>OX422210.1:650449363-653443529 GCA_949130495.1 Sambucus nigra | reverse complement strand
ATTTTTTTGGAAGCAAACAAATAAAAAATATAATTTTTAAATAAAATCAATATTGGTCAAGGTGCAAAAATGTGACCATGTTTGTGATAAGACTTGGATTAAAACGTTGTCACAATTAGGATATGTGAATGGATTAGATGTGGGTACGATAGGGAGTCACGATTCATGATCGTGACCAACCAAAGTTAATAGTAGGTTATTACGACGGGTGGTCACGACTCTGGACTGTAACCAAGAAAATACAGTCACAGTTCACAACCGTGACCAAGCCTCAGGTGTTATGGTTACGAAAGAGACCGTGACCAAGCTCTAGGGTCACGATTTTGGACCGCGACCCCAAAAGGGTCACCCTTAATTTTGCCACTGACAAGAACTGTGACCTGAGAGCTTGGTCATGGTTCAAAACCGTGACCATTTTTTATATTTGGCGTAGTGAGTGGTGATTTACACCCTTGAACAAAAAAAATTAAATCAATTTAATCCATATTAGACTTGATTTTAAGTTGTTAAAACTCTTTTCTATTTTTAGAAAATTAGGCATAGTTTCCTTTGCTTATTCATGAAAATCAACTTGTTTAACTCTTTTGTAAAAAAACCAGGACGAAAGCCATAAACACCATCATTAATCTCGTCCACCGATTTAGTTTAGTAATAGATTTATAGTTTTAGTTTCAACAATAAATAAGTGTTTCACCAGATGCACAACTATTCCAAGTCTCATATGATTTTACAATAACAAACAACACGTTTTAAGAGTCCTAGAATTAAGAGATTAAAATGTTAAAGCAAGTCTTCTACAATTACATAATCAACTAAATAAACACATAGATGGAAAGTCCACAAGGGCAAGAGGACTCTAGTCGAAATCCATAGTCAGATTAGAGATTTTACTCATATCCTAGGGGAAAGAGGATACTCATGTGAGACAAATGCCCAGCAAGGAAATAATGAATGGAAATTCATCATACTTCGCCATGTTAAATAAGGAAGAGGGTAATCAAAAGTAAATTCTCTATGATAATCCATGAATTAACAAATCCATTTGGTTTTAAGTGTGATGTTTAATATTGGGTTTAACATATGTGAATAAAAGTGAAATGGAAATTTATATTTAAACAAAAAGGGTAAAAGTTTGGTATGCGAGAAAAACATAACAAAAGATTTAAAGTTTTTAAGGTAAAACTTTATTAACATAACAATAGTCAATAAGGAAATTTGAAGAAATTAAAACATTTAAGAAGGAAAACCTGTTTTTAGCTTAATTTAAATCACAAACATACTAATAATCGGAAATGCTAATCACCCGAAGCACAACAAGTGTGGTTCAAACCTTCTATAGACTACTCATCATGTGACGTCCTATTACCAATTCTTACTTGAAAACCTAAAGGTTTGAGGACTCCTCACACGGGACATCACCATACCGTATAGCACCACAAAGAATATCTCGCACTTTTAAAACCACTAGAAGTATTTTTTCTACCCAGAATATATTAAATTATAAATCGGAATAAATATCAGGCCCGACTCAAGGGAAAAAGTCTAAATATAAATTCAAGTTCCACAAAGAGAATTTTAGAAATAAAACAATCAATTTCCTAGTGTGGTTCACCAATTTAATTCTCATTTATAACAAGAAATGAATTTAATATATTTAGGTTATTAGGAAATGGTCATTGCCTCCTTCACTAATTAAATTATGAGATTTTTCTTTTGTTTATGTTAATTTATCTTTTACAAAATCTTTTAGAAAATTCCACTTTATATTCAAAACCCATATAACCTATGTTTACAAATTTTTCCTCATTTCATTTACAAACTAGGGCATAATATAAAATATTATTACTGTAAAAGGAAATGGATTAACACACCTATATCAATGGTTCTAAATTTTTTTTGTCAATTCTAATCATCAAGAGTCAATATAATTTGCAACGAAGTTCAACAGCCTACAGTGAAGTTCTAAACATGAAGTCTTCAAAGGATGTCATGAATTCCAAGAATGCTCACACTCCCATAAATTCTAATTATGATAATTTCAAATAGGAATCCTCACCTTAATTGATTAAGAAGGTAAAAATGGATAAAACCTCTGAAAAGACCCAATGTTTCCTCCAAAGTCTTCAAGTACCTACTGTGATATACTCCCAAGCTTCTAGAGTTCCATTTTAAGATTGCATGAAGGTTTTAATAGGGTTTGATCTTGAAATAAAAAGAGAGAATGTGCGTTTATAGATAGAACAAGATGTCTGGAGGAAGATAGGTTACTTCAGGGAAATATGAAGAAAACCCTTCATATACTGGTTAAATTAGTTAAAATGAAATTGACTACATACCGATCACGACATTCTTTGTTATGTCAACACGACCTTCGCTGCTGCATGTAATACCCCGTATTTTTATGCTTTCTAAATTTGGGGATTTATTAAATTTAATGTGAATTATTAATTTAATATAAATCCGGAAATTAATTCTTCTTCTTTAATAATTACTAACGTGATGTGAGTTAGTAAGTATGGTAAACTTATTGAATATTACTAATGACAAAGTAATATATGATATTGGTTCTATTAAATGTCAAGAGTGAATAAAATGACAATTTTAGAATTTTAAGTCGGGATGCGCCTGTGTCGTGTCGGCACTAAATATTGATTAATAAAAGTGAATAAATTATAAGTTACTCGTATGGCCGTTTTGAGTGCGCCAAAGTGTCCGAAAGGGTCGAGATAGTCAGAAAAGTGTACCCGGGAGTTTAGTTTGGGTCTCGGGGCGTTTTTAGGCTTAATTAGTACCCCGAGAGGGCATTTGGGATATTTTGTAATTTTGGGTAATTAAACCAACGAATTTACAAGGGTTATATCAGATGCCTAAGGTTGTCTTCTAGATTTAACACAACCAAAAACAAGTGGCGGCCATAGGAGAGGGAAAGAGAGAGCTTGCCAAAGAGTTCTAGGCCAAGAATTCCTCCATTTGCACCGCCATCGCCGCCAAACGATAGATCACGTCGCAAGGATCATACCCATACTGATTTCAGCACAAATCAGAGACCAAAAAATCCCCAGGCAAGTATTTATCTTGCTTAATTTCGTTAATGCTTCATTCATGTTAGTCTAGGGTTGGTTAGGATGAGTTCTATGAAAGAAAACCCATGTTGGACATTAGAAAATTGCATGTTGTAATGATATAAATGATAATCTGGAAATCCCCTTCATATGTAGAGGTTGAACTAAGGATTTATGATGAATTAGAAGTACAAATTCTGGAAAAAGACTGATTAGAACAAAGTTAAAGAAATTTCTAGGGTTCATGAGATTTATATAAGTTTTGGCCCTTTAATCCATGGATATTGATGAAAATTCACATGCTTTACGTAGGACATTGCTAATTTGGGTTTATAATGTTGGTAGTACAAATTTCTGGGAGTTTGGGTGTTAAAAATATGGATTTGGATGATGTTGGATGATAGAACCCGTAACTGTTAATCTGTAGAATTTGCCATACCTGTTTGATCGATCGATCGAACCATGAGTGTCGATCGATCGACGCATCGATCGATCGAACCCCTGCCATCGATCGATCGACCCCTCCTGGCAAATTCATAATTCCCCTTCTAAATAGTTGAATTTAATTTAAAGGTGTAATAATCGTTGGACATCCTTATTAAAATATTTTGGGAGGTAAAGAAGACCAGTGGGACTTATTAAAAATATGAAACCTTTAATGTAGGACGGGATTTACATTTTACGGGGATGTTTATATATAAGGGACTATGGAACTATGTATTAAAGCGGGAGACGCGTAAAGTAGTTACGTTGGAAAAATAAATGAGTACATACTGAAATTTCACTTGGGTGTATAGAAAGTCACGAGTGTCACTTGATAAGTTGGAATAATCCCACAAATTAAAGTAAGAGATGAATCGTTATACGTGATAACTAAATAATGAGAAATAAGGATAAATATCATAATTATGGGTGATGAGATGTACCTAAATTGATATGATAATAGTAGTATATTTATATGACTGTGTTTATGCATATACTATATACGTGTGAAAATCATGCCCGCGCTACTTGCTATCCCTGAGGTTACCGCGCTGGGACAGTCTTATCTCGATGAGCCTTTATGGGGGATATTGACTCGTACCTTAGAAGATAGAAATCCTTTGGTACAGGCTATCGAATCGATAGTTCAGACGGTCCTAAGAGTCGTGAGGGCATGTACTGACCTCTTAGAGACTTGGAATCTATGCTTCGCCTCAATATTGTTTGTGTTTGTGTTTGTATAGTTCGAGAGTGATTCCGAACTTGTATTTCCCTTAGTACGAGTGATATGGGGACTGGATAGCAGAGTATGCCCGCACCATAATTATTATGTGGGGTGCCGTTAGAATATATATATTATGTGAGTATTTAATATATATATTAAATTGTGGAATTTGGGAATTACCTACTGTGGTTATGGTAAATAAGAAATGAATAATTATGTCAAATTGGGAATAAGTGTTTGAAAAGTATAATATATTGCTGAGAGACTTTATTAGTAAATAAGGTTAAATGAGAACTTTGTTGTTAAATGAAATTTACCTCTTAAACAGTTGAATTTGTCAGTATTAAATCTTACGAGCAACCTAAGATAAGATAAGTTAAACCATTGGGGCGTGCACATTAGAATAGAGGTGAGAATTTCTCAAGGGAGTGTCGCACTAATATGTTGTTGCATTGGATAGTAAACATTTTAAATACTTGCTAAACTAATTTTAAATCGTTTTTACAATCGGGCTCTGACCCGTTTCCATTTTCTTCTCTCTCTTGTATATATATGTATATATTACAGGTGCCCAGCCACAAGGGCGTCTTGCGTAGGATCCTTTGAAAGGAACGCGCTGCAGCTTAGGTGGGAGTTGCAGGCCTCTTACTTAGATGACCTCATTTATTTGATTCCACTCCTAGTATTATTTATTTCAGTTGGGCATGTGTCGCCCTTTTCCATTATTCAGTTGTTTTATTGGATATTGTAATTCATTTATTTCTAGTATTTGCACTTTGGGATTTATTATTTTCAGGATGTCTTCCTTTGAGTATTAAAGGTTGGGATTTATTTGTTGAATGTTTAATTCTTTGGATTATATGTTACAGTATAATTGTTGTGTGATTCTTTAAATTGTGAATTATGTAAAGTTTAAAAAGTTGGTTTATAAAATAAAAATTTGGAAAGTAATGTCTAAAATGGTTTTGACACTTACCTTAATTATTTAGGGTGTTTAAATTGGAAAAGATTATTTTACGACAGTGATGCTAAGAATGAACCAACTGTTCACCTTGATTTTAATTTAATAAAGGAGTGATTGCCCGGTATTTAATTAGGCGGGGTGTCACACCGCAAACCAACCATGATTCCAAGTCGTGCCCAATTCAAGATATAACAAAAATTATATTCGCTATAATCACTCGAGTCATGGGTCTGACCAACAATTCCCCACGTCGATGCTATCCACATCCATTATCATTTGTTCCAAACCAAAAAGAAAATTATTACACTCTCAACTTAGGAAAATCATAAAAATTATCGGTCATTACATAAGTACCTTGATCTTCCTACCAATCTAATTCTCCACCATCTTCTTTCATTTAGGAAACACCCCAAAGATCTCATCCTTATGTTTCATGGTATAAGACTAAGTCCACTAAGAGTAGTCATCACTAAATGTCATAAAAATAGTGACTACCTAACAAGATGGTGTTTTAGAATGACCCCAAACATCCGTGTGAATGTAATCAAGTAGGGCGTTTGTGCAATGAATTATCGTACCAAATTTGACTCTCATTTTCTTCCCAAATGTGCAGTGCTCACAAAATTCCAACTTGAAACTCTTAGCAGCCTTTAGAAACCTATGCTTACAAAACACTATCATGGCCTTCTCCCCGACATGTCCTAAATGTAAATGGCAAAGCCTAGTGGAATACTTCTTGCCTCTTCTTTGTCATCCATGACATGTTACTATTCTCCCTTGAAAAAATAAAGGTTTTCATATTTTTTTCCTCTCATCACCACCAAGGCACCCAACACAACCTTTAGCATTCCTCTCTCTTGTATAATTTTGCTCCCGTTAGAATATATAACCCAAAAACATTAAATTATTCTTTAGCTTCATAACATACCGAACATCTGTGAGAGTTCTAATCACTTTATCATGCATCTTCAATTGGATTTTGTCGATACCATTCCCCCAAGAGACATGGTCATTACCCATAAATACGTTCCCTTCATTCACCTCCTTAAAAGTATGGAATAAATTTGTATTTTGGCACATGTTATAAGAGTACCCCGAGTTAAGAATCCACTCGTTTGAAGATATTTCTCGTGAACAAAATATTTATTTACTCCAAAATTTATTGTACTTTGAAGTAATAGAATTGGAGGACTCTCCCACTGGTTTCTTATTATCCATTGCCTTTAGATTATGGCAATTCTTCTTGAAATGCCCCTTATTGTTGCACATGTAATATAAAACATTATCCAAGCTCTTGGTCCTAGACTTAGACCTTGAGTTACCTATCAACCGTGCCTTCTCTCCTCGGTCCTACTCTGAGCAACCAACACATCGAAATGAGAATCACACTTATCCTTCTTTCGCTTCCCATTTCCTAACAATGTGACATCATCAAACTTCACTTCTTCATTCCCATGTAGAAATGTGGTGCTCAAATGCTCATATGAATCCAAAAATGAATTTAAAAGTAAAAAAGCTCTATATTTATCATAAATATCAACATCTAAGCTTAATAAATCAAATATAATTTTATTAAACTCATCACATATTGCAATG
The DNA here is from genome assembly GCA_949130495.1 of Sambucus nigra. Taxonomy (NCBI): domain Eukaryota; kingdom Viridiplantae; phylum Streptophyta; class Magnoliopsida; order Dipsacales; family Adoxaceae; genus Sambucus; species Sambucus nigra. Next base: position 653,436,700 of record OX422210.1, on the reverse strand, counting down.
TGGTGCTCAAATGATCATTTGAATCCTAAAAAGAATTTATAAGTAACAAAGTTTTATCTCCATCGTTAATATCAACATCCAAGCTTAATAAATTGGTGAGAATTTATTAAATTGGTGGAGATGAAATTCTCAATTGTTAAAAATATGAAGTTTTTTTGCAAAAAAATAGGGGAGGTTAGTTATAGATTCAAATGATTCTTTTCTTGATTCAACTTTACAGTCTATAATAATATTAATATATTCGTCCACAAATTTTATTATATTTTCAGATTTCGATAAAGGAATTTAAATAAACTTTTACAATTTGGGGTTATTAAAGATAACATGTTGAAGTGAAATAACTCACCCCAAAAGCAATGACTAATAGAGAGGCCCATGATCCATAAAAAGGTGGATATCTTTGGATTCACGATGTGTCATTCATACGTATATATATAATGCTCTTGTGCGGACTTGTCCGCATTTTAAGAATGCGAACCGGACATGTGTCACCTAACGGTGCACCTAGAAATTATTGCCTAAATTATAAGCACACACACTCTCTCTCTCTCTCTTTTGGGATCACCGCCAGGTGACACATGTCTAATCCACATTCTTAAAATGCGGACTAGTCCGCACAAGAGCAGGACGGTATATATATATATATATAGGGAGAGGTTCACAAGTGAACCTAAAAGATGAACTTTTTAATGAACCTTAACAAAATAACACCTAACAACTCATTAATTTTAATTTCTATGTTGTAATTGGTCCGCGCCAGTGGCAACAAACACGCGTGTCAATTGATCTCCCCACACCCCCAACCCCCACCCTCACCATCACCATGGCAGCCCTTATAGCAACCCTTATGGCATCGGGGCTTCCATGGGGGTGGGGGCGGGCAGGGTGGTTGGGGAGCGATCGACACACTTATCCGTTTCCGCTGGCGCGGATCAATTGTAATGTAGAAATTAAAATTAATTGAATTGTTAGGTTTTATTTTGTTAAGGTTCATTAAAAAGTTCATCTTTTAGGTTCACTTGTGAACCTCTCCCTATATATATATATATATATATATATATATATATATATATATATATATATATATATATATATATATATATATATATATATATTATGATAAATCCTAAAACTATGTGGTAGTATGATAAATCCTAAAATTGTATGGTAGTGTGCATTCTCTATACACACTACCACATAGTTTTAGGATCTATCATATAAACACACTGTTTACAAATTCAACCATGGAAATTAATTATCTCCAGTGGATTACGATGCTAAAAATGTCACTACATTGGTTTATGTATCCTTTTGTTGAGCGGATATTCACTCGATTGAGTGATTCATGCACGCTCGAGATCCCAGATAATGAACAACCTAAGAGAATATAATATAAACGCAAAGTAGAGAGAAAGTAAAGAGAAAACAAACACCAATAAGCACAAGACAATATGTACGTGGTTCACTAATATGGCTACATACACAAATGATGGTTTCGTTTCTTTAATTCAATCAATAAGGGTTACAACTCTCACAATATCACAAATCCTCTCAGTGTGTATACAAATAATAAATAAGATGATAAAATTTTATCTTAATCTTAGGTTAAAAACCCTAATAAATTCTATTTATTCAAGGAAATAAACACAGGAGAAATGCCCAAAATAATCCTCCTTAACACCCATTTTACACAAATCCGACACTCGTTTAATGCAATGAATATAAACCTTTGCTGATTGCGAGTTTCCATATGAAGCCCAACCTTCGTTGGTTTCACCAAAAGGCAGAAACCTTAAGCAATAGGTTTGAGCCCAAAACTCCACACCTTTTAACTGGTTATTAATTTCGGTGACATAACTTACTCCAGTGAGGAGGCTTAATTTTGAATTGTTCTTTTACACCCATCAACTATACGTGGTCTTTTTCATCTTCTTCGTCTTGCATGTGGGATATTACTTTTTCAGTATAGATGCCACCGAAATATTATCTTCTTTCTTGACCATTTTCTTAGGTTTTATCAATCGCGAAGAACGAAAGATGTAATTTCATCCATATGCCTTCCATGTGGAACAACTGAACTTATTTTCTCAAAACTTGGAAGTAATGATACTTTATGAATTATCTAACTCTTTTTAAATAATTCAATACCATATATTCAAATATTTTTCATTACAATGTAGGTCTACCATACAATGCCCACGATTGGATTTTCATTCAGGTTAGAGAATTCTCACAGTTGTAGTGGCATCCTTATTTCCTCAAGTCCTCTAGGTGGTAAATATCATATTTTTGTTCTCATAAAGATGCTTGGGTACTGGACATAGAAATTAAGAGGCCTCATCTCGAATGATGATTTACTTCCAAATTACTCCTATCTCAAATTAAGATGTTTAAAAAATTGTAAAATTATAAAGTAAATGCCAAGTGTAATATAATTGATGAATAAGATGCAATGTTATTTAGCTACCATGATATATTTTGTACATTTATTTTTAGTGTGACTATGAATTATAGAATTGAGATGGGGGAGCAAAATGTATTTAATGAATATACTGTACATTATAAGGTTGGATTAAATAGTCAAAGTTACTGTATAGACATCTATGTAATAAATGAGGAGGGACTTTTGTTCTCGACTATCCAACGATTCACAGTAAAAGTTAAAGATTTCTATCTCACGGTTGAGAATGGTTCCATATGGCCAATATTTGAGGATACCAATGAAAAATATTGTAATTAATGTGCCACTAGTTATCGTGGAATAGTCAATGTCAGTCATGCCTAATCATACCAAGGCTTGACTACATCCCAACCTCTCTCTCTCTTTCTAAACATTTTGAAACCATTTAGATTAGCTTTATTCAAGCACTAAGGGCTCGTTTGGTTTGAGGTTTGGAAATGGAATGTGAATCATTGATTCCTAGAATTCTATATTCCTGGAATCTTGAATTCCTTGATATTTTTCCCCGGCATCAAAATTACTTTTCCATATTAGGGATAAATATCATTTAACTAAAATACCCTTCTACTTGATTTGGTTGTGTGTGCGCGAGTGTGTGGTGAATGAGTGAGTGAGTGTGTGTGTGTGTGTGTGTGTGTATGTGTATGTGTATATTTATGTGTATATGTATATGTGTGTGAAAGAGATAGTATGTGGGTGGGTGTAAGAGAGAGAGAGAGTATGTATGTGTACGTGTATATTTGTATGTGTATGCGTGTGTGTGTGAGAAAGATAGTGTGTGGGTGTGTGGGTGTTTGTGAGAGAAAGATAAGGAGAAAGAGTGTGTGTGTGTGTGTGTGTGTGTGTATGTGTGTGCATATATGTATGTGTGTATGTGTGTGTAAGAGAGATATAATGTGTGGGTGTGGGTGGGTGTGAGAGAAAGAGAAAGAGAAAGAGAAAGAGAATGTGTGTGTATATGTATGCGTGTATATGTATATGTATGTGTGTATATGTGTGTGTGAGAGAGAGATAGTGTGTGGGTGTGTATGAGAGAAAGAAAAAGATAGAGTGTGTGTGTGTATGTATGTGAGAGAGAGTCTATATGTGTGTGTGAGAGAGAGTGACAAAGATAGTGTATGTGTGTATGTGAAAGAGATAGAAAGAGAGTGTGTTTATGTATGTGTGTGTGAGAGAGAAAGAGAAAGAGAGAGTGTATGTGTGTGTGTGTGTGTGAGAGAGAGAGAGTATGTGTGTTAGAGGGAGGGAGGGAGAGAGAGAGGGTGAGTGAGAGTTTATGTGAGTTGATATTTTTGTCTCGCAACAAATGTAAGATAGAATGCTTGAGAATATAGGATTACCCCATTTTAGAGGGGAACGGAGAATTCCAATTTTATAGGAATTCTAAATTCCATGAGTTCTAAGTTCCCCCCAAATTCCAACCTAACATTGTAATTCAAGATGAGGGGAATTCTAAATTGTAGGAATCCCAAATTACCTTTCCAAACCTCGAACCAAATGGGCCCTAAAGGTATCCTATCCTCTCTTTTTTTTCTAATCCCGATCCTAGATCCAATAAATATTTATTTGTCTAATGCATTTCTCTCACATATCCAACCAAGCACTAAAGGTTACCAATTATATATCTCTCAGTTTTAGGGTTCAAAGGCTTTTGTGTTATATTCCCTCTTTGTTTCTATTTGTGGTGTTTCCCATGGGGTGGTGTTTCCCCGTGTGTGGTATATTCCCTATTTATCTTTGTCTCTATTTTTTACATTTTAATAGAGAAGTATTGTATTAATAACTAATGGATTTGTATCCCTTCAAGTCATTACAGATTGATGTATCTGAAAAAGAGAGCGAATGAGGACAAACTTTACAATAGTATGAAATGTATGTATGATTTTTTTTTTAATGCCAATGGACTATTGGATGATTCTTTGACTTTTAAGAGTTTTGCATCTTAATTTTACTACATTTTTATGAATGTTCATTAAGAACATGAGATCTTTAATATTTTATTAAAATTTAATTTCAAGATCAAACTAATATTTTTGTTTTCATTGTTCGATTTTAGGTTTTTTCACCCATGGATTCATGTTCAATAGATGGGTTGAAACTCAAAGTTTCAAAAACACATATCCCTCTCTCTTATGGGTTTTTAGATTTGGTTTTCTTATATTTTGGAAAGAGAAAAATCTATAGTATTTTATTTGGTTGCTCCAGATTGTGGACTGAATTTTCTTTTTTTCTTACAAGCGGTGGTCCAAGACCAAACAAACTTATATTTACCGCAGTCTTCTTTACAAAATGTTTGCATTGGTGGGCTTATTGATTTGGTAAATGTCTGGATTTGTGGGCTTACGATTTTAAATACCATTTTTATTTTAGTTTTAGGGGTTTTATAAGGTTCTTTTTATTTGATTTGTGCATTTTTCAGAATATATTTGTTATGGATTTTGGCTCTATATATCTTTTTGGGTTTTGTTTATAAACTAAATTATTATTGTGGGGGTGGGGTGTTGTTTGATAATTAGAATGTAATTAGCCATTTTTTTGTTGGATTCTAGGCTTCAACTATAATAGTAAGGCATTGGAGAAGTTTGAGAGGTTGGTGAAGAGAAACTATGATGGTAAGGAATTTTGGTAATTTTTTGAACTCAGTCACTCAACTGTGTAGGACTTAATAGGTAGTTTGTTAGATTTGGATTGGAATATTAAATAAAATTCATCAACATATTAGATTATCGAGATTACCTAATAAAGGAATTATAGAAACTGTGTACCTGAATCCATAGTGGTGATTGATACTTGGAGGTTGGAGGTCTTCCACAAACTAATCCCTCTCTCTCTATGAGTTCTCTCTCATTGATGGGAATGAGGAGGAGAGTGTTTGAGTGTATTAGCCTTGGGGACTAGAAAATTTCCATATATTTATAGACATCTAATTAGAACCCCATAAATTCTAGTTAGGTGACTCTTGAGTAACCGATAGGTGACTCTTGAGTAACGAGTAGGTCACTTTTGGGTAACCACATATTTCAGATTCCATACTTACTGTTCATGTATTTTGAGCTTACCAAATTAGACCACTTCATTTTCCCATTTTAAATTGAATCTCAAATATAATTACTATTTTAATATGTGAGCCCACATTAAATTATTTGGAATATATAAAAATTCCAACAATCTCCCACTTGGGCCACATAATAATTCCGAATGTAATTATAACCAATAACCTTATGTGCGTACCAAATTTCTTTATATTCTTAAGACATCCTCCGAATCAATCTCATCCATCTCCTATACTAGTATGAGACCAAAGCGACCTTCGTTACATTTATGTGTTAACTTGATCCATCATGATCACCACACCAAATATATTCAAAGACATAGATCAAGTATGGATTTGTGGCTAGAAATTACATGCAATATGATCTCTGACATGCCTATTTCCAATTGGTCCTAACTTTATTCCATAGTTAGATCAAACCTTAGTCTTTTAAACCTTATGTTATACCACAAATAAAATAAAATACATTCATAGTAAACAACAAAATAAAAATACCATCGACTTTATTCTATAGAAAACTGAAACGTAAATAAAGTATTTGAATGGTGTCAAATGAAGGAACATTAAAAAAAATACAAACTCCCACTAAAACTCAATATCAACAAATAGAACAACATCCATATGAGCAGTGTGTTAATGAAAGACCTTGGGCGTTAAGCTTTTAGTAAGCGGATCCGTGAGCATGGAGTTTGTTCCGATATGTTCAATAGACACTAATTTATTCTAAACTCTTTCCTTAACAATAAGAAACTTAATGTATATGTGTTTAGACTTCGACAAGATTCTGTTGTTATTTGAATATATAACTCCTGAATTATTATCATAATATATCTGTAGTGGTCTTTCAATGCTATCCACAATTTGCAGCCCAGTGACAGAATTTTTCAGCCATATCGCATGATTTGTTGCCTCATAACAGGCTATGAACTATGCTACCATAGTGGAAGGTGCAATGAGTGACTACTTAGCTCTCCTTGAGGAAATAGCACCTACAGACAACATGTATATATATCTAGAAGTGGATCTCTTAGTGTCTTGGAAACTCACAAGATCAGCATCAGAATACCCAATGATCTCCAAATTATCTGATTTCCGATGAGTATGTAATCTTTTGTTCTTCTTTATAAATACCTCGGAACCCATTTGGTTGCTTTTTAGTGATCCATTCCAGGGTTACTCAAATATCTTCCTAACATACCCAATGTACACAAATTATGAACGCATACATACTTGAGCATACAAAATACTCCCTATAGGTGAAGCATAAGGAACATTTTTCATTTCTTTACTTTTCGTCTCATTCTTGGGGCATTGACAGAGACTAAACTTGTCTCCCATAGCAATAAGAGTATCTTTTTGTTCACAATCTTTCATGCCAAATCTAGCGAGTGCCTTCTCGATATATCTCTTTTGTGATAACCCAAGGACACCCCGAGAGTGATCTCGATGTATCTTAATTTCCAATACAAAAGAGTCATCCCCAAGATCTTTCATTTCAAAATTCTTAGTTAGAAAGCTCTTGGTTTTGTAAAATAAGCCTATATTTCTTTCAGCCAAAAGTATATCATCGGCATAGAGAACAAGGAAGATAATTTTACTCCTAGTGAACTTACGATATAAACAGTCATCAACTTCATTAACCTCAAAATCATATGATATAATAACTTGATGAAACTTATGGTACCATTTACATGAAGCTTGCTTGAGACCATATATGGATTTCTTGAGTTTGCAAACCATAGACTTTGGATCAACTGGTTCAAAGTTTTCTGGTTGCACCATATACATAGTTTCCTCAATGTTACCATGGAGAAAGTCCATATTAACATCCATCTGATGTAGCTCTAAATCAAAATTATCTACAAGTGCTCATGAGATTATTGAGTTTGCCCTTCTGGAACAACTCTAGATTTTGAGTAGGGAAGTCCTCATTGTTGTCTTCTTGAACACTGTCAACAGAATGAACAATGATTTGAAGAGGAATTGATTGCTCTTCAAAAACAACATTCTTATTCTTAACTGTATCTTTCCCCTCAAACTCAACATCCTCAAGAAATCTCGCATTTCCCGTCTCGAAAAAGGAATTAGTTGAGGGATCATAGAACTTGAAACCATTCGCCTGTTCGGCGTATTTAAAAAAATAATAGCTAATAGTTCTTGAGTCCAGTTTCTTTTCAATTGGTTTATAAGGCCTTACCTCAGTTGGACACCCCAAATGTGTAAATGTTTAATGACAGGTTTTCAGCTTATCCATAATTCATAAGGGGTTTTAGCTACCGTTGTACAAAATACTCTATTTATAATATATATTGCAGTCTTAAGTGCCTCTCCCTAAAGTAATTATGGCAAAGAAGAATGACGAATCATACTTCTTACCATGTCCTTAAACGTGTTGTTTTGTCTCTAAGAAATTGGCAAAAGGTTCTAGACATTGTTCACCTGATCTATCATATCTGCCATAGTATACACCACCACAGTCAGATTTAACAACTTTAATCTTCTTGCCTAGATGATTATCAACTTCGACTTTTAAGGCCTTAACACTTCCAGAGATTGAGACTTCTCATAAATTAAATATAAGTACCCATAATGAGAATAGTTGTCTATGAAAGTGATAAAATAGTGTTAGCCATTCCATGAAACCGTAGGAAATGGACCGCAAACGCCTGAATATATTAATTCTAAGACGTCATAACTACTTTTGGCACTACTTTTCTTATGTTTGTCTATTTCCCCATGGACCGTAAATGCCCGAATGTATCAATTCTATGATGTCATAACTCCTTTTGGCACTTAATTTCCTTATTTTTGTCTATTTCCCCTTTATACAGTCGATACAAACATCAAAGTTTGTGAAATTAAGGGGTTCAAGTATTCTACCTGACACAAGCCTTTCAATTATCCTTTGGGATATATAACCCAAATGCTTGTGCCAAAAAGAAACGAAATTCTCATCATTTAATTTTAATTTTTTTGCAAGGTTTCATTAAATGAAGCATTGGTGCTTAATAAATATAATTTATCAATTAAAGAACTAGTCGCAACCAAAGTAGAATTAATAAATAGAGTAACTTTATTATTTCCAGGTGAACAAGAATAACTGTATTAAACAAAAATAGAAACCAAGTTCCATCTGAAAAACGGTACTACATAAGTCTCTGTTAATTCAATAAAATGATCAGTCTCAAAAGATAATCCGAAGGTCCCAATTGCTTCAACTCCAACTGTTGTGCCATTGCCCACATAGATGAATCTTTCACCATCATTTAGCGGTCAGCTCCACAGGCAACCATGCATAAACATACTTACATTAGTAGTATCAACCAAATCTACCCACCACATATGTCTAGGTACAAAAGCCAAATTAACTTCAGAACAAAACATAATGAGAAGTGTACCTTTCTTTACACATCATGCGACGTAATTAGAACAATCCTTCTTCACATGCCCAGGTTTCTGGAAAATAAACAAGAAAATTTTGAATCTTGAACTTGTTTCTTTTATTGGACTTTAGGTTTGGGTTGTGATGTTACAACTGCAGTACCCTTATCATTAGTCCTTTTTCTCTTTTTGTTCCTTGAGCTAGATGAAATATGAGCAATTTCAGTTGTCTTTTCTCGCTTCAACCTTTCCTATTCTTACACACAATGTGAAATCATCTCATTAAGATTACATTTATCCTTTTGAGTATTATAACTCACTATAAATTTTCCATAGTATGCAGGAAGAGATATCAATAACAGATGCACAAGTACGTTACCATACAACTCTAACTTTAGTATTTTAAGTTTTGAAGCGATGTTAGACATCTCCTTAATGTACTCCCGTATATTTACTTTTCCTTTATACTTCATTTTGGATAAGGTTAGCTAAAAGTGTACTTGTCTCATCCTTTTTTCGTTCTTTACAAAACGTAATTCAATATCTTGAAGGACACTTTTGTAGTTACCTCATCAGGCATACCACCCCTGAAATCTTCTAGAAGATTGCACTTTAGCATCATTAGACTTAAGCGATTAGAACGATCCCACTTATCAAAGTTCGCTTTACCTCAAAGGAACTTTTATCTGCAAGAGGGGTGGGTTGTTCCTTCCTCATCGCATAGTCTAAATTTACGTAATTGAGAACTATCAGAATGTCCCCTTTTCAGTTCTTAAAGTTGTTGTCGTTAAGCACATAAATTGAGGTCATGTTGGCAGTAATATTAACAAAATAAGCAATAAATTAATTCAAAAGAACAAATAAATGAAAAAATATCCAAATTACAATTTATTTCATGGCATATTATAATAAAATAAACTGATAAATGCAAGACATAAATTGTATATAACTATAATGGTGGAATGGTGGGCCCATCAATGAGAGACATAGTACAACATTAACATTTAGTCTTTGGACATAAATATTAACTTGTAAGTGGTACTCTCAATCCATAAATAAATATTGATAATAAATATGGTCAACTAATTGTCCTTTGGGTTGATTAATTGTACGCTATAGAATTCGATCAAACAACTAACCTTCCTTTAGGCCGATTAATTGTCCATATGAAAACTATAGAATTATCACATGTTTAATTCTGAATGTATATTTATTATTCATCCAAATAATAATCTTCCTTTGGGCCGATTATTACCCGCGGGAATAATAAATATATTAACATCATTTTTACATCTCAAAACAAATTAATCTATGCAATAGAGGTTACTTTGGCAACGTATTACTTTAATTAATTTATTTCAGATATAAAACATTTTTGGTATTTTTTTTAAATACCCCGACTGGGAATCAAACTTTATTAAAAAGCTTAAACCAAATAATTTTTGATTAAATATGCAAGTATTTGTTCCATTTAATTTTATATTTGCCTTAGTTCCCAAAAAAATTGCATTTGGAACTAATGCTCATAAAATAAACTGATTGAAAAAAATCTCATATTAATCTTGAACAAAAACTAAATTAATCCATCCAAATCCATTAGGAATTAAACCTTTTTTAGGGAAATCGAAAAATCACTATGGATTAACAATCCTTAATCAATTTGAGACTATGATTATGAAAATTATCACAAATCATACATAAATTCTAAATAGAATCCTAAAAGCCATATGGGTTCTACTAAATCATATGTACGATAGGTATAGAAAAGTCACTTCAAAATTACAATCACAATACCAATCTCAATAATTTAATATGAAGAGGCTCTGATACCACTTGTTGGAATATTAAATAAAATTTGTCAACATATTATATTATCGAGATTACCTAATAAAGGAATTGTAGAAACTGTGTACATGAATCCATAGTGGTGGTTGAGACTTGAAGGTTGGAGGTCTTCCACAGACTAATTTCTCTCTCTCTCTCTCTCTCTATGAGTTTTCTTTCATTGATGGGAATGAGGAGGAGAGTGTTTGAGTGTATTAGCCTTGGGGACCAGAACCCTTCATTATATTTATAGACATCTAATTAGAACCCCATAAATTCTAATTAGGTGATCTTGAGTAACAAATAAGTGACTCTTGAGTAACACGACTCTTGAGTAACTAGTAGGTGATTTTTGGGTAACCACACATTTCAGATTCCATACTTACTGTTGATGTTTTTTGAGCTTACCTAATTAGATCACTTCATTTTCCCATTTTAAATTGAAGCTCATCTATAATTGCTATTTTAGTATGTGAGCCCATATTAAATTATATGGAATATATCAAATATTCCAACAATTTGAACTCATAGTTAACTCTTTTGATATCAGTCTTTTACTATATTGATATTGTTTGACTATTAAATTATTTTTTTATTAGTGATTTTTTAGACTTCTTTCATGTGGTGATGGATTTGGAGGATATTAGAGCAGTACATAAGAGAGGAAAAATCAGGACATAAGAGAGAAAAGAGCAGAAGATTAAGATTGTGTTATTTGGTTTCAATGTCATTATCGTGTTGGATTTATTCTTTTTAGTTGATGAGACCCCTGGAGAACAAATTTGGGTTGATGTTAAATTTCTTGGATTTCAGTTGATTCTTTGATTGAATGAGGAAATAGCAATATATTAAACACTTTTCATAGGTTCTATCTTTGAATAGGGGTGAGGTAGTGTGTTTGGGTAATTTAGTTGGGTTAGGAGGTGAGATAAAAAGGAGAGTGAGTAAGAGGTTAGATAAGGAGGGTGATGGGTGAGGGGCATAGGATGTAGCAGATTATGGGTTTGTGTGGTGTGTCGGGTTAGAGTTAATAAGGGAGAGGTGGTGTGTTGGGTAATTTGGTTGGGTTAGGAGGTGAGAAAAAAAAGTGAGGGAGTAGGAGGTTAGATAAGGAGGGTGATGGGTTGGTTGGGGTTGTGATTGTTGGGGTTTTGGTTGGGGTAGGAGTACGAGAGAGATGACAAGTGCATTTATGAAGGTGTATGATGCGGAGACTTAGTCATAAACACAACTAGTTTTTAGCCCCGCGCGATGGGGGTGTTTTGCAGTTCTTATTATACAATGCAATGCAACACATTTATAAAAGTAGAGGTAAAATATATATCATTAAAAGACCTATTTCACATTTGTTTGATACATGTTGTTAATACCAGAAAAATTTATAAAAGGATTACGAATATATGTATTTCATTAATAGAATATTTTATGCCAAACAAATACTTGAATGTAAAATTAAAATGCATAAAAGAGACCATTTAATGATGAAGTAAGGGATATTTAAAAAAATAAAAAAGAATAGAACACACACACACACACACACACACACATATATATATAAATATATATATCTATATATAAAGATTGTTTATAAATATAAATTATTTTTTTAAGCAATACTATTTTAATAAAAATATAAATGTATAATCATTTTTATAAAACTATAGTGTTAACACTTTTTTATAATTTTAAAACTTAATTTTATAATGATAAGTATAAAATATTTTATTATATATAAACAAAATTATTTTTATAAAGTAATTTTCTAAAAACTGTAGTTTTTAAACTTCATTTTTTTTTATATAAATTGTGTTTTAAAAGGATGTTCTATAAATATAAATACAATTTTTTTAAGAAAAAAATGTTTTATACACCAATCTTAACATTCATAATTTATAAACTGTTTAAGAAAACTGTACGTTTTTTTATAGAAAAATATTTTTTGAGTTATATATAAAGAAATTTATTTATTATATAAATATTAACATTTATTAATAACTTGACAATGCATACCCGACCCTAAAAAATTCATAATCCAAGTAAAGTTCAACAAACAAAATATGCTAAATAGATCCAAGTATATGAACAGACTTATAATATATCAACGCATATTTCATAACCAAGTAAGTTTGAACAATTAAACTTCATACCAATATAACCAACAAATCAGTAAATACATTTTTGCTAGGAGAGATAAAAATTCTACAACCACACACGATATTGTCAAAGAACAACTAAAATTGTTTCAAGCATGAAGAATAAATTTATTAAACTACACATTAACGTGGTTAGCCAAAAAATTCCAAGTCTACATATATACATAACAAAGTACATTTGAAAATAGATAAATTGGTAAACATGCATATACCAATACCCAAATAGAGAGATGAATTATGAGAATAAGTGGTTGCCCTTCAAATGCTTCAAAATATAATAGCCTTGTTAGGGGGTTATATGGGATAAGATACCAATGGAATGTTATATCGAACACCTTAAGAGCATTGAGTATTTGGTTTATAAAATTGAAATGAATCAACTTGTAAATTGAAGCTCAAAAGTTTCTTTTTCAATATTACTATGAAGCTACCCTATATAGCAAAGAATAAGAAAAAAATTGAAAAAACTTATAAATTCAACCTTAATAAATATTTAATGGGAAGAGAAAGGAATTTCTTCATCAATTTTTTAATAACTTAAAGAAATTTATACCAGAACTAAAACCCAAAAACTCAAAGTGAAAACCCACATCTATCTCTATTCCATTTCAATCATAAATCATGAAAAACAATGAAAGGCTCATAAGACTTTTAACAAACATATAGTGTAATACACTCCAAAGGACGATACATAACCAATTAATACAAATATCAGATTCATATCTACGTAGAAGTTGAACATATGAAATTGGGGACTCACATGACAAAGCATCCAAGACTTCACTCTCCATTTCGTCTCTCTTGAAACCTTTTTTTCTAGCTTCTAAATAAATCAAACCAAAAACACCCTCAAAACAACCCACCATAAAACACAAGAATTTCCTAAAAAATCCTAATATCAAATTTGATGTTGATCCTTAAAAATCTAAGGCAAAAAATCATATAAACTTTTAACAACACAAAAGTAAATGGAGAGTTAATTATATAAAGTCATAGAGTTGGGTGTAAGTACCTAGACATGAGTTGGGTGTGGGTGGGGTGGTACTAAAAAAGGTCATGACTCTTTCGAACCTAAGACGGTGGATCCTCTAAATCAAGCACGGGGTCCACCCAGTAGTACGATTATTTAACCCTGAAAAACAAAACAAAAACTATTTTGATTATTGAAAGATACAAATTCGTTTATTTGTTAAAGTTAAAAAAAATTATTTTATCTCAAAAAATGAGTGGAAAAGCGCTTGATTATGCAATTAGTGAAAGTTTATTAGATGAATGTTGTTGACATTGACAACCCCTAAATTTTGATATTTAGTTATACCATTGGATATTATCTTACAAAATAAGTAACTACATTTATACATGAAAGGAATCACTTCCTTGAAACCCCACCCACAAAACAAAAACAACACACATACCACCCCCACCCTGTCGCAGGCAAAAGAAAAAAAATTCCCTCCATCTTCCCCCTCTCACAAAAACATCTGATACCAAGCAGATGGTGGAACTGTTAGATGTTTTGAAAACAAATCCAACCAGGTAATATGTTGAAAAGGTATTGCATGCAACAACAAAAGCATTACATATCCAAAGGCAACCTGTTCAAACATATTAGTTTTTCTAAATGTCACCTGAATAAGATGTAAACACACATAAACATTTGAATCTCATAATAAAAATATTTAACAAAAAAAGACAATCCTATCTTTGTTCAAGTATCAAATCTTACAGTATAACAAACCACGACAGTAATAAAATCTAGCAAAACAAATCCAAATTCACAGTCATTAATTTGCATGCCTATTTAGTTAAAGAAACAAATATACATGTTATTGATGGGTTCACGAAAACTCAGCCTTGAGCCTTCAACTTATGGATATAGAAATTGGGTAACCATTTTCCTCAAACTCCACTGATGAATAGCTTATTTTTTGTCAAGTTGTACACATATTGATTAAGCATAAATATTTAATTTTTATCCCCTTATTTTTTATCTTTTTATGGTCCCATGCATCGTAATTGACTTAATTTTATCTCATATTCGTGCTACTAACTCTACTTGGCAAGTGTTTCGTGTTTTGGGTATCTCTTATGTGTTTTACAGGTTTTTTATGCAAGTTAGTGTGAAAGAGAACTCGATACAAGGAAAGAAATCAAGAAAAATAGAGTTGAAGGGAATTTTGGTAATTTTTCAGCCATATTCCAAAAGCAGGGCCAACTTAAAATTCGAAGACGACGAAGTCCCAAGAACACTCGAAAAATGGCACCCCTATCCGAGATTTGGTGAAAGAGTTATACCATTTTGAAGATTAAGAAGAAGACATGAGAAAAATATAAGTCCCTGAAGAATAAAAGAGAGCCAAAAACCAGTAGGAAAATTCGAACACCACCTCAAACCGATTTGTGGGCGAACCGGTTCGGGTGTCCCTACGAACCGGTTCGGGTGGTCTGAGGTGCAAAATTTTATTTCTTTTCTAATTGGTTGTTGGATTTTGATATGTATAGGACTCTTCCAAAAACTTAAAGGTAACCTTATGGTAAGAGACTTTGTTTTATAGTGAGTTTTCATAGATAATTAGAGGGGAATAGAGAAAGGAACCCTAGTTTTAAATTTCTTAGATTTTTCATGCATGATTGAAGATTAAAGTTTCAAGATTTCAATACCAAGTTTATTTTTCGATATTATTTTTGCACGTTTATATCCTGTATGCTTCTTCCTTTTCCTAGGTATCTAAATATCTTATGCATGCTTAGTATTTATTTAATCATGAATTTCCTTCCATGAAACGTTAAAACTTTGTGTATTTCTTACATAGTCATGCTATGCTAAAATTTTAGCGGGTTGGGGTACATGAACCCAACCTAGGTAATACATATGGATTTAAAAGTAAACAAAAAGTAATTTAGAATTCAAAGGTTTGAACTTTATCAAGATACCTCATACTAGATTGTTTAACAAAAGTTAAATTAGTTAAGTAAGATCCGAGATGCTTTCTTAAATAAACTCTTCTCTAAAACAATATAAGAACACAAGATGTGTTTGATTATTATAAATGAATAATTTCCATATTTTAAGAATTATTTTTAAGTTTGAAAAACTAAGTCTAGCTATGTCATAGTAGCCTTGAAGAAATAAAAAAAAACATGCAAGAGAGATTTGTAACGTGGTAAAACCCCACCCAATTGGGAAAACATCCATAGAGGTCTCTACACCTCAAAACAAAAATCCACTATAAAAGTGTTTAGGTTACAAACACTAAACGAATTATACACACAAATACAGACCTATTTTAAGTTTAGAAGTTATACCATCTATGTTAGGTTAATATGACTTCTTTAAATCTCTAATGTGGTCTTTAGCATTCTCTGGCTTGGTTCCTTTCTCCTTTAGCTTTTAGTTGACTCAAATGGTAAATATCTCATAACCAAAACCACTATTTAAGTGAAGTTGGGTGATTGTGTAGTGAGTGTAGTGCCTAAATACATGCATGAACTCACTTACACTTAATACAGACAATTCTTATGAATTACAGAAATCAAGTATGAAATTCTATATTTCACACTAGTGAGATTAGGTTTGTTCTTGAAAACTCTCTATTTTTAGATTTGTGTACTTAAGAATCTCTTAAAAATAAAGATCCTTCGAAACTTATTTATTTACAAGTTTTTCAAAATGAAAAACTCATATCTGAAATATGCAAACCTTCTTTTCAGTTTGGTAAAACAAACTAGAGAGATGTTGGATAAACAATATAATACGAGTATAAAAACAGATCCAACATGAACAACATTTCTTAAACATAAATCAACCTAGAAATCTATCTAGCTATATCACATTGAATTAGATCTAAAGTTTCAAAATCAGAAACTAGATCGTATTCTAGTGAGGTTGTTGGTTAAGAGATAAAAACCAAAGAGGGTTTTGTAACTACGATTTAAAAACTCAATAAACTTTAACTCTCTCTCACAAAATTTCTGAAATAATTTTGGTAGAGTTTGGTTTAGTTTTTGAAATTTCTCTCGATTTCTCTCTCTCTCTCTCTCTCTCTCTCTCTCTCTCTCTCAGATCTTAAGTCTCCCAAAGATTATAAATATGAGGGTGATGGTCTTTATTTATAGGGAGGTTATAAGCATCTGGAAACACGAACAAAATCAACGGATGAGATTTGTTTGACTGTTCGAATGGTCAATCTAAAGGCTCACAAAGCACCGCTTTTACTCGTGCGCTGATTGGTTCATTTTGATGGCATACGGATCATCACAAACACATGCAAATCGTTGATAACTTCTTATCCAACAATGGTAAATGAATATCAGATATGTGAGTGTAAAGAAACACAAATCAGGTCGCTAAAGTCTCAACACGTGTACGACTCAGATGCAACTACAAAGGCGTGTTTTTGAACTTTATAAAATCTCATTTACACCCACAATATTATCTAGCACTTTCGATTTCTGCCCAAGGCAGTTTTTAGAAAGATTCCATATTTCTAATTTAAGCCCAAACATTTTAAGACCCTAATTTTAATTTCTTAAAAAATATATTTTAAATGTTAAAAAATTCCTAAAAGTCCTTAAAAAATGTAGAAAAATCTTTAAAATTCAAATAAACACACACACACACCCCTCATATATGCAAGGAAATATGATAAATGCAATCCTAGAGTGTGTAGTGTTGTTGATATTTTACCTTGGGGACCATTTTTATCCTTGTTGATGTAGACTTGAAGGGTTTGAAGATGCAATGGTAATATAGGTGACTCAAATTTTGTCTCCTTTTCCAAACGAGATAAGCTCCTATATAATGTAGACTCAAGTGAGTTAAGAATATAGTGTGCTTCAATCTCCCCCTTTGGAAATGAAAGATAAAATCTCCTTTGAGTCATCTAGGACTCGTAGGGATAACCAAGAAATGAGAAAAAAATACTATTCCTATACAAAATTTCTATCTACCCCATATCTTAGAAATGAAAAAGTACATAACTCAACTATTTACAGACCATTACCCTAAAATTTATTCAATGAAAGTAATGGTACTGAATCTTTAAAAATAAAGCAATCTCAAGGCAAAGATCAAGGATTTTAGTTGAATTATACAATAAATGTTCAATATAAACTCAAATATCTCTCCCCCATTTTGTCTCAAATGGACAAAGGGTGAATAATCACAAATAAGCATATTCTAAAGAATAAAAAGAATTAATCATCCTAAATTATACAACGGATCATGTCGTCAATTTGTAAAATACCGTAAGTGCATGGGCTATTATAAAATAACGAGTATAAGTATGGGTCGAACCCACAGAGATTTGCCAATTTTTCATTCAAATTAATTGTGACTGTCCAACTATATGAAATGGGTTTAGAAACGAGATATAATATTAAACTAACCTAACATAATTAAAAAGTGCGACTACGAAAGATATAAAATAGTGTGTGAGAAACTAAAACATTGGATCCATTTATCACGTTTAACTAATACTTTGCAATAATTTAAACTCGTCATTTCCGATTTTATATCTCGAATTAAACCGACTCTCGTCGTATTTAATTCGAGAAATAACTTGGTTAAGTTCACAATAAAATTTAACCTCTCTATATTTAGACGGCTAAAATCCCTATTCCCTTAAAAAGTTCACTTTTAAATTTTAAAGTATAGTCTTTAAGCATGGACTATCAAAACAATCTAGTGCAAGCATAATCCATCAAAAAGTACTCACACTTAAAAATAAAAATATGTTTTTTCTCAAACAAAGCCGAAGGTTTAAAACACACTCTCGTGTCATTTTAAATGAATAATGAATTTTTAAAACCTTTAGCACGTATCAGGAACAAAGACGAATTTAAATCGTACACAATATTAATCAAACATGATAAATTTCACCTAGTCCTAGTAAAGAAATTAAGCTAGAATCATTGAAGACATAATAAAATTGCAAGAATGAATACTAATTTTCATTAATAAAGAAACTTATAATTGTTGTGCCTCACAAATAAACTTGACGAAATTCCTCCCACAAAGATACAATTCTTGGCCCTCAAATATAAATAACAACTTTCAAAATAAAACTACTAAAAATAGTTCTAAAGTGGCTCTCTAAAAAATTTTCTCTTTTCGAAATGATGATCCCAAGGGTCTTATTTATTGGCTTAGGAATAAGGTATTAGGGTTTTGGTGAAACTCTTCCTGATTGGCCGAAACGTGTTGAAACTTATCACTCCACCTCTTCAATCTTTAAATGTGTAAAAACAACTTTTTTTGAATGACCGTAAAAATCAACTTTTTCGCGCCTTTTTCGAGTTGATCATCAATTTGCACCAAATTCCATCATTACTTGCAAAATTTTCACATTGGCAAATTTTTTCACAAATTACCACAAGAATGTTATAAAATTATCAAAATGCCCATTTTTGGCTTAAAATTGTCATTTTCAATCCAAATTCAATCATTCTTGCCATTTTTTCCTTTTTTAATAAAATGATCCTAAGAACTTATTAAATAAAATAAAATGGGAGTAACAAGTATAAATTTTGGCATAAATATACAAAATAATACACTCATCAGGTCACTTCACGGATCTCATACATTAAATAGATATAGGAGGCATCTTTTTTCATTTATCAAACGATTGTGCCCTATATCCTAGAAGACCAATTATAAGCATGAAAGTAACCGGAGGATATAATAATAGGCGCTAAAACTTATTCAGGAATTACCATACTAAAGGATTTTCTTAATGATTCAAATCGTATATTATCCAATGGTTTTGTAAACAAATCAACCAATTGATATTCGGTAGGTAAATAGTTTATCTATAGTTCTTTTGATTCAACTAATTCTCCTATAAATTGGAGTCATATTTTAATATGTTTTGTACGGGAATGTTGAACGGCATTCTCAGAGATATTTATCGAACTTTGATTATCGTAATATAGTGTTAGTTTTTCTTCTTTAATGCCATAATCACTAAGCATTTGCTTAATCCACATCAATTCAGCACAACAGCTTCCAACTGCTATATATTTTGATTCGGCTGTGGAAAGTGATGTGCAATTTTTCTTTTTACTACTCCATCCTACCAAATTATTACCTATGTAATAACAAGCGCCTGATGTGCTTTTACTATCATCAGAATAGCCAGCCCAATCTACCACTACACCAAAATAGCTGACTTGTGACGGTCTTTGATCGTGACAAGACAGGAGGTGACAACTGTCTTTGTCACGGACTTATCACGGTCAAAGATCGTGACAAGTGTAACAACCGGAGTAATTTTTGGGGTATTTTCGAAATAAAGAGGAAAAATAAATTTTGAGATAAAATTATTTTATTGCTCAAATATGTTGGTTTTTATTTTTAAAGGCGAGAATTTCAAACGGTTTCGAAAAAGGATTTTATATTGATTTTATAATTTTTGTCCCTTATAATTTTTCAAGGCGAACTGTCAGATTTTAGGCATGATCGATCGATCGATTCCTGGGGGTCGATTGATCGACCCCTCCAGAAAACGTGAGCAGCATGTATTTTCGAGGTGTTTGTTTTTGTTAGAACTCTTGTGTTTTTGCCTTATAAAATAAGGTCATGGGTGACCCTTTTTAGTACAACTTTTTGGCAGCAAACATATTTTCTTTTCCTCTCTTTTATATAAAAACAATACCCTTTAATTTATGCATTAAACCTTAGGTTTTGAGTTGTTCTTGGGGGCTATTTTGGTGTCGATTCTTGGAGGAGTTTTTGATGATTCTTGGAGCATCATTGATGGTATTTTCTGACTCTTTTGGGAAGATTTGTTGTTGGTATCTTTTGGTGGTTTAAGGTATGGGGTTTTACACAATATGCTCCGTAATCTTGCGAGTGTTATTCCATTGGTTTCATGTTTATTTGAACTCATATTTGAATTGATAAATTCATTGGAATTCTGGAAAATATTTGTTGGAATCTAATTTTGATTCACATGGTATTTTTTGGTGTTGAGCATGTTGTCATGATATTTTAATATGGCACTGAGGTTGGGCACCCGCCAATATTCCTTTTTTCAGATATGCTAGAAAAATGCATAGGTGTAGTACGGTGGTGAGGCCTGGTGACCCGGTTAATGTGTTGTTGAGAAATTATATTGATACGATTGCTTACGAGATTCTCATTTGATTTGAATATTCGTATTCATATTGTTACTTTTTATTCACCGTTAATATTTGTTGAGCATCTTCCTGTCGTATTGTGTACTTCCCCATATTTTCTTTTAGTGGCAGGTTAGCGCGGATTTGGGCGCTTTGGATTTGATTTGGAGATGGATTTTAGCGTGGATTATTTTTGGAAAGATTATTCGAGAATACAAGTTGTGAAGATTGTGTATTTTTTTATGTATATAGCATTGGAGATTTATTTTATTTTCGAGATAGTTAGATTGTTGTATGTAATTCGAGAGACTTGTTGTATTTGTATTTGAAGATGAGATTAGTGGTTTCTTTTCTATATTGGGATTTAGATGCTCTACATCTTGTTATATTATGGAATTGATTTAGTTTATTGTAGTAGCGCTCTGTTCGCTCTCCCCAGGTGGGCGGGGTGTTACAACAAGTTCATTAGACTTGTCACGATCCTGTCATGATCTTTGACCTTGACAAGTTTTGCTACGGTCAAAGACCGTGACAAGCCCGTGACAAAACTAAAAAATTATCACCGTCAAAGATCTTGACAAGTCCGTGACAAGTTTCTTTATCACAAACTTGTCGCTATTTTTTACCGTGACAAATCTAGACAGAATTTAAAAAAAAAACTGATGGGAAGTATGGCCACTGCCATCGCTCAACAGTATATTTGTACCTATTATATCAAAATATATCCAAATAAAATAGAAATAATATACCAAATCATGGAATATATAATCCATATCCAAATAAAATAGAAATTCAAATATTAATATCCAAACCAACATGTACCAAAATAAAAAAAATACAAATACAATCCAATATCCAAATATAAAAGATAGAAATAATTTCATGAAGAATGGTATTGAGCAGGTCGGATAAGGAAGGAAGGCCACACGACATATGAATTGAGACACCCCTTAATATGCTCAACGCCGCATTGTACACGCAACCACAAAGATGAGTTCTCCTTTTCGTTCACCGCATGCATGAGGCGCACTCTTGCCTCAATGTCTTGGAGGGGACATCCATGAATAAGCATACTCGGGTTGAAGCTCGGGTCCCTCAACCCCTCGCTATCGGCTCCCCATAATATATGTCGAGTAGAAACATGCACGACCAACTAATTGTTGACATCGGTCTCTCAACGAGGGTCACGATGGGAAATGAATCATCATATGGTGCCGAGTCCGTACGTATCGACGAAGAAGCAGTGACGTCCTCGTCCTCATCCTCATCCTCGTCTACCTCTATCTCCTATTCCTTACCCTTTCCCTTTCCCTTCCCGTTACCCTTTACCAACTGACGCTTTATGAAGGCATTCATATCTAGGACCATCACCTCCAACCTTGATAACTTATCATCATGGGTATCCACCTTATGTGCCATCCCGGTGTTGCTCGTCTTTATTTCTATGATCCTCGACTTTCCCACCCGTGAGCTCACCCGCTAGTCCTCCCCTTGCGATCTTCCCCGAGCACTTGGCTAAGTGCGTCCATAGCTAAAGATGCTTTGTCGGCATCAGATTGTGACTCATGCACTTTCTTAAGCTTTGCCTGAAAAGACAAAAAGTACACGATTAGTTAATTAAGTAAATAAAAAAATTATAACGTAATTAAAAAAATTAAACATTTATAACTTACAATGGTGGCTGCGACACTCGAGGCCACCTCCTTTTCCTTGCCCTTTTTCATCGGAATTGCCACATAGGCATCGAGCCTATGTGGCCTACCCCTAGGGCCACTCCTCGTGTCCTGAAAAAAAATAATACATAATTAGTAAGTAATGCAAAATTAGAATAACATAAAAGTAAAATTAAAGAAAAATAAAAACTTACCATCATGTGCTCCACCTCGGTGTAAGACGTCCGTACGGAGTAGTGCACATCCAACTTTTTCTCCCGTTTGTCCCTCCCTAATTGGCGAGATGTCAATTGCTGCTCATTGATCTCATTTTCAACAAACTTTTACCACCAGGCCAATGAGATCATCTCCTTCGGGGGGATAGTGTTACCTACTCTCAAAATGGACTTTCGGGTCTTTCCAAAGTACCGTGCCCGCATATTATTCTTCCACGTCTTATATGGATCCCTCAATTGTTCCAACGTGGAGTCGTGGAGATGTGGGGGTAGGCCGAATTGTTCCTATCAAACAAATACAAATAAAAAAGAAAGTAAGGCTTAGTTGCTTATAATTATAAATATAAATACACTACTTGTAGTGCCCCCCTCCAGATATTGATCTTGAGGTCAATAGGCACGACCCTCTAATCAGTGTACCCTAGGCTAATGATCGCCTTCAACAACTCTAGTGCTCTAGCCAATAATTTCGTCTTATTCTCGACAGCGGACCCCAATTTGCCCCATTTTGGGGGCCTACTAATCGAGGAGCCCTCGTCGCCTCCGCTATCACGCCCGAATGAAGTCATTTTCTGCAAAAATTGTTATTATTAGTACAAACATGTATATGGACTTTGAATTAATGCTCAAATTTGATAATAACGATACATACCAACACCAATATCAATTTAGACCAATACCAAATTTAATTTACACACACGCACACTGCCCCCCACCCCCCACACCACCCCCACGCACACACACTCCCGGGTCATGGACTTTGAATTAATGCTCAAATCCAATAATATAAATACATACCAATACCAATATCAATTTATATTAATTTCAATTTATACCAATACCAATACTAAATTCAATTTATACACATGCAAACTGCCCCCCCCCCCCCCCCCCCCACACACACACTGCCGGGTCATGGACTTTGAATTAATGCTTAATTTGATTACAATCCTAATTAACATATTCACTTGGTTATTACAAGAATTAAAATGGTCAAGTACAAATGAATAAAAAGCATTAAATTGTAGTCCGATAATAATAAAGCACTAGAATAATACAACCACTGGTCATTACAAATAATTTGAATACTTATTATAAATCTAAAAATTATTTTAAATTAGGGTTATCATAAAAAAAGGATTGATCTTCTGTAGGAGTGGCCAAGTCATCCACACTATTGTTTAGACGCTTTGACGCATATAGGACGATTGACCACGGCTCGTTGTTGATATATTTCGAGTAAAAAAACTTGCTTGGCCTTTTGAAAAGCACAAATAAATAGCTCATCGCTCACGTGTTCGTTGCTCTTCAACTTGGACAAGTCAACCATGATCGAATTGGTGCCAGGATCAACTTTACAAGCATTTTTATCCTCAACTCTTACCCAATCACAGTAAAATACAACCTCTTTGAAGCTTTTATAGTCCAATTCAAATATATTTCGAATTACACTATAGTAAGTCATTTCAGCTTCAACGAGGTTTTTATCTTTCGCGCTCGCTCGAAACAAAGTAAGAGCCTTGTATGAAATGCCTGAGTTCTGTACATTGTATATTCCTCGTACACCCTTGCACCGAATACGTAACTGTTCAATCGATACTTTTTGTACTCTTGTCCCATGAACAAGGGTCCAGTGGCTAGACGAGCAAGCCTTGGTGTCGCATTACCCGTCTTTAAGAGTTGAGAATATAGATAAATTGATTAGGTTAGTTGTAAAGCTTTCTTGTAATGTGACATTTAATAACAACCATTTTCATTATAATTACCTCGTGTGACAACCACAACCTAAATTCGTTGTTTGATTGTGCCATTGTTTTTTGTCTTTTACTGTTCTCACAAGCTTCATATTTTCTGCATAGATCGTGATGAACGTATTACTAAATTAATCGTGTAAAAATTAAAATAATGTAAAAGATGCAATAATTTAAACTTCATTTGCCCATTCTTCAACATCGTCATGTGTGATTAAATAGATAACGAGCTACTTATTCATGTTGTAAACTCGTTAATTTCACTCGTTTGCCCATCACATGACCACCTTCATCGACGAACTCATCATTGTCATCCACATTGGTCGAGTTAGGCATATATTCATGAGTGTAGATTTATGACTCCACGGTGATGTATTCCTCTGAAAATGATCCTTTAATGTGTTGTGTACTCTTGACATAATCTTTGAAAGTTTTTATCAATATTTCAAACAAATACATCCACCGATATCTAACCGGACCACAAAGAAGAGTCTCGTCGCGTAGGTGTACCAACAAGTGAACACTTATGTCAAAGAAAGATGGGGGAAATACTTCTCTAAGACATAAATAGCTTCATTCACCGCTAATTTTGCGGCCACTATGTGATCTCGATTGACTACCTTCTCACATAAAAATGAGAAGCAGATACTAATTTGCATAATAGCCCTCCGAAAATCCTTGTGCTTAGATAAATAGTGTGTAACACCCCGTGTTTTTATTAATTAATTTAATTAATTAATTGGAATATTCAAGAAAAATAAAATTTTGGAATTTAACGATTTTTAATAATTAAACATATGGGTTTTTATATTTGAGTAGTAAATTCTCAACCAAAATTAAATCAGAGTTAAAATAAAATGTTAGAATGATTTTTAGTATGTTTTAACAAGCAGGTACATTTTAGTTGAGTTACAAAATATTTTTCTAAGTGTAAAGGCGGATTTTTAAAAAAGTTCTAATTGTGTTTGGGGTCATTCAAATGACAGCGTATGTCGTTCGAACAACCTAGCATGTCATTTGAACGACAAGTGTCAGTCATTCGAACAACACGTGAGGCAGTGGGTTAATTAGAGTCATAATTGTATTCTAACTCTTAAACCCTTTAAATACCAAAATTGATACGGGGTTGTGACTTTTAAAACACTTTTCTCTCAAACTTTTCTCCAGTAAGGTTCTCCAAACATTATTCCTCTCATCTTCAACCCCTAGCCCCAACTTTTAATAAGATTTAACTCAAGAATTGAAGATTCAATTGGGGTTTTCTCAAGAGGAGTCCAACCATCTACTCAAATTTTTATCCAACTAATCTCAGGCATGAATACTATATTCATTTCCTTTAGTATTATGCGTTTTAAGTGTCTCCTAAACCTTTATTGCATGTTTTTCTTAAAAGCAATTAGCAACTTAGTTAGAGAAATTGGACACTTAATTTTGGGACTGTTTTGTGAAATTTTTTAATATGAATTAATCTTTGAAACCCTTGGGTGCGTAGGTTAGATTTTTAGGTTTTTATGGTTTTGGGTGTAGGTTCTCATGTAGACTTTTTATGGGATTATTTATATGGTTATTGGAACGTGCTCACACTTATAAAAATGAGATGACTTATAAAAGAGAACGATTATGACCTATTGAATATTGTCGCATGTTAATTAATTTAACCTTTCGAACGTAAATAATTGTGTTGAAAACTACATCGGTGTTTATAATTCAATTAAATTGAATTGGGACTTTTATGATTAGGCGCTATGTTATTCTTATGAATTGTGTGATTTATTTTATTCACGTACGCCATCGCGGGGACGAGGCTTTTGGTTAGTATATTGCTCAACCCTATTTTAGGATGTTTACTAGGTGTGGGACTAGTGGTTAGGCCTTGATTAAATTTATGCTTACTAGGTTTGGGACTAGTTTGTGTAAATTCGTGGGAATTTTTATATTCCGGGGGTGGGCTGATTTTTATGTTTTACTATCGTTGCGTTAGCCTAGCCATGAGACTAGGACATGTTTTATATTGAAAATTCATCCTATATGTAGGATAGGACGCACATGTACTTGGGGACCCTTAGGTATGTGACTAAGGGATATTTTGAAAATCGCACATCGATAAAAAGGGTGGGGTAATTTGATAATTGTGAAATTAAGAATTGAAAATTAATGCCTAAGATAAAACGGGGTATTAAAATTTGGGGCGACATAATGTGTCAGTGACCGAGAGTTTAAACGGGTCAGCTTAGGCGATTTATGTCGTGTCGTGTGTGAAACTTTGTAATATTTCGAGGGATCGACAGTTTAAACGGATTTGGTTGGCTATTGACAAGGGGAAGTGTGAAAGTTTGGTGGATTACCACCCGGGGCGGGAGGACCTCCATAATAAAAAATGAGAACAATAGTAAAATTGGGTTAATTTAGTTAAATTAACACTTTGGAGCTGTGGGATAATTAAAATGATATTGCTGTGTTTTTATCAGAATCTTTGGGGGTGATTAATAATTTATCTTTTATGCACTTATTTACTTTCGTTTAATTAAAATATTCTATTGTGATATTTATTGCGTATAATGCTATCGTCTGGGTTCACAGACCCTATTTGAGGGCAGTACTGTGTATTCATGCTCGGGGCTCTGACCTCGTGCGTTGACTAACCTTTTCAAGTAAATTTTTGGAGAAGCTGCATAGATTTATTTAGAGACTTTCTTGGAGGTGTAGATGGAGTTATTTACTTTATGGGTATTAGTTTTGTTTCATTTCCTTTCCTTCGTATTTGCATTGAGACTCAGTTTATGGTTTTGTTGGGCCATTCGGTTCCAAAGTTGTATGGGTTTTATTCAGATATTTCTTTATGGAGTCAGTTGGAGTTTGCTCAGTTTTCAATTAAAACATTATTGGAGATTGGATTTATTCGAAGCTTTAGCGCGTGATGAATCTTTTACCGCTCAGTTGTGATTATTATTTGGGATTGATTCAATTATTTATCGTGTGGATTGATTTATTTATGTCTCATATTTGTCTCATACTAAGAAATGATATTTTATTTAGTTCATGCCCGACATAGTTTTGATAGCGGCCGACTCCAGAATTACGCCGGGAGTGACAGGTGGTATCAGAGCATGGTCTTAGGTCTCGTAAGTTGTGAGTCCGTTTAGCTTTCGCGTTATCGATCTCTGGTTCAATTTATTTATTCTTACTCCTTAATGTAGAGGATCTAGCATATGTGCTAGATGTGTTTCTTGGAGATATGGAATTTTGTGTTAAGGACGTTATAGGTATTGAATTTAGAATTAGTAAGCTTGAAATGAGGATCCTTAAAGTTGATTTTGGAGACGTTAACTATTTGGAACATCATTATTATAAATTTTGGGTATGTCTTATATCGATGCAGCGATGTGATTTGATTTGAGGATTTATGTGTTGCGAAGATTATTGAAATAAGAATCGAGTGGTGATTTGCGAGAGCGCGTGGTACGCCGTTACTTTCATAGTTATATATATATATATATATATATATATATATAAGGAAAAGATCAAGTAAGGTCTCAGTTTGAGGACCCTGAATGAGGACCATTTTTTTAAAATAGTAAAAAAAATATATTTGGGCTGATTTTTTTTAATAATTTTTAAACATTTCAATAGGACCATAAAAAATAATCAGCTCAACATGAATTTTTTTGCTATTTTAAAAAAATTGGTCAAACTTTGTAGTTTTTAAGTTGATTTTAAGTTGTTAAAAACTACCAAAGTTTGACTAATTTTTTTAAAATAGTACAAAAATTCATTTTGAACTGATTTTTTTTATTTGGCCATACAGAAATGTTTAAAAACTATATAAAAAAATTAGCTCAATTTTTTTTTTACTATTTTATCAAAATTGGTCCGCGCCAGCGGTATGCAAATAGAGGTCCTCTTGAGATCCTCTCTCTCTCTCTCTCTCTATATATATATATATATATATATATTGAGAGGGCGCATGCATTCAAATGAATTAATTATTTAATTAAATTCCAATTCCAGACCCAACAATTTTTTAACTCTTGCAAATAAACAAGATTGAAAAAATCATTCTACGCATGCAAGACAGTCACAAATGAGGAAAAAATCCCCGAAGGGAAAAACCATTTATTTCACTATAATTTTGTAACAACCTTACATGGATTACAATGAAATAATTTTGACACGTGAATACCCGCAGGCATCGGTCGGCGTCGTCAGCAATGGAACAACTGCAACTACTCCACAAGAACACACAGTTTTATCTTCAGCAAAGATCCACACGCAGCGAACCTCAATGACCGCAGTCTTCGATTAGCACCATGAATGGTACCAAAATCAACACCATAAGATTTCAGAAAAATATGTCTTGGGTTCCACAAAACAATTCATAAAAAAGTAGTTGGGATTATGAATTAAATAAACAAAAGCTTTTAGACCCTTAAAAGTGAGAAGAAGACATACTAAAAAAATTATGGAACACAAATAATTTTTTTTCTCTTCGAAAATTGTTCTGTAAAAAACCTTTTCATCTTCTTCTTTTTACAAACTGAACCAGCACGTCTTTTTATACAGAAGATTTGACCAGGTTATCCAAAAAGAAAAGAGACGTGTTGCCTTTAAACATTAAGCAACTGCTTCTTCCCCAAGGAAAAAAGAACGAATGCGCCTGTGACAACCCGCCATCCGAAATAGGGGGTGGCCAGCCCGATACTGCAAAATAACGGAATCATGGATGGAATCATTCTCAGCATCACAACAAAATAAGAAGTATACGGGATAACCACTCCTTATTTCAGAAAAACGGTTTGCCAAAAATTTTAATTTTTAAAGTTAAGAAAAGAAAACAATTTAACAACCCAATAAAAAGAAAGTGGAAATCCAGATGAAATTATATTACATAGACACAAATGTATAATAAGGGATCGAATATGCTGTCGGCCACAGACTCATACAATAATAATGAACAAGTTCAATAAATTACATAATACATTACATTAATCAATTACAAAAGTTTGGGTTTCTCGCCCGAGTAAAAAGACACGATCTTATCTAGAGTGCAAGGATGACAACATATATTGCGATATGTCCCGTAATACCCGCAAAGCATCACGGCTCGTCAAGGACACTGGAATAGGAAGTCATATCAGCCATCCTTGCGGAAGAGTACCTGAGCGGATACAAGATGCAAGTACAACAAGAAATATGAACAGGTCAGGGCCCGGTTCTATATGACTACCAGATGAATAAAAAAGTATGACAGTTATGAATGATAAATCATGATGAAAGAGAAATAAGAATCTACCTACACAATTTAAAACATAAGCTAAGCAGGAAAATAAAATGAGTAACATTAATCTAAAACCTCATCATGCGCACCAATTATTTCATATATCTTTTCCTTAATAGGAAATATATATATAATCACAATCTTATGCTCTTTATGGCATTTTTATCTCAATTTTACCTTTTGTAAAAAATCTTTCCTTATCAGGAAAATAATCATTTTCAAATGCTCTTTGTGGCATTTATATGTGCTCTTTGTGGCACTTCTTTATGCTCTTTATGGCATATTTCAACACATCAAGTCCAACTTGATTATGAATAGTTATATTTATATACATATAACGATTCTAAGACCGCCCATCCAGGTTTCCCCACTGTGCGCGTCCCTAAATGACCATCATCTTCCAGGGCCTACCATTAAGACAACCTGGGCACCTATAATGCAAATCGTCGGGAAGCGGCCATGTGCCTGCGGGATAGTCAAGACCACACCCGGAATCTCCTACCCATCGCAGAAAAATATATAACAACAAATGCTCACATGGCCTAGGACTATATCCACCCTGCATCCATTAGTTAGGGGGCTTCACCTCACGTGCGAACTTCCCTTATGATGTCATTTAGAGAGGTGTGTTTAAACCATTTTATTTACCATTTTCAAAAATCAAGTAAATTATCATTTACCATATTCATGATTTAGTAAATTATCATTTACCATCATCATTACCATTTCCATTTATACATGCATGTTTCATTTTATTTGAAACCATACTTATTTACATTTTTGTAAATAATTCACCTTATTATCCGGAGCCATACGATAAATTATATCGTTACTACATCCTCAAAGGAGTAAATAAACTCTTAATTATCTACAAACATTTTGGGGTATTACTTTAAATCCCCAATACTATCATACCTCAAAGGAATAAATAATCTTTCAATTTATTCTCACAACATCCGTTTACGGCGTTATTATAAACCATCAAGGTTAACATAGCTCAATTGAGCTTCTAAAATCTCCCAAACATGACACTAAAAATATTAGTTTTATAATGATTGACTAGAAGAAAAGAATGCCCTATCATTAATAGTCATAACCCCGAAAAAGTCCCCATATAACCCATTCCTAGTGTAGGGAAAGTAACTAACTCAACTAAGACTCTAGGACACTTATTTTACTTCATTAAAGAAGGTTCCTAAGCCCTAGACTTAAAGAAAATGAATTGGAACTAAACTAAGAAAATCACTCAAAAGTGCAGGGTTCCCGAATCGATTCGGCCTAGTCGAATTGATTCGGTCAGAAAGAGAATCGATTCGGACCATCCGAATCGATTCGGTCAGGAAAACCTGACTTCTGCATAACTGCCGAATCGATTCGGCCATGCCGAATCGATTCGGTCCACTCAGACCTGGACACTGCCCCTCTAGCGAATCGATTCGGCCTGGCCGAATCGATTCGCCCCCTGCGAATTTGTCAAATTTGTTTTAAGGGTAATGAACCCTAATTTTCCCAAACCTCAAATCTCTTCCATTTTACACACAACCAACAATATTTATCCACCCAAACTCATCCTACATGATTAATAACAACTACAACCCAAAGTTTTATCATCAAAACTAAGATTAGGTCTTAAATCCCATAAATTCCACATTAAGCCATAAATGTAAATACACAACTATCACACAATTTATACATCTTAAATCACATATTAGCAAGTAAAAAACTTGCCTTAGGGTTGTAATCTCAAATTTCGTTTGGGGTAGAAGCAACAATCCATCTTCAATCTCCAACTCTCTCTCATTTCTCCATTTTTCTCTTCCTCTCTCTTTCTCTCCTTTTCTCTCTATGTTTAAGACATAAAACGAGGAAATGAAATAAGGGGTAAGACTTAAAATCGTGGCTTAAGTCTAAAGCCTCCAACTTAAGTGGTTAATACCACATTAAAATGACTCCCAAATACGCGTTTACGTTAAAACTAGGTAAAAGTGCCAGAAACCCAAAAATACAATATGGCACTTATTTTGACTGTCTAAGACCTTCCGGGACTAACTACACCCTCTAAACTAGCATTCGGTAATTTTATAAATTATTTCCAGTTCCAATTTCATTTAAACCATAGTGTCATTTAAAAATAGATGACATTATAAACATGCAACCTGATGATATTTACTTTCACATACAGTAAATATACATCAATCTAGTAAATATTAACTTTCAATTCATTCCATTAATATTTACTTCAGTCCCAACATTTTATATAATTACCTTATGCGGTAATTTAAATATGAAATTAGCCTCCTAAAAGCGAGGGTTGTTACAGACTCCCCCCTTATGAGGGAATTTTGCCCTCAAAATTTGGGCATACCCTATACGCATAAAGGGTATTCTATCTTAAACTATCATTCTATCGCCCTTAACAAGCCCTCGTTATTACGACGTCCCAAAATGGACTTGGACTAAGGTCGTCTCTATCGATCCCAGTCTACAATCTTTGTGCCTTAGCATAGCACAAAGCGTCCCTTACAAACTACCAATTCTAGCTTCCTACGGCGGAAGATGATAACCACGCGACTCGGCATAAATAATCTTACCTCTAGAATCGCATTACATCACACCACTGGGGTACTCACACCAGTGCTAATTGGCTTAACCCCAACACTACTCAACTTCTCCTTGTATAGCCGTAGCTCTTCAAAGCATATGGATCAAAAGCCCAATCCTTAAAGAAATGTTCCGGGACCGCTCCAAGTCCAAGGAACCAATTATTCGTTGACCTCATTCAACGAGTATGCAAATTACTCACCCAGCTACACAAGGCCACTCACGGAGCCATATCTTAGGAAATGATTCACAAGGCCACTCAAAAAGCCAAATTTGTATACGGGAAATTTTCATTCCATACAAGCTACTGCCCCCGTACCTCTATTTAATCCTAAGGCGCACCTTTAGGGTATGCCTTTCGGCCTTTCGTTAACCTCCTCCATTTATCCACCCACTTTAGGGTGGTAAAATATACTCCATCTCCATACAGTTCCCATTCCTTCATGGAGCCCATACCGAACCTTCGACCTGAAAAATATAGTCTCGGTCCACCACCATTATTAGGCACTTCCCACGATTTTACCACCACTCCGTAAAAGAAGCGGGGCGTACTCCTCTACATATCGTTCGCTCGCAATGGCCGAAGAAGCAACAGTTTGGTCAAATGATAAACAATTTTCTTAAATAGGATCATGACCAATTTAGTAGCAGCAATTCAAATAAAACATCCTTGAATATACCTTTCTTCGTTCCACCGCTACTCTCTTCACACGAGTAGGTGAAATGTCCAATCATAGACCGGAATGCTCTTGCTACAAAGACTTTCGAGTCATACTCGTTCTACTTGGCTTCCTATGCCATCACAAATATCTTCGACGAGTTTCTTACTCGACGCATCTACTACCCCAATCGCATATCCTGAGCGAATGAGAAAATCCAATAAATAGTCCATTAAGAACTTCATAAACCAACTCGATTTCTCCCACGACATATTGTAACAACTTGTTGCTTGCGAGAAAGACTAAATTTCTGCCCAGGAAGTAGTGCCTCCATTTCTTTAAGGCGATTGCTACCGCAATGAATTCCAAATCAAGCATGGACTATTTATACTTGTCCCAAACCTATTTTAGGATGCTTACTGCGTATGGGACTAGTGGGTAGGCCTTGATTAAATTTATACTTGCTAGGTTTGGGAATAGTTAGTGTAAATTCATGGGGATTTTTATATTCCGGGGGTGGGCTGATTTTTGTGTTTTATTATTGTCGCGTTAGCCTAGGCATGAGACTAGGACGTGTTTTATATTGGAAATTCATCTTATATGTAGCATAGGACGCATGTGTACTTGGGGACCTTTAGGTATGGGACTAAGAGATATTTTGAGGATCTCACAACGATAAAAGGGTGGAGTAATTTTATAATTATGAAATTGAGAAATGAGAATTAATGCCTAAGATAAAACGGGGTGTTAAAATTTGGGGCAACATAATGTGTCAGTGACAGACTGTTTAAACGGGTCCGCTTGGGCGATTTATGTCCTGTAATGTGTGGAATCTTGTCATATTACAGGGGATCGACAATTTAAACGGATTCAACTGGTGATTGACAAGGGGAAGTGTGACACTTTGGTGGATTACCACCAGGGGCGGGAGGACGGCCATAATAAAAAGTGAGAACAATAATAAAATTGGGTTAATTTTTTTAAATTAACGCTTTGGGGCTATGGGATAATTAAAATTACATTGTTGTATTTTTATCTTAATCTTTGGGGGTGGTTAGTAATTTATCTTTTCCGCGCTTAATTACTTTCGTTTAATTAAAATATTGTATTGTGATATTTATTGCGTATAATGCTATCGTCTGGGTTCACAGACCCTATTTGAGGGGAGTAGTGTGTATTCATGCTCGAGGCTCTGACCTCATGCGTTGACTAACCTTTTCAAGAAAATGTTTGGAGAAGCTGCATAGATTTATTTGGAGACTTTCTTAGAGGTGCAACTGGAGTTATTTTCTTTATGCTTATTAGTTTAGTTTAGTTTCCTTTCCTTCGTATTTTCATTGAGACTAAGTTTATGGTTTTGTTGGGACATTTGGTTCCAAAGTTATATGGGTTTTATTCAGATATTTCTTTATGGAGTCAGTTGGAGTTTGCTCAGTTTTCAATTAAAACAGTATTGGAGATTGGATTTATTCGAAGTTTTAGCGAGTGATGGATCTTTTATCGCTCAATTGTGATTATCATTTGGGATTGATTCAATTATTTATCATGTGGATTGATTTATTTATGTATCATATTTGTCTCATGCTAAGAATGATATTTTTTTTTCGTTCACACCCGACGCCAGAATTACGCGGGTGTGACACAGTGCTTAAACAATAAAGCAACCAATTGCATGATCACATGCCAATCTTGGGACTTACACTTATGTAAATCATGGGTATCATAATTCACAATCCTTTACAAGTTGGAAGACCAATTAGATGGAACTTTCAAATTATATATTGTGTCTAAAAGCGCCTTCATTTCCTCACTCGTCAAAGTAAACGCACCAGGGGGAACTATTGTCCTTCCCCCACTATCTTCTTTCAACCATAGTTGTGAAGTTTCAACTCTTTAAGGTCTTTTCGTGCATTTTCTCCATCCTTCGAATAACTCCCCATAAGGCATGTTCCCACAATATGTTCAGTAATATTCTTCTCCGCGTGCATCACATCCAATACATCGCCACCGGGTTATTCTTCCCATAAGGCAAGTCAAATAAAATTGACCTCCCAGACTATTCCTCTCTTGTCTTAGTTTCATTCCTAGTTGGGGTCATCTTATGCTTGACATTCTTAAATTTAGTATTCTTACCTCACATATTAGGGCCATAATCAAAAGATTTACTTTCAATTTTTGAGCCTGAAAGTTTTCTCGACGGTAGCCTACGTTCAACCCCGCTCGGTAAAAAAATGGAACCTTTCTCAAATCTAAACTTATGAGCGGGGGTAAAACCTCCTATGGCAATGGTATACATTTTTTGAGCTACCAGGGAGATGAAGAGATTTAGTCTTCTCTCCACTAATAGGAAACCCCAAATAACCATATTCTACACAACCGGATAACGTCCCATAAGCTAGAAAATCATGAATTGCCCACATCAACATAGCTTTCAGCATAAACTCTTATTTTCTAAATGAGTCAAATTCTTGCACACCCTTTTCCCATAACTCATTTAATTATTCTACCAAAGGAGCCAGGTAGACATCGATGTCCTTATTTGGTGCCTTTGGCCCAGGTATCAACAAAGACAGCATCGAAAATTCAGGTCTCACACACTTTGAAGGAGTGAGATTGAGTGAGGCTAGGATCACTGGCCATACACTCTGATTGGCGTTTAGATTTCCAAATGGATTGAAACCATATGTTGATATTTCCAAATGAATGTTACGCAATTCTCAAGTAAAATCGAGATACTCAAAACTCTATCTCTTCCAAGCTATAGAATCAATAGGATGACACATGAGATTATTCCCTGCTTCTTCCCTAGCATGCCATGTCCTTGCCTCTGCTATCCATGGTACTGTGAAAAATTGCTTTAATCTAGGCCCAATGAGAAAATATTTCAACACTTTTTGAGGCACTTTTGAGCTTGTGCCTTCCTTGCCAGTAGATTGGACATATCTAGGTTCATCGCCTATCGAACACCGATCAAGATTTTCATACTCCTTTCGGTATAGTATGTAGTCATACACACAAGCATGAATTGATTTATACTTCATTCCTTAACCTTTCAAGATGTTTTTCATAGTAGGATATATTTTTGGAAGTGTATTCTATTTGGGTAGAAAACCCTTTACCCAATTCAAAATTCTTGTCATGCTATTGCCAAACAAACCATATTAGGTCTTTAAACTGTGCAAAATAACCATGGCATGTAAAATTATTTGATCTTTCTCATAGCTACAGTATAACGGCTTTAAACTTTAGTAGTCATCGTCAAGGTCTATCCCGATATCTTCATGAGCACCTAAACCTTGTATATTATCAGTGACCTCATTCTCTTCAACCTCATGAACTCCATACGCATCATCAAATAAATCCTCTAGCATAGATCTACATTATCATCCTCCCCTTGTACATCTATCCTACTTATTAAAGGTTGTTGTGAAGGTTTTTTGGGGACAAAAGGAGCTTTTGGTTCCCCGTGAAAAAACAAAATTCGATAACTATCTTGCATACTCCATCTTAACAAATGTAGTTCAACTGTTTTCCACTCAAACACCTTACCGTTCTTACATCTAGAACATGGACACGAAATTTTTTCATCATTATGACATCTTTTTGCGTATTTCCCAAATTCATTAGCACCCATGCGAAACATATCCCCCAATTTATTTGTCTCACCCATCCACTCTTTGTATTTAGGATATCCCATCACAACTACTACAAACAATCACCTATTATGGGTAAGAAGTGTATATTCATGGATTAGCATAAATAAAAGTGTGAATATTTAGTTCCCATTAGTATAAACAATCACCTATTGAATGCGTACGCATAAGAACTAGAAGGCTAGTTTCTATACGTAAATTTATTCGTGCATTCAAATTCAATTTATAATATTAATTCATATTTCCTCCATCTCCTCTAAAGGGTGAATGCTCCTATCCCATCCAAGACCGCATATTTCTGTAATATACTTAACAGCTCATGCACATTGTTTCCATTTGAGGAAAATTCGACAGCATATCCCCATACTTCTCCAAGTACATGACATAGATACGCAAGTGTGATTGTTATTTCAATTTATCAATTAAAATAATACTTAACATCGCATAATCTAGTATGTACCCAGAGAACATTAAGATACGACTGCTTAACTTCCCCCAAAAATAACAAGTTTAAGCCACTAAGAATAATATTATACATAAACTATGCAGTCCCAAACTGTCCAAATGGGACAATTCGAGAGATATCATTACCGGGGTAATGACTCTAGAATGGGTCTAAGGCTATTGAATGCGTACGCATAAGAACTAGAAGCTAGTATCTATGTGCCCTATATGTAATTTAAAGTATGTTTCATTTAATTATGGCCTATCATAATTCGAGAGATTTCATTTAATTATGTAATTTAAAGTATGTTTCATTTAATTTAAAGTACGCATAAGAACAAAAACTTATACTTATTTATACCAATTTATACCAATATCAATACCAATTCAAATTCAATTTCAATTTATACCAATTTATACCAATATCAATACTAATTCAAATTCAATTTCAATATTGAGAAACGGGTCCTATAGAATTGCAATGTATACAAATTAAAAAGGTTATGAACCAAATCATTAACCAAGCCAAGAATCAACATGTATCCTGTACTCCTTATATCGTCTACATGATAAAAAATATTAATAATAACAAGTTCTCAAGTAAGGTGTAATACCCCGTATTTTCTGTGATATTTATTTTTGGGATTAATTGAATTATATGTGTATTAATTGGAAATTAATCCGGATAAAAATATTAACGAGATGTGAGTTAGTATTTGATTAAAATGTGTATATATGGCAATATATGAATATTGGAAATATTGAAATTGTCGCGAGATTGAAATACGGCAATTTGGGAAATTTTATTGGGACGCGCGTGACAGTCGCGTCAGGAATATAATTATTTGAATTAAAAAGTGAATTCTATTTTTATCACCCGTATGGTCATTTTGAGTGCGCCAACGTGTTCGGAAGGGTCAAAATAGTCAGAAAACACTAGCCGGGGGTTAAGTTTGGGTCCCGGGGCATTATTGGGCCATACCAGTAACTTATAAGGGCATTTTGGTAATTTCGAAAATTGGGTAATTAAAACCCACGAAAATTAGAGTTAAAAATCTGACTTAGTATTAACCCACTAAGCCATTTCCAACCCCAATTTAGGTAGTGGGCTACGGGAGAAGTTAGTAACCTTATAACTTGGCAAAAACCAACCCCACCTCCATTAACACCTTGAGAAGAACTTGTAGAGAGAGAGAGAGAAAGAGGAGAATTCTGTAGAGAGAGAGAGAGTACAGATTCAACCTTCAAGATTCAACCTCAAATTCAGAGAAATATTAAGCCAAGTGGTATAATTATAATTAATTCAATGCTATGCTTTTCCATGTTTAGGTATTATCGAAATTATATTGGAAGATTGATATAGACCCATGAATTGAAAGGTTAAAACTATGAATTTATGTTAGGGACTACATGTAGAAACATTCTGGACGAATTATGAATTCAAAATTATGACCCTTGATGATCTAAAAATGGATTTAAGAAGAGGTTTATCAATGTTCTTGAAAGAAGTAGAAAACTAGGGTTCTTGATGAAGATTTGATCCAAATATAGCCCTTGGTTGATGAATTATTAATTTTAGAACGTTAATAATGTTGTAGGATGGTTGTATGATGATACTATAATGTTATATTAGAGTTTTATGCATTAAAAGTATGTTTTGGGATGATTTGAAAACTGCAAAATGAAGCAGTCCGTAGCCATACCTGGTGCATTCGATCGATCGATGTTCATCAGTCGATCGATCGACCACCATCGATCGATCGAAGGAAAAGGTCGATCGACCGACCTTCCCAGAATGAGTAAATTTTTCCCTATTTTAAATTTTAATGGTGGTAACCCTTGGAAAATATTATTGGAGACCTTATGTATACCCTTAAACTTAAGGAAGACCAGTAGGCATGGTTATGAAATTTGGAGCTTAATGAGAATTCAATTTGAGGAATCATTCTAAGCTAATGAAATTCGATAAGTGAGATAATATTTGGGTTAATAGTGTAAATTTGAATAATTTGATGAAATGAGGTTTGGGGAAGAAGTAAGGACCTTAGGAATAAAGATGTTATATGTGGGAATAATAGGAACTTAATAATCTATTTTAGATAGGTTTTAAGTATAAGAAACTACGACGTGAGACGTGTCGACAGTTTAACTTTTATATTATCGGGAGACGTAAAGTATACAAATTTGGAATAATGGTATAAAGATGTAGAGTATACCTTTATTAATATTGAGATATCTAAGATGTGTGAATGCTTAGCATATAATTTTATGTGTATGACATACCTACCATACTTGCTATCACGGGAGGTTTACGTTCGCTTAGGGCCTTGTTATCCTTGTGTTGCCCTGATTTAGATTGGTACCTCGATGAACATAGGTCAGAGAAGGACTTATTGGGATGTTAATAAGTCTGCTGATCGTGGGAGCGTAGGTATGTACGTGACCCATGTGATGTGACTGTGTTCGCCTCCATTGTTTGTGATGTTGTTATCTGAGAATGATTCCTAAGAGATTCGGAATGCGTGATCCTTATGTACGTGATGTACCGGGATGGATTGCAGAGTATGTGAGCACCGCAGATTAGCCTCGGGGTGCTTGTATTATATATTTATGATGTGAATAATATACGGTTAAATGGAAAGGAATTTGCTATGTTAAATTGTGAGTATAGTAATTGTAACGTTATGAAAAGATAAAAGGGGACGGATATCAATAAATGGTTTTGTTAATAATTGGGAATCCGAGAATTAGAGTAGAACCCTCTATTTAATTGTTAAGGTTGGGAATTAAAACGTGAACCGAGTAGAAGTGTTAGAAACTCTTTTGAACTAGATAGTTAGGAGAAAACACATGAATGGGTACAGGAACGTTAGGAGTACACAGTTAGACGAGAGGTGAGTATTTCATGTGAGAGCACGTCCTAACATGTATCTTGCATTTATTGTTTTAAATATTATTAAAGCACTTGCTGTTTTCAAAATACTCCACTTTCGGGCTCTGACCCGTTTGCTTTCAAATCTATTTTTTTTTGTAAAAACCATTTTAGGTGCCCAGCCACAAGGACACCATGCTTAGAATCCTCAATCAGGTGACGAGCTGTAGCTGTTTGTGGAAGTTACAGGACTTTGATTATAGACGCTTCATATATCTTGACTCTATCTTCAGCATTTATCAGTTGTAGGTCATGTCGCCCATTTCTTTTAGAGATATTTCATTTATTTCAGTTATTCAGACTTCGGGCATGTAATTAATTCAGGTTTCAGACTTGTCATATTATTTTCAGTTGTGGGATTGTTGTGAGGAGTTTTTCCTCCGGACTTATTACTATTTGTGGTTATTTCATTACTTCGTTATGGTGAATGGATTTATGTTATTCTTCCATTATTCTTTTGCATGTTAATCAGACTTAACTTAAAATTTGGCAACTTACTTTTTAAATACTAGGTGGTTAGTAATCTTTAAAATGTTTTCGACAGTGATGCGATTAACTGAACCAACTTGACATTTTTTATTGATTTAATAAAGTAGTAGCTACCCGGTATTTAATTAGTCGGGGTGTCACAGGTGGTATCAGAGCATCAGGTTCTAGTGTCCTTTAGGATCTGAACGGCTTATTATGTTTCCGCTGAGCTTTCTTTGTTGTAGAGCCCTATATTTTAGGACTGTTGTATTCTTTTGTATATGCTACGTTCTTCAGCTATTTTAAGTTTATAACTGCGAACTTATAGACTTTATTCTTGTTTCAGAATGCCTCCACGACGTGCACCACGGGTTCCCAGGAATGCAACGCCAGAACCACAACCCGCACCAGTTCAGGGCACGATGAACGCCGCCGAGGTTGCAGCCATAGTAGCCCAAGCGGTAAATGTTGCATTAGCCGTAGTTCAGCAGGCACCACCTCAGGCGCCAGTTGCCGCGCCAGTTCAGCCACATGCATTCCCGTCTGCCTGGGAACGTGTACGTGATGCTTTTCAGAAAGCACATCCACCGGAGTTTGCTGGTAGCTCCGATGTTGTTGTTTCGAGTCAGTGGAGAAAGGATATACAAAGGCATTTGAGGATGTATAAGTGCACTGACGTTCAGAGGCAGGTACTAGCTACTTTTAAGCTAGTGGGATCTGCACTACAGTGGTGGGAGTCTATTACCACCGTGGAGGAGAGAGATACTCTCACGATTCAGGAGTTCTGGGTGCGGTTCGACCGCAAGTACTTTCCGTCTGATGTTCACACGGAAATGAGGAGGAAGTTGATGAACCTTCGACAGGACGGTAAGACTGTGGCCGAGTATGAGGCCGAATTCACCAATTTGCTATATATTATCCCAGATGAGATACCTACGGAAGAGAAGAAGATACAGAAATTTACGGACGGGTTGACATGGAGGATTCGTCAGCGCACTTGTTGGGGAACCTATCGTTGGCCACTTATTCTGATGTGGTTAACGATGCATTGCTCCATTGCCAGGATCACCGCTTTCACATGACTGAGGGCAAGAGATCTGGAGAGTCCAGCCATCAGGGCAGGACTGGAGGGAATGGTGCCAGTGGGGCACAATCTGTTCAGGGGCAGAGACAGGGCGACCAGGGTTCCCAGTAGGGGGATAACAAGAGGTTCAGGTCTGGAAATTTTAGGCACGGACAGGGAGGTTTCCAGCAGGGCCATCAGGGTCAGAACAACCATCAGAACCAGCAGGGTCAGAATGGTCAATAGCAGTTTCAGCAGGGCCATTAGGGCCAGTAGAGGAATGGTAACGGCCACCAGGGCCGGGGGCAGCAGGGACAGAGAGGGGGGAACTTCCCGGGGAAGTGTTTCGTTTGTGGCAAGACTGGCCATAAATGCCAGGACTGTCCTGATAGGGGCAGGGCCCCGCAGCAGCAGCAGGGTGCTCGACATGAGCCATAGAGGCCACTTTTTCCACCAGCCCTCCCAGCTCAAGCCCAGGTACCAGCCATTCCAGCAGTTCCTGTGCAGCAGGGACAATTACAGTATGGACGTGTCTATAATGTCTACCAGGCAGCACCTCCGCAGGCACCACCCGCGATTGAGGGTATGTTTCCTATCCATGGTACTATGGGTCCGGTTTTGTTTGATACGGGGGCAACGCATTGTTTTATAACTACACATTTTGCGAAGGCCTTAGGGTTTTTAGCCACAGCAGAGAGCACAGTGACGTGTGTAGACTCACCATTGGGGAATGGGTCACTTATTTTCTTTATATTCCGGGGAGTGGGGGTAGAGATTGGTAGTTTGGTATTACCTGCAGATATGTTAGTATTAGAGATGACCGAGTATGATGCCATTATTGGTATGGATTGGCTTGTTGCATACCGAGCCATGATTGACTGTTTCAGTAGGAGTATTATCTTTTCCATTCCCGGGCAGGAGATGTTTTTGGTGGTGATGCCTCGTTCCGAGGGAGGATCGTCCACTCATTTGTACTATATAGAGGAGGAGACCTCTAAGGAGGTGGTGATACAACTTGATTCGATTCCGGTTGTTAGAGAGTTTGCCGATGTATTTCAGGATATACCCGGATTACCCCCCAGTCGAGAGATAGACTTTGTCATAGACTTACTACCAGATACGAGACCTATAGCACGCGCACCGTACCGTATGGCTCCGGCAGAGATGCGAGAGCTACGAGATCAGATTGAGCAGTTGTTGGGTCAGGGGTTTATACGGAGGAGTACTTCACCGTGGGGTGCCCCTGTATTGTTCGTGAATAAGAGAGATGGTTCACTGAGATTGTGTGTGGACTACCGAGAGTTGAACAAGGTCACGATACGGAATAAATATCCGTTGCCTCAAATCGATGACCTATTCGACCAGTTGAGAGGAGCTTCCTTCTTCTCGAAGATTGATTTGCGATCGGGATACCATCAGTTACGTATCAGGGAAGAGGACGTCTCGAAGACTGCGTTCTTATCGAGATATGGTTCTTACGAGTTTCGGGTTATGCCTTTTGGTTTGACCAATGCTCTAGCCGTGTTTATGGACTTGATGAATAGGGTGTTCAGATATTTCCTAGATCAGTTTGTCATTGTCTTCATTGATGATATTCTGGTTTACTCCCAGACAGAGGAGGAGCACGCCGAGCACTTGGGGCAAGTTTTGCAGACGCTACGTCAGAACGAGCTATATGCAAAATATGAGAAGTGCGGGTTTTGGCTGAAGGAGGTTCAGTTTTTGGGGCATATTATTTCCGGCCGAGGGATATCTGTTGATCCGGGGAAGGTATCCGCTGTAAGGGAGTGGGGACAGCCCACGACACCGACAGAGATCCGTAGTTTCTTGGGCCTAGCAGGATACTACAGGAGGTTTATTCGGGGATTTTCGAAGATAGCAGGTCCTTTGACACATCTGACTTGTAAAGGTGTGCCGTACATTTGGAGTGATGCTTTTCAGTTGGCATTCGATGAGTTGAAGGACAAGTTGACCTCAGCACCTGTGTTAGCATTACCGAGACCGGGAGTTGAGTATCTAGTTTACACCGATGTGTCCTTACAAGGACTTGGAGGTGTATTGCATCAGGAAAGTCAGGCCATAGCTTATGCTTCCCGTAAGCTTAAGCCTCACGAGAAGAATTACCCCACCCACGACTTGGAGTTGGCGGCAGTGGTATTTGCCCTTCGAATTTGGAGACATTATCTTTTGGGGGAAAAATTTCGATTGTTCACAGACCACAAGTCCCTACAGTACCTATTCACGCAGAAGGAGTTAAATATGCGGCAGCGAAGGTGGCTTGAGTTTGTGAAGGATTATCAGTTCGATATCCAATATCACCCGGGGAAGGCTAACGTGGTAGCAGACGCGTTGAGACGTAGGCCAATAGATGAGGTGGCAGATGTGTGGAAGGCAAAGTGGAAGGAGTTGGGACACCAGGATGCAGTGGCCCGATCAT
Organism: Sambucus nigra; assembly: GCA_949130495.1. NCBI lineage: Eukaryota > Viridiplantae > Streptophyta > Magnoliopsida > Dipsacales > Adoxaceae > Sambucus > Sambucus nigra. Next base: position 653,392,540 of record OX422210.1, on the reverse strand, counting down.
TCATGTCGGTGATGACTGTTACACCGCATATTGTCACGAGGGTGGTAAAGGCACAAGCAGATGACTCGTTCTGTCAGGAGCTGATAGTTCGATTACTAGCAAAGGGAGCTGAATCCTATACCGTTATCTCAGACGGGGGATTACGCTTCAATGGGAGATTAGTAGTTCCGGAAGGGGAGTAATTACGACACAAGGTGATGGTAGAGTCGCACGGCTCACGGTTCGCGGTACATCCCGGTGGGGACAAAATGTACCAAGACATGAGACGTCAGTATTGGTGGAGCGGGATGAAGAAAAATATTGCCGTGTTTGTATCAAAATGCGCCACTTGTTAGCTAGTAAAAGTGGATCATCAGAGACCGGCAGGACTTCTACAGCCGTTGGAGGTCCCGATGTGGATGTGGGAGAGCATCTCCATGGACTTTATCACGGGGTTGCCTACGTCACAGAGAGGTCACGACTCCATCTGGGTAATTGTGGACAGGTTGACCAAAGTCACTCATTTTCTACCCGTAAGGACAGACTACACTGCGGGACAGTATGCCCAGCTCTTTATTTCAGAGATAGTGAGACTTCACGGTGTGCCCTTAAATATCGTGTCTGACCGAGACAAGATATTTGTTTCATGGTTTTGGGAAAGTTTTCAGCAGGCCATGGGAACGGAGTTGCGGTTGAGTACGGCGTCCCACCCGCAGACCGATGGACAGACCGAGCGTACAAATTAGATGTTGGAGGACATGCTACGTATGTGCACCATTGATTTTGAGGGTGGATGGGAGCAGTATCTTCCACTGGTGGAGTTTGCTTACAACAACTCCTACCAATTCACCATTGGCATGGCTCCATTTGAGGCGTTGTACGGTAGACCTTGTCGTTCCCCAGCATGTTGGTTGGAAGTGGGGGACAACAAACTACTTGGGCCGGAAGTGATTTAGGATACTTCGACGAGGATAGAATTGATTCGGAGTCGCATTAGGGTAGCTCAGGATCGGCAGAAGAGCTATGCTGATGCGAAGAGGTTCTTCAGGGAGTTCCAAGTGGGGGACCAGGTTTTGCTCAGAGTATCTCCTATGAAGGGGATTATGCGTTTCGGGAAGAAAGGGAAGTTGGCACCAAGATATGTGGGACTATTTTCTATTATTGAGCGGCTTGGACCGGTTGCGTATAGGCTTGGGTTACCGGAGCATTTGCATCGGATTCACGATGTGTTTCATATTTCCTCGCTAAGGAAATATCTTAGAGACGATTTAGCTCATTCTCATATTGCTTTGGAGGACATCGATCTCCAGCCTGATAGTTCCTACGAGGAGGGGCCGATTGCTATTTTGGACCGAAGTGAGCGGAAACTGCGGTCAAAGATCGTTCCGTTAGTGCGTGTTCAGTGGCGACATCATAATGTCAAGGAGTCCACATGGGAGCGCGAGGATGAGATGCGCGAGCGTTATCCGGAGTTTTTCTTACCAGGTACTTTCTAGTTCCGAATTTCGGGATGAATTTAGTTATTAGGGGGGAAGTATGTAATACCCCATATTTTATGTGATATTTATTTTTGGGATTAATTGAATTATATGTGTATTAATTGGAAATTAATCCGGATAAAAATATTAACGAGATGTGAGTTAGTACTTGATTAAAATGTGTATATATGGCAATATATGAATATTGGAAATATTGAAATTGTCGCGAGATTGAAATACGGCAATTTGGGAAATTTTGTTGGGACGCGCGTGACAGTCGCGTCAGGAATATAATTATTTGAATTAAAAAGTGAATTCTATTTTTATCACCCGTATGGTCATTTTGAGTGCGCCAACGTGTTCGGAAGGGTCAAAATAGTCAGAAAACACTAGCCGGGGGTTAAGTTTGGGTCCCGGGGCATTATTGGGCCATACCGGTAACTTATAAGGGCATTTTGGTAATTTCGAAAATTGGGTAATTAAAACCCACGAAAATTAGAGTTAAAAATCTGACTTAGTATTAACCCACTAAGCCATTTCCAACCCCAATTTAGGTAGTGGGCTACGGGAGAAGTTAGTAACCTTATAACTTGGCAAAAACCAACCCCACCTCCATTAACACCTTGAGAAGAACTTGTAGAGAGAGAGAGAGAAAGAGGAGAATTCTGTAGAGAGAGAGAGAGTACAGATTCAACCTTCAAGATTCAACCTCAAATTCAGAGAAATATTAAGCCAAGTGGTATAATTATAATTAATTCAATGCTATACTTTTCCATGTTTAGGTATTATCGAAATTATATTGGAAGATTGATATAGACCCATGAATTGAAAGGTTAAAACTATGAATTTATGTTAGGGACTGCATGTAGAAACATTCTGGACGAATTATGAATTCAAAATTATGACCCTTGATGATCTAAAAATGGATTTAAGAAGAGGTTTATCAATGTTCTTGAAAGAAGTAGAAAACTAGGGTTCTTGATGAAGATTTGATACAAATATAGCCCTTGGTTGATGAATTATTAATTTTAGAACGTTAATAATGTTGTAGGATGCTTGTATGATGATACTATAACGTTATATTAGAGTTTTATGCATTAAAAGTATGTTTTGGGATGATTTGAAAACTGCAAAATGAAGCAGTCCGTAGCCATACCTGGTGCATTCGATCGATCGATGTTCATCAGTCGATCGATTGACCACCATCGATCGATCGAAGGAAAAGGTCGATCGATCGCCCTTCCTAGAATGAGTAAAGTTTTCCCTATTTTAAATTTTAATGGTGGTAACCCTTGGAAAATATTATTGGAGACCTTATGTATACCCTTAAACTTAAGGAAGACCAGTAGGCATGGTTATGAAATTTGGAGCTTAATGAGAATTCAATTTGGGCAATCATTCTAAGCTAATGAAATTCGATAAGTGAGATAATATTTGGGTTAATAGTGTAAATTTGAATAATTTGATGAAATGAGGTTTGGGGCAGAAGTAAGGACCTTAGGAATAAAGATGTTATATGTGGGAATAATAGGAACTTAATAATCTATTTTAGATAGGTTTTAAGTATAAGAAACTACGACGTGAGACGTGTCGACAGTTTAACTTTCATATTATCGGGAGACGTAAAGTACACAAATTTGGAATAATGGTATAAAGATGTAGAGTATACCTTTATTAATATTGAGATATCTAAGATGTGTGAATGCTTAGCATATAATTTTATGTCTATGACATACCTACCATACTTGCTATCACGGGAGGTTTACGTTCGCTTAGGGCCTTCTTATCCTTGTGTTGCCCCGATTTAGATTGGTACCTCGATGAACATAGGTCAGAGAAGGACTTATTGGGATGTTAATAAGTCTGCTGATCGTGGGAGCGTAGGTATGTACGTGACCCATGTGATGTGACTGTGTTCGCCTCCATTGTTTGTGATGTTGTTATCTGAGAACGAAACCTGAGAGATTCGGAATGCGTGATCCTTATGTACGTGATGTACCGGGATGGATAGCAGAGTATGTGAGCACCGCAGCTTAGCCTCGGGGTGCTTGTATTGTATATTTATGATGTGAATAATATACGGTTAAATGGAAAGGAATTTGCTATGTTAAATTGTGAGTATAGTAATTGTAACGTTATGAAAAGATAAAAGGGGAAGGATATCAATAAATGGTTTTGTTAATAATTGGGAATCTGAGAATTAGAGTAGAACCCTCTATTTAATTGTTAAGGTTGGGAATTAAAACGTGAACCGAGTAGAAGTGTTAGAAACTCTTTTGAACTAGATAGTTAGGAGAAAACACATGAATGGGTACAGGAACGTTAGGAGTGCACAGTTAGACGAGAGGTGAGTATTTCATGTGAGAGCACGTCCTAACATGTATCTTGCATTTATTGTTTTAAATATTAGTAAAGCACTTGCTGTTTTCAAAATACTCTCCACTTTCGGGCTCTGACCCGTTTGCTTTCAAATCTATTTTTTTTTTGTAAAAACCATTTTAGGTGCCCAGCCACAAGGACACCATGCTTAGAATCCTCAATCAGGTGACGAGCTGTAGCTGTTTGTGGAAGTTACAGGACTTTGATTATAGACGCTTCATATATCTTGACTCTATCTTCAACATTTATCAGTTGTAGGGCATGTCGCCCATTTCTTTTAGAGATATTTCATTTATTTCAGTTATTCAGACTTCGGACATGTAATTAATTCAGGTTTCAGACTTGTCATATTATTTTCAGTTGTGGGATTGTTGTGAGGAGTTTTTCCTCCGAACTTAATACTATTTGTGGTTATTTCATTACTTCGTTATGGTGAATGGATTTATGTTATTCTTCCATTATTCTTTTGCATGTTAATCAGACTTAACTTAAAATTTGGCAACTTACTTTTTAAATACTAGGTGGTTAGTAATCTTTAAAATGTTTTCGACAGTGATGTTATTAACTGAACCAACTTGACATTTTTAATTGATTTAATAAAGGAGTATCTACCCGGTATTTAATTAGTCGGGGTGTCACATAAGTATTCATATTGTGTTCTTGCACAAAGAGGAGCACATAATTATTTTACAAGGGTATGTTACGTCATAAGGAGGTCCATCAATATATTTCAAATGTCCCTAGTCGTTTATAATATTATTACATGGCATAAATAAGGTTCACATGACAAATATTAAAACCCCGTAGCACTAATTCACACATACCCCCCTTATACACACATTGCCCCCCCCCCCCCTCACACACACCCTACCCCCATTTTCCCCTGCCTTCCCCTACCCCCCTACCCCCACACACACATTACACCCCCTACCCCTGCCCCTCCCCCCACCCCCACACACCTACACATACCCACCCATACCCACACACATGCAGTTCTACACACACACACATTCACATACACATATACACACACATATGCGAAGGTTAGAGAAAGAGAGAGAAAAAAATACCTGAAACGTAGAGGGAGAGAGAGAAAAAAAAAATTAGTGGGAATAAAAAACGGAGGTAAAAAAGAGGCGGTAAGGTTTTTAGTAAAGAAAGGTGTTACATACATCTCATGGTCTTTGACCATGACAAATTTAGAAAGTTATCACAACCAATGACCGTGACAAGTCCGTGACAACAACACTTGTCACAGACTTGTCACCGTCAATGTCCGTGACAAAAACACGTGTTTTTTTTGTCATGGTCAATGACCGTGACAAGGTTGGCCGACTCAAAGGTGACAATTTAGCCTTTTTTGTGTAGTGTGCGTCGGTGCATCCTATAATAGTGATAGATGTGTCGTGAGTGTACCATATTCCTAGATTTGTAGTCCCTTTCACATATTTTATAATCCTTTTGACACATAGTAAGTGACTTTCCTTAGGGGCACTTCGATAGCGGGCGCACACACATACATACATAATATCTGGACGCGAGGATGTAAGGTATAATAGGATACCTATAATACTTCTATATAGGATAGGATAGATCGGTTTCCCATGTTCATCTTTGTATAATTTTACTGACTTACTCATGGGGGTCCCAGCATCTTTGGCATTTTCTAATCCAAATTTCTTTACCAACTCTATAGCGCATTTTGATTGCGAGATAAATAACCCATCTAAATTTTGCTTAACTTGAAGTCCTAAAAAGTATTTTAGCTCCCCCATAAGCGACATTTTGAATTCCTTGTGCATAATTTGAGAAAAATCTTTAACCTCAGATGGGGAGGTGGAACCAAAAATGATGTCGTCTATGTAAATTTGGGCAATTAAGACTTGCTTGTCAAAATTCTTAATAAATAATGTTTGGTCGTTTCCACCTTGTCGAAAACCTTTATTGATAAGAAAAATCTACAAGCGTTCATACCAGGCCTAGGGGGCTTGCTTTAAACCATACAACGCCTTTTTTAATCTATAGACGTGGTTAGGGTAATGAGCATCAATAAATCCTTTCGATTGTTCAACATAGGTTTCCTGTGTCAATATCCATTAAGAAATGTGGATTTAACATCCATTTGGTAAAGTGTGAATTGTAAATGACAGGCTATACCTAAGAGTGGTCAAACAAATTCAAGGGCGAGTAACAGGGGCAAAGGTTTTCTATAAATATATTCCTTCAACTTTAGCTTATCCTTGGGCCACTAGTATGGCTTTCTTTCTAACTATCATCCCTATCTCATTTGTTTTATTTTTAAAAATCCAGCGTGTTGCGATAGCCTTCTTATTTTCTAGCCTAGGCACTGGATACCACATGTCATGAATTTTAAATTTGACAATCTCTTCTTGCATAGAAGCTATCCAAAAAGATTCATTAAGTTCTTAATTCACATTCTTTGGTTCTATGAGAAAAACAAAGCATGCAAAATGAGCAATATTTCGTAGTTGGGATCTTGTAGGAACAGGCTCATTAGGGTTACCGACCAATTTACCTAAGGGATGATCTTTGGAAACCCAATTAGGAACTTCGGGGGTCTCAGTTGGTAAAGAATCAACTATCTTTAGAGAGTCATAGGTGAAATTATTTTCAGACTCATCCACTATAGTTGGCTCTTGATTATTACTCTCAACATTATTGTCACTCACTATCACATTTATAGACTCCACCATAGATTTCTTACGTAAGTTATAAACACGATAAGCCCATCTATTTAAGGAGTAACCTAAAAATATTGCTTTGTCGCCATGAGTTTCAAATTTTGACGGATGTTCTCTGTCTTTGCTAGGGGTGTTCAAAAAACCGATTGAACTGGCGGACCGAACCGGACCGCCTCAATTTTTTCGGTCTTTTTTTATTGTGTCCGATCCATTTTTTTGGCAAATCGGTCTAATCGGTTCGGCCCTTGGTCCGTCACAAAAAATAATCGATATGGACCGGACCGATTACATATTAATATGTATATAGAAAATAAAACCCTAAGTTAATACCCACTCACTCTCTTCTCTCATCTCTCTCAATACTCAGTCGTTCTCTCTCTCATTTCAAACTCTCTCTCTCACTTCATTTATCTCAGCCCCTATCCGCCTCTCAACCCCTCGCCGCCTGTCAGCCATCACAGCCGGCGTTCAGCTCTCAGCCCCTCGCTGCCTCTCCACCTCTCAGCCCCCCACCGCCTCGTCACCTACCAACCCCTCGCCGCCTGTCAGCCCTCACAGCCGGCGTTCAGCCGCTGAACCACCATCAGATCGGTAATATATATATAAATCGATATAGTTGCTTATTGTATATATATATATATATACCTATAAATCGATCTATGTATATATACACACACAAATCGTTTTGTATATATAGTATTATACATATTCGTGTATATATATACACAAATCATTTTGTATATATGGTTTTATACAGATTTGTATGCTCTGTGTGTAATTTTTTTCCAGATCTGTATATTGATTGTACGGTTTCAGTGTGTTTAAATTTTTTTTCCCAGCTAATTTTTCATTTCAGATGTGTATGCTATGCTCCATCAGTTAGAATAATTTTTTTGTTTTTTTTCCAGTTGTATTATATAAATAATACTTTGTTCATTTTTCTATGTTTTAATTTTTTCAGGTGTAGACAATGGCGAGTGAAAATGAAGGTAGCCTTCTTTCCACACACTCAGTTTTAATTTTTCTGTGTTTCAAATTCATGGTTGCATTTTTTTGGACTATTTTTCTATTTATTCTAAAATTGTGTGTCATGATTTTCAGGTTTATGCAGGAGATTGTTTTGGGCAGAATTATGGTTGCATTATTTTGGATGTTGCAGTTAGTTTGGGCCATTTTTATGAATGTAGTAATTTTATTGGCTCATTATTGATTTGTATTATTATGGACAACCTTGTGGTTGAATTTGAACAGCTTTATTTTTTATTTTTTGGAGAGTTTATATGTCCAAATTTGGGCAGTATTGTATAGCTCTATATGTTTGTATTATTTGGGCATTTTTGGACAGTTTAATATGTAACTTTGAGAAATTTTGGACAACTTTATATGTCCAAATTTAAGCACTTTTGAACAACATTGTGGGTAGATTTATGGTAAAATTTGGACAGTTTTTATGGTATAATTTGGGTTATTTTTATGATAACATTTGGACAGTTTTGATGGTAAAATTTTGGGAGTTTTGATGGTAAAATTTGGACAATTTTGAAGGGTAGTTTTCATTTTTAAAAAGATTATTTTAATAAGTTTAGGACCGACAAGTTCGACCGGACCGATCATACAAAAAATCGGACTGACTAAGCCCAAAAAATTGATTTAATCGGTCCGGTCTTGGTCCTTTTTTATAGGACCGGTTTAATCGGTTCGATCCTTAAAATTACTAAAAACCGGATCAAACCGGACCGCGAACACCCCTAGTCTTTGCAGACATAGCATGTACTCCCATATGTTTGAAAATATTTTAAATTGGGCTTCTTACCATACCAAAGTTCGTATGAGATCTATTTTGGAATTTTTCCTAAGGTAGACCCTATTAATTATATGACATGTTTTCTGAATTACCTCAATCGAAAAGTATTTAGGCAAGTTCTTTGCATGGATAATTACCCTAGCCATTTCTTGGATTGTACGATTTTACCCATGGCTACACTGATCTGTTGGGGTGTTTTAGGAGCACTGAATCCATGTTTGTAACCATTATAGTCACGGTATTCTGTTATGCCTAATTCTTTAAACTCACCTCCTCTATTGCTATGAATTAGATTTACTTGGGTATCCTTTTCATTTTCAACATGTAAAAGAATTTTAAAAAATGCACGAAATATTTTGGATTTTTGTTTAAAGAAAGCTACCTAAGTGAATCGAGTGAAATCGTCCACAATAACCACAATGTAACTGTTACCACAAAGGCTTACAGTTCGTGAAGGACCCATTAGGTCCATATGGATGAGCTCTAGACGTTTTGTGGTTAAGGTATCTTTAACCTCCTTGTGAGTAGTTTTAACTATTTTTCCTTTCTGGTAAGGCCCAAAAGCAATGTTTGAAATGGGCTTTATTTTGGGGAGACCTCTAACTATCTCTTGGGAGATTAATTTTCCAAGGTTATTTTAATTTATGTGGCCTAACCTGTTATGCCAGATCTCATTGTCGTCCATTCTGGAAATATTACATGTCTTAGTATCCGGATTTACTGTGTAACAGTTATTTGGAGTTCTGAGACCAGTAAGAATGTAATCACCATTCTCGTTAAAAAATTTACAGTTTGTTTTAAAGAAGGTGACTGTATGGTTAGAGTCACAAAATTGCGATTTACTTAACAAATTAGCTTTTAGACCTTTTACTAAAAGTACATATTTGAGAATAGGTAGTCTTTTTTCTTAGAGTGTCCCTTTACATATGATCTGAGCTGATACTCCATATCCAAACAAAAACTTTCCTCCTAAAAAAGTCAGATCTTTCAGATAGTTTAGTATTATCTCTGGTCATATGTTTGGAACATCCCGAGTCTAAATACCAATCAGAAGCAGTGTGTTCAGCTTTTAATGCACTAATCACAATATTGCACTTCAACTGAGGCATTAGATAATCTTTTTTAACCCAAATTGCTCTAGTTTTAAAAGGTTTGTAAGCATTTGCTCGAGTTTTAAAATGTCTGTGAGCATTTTGTGTTTTGAAAGATTTGTGAGCATTTTTGGTTTAAACATGAGTCGGGGACTCTTTCTCTTGGACTTCTTATTAGTATTATATCTTTTATTCCTATTTATATAGTTAGAGTTCTTGTTGGGCTACTTAGGGAGAACATAGTTATTCCTGTTCTTTCTTGAATAGTTAAAGTTTTTATAAATTGGTGAATAAAAAGCAGGCTCATACAGACATTTTTGAAAACATTTTTCAAAACAGTGTCCATAAACATCACGGTACGAGTAGTAGAGATAACTAGATGGTTTTTTTATGTTTTCTAAACCTTTAAAAATAGGTTTGTCCATCTGTTGGACTTTGGACTTATGTCTAACTTCAACATATTGGAACGATGACTCTCCTTTCCTTATAGGCGGCAGACGTATTTTGCCTTAGGTTAAATATTTGGCTTAGGATTATTCTTCATCAAAATATCATACCCTTTATTTTTTTATGTCAAAATCAGTTTTCAAGGCTTACTAAATCTGAACATATGTCAATAGCTCTTTTTCTAGCAGACACAAATTGAATATTTTGAAAAGGTTTAGTTTGTGCCTTGGAATTTTGTTCAAAACCTATGTCAGTTTTATCATCAGAATTGGTTTTACTTGAAGCTACACAGGCGTCAAAACAATTGGTGTTATTTTCCAAATATAGAAAAAAAAATTCAAGATTTCTGTAACTTTTTCTTTAGATTGTTCCAATTCTAACAATATAGCCTTATATTTATTTTCTAAGACTTCATTTGCTTCATATAGGTCTTTAATTTTATCAACAAAAGCCATAGATTTAGTTTCATAAGCCAGACATTGATTAGTATAATCTTCAGCACTCTGTTTTACCATAAAACTTAGGGTTTCTATTATCTCAGTAAGTTCCTTGATAGTCTTTGCTAGTTTTGTGCTCTTCCTAAGAGTTTTAGTGTAAAGTGTGTGAATGTCTGGGAGGTCTTCATTTTCAAAATCACTATGTGTTGTGTGTGAATCATCCCCTAGCGATTCATTTTGCGTACTCATACACATATTCAATTCCTCATTCAAACGTTCCATTTTACTCACACACCCCGTTGATAAACTACTAACACTATCAACAGTATTGACAAAATCTAGACATAGAGTAGATAAACCCGTAGGCAAACTATCACACGACATATCGGGATTAGGCATTCTAGCACCAAGTTCAACATGATTTTCATGCATATCATCATCATATATAATTTTCGCAAAAAAGGACTTGGAGGGGTCAAAGGTATTGAATGATTCAGGCTCCTTTTCATCAGAGTCACTTGAATCGTCCCAAGTCTTACAAAGATTGGCCTTATTATTATTGTTTTTCAACTTAACCCTACAATTGTTGGCCGTGTGACCCAATTTACCACATCTAAAACATTCATTCTTTTTAAGGTCTCTGTCAGGTCTGTTGTTGTTTTCAATATTGTGTTTATCATGTCTTCTCTCATGAGGTTTGTTATTAGAAAATTTTGGATAATCAGCCTTCCTTTGTTTAGAAGCAATTTTGTTTCTAAACTTAAGAACTTTCTTAAAATGTTTAGACATGAGGGAAATTTAATTGTCCAAATTATCTAAGTCATAAGCCTCATCAGAGTCCAAATCAAGGTTAAGGACAACAAATTGTGGTGTATTCATCCTAGACTAAAAGAAACATTGGACTAGTGTGTTTCTTTTGATTGTTGGACAGTTGTTTCTTAAATTCTAATTCCATTTCCACAGTTTTGAGCTTGCTACTGAGGAGTTCTGGAGTTAGATTAGGGATTGAGGGCTTTACCGCGGTGTCACATCACCAACGCTTGTCGTTTATTATATTCGGCTCACCTCCTCAATACAAAAACCTAAAGTTATGACTACACTCAAAAAGGGAGTATAGTGGCAAAGTTCGGGTATCGAAAAATCCACAAAGACTAGCTAGAATTTATTAGGTTTAATACTCCTAAAATAAAAGTGTAAAAGATAATTATCTTGCTAAAAAGATAAAGCAAAAGATAAACTAGGAATGGGTTAAATTAAACTAAGATTAACAAGAGAATAAAAACTATAGGTTGCAACTAATATTCCTCACCTCGACTTAACGTGTATGAATGGTTACATGGGATTACGGATTTATTAAGATTTTGGCATCAACAAATATCTCAGGAATTACACACAAGGTTCTAAATACGGAGCATACATGATATACCTCATTAAATCTCCTATGCGTAAAAAGTAGAACAATCATATCTAATTAAATACGTAAAAACCATTATCAAAGCAAAGCAACACGTTAAACACGAGGCGAGTTTCGTCAATCACAACCTAGACTAATTTAGCTAGAAAGCATGGTAAAAATGCAGTAAATAAACGCAGTAAAACTACACTAGAAAGTGAGTAAAGAAAGCACGTAAATAAAGTAAGAGAAATAAAGAAATGCCAAAAATGAAAACTTGGATTGATAGATATGATGATGAATAGTGTTCTACACAACCACAAGCAGGTATACCCACTATATGAGCAAACCCGAGGATGGAGAAAATGGCACACCCTGTAAAATCCCTAAACCCTAGCTCCCATCCCTAACTATCTCTAAAAATGAATAAAAACTAAGTATATGAATAAGTACAACAAAAATCCCTTATATAGTAACGTGGGAGAAAAATAAAGAAGAAAGAAATGAAAAGGAAAAAGTGCCAAAATCAAGCAGGGTCGATCAATCGACCCCAACAGTCGATCGATCAACTAAACAAGTAAAATCCTACTGTCTTCCACGATTTCCAAAAACAAGCAGGGTCGATTGATCGACCCCTGGTGTCGATCGATCGACTGAACAGGTCTTGGCCTACTGCTTTCTCCCCTATTTCCCCTATTTTGGTTTTCTTAAAATCCTCTTTCGCTAAAAGTCTCGTAACTTCTTCATTATAGCTCCGATTTGCGCACCATTTATAGCCACACGAATCTTTATCATAGGGATATAACTTTCGTGAAGATGTTGAGCCAAATACCCAAGTTGTGAAATGACTAAAATGCCTTTCGCATGCACATTTGTACGAAACTTCTCCGGAATGCATCCGAACTTCATAAATAGTACCTAAATACCTACAAAATCCAAATTATACCTCATATAGCATGTTAACAAAATAAAATAGAGGTTGTCTAGTTAATGGGCATAAATATAGAGATTAAGCCACCCGAGCGGGCTAAAAATGCGTAGTTTCGAGGGTATAAATATGCAATATTTGATACGAATCACACCCCCTAATTTATACATTGCTAGTACCTAGTAATGAAAGAAGAAACAACTATAACTACATGTAAATAAAAACAGGAGGCTAGTACAAAAATGGGATAAAAAATATAAGAGCCACCTTCACGGGCGATTCGATTGCATTCAGCATATGCAATAAGCCGTTATAAACCCCTAGGTTACCCTAGTGGACGAGTGTTGTCTCATGAGGATTTTCAGGGATGAAACCCATGAACATCAAATAGTTTCCTCAAAATATGACCAACCTAACATGCGATAAGCCCAACAATATCGAAAATGATTTCATACACATTATTAGCATAATGAACGAATTCAAGTGAAAGTCCAATTCATTAAACATTATATAATGCGCCTCATTGAAGTGAAACCTTAAAATGTGGGAAGGGAGCGAGCACATGCAAAGTATGATTTGGCAAAAACTTAAATAAAATGGATAAGCATTAATGCATGTATATAAGTCAATCATCACCGGGTATTACACTCAACAAATGAATTCACTATGAAAAGGGAGGTAATACACGGGTCATGCGGGCATAAAAATATAAATGGAAACTAGACCGCGCACATGTCACAAATGAAGAATGTTATATAGGAATTAAAAACTGTAATCTCAATGAAAGATACCGCTCAATAAAAGAGGCGAAATGAATTTTCATAGATTATCAAACTATTTAAACTTTTAAATTACATCAACCTAAGATCACATAGGACTTGAATAGGTTATAATGTAGGCTGGGCTAGGGTACGAAATGAAAGGAATGTATGTACGGATTCAAAGGGTTCAGGGATGAAAACTCGGGATAATGGGAAATTGCGGGCAATATCAAAAAATGGAAAAATACAATCCATAAAAGGCATTGAAGATGACAATGGGGAGAGTAAACAAAACTTATTCAAACACTATATACACATGTACAAACTTTCTCTTTCTTTTTTTTTTCTTCTTTTTCTCATTTTTCTCTTGTTTTCTTTTGTTTTTCACTTCTCTTTTTTCTTCTTTTTTCAATTCTTTCTTTACTTTACCTTACTTTACTTTTCTCACTCCTTTCATGCTAAATTGCAACCACAAAATAAGAACATCATTCAATCCCAAGTAATATGTATGGTATGCAAGGTAATATGTATGGTTTATAACTCCAATGTGGAGTTGGTTATGGGATTTTGGGGTTATGAAACAAAAGGTTATATTTAGGATCAAAGGGGTTGACGAGGGGAAACATTTAAGGTAAGGTCAAGGTCATATGGGTGATATAACAAAGATGGCCTATGATCATTTCATAAAGTTTATGCAATTCTCGAGTAATAAACTTTGAAAATCATGCTCAAGTAACATATTTCATATATGAACTCAATTAATGAACAATCAAATGAAAGAATAGTGAGATTACCAATGACTATAATGTTTTCAAAGAGGAAAGAATAGTGTATAACACTCACAAATGAAGAAAAACCCAAAGCTCACTCGGTGTAAGTATATACAATGCAACAAAAGATTACCGAGTTATAAAAATCTTAAACCAAATCAATAAATCAAGAAAAGTGTGTGTGGGATTAAAGTTTAATTCATGAAGTTAGTCATATTATCAAGGAATGAGAACTAAAGTGTAATAACTTCTAAAATAGATAATATGCATCATTGAATTGTCTATTGGATCGAGCAATTATTGAAATTTATCATCGAAAATAAAGACAAAATTGCCCAACAAAGGAGAAAAAAGAAAGAACTTGAAATTTTTTAATTTTTTCTAAGAAAGCATACTTAGTAACTAACATGTGATAAAATCCATGGACAAAATAAAGAAGTGGATAAAATATCCCACACTCCCTAACTTAAATATTGGATTGTCCTCAATGAACATTAAGAACGCAACACAAAGAGAGAAAAAGAGCGATATTACACAAAATTGGAGCGATCTACGTAAGCACGAGTCCAAAAGAATCTACAAAACTAGTTAGTACCGAGGATAGCAAGAACAAATAACAAAAAGTTAACTAATTACACTAGACTAAATATAAAAAGAAGGAAAAACTAACGAAAGGAAAAGATTAAAAACTAACTATTTACAACCTAGTATTTAGACTTCACACTAACTATACACTAGAAGTCTAAATTTTTTAGGGTCCACCCAAAATATGATTTGGCTTTGAAAGATCCACGGTGGACCCTACCTCTCATGCATGCCTCCCGAAAAATAGGAATTTCGTTTGAACAATGGAAGACGTGTAAGAAATGAACCATACCCAATTAAAATTTTTGGCGGGAGGATGGGGAATTTGAATAAGATCGTGAAAAATACACATGGGGACCAAGAAAAATTGAATCATCTCCCAAAGATTTGGAAGTTGGAATGGGAGGGAGCGCACATGAGGGAAAATATTCCTTCATGGAAGGAGCTCGAGTGAGTACTCATCATCAATGAAAAGGTTTGAAACTATAAAGTTTGGAACCGATTCATCGGGTACTAGCGTTGGTGTGATAGTATAGAATAAAGATGGGGATGAAAGAAATTAAATCTCAAGAGATGAGTTATCATCGCTTGAAGATTGACTTTAGAAGGAAAAAGGATCATTTTCAATTAAACTTTCTTCTTTAGGGGATAAAGAAGAAATCATTTCATTATAATTGGATACTATATCCATTTCATCCTCACTTTCATTCTCTATTATACTATAGGCCAAGTCAAGAATGTTATGCATTTGGAATAAACGAAAAAACAAAATCTTCCAAAACAAAGCGTCCACTTATGATGACATCCTTGGGGATATTATCTTCCTTGTCAAGTTTAAAGCCCAAAAATGGAATAAATCCAAGAGGAACTTCACAAATTGGCTCACATGTTAACCCTTTAGAGGGTGCCTTTGTTTGGTTTCTGTAAGGACACAAATTTCCAATTGAGTTCTTTGTTGTTTTTGGCTCAATTCCAGACAAAAAAGTTTGAGTCATAGGATAGAGTTCTTGACCATCCTTTAAGCATATGACAGACTAAACTTGAAGATGTAGCGGACAAGAGTATAAAGATTCATCAAATGCCGAGTTTGTTATGCCTCATTTCTACGTCAACAACATGTATTCCGTTTACTCCTAAGGTATGAATGCATTACATATTTATATAGGAGCTTGGAATAATTAGTATTGGGTGAAAGCTTTGTTTAAACTGTTGTTTATTTTTAGAAAGTTAATCTAAAACTTTAAAATAAAGTTTCTGAGCTAAAATCGAATTTTTTGGCTTTCTGGATTTTCGTTCGAACGAGAATATCGTTCGAACGAGGTTTGCCAACGAATTGCCTCTGGAACTTCATTCAATATTGTCATTCGAAAGAGTTTGTTTGTTCAAATGAGAATGTCGTTCGAACGTGTTTGGTAATGAAATTTCCCATCAGGCCACTGAAACTTCGTTAGAAGGGTCGTTCGAACGATACTTCGTTCGAACAAAAAATCTCGTTCGAATGAGATTTTAGGCGAGAAATTTCTTTATCAGTTTTGAGTAGTTTTTTCCACTTTTTCCACTACTCTTCCCCACTAACTTTTGACAGACTTATCAAGTGCAGGAACCAACTTTGGAAAACCAACTTTTTCATATTATTCCATCTCCTAGAGAGATTTTTGTGAGTTCAATTTTCCAAGAAAAAGTTCATGTTTTTAGTGTTCATTTCTTCAAGAAAAATCTTTTAAACACTTGTGTTCACCCATATTGTTTATTCCAAGTTTCAATATATATATCATTGCTTGGGGTGTTTGGCACCGGGTTTTACTCTACCATTTGAAGAGTTTGTTTGGGTTTCCTTCTACATCCCATAAAGAAGAAGTTCGGGTTTTGCTGCAGCATTCTCACATGGTGAAAGGCACCATGTGTGGTTAACGGTGGTTCTTACAGCCTCATTGGTGGTTTTCAAGGTTCCGATGGAGTCCGGCATTATCGGCTAGGCAGAGGTAGCTACAAGAAGACGCGTCGGGGCTTGAAGGAGTCAATTCGAGTGTTGTAAGTCATCTTGCTTGTAATTGTAATTCCATACTTAGTGGACTTATGGCTAGGGTCGTCCGAGGTTGTTTTCCATTTGTGGGTTTTTCCTCGTACATCGCGGTGTAGTGGTTATTTGTTTATTTTATCTTTTGCAAAATCACCTAGAACGCATGCTTAGGTAAAAAAGATAAAATTTGGCTTAAATCACAACTTGTTTAATTTGGTGCTAACATGAATTTTGGTAAATGTTAATTTAATTCAAGTCATTAATTTTATTGGTTAAAATTGGTTTGGCCTAATTTGCTAATATTGAAAATATGACTTAGGCAAATTTCTAGGACTTGAGTTAAATTGGTTTAAGTGAAATATCCATGTGTCGTTTAATTTAATTTCGCTTTGGTTTAATTTTAATTTGAAAGAAATTAAAATTTGATGTTTGTGTGTCTTTTATTGAACCATCTCGCTTCCGCATCTTTAAAAAGGAAATTGAAATTACAACAAGTGCTATCGGAGCATTGATTTAAAAAGACTCACGTTTTCAAATTGGTATCAGAGCGGGATCGTTAAAATATTGCATTTAAGATCCTTTTAAATATTTTTGTCAAAAATGGAATTTTCCCCATTTTCAATTTTTTTATTTTCAATGGTTCTAATTACGCGTATTGGAAAGCGCGAATGAAATCGACACTAAAATCTATTGACGAGAGAGTTTGGTTATCTGTTGTTAACGGGTGGTCTCCACCTACACATTTAGTAGATAATGAGCGTGTACCCAAACCCGTCGATAGATGGAGTGAGAATGAATTTAAATTATCTAATTTTAATTCTCGATGTTTAAATGCATTGTTTAGCGCGGTCACACCGGATGAATTATGTCGCATTATGACGTGTGAAACCGCTAAAGAATCTTGGGATATTTTACAACTCACTCATGAAGGAACTAGTGTCGTAAAAGTTTCGAAACTCCAAAACCTCGCCACTCAATTTGAAACCATCAAAATGAATGAAAAAGAAACTTTTGATGAATTTTATGCTAGACTTTCCGATATTGTTAATTCATCTTTTAATTTGGGAGAGAAAATACTCGACAACCGAGTAGTAAATTTTTTTTTAAGGTCCCTACCCGATAGATTTATTCTTAAGGCGACCGTGTTAAATTCTTTACCCACTTTAGCCTCTATGAAATTAGAAGAGCTCGTAGGTGATTTACAGACCTATGAACTAGACATGTTTCCCTCAAAAACCGAAAAGAAAATTGAGAAGGGTGTTGCTTTGAAAGACCGAAAGGAGGAAAAATAACTAGTAGAGAGTGAAAGTGATAGTGACTAAGAAAATATGGCTATGTTTGCTAGAAAGTTTCGAAAATTTCTTAAATTGAACACAGATAAATTTAAAAATGATTTTAAGAAATTTAAAAAATCTACACATGACAAAGCCGAGAAGATCCCTAAAACTATTAATGAAAATTTAAATAGGGACGAGTCAAATAGTTGTTATGGTTGTTAAGGGTATGGCCATAGGGAAAAAGAGTGTCCCACTAAAATAAGGAGAGAGGGTAAGCAACAAATTTATTTTAATTCAACCCTTAGTGATAGTGACAATGAAGAGGGACCCGATTCGTCATCTAAGCCCAACATTATGGCTTTTATGGCTAGTCATGTGAGTGATAGTGAGCACTCTTTTATTGATGAAATTCTAACATATGGCACTTCCAAGGTCAAAGTTTATGATTCCCTTATTTTTATGGTAGTGAGAGTGGAGAATAAAGAGAGAGTGAAAGTGAAAATGAGGTTGATGTGAGTGAACTTCAAAATGCTTTTCAAGAACTGTATGAAGAATCTATTAAATTAAAAAGAGAGAATTTGAAGTTAGAAGCTAGTTTAAGAGAGCGTGTCAAGGTCGTTGATGAGAGTGCGTTAGTGGAAGACCTTAGGACACGTGAGAGGACTCTTCGAGAGAATCTTGAATATATAGAAGGCGATAGAGATAGCCTTAGAGGTTTAATAGAATTAATGAAAAAGGAGCTTCTTGAGTTTGAAGAGAGAAATGTTTTATTAGAGTCTAGAATCTTAGAATTAGAAACTAAATTAAAAGACTCTAGTAAAGTCAAATTTGATTTGGAGTGTCGTTCGGAGAAATTAGATAAAATTTTAGGAACCGTCCAAATTAAAAATGACACTTGTGGTTTAGGCTTCGATACTTGGAATGAATCTACTCATAAAGCCAAAACCCATGTTTTAGGAGAATCACCTAGGAAAGAATTTAGAGATCAATCCTTAGGTAGTAATTTTCAACGTGTTTTTACTTGTGCACATTATGGTCGAAAAGGTCATCTTAGGAAAAAAAAATTGATCTTAAATGAGATCCTAGAAAATCCTTACATAAGGCAACCAAGGTAGCCAGGATTCCTACACCCTGTGATTGTCATTCACCATTAGTTTGGGTTAGGAGATCCGACTTGGTAGCTTTACAAGATAGGGTATTTAATTCTCATTTACTTTGACATGCTTCCACCCTTGCAAAATCTAAAGGTTGAATGTGTTAGTTTTGTTTATATACTTTAGCTTTTGTGCTTCATGCTATATCACCCATGCTAATTGTATTCTTGTTTAGTCATTTTCTAGTCTATGCTTCATGCTTAATCACATGCTAGAATAATGATTTTTTTTTATCTTTTGTATTATATTTCCTTCATTTTTATTTGCAGTAATGAAAAATATAAAAATATTTGTGCTTATAATTTGTGTTTCATTTTTTTTAATTTAGGTTTAATGAAAAATGCAAATGATTTTTGTGTCTTTTGAGTAAATATTTTTATTGTTTGGTTTAAAAAATTTCAAAAACTCAAAAAGATTTTTGTTGTGTGTGTATTTTAGTTTGACACACTTTATGTGGCATATACTTATGTTAGAATCCCTTCTTTTACACTTCCATGTGGCCAGAATTTTTGGTTTAGATTGTCAATCATTATTATGTTCTTTACCATGCTTACATGGAGTAGTTGGATTTTGTGTTGCTTAAATGAATTCTATTTTTATATGCATCAATTCAAACATGCACAATCTCACTTGAAATTTTAACTTCATATGTATATTTGAGCTTTGTGAGGTGTTCTCCTACCGATCTTGTCATCTACATGTTCTGTAACCTAGGAGGACTAGTGAAGGTCAAAATTCGTTGCACGTGAGATTTGTGAGATATAAATATCTTATATATAAATGTGCGCGGGGAAGGGCTCCGAAAGGAATTATTATCCTTTGCGAATAGTAAGCCACCGTTTGTTTGGACCTAAAAGAAATACGTGGTCCAAAGGCCTAAAATAATAATGGCATTAAAAGAAAATATTTGCCAAGGCCTATGTTTAATTGATATATTCATTCAAAAATATATATGCTTATTGAGGGAGTTTGGATGGTATATCAACGGTTTGCACAATGTCCGTTTATCCTAGTTATACTTTCAATGTCACGACTCTATTGGTTTGAAGAATCATCAAAAGTCTAGGTTTGTATGCATTGTGTATGTTTGTTCATTGAGTTCAATTTATATTATCACACGAGGTCATATTCAAATGTGATGAAGTTTGCAATCAATTGAGAACTTCGCGAACATGTTTTAAGTGATTGGGTCTAAATTTAATTGTTGCTAGTTCACACCTCAACACTTTCGTTTCCATATGACGCATTTTTGCCAAATGAGTGTGAAAAACTTATTGTATTCTGTGTCATGTGTTTATATATATATATATATATATATATATATATATATATATATATATATGTGCATCTTTGGTATATCTAGAGTATGTATATATATGATATTTTTTTGGGTCTTTGCCTTGCTTTCTAGTCCATCTATGCTTCTACTTCATAATTGGTATCTATCTTGTTGCATTCTTTGTTGATATCACATGCTTAATAATTTTGTATCATATTGGTATCATTTTCTTGTATCTTAGTTGGTATCCTTATTCTTTATATGGATTAGTTATGCTTATGTTTCCTATATGCATTCATGTTATTATCACTCTAAGCTTCATCGTGTTTAAATTAGTTTATATCCTTTGTCTATTCCTGAACAAAAAGGGGGAGAATGATATCTATTCGCATTATAATCGTATCTTAGTTTGGGGGAGATTTATCTTAGGGGAAGACGCCTTTCTAAGTAGGTCATTTGTTTGATAAATGGGAGAATTAATTTAGGGGGAGTAGTTAATTTATATGCATGTAATATTCTTGATGTTCCCTATGAGTTTGATAGTTTTCTTAAGTGTGCAGGCATTCTTCTAAGTGAAACTTTCATTGCCGGCAAATATATTGATCCTTGGGTTGTTTGAGTCAAGTTATGTATTTTTTATTTTGGGTGGGACATTTTTTCTATGTCTAGTAGAGCTTGACGGACCTTTAGGATTTTTGTTAGTTTGTACCCCGGAATAGCCAAAGGGAGAGATTTGTAAGGACACAAATTTCCAATTGAGTCCTTTGTTGTTTTTGTCTCAATTCCGAACAAAAACATTTGAGTAATAGGATAGGGTTCTTGACCATCCTTCAAGCCTATGACAGACTAAAGTTGAAGACATAGCGGCCAAGAGTATAAAGCTTCATCAAATGCCGAGTTTGTTATGCCTCGTTTCTACGTCAACAACATGTGTTCCGTTTACTCCTAAGGTATGAATGCATTACATATTTATATAGGAGCTTGGAACAATTAGTATTGGGTGAATGTTTTGCTTAAACTGTTGTTTATTTTCAGAAAGTTACTTAAAACTTTAAAATAAAGTTTCTGGGCTAAAATCGAATTTTTAGGCATTCTGGATTTTCTTTCGATATTGTCGTTCAAACGAGTTTTTCGTTCGAATGAGAATATCATTCGAACGATGTTTGCCAACGAATTACCTCTGGAACTTTGTTCGATATCGTCGTTCCAACGAGTTTGTTTGTTCAAACGAGAATGTCGTTCGAACGTGTTTGGCAACGAGATTATCCATTAGGCCACTGGAACTTCGTTATAAGGGTCGTTCGAACGAGACTTCGTTCGAACGAAAAATCTCGTTCGAATGAGATTTTAGGCGAGAAATTTCTTTGTCAGTTTTGAGCAGTTTTGAGTAGTTTTGAGCAGTTTTTCCACTACTCTTCCCCTCTAACTTTTGACAGACTTATCAAGTGCAGGAACCAACTTTGGAAAACCAACTTTTTCATATTATTCCATCTCCTAGAGAGAGTTTTGTGAGTTCAATTTTCCAAGAAAAAGTTCATGTTTTTAGTGTTCATTTCTTCAAGAAAAATCTTTTAAACACTTGTGTTCACCCATATTGTTTATTCCAAGTTTCAATATATATATCATTGCTTGGGGTGTTTGGCACCGGGTTTTACTCTACCGTTTGAAGAGTTTGTTTGGGTTTCCTTCTACATCCCATAAAGAAGAAGTTCGGGTTTTGCTGCAGCATTCTCACATGGTGAAAGGCACCATGTGTGGTTAACGGTGGTTCTTACAGCCTCATTGGTGGTTTTCAAGGTTCCGATGGAGTCTGGCATTATCGGTTAGGCAGAGGTAGCTACAAGAAGACGCGTCGGGGCTTGAAGGAGTCAATTCGAGTGTTGTAAGTCATCTTGCTTGTAATTGTAATTCCGTACTTAGTGGACTTATGGCTAGGGTCGTCCGAGGTTGTTTTCCATTTGTGGGTTTTTCCTCGTACATCGCGGTGTAGTGGTTATTTGTTTATTTTATCTTTTACAAAATCTCCTAGAACGCATGCTTAGGTAAAAAAGATAAAATTTGGCTTAAATCACTACTTGTTTAATTTGGTGATAACATGAATTTGGGTAAATGTTAATTTAATTCAAGTCATTAATTTTATTGGTTAAAATTGGTTTGGCCTAGTTTGTTAATATTGAAAATATGACTTAGGAAAATTTCTAGGACTTGGGTTAAATTGGTTTAAGTGAAATATCTATGTGTCGTTTAATTTAATTTCACTTTGGTTTAATTTTAATTTGAAAGAAATTAAAACTTGGTGTTTGTGTGTGTTTTATTGAACCATCTCACTTTCGCATCTTCAAAAAGGAAATTGAAATTAAAACAAGTGGTATCAGAGCATTGATTTAGAAAGACTCACGTTTTCAATTTCTTTCCTATATGTATGTTTTTTACTCATGTCCTTTGTTGAATTTTCCTCCCAGAATTCTGTAGCTTTGAAGGGTATGCTCTCCGTTTTGGCTGTTCATATTTGTTTTTAATATCTTTCTTAGTTACCAAAAAAAAATGGTTTTTTCAAAGTAGGCAAAAAGTCCTCATTTGGTTCAAAACATTCCTCGACTTCAAAAGTCTCGGAAGAAAAATTATCGTCGGATTCAAATAATAAATCCAACTCATGCTCCCAACAACGATTTTCTTCCTGATAACGGCTTTCAAGTTTCTCATTCTCAAGCATGCACCACCAAAAGTCATAGGTCGAGGCGCAGATTCTTAAAAATGTGAACCTTGAAAATTATCATCGGAACGACTATCAAAATCATTATTATAATAATTTTGCAAGCTATTGAATTTTTTTTCAATATTCTTATCATAAGGATCTTGTGACCCACAATCGAAATGATCATTCCCAAAATTTTCATAATCCATACTTTGACTTTTGTAATACTCATCCAAAGTCATTTTAGATGTTGCAATTTTTGGGGCCTCTAAGTATTCACCAAAACTCATAGGTGTACAGGAATTTTGAGAATTATCATTACGATTATCGAAAGAGTTGGAATAATACATGCTTACTCCAAAATAAGGCTTGAGATGAGAAATTCCACAAAATATGTGCGGCCGAAAAATTCAACCGTTTCTTGGAGCTCAATTGTTGAAGTCCTGAAAAAATAGTTAATAAAGAATACATATAGAAAGAGAATACTACGAAAAATTAAATCAAATAAATTCTAAAACAAACTCGTCCCCGACAACGGTGCCATTTTGATTGAGGGCTTTATCGCGGTGTCACGTTACCGACACCGATCGTTTGTTATATTCGGCTCACCTCCTCAATACAAAAACCTAAACTTATGACTACACTCAAAAAGGGAGTATAGAGGCAAAGTTTGGGTATCGTAAAATCCATAGAGACTAGTGCTAGAATTTATTAGATTCAATGCTCATAAAATAAAAGTGTAAAATATAATTATCCAACTAAAAAGAGAAAGCGAAAGATAAAGTAGGCATGGATTAAATTAAAATAAGATTAACAAGAGAATAAAAACTATAGTTTGCGACTAATATCCCTCTCTTAGGATTAATGCGTATAAATGGTTACATGGTATTACGGATTCATTAAGATCGGGTCTCATTTCGGCATAAAAGCCTAATAAGATTTTGGCATCAACAAATATCTCGGGAATTACACACGAAAGGTCGTAAATACGGAGCATACATGATATACCCCGTTAAATCTCCTAGGAGTAATAAGTAAAACAACCCAATCTAATTAAATACATAAAATCCATGACCAAAGCAAAGCACGTTAAACACGAGGCGAGTTCCGTCAATCATAATCTAGACTCATTTAGCTAGAAAGCGTGGTAAAAACGCAGTAAAACTACACTAGAAAGAGAGTAAAGATAGAACGTAAATAAAGAAAGAGAAATAAAGAAATATCAAAAATGGAAACTTAAATTGATAGAGAAGATGATGAATAGTGTTCCACACAACCACGAACAGGTATACCCACTATACAAGCAAACCCGAGGAGGGAGAAAATGGCACACCCTAAAAATTCCCCAAACCCTAGCTCCCAACCCTAACTATCTCTATAAATGAATAAAAACTAAGTATATGAATAATTACAACAAAAATCCCTTATATAGTAGATTGGGAGAAAAATAAATAAGAAAGAAATGAAAAGGAAAAAGTGCCAAAAATCAGACAGGTAAAAACCTACTGCCTTCCACGATTTCCAAAAATAAGCAGAGTCGATTGATCGACCCCTGGAGTCGATCGATCGACTAAGAAGGTCTTGGCCTACTGCTTTCTCCCATGTTTCCCCTGTTTTGGTTTTCTTAAAATCCTCTTCCGCTAAAAGTCTCATAACTTCTTCGTTATAACTCCGATTCGTGCATCATTTACGGCCACGCGATGCTTACTCAGAGGGACACAACTTCCTTGAAGATGATGGGCCAGATACCCAAGATGTGAAATGACTAAAATGCCCTTGTGCGTGAGGATTTGTAAAAAACATCTTCAAAATGCATCTAAACTTCATACTTAGTACTTAAATGCCTACAAAAGCCCAATTATACCTCATATAGCATGTTAACAATATAAAACAAAGGTTGTTTTGTTAACGGGCGTAAATATATAGATTAAGGCACCTGAGGGGGCTTAAAATGCGTAGGTTCGAGAGTATAAGTAAGCAATATTTGATACGAATCAATTAGGATCATCCATCTCCTCAATTGCATAGCGTTTATTATCAAATTTAGGTGAAGTGATCTTAGAATTTAGACAAAATCTCTTTTTTATCATATATAATGTCATTGGCATAAAGTTTCTTAACAACATCAGTCGGTCTTATGTAGAATTCATCAAATGTTTCAGTCTCAGCCATTAAATGACTGTTATAATGCTAGATCAGCATTTGGGTCTTGGCAGCCTTAACACGGGTATCACCTTCATGGGCAGTGACCAGTGTGTCCTGGGATTCCTGTGAGGTTAAACATATGCATATTCTGTTGAATTCATGTTCATTTAATGACCTAAATATATCATTCCTTCCTTTATTGTTACTAAGGGAGGCATGTTTGTCTTCTTTGGTGAACTCGCTTAGGAGTTTTTTAACTCTTTCAATACTACCAACTATAGCATTCTTAGTTGGATGCGTATAACCATTTTCAATTGCATCCTAGTCATCATCTCCTAAAGTCCCTTGGATGAAGGCTATCATCCTTAATTTCCAGTATGGAAAATTAATTCCCATTAAAGAGGGGAGGCGTGGACAAATATCCCAGTCTCTCAAATTTCTCGTCCATAGACAGTAGTTTTTGAAAATAATTTTAAAAAGCTCAGGATTTTAAATATTTTTGAAAAAAACAAGTACAAAAAATACTCTTACTAGATGGCTTAACAAAAGTTAAATCAGTTAAGTAAGATCCGAGTTTCTTTCCTAAGGAAATTCTTTTCTAAAACAATATGAGAACACAAGATGTGTTTAATTATTATGAACAAGTAATTTTTAGATTCTTGGAATAGTTTTTAAGTTTTAAAAACTAAATCTAGCTATGCAGTAATTGGATTGAAGAAATTAAAAAAATACACGCAAGAGAGATTTTTAACGTGGTAAAACCCCACCCAATTGGGAAAACATCCATGGAGGTCTCTACACATCGAAACAAAAATCCACTATAAAAGAGTTTAGGTTACAACCATTAAATGAATCTTACCCACAAATACATATCTATTATAAGTTCAGAAGTTATACCATCTCCGTTAGGTTACTCTGACTTCTTTAAGGTTCTGATATGGTCTTTAGCGTTCTTTAGCTTGGCTCATTTCTCCTTTAGCTTTAAGTCGACTCAAATGGTCAAGATCTCAAAACCAACAACACTATTTAAGTGAAGTTATGTGATTGTGTAGTGAGTGTAGTGCCTAAACACATGCATGAACTCACTCACACTTAATACAGACAGTTCCTACGAATTACAGAAATCTTCTAAGTGTGAACTAAAATATTTCACACTACTGAGATTGGGTTTGTTCTTGGAAACTTTCTATTTTTAGATCTGGGTGCTTAAGAATCTTTTAAAAATAAAGATCCTTCGAAACTTATTTATTTACAAGTTTTTCAAAATGAAAAACTCATATCTGAAATACGCAAACCTTCTTTTCAGTTTTGTAAAACAAAATAGAGAGATGTTGGATAAACAAGATAATACGAGTATAAAAATAGATCCAACATGAACAAGATTTCTTAAATAGAAATCAACGTAGAAATCTATGTAACTGTATCACTTTGAATTAGATCAAAAGTTTCAAAATCATAAACTAGATAATATTTTAGTGAGGTTGTTGGTTAAGAGATAAAAACCAAAGAGGATTTTGTAACTACAGTTTAGAAACCCAATAAACCTTAACTCTCTCTCACAAATTTTCTGAAATAATTTTGGCAAGGTTTAGGTTGGTTTTTGAATTTTCTCTCTCTTCTCTTTTTTTTCTCTCTCTCAGATCTTAAGTCTCCTAAAGATTGTAAATGTGAGGACGATGGTCTCTATTATAAGGAGGTTATAAGGATATGGAAACACGAACGAAATCAACGAATGATATTTGTTTGACTGCTCGAATGATCAATCTAAGGGCTCACAAAGCACCACTTTAATTTTTGCGTTGATTGGTTCATTTTGATAGCACATGGATCATCACAAACACATGCAGATCGTTGATAACTCCTGATCCAACGATGGTAAATGAATATCAGATATGTGAGTGTAAAGAAATACAAATCAGGTCGCTAAAGTCTCAACACGTGTACGGCTCAGATGCAACTACAAACGCGTGTTTTTTAACTTTATAAAATCCCATTTGCACCCAAAATATTATCTAGCGCTTTCGATTTCTACCCAAGGCAGTTTTTAGGAAGATTTCATATTTCTAATTTAAGCCCAAACATTTTAAAACCCTAATTTTTATTACTTAAAAATAGATTTTCAATGTTTAAAAATTCCTAAAAATCCTTAAAAATGTAGAAAAATCATTTTAATCTAAATAAACACATGCACCTCATATATGCAAGGAAATATGATAAGTGCAATCCTAGAGTGTGTAGTGTTGCTGGTATTTTACCTTGGGGACCATTTCTCTCCTTATTGATGTAGACTTGAAGGGTTTAAAGATGCAATGGTAATATATGTGACTCAAATTTTGTTTTCTTTTCCAAACTAGATGAGCTCTTATATAATGTAAACTTAAGTGAGTCAAGAATATAGTGTGCTTTAAAGTTGTAGGTCTTTGAATTCCATTTTCCATAGGTAACCAAATGTTTAAGGGTGCAACTGGATTCTTGATAATTTTTCTTCCTCGTCAAATACAATTTTTGATTTGATATTGTGCGGAGTAAAGCCCTCATATGTCAAATGCTTAGAGAGTATGTGATGTCTATCGAAATGAAGAATTAAATTTTTGAAGCTTTTATGTTCTATGCAATTACCGCCGGGTCGGGGGAGTGTATCATAATCCCATTTTCTCATAAAGTTTAAAATCAATTCATTATTCTTGTATGAGTATCTAAGTCATTAATTTAAATTTACTTCTTTTAGTTAGTTAACGTATCTAAAATCAATCATCTTTTCATTCTTTTTTCTAGAGTCAATTCGAGGTTAATCATCTTCCCTATTCGTCATCATAATTCTTCGTCTTAATCCCTATGTTAGATACCCTGTTTTACCGAATTATTACTTGAGCGAGCAACTTACACTTGAGTCGATAGAAGCGCATGGTACAAACACTTTTAAAGTCACGAAACATATACATACGTGTATATCTCTATATGGAGAGAGAAAGAGAGATAGGCCTTTAACAATAGTCAAGTGTCTGAAACGGATACACACATGAATTGATTAAGCATATCTTTCGATATGAATATCAATTGAGAATGAAAATTCAGATAGGATTCTTTAAAAAAATTACAAAATAAAAACAAAAGGATAAAGGAAAATGTATATGAATGAGAGGAACACATAGGGGAGAGGAAAAATGCCATGGATATAAAAGAAGAGCGGAATAGTCTACGAATTAATAATCAGAAAGGTACATGCTGGGAAACTCAAAAGGCGGATCTGATAATGGTTAATCCCCCCACCTCATTCTCTTAATTTGATAACCTTTTGAGTGGAATGAATTTATATAGGGCATTTATGATAGAGTGTAATACTTATAGACACTTGGCACAAATACTTTGGCAGACACCATTTTTAAATAATAGTATTAAATGTTTTATATCAATTTATTTTGTGTACTACAAAAAGACAACTAATTGTGACTATATATTCATGGTTGGTAATGAAAATTGTTTCAAAAATTAATATCAAATTGTTTAAAAATTAATATCTTGCACAGTAACTATCGTGGTAATTGCATAGTTATGTAATCACATATAACGTTGTTACATGTAGTGGTAGTATAATCAAAATATTGGCATGACATACATGTGTGATATTGGCATATCATGTGCTAAGTCTATCGTAAGCACGAGTAAATTTCATGTAAAATTATCCGAGACGCAAGATGTACAAATGTGACGTATACATAAATGTGCAAGAACAAAATTAAAATGTTATATTTTGTATGAATTCAATTTAAATTAAAAAACTAGCTCTATTTTAAATATAATTGAAATTAAAATATATATTACACCCATGTTCGTGCATGACATCAAGCCGTTAAAAAAATATGTTTCATTACCACCATGTTTCTGCATAAATTCGAGCTAGAACAATACACCCAAATAAATTTACTAATTTGCCCAGAGGCGGAGCTATTTTGTACAGGGGTGGGGCACTTACCCCACCCCAAAATCTGGAAAAAAATTATAAAATTTTAGGGTAAATATGCAATAATAAAAAAATTAAAAGGTTAGGGTCAAAAATAAAATAGAGAAAACTTGTACCACTTTAAGTCTCACTCTCTCATTCACCCTTATCTCCTGCTTCCTTATTCTATCAAACCAACACAAAAATACCCCAAAACCAAAACCCAAATACTCTCTCAATATATCTTCGCTAGCGCCACTTCTACCTCCCACCTCCTCCGACAATGTGTTGCCCCACTACCGACACCGCTAGTTTAGGTAGGTATAGTCAGTTTAATGTTTGATTTATTTTGAGAATCATTTATTATTTAAGGTTTGATTTAATGTTTCGGTAAATATGGTTTGGTATTTTTTTTACGATCTAATGTTTGATTTACTTTGATATTGTTATGATTTAATGATTTAGGTAAATATGGTTAGTTTATGATTAAATGTTCATTTGTTAGGATTTGATTTACTTCGATGATTTATGATTTAATGTTTAAGTAAATACGGTTAGGTGATTTTCTTATGATTTAATGTTTGATTTACTTTGATGTTGTTATGATTTAATGATTTAGGTAAATATGGTTAGTTTATGATTTAATATTATTGTTACGATTTATTTATTTTTTATGAATTTGTATATTTGTTGAGTTAAAATAGATGTAAATTTGATAATATGAATATGATAATGTTTGGTGAGTTACCATAGATGTATATTTGTTACTTGGATTATTTGGATTCAATTTGTTGTTGTTTAGATGAGTTTTTAAGATATTAAGCATTTAAATTAATTTTATTGTTGTTTAGTTTAAGGGGTTGATTAACGTAGTACATGTAATTGTGCTATTATATATGAGTTTGTTTTATTTGAGTTATAATGGTCTTGACGTGAAAATTATTAGTTGAATATTTGTAAAAAATTTAAAAGTAGCTCTAAAAAAATTTTATTTTGGGGCTACCGCCCCCTCGAAAGTGGTCGATGATTTCTACATTGTGGTGCCTCACCCAAAATTTTTTTTTTTGGCTTCGCCACTCACCGTGCCATAGGGGGCACACCCTAGTTTCAAAAAAGTGAAGAAAGGAAATTTTTTCAAGGGAAAACCTTCTCGATAGCTTTGAGGAAATTTTATTAAATAACGATTTACTGGATCCTCAATTTTTTTGATTCCAACTTTTAGTACATTGTTGTTAACTATGTATGGACATGACCATCTATGTCCTGTATGGTATGAAAACCTCATTTTGGGAGCAGGCTGTAATAACCCTTATTTTTGAGTAATTATTTTTATATAAATTTACCATATGAGGTAATTATATAAAATAATGGAAGTTGGAGAAAATATTATTTTAAGTGATTTAAAAGATAATATTTACTAAATTTTGCATATTTACTATGAAGAGAATGTAAATAGCATCATGTTATGTTTTATAGTGTCGTTGTGCTTTAAACGACATTTATGGTTTAAAATGATGTTAGAACATGAAATGATTTATATTATTCCGGATGCCAATTTAGAGGGCGCGGTTAGTCCTGAAATAATGATAGTAAAAATAAGTGACATGTTATATTTTTGGGTTCCCGAAATTTTTGACAAGTTATGACTTAATTATGTAGTTACGAGTCATTTTAATGGTGTATTAACAGTTTAAGATGGAAACTAATGTTAAATGAACGAATAAGTCTTCCAAACCCATTTATTTCTCCATTACATACTTTTTAAACCTAGAGAGAAAGAGAGAAGGGGAATTTGGGGAACAAGAAGAGAAAGAAGGAAGAGAAGAAATTGAGCTTGATCTTGCATCTACCGGAAGAAAATCCGATAAACTGATTTGGAAATAAGTTTCATAATGAGGAATAGACTTGTAAAGTCATAATGAGCCAAATTGAAATGGAATATGATTAAGTGAAATTTAGTTATGTTCTCATGCATAAATGGATATTCATTATCGTCATTGATATTGCGTTAGGTTGTGCTTTTAGATTGAGAGGTGAGGATTTTTATTATTATTTGTGAAGAGCGAGATAAGATTATTCATCATGATTAAATATTCATAATTGTCATGCATTTTATTCACATGGTGATCATATCAAATCGGGCTCTGACCCGTTTATATCTTTTTATTTTGCATGAACCCTTTTATACGCCCAGGTGCTCCACCACAATGACGCCCGTAATGATTCTTCCATCCAAGTGTCATGAAGCTATAATATTTTGCGAATGTTGTAGGATATTTGTTATAGACGCTTCTATCTTTTTGTATATAGTTATGATCAGTTCACACATTCGGGCGTGTTGCTAAAGTTTTGTACTTGTTTAATGTATTGTGATATTTATTTTAATACTCGGTGTAACCGACTTAAGATGGTTTGTTAACCGACAGCGTATTCGGTTATTATTTTGTGTATGATCATTGCATGGCTACTTGTTTGTATTATTGTCCACCTTCTTTTCAAATTGGATTGTCTAAATGGCTTTCTTTTAAACTTTCAAATTAAATTGACATCCGTTTTCTAAAATAATTGGTGGTTATCTCATATATTTATTTTATATACAGTGATGCTAAGAATGGACCATCTATGATTCCTGTAATTATTGGAGTATAGATCTATCCACCTCTTATTTTAATAAGCGGGGTATCACACAAGCGGCATTGGAATTTCACCATTTTGGGATAAGCTTAAACGATATTTACCATAACCTCCCCCCGAAATATCTTATTAATTTGGGCAGTTAAAAGATCAAACGAGCTACATATTGACAAGATATTTACCACCGTTAATATGCTCAATTTTCAAATGCATTGAATCTTGTGATTCAATCTTAGATAATTCGAGAATCAAAACTTTTATTGGTATGCACGACTGTAATTTGCTATTTTTTACCAATATTTATATGTTACAATTGAGTCCTTAGAGAAAAAAATTTGAAAAGTCCAGATGGTTTTATTAGGATGTGGTCCTTTAGATTATGCATGATGCACGTGTGATTTCAGTTGAGTATTTGGATTATATCTTAAATCTTCTATTTAGCTATGGGCCTCATCCAATAATTTCATTTCACGATAGATTTTTTTTATATAGCTTTTGAGAAGGGAAAAAGTAAGTGAACTTCATTGAATTAAGAATATTTACTAGTCACCCTTCTCTAATTTTCTGTCCTTAAGATTTTTTTACTAAATTTCTGAGATTTAACGTTGAATGCGTGAAGAGGATAAAATACATGAGTGTGTGGGTTCTTCTGTTTACGTTGCCTCACAAGAGACACAGGTCATATGGAATAGTTGTTTTGGTTGGCTGAGTATATATCATATGGTTCGGAATTTATGTTATTATTCAATGGGTGACTGGAATCATTGGAGTGGTGGGTTAATATTATGAGAACCTTATAATATATTAGTTATACGTCTGGTTCGAGATGAAATGAAATACTTTGCACCGTAATAAAAAAATTAGTGAAATATAAATTCATCTATATGAGATTGAATTCCTTTCAATATTTTTATTTTTAAATTGTGTAATTATGTCTTGTGAACTTATTTATAATTTTAAATGAGTAGAATTTTATTGGTTGAGTATAATTATAAATTTAGAAAAAGATTGAAAACAGTTGATTTTTATCAGAAGTTGAAAAATGAGTGGAAAAATATGGGAGTGGTTTGATCATTTGTAAAATTTTCCATGAAATCAATTTTGAGGGGTGAAAATGATACAAATATGAAGTACTTTAAAAATCTAAAACTACTTTTTACATAGAATGTATTTTAAATCAAACAACAAAAAATAAAAATATAATGAAGTAAAATAATTATTTTTCATAGAAAAAGAAATGTTAATCAAACGGACAATTAATTTCAAATATGAGAAAGATAATTGTAGCACTTCTCTTTTCACGACCTGAAATATTTTATACCCAATCAAGATGACCCTTGAGTGAGGGAAAATGAGTCGCCAATTTTTCTGGATTTCTAGTTTATATACCCATTGCCAAAGTTGGTCGCCAAATCGATGACATAGTTAGAGAAAAATATGTATAGACATTAAAGTCTAAAAAAAACTTATATACATTCATTATTGCATTATTAAAAGGGGCTTATAGATACCACCCCTTAGTATTAAGAATTTATACATATAGATCCAGCTCATTTTAAAATATATAAATAAGCCCTTTTGACTCTAATCAGTCGGTCAATGAACCTACATTGTAGTATCAAATCTCCAAGATACCTCTTTAAGATAATGACAATAGGTGAATATCTAACCAGCAAAAATAAAATCTTTTCAAGTTCCTATATTCCCTCGTATCTATTGAGATACAAACCAAGCCATAGATCTTTCAATAGTATCAAACACTAGTTCCATACTAGTTTTGATGTGATGAAGTAGATAACAGGGAGACAAACGCCAAATTCTCACAACTTAGAAGAGTTCAACGCACATTTAATGGCTTTACAATTTTCTGTTTGGGGACATTATTTAATTTCATGCTCATAAAATACTAGGGTTTTGTTTAAAGTTTATTTCATAGAGGATTTTTTTTGGTGAAATCATACTAATCGTATGCTATATTTAATTATTTTGAGCTTGATGGTTTGATAACCTATCCTTATAATCAATATAAACTGGAATGGTAATAAAAAATAGTTAAAACTTTAGAAAATAGAAACATTCTTTACAAAAACTTATGAATTTTTTAAAATGTTATTGCTTTATTGACATAAATAAGATATGGGTGGAATATAAGTGTGTTCGTGGATGAGACAATATTAGGTATATACTTATCTGACTTTGTATATACCAAGTTTAACAAAATAATTGAATTAATTTGAAGATATATCGCAGAGTGTATTAAAATGTGTGTTTGTATATACGGTCTTGTTGTGTTACTTTTATATTTAGAAAATGTATTGTGACTAATGTTTTGTCCTAGAATACGACAACCAGTGTTATATGAGATGGTATATATAATTGTTGGTATATAATAAATGGTATCTATCAATATAAATTGTGACTAATGTTTGTTGCTGATGTTCAAAAAGTAGAAAAGTGGTGGGATTGTTATTTTTTTAATACTTTATATGGAGCCAAGTTCAATTATGTTTCAATTCATGACTTATGTCATGTTATCTAAAAAAGTGTTTTGTATATACCAACGTGTTAAATAAAAATTAATACATAATACCAATGTGCTTAGTGAAAATATATTTATAAAAGGGTGTATAGCACTATAATTCCATGACCAATATGTGTAAAAATTGGTGTATGTTGAGTAAAATTGTATGAGTCTATTGTGTTACTTTCTTATGATTTTACATTAGATACTTAATTGTTTGGCATTTCATCCAAATTGTGTCACCACTATCTAATGTAATTTATGATGATTCTTGTGTACAGTTGGATGGCCGACAATATGTGACAACTTGTAGTCCAAAATAAGGGGTGGCCAGCCCGATACTCCAAACATTTGCGGAAATCATGGATTGAAATCATTCTCAGCATCACCACATTAAAATGAGTATACGTGAAAACCACCCAATAATTCAGAAAATGGGTTGCCAAAATTTAATTTGTTTGATTAAAAGGTTAAGTTAAGAAAATAATTTAAACAACCCATTATAAAATATAGTGGAATTCCAAGATAACATATATCATACCTCCACAACAAATATATAAGGAGAAGACCGAATATGCTGTCGGTTCACAGCTACATACAATGTTTTACAACAATTTAATATGTTACAATATACAATCATTAAGCAATTACAAAGTTTTGGGCCACACTCCCGAAGAAAGACCCGATCATAATCTAGAATACAAAAATGAGGGCGTCTAACAAAACATCCTTTAATATCCGCAAAGTCTTACAACTCCTCGAAAACATAAGAGTACGAATATCAACACGGGCGTCCTTGCGGAGGAGCACCTGAGCGGATACAATAACAGATACAACATGGAAAAATAAACTGGTCAGGGCCCGATTTTTATATGATTACCAGATGAACAAGAAGCATGATAGAGATGAATAGTTAATCATGAATGAG
The DNA here is from genome assembly GCA_949130495.1 of Sambucus nigra. Taxonomy (NCBI): domain Eukaryota; kingdom Viridiplantae; phylum Streptophyta; class Magnoliopsida; order Dipsacales; family Adoxaceae; genus Sambucus; species Sambucus nigra. The sequence continues at coordinate 653,357,193 of OX422210.1, read as the reverse complement.
GTAAATGAAAATCTAACAACCTAATTAACAAGAGTAATAAGGAAATTTAAATGATTCTAACAGTGTTAACTATACAAGAGAATAAAATTTAATCATCGTTACTCCTCATATCTTTCCCTTTATGCATTCCTTAGCAGGAATATAATTACCATCCTATTTTCATATAGAAATCCACATATATCAAGTCCCACTTGAATTTAGAAAGGTTATATTCTTATACATATAATGATTCTAAGACGGCCCCTCCGAGTTTCCCCACTGGGTGCGCCCCTAAATAACTATCATCTTCCAGGGGCCTATCAAACAAGGCATTCTGGGCACCTAACGCACGTCGGGAAGTGGCCATCTGCATGCGAGTGAGTCATAACCACACCCGGAATTCCCTCACTAGCGCAGAATAAAACATACAATAAACCCGCATATGGCCGAGGACTATAGTCTCCCTGCATTCACTAGTCAGGGTACATCACCTCTTGCGCGAGCTTCCCTTATGATAACATTTAGAGAGGTGTGTTTAAGTAAATTAATATTTACCAAATTAAATATCATCATCATTTCCATTAATCACATGTGTGTTTCATTTTATTTGAAACCATAATCCCTGAATATTTTCATTAATATTCATCATGTTTTAAGTCCCGAATTATCATCCAAATAATCTTCAAAATCTTACAAGTCCCAAGGTTTTATATACCTTAATAGGGCCCTTAGAATATCCAAGTATGGGCTTATAACTCTTAATTCCTAATAACTTGCGAAAAGAAAAGAAATGCCTAAACATCACATTTTGTACCCGTGGACTGAACCCCAAGTGAACCCATTCAACTCTAGGGTAACGACCAAACTCAACTAAAACTCTAGGACTCTAAGTTTACTTCATACAAGATGGCTCCTAGTCTCTAATTAAAAAGTAGAAACCTAGGAAACAAAAATAAAGTTTAAGGGTGGAAAATAGGGGACCGGTCGACCAGTCCCGAGATCGCGGTCGACCGCGTCTCAAAGTTTGGTCTACGAAGAGAAGCAGAAAGTCTAGGTAGAGGGTGCCGGTCAACTGGTCACGGACCGTGGTCGACCGCACACTAAAATTTAGACCTTGGTGGGAAAGCAGTGTGCCCTCCCCCGAAGGCCCGGTCGACCGGTCATAGCAGACCTAAGACTCTTCTTCCTTTCCAACTAAAGAAAAAAACTTATCATTTATTACCACCAACAAATTTTAAATGCATCAACAAACCATAATTTACGCCAATATCAATTCAAATCAACCTCCAAATATTTAAAGCCCATAAATCCAATAAAAAGCCCTAACTTTCTTAAACTATAATTAACCGACAACTATCAACACTACTTATTCAACTTAAATCACATAATAGCAAGTAGAAAACTTGCCTCAAGCTTTCAAATTTTAGACTTGATGAAGATGTAGGCAAGATAAATCTTCAAACCTTCAATCTCTCCTTTTTCTCTTTAGGTTTTCTTCTTCTTCTCTCTCTCTCTCTCTAGGTCACTAATTACACTTAAGAGGAATAAGTGGATTTCAAGACATTAAACGTGCCTTTTTCTATAATTTCCAACTTAATTAATAAATACCACGTTAAAATAACACACAACTACACATTTAAGCTAAAACCAGTCAAAAGTGCCCGAAACCTCAAAATACAATATGGCACATAATTTGACTATCTCGCATCTTCCGGAACTAACTACGCCCTCCAAATTATCATTTGGAAATTTTTTTATAACTCATTTTAAGTTTCGGTTTCATTTTAAGCTAATTGTCATTTTAATTCTTATGACACATTAAAACACATCATGGTGATATTCACCCACACATAAGGCAAATATGTAACATCTTAGTGAAAAACGTCGCTAATGCCGTTTAATAGAAGATTAAACTGTGTAAGAAACTCCGAAATGTTTGTTGGAGAAACCCTTTTCTTTTGAAAAATAAAAATTATAAACAAGATGTGTTTACAAAGAAACTTATGTACGAGAGTAATTAAGATTGTGTAATCAGTTTTTAAAACTAAGGCAGTTTCAAAAATTCAGCACACTTATAGAATGAGATGAGTAGATGAAGATAATCAACACAATGATTTTAACGTGGTAAAACCTCTCCCAACAGAGGAAACATCCACGGTGACTTCTAAGTCACAAAAACAAAAATCTACTAATAACAAAAATCAGTTACAAACAATACAACATGCAAACACACAAATCAACCTATTCTAAGTTTAGGAATATACCCCACTTGGTGTCCTTCTAACTTCTCATAGATCTGATTTGTTGATGATGTTCTTCAGTTTGCTAACTTCCTTTTCTTTAGCTTCTTTACGTCGACTCAATGATTTCTGATCTTATACACAACACTTCCAGTGTAGTAGTGTGTTAAGTGTTTGTGAAGTGATCCCTATTCACATGCATGAACTCACACACACTTAGATTTACAGACAGTCCTATAAAAATTACATATAAAGTCTATATGCTGTGATTTTGTTATTTTTCTTTCTTACAAAACTAAAAACCTTTTTGACCTTTAATATAACCCAGATTCCACGGATATCTCGCTTGAAAAATCGGACAAGATCTTAATCAATCTCTTTTTGAAAACATTTGTGAGATTGAAAACCTCCAAGTGTGAATCCAACTAGGTCAGGTTAAGTTTTGTAAAAACAGAAACCATAAAACATTTTAAAACCAAATCAGAAATGATTTTCTTAAACCAAGTAGAAAATATGCAGATCTAGTGAAAAATGTAACATGTAGAGTATAGATCTAACGTTTCTATGGAAAAAGAAACAAGATCTTCACTCTAAAGTTTAAGTTGTGAACAAGATAAAAATATCAAGAGGTTACAACAACGATATGAACAAACCACTCTCTCAAACACTCAAGGTTGTGTTTGGGGTTGAATGTATACGAAGGTTTGTTTATGAGTTGAAGTGTTTAGGGTTAGAGTTAGGGTTTGGCTAACTGTTTCCCTTTCTCTCTCTTCTCTCTATTCTTTTCTCTCTTCTCTCACTTCTCTCTTCTCTCTCACTTCTCTCTTATTTTTTTTTCTCTCAGAAAGACGAATGCCCAAAAGTCTTCTAAGGCTGAGAAGTGGAGGGTATATATAGGGCTGAGGGAAGGTTCTGGATGATCGAGGCAAATCAATGGCTGAGATCAAGTCTTGCAGAGTTTGACTTGATCCAAAGGTTATAAAACAGCGGTGGCTAGGAACGATTGTGATTGGTTCATATGGATAGCACCGAGATTAACTAAGAAAAGATACAGACCCTCGATTAGGAATGATCCAACGATCAGCAATGAACCAGGCTATCCTCTCACACAATAAACACACATTGATGCATTAAGGGGATGACAAGTGTTGACATATGAGAGGCCCTCACACGCGCGTCAAATTAATTACAAAACATCACCCTGAAGTCTCTAGCGCTTTGAGATCCTACCCAACCAAACTTTTTAATGAAAACAGAAGTTTCCAAAATAGAATATTAACCCCACAAATTATATAATCCCATTTTATTTATGAAAACATTTATTAAAAAATGTTTAAAAAATGTTTAAAAAATATCTAAAAATATTTAAAAATTCCCAAAAAATATTTAAAGCTCCAATTCAAGGGGAATTAAACACACACTCAATTTTAAGCAATATGAACACATGTATGCACTTCTAATTATGTGTAGTGTGATTCAATTTTTACCTTCATAGATCATTGAAGAGAATTAGAGAGAAAAGTTCTGAGGCTTTTTGGTTTCTAGGATGAACTACCAATTTTGTCACTATTTCCAAACTAGTTGAACACTTATACAGTATAGACTTAAGCAAGTCAAAGGTATAAGGTGCTTCAATCTCCCCCTTTGGAAATATGAGACAAAATCTCCTTTGAGTTAGCTTAAAACTCGTAGGGAACCAAAAGAAATAAAACCTAGTCCTATACAGAAGTTACTATCTACCCATTTCCTAGAAAGTCAAAAATTACATAACTCAACTATTTACAAACTTTTACACTAGAAAAGGTAGACAACCAGTAGAAGAGATTCCTGCAGATATGAACACTAAGATCAAGCAGTTTAGATGAAATGGGAACAAAAAATTGAACTCATAAAACTCAAATTTCTCCCCCATTTTGTCTCAAATGGACAAAGGGTAAAACTTAAAGTCTTAAGAGTTTAATCAGCGCATACCATGCCTATAGAATTTTGCAAATACAGAAATCTATTATAGTCTAAAGGTTTAGTGAACATGTCTGCAAGTTGCAGATCAGTAGGCAGGTAATGAATTTCTAATTCCTTAGTTTCAACAAGTTCGCGAATAAAATGATGTCTTATTTTAATGTGTTTAGTTCGCGAGTGTTGAACCGGGTTTTTAGATATGTTAATGGCGCTTTGATTGTCACAATACAATTTTAATTGATCTTCTTTAATACCATAATCACTTAACATATCTTTGATCCATAACAATTGAGCACAGCAACTTCCTGCTGCTATATATTCGGACTCAGCCGTAGATAAAGATGTGCAATTCTGTTTTTTGCTACTCCAACCAACTAAATTATTGCCGACATAATAACAGGTACCTGATGTACTTTTACTATCATCAGTACAACCGGCCCAATCAGCATCAGTATACCCTATGATGGTGCTACAGGTATCCTTAGTGTACCTAAGTTAAAGATTAAGAGTGCCTTTTATGTACTTTATTATACGTTTTACACTCAATAAATGGCTCTCTTTAGGGTTATTCTGGTAACGAGCACACAGACATACAGCATACATTATGTCTGGTCACGAGGCAGTTAGATAGAGTAGGCTACCAATCATACTACGATAGAGTGTGGAATCAACTGACTTTCCAGTTTCATCTTTACATAATTTAATAGTAGTACTCATAGGTGTTTTGGCGACTTTAGCATTATCTAAACCAAATTTCTTAACAATATCTAAGGCATACTTGGTTTGAGAGACAAATAGTCCATCAGAATTCTGTTTCACTTGAAATCCTAAGAAAAGCTGTAGCTCCCCCATAAGGGACATGTGAAATTCCTTATGCATACTAGCAGAAAAGGATTTAACTTCGGATGTTGAAGTAGACCCAAAGATGATGCCGTCTACATAGACTTGGGCTATAATAATGTTTTTTTCAAAATGTTTGACAAAGAAAGTCTGGTCATTTCCTCCTCTCTTAAAACCCTTATCCAACAAAAAGTTGGAAAGGCGTTCATACCAAGCTCTAGGAGCTTGTTTTAAGCCATACAAAGCTTTTTTTAGATGAAATACATGGTTAGGGTATTTAGGGTCAATGAACCCTTTGGGTTGTTCTACATATGTTTCTTCGGACAAAATTCCATTTAGGAAGGCAGATTTGACGTCCATTTGATAAAGTGTGAATTTTAAGTGACACGCAATGGCGAAAAGAAGTCGAACAAATTCAAGATGAGTGACAGGGGCAAAAGTCTCGCTAAAATATATTCCTTCTATTTGAGAGTAGCCTTGAGCAACAAGTCTAGCTTTGTTTCTAAGAATCACCCCATTTTCATCAGATTTGTTCTTAAAGATCCAACGTGTTCCAATAACATTTTTGTTTTGAGGCCTAGGTACAAGATACCAAACATCGTGAATGACAAATTGTAAAAGTTCTTCCTGCATAGCAGAAATCCAATGTGTGTCATTCAATGCTTCATTAACATTTTTCGGTTCCACAAGGGAGACGAAATATGCATAATTTGCATAATTTCTTAACTGGGATCTAGTACGAACTGGCTCATTAAGATTACCGAACACGTTGTCAATGGGATGATCTTTAGAGACCCAGCCAGGTACTTCTGGACTCTCAATAGGTAATGAGTCATCTATTTCTGGTGAATCAGTTTTGAAATCATTTTCAGATTCAACCACAATAGGTGATTCAGATGTCTTATTTTCGACAATAGTGTCGCTTACAATTACATTTATCGATTCCATAAGGGTCTTAGTACGCAGATTGTATATACGATAAGCACGACTGTTTGGAGAGTATCCTAAGAAGATGGATTTATCACCACGAGTTTCGAATTTAGACAGATGTTCTCTATCTTTACAGACATAACACTGACTTCCAAAGGTTCTTAGGTATTTCAGATTAGGCTTCTTACCGTACCACAACTCATAAGGGGTTTGTTTAGAGTTTTTCTTAAGGTAAACCCTATTAATGATATGACACGCAGTTCTAATAGATTCTACCCAGAAGTACTTAGGTAGAGATTTGGCATGCAACATGACACGTGCCATCTCTTGCAGAGTTCAGTTTTTCCTTTCATCAATACCATTCTGTTGATGAGTCCTAGGGGCACTAAATTCATGTTTGTAACCGTTGTAGTCACAATATTCAACTATTCATGTGTCTATGAACTCTCCCCCTCTATCACTACGAATGCGATTGACTTGAGTGTCCTTCTCATTTTCAATTCTTAATAAAATTTTCAAAAAATTCTGAAACGTGTCAGATTTTTGTTTCAAGAAGGCAACCCAAGTGAATCGTGTGAAATCATCAACCATGACAAGGATATAACTGTTTCCACAAAGACTAACAGTTCTAGAGGGACCAATAAGGTCCATATGGATGAGATCTAAAGGTCTAGAGGTGAGAATATCTTTAACCTTTTTATGCGAAGTCTTAACTATTTTTCCTTCCTGGCAATGACCACAGAAAACACTTGAAATAGGTTTAATTTTAGGAATACCTCTAACAATCTCTTGACTAGACAATCTACCAAGGATATCATAACTTAGGTGACCCATACTATTATGCCAGATCTCATTGTCATCCATTCTGACAATGTTACAGGTTTCAGAACTAGTCTTGACAGTATAACAATTGTCAGGTGTTCTAAATCCTGTAATAATGCATTCACCTTTATCATTTAGAATTTTACAATTGTTCTTTGAAAAGGTGACTGTATGGTCAGAGTCACAAAATTGTGATATACTTAGGAGGTTGGCTTTAAGGCCTCTAACTAATAGAACATTTTCGAGAACAGGCATTCCTTCTTCTTTTAGGGTTCCTTTACCTATGATCTGAGATGAAACACCATCACCAAAAACTACTTTCCCACCAGCAAATCTGGTTTTGTTTAAAAGTTTGGTTTCATCTCCTGTCATATGCTTGGAACATCCAGAATCTAAATACCAACCAGATGAAGTGTGTTCAGCTTTTAAAGCAGTGATAACAATGTTACACTTCATTTGGGGTAAAATATCATCTTTTCTAACCCAAATAGCTCTAGTTTTAATTTTGCGCAAGTTTGCCCTTATTTGATAAAATTTTCGAGACACAGCTTTTTGTCGAAAAACATTTGGAGTAGCAAACTGATTATTGTGAAAAATTTGAGCTTTTGGTTTAGGAAAGTTTCTGGGAGCCTTTCTCTTAAATGAACTTTTAGTTTTGGTCTTTCTATTTCTGTAGTTAGAGTTCTTATCAGGTTGTCTTGGAAGGACATAATTGTTACGACTTTGCCTAGAATAGTTAAAGTTCTTGTAGACAGAAGTGTTGTAAACAAGGGTGTTTAGACGCCTAGCATAACAACCTTCAAAGGAATGACCATAAATGTCACATTAAGAGCAATATTGATTGCTTGAGGGATGGACTTCTAAAAATGGGTTTAACATCATTCTGTTCAGTAGTGCTATTTCTAGGAGGGATGGTCTTAAAGGTAGAATCATCCTTTCTGATTAAAGGACAGACGTATGTACTCTTAAGTGCAGTCTCAGCCTTAGAATTACTAGACTCTCCAATGTCTTTCTCTTGTTGCTTTTGATCAAATTCCTTTTTAATAAAATGAAAGTCTGGACATGTTTCAATTGGTCTTTTGCCCCCAGACACAAACTTCATAGGTTCAAGTTTTGTAGTTTGTAGTTTGTTCTTAGGGCAAAATCCAATACCGGTTCTATCATCAGAATTGGTCTTGGAGTCAACAACAAAGTCAGTAAAACAATTTGAATTGTTTTCAAACTTAGAAATTTTTTTGAAAACAGTAGTTGTCTTTGTTTTTGCTTCCTCCAGTTCTAATAATGTTCCCTTGTATTTCATTTCCAGGGTTTCATTAGTTTTAGTCAACTCTTTTAATTTTTGATCAAAAGTTTCAATTTCAGATTGATGAGTCAGACACTGGTTAGTGTACTCTTCAGCATTCAACTTCACAATAAGACTTAGATCATCTAATTTCTTAGTCAAGTCTCTAATAGTCTTCTCCAGTCTAGTGCCTTTTTTAAGAGTCTTAGTATACAAAGTATGTATATCAGGGAGGTCATCTGTGTCTGAGTCGCTAAGTGAAGTGTGTGTAGTGACCCCTAACGATTCAGTTTTAGTACTCACGCACCCATTTACATCGTCGTTATCGATATCACTTTGACTCACACACACGGAACTAGAACTAGCAACATTTTCAGACAATAAAGCATCTAGGCCAATCAAAGGAGTATTTACACAAGCAAGAGTAGGAGCATCATTATCACACACAGGCATATTATCATTGTAAATGATCTTAGCATAAAAGGACATGCAAGGGTCAAGTACATTTGAAGACTCAAGTTCCTCTTCATCAGAGTCACTTGAATCATTCCAAGTTTTACAGACATTGGCTCTATTGTGTGTGTTGGCTTTATTCAGATTAACTCTGCAGTCGTGAGAAATGTGACCTAGTTTCCCACATCTAAAACATTCAATCCTTTTAAGGTCTCTAGTGGGTCTGGAATTTTTATCCTTAGGATGTTTGTCAAGTCCTCTCTCATGAGGTTTGGAATTAGACAGAGTAGGATAATTAGGCTTGCCTTGTTTAGATGCCTGTTTGTTTCGAAATTTGACAATTTTCTTAAATTGTTTAGACATTAAGGCAATCTGATTATCTAGTTTGTCTATATCACACTCCTCATCAGAATCAGAGTTGGTCAAATTAGACTCAAGTTTGGGTATCTTAGAGGCAAAACTCAAGTTAGAGTTGGGCTGTTTTCTTTGAGAATGATTTAATTGTTTCTTAAAGTCTAATTCCATTTCCACAGTCCTAAGTTTGCTACTGAGTAACTCAGGGGTAAGGTTTTGATCATTCATTTCCTCAATAACATACCTCTTACTGTCAAACTTTTGTGGTAATGACCTTAGAATTTTAGAGACAATTTCATTCCTATCATAAGTTATACCATTAGCATGAAACTTAGTAACTATATCAGTTAAGTTCATGTAAAAATCATCAAACGACTCAGAATCAGACATGATCAAAGAGTTGTACTGCTGGATAAGCATTTGAGTTTTAGCAGCTTTAACTCTTGAGTCTCCTTCATGGGCAGTGATTAATGTGTCCCAATCTTCCTTAGAAGTGGCACAAGATGAGATTCGTTTGAACTCATACGAATTAATAGACATAAAAATGGAATTCTTGCCTTTATTGTTATTTCGAGAAATGGTTTTCTCTTCTTGGGTAAATTCACTTAAGATTTTCTTTACCCTCTCATCACTTCCTTCAGTGGCTGGTTTAGTAGGATAAGTGTATCCATTTTCAATAATGTCCCAGACATCATCTCCTAAAGTCCCTTGGATGAAGGCAACCATTCTTACTTTCTAGTAAGCAAAGTTGTTTCCATCAAAGAGTGGAGGTCTGGACAGATTACCAAACCTTTCATTCTTCTCGTCCATAGTTAAGTTTTTCAGAAAACGATTTCAGAAACACAAGATCTTTTGAAATAAAAGTTAACAGGGCTCTGATACCAATTGAAAAACGTCGCTAATGTCGTTTAATACAAGATTAAAATGTATAAGCAACTCCGAAATGTTTGTTGGAGAAACCCTTTTCTTTTGAAAAATAAAAATTATAAACAAGATGTGTTTACAAAGAAACTTATGTACGAGAGTAATTAAGATTGTGTAATCAGTTTTTAAAACTAAGGCAGTTTCAAAAATTCAGCACACTTATAGAATGAGATGAGTAGATGAAGATAATCAACACAATGATTTTAACGTGGTAAAACCTCTCCCAACAGAGGAAACATCCACGGTGACTTCTAAGTCACAAAAACAAAAATCTACTAATAATAAAAATCAGTTACAAACAATACAACATGCAAACACACAAATCAACCTATTCTAAGTTTAGGAATATACCCCACTTGGTGTCCTTCTAACTTCTCATAGATCTGATTTGTTGATGATGTTCTTCAGTTTGCTAACTTCCTTTGCTTTAGCTTCTTTACGTCGACTCAATGATTTCTGATCTTATACACAACACTTCCAGTGTAGTAGTGTGTTAAGTGTTTGTGAAGTGATCCCTATTCACATGCATGAACTCACACACACTTAGATTTACAGACAGTCCTATAAAAATTACATATAAAGTCTATATGCCGTGATTTTGTTATTTTTCTTTCTTACAAAACTAAAAACCTTTTTGACCTTTAATATAACCCAGATTCCACGGATATCTCGCTTGAAAAATCGGACAAGATCTTAATCAATCTCTTTTTGAAAACATTTGTGAGATTGAAAACCTCCAAGTGTGAATCCAACTAGGTCAGGTTAAGTTTTGTAAAAACAGAAACCATAAAACATTTTAAAACCAAATCAAAAATGATTTTCTTAAACCAAGTAGAAAATATGCAGATCTAGTGAAAAATGTAACATGCAGAGTATAGATCTAACGTTTCTATGGAAAAAGAAACAAGATCTTCACTCTAAAGTTTAAGTTGTGAACAAGATCAAGAGGTTACAGCAACGATATGAACAAACCACTCTCTCAAACACTCAAGGTTGTGTTTGGGGTTGAATGTATACGAAGGTTTGTTTCTGAGTTGAAGTGTTTAGGGTTAGGGTTAGGGTTTGGGTAACTGTTTCCCTTTCTCTCTCTTCTCTCTATTCTTTTATCTCTTCTCTCACTTCTTTCTTCTCTCTCACTTCTCTCTTATTTTTTTTTTCTCTCAGAAAGACGAATGCCCAAAAGTCTTCTAAGGCTGAGAAGTGGAGGGTATATATAGGGCTGAGGGAAGGTTCTGGATGATCGAGGCAAATCAATGGCTGAGATCAAGTCTTGCAGAGTTTGACTTGATCCAAAGGTTATAAAACAGCGGTGGCTAGGAACGATTGTGATTGGTTCATATGGATAGCACCGGGATTAACTAAGAACACATGCAGACCCTCGATTAGGAATGATCCAACGATCAGCAATGAACCAGGCTATCCTCTCACACAACAAACACACATTGACGCATTAAGGGGATGACAAGTGTTGACATATGAGAGGCCCTCACACGCGCGTCAAATTAATTACAAAACATCACCCTTAAGTCTCTAGCGCTTTGAGATCCTACCCAACCAAACTTTTTAATGAAAACAGAAGTTTCCAAAATAGAATATTAACCCCACAAATTATATAATCCCATTTTATTTATGAAAACATTTATTAAAAAATGTTTAAAAAATGTTTAAAAAATATCTAAAAATATTTAAAAATTCCCAAAAAATATTTAAAGCTCCAATTCAAGGGGAATTAAACACACACTAAATTTTAAGCAATATGAACACATGTATGCACTTCTAATTATGTGTAGTGTGATTCAATTTTTACCTTCATAGATCATTGAAGAGAATTAGAGAGAAAAGTTCTATGGCTTTTTGGTTTCTAGAATGAACTACCAATTTTGTCACTATTTCCAAACTAGTTGAACACTTATACAGTATAGACTTAAGCAAGTCAAAGGTATAAGGTGCTTCAATCTCCCCCTTTGGAAATATGAGACAAAATCTCCTTTGAGTTAGCTTAAAACTCGTAGGGAACCAAAAGAAATAAAACCTAGTCCTATACAGAAGTTACTATCTACCCATTTCCTAGAAAGTCAAAAATTACATAACTCAACTATTTACAAACTTTTACACTAGAAAAGGTAGACAAACAGTAGAAGAGATTCCTGCAGATATGCACACTAAGATCAAGCAGTTTAGATGAAATGGGAACAAAAAATTGAACTCATAAAACTCAAATTTCTCCCCCATTTTGTCTCAAATGGACAAAGGGTAAAACTTAAAGTCTTAAGAGTTTAATCAGCGCATACCATGCCTATAGAATTTTGCAAATACAGAAATCTATTATAGTCTAAAGGTTTAGTGAACATGTCTACAAGTTGCAGATCAGTAGGCAGGTAATGAATTTCTAATTCCTTAGTTTCAACAAGTTCGCGAATAAAATGATGTCTTATTTTAATGTGTTTAGTTCGCGAGTGTTGAACCGGGTTTTTAGATATGTTAATGGCGCTTTGATTGTCACAATACAATTTTAATTGATCTTCTTTAATCCCATAATCACTTAACATATGTTTGATCCATAACAATTGAGCACAGCAACTTCCTGCTGCTATATATTCGGACTCAGCCGTAGATAAAGATGTGCAATTCTGTTTTTTGCTACTCCAACCAACTAAATTATTGCCGACATAATAACAGGCACCTGATGTACTTTTACTATCATTAGTACAACCGGCCCAATCAGCATCAGTATACCCTATGATGGTGCTACAGGTATCCTTAGTGTACCTAAGTCCAAGATTAAGAGTGACTTTTATGTACTTTATTATACGTTTTACACTCAATAAATGGCTCTCTTTAGGGTTATTCTGGTAACGAGCACACAAACATACAGCATACATTATGTCTGGTCACGAGGCAGTTAGATAGAGTAGGCTACCAATCATACTACGATAGAGTGTGGAATCAACTGACTTTCCAGTTTCATCTTTACATAATTTAACAGTAGTACTCATAGGTGTTTTGGCGACTTTAGCATTATCTAAACCAAATTTCTTAACAATATCTAAGGCATACTTGGTTTGAGAGACAAATAGTCCATCAGAATTCTGTTTCACTTGAAATCCTAAGAAAAGCTGTAGCTCCCCTATAAGGGACATGTGAAATTCCTTATGCATACTAGCAGAAAAGGATTTAACTTCGGATGTTGAAGTAGACCCAAAGATGATGTCGTCTACATAGACTTGGGCTATAATAATGTTTTTGTCAAAATGTTTGACAAAGAGAGTCTGGTCATTTCCTCCTCTCTTAAAACCCTTATCCAACAAAAAGTTGGAAAGGCGTTCATACCAAGCTCTAGGATCTTGTTTTAAGCCATACAAAGCCTTTTTTAGATGAAATACATGGTTAGGGTATTTAGGGTCAATGAACCCTTTGGGTTGTTCTACATATGTTTCTTCGAACAAAATTCCATTTAGGAAGGCAGATTTGACGTCCATTTGATAAAGTGTGAATTTTAAGTGACACGCAATGGCGAAAAGAAGTCGAACAGATTCAAGACGAGTGACAGGGGCAAAAGTCTCGCTAAAATCTATTCCTTCTATTTGAGAGTAGCCTTGAGCAACAAGTCTAGCTTTGTTTCTAAGAATCACCCCATTTTCATCAGATTTGTTCTTAAAGATCCAACGTGTTCCAATAACATTTTTTTTTTGAGGCCGAGGTACAAGATACCAGACATCGTGAATGACAAATTGTAAAAGTTCTTCCTGCATAGCAGAAATCCAGTGTGTGTCATTCAATGCTTCATTAACATTTTTCGGTTCCACAAGGGAGACGAAACATGCATAGTTAGCATAATTTCTTAACTGGGATCTAGTACGAACTGGCTCATTAAGATTACCGACCACGTTGTCAATGGGATGATCTTTAGAGACCCAGCCTGGTACTTCTGGACTCTCAATAGGTAATGAGTCATCTATTTCTGGTGAATCAGTTTTGAAATCATTTTCAGATTCAACCATAATAGGTGATTCAGATGTCTTATTTTCGACAATAGTGTCGCTTACAATTACATTTATCGATTCCATAAGGGCCTTAGTACGCAGATTGTATATACGATAAGCACGACTGTTTGGAGAGTATCCTAAGAAGATGTCTTTATCACCACGAGTTTCGAATTTAGACAAATGTTCTCTATCTTTACAGACATAACACTAACTTCCAAAGGTTCTTAGGTATTTCAGATTAGGCTTCTTACCGTACCACAACTCATAAGGGGTTTGTTTAGAGTTTTTCCTAAGGTAAACCCCATTAATGATATGACATGCAGTTCTAATAGATTCTACCCAGAAGTACTTTGGTAGAGATTTGGCATGCAACATGACACGTGCCATCTCTTGCAGAGTTCGGTTTTTCCTTTCAACAATACCATTCTGTTGATGAGTCTTAGGGGCACTAAATTCATGTTTGTAACCGTTGTAGTCACAATATTCAACTATTCCTGTGTCTATGAACTCTCCCCCTCTATCACTACGAATGCGATTGACTTGAGTGTCCTTCTCATTTTCAATTCTTAATAAAATTTTCAAAAAATTCTGAAACGTGTCAGATTTTTGTTTCAAGAAGGCAACCCAAGTGAATCGTGTGAAATAATCAACCATGACAAGGATATAACTGTGTCCACAAAGACTAACAGTTCTAGAGGGACCAATAAGGTCCATATGGATGAGATCTAAAGGTCTAGAGGTGAGAATATCTTTAACCTTTTTATGCGAAGTCTTAACTATTTTTCCTTCCTGGCAATGACCACAGAAAACACTTGAAATAGGTTTAATTTTAGGAATACCTCTAACAATCTCTTGACTAGACAATCTACCAAGGATATCATAACTTAGGTGACCCATACTATTATGCCAGATCTCATTGTCATCCATTCTGACAATGTTACAGGTTTCAGAACTAGTCTTGACAGTATAACAATTGTCAGGTGTTCTAAATCCTGTAATAATGCATTCACCTTTATCATTTAGAATTTTACAATTGTTCTTTAAAAAGGTGACTGTATGGTCAGAGTCACAAAATTGTTATATACTTAGGATGTTGGCTTTAAGGCCTCTAACTAATAGAACATTTTCGAGAACAGGCATTCCTTCTTCTTTTAGGGTTACTTTACCTATGATCTGAGATGAAACACCATCACCAAAAACTACTTTCCCACCAGCAAATCTGGTTTTGTTTAAAAGTTTGGTTTCATCTCCTGTCATATGTTTGGAACATCCAGAATCTAAATACCAACCAGATGAAGTGTGTTCAGCTTTTAAAGCAGTGATAACAATGTTACACTTCATTTGGGGTAAAAGATCATCTTTTCTAACCCAAATAGCTCTAGTTTTAATTTTGCGCAAGTTTGCCCTCATTTGATAAAATTTTCGAGACACAGCTTTTTGTCGAAAAACATTTGGAGTAGCAAACTGATTATTGTGAAAAATTTAAGCTTTTGGTTTAGGAAAGTTTCTGGGAGCCTTTCTCTTAAATGAACTTTTAGTTTTGGTCTTTCTATTTCTGTAGTTAGAGTTCTTATCAGGTTGTCTTGGAAGGACATAATTGTTACGACTTTGCCTAGAATAGTTAAAGTTCTTGTTGACAGAAGTGTTGTAAACAGGGGTGTTTAGACGCCTAGCATAACAACTTTCAAAGGAATGACCATAAATGTCACAGTAAGAGCAATATTGATTGCTTGAGGGATGGACTTCTAAAAATGGGTTTAACATCATTCTGTTCAGTAGTGCTATTCCTAGGAGGGATGGTCTTAAAGGTAGAATCATCCTTTCTGATCAAAGGACAGACGTATTTACTCTTAAGTGCAGTCTCAGCCTTAGAATTACTAGACTCTCCAATGTCTTTCTCTTGTTGCTTTTGATCAAATTCCTTTTTAATAAAATGAAAGTCTGGACATGTTTCAATTGGTCTTTTGCCCCCAGACACAAACTTCATAGGTTCAAGTTTTGTAGTTTGTAGTTTGTTCTTAGGGCAAAATCCAATACCGGTTCTATCATCAGAATTGGTCTTGGAGTCAACAACAAAGTCAGTAAAACAATTTGAATTGTTTTCAAACTTAGAATTTTTTTTGAAAACAGTTGTTGTCTTTGTTTTTGCTTCCTCCAGTTCTAATAATGTTCCCTTGTATTTCATTTCCAGGGTTTCATTAGTTTTAGTCAACTCTTTTAATTTTTGATCAAAAGTTTCAATTTCAGATTGATGAGTCAGACACTGGTTAGTGTACTCTTCAGCATTCAACCCACAATAAGACTTAGATCATCTAATTTCATAGTCAAGTCTCTAATAGTCTTCTCCAGTCTAGTGCCTTTTTTAAGAGTCTTAGTATACAAAGTATGTATATCAGGGAGGTCATCTGTGTCTGAGTCGCTAAGTGAAGTGTGTGTAGTGACCCCTAACGATTCAGTTTTAGTACTCACGCACCCATTTACATCGTCGTTATCGATATCACTTTGACTCACACACACGGAACTAGAACTAGCAACATTTTCAGACAATAAAGCATCTAGGCCAATCAAAGGAGTATTCACACAAGCAAGAGTAGGAGCATCATTATCACACACATGCATATTATCATTGTAAATGATCTTAGCATAAAAGGACATGCAAGGGTCAAGTACATTTGAAGACTCAAGTTCCTCTTCATCAGAGTCACTTGAATCATTCCAAGTTTTACAGACATTGGCTCTATTGTGTGTGTTGGCTTTATTCAGATTAACTCTGCAGTCGTGAGAAATGTGACCTAGTTTCCCACATCTAAAACATTCAATCCTTTTAAGGTCTCTAGTGGGTCTGGAATTGTTATCCTTAGGATGTTTGTCAAGTCCTCTCTCATGAGGTTTGGAATTAGACAGAGTAGGATAATTAGGCTTGCCTTGTTTAGATACATGTTTGTTTCGAAATTTGACAATTTTCTTAAATTGTTTAGACATTAAGGCAATCTGATTATCTAGTTTGTCTATATCACACTCCTCATCAGAATCAGAGTTGGTCAAATTAGACTCAAGTTTGGGTATCTTAGAGGCAAAACTCAAGTTAGAGTTGGGCTGTTTTCTTTGAGAATGATTTAATTGTTTCTTAAAGTCTAATTCCATTTCCACAGTCCTAAGTTTGCTACTGAGTAACTCAGGGGTAAGGTTTTGATCATTCATTTCCTCAATAACATACCTCTTACTGTCAAACTTTTGTGGTAATGACCTTAGAATTTTAGAGACAATTTCATTCCTATCATAAGTTATACCATTAGCATGAAACTTAGTAACTATATCAGTTAAGTTCATGTAAAAATCATCAAACGACTCAGAATCAGACATGATCAAAGAGTTGTACTGCTGGATAAGCATTTGAGTTTTAGCAGCTTTAACTCTTGAGTCTCCTTCATGGGCAGTGATTAATGTGTCCCAAGCTTCCTTAGAAGTGGCACAAGATGAGATTCGTTTGAACTCATACGAATTAATAGACATAAAAATGGCATTCTTGCCTTTATTGTTATTTCGAGAAATGGTTTTCTCTTCTTGGGTAAATTCACTTAAGATTTTCTTTACCCTCTCATCACTTCCTTCAGTGGCTGGTTTAGTAGGATAAGTGTATCCATTTTCAATAATGTCCCAGACATCATCTCCTAAAGTCCCTTGGATGAAGGCAACCATTCTTACTTTCCAGTAAGCAAAGTTGTTTCCATCAAAGAGTGGAGGTCTGGACAGATTACCAAACCTTTCATTCTTCTCGTCCATAGTTAAGTTTTTCAGAAAACGATTTCAGAAACACAAGATCTTTTGAAATAAAAGTTAACAGGGCTCTGATACCAATTGAAAAACGTCGCTAATGTCGTTTAATACAAGATTAAAATGTATAAGCAACTCCGAAATGTTTGTTGGAGAAACCCTTTTCTTTTGAAAAATAAAAATTATAAACAAGATGTGTTTATAAAGAAACTTATGTACGAGAGTAATTAAGATTGTGTAATCAGTTTTTAAAACTAAGGCAGTTTCAAAAATTCAGCACACTTATAGAATGAGATGAGTAGATGAAGATAATCAACACAATGATTTTAACGTGGTAAAACCTCTCCCAACAGAGGAAACATCCACGGTGACTTCTAAGTCACAAAAATAAAAATCTACTAATAACAAAAATCAGTTACAAACAATACAACATGCAAACACACAAATCAACCTATTCTAAGTTTAGGAATATACCCCACTTGGTGTCCTTCTAACTTCTCATAGATCTGATTTGTTGATGATGTTCTTCAGTTTGCTAACTTCCTTTGCTTTAGCTTCTTTACGTCGACTCAATGATTTCTGATCTTATAAACAACACTTCCAGTGTAGTAGTGTGTTAAGTGCTTGTGAAGTGATCCCTATTCACATGCATGAACTCACACACACTTAGATTTACAGACAGTCCCATAAAAATTACATATAAATTCTATATGCTGTGATTTTGTTATTTTTCTTTCTTACAAAACTAAAAACCTTTTTGACCTTTAATATAACCCAGATTCCACGGATATCTCGCTTGAAAAATCGGACAAGATCTTAATCAATCTCTTTTTGAAAACATTTGTGAGATTAAAACCTCCAAGTGTGAATCCAACTAGGTCAGGTTAAGTTTTGTAAAAACAGAAACCATAAAACATTTTAAAACCAAATCAAAAATGATTTTCTTAATCCAAGTAGAAAATATGCAGATCTAGTGAAAAATGTAACATGTAGAGTATAGATCTAACGTTTCTATGGAAAAAGAAACAAGATCTTCACTCTAAAGTTTAAGTTGTGAACAAGATCAAAAGATCAAGAGGTTACAGCAACGATATGAACAAACCACTCTCTCAAACACTCAAGGTTGTGTTTGGGGTTGAATGTATACGAAGGTTTGTTTCTGAGTTGAAGTGTTTAGGGTTAGGGTTAGGGTTTGGGTAACTGTTTCCCTTTCTCTCTCTTCTCTCTATTCTTTTCTCTCTTCTCTCACTTCTCTCTTCTCTCTCACTTCTCTCTTATTTTTTTTTCTCTCAGAAAGACGAATGCCCAAAAGTCTTCTAAGGCTGAGAAGTGGAGGGTATATATAGGGCTGAGGGAAGGTTCTGGATGATCGAAGCAAATCAATGGCTGAGATCAAGTCTTGCAGAGTTTGACTTGATCCAAAGGTTATAAAATAGCGGTGGCTAGGAACGATTGTGATTGGTTCATATGGATAGCACCGGGATTAACTAAGAACACATGCAGACCCTCGATTAGGAATGATCCAACGATCAGCAATGAACCAGACTATCCTCTCACACAACAAACACACATTGACGCATTAAGGGGATGACAAGTGTTGACATATGAGAGGCCCTCACACGCGCGTCAAGTTAATTACAAAACATCACCCTGAAGTTTCTAGCGCTTTGAGATCCTACCCAACCAAACTTTTTAATGAAAACAGAAGTTTCCAAAATAGAATATTAACCCCACAAATTATATAATCCCATTTTATTTATGAAAACATTTATTAAAAAATGTTTAAAAAATATCTAAAAATATTTAAAAATTCCCAAAAAATATTTAAAGCTCCAATTCAAGGGGAATTAAACACACACTCAATTTTAAGCAATATGAACACATGTATGCACTTCTAATTGTGTGTAGCGTGATTCAATTTTTACCTTCATAGATCATTGAAGAGAATTAGAGAGAAAAGTTCTCAGGCTTTTTGGTTTCTAGGATGAACTACCAATTTTGTCACTATTTCCAAACTAGTTGAACACTTATACAGTATAGACTTAAGCAAGTCAAAGGTATAAGGTGCTTCACTTAGTAAATATTAACTTTTCTTCCTTAAATTAATACTTACTCCACATTCCAACATTTTATATCTAATTACTGTATCTAGCAAATGAATATAAAATAGGTTCTCAAAAGCGAGGGTTGTTACATACTCCCCCCCTTATGAGGGAATTTTGTCCCCAAAATTCAAGCGTACCTTGTATAAAGAGATGCAGATACTTTCCCCGCATATCATCTTCGCGTTCCCATGTTGATTCCTTGGTGTTATGGTGACTCCATTGGACTCGCACGAAGGGCAACACTCGAGACCTCAACTTACACTCCCCATGCTCTAAAATAGGAACCGGTTGTTCTTCATATGAAACATCGGGTTGCAAGTCAAGATCCTTAAAAGGAATATGCCAAAGTGCACCTTCACACCTCTTATACTTCTTCAAAGAGGAGACATGGAAGACATCGTGAATTTGTTATAAAGGTTCCGGTAGGGCAAGTTGATACGCCACTGGACCCACCTTAGCAATCACGGGAAAAGATCCAATAAAACACGGCACAAGGTTCCCTTTCTTTCCGAAATGCTTGATACCTTTCATGGGCGACACTTGCACCAAGACTTGGTCCCCAATATCCAACTCCATGTGTCTCCTACCCGTATCGGCATAGCTCTTCTGACGGTCTTGAGCTATCCGAATGCTATTTCGAATGAGTTTGATTTTTGAAGAAGTATCTTGGATCATTTCAAGTCCAAGAAATTTATTATCGCCCACTTCCAACCAACAAGCGGGTGATCTGCAAGGCCTTCCATACAAAGCTTCATAAGGCGCCATTTTGATGGTAAATTGGTACGAGTTGTTATAATCAAACTCAACCAATGGAAGATATTGTTCCCAACCACCTTTAAAGTCGAGCATACACATAAGAAGCATATCCTCCAACATTTGGTTTACTCTTTTGGTTTGGTCGTCTGTTTGAGGATGATAAGAAGTTCTTAACTTCAATTCGGTCCCCATCGCCTCTTGGAAACTTCTCCAAAAGTGGGTAACAAAGATCTTGTCTCGATCGGAAACTATATTTAAAGGCATCCCATGGAGTCTAACAACCTCCTCGATGAATAATTGGGCATATCGAGCAGTGTCATAATCAGTCCGCACGGGTAGGAAGTGTGCCGACTTAGTCAAGTGGTCGACAATCAACCAAATAGAATCACAACCGCTCTGTGACCTTGGAAAGCCTGTAATAAAGTCCATTGATATGCTCTCCCATTCCCATACCAGAATCTCCAACGGTTGCAACAAACCTGTCGGTCACTGATGATCTATCTTGACCAACTGACAAGTAGTCCATCAAGACACGAACTCAGAAATATCCCGCTTCATGCCTGGCCACCAACACTGACGGCGCATGTCTTGATACATTTTGTCCCCATCGGGATGTACCATAAATTTAGATCCGTGAGATTCGGCCATCACCCCCATCTCAATTCCCCTTCCTCGGGAACAATAAGACTTCCATGGAAGCCTAATCCACCGTCAGAACTAATCGAGTAGGACTCCGCTCCCTCGGACAGTAATCGGCGTATATGGTCTTGGCAACTCTTATCCCTACCTTGGGCTTCTAAAATCCTTGACACAATGGTAGGAGTAACGGTCATTACCGACATGAACGCTCTCACTACCGCATCCTCCTGACTGAGTTCTTTCCACTTAGCTTTCCAAACCTCAGCTAACTCTCCCTCTGGCTTTCTACTCAAGGCATCCGCCACAACATGCGACTTGCCCGGATGATAATGGATATCAAATTGATAATCTTTCATGAACTCCAAACATTGGTGCTGTTGCATATTCAAATATTTCTGAGAAAATAAATATTTCAGCGATTTATGGTCCATGAAAAGACTGAATTTCTCCCCTAGGAGATAGTGCCTCCATATCTTTAAGGCAAAGACAACCGCGGCAAGTTCTAAGTCATGCACCGGATAGTTTCTTTCATGGGGCTTTAGCTTTCGGGAAGAATAAGCAATAGCCCGTCTCTCTTGTTGAAGCACGCCTCCTAATCCTTAAAGAGATGCATCGGTGAAGACTAGGTATTCCAATCCCGGCTGTGACAAAGCGAGGATTGGGGCCGAAGTCAATCTATCTTTGAGCTCATCAAATGTATCCTGACAAGAGTTATCCCAAACAAATCTCACCCACTTCCGGGTCAAATTTGTCAAAGGGCTAGCAATTTTATAGAAACCCTTAATAAACCGACGGTAATAACCCGCCAAACCCAGAAAACTACGAACTTTGATAGGTGTCGTGGGCTGACCACACTCCCTCACCGCAACTACCTTGCTCGGATCCACCGATATACCCTGCGACGTCACAATATGGCCCAGAAATTGTACCTCCTGTAACCAAAAGCCACACTTCTCGAACTTAGCATACAATTGGTGATCCCTCAATCTTTGTAGCACCAGCCTCAAATGAATAGCATGATCAGATTCTGTTTGAGAATAGACTAGGATGTTATCGATGAATACAATAACAAATTGGTCATGGAAGTCCCAAAATACCCTATTCATGAGATCCATAATTACAGCGGGGACATTGGTTAATCCAAAGGGCATAACCAAAAATTCATAAGACCCATATCTTGTCAGAAAAGCAGTCTTGGATACATCCTCTTCCCGTATCTTCAACTGGTGATACCCCGTCCTCAAATCGATTTTTGAGAAGTACAACGCTCCTCGAAGTTGATCAAACAAATCATCGATACGAGGCAAAGGGTATTTATTCCGGATGGTGACCTTATTCAACTCTCTATAGTCAACACATAGCCACAGAGAACCGTCTCTTTTCTTTACAAACAACACTGGAGCGCCCCATGGCAACATGCTACGCCTAATGAATCCCTACTCCAATAACTGCTGAATTTGATCTCTCAACTCCCTCATTTCAACAGGAGCCATACGATAAGGAGCTCTTGCGATCGGTCGAGTTCCCGGTTCTAAATCAATCACAAACTTAATCTCTCGGCTTGGAGGCAAACCCGGTATTTCTCGGAAGACATCCTCAAAATCTCTCACAACCGGAATAGAATCCAAGGGAGCAACTACATCTCTAGAAGTCTCCTCTGCAATACAATACAGATAAGTACTAGTACTTCCCTCTAAACGAGGCAAAACTACTAAGAACATTTCTTGTCCCAGAACGGCAAAGACTATACTCTTCCCGTAACCATTAACTATAGCATGATATTTCATAAGCCAATCCATGCCCAAAATCACATCATACCCGACCATGTTCAGGACGAGTAAATCGGCCTCAAAGCATAAATTACCAAGAGTAATTCCCATATTTTTACAAATAAGGAAAATGAGTGAACCATCACCCATATAGGACTCGACGCTAGTAAAAGTACTCTCAGCAGATTTAATCAACTCTCTGGTCTGAGAAAAGCTCCTAGAAATGAATGAATGTGTCGCACCCGTATCAAATAAAACACGACCCATGTGTCCCTGGATAAGGAACTTACCCTCAATGGCTGGTAGTGCCGGCGGATCCGGAGGAAGCATAGCGTCCTGAATATGATAAACTATTCCATACTATAGCTGACCCTGCTGCGGAGGGACAACCGGATTTGGTGCCTGTGGAGGAAACTGAACATATGGCTGCTGTGGAGCTCTAGGAAACTGTCCCCCAATCAGCTGAGGACACTCCTTCTTATAATGACCCGCTTCACCGCATTGGAAACACCGACCTAACATATTCTTCGCATTTCGACCACGGTTATTTCTAAACTGATTTACACCTTGGTCCTGATGGCCTCTACCTCCTTGACCACCCCGGCCTGCTTGTTTTTATGGGGCACCCTGACCATGCCTATTATTATGGTTCCCCTAATTGAACCCACTAGAATGTTGACTCTTTGATAAGTCCCCTTGCTGGGGATCCCTTTCTTTCTACTTAATACCCGAAGCATGGGATGAGGGAAAGACTTCTCCTCCACTCCCAGTGCCTCCAGGCCTTCCCACTTGCCCCACTACGGTGGCTCTCTTGCCACTTTGCACAAACAATCTATGTTCTTGGCAATGTAGTAATGCCGCATTCATTACCTCACCAAAAGTTTACAATGTCGGATTACCCAACAAGAGTTGTCGGATCCTCCAGTTTAACCCTCTCATAAACTTCGAAACCTTCCTTTCTCTGGGTGTCACCTCCTTCGGTACAAAACTTGCCAACCGGGTGAACTCCTCTTTATATTCAACCATGGATCTCTCACCTTCTACAATGTCTTGCAGCCTCCTTCTCATCTCCCCTTGAATCGCGCGAGGAAAGTACTTTTGATCAAATAAAACCCAGAATTCAAAAATCAGCATAATGTCTCTCTGTTCTGGTGTAGTCATAGACTCCCACCAGTGTAATGCGGCCCCAACAAGTTTAAAAGTAGTAAGGACTTGCTTCTTCTCCTCACTACATTCCACCATACGTAGATGGCGTTGCATGTCTTTCTTCCACTAATTTTCCCTTATGACATCTGAGCCTCCATCGAATTCTGGGGGTTGGCCTTTTAAAAAGGATTCTCTAGCTCTCTCTCACGGAGAAAGTCCCATAGGAGCTTGGGCATCTTCCGTTCGCTGTTGAGCTTGTGGCATTTACTAAGCCACTGCTGTCATAGCCGCATTAACCGCTTGAGCCACTATGTTCGCCACATCAGCAGCATTAATTGTTCCTTGTGGCGGCGGTGGAGGACCAACCTCCTCTTCTACAACCCTATTACGTCTCGCTGGGAGACCTCTCTTAGGCGGCATCTGAGATGGAGAAACAATAGAGTTAGAATACTATATAAAACAGTCTATCTTGCAAAAGATTATAGACATAAGCAACAAAGCAGTCCTAATATTAGGCTTTATATCAAAGAACGCTACGGTAGAACGTGACAAGTCCACATAGATCCTAAAAGACTCTAGAACCTGACGCTCTGATACCATCTGTGACAACCCGCAGTCCGAAATAAGGGGTGGTCAGCCCGATACTCCAAACATTTGTAGAAATCATGGATGGAAATCATTCTCAGCATCACCACATTAAAATGAGTATACGAGAAAACCACCGAATAATTCGGAAAACGGGTTGCCAAAATTTAATTTGTTTGATTAAAAGGTTAAGTTAAGAAAATAATTTAAACAACTCATTCTAAAAGATAGTGGAATTCCAAGATAACATATACCATACCTCCACAACAAATATACAAGGAGAAGACCGAATATGATGTCGGTCCACAGCTACATACAATGTTTTACAACAATTTAATATGTTACAATATACAATCATTAAGCAATTACAAAGTTTTGGGCCACACGCCCGAAGAAAGACCCGATCATAATCTAGAATACAAAAATGAGGGCGTCTAACAAAACATCCTGTAATATCCGCAAAGTCTACAACTCCTCGAAAACATAAGAGTAGGAACATCAACACGGGAGTCCTTGCGGAGGAGCACCTAAGCGGATACAATAACAGATACAACATGGAAAAATAAACAGGTCAGGGCCCGGTTTTTATATGACTACTAGATGAACAAGAAGCGTGATAGAGATGAACAGTTAATCATGAATGAGGTAAATGAAAATCTAACAACCTAATTAACAAGAGTAATAAGGAAATTTAAATGATTATAACAGTGTTAACTATACGAGAGAATAAAATTTAAACATCGTTACTCCTCATATCTTTCTCTTTATCCATTCCTTAGCAGGAATATAATTACCATCCTATTTTCATATGGCAATCCACATATATCAAGTCCCACTTGAATTTAGAAAGGTTATATTCTTATACATATAACGATTCTAAGACCGCCCCTTCGAGTTTCCCCACTGGGCACGCCCCTAAATGACTATCATCTTCCAGGGGCCTATCAAACAAGGAAGCCGGGCACCTGACGCACGTCGAGAAGTATCCATATGCCTGCGAGTGAGTCATAACCACACCCGGAATTACCTCACTAGCGCAGAATAAAACATATAATAAACCCGCATATGGATAAGGACTATAGTCTCCCTGCATTCACTAGTCAGGGGACATCACCTATTGCGCGAGCTTCCCTTATGATAGCATTTAGAGAGGTGTGTTTAAGTAAATTGATATTTACCAAATTAAATCTCATCATCATTTCCATTAATCACATGTGCGTTTTATTTTATTTGAAACCATAATCCCTGAATATTTTCATTAATATTCATCATGTTTTAAGTCCCGAATTATCATCCAAATAATCATCAAAATCTTACAAGTCCCAAGGTTTTATATACCTCAATAGGGCCCTTAGAATCTCCAAGTATGGGCTTATAACTCTTAATTCCTAATAACTTGCAGAAAGAAAAGAAATGCCTAAACATCACATTTTGTACCCGTGGACTGAACCCCAAGTGAACCCATTCAACTCTAGGGTAACGACCAAACTCAACTAAAACTCTAGGACTCTAAGTTTACTTCATACAAGAAGACTCCTAGTCCCTAATTAAAAAGTAGAAACCTAGTAAAAAAAAATAAAGTTTAAGGGTGGAAAACAGGGGACCGGTCGACCAGTCCCGAGATCGCGGTCGACCGCGTCTCAAGGTTTAGTCTACGAAGAGAAGCAGAAAGTCCAGGTAGAGGGTGCCGGTCGACTGGTCACGGACCGTGGTCGACCGTACACTAAAATTTAGACCTTGGTGGGAAATCAGTGTGCCCTCCCCGAAGGCCCGGTCGACCGGTCATAGCAGACCTAAGACTCTTCTTCCTTGCCAACTAAAAAAAAACTTATCATTTATTACCACCAACAGATTTTAAATGCATCAACAAACCATAATTTATGCCAATATCAATTCAAATCAACCTCCAAAGATTTAAAGCCCATAAATCCAATAAAAAGCCCTAATTTTCTTAAACCATAATTAACCGACAACAATCAACACTACTTATTCAACTTAAATCACATAATAGCAAGTAGAAAACTTGCCTCAAGCTTTCAAATTTTAGACTTCATGAAGATGTAGGCAAGATAAATCTTCAAACCTTCAATCTCTCCTTTTTCTCTTTAGGTTTTCTTCTTCTTCTTCTCTCTCTCTCTCTAGGTCACTAATTACACTTAAGAGGAATAAGTGGATTTCAAGACATTAAACGTGCCTTTTTCTATAATTTCCAACTTAATTAATAAATACCGCGTTAAAATAACATGCAACTACACATTTAAGCTAAAACCAGTCAAAAGTGCCCGAAACCTCAAAATACCATATGGCACATAATTTGACTATCTCGCACCTTCCGGAACTAACTACGCCCTCCAAATTATCATTTGGAAATTTTTTTATAACTCATTTTAAGTTCCAGTTTCATTTTAAGCTAAGTGTTATTTTAATTCTTATGACACATTAAAACACATCATGGTGATATTCACCCACACATAAGGCAAATATGCAACATCTTAGTAAATATTAACTTTTCTTCCTTAAATTAATACTTACTCCACATTCGAACATTTTATATCTAATTACTGTATCTAGCAAATGAATATAAAATAGGTTCTCAAAAGCGAGGATTTTTACACAATATTTTTGAAATCGAGCCAGAAAAAAGGGAGAAAATGACGTGTTTAGATGCAATTTGGTGTCTTTCAACACATTTATGATAGACAATAAGGATTTTTCCAGAGAAAAGTATATTAAATTATTGATGGAGACATCTTTTTGGCCAATGTTCGAAGAATTTTACAAAAGAAGGGTCACATAATTATTTGTAAAGAAGTGGGAATTGAAAATAATCTTAATTATCCAACGGTACAACAAAGATACCAAGAAATTTGTGTTTGAAAACACTTCAATTGAGCTATCCCCAATAGATGTAACAAATTTATTCGGTCTTCCGTCGATTGGTCAACCAATTTTAGTTGTTAAAGAGAAAAAAGACTTTCATTCGCTGAAAGATATTTCAAGAATGCGATGAAGATGACAAACATTGGTAAAAAATGGACTTAAAAAATCATTGTCTAGTGTGAATCATAAGGATGTTTTGGACACGGTTTGTTTAGGTTCTCTTCATTTCTGTAACTGCATATTGGTCCCAACACTAGTTCATATATTGATTGGTGTTATAAGAACTATATTGAGGATGTCGAGGATTTGAAGAAATATAATTGGGCATCAACCACGCATGATAACTTATTCAAGTCAATTACAAACTCGAAGAATACCCCAAACACTATCTCGGGATTTCAACTTTTATTACTTGTAAGTTCATTTATTTCCTATTGCATCAATTTTTCCAATACATTTACAAATAATGAACGTTTTTATTAACATCACTACTTTAGCTTTAGTTCCGGCCCTACTAAATATCAAATTTGATTTACCCCGTACATGGAATCGATGAGAGGCAACCTAAATTTCTGCGACATAATTTACAAGAGTTATATTCAGTGATGATTAATGTTAAGTTTTCGATGTTGGAGGTATATCAACAAATTATTTATTTATTGTATATTAATCGCCCACAAATCTTAACACATTACTCAATTATTCTTACATAGTGATAATAAATATAATTATTCATGCAGGTTAATAATATTAACTTTGATATCCCAACATTTACATGGGTATATCAAAAATTCTGACACCACAACCGAAAAGAGTTAAAATTGAAATATTGGATGATTTGATGGATATCAAGTCAGATAATACCATTGATCGGAGAAGATTCCATGGAGTGTTACCACATATAGAAAAGGAAATTACCGTGTTATCGACGGAACATTCTGATTATGTCATTAATATGTATGAAAAGCATAAAAAAAATTGGTAACTTCAAGGCAGTTAATGATAAATTGAAAATGAAGATCGAAGAATTGAGGATGCTTCTTAAAGATGCAGATGAGAGAAAGAAAAAAATTGATGAATATATGCCAACCAATTTAAAAAATGGTTGCATAGTGAGAAAGATGAATTTTAGAAGCAACGTGAGCTATTGATGGTTCTTGAAGAGGAAGTTACTGTGACTAAAACAGTTATTGGAGAATATAGTATGTGCACAAAATGAAGAAATAAATTCTCTTAAGATGAGATTCAATGACCAAATAAAAAATATAGACCATTTTATGTATGATGTACCGTAGAACAAAGATATTCATTGTCTCGAACATGAGAACATGTCACTTTGCCAGGATATTTATGCTTTGACAAGTAAATTAAGTGGGAATAATAATAATAATAATAATAATAATAATAATAATAATAATAATAATAATAATAATAATAATAATAATAATAATAATAATAATAATAATAATAATAATAATGGGCAGCCGATTGATGGGGGAGTTTTATGCTTGAAGTAGTTAGAAGATAATAATCTCCAAATGATAATTGATATTGATAATTTTAATGAGAAATTAAACAACAAATATGATGAACTCTTGGAGAAAATCTATAGTGGGATAAAGAGAAGAGAGACCTCACTACTTGGAGCAAGATTAATGAAAAAACTGCAAATCATCTAATGTCACTGAACAGTGAACTTGGATAGATATTAGATGAGGTTCCGATGACATCAATGAGTGATAAAACACTCTTCATGTATAAGAGAATTAAAAAAGAGGAAGGATTGAATCCCATCAATAACATAACCATATTTTGATTAAGGGGTTGGTAACCGATGCAAGGTAGCGCGGCTTACGAGGTAGGCTGTGAAGATACAAAAAATGCACGAGGAAGATATTTTTTTGAAAAAAATAGTATGTGTAAGTCTCCAGATACATCATATGTGAGGACCACAACAGATGGAAACAATTTAGACATTAACCCACTAGTAGTTGAAGATATTGAGCTATGAAATTGTAATTCTATACTCAAATGAAATTGCATTTTAAAAAAGTCCAGTTTCGACACATATCAAGAAAGAACGCAGAGATAAATTATGGTTGTTTTGGGATAAGAGCGATGAAATGTATGTGTTTAATATATTTTTTGTTTATAAATAAATAATACGAATATTGTACTAATAAGATTTCATGTATACAAGTCTATATTGTGACAAGGAAACTCACCATTGGCCTCAATTTTAAGGAGGGGTGTTTTGAGTATATTTGAATTCAATGCCATCTCAAACATAGTAAACATCTCAAACACTCTAATTTTTAAAATGAAGGGCAAAATCCTTTAATATTTTAAATGATTATGTTCATATATTGAAAATTCTAAAAATGGTCATCGTGTTTAGACCAACTAATGTGTATCTTAAATCGTGCTCAAATAATCATCAAAGACTTCCTAGTATCTAGTTGTACAGTAGTATAACTTCAAGTTGTTTGATAATATGTGTTATGGGAAACAAATTAGTATCTAGTCACTTAATTATTGATTGTTATGTTCTAAAAAAGTACATTAAATTTGTGCAATACTATGTGTATTCATAAAACCGTAATTGCCTTTTTAGTATTTTTACATTCTCGAGCGACCCTCATTATTCCACAAAAATATACTACTAAACACACTTAGGGAATGTATAATTATCATTATTATCACGCGTATATGATGATTTCATTAAGTCATTGGTAGAAATTGCCCCTTGGATAATATGTTTCAAATAATGAAACCTATGACAAAACATGTTATATATGTTGGTCCTTATCCACATATCTCCCATTTATATCGCCCACTACAAGATGGGAAGGAAAGCTCGGCATAGATAGGAATCATTCTTGTACATGTTAACCTTCATTTTTATGCTTCCTTGTACATCTTTTAATCTTAACAAATGTTTAACTGTAGTTTGAAATATGGTCTGCTCAGGTAATTATTTTTGGATAAAAACATAAAACATTGTGTACCTCCATATTATTTATTCTTTGTTATTTTTTTTCTTTTTACATTACACAGTATCTGTTCAACACCATAATTTGTGTATCTCCATGGTAATGATGTGTCTATTTAACACCATAATTTGTGTATCTATTCACGGCATATGTTCTCCAGTTCTAGTTGCTAAATTAAATATTTTTCTTTAAAATTGGTTTAGGAGAGATGAGATACCCATAAATATATATTTGGAATATATATATATATATATATATATATATATATATATATATATATATATATATATATATATATATATATTTATATTTATATACTGATGTATTTCTTAAACAGGTAATGATGTATTTATTCAATACTATAATTTGTGTATCTATTAAATGCATATGTTCTCCACTTCCAGTTTTTAAATGAATCATTTTTCTCTAAAATTGGTATCTATTCAACCCTATAATTTGTGTATATATTCATTCTATATATTTAACATCCCTCACTTTTAGGGATTATTAAATTACATTAGTGGGCGTAATTTGGAGATTAAGGGAAATCTTGTGAATAGAAATTTTGGGATTTATGAACATTTGATTATTACTGGTGTGTGTTTCATTTACTTTTGAGACTAAGTAAATGAGTTGGATTATTTTAATTACATGTCGCAGTTGGGTAAAGCGACAAAGGATAATATTTTAATTGGAAAACCGCATTTTGATGTATTGGGTTTAATTAGTGGATTGCGGTCAAGTACCTCGGATGGAGATTTCAAGTGTGCGATCGGTTTCAGAATGGCTGAGATAGTCGGAGTAGAGTATCCGAGAGTAGTGTTTGGATTCTGGGAATTTTTGGATTAAAATGGACTTGCAATTGAGTAAACGAGTCATTTTTTTGTGGTTTAAAGGGATAAACCCTAATTTCTCCCTATATAAGGCACAGGAGAGGGAAAGAAAGGAAATAAAAGAGATAAAAGAAAGAGGAGAGGAAAGGAAGAGAGAAAAGAGGAAGAAAAGGGAGGTTCCGGCCAAACTTCGCGGGTTCGACTCGAGGTCATCGGATTTTATCCACGAGGCAAGTGTTTACTTGCTTTATTTATTTTTAGCATAAATCACATATCATAATTGGTAATAAGAATCTATATGATTTTGGGATTTGGATTTCGTGAATCAAAATGGGTTTTTCGAAAAGTTTAACGGGTAAACCCCAAAAAATATCGAATTGGAGAAACATAGAAATTAATTTAATTTGGTTGTTAATTCTTGGTTCTAGGGTGAATAGAACTTATTTCCTTTGTGTATATATAGTTCGGTGTAGTTATATGTTGGTGGGAGAAGAGGTAAAAAGCTTGGTGGGTTGTTAATGGCTGAAATGAAATCGTTGGAGAAGAAGCAGGGCCGACAGCCCTGTTCGATCGATCGATCGATCGACGGCCAAGGGTCGATCAATCGATCCTACAGGGTTTTTGGCAATTTTGGCTAGTGAAGTTTAAATGGGATAACTCCCAAACCAAATTGTTTCTAGCTTATTCATTTGAGTATATAAATATCCATTTGGGAGAAATTATTTTTAGTTATTTGAAGGAATTTATGTGGGTTAAGAGGGTGTTTTAAGCGTGTGGCACTAAAATTATATTTTCGAGGAAAATAAATCAAGTGAGGAATTAGAGAGTTGGGGTTTCCAAAAATAGAGTGGGGACCTCTAAATTTTTATTTGAGCGAAATGTAGTCCTTGGATTCGTGGAAATGGAATCCACAACTTAACTAAATTAAGGGTGTTTAGGAATGAATATTTCTTGGGGTAATTTCAGTGGGCATTTAGGCATACATAATTGTGCACGTAGACAACGTAATGGTGTTGATTATGGTTGAGTAAATCATACGAGACTACTAGGATTAATTGGTATAGTTGGAAAAATTATATAAATCCTTAAGTGTGATTAAGGTACAGGTCATTTATCAAGTGAGGGAATACTTTTGGGTTTAGTATCGTGAGTGTACGAATACTCGATTGTTATTATTAGTGAGAATATTTGGGATTATTGGCCATTGTTATGTGTGATTGGAAATTATGGCCACTTATTTTTGAGGAACGATGTAGAATGTATATATACAATGTGATTACAGTATATATATATATCTGTGTGTGAATGGTATATATATATTTATGTGAAGCATACCCCCTCTAATGCTATCATGGGAAGTTACATGATATGGGTGAGGCCCCTAGCTTGAGGAGCAGGGAGCGTATACTCCCCAGGTCATAGTGTCCATTATTATATTGTGTTATTTTTATTAGGGGTGAGACGTGGTGGGTATGTTTCGTCTCATTCCCAGGGAGGAACTATGACTGCTTCCCATATGTTGTGTTTTTTATTTTTACCATGTCAGTGATATTTAGTCCGATCGCTGGTACCCAGGATGGTATGTGAGTAATGCCCTGGAAGATGATAGCATTGAGAAATAGCATCCTCGAGTTATATCTCAATGGGATGGTTATTATACTTGTGTGTATAGTATATTACATGTGTATGAGAACAAAATATTATATATCTCTACTAAAGTAAAGAGATAAAATGAATAAGGATTTATTCTCATTCCGGGAGATTTTATTCGGACATAAATTGTGATATGTATAATAAATGAGTATGCTATGTGTGTGTGTATATATATATATATATACACGTTATGTAGTGAGGGCCTAATGGATCTCGACGATCGACATTGCCAAGTAGTAGTGTATCGGGGGGGGGGGGGGGTTCCTTGTTTAGATTTTTATTCGCGAGACACCCCACGCACGAACATGGCACAGTGTTGAGACTGGGGAGAAGTTTAGCGCTTAGTACTCGGTTTATAGGACTTTCATAGTTTGGGAGTGACGGATTAGTTCGGCAGGGTATCTCGACTAGGATGTTTAGAGGGATGCGATAGGTGTGCAACATTAGAAAAGGGGTGAGGGGTATCTTATGGGAGTGCGATACTAATTTTAAATATGAGATAAAAAACTTATTTTTTAAATAAAGCATTTATGCAGTTGCAAAATATTTTCACAACTCGGTCTCTGACCCGTTTATCTATTTTCCTCTCTTTTGCTATATATATATATATATATATATATATATATATATATATATATATATATGATTCCTTCGAGTCAGATATTTGCTGCAGCAGCTGTGGATGCATGCAGGTTTTCTATAGACGCTTCTATCCTTGTAATCTATATAGGAGGTATTTTATAAACATTTGGGCTAATAACCCAACTGCATTTATTTATTCTTTTACCGCCTTCTACGCGAAATTCAATTGGGTTGTATTATTGTTAAACCGAGTGTTCAGTTATTTTATTTCATTTTCAGTCTTATATATAAATTGTATGAATGTTTTATTTGTATAGTTTGTTTAAAATGATTAGTTTAATAAAATTTTGACGCCAGCCTAATAGGTTATTAGTAATTAATTTGGTTTTCGACTGTGATACTAAGAATGAACCATATGCGACTCCTGTTTTAATTTGGTATTGGAGTGATCGCCCGGTATTTTATTAGGTGGGGTGTCACAGATGATATCAGAGCATCAGGTTCTAGTGTCCTTAGGAATCTATGCGGACGTACTACGCTTTCAGCGTTGCTTTCGATTTGATATATAGCCTTAGGATTAGGATTGTTGATTCTTCTTATGAGATTTTGTTCTCCTACCATTTCGTAAGATTATAGTAATCTTTTGCTCGCTCATTTGAGATTCGTGTGTTGATCAATGAAGGACGATCACAGAAGGCCATTTCAAGGGTAACAGAAGGTGGGACTTATTTAGAGCAATTAGTTGAAGTAGGAGACTAGGACCGCAGTAGAGGTCACCTCCCTGTGACAATTATTAAGGATGGTTGCAATGACTACTAAAGAATAGTAGTTACGAGTATCCAAATACCGATATTGTAAAGAGTGGTGCTAAACTTGAATTACCCAGTGAAGTAAATTGGGAAAAAGTTTCAAAAGGTCTTTGATAAGGACCATACGTTAAAGTTTAAGTAATATGAAGTCGGTGTAATGTGATTCAGCGGAAGTGGAAGGCTCAGAAGCTTTGGTTTAGAGCAGGGTGTGGAAATACACATGTGAAAATTTGAGGAAATTTTTTTGTCACTCATGGGAGCAATATTGAAATGGTGGGAATAGTGGTCACCATATTCTACGGAGCATGATGTGTTGCTCTTAGAGGAATCTCACGGACGGTTTTAACCGCAAATTCCTTTGGTTGATTAGGAAGGAAGAGAATGCAGTTTTGGATTATTCACATAAGGTTCGGCCAGAGGCCGATAGTGAATAAAGAGTGATATGGAGAAGTGAACCTAGTACTGAAGTAAGGTAGGTACAATGAAGATAGAGTCCTTCAGTGGAATGATATGCTCACTGGATAAGTGTTGCTAACACTTGTGGAGAATTTGTATCCATTGAACCCCATTGGTGGACATCCACCCGGGGACTTCATTGAATCAGGCCTATTGAGGCCGGTGGCGAAGCTTCCTTTTAATGAAGAAGTTAAGGGAAATATGAAGGCAATCATCAGGATCAAGGCTATAGAGTCCGAGATACTGATAATTTTAACCTGGTTTGGGTAACCACAGGTGGGGAATGTTGCAATATGGAAGGTAGAATCATGTGCTTTCACCTTGCCTAGTAGGAGTTAAAGTATAAGAATAGGGTACCGAGGTGGGGCATCGATTAAAGTAGTTTCTGTCTCAGTTAGGGCAAGTATATCATGTCCGGGAACCATTTGGAGTAGCTAGGGAGATTGGCGAAGTTATTATGAATTATACCTCGGATGAAGGAGGTATAATCGATGTGACAAGATTTGTATCACAACATTTTGTTAGCCTAGATTCGTGTGTGATTCGAGTTTATTGGCAGTATCGATAATGTTTTATAGTATATATATGTGTGTGTGTATTTCCACGGTAGCGGGATTCTATTTTGAATTTGTATCTGGCTTGTACTACTCATTTTATATGTGTTATACGAGTATAGTATTATTGTAAGAATAATATTACGGTACTATCGGAGTGGTAGCAGGCAAATGATTGCAAGGCTATCGTGTCCGTGGTTCCAGGGTTTAACATGTTGTTGAGTTCTCCTATATTATATGTATAGATGGAACTTCGATGAGAAAATGTTTTATTATCATGATACGAGTGCATGGCGAACTTATAGATATGATTTAAGGTATACAGGCTTTATCGTTGAGCTATGAGTTTAAGCTCATTGTGGTTTGTGATAAGGAATTAGTTCTAGTGTGAGCACTTAGTGGTGTGGCTCCTGGAAAGGAATAGGAGTTCAGACCACATTTTGTTAAAAGAGGGGATAGGGTTATCCTGGTTACACATTAAAGCTAACGTACCTCCACGATCGACAAAGTTAAGTAGTAGTGTATTGGAGGGGTGGAGGGGTTCCTTGTTTAGATTTCGCTTACGAGACGCTCCACGCATGAACCTTAATGACGTCAGGAGTGGAGAGATGTTATGAGATGCAAGGATGTTGGTTTTGATGATAATTCACATAGTGTGGAGAAAACATGATAGACTGTAAGCCGTATGATGAAGGTATGCTTATGGAAATAGAAGTGTTATGTAGAAGCACTGACACCATTCTCTCACCGCAAGTATCTGGGTGAGGCGGGAATTAGAGAAATTGATTTGAGGCTTATAGCCAGTCCTTGGATAAAAAGGCAAATTTGGAGGTATTGTGTTTTGGGTATGATGTTCGGAATATATTAGAAGAAAGTAGGCGCCCCGATTTGATAGATTTTCCATATCGTTGGGAGAAAGGGACATAGTGGTAGAAGTATGTTAGTAGGTTAGAGAGGTAGGACTTAGGACGTCCCTCTGGTGTGCCTTAGGCCGTTATGTCTCGATGATCGACGATGCGAGGAAGTAGTGTAATGGGAGGGTTCCTGATTTGGATTTTTCTTTGCAAGACATCCCACGCATGAAACTGAGCAAATGTCGGAAGTGGGAGGAATCTTGTGCACTAGGGACATAGTTAGAATAGTACTATTTTACGTACGTAGGAAATGCTTCGATCTTAGAATTATTGGGAAGTAAGGCCAGTAGAACTAGTGGCGTTGATATAGGACGATTGTTGGGAGTTAACCATAAGAAGATGGGTGGGTTAACTTTGAGAAGGATTGGATTTCCATGTATAGAAAGAATGGAATCTTGTGGGTTGGGAAAACCCATGTATGAGTATTACGCCGAAGAAATAAGTCCCATTGTTTAGACAGAGTGTACATGTCGAACGTTTACAATAGTTGTGCAGAGAAGCACGGGTTATAAGGTGTGTGGGCACCCTGGTAAGTTGGTTTTATATACCGCCTGAAATAGAAGGGGCATAGTATATAAAGTTAAAAATTATGCCGTATAAAGTTAAAAATTATGCCGGGAGGCAGTCAAAATGGATTTGGGGTGTGTTGAATAGAATGTCGTAAGAGGTACGCGATAATCCAATTGTATAGGGCAATAAGAGGTAGCATGCCCAAGATAACCGACGAGACTGATGGGAATAGTCAAGCGTTAGAGTAATTTTCTTTTTGAGGGAAATTAGATATCCTGGTGTAGATGAGCAGATGCTTAGAATCATGATTCTTTGGTAAGATTTAGACGTTAGAGCGACAGCTATAGGCTCATTTTCTCTATATGTGGTACTAGAAATGATGAGTGCGATGTGACGTTATTCGAGTCACCTTACGACGAGTTAGTGTTGTAGCACATAGAGATTTAGTTAAGCTAGTACGTTTGAGCACACACCTTGAGATAGGTGGAATATGGCGGGGGCCATTGTGTTAGCATCTTTCGACTTTGGTGTACTAGGATGTAGTGTAAGTAGCGATCCTAGGTTGGTGGTGCAGGTTATATCCGAATTTCAAGGGCGAAATTCCGTTGTAAGGGGGGGGGGGGGAGTATGTAACACCCCGCACTTTTAGGGATTATTAAATTACATTAATGGGCGTAATTTGGAGATTAAGGGAAATCCTGTGAATAGAAATTTTGGGATTTATGAACATTTGATTATTACTGGTATGTGTTTCATTTACTTTTGAGACTAAGCAAATGAGTTGGATTATTTTAATTACATGTCGCAGTTGGGTAAAGCGACAAAGGATAATATTTTAATTGGAAAACCGCATTTTGATGTATTGGGTTTAATTAGTGGATTCCGGTCAAGTACCTCGGATGGAGATTTCAAGTGTGCGATCGGTTTCGGAATGGCTGAGATAGTCAGAGTAGAGTATCCGAGAGTAGTGTTTGGATTCTGGGAATTTTTGGATTATAATGGACTCGCAATTGAGTAAACGAGTCAATTTTTTTGGGTTTAAAGGGATAAACCCTTATTTCTCCCTATATAAGTTACGGGAGAGGGAAAGAAAGGAAACAAAAGAGATAAAAGAAAGAGGAGAGGAAAGGAATGGAGATAAGAGGAAGAAGAGGGAGGTTCCGGCCAAACTCCACGAAATTCAACTCGAGGTCATCGGATTTTATCCACGAGGCAAGTGTTCACTTGCTTTATTTATTTTTAGCATAAATCTCATATCATAATTGGTAATAACAATCTATATGATTTTGGGATTTGGATCTTATGAATCAAAACGGGTTTTTTTGGAAAGTTTAACGAGTAAACACCGGAAAATATCAAATTGGAGAAACATAGAAATTAATTTAATTTGGTTGTTGATTCTTAGTTATAGGATGATTAGAAACTATTTACTTTGTGTATATATAGTTGGGTGTAGTTATATGTTGGTGGGAAAAGAGGTAAAAAGATTCGTGGTTTGTTAATGGCTAAAATGAAATCGTTTGAGAAGAAGCAAGGTCGGCTGCCCTGTTCGATCGATGGCCAAGGGTCGATCGATCGATCCTACAGGATTTTTGGCAATTTCGGCTAGTGAAGTTTAAATGGGATAAATCCCAAACCAAATTGTTTCTAGCTTATTCATTTGAGTATATAGATATCCATTTGGGAGAAATTATTTTTAGTTATTTGAAGGAATTTATGCGGGTTAAGAGGGTGTTTTAAGCGTGTGGAACTAAAATTATATTTTCGAGGAAAATAAATCAAGTGAGGAATTAGAGAGTTGGGGTTCCCAAAAATAGAGTGGGGACCTCTAAATTATTATTTGAGCGAAATGTAGTCCTTGGGTTCGTGGAAATGGAATCCACGACTTATCTAAATTAAGGGTATTTAGGGATGAATATTTCTTGGGGTAATTTCAATGGGCATTTAGGCATACATAATTGTGCGCGTAGACAAAGTAATGGTGTTGATTATGGTTGAGTAAATCATACGACACTACTAGGATGAATTGGTATAGTTGAAGAAATTATATAAATCCTTAAGCGTGATTAAGGTACAGGTCATTTATCAAGTGAGGGAATACTTTTGGGTTTAGTATCTTGAGTGTGCGAATACTCGATTGTTATTATTAGTGAGAATCTTTGGGATTATTGGCCATCGTTATGTGTCATTGGCAATTACGGCCACTTATATTTGAGGAACGATGTAGAATGTATATATACGATGTGATTACAGTATATACATATATATATAATATGATACGGATATGTATATATATCTATGTGTGAATGGTATATATATATTTATGTGAAGCATACCCCTCTAATGCTATCATGGGAAGTTGCGCGATGTGTGTGAGGCCCCTGACTTAAGGAGCAGGGAGCGTATAGTCCCAGGTCATAGCGTCCATTGCTATATTGTGTGATATTTATTAGGGGTGAGACGTGGTGGGTATGTTTCGTCTCATTCCCAGGGAGGAACTATGACCGCTTCCCATACGTTGTGCTTTGTATTTTTACCATGTCGGTGATATTTAGTCCGACTGCTGGTACCCAGGATGGTATGTGAGTAATGCCCTGGAAGATGATAGCATTGAGAGATCGCATCCTCGAGTTATTGCTCGATGGGATGGTTATTACACTTGTGTGTATAGTATATTACATGTGTATGAGAACAAAATATTATATATCTCTACTAGAGTAATGAGATAAAATGAATAAGGATTTATTCTTATTCCGAGAGATTTTATCCGGACATAAATTGTGATATGTATAATAAATGAGTATGTTATGTATATATATATATATATATATATATATATATATATATATATATATGTGTGTGTGTGTGTGTGTGTGTGTGTGTGTGTGTGTGTGTTATGTGTTGAGGGCCTAATGGATCTCGACGATCGACATTGCCAAGTGGTATTGTATCGGGGGGTTCCTTGTTTGGATTTCGCTTCGCGAGACACCCCACGCACGAACATGGCACAGTGTTGAGACTGGGGAGAAGTTTAGCGTTTTGTACTCGGTTTACTTAGTTAGGCAGAGTACCTTGACTAGGATGTTTAGAGGGATGCGATAGGTGTGCACCATTAGAAGAAGGGTGAGGGGTATCTCATGGGAGTGCGATACCAATTTTAAATATGAGATAAAAACTTATTTTTTAAAATAAATCATTTATGCACTTACAAAATATTTTCACAACTCGGGCTCTGACCCGTTTATCTATTTTTCTCTCTTTTGATATATATATATATATATATATATATATATATATATATATATATATAATTCCTTCGATTTCGACGTTCGCTGCAGCAGCTGTGGATGCATGCAGGTTTTCTATAGACGCTTTTATCCTTGTAATCTACATAGGAGGTATTGTATAAACATTCGGGATAATAACCCAACTGCATTTATTTATTCTTTTACCGCCTTTTATGCGAAATTCAATTGGGTTGTATTATTGTTAAACCGAGTGTTCGGTTATTTTATTTCATTTTCATTCTTATATATAAACTGTGTGAATGTTTTATTTGTATAGTTTGTTTAAAAGATTAGTTTAATAAAATTTTGATGCCATCCTAATAGGTTATTAGTAATTAATTTGGTTTTCGATAGTGATGCTAAGAATGAACCATATGTGACTCCTATTTTAATTTGGTACAGGAGTGATCGCCTGGTATTTTATTAGGCGGGGTGTCACAATATGTTCTCCACTTTTGATTGCTAAATGAATTATTTTTATCTGAAATTGGCAGGTGAAGTTATGTTTAGGAGAGGTGAGATACCCACAAACAGATATCTGGAATAGATATATGTAGGTGCTAAAATACTAAAAAGTATAATCCCAAACAAGGAAAACAAATATCAAAATATCATAACACAAGAATATATGTGTTTCGAAAAATTGCCTTCGTCCATGGGGTGTTTCTCTTTTTCTTATTAATCAGTTTAGAATAACAAGAATTGCATGCCCCTTTTTCCATGGGTGTGGGTTATATTTCTAGGGAACATAAGGTATATGAGTCGTGTAGGTTTTTAGGAACTCTAGATGTAATTGTAACTTAATTAAGCTAATCTCTCCTCCGAGACTTTTTCTAATCAAACTCCAATTTTTCTTATCTCTTAAGATGCGATATTTATCTGTATTATCGAATAGGTATAGTACAATCCAGATAATTCTCCCACAATTGCCCCCAAAGCTCTGTAGCCAAAAAAGTATGATTATGTTTGATTGCCGGAGATAATTGATTTTGGTCAACAGAGAGTCTTGATTGCTAGTTGAAGATTGGCTTCGGACAATCCAGATAATTATGATATTTAGATCAAAAACTTTCTATGTTCCTCAAATTAAGTGTCTGGTGGCACGCTGGTAATTTTTCTTCACTTCCAAAGGGTATGTTGGTAAAAAGGCATGAAAAGACCAAATAATTGGGCGAGGGTGTGACCTATCACTTTGGGTCTCATTTCAAATGATGAGATGCTTTGGGAGTTGAACCACATTGTTTTAAAGTAATCACTACCACCATTTTCTACTTATTTTAATGATTCAAGAAGTCATAAACTACCTTTATTTTTCTTCACTTGTAAATCTTCTTCACTTTCTATCTTCCTCTGTAATTTATCTCTTCAAACTACCATTCTATTTCTTAAATCTTCTTGCATTTTCTTACATTGAACTGAAAAAATGATGTACATTGTGAACGCCAAAACCCTAGAAGAATTTTTGAAAAACTTGTCGATCCCTGAATGGATCGAAGTTAAATGTAACCCAAAACCCAACAACTGCTCTAACATCCCTGGTGGCCATTGGATACACACCCAATATGTTGAAGAAAGTGGTATCACCTTTCCCCCAAGAAAACTATTTCTAGTGTTTTACAAATGCTTCAGAGTGGTCGCTGCCTAATGCACCCCAAGCCTGTGGAGAATTGTGAATGTGGTTCATTGCAACCAAATTCCCGATTGTGAATTTTGGATTGAAAGAGTAGGGATCTTTTTCACCAGTTCTTAAGTGTAAATTATGTATTGGAGGTAAAGGTCTTTTACAATCGTTAATTGTCCAGATTGTCAGGCATATATATGTTATAATAATTTTAAAACAAGATCCTAAAAATTAATTATTTATAACATAACAGTTGCATATTAAGGATAATTATATAAATAATTATTTTTTCCATAAATCATATTTGTAGATCCATGCTTAATTGTTAATTATTTGTTATTTACTATTAATTATTTACATTTGGTATCAGAGAACTGTTGGGATGACATTATTATCCATTAAGTTTTGCACGTGATGATTAAGGTCATTGAGTTTTACATGCATCATGTAATGTGTGTGTGTGTGTGTGTTTACTATGAAAGTGTGATTTTTTTCACATCATATGGATTGAGTGTTTAAAGTTTAGTTGTTAACGATGAGCATATTTATAATTATCTTTACATAAAACTAAATGAATAAATGGGTACATCTTTGAAAACATATCAAAGGCTATATCACAAGATGGGACTCTTAGTTTTTACCGGACAAAACATTTTGTATGGTAAAATTAAAAATATAATTGGGCCTTTTTTAGTGATGTTTTTATTGTGTTAATATAATTATGTCCCTTGATCTGTTTATAAAATTGTGAGTTTGGGACTTTTAAGCAACATTTTCAGCCCAATTTTCTTATGCCTTTAATAATAAATAATAAATCAAAATTTCCAACTTATTTGGACTTCTGCAAAATTTGGTTTGTCAATTTGAAACATCCGAATGGTCAAAATTCACCACCTTTGGTGATTATGTATACCATTTTTGGGTCATCTGAGGCTATTTAGGCCCTCAAAAACCTCAACTTTGTCATTTTTGATAATAAAGTTGATGACTATATTTCTCTCCAGAAAATTATTTTTTTAATTATTCAAGTTGGAGGGTGTTTCTAAAGTATTTTTAACATTTTTTATTAATAACTCTGAATTTATATTTTTGGGGATTTTTTCCTTTTCCCCATACTTTACCTATTAATCACTACATAATTTGTCCTACCTTATTTGGTTGTTATAATATTCATGTTATGTGGTATTTTTACATACAAACACTCAACATTATTACAAACATTAGATTTATGGTTAATGTTTTTGACATTAATAATAATTAGATACTGTTAGATTAGATGTCCACCAAAGTGACCTAATTTATATGTATACATATTAAATTTTCATGCATAACTTTTGCAAAAATAATATTTATATTATGCTATATTAGGTGTTCACTAAAGTGCCCTAATCTATGGTTATAAATATTATATCATTTTGCATGAGGTTTTGGTCCTAATGTTTACACTATGTTAAATTATCATGGATACATTTGGGTGCCTAATATTTGCAGTATGTTAGATTAGGTGTTCACCAAATTTCCCTAGTATAAACTTGTAAATATAAAATTATCGTGTATAATGTTTGTTGTCCAAAGGTAAAAATATTATTATTAATGTCAGATTTTTGATGTTATACTAATGTCACTTGTTTATTTAATCACTTCAAGTTGGTTGCCCAAAGGTACAATTAAAATGATTAAATTAGCATTAAAGAATAAATATTTTTTCATCAATTTAAAATTAAAAGTATTTTTAAGTCTTTTTATCTGTAGAGCTAATATTTATATTGAGTTGGATTAAGTGTTCAAAATATTGATCCTGTCTAAAACTATTAATATTATATTATTGTATTCACATTCATTTCATGTATGTTTTGGTTGACCAATCGTCCATTTATGATAATTAATATTAGGCTAATGTTTAATCAATCATTATGATTAGGCATCCCAAAGATTCAATTAAAATAATTGACCTATTGACTTATCAAATTCCTAGTCTAATTAATATTCATACTTCAACATACTCGAATGTTTCGTAAATGTCGCACTAATTAATAAAAATAATATAAATTATTCATGTATTATGTGTGTTTATATATATTAAACATGAATATTTGAGTTCATTATGCACAAGATATTTAATGATCATCCACTGGTGGATGGAACATAAATGGGAATGCATATGTTATTGATGATAGTCTTTAATTAATGTGATATTCATATTATGAATAGTTTTGTAGTCACAAAAATGACCTAACTGGAATGGTTGTGAATAATAATTTTAAATACAAAAAATTTAGTAATAACCCATGATGCTTATAGTTGTAAAGATATTAATGGGGTACATTAGGTTTATTTCTTCAAGCAAGACAATTTTCCAAAGGCAATTAATTTTGAGTAATTAAAATAAACTGTGACACCCCGCCTAATAAAATACCGGGCGATCACTCCTATATCAAATTAAAACAGGAGTCTCATATGGATCATTCTTAGCATCACTATCGAAAATCCATTTTAATTACTAATAACCTATTAGGCTGGCGTCAAAATTTTTACTTAACTACTCTTTTTAAACAACTACAATTAAAACATCCACACAGTTTGCGTAAATGAAACTGAAATGAAATAAAATAACCGAACACTCGGTCAAAATATACAACCATATCGAATGCCTCACTAAAAGGCGGTAAAGAATAAATAAATGCAATTGGGCCACTGGCCCGAATGTTTATACAGTACCTCCTATCTAGAGTACAATGATAGAAGCGTCTATCGAGAACTTGCACCCATCCACAGCTGCTGCAGTTGACGTCTGACTCGAAAGAAGTGCCATCCAGGCGTCCCTATGTCTGGACACCTATATAATATATATATATATATATATATATATATAGCAAGAGAGGGAAAAGCGGATAAACGGGTCAGAGCTCGAGTTTTGAAAATATTTAGCAAGTGCAGAAATGCCTTATTTTTAGAAAAAGGTTTTATCTCATATTTAAATTTGGTATCACACTCCCATGAGATACCCCTCACATCTCTTCTAACAGTGCACTCCTAACGAATCTCTCTAAACATCCTAGTCAGACCACACTGACCTAACTAAACCATCACCCATCTTCTAACAATCCTAGTTAATCCATGTACTAAGGGCTAAGCTTCTCCCCAGTCTCAACACTATGCCATGTTCGTGCGTGGGGTGTCTCGCAGAGCGAAATCCAAACAAGGAACCCCCCGATACACTACTACGCGGCAAGGTTGATCGTCGAGATCCATTAGACCATCAGTACACAACAAATATATATATATATATATATATATATATATATATATATATATACC
This sequence comes from Sambucus nigra, assembly GCA_949130495.1. Classification (NCBI taxonomy): domain Eukaryota; kingdom Viridiplantae; phylum Streptophyta; class Magnoliopsida; order Dipsacales; family Adoxaceae; genus Sambucus; species Sambucus nigra. The sequence goes on along the minus strand of OX422210.1, from coordinate 653,312,240 downwards.
ATATAAAAATTCTCCATATTAGATCACTAAGGGTTAAACTTCCCCCCAGTCTCAACACTATGCCAAGTTCGTGCGTGGGGTGTCTCGCAGAGCGAAATCCGAACAAGGAACCCCCATGATACACTACTACCCGGCAAGTTCGGTCGTCGGGATCCATTAGACCCTCAGTACTCAATTTATACATACTCATATTACAATATACATCCGGATCTATCTCCCTGAATGAGAATTCATTTACTCGATATTCATCATTATAATGCACATCCGGAATGAGAATTTATTTACTTTATTTCAATTTTATCTCAAAACTTTCTATTTCCCTTCTTCTATCCAGGAAATATATTTAAAAGTCAACTCATTATCATGAGTTGCTTTAACATATCATATAACTTTTTAAAGCCAGTTTTATTATCATAAAAATGCTTTTCTGTTTTATAACATTCCATTTCCCTTCTTCCATCCAGGAAATGTATTCAAAAGCCATTTTTATTATCATAAAAATGCTTTTTCCATATCACATGCTTCCATTTCCCTTCTTCCATCCGTGAAATGTATCCGAAGCCAAATCGTTTATCCCATTTCCCTTCTTCCATCCGAGAAATGTATTTAAAGCCAACTCATTATCATGAATTGCTTTAACATAACTAAGACCGTCCCTCCCAGTTTTCGCACTGGACGCGCCCCTAAATGGCTATCATCTTCCAGGGCCTATCAAATAAGACAACCTGGGAACCTACCGAAAACGTCGGGAAGCGGCCATATGCTTGCGGGAGAGTCATAACCATACCCAAAATTACCTCACCATCGCAGTTAAACATATAATAATCGCCCATATGGCCTAGGACTATATCCACTATGCATTCATTAGCCAGGGCGCTTCACCTCATGCGCGAACTTCCCTTATGATAGCATTTAGAGAGGTGTGTATACATAAATTATCATTTATGAAAATCATTTCTTTTTCCATTTGAAAATCATTCACATCGTTCATTTTCGAAGTCATTCATATCATATCATATATATACTTTAATCACATAGTATATACATATACCATATATTCCTCCTAGAATATATATAAATGGCCATACTTGCCAATCACATCTAGAGATGACCAATAATCCAAAAGATTCTCTCAAAGAATCATAATCATGCATTCATATACGCATGATACTATTCCCAAAGTATTTCTTCACTTTATGAATAATAAATACCTTATTCTCATCTAAGGATTTAGCGGATATCTCCAAATATACTGATTCACTCTAAGTGAATACATATATTCCCAATTCCATCCTAACAATCTCGTAGGATTCGCTCAACCAATATCAATATAATTATGTTTTCCTACGCTCATAATTATATAGGCCTAAATGCCCTACCGAAATATCTCAGGGATTATTCTCCCCCGAATACCCTTAAATTAAAAAGGTTGTGGATTTCCTAACCACAAACCCAAGGACTACATTTTGCTCAAATAGTGATCTAGAGGTCCCCACTCTATATTTAGGAAACCCTAATATTTATCTCCAAACAATTCTAGCCTTAATTCTCCCAATATCAGGTTTGATTTCTAACTAACGATTTCGATCTCGGACAGCTTTCCGTAGAAAAATCACTATAAATCCAAAAAAATCAAAAAAATACGCAGTTGGTGCCCACGCGACCGTATCGAAAAGATCTACAATTTTTATTTTTTGACCAAGATCCGAATCGATTCGCCTCTAGGCCGAATCGATTCGGCAAGCACGCTAGCTACTGTTCATCGTCTTCTCCGAGACTGTTTCGGCCATTAAAGGTTCTCCCAAGCTTTTGTCTCCTCTCCCAACGTCCTACAACCTCAACCAACTACTCCTACTCATATAAAAATGGTTCTAAACATCCTATAACCCAAAACCAACAATTAATTTCAACTAATTTCCAAGTTTCTCCGATTAGAAAATTATTGGGGTTTATTCGTTTTAACTCTCGAAAACCCGTTTTATCCACGAAAACCCAACCCAAAATCTTTAGGGTTTATTAATACCAAACTACGATATGAGATTTATGCTCAAAAGTAAATAAAGCAAGTAAACACTTACCTCGTGGATATAATCCGACGATCCCGAGTCGAGTCCGGGGGAGTTTGGCCTGAGATCTCCCTTTTCTCCTCTTTTTCTTCCTTCCTGTCTCTCTTCTCTCTTTTCTTTCTCTTCTCTTCCCCTCTCCCTCCTTATATAGAAAGAAAAAGGGTTTTAACCCTTAAAACCCAAGAATGACTCGTTTACTCAATTACGGGCCCTTTTTAACTCTAAAATTTCTCGAAACTCCATTTCGACAATCGAACAATCTTTTTTGACTATCTCGGCCATTTCGAGAGTCACGGCACAGTCAAAATTTCTATCCGAGGTACTTGACCGCAACCCCCTATTTTAACCCATACATTTCAATGCGGCCTTTCCAATTAAAAATCTTACCTTTTGTCGCTTTACTCAACGGCGACATATAATTGAAATACTTCGACATATTTAATCCCAAAAGTAAGTATTTCACCCATCAAAATCATCAAATCCTTGAAAATCCTAAAAAACACTATTTCGAGAAATTCCTCTAATCTCCAATTTATACCCAATTATGGAATTTAATCTATACCCAATTTTCCCCCTTATTACGTCACTTTCTTTTGCTGATGATATTCTGTTTTTCATGAATGGCCATAAAGATTCTATTGCTAGTTTTATGAATTTCCTCCACCTTTATGAAGTACAATCGGGCCAGCTGGTTAATAGCTCTAAGAGCTGCTTCATTACTCCTCCTAACTGTAGCAGCATGCGCACACTTCGATTTAAGGAGAAAACTGGATTTTGTCAAAATAAACTTCCTATTTGTTATTTGGGTGTCCCTTTATTCATTGGTAGAAAAAGAAAAATAATTTTTCAACCTTTGTTGGGTAAAGCGCATGGCAAAATCTCAAATTGGAGCAGTAAATTTTTATCGCATGCAGGTCGGATAGTTCTCATAAAATCAGTGCTTAACATGTTGGGATTGCATTGGTTTGAACACATAAACCCTACTATGTCGGCTATAAATGACATAGAAAAAATTAGTGCAAATTTTTTCTGGGGCCAACTGAAAGAGCATAATAATCATCACTGGATATCGTGGAAAAAAATTTGTTTGCCATCGGATGAAGGAGGTCTGGGTTTAAGAGATACAATGGATGTCTAAAATGTTTTCACTTGCAAATTATGGGTCCAATTTCTGGAAAATAAATCTCTGTGGGCGGTTTTTATGAATAAAAAATACAAGAAGCTATCTAATCAAAATTTTAGAGGAACAATTTCTTCTGCTAGTACCACGTGGAAAAGAATGCAAGGTATGTGGCTCTTTCAGAATTCAGATGATTTATTTCAGTCTATACAATCTTGGGTGGAAAAAGGATTTGTTTCTAAAATAGCATGGGATCAAATTAGGAGAAGAGACTGTATTCAATCTTCTTCAAAGATGTTTTGGGATAACGTTTAGGTCCAAAAATCTCGATTTTCATGTGGCGATTATTTCATAACGGTCTTCCACTTGACCAAAATTTGAAAGATATTAAAATTACCATAGCTTCGAGATGTAGATGTTGTTCATGCGGTCAAGAAGAAAATCGGGAACATTTATTCAATGAAAGTGAAATTGCTCGCCAAGTGTGGAACCACTTTGAAGACCTGATGGGGCAAAAATCCACAAAAACAAATTTGAGGTCTAGAATTATGTCTTGGTGGCCCTCAACCCGAGGGAATTCCATATGTGAAATTTTATGTAGAATTATCCCGAGCTTAGTTTGTTGGAAAATATGGTGCGCTAGGAATAAATGAGTGTTTGAAGGGCTTAAGATAGTTTCTAGTCACATAATTAGGGAGATCCATGATGAGATTAGGCTTATTTTCAAAGCAAATCCACATATTGGCCCTTTCTCTAGATTTTTATTTTCTTTCATTAATGATTTCTCTATAGCTGTTCCTAAATGTAAGCTGCCGAAGAAGGGTTGTTCTTCTTCTATATAAATAAATATCCATTTCCCAAAAAAAAATTATCTCCAAAAGGACGGGTTGTTACATACTCCCCCCTTACAACGGAATTTTGTCCTCGAAATTCGGATACAACCTACACCACCAATCCTGGGATTGCTCCAATTTCATTCGTGACTGCCTCACGGCATAAACTTCAACTTTATATACTACGCCCCTTCTATTTCAGGCGGTATATAAACCAACTTACTAAGGTGCCCATACACCTTTTTAACCCGTGCACATCTGCACATACATTGTAAACGTTCGACACGTAACATTCTCTCTAAATAAGGGTCTCCTTTCCTCGATGTAATAATCACATATGGATCCTCCCAACCCGCAAAATTCCATTCTTCTCAAGATTAACCAACCAATCTTCTCTCGTGGTTAACTTCCCAAAATCTTCCTATATCGGCGTTACCAACTCTATTGAACTTACATCTTAATAATTCTACGGTCTAAGCGTTACCCTACCTATGCGAAACAAGTATAATCCTATGTATATCCCTAGTGCCCAAGGCCTCTCTCAACTTCCGATATTTGCTTGGTTTCATGCGTGGGACGTCTCGTAAAAGCAAAATCCAAATAAGGAACCCTCCCGTTACACTACTTCCTCGCGTTGTCGGTCATCGAGATATAGCGACCTAAGGCACATCCGCGGGACGTCCTAAATCCTACCTCACTAACCTACGAACGCATTTCTACTATTCTATCCTCCCACCTGAGCGAGAAGGAAAATCTAACTAATCGAAGTGCTAACTTTCTATAAAAGCGTTACGAACATCATACCCAAAACATATCTCCTCAAAATTTGCCTTTTCATTAAGGCATGGCTATAATCCTCAAGTCAATTTCTCTAAGTCCAACTTCACCCACCCACTTGTGGTTAGAGGACCACTTTAGTGCTTTTCCATAGCACAATATTTCCATAAGTATACCATCATCACATGGCTCATAGTCTATAGTGTTTCAGTCATACTATACGACTTTTTCCCAAAACCTACATCCTCACATCCTATAACATCTCTCCACTCCCGACGTCGTTAAGATTCATGCACGGAGCATCTCGCAAAGCGAAATCCAAACAAGGAACCCTTCCACACACTACTACTTAACTTCGTCTGTCATGGAGGTCCGTTATTTTTTAACATGCAACCGGGATAACCCTATCCCCTCTCTCAACTAAATGTGGTCTGAACTCCCATCTCTACCTAGGAGCCATACCACCAAGAGCTCGCACTAACTCTAAGTCCTTGCACCAACAATCATGAGCTTAAACTCACAGCTCAATAATTAGCCCTGCATACCTTAAATCACATCTATAAGGTCGCCACATACTCAAATCAAGATAAATAAACCTCTGCTCATCGAAGTTCCATCTATGCACATAATAAAGGCAAACTCAGCTTGTATCCAGGTGAGATATCGCAACAACAACCCGTTCCACCCTGGAACTGCGGACATGATAGTCTTGCCATCCTTAGCCTGCTATCGCTCCGAACAACCAATAACATTATATACTCACCATATTACCATACTCGTATAAACATATAAAATGAGTATCACAGACCAGATATATATATGTATTCAAATATCAACACCCGCCTTTATGGCGAATGAAGAAAAATAAAAATTCCGCTATCGCGAAAAACACATAGTCCTACATAATATAATTTTATCGAGACCGCCACAAAACTCAAATTACACACACGAGTCTAGGGCTGACGAAACACCGCGACTTTATCTAGCCACGCTAATTATACCTCTTCCTCCTGAGGTGAAACTCATAACAACAACTTTGCCCTGTTCCTTACAATCATCTTACTAGTCCTCTTAACTCCTCCGTTAAAAGGAAACTCCACTACAATCTTCAACCCTATTTCCATAAATTCCCCGAGTGGATGTCCACCAATGGGGTCCACGGATACACACATTCTCCATGTCACTCTTTATCCACTGTCGGCCTCTGACCAATCCTTATGTGAATAATTCAAAATAACATTCTTTTCATTCTTGCTGAATCATGGGGACTCACAGTTAAAACTGTCTGTAAGATCACTTTTGAACCCTTAACTTCACTGAGAAATTAAACCTTAGTACCACTCTCTACTATGGCGGTACTGCGGTACTCATAACTACTATACTTTAGTAGTCGTTGCGACAATACTTAGCAAACACTATAAAGGAAGTGACCTATACTACGGTCCACGTCCCCAACTTCTACCAGCTGCTCCAACTAAGCCACGCCTCCTGCTGCCATCCAAGACCCGCACACGAATCTCAAATGAGCACACAAAATATTTACATAATCTCATACTATGGCAGGAGAACGAAATCTCAAAAGAGAAATCAACAATCCTAATCCTGAGGCTCTATAACAAATCAAGAGCAAAGCTGAAAGCGTAGTACGTCCGCATAGATTCCTAAGGACACTAGAACCTGATGCTCTGATACCATCTGTGACACCTCGCCTAATAAAATACTGGGCGATCACTCCTAAATCAAATTAAAACAGGAGCCTCGTATAGATCATTCTTAGCATCACTGTCGAAAATCCATTTTAATTACTAATAACCTATTAGGCTGGCGTCAAAATTTTTACTTAACTACTCTTTTCAGACAACTACAATTAAAACATCCACACAGTTTGCGTAAATGAAACTGAAATAAAATAAAATAACCGAACACAAGGTCAAAATATACAACCATATCGAATGCCGCACTAAAAAGTGGTAAAGAATAAATAAATGCAATTGGGCTATTGGCCTGAATGTTAATACAGTACCTCCTATCTAGAGTACAATGATAGAAGCGTCTATCGAGAACCTGTATGCATCCACAGCTGCTGCAGCTGATGTCTGACTCGAAGGAAGTGCCATCCAGGCGTCCCTGTGTCTGGACACCTATATAATATATATAGCAAGAGAGGTAAAAGCAGATAAACGGGTTAGAGCTCGAGTTTTGAAAATATTTAGCAAGTGCATAAATGCCTTATTTTTAGAAAAAGGTTTTATCTCATATTTAAATTTGGTATCGCACTCCCATGAGATACCCCTCACCTCTCTTCTAACAGTGCACTCCTAGCGCATCTCTCTAAACATCCTAGTCAGACCACACTGACCTAACTAAACCATCACCCATCTTCTAACAATCCTAGTTAATCCAAGTACTAAGGGCTAAGCTTCTCCCCAGTCTCATCACTATGCCATGTTCGTGCTTGGGGTGTCTCGCAGAGTGAAATCCAAACAAGGAACCCCCCGATACACTACTACGCGGCAAGGTCGATCGTCGAGATCCATTAGACCCTCAGTACACAACAAATATATATATATATATATATATATATATATATATATATATATATATATATATATATATATATATATATATATATATACCATATAAAAATTATCCATATTAGAGCACTAAGGGTTAAACTTCCCCCCAGTCTCAACACTATGCCAAGTTCGTGCGTGGGGTGTCTCGCAGAGCGAAATACAAACAAGGAACCCCCCCGATACACTACTACGCGGCAAGGTAGGTCATCGGGATCCATTGTACTCAATTTATACATACTCATATTACAATATACATCCGAATCTATCTCCCGAAATGAGAATTCCTTTACTCGATATTCATCATTATAATGCACATCCGGAATGAGAATTTATTTACTTTGTTTCATTTTTATCTCAAAACTTTCTATTTCCCTTCTTCTATCCAGGAAATATATTTAAAAGCCAACTCATTATCATGAATTGCTTTAACATATCATATAACTTTTTAAAACCCAGTTTTATTATCATAAAAATGCTTTTCTGTTTTATAACATCCCATTTCCTTCTTCCATACAGGGAATGTATTAAAAAGCCATTTTTATTATCATAAAAATGCTTTTTCCATATCACATGCTTCCATTTCCCTTCTTCCATCCGGGAAATGTATCTGAAGCCAAATCGTTTATCCCATTTCCTTTCTTCCATCCGGGAAATGTATTTAAAGCCAATTCATTATCATGAATTGCTTTAACATAACTAAGACCGTCCCTCCGAGTTTCCCCACTGGACGCGCCCCTAAATGGCTATCATCTTCCAGGTCCTATCAAACAAGACAACCTAGGAACCTACCAAAAATGTTGGGAAGCGGCCATATGCCTGTGGGAGAGTCATAACCACACCCAGAATTACCTCACCAGCGCAGTAAAACATATAATAATTGCCCATATGGCTTAGGACTATATACACCTTGCATTCATTAGCCGGGGGCTTCACCTCACGCGCGAACTTCCCTTATGATAGCATTTAGAGAGGTGTGTATACATAAATTATCATTTATGAAAATCATTTCTTTTTCCATTTGAAAATCATTCACATCGTTCATTTTCAAAGTCAGTCATATCATATCATATATATACTTTAATCACATAGTATATACATATACCATATATTCCTCCTAGAATATATATAAATGGCCATACTTGCCAATCACATCTAGCAATGACCAATAATCCCCAAGATTCTCTCAAAGAATCATAATCATGCATTCATATACGCATGATACTATTCCCAAAGTATTTCTTCACTTTATGAATAATAAATACCTTATTCTCATCTAAGGATTTAGCGGATATCTCCAAATATACTGATTCACTCTAAGTGAATACATATATTCCCAATTCCATCCTAACAATCTCGTAAGATTCGCTCAACCAATATCAATATAATTATGTTTTCGTAGGCCCATAATTATATAGGCCTAAATGCCCTACCGAAATTTCTCAGGGATTATTCTCCCCCGAATACCCTTAAATTAAAAAGGTTGTGGATTTCCTTACCACAAACCCAAGGACTACATTTCGCTCAAATAGTGATATAGAGGTCCCCACTTTATATTTAGGAACCCCTAATATTTATCTCCAAACAATTCTAGCCTTAATTCTCCCAATATCAGGTTTGATTTCCAACTAACGATTTCGATCTCGGACAGCTTTTCGTAGAAAAATCACTATAAATCCAAAAAAATTAGAAAAATGCGCGGTTGGTGCCCACGCGATCGTATCGAAAAGATCTACAATTTTCATTTTTTGACCAAGAGCTGAATCGATTCGCCTCTATGCCGAATCGATTCGGCAAGCACGCTGGCTACTGTTCATCGTCTTCTCCGAGACTGTTTCGGCCATTAAAGGTTCTCCCAAGCTTTTGTCTCCTCTCCCAACGTCCTACAACCTCAACCAACTACTCCTACTCATATAAAAATGGTTATAAACATCCTAGAACCCAAAACCAACAATTAATTTCAATTAATTTCTAAGTTTCTCCGATTAGAAAATTATTGGGGTTTATTCGTTTTAACTCTCGAAAATCTTTAGGGTTTGTTAATACCAAACTAAGATACGAGATTTATGCTCATAAGTAAATAAAGAAAGTAAACACTTGCCTCATGGATATAATCAAAACGATCCCGAGTCGAGTCCGGAGGAGTTTGGCTCGAGATCTCTCTTTTCTCCTCTTTTGCTTCCTTCCTCTCTCTCTTATCTCTTTTCTTTCTCTTCTCTTCCCCTCTCCCTCCTTATATAGAAAGAAAAAGGGTTTTAACCCTTAAAACCCCAAAACGACTCGTTTACTCAATTACAAACCCTTTTTAACTCTAAAATTCCCCGAAACTCCATTTCGACATTCAGAGACTCTTTTCCGACTATCTCGGCCATTTCGAGACTCAAGGCGCAATCAAAATTTCCATCCAAGGTACTTGACCGCAACCCCCTATTTTAACCCATACATTTCAATGCGGGCTTTCCAATTAAAAATCTTACCTTTTGTCGCTTTACTCAACGGCGACATATAATTTAAATACTTCGACATATTTAATCCCAAAAGTAAGTATTGCACCCATCAAAATCATTAAATCCTTGAAAATCCCAAAAATCACTATTTTGAGAAATTCCTCTAATCTCCAATTTATACCCAATTATGGAATTTAATTATCTCCAAAAGGACGGGTGGTTACATAAACATCGAGGAACTAAATAATTAGTGGTGAAAGTTTATCCAAAAATAACGTTTTCATTTAATTAAATAACATAATACCGAATAAATTTATATATATATATATATATATATATATATATATATATATATATATGTGTGTGTGTGTGTGTGTGTGTGTGTGTGTGTGTGTGTGTGTGTGTTGAAATTATACTAAGTATCGTAATTAGTATTTTGTTGTTACTAAAAAAGAAAACCCATAGTTATACATTGTTATTAATGTATGTGTTGATAAATCATAGTATTAATGTAGATCACTATTTTATTTATTATTGTATAATATTTTTTCTCTAAAATTGCATGTTTAATCTTTTTTAATGATCTCAAGACTAACTTCTTACAATGAAGTGAAGGAGTTAAGTTTTACTTAATTATTCTAAATCTTTATAAGGAATTTTTAAATTATATACCTAATATTAAATATGAAATTAGTGTGAGACACTCGTTATGAAGTTTGGAGAAATTCAAGAGATTACGAATTAAGCTGCAATGGTTGTTGCACACAATGTAAACTTACTCAATTTTATAATGATAGAGACTAAATGTAAATAAAATATCATTTTCATAGAGGTACCCATTTTGTAACATATATGTTTTAATTTATGTTGTGTGAATTATAATGCATTGTGAAAAAATAATGACAATCATATTTTTTTTCTTTTCAAAATTAGGATTTTACGAAAAATGGTGTTGATTCGATATAGGGATTCCTTACAACACAAATCATACATTCAAAATAGGATTCCCATTCTTACGTCCATTGGGATCAATTCTTATTTTAGGTTTTTTATAACCCTCCATATCCTTTAACTATATTTTTTTAAATATGACTGTGAAGAATTTATTTTGAATTTATCAAAAGTTATTTAAGTTTATATAAGAATACATTTTTCTTAATTATGGTATTCTTGTTAGTGGTTTGCACAATAATATTTTTTATAAAATCTTTTAAAGGATTTTTTTACCCTGTATCATAATGTTGACCATAAACTTAGCTTTAGCAAAATTAAATATGAGACTCTTTCAAATCTATACTCCCTTTGATAATTTCAATGGACTATATTGTCTTCTAGAATTCACTTATAAATCTTTATAGTCACGTTTGAGCTCTTGAGGTTACGATGTCTAATTTTAAGATGGTCTATGTGGCCCAATCGGGGTATTTTAAATAGTGGACCTAGATAGATCATGTCATTGTACATTAGAAAACAAGATAGAGACAACAAGGATGGCTCCACAAGAGATAAAGAAACTTTTTTTCAAATATTCACACATTTACGAAAAACATTATGTTATAACTTCAGGTTGGGGAAAGTATTGGAGAGTATATGGTTAAAGGTATGTTATATAGTTATACATTCTCACATTAAACATACCTATACAATTAGGTATGTCTAGTATATGAAAAGATGTATAATCCACTAAATTAATTAGATTTTAGAATTATCTCTCTACACTTTCAAAGGCTACATATTTTATAGTCATAAATGTCAAATTCCTTAAGAATGGTGAAATTAATGGGACTAACAAATCAAAAAATGTGATTATAAAAGAAAGTAAAGGTAGTAGTACCATAGCTTCAAAAAAAATATTGTTTAAGTTGTTGGATTATTTGACAACAAAGAATAAAAAATGATAAATCACTATATAATGGAATTATCACCATCCAACAAATATAGATAAAATCATAAGAAATAATATAAAGAATATGGATTTTACTATCTGGAATGATTAAGTGATTTATTTACAAGAATGTGAATTTGGCATATGTGTAAGAAAGATTTGGTTTACTTTTTTCAAGGTTTAAGAAATTATAATTATGCAAATTGCCATTAATGGAACAAAATGAAGTTTAGGATCGTGTTCAGTTATCTAATTTATACACTATAGTCGATTGTATAGGGGTTATTGAGACCAAACGTAACTCTAATTGTAATCAAATGATATAAATCTAGACTTATGGTCAAAAGTTCCATTAAAATAGATAAATGTTATAAATAAATATTTTCATGCATATTTGATAACTTGAAGTTCTTATAGATTTCATAGCTCATATTTATTGGCATTTACACATCATATGAAAACTTTTTATAAAGTTGGAGTTTAACAAAAGATGTGTATAAGTCTAGGAAATTACTATATAAACTTACATAAGCTTTCGCTAATTATTTTATGAAGTTTAACAAAACAATTATGTTTTTATTAGTATTTATATCATAAGGCCAATGGTGATAATAGTATATTTTGCATTTCTATATACACGTAATGACTTAGAAAGTAGATAAATAAAAGAATATATACTTTTTAAGAGTACGAAGTACTGAGATGATTACAATATTATATGCTCACATTTATAATAAATGTTCATTTAAACATAACCAACAATCATAACTCGTATTTAACTAGATGTATGAAATTCACTATTAATTTAGTGTGTTTGTCTTTCATTAATAAAAAATATCACGAAAGAGTATAAAACAATCCATTATTGTTTAATATGGAAAAATGAGTCTGGACCATGCTTTGAGGATATAGTTTATAGATTATGGTTGTGAAAATTTAATTCAGGTTTTGGATTCGTCAACACTATCACCAAGCCAGCGAAATATTATGATAATGTCACTATAATATTCTTTATGAAGAAATTATAAGTATTTTAAAGGAGCTAGGCACATTAATATATAACACTTATTTTTCAAAAAAGAAGTTCAAAAATAACCAGTGTTAATTTAAACCATTAATCTAAGTGTTAGCATATCATATCTACTAATAAATGGGCTATCACCAAAAGGCATTCATGAAGCATGCTAAAAATATGGGTATTGGGTGTAGCTAATGAAATATAAGTGTTGTGATTGTTTGGAGCGTATTTATTTGACACTATATTTGATATCAATTAATGTGTATTCTAAACAATTAATTTTTTATCATGTAATATTTGTTTACATGCATATGAACTTATGGTTGTAATAGAAATAGTCTTTTATAAGATAATTTTTGGACCATAACAATACCTTGTTGAATAAATTATTAGTGTCGTAGTACATGGAATGAACATTTCTATTGAATTAGTGTGGAACCCTCATGACTGATATTGATTTTTTATTTGATTGAGGTGTTTAGGAAGAACCATTTAAGGATGCTCAAAGCTTATTCAGCGTCGTGACCCGTAATTAATGAATAAAAAGAGTTAGATTGGAAAATGAAAGGGTACTCCTAATATCAAGAGTCAATTTCATTTAATACACTTGATCGAAGGACATCTTTGATTCATTAAAGATTTAAAAACTCTTGGATATCTACCTAAGAGGATGGTAGAGATTAAGTGACTACTGAATATTTAGGTTCTCTCTCTACTTATAAATAAGTGAGTGAAGACCATCATTCAAATACATTAAAATTAGCATTATAATGTAGTTAGGCCAAGGGAGGGAAACATCAAATTAAACTAAATTCTCTATTATGAATTTCAGATTAAAGAGCAAGGCTCTTTTGCACTAGTTCTCAAGTGTAAATTCTGGATTTGTGACAAAGATCTTTTGCAATTTCAATTTTCAAACAGGATGGATCAAATGGTAAAGGTCTTTTAAAATTTCAATATTAAACAAGACGGATCAAATCTACACTTTCTTATTTCTTTAGTTAGGCATATTCATGTGATAATCATGTTGAACCAAGATCCTAAAAATTGATTATCTATAACATAACAATTGCATGCTAAGGAACAATTACATAAATAATTTTGATTCGTGAATCATATGTGTAGATTCATGCTTGACTATTAATTAAGTGCTATTTAATTTTAATTATTTATAGTTTGGGCCAACTTAAAAAAGTGGGCTCAATTGTGTGTGAAGAATGGGGTAAAAAATACTATTAGGAGTACATGCAACACCAATAGGATTGTATATGCACTCTCACATCAGAGTTATATATGCATTCTCAGTAGTATTTTTTACACTCTCAATAGTGCTTCATAGAATCTCGCAGCGCCTCATGTACTCTGATTAGTGCTTCGATACCATGTGAATGTAAAGAAATTGAGATTAAAAAATGTGCATTGTATTGATGTGTTGAATTCATTATAGATACGTGAACTTCTATATATATATATATATATATATATAGAGAGAGAGAGAGGCAGGCTCCTGTGCACACTAAGTTTGCACACTAAGTTTGCACATTACCTTTTATATATAGTAAAAAAAATATTTTTGAGTTGATTTTTTTTGTGTAATATTTAAACATTTCAAGGAACCCATATAAAAAAAATCAGCTCAAAAAAACCTTTTTTCTATTTTTAAAAAATCGGTCAAACTTTCGCAGTTTTTAAGCCCTTTAAAAATTGTGAAAGTTTGACCGATTTTTTAAAAATAGCAAAAAAAGTTTTTTTTAGCTAATTTTTTTTATGTGAGTCCGTTGAAATGTTAAAATATCACATAAAAAAATTGGTGTGCGCCAGCACTAAGTTTGCACACTTTTAAAAGGTAATGTGCAAACTTAGTGTGCACAGGAGCCTGCCTCTATATATATATATATATATATATATATATATATATATATATATATATATATATATATATTCACTGTATTTTTTATTTATTAATTTCATGATGTGATAATTGGAATGTTTATACGGTGAGTAAAGGAGGGTGTTCCTATGAAATCCCCTGTGATAATTACAAGCAATACTCCCTACCATGCACTTGGCTTATACTTGCAAGATTACCCCTTGAAGCTATAATTATTATAGGAAAAATTACAAATGTAACCTTGTGTTTTGAGGTAAATTGATTCCACACCTTTACTTTGAAAGTTTCAAACTTAACTCTAGTGTTCGTAATTTTTAAAAAAGTCAACCTTCCATCGAAACTGCTAACAAGGCATCTTGTGTGGAAAAGATTTGTTATTTTAACTAAAAACCTAATTAAAAAAATAAAAATATAGATAAAAGTAACTTAATTACCATAAAATTGAAAAATAAATCCAAAATAGAATAAAAGTAAAAAAAAGTCTAAAGAAAAACACTACCGAAAACTACCATCCCATCACCAACGACCCACCACCCCATTCCATATTTCCCTCTCTCTTTCTCTCCCGAAGTACCCATACAACTCTCCACCAACCACCAACATCCACCACCACTAAAACTCATGTAGTTGTTGCCATCGTCGCCTTATATCTCGGAGCAAACCCCAAAATAAATACATAAACTCCACCAGTCACGACCGTTGATGTTGTCACATGGGATTTGGTTAAAAAATAAAATCCTAATCATAAAATTACGATAAAAATAGAAGGAAGAAATTGTAACCCTTGATAAAAATAAAATTCAAAACAACAAACCAACGCAAACTTGAAAGCATAAACATTTATCAAAATTGAAACCCTGAAAAGAAATTAAAATTTATCCAAAAAACTAAACCCAAATAACAACCTAAACACAACTCACCAAAATCCATATCCAAATGATCCAAATCATAATACGTGTAGGGTCTGAAAATCGGCAACATTGTTTTATCCCTGCTTTCTTTAACAACCAAGTCATAAAGCCAATATTCTTTTAAATGTAAACAAATCCATTTCAAATTCATTTTTAGGTGTTCAATATTTGAAATATATGTTTTTGATTTTGGGTAAAAGGTTTTCTAAACCACCAATTGGTTTGAGAAACCATGGTGATTTGGCTGGTGAAAGGTGTGAAAGGTTATATGACAAATATGATAAGAGTGGTGGCAGTGGCGAGGGAGGAGGGGCGATTATAAGGGAGGAGGTGGTTTGATATGCATGGTTGTTCGTAGTGAGTTACTTTTTATATGTATTTTTCTGAATATTTAAATATTTTTATAGTTTACAATTATATTTTGGATTTTAAATTTTAAATTTGTATTTTATTTATATTATTTTTAAGCCCCATATTAGTTAATAATTGGACAACTCACATAAGTTGAATAATGTTTTAATGGTTAGGGTTATTTTTAAGCCACATATTTGACAATACACACGTGCATGTATTTATTTATTATTTATTTAATTTTTATATTATTTTCCCAAATGGTAGACTAACGGAGGGTTTTAATTGAATCACTTAATGTACCTCGAGGTTAAGTTTGAAACTTTTGAAAGTGAAGGTGTGGAAATCAAATCAACCCCAAATCTCACGGTTGAATTTGCATTTCCCCATTATTATATTAATTATAGAGAACTTGTTTGAAGCCTCTACCAGGTGTTTATGTACGATAACATGTTTTTTAAGTATTTGTGTGTGATCTAATCAATTAATATGATAAGTACTATAACTAATATGATAAGTACTATAACTAATATGATATGTAATTTAGTCTCGTGTGACAAGTATATCTAATAATAACATAAATATATTAATAGGGTTGTAAACGGATATTCGAAAATCCGTATCCGTTCGATATCCGAATCCGAATTTGTGGATATTTATTCAAAAAATGGAAACGGATACGAATATGGATACTCTATAAAAATATCCGAGAAAACGGATATGGATACGGATAGTACTAGTATCCGACACGGATAATTCGTATCCGATGCGGAGTATCCATTTTACCGGATATACATATTCGTCAAACATATGTTTAAAATACTACTAATAATATTAGTATTAGTATTACTAATAATATAATATTAAAAAGATCCTTAAACCGCTTATTCCCTAAAACGACTCCACTCAAAACAAAAAACACCCTAAAGTCATTATTTTATTGGGTATATTATAAAATGCCATGTATTATTGTTTTATTGGGTATATTATCATGGAGTTACACTAAAGTTATAATACACCTATCACACACAACATACACCCGCTAAAGAACATATGCTCCACTTAAAACAAAAAAAAACTAATTTCATTTCATTTCTCTTTCGTACAAAATAAGAGAAAAGAAACCCTCATTTCACTCCAAAAAAAACCTCATTCCGCCACCTCCCCCTCTGCTGCATCAGCCCGCAGTTGCTCATCAACCCTGCCACCGCTTCTCATCAACCCCTCCACTGCGCATCAACTCCGCCACTGCGCATCCCCTCTTCCTGCAACAGAATGTTAGCAACAACAGGTACATACAAGATAAAAATAAAAATATATAACTGTATTTCTATATTGTTCATGTGGTTATTCATTAGTTTCCTCAATTATAAAAAAATGTAGGAGAGAAACAAAAAAGTAAAGAGATGGTTTTAATTGTGTTAAGAACTGAAGTTAACAACAAATATATTATATATAAAATAAAATGTATACTTATTAAAATAAAAATATTAGTATGTTTTGAAGACTAAAAGGTCCATGAGGTTATCATTCTTAATAAATTTTATTTAATCTAAAAGGCGCATATTTATTTCTACTGTTACGGAATGCTACTATTATTTTTTTTAGATGGCTTTAAGCTTATATGTTTGTAAAGTATGGATGGTTTTAAGCCATATTATCATTATGGAATGCTACTACTATTATGGAAGCCATAATTGTTGATGTTAGGAGGTAGTAATTTCTTATATATTTATTTGGATTGGATTGGATTTCATTGGATTCGATATGTTAATATTTATTTTTTGTGATGGCTAAACAATGTAAACGGATACGGATATTATCCGAATTCGGGGTATCCGGGTGGATACGGATATGGATAGTTATTTTAACTATCCGGACGGATACGGATACGAATATGGATAGTGCATCCAGATAGCGAATACGGATATGAAAAACATGGTATCCGATCTGCATCCGTCTGTTTACGAACCCTATATATTAACTATGTCAAAAAAATTCTAATATGACAATCACATATTATTATATAGCACGTTTACATTATGATATAGCATTGTCATAATATTACAACAATGGCCTACACAATGACATTAAATTTTAAGATCGCAACTAAAAGTTTATAGTTGTTTATTTACTTTAACACAACCACAATTATCCCGTTTTGAATTTGATACCTTTTTAAATTGACTTTAAGTTTAGTATCCTTATTATTGCACAACTATTAGACTTAACAATCAAGTGTTGATAAACGAAAATAATTTATAAATTAGAAATATAAAAGAAATTAAAAAAAGGGTTAAAATTAAAAATAAAGGAATAAAACCCCCAAAAAAGGAAAAAGGAAAATCTTGGGTGCCTCCCCCTTCCCGCCACTATTCCTACCGCCCTCCCACCAGCATTACCACCGCCCAAACCCACCTTTAGTCGAATGCCATCACCCCAACATCAGTGACCCCCCCCAAGCCCTACCCCAATAATCTCTCTCTCTCTCTCTCTCACACACACACACACACACACACACCACATAGAGCACTAATGAGGGGTATTTTCACTAGTTTGATGTCGAACAGGGAACATCACAATAAGTGAATAAATAGAAGGGGCAGACGAATACAAATGAAGGAACGATGGATTAGTGATCGGATAGATGACTGAACGTGCAGAGTCGGCTTGCAGAATGTGATAGATGAACGACCCATCTCAGTCAGACGAACGCTCGATTTCATCAAACATACGACTGTTAAACCATTTAAATCCCCAAGAGTTTGTCAACAAGCCATTACTTCAAACGGTCTGCACGTTCCCTATAAATGCGGTCAGGAATATTGGAAAATGAGCAACGTGAGAATACATAGAGGCATCATAGATGAACACATGTCTTACTCAAATTCAAATATCTCCAATGTGCATGCTATAAATTAGAAAAGGTGTTATAAAAGATGAATATATATAAAGCCTCTTTTATTATGGGACGAAGTTAAGGGAATAAGCTCTATAATTATCTTAATTTCCTATAATTCCCAAATGTAATCAAAGATCTCCCCCACCCCTTCACTCTGTGGACGTAGGCCAATCCCATCCAAACCACATATATCCGTTGTCATTCTCTTCTCATCTCCTCCACTTGTTTGGCATTATAGATTATAAATTCATTGTGCTCTGTGCAAGGACATTAGATTTTCGCTTCAACATAATCGGCGTCGTCTGTGGGAACAATAGTTTCCTAAAACCATGAATACGAATCAAGTGGCGCGGGCCATAAATGTCCTTAAAGAGCAATAAATAATCTCTTCAAGATCAAATCATAGATATCCTAAGTCGTTTACCACTCACTCTACCATCGACATTTGAGCAACAGGTGGACCGAGCTCCTCCTATCAAGAAAAATATGGAGAATGAACTATTCATGTCATCTTCTCCATGCATGGTTATCTCCTCCACTATTTAATGAATGTAGTAAACTCGGAAGGTCGAACTCCAACTAGTTATCAAAAATTCTGGACACGAGACTCCTTTCAGTCATGAAGTCATGGACTTCCCAATGCCATCAAACTTGAAGCTCCTAAGAATGGATTCCTTCAACCAAACCACTGTTCTTATGGACCACATAGATCATTATGATGACCACATGGAATTTTAGCTAGCCCATACCAGATTAGATGCTAAGCATTTGCCACGATGCTAAAGGGTTTGATGAGAACTTGCTCCAATCGATTTCCACCCAATTCAATAGCATGCTTTAAAGAGCTCTCTAAGCACTTCATTAGGAACTTTATTGGAAGTAGAATCCATAATAAAACCACTGATCACCGATTTAATGCCCTTCAGACTAAGGATAAAAATATCAATAAGTATGTGAGGAGATACAACGACGAACTCCTCCATATTAATCACTCGAACGAGAAGGTGGCCGTGTCAGCTTTCTTGTGAGGGATTTACGATAGAAGCACAAACTATTCCTTATAAAAGAATCCTCCCACAATAATAATAGAGATCATGAAGAAATTAGAGAAGAACATCCACATTGAGGGCATAATTAGTAGTCGATAATTAATCCATCAGATCGGGGATTTCAAAGAAAGGAGGATAATGGACAAGCATGGAAACCGAAGGTCACCTTAAGGGAGCTCATCGAGTAAACAAAACCTTCACAAAGCCATTCACTCCCCTTTAATTCAATCATGGGATGAGTGTTGAACATCATAACCTATCAAAAGATTTTGATATGGCTAAACATACCGAAGAATAGGCCAATTAAGTCGAAGTCTAATTTTACTTGTCAGTTTCATCGAGACTATGGTTATAACATCAAAAATTTCCTCCACCTAAAAAAGTGAGATCGAAGAGTTGTACAAGGTAATTTGAGAGAATTTGTACGAAGACAAACTCGTAGGCGAAAATAACGAAACAAAAAATAAAGATATAATCGGAGGAAAAGCTAATTCAAAGAATGAGAACCAAGACAAGAAGATCGAAGGGAGGTAGTTATAGTCGAAAAGGGTAGAAGGATCAACATGATCTTTAACGGGTTTATACCCGGGAGAGATCAACATCGGCTCGTCGAGCATATATGAGCTATAAAAGAGAGATGATAGCGGTGCAAAGGGAGAAGATTGTCAAAGATTGGGAGGATATCACCTTCATGATGAAGGACCCTCAAGATATATCAAGGCATCTAATAATGAAGCCGAGTACAAGGTGTTGATCACTGGAACATAATTCATACTCTCTTTCAAAGCCAATCTGGTGTAGTTCTTTAGTGAATCTAATGCAATCGTTAAATAGGTAATATGTGAGTAAGAGGACAAAAGTAAGAACATGATGGCCTACTTGAAGAAGTTCCAAGAGATAGCTAGACAGTTCGAAAGATTCACCATCTAATATATTTTGAGGGAGGACAACACCAAAGTCGACCACCCAACCAGGATGGCATTAACGAACCAAGGAAATCCCCTTGAAGAAAAAATGAAAAACTCTAGCATTCAGTTTAAAGAAGAAGGGCAACTGGAATGACTCAATAGGCTCCCAATTGCATGAACAAGTGTGTCCAATACATCAAGGATGGAATCCTTCCCAAAGATCTAATAGAGGTAAAGAAGATAAGGGTTAAAATAACCAAGTACTTGCTTTACGAGGGAATCTTGTACTGAAGGGGATACTCTCGACTAATTATGAGGTGTGTTCAACCATATGAAGTCAATTTAGTTTTAAAAAAGCTCCACGAATGAGCCTGAAGATGACACCAGTGAAAAAAGAGCCTCACAGAGAGAATTAACAAAGGGATACTACTGGCCTATGATGAGAAAAGATGTCAAATGATATGTTAGGAGTTATGATCAGTGATAGTGAGCCACCAGCAATGTGCACCAACCAGCTGAAGAGGTGTTAAAAATCGCCATGCCATGGACATTTGCTCTATGGGGGCTGGATATCCTCGGTCCATACCCTACTGGGAAATCTCAATGCAAATTCATGTTGGTGTCATATTACTACTTCACAAAATTGGTAAAAATGGATCCATTAGCCAAAATTACTGATCATAAAGTAGATTCATTTATCTGGAAGTACACTATTATCCTTTTCAGAGTGCCCCATGCCATCATATATAATAACGACATGTAATTAGACAGCGTGAGGATTAACGATTATTGGTGCAAAAAACTGGACCAGGCCTAATTAATTGATCACAAATAAATAAGTAAAACAAATAAGACAAATGATATTTTTAAAATGGTTTAGCTCAATGGAAAATCCTACGTCCACTGTTATGTATTTCTTGACTGCCTTAATTTTTTTCGATCCCTTTGCAAGGAGGGTGTTACAATGTATTTATAGCCCAAGAGGGGTGTCGAGATTTGTCATGTGAAAGGATGGAATGCCTTCATTTGTTAGGAATTTACATTAATATATAATGAGAATTAAACATAAGACTACTGGCGCTTCATTGGCCATACTGATTGGGCTTCCTGCTGTTGATCAATCTTGCCAGTTGGTTGGTATCCCCTGTTGGTCATGCTCCCATGTTGGTATATCTTCTCTGTTGGTCAGGCTTCTCTGTTGGTTGGGTTACCTTATTGGTCGGGGATTTGTATCATGTTGACTTGGAACTATGCCATATTGGATGACACATGCTAGCTTATAATTGGTCCACGTAAGGTGGTGAATTTTGGTATCAATAGAAGACCTCAATGTTTCATACTTGGAGTTAATGCGAAAGTGTGGAATATTATGTTTTAACAGTAGTTCAGGCTGCTTAGTCGGCTGCAGACCTTTCGGACTTGTGAAATTTATCCAGTTAATTGACAATTTTGAGCACGAATGGTAGTTTTGTGAATATTTCAAATTATAGTGATAATTTTTGGGGTATCTTCGTCTTTTATCTTATTAGCCGTCATAAAATCAATTGTCGTTCTCTTTAATCATTACTTTTCCTAGTTACCGAGGCGACTTATAAAAGCGCGGTAAAACTTCAATCAGCTTCTATCTTTCATTTTTGATTCTTTTACTGTATTCTTTGAACTTTCATGAGATTGTTTTCTTTTCTGTCTTATGTTCTTGATGAATCCTTAAACCCCTGTAAGAACTTTTCTCTCTTCTTCTTTGCTTCTTCATCATGATTTATTCTATTGAATCGCTTGATAAGTTCAGGAATGACTTTAACATTTCGTCTTGGGTTGTATTAGAACATCCCACTTTTCCTTTCGATTTTTTCCCTCCTGTTAAGGGCCTTTGGTTCCCTTCCATCTTTATTGCTGAGTGTGGTTCAAATTTCCTCCCAATCCCTTGTGTCTGGAGTTTTGTTAGTATTTTGACGTTGTACCTGCTAGAGTAGGTCCTAACACATGGAGGGTAGTGAATGGAGTATATAGGTTAAATCAAATCCATGGAACCCATCTAGGGATTCTAAAAATAATGTTTTGTTATAAATGGGTAACTAGTGACACCACTTATTATTTGATAACTAGGGCAGTTAGTAAGGCTTTAGTAGTTAACCTCACTGATTCCAATAGGGATTATTTTGATCACAGGGTAGTTGTAAAAAATTGGCAACATGCTCCCTTAAATGGAGGTGCTAAATATCAAGGACCTAGATGTCCTCTGTTTGGCAATGGGATAGGTTGTTCTTCATTTAATAATTTTTCTTTGCTTATATTTGATAAAATTCCATACTGATTGTTGCCTTGTAAATTTGATTGTAATTAACTGGAAGAGAAAGTCCCCCAAAGAGAGCGAAGTAAACTTAAAAGAATTGAAGTTCATTTAGGAACTTCATCAAAAGGTTACAGAGGAGAATGTTAGATCTGCTTCTTATTTGCTTCAATACAAAAATACCATTTCTTCCTTCATTTCCCGACCTTCAGGTCCTCCTTCTCTGGTGATTGATCTTGATCAAGAAGTTGTTGTTGATTTATACATTCCTCAATATGATATCATGAAGAAGAGAAAGTTTCCTGACCTTCTTAGTGGCAGCACTTTTGGCTCCTAAAAACCTGCTAAAGGGGCCAAGAAAAAGATAAGTGAGGCCATGAAAGAGACCCTAAAGATGATGAACTTCCTTTGAGAACACTTAGGTGAGGTTTTGCAGAGAAGCAAGTCGAACAGGTGACTGATGTCGATCAACAGACCTTGGTCGAATTACCTTCTTCTGATGCTAGTCCTCCAACAGCTATTACTCCTGGTTTGGCCAGGAAGTTAATCAAGTCTAGAACTCTTCAGACCATAGGGGAGCGAATTGCCATGCTGCCCCGAGTAAAGGTTTCTGAATTGGCTGCTCAGAGCCTTGCATCAGTAAGGGATTTCCATTTTCTTGATTCTATTGTATTTATATTTTTCATATACTAACTTGATCTTCTTCTTTTGTAGTTCTTGGTTCATTTCAACAATATGCTAGAGAAGGATGATGCAATTCGAGCTTCTTCTTTAAATGATGTAGAGGAAGCTGATTCGTATCGAATATTGCATATTTTTGCCCTTTATCTTTATGCATTCTAGCACTTTTACGGTCCTAAATGCCTATAATTATGCTCATTAACCAGACAACCTTGGATTTGGATATATACATACTTTTCAGGGGTTATTTGTGCTTTTGTAGGTATTGAAACGCTAAAAGTGAGGTTCGGTTGCATTTCGGAGAAGTTCCGTCGTCGAATGCTACTTCAAGGGCAATTTGGTCTTTTCAAACTCACTATTTTTTATGGAATGAAGTTACCAACATGTAGATCATCAAATTATCTTTCCGTGGCCACTGACCGTGCGTCATTCTGACTCTGTATGTGGAAGTTATGCCCAATTCCGGAAGGTTTCGGTATTTTCTTCTACTTCAAGGGCATTTTGGTAATTTCATACTGCATAATTTGGAGGGTTTCAAAACAGAATCATGTAGAGAATTGAATTAGCTTCGCGTCGGTTCCAACCACGCCTCATTTCGATTCCGTATGAGGGAGTTATATCCGTTTCCGTGCAACGCCTCAAAATTGGTTCAAAGTGGAAAAGTGGGCTGCTTTCAGCCCAAGGCAAATTCCAAAAGTGCGGTTGACCGGTCCCAAAATAGAGGTCGACCGGTCCCATCAGATATGGACGAAAATTGACTTATTTTGGGTTTTTTGGCTTGGTTTTGTTTGGGGTTTGTTTTGGGGTATAAATAGAATGTTGGGGGCTTTTATTTGGAAGAGATATTTCATTTTAGGTTAGAGAACTTTGGGGATTTTTGTTGGAGCTTCCCTCTCCTCCTTTCTCTTTGGGTTCATCCCATTTATGTAAGTATATTACTATTCATTGTCACTTTCCTTTGTTTAATGCTTATTTACTTGATTTCTTGCTTTGTAGTTACTTTTATTGCTTAGATAGTTAGTTATAGTTTGTTAATTCTTGTTTGCTTTTGTTAATTAGTTGTTTTACTTAGTTTAATCATGTGTAGTGAGTAGTTTTACGGGTTGGGATCGTGTGTCCGCCATTGATGGGCGTTGAGCTCCGAAAATTAGGTTTTGTGTAAAAATTGCATTTAATTGAAACCTCGCGTATTAAAGTCGGATTATTATGCGTTTAAATTTCTTTGTCATGCAACGTTAGTGTTTATAGCGGTCATCCGAATTTAAGATGCGTTGGACCATTTTCTGTTAAATGTTTAATCTCGCAACTTTGGGTTAAATTCCTTATTGTGTGATGTTTATACTTAATTGAAAATGCTCGATTAAATGTTTTCGAACCGAAATTCTAATTACTAGTTGTTTAGCCCATGGCGGGGACACGATCCTGACTCTCGTTTTATTAATTCTAATTTACACTTAACTTCTTATTTTTTTTCCTTTTCTTTATTTCCAACCTATCATCTTTTACACTTTTATTTTGGAGTATTAAATCACTTAAATTCTAACATCTCGTCTCTGTGGATTTTTGATACCCGACTTACCGCTGTGCTTGCCGCGCAAGTGTAGTAGTAACTTAGGTTTTTGTATTGAGTTGGCGAAACGAAAACAACGACTGTGCACTTTACACGCGCACACTTTTCGCACTTAATCAAAATGGCGCCGTTGCCGGGGATGAGTTTGTTTTAGACTTTATTTGATTTAGTATTTCATATTATTTTCTTTCTATTTGTATTATTTGCTAACTTTTTGTAGGACTTCCACATTTGAGCACTTAGAAACGCTCGATTTTTTTCCGCGCGCACTTACTTTGTGGAATCCGCCACTTCGAGCCATTTTTGGGGTAAGCATGTCTTATTCCAATTCTTTCGGTAATCATTGTTATAATTCTCAAAATTCCCGCAAACCTATGACTTTCGGTGAATACTTAAAATCCCAAAAATTTGCAAATTCACATATTACGTTGGGCGAGTATAACGAAAGTCAAAACTTAGGTTATTGGAATTTTAATGATGATGATAATGATTTTGGGCCTTTACCTCCTTATAATAGGAATTTTGAAACGAATTGCAATAGTTTTCAAAATTCCTATGATAATTAGTTTTCGTTTAAGTTCGATGGTAATTTTCAAAGTTCCCATTCTAATGCATCCGCACCTCGACCTATGACATTCGGTGAGGGCTTGCGTATGTATGAGAATGAGAAAATTGAAAATCAATATCGGGAAGAATATCGTTCGTGGGAACATGAGTTGGATTTATTATTTGAGTCTGACGACGATTTTGCTTTCGAGACTTTTGAAGTCGAGGAATGTTTTGAACCAAATGAGGTACTTGTACCCACTTTGGAACAAGCCATTCTAGACTTTGCCCATCTCGTAATAGATATTGAAAGTGAGGATGAAAATGACGTAATATCTATTTGCAATGAAATGATTTCTTCTTTGGCCCCCAAAGAAGAACATTTCATTGAAAATGATATTATTTCCTTTGAAATTCCAACTTCATGCGATGATGATTCATCTCATGAGTTTGAATTTCTTTCATCCCCATTTTCATTCTCTATCACCCCACCGAAACAAGTACCCGATGATTCGGTTTCGAACTTTAATGTTTTAAACCTTATCGCCGATGAGGAGTACTTGCTCGAGTCACCCTCCACGATCGCATCTTTGCCTTTGTGTGCGCCGCCTCTCATTCCAACTTCAAAATCATTGGGAGGATATTCGGCTTTTCTCGGTCCCCACTTGTTTTTGTCACCCGTTCAATCCAAACCCCCCATCGTCCCACCAAAACTTTTAATTGGCGATGGTTCATTTCTTCCGCCTTATACATGCCTTCCGTTGTTAAAACGGAATTCATATTTTTCGGAAGGCATGCTTGTATGTGAGGTTACACCGGTTATCCTCCAAAGTCAAATCGTTCTTATGGTGGACCCTCAGCTATTTAGACTTCTAGTGTACAGTTAGTGTGAAGTCTAAATAGTAGGTTGTATATAGTTAGCTTTTTATTCTTTCTTTTTATTTTTTTCCTTCCTTTTTAATTTAGTCTAATGTAATTAGTTAACTTTTTATTATTTGTTTTTGCTATGCTCGGTACTAACTTGTTTTGTAGATTCTTTGGACTTGTTCTTATGGGGATCGCTCCAATTTTGGGTAATATCGCTCTTTTCCTCTCTTTAACTTGGTTCTTAATTTACATTGAGGACAATGTCAAGTTTTAAGTTAGGGGGTGTGGGATATTCTATCCATTTCTTATTTTAGTCCATGTTTTTGCTCACATGTTAGTTACTTAGTATGCTTTTCTTAGAAAAATTAAAAATTTCAAAAAGATTTTCTTTCTTTTTTCTCATTTTTGGGCATTTTGCCTTTGTTTCCGATGATAAATTTCAATAATTGCCCGATCCAATTGACAACCCAATGATGCATGTTCTCGATTTTAGAAGTTATTAGACTTTAGTCTCGATTATTGATATTGTGAATAACTTCATGAATTAAACTTTAATCCCATGAGCACATGCACTTTTATTGTTATATTGATTTGGTTTAAGATTTTTATAACTCGGTAATCTTTTGTTGCATTGTATATACTTACACCGAGTAAGCTTTGTACCTTTCGTCGTTTGTGAGTATTATACACTATTCTTTCCTCATTGAAAACGTTGAATTCGTTGGTAATCTCACTATTCTTTCATTTCACCATTCATTAATTGAGTTCATACTTAAAATGTGTTACTTGAGCATGATTTTCATATATTATTTTGACTCGAGAATTGCATAAACTTTGTGAAATGATCATAGGCCCTCTTTGATATATCACCCATATTGACCTTGACCTCACCTTATATGCTTACCCTCATTAACCCCTTTGAGCCTAAATATAGCTATTCGTTTCATAACCCAATTACCATAACTAACTCTAAATTGGAGTTTTAGCCCATACATACACTTTCCATACCTTTGTTTGGAATGTTACTTGGGATTGAATGATGTTGTTATGATGCCGGTTGCAATTTAGGCATATGAGAGTTTGATAAGTAAAGAGAAGAAAGTAGTGAAAAAAGTGAAGAAAAAGAGAAAGCAAAAAGCAAAATAAAACAAAAGAGAAAATGAGAAAAAAAGAAAAGAAAAAGAAAGAGAAGTTTGTATATGTTGTATAGTGTTCAATAAGCTTTGATTACTCTCCCCGATGATATATCTAATGCCTTTTTGGAACTTGTTTTCCATTTTTGATATTGCCCGCATTATCCCATTATCCCGAGTTTTCATTCCGAACACTTTGAATCCGTACATATATTCCTTCATTTCGTACCCTAGCCAAACCTACATTATAACCCTATACAAATCCTATGTGATCTTAGGTTGATGTAATTTAAAAGTTGAAATAGTTTTGATAATCTCTGAAAATGCATTTCGCCTCCTTTAATGTGCGGTATCTTTCATTGAGTTTACATTTTTCAGTTTTTATATAGCGTTCTTCATCTGTGACATGTGTGTGGCCTAGTTTCCATTTACATTTACTCCTTATGCCCGCATGTTCTGTCTGTTACCTCCCTGTTTCGAGTGAATTCGCTTGATGAGCGTAATGCACGTGAGGATTGAATATATGCTTGCTTTAATGTTATCCGGTTTATATAAGTTTTTACCAAATCACACTTTGCATGTGCTCGCTCCCCTCCCACATTTTAAGGTTTCAATTCTATGAGGTGCATTATATAATGTTAATGATTTGGACTTTTGTTTGAATTCATTCAATGTGCTAATAATGCGTATGAAATCCTTTTCGCTTTTGTTGGGCTTGTCGCATGTTGGGTTGGGCATATTTTGAGGAAACCATGTGATGCTTGTGGGTACCATCCCTGAAAACCCTCACGAGACGACACTCGTCCACTAGGGTAACCTAGGGGTTTAACGGCTTATTGCATATGCTAAATGCAATCGTGTTCCCTACGAAAGTGGCATTTATATTTTGATGCATATATACATTTTGTATTTCCTTCTGTGGACTGGTTTTGTTTGTTTCATCACTAGGGACTAGCAATGTTTAAGTTAGGGGGTGTGATTCGTATCGAATATTGCATATTTTTGCCCTTTATCTTTATGCATTCTAGCACTTTTACGGTCCTAAATGCCTATAATTATGCTCATTAACCAGATAACCTTGGATTTGGATATATACATACTTTTCAGGGGTTATTTGTGCTTTTGTAGGTATTGAAACGCTAAAAGTGAGGTTCGGTTGCATTTCGGAGAAGTTCCGTTGTCGAATGCTACTTTAAGGGCAATTTGGTCTTTTCAAACTCACTATTTTTTATGGAATGAAGTTAGCAACATGTAGATCATCAAATTATCTTTCCATGGCCACTGACCGTGCGTCATTCTGACTCTGTATGTGGAAGTTATGCCCATTTCCGGAAGGTTTCGGTATTTTCTTCTACTTCAAGGGCATTTTGGTAATTTCATACTGCATAATTTGGAGGGTTTCAAAACAGAATCATGTAGAGAATTGAATTAGCTTCGCGTCGGTTCCAACCACGCCTCATTTCGATTCCATATGAGGGAGTTATATCCGTTTCCGTGCAATGCCTCAAAATTGGTTCAAAGTGGAAAAGTGGGTTGCCTCCAGCCCAAGGCAAATTCCAAAAGTGCGGTCGACCGGTCCCAAAATAGAGGTCGACCGGTCCCATCAGATATGGACGAAAATTGACTTATTTTGGGTTTTTTGGCTTGGTTTTGTTTGGGGTTTGTTTTGGGGTATAAATAGAATGTTGGGGGCTTTTATTTGGAAGAGATATTTCATTTTAGGTTAGAGAACTTTGGGGATTTTTGTTGGAGCTTCCCTCTCCTCCTTTCTCTTTGGGTTCATCCCATTTATGTAAGTATATTACTATTCATTGTCACTTTCCTTTGTTTAATGCTTATTTACTTGATTTCTTGCTTTGTAGTTACTTTTATTGCTTAGATAGTTAGTTATAGTTTGTTAATTCTTGTTTGCTTTTGTTAATTAGTTGTTTTACTTAGTTTAATCATGTGTAGTGAGTAGTTTTACGGGTTGGGATCGTGTGTCCGCCATTGATGGGCGTTGAGCTCCGAAAATTAGGTTTTGTGTAAAAATTGCATTTAATTGAAACCTCGCGTATTAAAGTCGGATTATTATGCGTTTAAATTTCTTTGTCATGCAACGTTAGTGTTTATAGCGGTCATCCGAATTTAAGATGCGTTGGACCATTTTCTGTTAAATGTTTAATCTCGCAACTTTGGGTTAAATTCCTTATTGTGTGATGTTTATACTTAATTGAAAATGCTCGATTAAATGTTTTCGAACCGAAATTCTAATTACTAGTTGTTTAGCCCATGGCGGGGACACGATCCTGACTCTCGTTTTATTAATTCTAGTTTACACTTAACTTCTTATTTTTTTTCCTTTTCTTTATTTCCAACCTATCATCTTTTACACTTTTATTTTGGAGTATTAAATCACTTAAATTCTAACATCTCGTCTCTGTGGATTTTTGATACCCGACTTACCGCTGTGCTTGCCTCGCAAGTGTAGTAGTAACTTAGGTTTTTGTATTGAGTTGGCGAAACGAAAACAACGACTGTGCACTTTACACGCGCACACTTTTCGCACTTAATCAAAATGGCGCCGTTGCCGGGGATGAGTTTGTTTTAGACTTTATTTGATTTAGTATTTCATATTATTTTCTTTCCATTTGTATTATTTGCTAACTTTTTGTAGGACTTCCACATTTGAGCACTTAGAAACGCTCGAATTTTTTCCGCGCGCACTTACTTTGTGGAATCCGCCACTTCGATCCATTTTTGGGGTAAGCATGTCTTATTCCAATTCTTTCGGTAATCATTGTTATAATTCTCAAAATTTCCGCAAACCTATGACTTTCGGTGAATACTTAGAATCCCAAAAATTTGCAAATTCACATATTACTTTGGGCGAGTATAACGAAAGTCAAAACTTAGGTTATTGGAATTTTGATGATGATGATAATGATTTTGGGCCTTTACCTCCTTATAATAGGAATTTTGAAACGAATTGCAATAGTTTTCAAAATTCCTATAATAATGAGTTTTCGTTTAAGTCCGATGGTAATTTTCAAAGTTCCCATTCTAATGCATCCGCACCTCGACCTATGACATTCGGTGAGGGCTTGCGTATGTATGAGAATGAGAAAATTGAAAATCAATATCGGGAAGAATATCGTTCGTGGGAACATGAGTTGGATTTATTATTTGAGTCTGACGACGATTTTGCTTTCGAGACTTTTGAAGTCGAGGAATGTTTTGAACCAAATGAGGTACTTGTACCCACTTTGGAACAAGCCATTCTAGACTTTGCCCATCTCGTAATAGATATTGAAAGTGAGGATGAAAATGACGTAATATCTATTTGCAATGAAATGATTTCTTCTTTGGCCCCCAAAGAAGAACATTTCATTGAAAATGATATTATTTCCTTTGAAATTCCAACTTCATGCGATGATGATTCATCTCCTGAGTTTGAATTTCTTTCATCCCCATTTTCATTCTCTATCACCCCACAGGAACAAGTACCCGATGATTCGGTTTCGAACTTTAATGTTTTAAACCTTATCGCCGATGAGGAGTACTTGCTCGAGTCACCCTCCACGATCGCATCTTTGCCTTTGTGTGCGCCGCCTCTCATTCCAACTTCAAAATCATTGGGAGGATATTCGGCTTTTCTCGGTCCCCACTTGTTTTTGTCACCCGTTCAATCCAAACCCCCCATCGTCCCACCAAAACTTTTAATTAGCGATGGTTCATTTCTTCCGCCTTACACATGCCTTCCGTTGTTAAAACGGAATTCATATTTTTCGGAAGGCATGCTTGTATGTGAGGTTACACCGGTTATCCTCCAAAGTCAAATCGTTCTTATGGTGGACCCTCAGCTATTTAGACTTCTAGTGTACAGTTAGTGTGAAGTCTAAATAGTAGGTTGTATATAGTTAGCTTTTTATTCTTTCTTTTTATTTTTTTCCTTCCTTTTTAATTTAGTCTAATGTAATTAGTTAACTTTTTATTATTTGTTTTTGCTATGCTCGGTACTAACTTGTTTTGTAGATTCTTTGGACTTGTTCTTATGGGGATCGCTCCAATTTTGGGTAATATCGCTCTTTTCCTCTCTTTAACTTGGTTCTTAATTTACATTGAGGACAATGTCAAGTTTTAAGTTAGGGGGTGTGGGATATTCTATCCATTTCTTATTTTAGTCCATGTTTTTGCTCACATGTTAGTTACTTAGTATGCTTTTCTTAGAAAAATTAAAAATTTCAAAAAGATTTTCTTTCTTTTTTCTCATTTTTGGGCATTTTGCCTTTGTTTCCGATGATAAATTTCAATAATTGCCCGATCCAATTGACAACCCAATGATGCATGTTCTCGATTTTAGAAGTTATTAGACTTTAGTCTCGATTATTGATATTGTGAATAACTTCATGAATTAAACTTTAATCCCATGAGCACATGCACTTTTATTGTTATATTGATTTGGTTTAAGATTTTTATAACTCGGTAATCTTTTGTTGCATTGTATATACTTACACCGAGTAAGCTTTGTACCTTTCGTCGTTTGTGAGTGTTATACACTATTCTTTCCTCATTGAAAACGTTGAATTCGTTGGTAATCTCACTATTCTTTCATTTCACCATTCATTAATTGAGTTCATACTTGAAATGTGTTACTTGAGCATGATTTTCATATATTATTTTGACTCGAGAATTACATAAACTTTGTGAAATGATCATAGGCCCTCTTTGATATATCACCCATATTGACCTTGACCTCACCTTATATGCTTACCCTCGTTAACCCCTTTGAGCCTAAATATAGCTATTCGTTTCATAACCCAATTACCATAACTAACTCTAAATTGGAGTTTTAGCCCATACATACACTTTCCATACCTTTGTTTGGAATGTTACTTGGGATTGAATGATGTTTTTATGATGTCGGTTGCAATTTAGGCATATGAGAGTTTGATAAGTAAAGAAAAGAAAGTAGTGAAAAAAGTGAAGAAAAAGAGAAAGCAAAAAGCAAAAGAAAACAAAAGAGAAAATGAGAAAAAAAGAAAAGAAAAAGAAAGAGAAGTTTGTATATGTTGTATAGTGTTCAATAAGCTTTGATTACTCTCCCCGATGATATATTTAATGCCTTTTTGGAACTTGTTTTCCATTTTTGATATTGCCCGCATTATCCCATTATCCCGAGTTTTCATTCCGAACACTTTGAATCCGTACATATATTCCTTCGTTTCGTACCCTAGCCAAACCTACATTATAACCCTATACAAATCCTATGTGATCTTAGGTTGATGTAATTTAAAAGTTGAAATAGTTTTGATAATCTGTGAAAATGCATTTCGCCTCCTTTAATGTGCGGTATCTTTCATTGAGTTTACATTTTTCAGTTTTTATATAGCGTTCTTCATCTGTGACATGTGTGTGGCCTAGTTTCCATTTACATTTACTCCTTTTGCCCGCATGTTCTGTCTGTTACCTCCCTGTTTCGAGTGAATTCGCTTGATGAGCGTAATGCACGTGAGGATTGAATATATGCTTGCTTTAATGTTATCCAGTTTATATAAGTTTTTTCCAAATCACACTTTGCATGTGCTCGCTCCCCTCCCACATTTTAAGGTTTCAATTCTATGAGGTGCATTCTATAATGTTAATGATTTGGACTTTTGTTTGAATTCATTCAATGTGCTAATAATGCGTATGAAATCCTTTTCGCTTTTGTTGGGCTTGTCGCATGTTGGGTTGGGCATATTTTGAGGAAACCATGTGATGTTTGTGGGTACCATCCCTGAAAATCCTCACGAGACGACACTCGTCCACTAGGGTAACCTAGGGGTTTAACGGCTTATTGCATATGCTAAATGCAATCGTGTTCCCTACGAAAGTGGAATTTATATTTTGATGCATATATACATTTTGTATTTCCTTCTGTGGACTGGTTATTTTTGTTTCATCACTAGGGACTAGCAATGTTTAAGTTAGGGGGTGTGATTCGTATCGAATATTGCATATTTTTGCCCTTTATCTTTATGCATTCTAGCACTTTTACGGTCCTAAATGCCTATAATTATGCTCATTAACCAGACAACCTTGGATTTGGATATATACATACTTTGCAGGGTTTATTTGTGCTTTTGTAGGTATTGAGACGCTAAAAGTGAGGTTCGGTTGCATTTCGGAGAAGTTCCGTCGTCGAATGCTACTTCAAGGGAAATTTGGTCTTTTCAAACTCACTATTTTTTATGGAATGAAGTTACCAACATGTAGATCATCAAATTATCTTTCCGTGGCCACTGACCATGCGTCATTCTGACTCTGTATGTGGAAGTTATGCCCATTTCCGGAAGGTTTCGGTATTTTCTTCTACTTCAAGGGCATTTTGGTAATTTCATACTGCATAATTTGGAGGGTTTCAAAACAGAATCATGTAGAGAATTGAATTAGCTTCGCGTTGGTTCCAACCACGCCTCATTTCGATTCCGTATGAGGGAGTTATATCCGTTTCCGTGCAACGCCTCAAAATTGGTTCAAAGTGGAAAAGTGGGTTGCCTCCAGCCCAAGGCAAATTCCAAAAGTGCGGTCGACCGGTCCCAAAACAGAGGTCGACCGGTCCCATCAGATATGGACGAAAATTGACTTATTTTGGGTTTTTTGGCTTGGTTTTGTTTGGGGTTTGTTTTGGGGTATAAATAGAATGTTGGGGGCTTTTATTTGGAAGAGGTATTTCATTTTAGGTTAGAGAACTTTGGGGATTTTTGTTGGAGCTTCCCTCTCCTCCTT
Organism: Sambucus nigra; assembly: GCA_949130495.1. Lineage (NCBI taxonomy): Eukaryota > Viridiplantae > Streptophyta > Magnoliopsida > Dipsacales > Adoxaceae > Sambucus > Sambucus nigra. The sequence continues at coordinate 653,277,672 of OX422210.1, read as the reverse complement.
TCTCTTTGGGTTCATCCCATTTATGTAAGTATATTACTATTCATTGTCACTTTCCTTTGTTTAATGCTTATTTACTTGATTTCTTGCTTTGTAGTTACTTTTATTGCTTAGATAGTTAGTTATAGTTTGTTAATTCTTGTTTGCTTTTGTTAATTAGTTGTTTTACTTAGTTTAATCATGTGTAGTGAGTAGTTTTACGGGTTGGGATCCTGTGTCCGCCATTGATGGGCGTTGAGCTCCGAAAATTAGGTTTTGTGTAAAAATTGCATTTAATTGAAACCTCGCGTATTAAAGTCGGATTATTATGCGTTTAAATTTCTTTGTCATGCAACGTTAGTGTTTATAGCGGTCATCCAAATTTAAGATGCGTTGGACCATTTTCTGTTAAATGTTTAATCTCGCAACTTTGGGTTAAATTCCTTATTGTGTGATGTTTATACTTAATTGAAAATGCTCGATTAAATGTTTTCGAACCGAAATTCTAATTATTAGTTGTTTAGCCCATGGCGGGGACACGATCCTGACTCTCGTTTTATTAATTCTAGTTTAGACTTAACTTCTTATTTTTTTTCCTTTTCTTTATTTCCAACCTATCATCTTTTACACTTTTATTTTGGAGTATTAAATCACTTAAATTCTAACATCTCGTCTCTGTGGATTTTTGATACCCGACTTACCGCTGTGCTTGCCTCGCAAGTGTAGTAGTAACTTAGGTTTTTGTATTGAGTTGGCGAAACGAAAACAACGACTGTGCACTTTACACGCGCACACTTTTCGCACTTAATCAAAATGGCGCCGTTGCCGGGGATGAGTTTGTTTTAGACTTTATTTGATTTAGTATTTCATATTATTTTCTTTCTATTTGTATTATTTGCTAACTTTTTGTAGGACTTCCACATTTGAGCACTTAGAAACGCTCGAATTTTTTCCGCGCGCACTTACTTTGTGGAATCCGCCACTTCGAGCCATTTTTGGGGTAAGCATGTCTTATTCCAATTCTTTCGGTAATCATTGTTATAATTCTCAAAATTCCCGCAAACCTATGACTTTCGGTGAATACTTAGAATCCCAAAAATTTGCAAATTCACATATTACGTTGGGCGAGTATAACGAAAGTCAAAACTTAGGTTATTGGAATTTTAATGATGATGATAATGATTTTGGGCCTTTACCTCCTTATAATAGGAATTTTGAAACGAATTGCAATAGTTTTCAAAATTCCTATGATAATTAGTTTTCGTTTAAGTTTGATGGTAATTTTCAAAGTTCCCATTCTAATGCATCCGCACCTCGACCTATGACATTCGGTGAGGGCTTGCGTATGTATGAGAATGAGAAAATTGAAAATCAATATCGGGAAGAATATCGTTCGTGGGAACATGAGTTGGATTTATTATTTGAGTCTGACGACGATTTTGCTTTCGAGACTTTTGAAGTCGAGGAATGTTTTGAACCAAATGAGGTACTTGTACCTACTTTGGAACAAGCCATTCTAGACTTTGCCCATCTCGTAATAGATATTGAAAGTGAGGATGAAAATGACGTAATATCTATTTGCAATGAAATGATTTCTTCTTTGGCCCCCAAAGAAGAACATTTCATTGAAAATGATATTATTTCCTTTGAAATTCCAACTTCATGCGATGATGATTCATCTCCTGAGTTTGAATTTCTTTCATCCCCATTTTCATTCTCTATCACCCCACCGGAACAAGTACCCGATGATTCGGTTTCGAACTTTAATGTTTTAAACCTTATCGCCGATGAGGAGTACTTGCTCGAGTCACCCTCCACGATCGCATCTTTGCCTTTGTGTGCGCCGCCTCTCATTCCAACTTCAAAATCATTGGGAGGATATTCGGCTTTTCTCGGTCCCCACTTGTTTTTGTCACCCGTTCAATCCAAACCCCCCATCGTCCCACCAAAACTTTTAATTGGCGATGGTTCATTTCTTCCGCCTTACACATGCCTTCCGTTGTTAAAACGGAATTCATATTTTTCGGAAGGCATGCTTGTATGTGAGGTTACACCGGTTATCCTCCAAAGTCAAATCGTTCTTATGGTGGACCCTCAGCTATTTAGACTTCTAGTGTACAGTTAGTGTGAAGTCTAAATAGTAGGTTGTATATAGTTAGCTTTTTATTCTTTCTTTTTATTTTTTTCCTTCCTTTTTAATTTAGTCTAATGTAATTAGTTAACTTTTTATTATTTGTTTTTGCTATGCTCGGTACTAACTTGTTTTGTAGATTCTTTGGACTTGTTCTTATGGGGATCGCTCCAATTTTGGGTAATATCGATCTTTTCCTCTCTTTAACTTGGTTCTTAATTTACATTGAGGACAATGTCAAGTTTTAAGTTAGGGGGTGTGGGAGATTCTATCCATTTCTTATTTTAGTCCATGTTTTTGCTCACATGTTAGTTACTTAGTATGCTTTTCTTAGAAAAATTAAAAATTTCAAAAAGATTTTCTTTCTTTTTTCTCATTTTTGGGCATTTTGCCTTTGTTTCCGATGATAAATTTCAATAATTACCCGATGCAATTGACAACCCAATGATGCATGTTCTCGATTTTAGAAGTTATTAGACTTTAGTCTCGATTATTGATATTGTGAATAACTTCATGAATTAAACTTTAATCCCATGAGCACATGCACTTTTATTGTTATATTGATTTGGTTTAAGATTTTTATAACTCGGTAATCTTTTGTTGCATTGTATATACTTACACCGAGTAAGCTTTGTACCTTTCGTCGTTTGTGAGTGTTATACACTATTCTTTCCTCATTGAAAACGTTGAATTCGTTGGTAATCTCACTATTCTTTCATTTCACCATTCATTAATTGAGTTCATACTTGAAATGTGTTACTTGAGCATGATTTTCATATATTATTTTGACTCGAGAATTGCATAAACTTTGTGAAATGATCGTAGGCCCTCTTTGATATATCACCCATATTGACCTTGACCTCACCTTATATGCTTACCCTCGTTAACCCCTTTGAGCCTAAATATAGCTATTCGTTTCATAACCCAATTACCATAACTAACTCTAAATTGGAGTTTTAGCCCATACATACACTTTCCATACCTTTGTTTGGAATGTTACTTGGGATTGAATGATGTTGTTATGATGCCGGTTGCAATTTAGGCATATGAGAGTTTGATAAGTAAAGAAAAGAAAGTAGTGAAAAAAGTGAAGAAAAAGAGAAAGCAAAAAGCAAAAGAAAACAAAAGAGAAAATGAGAAAAAAAGAAAAGAAAAAGAAAGAGAAGTTTGTATATGTTGTATAGTGTTCAATAAGCTTTGATTACTCTCCCCGATGATATATCTAATGCCTTTTTGGAACTTGTTTTCCATTTTTGATATTGCCCGCATTATCCCATTATCCCGAGTTTTCATTCCGAACACTTTGAATCCGTACATATATTCCTTCGTTTCTTACCCTAGCCAAACCTACATTATAACCCTATACAAATCCTATGTGATCTTAGGTTGATGTAATTTAAAAGTTGAAATAGTTTTGATAATCTGTGAAAATGCATTTCGCCTCCTTTAATGTGCGGTATCTTTCATTGAGTTTACATTTTTCAGTTTTTATATAGCGTTCTTCATCTGTGACATGTGTGTGGCCTAGTTTCCATTTACATTTACTCCTTATGCCCGCATGTTCTGTCTGTTACCTCCCTGTTTCGAGTGAATTCGCTTGATGAGCGTAATGCACGTGAGGATTGAATATATGCTTGCTTTAATGTTATCCGGTTTATATAAGTTTTTGCCAAATCACACTTTGCATGTGCTCGCTCCCCTCCCACATTTTAAGGTTTCAATTCTATGAGGTGCATTCTATAATGTTAATGATTTGGACTTTTGTTTGAATTCATTCAATGTGCTAATAATGCGTATGAAATCCTTTTCGCTTTTGTTGGGCTTGTCGCATGTTGGGTTGGGCATATTTTGAGGAAACCATGTGATGTTTGTGGGTACCATCCCTGAAAATCCTCACGAGACGACACTCGTCCACTAGGGTAACCTAGGGGTTTAACGGCTTATTGCATATGCTAAATGCAATCGTGTTCCCTACGAAAGTGGCATTTATATTTTGATGCATATATACATTTTGTATTTCCTTCTGTGGACTGGTTTTGTTTGTTTCATCACTAGGGACTAGCAATGTTTAAGTTAGGGGGTGTGATTCGTATCGAATATTGCATATTTTTGCCCTTTATCTTTATGCATTCTAGCACTTTTACGGTCCTAAATGCCTATAATTATGCTCATTAACCAGACAACCTAGGATTTGGATATATACATACTTTGCAGGGGTTATTTGTGCTTTTGTAGGTATTGAAACGCTAAAAGTGAGGTTCGGTTGCATTTCGGAGAAGTTCCGTCGTCGAATGCTACTTCAAGGGAAATTTGGTCTTTTCAAACTCACTATTTTTTATGGAATGAAGTTACCAACATGTAGATCATCAAATTATCTTTCCGTGGCCACTGACCATGCGTCATTCTGACTCTGTATGTGGAAGTTATGCCCATTTCCGGAAGGTTTCGGTATTTTCTTCTACTTCAAGGGCATTTTGGTAATTTCATAATGCATAATTTGGAGGGTTTCAAAACAGAATCATGTAGAGAATTGAATTAGCTTCGCGTCGGTTCCAACCACGCCTCATTTCGATTCCGTATGAGGGAGTTATATTCGTTTCCGTGCAACGCCTCAAAATTGGTTCAAAGTGGAAAAGTGGGTTGCCTCCAGCCCAAGGCAAATTCCAAAAGTGCGGTCGACCGGTCCCAAAACAGAGGTCGACCGGTCCCATCAGATATGGACGAAAATTGACTTATTTTGGGTTTTTTGTCTTGGTTTTGTTTGGGGTTTGTTTTGGGGTATAAATAGAATGTTGGGGGCTTTTATTTGGAAGAGATATTTCATTTTAGGTTAGAGAACTTTGGGGATTTTTGTTGGAGCTTCCCTCTCCTCCTTTCTCTTTGGGTTCATCCCATTTATGTAAGTATATTACTATTCATTGTCACTTTCCTTTGTTTAATGCTTATTTACTTGATTTCTTGCTTTGTAGTTACTTTTATTGCTTAGATAGTTAGTTATAGTTTGTTAATTCTTGTTTGCTTTTGTTAATTAGTTGTTTTACTTAGTTTAATCATGTGTAGTGAGTAGATTTACGGGTTGGGATCGTGTGTCCGCCATTGATGGGCGTTGAGCTCCGAAAATTAGGTTTTGTGTAAAAATTGCATTTAATTGAAACCTCGCGTATTAAAGTCGGATTATTATGCGTTTAAATTTCTTTGTCATGCAACGTTAGTGTTTATAGCGGTCATTCGAATTTAAGATGCGTTGGACCATTTTCTGTTAAATGTTTAATCTCGCAACTTTGGGTTAAATTCCTTATTGTGTGATGTTTATACTTAATTGAAAATGCTCGATTAAATGTTTTCGAACCGAAATTCTAATTATTAGTTGTTTAGCCCATGGCGGGGACACGATCCTGACTCTCGTTTTATTAATTCTAGTTTAGACTTAACTTCTTATTTTTTTTCCTTTTCTTTATTTCCAACCTATCATCTTTTACACTTTTATTTTGGAGTATTAAATCACTTAAATTCTAACATCTCGTCTCTGTGGATTTTTGATACCCGACTTACCGCTGTGCTTGCCTCGCAAGTGTAGTAGTAACTTAGGTTTTTGTATTGAGTTGGCGAAACGAAAACAACGACTGTGCACTTTACACGCGCACATTTTTCGCACTTAATCAAAATGGCGCCGTTGCCGGGGATGAGTTTGTTTTAGACTTTATTTGATTTAGTATTTCATATTATTTTCTTTCTATTTGTATTATTTGCTAACTTTTTGTAGGACTTCCACATTTGAGCACTTAGAAACGCTCGAATTTTTTCCGCGCGCACTTACTTTGTGGAATCCGCCACTTCGAGCCATTTTTGGGGTAAGCATGTCTTATTCCAATTCTTTCGGTAATCATTGTTATAATTCTCAAAATTCCCGCAAACCTATGACTTTCGGTGAATACTTAGAATCCCAAAAATTTGCGAATTCACATATTACTTTGGGCGAGTATAACGAAAGTCAAAACTTAGGTTATTGGAATTTTGATGATGATGATAATGATTTTGGGCCTTTACCTCCTTATAATAGGAATTTTGAAATGAATTGCAATAGTTTTCAAAATTCCTATAATAATGAGTTTTCATTTAAGTCCGATGGTAATTTTCAAAGATCCCATTCTAATGCATCCGCACCTCGACCTATGACATTCGGTGAGGGCTTGCGTATGTATGAGAATGAGAAAATTGAAAATCAATATCGGGAAGAAAATCGTTCGTGGGAACATGAGTTGGATTTATTATTTGAGTCTGACGACGATTTTGCTTTCGAGACTTTTGAAGTCGAGGAATGTTTTGAACCAAATGAGGTACTTGTACCCACTTTGGAACAAGCCATTCTAGACTTTGCCCATCTCGTAATAGATATTGAAAGTGAGGATGAAAATGACGTAATATCTATTTGCAATGAAATGATTTCTTCTTTGGCCCCCAAAGAAGAACATTTCATTGAAAATGATATTATTTCCTTTGAAATTCCAACTTCATGCGATGATGATTCATCTCGTGAGTTTGAATTTCTTTCATCCCCATTTTCATTCTCTATCACCCCACCGGAACAAGTACCCGATGATTCGGTTTCGAACTTTAATGTTTTAAACCTTATCGCCGATGATGAGTACTTGCTCGAGTCACCCTCCACGATCGCATCTTTGCCTTTGTGTGCGCCGCCTCTCATTCCAACTTCAAAATCATTGGGTGGATATTCGGCTTTTCTCGGTCCCCACTTGTTTTTGTCACCCGTTCAATCCAAACCCCCCATCGTCCCACCAAAACTTTTAATTGGCGATGGTTCATTTCTTCCGCCTTACACATGCCTTCCGTTGTTAAAACGGAATTCATATTTTTCGGAAGGCATGCTTGTATGTGAGGTTACACCGGTTATCCTCCAAAGTCAAATCGTTCTTATGGTGGACCCTCAGCTATTTAGACTTCTAGTGTACAGTTAGTGTGAAGTCTAAATAGTAGGTTGTATATAGTTAGCTTTTTATTCTTTCTTTTTATTTTTTTCCTTCCTTTTTAATTTAGTCTAATGTAATTAGTTAACTTTTTATTATTTGTTTTTGCTATGCTCGGTACTAACTTGTTTTGTAGATTCTTTGGACTTGTTCTTATGGGGATCGCTCCAATTTTGGGTAATATCGCTCTTTTCCTCTCTTTAACTTGGTTCTTAATTTACATTGAGGACAATGTCAAGTTTTAAGTTAGGGGGTGTGGGATATTCTATCCATTTCTTATTTTAGTCCATGTTTTTGCTCACATGTTAGTTACTTAGTATGCTTTTCTTAGAAAAATTAAAATTTTCAAAAAGATTTTCTTTCTTTTTTCTCATTTTTGGGCATTTTGCCTTTGTTTCCGATGATAAATTTCAATAATTGCCCGATCCAATTGACAACCCAATGATGCATGTTCTCGATTTTAGAAGTTATTAGACTTTAGTCTCGATTATTGATATTGTGAATAACTTCATGAATTAAACTTTAATCCCATGAGCACATGCACTTTTATTGTTATATTGATTTGGTTTAAGATTTTTATAACTCGGTAATTTTTTGTTGCATTGTATATACTTACACCGAGTAAGCTTTGTACCTTTCGTCATTTGTGAGTGTTATACACTATTCTTTCCTCATTGAAAACGTTGAATTCGTTGGTAATCTCACTATTCTTTCATTTCACCATTCATTAATTGAGTTCATACTTGAAATGTGTTACTTGAGCATGATTTTCATATATTATTTTGACTCGAGAATTGCATAAACTTTGTGAAATGATCATAGGCCCTCTTTGATATATCACCCATATTGACCTTGGCCTCACCTTATATGCTTACCCTCGTTAACCCCTTTGAGCCTAAATATAGCTATTCGTTTCATAACCCAATTACCATAACTAACTCTAAATTGGAGTTTTAGCCCATACATACACTTTCCATACCGTTGTTTGGAATGTTACTTGGGATTGAATGATGTTGTTATGATGCCGGTTGCAATTTAGGCATATGAGAGTTTGATAAGTAAAGAAAAGAAAGTAGTGAAAAAAGTGAAGAAAAAGAGAAAGCAAAAAGCAAAAGAAAACAAAAGAGAAAATGAGAAAAAAAGAAAAGAAAAAGAAAGAGAAGTTTGTATATGTTGTATAGTGTTCAATAAGCTTTGATTACTCTCCCCGATGATATATCTAATGCCTTTTTGGAACTTGTTTTCCATTTTTGATATTGCCCGCATTATCCCATTATCCCGAGTTTTCATTCCGAACACTTTGAATCCGTACATATATTCCTTCGTTTCGTACCCTAGCCAAACCTACATTATAACCCTATACAAATCCTATGTGATCTTAGGTTGATGTAATTTAAAAGTTGAAATAGTTTTGATAATCTGTGAAAATGCATTTCGCCTCCTTTAATGTGCGGTATCTTTCATTGAGTTTACATTTTTCAGTTTTTATATAGCGTTCTTCATCTGTGACATGTGTGTGGCCTAGTTTCCATTTACATTTACTCCTTATGCCCGCATGTTCTGTCTGTTACCTCCCTGTTTCGAGTGAATTCGCTTGATGAGCGTAATGCACGTGAGGATTGAATATATGCTTGCTTTAATGTTATCCGGTTTATATAAGTTTTTGCCAAATCACACTTTGCATGTGCTCGCTCCCCTCCCACATTTTAAGGTTTCAATTCTATGAGGTGCATTCTATAATGTTAATGATTTGGACTTTTGTTTGAATTCATTCAATGTGCTAATAATGCGTATGAAATCCTTTTCGCTTTTGTTGGGCTTGTCGCATGTTGGGTTGGGCATATTTTGAGGAAACCATGTGATGTTTGTGGGTACCATCCCTGAAAACCCTCACGAGACGACACTCATCCACTAGGGTAACCTAGGGGTTTAACGGCTTATTGCATATGCTAAATGCAATCGTGTTCCCTACGAAAGTGGCATTTTTATTTTGATGCATATATACATTTTGTATTTCCTTCTTTGGACTGGTTTTGTTTGTTTCATCACTAGGGACTAGCAATGTTTAAGTTAGGGGGTGTGATTCGTATCGAATATTGCATATTTTTGCCCTTTATCTTTATGCATTCTAGCACTTTTACGGTCCTAAATGCCTATAATTATGCTCATTAACCAGACAACCTTGGATTTGGATATATGCATACTTTGCAGGGGTTATTTGTGCTTTTGTAGGTATTGAAACGCTAAAAGTGAGGTTCGGTTGCATTTCGGAGAAGTTCCGTCGTCGAATGCTACTTCAAGGGCAATTTGGTCTTTTCAAACTCACTATTTTTTATGGAATGAAGTTACCAACATGTATATCATCAAATTATCTTTCCGTGGCCACTGACCGTGCGTCATTCTGACTCTGTATGTGGAAGTTATGCCCATTTCCGGAAGGTTTCGGTATTTTCTTCTACTTCAAGGGCATTTTGGTAATTTCATACTGCATAATTTGGAGGGTTTCAAAACAGAATCATGTAGAGAATTGAATTAGCTTCGCGTCGGTTCCAACCACGCCTCATTTCGATTCCGTATGAGGGAGTTATATCCGTTTCCGTACAACGCCTCAAAATTGGTTCAAAGTGGAAAAGTGGGCTGCCTCCAGCCCAAGGCAAATTCCAAAAGTTCGGTCGACCGGTCCCAAAACAGAGGTCGACCGGTCCCATCAGATATGGACGAAAATTGACTTATTTTGGGTTTTTTGGCTTGGTTTTGTTTGGGGTTTGTTTTGGGGTATAAATAGAATGTTGGGGGCTTTTATTTGGAAGAGATATTTCATTTTAGGTTAGAGAACTTTGGGGATTTTTGTTGGAGCTTCCCTCTCCTCCTTTCTCTTTTGGTTCATCCCATTTATGTAAGTATATTACAATTCATTGTCACTTTCCTTTGTTTAATGCTTATTTACTTGATTTCTTGCTTTGTAGTTACTTTTATTGCTTAGATAGTTAGTTATAGTTTGTTAATTCTTGTTTGCTTTTGTTAATTAGTTGTTTTACTTAGTTTAATCATGTGTAGTGAGTAGTTTTACGGGTTGGGATCGTGTGTCCGCCATTGATGGGCGTTGAGCTCCGAAAATTAGGTTTTGTGTAAAAATTGCATTTAATTGAAACCTCGCGTATTAAAGTCGGATTATTATGCGTTTAAATTTCTTTGTCATGCAACGTTAGTGTTTATAGCGGTCATCCGAATTTAAGATGCGTTGAACCATTTTCTGTTAAATGTTTAATCTCGCAACTTTGGGTTAAATTCCTTATTGTGTGATGTTTATACTTAATTGAAAATGCTCGATTAAATGTTTTCGAACCGAAATTCTAATTATTAGTTGTTTAGCCCATGGCGGGGACACGATCCTGACTCTCGTTTTATTAATTCTAGTTTAGACTTAACTTCTTATTTTGTTTCCTTTTCTTTATTTCCAACCTATCATCTTTTACACTTTTATTTTGGAGTATTAAATCACTTGAATTCTAACATCTCGTCTCTGTGGATTTTTGATACCCGACTTACCGCTGTGCTTGCCTCGCAAGTGTAGTAGTAACTTAGGTTTTTGTATTGAGTTGGCGAAACGAAAACAACGACTGTGCACTTTACACGCGCACACTTTTCGCACTTAATCAGAAGCTTTGGCTGGCTTGAAGAAGTCTTTGCTCGATTCTCAGCAAGACTGAGAGAAATACTTGGGTGAATAAACAGACGACTGTTAAAATTGCTCGGCAGACGTCTGAGGGAAATTCCCTTAAAGATGAGCGCAGGGCAAACACTACTGAGGAGCTTCTGACCTCTTAAAGGTCAAAGAGAAAGTATTTTGTGAAGGAATCCTTCAGTGCTGGTTCGTTAGGGGCTGGAACAAAGCCATTTTTACTGCCTCTACTCATATTGAATATACAAAACAAAAATATTTCAGAGATGGTTGGGTTGCTGCTCTCCAGGAGTTAAACACTGTTGAAGGCTCTGAACTTTTTCAGAGATATACTCATGGCCCTCCTCCTATCATGGAGGATGAGATTGAAGATAAAGTTGGTTCTGGAGAGTCTTCTCTGGCGGTTGAATCTGCTGTCGATCAACCTAAAATCACTAAGTCTTCTCCTCCTCCAATCGAGAAACTCCAGTCTGTAGCCCCTTCTTTTGAGAATGATAAGAAGGTTAAGAGTGATAGGGATAAGGTGTAAAGTTGTTCGGCATTTGCGCATTTATTTTTTTGTTTCTTTTTCTTTACTTTTATTGTACCTGAACTCTTCATTATCAATAAAAGAAACTTTTTCTCCTTCTTGCCTTTTGTTGGTTATGCATGTTGTTGATCGGTGGTCATTTCTTCTTGATAGTTTATAACGAAGATGGAGTAGCCGTCTTCCAATGATACCGAGCTATTGAGGAAGTGCAATTCTTTTTTCAAAGCTAGTTATACAGACTTATCCGAAGAAGAAATCATTAAGTTTCTCGATGATGATGCATCAGAGTAGGCTAAATAAGCCTATAAATATTTGAATTACTTACTTCATAGGGAGGTAGCAAACAATGTTACCTACTATGAGATGATAGAAGAACTTCAAGAATAGCATAAAGAATCCACTGCCCTGTTGTACCAAAGCTACGAGCAGAAATATCGAAGCTTAAGCGTAGGTAGAGGTTTTGATAGCTTTGTTTCTGCTTATAATAAAAAGGAAGCTTTGCTTAAGCTTGAAGTGGAAGAAACTAGAACTATTGCCAAACTATTGGAGGAGGAGAATAATAATTTACGGGATGAATTGAAGATTTTGAAGTCTGCTCCTGAAACTGTTGTTGCTACTACCAATGAAGGGTATTCCTTTTTAAAAGATAAAAATGCAGCATTAAAGGAGGAGTTGGAAGCATTAAAAAAAATTAAGTCAGCATCCTCTTCCCAAGCAAGAAATAAGCCTAACCGAGGTACCACGGAGGAAGTTAAGACCGAACAGGCCCTTGCTAATCAAGTTGCATAGTTAAAAGATAAAGATCGAGCTATTACTGAGATGTCCCAGAAGCTGCAGACTTTGTCTGAACAACTCTCTACTCAATCTTCTCAATTATAAGTTAAGGATGGAGTGCTGAAGAAGCTGCATTCTCAGGTTAATAAATTAACCTTTCAATTCCATAAGCAACCTAGGGAAATCTGGATGGACAGGTATAATGAAGCCATGGGGCATCTTGATGATAGGCTTCAATAAGTTAAGAATGAGGCTTATAAATGGGGTTAGACAAATGCTTTGATAGTGCTGATGGTGGATCAGAACAGTTCATTATGGGATTGGTATGACCCATGCTTGCTTGATAATCCTCCTTTCAAGTTATTTGTTAACTATATTCCTGTTCATCGTATTCCTCAATGCTTGATTTCAAAGTACTTCGGAGATCCTCTAGCTAGCATGGATCCTATCTCTAAGGCTGAATGGAAATGCCCTATATAATAAGGCTTTGTATTTTGTTTCTGCATGTTTAGTATCAAGCAACAATATATAATAATTTAATTGAATTAATGAAAATTTTGATCAGCTTATTTTGTCAATCTTTGACTGTGAATGGATCAACTTTTAATCAATCTCTATATATGAATGTCTTCTTAGTCTTTGACTGTGAATGGATCGACTTTTGGTCAATATCTATATACGAATGTATCGATAATTTGTCAACCTCTAATTTTGGATCGATGATTTGTCAATCTGTATCTTTTCACCGATTCTATTGATACCCTTAGGATTATTTTAAGTATCATACCAATTACCAATGCATCACCATGGTTCTACTAATGTGCCTAAATTTTTAGGTAATTGCATTAGTTACCTTAGTTCCTAGTGGAACATTTGTCCATCTTTTAGCATAGTTTATATGAAAATTATTCATCCGAGTCTGCATTAACTAAGCATTTGAGACTTACAATTTTGCCTTGCATGGTTTTTATGTGTTGACAACCAATATTGTTGATGACGACCAACATTGTTGGTGTTTTTCTGACACATCTTAACAACCAACATTATTAGTGCATTTGTTGATGCCAACCAACATTGTTGGTGTTTTTATGACACATCTGCAGTGTACTACATAGCACTAGTACTCCGAAAAGAAAAATAAAATTTTTGAGGAAATCATACTCTCATTAATTTTAAAATGAACTGAGTACAACATGATTACATCACTGATAATATTTCCTCAGGTGTTCTGCATTCCAGGAATTCTTGAATTCTTCACCCTCCAAAGTCTTAATTTGATATGTGCCTCGTCAGATAACTACTGTAATGAGATAAGGCCCATGCCAATTGGCTTCAAGTTTGTTGTTCTTTTGAATGACCTTATTCAAAACATAATCACCTTCTTTTAAGTTGCTCGACTTCACCCTTTTGTTGTAGAAACGTGCAGTCCATTGTTGATAGGCTATATTCCTTAGAGCTTCATCTTCACGTACCTTTTCCAGCATGTCTAAGTCCAACCTTATCATTAAATCACTAACTGGGGTATTAAAATTAAGAACTCTGTGAGTAGGTAAGCCTAGATCGGTAGGAATTAAAGCTTCACTACCAAATGTTAACGTGTAGGATGTTTCTCTAATAGCTATTCTAAAGGTTGTTCGGTAAGCCCACAAGACATAATGCAGTTCATTGATCCAATTATCTTTAGCATTTTTAGCCTTTTCTTCAACCCATTCAACAAAGTTCTATTCGTTACCTCTGTTTGGCCATTTCTTTGAGGATGTCCAGGAGCAGAGTGGATTTTTTGGACATTAGATTGGGCACAATAAGCAGCAAACTCGTCATTGTCAAATTGTGTGCCATGATCAGTGATAAAGTCATAGGGCAAGCCATACCTGCATATGATATTATTCCAAATAACCGATAAACTTTTTCATAGGACATATCAATTAAGGGTTCAGCTTCCACCCATTTAGTGAAGTAATCAACAGCAACAACTAGGTACTTGAACCTTCCTCAGGTGGTCGGCACATAGCAAAGGGTCGTGGTGAAGTGATTGGTTTTAGGAGAGCTTGATAAGTCTTACGTATGCTGTAAAACCTCTGGAACTTATCGCACTTATTGAAAAAATCTACACAATCTATTCGCATAGTTGGCCAGTAGTACCCCTGCGTGTTGATTCTTCGCAATAAAGTTCTCCCGGCTAGATGGGATCCACATGACCCTTCATGGACTTCCTCAATCAAATATTTTACTTTAGTTGGATGCACGCAGCGTTGCAGATCAACAGTCAATCCTCTTCTGTACAACACACTATTATCTAGCATATATCTCGCAGCTTTGTATTTCAACTTTGTAGCTGCAAATAGGTCGGCTGGTAGAATTCCATCTTCAATATAAGCTCTTATGGGATCCATCCAAGATGGCCCCATATTAACTGTAATAAAATTAACCATAAGATCTTCATCAATGCTCCTATTATCTAGTAGCTCAATAGGAATAGTTCTTCGCAGCTCAGTTCTGGTTGCTGAAGCTAGCCGAGCAAGTGCATCTGCTCGGGCATTTTCTAGTCTTGGAATTTTGATCATCTGAACAGCTGGAAAAGTAGTGATTAACTTCAGAGCTTTATCTAAATATTTGTACATCAATTCTACTTTATCTGCATATAAGTTCAACACCTAATTTATAACCAACTGTGTACCATAACTTGCTCGGCATTCAGTGATTTGGCTAGATTAAACCAATAATCATAGCTTCATACTCTGCCTTATTATTGGAGGCTTGAAATTGGAATTATAGAGCTTACTCTATATCTATTTCATCTGGAGTATTGAGGATGATTCATACTCCACAAGAGAATCACTGTATACCACAACTTGCACAACATTCAGTGATTTGGCTAGATTAAACCAACAATCATAGCTTCATACTTTGCCTCGTTATTGGAGGCTTGAAATTGGAATCGTAGAGTTTACTCTAGATATATTTCATATGAAGTATTGAGGATGATTCCTGCTCCACACCCAGTTGCACAGGATGACCCATCAACATACAGACTCCATATGGGAATATTATTGTCAAGCGCTTGGTTTGTCAGACCCCTTAATAGAAGATTTTATCCATTACCTCCTTATACTTCTTCTTCATCTCTTGTACTCCACTGGAGGGTTCTGGTTGGTCGGTGGTAACTTCTTTTTCATTTTCTTTTGCTTGGATTTGGTAGGGAATATCTTCAGTAGGTCTGCTGACTTCGGAATGTTGCTCGACAAGAGTCCTTTATTGCTCGGTGATTAGGCATAAATTCTTCCTAATTTATCCCTTAATTTAGCTACTTTTAGCACCTCGAACAACGTAATCAATGTGACTTTATCTCATAATCTTTCTACTAACTTATCCTAACAAGTACATCGAGTTTCTGGTATTTTGTATTGCTTTTACAGGTATTTGATGTCAAGAAACGAAAGAAGGAAACCGGAAGAATAAAGAAAGAAAAAAAGGAAAGTCAAGAGGGCAAAAGCATAATTTTTACCCGAAATTCGGATGAGGTACATAAAGAGAAGTTTAAGATATCACTTTCTTGAGCACATAGGAAGAAACGACACCTCAATCAGAGTCCCGGGACAAAAGATATGAACAGTCAAAGTTGGGGAAAAAGTCAAATAGGCAGATCGGTCCGCCCATACCTCAGACCGATCCGCTGCCATACTCCAGAAGACCCTGGATCAAAAGAAAACCGAAGAAGGATGAAAAATAAAAGAACCAATCCGCCCCGGACCGATCCGCCAGAAAATAAAAGAACCGGTCCACCCCGAACCGGTCCGCCAGAAAATAAAAAGAACCGATCCGCATCAAGAGGCAGACCGATCTGCCTAAGGCCCAGACCGTTCCGGCTATCGAGATCTTGAAATCTTATCTTCACCTAAGAAGAGTCCTAGTTCAGCTGAAACTCCTGAATTCTTGTAGGGTATAAAAACCCATTTTATTATCATTATTTGCACAGAGAATTTTAGTTAATTTTCCATTCTTTTCCAGAAACCCTAGTTTAGATACAATTTACAGTTTCAATTCCAATAGTGAAGATCAGTCAGAAATTATTTTGATTACAAGTTTTCTCAATTGTTGTTGTTACTACTTTGGTGAGATTATGAGTTATTTCCTTTCTTCAATTCTGTTCTACATCAATTCACAAGTTTTACTTAGATTAATCATGATTTTCTGTAATTGAAACACTGTTTTCATTACTTTCAGCATGCTAGGCTAGATTTTCTAAGGCCGGGATACATGTACCCAGCTTGATGTGTTAGTTTCATGTGTATAACATTAATCCTCTGAATTTAGTGATTGATTACGACCGTATTGCATAGGAACACAACAATTATAGATCTTTAGATCTCGTTTGCCTCTGGGTAACCGGGATGCTTTAGAATGCAATTAGAGTGTCACTATCACGATACCGATTTACTCGTCCTCAGATTAAGTATGATGCGGGATTGAACCTCATATACGTAATGCTTGGGAGTACTAAATTCTGGGTCAAATTAATCAATTAAATTTACGATTAATATTATAACTGCAATAACTAGGGTTGGGGGATTGTATTCCCGTCCTGTTTTTCTCATCACATAGTTTAAAGTTTTAACACATTCTTCATCAATATTTTAGATAATTTAGTATAATTGTATCTTTTCATAATTTCATAATTGCACTTAGTTGTAGTCAATTCTCGAAACTAAATCATTTTTTCTTTCTTTTTAGAGTCAAAATTAGGATTCCTTCGTCTTTTCCCTTCGTTACAACTTCGTTGTCTTGGTTCCATGTGGATACGATCCCGACTTACCGGGTTTATTACTAACGCGACAGGCTTGCACTTGAGCCTAGAGAGAACGCACATTAGAGACACTTTCTGAGTCGCGTCAAGTTTTTGGCGCCGTTGCCGGGGAACTAGGTAGACTTAGGATTAGATAGAGTCAATCTAAATCTTTGAACAAAACTTTCAAAAAAATCCAGAAAATCATAAAATTTCAAAAAGCACAAAAAGATCCATCACCATCTCTCATAAGCTTTTAATGAAAAATTATGAACTCACTCCCACACCCTATAATACTCCAACCAGCATTCACGAAAATCCAATAGTTGAGTATAACCCCGATAGCCCCCACACTCCTAACGCCCCACAATCCTGGATTCCACCTCCCACACCATCACACTCAATCTCCAATAACACTCCATTTTTCTTCTTAGGACACACCTCCGAGCACACTTCGAGCACACCAAGTGAGAGCACCGAGTCGTTAAGTGAGAGAGAGATGTCCCAACACAGTAATGCACCTGCCGATGAGGAAGAGGCCCCGTACCGTCCTCTCAGAGAATTTTTATATCCCGATGGCACTATCACTCCGGGATGCATTATATTCCCGTATAATGCCGGACAATTTCTCTTTAAAAACGGGATGATCCAGATGTTACCCCATTACCATGGTATGGATTCTGAAAAGCCATACCTTCACATTAGGGAATTTGAGGATGTATGCGATACTCTCAATGATCAAACTTGATCACAAGAGGTGATCCACCTCAAACTCTTCCCTTTCTCGCTCAAAGATAAAGCTAAGACCTGGCTATGGCCTTTACCTCCAAGCTCGATTCCATCTTGGAACGAGTTGCAATCGAGATTTCTCAAGAAATTCTTCCCACCACATCGAACAATCTCCATAAAGGCTCAAATTCAAGCGTTAAGACAATCTGAAAATGAACCATTTCATCGATGTTACGAGCGTTTTAATGAGTTAGTTACTTCATGCCCCCATCAGGGATTTGATTCAGCGCAAATCATTTCTTTTCTCTATAACGGGCTGAATCTTAACTCCAAGAAACTCGTTGAAACCATGGGTAGTGGTCCGTTTGTCGATTTATACGCCCACGATGCTGAGCTTCACCTGAGGTATGTTGCCGAGACTACCCAATACTGGGATACATCTGACCCTAATGCTCAAAATTGAAAGTGTCAAGTGACCACCACTCCATCAGCGTCCGGCCTATTTCATGTAGAAAAGAGTTTTATAGCGGACAGTCGAATCGATATACTTGAGAAAGAAGTGCGAGACCTACGTGGGATATGTGGAAGAGGACCAACTGGATCCATACCAAACCCCGTCGAAAAGGTGTGTGCGATTTATGAGGCGGGTCATTTAACTGAGGAATGCCCAACTATACCCGCATACAAAGTAATGCTTCAAGAGCAAGTTAGTGGTATAGGAGGATTTAAGGGTAATTTTGGTGCGCCGCATGGAAATTCTTACAACCCTTCATGGAAAAACCATCATGGTTTTAGCTATGGGCAACAACATGCTGCGATGAACCCTACTTCCCATGTTGCCCCTCCTCCACCACAACACTTTCAACAAGATCCACAAATGCAAGGACATGTGCAAGCACCACCACCTCCAGGAGAATATATCCTGCCACCTCGGAGAACTCTCGAGGATACTATGAATCAATTTATCACTAGCCAGACTGCAACCAATGCTATATATGATCGTCTGATTAGCGACATAAATGCAAGTCTGTCAAAGATACAATCCTCATTGAGTGTCCAAGAGAAGGGCAAGTTTCCTTCCCAGGGCTAAAGACCTCCCCAAGGTCAAACTAGTGTTATATCCACTTCTACTAAACATCAGGAGCAATGTCAAGCTGTGACCACTCTTCGTAGTGGGAGAGTCCTTGATTTATCACCTCCCCCACACGACACAATGAAAGATAAGGAGATTTCGCCCGGCAGGAAGAGGCCGAAGATGTCCCCTTAAATGAGAGTGACAAAGAAGACGCTAGTGAGCCCGAGGTAGTTATGAAACCACCCTTCGCGGCACCGTTTCCTCAAAGGTTGATTCCTTCCCATAAAGGAAACCCACGTGATGATGTGATAGAAGTGCTAAAGCAAGTAAAACTGAACTTACCTTTCCTTGATGCCATTAAGCAAATCCCAGCTTATGCAAAAGTCATCAAAGACTTGTTGACGGTAAAAAGAAATATGAAGGTAAAGAAGAATGTCTTTCTGGCACAGAACGTGAGCTCCATTCTACTAAACGATCTCCCGCCTAAATTTAGAGATCCCGGTGCACCCACTATTTCCTACATCATTATAGAAAACAAAATCGAGAAGGCCTTACTTGACTTGGGAACAAGTGTCAATATCCTCCCTTAATCCATCTATAGGCAACTTGATTTGGGCGACCTCAAGCCCACAAAGGTCACTCTCCAATTAGCAGATCGAACTGTGAAGATCCTAAGAGGCATAGTCAAGGACGTGATCGTCCAAGTTGACACTTTCTACTTCCTGGTAGACTTTGTCATTTGGGACACAGAGCCCTCCTTTAACTCGAGCAACCATGTTCCCATCATCCTTGGGTGCCCGTTCTTAGCTATGGCTAACGCAATCATCAATACTCGGAATGGGAGAATGCAACTCACCTTTGGGAATATGACCTTAGAGACCAACATCTTCCACATAGCCCAACATACGGGGGAAGAAGATGATCTTCATGCGGTGAGCTTCATAGATGAGATAGTAGAGGAGTAATTTGAGGAGAATTATTGTGGAGATGCCTTAGGGTCCTGTTTAGTGTCGATCCACGAGAGTGAGGGGACGTACACCGACTTCGAGAGGGAGGTTAGGGAGTTGAGAGAGTTACTCTATGAGAGAGCATCGGACGAGGACGCGAGATATGTTAATTGGGTTTCGCAATTCGAGGAGTTACCACCGAGGGATACACGCATGGTTCCCTCCAGCGATAAATTTCTAACCCTCAAATTGAAGAAACTCGCCTCCCATATTAAATATGCATACCTAGGAGAGGATGAGACATTTCCGGTTGTTGTCTACTCTAGCCTAGACAAAGAGCAGGAGGGTAAACTGTTGAAAATTCTGAGGAAGCACCAAAGTGCTTTTGGTTGGTGCATTGCTGATTTGAAGGGGATAAGTCCTTTGATTTTCACTCATAAAATCCATCTCGAAGAGGATGTCAAACCCTCAAGAGAAATGCAAAGAAGGCTAAATCCCAATATGAAAGAAGTAGTGAGAACCGAGATTATCAAGTTATTGGATGCTGGGATTATCTACCCAATCTCAGATAGCAAGTGGGTGAGCCCCATTCAAGTCGTCCCGAAGAAGTCGATCATGACAGTGATTGAGAATGCTAAGGGAGAGCTAGTTCCGCAACGTACCACCACCGGGTGGCGCATTTGCATTGATTACTAGAAACTTAATGCGGGAACTAGGAAAGACCATTTCCCCTTACCATTTATTGATCAAATGCTTGAGAGAGTAGCGGGCCACCCTTACTATTGCTTCCTTGATGGTTATTCTGGATATAACCAGATTGAGGTAGATGTACTTGACCAGGAGAAAACGACCTTCACTTGCCCTTTTGGTACGTTTGCCTACAAACGTATGCCATCGGCTCGTGTAATGCACCCGCGACCTTTCAAAGGTGCATGTTGAGCCTATTTAGCGACATAGTCGAGAGAGGACTCGAAGTGTTTATGTACGATTTCAGCATTTTGGGCACCTCTTTCGACCTTTGTCTAGAAAAACTGGAAAAAGTACTTGCCCGGTGTGTGGAAAAGAACTTAGTACTGAATTGGGAGAAATGCCATTTCATGGTCACAGAGGGAATAGTTCTTGGCCACATAGTATCATCCAAGGGAATAGAAGTTGATAGGCCGAAAATAAATGTCATAGTTGATCTTCCCCTACCAAAATCTCTTAAGGATGTGCGCTCTTTCTTGGGCCACGCGGGATTTTATCGAAGGTTCATTAAGGACTTTAGCGCCATCGCTAGACCCTTAAGAAACTTACTCATGAAGGACACCCTATTCAAGTGGACGGAAGCATGCCAAAGCTCTTTTGAAACACTGAAAACCATGCTTGTGTCCTCTCCCATCATGAAAGTTCCGGATTGGTCTTTACCATTCGAACTTATGTGTGATGCTAGCGATTATGCAATAGGGGCTGTTTTGGGCCAAAGAAAATATAAGCAAGCTCATGTCATCTACTACACTAGCCGCTCTTATCGGACCACAACTCAACTACTCTACCACGGAGAAAGAGTTGCTAGTGGTAGTCTTTGCCCTTGATAAATTCCGGCCATACCTTATCGGTTCTCCCATTATTTGCTTCACCGACCACGCGACTTTGAAATACCTACTTGTAAAGAAAGATGCAAAGCCGCGCCTCATAAGGTGGATCCTACTCCTACAAGAGTTCAATCTATCCATTAAAGATAAGAAAGGAGTAGAAAATGTCATTGTCGACAACTTATCACGGCTTTCGTCCGACGTACCTAGTGATCCCATACCCATATACGAATACTTTCCGGATGAGCAACTTTTTGCTACCTCTCCTTTGCCCTGGTTTGCGGATATAGTGAACTACCTTGTCACAGGAGCCGTCCCTCCCGACTGGACACCGCAAGATAAGAAGAGGTTTATTACTTGGTCGCGCATGTTCTTCTATGATGATTCGTTCCTTTTTAAATATTGCGCCGACCAAATTATTCGACGATGTGTACCGGATGACGAGATCCCCAAGGTCATCTAGTTTTGTCATTCGGAAGCTTGTGGAGGCCACTTTTCGACAAAAAAGACGGCCGCTAAAATTCTGCAATGCGGCCTCTATTAGCCCACAATATTTCGGGATGTAAACGATGATTGCAAATCTTGAAATAGGTGCCAACGGATGGGTGCCATTACCAGACGAGACATAATGCCTCTTACCCCCATACTCATCATTGAGATCTTCGACTGTTGGGGTATTAACTTTATGGGCCCTTTCCCCCCGTCCTTTGGTTTCCTATACATCCTTGTTCCGGTAGACTACGTTTCTAAATGGGTGGAAGCTATAGCTACCAAGACAAATGACAACAAAGTGGTGATAAAATTCTTGCAGGAACACATGCTTTCCCGCTTCGGTGCACCGAAAGCGATAATCAGCGATAATGGCACGCACTTTTGCAATAAGCCATTCGAGAAGCTAATGAGAAAGTATAGTGTCGTTCACAAGGTTGGAACGACTTATCACCCGCAAACGAATAGGCAGGCCGAACTAGCAAATCGAGAAATCAAGAGCATTCTTGAAAAGACCATCAATCCTACCCGAAAAGATTGGTCACTTAGATTGAACGATTCTCTATGGGCCTATCGTATCGCATATAAAAATCAACTCGGCATGTCCCCTTTCCACTTTGTGTATAGTAAACCTTGTCATCTTTCCATTGAATTGGAGCACAAGGCGTATTGGGCAATTAAGCAATTGAATTATGCCATGGATAAGGCCGGTGAAGCCCGCAAGCTTCAATTGAATGAGTTAGAAGAACTATGCAATGATGCGTATGAGAATGCTAAAATTTCTAAAGAAAGGATGAAACTCGCTCATGATAACATCATTCAACGCAAAGAGTTTCTTCTCGGGAAAAAAGTTCTTCTCTATAGCTCTCGGCTTCATCTCTTTTCGGGCAAGTTACGGTCACGATGGTCTCGCCCGTTCATTGTGAAGAATGTTTTCGCTCATGGAGCTGCTGAATTAGACCATTTAAAAGGGGGAAATACATTCAAAGTGAATGGACAATGCCTAAATCCATATCTACAGGCGTGTTTGGAAGAAGTCGACACCGTCTGGTTGTCGGACCCCGTTTACGGGGTAAAGTGAGTTGTTACAGCGAGGTCGTCGCACCCCCGACGCGTATGGGGTGAGAGTCGTGTGCGTAGGGAGAGTCGTGTGTGTAGAGAGAGTCATGTGTGTAGTGAGCGTCGATAGGATTAGGGTACATTCGGGAAAGAGCATTCGCATATTTCGGGAATATTGAGTCAAGTCGCGTTGACCATTGGTATCGAGAGGTTTTAATCCAAAATTGATCGGGAGTATGTTGTGAAAGTGAAAATTTTCAGAGAAGAGCGTTCGAAACCAAGTTAGGGGAAATCCAGGTAAAAAACATGAGCCGAACCGGTTCCTTTATTTTAGGGCCGGACCGGTCAGCCCCGGACCAGTTCCTTTAATTTTGAGGCGGACCGGTCAGCTAGTTTGATTTTCCTGAATATTAAAGGACCGGATCAGTCCGGTTCCCAGGCGGACCAGTCCGCCTTCTGCAGGTCTATTTTTTTTTCCTTCCCTAGATTCACCCCCTTCTCCCCAATCCCATTCATTCCCTCCAATTCGTTTCCCCAACTCCCAACCCTAACCTTTCCCTCCCAAATTCACCCCCATTTCCCTCCAACCCTTTTCCCTCCAAATCCAAATCCAACCCCCACCCCCACTCTTTCACCTATAAATACACACCCAAACCCTCCCCTCCACACCTTCAACCAAACTCCTCTCTTCTCCTTCCCTAATTTTCCAAGCCAAAATCTCTTTTGTTATCATGGCCCAACGCGCTGCCCCCACCAAGTATGACTCCACCGACATCCACCCCTCCGGCCATGGGAAATTCCGCTCCCGCCAAGAGGAGCGATGGTTCCATTGGTTCTTCGGTCCGGATCGCAAACTCCATTTTGAGCGAGCGGTCGAATGGACCAGTCTGCCCCAACTTCGTCACCGCCCTTTTCATGGCTAGGGGCTGGTGCCGATTCCTCAACGAATCGTATGAAGCGGCATGGGCGACCGAGGTGCGCTCCTTTTATGGCACCCTTGTTAGGACGGGCCAATTCGAGGCCCAAGCTTACGTGGATGGGAACGTCATCCCCTTTTCATTGGCCCTTATCACAGCCAAATTGGCCGAATACGATGTTCCCGATGTCCAAGAATTCACTTACCCTCGGAACATCGCCCCGATTGCCAAGGAAGTAATCATGGACCGCATTGCCCCCGATGTTGCATGGACGGGGCAAACTGTCGTCGTTGGACGCCTTAATGAGAAGGCGTGCCTCACTTTTCAGATTGTGTGCGCCAATATCTTGCAAACTGCTAACGACTCAGCGATGCAGCCCCGTTAAGCCACCTTGACCTACCACGTCTTTGACCCGCACACATCCATCCACTTGGCCCACACCTTATACGCCGATATTATGGCCGCTGCCCTGGATGAGAAAGGTGCCGCCCCACTTCCCTATGCTCGTTTGATCACTTCCATCCTCAAGGATTCTAGCATTGCGGCGCCGCTCGACCGAATTCGCCTCTCCGGTCCTTTTGGACAAGGGACCCGCACTAAAAGCGCCAAACAGCTAGCTGTCCTGTGGGCAAGGCGTGGAAGTGATAGTGAAGAGGAGGCTGCCTCGAGCGAGAGCGACGACGAGGAAGAAGAGATCGCCGGTGCGGATGTCGAAATGGGGGATGTCGGTCTGGATGAAGAGTCGGCGGACAAAGAAGACGACCCAAATTTTGAGTGGGCGGGTAGCGACCTTACAAACCGTATGGTGGCTCTTGAGACGCGATTCGACACCTTTATGACCGATTACCGTCGCGATACGAGCTTGATGTTCCATTTCCAAGCGGACATATACCGATCCCAAGGGGATCCCAATGAGCCATTGCCCTCATATTTCTATGATCCCTATAGACCCGATGCACCCGGTTCCTCCCAACCCCCGCCCCAATAAAGCTTGATGTGGTTATGACAGTTTTTATTTATTTTTCCTGTTCACATGTTTGTATGCTTTTCCTTGTAATCGTACCACAGTCTTGTTTGCTATAAAATCTGCATTTTTCTCCATTTGTTTGTTTTATTTATCACACTTATTATTTTGCCTTGTTTAGATTTTAGTCCTTTTTGCTTGAGGACAATGCAAAAGTCTAAGTTAGGGGGGGTCACAAGTGTGTATTTCTAAAACTTCACAAATTTTCAAAAATGCCCAAAAATCTAAAAAAAAACATAAAATTTTGAAAAACCCAAAAATATTTTTGTTCAAAATAAATAAAAATTGGAATTCAAATTTTTTAAAAATATCATTAAAAATCGGTTTAAAGCCTCAAGTTGTAAAATTCAACATACACAAAGCTGAAATTGACTAAAAATGGAAATTGAGCGAAAATTAACGACTTAACGAATAAGTGTGGAGATTAACAAACCCGGTGAGATTCGAACCTACCACTTTTTGCGAGTTTTTAAATTAATCCGAGTTAATTGTTAACTCAAGGTTCTTTTCAGTGCCTAAAAAGTCGTCGAGGATCTCAACCCTTTCATTTTGATCGGTTATGAAAAATGTGTGTGATATTGCCTTGAAAAACGTGCCAAAATTGATCTCTAAACCTAAATTCATCTCGAAACGCATATGGTAACGTAATTGGTATTTTGGACAATGAAGTAGGCCCTCGTTTGTCACCCAAAAATATTGGCCAGAAAAAGATATGAAAAATCATCCATTTTGTAACCCAATTGAGCCGAATAATTTATCCTTTTTATTTCGTAACCCGAAAAATCCAAATAGCCCGAAATTCTGAAAAATGGAAAAAGTCAGAATTTAAGTCCGAAAAGTACATATAAAGGGGCAAGAAAAAAATAGAAATGCTCAACAAAAATAGCAAGAAAAGAAAAGAAGTGAAAAACGGAAAAAATAGAGAAAAAGAAAAAAAAATGAGTAATAGCCCAGAAAAAGCACAAATGGACATCATAAATGAGTTTTCCAATTCCAACCTTCCATACCTCTTTCATTTTACCCAATATACCTTAAACCTGAAAAAGTCCTAACCGAGTCTAAATTGCGAAATTGGTTACCGCGTGGAGGGCTAATACACCAAAAGATAATAAAAGAGATTGAATGCGCGAACAAGCGGCAATGTTCTGGTTTTAAAACCGTAATCCGTTGATGAGATCCTTTTACCATAAAATTTCCGTTTTTCTACTTGTATGCGTGAGTTTATGTCCATTACATTTACTCTTTATATCACGCATACCGAGAGAATAGCCACTTTCCGAGTGATTCATTTGAGAGAGCATTCCGTGAGAAATTGAAATCAAAACGAATTTTCGGGTAAGTAATGCGATGATCAGTGGAAATTGACGGTTATATTTTCGGCTTCGCACACACACACTATGATTTGAGTCGAATTTTGTGGGAATATTCACTGCAAACCCTCGCGAGACACAACTCGTCCTACTAGGGTGACCTAGGGGTTTAAAGGCTTGTTGCATATGCTAAATGCAATCGCTTGCTCGCGGAAAAAGGTATTCTATCCCAACATAATGTTTTTCAAGAGTTATGTCGTGCTAGGATTCTTTTACATTGCTCGGGACGCGCAAAGTTCTAAGTTAGGGGGGTTCGATTAGGCATAAATTCTTCCCAATTTATCCCTTAATTTAGCTACTTTTAGCACCTCAAACAACGCAATCGATGTGACTTTATCTCATAATATTGCTACTGACTTATCCTAACGAGTACATCAAGTTTCTGGTATTTCGTATTGCTTTTAGAGGTATTTGATGTCAAGAAACGAAAGAAGGAAATCGGAAGAATAAAGAAAGAAAAGAAGAAAAGTCAAGAGGGCAAAAGCATAATTTTTACCCGGAATTCGGATGAGGTACCTAAAGAGAAGTTGAAGATATCACTTTCTTGAGCACATAGGAAGAAATGGCACCTCAATCACAGTCCCGGGACAAAAGATATGAACAGTCAAAATTGAGAAAAAAGTCAAACAGGCAGACCGGTCCGCCCAAACCCCGGACCGGTCCGCTGTGCCATACTCCAGAAGACCCCGGATCGAAAGAAAACCGAAGAAGGATGAAAAATAAAAGAATCGGTCTGCCCCGAACCGGTCCGCCAGAAAATAAAAGAACCGGTCCACCCTGGACCGGTCCGCCAAAAAATAAAAAGAACCGATCCGCATCAAGAGGCAGACCGATCCGCCTAAGGCCCGGACCGGTCCGGCTATCGAGATCTTGAAATCTTATCTTCTCCTAAGAAGAGTCCTAGTGCAGCTGAAACTCCTGAATTCTTGTAGGGTATAAAACTCATTTTATTATCATTATTTGCACTGAGAATTTTAATTAATTTTCCATTCTTTTTGAGAAACCCTAGTTTAGATACAATTTACAGTTTTAATTCCAATAGTGAAGATCAGTCAGAAATTATTTTGATTACAAGTTTTCTTAATTGCTGCTGTTACTACTTTGGTGAGATTAGTGAGTTGTTTCCTTTCTTCAATTCTGTTCTACATCAATTCACAAGTTTTCCTTAGATTAATCATGGTTTTCTGCTATTCAAACACTGTTTTCATTACTTTCAGCATGCTAGGCTATATTTTCTAAGGCCGGTATACATGAACCCAGCCTGCTGTGTTAGTTGCATATGTATAACATTAATCCTCTGAATTTAGTGATTGATTACGACCGTATTGCATAGGAACACAAGAATTGTAGATCTTTAGATCTCCTTTGCCTCTGGGTAACCGGGATGCTTTAGAATGCAATTCGAGTGTCACTATCGTGATACCGATTTACTCGTCCTCAGATCAAGTATGATGCGGGCTTGAACCTCATATACGTAATGCTTGGGAGTACTAAATTCTGGGTCAAATTAATCAATTAAATTTACGATTAATATTATAACTGCAATACACTAGGGTTGGGGGATTGTATTCCCATCATGTTTTTCTCATCACATAGTTTAAAGTTTCAACACATTCTTCATCAATATTTTAGATAATTTAGTAATTGCATCTTTTCATAATTTCATAATTTCATTTAGTTGTAGTCAATTCTCGAAACCAAATTATTTTTTCTTTCGTTTTAGAGTCAAAGTTAGGATTCCTTCGTCTTTTCCCATCGTTACAACTTCGTTGTCTTAGTTCCCTGTGGATACGATCCCGACTTACCGGGTTTATTACTAACGCGACAGGCTTGCACTTGAGCCTAGATAGAACGCACATTAGAGACACTTTCTGAGTCGCGTCACTCGGGAACCTCTGGGTAAGTGAATTCTGTAATAAAATCCGCCACATCTTAGCCTTTTAAAGAATACCTTGGCTCATATACGATATCATAGTCCCCTAACTCCACAGCCCAATACATCAATCTTCTGAATTTCTCTGACTTATGCAAATCTTTCCTCAGTGGTATGTTAGTGTATACCACTATGGTATGAGCTTGAAAATATAGCCTCATCCATCTACTATCCTCAATTAAGGCCAGTGCTAACTTCTCCAGCATGGGATATCTGACCTCTGCTCCTCGAAAAGCTTTGCTAGTATAATAAATTTGCTTTTGAACTCCATTTTCCTCCCTGATCAAGGCAGAGCTAACAGCTGATTCAGAAACATCAGAATAAAAATACAACTTTTCTGTCAACATTGATCGTGAGAGTAGTGGGGGTGCTCCTAAGTACTTCCTTTAATTCCAGGAAAACTTTTTTACATTCATCCTTCCATTCAAAGGTTTTTCTGAGCACCTTAAAGAATGGTAAACATCTGTCTGTTGCTCAGGACATAAATCTATTGAGTGCTGCTATATGCCTGGTTAGCCTTTGAACATCCTTTTTACTGATTGGGGATTGCATTTCTATCAAGGCCTTGATCTTATCTGGATTAGCTTCAATTCCCCTTTGATTTACTATATACCTGATAGAAAGAAAACTTTTTGGTGTGTATTTTTGTTTTCGTTGCTTGAAAAGCTCCTCTAATCAAAATCCTCAAATACCTAAAAAATATAATAAACTCAAGTGTAGAGGTAAGTAAGGGTATCAATCCACATTAAGGGGGTAAGCTAGAGACAAACTCAATTGTAATTCAATTTTATTTTCTTTTTGGAATTTTTCTTTTTCTATTTTTTTAGCCTTTTCAAATATCAAAACAATTAGGTGAGGTGAGGTGAAATAACACTAAACTATATGGAAGATCAAATTACAAACTAAAAAGTGACTAAAATGGAAAATAAAGTCTAACACTAAAATATGAGATAAATAAGGTAAATAAATTTGAGAACAATCAAGGAGTGGGATTACACCACAAATTTTAGCTATTCTAACTAATTAATTTAATTAATTGAATTCTCCCAAATTAATATCAAAATTACAAATCAACTCTCGTTGCAAATGTAATTTTAATAATAACCTTTTAGAAAATTAAGTTTAATACCCCACAACTCTAGAAAAATAGATTTACACTCCTTTTTATTAATCACCCGCTAGGATCGATCAATTAAAATTTATGTAAGTCTTAGAAAATAAATTTAAAGTTGAAATTCAAGGAATAATACCGCACTTAAGAAGCTCCTATCTCTAGTTCGAATCTCAAATGGGTATTATAACTTAGAATTATGATTTTCTCTCGAAAATCATTTATCCTCTCTCGAGGCGTAAATTTAAGGGTGAGGAATCAAAATTAACATTCAAAAGGAATTTTCAAGTAATCAAACTAATTAAATTAAAATAACATCAAATAAGGGTTACCCCTTAAAAGGGGATTTAGCCTAACATCATATTAAACATGATAATCAAACAATCAAAGGCTAATAAAATAAAGTATAAGAGAAGAACAATCAAACCAAATCTATTTGAGTGAAATTGGACTCCAATCCTTGAATTTGCAATTTACATCCCTCCAATTAACATCCAAGTGATTTGCAATTAAATAATCACTCAATTAAATCTCTTACAAAATTTAACCTCACAAATATCTAACAAAAATAAAAATAATAAAATAAAACTATTTACAAAATGGTGTTTATCCTAATTTATTTTCTACACTAAACTATCTATAACTCTCTCTAGAATTCTTTTCTCTATTTATATGATAAGTCCTCAAATCGGGTCTTCCATCTTCCTTAAATAGTAGGCATGGAGCATGAGGGTAATTTAGGTAATGGTAAAATGCAATAGCATGGGGTGTGCGCACATGGGGGTAAATTGGGTAATGGAAGTGCACATGTGCATGGCAAAGGTGTGAGGTCATGTAGATGAGGGGAGGTAACAAATCTGATTATGGGGTGAGGGGTTATAAGATGTAGTTGGGGGTATTTTGGGTAAATGGGTATAAAAGGAATAAGTTGGTTAATAATACACATGGGGGTTTATTTATTTGGTCTTTGGTTTGGTTTTATTTTTGGCAGGTGAGAATCGTGTAAAGGCTGGGGGCTAAAATGAGTAGACATGGGAAATGGGTCTTGGACTTTGGGTTGGTATCGAGGGCAGCTCAGGGAAGAAGGTTGTGGGTTCAGAGATTTGTCCGGGTTTAAAGGGGGTTTTTGAGCTGTGGGTCAGGTCCGCTGCTCGTGGGTCAAGTACGGTTTGGCTTCACCGAATTGGGCAGCTCCGGCGAAATGGGCTTGCGAGTTGGACAGGGCAGACCCGGAGATGGATCTCGGGTCACCGAGGTGATTGTCGACGGGTAAGGGACAGCGGGGATTTTCGATATGGGTCGGGTCTGGTGATTTGTAGGGGCTGGAGGTAGGTAGCAACGGGTATGGGCAGAGGGATGCCGGCGGGTAAGGTGGGTTTGGAGAGGGACGCCGACGGTGGGTGATAAGGTTGGTGGGTGGTAATGAGAGAGAGGTGAGGGTCTGTTGGGTGGTGTTCGGTTGTTTGTTGCTGGAGAGACGATGAAGGTGGATGGTGTAAGGTTTGGTTATGGTGGTTTTGTGGTGAGGAGAGAGGAGAGAGAAAGGAATGAGGAAAAATATGATGTTGGTTGGATTGTGTGTGGGTGGGTGTATGGGAATGTGGTTGTGTGTGGCTTACGTGAGGTATTTTGGTGTATAGGTGTTTCGTGTGTGTTAGTGACCCTAAAAAAAATAAAATAAAAATAAAAATAAAATAAAAAAATTAACCTAAAATAAAAATTTAACTAAACTAAAAATAAAAATGACACGACACAACACACTATACAAACTCTAAAAAAACTAAACACGACTAATATAAAAACTATAAAAATAAAAACTAACAAATAAAAAAAATAAAAACAAAATAAAATAATAATAAACTAACTAAAAACTAAGAAAATATAAAAACTAATACACGACGCGCTAAAAATTAAAATATAAAAATCCTAAAAATATACACGACTCAATAAAATAAAATAATAAAATAAACCCTAAAAATAAAATGACACAAATAAAATAAAATGGGACAAACTAAACACACAATTCGGGACAAGTTTAGGTAGGTTTAGGGTAGGCTAGGGTATTCCATAATCCGCACAATTGCCTTGAAGTATGTGTTTTAACACCGCAACGTGCATTCGACCTACAAAATAGACAATCAAGCACATAAGACCCAAATTGCCAAGAATTAACAACTAAAATACGTCTATTCGGGGTATAAAATGTACACTGTTGGGTGATTATCAATACCCGAGGAACCTTCCCTCCTGAAATCCGAAGATGCATTTGGTCGGGTTTAACTTCATTTGGTGCTTCTCCAACTGATCAAACGTCTGGCTGATGTTGGCAATATGATCAGCAGCTTTTTTTCTCTTTGTCAGCATATCGTCGACATACACCTCCATGTTCTTATCTATCCGCTCCTCAAATACTTTTTGCACCAGTCTTTAATAAGTGGCACATGCATTTTTTAGACCAAACGACATAGCATTTAGCAATAAGTTCCTCAGGGAGTAATAAAGGAAGTACTTTCTCTGTCTTCTGGCTTTATTTTAATCTGGTTAAAACCAGAATATGCATCTATAAAACTTAGCAGCTCGTGCCCCGAAGTATCATCCACCAGTTGATCAATTCTTGGCAAAATAAAATGATCCTTTGTGCACGCTTTGTTCAAGTTAGTAAAATCTACACACATCCTCCACTACATTGGCCAATCAGTTCGGGTACTTCACATCTTCAATAAAGAAAGATTTTTGAAGCTTCTCCACTTTTTCCTGTATAGTCTGGTTCTTCTTAGAGATGAAAACTCTTCTTCGCTGCTTTATAGGTTTAACCTCCTTACTAACATTAAGCTCGTGGCACAGGAAATTTGGGTATATGCCAGGCTTATCTTCGTGGCTCCTTGCGAACACCTGCTATCTTTTTCTCAAAAAGGCCACCAACCCCTATTTAAGAATAGAATCCAATGATGCTCCCATTTGAGTCGTTCGCTCTGATTTATCATCATTCAGAATAATGCTTTCTATTGCCTCCATCACTTGGCCTTTTACGAGCTCTGATTCATCTCTTAGATCTAAGATTTCAACCTCAGATTCGTTGTTTGGCTCAGACATATCTACTTGATAAGTGGTTATTTTCCTCTTTACTTTTACCATATCTTCCTCCTCGGTAGATAAATAGTTGCATTATCGAGCTACTTTCTGATCTCCTTTTACTACTCCAACTCAAAAGTTGGTCGGGAACTTTAGGCATTGAAGAATAGTAGAAGGTACAACTTTAAATTTCTTTAGACCTACTCTTTCCATGATCATGTTGTAAGCGGAATGAACATTTTTGTCCATTACACAGAATCTCACTTTCTCTGTCCTTCTCACCGGCTATGTCCTGATCAACACATCTAACTTGATTGTTCCCAATGGAAATACCTTTTCACCAGAGAATCCAATGAGGGCCTGTGGTAAGGCTCCAATTGGCTAAGTTTTAGATCCAAACTATCAAAATAGGGATAGAACATAATGTCCGTCAAACTGCCATTATTCACTAATGTTCTTACTACCAGTACGTCTTTCATTCTGACTTTGATCACTAAAGAATCTTCGAGGATACCATACTCCGGATAGATCATTCTTGGAAAATTCAATTATGAGTTTATCCTTATTGACTTTCATTAGTTGGTCTTCCTCAGCAAGGTTGATTCGCTGGATATAGGAACAAGCTTGAGCCTCCTCGAGATAAGCCTTCTTTTTATCTATATGATCTCCTCCTACTGCATCTTCACCTGTAATCATATAGCAATCAAAGGATCTAAAGATGAGTATGACTACCTCGCATTCACGTTGTCTAGGATTCTTGGGGAGATCAGGATCGTCTTCTGGATCATCGTAATGGTTCATCTTCTTATCTTCTATAGGCTTAACAGGTGATTTAGATCTCTGTCAATCTCTATCTCCATCTCTTCCACCAGCTTATCGATCAACAAATCTGTCCAATTTTCCTCTTTCGATGAGAGCCTCTATCTCATTCTGGAGAGTAATACACCGGTCTTTGTGAAATTCATAATACTTGGACTTATCCCTCTTATTAGTAGGTGATCTCAACTTTTCAGGCCAACTCAAATCATTTTTGTGTTTGATTTCTTCCAAAATATGGTGTATACCCACCGGTAAGGGAGTGTAATTGGTATATTTTTTGAGCCGATCTAGGCTTTCTTTTGTTTTCAAATTCTTGTGCTCATTGTGATTCGTGTCCTCCTTCTTATCTAACTTCCCTTCAGACTTCACTTTCGCTTTTGCATCTGAATTCTTTTTAGCAACCATAGCTTCCTCAGTGTTCATAATCTTCGCTTCTTTGGCCAATAATTTCGTCATCGTCTTTGGGGGATCTTTTGCCAAAGTATAATATAGTTTGTCAGGGAGCAAACCACTCATAAGGGAAGTGATTGCAGTCTTCTCCTTGTAATCGATAACCTCTAATTTCTCATTGTTGAAACGAGTGATGTAATCCCTAGTACTTTTTCCCACCTTCTATCTCACACTAAGAAAATGAGCTACTCACTTCACTGGTTTGGCTCTAAAGTGTGACACCCCGACTAATTAAATACCGGGTAGCTACTCCTTTATTTAATTAAATCAAAACGCCAAGTTGGCTCAGTTAATAGCATCACTGTCGAAAACATTTTATATTTACTAACCACCTAGTATTTAAAAAGTAAGTTGCCAAATTTTAATTAAAGTCTGATTAACATACAACAAGTGTAATGAAGAATAATAACACCATTCACCATAATGAAGTAAATAGAATAACCGTCACATGATATAAGTAAATCTGGAGGAAAACTCCTCACAACATAATCCCACAACTGAATTAAATAATGAAATACTGAATATTGAATGAATACATGCCAAAGTCTGAAAATCTGAAATGGAAATGTATCTAATAGAATTTGGGAAACATGCCCTACAACTGAGGAATACTGAGTAAGGAATCCAAATGATATAAGCGTCTAAAAGCAAATCCCTGTAGCTCCCACAAACAGCTACAGCTCGTCATCTGAGTAAGAATCCTATGCATGGTGTCCTTGTGGCTGGGCACCTAAAATGGTTTTACAAAAAGTAGATTTGAAAGCAAACGGGTCAGAGCCCGAATGTGGAGATATTTTAAAAACCTGCAAGTGCTTTAAAAACATTTAAAACAGTATATGCAAAAATACATGTTAGGACGTGCTCTCACATGAGATACTCACCTCTCGTCTAACTGTGCACTCCTAACGTTCCTGTACCCATTCATGTGTTATCTCATAACTATCTAAAGAGTTTCTAACACTTCTACTCAGTTCACGCTTAAGTTCCAACCTTAACAATTAAATAGGGAGTTCTACTTTAATTCCCGGATTCCTAATTATTAACAAAACCATTAATTGATAAAAGTTCTCTCTTTTTATCTTTTCAAAACATTACCATAACTATACTCACAATTTAACATAGTAAATTCCTTCTCATTTAACCGTATATTTTCACAACATAAATATACAATATAAGCACCCAAAGGCTAAGCTGCGGTGCACACATACTCTGCTATCCATCCCGGTACATCACGTACATAAGGATCACATATTCCGAATCTCTCAGGAATTGTTCAGATAACAACATCTCAAATAGTGGAGGCGAACACAGTCACCATCACATGGGTCACGCACATACATACGCTCCCACGATCAGCAGACTTATTAATATCACAATAAGTCCTTCTATGACCTATGTTCATCGAGGTAACCAATCTAAATCCGGGCAACACAAGGATAAGAAGGCCCTAAGCGAACGTAAACCTCCCGTGATAGCAAGTATGGTAGGTATGTCATACACATAAAGTTATATACTAAGCATTCACACATCTTAGATATATCGATATTAATAAAGGTATTCTCTACATCTTTATACCATTATTCCAAATTCAAATATTTTAAGTATCCCAATAATATATAAATTAAATAGTCGACACGTCTCACGTCGTAATTTCTTAAACTTAAAACCTATCTCACATGGACTATTAAGTTCCCATTATTCACACATATAACATCTTTATACCTAAGGTCTTTACTTCTGCCCTAAACCTTATTCCATCAAATTATTCAAATTTGCACTATTAACCCAAATATTATCTCACATAACGAATTTCATCAATTTAGAATAATTCCTCAAATTAAATTCCAATTAAAGTCCAATCTCATAATCATGTCTACTGGTCTTCCTTAAGGTTAAGGGTATTCACAATGTCTCCAATAATATTATTCAAGGGTTAACACCATTAAAATTCAATTAAGGAAAAACTTTACTCATTCTGGGAAGGTCGATCGATCGACCTTTACCTTCGATCGATCGATGGAATAAATTCAAATCCACAAGTGACAAGGTATAGAGCATCTAAATAAACCCACAATAATATAAATCCACTAATCTCAATCTCTTCAATTACAACAAGTCTCTCGAATTAAAATTACAACTATCTAACTCGAAAATAAAATACAAATCTCCAAAGCTCTATACATCAAAATAATACAAATCTTTCCCAAACATTCCTCGCTAAAATCAATCTCCATAGCACCCCAAAATCCGCGTTAACCTGCCACTAAAAGAAAATATGGGGAAGTACACAATATGACAGGAAATATGCTCAACAAATATATGTTAGCGATGAATAAAACGTAACAACACGAGTACGAATATTCAAATCAAAATGCAAATCTCAAAGCATTTATCAATACAATTTCTCAACAACACTTTAACCGGGTCACCAGGCCTCACCACATCCGTATATGCTTTATTAAGCCATAGCTCGGGAAACAGGAATTTTGGCGGGTGCCCAACATTCGTGCCATATTGAAATCTCATGACAACGTGCTCAACCACAATATAATGATACCACGTGAATCAAAATAATTTCAACAATTATTTTCCATATTTCAATGAATTTATCAATTCAAATATGAGTTCAATTAAACAAGAATTCAAAGAGAATGACACTCGCGAGATTTAAGGAGCATATTGTGTAAAACTCCATACCTCAAACCATGATGAGAAACCAACGATCACATCCTCAAGAACAACAGAAGATCTACAAAAGCTCCTCCAATAACCTCCAACAAAGTAGCCCCAAGAACACCTCTAATCTAAGGTTGGAACTCACAAATCTCAAGGGCCAAAGTATAATTAAAAAGGAGAGGAATATAAAATATATTTGCTTCCAAACTTTGTGCCAAATGTAGGTTAAAAGGCTTGCCCAAGACTTCCTATTATAATGCAAAGAAATGAAGAGTTGGAATCCAAAAGACTCCTTTAAATAAGGCAAAGAAATGAAGAGTTGGAAGTCAAAACAACTCTTGAAAATTACTTAATGTTAGCCGACTTAGAATTCCAAGAGTTAAAAATATTTAAAAATCATTTTAAAATCCGTTTTGACTCCGTTTTCAAAACCGTTTGAAATTCTCGCCTTTAAAAATAATAACCAACATATTTGAGCAATAAAAATAATTTTATCAAAAACTTTATTTTCCTCCATTTTCCATAAATTAATTAAAATAGCCCAAAATTACGCGGGTTGTTACACTTCCCCACTAACAATGGAATTTCGCCCTCGAAATTTGCCGATTGCCTAACTCTAAAAAATCAGGCCACTACACTAACTACAAAAATAAATCACGTCTCCAAAAAATAAATTCCTCACATCTAATACCGCAACCTAACACGAATATCACCTAAAATTTTCTATCTCAAAAAATTGCTAACCACGCAATGAACCCAAAACCCAAGACCCAAGGGTTGTCGTATACCTAAGCTTTGATACCATTTGTAACACCTCGTCCGCCCAGGGAGAGCGAACGGAGCGCTAATGTGATAATATACACATTTAACCGTATAATTTCACAACATAAATATACAATATAAGCATCCAAAGGCTAAGCTGCGGTGCACACATACTCTGCTATCCATCCTACATCACGTACATAAGGATCACACATTCCGAATCTCTCAGGAATTGTTCAGATAACAACATCGCAAATAGTGGAGGCGAACACAGTCACCATCACATGGGTCACGCACATACCTACGCTCCCACGATCAGCAGACTTATTAATATCACAATAAGTCCTTCTATGACCTATGTTCATCGAGGTAACCAATTTAAATCCAGGCAACACAAGGATAAGAAGGCCCTAAGCGAACGTAAACCTTCCGTGATAGCAAGTATGGTAGGTATGTCATACACATAAAGTTATATACTAAGCATTCACACATCTTAGATATCTCGATATTAATAAAGGTATTCTCTACATCTTTATACCATTATTCCAAATTCAAATATTTCAAGTATCCCAATAATATATAAATTAAATAGTCGACACGTCTCACGTCGTAATTTCTTAAACTTAAAACCTATCTCACATGGACTATTAAGTTCCCATTATTCACACATATAACATCTTTATACCTAAGGTCTTTACTTCTGCCCCAAACCTTATTCCATCAAATTATTCAAATTTGCACTATTAACCCAAATATTATCTCACATAACGAATTTCATCAATTTAGAATAATTCCTCAAATTAAATTCCAATTAAAGTCCAATCTCATAATCATGTCTACTGGTCTTCCTTAAGGTTAAGGGTATTCACAATGTCTCCAATAATATTATTCAAGGGTTAACACCATTAAAATTCAATTAAGGAAAAACTTTACTCATTCTGGGAAGGTCGATCGATCGACCTTTACCTTCGATCGATCGATGGTGATCGATCGACTGAAGAACATCGATCGATCGAACGCACCAGGTCTGTTACGGACTGCTTCATTTTGCAGTTAAAATTTCGTCCCCAAACTCCATTTTTAAGCATGAAACTCCAAGACAAGGTTACTATAACATTATACTATCATCCTACAACAGTATTAACATTCTAAGTCCCATAATTCATCCTTTAAAGGCTTAGTTTAGATCAAAACTACATCAAAATAATTTCCAGAATTCTTCCATTCAAGAACATCATTAAACTTCTTCTAACTCCATTTTTAAATCATCAAAGGTTCTGTTTAGAACATATAATTCGTCCAGAATATCACTACATGCAATTCCTACATAAATCATGGCTTTTAACTTCCAATTAATGGGTCTAAATTATCTTCAAAAATCAATTTCGAAAATTCCTAAACATGGAAAACATAGCTTGAATCAAATGAGTTTAAACCACTTGCCTTAATCTATCTCTGAATTTGGTGTTGAATCTTGAAGTTAAGTCTGTCCTCTCTCTTTCTTTCTGCAGAATTCTTTCATTCTCTCTCTCTCTCAAGCTCTTCCCAAGGTTGAAGACAATGGAGTTGTGGAGGTGTATTTGGTTTTTGGTAAGTTGGGATTGTATATCAACTTCTCCCGTAGCCCATATTGTCTCTTAGTGTAGTTAGTGGGTTAAGTGGGTTAAAGAAATAGTCAGATTGTAATTACAATTTTCGTCACTTTTTAATTCCCAAAAATACAAATTACCAAAATACCCTTTATGATGCCGGTATGGCCTAAAAATACCCCGGAACCCAAACTAAACTTCCGGCTAGTGTTTTCTGACTATCTCGACCCTTCCAGACGCGTTGGCGCACTCAAAACGACCATACGGTTAATGGAACTAAAATTCACTTTTTTTAATTTAAAATAAAATACCATAACGTGGCGGTCACACGCGTCAAACAAAATTCCCAAATTGCCGTATTTAAATTTCACGACAATTTCAATAATACCAATATTCATATAATGCCAAGTATGCACGTTATAATAAAATACTAACTCACATCTCGTTAATATTTTAATCCGGATTAATTTCTAATTAATAAACATTTAATTCAATTAATCCCCAAAAATAAATATCACAGAAAATACGGGGTATTACATACTTCCCCCCTAATAACTGAATTTCGTCCCGAAATTCGGAACTAGAAAGTACCTGGTAAGAATAACTCTGGATAACGTTCGCGCATCTCATCCTCGCGCTCCCATGTGGACTCCTCGACATTATGATGTCGCCACTGAACACGCACTAACGGAACTATCTTTGACCTCAGTTTTCGCTCACTTCGGTCCAGAATAGCAATCGGTCCCTCCTCATAGGAGCTATCTGGCAGGAGATCAATGTCCTCCACAGCAATGAGAGAATGAGCCAAATTATCTCTAAGGTATTTCCTAAGCGAGGAAATATGAAACACATCGTGAATCCGATGCAAATGCTCCGGTAACCCAAGTCTATACGCAACCGGTCCGATCCGCTCAATAATAGGAAATGGTCCCACATATCTCGGTGCCAACTTCCCTTTCTTCCCGAAACGCATAATCCCCTTCATAGGAGATACTCTGAGCAAAACCTGGTCCCCCACTTGGAACTCTCTGAAGAATCTCTTCGCATCAGCATAGCTCTTCTGCCTGTCCTGAGCTACCCGAATGCGACTCTGAATCAATTCTATCCTTGCCGAAGTATCCTGAATCACTTCCGGCCCAAGTAGTTTGTTGTCCCCCACCTCCAACCAACATGCTGGGGAACGACAAGGTCTACCGTACAACGCCTCAAATGGAGCCATGCCAATGGTGAACTGGTAGGAGTTGTTGTAAGCAAACTCCACCAGTGGAAGATACTGTTCCCATCCACCCTCAAAGTCAATGGTGCACATACGTAGCATGTCCTCCAACATCTGATTTGTGCACTCGGTCTGCCCATCGGTCTGCGGGTGGTACGTCGTACTCAATCGCAACTCCGTGCCCATGGCCTGCTGAAAACTCTCCCAAAACCGTGAAACAAATATCTTGTCTCGGTCATACACGATATTTAAGGGCACCCCGTGAAGTCTCACTATCTCTGAAATAAAGAGCTGGGCATACTGTCCCGCAGTGTAGTCTGTCCTTACGGGTAGAAAATGAGCGACTTTTGTCAACCTGTCCACAATTACCCAAATGGAGTCGTGACCCCTCTGCGACGTAGGCAACCCCGTGATAAAGTCCATAGAGATGCTCTCCCACATCCACATCGGGACCTCTAACGGCTGTAGTAGTCCTGCCGGTCTCTGATGATCCACTTTTACGATCTGACAAGTGGCGCATTTTGAAACAAACTCGGCAATATCTCTCTTCATCCCGCTCCACCAATACTGACGTCTCATGTCTTGGTACATTTTGTCCCCTCCGGGATATACCGCGAACCGTGAGCCATGCGACTCTGCCATCACCTCATGCCGCAATTCCTCCCCTTCCGGAACCACCAATCTCCCATTGAAGCGTAATCCCCCGTCTGAGCCAACGGTATAGGATTCGGCTCCCTCTTCCAATAATCGAACTATCTGCTCATGACAGAACGAGTCGTTTGCCTGTGCCCTCACTACTTTCGTGACAATCTGCGGTGTAACAGTCATCACAGACATGAATGATCGGGCCACTGCATCCTGGTGTCCCAATTCCTTCCACTTGGCCTTCCACACATCTGCCACCTCCTCTACCGGTCTACGGCTCAACGCGTCTGCCACCACGTTAGCCTTCCCCAGGTGATACTGGATATCGAACTGATAATCTTTCACGAATTCAAGCCACCTCCGTTGCCGCATATTCAACTCCTTCTGCGTGAATAGGTACTGTAGGGACTTGTGATCCGTGAACAATCGAAACTTCTCCCCCAACAGGTAATGTCTCCAAATACGAAGGGCAAATACCACTGCCGCTAACTCCAAGTCATGGGTAGGGTAATTCTTCTCGTGAGGCTTAAGCTTACGGGAAGCATAAGCTATGGCCTGACTCTCCTGCTGCAGTACACCTCCAAGTCCTTGTAAGGACGCATCGGTGTAAACAAGATACTCAACTCCCGGTCTCGGCAATGCTAACACAGGTGCTGAGGTTAACTTGTCCTTCAACTCATCAAATGCAAACTGACAGGCATCACTCCAAATGAACGGCACACCTTTACGGGTTAGGTGTGTCATGGGACCTGCTATCGTGGAGAAACCCCGAATAAACCTCCTGTAGTATCCTGCTAGGCCCAAGAAACTATGGATCTCCGATTGTGTCGTGGGCTGTCCCCACTCCCTCACCGCGGATACCTTCCCCGGATCAACCGATATTCCCCGGTCGGAAATAATATGCCCTAAAAACTGAACCTCCTTCAGCCAAAACCCACACTTCTCATATTTTGCATACAACTCATTCTGGCGCAGTGTCTGCAAAACTAGCCTCAAGTGCTCGGCGTGCTCCTCCTCAGTCTGGGAGTAAACCAAAATATCATCGATGAAGACAATGACAAACTAGTCTAGGAAATCCCTGAACACCCTATTCATCAAGTCCATAAATGCTGCTGGAGCGTTGGTCAAACCAAAAGGCATAACTCAAAACTCGTAGGAACCATATCTCGATAAGAACGCAGTCTTCGAGACGTCCTCCTCCCTGATACGCAACTGATGGTAACCAGATCGCAAATCAATCTTTGAGAAGCAAGAAGCTCCTCTCAACTGGTCAAATAGGTCATCGATTCGAGGCAACGGATACTTATTCCGTATCGTGACCTTGTTTAACTCCCAGTAGTCCACACACAATCTCAGTGAACCATCTCTCTTCTTCACGAACAACACAGGGGCACCCCACGGTGAAGTACTCCTCCGAATAAACCCCTGACCCAACAACTGCTCAATCTGATCCCGTAACTCCCTCATCTCAGCTGGAGCCATACGGTACGGTGCTCGTGCTATAGGTCTCGTATCTGGTAACAAGTCTATAACGAAGTCTATCTCTCGACTGGGGGGTAGGCCTGGTATCTCCTGAAACACATCCGAATACTCCCTGACGACTGGGATCGAATCTAAAGGAATCACAACCTCCTTAAAGGTATCCTCCTCAATGTAATATAAATGAGCGGTCGAGCCTCCCTCTGGGCGAGGCATCGCCACTACAAACATCTCTTGCCCCGGAATGGCAAAAATAATGCTTCCACCGAAGCAATCAATCATGGATCTATAATCAGCGAGCCAATCCATACCGATAATCACATCGTGAACATGCATATCTAATACCAACATGTCCGCAGGTAATACCAAACCACCAATCTCTACCCCCACTCCCCGACATATAAAGAATATAAGTGACCCACTCCCCAATGGTGAGTCGACACACGTCAGTGTGCTCTCCACTGTGGCTAGCAACCCTAAAGCCTTCGCGAAATGTGTAGCTATA
Organism: Sambucus nigra; assembly: GCA_949130495.1. Taxonomy (NCBI): domain Eukaryota; kingdom Viridiplantae; phylum Streptophyta; class Magnoliopsida; order Dipsacales; family Adoxaceae; genus Sambucus; species Sambucus nigra. The sequence continues at coordinate 653,235,371 of OX422210.1, read as the reverse complement.
AAACAATGTGTAGCCCCCGTATCAAACAGTACCCGACCCATAGTGCCATGGATAGAAAACGTACCCTCAATCGCGGGCGGTGCCTGTGGGACTGCTGCCTGGTGGACGTTGTAGACACGTCCATACTGTAGCTGCCCCTGCTGAACCGGGACTGCTGGAATGGGTGGCAATGCTGCCATCTGTGGCGGTGCGGGAAGAGCGGCGGGAAACATAGGCCTCTGCGGCTCCTGGCGAGCTCCCTGCTGCTGCTGCTGCTGTGGGGCCCTTCCCCTATCAGGACAGTCCTGGTGTTTATGGCCAGTCTTGCCACAAACGAAACACTTCCCTGGGAAGTTCCCTCCTCTCTGCCCCTGCTGTCCCCGGCCCTGGTGGCCGTTACCGTTCCTCCCTTGGCCCTGTTGGCCCTGCTGAAACTGCTGATGTTGACCATTTTGACCCTGCTGGCCCTGATGGCCGTTATGACCCTGCTGGCCATTCCGGAATCCTCCCTGACCGTTCCTGAAACCTCCTGAACGGAACCTCTTATGATCCCCCTGCTGGAAACCCTGATCAATCTGCCTCTGCCCCTGAACAGATTGTGCCCCACCGGCACCATGTCCTCCAGTCCTGCCCTGATGGCTAGACTCTCCCGATCTCTTGCCCTCAGCCATATGAAAGCGGTGATCCTGGCAGTGTAATAAAGCAGCGTTAACCACATCAGAATAAGTGGCCAACGAAAGGTTCCCTAACAGATGCTGACGGATCCTCCATGTCAACCCGTCGGTGAATTTCTCAATCTTCTTCTTTTCTGTCGGTATCTCATCAGGAACGATATTCAACAGATTAGTGAACTCGGCCTCATACTCGGCCACGGTCTTGCCCTCCTGCCTCAGACTCATCAATCTCCTCCTCATTTCCGTATGAACAGCTGACGGAAAGTACTTGCGGTCGAACCGCACCCAGAACTCCTGAATCGTGAGAGTATCCCTCTCCTCTACGGTGGTAATAGACTCCCACCACTGCAATGCAACTAGCTTGAAAGTAGCTAGCACCTGCTTCTGAACATCCGTGCACTCATACATCCTCAAGTGCCGCTGTATATCCTTCCTCCACTGGCTCGAGGCTACCACGTCTGAGCTACCTGCAAACTCTGGCGGATGCGCTTTCTGAAAAGCGTCACGTACACGTTCCCAAGCAGACGGGAATGCATTTGTCTGTACTGGAGCGGAAACCGGCGCCTGAGGCGGTGCCTGCTGAACTACGGCAATGGCGGCATTTACCGCTTGGGCTACAATAGCTGCAACCTCAGCGGCGTTCATCATGCCCTGAACCGGTGCGGGCGGTGGTTCTGGCGTCGCATTCCTCGGAACTCGTCGTGCACGTCGTGGAGGCATTCTGAAATAAGAATAAAGTCTATAAGTTCGCAGTTATAAACTTAAAATAGCTGAAGAACGTAGCATAAACAAAAGAATAGAACAGTCCTAAAAATATAGGGCTCTATATCAAAGAAAGCTCAGCGGAAACATAATAAGCCGTTCAGATCCTAAAGGACACTAGAACCTGATGCTCTGATACCACCTGTGACACCCCGAGTAATTAAATACCGGGTAGCTACTCCTTTATTTAATTAAATCAAAACGCCAAGTTGGCTCAGTTAATAGCATCACTGTCGAAAACATTTTATATTTACTAACCACCTAGTATTTAAAAAGTAAGTTGCCAAATTTTAATTAAAGTCTGATTAACATGCAACAAGTGTAATGAAGAATAATAACATCATTCACCATAATGAAGTAAATAGAATAACCGTCACATGATATAAGTAAATCTGGAGGAAAACTCCTCACAACATAATCCCACAACTGAATTAAATAATGAAATACTGAATATTGAATGAATACATGCCAAAGTCTGAAAAACTGAAATGGAAATGTATCTAATAGAATTTGGGCAACATGCCCTATAACTGAGGAATACTGAGTAAGGAATCCAAATGATATAAGCGTCTAAAAGCAAATCCCTGTAGCTCCCACAAACAGCTACAGCTCGTCATCTGAGTAAGAATCCTATGCATGGTGTCCTTGTGGCTGGGCACCTAAAATGGTTTTACAAAAAGTAGATTTGAAAGAAAACGGGTCAGAGCCCGAATGTGGAGATATTTTAAAAACCTGCAAGTGCTTTAAAAACATTTAAAACAGTATATGCAAAAATACATGTTAGGACATGCTCTCACATGAGATACTCACCTCTCGTCTAACTGTGCACTCCTAACGTTCCTGTACCCATTCATGTGTTATCTCATAACTATCTAAAGAGTTTCTAACACTTCTACTCGGTTCACGTTTAAGTTCCAACCTTAACAATTAAATAGGGAGTTCTACTTTAATTCCCGGATTCCCAATTATTAACAAAACCATTAATTGATAAAAGTTCTCTCTTTTTATCTTTTCAAAACATTACCATAACTATACTCACAATTTAACATAGTAAATTCCTTCTCATTTAACCGTATATTTTCACAACATAAATATACAATATAAGCACCCAAAGGCTAATCTGCGGTGCACACATACTCTGCTATCCATCCCGGTACATCACGTACATAAGGATCACACATTCCGAATCTCTCAGGAATTGTTCAGATAACAACATCGCAAATAGTGGAGGCGAACACAGTCACCATCACATGGGTCACGCACATACCTAAGCTCCCACGATCAGCAGACTTATTAATATCACAATAAGTCCTTCTATGACCTATGTTCATCGAGGTAACCAATTTAAATCCAGGCAACACAAGGATAAGAAGGCCCTAAGCGAACGTAAACCTCCCGTGATAGCAAGTATGGTAGGTATGTCATACACATAAAGTTATATACTAAGCATTCACACATCTTAGATATCTCGATATTAATAAAGGTATTCTCTACATCTTTATACCATTATTCCAAATTCAAATATTTCAAGTATCCCAATAATATATAAATTAAATAGTCGACACGTCTCACGTCGTAATTTCTTAAACTTAAAACCTATCTCACATGGACTATTAAGTTCCCATTATTCACACATATAACATCTTTATACCTAAGGTCTTTACTTCTGCCCCAAACCTTATTCCATCAAATTATTCAAATTTGCACTATTAACCCAAATATTATCTCACATAACGAATTTCATCAATTTAGAATAATTCCTCAAATTAAATTCCAATTAAAGTCCAATCTCATAATCATGTCTACTGGTCTTCTGATTGGGCATAAATATTGTATATTTATTCCCCTAATTTCAGTACTTTTGTGAACCCGAGTGATGTAACAGATATGGATTTGATTCAAATTTATGCTACTAACCTTCGTTGGCGAGTATTTCGTGTTTCGTGCTTCTCTTATTGGTTTTACAGGTTAATTATGCAAGCAGTGCAAAAGAGGAAGCAAGACAGTGCAAGAAAAGCTAAGAAGGCAAGTTCAAGGGCATTTTCGTAATTTTTCAACCTTATTCCTGAAGTGGGTCCTTCTAGAAAGTTGAAGATCTCGGAACAATGAGCACACTGGAAAAAACGGGACCCAAATCCGAGCTACGGTTGAAAAGTTATGCTCAGTTGAAGTTGAAGAAAAATCCAAGAAAAGAAGAGAAAAACCAGAAAAAAATCTAAGTGCTGAGAGCAAGACCAGGCTGGTACATGCGAACCGGTTCGCTGTACCTGCGAACCGGTTCGCTGTACCTGACACGCGAATTTTGTCTTTCATTTGGATTGGTCTCCAAGTCTCCTAAGAGGTTTACAACACCCCAAACTTGTGGGGAACGAAGGCATTAACCTAAGAGCAGCTTTTAGGGCCATTTTTAGAGAGTTTTTGATAGAGAAAAAGGGGAGGAACATCTAGGAACATCAAGGGATTATATTTCTTCAAGATTTCATTGTTTCGGGTTTGCTTTTCTAGTTTTAATTCAAGATTCTTGTTTCTTATTGATTATTCTTGCATGCTTTGTTTTCCTATTTGATTCAACTTGTTTTCGCATTCATAATACGTATTTACATGCTTCTAGTTAGTTTCATCATGAATTCCTACACGTGCAACGTCATTATTTCATGCATTAGTCAATTTAACATGTCCGGCTAGGTTTTTCAAGGTTGGGATGCATGAACCAAACCTGATGTGTTAGTGCGTGTGTATAACGTCGATCCGCTGAATTTAATGATTAATTTAAATCGTATCGCGTGATTTCTTAAGAATTGTAGATCTTTATATCTCGTTTGCCTCTGGGTACTCGTGATGATTTAGAGTACAATTTGAATGCAATTACCGCGATACCGATTTACTCATCCTCAGATTAGGTATGACGCGGGCTTGAACCTCGTATACATAATGCTTGGGAGTACTAAATTCCGGGTTTGAATTAATCGGATAAATTTATGATCAACGTTATCACTGCATTACACTAGGGTTGGGGGAGTGTATTCCCATCCTGTTTTTCTCATCATTTAGTTAAAAGTTTCAGTTTAATTCTGCATTCTTCATTTAGATAATTTAGTTAGTTGCATTTTTCATTATACTTTCATAATTGCATTTAGTTTAATCCATCTCAAAAAGCCAAATCAATCTTTTTCTTTTCTTCTTAGAGTCATCGCTAGGATTCCTCAATCTTATCCCGTCGTCACAACTCCGTTGTCCTTTTTCCCTGAGGATCGATACCCGACTTGTCGGATTATTACTTGAACGATAGGCTTGCACTTGAGCCTAGAGAGCACACACTTTAGATACACATTCTGAGTCGTGTCAAGTTTTTGGCGCCGTTGCCGGGGAATTAGGTAGACTTAGGATTAGATCGAGTTAATCCCAAACTTTGACCAAAAATTCAAAAATCCAAAAAATTAAAAAATTTAAAAAAGCACAAAAAGATTCACCATCATCATTTCTCCTGAGCTTAATGCAAAATCCTGAAACCACTTCCACACCTCATAATACTCCCACCCATATTCACGAAAACCCTATCGTGGAGTATAACCCAGACAGTCCCCACACTCCAAACGCCCCACAATTCTGGATCCCACCTCCCACACCGTCACACTCCATCTCTAGCAACACTCCTTTCTCCTTCGTAGGACACACTTCGTGCACACCCAGTGAGAACGCCGAATCGTCGAGTGAAAGAGAGATGTCGCAGCACAGTAATGCACCTACCGGTGAGGACGAGCCCCCGTACCTCCCATTGAGAGAATTCTTATATCCCGAGCGAACTGTCACTCCGGGATGCATTATACTCCCGTCTAATGCCGGACAATTTCGTTTCAAAAATGGGATGATCCAGACACTACCGCATTATCACGGTATGGATTCTGAAAAGCCATACCTCCACATAAGGGAGTTTGAGGACGTGTGTGATACTCTCAACGATCAAACCTGCACACAAGAGGTAATCCGCCTCAAACTTTTCCCATTCTCGCTTAAAGATAAAGCTAAAGCTTGGCTATGGTCTTTACCTCCAAGCTCGATTCCATCCTGGAATGAGCTACAGTCTAAATTTCTCAAGAAATTCTTCCCAACACATCGAACAATCTCTATAAAGGCTCAAATTCAAGCATTCAGGCAACAAGAAAATGAGCCTTTCCATCGATGTTATGAATGTTTCAACGAGTTAGTGGCTTCATGCCCCCATCATGGATTTGATCCATCGCAAATCATCTCCTTTATCTATAATGGGTTAAATCTTAATTCTAAACAGCTTGTTGAAACCATGGGAAGTGGTCCATTTGTCGATCTAGATGCCCATGACGCTGATCTTCACATGAGGTATGTTGCCGAGACTACCCAATCCTGGGATACCTCTGATCCGAACGCTCAAAACCGAAATCGACAATCTACCACCGCTCCGTCGACATCCGGTCTATTACACGTAGATAAGAATTCTATGTCGGACTGTCGGTTGGACACCATTGAGAGAGGACTGCGAGACTTATGTGAGGTAGTTGGATCCATCAAGAATCCCGTCGAAAAGGTGTGTGCAATTTGTGAGGCGGGACATTCAACTGAGGAGTGTCCGACGATACCCGCCTACAAAGTAATGTTGCAAGAGCAAGTTAGTGGGATAGGAGGCTTTAAGGGTAATTTCGGTGCCCCGCACGGGAATTCATACAACCCTTCGTGGAAAAACCATGCCGGTTTTAGCTACGGGCAACAACATGCCGCAATGAACCCTCTTTCACATGTTGCCCCTCCTCCTCCACAACAATTTCAACAAGCTCCGCACATGCAGGGACATATGCAAGTGCCACCACCTCATGGAAATTATATCCCGCCACAGCGGAGAACTTTCGAGGATACCGTGAATCAATTCATTGCAAACCAGACCGCAACCAATGCCAAATATGATCGTCTGATCGGCGACATAAATGCGAATCTGTCTAAAATACAATCCTCGTTAAGTGTTCAAGAGAAGGGCAAATTCCCTGCCCAAGGCCAAAGACCTCTCCAAGGTCAAACTAGTGTTAGCTCGACGCTCCATGACCATCCTGAGCAATGTAGCGCAATTACCACTCTACGCAGTGGGAGGGTAGTTGACTTGTCACCTCCCCCACGAGACATACTTAAAGACAAGGAGATTTCGCCCGGCACGAAAGAGGCCGAAGATGTCCCCTTGAATGAAGGTGATGAAAATGACACTAGTGAGCCTGAGGTAGTAGCGAAACCACCCACCGCGGCACCATTTCCTCAAAGGTTGATTCCTTCACAGAAAGGATGCCCACGTGATGAAGTGCTAGAAGTACTTAAGCAAGTGAAGCTAAACTTGCCCTTCCTTGATGCCATCAAGCAAATTCCAGCCTACGGCAAAGTTATCAAAGATTTGTTGACGGTAAAAAGGAAGATGAAGGTAAAAAAAAATGTCTTTCTAGCACAGAATGTGAGCTCCATTCTACTCAATGATCTCCCACCTAAATTCAAAGATCCCGGTGCACCCACCATTTCCTGCATCATTGGAGAAAACAAAATCGAAAAAGCCTTACTTGACTTGGGAGCAAGTGTCAATATCCTCCCTTACTCCATCTATAGGCAACTTGACTTGGGCGACCTCAAGCCCACTAAGGTCACTCTCCAATTAGCGGATCGAACCGTGAAGATCCCAAGAGGCATAGTCGAGGACGTGATCGTCCAAGTTGACACTTTCTACTTCCTGGTAGACTTTGTCATTTGGGACACGGAGCCCTCATTTAACTGGAGTAACCATGTTCCCATCATCCTTGGGCGCCCTTTCTTAGCTACGGCTAACGCCATCATTAATACTCGTAATGGGCGAATGCAACTCACCTTTGGGAATATGACTTTAGAGACCAACATCTTCCATGTCACCCAACATACGGAAGAAGAAGATGACCTTCACGCGGTGAGCTTTATAGACGAGATCGTAGGGGAGTACTTTGAGGAAAATGATTGTGGAGATGCTTCGGGGTCCTGCTTAGTGTCGAGCCATGAGAATGAGAGGTCCCACAAGAGAGAGCCGTTAGGGGTGTGCCCTATTTCATCAGGTAATAGTGGTAGATGTGACGATGAGAGCAAAGAGGGGGAGAGGTGTGTTGTGACCGCAATTGAAAGAGAGAGAGAGGGGGTAGAAGAGAGAAAACTAGTGGAGTTGGAGATCGAGCAAGTAAGAGAGGACGTTGGCACAGCGAGAGAGAGAGATCTAGGGGACATGAGCATGAAAGAATTTGAAAAAGAATTCGGTCCGGTGGATGAGAGCCTAGATGAGAGCCTTAACGACGAAGTCCAAACTCTAATGGATTCATTTAGACACCTAGAAGAAAGCGAATGGGAAGATAAAATCAATGAATTTCTTCTTTGTGACCATCCACCCATACCACTAGAGGTCCCGAAGGCGAGTGAGGAGAAAAGTTGTGGTTCATCCGACTTAGAGCCCGACCCATGCATCTTAAAAATTGAAAGAAACCTAGGTGTCCCCTCCGAGTCAGTGCACGTAGACCACGCTTTGAGTCAGCATCACGAGGATCCCTTTCCAATTAGTCACGACGAATCTCCCGGTCTATCCTTTATCTATGGGCGAGGTCCCAACTTGTTTCGATTATTGGAATATGATCCTAGGACGGGAGTGACAAGGAGAGCATCAACCCCCATAAGTGGGGTCGGGTGAGTTTGTGGAGAGATGAGAGGTCGTCGCACCCCCGACGCGTATGGGGTGATTGTTGTTGCATTTTTGAGTCATGCATGAGTGTCATATAGTGTCTTGTTGCATTTTTCATATTTGTTTGTTTTATTTTTCCGCACTTTTCATTCGCCTTGAGTTAGATTTTCGTCCTTTTTGCTTGAGGACAATGCAAAAGTCTAAGTTAGGGGGGGTCACAAGTGCGTATTTCTAAAACTTCACAAATTTTCAAAAATGCCCAAAAATTTCCAAAAAAAAAAATCATAAAATTTTGAAAAATCCAAAAATATTTTTGTTCAAAATAAATAAAAATTGGAATTCAAAATTTTCAAAAATATCATTAAAAGTCGTTTTAAAGTCTCAAATTGTAAATATCCAACATACACAAAGCCGAAATTGACTAAAGATGGAAATTGTGCGAAAATTGACGACTTAACGAATAAATGTGGAGATTAACAAACCCGGTGAGATTCGAGCCTATCACGTTTTGCGAGATTTTAAATCAATCCGAGTTAATTGTTAACTCAAAGTTCTTTTTAGCGCTTAATAAGTTGTCAAGGATCTCAAATTTTTTCATTTGATCGGTTTTGAAAAATGTGTGCAATGTTGCCTTGAAAATCGTGCCAAATTAGTCTCTAAACTTAAATTCACCTCGAAACGCATATGGTAACGCAATTGGTATTTTGGACAATGAAGTAGGCCCTCGTTTGTCACCCAAAAATATTGGCCAGAAAAAAAAAGTAGCGAAAAATTATCCCTTTTGTAACCCAAATTGAGCCGAATATTTTTCCCTCTCGTTTGACAACCCGAAAAACCCAAAATAGCCCGGAATTGCGAAAAATGAAAAAAAATTCAGAATTGAAGTCCGAAAAGTGCAACAAAAAGGGGGCAAGAAAAAAAAATATAGAAGAATGCTCAACAAAAATAGCAACAAAGAAAAAAAAGAAAAGAAGAAAAAAATGAGCAATAGCCCGGAAAATGCACAAACGGACATCACGAATGACTTTTCCAATTCCAACCTTCCATACCTCCTTCATTTTACCCTATACACCCTACAACCCGAAAAAGTCCTAACCGAGTCCAAATTGCAAAAATTGAGTACCGCGTGGAGAGTTAATACACCAATAGATAATATAAGAGGTTAAATGCGCGAAATAGAGGCGATGTTCCCGTTTTTAAAACCGTAATCCGTTGAAGAGATCCCTTCACCAAAATTTCCGTCTTTCTAATTGCACGCGTGTATTTGCTTCCACTACATTTACTCCTTATATCACGCATGCCGAGAGAATAGCCATAATCCGAGAGATTCGTTTGTGAGTGCATTCCGTGAGAAATTGAAATCAAAACGAATTTTCGGATAAGTAACGTAATGATCAATCGATGGAAATTGACGGTTATATTTCTGGCTTCGCACACACACACTACGGTTTGAGACTTGTAAATATGACTTGATGATGACTATTTTAGGGAAAAGTTTGAATTGCACAATTTTTGCATATTTTGAATTTTCTTTGAGTCGAATTTTGTGGGTATATTCACTGCAAACCCTCACGAGACACAACTCGTCCTACTAGGGTAACCTAGAGGTTTAAAGGCTTGTTGCATATGCTAAATGCAATCGCTTGCCCGCGAAAAAGGTATTCTATCCCAATAAAGTTTTTGAAGGGTCCTTAACTCATACTCTCATTCTTTTACATTGCTCGGGACGCGCAAAGTTCTAAGTTAGGGGGGTTTGATTAGGCATAAATTCTTCATATTTATCCCCTTAATTTCGGTATTTTTATGATCCCGTGCGGTGTAAATAGCTTGGATTTATCTTATATCTATGATACTAACCCTTTTTGGCAGGTATTTCGTATTTTGTGTATCTCCTATGTGTTTTACAGATATTTCATGCAAGTTAGTGCCAAAGAGAACTCAAAATAGTGAAAGAAACCAAGAATCGGGAAGTTAAAGGGTATTTTCGTAATTTTTCAGCCATAGTCTGGAGGTGGGGCCAACTAGAAAGTTGAAGATCTTTCAATTACAAGAACACTGGAAAAAACGGCACCTAAATCCGAGCTACGGTGAAGAAGTTATGCCCATTTGAAGTTGAGAAGAAATTCAAGAAAAAAGCTGTCAGACCCAAACCGAACCGAAGCTGAGAAAAAAGAACCAGTCTGCCCATTTGTCACGCTCCAGATCCGTTACTAAATTAGTCACGCTCCAGGTCCGTTACTAAATTAGTCACGCTTTCTAAGTGTGACAAATTGGCAGATACGGGATTTTTATTTTGTGCTTATCTTTTAGCCAAAAGAGTTTTATGTTTTGGGGACTCTTCTAAACGACCCTTAGCCTATATATTTAGTCATTAGGACTCTTTTTATTAAGATTTCATTCATGTAAAAGCTCCATAACAAGTAGGAACATCTAGGAGAAGAATTTACATATTTTGCACCATCAATTCAAGAGCTTTTCCGGTTTTTCTTCAATCTTTGATTTCTTCTTGCATGTTCTTGTCCTTCAATCGTGGTAACTTTAATTTTCAGTACTTTTATTATTATTTACCATGTTAGGCTAGGTTTTTGAAGGTTGGGATACATGAACCCAACCTGATGTGTTAATTGCATGTGTATAATATTAGTACTCTGAATTTAATGATTGATTATGACCGTATTGCGTAGTTACACAACAATTGTAGATCTTTATATCTCGTTTGCCTCTGGGTACTCGTGATGATTTAGAATGCAATTCGAGTGCTACTATCGCGATATTGATTTACTCATCCTCAGATTAAGTATGGCGCGGGCTTGAACCTCGTATACGTAATGCTTGGGAGTACTAAATTCCGGGTCAAATTAATCAGTTAAATTTACGATTAGTTTTATATTATCAATACTCTAAGGTTGGGGGATTGTGTCTCTACCTTAATTTTCCAATTAGTTTTAGTTAACTTCTTTATTTTTTTCCTTTTTCCTTTCTCACTCAATCATCTTATTTTTATTTCTTTTTAGTGTCAAGTTAGGGTTAATAGTCTTACCTTTGTCGTCACGTTCACTCGTCCTAGTTCCCTGAGGATTCGATACCCAGACTCGCCACTATACTCCGCAAGAGTGTAGTTAAAGTTTAGGTTTTTTTGTATTGTGGTTGGAAGCCGACAACAACGACTAGCGTATTTACACGAACGCTCGGTTTCTGACTCGATCATCTTCCTTAAGGTTAAGGGTATTCACAATGTCTCCAATAATATTATTCAAGGGTTAACACCATTAAAATTCAATTAAGGAAAAACTTTACTCATTCTGGGAAGGTCGATCGATCGACCTTTACCTTCGATCGATCGATGGTGGTCGATCGATCGACTGAAGAACATCGATCGATCGAACGCACCAGGTCTGTTACGGACTGCTTCGTTTTGCAATTAAAATTTCGTCCCCAAACTCCATTTTTAAGCATGAAACTCCAAGACAAGGTTACTATAACATTATACTATCATCCTACAACAGTATTAACATTCTAAGTCCCATAATTCATCCTTTAAAGGCTTAGTTTAGATCAAAACTACATCAAAATAATTTCCAGAATTCTTCCATTCAAGAACATCATTAAACTTCTTTTAACTCCATTTTTAAATCATCAAAGGTTCTGTTTAGAACATATAATTCGTCCAGAATATCACTACATGCAATTCCTACATAAATCATGGCTTTTAACTTCCAATTAATGGGTCTAAATTATCTTCAAAAATCAATTTCGAAAATTCCTAAACATGGAAAACATAGCTTGAATCAAATGAGTTTAAACCACTTGCCTTAATCAATCTCTGAATTTGGTGTCGAATCTTGAAGTTAAGTCTATCCTCTCTCTTTGTTTCTGCAGAATTCTTTCCTTCTCTCTCTCTCTCAAGCTCTTCCCAAGGTTGAAGACAATGGAGTTGTGGAGGTGTGTTTGGTTTTTGGTAAGTTGGGATTGTATATCAACTTCTCCCGTAGCCCATATTGTCTCTTAGTGTAGTTAGTGGGTTAAGTGGGTTAAAGAAATAGTCAGATTGTAATTACAATTTTCGTCACTTTTTAATTCCCAAAAACACAAATTACCAAAATACCCTTTATGATGCCGGTATGGCCTAAAAATACCCCGGAACCCAAACTAAACTTCCGGCTAGTGTTTTCTGACTATCTCGACCCTTCCGGACGCGTTGGCGTACTCAAAAAGACCATACGATTAATGGAACTAAAATTCACTTTTTATAATTTAAAATAAAATACCATAACGTGGCGGTCACACGCGTCAAACAAAATTCCCAAATTGCCGTATTTAAATCTCACGACAATTTCAATAATACCAATATTCATATAATGCCAAGTATGCACGTTATAATAAAATACTAACTCACATCTCATTAATATTTTAATCCGGATTAATTTCCAATTAATAAACATTTAATTCAATTAATCCCCAAAAATAAATATCACAGAAAATACGGGGTATTACATAAAGTAGAAATCACAAATGAATAGCTCGGTGAGTTGTTCCGAGGAAGACTATTATACCATATTTGAGCAGATCCAGTGATTGTGCCTGAGAATGCCCTGCACCACATCTCATTAGGGATAGCATAGATATCAGTCGATGTTTGGTATTGTTTGATATGAAGAACTGGATTAGTCTTCCCATCATACTTGGGAGTAACCACTGGAGCTTTAAACTTGGCGGGTGTAGGAAAATCTATAATAGTTTGCATAAAGGGAGATCCCTTAACAAAACTTCTCTGGAGAGGATTCTTGGCCTTGGCCATTTCTCCCAATCTATCTTCCAAACGTTTAATGGACCCATTCCAAGCATCATTGCTAGCACCAGATCTGTTGGTGGAAGCTCTTTTATTCCGACCAACTAATTGTGTTGAGCTTTCCTCTTTTGAACCTTTTCTTTAACTGGACCGAGTAGTTCGTCGAGCGTTTGATCTCGATTGGGCTGAATCTTCCCTCAAGTCACTTGGTCGTCGAGTATTTCTCGATACAACCCAAGGGGGTATTTCCCCTGGGTCCCAAACGATTGAAAGGAGAGGCCCTACTTAGCCTTTTTAAGGCACCCAGTCTTTTTGGAATAAGGGACTGTCCATCAGAGGAATTAGGAATCCTGATAGAAGAAGTTTCTCTAGAATGGTTCGAAGGATCCCTTGATGTTCTGGAATGGCTATGACCAACACTCCTTATCGACGGCGGTGGAATACTCCTTTGATTGGACCGTACAAGAACTCCATATTGAAGAGTTTGGGCTAAATGTCTTATCATATCCTGTATAGCCTCTTGACCTATGTCCAGGCTAGCCAAAATTCTAGTTAAATCATTATTATTTTGAGGGGCAGAGGGATTAGGCAAAATTCCTTTCAGTGATATCAGCCATATATGATGAATTAGTAAAAACGTTTAGTAATACATTCCCACAGATGGCGGCAATCTGTTGATGTAAAAAATTAGATTGGGCCTAATTAATTGATCACAGATAAATAAGTAAAACAAATAAGACAAATGAGATTTTTAAAGTGGTTCGGCTCAATGGAAAAGCCTACGTCCACTGTTAGGTGTTGCTTGACTGCCTTGATTTTTTTTGGTCCCTTTGCAATAAAGGTGTTACAATGTATTTATAGCTCAAGAGGGCTGTCGAGAGTTGTCATGTGAAAGGATGGAATGCCTTAATTTATTAGACATTTACATTAATACATAATGAGAATTAAACATAAGACTGCTGGCGCTTGATTGGCCATATTAGTTGGACTTCATGTTGTTGGTCGATCTTCCCAGTTGGTTGGTATCCCCTGTTAGTCGGGCTCCCATATTGGTTTGTCTTCTCTGTTGAACAAGCTTCTCTATTGGTCGGGTTACCTTATTGGTCGAGGATTTATATCATGCTAACTTGGACTTGTGACACATTAGATGACACGTGCTATCTTGTAATTGGTCCACGTAAGGTGGTGAATTTTGGTATCAACAATGACATATGGGAATATTTTAAAATGAAACACTACTCATCTCCATGGTACCCAGGTGCAACGGTCAGGTCGAAGTGATGAACGAAACTTTCCTCCATAGGATCATAACAAAACTCAGTGACTCTAAAGGGCTAAAAAAATTAGTCTCCATCCTATGGGCCTATAGAACGATGATGAGGGGACTAATAGGGTCCACACCCTTTGCTCTGACTTTTGGAACTGAACTTGTGAAACCAATAGAGTTAGAAGTGCCCTACTTGAGGGTGTACTGTTTTAATGAAGAGCCGAATAACGAACGGCTCTAGACTAACCTAGACCTCCTTGACGAGCGAAGAGAAGAAACAACATTAAGGCTGGATAGGACACAACAAAAAGTGACCAGATATTATAATCAAAGAGTGAAAACCAGATCTTTTCAGGTCGGTGACCTAGTCCTCAAGAAGATGATGCAATCGACTAAAAGTTCCATCAATGAAAAGTTGGTTGAAAACTGGGAGGGACCTTACATATTGTCACGAATCATACGAACAGGGACATATGGCCTCAGAGTCTATAAGGGTCACGTCCTTCCTTGCCCATGGAAAGTTGAGAACTTGAAGCTTCACTACCAGTAAGGATGATCATCGAATGGGGCCAAGCAGCAGACTAGCAGCCTGATGCACTTCTTTTAATATCTGTTGTTTCTTTTTTTTTTGTTATTAGCAACTTTATTCTTAAATTTATCTTTCCCGTTTCCTTAAAAATGTGGCTCTACATAGCACCACAACCATTAATAAAATGAAACGTTCTCCAATTGATGTGTTTTTCTCCAATAACTGACTTATCTTCAATAATGCACTCTTTCCCCATACCTACCCCACTCGGAGCATACCGATTATGTACCAGTACAACGGTCAGATTTCCACCTAAGCATTTGGGTTATACCAAATTATGAACCAACCACTAGGTAATAAGAAGGCTCACGCCGGACCATACCTTGGTACAATTTTTTTAGGCTCAAGAGTCTCAGAAAAATGACTTAGTTGGTCACCAAGTTAACTCCTGACCCCCTCAGATCTGAGACGGTATACACGGAATGGTCGATGCTAGTATAAATTGGGTTAAATTAAAGTCGAGAAGGGTTCTCTCTAATCAATAAGTTATTTTCACATAAAATAGGGGATATATGGTGGTGATAAGGCAGGCGTGCTGAAATTCTGAGCCAAAATTTTATTTAAAAAAACTAGTGATCAGAATATAAATTATCGTTCGCACCACCCATTGCAAATTGACCTTTGGAGTATAAATAACTTTGTTCATCAATCAAGTATAAATAAATTGAATAAGAGACCTGGGTCATCAACCGAGTATACACAATCTTTATAAATAATTCGGTTCATCAAACGAGTATAAATACACATGTATAAGAAATTCGGTTCGTCAATCGAGTATAAAAATCTTGGCAGATAACTCAGCTCGTCAACTGAGTATATTAACATGTATAAGCAACTTGGTTCGTTAACTAAGTATAAAAAATCTTTGTAATCAACTCGGTTCATCAACTGAGTACAAAAAATAGCAATCATCAACCATAATACAAACACTAAGAGTAATCAAACATGGATGCAAAAGTTGACATAATATGACATAATTTGTAAGCAAGTATGGTAGAAAACAATTTACAACAGAACTTCTAAGCATTGTAAATAGAAACAGTCAAGGCATACAGGGATAAGGGGAAATCATCACAACTTAAAAACAAAAAGGCCACTATGACAATGTTGTTCAGATTACCATATTTAGGCCGAATCCAATATTATAGAACAAAATTCTATTTTTTATGATGTAAAGTGAAATTATAGAGTTAGAGGTGGAGCATGGGAAGCTATCGAGGATAGAAGTTGACCCATCTCATTATGCATGGAGATATGAAGATCTTCTCCTTTAGAATCAGTTGGGGATCCATAGTGATGTCAACAGCCCTTAATACTGGGCATACCCCTACCGATCCAAGTATAATGGCTAAGGCATAAGACCTTCTTCATCTTCATGGTCATCATAATTGAAAGAAGATAGGTCTTAATAGGGATGAGCCTCTTTGACCCAATTGACTAGTTTATTGTATCCATTAATGAAGGATTAATACTTCATCACCGCATAGTATTCTGAAGTTAAAAAAGACTCTAGGTACTTGAACCTGATTAATGGGGACAGAGCTCGTTCGATCTTGATGGGATCATCATTCTTCTTATTGATCTTATCTAGGAGATGCCTCAGATCGAAAACTTAAGTCAACAACTGATTCTTTAGGTTAGCTACTTTCGTCAAGGCCTGATCCTTAGCCGCATTTTCTACATCTCTTTCTCCCTGAATAGTTACGAAGGCTTTATCAATGGAATTATTTCCCTTCTTCAAGGTCTCCAACTCTAACTTCAGCCTTGGAATCTGCCTTACTTTATCTTTCCTTTGCAGCCACTTCTAGGCCATGTTAGGTTCCCATAAAACTCACCTATAATGGAATAATACGATTAAGACAAGGGAGAGAAAATATGAACAATGAAAGTTCAAGGAGAAAAATCATGCAATTACCCTAGATCCTATTGGATAATATCTTTAGCGTTACTAATCGGGCCCCCGCTGAGTCAATCAATGTCTTCGGGAAGATAGGCATATTGGAAATCCAAGTAGTTCGCTTCTGGAACGTTGTATCAGATATGGGAGACCCCAGACCTTTCCCCGACCACGAGTACCCTTTCGCCCTCGACATCTTCCTCATCTTCATTAGCAATCAACCTTCGTCTAGCAGAACTAGGAGTGGTCTCAATCTCTAGAGGCCTTTTTTTTCACGATTCCTCCTTTAAATAACATCTTTATCCACCAGATGTACGAACGGCATCTGATCGATCACGTTGAGGGCATGTACAATTTTAACAACCCTAACATGTTAGACTGGGGTGTCCGCATCATCCGCAATGGGGTTCGACTGAGGAATAATAGCATGAGGAGCGGTTGGTGCTCGATTTGGACTTTGGAGCACTGCACGGCCATTTCTCCATAAGATGCAACGTTAAATAGGAACATAAAGAATTGATTAATTTATCAAAATAAGTTAAAAGGTTGTTCAACATATGTGAATTATACTTGAAGAATGGGGGAAATAATCACGTTGAAAGCAGATGATCAGGATGCGTCCCTCTTCAGTGTCATCCCGAAGCTAAAGGGTGTCACAATCCCGAACCTCTTCTCCTCTTGAAATGAAGCCAAGCTTCTTTAGTATTTTTTTATCGTAAAGTTTTTTAAAGGACATGGCCTTACTCATAACTTCCCTAACCCTCTTATATTGGGGCTCAAGAATAGCATAAAGTTCGTTAAAATCCCTACATAATGAAGAGAAATTAGTAAATACGAATGCCACACAAAAAATGCCTTAACATAAAAATATAGAAGTGTGGCTCATTGAGGTCGGGTTTATACTAAACTAAGGAAATGGTGAATAAATGGCTTGCCATTCTGGTCGTCATGCTCCCACACTTTACTTTGATAAAGAGAAATGATTCCTCCAATAGTGGTTGGAAGAAGGGAGTGAGGGAACAAAGTTGAAACCTTTGTACATACAAGCTAGAGTATACCAACCCCTTTGTGAGGCTATTGACTTGTAGACAATCGCAATTCCACCACTGTCAGGGCGTGATCAACACCGACCATATAATGAAAGTGTATCATGGAGCCCATTAAGATCCTCTATGCATTTGGAATGAGTTACGAGGGAGCAAGGTTGATGAAGGTAAGAATGTCGAGAAACAAGCTTCAGAAAGGGAATTCCAAGTCCAGTCTGAAAACAATGCTCATAAAATCCAACTTCCCATTCGAAGCACGATTAGTTTCGTTAGCTAGTCGAATGGACGAGGCCTTCAGATGGGTAAGGCATTCGCCCCATTCGTCTACAGTCTCTATGGCCATATAGATTGCGTCCTGACTGAGGCCTAAGGGGATCCAACTCATGAGGGGGCAGATGGTCCGTCTTCTAGGGCATTATTTTGGGCCCTGGGCGGACGACTCGTCTTGTTAGCATTAAACGAAGAGGCCTGTCGGGTATAGGCTATATGCTCATTGTGTCGAGACATGTTTTTATCTTAGCGTTTGTAAGTTAGTATAATTTTTTTGACCCTATCCAAATGAGGGTTAATATGACTCTCCAATGTGATTGGCTGAAACAACATTGCATCAGCAATGGACCGCACAATATTTTAGTAAATTGTCTTTATTTTAACCAATCATATTAGTGGGTTGTGTTAACCCTCCTTAAAAAGGGTCACAAATTTGGACTCGTCTCCAAAAAGGGTTAACATGACTCTCCATGTTAACCCTCCACTCACACACACGCACTTTAATAACCTCTATGTGAGATAATTTTTAAAAGGTTTACTCTCTCGATTTACACTGGATCTAAATATAAAATTATGTTTTTTTTGGATTCACGTTTGTTATTAGTTGTGGGGATTTGAGAATTTTGTGCATATTTCAATATGTGGTTATTCATTTATAATGATTGGGCATTTTGCTTCCTTTTTTACAAATTAAAAATTTCATCCTTTTTTGAAGATAACTTGTTGATAATGTAATAAGATTGACTTTCTTATTTTAATTTTATGGGGGTTCGCAGTAGTAGTACAAATTCATATGATAATATCTATTCTATTTTTTTGCTCTTATTGGAAAAAATGTTTTTTTACCTATTAAAAATGGATATTTTTAATCCATGTAGACAAAATTATTTTAATTATTCATTTATATCTCACAACTCTTTTTTTATAAGTATTGGATTATTCTTTATGCTGCTAATTTGTATGTTCTAAGTAACCCTCCAATAAACGTTATACATTTGAATTGCTCCGATGCGTGTTTCATGTTGAAATAAATTTCATGCGACAATTAAATAAATGGAGACTTTCGGCTTGTATATATGATTGTAATGGTTTTTCAATGCCGCATTTTTTGTGGTAATGATAATATTTTATAACGCTACTATTTCTTATTAGTTATTACTACAAATGCAAGAATATCAATGATAAGTAAACACTTTAGGTGCGAATCTATATCACCATCGCTTAATCTCCTCATTGCGTGGGTTTATGCCTAATATTATGTAACAATAATATCATTTGTGGGACATTAAGAGTAAATAGCTTATATTTAAATAAATGAAAATTATAATAATTTTTTTTAATAAATTCTACACTCCTTAGAGCGATTGACCTAAAATCCCAAGACCTTTCCTTCAATAGAGGTGACACGTCCATGTCCGGGACAAATTTTTTAAATGACATAAAACCTTAGTAGTTATTCATTGTTTTTGTTTGTATGCCAATGCCTGCTCCACCCACATATATCAACTTCGCGAGGATGACAAATTCCAGGAGAATTGGGGTACACTCATTCATTGCAAATCACATTGGCCTCTCAATTTTCTGCTCATAAATGCTTATTATCCAAAAGCTTTTACAACCTTACAACCTCGTAATACACCCACTTTTCAATTGCGGTCATCATTTTGTATATGGAAAATGATATGCACATTAAGTGTTTATATAAAAAGTAATTTATTAAATGAATTAAACTGTTATATCTGTAGTAATGTATAATTAGGGGTGGTAAATGAACGGATACGGATCGGATACCATGTTTTTCATATCCGTATTCGCTATCTGAATGTACTATTCGTATCTGTATCCGCCCAGATAGTTAAAACAACTATCCATATCCGTATCCGCTCGGATACCTCGGATTCGGATAATATCCGTATCCGTTTACATTATTTCGCCATCGCAAAAAATAACAATTAAAATATCCAATCCAATGAAATCCAATCCAAGTCAATCCAATCCAATCCAAATAAATATATAACAAAATTACTGCCTGCTAATATCAACAATTATGGATTTTATAATAATAGTATCATTCCATAATTATAATATAGCTTAAAGTCATCCATACTTTACAATCATATAAATTTAAAGCCATCAAAAAAAAATAGCAGTCGGATTCCATAACAGTAGAAATAAATATGCACCTTTTAGATTAATCAAATTTATTAAGAATGATAACTCCATGGACCTTTTATCTTCAAAACATACTGATATTTTTATTTTAATAAGTATACATTTTTATTTTGTATATAATATACATGTTGTTAACTTCAGTTCTCATCACAATCAAAACCATCTCTTTACTTTTCTATTTCTCTCTTACATTTTATTATGCTTCTCTCTTATATTCTTTTCTATTTCCCTCTTACATTTATTTATAATTAAGAAAACTAACGAACAACCACATGAGAATTTCTTTTCTCTTGTTTTGTATAAAAGAGAAATGAAACGAAGTTAGTTTTTTTTTTTTAGTGAAGTATATGTTCTTTAGTCGGTGTATGTTGTGTGTGATAGGGTGTATTATAACTTTAGTGTAACTCTATGATAATATACCCAATAAAATAATATATGACATTTTATAATATACCCAATAAAATAATAACTTTAGGGCGTTTTTGTTTGGAGTGGAATATGTATTTATTTTGTTTTGGGAAATAAACGATTAAAGTTTTTTTTAATATTTATTTACTAGTAATACTAATACTAATATTATTAGTAATATTATAAACATATGTTTGACGGATACGGATATCCGGTAAAACGGATATCCGATCAAATGGACACTCCGCATCGGATACGGATTATCCATGTCGGATACTAGTACTATCCGTATCCGTTTTCTCAGATATTTTTATAGAGTATCCATATTCGTATTCGTTTCCATATTTTCGGATAAATATCCGCAAATTCGGATTCGGATATCGGACGGATGCGGATTTTCGAATATCCGTTTACAGCGCTATGTATAATAGTTTAATGTACTTAGTAAATCACTTTTGGTATAAAAATTTGATATATATATATATCATTATCCTTTTGTATAATAGTACATAATATAGTGATGATTTACTATCACATTCTTCGGACCTATTGATAAATGTTAGGGCTTACTAAACTTTAGTTGCTTAAAAATATGGTTCATTTAATGATTAGTTAAATATATTTTTCAAAATAATGATTCATTTAATGTTTAGCCAAAATATATTTTTTAGTTCCTAAACAATATTTCATAATGTTATATTAATGTTACTACTAGGCATTAAAAGTTATTTGTAAAAGAATAATGATACGCGATCCAAAAAATCTCTCAACACATTCTCAAAAATGCATTAAGTGTTTGTACCATATGTAAGACCCGCCCCATTATACAAATACTTAATATACTTTCGGGACGTTTTGGGGGATATATTTGGTACTCACTAGCATGTATCCCGCGCGATGCGCGGGCGAAAATGTATATTACGAATATTGTTGAATGAAAAATATTATTTAAATATATTCTCAAAATTATGTATTGACAAACTATTGATATACCAAACAGTACCTGTAAAATAAATTATCCTCATACATTTTATTAAGAAAAACCCAAAACATAATAAAACTTCATTTATAAAATTGAAAATGTCTTCAAAAAATAAATTTTCAGATTACAATTAGGAAAATACTAAAAAATCTAGGAAAAAATTTGGATATTATTTTTGAAATGTCTGCATAAAACTGAGTAAATACTTTAAAGAGTTTTAAAAAAATATTGTGAAAAAAACTATTTCCAATAACAAAGTAGATTTTCAATTAAAAACAAATTTCTATTAAAAATTATTCAATAATTACTGAAAATCTGGAAAAACATAAAAAATAGAAAACATAAACAAAAATATGGAAAATACATTAAAAAAATAGAAAAAATATTCAATAAAATGAAAAAATATTTTTAAAAAAATTTGCAAACTGAATATATATTCTAAAAAATTTGAAAAAACACTGCAAAAAATGTATTTCTAATAAAACAAAAAAAAATCAATAATTATAGAAAATTTAGAATATATGGCAAAAAATAGAGAAATAGTAAAAAAAATAGTAAAAAAAAAGAAAAATAATTTTGGAAAATAAAAATTCTAACCATGATTAAAAAAACATAAAAAGTAATATAGATAAAATATTTCCAGCAAAAAAAATATTTTCATCCAAAAAAATATTTTCTAGCAAAATAAAAATGGTTTCCAGAAAAAAATGATTTTTATCCCCAAAACTGTTTTTTAATAGTTAAAAAACTATCAACAAATCTCAGGGAAAAAATAAAGAATCTGCATCCACCAATCTAAAATAAATCTGAAAATTTTGATTAAAAAAATATCAATCTCAAAAAACCCAAACTCACAAACCTACGACCACGGTTAGCGAGAGGGTAAACTTGATTTGGTGAAGACATAAAAATTTGGATAAATTTTTTATAAAGTATGCAAAAAATAGAGTAAATAATTTAAAGAGTTTTTAAAAAATAAGTGCGATAAAAACTAATTCCATTAACAAAGTAGAATTCCAATTAAAAACTAATTTCGATTAAAAAATAGAAAAATATTCAATAATTTCTTAAAATCTGGAAAATACATAAAAAAGAAAACATAAATAAAATATGGAAAATACATAAAAAAAAATATTCAATAAATCGAAAAAATATATTTACAAAAATTTGCAAACTGTATAAATATTCTAAAAAAATTGAAAAAAAATACTGCAAAAAATGAATTTTCAATAACAAAATATATTTTCAATAAAAAACCAAATTTTTAATAAAACCATAAAAAAATTCAATAATTACTGAAAATTTTGATAAAATAAAAATATTTAAAAAATAATAAAAAAGAAAAACAATTTTAGAAAATAAAAATTTTAACCATGATTAAAAAAAATAAAAAAATATATTGATAAAAGATTTCCAGCAATATTTTATAATATTTTAAGCATGACATTATAATATTTTATTCGTCTGTCTTCAAACTACCATCAATAAAATAAATAGAATCAAAGCAGAGTAAGAGAACCCATTAGCTATAGACTAAGATAAGACAAAAAAAATTGTTTTAAAATTTAGGTTATCACTTAAATACATTTTAATTAAAAATAAAACACATTTATAAAGCCAATAAACACATAACACATACAATCACCACACATTGGGCTAACTGTTCCATAAGTTTTATCATATACAAAATACTACGATACACCACACACATAAAAGGTACTTTAATAGGGAGTCATTGCCGATGACAACAAACAAAAATAAAAATTAAGTTTTAATGTTAATAGTACTACAAAACTAATAAATGTTTACATTCATGGGCAAATCCAACCCAGGCCGAAACGGGACGGACGCCCCAGTTAAACTTTAAAAAAAAAATTAGGGGTTTTTTGGTAAAAAAATTAAACTTGGAGGTTATTTTTAATTATATTCAAAGACGAGGGGAAAATGTGTAATAAATTAAAAAAGAAAACCAAACTTAAACGTTCAGCTCTCAAATCTTATAACATATTCTCTTATATCCTGTCCTCTTTCGTTTACCATCTCCGCCGCTCTCACTTCCAGCCTCCACCGCTGCAGCAACGCTGCTCCTCATCCCTCCGGCCTACCCCCCTGCCCTGCTCTCCACCCCACCCATCCCTGCTGCCGCTACAAGCCTACATCTCTGTTCTCTAGGCCGCTCAACATCTCTTTTCCACCTGAGGTATATTTTGTTTATAAACAGTTTATTATTTATTAGAATTTGTTTATATTTTGTGTTTGTTTATATGTTTATTCATATGAATTTGTTCATAGAGATAGAGGTATGTTTATATGTGTTTGTTTAGCAAAATAAAATATGTGCTTTTGTTTATATGTGTTTAAATTTATGTTGAATATTAAAATTAAAATTCCTAAAATCTATTAGTGTGAAATTTAATTTATAACGTAAAATTAGTCTGAAATGAAATTAAATTTAGAGTGAATCTACTAGTCTGAAATTAAATTAAATTTGTTGTAAATATAGGAAGTCAATGGAGAAATTTTTTAAACGGAAAAGATGAAACAACACACCAACCGTATCCGAAGCTGAGGTTCAACCGCATCCGAAACGAAAAAATTTAGGAATCCAAATTTAGTTAATTAATACCAAAAACATTTTTATGGTTAAAAATTACAAAAATATAAGTAAAAACAATCCAAAAAAATCGCCTCGGGGGCTCCCGCCCCCGAACTCGAACCCGAACCCCCGGGCTTCATCAAAAAATTTCGCCCCACTTCATTTCAAATCCTAAAACCGCCATTGTTTACATAATTATTCCATAAGAGAGCACATACACAGTAGCATTACACAATTAAGCATATGAATATATTTGTCATATTATAGTTTCTAATTCTAAAAAAGAAATTGAGTATTCCACTTTTCTTAACAAAATTATTTTAAACTAATAATAAAAATAATTTCTCAATAAATGGAATCAAGTATTCTTACCTAAGAAAGCAATAACAAAAGCTGGAATACATGTTTAAACTCTTATAAATTTTGTCCAGACAAGACATGACTTTTGACCTACATAAATTATATATGTTGAGAAATTGCAGAAGTGTAAAAAAACACCATAGAAGTAGATAGAGAGAAAACTATTTCTCAACCAACAGAACACCACCAATAAGACGAACTTTAAATTGTGCAGTTGAAAAATTGTTTATATGAATCTATGCATATATATCACTTTAATGATGACTATTGGGTTATATAATATACTAGGTGTAAATCCGCACAATACGTGGGTGAAGCTATCGGTGACATCCGATTTGACGTTTGAGTTAAAAATATATTCAACAACAATTAACTTGAAATTGGGACATTAAAATTTTATAGATTTCATCAAAACTATCATAAGAAAAGATAAAATAACTTGCACAAAAAAATAAAATAAAATCTCACAATTAAAACTATGTCAATATCAAATCTATCTTCCTATAAATGATAGAACTCAAATTCATACCAATAAACAATCATAATGGCCATTCCATATTGAATCAAACTACCAAAAAAAAGTTGTCCTGATAAGTAAACTAAAAAAATGAAAATTTAAAAAAGATTTTTTTGGCAAGTGAAATTTCAAATCCTCCAACACAATTTCCAAACTAATTTTTCTCTCTGCTTAGAACCAATTGGATGAAGCCTGCAAAAATTATTCACTACTTAAATATATACCTATGTGATACAGATAAAGATACATGCTTAAAATGTAAAATTGACATTAAACATTTGTATGTTCATTGATTATTATTCTGAAATCTAAGAAGAGTAAAGTAAAAGATTACATTTGAAAGAAAAATAAATATACATAAAAAGAAAATTCAGATTTATGAAAAAAATGGTTATTATTTTAAATATAGTTTTTATACGGGATTTAAAATATTCGTCGAAAACTTTTTTTAATGTTTTTTTTAATAATAACTTTTTTTTTTCTAAATAAGAGCTGTTTTTCTAAAACTCTAAATAAAAACTGTTTTCCTAAAATGGTAAATAAAAAAGTATTTTTTTAGTAGTTTTTTTTACTTGATTTAACGTTTTTTTCCCTAAACATAGTTTTTTTAAAACCTAAAAGAAGTTCTTTAGTGTTTTTCAGAATTTGTAATGATATTTTTGTAATTTAAAATGTTTTTTTTATATTATTTTCATATTTATCATAGTTTTTTTCAATGTATTTCCTACAATCATTGTCAATACACCAAAAAATAAACACAACCATTTTTTTTTTGCAAAAGGATTGCCTACTTGGTTTGGGCAAACAAATCAAGCTAAAAAATTATTACCTTACGTCTTGAATACCCAAAGAAAAATTTTCTTCAAGAAAAGACAAATCAATTTTGTTCCGATAATCATAGAATAAATCCATCAATGATACATATTTGAAGAAAACATATCAAATCAACCATAAACATATACAAAAAACACAAACACCAAAAAAGCATTAAGAAAATAAACTAATCCAACCATATACAAATCCACCAAAATACCCTAAAAAAATCCTAAATTTTGAAATGAAAATACAAAAAAAATAAATACAAAAGATACATATGGTTCTCTTCCTTGTTAGTTCACCTCCCAATCCAAAACAGTGAGATCCCATATAAATCTGGTTCCAACCTGTTATCATCAAGTAACATTTTTTAGTCACTCCCAAAAGATCATTTTAATCATCAAGTAACATTTTTTGTTCAAAATTTGAAGTACCTGAGGTGCTGGGATTTCAATGATTGCGGTTCATGCCGCCTTGATGAGAAGTTCTTAAACTGAACCATCTTTAGTTGAGAACTCAAAATCGTTCTCCATCTTGAGGCCACCATACTGGATTGGGATTACCTCAATGGAAATGTACCTACTGAAACAATCCCAAACTATATATATATATATATCAAGGTTCTAAAAAATGCGGGGCGTGACCATGGCGTGGAGGCCAAGCCTTAAGCCTTAGAAGCCTAGGCGGGCTTTAGACGTAAAAATGCGTGAAAAGGCATTAGGGCTTTTTAAATATTTTTTAACTAAGACAAGGCTATTAAAAATACTAAAATGGTACATACCTTAAAAATATATCTAAACATTTATAAATTTAAATACTATTTTTTTAAAATACTAAAAAAAATCCCAATTTTCACCCCTTACTTCTAAAAAACTCGCGTTTTTCACACCTTACCCCAAAAAACGTTGACCATCATTGACCATGCCTTAATCCACACCTAGGGCCAAAATATGGCATATCTAAGAAGCCTCGCGCCTAGGCGCCTTTTTTAGAACACTGATATATATATATATACAGAAAGGATCTCATGCATACCCTCCGTGCAGATCATTTTTTTAAAATAGTAAAAAAAATAATTTTGGGCTGATTTTTTTTATAGTTTCTAAACATTTCAATAGGACCATAAAAAAAATTCAACTCAAAATGAATCTTTTTGCTATTTTAAAAAAATCGGTCAAACTTTGTCAGTTTTTAAGTTGTTAAAAACTGACAAAGTTCGACCGATTTTTGTAAAATAGCAAAAAAATTCATTTTGAGTTGAATTTTTTTTATAGTCCTATTGAAATGTTTAGAAACTATAAAAAAAAATTACATCAAAAATATTTTTTTACTATTTTATCAAAATTGGTCCGCGCCAGCGGTATGCAAACTAGGGTATGCATGAGAATATATATATATATATATATATATATATATATATATATATATATATATATATATATATATATATATATAGAGAGAGAGAGAGAGAGAGAGAGAGAGAGAGAGGGAGGAAAAAATAGACGAAAGAAATATAAAAGATACATTTATCTATCATCCCAAAACCAAATCTCGGGTTTAACACGAAACAAAATTTAAAAGTGGAATAAACACAAAAGTCAGAAAAAGCATAGTACATGCAAATTTCATTCAAGGACAAAATCATCCCTTTCGATTTTTGAGTTCCTAAGAAAATGTAAAGCAAGGTTCCATTACATAATAGGCAATTCAATAGGAGGAGGAACGAGGAGGACACTCAGTGGACAAACTGACATGAATGTTGTGGCCATTGAGTTCCTCTCCATCCATAGCAATGTCATGGCTCACATTGCTGAGGAGAAGTTGACAAACCCAAATCCCCTTTACCTACAAGTTTCTCTATCGGTGATAACTCTTTCTTCAGTGACATCAGCAAAGTTGATAAAATAGTTTCGTAAGAAATCTCTCCCATGAATAGATTTGAAGACATGCAACAAATATCGTTCACCATTATTCCATATAATGCCTTCTTTTATTGCCTCATCAACTCTTGACTTGAAATCCATGGCACTAAATGTGGACCTAGTCTGCCCAATGTCTTCGAAATCAACATGGGTCTTTCTTTACCAATTTGATCATGCGACTGCTAAACTCTCCACCCTTTTTATCTCTCTCTCTATATATGTATGTATATAGTTGGAGAGAATTTAAGAAAAGGGAGGTAGTGGAAACTAAAAAGGGTGTTGGTCATAATTTACACCTGTACGTATTCTTTTTCTCATATAGCTATCTTTTATAATGCCTCTCCCTCGCTTTCTCTCTCTCTCTCTCTCTCTCTCTCTCTCTCTCTCTCTCTCTCTCTCTCTCTCTTTATATATATATATATATATATGTGTGTGTGTGTGTGTAAGCTATATCTTTTAGAATAGTGCTAATAATTTACAACTGTAGGCATTCTATTGACAAGTGGACAACCTCACTGGAGAGAAATCTTATTTATTGTACCCTGTTTGAGAATATTATATAGATTTAGGAGGAACTCTATGGTTCAATTTTGGGAAGAGCATCAATCTATAATTGGAGGTAGGCGGAGAGTTATAGATGCATGAACACACATAAATTAGATAATTGAGGTGAGTTTAAATAATGGGTTAAAGTGCATTTATTTCTATAAAAACCTTAAATACTATTGTATTAGAGGTATAATATAGATATCATTATTCTTGTTAAAATGTTCGACTAAAAATTAGCGAAATAATATATCATGGACTTTTGTTAAATGCCTCTAAATGTTAAGGGCATGTTTGCTTTGATTTTTGTCTATTTTTGAAATTTGTATATAAAATATAAATTCAATAAACAATAAAACGGTATCACATCATTCAAACTCTAAAGAGGAATTGTGATATTTTATTTAAATCAATTATTTTTTTAAAAAAGCATAAAATGTCTATTTAAATGAGAAGATTAATAGTTATACTTTTAGGCGATCACTCATCCCCGTGGAGTCAAACGTTTGGAACAATTAATCAACATTTCCTCACTGAATATTTTATAGTATTAATTCTAGCTAGAAGGGTTTAAAAAACTGTATGATTAATCTTATAACCATTTCGAAATTAGATATTGTAAGGACAAATTTTCGATGAAATTAATTTATATGTATTTTGCCTTATTTTGTGCTTGGATAAAACCTTTGAGTCATAAGATTGGACTTGAGTGTGTTGACCTTTCAAGCCTATGATGTGTTGATTGAAGATGTAGCAGCGAAGTTTCAGAGATTTCATTCTTCGTGCCATGTTTTGTCTTCATGTTTCGAGGATCTCTTAGGCATGAATGCATATTTATTTTTACCCTTGGTACTTAATTTTGGGTCTAAGTTCATATAAAAATTTTGACGGCTGTTTTTAAAAGATTTTAAAAAATAGTTTTTTTCTAATCATTCGAACGACCTTCAAATGAACATTGAACGAGAATGTGATGTTCGTTCAAATAATATTCAAATGAATATCGAATGAGGTTTCTCTATTAGCATAACAAATTTATTTTACGCTCGTAAGATATTGGTTCGAGCGAGATGAGTCGCCCGTTCGAACAAGTTTGCCTTTGATTCGAACGAGATATACAATTTCATTCGAACAAACTCCCATTTTTGTTCGAACGAGTTCTGGAAAAATGCGTCACCACGTAAATTATTTTTTTATATTAAGGGGTCTTGGCATCTGTTTTTAATGAGAGGTTTTTGCAAAATTGAATTCTTATACATATTCAAAGTCTCCCAAACCCTAGTTTTACATCTAAGTGTTTAAGATCCAAGTTTCATAATCATATATGCTTTGAGATATTATTTGTGAGCACGAAGAAGTTTATTCTTTTCTTCTTGTTGAGAATCGTTTCGTACGGTGGATTCCGTACCAGATGTGCTGTTTACACACGATGGACTATTGGGTGTGGTGTTATGGTAAAGAAACGGTGGGTTCGTGTTCTAGATCCGTATATGGTTGTTGAGCCTTATCGATGGACACCGAGGCATGTGTGAATTCACACGTTGTGGCAGTGAGAGAATGGACTCTTGCGTGACACTAAGCGGAGGTTGAGGAATAAAGATCGTCAAGGCTTGTGAGGACATCAAGCCTGTATTTTAAGTTTTTTGTCGTGTTCTTTGTAATTCCATACTCAGTGGATTTTGCGTGTGTTGTCGTCTAAAATTGGTATACCAATTTGTGGCCTTATCTAGGAAATTCAAATAATAAACAATAATAAATAAAGAAATTATAGCTATAGACTTGATAATTTGGAGAGGAATAGAATGAGATGAGAGACAAAGAAAGAAACTAGGGATTTACACGGTTCGGTCCAATATAATACCTACGTCCACAGGTGCAGTATTGATTCTATGCGTTTCACTAGTCAATAGCCATGAACATTAGGGATACAAGCTCTACAAGTTCTCTCCCTGGGGTTTGCCTATTGTCGTCTAGTAAAATAATTTCAAATCCTTTATTCTGTGAGATTGAGTATGACTTATAGGTAGTTATTAGATGGAGAATAGAATGGAGTAGGTGGAGCACCTTTATATGTCAGGAAGTTACACCTTTTACATTCTGGGGGACAGATAATGATGAGTTTATTATAGCACGATAAAGGTGGGATAGTGTGTAACTTTCTCACGTGTACAAATAGGATAAATATGATTGTTGATATCCCACCACGTGTGTAAGCTGGTGCGAGGTTAGTGTTGACGGGGTTAATTAACACTATTAACTAACACCGTATTAATAGTAGTGAGACAGTCAACGAAATGGTAGGGTTGAGCACATTCATACCTTAGTCAAACTCATTGCTTCTGGTCGAGCAGATTGTATATTAAGGAGACCTCTATTTTTTCCCTTAATGAGGACACGTGCTACCTCTTGAGAGGCCCACGCGATGTCCCATATTTATGGTATAACAAAATCCACTGAGACTTCGCTAGCGATAAAGAGGAATGAGGAAAATTTCCCCGAAGTGTTTGCGCTTTGGGGATGTTTGTAGAGAAGATTTTGAGCAAGTGAAGTGTCAATTGAGCACAATGTTATCACCCTTGATAATTGTGGTCATCCATGGATTCTGCTCCGCCCAGACTGAGTAGGAAGACTTGTAATATTTTCGTACAAGCGAAGGGAGTTTCTATATGTCGTGCTCTGGGTTTTCACGCGTGGAGTAATCATTACGTGTGCATGGGGTAGCACACACATATTTAAACTAACAATGCCTTTTTACTTTTCTAGTTGTGACGACATGTTTCATAACTAAAGGCTGGACCATTTCTTTCGGAGTATAAGTACCAATTTTAGTTGCTTGCTTTTTCCTCAATCGTTTTTCCTATTGCGTGTATTAGAGAGAGAAATGAAACTCCTTATTTCCACAGTGCTTCCTTCTTCAACCTTTCACTTCCACCATAGCTATTAGCATTCCAAGCATCTCCTTCTTGCTTTATCCCAGAGTTTGAGACGTCTTTTAGTCAACTTCAAAACTCTTTAGGTTTTTTGAGGTATGCCTTCCATTCTTCCTATGTGATTGATAATGTTGTGTCATATCGATTGCACGTTGATTCACAAATTTCCAATTTAACACTTATTTAATTAGATGCCAATTTTGATCCCAATTAATTAAACCATAAACATCCATCCAGGTTTATAAATTATGTCATCACAAATAAACATAAACTGCTGACACATAGATTTCAAGAAAAAATCCCCCGCAAGGGAAAAACCTTTATTTTTATAAATATAACAACACTTACAAAATCCTGCAATGGATTAACCGCAGCAAATCCACAAGAATTGCAACTCTGTCTTCAGCAAGAAATAACCTCAAGTATCTCCAAGTGATCGCAGTCGTAGCTGCCAGCACCTCCCTTAAGAGCTACCAAGTCAATCGTAGATATTTCGTCTCTACAAGAGAAAATTCATCAAAGTTGTATCTTGGGTTCCAAAACAATTCACTAAAGCTATTGGGATGATTTGTGAATTGAAAAACAAAGTTAAAAACCCCCTAAAAGAGAAGACAAAAATTCTGCAGTTTGCAATTTTTGTGGATTGAAACTCTCAGGTCTTTTGAAGTGAAAAGGACTTAAAAATCATCTATTTATAAAAAATTGAGTCGGAAACTTTGTTCTAACGACAATGGTAGGTCACTCGAACGACATCAAATGTCATTAGATCCAGGGATCGTCTGACCATCTAACAAGGTTAAAAAATATGAAACGGTGTAATGTCGTTAGATGAAACTGACCAAGCGAGCGAGATGCAATGTCGCGTGAAGTAGTCGTTTGAACGACTTTCTCCCGTCATTTGAATGACACTGACATGTCGTTTGAACGACATCGGCAAAAATTATTTTTTATTAGAAAAATTATTTTGGCGAAAAAAACGCCTCAGATGTTTAAAAACATTTGAGATAAATTATCCCAACACTTTAAATGAACCATTAAGGGGTTTAAACACAACCTTACCAAAATCTATCTCGCAAAGGCTTATTTGTTGAAGAACTTTGATATTCGGATTCGTCTTGATGCATGAATGATCTTCAACTTTCTTCGACGTGTGTAGCGGTATACGACATACTGAAATGTAAAACGGACTATGTAAAATATGTCTTTTCAAATATCTCCATATGTCTATGCCGGTACAAACTAAAAACATCCGAATTATCGAATCAAATGTCCTATACAAATCTAATACCCTCCCATGAACCCAATATTAAGAAGGTACTAAAAATGCAAGTCTTTAAACTTTCTTCAAAAATCTTCAACTTGAAATCTTAAAAAATCTTTGCTTTTCTTTGTCATCATCAGTGTGTGGAAAATAATCATCTTCAAAATTTGTACCTACACATATGAGACGAGAAACAAATACCTTCGTAATGTATCGAGTTTGAAATGAGATAAACATAAATTGAAATAAAGATCCAATCTCAAATCTCCCCCATTAAATCATAATTCGTTTCCCCCTTTTTATTTGTTCAAAATAGACATGGAAAAGAATAAACAAAAATAAGCATGGAGTATCACGACAAGCAAAGAAAATCAACTACGATCATTCAAGGATAAACTTGAAAGCATTCACCAACTATTTTTGGATTTTTAATTTTTCAAGAAAAAATAATTTCCAAAAATCACACACACACCATAAATTTACACTAAGATAACCAAATCGTGGATATGGAATGAATGGGTGTGAACTAATTTGATAGGAAGATAAATGAAATAAAACATAACATATATACATGATGAATATGGATACTCCTAACGAATGAACTCAAAAATCGTCCTTAGGTGTCAAAATGTGAATTTATACGACATCGACTCAATCTAATCGACACATAAAAGTCAAGAATAATTTCCACACCAATAACGTCTAAAACTATGTAATGCCTTTTCAAGACTTTGTCAAAACATGCAAGCCCATTGATTAATTCCCATCCGAACACCCTCATAAATAATAAATCTTTTATTGAGGTGATCTAAAACCTAATGGCCCCTTTTTGGCATATTTTTCTTTTTATTGCCTTTAAATTTTTTCGACCTCTTTTCAACCTCGTTGGACCTTGGCTACTTTTTACAATGCCACACTTTTTTAGGTCCAATTTAAATGGTGACTTAATCTCAGTGGATATGTTAGTACCTTTTGTAGCCCTTCCCCATTTTTCACATATATAAATAAATTCCTCACGGGCAACGGTTTTTACATGCACTACTTTCATTCTTAAGTTTTATCGCATTTGGTTTGTTTTAAAGAAAAAAATGAGATGGAACACTTCGACCAACATGTGATAGACAAGTACAATAATAAAAAAAACTCGTGCAAGTGTGTATTAAAGGAGACTAAGAGTCAAACATATAGAAAGTAATCTCAAATTACATATTAATGAGTCCAAACATTATAAAGCACAAAATGAAATGATGATGCGTCTCAAATCACTATTCAATAGTCACGTGGATATGGAATGATGTTGTGACTTGGTCATCCTAAATATTCATTCATAAACGGTGCAAAACAAAATACAATTTTTTTTGTCTTTTTTCAAAAATAATATCAAAATAAAATCTTCTTTTTCAATTTTTTCAACAAATAGAAAATATTTTTGTATATTTCCAAAAAATTTCAAAAATAAAAATCTTTTTGTTTTTTAAAAAAATATATCAAAAATGGAAAATATAAATTCAAAAGTGCTACACACTAACAATAAGTATAAAATATCATCATGAAAATCATCCTATGCTAGCAAAGACATCTAAACCTCAACCGTTAGGAGCGGTGGAGTTTTCCAAAAGTGATGACAACCTATGAAAAATATCCATCAAATTATGTGAAGTCTTGACCAAAAACTTTACTTTCTCCCTAATATGTGCAAACTCTCTAATGTAATTATTTGGAGCATCATGTGTGGGGGAATACGTGGTGAAGCTCTATGTGACACACTACCCAACTAAAAGAAGAGTTACCTAAGGTATACTCTCTTCTTACAATGGGTGAAAACATACACGAGCCTAGGTACACCTTTCCTAAATCGTCTAGGATGCAATCTCCTCTCGAATAACAGACGCCTAGGTGGGTTGGGTTGAGAGCCATATGGATCAATCACAAACTCGATAACTAGCTTGGGTGCAACATGGGAAGTGGACGCACTATCATAACCTATTCCTAATCTCTCAACATTACCCAAAGAAGGACCGAGGAACATCTTTCCTACCTTCTATATGTCCTCTAAAGTGACATTTACCTCCTAGGTACATTCAAGATATCTCTTTAATTATGACAAACGGGCTTCAAGTTCACTCTTTTCCCGACCTACGACGATCAACGGCTCACTCAAAGTAACCTTCACCTTCTCGAGTTGACTCGCTGATGCCTCAATGCCCTCAAAACTTCTAAGTCTCTCTCCAAATCTAACACCTGAAGACCTAACTCCTTATTCAAGTTCTTAATCTTTAAGGTCTCGTCTTATAAATCTCTAAATGCTATTTGGAGCTCACTTTCACCTTTGCTTCCAAACTCACTCTTATCCTCACTCGAAACACTCAAACTATGATCGGGGCTATCACGTGCACAAGTATCCTCATTGTTTTGAGACAAACTAGGTGTGCTCAAGTGACTAGCTAAAAAGGAAAAACACATACCATGTGAAGACTTATCCCTGGAATTATCCATCTCTTCCTCACTATCGCTAAG
The DNA here is from genome assembly GCA_949130495.1 of Sambucus nigra. NCBI lineage: Eukaryota > Viridiplantae > Streptophyta > Magnoliopsida > Dipsacales > Adoxaceae > Sambucus > Sambucus nigra. Next base: position 653,200,377 of record OX422210.1, on the reverse strand, counting down.
AGTGGATGTCATGGAATTTATTTTTCCCTTTTTCTTTAGCCTAGTGGGACACTCAAACACCCTATGACCCTTTCCATCACATTCAAAACATCTCTCCTCTTCCTCTTTGTCATTTTCACCGCTCTTCTGGGCCTCTTCTTTCTTTTTATTTTTCATAAAAAAAAAATTTGAAGAATTTTCTTTTGAGAATTTGAGAAACTTTTCAAAATTTTAGCAAGTATGGACACATAGTCAAAATCAAATTCACCCTCAGAATCAGACTCATAAACTTTAACTTATTTTTTCTTCTCTCTAGGACACTTTCTGACACACCCCAACCCAGTTACTTATAATTAAGTCTGAAAGTCAAAGTGAGTCAAACCATAATTAATCTAACCAAACCATAAACACGAGTTTTAATTTCAGAGTCATCATTGTAAATCCATATAACTGAAAACCTTTTTACAACATCAGAGTAGTCGATAATTTAACTTAATTACATCATTTACATTTAAACAAAATCTTTGTTTCTCCCATTCCTGGCTAACCCAGCCCGACTTCCTAGATTTGGCAGTGATATCGCATTACCTGAAAAATGTGAACATAGGAACCATGAGCAAAAATAGCCCAGTGAATGCATCACTACTAAATTACTGCATGAATTTAAATGCAATAAATCATGTCCATATACTTATGTATTAACTTATCCGGCTCATTCATAATGAATGACCAACTTTTCCGAATCATGATTCACATATCCTGTCTAAATAGACAATTCTCCCCCATTCCTGGTCGAGGAGTAACCCCTTGTCATTAATAGACAAATCTCCTCCATTCCTGGTCGAGGAGTAACCCCTCATGTCGTTAAACCGAAATGAACAATTTTATATTCATAACATTATGATCACATTCGTAACAGTATACAAATACATCATTCCAGTGAGTACACTCACCTTGGTTGACAACTATGTATTCACGTTTTCTTCTGGTGGAGCTGAACTAGGTTGATTAGACCTTACATCTGTCAATCCAACTAAATCAGTACTGAACCTCAATCATAAATATTATCCAAACATAATTATGTAACTTTCCATGACTATACATCAACAATATAATTCCAATTAAGTCACATTCCATAAAACATAAGTAAAGGCAAAACAATGATATACATGTTGATAAAGTTACGGACATTCAACCGTAGGAAATACCTTATAAGGAATTTATAACCAAAGTCAAGTAAACATGAAATTATACTTCTCAATGTATATAAACATGAAACATGTACTCAAAGTACTCTTTGTAAGGACGAAATACAAACATTCATTCAAGGGGTACCCAGTATGGCCTGAAATTATTGTCTTACATACTTAACCATCCTATATTCCTAAATTGTACAAATACAGGGGTACAAACTCATCAATATGAAAACATATATGAATATACTATCCAGTACAAGTGACGGTGTAATTTTTCAAGCTTCCTAGGGCAAGTTATGACCATTTCTCTACAACACAAGAAATCTGCCCTACAAGCTCCTCTATTGTCCCTTCAACTTCCAAGAATTTTCATAATTTTTCTCCAGTAACTTTCCATAATTTTCAACCCATTTTCAGTACACATACTTAATAGTAGATAATTAAAGTTTCATAATTGTTTGACTTCATTTGCTATCTCAAAAGCTTGACTAAACTCAGGGCATACCGAAATGAAGTATAAAAATAGAAACCATGTACCAACTTGAAATCATCATTACGGCCTAACCACAATGAGATAAATTCTAATTTTCAGATATGGTATGAATATATGAGTCTACTTTCATATCCAATTGGAATTTCTCAATTAAAGTAAGTACACAAATAGATATGCAAGTTTGAATACAAGGGGTTTCAATACAAAGCAATTTTAAGGGTTTCTACATTCAACTTAACATAAACTTGCATATAACCATACATACATATAAAGGGATGAAATTTTAGTAAACCTATGATTATTTTTATCATATAAATCAGTAATATAAGATAAATAACTAGAATTTCAATTAGGATTACCTTCAGGGCTTTTACGTAATTTCCATAGATTTTTCTACACTTTTTCTCCTCACTTTTTCTTCCTAAACATCAACTTTCTATTTCCTCAAGCTAACAACACTTGAAACTGAACCTAGGGTTTGTTTTGATGAAGAAATATGTTAGAGGGAGGGTTTTAAGTCGGCCAAGGCTTCCTCCCAGGCCAACAAATCAATTTAAAACATTTTGTTTAATAAAAGACAATTTACCACTTAAAGGGAATGGACATCTTTGCCCTTTGTTCGTAAATTCGGTATAACTCTTTACTCGGGCATAGATTTTATGATCCGTTTGTTGTGTTACAACCCTAACTCACATGTCTACAACTATCTAGTTTTCACCTCCAGTCATTTATAATGTTATAAAGGTCAAAACTAGTCTCTAACAGGAACATTTCTACCGAAAACAACAAAATTTGTGTTTGTAAATAATTCGACCTTTCATGATTTATGAAAGTAGGATTATAATAAACATAATCACTTAACATTAGATATACTAATATCACATTATTCATATCACATAAGATAAGCATAATTTAAATATAATTCATCATAATTATATTTAGGTTGTCACAACTTCCCCCCCTTAGAAAATTTCGTCCCCGAAATTTAATATGAAGGTCACTTACCAAACAAATGGGGATACTGCTTCCTCATGCTATCCTCTGTTTCCCAAGTTGCTTCTTTAACTCCATGGCTCATCCACATAACCTTAACTAAGGGAATAACTTTATTTCTCAATACTTGGTCCTTACGATCAATAATTTCCATTGGTTCCTCGATGTACGGTAAGTCTTCCTTCAGTTCAATTGGTTGAGTTTTCAACTGGTGAGATGGATCTGCCAAATACTTACGAAGCATCGATACGTGAAACACATCATGTAACCGAGATAAATCTGGAGGTAAAGCTAATCTATAATCCCGGGGCCCAACTCTTTCCAACACTTCAAATGGTCCAATGTATCTTGGACTTAGTTTCCCCTTTTTCCCAAATCTCATAACACCTTTCCATGGTCAAATACGCAGGAATACAAAATCTCCCTTCTGAAATTCAAATGGATGCTTCCTCTTATCTGTATAAAATTTCTACCTGCTTTGTGATATCTTTATCCGTTCCCGAATCATTTTGATCTTTTCAGTTGTCATATCTATCAATTCAGGACCCAAAATTTTCCTTTCACCCACTTCATCCCAACACAAACGCATTCTACATCTCCTCCCATATAAAGCCTCATAAGGAGCCATACCAATAGTCGACTGATAACTATTATTATATGAAAATTCCATCTATGGCAAATGATCATCCCAACTACCTTTGAAGTCAAATACACAGGCTCGTAACATGTCTTCTAATATTTGAATCGTCCTTTCTGATTGCCTATCAGTTTGTGGATGAAACGCAGTGCTGAACTTTAAACTTGTGCCCATGGCATTCTGGAGACGAGGCCAAAACTTAGAAGTGAACGTTGGATCTCTATCTGATACTATTGACACTGGTGCCCCATGCAAACGAATAATCTCATTAACGTACATACATGCATACTTGTCAACATTGTAGGTGGTCTTAACTGGAAGAAAATGGACCGACTTCGTCAATCGGTCTACAATCACCCAAATGGAATCATGCCCCTTTGGTGACCGGGGTAATCCTGTAACAAAGTCCATCGTTATATGCTCCCACTTCCATTCCGGAATAGGCAACGACTGTAATATCCTGCCGGCTTCTGATGCTCCGCCTTTACTTGTTGGCACACTAAACATTTAGCTACGAACTCTGCAATCTCACGTTTCATATTGTTCCACCAGTAATACTCTTTAAAATCTTTGTACATTTTGGTACCTCCCGGATGCATAGAGTAAATAGAACTATGTGCCTCTTCTAATATATCTTTCTTTAAAGGTGGATCATTAGGTACACAAATCCTATTTTTATAACACAACAATTCATCATTCTTAATTTTAAAGTCACTCTCTTTACCATCCAGGACATCTTGTTTCTTCTTCTCAAGGAATGGATCACTCGTCTGCAAATTTCGTATGCGTTCGGCCAATAAAGGTCTCACTGTGACATGTGCTAATAATCCTCCGCTTTTTGAAAACTTCAATTCAATCCCCATCGATGCCAAGTCAAGAATATTTCCAACATGGGCACACCGTATGCAACCAAGCATCCCTGATGATTTTTGACTCAAAGCATCTGCTACCACATTGGCCTTTCCAGGATGATGATGAATGGTACAGTCATAGTCTTTAATCATCTCTATCCAATGCCTCTGTCTCAAATTCAGTTCCTTCTGTGTAAACAAGTATTTCAAACTTTGATGATCTGAAAATATCTCACAAGTTTCTCCATACCAGTAATGTCTCCACAACTTTAAAGCAAAAACAATGGCTGCTAGCTCCAAATCATGTGTAGGGTAATTTCGTTCATGCGTCTTTAATTGTCTAGAAGCATATGCTATTACTTCCCATTCTGCATAAGAACACATCCTAAACCTTGAAATGAAGCATCTGTATAGATCACAAAAGACTCATTCCCACATGGAATAGTAAGTATAGGGGCTGAAACCAACCGATTCTTTAATTCTTTAAAATTCCTCTCACATTCTTCATCCCATACAAACTTCACTTCTTTACGAGTCAATTTTGTCAGTGGTAATGCTATTGCTGAAAATCCCTGAATGAATTTGCGATAGTAACCTACCAATCCTAGGAAACTCCTAATTTCTATCACATTCTTAGGACTTTCCCATTCAACAATTACTTCCACTTTCTTTGGATCAACATAAATCCCATTTCACGAGACCACGTGCCCTAAAAACACAATTTCATTCAACCAAAACTCACACTTGCTAAATTTAGCAAACAATTTCTTCTCTCTCAAAATCTGCAATACAAGTCTCAAATGTTTTTCATGTTCCTCCATGCTACGCGAATAAATCAACACATCGTCTATGAATACAATCACGAATGAATCAATGAAAGGGTGGAATACCCGGTTCATCAAATCCATAAAAACTGCCGGAGCATTATTCAATCCAAATGGCATCACCAAAAACTCATAGTGCCCATATCGAGTCCGAAAAGCTGTTTGGGAAATATCATTATCCTTCACTTTCAGTTGGTGGTAACCCGATCTCAAATCAATCTTCAAAAATACTGTGGCCCCTGTAATTGGTCAAACAAATCATCGATACGAGGTAGAGGGTACTTATTTCTAATGGTCACCTTATTCAACTGCCGATAATCAATACATAATCGCATTGTCCCATCTTTCTTTTTCACAAATAACACCGGTGCTCCCCATGGCGAAACAATAGGCCGAATGAAACCTCTGCTTATTAGATCTTGTAATTGCACTTTTAATTCTTTCAACTCTACTGGTGCCATTCTATATGGAGCAAGAGAAATTGGACCAGTACTTGGAATTAATTCAATAGAAAACTCTACTTCCCTATCGGGTGGCAATCCTGGCAATTCCTCTGGGAAGACATCAGAAAATTCTCTAACAACTGGTATATCTTCAATTTCAAATGCTTCCTTACTAACATCAACCACATACGCTAAATACCCCGTACAACCCTTACTCAATAACTTTCTACTCTTTATTGCTGAGATAAGACAATTAGGGACAACATTCCTTTCCCCTGTAAACTGGAACTCGGGTTCACCAGGAAGATGAAATGTAACTTCCTTTCGAAAACAATCAATGTAATCATGATACGATGATAACCAATCCATCCCCAATATAATATCAAAATCCTGAATGGCCAACGGTATCAAATCAACATAGAAATCTCGTTCCCCCATTCGTAAGATACAATCTTTATAAACATGCTCAACCAGAATCACACTTTCCATTGGGGTAGAAATATATAAGGCACAATTAAGAAATGAACATGGTCTACCCAAATATGAAACAATATCTAATGCCACAAATGAATGCGTAGATCCAAGATCAATGAGTGCATATAAATCTTTGTTCTCAATAGAGAGTTTACCTGTAACCACTTCAGGTGTAGCACGGGCATCTTGTAGCGTCATCGCAAACACTCTTCCTCCTTCCTTCGATCCACTTGCTTGTCCTGTACCTCTTCCCCTGGTGGAACTGCCTGGAGAGGATCCTTTATGAGGCCCCACACTACTGACTGAAACTGTTCTCGCCAACATAGGACAATTCTTTCTCAAATGACCCTTCTGGTGGCAGTTAAAACATTCTATATTCAGTAACTTTGGGCAATTTCTCTTTATATGACCTGATGCCCCACAAAAGAAATAAACATTCGGATCTCCTTGTGCTGAAACTCCTGAACCTCTTCCACCACTAGCTTCACCCCTTTGCAAACTACTTCCACCTCTACCCTGTTGGAATTTCTGCCCTCCAAACCTCGAATATTCTGTATCGCTACTCTTTTGATAACTTGAATCGAATCTTCTTCTCTTTACACTTCGTTCTCGATTCCCTCTAGCTTAATTCATGTCCCTTTCTACTAGCATGGCTTTGTTCACCAATGATGAATAGTTAGAAGTCTCTAAAGCCGACAATCTAGATTTAATGACTAACTCAAGCCCGTCAAGAAATCGGCTACACATGTCTTCCTCATTCCGTATAAACCTCGATGCAAACCGAGATAAGGCTGTCAGTTTAGCTTCGTATTCTCTAACTGTCATACTCCCCTGATTCAACATAAAATATTCCTTCTCCTTTTGTTTTTGATACATTGGGGGAAAGTACTTATCATATAAAGCTTTGACAAAAGCATTCCATGAGATCACAGTCCCACCTTCTGGAGTAATCAACAAATGTTTTGTGGCATCCCACCAATATTTAGCTTCTCCTTTCAGCATATACGTCGCCAAGGTCACTCGTTGATTTTCAGGCATCTTCATCACCCCAAAGATAAGTTCAATCTCTTTAACCCAGACTTCTGCCTCTGCGGGATCAACTGCTCCTTCGAACGATGGTGGGTTCATCTTAATAAATTTCTCATGTGAAGTACTTCTTTCTTCCCGATGTATCACCTCCTCAGCCCTAGCCAAGGCTTGTGCCTCTAGTTGCCTGGTCTGTTGTTCTTCCACATGAGGCATAAATCTAGCTTGTTGCTTTGCCATTAGAGTCATAGCACGAGCCATTTTTTGCATATCTGTCAGTTGTTCCTGCTCGGGTTCTACATTTCCATGAACAGGTTGCTCAACCTCCGCTTCTGCTGGAATATTTGAATCCCCATCTTCTAATCTCGCATTAACATTCCCTCATTCCATTCTCTTATATCTGAAATGAATCAATGATATAACAACATGAAGATATACATATCTTTCCTAACATAATCGTTAGTATCAAATAAAATATATTTCTAACATTCACCGCCAAATCTAGACTCTTCTCACTACAGAACCTCTAAAACCTAGGCTCTGATACCAAAAGCTGACACAACCCAACCCAGTTACTTATAATTAAGTCTGAAAGTCAAAGTGAGTCAAACCATAATTAATCTAACCAAACCATAAACACGAGTTTTAATTTCAGAGTCATCATTGTAAATCCATATAACTGAAAACCTTTTTACAACATCAGAGTAGTCATACTTATACAAACTTGCTTGAAAGATAATTTAACTTAATTACATCATTTACATTTAAACAAAATCTTTGTTTCTCCCATTCCTGGCTAACCCACCCCGACTTCTTAGATTTGGCAGTGATATCGCATTACCTGAAAAATGTGAACATAGGAACCATGAGCAAAAGTAGCCCAGTGAATGCATCACTACTAAATTACTGCATGAATTTAAATGCAATAAATCATGTCCATATACTTATGTATTAACTTATCCGGCTCATTCATAATGAATAACCTACTTTTCCGAATCATGATTCACATATCCTGTCTAAATAGACAATTCTCCCCCATTCCTAGTCGAGGAGTAACCCCTTGTCATTAAAAGACAAATCTCCCCCATTCCTGGTCGAGGAGTAACCCCTCATTTCGGTAAACCGAAATGAACAATTTTATATTCATAACATTATGATCACATTCGTAACAGTATACAAATACATCATTCCAGTGAGTACACTCACATTGGTTGACAACTATGTATTCACGTTTTCTTCTGGTGGAGCTGAACTGGGTTAATTAGACCTTACACCTGTCAATCCAAGTAAATCAGTATTGAACCTCAATCATAAATATTATCCAAACATAATTATGTAACTTTCCATGACTATACATCAACAATATAATTCCAATTAAGTCACATTCCATAAAACATAAGTAAAGGCAAAACAATGATATACATGTTGATAAAGTTACGGACATTCAACCGTAGGAAATACCTTATAAGGAATTTATAACCAAAGTCAAGTAAACATGAAATTATACTTCTCAATGTATATACACATGAAACATGTACTCAAAGTACTCTTTGTAAGGACGAAATACAAACATTCATTCAAGGGGTACCCAGTATGGCCTGAAATTATTGTCTTACATACTTAACCATCCTATATTCCTAAATTGTACAAATACAGGGGTCCAACCTCATCAATATGAAAACATATATGAATATACTATCCAGTACAAGTGACGGTGTAATTTTTCAAGCTTCCTAGGGCAAGTTATGACCATTTCTCTACAACACAAGAAATCTGCCCTACAAGCTCCTCTATTGTTCCTTCAACTTCCAAGAATTTTCATAATTTTTCTCCTATATAACTTTCCATAATTTTCAATCAATTTTCAGTACACATACTTAATAGTACATAATTAAAGTTTCATAATTTTTTGACTTCATTTACTATCTCAAAAGCTTGACTAAACTTAGGGCATACCGAAATGAAGTATAAAAACAAAAACCATATACCAACTTGAAATCATCATTAAGGCCTAACCACAAGGAGATAAATTATAATTTTCAGATATGATATGAATATATGAGTCTACTTTCATATCCAATTGGAATTTCTCAATTAAAGTAAGTACAGAAATAGATATGCAAGTTTGAATACAAGGGGTTTCAATACAAAGCAATTTTAAGGGTTTCTACATTCAACTTAACATAAACTTGCATATAACCATACATACATATAAAGGGCTGAAACTTTAGTAAAACTATGATTATTTGTATCATATAAATCATTAATATAAGATAAATAACTAGAATTTCAATTAGGATTACCTTCAGGGCTTTTACGTAATTTCCACAGATTTTTCTACGCTTTTTCTCCTCACTTTTTCTTCCGAGACATCAACTTTCTATTTCCTCAGGCTAAAAACACTTGAAACTGAACCTAGGGTTTGTTTTGATGAAGAAATATGTTAGAGGGAGGGTTTTAAGTCGGCCAAGGCTTCCTCCCAAGCCAACCAATCAATTTAAAACATTTGGTTTAATAAAAGATAATTTACCACTCAAAGGGAATGGACATCTTTCCCCTTTGTTCGTAAATTCGGTATAACTCTTTACTCGGGCATCCATTTGATGATCCGTTTGTTGTGTTACCACCCTAACTCACATGTATACAACTATCTAGTTTTCACCTCAAGTCATTTATAATGTTATAAAGGTCAAAACTAGTCTCTAACAGAAACATTTCTACCGAAAATAACAAAATTTGTGTTTATAAATAATTCGACCTTTCATGATTTATGAAAGTAGGATTATAATAAACATAATCAATTAACATTAGATATACTAATATCCCATTATTTATATCACGTAAGATAAGCATGATTTAAATATAATTCATCATAATTATATTCGGGTTGTCACAACTTCCCCCCCTTAGAAAATTTCGTCCCCGAAATTTAATATGAAGGTCACTTACCAAACAAATGGGGATACTGTTTCCTCATGCTATCCTCTATTTTCCATGTTGCTTCTTTAACTCCATGGCTCATCCACATAACCTTAACTAAGGGAATAACTTTATTTCTCAATACTTGGTCCTTACGATCAATAATTTCCATTGGTTCTTCAATGTACGATAAGTCTTTCTTCAGTTCAATTGGTTGAGTTTTCAACTAGTGAGATGGATCTGCCAAATACTTACGAAGCATCGATACGTGAAACACATCATGTAATTGAGATAAATCTGGAGGTAAAGCTAATCTATAAGCCAGGGTCCCAATTCTTTCCAACACTTCAAATGGTCCAATGTAGCTTGGACTTAGTTTCCCCCTTTTCTCAAATCTCATAACACCTTTCCATGGTCAAATACGCAGGAATACAAAATCTCCCTTCTGAAATTCCAATGGATGCTTGCTCTTATCTGCATAAAATTTCTGCCTGCTTTGTACTATCTTTATCCGTTCCCGAATCATTTTGATCTTTTCAGTTGTCATATCTATCAATTCAGGACCCAAAATTTTCCTTTCACCCACTTCATCCCAACACAAACGTATTCTACATCTCCTCCCATATAAAGCTTCATAAGGAGCCATACCAATAGTCGACTGATAACTATTATTATATGAAAATTCCATCCATGGCAAATGATCATCCCAACTACTTTTCAAGTCAAATACACAGGCTCGTAACATGTCTTCTAATATTTGAATCGTCCTTTCTGATTGCCTATCAGTTTGTGGATGAAACGCAATGCTGAACTTCAAACTTGTGCCCATGGCATTCTGGAGACAAGGCCAAAACTTAGAGTGAACGTTGGATCTCTATCTGATACTATTGACACTGGTGCCCCATGCAAACGGATAATCTCATCAATGTACATACATGCATACTTGTCAACATTGTAGGTGGTCTTAACTGGAAGAAAATTGACTGACTTCGTCAATCGGTCTACAATCACCCAAATGGAATTATGCACTTTTGGTGACCGGGGTAATCCTGTAACAAAGTCCATCGTTATATGCTCCCACTTCCATTCCGGAATAGGCAACGACTGTAATAATCCTGCCGGCTTCTGATGCTCCGCCTTTACTTGCTGGCACACTAAACATTTAGCTACGAACTCTGTAATCTCACATTTCATATTGTTCCACCAGTAATACTCTTTAAAATCTCTGTACATTTTGGTACCTCCCGGATGCATAGAGTAAATAGAACTATGTGCCTATTCTAATATATCTTTTTTTAAAGGTGGATCATTAGGTACACAAATCCTATTTTTATAACAAAATGATTCATCATTCTTAATTTCAAAGTCACTCTCTTTACCATCCAGGACATCTTGTTTCTTCTTCTCAAGGAATGGATCACTCGTCTGCAAATTTCGTATTCGTTCGGCCAATAAAGGTCTCACTGTGACATGTGCTAATAATCCTCCGCTTTTTGAAAACTTCAATTCAATCCCCATCGATGCCAAGTCAAGAATATTTCCAACATGGGCACACCGTATGCAACCAAGCATCCCTGATGATTTTCGACTCAAAGAATCTTCTACCACATTGGCCTTTCCAGGATGATGATGAATGGTACAGTCATAGTCTTTAATTAGCTCTATCCAACGCCTCTGTCTCAAATTTAGTTCCTTCTGTGTAAACAAGTATTTCAAACTTTGATGATCTGTAAATATCTCACAAGTTTCTCTATACAAGTAATGTCTCCACAACTTTAAAGCAAAAACAATGGCTGCTAGCTCCAAATCATGTGTAGGGTAATTTCGTTCATGCGTCTTTAATTGTCTGGAAGCATATGCTATTACCTTCCCATTCTGCATAAGAACACATCCTAAATCTTGAAATGAAGCATCTGTATAGATCACAAAAGACTCATTCCCACATGGAATAGTAAGTATAGGGGCTAAAAACAACCGATTCTTTAATTCTTTAAAACTCCTCTCACATTCTTCATCCCATACAAACTTCACTTCTTTACGAGTCAATTTTGTTAGTGGTAATGCTATTGCTGAAAATCCCTTAATGAATCTGCGATAGTAACCTGCCAATCCTAGGAAACTCCTAATTTCTGTCACATTATTAGGACTTTACCATTCAACAATTGTTTCCACTTTCTTTGGATCAACATAAATCCCATTTCACGAGACCACTTGCCCTAAAAACACAATTTCATTCAACCAAAACTCACACTTGCTGAATTTCGCAAACAATTTCTTCTCTCTCAAAATCTGCAATACAAGTATAAAATGTTTCTCATGTTCCTCCTTGATACGCGAATAAATCAACACATCATCTATGAATACAATCACGAATGAATCAATGAAAGGGTGGAATACTCGGTTCATCAAATCCATAAAAATTGCCGGAGCATTATTCAATCCAAATGGCATCACCAAAAACTCATAGTGCCCATATCGAGTCCGAAAAGCTATTTTGGAAATATCACTATCCTTCACTTTCAGTTGGTGGTAATCCGATCTCAAATCAATCTTCGAAAATACTGTGGCCCCCTGTAATTGGTCAAACAAGTCATCGATACGAGGTAGAGGGTACTTATTTCTAATGGTCACCTTATTCAACTACCGATAATCAATACATAATCGCATTGTCCCATCTTTCTTTTTCACAAATAATACCGGTGCTCCCCATGGCGAAACACTTTGTAATTGCACTTTAAATTCTTTCAACTCTGCTGGCGCCATTCTATAGGGAGCAAGAGAAATTGGACTAGTACTTGGAATAAATTCAATAGAAAACTCTACTTCCCTATCGGGTGGCAATCCTGGCAATTCCTCTGGGAAGACATCAGAAAATTCTCTAACAACTGGTATATCTTCAACTTTAAGTGCTTCCTTACTAACATCAACCACATACGCTAAATACCCCGTACAACCCTTACTCAATAACTTTCTACTCTTTATTGCTGAGATAAGACAATTAGGGACAACATTCCTTTCCCCTGTAAACTGGAACTCGGGTTCACCAGGAAGATGAAATGTAACTTTATTTCGAAAACAATCAATGGAAGCATGATACGATGATAACCAATGCATCCCCAATATAATATATAAATCCCGAATGGCCAACGGTATCAAATCAACATAGAAATCTCGTTCCCCCATTCGTAAGATACAATCTTTATAAACATGCTCAACCAGAATCACACTTTCCATTGGGGTAGAAATATATAAGGCACAATTAAGAAATGAACATAGTCTACCCAAATATGAAACAATATCTAATGCCACAAATGAATGCGTAGATCCAGGATCAATGAGTGCATATAAATCTTTGTTCGCAATAGAGAGTTTACCTGTAACCACTTCAGGTGTAGCATGGGCATCTTGTAGCGTCATCGCAAATACTCTTCCTCCTTCCTTCGATCCACTTGCTTGTCCTGTACCTCTTCCCCTGGTGGAACTGCCTGAAGAGGATCCTTTATGAGGCCCCACACTACTGACTGAAACTGTTCTCACCAACATAGGACAATTCTTTCTCAAATGACCCTTCTGGTGGCAGTTAAAACATTCTATATTTAGTAACTTTTGGTCAATTTCTCTTTATATGACCTGATGCCCCACAAAAGAAATAAACATTCGAATCTCCTTGTGCTGAAACTCCTGAACCTATTCCACCACTAGCTTCACCCCTTTGCAAACTACTTCCACCTCTACCCTGTTGGAATTTCTGCCCTCCAAACCTCGAATATTCTGTATCGCTACTCTTTTGATTACTTGAATCGAATCTTCTTCTCTTTACTCTTCGTTCTTGATTCCCTCTAGCTTAATTCACGTCCCTTTCTACTATCATGGCTTTGTTCACCAATGATGAATAGTTAGAAGTCTCTAAAGCCGACAATCTAGATTTAATGACTAACTCAAGCCCGTCAAGAAATTGGCTACACATGTCTTCCTCATTCCGTATAAACCTCGATGCAAATCGAGATAAGGCTGTCAGTTTAGCTTCGTATTCTCTAACTGTCATACTCCCCTGATTCAACATAAAATATTCATTCTCCTTTTGTTTTTGATACATTGGGGGAAGTACTTATCATATAAAGCTTTGAAAAAAGCATTCCATGAGATCACATTCCCACTTTCTGGAGTAATCAACAAATGTTTTTGTGGCATCCCATCAATATTTATCTTCTCCTTTCAGCATATACGTCGCCAAGGTCACTCGTTGATTTTCAGGCATCTTCATCACCCCAAAGATAAGTTCAATCTCTTTAACCCAGACTTCTGCCTCTGCGGGATCAACTGCTCCTTCGAACGATGGTGGGTTCATCTTAATAAATTTCTCATGTGAAGTACTTCTTTCTTCCCGGTGTATCACCTCCTCAGCCCTAGCCAAGGCTTATGCCTCTAGTTGCCTGGTCTGTTGTTCTTCCACATGATCCATAAATCTAGCTTGTTGCTCTGCCATTAGAGTCATAGCACGAGCCATTTTTTTCATATCTGTCAGTTGTCCCTGCTCGGGTTCTACATTTCCATGAACAGGTTGCTCAACCTCCGCTTCTGCTGGAATATTTGAATCCCCATCTTCTAATCTCGCATTAACATTCCCTCATTCCATTCTCTTATATCTGAAATGAATCAATGATATAACAACATGAAGATATACATATCTTTCCTAACATAATCGTTAGTATCAAATAAAATATATTTCTAACATTCAGTGCCAAATCTAGACTCTTCTCACTACAGAACCTCTAAAACCTAGGCTCTGATACCAAAAGCTGACACACCCCAACCCAGTTACTTATAATTAAGTCTGAAAGTCAAAGTGAGTCAAACCATAATTAATCTAACCAAACCATAAACACGAGTTTTAATTTTAGAGTCATCATTGTAAATCCATATAACTGAAAACCTTTTTACAACATCAGAGTAGTCATACTTATACAAACTTGCTTGAAGGATAATTTAACTTAATTCCATCATTTACATTTAAACAAAATCTTTGTTTCTCCCATTCCTGGCTAACCCACCCCGACTTCCTAGATTTGGCAGTGATATCTCATTACCTGAAAAATGTGAACATAGGAACGATGAGCAAAAAATAGCCCAGTGAATGCATCACTACTAAATTACTGCATGAATTTAAATGCAATAAATCATGTCCATATACTTATGTATTAATTTATCCGGCTCATTTATAATGAATGACCAACTTTTCCGAATCATGATTCACATATCCTGTCTAAATAGACAATTCTCCCCCATTCCTGGTCAAGGAGTAACCCCTCATTTCGGTAAACCGAAATGAACAATTTTATATTCATAACATTATGATCACATTAGTAACAGTATACAAATACATCATTCTAGTGAGTACACTCACCTTGGTTGACAATTATGCATTCACGTTTTCTTCTGGTGGAGCTGAACTGGGTTGATTAGACCTTACACCTGTCAATCCAACTAAATCAGTACTGAACCTCAATCATAAATATTATCCAAACATAATTATGTAACTTTCCATGACTATACATCAACAATATAATTCCAATTAAGTCACATTCCATAAAACATAAGTAAAGGCAAAACAATGATATACATGTTGATAAAGTTACGGACATTCAACCGTAGGAAATACCTTATAAGGAATTTATAACCAAAGTCAATTAAACATGAAATTATACTTCTCAATGTATATAAACATGAAACATGTACTCAAAGTACTCTTTGTAAGGACGAAATACAAACATTCATTCAAGGGGTACCCATTATGGCCTGAAATTATTGTCTTACATACTTAACCATCCTATATTCCTAAATTGTACAAATACAGGGGTCCAACCTCATCAATATGAAAACATATATGAATATACTATCCAGTACAAGTGACGGTGTAATTTTTCAAGCTTCCTAGGGCAAGTTATGACCATTTCTCTACAACACAAGAAATCTGCCCTACAAGCTCCTCTATTGTTCCTTCAACTTCCAAGAATTTTCATAATTTTTCTCCTATATAAGTTTCCATGATTTTCAACCCATTTTCAGTACACATACTTAATAGTGAAGAATTAAATTTTCATAATTGTTTGACTTCATTTTCTATCTCAAAATCTTGACTAAACTCATGGTATACCGAAATGAAGTATAAAAACAGAAACCATGTACCAACTTGAAATCATCATTACGGCCTAACCACAAGGAGATAAATTCTAATTTTTAGATATGATATGAATATATGAGTCTACTTTCATATCCAATTGGAATTTATCAATTAAAGTAATTACACAAATAGATATGAAAGTTTGAATACATGGGGTTTCAATACAAATCAGTTTTAAGGGTTTCTACATTCAACTTAACATAAACTTGCATATAACCATACATACATATAAAGGGCTGAAACTTTAGTAAAACTATGATTATTTGTATCATATAAATCATTAATATAAGATAATTAACTAGAATTTCAATTAGGATTACCTTCAGGGCTTTTACGTAATTTCCACAGATTTTTCTACACTTTTTCTCCTCACTTTTTCTTCCTAAACATCAACTTTCTATTTCCTCAAGCTAACAACACTTGAAACTGAACCTAGGGTTTGTTTTGATGAAGAAATATATTAGAGGGAGGGTTTTAAGTCTGCCAAG
Organism: Sambucus nigra; assembly: GCA_949130495.1. NCBI lineage: Eukaryota > Viridiplantae > Streptophyta > Magnoliopsida > Dipsacales > Adoxaceae > Sambucus > Sambucus nigra. The sequence continues at coordinate 653,183,873 of OX422210.1, read as the reverse complement.
GCTGCCTCCCAATCCAACCAATCAATTTAAAACATTTGATTTAATAAAAGACAATTTACCACTTAAAGGGAATGGACATCTTTGCCATTTGTTCGTAAATTCGGTATAACTCTTTACTCGGGCATCCATTTGATGATCCGTTTGTTGTGTTACAACCCTAACTCACATGTCTACAACTATCTAGTTTTCACCTCAAGTCATTTATAATGTTACAAAGGTCAAAACTAGTCTCTAATAGGAACATTTCTACCGAAAACAACAAAATTTGTGTTTGTAAATAATTCGACCTTTCATGATTGATGAAAGTAGGATTATAATAAACATAATCACTTAACATTAGATATACTAATATCACATTATTCATATCACATAATATAAGCATGATTTAAATATAATTCATCATAATTATATTCGGGTTGTCACACTTTCTCACTCTTCCTAGACTGGGCTCTAAGTGATATCCCTCTATCCTTAGTCTTGACAATGTTAGGAAACATGTCAATTTCATATGTCTGGAGGTCTCCTATTAGCTCTTCTAACTTAAGATTGCTCAAATTTGCTAAGGAATTCAAAATAGTCACTTTGGGGATAAAACGTTTAGGCAACGATATCAAAATCTTTTTAACCACTCATGAATTAGCAATGTGCTCACCAAGATTGAAACTAGTGTTGACAATATCAAACAAACGTACATAAAACTCATCAAAACACTCAGATTCAAGTAGGATAATTATTTTAAATTAAGTAGTTAAATTTTTTAATTTAGACTATTTCACTACATTCGTGCCTTCACGGGTAAGTTGTAAAACATCCCATGCTTCTTTTGACATCGCGCATGTCATGATATGTCGGAACTCGTTAGGGGCGACGGCTCCAAAAATTGTACTTAGCCCATGAGAATTAATAGTGCTCCATTTAAATTCGTCCTCAGTCCAGTCAGTCATGGGTATAAGATTAGTGACATTATTAGTGGTGACAGTGGGAGGAGTCCACGCTCTTTCACAAACAACCCATACATACTCATCGATTGCTTTTAGATGAGATTTCATACGGGCTTTTCAATCTGCATAATTAGTCTTGTAAAAAATTGACAATTGATTATATAAGTTTTCATTCGAAATTAGATGCCAATTTTGATCCCCCAAACATGCATCCAGGTGTATATATCATGCCATCATAAATAAACATAAATTGCTAACGCACAGATTTCAAGAAAAAAATCCCCCGTAAGGGCAAAACCTTTATTTCAATAAATATAACAACACTTACAAAAATATGAAATAAATATTCCTCAAAACACTCACATAGGTCGTAACCTAGAATCAACAATGGATTAACCCTCAACAAACACATAAGAACTGAAGCTCTATCTTCAACAAGAAATACCCTCAAGCATCTCCAAGTGACTGCAGTTATAGTCAGCTAGTACTTACGTCAAGAGCTACCAAGTCAGCCGTAGAAATTTTGTCTCTACAAGAGAAACTTCACCAAAGTTGTATCTTGGGTTACAAAACAATTCACTAAAGCTATTGGGATGATTTGTGAATTGAAAAACAAAGTTAAAAACACATAAAAGAGAAATCAAAAATTCTGCAGTTTGTAGTTTTCGTGGATTAAACTCTCAGGTCTTCTGAAGAAAAAAGGACTAAAAAATCATCTATTTATAAAAAACTGAGTCGACAGCTTCGTTCGAACGATAATGGTAGGTCGTACGAACGACATCAAATGTTGTTCGATCCAGGGATCGGACGACCATCTAACGAGGTTAAAAAACATAAAACAGTGTGATGTCGTTAGATAAACCTGATCAAGCGAGCTTCAAAGGACCCTTCGCGCGAGATGCAATGTCACGTGAAGCAATCGTTTGTTGCTCTTGTTGTTTGAACGATATTGACATGTCATTTGAACGACATCAGCAAAAAAATATTTTTTTTATTAAAACTCCAACTAGAGGACTTCAAAAAATTATTTTGTCAAAAAAAGACGCCTAAGATGTTTAAAAATATTTTAGAAAAACTATCCCAACACTTTAAATTAACCATTAAGGGACTTAACACCACCTTACTAAAATCTATCTCGCAGAGGCTTATTTGTTGAAGAACTTTGATATTCGAATACGTATTGATGCATGAATGATCTTGAACTTTATTGGACGTGTGTAGCAGTATACGACATACTCAAATGTAAAACGGAATATGTAAAATATGTCCTTACAGTGATTTTGGTTTCTTTTCTTTTCTTTTTTTAGAGGGAATCCTCTTGGATTGAAGTTTCTGACATTTCAATTTGTTTGTGGGTGAATTTTTGGTTGGTGGTATTAGGCATTGCTGTGAAATTTTAACCATCTTAGGGGGAGATTGAGTTGGTTCGCCTAGGGTTCCACCATTTTGATCTTCTTTAGACTTTTTAGGGTCTGGTTTTTCCCAATTACTAATTTTCTACATCTGAATAACCCCCAAGCTTTTATAGTTCAGACAAACCTCTATTTTCTTTTACCTTGATGAGATACCCTTCTCAAGCTCAATAGTTATTTGAGATTTTATCTAAGTTAGGGCCTACTTGACCTAGTATTATTGCTAAGAGGTTTCAATCACCCATCCAAGTTATCCGTCCATAATATGAGCCCGGACACCCTAGTTGTACCCTTATTGTAGGTTCCTTTGGTGATTCAGTGTCTTTGTCGTTAGACGTGGAATTCGACCATACCAAATTTACAAGGCTTTAAATTTCTAATCAAGCTCACCCCAGAAGGCGTTAGACCTTTTGTAAACACAGTTTTTATATGTACGTCATTGATTTGGATACCTCTGTTGGGACAATCAAGGCGAATGAGCCCCCAACCTCCCCCTTTCTAGAGGAGGCACCGTCTGGTGAGGAAGGCTCTTCTGGAGGCTCCACTGACTCCTATGATACCTTTACCACTAGTGTCAGGGTGAATGGGTATGATGTGCTTGAGGATGAACTGGATGCTCTGAGAGATAGATATGGGATTCATATTAGCATTGCGATCGACTGTCGGATTATGACGAGAGAGTTTCTGATCATCATAATTATGGTGAGGTTTGCCTCCCTCCGTGGTATATCCAAGTTGGGATTCTCTTACCCCTACACCCCATCATCATATCTATCCTGAAAGGATACAAGGTCACATTTACTCAACTCTCCCCAATGCTTATAGGACCATTCTGGGGACAATGATGTTTTGGAAGGAAAACACTAGTTTCGACCTCTCGAGAGACTTATTTTGTTATGTTTATGGCTTAAAGGACAATGCCAAAGTCCCTGGGTATTACTATTTTTCCATCAGGAAATCCAACCTATGGATGGTCCATGTGGTTAAGACTAGCAACCACACCTAGAATAACCAATTTATTTTCATGATACGGGATTGGGAGTTTAGATTCCATAAGAAGGAAAAATATTTTAAAATCCTTCGTAAATGGTTTTGATTGAGTAGAGTCAGTAAATATTTGCTTCTTTCAATTTCTATTTTCCCTTTGCTCATATCATACTAATGTGTCATTTCCATTTTTTAGTGAAGAAGGTTCCCAAGATCCTCGTTGTGATTGTGGATTTGGTGGAATCTTATTACGTGAACAATACCCCGAAGTTTGAGGACCTATTTAGTTTTAAGAATTCATTCAGGTAGGGTACTATACTCCTCTTGATTGTCCCCTTCCTGCAGGGGTACTATCTCCCTTGGTAGAGGAGGTACTAATCGAGGACGAGCAGGACTTTGATGCCTACCAGGCTAATAGGGAAGGAGTTTGGGAAGGTAACACTTTTCTCCTTTGATTTTTTCTCTTTTATTTATAAGTTAAGACTTGGTTGAATATAAGTCTTGCATAGATTCCACTTTTTCTTCCTTTTATTCTGAAACTGAATCCTCCATCGGGATGACACCCAGAAATATTAATCATAAAGCCATGGAAATTACTCATCAGAAAAGGATGGATGCTGAGAAGAAGAGGGTTGGAGCCTAAAAAAGAGCTGATTCTGAAGATAAGAGATAAGCTGAGTTGAATTCTCGAAAGAAATATGAGAAGGATGTTGCCACTCGGTCTAAGTCTAAAGATAATGCCCCAATCTTATCATGTGCTACTGCTATTGGGGATAAAAGACTCCTTGAGGTCCCCATGACTCAAAATGATACCAAGGTCTCACATGTGGTTGAGGCTAGGCCCCTTCGAAAACTCATACATGGCAAAGGATCTTGCCCTCATTACGATGAGGATGAGGAGTTTAGGTTTTGTCCTAACCATCGGGTTTCCTCTGAGGAGATGAGAGCCGACTCGAATTCTATCTTCCAATAATGCTTCAGATCTGCTTGGGTACCACGACCACATCAAGGAATTTAAGTTCTTATGAGTTTATGACCCAAATTCTTTATGGAAGCTAATTTAGCATCATCTGTCTATGGTGAGTTTTGCTAACATTACGCTCATGTATTTTTCACCTGCTTATTTTCTTGCTAATTTTTCTCTTCTTTGGCTCAAGACGCTATAGCTTACACTATTCTGATGGGGAAGGCAGTGACCAATAGTTAAGATTTTTTGGTATGTCGATGACCTCAAGAAATCCTATGATGAGCTTCAGGAACGGGATAACTGATTGAGAAAAATTTCTCCCTTAGTAAGGTTGAAGAAGAGAATCTGAGGCTGAAAGACAAGGCCGCCACTGATGATGTCAAGATCAAGAGTCTGAAGGAGTCTCTAAAAAAAGAAAATCATGATATGACTGTTGCCAATCAGGCACTAGAGATGTCCAACCAGATGATAATGCGAATGAGCTAGGAGCTTATTAAAGCCAATGAATCCATGGCTAGTGTTAAGGAGGCTGGCATGGCCAAGTACAAGTCTTCCATCGATTATGATGTCTTTTGCATGGGATTCTTCCTTGATGGTTATAAGGAGCTCAGGAAGAGGGTGATGAATCATTATCCTGACACAGTCGACATTGTGAGAAAGTGGATAGGATATGATGATGATGCTACTGCCTTGGTTACTGCATAGATGATGGTCGTTGATAAGCCTACCATAGTGGACATTGGAGTAGATGACCAGACCATTTTTCTTCAGGCGACTCTTCCCGTTATTGGCAATGTCGAACCTCCTAGCACTTCTGATGTCCCTGATGTCATGGATATTCAGATGGAAGAGGCTAAGACTGAGCATGCTCCTAGGGCATAAACCTTCTCTTGTTTTTTTTTATAAAGCCTTTTTGGTGTGTGATCTTCTATCTTTTCGAGATTTTTTTTGTAATTTATGATGAACATATTTTTGCTCTTTCTTGTTGTCATGATTACTCTTTTTATGCACACTTTATGCTTATCATGGTGACAACTGAAAATATTTACATGCGTTTTGACCAGACCATATTATAATGAAAATATTTTGCACAAGTGAATGTTATTAGACATCTTCTATTTAGTTAGTTATAGTCTTATGGCCTTATTATAGCATATTGCTTATTTTCCATGTCAACTTACCAACTACTTTAATATTTAGGATAGGCCAGCTAATAGTTTAGTCTTACGATCATGTGGTCAATTTTTTTCCAACCTAATCTGCCTTACTAGCTACCAGTTTAGACGAACCTGGATTTTCCTGACTTAGGTTCTATTGGTGCGTAGGCCAGATTATTAGTCGTATGAGCGGATCTTATCCCTCTGACTATGTGCCAACATTGGTTAATTAAGTCGACCAAGTTTACTAAGATCTATCCTTGCGTTGGATTATGATCAGATCTGGTCGTCCATAACGCACGGATTCCACCTACTTAGAAAGATTTCTTATTCGTGACCTATCCTGAGACGAGATTATACATGAAGTTAAACTTCTTATTCGTGACTTGTTAATAAACAAAGTCATACATGAAGTTTTTATTGTTTTTAAATATCATATTGATACCTCTTGTTTGCAGTTTATCCAATAAAGAGATTGTACATGAGGTTGGTGAGTGCGCTGATGATGCCATTGGTGATGATATGTACATATCCAATGCCCACAAAATAAAGAAATAAAAAGAAGTGATAGTAATCTAGAAGTGGAATGGAATTTTTATTTCTTATAGACAGAAATTATACACCGCAGAAAACTTTTCACACATTACTGATAGTACTTTCTCAAGTGCCGGCGTTCCATAGATTCTTGAACTTCTCCCCTTCTAAGGTTCAATTCGATGTGTTCCCGGCCTAACGACGCTTCAGATGCAATAAAGGTCATGATAGTTGGGTTATAATTTGTTTCCCTTTTGAATGACCATTTTAGGACATAATCGCATTCCTTTAAACTGCTCGACTTCACCCTTTAATTGTAGAATCGAGCAATTCTTTACTGGTAAATTGCCACTTTGAGTGATGCATTTTATCTTACCTCCTCCATCAGGTCAATATCTAATCTCCTCATCAGGTCACTTCGTAGTGAGTTAAAGTTAAGGACACAGTGACTAGGTAGGAGGATTTCAGTTGGTATCACTAACTTTATACTAAAATGCCAATATATTAGAGATTTCCCCTGTTACCATCCGGGGAGTTATCCTATAAGCCCAAAGGATACTCTATAGTTCATTGATCTAATTTCCATTAGCATCATCCATATCGATCTCATATGATGTTGTGATTATCAAACTTGCTCCACTTCCAATGGTGCAGGACAAATCATCCACAAATAATTTCCATATAGGAAGCTCTTTTTTAAACTCTCCCACAATCATCTCTCCATATCTGAATAATTTATTTGTTTGCTCCAGGTCGCAAGCAAGTTCTACTTATTTGGTCTACAATTCTAGAATGTGTAATACACCATATTTTTATGGCTTTTAAATTTAGGGATTTACCCCGTATTTTTATGGCTTTTAAATTTAGGGATTTATTAAATTTAATTGAGATAAATTAATTTAATTTTAATCCTGAAAGTTGTTTTAAATATTTACTAGCGTTATAAGAGTTAGTAATTATTGAAAGTTTGTTGATTCGTTAGATATTACTTATTGAGTAGAGTAATATGTAGAATTGATTTTTGGTAAAAATTGTCACAAGTGAATAAAATGGCAATTATGAAAATTTAAGTCAGGACATGCCTGTGTCGTGTCAGGAATAAATTATAATTATATTAAGTGAATAAATTATAAGTTTCCCGTATGATCATTTTGAGTGCGCCAATGTGTCCGAAAGGGTCGAGATGGTCAGAAAAATGTACCCGGGGGGTTTAGTTTAGGTCTCGGGGCGTTTTTAGGCCTATTTGACATCCCGGGAGGGTATTATAGACATCTTGCATTTTTGGGTAATTAAACCCACGAATTTAATTAGATTATATTAGCCAATTGGAGTTGTATATTAGGGTTAGCAAACAAAAAATCAAAGAACGGCCATTAGAGAAGGAGTTGGAGAGCTTTCCAAGCGACTCAAGGCCAAGGACTCACCCGTTTGCACCGCCGCCACCACCAAAACGTAGATCGCGCGACGAGGAACGCCACCATACCATTTCATCCATGAAATAAGAACCTTGAATTTCAGGCAAGTATCTATCTTGCTTTATTTTTGGTTAATGCCTCACCCATTTTAGTTTAGGATTACCAAGATCATGTTTTATGAAAGAAATTGTTAATTTAGAGACTTTAAATCGCATGTTTAGAGAGATTCCATATATTCTGGATATACCTATCATATGTAGAGGATTACCAGCCAATTATTATGAGTTTAGAAACAAGAAATCTGGGAAATAATTAGAGGAATGTATATTTCTTTCAAAATTAGGGTTCTTAAAGATTATGTCAATTTCACCCCATTAATCCGATATCGTTGATGAATTTATACATGTTTCACGTAGGAAATCTTGTATATATGTATATAGTGGAGTATTGTTATTTGAGAATTCTAGAGTCGTTAATGACATTTTTGGAGAAATTGAAAGATGAAACCCGTAGACTTAATTTGCAGTTTCTGGGCAAGAACTGCTTGATCGATCGATCGAGCCAAGAGCATCGATCGATCGACCCCTCCTAGAAAACTGCATATTTCTCATTCGTTAGTTTAATCCGATTAAGATGTATGGGAACCCTTGATTGTTGTTGTTGGAGTATAATGGGATATAGAGATGACCAGTAGGGCCTAGGTAGACCCCGTTGATTAACATTTTAGTGTAGGATGAGATTTGGGGTTAACGAGGAATGATTCATGTGTATAAGAAATGATGCGTATATTTAATAAAAAGATCGGGACTCGTAAGGGAGTTAGACCGAAACATAAGTGAGTGAATGCCTACTGAAATTATACTTAGAATACTTCGAGAGAGGAGAAGTGAGTATGAAGTGAATAATAAATGAGAATACAAATAACGAGTCCGTGATACGAAATAATCGAGTAAAATGTGTAATAACGGATAATTATAATTATGGGTCGTGAGTGCACCTAATTTCGCAATGTGGATGTGTATATATACATAAATGACTGTGTGATTGTGCATATATTATATATCTGCATAAAAATCATACTCGGGCTACTTGCTATCAAGGGGGTTTCTGCACCGGGACAGTCTTATCTCGATGGGACCTTTTATAGGGGATATTGACTCGTACCCCAGAACATAGGATTCCTTGGTACAGGCTATCTGATTGATAGTCAGACGGTCCTAAGAGACCTGAGGGTATCTGATGACCTCTTAGTGACTTGGAACTATGATTCGCCTCCATTTGTATGTGTTTTATGTTAATGCAGTTCGAGAGTGATTTCGAACTAGCAGTTCCCTAAATATGTGTGATACAGGGACTTGATAGCAGAGTATGCCATCACTATAGATTGTATGTGGGGTGCATATAGTATGTATGTATATTTTATATGAGTGATTGGTATATATACATCTACTTATATATGGAAACTTTGCACCATAGATTTTATGTGGGGTGCTGTTAGTATATATATTATATGTGTAACTAATATATATATACGTATATCTATATGGGAACTTTCTACTGTGCGTATAAGTAATTAAGTAATGAATAAATGTTGCAACTTTATATTTTCCCCCGTGATATGTGTGCATGTGTATATATATAAAATGGAGGTAGGAATCCTCGACTTGTATCATGGAAAAGATAAAGCGAGTCATCCGTAGGAAGATATAAGAGTAATATTAGAAAAATGAGATTTACGCGATTACCCCTACGTTGATCATTATAAGGGAACGATAATGCATATGGGGTAATGCGTTACTAAGAACAAGTATATGTATAATATAAGAAAAATGGATTTAGAGAAGATAGAAAATGAGAGAAAAAGTGAGAAAAAGGACTCGAGTCTTAGGTTTTACCCCGAGACGCCTACGTAACCTATAAAGGCATCAAAGTCCACGTAGTTCGCATGCAAAATGAGGGGTGGGGTTAATCCCATAAATCCAAAATGGGGAATCTCTTATTTGTGAGTGTGTGTGTGTGTGTAGAAAAAAGTGTTTTAGTTGTGAGAAAAGTGAGGAAAATATGAGAATCCCTTATTTGAATTTATGAGCAAAACCCTCCTTTTCTTGTTTTTTGGGTTTTATGAAAATAAAAGATGTACAATAATACTAAGTAAAAAGTATATTAGGATGTGTGAAATGAGATAATAAAAGTTCTAAGTAAGAAAACAAGTTATTGAGAATTCAAGAGAATTTAAAGAGAGAGTTTGAGAAAGTTGGACCTTCTTGAAGATCTTGAGCTTGATCTTGAATGTTGGGGAGAAGCCCTTGCACTTTGGATGATGATGGACAGTGGATAATTCACCAAGTTTGATGAAAGGGATGATGAAAAGTGGAAGTAAAAAGGGGATTTGGAAGTTGAAATCACGCTGCCTTCGAGAGAGGTTTCTGGGATTCGTTGAGAGGGATTTTTATCAGATCTCGACTCCCTTTGAAAATGAGGTGAAGGCCTCCTTTTATAGTCCCAGGTGAGTGCCGATCGGCATAGAGCCCTTCCTGCCTATCGGCAGGCAAGTGCCGATAGGAAGGTTATGGAACCTGCCGTTTGGCAGTGTGTTTCAGGCTTTTTTGGAAAATTGGCCACCGAGGGCAAACCGTTGGCCAGAATCGCACACAGGGCATACCGTTGGAAAGTTAATTCAGATACCTTTGAAAGTCCTTTAGACCGTTCCGGGTTCAGGAGTTGACTTTGGGCCAAATATGGCTCTGAAGCGTTTATCGGTCCATTGGGCGGGGAATCATTCGAACGCTAACGGATCGTTCGTCCGCATCGTAAATCCGAATCGCGCATGGGGAATATCGTTAGAAAGGTTAATAGATGTACTTAGACATTCCAAAGGGTTTGACCCGGTTTGGAGAGTTGACTTTGGTCAACCGGGCCCAAGAATCGCTCGGTGGCCTCCCGGAGTCAAACGGATCATTCGTCTGCATGGAAAGTCGGAATCATGCACGGGGTAGACCGTTGGAAAGGGTATTCAGGGAACTTTGAAGATTCATTCAACCTCGGTCCATCTGAAGAGTTGACATAGGTCAAATAGAGCCTCGGAGCGCCCGGTGGCCTCTAGGTCCGGTTTTGGACGCAAACGGATCGTTCGTCCTCATGATAAGTCAAAATCTCACACGGGGTAGACCGTTGGAAAGGGTATTCAGTACCCTTCGAAGATTCATTTAGGCTCAGTCAAGACAAAGAGTTTGACTTTTGGGTCAAACTGAGTCGAGGAGTGCCCGATGGCTTTCAGGTCAGTACTCGGGACGTGACATGGGTTTACAGTTATGAAGGGAGGTACTAGGGACATAAGGAGAGTCAGGGGGTAATAGAATGGGGTGTCTACATAGCCCTTCGATGGGTGTGTTTGGAATAAATGATGACCGTCGAATAGACACCACATGATGCTTTTGAGGGAGTATCACCGATTCAGAGGGTTGAGGTCGATTCTGAGGACTTAAGGAGTGTGCTGGGGATGATCAATTCTGCGGATCAAAGCCGAATCTGCGAGCTTAGGGTAAAGGTCTAGCGAGGTCAATTCTGACCTAAAGAGTGGTGACAATTGAGGACCGAGGTCAATTCTGACCTAACTTAGGTGACGATCCAAGACCGGGGCCAATTCTGACCCAAGAGTGGTGACGACCGAGGATCGAGGTCAATTTTGACCTAACTTAGGTGACGATCTAAGACTGGGGTCAATTGTGACCCAAGAGTGGTGACGATCGAGGACCGAGGTCAATTCTGACCAAACTTAGGTGACGATCCAAGACTGGGGCCAATTCTGACCCAAGAGTGGTGACGATCGAGGACCGAGGTCAATTCTGACCTAACTTAGGTGACGATCCAAGACCGGGGCCAATTCTGACCCAAGAGTGGTGACGATCGAGGACCGAGGTCAATTCTGACCTAACTTAGGTGACGATCCAAGACTGAGGCCAATTCTAGCCCAAGAGGGGTGACGACCAAGGACCGAGTTCAATTCTGACCTAACTTAGGCGACGATCCAAGACCGGGGTCAATTCTGACCCAAGAGTGGTGACGACCAAGGACCGAGGTCAATTCTGACCTAACTTAGGTGACGATCCAAGACCGGGGCCAATTCTGACCCAAGAGTGGTGACGACCGAGGACCGAGGTCAATTCTGACCTAACTTAGGTGACGATCCAAGACCGGGGCCGATTCTGACCCAAGAGTGGTGACGATCGAGGACCGAGGTCAATTCTGACCTAACTTAGATGACGATCCAAGACTGAGGCCAATTCTAGCCCAAGAGGGGTGACGACCGAGGACCGAGTTCAATTCTGACCTAACTTAGGCGACGATCCAAGACCGGGGTCAATTCTGACCCAAGAGTGGTGACGACCAAGGACCGAGGTCAATTCTGACCTAACTTAGGTGACGATCCAAGACCGGGGCCAATTCTGACCCAAGAGTGGTGACGACCGAGGACCGAGGTCAATTCTGACCTAACTTAGGTGACGATCCAAGACCGGGGCCAATTCTGACCCAAGAGTGGTGACGATCGAGGACCGAGGTCAATTCTGACCTAACTTAGGTGACGATCCAAGACTGAGGCCAATTCTAGCCCAAGAGGGGTGACGACCGAGGACCGAGTTCAATTCTGACCTAACTTAGGCGACGATCCAAGACCGGGGTCAATTCTGACCCAAGAGTGGTGACGACCAAGGACCGAGGTCAATTCTGACCTAACTTAGGTGACGATCCAAGACCGGGGTCAATTCTGACCCAAGAGTGATTGAGGATTAGGTTTCGATTTTAATGGGGAAAGAGCTTTGTGATTCTGATCTGAGCTGGGGAAGCTTTTTAGGAGATCTCGCAGGGGGGGAACAACCTATTTTGGGTGCTGTAAGAGAATTCCACTGGGGAAGTGATCAGGTGATCCTTAAGGATTTTCCGGAGCTTTGCCGGGAGGAGTTTTCACTTAGCTTTTGAGGATTCCGTTGGGGAAGAGGGGTTTCACTTGAGGAAATGAAAAATTTTCTTCGTAGAACGGCTCTAAATCCCTCCCGGGATTTTTGGGAATTTTTCTAGGATTTTTTTAGGTTTTCTGGTATGTTCTGGAAATTTTTGTACGAAATTTTAGGAGGGGTGCCGGTCGGCATAGTATGAAGGGTGCCATTCGGTAGTGGCACGGACTTTTGGGCTACCTCGGGAAGGCACGGGGTCAGTGCCGATAGGTATGGTGGGGGTGATGCCGATCGACATGGCGCTTGGCCTCCTATATAAAGGGGGCGAATCCCCTCATTTTTTCACAGCTTCTTTTGCTTTCTCTCCTTTTGTGATTCTTCTGCAAATTGTTTTAGCGTTCCGATCTTCAACAAATGGCCGCCTTTGTGAGCACTGCAGTCCACCGGGAGTGGTTGACCGTTGATGATTTGTCGAATGTGGAGTGGAGGGCTAGGGCGCCTCTTGCTTTGGGGAATGATAATTCCTTTGTTGCGTTTGAGTCTGTCGTGGATGAGCGGACTTTGCTGTGGGAGCCATCGCATCATCGCTCTTCGAGAGTGATCCCTGGCGGTTATGTAAGTAACCCGACCTTTGGCATTCTTCTCTTTTTGGTGGTTTTTCTTTGTTTGACTTTTGATGAGGCTTTTCTTTTTTCCAGTCTGATATCTCTTTGAAGAACATGCGTGCCCATGGGACAACGGGGCTTAAGGATGTCTGGGAGCATCTTCCACCCGTGGTGCGTTGGGTGGTATCATCAGCAGGTTTTGGGCGGTTGGCATCGGTGTTGGATGAGACGCCTTGTTCGACAGTGGTCTTGTGCGCCTTGGGAGAGAGGTGGTGGGACACTATCCACACCTTTCATTTTGGATTCGGGGAGATGACGGTGACTCCCATAGATGTCCAGTAGCTGATGGGGATGGATTGTGATGGAGAGCAGATAAAGGTGGATCGCTCTTTACGGGTGAGACCGGAGGCAGTGCGTGCGGCACTTGGTGATGTGGGGAGGATAGTCTCCAGGGATTCCATCCGGCTGTCCTTGCTGAAGGATGTTTTGCTGAGCAGGGTGATTAATGTGGAGGACGGGATGCAAGTGAGGCAGATGGCCCGGTTATTCTTTTTTCTAGTATTGGGAGGTATCATGGTGGCGTCGAGTGGCTACGTCGTTCATTTGTGGTTTCTGCCGTACTTGAGGATGTTTTCGAACATCCTTTTCTATGATTGGGGAAGTCTGACCTTGGCTACCCTTTACTTTTCTCTGGATGCTTTTAGCCGGTGCTGCCGGCAGACCTTTACTGGGGCCACGTACCTTCTTGAGGTATTCTTCAGTTTGTGCATTTCTTTTCATGCATTCGCATTTTCCTTTCATGCATTCACATTTTCTTTATGCGTCTCTTCTTTGCTTGTGAATTCAGACATGGTTCTATGAGGTGATTGGGTGCAATACCCCGCTGATCGCTTTGAAGGACGACACTGTTGGGGACTTTTGTCACTTGTATCGATGGCGTAAGGCCAATCGGCAGTCGAAGGGATCTCTCTCCTTGGAGGTGGTGCGTCAGGTATTGAATGACCTGAGCAGTGGTAGGGTAAGACTCTTTCCATTTCAGTCTTAGTTTTTGCACCTTTTGATCTTGTATTGATTTGTGCTTGCTTGGAGATTTTTAGGTGACCTTTTATCCATGGGGAACAGCCATTCAGGATACGGGGGTGATCGAGGTGAACACGCGGATGAGGCGTTTGCTGGCGCATGAGTTCGTCCATTCCTGGTATCTCGGGGAGAGGGTAGTTCATCAAATTGCCGAGGAAGAGGTGGTGGTGCCACCCGCGCAGCCTCCTATGTTTATGAGACATGAGCGACTAATGTTGGAGGATGAGAGGGTCGCAGGGATGATTGGCGAGTCCTACTTGCTGTACACCGATACGGCTGTGCCGTATGACTATATGGATTTTGTGACCATCTGGTTGATGGCGCCCAACATATATGATGCGCTGCCCTTCCTTCCGGTAGGTTCGAGTCGGACGGTGGGGTCCTCCCACAGTGGTGGTGGTCCGTCGGCATCTGCGGTGGTGGCGACCTCGAAGGTCCCTTTTGTGCGATTGCATACCCCTTCGTACAACATCCGGCGAGCTGATGGAGGGATGGTGCCTATGTTGCACCGTCTTCATGCGGTGGATCCGGAGGAGTTGGGTTTGACAGAGGAGGTCCTTCGACCTGCGATATACCTTTCTGTTCCTCCCTTTCTTTTCTGTTTTGGTCATTCCTATTTTGATACTGATTTTTTCTTTCCTTGCAGCAAATCCGGGTGTCGACCAATTAGCTTAGGGATATTAGAGATTGGATATCTTTGGCGACTGCCCATATTCGGGACGCGGTTCCCGTTCCTTCTTGCCTGGTGCCATTTGCTTCATCCGGAGAGGACTCGGGATCGGGTAGTGGTGGTGCTTCGTCTCGCTGTAGGGGGAAGAGAGCGCGTCGAGGGGGTGGAAGCTCTTGAGAGAGAGAAAGGGAGTGAAATGTTGGTTCGGGCTGAGTCCCATTGTTTTTGTCTTTTCTTTTCTTGTTTCCTGCAAAACTAATGTGACACAGAACACAAATATATGCAATGCAATGGGAGTTTTTTATTATTATCTTTTATTAATGATGAATGAATGCATGCACATGCGCTTTTTACTTTGCTGCTGAGACCGTAAAAAAGGAATATTTTTAGAATTTTTGAAGGAAAGCTTTTATTTAAAATGGGAATCCTATAAGGATAAAGCAGGATTCTTGAAATTCTTTTGAGAATATCAATTTATTTTTATTGAGTTTTCTGATTTGTCAAAAGAGGAAAGGAGGAAATTTCCAAAAATGGGGGGTTGCCGATCGGCAAGCACCCTGACCTGCCTATCGGAAGTTTAGTCCAGTCCCATCATTTGAAGGCTTTGATTGGTACCCTCTTCATCCCTTGGTACCTTGTGGGGTAGGATTCCCTCCGATTTCTGCAGGGATTATGTCCCTTGTGAGGATTTTAGTATAAAAAGGGAGAAGGGTGGAGTGTTCTCATCACACCTTTGCATCCTCATCTTCCTACCCATTATCTTTTAGTCTTGCAAGATGGCTCTCCCTGGTAGCATTGAGTTTGTCAATTACCTCGAAGCCTTGGAAGCTATGTGCTCTTATAATGTCGACTATGATGCCTTCAACATGCGTCGAGTCTCCTTGTGGCGCAATCGGCCTTTTGAGTGGAATATGCTGATAGCGGCGGTATAATTCTGGTACCCCGAAGACCAGGTATTCCTCTTTGGGTTGGAAGAAGTTTGTCCTACCTACGAGGAATTTTCTGCCATACTGGGTGTGAATCCCAGTGTTGCTGCGGATTTACTCGAATTTTCCCGTTCTCTTAGGGAGTTGTTGGCCAGGCTTCTTCATATCTCGCCTTTGGCGGCCAGGTCATTGGTTGTTGGAGGAATGATCTCCCTCCTGGCGGTGCTGCAGTCCGTGCATTTGCGGGAAGTAGGTGATGCCGGCTATGCTGGAGATATGGTTCTGGACCTGCTTTCAAAATTGTTGTTGGTGACTGGGAGGTGCAAATGGACCCACAACTTGCAGCCATTACTTCATGGATGTAATACCGTCGTAATCCTGCAACGGTGATATTGGAGGAGACTCTGAATGGCATGGATGACTGGAGAGAAGGTCGTTCTGACTTTTTAAGGGGTAGCCCTGTAATGCTGTTCATGTGATTGTCTGAAAGATTCCGCTTGTCGACTCCTCTAGAATATCCTTTGTCGGCTGTACCCAACTTCTTTTCACGCTACTTCATCCGCGTTAGCCTGTATGTTGAGAACTGGGAGAATTGGTTTGTGGAGCATGGGGATCGTGGGCTGTATTGGTCTGTGCTTTGGTGGGGACAGTTGCAGCCTGTTCTGGAGCTAGGAGAGTATTCATATGTGCGGCTGGTTGGTCTCAGACATACCTCTTTTTATTTCCCTTGGCGGCTTTTGCGCCAATTTGGCTAGGCGCAGGTCGTGCCCCCTCGAACCTCAAATTTCTTTCCAGTAAAAGATTTGACTGAGCGCCTGCGTCTATTGCTTGGGTCTCGGTGGGAAAATCGGCGTCCGTCGACCCGTCCTTCCCAGTCTGTCGGGAAGGTTTGCCATGTCTCCAAAGATTATATGAGGTGGTTATAGAGGAAAGTAGTCATCAAGATGTTGGCAGTAGAGACTGGTCAAAGATGGTTTGTTTTATCTGACCCCATGGAAGGGGGTGTTGTGGTCTTTTCGAAAATGGTTAAGGCTCATCGGTCCATGGAATGTTTGTGGCACTCTATTCGGGCACGGGAAACTTGGGGTCCTTAGGATGTAGATGATGAGGGTGCAGGCTCTTCGGGTAGCCGTGGGTAGGACTCCTGGGGAGTTTATTTATGTAATAGGGAATGTATGTGGGGATTTTATTTGGCTTTTTATAATGGCGTGGAAGGGAGTTATCCGTTTCTTTTTCTTATGTAATCCGTACTGTAATTTCTTATTAATGAAATAAACAAGTTTCTGATCATCCAGCTATGCCTTTTGATGAGTTTTGTATTTTGAATTATCTATACTGATTGCTAAGGCATACATAATCCTTTTGTTCAAATAATTTTAGAATGAACCGTCGTTCTCGGAGGTAAGAAAATAATAGTATTTTGTGAAAAATAAAGGGCCGCACTCATGTTAGGAGTATGAGCTGCCTACGTACCTCTGGGGTTTTTGAAAAGTTTTAAAATAGTTTTTGTAGAGGATTAGGCCCACGTAGTTCTGGGTAGAGGGAAATGAAGAGTTTTTTTAGAATAGAAGGGGGATGAGAAGAGTCATAGTGCGCCGAGATTTCGGACTAGGGGTAGAATTTCTTGAGACGGTCCAGATTGACTGGACGAGCCATCTCTTCCCCATCCAGGTCAGTGAGCATGGCGGCACCGCCGGATAAGATTTTCTTCACAATGTATGGGCCTCTCCAATTGGGCTTGAATTTCCCTCTGGGGTCCCAGATGGGTTCTATTATCTCTTTGAGGGCTAAATCCCCCTCTCGAACACCACGGTCCTTGACTCTCTTGTTGGATGATTACGCTATTCGGCGATGGTACCCCTGTATATGATAAAGAGCTTTTAATCTTCTTTTATCTAGGAGGGCTAGCTCATCAAGGCGGATTTGGCACCAGTCTTCTTCACTAACCTTACTTTCGAGCATGACGCGTAGCGAGGGTATTTCCAGCTCCACAGGGAGGACTACGTCCATGCCGTAGACCAGGGGGTAAGGGGTAGCCCCAGTAGAGGTTCGAATTGAGGTTCGATAGCCCCAGAGGGCGTATGGGATCCGATCGTCCCAATCCCTATAGCTTTCGGTCATCTTGCCAATGATGGCTTTGAGGTTCTTGTTAGCGGCTTCAACTGCACCATTGGTCTGAGGTCGGTAGGGAGAAGATTTGTGTCTCTGAATTCCGTACTCGTTGACAACTTCTGTGACTTCTGCTTCGAAGTGTAACCCGTTATCTGACACTAGCTCATGCGGGACCCCATATCGGCAGATGATATTCTTTTTGATGAATTTGGCCACTTTCTTGGCATTTAACACTGCGTATGACTCAACTTCGATCCATTTGGTGAAGTAATCGATGGTGACCAGGATGAACTCATGTCCGTTTGAAGCCTTTGGTGTAACCTTCCCTATGATGTCGATACCCCAGGTGGAGAACGGCTAGGGAGAGGTCATGGTGTATAACTCTCGCGGAGGCAAGTGTTGAAGATTGGAGAATTGTTGGCATTTGAGGCATCTCCGGACATAGGCGGTGCCATCCTGGGTCATGGTGGTCCAGTAGTAGCCTTGTTGGATGATCTTCTTGGCGAGCATGTGACCATTCATGTGGGGTCCGCACTCCCCGCTGTGGATTTTCTGCCTTATTTTCTCAATCTCAGCCCTTGCGATGAAGTGTACATGAGTTCCATCAAAATTCCTCTTGAGTAGTGCTTTATGACAGATGATGTACTGGGCGACCAGTCTTCGGAGGGTTGTTCGGTCCTTCTTGTTGCAACCCTCGGGATACCTACCATGTTTGAGGAGGCACCAGATATCATAGTACCAACAATCGACTGGTTCGGGATCTTCGGTGGAGACAAGCTCCGTATGGTAGCAATGGATCGGTTTGTCTTGCTTTTGAACTAGGAAGGGGGTTATTGTTATTCCCTCGGGCATGTCGACCCTGGAGGCCAAAGTGGCGATATCATCGGCTAGGTTATTCTTTGCCCGGGGTAGGTAATGGAAGGTAATATCTCGGAATTGGGAGGCTAACTCTTCTAATTGGGCATGAAAGGGTTGGAGCTTTTCGTCCTTGACTTTCCACTTTCTGAGCATTTGACTGATGATGAGGGAAGAATCCCCGTAGACATCAAGGTGTTTAATACCCTTTTCGAGAGCAACTTTGAGGCCCACTGTGCATGCCTCGCATTCCATCATGTTGTTGGTGCAAGAGAAATCCAATTTCATGGTGATGGGAGTGTGGGAGTCATCTGGGGAGACCATAAGTATCCCAATGCCATATCCCTTTTTGTTGACAGCGCCATCAAAGAACATTTTCCATCGAAGGCGGTCTTGAGTGGTGCAGAGGATATTTTCATCTGGGAATTCGGAGATCCAGACATCTGTTTCTTCTAAAGGGTAGTCAGCGAGGTAGTCAGAGATGACTCTTCCTTTAACAACTTTCTGTGTGACGTACACGATATCGAACTCGGTTAGGAGCATCAACCATCGAGCCATTCAGCTGGATAAGGTGGGTTTCTCAAGCAGGTATTTGATGGATCCATTCGGGATACAAGTTTGATGGGGAAGGCGAGCATGTAGTGTCATAATTTTTGGGTGACCCAAACAAGTGCGACACATGCCTTTTCTAAAGTAGTGTAGTTGACCTCGTACCCGGCCAATTTGCGACTGACATAATAGATGGCTCTTTCTTTGCGGGAGTCTTCAAGGTATTGGGCTAGCAAATCCCCGGCTGTAGTGTCGGTTATGGTTAGGTATAGGAGAAAAGGGAGACCAGACTGTGGTGGCATGAGTACTAGAGGTTGGGTCAGGTATTGTTTGATTCGATCAAAAGCTTCTTGGCAGGCCTCGTTCTAAACCTTGGTTGAATCCTTTCGGAAGATCTTGAAGATTGGTTCACAGATGGAGGTTAGTTGGCTGATGAACCGACTGATATATTATAATTTCCTAAGAAACCCTCGAACTTCTTTTTCTATTCGGGGTGGTGGCATCTCAAGTATGGCCTCCAGCTTTGCAGGATCTGCTTCTATCCCCTTTTTACTGACCATGAATCCCAAGAGTTTTCCCTTTGTAACGCCGAAGACACACTTCTGTGGATTAAGTCGCATCTGATACTGTCGCAGTCGTTCGAAGAACTTTCGGAGAGCGGTAACATGACCTTATCTAGTTTTGGACTTGATAATCATATCATCCACGAAAACCTTGACCTCTTTGTGAATCAGATCGTGCAGGATGGTTGTGGCAGCCCTTTCGTAGGTAGCCCCAGCATTCTTGAGACCGAATGGCATAACGGTGTAGCAAAAGGTTCCCCATAGGGTGATGAATGCATTTTTTTCTTGGTGGTCTGGGTTCATCTTGATTTGGTTGTATCCGGCAAACCTGTCGACGAATGACTTGAGAGCATGACTGGCTGTGTTGTCCACGATCATGTCGATGTTGGGTAGCGGATAATCATCCTGCGGAGAAGCTTTATTTAAATCTCGGTAGTCCACACACATCCGAACCTTTCCTCCTGATTTCGGCACAGGTACAATGTTGGCTATCCATATGGGATATTCGATCACTTGAATGAAACCCACGTTTAACTGTTTGACCACCTCTTCTTTGACCTTGAGCGACCATTCGGTGTGGAGTTTTCTCAGTTTTTGTTTAACTGGCTTGTAATCTGGGAGAGTGGGGATCTCGTGCTGTACTATTTCAGGATCGATGTCAGGCATATCATCATAGGAACATGCGAAAACATCTACGAACTCCTTCAGCAATTCTTCGAGTTGTGCACGCTCATGCTCATCAAGGGTGGCCCCTATCTTAATCTCGTGCAATTGGCTACTAGAATCGAGATTAATAACAACAGTCTCTTTTTCTTTAACTTGAACGCGGTTATGTTGTTTATTATTAACCTTATTTAGATTAGTTAAGAATTGTTCATTTGCAAAATCATCATCATCAAAAGTTCGATTAGAATCTAAACAATTAATGTAAGTCACGGCAAGATACTCAAAATCTTCGTTTATTTCATTGATAGGAAAAACAGCATTGAGAACCTCATTAAAAGAGGTCTCGATTACACTTGAGCAAGGATAGTCAACAGAAAAAGAAACAGGGTAAACATTGGGGTTAGGGGAGATTTCAAGAGGTAGAACTGGCACAGCATGCTAGTTGAGGAGAGGTGTATCAGCAGCTTTAATCAGACGGGATGGGTCCATTGATGTAGTGCCTGAATGAACCATGCAGAGTGACAGCCCCAGTATCTGTAAGTTGAAGGAATCTTTGGAATCACTTTCCTCAGTCTCTTCGATATCTTTGATGAGCGGTTGTACGTGGCATGGGAAACTTTCGGCACATGGGTAGCTATCTTGGAAAAAGATCTCCATTCCAGGCTTCATCTTCTTTTCTGTGTGTTCGTACCATGGTTCTGGAAAACCGTAAAAGGGGAATTCCTCACCTTCCTTGATGAATCGTCCATTTAAGGAGTCTCCTAAGATAGTTCGGATATAGTTTAATCCTCTCTTTGGTCGAGGCTGGCAGGTCATTCTGAGCTCTTATTCTGATGGTTGATACCCCAAGCCGTAAGGAGGGAAAGCTTTCTTTAGTTCGATGGGCTCAAGTATCCCTTGCTGCCTTTTCCCTAGCCCTAGTCCGGGCATGAAGTGCATATTTCTGAACATCTCAATCACATTGACATTGCCATGAGGGTCATATTCTGGGCAAACCCTTTCTTTGAAACTGTCCCTTGCCGGGAGTAGGAAAGGCTCGACTCGGAATCCTGATAGGAGCATATCATTTGACCCTTGCTGTATCTCGAGAATTGGACTGCTGGTGCTTGCACCCTCGACATTTTCATCGTCGCCCAAAATGGTGATGACTCACCCGTCGATGAAGAACTTTAATTTCTGATGGAGTGAGGAAGACACACCCTTGATGATGATGCTAAGATTTAGCATCACCAGATAAGTGATAGTGAGCTCAAGCAGTAGCAGCCATGGAGATGTATAAGTGTATAAGTAGGTAAGTGTATAGAAGGGGATGAGTATAAGAGGAAATTAGACAATGATGTATAGTGGTTCAGCCAATTTGGCCTACATCCACTGTGAGTGTGTGATCCACTAAGTATGGGCACTAATGGCCTTGGATACAATGCACATAACCCTCTCTCCCTCTCTACTGTGTGTGCAAGCAGAGTTTTAGCTAGGGCTACAGTTAATGGATCGATCCCCTGTAGGGTTGTAGGTGACAAGTTTATATAGGTCTTGGGGGGTGTAGTGTACCCCCCAAGTAAGCATGGTGCATGTGAATGATGATCTAACCTATCCCCTGTTGACACCTGTAGATGCCAAATGATGACATAATATTCCCTCACGTGAGGGTGTGATTCGGTTATAACGGTCTGCCACGTGTCATATGAGCCTGACGCGCACTGTTCCACGCGTGTCCCGGACCACGCGCTGTCATGATGTCACCCTCGGCCTATGAGCCGAGGCCGAGGGCAAAGTTTCTTCCGGTAGGGAGCCTGGTTTGATTCTGGCCTCGTACTGTCGTACCCTCGTAGGGTCGTCTGGAGCCTGAGGAAGGGTCGGCCCCTCGTAGGGTCGGCTACAGCCTGGTGAAGGGTCGGCCCCTCATAGGGTCGGCTAGAGCCTGGTGGCGGGTCGGCCCCTCGTAGTGTCGTCCGTATTTAGGTAATCTTCATCCATGCTGAGGGTATACACGGGTACATCAATCACCCCCCAGCCCTTATCCATAGGTGTCATTGGGATGGCTGAGGGATATTTGCTGAATTCGAGACACGTGTGATCAGTTAGGTGAGTGACACCTGTGCAGATACTCATTGCTGTTCCAGTTTCCAAGGCAGGGCGGCTGTGCAGTACGCTTGGGGCCTTGTGCCCTAATTATATCTTTCTTCGGTAAATGGGTCCACTCATTACAAGAGTATTTAAGAGATTTTTCAAACTCTCTCTTCATCTTCTTCTTCTTCGCGCCCAAGTCTATTCTCTCTCTAGAACCAGTTCCCATTGCCATTTCAGCCTCCGATTTCCCAGGTCTCAGCAGCGTTCTTGCCCTTCTCCTCATCAGGTAACCTTTTTCTCCTTTTGCCTTCTTTTGTCTTCATTTCTGTCTATTTTTTAGGGTCGTAGGTCGTCTGGTTCTTAGAGTTCCCCCATAGCTTTTTCTGGCGTCTTCTCCGGTCACTGGTTCTTCGAACGTTCTTGACGAAAACCCTCGAGTTCTTTATTTAATCCAAAGGTCAATCCTGGTCAATCTCCCAAGTGTTTGTGGTTAAATTAGCCAAGTCTAGTATAATTTCTTCAAGTGTAGGGTCTTCCCCTTAATGCTTAGGAGGCTTTACAACCTGGTGTCTGAATTCCCGTCCTTGAGAGAGAAACTATTTACCGAGATCAGACGGATAGAGGAAGAGGAAGAGAGGAGACGAGGAGCCGACCCCAATTGGGTACGACCCATCTTTCCCATTCCTCTTGCCACCATTAGACCATCTGAACCCTCTGAGTCTTGTGGGTCGTCGTCTCGTCCAGCCGAGACACCCAACCCAAGTGAGATGGACGAGAGAACCTCCTCTCCAACTGGTGCTGGAACTTCTGGTAGAAGGGACTCACCTGACCTTAGCCCTCCCCGAGAGGCCGAGGGTACGATCCCCTCTGAGGCTGTCCCTGTGACAACCCTATCCCCCAACGCCTTCCAAGTGGCATTTCCTTAGGGTCCTCCTGCAGGTGATGAGGAGGATGAGGACGATGATACAGATGATGAGGTTGATACCTCCCATGCCTCGTCTTTTATCTCCTCTGTCAGGGATAGGGATCTTCTAATATGGAGGCATATTTACGGAGTGCCACCTGGGGTGACTATGAGGGTTCCCTCTGAGGATGAGAGGGTCTTTGAGGGTGAAGAGGGAGAAGTTGCAGTCTACGAGCAAATGTTCAAAGTAGGTGTCAGACTTCCCTTTCACCCTGCCATTATAGATATTCTGTCGGCTCTGGGCGTCTCCCCCTCGCAACTTCCACCCAATTCTTGGAGGACGATTCTGGGGTACATCTCTTTGTGGAAAAACGCTTTCACTGACGAGCCCTCGTCCGATGTGTTCTTGGCCTGCTACAATATCACCTCCTCATCTAAACAGCCCGGATACTATCATCTAGGGGCGAGAAGGTCTGAGAAGAAGCTGCCCCACGTAGCTCAAACTTCCAATCATGACTGGAAAAAAAGGTTCTTCTTCATATCTGGGGCATGGGAGAGCTCCACCGAGGCGTCCCCTTCTGCCGATGCTCCGAGGATTCCTAACAGATGGTTTAACCCCTCCATGAAAGCTAGGTCAGACCCCGGACTTAGCTTGGAGGGGAGGGATATTGTTGAGTATCTGAGGGGACGAGGGAGAGAGGGTGAGATCCCAAAGTTCGAAGATTTGATGACCCCTCGCTTCCTTAAAGAAGCTGGTCTGAGGGTCGGCCCTCTGACAGAACTATGTGAGTTATACTGAACATTTTCCCTTCTTTACTTATTTTTGAAGTGTTCTCTCTTTATCTCTGAACTTTTCTGATTCATCGTATCCTTTTCAGGTCGTCCTGCAGGCGTGTCAGATTATCTCTGGGATATGACTGCTCCAAGCCTTCTTGCTGGTCTGTCAAAGAAGAAGGGGAAGGAGCCTCAGCAAGCTCCTAAGAAGACAAGGGCCTCAAGGCCGACAGTTGTTGAGCCGACAGCTGTTAGCCACAAAAGGAAGGAGCCTGAGGCTCCAGTCGAGCCTCGTCCTGACCCTAAGACGAGGGCCAGGGCCGAGGCCTCTGAGGGGGCAACCTCTTCATCAAGCATGGGGGCCTTCTGGTCTCAGAGTCTGACCCATCTGAGGGCCGACCCCTCATCTCTTATTGCCAATTTGAGGGCGGCCAAGGCTTCGATGTTCTCTGCACCGTCGGCCTCTGACTACGAGTTCTTGGCAAAGATGCCCCCTGCCAAAGTGTATGACTACGGTCTGCACTCCCTTGCTCAGGTATTGGTCTTGACTTTCTTTAATTTCATTTTCACAAACTGTTCCCTCGGCCCCCTTTGATATTTCTTCATTTTTTCTTGCAGTCTGTCTGTGCCCTCACCTCAGCCACCAAGTGGATGGCTGAGAACCAACAGAAATTCCATGAAGCTGAGAGGGCCATTCAATTAGAGGCTGACCTACGGACAGAGTTGGACACTGCTAGGGCCGAGCTGGAGAGCGCAAGGACTGAGCACGCTAGAGTCCTTGATGAGCTGACGAAGCAACATGATGCCGATCTTCAGGCTAAGGACTTATTGATCAAGGACAAGGACTTGTTGATCAAGGGCAAAGATGAGGCTCTGCTCAACCTGGAGGCCCAGCATAAGACTGATCTGGAAGCAGCCATCAAGAAAGCTGGGGCTGATGCTGTGGAGGCGTACAAAACCTCAGATGAATTTCAGGGCTTCGGCCTTGAATATCTTGAGAGGGGTATCAGGACGGCCTGCCGATGGGTCGTCCTCAAATTTGGCGATGTCGTCTCCTCTGTTCGCCCATCACTGGAGGGTGTTCAATTGGACGACCCTCTAATTGCAGAGGCCCTCAACCAAGTGGAGTCGCAAGTCCAGATTGAAGGGGTCGGTACATCTGAAGATCATCCCATTGTTGAGGAGACCCTTCCCATTGTTGAGGCCCAGCCCTCCGATGTCGTCCCCTAGGGTGGCTGCCTGTAGCCCATACCCTTATTTTTGTACTTTTTGTTCAAAGGCCTTGTAAAAACACTTGACACTTATATTTTATTAATACCAGTCTCTTCCATATTTGTTGTCTTCCTTATTTCATTTTATTATGGCTTGCTCACTGTTGATGCTACT
This sequence comes from Sambucus nigra, assembly GCA_949130495.1. NCBI lineage: Eukaryota > Viridiplantae > Streptophyta > Magnoliopsida > Dipsacales > Adoxaceae > Sambucus > Sambucus nigra. Next base: position 653,158,348 of record OX422210.1, on the reverse strand, counting down.
AACCCTTCCCTCGTCTTTTTTGAGGACCACTGTGGGGTCGTCCCCTAATGTGGCCTCATTATAGCCGAGGGTTCAAGTAACCAAATGACTTTTAAGTAATGTCTTCTCTCGTCTTCTTTGAGGACAGTGGAGGGGTCGTCCCCTCCACTGGCCCTCATTATAGCCGAGGGTTCAACTAACCAAATTAATGGATTTTAATTTAGTCTTCCCTCGTCTTTTTTGAGGAGAGTGGAGGGGTCGTCCCCTCCACTGGTCCCCATTATAGCCGAGGGATCAACTAACCAAATTAATGGATTTTAATTTAGTCTTCCCTCGTCTTTTTTGAGGAGAGTGGAGGGGTCGTCCCTTCCACTGGTCCCCATTATAGCCGAGGGATCAACTAACCAAATTAATGGATTTTAATTTAGTTTTCCCTCGTCTTTTTTGAGGAGAGTGGAGGGGTCGTCCCCTCCACTGGTACCCATTATAGCCGAGGGTTCAACTAACCAAATTAATGGATTTTAATTTAGTCTCCCCTCGTCTTTTTTGAGGAGAGTGGAGGGGTCGTCCCCTCCACTGGTCCCCATTATAGCCGAGGGTTCAACTAACCAAATTAATGGATTTTAATTTAGTTTTCCCTCGTCTTTTTTGAGGAGAGTGGAGGGGTCGTCCCCTCCACTGGTCCCCATTATAGCCGAGGGTTCAACTAACCAAATTAATGGATTTTAATTTAGTCTTCCCTCGTCTTTTTTGAGGAGAGTGGAGGGGTCGTCCCCTCCACTGGTCCCCATTATAGCCGAGGGATCAACTAACCAAATTAATGGATTTTAATGTAGTCTTCCCTCGTCTTTTTTGAGGAGAGTGGAGGGGTCGTCCCCTCCACTGGTCCCCATTATAGCCGAGGGATCAACTAACCAATATTAATGGATTTTAATTTAGTCTTCCCTCGTCTTTTTTGAGGAGAGTGGAGGGGTCGTCCCCTCCACTGGCCCTCATTATAGCCGAGGGTTCAACTAACCAAATTAATGGATTTTAATTTAGTCTTCCCTCGTCTTTTTTGAGGAGAGTGGAGGGGTCGTCCCCTCCACTGGTCCCCATTATAGCCGAGGGATCAACTTCCCATGCATGCTAGGACTGACAATAGGATGAAGGAAACACTGATATTTCTCATTAATTTTCCAAGTGTTCTGTTGGAGCAACCCTAATTACAATTATGGCCTTTCAAGACCTTACAACACTACTGATAGTATTTCTTCAAATGATCTGCATTCCAGGGGTTTGAAAAAGGTTCCCCCTCTAAGTTTTCTAGCCTGTAGGTCACTGGGACAACTTCATCGATGACCCTATATGGGCCATGCCAATTAGGATGGAGCTTGTTGGGTTTCTGCCAAGTCTTTTTAAGAACCAAGTCTCCCACTGCGATAGGCCTCTGTTTCACCCTTTGGTTGTAAAACCTTGCGGTCCTCTGCTGGTAGGAAGCTTGCCTTATCTCAGCATCCTCCCTTCTTTCCTCAATCAGGTCTAGGTCAAGTCTTCTCTCTTTCGTATTCCCCTGGGGGTCATACATTTGGACCCTATGAGTAGGAAACTCCACTTCGGTGGGGATGACTGCTTCTGATCCATAAGCTAACATGAATGGGGTCTCCCCGGTAGAGGTCCTTACTGTCGTCCTGTATGCCCACAACACTGCATATAACTCCTCGACCCATCTTCCTTTTGCCTCCTCAAGCCTCTTCTTAATCCCATCTAGGATTGTCCTATTCGTAACTTCGGTTTGCCCATTGGCCTGAGGTCGGCCTGGGGTGGAGAAAAATTATTTGATGCTTACCCTCTCACAGTACTTCTGCAGAGAGGCATTCTTGAATTGAGTCCCGTTATCCGAGATGAGGGTGTTGGGTAGACCATATCTGCATATCACATTCCTCCAGATGAACTGGAAGGTCTTCTTCTCCGTGATCGTGACCATCGGTTCGGCCTCTACCCACTTTGAAAAGTAGTCAATTGCTACGATGAGGAACCGATAGTTATTGACTGCTCTCGGTAAGGGTCCTACCAGATCAATCCCCCATACTGCGAACGGCCATGGGGATGTAATGGAGGTGAGAGGCTGGTGAGGTTGGTGAGGGATGGTAGCAAATCTTTGGCATTTATCACACTTTTTAACATATGCGGCAGCATCTTTCCCCAAGGTCGGCCACCAGTAACCTTGGGTGATCACCCTCTTTGCCAAGGATCTACCCCCAATATGGCTTGAGCACGACCCTTCATGCACGTCTTGCAAAATGGAAGGGACCTCTGAGGGATGCACACACCTAAGTAAGGGGAGCAGAAACCCCTTTTTGTACAGCGTGTCTCCGATGACAGCGAACTTTGCAGCCCTGTATCTCAGCTTCTTCCTCTCTTGGCTCACTTCTGGCATCTCTCCCCCTCTAATGTATCTGATCAGGGGGTCCATCCATGAAGGTTCTTGAGAAACATTCATGCAAACACCAAGTGTTCCCCCGACGTCTTCGATAGTTGGTCGAAGCAAGATATCTACCGGGACTGTCCTCCTTATGTCTGTCCTAGTAGCTGAGGCCAACCTTGCAAGGGCGTCAGCACGGCCATTGTCGAGCCTAGGTACCCTCTTGAATTTCACTTCTTTAAAGTTTTTTAGCAATGACCTCACCTTATCAAGATACCTAGCCATCCTCTCGTCTTTGGCCTCATAGGCTCCTAGTATCTGATTCACCACCAGCCTTGAATCACTGTGAACCGACATTTGGCCGACACTAAGGGATTTGGCCAAGGAGAGGCCAGCTATCAAGGCCTCATACTCAGCCTCATTATTGGAGGCTTTGAAATTGAACCTCAGGGCATACTCAACGTCTGTGCCATCGGGTGCTGATAGTATCAGTCCAGCACCACTTCCGCTATCACAGGAGGACCCGTCAACGAAGAGGCTCCATGGAGTTTTTCCTTCAGAGAAATTTCCCTCAGAGAGGGACCCCTGTCTAAAGATGTATCTTCCCTCTTCGTTTTCAGTCACTTTTCTTCTAGCGGTGCTCGTCTCAGCCATATCTGCGAGTGTGTCTGCGGGTTTGTCTTCTGTATCCGTCTTCCCGAGGGTCTCACCCTCGGCCTCATCATCTTCCCAGGTGAACTCAGCCGCGAAGTCTGCCAAGGCCTGCCCCTTAATGGCTGTCTTAGGCTGATACACAATGTCAAACTCCCCCAGCTCTATAGCCCAGGTCATTAGCCTTCCTGATTTTTCAGGCTTGTGTAGGACCTGCCTAAGAGGAGAGTCAGTAAGGATGACCATAGTATGGGACTGGAAGTACGGTTTCATCTTCCTTGAGGCATGGATAAAGGCATAGGCCAACTTCTCCATCCTCGGGTATCTCTGCTCTGCCCCCTGGAGTGCCTTGCTGTTGAAATATACGGGCTTCTGTATCCCGTCTTCGTCTCTTACGATTGCTGCACTGATAGCGGACTCTGAGACAGCAAGGTACACGTAAAGTCGTTCACCCTGCACGGGTCGTGACAGCAGCAAGGGAGACCCTAAGTATGATTTTAGCTCCTTGAAAGCCTCATCACACTCTTCGCTCCATTCGAAGGCCTTCCTGAGGATCTTGAAGAATGGTAGACACCTGTCTGTAGCCCTTGACACAAATCTTTTCAAGGCAGCCACTCTCCCTGTGAGCCTCTGAACGTCTTTAATGGACTTGGGGGTCTTCATCTCAATAAGGGCCTTTATCTTTTCAGGATTGGCCTCGATGCCTCTTTGATTGACAATGAACCCCAAGAACTTCCCCACTCCGACCCCGAAGACACACTTGGCCGGATTGAGCTTCATTTTGTATTTGTCCATTGTATTAAAGGTCCTTTCCAGGTCTGCCACATGATCCTCTGCCTTCAGACTCTTAGTCAGCATGTCATCTACGTAAACCTCCATAGACTTCCCAATTTGGTCTTCGAACATTTTATTTACGAGGCGCTGGTACGTTGCCCCCGCATTTTTTAGGCCAAAGGGCATGACCCTGTAACAGTATGTCCCCTTGTCAGTGATGAAGGCGGTCCTCTCCGAGTCCTCAGGGTTCATGAAAATCTGGTTATACCCTGAGTAGGCATCCATGAAACTCATGAGCTCATGGCCTGTGGTAGCGTCTACCATCTGGTCGATGCGGGGGAGAGGGAAGCTGTCTTTGGGACAATGCTTGTTGAGGTCTGTGAAGTCCACGCACATTCTCCACTTGCCATTGGCCTTTGGGACGATGACTGCATTGGACAGCCACTCAGGGTAGATGACCTCTCTGATAAATTCAGCGTCTTCTAATTTTTTAACCTCATCCCTGATGACCTCATACTTTTCTCTAGAGTAAATCCTCCTCTCCTGCTTTACCGGCTTCACTCCCTCTACCACATTGAGTTTGTGGCACATGATTTCAGGGTCGATCCCTGGCATATCTACATGACTCCACGCGAAGACGCTTCGCCTTCTCCTCAACAGTTTGATGAGGTCTTCCTTGATACTGGGCTTCAGAGATTTGCCAACTTGGACGGTTTTTCCCGGGTCATCCTCATCGAGGATGATGGGTTCTACCTCCTCAGCGGCCTCTCCTTTTTTGAGCTTCGTCTCGTCCCTGGGGTCTAGGGTATCAATGTTGTAAGTGGCTGTAGCCCTCTTGTGTGCCTCCCTTTCTTCAGCGGAGTTGTAGTAGCACTCTCTCGCTGTCGTCTGGTCTCCCTGAACTTCCCCCACCCCATAAGGGGTAGGGAACTTAACCATCTGGTGGACCGTGGACGGCACAGCTTCAAACCCCTTGAGGGCCACACGTCCCAGTACGATGTTGTATGCCGAAAACACATGCTCATCCAGCACAAAGAAACTGACCCTCTTGGTGAGCCATCTCGGCCACTCGTCCCCCATCCTAACATCAGCCTCATATATTCCTAGGGGGTGAACCTTCTCCCCACTGAACCCAATCAATGGATGATGGTATGGGACAAGTCTGGCACGACTGAGGCCCAAGGCCTTGAAGCATGGCCAAAACATCACATCTGCGGATGAGCCCCCATCCACCAGGATCCTCGGCACTTCGTACCCGTGCACCCTGGTGGTGATGACGAGAGGGTCATCATGCGGGGCCAATAGGCCCTTGAAGTCCATTCTTGAAAATCCCACAATCAAAGTGTCCATATCAACCTTCTTCCTTTTTTCTGACTTGACCTCTACGGAGGTTGAGTGCACCGTCTTCGTCACTGCCTTAGCCTCAGCGACATGGGCCTTCCTGTCGGTGACCTCAGACCCTCCTCCTGCAAGTCCCCCGGAGATCATTCCCACCCCGAGCGAGATCATATTGAGCCTCTTGACAGGGCCGTGGTCGTCTCTCGGTGGGAGGTCGGGGTCGTCCTCATCATCAGAGGGGTCGTCCCCTCTTTTTTGAGGACCTTCTCTGCAGGCATCGACTCGCTTCTTTCTGGGGTCGTCCCCTCGTCCCCTCTTGAAGTCGGCTTTGTCAACGTACTTTCTGAGCTTCCCTTCCTTCAGCATCTTCTCAATCTCATCTTTCAGAGCAAAGCATTTGTCTGTTACGTGGCCGTGGTCTTGGTGAAATTCACACCACAGGTTCTTATTCCTCTTGCCGGGGGCTGCCCTCAGCTTTTCAGGCCACTTCAGCGTCCGGTCACTCTTTATCTCATTGAGGATCTGTTCACAGCTGACCGTCAGAGGGGTGTACCCCGTGAACTTATCATCCATGGTTCTCTTCTTCCCCTCTTTGTTCTTTTTGGGGTATTTACTCCCACTTGCACCTCCTCTTTCGTCCTCATATTTTGCAGCCATCGCCTCTTTGGCGTTCATCACCTTTCCTGCTGTTGACAACAGCTCGGCCATCGTCCTCGGAGGGTCTTCGGCAAGCTTCCATAATAGCTTCCCCTTTTGGAGCCCTCCAATCAGGGTTGTCATAGCTATGCTATCCTCATAGTCTTCCACCTACAGCTTCTCTTTATTGAATCTGGCTATGTAGTCTCTCAGAGTCTCATTCTTTCCCTGCTTAACATAGAGCAGGTGTGTGGTCTTCTTCTGTGGCCTCACCCCAAAGCAGAAATTATGGATGAACAGGTCTGCCAACTGCTTAAAGTTTCCAATAGAATTTTTTGGAAGAGACGTGTACCACACATGCGCAGCCCCTGTCAGGGTACCAGAGAAGGCACGACATCTCATCTCATCTGAGATAGAGTATATGTCTGCCGCGGATTGATACATCTCCACATGGTGGACAGGGTTGGTGCTCCCATCATATCTTGGGGTGACCACAGGAGGCTTGAATTTTGACGGCGTGGGGAAGTTGACTATCTTTGCCACAAAGGGTGAGCCTACGGTGTACCCCCTCTGAAGAGGGTCCCGGCTCTTCAATATGTCGCCAATCTTATCCTCTAACCGCTGGATTGAGTCATTCCAGGGCCTCACAGGGTCGGCCTGGCCGATGTTATCCCCTGCTGCTTCTCGGAGGTGGATGGAGGGCTCCGCTACGGCAGGCCTGTGTCGGCTATTTACTTCCCTTTGGCCATCGTCCCGTCTTTGGGGTCGGCCTTCTGCTTCTTTCCTAGATCTCGCTGCGCTTCTTGACTTGGACAACTTGTCCCGCAGGTCATTCACTGGGCCCAGCCTCTCGAAGGCCGACCCCCTGCTCAGGCGGTCAAAAGCAGAGCCTCTTGGGCGATCATCAGGGTTTGGTCTCCCGCACTTTCCTCTACTGTCCTGGAGAGGTCGTACAGTATTGTTGGAGACCTCATACGACTCCCAGCATTCTACTGGAGCCTCTTCCACCTCCAGATCGTCATACCTGTCCTCAGGGCAAGGGTTTCCTTGCCTCCCCAGGCGTAAACGCCGGGGTTCAGCAACATCCCTACGCCGTTGAGGGGGGTGGCAGGTCTTTACGTGGTGCCTGGGGTGGTCCCCTGGCCTCATGCTGTCCTGGAGCTGCTGCCGGAGTAATCATCTCAGGTGAGACCCCCGGTGGTCTCAGTATGTTCTGACTTAGAGCTGTGAACTACTCCTGCATCATCCGCTGGCTGGCTGCCAGAGACTTTAGGGCTGCTGCCACATCAGCCATCTCAGACTGAGGCGGCGGCTGACTGGAACTGGGTCTTCCCCCCTCATCCGGTGGGGGAAGAGGTGGTGGTGGCATCTCAGGTGCCATGTGCTTGAGCTATGAAAACTTGAACTGAAGAAATACTGGTGAGCTTGGGAACCTTAGTGGGTCTCTTTCAATGGTGAAACACCTCCTCTCAGGGGGAGTGTTGGTTCACCACCAGAGTGCCCAGTGAGGTCAAGCTGTACAAAGGAAGAGATGTCTTCGTGTTCCCACAGACGGCGCCAAACTGATGATGCTAAGATTTAGCATCACCAGATAAGTGATAGTGAGCTCAAGCAGTAGCAGCCATGGAGATGTATAAGTGTATAAGTAGGTAATTGTATAGAAGGGGATGAGTATAAGAGGAAATTAGACAATGATGTATAGTGGTTCAGCCAATTTGGCCTACATCCACTGTGAGTGTGTGATCCACTAAGTATGGGCACTAATGGCCTTGGATACAATGCACATAACCCTCTCTCCCTCTCTACTGTGTGTGCAAGCAGAGTTTTAGCTAGGGCTACAGTTAATGGATCGATCCCCTGTAGGGTTGTAGGTGACAAGTTTATATAGGTCTTGGGGGGTGTAGTGTACCCCCCAAGTAAGCATGGTGCATGTGAATGATGATCTAACCTATCCCCTGTTGACACCTGTAGATGCCAAATGATGACATAATATTCCCTCAAGTGAGGGTGTGATTCGGTTATAACGGTCTGCCACGTGTCATATGAGCCTGACGCGCACTGTTCCACGCGTGTCCCGGACCACGCGCTGTCATGATGTCACCCTCGGCCTATGAGCCGAGGCCGAGGGCAAAGTTTCTTCCGGTAGGGAGCCTGGTTTGATTCTGGCCTCGTACTGTCGTACCCTCGTAGGGTCGTCTGGAGCCTGAGGAAGGGTCGGCCCCTCGTAGGGTCGGCTACAGCCTGGTGAAGGGTCGGCCCCTCATAGGGTCGGCTAGAGCCTGGTGGCGGGTCGGCCCCTCGTAGGGTCGTCTGGACCTGGTGGTGGCCAGCTGGGGCCTGGTGAAGGGTCGACCCCTCGTAGTGTCGTCCGTATTTAGGTAATCTTCATCCATGCTGAGGGTATACACGGGTACATCACTTGATATTGTGGAGCCAGGGGCGTTCGAGCAACAGGTTGAAACAAGCTAGGATGTCTATGACTTGGAATTCAACGTCAGGGTTTATAGGTCTAACCCCTATTGTAAGTTTTATGGATCCCATCACCTGACGATGGGTATTATCGTAGGCACGCACAGCGGCGGAGGTTGGAGCGAGGTCGCTTTCTTTCAGGCCTAAACACTTGAAGGTTCTCAATGGGAAAACATTCAAGGCGGATCCGTTATCGACAAGAGAGAGTGGCACGACCTTTCCCATAACTTCGACGGAGACGTTGAGTGCATGATTGTGATTCGGCACAATTATGGGGATTTATTCTTCAGAAAATGATAGCATTCGGGTAGAGGTTAAGGATCCGACCAGATTTACCGCCTCCTCTGGTGTGGTAGAGGGAGGAACTATAGGTCCAGTGAGTAATTTGATTAAAGCATTTTTGTGTAGTTGGGAAGACATGAAAAGCCCCCATAGAGTGATGTTAGCTTGAGTTTTCTTCAGTTGATCGAGGATCTTGCTTTCTTCAATGGTCATTTCTGACATAGGAAGGTTTTCAACGCCCTTCCCCTTGTCATTTGCTGGTAGTGATCTTGGAACTTAGTTGTCTCCCTGATCTGGTCATGTGATTTATTGAAGAAGGAAAAAACATAAATCCCGTTTCCTCGCCAATCTCAGGTTGCTCTGCCGCCCTGTCTATTTCTCCGAGGAGTTCTTCAAATGAGATCATCCTACCTATGTCGACTACTGGGCTAGCTCTTCCTGAAGCTTGTTCTTTGCTCGAATCTTCGAATCCTTCCCCCCATCTGGTGGCAAAAATTTTGTCTTTCCCTGTACAGTCGATGCATTCCACAACTTCAACGACCTCTTCATACAAGTTCTCCCATTCTGTGGGGATATGTGTGATTGAAGGGACCAAGCGCCCTTGTAGCTTCAAAGTGTCAAGTAACCCGGTGATACTGCAAATGCTGTTGGTTTGCCTGAATAATTCTGCCATAGACTGGACAACATCATCTAAGCTGACTTCGTTGGTTGGTACCACCCATCTGTATGAATCTCGGGCCCATCTCCGTGCTTCCAAAAATAGTATACTGAATCTCTGGCAATCGATGACCATCTGTTAGGGCAATTTCAGCCCGAATTCTAGGAGTTGGTTTAACACCTCTGACAATTCCATACCTCCATTTTCAGAACGGGTACGGACAGTGATGCATGCTCTGGTAAGTGAGTGACAGTGCCTGATCAGCGGGGCTAGTAGGGTGTAGGAGGAAATATGGGAAAATTTGAAGAGGTTTAGGAGGGTATAGGGGTGTGATTTGGGTTGATGGATCGAAATTCGGGTTTTCTTCCAAGAAAATGGCATTGGTGTGATTTGGGAGTGGGTTGTGAGTAGTGTTTGGCTTAGGATTGGCTGGTGGGGCGATGGTACCCCGATCAATGAGATCTTGGATTATGTTTCGGAGGTGAAAGCACTGGTCGGTGGTATGGTCATCAGTTTGGTGGAAGGCGTAATGAGCGTCGGTCTTGAAGTTTCTTGGGAGTGGATTTGGCAATGGACATGGATCCAAGGGTTTGATGAGGTTTCGGCTTAACAGGGCTTGGTAAACTTTAGAGATGGGAGCATGAAGCTCAGTGTATTCCCTTCGGACGGGAGCAGGGCGGATTTCTGGTGACGATGATGTGGTTGGTTGAGAGATGTTATTGATGGTTGAGACTATAGCATTGGCAGGCTTGTCATACTTTCTAGGGGTGAACTGTCCGGATACCTTCTTTGGTTCAATTTCCGCTTTAACGAGGCTTTCCTCGATTTCCACTCCAGCCTCTCTGAGAGCTCTGAAGTGGGTATAGTATTATCCTCCCATCGTCCCTCGGATATGGGGCAAGAAGTTCTTCTTCACTATGTTGACCTGTTCTTCCTCGGATGGACGATTAGTCATGGTAGCTGCTCGCTCCCTCCACCGAGTTATGAAGTTACTGACTGATTCCCCAGGATTCTATTTGAGCATCTCTAAATCACGATGGGTGACCTCAAGCTCTTCATTGTATTTGTACTGCGACATGAATTCTCGGGCTACATCCTCCCAGCTACGAATTCTGGATTCCTCAAGGGATAAAAACCATCGGAGGGCACTATCCTTCAAAGTTTGCTGAAATAATTGGGCCATCACTTCTTCAGAATCCCCTAGTAGAATCATAGAACGATGATAACTGCGAAGATGAACAATTGGGGGACCACTCCCCCCGAACTTCTCGATATTCGACATCTTGAACTTCTCGGGTAACCTCGCTTTAGGATAAGGAGACATGTGGGTGTAGTCCATGTAATTCCCAGAGATCCTGACTTGGTCAAACTTCTTGGTGAGCATCTTGAGATCCTCTTTGACTTTATTCAACTCCTCCTCCTTTGGATCAGCGACCACAGGCAGGTTAGCCATAGGCTGGGCAATGTTTGGCATTGGAAGCTGTGCAGGCGGTGGCACATTGGCAGGAGGGGCATGTGGAGCGTGTTGATATTCTTCTGAGACCTAGATAGGCTCGGGTGGACCCATAGCACGAGGGAACAGGGCCTCGGGCTCTTGAGGAATAGGAACTTGGTTTCGTTGCATTTCTCGGACCTCAACTTGGAGGTTGTCAATCTTGGCCACGATCTGAGCTAGGACTGTCGGTAGATCCGATTGCATGACTGGTGCTTGATCTGCATTCTCCATGGAGGATGGATGGATTTCGGACTCGGAAGAAGTAGTAGAGGAGCGGATGAAACTCCGGGGTGATTTGACTGAAGACCGAAGCCAATAGGGAGCCAGGCCAAGGGCTTGCAATTGACCTGAGAAGGCGTATGATAAGATTTATTTTTGAGAAAAGGGAAGAAACTATTTTTGGATTTTTGATAAAGAAGGGAGAAATGTTTTTGGATTTTTAATAAAGAAGGGAGAAATATTTTTGGATTTTTAATAAAGAAGGGAGAAATGTTTTTGGAGACGAAACTCAACATGATTATTATGATTATTATGTCCTCACTTGTATTTAATTCTCCTAAATGCAATGCCGGACGGGATCCGAGCTTGGAAAAGTGGGTTTTTTAATATATGCAAAGCTACGGTTTGGACTTGTAACCAGGCTCGCGGACAGGGTCCCGTTTTAAAAAATGCGTGAAAATTGGGCGGCAGGCCGACCCGAAATTTCGGCAGAGTTTCGGGTTGAAATCGGCAATCTCAAGTGCGTGTCCTAAGTCTGACACCTATATGCGGGTATGCAGTTGGTTAGGTGAATCGTCATGGGTTCCCCCCTTTGGCGTGACTTCCACGATATACGTCTTGCTCTTGCGGGCAATCGGTACGTGTGGACAAGCCATTTGATATACCTGAGTGTACGTGAATTGCCTCACCATATACCTCGTGGGGACGGTACGTGTAAGAGCGAATTCGATATACTCGGCGTATATGAATGAATTCCCTGTGATATACCTCCCGTCATGACTTTGGTCAAGCGATACTATGCGGGGGAACCGTTCGATATACGTCGAAGGTACTTGGCCAATGGAAGGTAAGAGTCATATCGCTTAGGCTAACTGCGACCTGCCGGACCAGCACCCATCACGAAGTGACCCTCCAGTTACTGGGTAAAATTTGGTCAATAGCAATGCTCTTTGGTGATATCGTGTGAATCATGCATGATTCTCTTATTAGTATCTTATGATGAGAATGCCTTTCTTGATTATGCCAAACAGGGAACAAAGTACAAGTACCCCAAAAGGTATGCCAAGTATGGATGGGTGATGCGTGCAATAGGGGGATATACATGTGATCCTAGGTGCACGTGGTTAGAAGTGTACATGGAGAATTTTCTACAAGTGTGTGAACATAAGCGTAAGCATGGGATACAAGTGAGAAAGGGGAATAGGCAGATATGGGGTGAAACATAAACAAATATAGCATCCATGTAAATAGAGTCAAGCCCACAAGAAAAAACACAAATCCCCAGCGGAGTCTCCACTGTGGCCATCCCCGATCCTGATCCTTACGGGCGGGCGCATGGAGGAAAGGATCCTTCGGGTCCCGCGCGTCCCTCTCGAGAGCACTTCAGTCGGCGTCGTTTGTGGTGTGAAAAATGTAGAGAGATTCAGAGTCGCCAGTCTATTTTACTCAAAACAGACAAAAGAAAAATGGGAAGCCACCCCGAAGAGTGGCATCCAAAGACATACTGGTGCATACGAAACCAAGATGATTCGAGAAGGGTTCAGAGGCTTAGTTACGAAATGGGAAGGTGTTAGGCACCCATTCCTCCCTTTTGGTCTCTCATGAATATTTTCTATTTTCCTTTATGTTTCCCCCCTTGATATGTGTGCATGTGTATATATATAGAATGGAGGTAGGAATCCTCGACTTGTATCATGGAAAAGATAAAGCGAGTCATCCGTAGGAAGATACAAGAGTAATATTAGAAAAATGAGATTTACGCGATTACCCCTACGTTGATCGTTATAAGGGAACGATAACGCATATGGGGTAATGCATCACTAAGAACAAGTATATGTATAATATAAGAAAAATGGATTTAGAGAAGATAGAAAATGAGAGAAAAAGCGAGAAAAAGGACTCGAGTCTCGGGTTTTACCCCGAGACGCCTACGTAGCCTATAAAGGCATCAAAGTCCACGTAGTTCGCATGCAAAACGAGGGGTGGGGTTTATCCCATAAATACAAAATGGGGAATCTCTTATTTGTGAGTGTGTGTGTGTGTGTGTGTGTGTGTGTGTATAGAAAAAAGTGTTTTAGTTGTGAGAAAAGTGTGAGGAAAATATGAGAATACCTTATTTGAATTTATGAGCAAAACCCTCTTTTTCTTGTTTTTTGGGTTTTATGAAAATAAAAGATGTGCAATAATACTAAGTAAAAAGTATATTAGGATGTGTGAAATGAGATAATAAAAGTGCTAAGTAAGAAAACAAGTTATTGAGAATTCAAGAGAATTTAAAGAGAGAGTTTGAGAAAGTTGGACCTTCTTAAAGATCTTGAGCTTGATCTTGAATGTTGGGGAGCATCCCTTGCACTTTGGATGATGATGGAGAGTGGCTAATTCACCAAGTTTGATGAAAGGGATGATGAAAAGTGGAAGTAAAAAGGGGATTCGAAAGTTAAAATCACGCTGCTTTCGAGAGAGGTTTCTGGGATTCGTTGAGAGGGATTTTTATCAGATCTCGGCTCCCTTTGCAAATGAGGTGAAGGCCTCCTTTTATAGTCCCAGGTGAGTTCCGATCAGCATAGAGCCCTTCCTGCCTATCGGTAGGCAGGTGCTGATAGGCAGGTTCTGGAACTTGCCGTTTGGCAGTGTGTTTCAGGCTTTTTTGGAAAATTGGCCGCCGAGGGCAAACCATTGACCAGAATTGTGCACGGGACATACCATTGGAAAGGTAAATCAGATACCTTCGAAATTACTTCGGACCTCTCCCGGGTTCGGGAGTTGAATTTGGGTCAAATATGGCTCGGAAGCGTTTGTCTGTCCATTGGATGGAGAATCATTCGAATGCAAACGGATCGTTCGTCCGCATGGTAAATCCGAATCGTGCACGGGGCATACCATTGGAAAGGTTAGGAGATGTAATTCAACATTCCAAAGGGTTTGACCCGGTTTGGAGAGTTGACTTTGGTCAACCGGGCCCGAGAAGCGCTCGGTGGCCTCCCGAAGTCAAACGGATCATTCGTCCGCATGGAAAGTCGTAATCGCGCAAGGGCAGATCGTTGGAAAGGGTATTCAGGGCCCTTTGAAGATTCATTCAGCCTCGGTCCAGGTGAAGAGTTGACATAGGTCAAACAAAGCCCGGGAGCGCCCGGTGGCCTCTAGGTCAGGTTTCGGATGCAAACGGACCGTGCGTCCTCATGGTAAGTCAGAATCGTGCACGGGGAAGACCGTTGGAAAGGGTATTCAGTGCCCTTCGAAGATTCATTCAGTCTCGACCGAGGTGAAGAGTTTGACTTTTGGGTCAAACTAAGTCGGGGAGTGCCCGATGGCTTTCAGGTCAGTACTCGGGACGTGACCTGGGTTTACAGTTATGAAGGGAGGTACTAGGGACCTAAGGAGAGTCAGGGGCTAATGGAATGGGGCGTCTACAAATAGTGTAAGAAATCTTGAAGAGATTAAATTTCTCAAACTAAATAATATCACCCTGTTAATTCTTGAGATAAAACTTTATGGAGAATAAGTGAGAAAAACTTTTGAGGTTTAGTAGTACGGTAGACGTGCACACTAGATGAGAGGTGAGAATTCTCAAGAGAGTGTTGTATACTAGCATGGTTGTTACATTAGCAGGTAAGCATTTTAAATACTTGCTAAACTAATTTTAAAACTGTTTTACAATCGGGCTCTGACCCGTTTTCTGTTATCTCTTCTCTTTTGTATATATATATATATACATATATATATATATATATACATATTATAGGCGCCCAGCCACAGGGGCGTCATTCATAGGTTCTTTGGATTGGACGTGTTGTAGCTTATGTGGGAGTTGCAGGTCCTTGTTGTAGACGACCTCTTCATTGATTCGGTTCTTATTATAGGTCTTCATAGTTAGGGCATGTGCCGCCCATTTCCCCATTAAGTATAGATTTGTCAGAGATGTATGTTCATTTATTTTCAGTATTCGGTACTCTTTGAGTATTAACTCTTGTCAGGATGATTTCATTTATAGTTTAAATTTGGTTTGGTTAATCTAGATGGATTAATTCTTTTGTGTTGATTGCTATTTGTAGCACTTATGTGATTCTTAAACTGTTGGTTATTTAAAAGGTTTTTAAATTGGAATTTAATAAAAATGGAAATAAAGTTTTAAATTGTTTTGACACTTAGCTTAATTATTTAGGGTGTTTAAATTGGGAAATTTTATTTTGCGACAGTGATGCTAAGAATGAACCAACTGTTCACCTTGATTTTAATTTAATAAAGGATTGATCGTCCGGTATTTAATTAGGTGGGGTGTCTCAGGTGGTACCAGAGCATTAGGTTCTAGTGTCCTTAGGATCTGTGCGGCTTATTATGCTTCTAGCGTTACTTTGTTTGATATAGAGCCCTATGTTTAGGATTGTTGTTTTCTATGGTGAGATTCCGTTCTCTTGCTATAATGTATATACCTTAGTGAATCTTAATTGCGTTTGGACGTGTTCGAACAATTAAATATGTAAGGCAAGGGCCATTGGGCGGACAACAGGAGACAAGGCTTAGTTGAGGTTGTAGAGCATATTCGAGGATGATGATCGTATTATGGCACGGGAAGCCAGGACTGTAAAGACGGCTAGGGAACAATCTATGATTTCCAAGTGCTTCTATAGTCAAAAGAGGTGCGAGAGTAGACTCACCCAACATGGTACGACTGGAAAAAGTCAGACGAAGCATTGTAGAGGACTGTTAGTGGAAATTCTAGAAATGCAAAAATTGTGTGTGTTAGCCCAAGGAGGTAAAGTATCCAAAGGATTGGACATAGGACGGAGTGTGGCTAACTGAAAGTGAAAATTTGAAGACAAATTTTCTTAGCTTGTCGGAACAAGGTTATCATAGTGGGAGTCAGCCACTACTTTTAGAAGTGGAATGCTATGCCTATAGGAGAATCTTAGGTACAGTTTGACCGCAAGTTCCTTCACCAGATGTTCAGGAAAAGAAGTGAATGTTATTCTGAACTCATCACAGGAGGACCTGAAAGAGGTCCATTTGTGAATATGAATCTAAACCGTTAATAAATCTTGTATCGAAAGATGTAGATACAAATGGAGGAAAGAACTTCAAGTGGGAGATCGACTTATAATAATAGTTGATAACACTTAAAAAGGGAATTCTACTGGACGGCCAATTAAGAGGTCGAAGATGTTGTACTTTGTCAATGAAGATGATAATGCTTCTTGTTGAGGAAAGCTAAAAGAATCAAAGAATATAGTTAAGAACAACGGTGGTAGTGTAGCATCACTAGGGGGTGTGGATACACATCAGGGGACCCGTTTAAATGATTCGAATAGATGAATTCTTACCAAAGCGATGGCGAATTCAGTAAGGACTATTGTATCCAATAATATGTTCTTTAAAGACAAAAAGGCTAAGGGAACCACGGGGGATAGCCAACATGAATTGAGCCTACCAAAGTTTTAGAGAAGGGAAATCCTAATATGGTTGGTATGTCAGGTGATAAGTGGATTAGGTGTAGAGGTATTTTGTGGAGAGTGAAATCGCACGCGTTGATGTTTTCCCGAAGTGAGTAAAGGGATAAGAGTATGGTGCCTAGTAAAAGACAACGATTAAAGTAGTTTTGTGTTGGTTGGGCAGGAGTGTTACATCCGGAGACCATTTGTGCAATCAAGACGATTGGCAAGGTAGAAGTATAAGTTTTATCCTTAGAGGATGAGGCGTGTTTTATGTGACACGAGTGAATCATTATATTTTGTTCATTGCTAGATTATCATGTGAGACGAGCTTAATGCATATAACTACAAATGATATTATTATGTGAATATTTTTCCCTAGTGTAGCAGGATTTTCCTTAGTGCTATGCGCGGAGGATGAATGAGTATATTAATAGTGTTATATACTTTATTGAGGTTACTCATTTTAGTGATGTGATATACGAGTATAATATGGTATTGATTACAACTTTATAGAAATGGTCAGTATGATAGTAGGCAGTTATTGCAAGGCTATCGAGATGGTTGCATTAGTGCATCATGTTTTGTTCGGGCGAGGCCTCACCTGCAAGAGGGTTGGACTCGCACTTATATATTATCTATCCTAGAGACTTAGGAGGGGATAGTGGGCTCGAGATATTCGATACTGGTGTGTAGGGAATTTGTTGTTATGATTCAGTATGTATCGTGTTTACGGTTGAGCGAAAAGATTTAACTCAGTATTATGTTTAGCGCTCAGGACTTGGTGATAGAAAAAGTGCATTGTTATATCTATCCTTTAGAGATGTGGGAGTTAAGATTTATACCCCTATGATTGGGGAAAGGTATTTTGAGAATCCCGATTGCATGTATTCGAGGTTTATGGAATGCAATCACCACCAATACTGTACGAAAGTGCAATTGACGAAATGTTCTTTGTTAAGTGTAATTTCGAGAGGAGATGTAATTTTCTGCCAAGAAACGGGAAAAATAGGGGTGCATGCTATGGACGTAGGGTCTAACGGATTTTGATAACCGACAATGCTAGGTAGTAGTGTATCGGGGGGGGTTCCTTGTTTGGATTTCTCTTTGCGAGACATCCCACGCATGAAACTTAGCGTAAGGTTGGAAATAGGGAAATATTTGGTCATTAGTCCATGAGTTCAGTACCTCGATCGTAATAGGAGCAGATAATTATATCTGTAGGTTGGTAGTTGAATTATGATTTAAGGCCAGTGGAGCCGGTTGCGTGGTAAGAAAGCATTGAAAGTTTTGTTTTACCACCACGAGTTGAGGGGTGGAACGATGATAAGGAGGATTTAGAATTCCGATTTCTAGGGTGAGTGAGAGTACCCAAGTGTTGCAATCACGTTGTGAGCCCTAGGAAAATAAAGAATTGGTTATTAGGTGTGAAGTGTATGTGATGCTTACGCTAGTATGCACGGTTTATAGGGTGTGTAGACATCCTGGTTAGTTGATGTTAAAAATCATCCGAATTAAAGGGACGTGGGAATAGACGTGTGTAATATATGTTTGTGGGACTAACATAACGAAGAAAAAGTGGTAGAGTGGATTAAGCATCGTGTGAAAGATAATAAATCCATATATAAGTGTACAATCAGAGTAGCACACCGAATCTGGTTGGAAGGCTGTGGGAAGCCATTTACCAAGGGGTATTCCTTGAGAAGGGTAGAATTTTACAATATGGAGAACACTCGGGATGGAGTTGTAATTAGTCAAATGTTGAGAGCGAGTTGTGCATACAAAGAGTGATAATGTTAGTATGGTATAAAAGATCCAAAGTGCGCATCGTGGAGAAAAGTGCACGGGTCGGAACTTTCGATATACACCAAGGAAGGAAGGGGAGTATTAAGTGATGATACGAGAAATCGGCCATAGGGCGTTCTCATACCAGCAAGTCAAGAGAAAAGTGTGTAAATAACAAGTAAAGCAAGTAAACAGAGAGAAGACAAGATATAGAGTGGTTCAGCCTTTAAAATAGGCCTACGTCCACTGTGTTACTCCGTTCTCATTATATGCGTTGCATTGTACAATATAATCATGCCTAAAGTGGCATACAAATATGAGAATAAAGGAGAATACATGGCAGTACTGAGGATTCCAGAGTGCCGGATAGGTGGCTGCGATGTAGATGTGTGGCCTCCACGTTGTGCGTTAAGGTTGTGTAGTGAGAATCTGTATTGTAGAGCCTCGGGTGTGTCTGGAACCGATCCCACCAAAAGATCCCCCTATCTCGAGCTGTGGACCCTTATTTATAGGAGGTCTGTGTGTTGAATCATGTGCCCTGAGCACGTGGCGTAAACCAAGTCTGCAGTAGATGTGGATGAGGTCACGCGCCCAGATCAGCAGTGCTGCGCTATCGAGGGGGATCCGCCGAACCTGAGCTGAGGTTGGGGTGCCGCGACCTCTATGGAGAGGCCGCACCCTACGGGAGTTCTGGCCGCGCCTTACATGAGTTACAGGCCGCGGAATATATGACTTGAATGCGATTATAGAAGTACTGCCACGGTAGGGTGCTATACTTGTACTATCAATAAGCCCCCAAGCCGTAGTGTCAAGGGAGACATATTGGGACTGCGGCTAAGTGGCCGCGGTGCCGCGGTGCTTCCAAAGCGACGATTCGTCTTTCGCGCACCCTTATATAAATTTTTTCTGGCCGTGGACTTCATTACGTTTCCAAATCTTTTGAGAGCAAATCGAGAGCGAAACTCTGCACATTTCTTCCTGCATATTCCGGCGACCCTCCGAGGCGGTGTGTAGCAGTTCAAGGCGGTTTGTAGCTGATCTTCTCGATCCTTTTCATTCCCAGGTGATTTTTCAACCTCTGTTTACAATTTTCTTCCATTTGTATGCCTTTCCTGATTCATTTGCTAGAAATCTAGGCTTTTACTTGTTCGTTTTGCTTTTCGTCACATATGCTGCATATGAAATACACATCACTGTTCTTGATGTTCATAGCTGAAACCTCCACATTATGTGAATTTGATCTTAGAATAGTTAAAAATTTGGTTAATCAACTGTTTAGGATAGAGGATGCGGCAACATAAGATTATAATTGTCAATTTGAAATTCTGCGTCAAACCGCGCTAAACGGCTGCGGACCCTCAAGCCTCCATCCACGACAACAAATCAACTTAATACTAAACAGTTGACTAGGCGGGAAGAATCCCGCCTAGTCATCTCGGAACAGCCTTAAAACTTTCATGAGCCTTAAAACATCCATGTAAAATAACCGTTGTTGCTACTAGACCATATCGAGTTGTCTGAAGAATTAGGAATGGTCGTGGCCGGGAATGCTTTAAAGAAATTCTGTCTTATTTCCGTGGCAGCACATGTTCCATAAATATGGATGTGGTCGCGGCCAGTTGCGACCGTTTGGTCCCATAAGCAAACGTATTAGGGACGTAATTCCAGCTTGTAAGACCTAAAAAATACCTTCTGCGGCTTTTTGAAGTCTTACAAGTCATACTGGCTGCGGCGCCTAACTGCGAATTCTGCCTTTCAGGTACTGCTGCAGCCATATGAGCTTTGACCCAGGCGAGTTCCTTAGAGGCTTTTGGGAAAAGAATTTTGGGACTTCTCCCCCAGAACTTACTTCCGTGCCCCCTCTGAGATCAGTTGGGCCCTGCGAACTGAAAGATTTCCCGAACTGCGTGATAATTGACTCAACCTCCACGGATTCTACATCTGGGAAGGATTCCCCATGTCAGTCGATGGAAGAGGAAGCCAACTCAAGTACCCATCCCATGGGAGAAGGAGATACTGCCGCGGCTGCCAGAAATAAGCCTGGAGGTACATCAGGGAGGGCTGCAAAATCATTGGCCGCGCTTGACATCCGCGGCTCGATGACCCAAGAATGGGTTGAGCAGGTTGCTGAGGCTTTCGAGTTTCCATAAAACTTGACGTGTTCAGCCCCTGCCGCGAACCAAAGACCACGCACGGCTCTTTCTGACGATGGGATTTGCTTCCCTTTGCACGCGTTCATCTATGGACTGCGGCTGCCTATTTCTGTTACCATCCATCGCATTTTCCAGACCATGAAACTGGCTCCAGCTCAGTTAGACCCCAACGGTTGGAGAGCTGTTCTTGCTGCAGTTGTCCTTTGGGAGAAGTTGTTCAAAAAGGACATTACTCCCACGGAGTTCTTTCACTTCTACTGCCCAAAGGATAACTCAGTAAAGTTTGCGGGCTACTATTATTTTTCTAGCCGCGGCAGGGACGAGACCCTATACACTGGGAGACCGACCAGTGTGAAAAACTGGAAGGGGAAATATTTTTACATCTCCGGTGAAGGCTTGGAGATGCACCCCGAGCAGAATAAGAGAGAGAGATCATATAAAATGCCGCGGCAATGGGGTTCACCCTCAAAACTAGGTATAAGATTATAGCCGCGTCTTTTAATTTCTCTTGACCTCTACTAACTTGAATTGTATTTTCTTTCTGCAGCTCTTGACAATCTGCACTTGAACCCGCGGCAGGAAAAAAGAGTTGCCGAGGCCGCGGAATTTCTTGCTGAACATAAGAAGTTCAGCATACTTGTAACATCGGCCACTATATTCGAGGCGGGATTCTTCCCAAACAAATCAATTCCTCAACAGATGGGTGCAGAAGGTAATTAACTGTGCCATTATTTTCATTCCGCGGTCGTTTTATTCTCTCGGAACTTGTTGAACTCATGCCATTCTTTTTCAGGCGAAGAGGTTGATAGGGAGCTGCTGGCTGCGCAGCTGGCAGAGATGGATGAGGACGCGGTCATCCTGAATAACACCGCGAGAAGCAGAAAAAGGAAACGGTCTAGAGCCAAGGTACAGGCCGCGGGCTCTGCTGGTGATAAAACCACAGATCCTGTCGCGGATCAGGTGGTTCATGATGAAACCCCTGTGCATCATGAACACTTTGATGATGACATAGGGGAAAATCTGGCCGCGGCAGGACTGATGTCAGCGGAAATCCTCCTCCAACCGTCTTCTCCTCCCCCACCAAATGTAGTGGCCGTCAATGCAAATTTACCGCCTCCCCAATTCCGTGGAGAGTCCGGGCCAGACGGTAGGCCAAGGCCCCAACTTAGGCAACCTGACCCAAATTCCTCCTCGGACACTACTGCAAAGGCTGCACGGAGAATGAAGCGAGCCTTGGATGCCGCGGACCTCGACAAACTTGTTGGGGAGGATCACGAAGATCTGGAGGATTGTGGCCTCCAAAGCCTTCTCAGGGTACCTACCAGTCATTGAATCTTTGTGTCTCATATTTTTCTGTACATTTGCTAATGTCTCTTATTTCATATACAGGCCGCGGATGTGATCGTGGTCCAAAAAAGAAAGTACGAGGCTTTGTACAGGCTGAAAGAGGCCGAGAAGAGTGCTCACGCTGCGGACATGCAGTCTGCCCGAACTTCTTCTTTTGAGGCCGGGAAAGCGTCATCTGCCGCGGCCCTCCAGGCAGCCCATATGGACCTGGAGAGGGCCAATAAGGCCAGAGAGGAAGCGGAAGAGAATTTCAATCAGGCCGCGAAATCTCTGAAATCATCGCAGGCCCAAACAGCCGAAGTCGCTCGTGTTGCAGAGATTGCAACTTCCAAGCTTGCCCTCCTCCAGCAAAAATACCAAGAGCTTGAAGCCAAGTCTGCTCAGAAGGACGAAGCCCATGGCGCGGCTATAAAAAAGATGGAAGAAGATCATGGCGACGCCCTCCAGCTAGCCATAGATCATGCCGTGGAGTCCTTCAAAGGCTCCAAGGATTTCTTCCTTACCAATAACAGGGCATACCTCCGCGGCTATCAGGAGTTGCGGCAGAGAATCATTAAAAAATTTCCTGATGCCAAGGAGACGGTCCTCTCTTGGAAATTAAGTGATGCAGAACATTAGGAGTGCATTACTGAGCTGAGGGTCGTGGCCGTAGAGAGAGCAAGGCTGATAGCCCAAGTAGAGGCAGAGGCAGCAGCTGAGGACGGGGAGACGGAGACTGCCGCGGGCGGTGATGAGGCTGATGATGATGATGACGCGGCCTCTTAGATTTTAAATTTCTTGCATCTTTGTAATTTTGAACTTTGCTGTGGCTGCGGCCCTCATTTATGTAATCCAAGTTTATTAATACAAGGGCTGCGGCCATATTTTTATCACTGCTTAATATTCCTTTCTTTTCTGCATTGCATGTTTTACTCTGCCTGCTATAATGAATGGTTGCATGTTACTGCCTCGTATTTGTAACTTGCTTTCTGTATTGAACGAACTTGTAGAACTTATAACTAGGTCCGCGGCAGCATAGCATAATTCTATGCAATCTTGCTCTTGTTAATCATCCGCGGTGCCCTTATCACCTTGGCCCTTTTTTGCTTTACCTCAGTATCACGGCCAATGAAGTTTGGATGCCGCGGCTTGATTTCTTCAATTTTCTGTAGAGGCCGCGGCGATTTGAACGCGACAGTCGTTTTTTCCATTTAGCTGTGGCAAGTTGCCACCCAGCACTTGGGTAGTAGTGGATGAGGATGTCGCGGCACCTATTTGACTGCTGACAAGACAATGGGGATGCAAAACCGTGCCCCTGGGAAACTGAGGCCACCTTCTGTGGGTTTGACATGCCTCATTGTCATGATGACCGAGCCTCCAATATCCGATTCGATTGTCTTTCATGGCTTTCCTTTAGTCGATCTTGGGACACTATGAAGCCTCCCCAGGCTGGGTTACATTGTTAAGCCACCCACAGCTAATATGCGAGACACTATCAAGCCTCTCCAGGCTGGGTCATGTTATTAAGCCACCCATAGCTAATATGCGAGATACTATCAAGCCTCTCTAGGCTGGGTTATGTTGTTAAGCCACCCACAGCTAATATGCGAGATACTATCAAGCCTCTCCAGGCTGGGTTATGTTGTTAAGCCACCCGCAGCTAATATGCGAGATACTATCAAGCCTCTCCAAGCTGGGTTATGTTGTTAAGCCACCCACAGCTAATATGCGAGATACTATCAAGCCTCTCCAGGCTGGGTTATGTTGTTAAGCCACCCACAGCTAATATGCGAGATACTATCAAGCCTCTCCAGGCTAGGTTATGTTGTTAGGCCACCCACAGCTAATATGCGAGATACTATCAAGCCTCTCCAGGCTGGGTTATGTTATTAAGCCACCCACAGCTAATAATACATACAAAGCCATCCCTGGCTCGATGACGAGTCCCAAAAGCTAAGAGTGAGCGTTATAAGCCCCCGTGGCTGACGTCGCACTTCGAGAGCAGAGAATTGGCGTTGTAGGCCCTGGTGGTTGATAAAAGCTCCTTGAATCCTCAGATGCCTCCGCGGATATATCCATCATGTGACAAGATGTAGTTGCACATTGCGAGGGAAACCTTAGAGCTAACGAAGGTCGTATCCCATCCATGAGCACACTCTGAAGTATAATAATCCTTCAAGATAATTTCGTTATATTTCCTTTGAAATCTGTTTGAGACAACAAGTCTTTTTGTGAGGTAGCAGGTTATGAAACCAAGAAAAATATCAGATATAGCTAAACTTTCCAGTTCATATACTTATATATGTATGCTGCCAATGACTTTGTTAACAAAACATAAAGTCTTGAGTATTTAAGGCTACAGTGAGCTTCATAAAACATAAACAGAAATAGTTGAAAATAGAAAGACTAAGGATGAGATGCGGTAGGCAGCCTCGGTTGGGTCTGGCTGAATCCCCTATGCATTCTTCAGGAATCGCTGTAGCATCCCTTGCCCGATTAGCCTTTCCATTTCATCCTTCAGAGCATAGCATTGCTCTGTGTCGTGGCCATGGTCCTGATGGAATTTGCACCAGGTAGCTTTGTTCCTCTTATGGGGTGGAGCTCTCAATTTTTCTGGCCACCTCAAAATCTTGTCCCCTTTGATGGCTTCCAAGATCTCTTCAATTGGGAGGCTCAACGGGGTATAGGCACCAGACTTGTTCTGCCTTTTTTGACCTCTGATGGTTGATTCCGCGGCTTCATTTACTGCCGCGGCAAGCATGGCTGGCTTTGCCAATTCCTCCACTTCCGTGCCTATGTTTTTAGATGCCGCGACCTCAAGCATTAGCACCCTCTGAGTGAGAAATTTGACATGGGTCTGAAGCGAGGCGTGGCTGTCATAGAGGTGATTAAGGTGATTGTATAGTTGCACAATCTCATCCTTGACTTCTGCACTCCGGCTGGATTCTCCCTCCATCTCTGCTTTTGTTAGTCTTTATAATGTATATATATAATCTGAGAACAAACTAACAGAAGTGAGAATTCCCAAAGATACTGAACCAAGTAGGTAATGGAGGCCGCAGCCGCTTCTACGTGACTCCGAGGCCGCGGCCATGAGGCCCGTAGCAAGATGCACTGCCGCGGCCCCGTATGATTCACCATGGTAAAGCAAGAGCCCGACTGATTATGCTCCTACTAGGGTTTGTTCATGAGTTAATAACCTCGGGATGCACACAAGGCGCAGTTTCAATGATAACCCTAGATCATAGGCCAGTTTCAATGATAACCCTAGATCATAGGCCAAGAACAGCAGAGAAGGAGTAGATACAATCCCTCCCTAATCATTCATCTTTTTGAGGCAAAAGCCCGTCATGCCTTTCAATACTAGCTAGATAGAATGATATCACAGGGGTATGCAAGATGGATCTAAAGCCATAAGATGGAGTATATCTGGATGTAAGAAATACCCATATATGTGTATGAATATGATTTGGAGTCCAATAACCAGTAACCGGCCCGCGAGGAGATGATACAAAGGACCCCTCGAGATCGAATAAGGTGTTTGAAGGACCCATATATGCAGAGAAACAAGATTGAAATGTCTCGTTCCCACAGACGGCGCCAGATTGATGATACGAGAAATCGGCCATAGGGCGTTCTCATACCAGCAAGTCAAGAGAAAAGTGTGTAAATAACAAGTAAAGCAAGTAAACAGAGAGAAGACAAGATATAGAGTGGTTCAGCCTTTAAAATAGGCCTACGTCCACTGTGTTACTCCGTTCTCATTATATGCGTTGCATTGTACAATATAATCATGCCTAAAGTGGCATACAAATATGAGAATAAAGGAGAATACATGGCAGTACTGAGGATTCCGGAGTGCCGGATAGGTGGCTGCGATGTAGATGTGTGGCCTCCACGTTGTGCATTAAGGTTGTGTAGTGAGAATCTGTATTGTAGAGCCTCGGGTTTGTCTGGAACCGATCCCACCAAAAGATCCCCCTATCTCGAGGTGTGGACCCTTATTTATAGGAGGTCTGTGTGTTGAATCACGTGCCCTGAGCACGTGGCGTAAACCAAGTCTGCAGTAGATGTGGATGAGGGCACGTGCCCAGATCAGCAGTGTTGCGCTATCGAGGGGGATCCACCGAACCTGAGCTGAGGTTGGGGTGCCGCGGCCTCTATGGAGAGGTCGCACCCTACGGGAGTTCTGGCCGCGCCTTACATGAGTTACAGGCCGCGGCATATATGACTTGAATACGATTATAGAAGTACTGCCACGGCAGGGTGCTATACTTGTACTATCATTAAGTGTCACTTAATGTGGGACATTTCAAGGAAAGTAGATGTTGAGCGGGACATAGGGAGTAGTCTCTTCATGCACCACTCATAGATAGAGATCGGTTGGAATAAGGGGATCAACTAGAGAATTTTGTGGTTATCAACAAATTCCTTTAACGGAGGAGGGCGGTAAAGTCAGTAAAGTCCTTGGATGGGTTGCCATCTTCAAGGTAAGACTAAGGGTTGTTCCGAACATGTGGAGTAAGTTACCCAAGAAGGAAGTGATTGACATTCCTTTGGGGTGATTTATAATATTAACTAATGTGCCCCAGTCTTCCTTTGAAAGGGAGGGGTCGCGCCGGTACGCGATCCTACACGATATTATTTTCTGAATCAGGAGGAAATTTGTGAATCCAACCTTCAATATGGTATTTCAAGAAACAACGGAGATAACCTTTCATTTTGAGTAGGAGGTATCAGCCATAGCCGAGGAGCAGGCGCACGATGATTAACGAGTAGTGGAGCCGCGTGAAGGTGATTTTAGAATCTTGGTGATCATTTCATTTCCCCAACGGTTATAACTAACAAGTGGAGCAGTACGGTAATTGGGGGAGGATATTACCTAATGGTAGAGTTCCGTGGAAGCACTCGTACCCGTTTGTCGTGAACGAGGTGGTTATTGAAGTTTTGATGTGGAAAAACCTTAACTATTCTCCCTTTGCGTATGTTTAGAGGTGAGAAGATATTCATAATTTTGGATCGGTCGAGAATAATCCGATGACTATGGTGGAATTCCATGACTGTTTTAGGCGAACAAGAGTGGTCAGATGTTCGTATGGTTTCTCTCAGAATGGGAGTTTTGTGTTTAGATAAATCCGAGTAGTTGTCATATAGTGAGGTGTGGTCTCCCAATGATATTGAAATAATGGGAATTTATAGTGTATATGCGTGTCTTATGCGAATGTTGGTGGATAGGAGTACAATGTGAAGTATCTTTAATGAAGAGTGTTAAACAAGCTTGCTGTGAGGCGGGGGCTATAGTGATTGAGCGCCTTACTATGGGGATAGGTTGCGTACTGTTAAGGTATCCAAGTGTGTTTTACCAGGTAGGCCTTATTTTCCGAATATCGGGACGAAATTCCGTTATTAGGGGGAAAGTATGTAATACCCCGTATTTTATGGCTTTTAAATTTAGGGATTTACCCCGTATTTTAATGGCTTTAAAATTTAGGGATTTATTAAATTTAATTGAGATAAATTAATTTAATTTTAATCCTGAAAGTTATTTTAAATATTTACTAGCGTGAAGAGAGTTAGTAATTATTGAAAGTTTGTTGATTCGTTAGATATTACTTAGTGAGTAGACTAATATGTAGAATTAATTTTTGGTAAAAATTGTCACGAGTGAATAAAATGGCAATTATGAAAATTTAAGTCGGGACGCGCCTGTGTCGTGTCAGGACTAAATTATTATTATATTAAGTGAATAAATTATAAGTTGCCTGTATGATCATTTTGAGTACGCCAATGCGTCCGAGGGGGTCAAGATAGTCAGAAAAGTGCACCAGGGGGTTTAGTTTGGGTCTCGGGGCGTTTTTAGGCCTATTTGACATCCCGGGGGAGGGTATTATAGACATCTTTCACTTTTGGGTAATTAAACCCACGAATTTAATTAGATTATATCATCCATTTGGAGTTGTCTCTTAGGGTTAGCAAACAAAAAATCAAAGAACGGCCATTAGAGAAGGAGTTGGAGAGCTTTCCAAGCGACTCAAGGCCAAGGACTCACCCGTTTGCACCGTCGCCGCAACAAAAACGTAGATCGCGCGACGAGGAACGCCACCATACCATTTCATCCACGAAATCAGAACCTTGAATTTCAAGCATGTATCTATCTTGCTTTATTTTTGGTTAATTCCTCACCCATGTTAGTTTAGGATTACCAAGATTATGTTTTATGAAAGAAATTGTTAATTTAGAGACTTTAAATCGCATGTTTAGAGAGATTCCATATATTCTGGATATACCCATAATATGTAGAGGATTACCATTGAATTATTATGAGTTTAGAAACAAGAAATATGGGAAATAATTAGAGGAATGTATATTTCTTTCAAAATTAGGGTTCTTAAAGATTATGTCAATTTTACTCCATTAATCCGATATCGTTGATGAATTTATACATGTTTCACGTAGGAAATCTTGTATATATGTATATAGAACTTGGAGTACTGTTATTTGAGAATTCTAGAGTCGTTAATGACATTTTTGGAGAAATTGGAAGATGAAACACGTAGGCTTAATTTGCAGTTTCTGGGCAAGAACTGCTTGATCGATCGATCGAGCCAAGAGCATCGATCGATCGACTGATCGATCGATCGACCCCTCCTGGAAAACCGCATATTTCTCATTCGTTAGTTTAATCTGATTAAGATGTATGGGAACCCTTGATTGTTTTTTTTGGAGTATAATGGGATATAGAGATGACTAGTAGGGCCTAGGTAGACCCCGTTGAGTAACATTTTAGTGTAGGATGAGATTTTGGGTTAACGAGAAATGATTCATGTGTATAAGAAATGATGCGTATATTTAATAAAAAGATCGGGACTCGTAAGGGAGTTAGACCGGAACGTAAGTGAGTGAATGCCTACTGAAATTATACTTAGAATACGTTGAGAGAGGAGAAGTGAGTATGAAGTGAATAATAAATGAGAATACAAATAACTAGTCTGTGATACGAAATAATCGAGTAAAATGTGTAATAACGAATAATTATAATTATGGGTTATGAGCGCACCTAATTTAGCAATGTGGATGTGTATATATACATATATGACTGTGTGATTGTGCATATATTATATATCTGTATAAAAATCATACTTGGGCTACTTGATATCACGGGGGTTTCCGCGCCGGGACGGTCTTATCTCGATGGGACCTTTATGGGGGATATTGACTCGTACCCTAGAACATAGGATTCCTTGGTACAGGCTATCTGATTGATAGTCAGACGGTCCTAAGAGACGTGAGATTATGTGTTGACCTCTTAGTGACTTGGAACTATGCTTCGCCTCCATTTGTATGTGTTTTATGTTAATGCAGTTCGACAGTGATTCCGAACTAGCAGTTCCCTAAATATGTGTGATACAAGGACTTGATAGCAGAGTATGCCAGCACCATAGATTGTATGTGGGGTGCAGATAGTATATATGTATATTTTATATGAGTGATTGGTATATATACATCTACTTATATATGCAAACTTTGCACCATAGATTTTATGTGGAGTGCCGTTAGTATATATATTATATGTGTAACTAATATATATATATATATACGTATATCTATATGGGAACTTTCTACTGTGCGTATAAGTAATTAAGTAATTAATAAATGTTGCAACTTTCTTAATGGGTTCGGGAACTTCATAACGGTACCAATTTTCTAAATAGTGTAAGAAATCTTGTAGAGATTAAGTTTCTCAAACTAAATATTATCACCCTGTTAATTCTTGAGATAAAACTTTATGGAGAATAAGTGAGATAAACTTTTGAGGTTTAGTAGTACGGTAGACGTGCACACTGGATAAGAGGTGAGAATTCTCAAGAGAGTGTCGCATACTAGCATGGTTGTTGCATTAGCAGGTAAGCATTTTAAATACTTGCTGAACTAATTTTAAAACTGTTTTACAATCGGGCTCTGACCCGTTTTCTGTTATCTCTTCTCTTTTGTGTGTGTATATATATATATATATATATATATATATATATATATATATATATATATATATATATATATATATATATATTATAGGTGCCCAACCACAGGGGCGTCATGCATAGGTTCTTTGGATTGGACGCGCTGTAGCTTATGTGGGAGTTGCAGGTCCTTGTTGTAGACGACCTCTTTATTTATTCGGTTCTTATTATAGTTCTTCATAGTTAGGGCATGTGCCTCCCATTTCCCCATTCAGTATAGATTTGTCAGAGATGTATGTCCATTTATTTTCAGTATTCGGTTCTCTTTGAGTATTAGCTCTTGTCAGGATGATTTCATTTGTAGTTTAAACTTGGTTTGGTTAATCTAGATGGATTAATTCTTTTGTGTTGATTGCTATCCGTAGCACTTATGTGATTCTTAAACTGTTGGTTATTTAAAAGGTTTTCAAATTGGAATTTAATAAAAATGGAAATAAAGTTTTAAATTGTTTTGACACTTAGCTTAATTATTTAGGGTGTTTAAATTGGGAAATTTTATTTTGCGACAGTGATGCTAAGAATGAGCCAACTGCTCACCTTGATTTTAATTTAATAAAGGATTGATCGCCCGATATTTAATTAGGCGGGGTGTCTCAGAATGTTTTTACGCTAGTTGAATAACTGATTGTTCGGGATATCTCCCACAATAGTCTGCTCATATTGTTATACTTAAAAGATCTCTCGAAGAAGTCTACTAGATTTAATTTAGGATTGAGATCTCTTCCTCAGAAGTCTACTTTGCTATGATTGATGAGCTCTTTTCAATCAAACATTCTCCACGGGTTGTTCCTTATAAGTGAACTTGATAATAAAATTTATAATAACTTGGCCTCTGATCGCCGTCCTTAGTTCATACCAAATGTCGTATTCTCCAAGCTACACTACCCAAGACATCAGTCTACTTAATTTCTTAGGCCTACTAAGGACTTTCCCCAGAGCAAGATCCATGTAGATGACGATAGTGTGGGCTTAGAAGTACGACTTCATTCCCTTGAATGCTTCGATCAGTGCAAGAGTTAACTCTCCCATCTGGGATACAAGATTTATTCCCCATGATATGCTTTGCTAGTATAGTAGATAGGTCTTTGTACTCCTTCCACTTATCGTACCAGAGTTGAACTGACCGTGAATTCTGATATAGCTAAATAGATATAAAGTTGCTCCCCTAAAATTGGCCTTGACAGTAGTGGTGTAGATCCCAAGTACCATTTTAACTTTAGGATATTGGTTTCACATTCATCGTTCCTATCGAAAGTTTTTATTAACACCTTACAGAATGGAATACATTTATTAGTGGCTCTAGAAATGAACTATTAAGTGCTGCCACGCGTCTCGTTAGTCTCTTTATTCTTTCATCGTCGTTAGGGACTGCATATTGATCAATGTTTGGATTTTGTTGGGATTGGCAATGATTCTTCTTTGGTTGATAATGAAGCCTAGGAACACCCTTTCCTTTACCCCCGATGACACACTTCATTCGGTTCAGCTTTATTTGGCATTTCTCTAACTGGTCGAACATTTTCTATAAGTCTTTAATATGGTCGGTGGCCTTTTTGCTTTTCGTGAGTATGTCGTCAACATACACATTCATGTTCTTTTTTATATGCTCTTCGAACATTTTGTTCACCGGTCTCTGATATGTTACCCCAACATTTTTTAGTCCAAAAGGCATGATGTTATAGCAGTAAGTGCCTATACTGGTGATGAATGATGTTTTCCCTCAATCCTCCAACTTAATTTTGATCCAATTGTAACCTCAGTAAGCATCCATAAAGCTGAGTACCTCATGTCCCGAGGTGGCATTGACTAACTGGTTAATCTGGGTTACTGGGTAATGATTTTTAGGACATGCTTTGTTTAGGTCAGTGAAATTCACACACATTCGCCACTTGCTATTCTTCTTCCAGGCCATCATTATGTTAGAGTGCCACTCTACATATTTGACAACCTCTATGAAATTGGATTTTTATAATTTATGGACTTCCACTTGAATTGCCATGTTCTTTTCCTAGATTAAAAACTCTCCGCTTTTATTTGACTAGAATGGTCCCTTTGATTAT
This sequence comes from Sambucus nigra, assembly GCA_949130495.1. NCBI lineage: Eukaryota > Viridiplantae > Streptophyta > Magnoliopsida > Dipsacales > Adoxaceae > Sambucus > Sambucus nigra. Next base: position 653,126,675 of record OX422210.1, on the reverse strand, counting down.
ACTCAACTCGTGACATATGAAATCTAAACCAATTCCAAGCATGACTTCATAGGTCCAGGTAAACACGTTTTTTTGCTGTATAAGAAAATTGACTAGATCCTTCTTGAGTTCGAGCTCCAGTGATGATTCGATCTTAATGGTCTTCTCTGAGTGCTCTTAATTAAGAACAATGGACTTGATTTCTTTAATGACCTTCCCATTGACCAACTCCTCCTCACCTCATGGATCTATCATTTTGATCTGATAGATTATCATCAATTTATTCTGCTCTTCCTGATCGATCGAGATGTAATAGCATTCTCTTGCTTCTACTTTATTACCCTTGACTACACCAACTCTGTAATTAGTAGGAAACTTCAAGAATTGGTGAAATGTGGAAGTAACGGCCTCAAACTTATTTATTCGTACTATTTCGAGTATGATGTTATACCCCGAGTGAAGATTTTTATCCATGACGAAGAAACATACATTTTTTGTTCGGCATGTAGAATATGTACCCACTATAACCTCCAATTTGACCATGACTAGGGGTAAAATTTCTCACTCGAGAAATCGATCAGTGGCCGATGGTAGGGTGTTAACTTGTTGTCCCTAAGTCTCAAGATTATGGGGTAATTGTAGAACATCACGTTTGATGAGATGCTATTGTCGATGAGGATCCTTAACACTTTTCTTCCATGCACCATCATGGTTACGGACAGAGGGTCATCATTCTAGTATAAGATGCCGAATAATACATCTTTGCAAAACCCCACAATAAGTAGATCTTTATTTACCTTCCTCAGACGTGTATCCACGCTGCCTGTTATATTGATCTGCCTGATATGAGCGCAGGATTTTGCTTCATTGAGGTAGGACTTTCTCCTCCTCCAGCATCCCCATTGATGATAAAGTTTAACCGAAAGAGATCATCTTGAACTCGTGAACATGCTCCTTGGATTTACTAGGAAGATCTGGGTCATCCTCAAAATCATCATATCGTACCCTTTTCTTTTCATCTCTCTTTTTGCAGGGAGGTTCTGATCATCTACTGACTTTACATTCATTGTCTTGACCAGTTTGGCCATATTTATCCACATAAGTGGACAATTTTCCTCTCCTGGTCAATCTCCCGACTTCATTCTTCAGAGATATGCAGTTTTTCGTGTTGTACCCGTGGTCCTTATAGAACTCAAAGTATTTGTTTTTGTCCTGAGAATTATTGGGGCTTCACCTTCACAAGCCACCTCAAGTTTCTATTTCCTCAAATCTCCTCAAGGATGTGATGTGTAACGCCTCAGCCCGGATTTAGATTACCGTTGGAATAACCCAAATCCGAATTGAGGTATTAAGGGCGAGGGGGAAAAAGTTTACTTTATTATATAAGAAAAACATTTATTTAATTTATTTAAGGACATAATATTAATTTGTCAAATTTCAGTATAAGAAGAATAAACATTTAACATGCATAATAAAACCAACTTATGAATTTGTTCATGAAAAAATATTGAATACCATAATTAATCTATCGAAATGAAGTTCCCTGAGTAAGACAACACAATAGTCCAAATCCTATAATAAAGTTCCAACATATTAATTAAAGTACTACAAATAAAAATCTTAAACATATTATGGAATGGCCAACAAAGCATCTAAGGTCAAGTCGAACCCTCAGCATCCTTATCGAGATCCTTTCTAGTGTCACCAAGTGAAGTTCCTAGGGTGGGAAAAGTAAGGGGGTGAGCGAATGACCAGTAGGGTGGGAAATACTAAACAATAATTGTGATACCCCACCTAATTAACCCCGAGTGATCAGTCCTAAATTAAATTAGAACAGGTTTCTCAGTTGGTTCATTCTTAGCATCACTGCCTCCCTTTTAATTACTAACCACCTAAGTGAGAAAATTAGAATGGTGCCAAGTTTTATCTTTCCTTAATTTAATGAAATACTCATGCGGAAACAAAATAATTTAAACAATCACAATTAACTGAAATCAGCCATTCACAATTTAAATAAATTGACCGAATAAACCATTGGTTCAAATCCCATAAAAGTAAAGATAGATAAAGATAAATCTCAACAAGTTTGACATAAACTAAATAATGTTGTGAACAACATTCTCAAGTAAATGATAGGAAACTTCTATACTAGAAATGAAAAGGAATGAGGCGTCTATCAAACTCCCGCAACATCCACATATGCTGCAGCAATGGATCCCTGGAATGAGTCAAGTCTGGCGTCCCTGTGGCTGGACACCTAAAAGGTTTTTAAAAAAAATATTTATAGCAAGGGTTAGAACCCAAAACATTTGGAAAATATTTAGCAAATGATTAACTTGCAATAATAAATATGTGTGCATGCCCTTCATATTTTAGTTAGTGTCGCACTCCCTTGAGGATATCCTCATCCCTCCTATAATATATGCACTACTAACGCCTTAATTAATTTCCCTAGTTATTTATCCCATAACTAGATAACCGATATAACCCCTTGCAACCACCCTACTCTAACCGAGTATGCAATAATTATGATTTCTAAGTTATTACCAACATTGACTTAATTAATCATTCCCCTTTTTAAATTCATATAACTTTCACACCCGTTATACATATAATACAATTCACGATCTGTATTAATTTAATCGTATATAATTATTTATCCCATTATATACGTATAGTCATATTATAACAATCACACATATGTTGAAATAATAATTAATAATGAACATCCTCTCGAGCAATAACTCACCGGATGTATATTCTCTAAAGTGCTATCCCACTAGGTGTATTCACATAAGCTAGGTACTCCAAGTCAGAATCGCTCACTAACTTGGTAAAAAACATAAATATTGGAGGCGGTCATATTCCTTCCCTGAAAGTGAGATGCCCCTCACCCATATAATGGACGCTATGACCTGGGGATATACTCACCCAACTCCTCCAGCTAGGGTATTCACCCTCTATGCGCAACCTCCCTTGATAGCACTAGAGTATATATAATAAAAATATCTAACCACTAATACTAATGCACACGCCATATATATATATATATATATATATATATATATATATATATATATATATATATAAATAAATAAAATACCCCGGCTTTACCGTGTACTGAGTCCGTAACACATGCCTATACATATTATCATGAGTTTATGGCCCAACCCGGATTATTAATTAATTTGCACATTAATTAATTAAATTACTTTTGGTATCGCCCAACCAATGTATTCGGACTCATTCTCGTGGCCCGAAAATAAAATAATACCCGAGTCTAAATCCCCAACTCCGAATTAATTATCTTCTAATCTAAATTAATTTAACACCTTGTTATCGCTCAACCAATATACTCAGACTCGCCCACTCGATCCGTATTTAATTATTTTGGGATATTTCCCCCAAAATTAACCATAGTGTGTCACCCATAAATTTCCTCCAAATCCCAATTACTTTCCCTCATAATTGATTAGAATATATGTCCTATATTTATTTCTCATTAAATAAGGTGTGGGGGAGGAATTTTATTTAAATTTCCCTTATATACTAAAACTGGCCGAACTGCCAAAAATCCCCGACCATCGATCGATCGATTCCAGCCATCGATCGATCGATCGAATAGGCCTTTGTCTTCTCCGAAGAGCTGTTTCTTCCATGGACGAAATTCTTAAATCTCCAACTCCCTCTACAGTTTACCCCAAGTCTTAACATCAAAATAGTACATCGAGAACATCATATGGAACCCCCATAAAGTCCCCAAACCCCATTTACTTTTCGTTCTCTCCTATTTTCTGAATTGGGGAAAAACTCGTGTTATTCGTTAACCCGTCTCAACACCCAATTATTATCTCAAATTCGCTCATAATTCGCCTGGGTTTCACATCTGACCAGTTCAACATAAATCTCAGCTTTTATTATGAATCGCTACAAGAATTTCTAATCAGGAGATTGATTTACAAAAACCCCATTTTTGTACCCTCTTTACCCCAAATATGAATCGTAATACGATTAAATGCTACATCAAGTTAACCACTTGCCTTATGGTTTCGTAGGGTCTGATCCTAGAGTTGTGATTCTCGAGGTTAATGATGAAATCCCCTTTGGCTCTTTCATTTGTCCCCCAAATTGGTTCCCAGTGCCTTTAACTGCACCTTAGGGTATTATCTCCCACTATATGTTTTCCACCATCAAATCAGTCGTTCCCCTTTTCCCCTTAGTTAAGTAATTAGGCTTAATCCCGTTTTTAGCCTAATGGGCCAAGCCCAAGTGACCCAAATACCCCCGTGCGGGCCCGACTATGCCTAAAAATGCTCCGAGACCCATTTACTACCCTCGGGTACTCTATTCTGACTATCTTGGCCCTTCTGGATGTAATAACCCTCGCTTATGAGACCGTAATTTATAGTAATTACTTAGTATAGTAATTAGAGACAGGTGTTGGGTTATGATTTGAATGTTAATTCAATATAGAGAAGTTGATATTTATTTGGAGTTTGTATACATATCATAATTATGGGTAAATATTTCTATGTCATGCTTATTAATATCATCTGAATTTAAAATGATATTTGGCTTAATTATGAGACAGGAACCTAAATTGAATTTTAAATTGTCCAAATGATAATTTGGAGGTTGCAGTTGATTCTGGAACGTGCGAAATAGTCAAATAATGTACCATATTGTATTTTGTAGTTTTGGGCATTTTTGACTGATTGTACCCAAATTATGCAGTTGCGTATTATTTTATCGCACTATTAGTTAATTTAGTGGGATATTTGTCTTAGGTCACGACTTAAGCCTTCTAAGTCTTCCAATTTCCCTAATTCCCTTCCTAAACCTAAAGAGAGAAAGAGAAGAGTAGAGAGAAAGATTGGAGATTTGGAGATTGAGAGAGATTCTTGCTTCTACAACCAAGAGACCTGCAATTTGCTGAATCAAGGCAAGTTTTTACTTGCTATTTGTGTCTTGAGATAGATGATTTGCTATGGTAATGATGTATTGATTTTGGTCTAGCAAACTTAGGGTTTTTCTTATGTATTTATGGGTTTTGATTCATTCAAAGATGATTGGGATGATTCATGAGGTTTAAGATGGTCAATAGTATCATTGATGTTATCTTGGTGTTGGTATATAAGTTTGGTTTGAAGAAATTTGAGTTGGGGTAGAAAATGGAGTCCAAGACTCCATAGCCAAATCTTGGCAAAATCGCAGGCCCGAATCGATTCGCCCCCTGGGCGAATCGATTCGGTTAGGTCCAGTGCTCAGGTCTTGTGAACCGAATCGATTCGAAATTTATCCGAATCAATTCGGCAGTTATGCAGAAACCCAAACCTTCTGACCGAATCGATTCGGTTTCCATCCGAATCGATTCGGCAACTTTTCAGAAACTCAAATTTTCTGGCCGAATCGATTCGGCCAAAGGGGCGAATCGATTCGGTAGCCCTGCACTTTTCTAAAATTTTTCTATTAGATTTTAACCCTTTTTCTTTAGGATTAGTAATTAGGGACCTTCTTAAATGAAGTAAACATAGGGTTTAGAGTATTAGTTGAGTTGGGTCGACATCCTAGACTCGAAAGGGTTCATCTAGGGTTCTTTTAAGGGGGAATTTAAAGTGATGTTTAGGCATTACTTTTATCTTGTAGTTTTATAAGGGTCTAGAACTTCTTTAGGTCAATTTGGAGACCTTAGGAATTAACTTGAGTTAGATTTGACTTGAGGGTTTATGTTAAAGCCTAAAGGAGGCTTTGGAAATAACTTTGGAGTCTGAAATTCTTATTGAGGATGTTATGACGGTACGAAATACATATAGTCCCGGTTAGGCTTATACCTTTGTTAAAACGTGAAGATGATAAGGTAAATAATAATTTACTAAGTCACGAAATGGAAATAAATAAAATGGATGTTACACACCTCTCTAAATGCCATCTTAAGGGAAGTTCGTGCGAGAGGTGAAGCCCCCTGGCTAATGAATGCAGGGTGGATATAGTCCTAGGCCATATGAGCGCTTGTTTTATTTTTCTGCGATGGGTAGGAGATTCTGGGTGTGGTCTTGACTACCCCGCGGGCATATGGCCGCTTCCCGACGATTTCGATAGGATCCCAGGTTGTCTTATGTTAGGCCCTGGAAGATGATGGTTATTTAGGGACGCGCACAGTGGGGAAACCCGGACGGGCGGTCTTAGAATCGTTATATTTATATTTATGACTATTATAATTATCGAGTTGGACTCGATGGAACATGAATGCCATAAAGAGCAAACTTATGCCACAAAGAGCATGCTATTGAGATTAGTGCCATTAAGTGCACATGATAATAATTGTATTCCTGATAAGGAATGTCAAGGAAGATTTAAATTGAAATATGATGAAAAATGATAAAGGCTCATATGTACTTTTAATTCTGTTTTATATGAATTTTATTCTACATAGTCATTTATTAGCTTTAGTTTCCTCACATGATGTTACCATGCTAGACTATCATTCATGCTTACTTGCGCATCATTGTCATACCTGTCATTTATCTAGTGATCACATATACCCGGCCCTGACCGGTTTTCACTTCTTGTTGTGTATATATATATATATATATATATAATCCGTTCAGGTGTTCCGCCGCACGGTCGCCCGTAATGACCCTTCCATCCACATGTCCTTTGAGGAGCCGTGACATCGTGCGGGTATCACGGGATGTTTTGTGTAGACGCCTCCCTTTATGTTCTCTAGTTATGATCAGTTTATTCGGGCATGTTGACCAAACCGTTGTAATTGTATAATGGATTTATTATGTAACACCTGGAGCTTATTATATGTTGTATGGTTGTTATTGACCGACGTTTCATTCGGTCCTTTTGTATCTCTTGGGTTCTTATATACGCTTGTGGGGGTTTCCACCCTCTATTCCTACTATGGGTTGTTGAAAATGTTTTCTTCTTATTTCAAAACCAAAATTTTTGATAACCCGTTTTCTGGAATATAGTGTGGTTATTCCTTATACTTTGCATATTGTAGTGATGCTGAGAATGATATTTATCAATGATTTCCTATTTTATCGAGGTATAGGGCTGGCCACCCTTTATTTCGGATAGCGGGTTGTCACAGATGGTATCAGAGCATCAGGTTCTAGAGTCTTTAGGATCTATGCGGACTTGTCACGTTCTACCGTAGCGTTCTTTGATATAGAACTTAATGTTAGGATTATTTGTTGCTTATGTATGCGATCTTCTGCTAAGTAGATTGATTTGTATTATGTTTTAACTCTGCCTCGTCTTTATCTCAGATGCCTCCGAAGAGAGGACGTCCCGCTAGACGTAATAGGGTTGTTGAGGATGAGTTTGGTCCTCCACCGCAGCAGGGGAGTATCAGTGCCGCTGAAGTGGCAAATATTGTGGCCCAAGCTGTCAACGCCGCGATGACTGCAGTGGTCCAACAAATGCCACAAGCTCAAGTGAGGGGACAAGAAGCACTAGTTCCTACGGGACCTTCTCAGTGGGAACGGGTGAGGGAGTCTTTCCTTAAGGGACATCCCCCGGAATTTGAGGGAGGTTCGGATGTTATAAAGGAGAACCAGTGGAAGAGAGATATGCAGCGCCATCTTAGGATGGTGGAATGCAGTGAGGAGAAAAAGCAAATTCTCGTTACCTTCAAGCTGGTCGGACCGGCCTTACACTGGTGGGAGTCAATGCCGACACCCGAACAAAGGGATACTATGTCCATCACAAATTTTTGGGCTTTGTTTGATGGAAAGTATTTCCCTCCCGCAGTTCAGAGGGAAATGTAGAGGAAGCTTCAAGATTTAGTACAAGGGGAGAGATCGGTTGCCGAGTACGAGGAGGAGTTTACCCGGTTAGCAAGCTTTATACCGGATGAAGTAACTCTAGAAGCGAAGAGGATCTCCAAGTTTGTGGGAGGTTTGCACTGGCGAATAAAACAACATTTTCTTGGAAATCCATCTCTGGTGACCTTTGGTGATGTGATGAATGCTGCTTTACTTCACTGTCAAGAGCATAGATTGTTTGTTCAAAACAAGAAGAAGGTTGTAGTCGCGGGGCAAGCAGTGAGACAGGGAGGAACTGGGAGAGGAGGGGGAACATCTTCTTCATCCCAATCCTCGGGGAACAAGCAGGTTGAGAGGGATCCTTAGCAGGGGGATTCGGTAAAGCGTCAACGTTTCGGTGGGTTTAATGCTGGTGGCAATAATAACAGGCAGGGTCAAGGTGGTCAGCAACCACAGGGTGGTAGAGGTGGAAATAGAGGTAGAGGCCAACAGGGTCGAGGTGCGGGGCAATTCCGAAATAACCAAGGTAGGAATCAGGATAATACGACAAATAAATGTTTCCAGTGTGGGGAGCTGGGCCACTACAAAGGGCGTGTCCTCAGTTGGTTGGAGGGCATATTCCAAGGGCCCCACAGCAGCCGTATGTACAGTTTCCTCCCCAAGCACCAAATCCGGTTGCTCCTCTTCAACAGGGGCAATTTCAGTACGGAAGGGTTTACCATATTCAGGAGGCTCTGCTTCCTCTAGCTCCTTCGGCACCACCAGCGATCGAGGGTAAGTTTCTCATTCATGGGCACATGGGTCGAATCCTATTTGATACGGGTGCTACACACTCCTTTATTTCTAGAAGTTTTGCCCAGACTTCAGGTTTGATAAAATCTGCTGAAAGTACCTTCACTAGTGTTGAATCCTCTATGGGCGATGGCTCATTGATTTTCTTCGTATGTAAAAACGTAGGAATTAACCTTGGTGACTTGTGTTTCGAGGCTAATTTACTCGTCCTTGATATGGTCGGGTACGATGTAATTTTGGGTATGGATTGGCTAGTGAAGTATCGTGCTATAGTAAATTGTTACGGGAAGAGTATAGTTTTTGCAGTTCCAGGACAAGAGATGTTCCTGGTAGTTATGCCTTGTATGGAAGGGAGCACGAGTGCTTATCTATACAGTATTACGGAAGACGCATCTAGAGATGTCGTGGTTCCCCTAAATTCTCTTCCAATCGTTAGAGATTTTGAAGATATTTTTCGGGAGATATCGGGATTACCTCCAAGTCGGGAAATAGAGTTTGTGATTGATTTAATGCCGGGAACTCGACCGATTGCCAAAGCTCCTTATCTAATGGCTCCTGTGGAGATGAGGGAGCTAAGAGATCAGATTCAGAAGCTACTGGAGCAGGGATTTATTAGACGTAGTACCTCACCGTGGGGCGCTCCAGTATTGTTTGTGAAGAAGAGAGACGGTTCTCTCCAGTTATGCGTGGACTATAGAGAGTTGAATAAAGTCACCATCCGAAATAAATACCCTTTACCTCGCATCGACGACTTGTTTGATCAACTTAGGGGAGCTTCCTACTTCTCCAAGATCGACTTGCGGACGGGGTATCACCAATTGAGGATACGAGAGCAAGATGTATCCAAGACGGCCTTTCTGACCCGTTATGGATCTTATGAATTCTTGGTTATGCCCTTTGGGCTAACCAATGCCCCTGCAGTGTTTATGGACCTTATGAACAGGGTGTTTCGGGATTTCCTTGACCAGTTTGTCATTGTCTTTATTGATGACATCCTAGTCTATTCTCAGACAGAGTCAGATCACACGGATCACTTGCGGTTGGTCCTGCAGAGATTGAGGGATCATCAATTGTATGCAAAGTTTGAGAAATGTGGCTTCTGTTTGAAGGAAGTTCAATTTCTGGGGCATGTGGTGTCATCCCAGGGCGTGTCGGTGGATCCGGGTAAGGTGATCGCGGTAAAAGAGTGGGGTCAGCCCACTACACCTACTGAAGTTCGTAGTTTTCTGGGCTTGGCGGGCTATTATCGTCGATTCATTAAGGGCTTTTCCAAGGTTGCTAGCCCATTGACGAATTTAACCCGGAAAGGAGTAAGATTTGTATGGGACAGTTCATGTCAAGCGGCTTTTGACGAGCTCAAGGACAGACTGACTTCGGCTCCAGTCCTGGCATTGCCCAAGCCGGGATTGGAATATCTCGTCTTCACCGATGCATCTCTTCAGGGATTAGGAGGTGTTCTTCAACAAGAGAGACAACCCATTGCGTACGCTTCTCGTAAGTTGAAGCCTCACGAGAGGAACTATCCGGTGCATGACTTGGAATTCGCCGCCGTTGTATTTGCCTTGAAGATATGGAGGTATTACCTCTTGGGGGAAAAGTTTAGTCTTTTCATCGACCACAAATCGCTACAATACTTATTCTCCCAAAAGGATTTGAATATGCGCCAGCGTCGTTGGTTGGAGTTTGTGAAAGACTACCAATTCGATATTCATTATCACCCCGGAAAGGCGAATGTGGTAGCAGATGCCTTGAGTAGAAAGCCTGATGGAGACTTAGCTGAGGTGTGGAAAGCTAAGTGGAAAGAACTCAGCCTGGAGGATGCAGCGGTGAGAGCATTCCTTTCTGTGATGACGGTTACTCCCACGATTATAGCAAAGATTGTGGAAGCTCAGAAAGGAGATAAAGTTTGTCAAGACCATACACGCCAGCTGTTGTCCGAGGGAGCGGAGTCATACTCGATTGGTTCCGAGGGCGGACTACGTTTCCATGAAAGACTTGTGTTTCCGACGATGGGGATTTGAGACGAACGGTGATGGCAGAATCCCACGGGTCAAGGTTTGCGGTACATCCAGGCGGGGACAAGATGTACCAAGATATGCGTCGTTTGTATTGGTGGGCGGGTATGAAGAGGGATATCTCAGAGTTTGTGTCTCAATGCACTACTTGTTAGTTGGTTAAGATTGACCACCAGCGACCGACAGGTTTGTTACAACCGCTCGAGATTCTCGTATGGAAATGGGAGAGCATTTCGATGGACTTTGTTACGGGCTTGCCTAGATCGCAAAAGGGTCATGATTCAATTTGGGTAATTGTCGACCGTTTGACTAAGTCGGCACACTTCTTGCCTGTGCGCACCGATTATGATACTGCTTGTTATGCCCAATTGTTCATCGAGGAGATCGTCAGACTTCACGGGGTACCTTTAAATATTGTCTCCGACCGAGATAAGATATTTGTGTCCCACTTTTGGCAAAGTTTCCAAGGAGCAATGGGGACCGAGTTGAAGTTAAGCTCTTCCTATCATCCTCAAACAGACGGTCAGACCGAAAGGGTAAACCAGATGTTGGAGGATATGCTTCGTATGTGCATACTCTATTTTAAGGGCTGTTGGGAACAATACCTTCCATTGGTTGAGTTTGCTTATAATAACTCATACCAATTTACTATCGGAATGGCACCCTATGAAGCTCTGTATGGCAGGCCTTGTAGGTCGCCCGCTTGTTGGTTGGAAGTGGGTGATAACAAGTTCCTTGGACCTGAAATGATCCAAGACACTTCTTCGAAGATTGAGCTTATTCGAAATCGCATACGGATAGCCCAAGATCGTCAAAAGAGTTATGCCGATGCGGGTAGGATACATATGGAGTTGGAGGTTGGAGACCAAGTGTTGGTGCGAGTGTCCCCGATGAAGGGCATTAAACGTTTTGGGAAGAAAGGAAAGCTTGCACCCCGTTTTGTTGGACCTTTCCCAGTGATTGCAAAGGTTGGTCCCGTGGCATACCAACTTGCCTTGCCGAAACCCTTACAACAAATCCATGATGTATTTCACGTCTCCTCTTTGAATAAGTACAGAAGATGTGAAGGTGCCCTTTGGCACATTCCTTTCGAAGATATTGATTTACAGCCCGATGTTTCTTATGAAGAACAACCGGTTGCTATCCTTGAGTTTGGGGAGCGAAAGTTAAGATCTCGTGTGGTTCCCCTAGTGAGAGTTCATTGGAGTCATCATCATGCAAATGAATCAACTTGGGAACGTGAGGATGAGATGCGGGAGAAATATCCACATCTTTTCTTATGAGGTACGCCTGAATTTTGGGGACAAAATTCCCTCATAAGGGGGGGAGTATGTAATAACCCTCGCTTATGAGACCGTAATTTATAGTAATTACTTAGTATAGTAATTAGAGACAGGTGTTGGGTTATGATTTGAATGTTAATTCAATATAGAGAAGTTGATATTTATTTGGAGTTTGCATACATATCATAATTATGGGTAAATATTTCTATGTAATGCTTATTAATATCATCTGAATTTAAAATGATATTTGTCTTAATTATGAGACAGGAACCTAAATTGAATTTTAAATTGTCCAAATGATAATTTGGAGGTTGCAGTTGATTCCGGAACGTGCGAAATAGTCAAATAATGTACCATATTGTATTTTGTAGTTTTGGGCATTTTTGACTGATTGTACCCAAATTATGCAGTTGCATATTATTTTATCGCACTATTAGTTAATTTAGTGGGATATTTGTCTTAGGTCACGACTTAAGCCTTCTAAGTCTTCCAATTTCCCTAATTCCCTTCCTAAACCTAAAGAGAGAAAGAGAAGAGTAGAGAGAAAGATTGGAAATTGAGAGAGATTCTTGCTTCTACAACCAAGAGACCTGCAATTTGCTGAATCAAGGCAAGTTTTTACTTGCTATTTGTGTCTTGAGATAGATGATTTGCTATGGTAATGATGTATTGATTTTGGTCTAGCAAACTTAGGGTTTTTCTTATGTATTTATGGGTTTTGATTCGTACAAAGATGATTGTGATGATTCATGAGGTTTAAGATGGTCAATAGTATCATTGATGTTATCTTGGTGTTGGTATATAAGTTTGGTTTGAAGAAATTTGAGTTGGGGTAGAAAATGGAGTCCAAGACTCCATAGCCAAATCTTGGCAAAATCGCAGGCCCGAATCGATTCGGCCCCCTGGGCGAATCGATTCGGTTAGGTCCAGTGCTCAGGTCTTGTGAACCGAATCGATTCGAAATTTATCCGAATCGATTCGGCAGTTATGCAGAAACCCAAACCTTCTGACCGAATCGATTTGGTTTCCATCCGAATCGATTCGGCAACTTTTCAGAAACTCAAATTTTCTGGCCGAATCGATTCGGCCAAAGGGGCGAATCGATTCGGTAGCCCTGCACTTTTCTAAAATTTTTCTTTTAGATTTTAACCCTTTTTCTTTAGGATTAGTAATTAGGGACCTTCTTAAATGAAGTAAACATAGGGTTTAGAGTATTAGTTGAGTTGGGTCGACATCCTAGACTCGAAAGGGTTCATCTAGGGTTCTTTTAAGGGGTAATTTAAAGTGATGTTTAGGCATTACTTTTATCTTGTAGTTTTATAAGGGTCTAGAACTTCTTTAGGTCAATTTGGAGACCTTAGGAATTAACTTGAGTTAGATTTGACTTGAGGGTTTATGTTAAAGCCTAAAGGAGGCTTTGGAAATAACTTTGGAGTCTGAAATTCTTATTGAGGATGTTATGACGGTACGAAATACATATAGTCCCGGTTAGGCTTATACCTTTGTTAAAACATGAAGATGATAAGGTAAATAATAATTTACTAAGTCACGAAATGGAAATAAATAAAATGGATGTTACACACCTCTCTAAATGCCATCTTAAGGTAAATCCGTTCGAGAGGTGAAGCCCCCTGGCTAATGAATGCAGGGTGGATATAGTCCTAGGCCATATGAGCGCTTGTTTTATTTTTCTGCGATGGGTAGGAGATTCTGGGTGTGGTCTTGACTACCCCGCGGGCATATGGCCGCTTCCCGACGATTTCGATAGGATCCCAGGTTGTCTTATGTTAGGCCCTGGAAGATGATGGTTATTTAGGGACGCGCACAGTGGGGAAACCCGGACGGGCGGTCTTAGAATCGTTATATTTATATTTATGACTATTCTAATTATCGAGTTGGACTCGATGGAACATGAATGCCATAAAGAGCAAACTTATGCCACAAAGAGCATGCTATTGAGATTAGTGCCATTAAGTGCACATGATAATAATTGTATTCCTGATAAGGAATGTCAAGGAAGATTTAAATTGAAATATGATGAAAAATGATAAAGGCTCATATGTACTTTTAATTCTGTTTTATATGAATTTTATTCTACATAGTCATTTATTAGCTTTAGTTTCCTCACATGATGTTACCATGCTAGACTATCATTCATTCTTACTTGCGCATCATTGTCATACCTGTCATTTATCTAGTGATCACATATACCCGGCCCTGACCGGTTTTCACTTCTTGTTGTGTGTATATATATATATATATATATATATATATATATATAATCCGTTCAGGTGTTCCGCCGCACGGTCGCCCGTAATGACCCTTCCATCCACATGTCCTTTGAGGAGCCGTGACATCGTGCGGGTATCACGGGATGTTTTGTGTAGACGCCTCCCTTTATGTTCTCTAGTTATGATTAGTTTATTCGGGCATGTTGACCAAACCGTTGTAATTGTATAATGGATTTATTATGTAACACCTGGAGCTTATTATATGTTGTATGGTTGTTATTGACCGACGTTTCATTCGGTCCTTTTGTATCTCTTGGGTTCTTATATACGCTTGTGGGGGTTTCCACCCTCTATTCCTACTATGGGTTGTTGAAAATGTTTTCTTCTTATTTCAAAACCAAAATTTTTGATAACCCGTTTTCTGGAATATAGTGTGGTTATTCCTTATACTTTGCATATTGTAGTGATGCTGAGAATGATATTTATCAATGATTTCCTATTTTATCGAGGTATAGGGCTGGCCACCCTTTATTTCGGATAGCGGGTTGTCACATTGGACTCAATCGTGCACTCAGAATTGGCATTCAGATAAGTCTATAAAATTTCTTATCTCCCACCTAACTTAGTCTGGAATCGACTCCCGATTGAGATAAGTAAACCCCACGTCATTAATATTCTTAAGACATAAAATAAATATTACTATTTACCTAGTAAATTAATTTCCCGTAAATATTAACAAATTGTTCACACTATTAATATTTATATAAAAAAATTCATAATTAATTCCATTAAATTACGACACACTAGTAATTTAAATTTTTTCCCAATTAATTAACTATTAAATGCATAAAATTACAGGGTGTTACATACTCCCTCCCCTTTACAAAGGAATTTAATCCCCGAAATTAGGTCGTACCTGTGGTGAATAGTTCTGGATATTATTCTCGCATATCCTCCTCCCGCTCCCAGGTAGACTCGTTAACGTTGTGAGGACCCCACTGTACTCTAACTAGTGGAACAACCTTGGATCGTAACTTGCGTTCACTACGGTCCAAAATAACCACCGGCCTCTCCTCATACAAGATGTCTGGCTATAAATCAATTTCCTCGAGTGGAATGTGCCAGAAGGCCCTCTCACTCCTTTGATATCTTTTCAGCGATGCCATATGGAACACGTCGTGTATCCGCCAAATGTGTTCCAACAATCCCAGTCTATATGATACTGGTCCCACCATCTCAATAATAGGAAAGGGTCCCACATACCTCGGTGCTAGTTTCCCCTTCTTACCGAACCTCATCAAACCTTTCATCAGGGACACCCGGACTAATACCTGATACCCAACCTCTAACTCCACATGTCTCCGCGAAGCATCAGCATAACTCTTCTGCCTATCCTGAGCTATCCGAATCAACCCTCGAATCAGCCCTATCTTGGCAGATGTCTCCTGGATAATCTTCGGTACCAATAACTTGTTATTCCCCACCTCTAACCAATAGGCGGGTGAACGAAAAGTTCTCCCGTACAGTGCCTTGAATGGATCCATGCCAATCGTGAATTGGTAAGAGTTGTTATACGCGAACTCTACCAAAGGAACATATCTCTCCCATCCTCCCCCAAAGTCTAAAATGCACATCCTGAGCATGTGTTCTAGCATTTGCTTCACCCTCTCAGTCTGTCCGTCGGTCTGTGGGTGATAGGTTGTACTCAAACGTAGCTCTGTGCCCATGGCCTCCTGAAAGATCTGGCAAAAATGGGCCACAAAAACTGTCTCTGTCAGACGCAATATTTATTGGCACCCCGTGCAGCTTAATAATTTCCTCTATGAATATCTACGCATAACGTATCGTCTCGAAGTCTGTGCGAACCGGCAAGAAGTGGTCCACCTTGATCAACCGATCCATAATGACCCATATGGAGTCGTGACCCCTCTGTGATATAGGTAACCCTGTAATGAAGTCCATGGAGATGCTCTCCAACTTCCATACGAGAATATCTAGTGGTTGTAGCATCCATGGGAGTCTCTGATGATCCACTTTCATGAGCTGACATGTGGTACATTTTGAGACAAACTCTACTATGTCTCGTTTCATTCCTGCCCACCAATACTCTCTCCTCATATCCTGGTACATTTTATCCCCACCTGGATGTATCGTAAATCTCGAACCATGGGACTCTATCATAACAGCGTGCCTCAATTCCTCATCTTCTGGCACAACTAACCTCCTATTTAGGCATAGGCCTCCTTTTGAGATGATCGAGTAACCCTCTGCTCCCTCATCTAACAGTTGGCGTACCCTATCCCGATAGATCTTGTCCTCTGCCTGAGCCTTTACAACTCATATAATGATCTCCAGTGTTATGGATAAAGCTGACATGCAGGCCCTGGCTACATCATCCTCATATCGAAGCTCTCTCCACTTCTCTTTCCAAACTTCTGATATTTCCCCAGTCGGTCTCCGACTCAATGCGTCTGCCACCACATTAGCCTTACCAGGATGATACTGAATATCAAACTGGTAGTCTTTCATGAATTTTAGCCACCGCCTCTGCCTTATATTCATATCCTTCTGTGTGAATAGATAGTTAAGTGACTTATGATCCGTGAATAAAGTGAACTGCTCTCCCAGTAGATAATGTCTCCATATCCTCAAAGAAAAAATGACCGTTGCTAGCTCTAGGTCTTGAGTGGGGTAATTCCTCTCGTGGGGCTTTAGCTTTCTGGACACATAAACTATAGCCCTTTCCTCCTATTGAAGCACACCCCCAAGTCCCTATAAGGATGCATTGGTGTAAAATCGATACTCTAGTCCTCCCCTCGGCAAAGTAAGTACCGGTGCAGATGTCAACTTGTCCTTTAGCTCGTCGAAAGCTAATTGACAATGATCACTCCAAATAAAAGGCACCCCTTTTCGAGTCAGATTCATCAAAGAGCCCGTAATTTTTGAGAACCCCTTAATGAATTTCCTGTAATAACCTACCAATCCCAGGAAGCTACGCACCTCGGTTGGTGTCGTGGGCTACCCCCACTCCCTCACTGCTGATACCTTACTCGGATCCACCACAACACCCCGGTCTGACACCACATGGCCAAGAAACTGTACCTCCTGTAGCCAAAATCCACACTTCCCAAACTTGGAATAAAGCTCGTGATCCCGTAGCGTCTGAAGACCCATACGCAGATGCTCTGTGTGCTCCCCCTCAGTGAGCGAACACGATGTCAAACTGGTCGAGATACTCTCTGAAAACCCTGTTCATAAGATCCATGAACATTGCTGGTGCATTGGTTAGCCTGAATAGCATCACCTTGAACTCGTAAGATCCATACCACGATAGGAAAGCGGTTTTAGGAACATCCTTTTCTCTAATACGCAACTGATGTTACCCTGACCTCAAATCGATCTTGGAGAAGTAAGACGCTCCTCTCAACTGGTCAAATAAATCATCAATCCTAGGCAACGGATACTTATTCCATATCTTCACCTTGTTCATCTCCCTATAGTCCACATAGAATCGAAGTGAACCATTCCGCTTCTTCATAAACAACACTGATGCACCCCACCGTGATGTACTCCTCCGAATGAAACCCTAGCCGAATCTGCTCTCTCAGCTCACGCATCTTTGAAGGGGCCATACGATAAGGTGCTCGAGCAATCGGCCTCATCCCCGATGCTAAATCTATTACAAAATCGATTTCCCTACTGGGTGTAACCCTGGTATTTCCTGGAACATATCCTTGAAGTCCCTCACTACCGGAATCGAATTTTATGGAACTACCACCTCCTGTGAGGTCTCCTCCTCGATATAATACAAGTGGGTGCGCGACCCGCTATTAGGAACATCTCCTATCCCGGAATGGATAACATGATTGTCCTCTAGTAATAATCTACAGTCGCTTGATAACCTTCCAACCAATCCATACCTAGGATGACATCGTACCCCTCTATATCTAACACTAGGAGGTTCGTCGCTAAACTAAGTCTTCCAATCAAAATGTCCACCCCCGACAAATCAAGTGAATCAATGCCCCGCTACTTACTGGCGACTCTACACACATACGGAGACTACCTGCGGTCTCTAGTAATCCAGGTTGTTTAGAAAATTTAGATTTAATGAATGATTGAAATGCTCCTGTATCAAAAAGTATCCTACCCTCGTGACCATGGATGAGAAACATACCCTCAACTGCTGGAGGTGCCTGCTGTGTTGGAGGATTGGAAACATCCCGAACATTATACACATGCCCGTAGTGCATTTGCCCCTACTGTTATGGGGTTGGTGGAGCCGGTGCTGCTGGCGGAATCTGTCCCTGTTGCCCCTGTTGGTCACCTTGTTGTTGGCCTCTTCCCCTCTACGGGCATTCCCTCTTGATGTGTCCTATCTGGCCATAAACAAAATACCATCTCTAACCATCCCCCAGTCGTTGGCCCTGATGTGGCAGGCCCTGTTGGCATCCCCCATTGTTCCCTTAGCTCTGAGGAACCTGCTACTGCTGATTTCGGCTCGACTGACCCTGCCTAAATCCTTGTCCCCCCGATCAAAACCCACCAGGCCTATATTTCTTAGCCTGATTCCCTTGCTGATTGCTAGTCTGCTGCTGAGTAACACTTGTGTCACCACCAACAACTGCCTTGCCCTGTTGGCTCGGCTCCTCTACCCTCTTGCTCCCTTTTGCATGGAAGCGATGATCCTGGCAATGTACAAGAGCATCATTAACAACATCTATATACGTCACCAACACTAGATTTCCAATCAAGTGCTACCTGATTCTCTAGGACAGGCCATCCATGAACCTCGACTTCTTTCGCTCCTCGTCGCTCACCTCATTTGGCACAAAGTTTGCCAAACGGGTGAACTCCTCCTCATAATCCTCCACTGAATGGTCACCCTGAACTAACTCATTGAACTTCTTCCTCTACCATTGGTGGAAAGTATTTGCGGTCAACCCGCACCCAGAACTCGGATATCGTCATCAAATCTCTCTCCTCAGTGGTGGTAACTAACTCCCACCACTATAAGGCTGCCCCTGACAGACGAAAGGTAGCAATTATTTGTTTCTGCACATCGGTACACTCTAGCATGCGCACGTGTCGCTGAATATTTTTGTTCCAATCATAGGCCTCTACTACATCGGTTCTACCCCAGAACACTGGCGGGTGACCCTTCTGAAAGGTCTCCCTAACTCACTGCCAAGAAGGTGGTCCTACTGGAGCCTGAACTACTGGTGCCACTGGAGGCGGTGCCTGGGGCTGTGGAAAATGAGTTGCCATAGCTCGCATCGATGTCTCAACTGCCTGGGCCACTATTACTACTACCTGAGTAGTGTAGATCAACTCGGGTGGGGGTGGCGGTACCTGTGGCTCCTGATGAGCCTCCCTGAACTCATCCCTAACCTCAGCCCTCTCTGCTCTCTGTCTCTTTGGTGGCATCTGAAAATATATTAATTTGTATAAGTACACAATTATACAAAAATCTAATAACAGAAAAATGATATCTCAAAAGTGAAAAATGAATCAACAGTCCTAATAATAGGGCTCTATAACAATTGAACCCTACGCTGAAACATAGTAAGCCATACAGATCTTAAGGACACTAGAACTTGATGCTCTGATACCATCTGTGATACCTCACCTAATTAATCCCCGGTGATCAGTCCTAAATTAAATTAGAATAGGTTTCTCAATTGGTTCATTCTTAGCATCACTGTCGCCCTTTTAATTACTAACCACCTAAGTGAGAAAATTAGACTGGTGCCAAGTTTTATATTTCCTTAATGTAATGAAATACTCATGCGGAAATAAAATAATTTCAAAAATCACAATTAACTAAATCAACCATTCACAATTTAAATAAATTGACCGAATAAATCATCGGTTCAAATCCAACAAAAGTAAAGACGGATAAAGATAAATCTCAACAAGTCTGACATAAACTAAATAATGCTGTGAGCAACATGCTCAAGTAACTTATAGGAAATTTCTATACTAGAAATGAAAAGGAATGAGGCGTCTATCAAACTCCCGCAACATCCACATATGCTGCAGCAACGGATCCCTGAAATGAGTCAAGTCTGGCGTCCCTGTGGCTGGACACCTAAAAGGTTTTAAAAAAAATATTTATAGCAAGGCTTAGAACCCAAAACATTTGGAAAATATTTAGTAAATGATTAACTTTCAGTAATAAATATGTATGCAAGCTCTTCATATTTTAGTTAGTGTCGCACTCCCTTGAGGACATCCTCACCCATCCTCTAATATGTTCACTACTAACGCCTTAATTAATTTCCCTAGTTATTTATCCTGTAACTAGATAACCGATATAACCCCTTGCAACCACCCAACTCTAACCGAGTATGCAATAATTATGATTTCTAAATTATTATCAACATTAACTTAATTAATCATTCTCCTATTTAAATTCCTATAACTTTCACACCCGTTATACATATAATACAATTCACAGCCTGTATTAATTTACTCGTATATAATTATTTATCTCATTATATACGTATAGTCATATTACAACAATCACACATATGTTGAAATAATAATTAATAATGAACATCCTCCCACACTAAAGTATATAATAATATCTAGCCACTGATATTAATGCACACGCCATATATATATACTATCGCACACCGTATATATATATAGAGAAATAAAATACCCCGTCTTTACCGTGTTCTAAGTCCGTAACACAAGCCTATAGAAATTATCATGAGTTTATGGTCCAACCCGGATTATTAATTTATTTGCAAATTAAATAATCAAATTACTTTTGGTATCGTCCAACCAATGTATTCGGACTCGTTCTCGTGGCCCGAAAATAAAATAATACCCGAGTCTAAATCCCCGACTCCGAATTAATTTGATTTCAATCGAAATTAATTTAACACCTTGGTATCGCTCAACCAATATACTGGGACTCGCCCACTCGATCCGTATTTAATTATTTTGGAATATTTCTCCCCAAAATTAACCATAGTGTGTCACTCATAAAGTTCCTCCAAATACCAATTACTTTCCCTCATAATTGATTAGAATATGTGTGCTATATTTATTTCTCATTAAAATAAGGTGTGGGGGAGGAATTTTAATTAAATTTCCTTATATACTAAAACTGACCGAACTGTCAAAAATCCCCGACCATCGATCGATCGATCCCAGCCATCGATCGATCGATCGATCGAACAGGTCTTTGTCTTCTCTGAAGACCTATTTCTTCCATGGACGAAATTCTTAAATCTCCAACTCCCTCTACAATTTAAGCCAGGTCTTAACATCAAAATAATACATCAAGAACATCATAAGGAACCCCCATAAAGTCCCCAAACCCCGTTTACTTTCCGTTCTCTCCTATTTTTCTAAATTGGGGAAAAGCCCGTGTTATTCGTTAACCTATCTCCACACCCAATTACTATCTCAAATTCGCTCGTAATTCGTCTGGATTTCACGTCTGACCACAACTTTTATCATGAATCACTACAAGAATTTCTAATCAGGAGATTAATTTACAAAACCCCCATTTTTGTACCCTCTTTACCCCAAAACGAATTTTGATTCCCACATCACACAAATATGAATCGTAATATAATTAAATGCTACAGCAAGTTAACCACTTGCCTTATGGTTTCGTAGGGTTTGATCCGGAGTTGTAATTCTTAAGGTTGATGATGAAATCTCCTTTGGCTCTTTCCTTTGTCCCCCAAATTGGTTCCCAGTGCCTTTAATTGCTCATTAGGGTATTCTCTCCCACTATGTGTTTTCCACCATCAAATCAGTCGTTCCCCTTTTCCCTTTAATTAAGTAATTAGGCTTAATCCTGTTTTTAGCCTAATGGGCCAAGTCCAAGTGACCCAAATACCCCCTGTGATCTCAGCTATGCCTAAACATGCTCCGAGACCCATTTACTACCCCCGGGTACTCTATTTGGACTATCTTTGCCCTTACGGACTCAACCGTGAACTCATAATTGGCATCCGGATAAATTTATAAAATTTCTTATCTCCCACATAACTTAATCTGGAACCGACTCCCGATTGAGATAAGTAAACCCCGCGTCATTAATATTCCTAAGACGTAAAATAAATATTACTATTTACCTAGTAAATTAATTTCCCGTAAATATTAACCAATTGTTCACCCGATTAATATTTATATAAAAAAATTCATAATTAATTCCATTAAATTACGACACACTAGTAATTTAATTTTTTCCGAATTGATTAATTATTAAATGCATAAAATTACGGGATGTTACAATAATTTGATAAACAAAATACTATACATATACATTATCTTCCAGTATTTTGTAAAATACTTTCCATTTCATTAAATATTAATGCAACTACATGCAATTCACTCGGGCTATGTGCCCAACTCACACTTAAGCATTTTCATGTCTCGTGCCAGAGACTTAACTTATTAAATCCAACTATGTTGTCATCCTAATTTAATAAGTTCCATTTATTCAAATTCATTAATCCATTCATTTTCCCAATCTTTATGAATATTACTTTTACTACTTTGGGATTTGCCAACATCTACGATTTCACGGCGTTTTACTGTCGGTATCGAGTACACATATGCCACATTGGCCAGGTTATTTGGTGTCATTCACCTCTAAGTACGTAATTCCCTTCTTAATTATTCTTTCTGGTAACATCCGGATATAATTATCTTTTCATATATTGACATTCTTCCAAATATTCACATTTTTACAATTATTCTCATTATTCCAAGTACTCGCATTAATCTTTCAATGTTACTTCTTTACTTAATTATTTTCCTTACTTTGAAAATAGCCGAGGAGGACAACTAATAAATGAATAAGATGCTCAACTAATAAAATAGCCGAGGAGGACAACTACCAAATATGGGTGGGCTAAACTCAACTACCTCTAACCCCAAACAGAAAGATACGGAACTAGATATAAATGAATGAGATGCTTCTGAATCAAATATGTCTTTCACCCAAGTACTAAATAGCAAAATTATACCTTCCATAACTATTGAGTTATGAGTGGGGGCTGACTACTGGGAAAAGGCATATGCACGACCCTGACTGAACCTGTCAGTCTGACCACTCGGCACCTGAGTCTGCCCACGATTCCCATATCCCCGATGAGGATTTTCAGAGCCCTATTTGTTTTACTAATACTTTCCAGAAGATAACTGTTGATGCTACTGATTGGGACTTGAAAAGTTCAAGTTCCTTCCAGATATAAAACTGTTGCCTTGCTGGCTAACATATTGACCACTGTTTCGAGGGAAATCCCACTTGAAATGACCAAGGTAATCACATAGATAACAAGTCTTTGGGAGAGGTGTGGAGCCCTAATCACTGCTAAATGCCTTCAGTTGAGCAATAATACCCCTCAGTCCACATTTAAATTTCTTGTTTCCATCGCCTTAAGACCCACTGGTCTCCCTCATCGAAGCACCTCCGGACTACTTCCTTTTGTCCCAAATAGAAAGGGAATATTATGCCTCATTTTTTATCCTGATAACTTTGTTCAGCGCCTCACCAAATCTCAACTGATCAAACCCCATGACCAATTTGCGAATGTGGGGGTTCAACCCCTTAATAAACAGTCTAGTTTTTTCAGCCTCATCTTCAGAGCCTTTACGTGGTTTGATAAACTCTCAAAGCATACTAAATAGTTGTTGATAGATAATTTACCCTGGATGAGTTGGGCAAATGCATCTTTCTTAGCATCCTTGTAGGCCTGAGTAAAGTATCGATCAAGAAAAGCATCTTTGAAGCCATACAAACCCAAAGGCTCAATCAAACTCCCCATGTGTGTGGCACACCATCATTGGGCATGTTCAATCAACTAGAAAGTAGTATGCTTGACTTTATGCCCAGTGAGTCACAATCCACTCGGCCTCATCAAGCCACTCTTCTGCCACATCATCTCCTTTGGTACTATTAAAAGTTGAAGGGTTCAATCGTCAATAATCCTTCAGTATAGAATCTGTAGTAGTACTTTCTATAGTCCCACTATGATTACCCCTCTCTCACTATGAGAGAGTGTCAGCTAACTAACGCACGACCCTTTCCATGCATTGAAGCTCGTTATTCCCAGAAACGGCATTGTTACGCCTAACTGCCATCCTATAAGAACATGCAATTTAATATACTAGTTTATTCAAGGAAACATAAATAAGGTAGACGTGTTATCACTTCGTCGCAAACGTGGATCCTAATGCTCTGATACCAACTTGTAATACCCCAACCCAAATTTAGATTACCGTTGGAATAACCTAAATTCGAATTTAGGTGTTAAGGGGGAAGGGAAAAAAGTTTACTTTATTATTTAAGAAAAAATTTATTTAACTGATTTAAGGACATATTATTCATTTGTCAAATTTCAATATAAGAAGAATAAATGTTTAACATGCATAATAAAAACAACTTATGAATTTGTTCATGAAAAACCATTTAATACCACAATTAATCTATCGAAATGAAGTTCACTGAGTAAGACAACACAATAGTCCAAATTCCATAATAGAGTTCCAACATATTAATTAAAGTACTACAAATATAAATCTTAAACATATTATGGAATGGCTAACAGAGCATCCAACGTCGAGTCGCACCCTCATCATCCTTACCAAGATCCTTTTCAGTGTCACCAAGTGAAGTTCTTGGGATGGGAAAAGTAAGGGGGTGAGCGAATGCCCAGTAGGGTGGGAAATACTAAGCAATAATTTGATAAACAAAATAATATACATATACATTGTCTTCTAGTATTTTGTAAAATAATTTCCATTTCATTAAATGTTAATGCAACTACATGCAATGCACCTGGACTATGTGCCTAATTCATACTTAAGCATTTTCATGCCTCATGCCAGAGACTTAACTTATTAATCCAACTATGTTGTCATCATAATATTAATAAGTTCCATTTATTTAAATTCATTAATCCATTAATTTTCTCAATGTTTTATGAATATTACTTTTACTACTTTGGGATTTGCCAACATCCACAATTTCACGGCCTTTCACCATCGGTATCGAGCACACATATGCAACACTAACCAGGTTGTTTGGCGTCTTTCAACTCTAGGTACGTCATGCCCTCTTTAATTATTCTTTCCGACAACATCCGAATATCTTTATCTTTTTGATTATTCACATTCTTCTAAATATTCACATTCTTACAATTATTATCATTATTCTAAGTACTCGTATAAATCTTTCAGTGTTACTTCTCTAATTCATTATTTGCTTTACTTTTAAAATAGTCGAGGACGACAACTAATAACAACACCGTACTTTGAACACTTATATCCAATCATCATTTACTTTATTTATTCATTAAGGTATTAACACATTTATAGTACATTAAAAATGGTTTTACTAGCCTTTTAAAGTAAAGAAACATTATCTTTCACTAGTTTTTAACATAATTACCAAAAATGCCATTATTCCATTTTTACATCAAAATGCATCCTTTAAATGGGTTTTCAAGAGATTTTTTTTATAATACCTTTCTGTTTTTCTATAATATTTACCCATTCTAACATTTATTAAGTTATTAAAATCACCATTTTAATATAGACTTTATTGTACAAAGTTCAAATAGGTTTTCTACATCATTCTTACACCAATTTTCATCGTTTTAACAGGTTTTCAAGTGGGAATCATCACATAATATTTACTAACTATTTTTCTACATTATTTTACTCATTTAATCATAAACTTAATCATTTAAATTACCATTTTAATCTAGAGATCAAATATAAAGTTTTAAGTGGGTCTTTTACACCATTTTAAGTCATTATCTTTACTTTTTAACAACATCAAAGTAGGGGCTGAAATTTATCATTTTTCAAAACATGATGAAATTTATCTATTTCATTTCAAAACATATCATTTATCATGTCGAAAAATTATTCAAGTATATTCACATGAAATGAGTATTTCTACCTACGAAATCCATGTATATGCATCCTACACATTCATATTCAAGTAGCATATTATTATAACATTTTTTAAACAATTTTCATGTTCTAATTAGTCATTTATACAAGAATGATATTTTAAAATTTAATTGACAAAGCTAGTTCATCTTAGCACATTAAAAAATATGGGTTTGCATGATAGAAAATATAAGAACTAGCAATTTTTAACAAGAAATCATCTTTCATCAACATGGATGTTTTAAGGTTTTCAAAATATAAATTTAGGAAGAGGAAAAACCTACTTCATTTATAAAGAGGAGATATATTTGAAGAAGAAAACTTCAAGTCCTCCTATATTGCTCCTAAACTCCACTCATATGCTCCCACGATCAAGCTTTCAAGCCACACCAAGTTTTCCCACCCTTTGTTTGATGTTTTAATAGAGTTTTGATCTTCTTTAATGTAGTTTGAGGAGAGAGAATGTGGTATAAGGGTGAGCTACGAATTTTATAAGTGTTTTTGCTCTTAAGGACATAAGAGAGAGGAACAGGATAGAGGATTTTATGTTTATTTGGTTTACTAGGTTCACGAATCCCCCCACTCTTGTTTATACTAATTTTCAAGCTTTTTTTTTCAATGTTTTGACTCATTTAAGTCTCCTAGGATTGAAAATACAAGTGGAACATGCTTTACCCAAATTTGAAAAATACAAAACCCAATCACCCATTAAATGAGCCAACCACAGCACCTAAAATAATTTTTACTATAATTTAGACATAAAATTTGCCTAAAACTGGGTCTAGACGATTGTTTTTGAAGACGTCAAAGAAAGGAAAGTTTTTCAAAATTAAATTTTACATTTTTTATGAAGTTTTTTATTTTTCTGAGCACTTTCATTTTTAACGAAAATTGATTTTTTTTCTTTTTCTTTTTCTTTTTTTTTTGTCATTGACCCTGTGTGTATTTTTATGAGTTCAAATATATGGTCAAATTTTGTTGACTTACAAATTGTCTTAAATAATCCGTTTAAAGTTATGTTTTCGCAGTGTTGTATACGTCAAAAAGTTATATTCTACTACTTGTGTCCGTTCATCGTTCATTTCTTGTCCGAATTGCGTAAAACTTTACCAAAGTGCTTAAATAAATCATATCAACATAAATAAATTCTCATGCGTGACATGCAACGTAGAATTTTTGTTAATGGTACATTGACATATAAATAGGTCGAAATACAAGTACGTAATAAAAAGTCGGGTACTATATGATGAATGCCTACATTCAAAGAGGTGTACTCGTCGTGCCTTTTCGGGTTCTCAATTTTTTTATCCTTATGTTCCTTATTTTTGGCATTTCTACTGGTGCCAACTTTTATGTGACCTGACTCCTTGGATGCCAAAGACTCCTCGACATTCATGATTTTGCTCGCTTTGGCAAAAAGTTGCGTCATTGCCTTCGGTGACTCTTTAGCCAACGCCCAAAATAGATTTCCTAAGTGTAATCCACTCATCAACGCGATTATGGTGGTTTGTTCATTATAATCCACCACCTCAAGCTTCTCATTGTTGAAGCGAGTAATAAACTCACGCGTGGTCTCATCGGGCTTCTGCCTCACATTGAGCAAATGGGAAACTCTCTTGCCTGGATTCGCTCCAAAACTGAAAATATTGATATATAGATCGACCAGTTATTGGAAATTGGAGATTTGCCCACGGGGCTGACTGTTATACCAAATTTGTGTTGATCCTGTAATTGTGCTGGAGAATGCTCGACAATGCATTTCATCCAGAACCGAATATATATCATTAACAACTTAAAACTTCTCTACATGTAGTATTAGATCAATTTTTCCATCGTATCTTGGTGTAATGATTGACAGTTTGAATTTTTAATATTTTGGATAACCCACAATTGTTGGGATAAAAAGGGGTCCCTTTATGAAGTCTCTTTGCAACGGGTTCTTGGATCTATTAATTTCTCCCAAATGGTCCTCTAACCATTGGATGGATCCCTTCCAGGACTATCTTCTTGCTCAATTTTAAATGCGACTTTCTTTACTGATTGGTCTCTACTTTCAAATGATCTCTCTTCCTGAGAAGTCTGTTTGGATTGGGCCAATCTCCTTATTATGCTCATTCTAGACTTGGTCGAGCATTGTGTTCAGATCGAGCTGATTCTTCTTATTTCTCATTACACTCTCTGAAATCTACTTGTTATTAGCCCCTTATTTTACGTGGGCATAGATGATCAAATGTTGACCCTCTACTCATCCTTTCCAGTATATTGGGACTTTTCTTGTTGAATGAATGTTCGTCATCATACCCGATTTATCTGCAGGAGGAAGTGCCCCAATGGCGGTATATGTAATACCTTTCCTTGATAAATTTACTTAATTATATATGGAATTTATACGAAGAGGAACAAAATATAATTATAGAGATTTGTGGGTACCAAATTGGATTATATAGATAAATATTATATTTATGGATCTAGTATGGATTATGTATAGGGAGAATTATTATTAAAAATAGAGGGTTATTATTTATAAAGCTCCCATCCCTTTGTTTAAGTTGGTTTGGTATCACTGTGTGAATTAAAGAGATTAGTGGGTCAATTCGAAACTAGAGTTTTCTGCTATTTTAGAAAAGGAAATCCCATCATTAGACCAACTCCGCCTGTCTTTTGAACGACTTTGCCTGTCGTTCGAATGACCAAAACGAGTCAGTTTCCCGGTGTGCTGTCAAGCCTCCGATCATCTATTTCGTTCCATGTTAACTCATGGGCCTGAATTTTCAGATATGGTCAACGCTAAGAGCTGTGGTACCTACTTAGTGTATTATATTGTGTGACCAATGGGATGATTAGTTTAAAATTAGAGAGAGAAACGTGAACCACAAATTAACCAACACAGACCACCAGCCTGAGTGATGTCAATGTGGTGGCCTTTGGATCATAATGGTTAGGTGTGCTGTCGATTGGGGAGTTAATTGATACCTGATATGGGAGATCCTCGGGATGATAAGGTTTTATATTTAGTAAACTTATCATTCGTTGGACTATAAGAGAGAGGGGGGGAATAAGGTAGAAGGAAACAACAAACACTGCCAATCTCAATGTTATACTCCTCACGAAATAAGTCTTCTCTCTCTTCCTTCATGAGTTATCTTCCAACATTTATTCCTTAGGTATAGTGAATACACTCACACCATGAATGCCTATTTCCTCCATTGTTACGAAAATATTAGACTAGTTTGTTGGGAGTTTAGAGGGTTTTCTTTGAAGGAGACAAATATATATTGATAAAGGTTTTATA
Source organism: Sambucus nigra (assembly GCA_949130495.1). Classification (NCBI taxonomy): domain Eukaryota; kingdom Viridiplantae; phylum Streptophyta; class Magnoliopsida; order Dipsacales; family Adoxaceae; genus Sambucus; species Sambucus nigra. The sequence continues at coordinate 653,097,371 of OX422210.1, read as the reverse complement.
GAGGGTCTTTATTGGGGTTTCTTGGAGGCAAACTTGGTGGTGCTAGACAACCCCGTTAAGGCCACCTTAGGAGGTGGGGGTTGTCATCTTCCTTTATCTTTCATGCCTTCCACTAGATTGGGCTTCATTGAGGTGGGAAAAACTAACTTTGATCCAAGTTTATTGAGTAGTATAATTCAGCATGTTATTTATATATATTAGGTTAAATATATGTGTAGTTTATTGGCCTGCATTCTAGTGTTTATTATTAACCATATTAGCATTTGTATACAATGGTATCACAAAGATGATTTAAAATAGGTCTTGAAAACTAAAATAAATTTCAGAATTTAAAAATAAACATTTTATGGAATAAAATTGTAAGAAAATGTCATTTTGGTGTATTTCTAGTGGAAGGAAATAATAAACATTTTTATTAAATAAAAATATAAGAAAATGTAATTTTGTTGTATTTCAAGTGAAAAGAAATAAAAAATTATTATGGAATAAAAATGTAAGAAAATGTTATTTTGGTGTATTTTTAGTAAAAAGAAATAGTGAACATTTTTATGGAATAAAAATGTGAGGAAATGATATTTTTGCGTATTTCTACCAAAGAGGAAATAATGGATATTTCTCTTGGATAATGTAAACTTGTTGAAATATTTATGAAATAAAGATTTTAATTTTCTTGGAAAATGGAGACTTTATGAAAATGGACATTTGTCGAGTTTTAAGAAATTGCTAAAATGTCTTACTTTGTTTGAAATGTATGTTTAACCCATTTAATAGGATTTTAGGATTTAAAGCCCACTTTCTATGCATATAATATTGTAGTATTTTGATAATAAATATGTGAGCAAGTTTAAAGAAAGTCTTGTCGGGTTTTAACATAAAATTTGAGAAAAGAAAATTAGTCTTGAAATTGTGTGGGAAAAATGATATTGAAAATATGAAAATGTAGAGTACAAGACTACATATGTTAAATGAAAGAAATGGAAACTTCTAAGAAAGAAAAAGTAGTCATGTTCAAAAGGGTGTTATTTTATGTGTTAAAAGTGTTAAAGTGACAAGTGTGAAAGTTGACAAAAGTGTGGTATTAAACAAGTGTAAAAATGGCTAAGGCGTTTAAATGTTAAGTTGGAAACTTAATAACCATATTTGAGAAATAACACTTGTTAAGAGGATTAAATTGCAAGTTTGGTAAACAAAGGGTAAATAGGTAATTTACTTAAAGTGGAACATTTTATGGAGTAAAAATGTTAAAGAATGTCTTTACACTAATATGTGTGAAAATGAATTAAGTCCTAAAGCTTGAATGATTTTAGTGTAAATTACGTGTGTGTGGATCAGGGACTTAAAGAAGAAAAGAAATAATTTTACAAGTGTTAATGGATAAAAACGGACGGTTAAGTCCGGGTTTTGGCTTCGGTCGGGTAAAAGCGAGGAAATGGAATAATATGGACATGTGTAAAATGTAAAACACATTAATAAGGACTCGGATGCAATCGGGAAATAAGCAAGAAGGGCCCGGAGCCCTTGGGTGAAAATCCCTAAACCATTGGCCAGAGCATATAGTTCACATGGCCGTCAGTGTTGATACCATGTAAGTATGCAGTTAAGGAAGATTTTGAGAAAAAGATAAAAGGAATAAGGAATATGTCAAGAAATGGGTTGCATGGTAAAACGTGTTAATACAACCTAACTTGAATGAATGAATTAAATATTCTGATAAAAGGTGAAATGGGAAAGTAAATGTGTAAATCTATTAATATCCATAAGTTAAGGCAAAAGGTGTAAAGTAAAGTGGGCAAATGGGCGGTTAAGTAACCTCAGTTGTTGAACCCATAAATTGTATAAGTATGTATTGAAAGGTTTTCAATTGAAAAACAACTATTTTCTAAAACGGTGAATGCATGTGTTAAAATGGTACTTTTCAATAAAGATATTAAAGTATGTTTCAACGAAATAAAAAGGGGTGACTCCTGTAAAGGAATGAGTTGGAATAAATCAAGCGTAGTGGCTCTAAGTGTTGATCGGGTATGTTAAGTAAAGTGAAAAATGCTAAGTATGAATAAAGGAAGTCTTTGCAAGATTAAGGTAAATTAATCTGGATAAGCAAGGTTTTCGAAAGTAAAATGGTTAATGCATTGAATATGTATTTTCAAATGTAAATCTATATATATGTAGATACATATATTTTTGCATGCATGTGATTGTAGCGCGTGAGTACGCTTTTCTGCTATTCGTTTCTATACTGCTTTGTATATTCCCACTGGGCATAGGCTCACACCCTCGCTTTGTTACGATAGGTTGGGTGCAGGTTCGTATTTTGAGGGCGTTGTACAGGTAACTGTACTTTATTTATTTTACGTTAGTATCTCTGTTTACTTGGACTCGGGGTTCTCCCCATGGGTTCCTCACATAGTTTATCTTAAAATTGGAATCGCATGCTAAACAAGTGAAATGTTAAATAAAATAAAACTTGACTAGCAACATTATATAGGTTGTTTCATTGCACTTCACACCTAACGCTCGGGCCGGACCAGGTTTACTCACGGGTAACCCATAAATTCCGATCGGGTCATTACAGTATGACTTGTCTTCTTGTGATCTAGAATGCCTAGAGCACTCCTGCCATATCTTAACCATAGTTTTAATCTCCTTGGGTTTATTACAGCATGAGTTATGTAAGCATGCCTCTTGTCCCTATAGGGGGCTAGGGGTAGCATTTCCCCTCTCCTTTCTGAGATTCCTCTTTCGATCAAGTTAAAATGATCCCCTCCAAACCTGTTTTGTCCAGCCTAAAGTGTCTGCATCAGCTGCTTCACACTTTTTAACATTACCTCCTAGAACTTTACTAGGCTCATCAAAATTCCATGTATGTCACCCATCCCCACAGGTGTGTAGGGTGGATGTGCTTCTGCTGTGCAACTATTCTCTGCGTTATCTACCATTTCCCAGAATTTGCAAGCGAAATGTTGAAAAATAGGGAAAGTATTTCAAGACTAAGGATGGTAGTAAACAACAATGGCTTGTCAATTTTCCCACAGACGATGCCAATATTTTATAGTCTAAAATTGGTATACTAATTTGTGGTCTTAGTTAGGAAATTCCCAAAATAAATCATATAAAATAAGCAAATTACAGCTACAAACTTACTATTTTGGGGAGGAATAGAGTGAGATGAGAGAAGAAGAAAAAACCATGGATTTATGTGGTTCGGCCCAATATGGTGCCTACATCCACTGGTGCAGTGTTGATTCTATGTATTTCACTAGCCATAAACATTAGGGATACAAGATATGTAAGTTCTTTCCCTAAGGTTTATTATTTATAGGTAGTTATTAGATAGAGAATATAATGGGACAGGTGGAGCGCCTATATAAGTCAGGTTGTTGCACCTTTTATATTCTAGGGGAAAGATAATGACGAGTTTGTTACAGAACAATAAAGGTGGGATAGAGTATAATTTCCTCACGTGTACAAATAGGATTAACATGACTGCTAATATTCCATCACATGTGTAAGCTAGCGCGATGTAAGTTTTGATGGAGTTAATTAACACTATTAACTAAAACAGTATCAATAGTAGTGAGACAGTCAACGAAATGTTCGGGTCAAAAACATTTATACCTGGGTCGACGTCATTGCCCTTAGCCTAGTAGATTGTATATCAACTTGACCTCTATTTCTGCACTTAATGAGTACACGTGTTACCTCTCGAGAGTCCCACATGATGTCCTATATTTATGGTATAACAACATCGTTGGGTTGTTTAAGGTTTTGCCAGTTGTTGATTTTCCTCATACGTCAACGTGTTGTGTGGATTGATCTATTTTATCCTTCTATCACGTAGATGAATGCTTTAGGATAAAGATAAAATTGGTGAAAAGTTTTATTTCGGGTAATTCTGTTTAATTTCATATTTTTGAAAAAAATGGCTTTTGTTTAGACGACTCCTTAAATACCCTAGCTACTTTAAATTGGTATCAAAGCGGGAACCCTAAGATTTTGTGTCAGATCCGTTTTAGGCATAAATTCTAGCAGTTTTTATTTGGAGAGTCGATCATTTTCTAGACCACCTTGATTTTATAGGTCTAACTATGCGTACTGAATAACACGTATGAAATTAACACTTAACTCGTTAGAATGGTGGGTATGGTAAGCGATAGTTAGTTATTGATCCCCACCAGCAGCCGTAGTTAGTGACTATAGGATTCCTAAACCTAAAGAATCGTCAATGAGGGTCAGCATATGCTAGCAAATTATAATTTGTTAGGTTTGAATGACCTATTTTCTGTAGTCATACCGAAAGATATCCTATGTATTGTGACATGTGAAACATTTAAAGAGACTTGGGACATACTCCACTCAGTTTGAAACCATTAGGATGGAGGAGAGTGAATCCTTTGATGATTTCTACGCTTGATTGTATGATATTGTGAACTTGTCATTTAAGTTGGGGAAAGAATGCCCAAAACTCGTGTAGTCAAGAAAATCTTAAGGTCCTTGCCTAAAAGATTTGATTCAAAAGTGACAGTTTTAAATTCCTTGGGTAATTTGAACTCTAAGAAGCTGAAAAAGCTTATAAGTGATTTTTAAATGTATGAGTTTGACATGTTTTCCTCCAAAAATAGGAATAAAGATAAGGGAATTGCTTTGAAATCCCAAAAAAAGGAACACAAATTTTGGATAATGAGTCTGACATAATTTTGGATGATATGGCCATGTTTGCAAAGAGTTTAGAAAATTTCTCATGTTTAAAAAACAATCGAAAGATGTAAAGAAAGTTTTAGAAAAATACGTATAACAAGGCCGATCAGTTCCCTAAAAATCATAATGATATTTTAAGAGGGATGAGTCAAATAAATATTTTGGGTGTGAGGAATATGTCCATAGGGAAGTCGAGTGTCCCACTAAACTAAGGAAAGAGGGCAAAAAACTAATTGCATGCAATGCCACCCTTAGTGATATTGATCCAAAAGAGGAACCCGATTCCCCCGTTGAGCGCAAATACATCACATTCATGGCTTATCATCCGAGCCTTGATGAAAAATCTTCCCATGAAGATAATTCTGAGCATGACACTTTTGAGGCCATTGTTTGTGATTCGCAAGTGACTGATAGTGGAGAGAGTGGAGAAGAAGAAAATGATGAAGATGATAAAGAGAAGGAGGAGAGTGAACTCCAAGTTACTTTCCGTGAATTGTACGTGGAAAAGATTAAATTAAAAAGGAAAACTTGAAGTTCAAAACTAGGTTGAAACAACGTACCTGAGGTAATGTTGAGAATGTTTTGATTGAGGAACTTAGTGCATGTGAGAAGACTCTTAGGGAAAATCTTGGATTTGTTGAGGGTGAGTGAGATGGCCTTATGGAATTAATAGAGATTTCAAAGAAGGATTCTCTAATTTTTGATGAGTCTCAACATTTTCTTGAGTCTAGGATAGTGGAGTTAGATGATAGATTGAAAGACTCGAGTCATGTCAAATTTAATTTGTAATCTAGGTCAATAAAGTTAGATAAGATGTTAGGCACCATCCGAATCAAAGATGACACATGTGGGATTGGTTTCAATATTCCAAATGCTTCCGCTAATAAAGCCAAAATCATGCGTTTGAGATATTCAACCAGTGCTAGAATTTTTAAAAAAGGTTAACCCAAGAAAACATTCCTCGTGTCTACACGTGTACACATTGCAGTAGAAAAGGTCACCTTAGGCATTTTTTTTATTTCATCTTAAAAATGATCCTAGGAAATCTAAGTCTAGAGTCACCCAGGTTCCCAAACCCTAAGAGCATCATATCACACTTGCGTGTGTTAGGAAATTAGATTTGGAGGCTTTACATGTTAGAATTTTTTATTCTCTAATGCCTGCATACGATACTTCTCATTCTAAATCTAATGGTTGATTGTGTCCACATGTTTACACACACTAACCTTTTTGTACTTCATGTTATATGTTTTTGCTAGTTGTATGAGGTTTGAGTCTTTTGTATTTTTATTTTTATTTTATTAGGTCAAATTGAGAAAAATAAAAAAAAAGATTTTATTTGTTCTTTAAGTTATTTTTATTAAATTGGTATCATTTTGAAAATTATTTATATACTAAAAAAAATTGGTTTATATGTAGTTTAGTTTTACACATTTTGTGTGGTATATTGGTGTGTTTGAATCCACTTCATTCCATATTTTCATATGGATAGGATATTTGAATATGATTTCCAATGATTAGATTGTTCTTAATCATGCTTGCATGGAGTTGTTCGACTTTTATTTCCTTAATTGATTCACTTTTTATATGTCTCCACACACATATGCACAGGCTCTTTTGGATTTTAACTTCACATGTTATATTTGAGATAAGTTAGAGGTTCTCACATCAATCTTGTCATCTACATATCTTTTGATTATGGGAGATTTGCGCATATAAAAACTGTTGCCCGTGAGTATGTTGTTTCTTATTGAATACATAAGGGTGCACCGGAAAGGGATACGAAAGGATTAAATATCCTTTGAGGGAAATCCACCCTTGGAAAGAGCCTAAAAATGAGAGGAAAAAAGAAAGGATTAAAGGCTAACATGTTTGTTTGTTTGATTTATAAAAAAAATTATCTTCAAAAAATTGAGTGAAAAAAATATGATATTTATTTAGCTTTTGAGGGTGCTATAGTTGGAGATAAATGGGTTTGCACAATGAATCCTAGTCGTACTTAACATGCCATGAGGCTATTGATTTTTAGAATCATCAAAATTCTAGGCTTGTGTGCATTTATTTGTTCTTTGAGTTCACTTTATCTCACTTGGGGCTATTGTGATCAAATAAAACTCATTGGACATTTTTGAATGATTGGGTTATAATTCATTTGTTTATAGTCCATGACCCTTCACTCTATTCCACACGTTTAGACATATTGATACTATGCTAGTGTGTAGCGTTTGTGTGTTTTATGTCATGTTTGTTATTTTTATACCTATATATATATGTGACTTTGTGCCATTGTGTAGCGCTTGTGTATTTTATGATCATTTCTTTATGTTTGAATCAAATTGGAATGCTATATGATCATAATGGTATCTCGTGTTGATTGTTTACATTGGAATCTCATGCTTCATTGCGTATTCAAGTTGGTATCATTCATTGCATCAATATTGGTATTGATTGATCACTATTTGGATTATTTGTACTAGTGTTGCCATGTTGTGTTTGTTACACTTTACATTATTAAATGATATTATTCTTTCGTCCATATTTCTTGTTGATATCTCATGTTCTCACATTTTGGGAGAGATATGATTCATGGGTGTGAAATAGTTTATTATGTATTTTTTCTTTGTTTATTCCTGAACTAAAAATAGGGAGAAATTATATATTTCACTTTAGTGTTAAGAGGGACTCTTTATCTTAGGGGGAGACGTTTTATCTAGGTGGGGATCATTAGACATAGGGGGAGTTTATTCTTATGCAAATTTTATATATTGTTATATTCTCTTTGCATTTAAAGGCGTGTTTAAGTGTGCAGGTTTGTAACACATGACAAAGTTTATAATCATGCAAAGCTACTCAGAGTATGTCAAGTCTGTACTTTTTGACTTTGGGGATTGGGGATTAAGTCTTTTAGATGAGCTTTATAGCCCATAGGTTTTTATTTTATGTTTTATCCCGAAATAGCCAAAGGGGGAGGTGTGTAAGGACAAATTTTTGATACAGTCAATTTGTATGTATTTTAGCATACTTCATGCTTGGACAAAACCTTTGAGTCATAAGTTAGGACTTGAGTGTGTTGACCTTTCAAGCCTGTGATGTGATTGATTGAAGACGTAGCGGCAGCGTTTTAGAGTTTGCATTCGTCGTGTCGTGTTTTGTACCATGTTTCATAATCATGTTTAGAGGATCTCTCTCACGTATGAATGTGTATATATTTTGATCCTTGGAACTTAATTTTGAGTGCTAGTTTCTGTAAAACGTTTGGAAGATATTTTTTAAAAAGTTTCAAAGAAAAATAACTTTTGTCTTTAAATCATTCGAAAGACTTTATAGTCTTCGTTCGAAAAAGAATGTGATGTTCGATCAAACAACCTTCAAACGAATATTAAATGAGGTTTCTCTATTATTATAACAAATTTCATTTGAAGCTCGTTAGATTATTGATTGGAAAGAGATAAGATGTTTATTTGAATGATTTTTCTTTTGGTTGGAACCAGATATAGAGTTTCATTCTAATGAACTCCTATTTTCTTTCAAATGAGCCCTGAAAACATGTCGCCTCAAAAATTGTGTTTTCTATATAAAGGGCTCTTGGGATCAGTTTTTAATAAGAGTTTTTGGAAAAATTGAATTCATATACATATCCAAAGTTTCCCAAACCCTAGTTTTAGACCCAAGTATTTAAGGTACAAGTTTCATAATCATATATTCTTTGATATCTTATTTGGGGGAACCAAAAAGTTTATTTTCTTTATCTTATTAAGAATTATTTTATGCGGTGGATTCCAAACCCGGTTTACTATTTACATGCAGTGGACTCTGTGGTGTGGTGTGGTGTTGTGGTGAAGACGCGGTGTGTTTGTGTTCTAGATCTATTGACAATTTTTTAGCCTTATTGGTGGATACCGAGGCATAAGTGAACTCACATGTTATACCAGTGTGCAAGTGGACTATTGCATGACCCTAGGTGGAGGTTGAGGAAAGAAGAGCATCAAGGCTTGTGAGGGCACTGAGTCTGTGTTGTAAGTCTTTTGTCGCGTACTTTGTAATTCCATGCTTAGTGGAGTTTGCACAAATGGGTCGTCTGAGGTTTTTCCCGTTGTGGGTTTTCCTCGTATATCGGCTTGTTGTGTGGATTGATCTATTTTGTCTTGTTATCACCTAGAGGCATGCTTTAGGATAAAGATAAAATTAGTTAATCTATTTTAACACAACAATCGATTTAAAATTAGTTCAAATGTAATTTTGGGTAATTTTCTTTAAGTTTACTATTTAATTTGAAAAAAAAATTAAAATTGGATTTTGTTTAATCCACTTCGTACATACCTTAGCTACTTTAAATATAGCCTTTTTCACAATGGGAAATTATTGTAATTCAGAGTGCAAAAACGCACACATATATGTATGTATGTATGTATGTATGTATGTATGCGCGCACGCGCGCACACACACACATAAATATATATAATGTGAAATTTGAAAATTTTCATCCTGCGAAATTTCACAGTGCTATTTTCTTACTGTTGTTTCCCACTGCCAAATTTCTCACTACTTTTTCTCACTGGGAAATTTCATACTACTATTTCTCCCTGTTAAATTTCTCCCTACTATTTCTCATTGCGAAATTTTAAAATTTCACATCACGAAATTTTACCATAAAAAAACTCGTGGGAAATTGCACTAGGAAATCTCAAATTTCAAACTTCAAAACTATATATCCTTCACATATCTCTTTTGGTAGATCTCATAATAAACTTTCCAAATAAATAAATTTTGTCTCAAACAGACTTTTATTTGAGAGAGATTTAATTTTAAAGTTTTGACAAAAAAGGAAAAAACAAGGATGAGGGGCAAATATATCTAAAAAATGATATAAATATGTGCAAGGAGCCTTATACTAAAAATGTTTTCAATCAGGTATAATACTTTTACATGTTCCTTTCGAAGGGAGGTCATTTAATCATGATATGTTCTATGAGACTTTATGAGCGACTTTATAAGAAGCAAATTAAAATAAAAACCCAAAAATTCTAACTAAATGAGTACTAAGTTATTACTGATGTGATGTTTTAACAAAGCACAATACAAAACTATGACTGGATTCAAGATATCCTTTGATAGAATAGGCATTGTCATTGCACATTATGTGGGTGGGCATAAATTCAAGATTAACACTTACGTTTTCCTTTTAAAATTGTAGCAATTATTTGATCATTCATTTAGTGTATGTTACATGACACACGCATAAGAAACGCACGAACATACAATAATAAACCCAATTAAAGAATCTCCAGTATAATTTTATTTGAATCTCTTAAAAAAGGACCATCTAAACATGTCAAAAGACTTGTGTTCTATGTGGTAGACAAATTTCACAATATTCAATGAAATTCTATAATGATTATAAATTATATATGGATTTTTTCTTTATTTATTAAAAGAATAAAAATACTATTTTGTAATTGTAATTCTTTGTTGACTAGCTATAGAAAATGGTTATTTTACGTATAAAACGTTACACTCAAAATCTCTTCCCCTATACTGTGACACCAGATTCATATTTATTTATGTTGCATTTTTGAAAATCTAGTTAGGAGATGAATATGAGATTTAACTCAATGGTAAGTGCACCACTCTCACAAGTGATAGATCGCAGATTCAAAACACCATGGGGGGAGTTTCACCATGTGATTTGAAAAGGAAATGATTTTACTCGCTTGCCTTATTTTTGAAAAAATATCCAATTGGTAAATAATTCTTAACTATAGTTATTTCTTTATTGAACAAATATAATAAGTTTCATAGCTGGGGTATTACTCTCCATTTTAAATTAACCCCAACATAGTGCAAATTATGAGTAGTGGGATTTGAACATTGTTTAACTCTATGAAAGGTGTCTAGTATGTACGGTACAACTCACTTGTCAAATTTGTATGTATTGTTCATAATTTCATTGTAATGTTTTTCTTATCTTAATGTCTGTTAATCTTTCAACCACTATTGTGACAATCCCTAATTTTCACACATAGAGTAGCCAGTACATGTACAAACCTGGGGTGAAGTACTCGTCCCTAACATATGAATCCCTTTAAATATTCAACTAGTATCTTAACCAAGATCCTACACACCCATGGTTTACTCACCAATGTAATATGGAATCCAACTATATCATTCAGATATGTACATATAGCCTACACATCATCACTATGAAATTGAGCATAGGTTCCTAATTCTTAATTAATTTTTCAAATATTACCCAACATAGCAAAGGGTTATAAGTGTTCTCTAACCTAAGAAACCAACCTACTGGTCATAAATCATAATTAAAATATTTTAAAAGTTATTAAAATTCTTATGTTACCATCACCAATTCATGCACAATGATAATTAAATGTTAATTAATTTATTAAATCATTCCAAAATAGTTTATGGAAATAGATATTCTCTACCTTTTCTAACCCATCTACTGGTGTAACATCGTATTAAAATCATTCCAAAACCATATTTACTTACGAAAGAAGAAATACCAACACAAACCCCAACTTTAAATTTTCCTAATAACCGAATATCTTGTCTAGACTTAGATCGATCCTGGGTTGATAACCCATAAGTTCAAATTTATATTTCTAAAAGGACATGACTTTACACTCCTCGTGTTTTAGTTTTGGAACTATTTTAGAACAAACATCAAAGTGTATGTTTTAATTATCTTTTATAATTACATAGCATGGAAGACAAAGACAAAGCACGAAGATAAAGGAATATCAGGTTAGAAAAATTTTAGGCTATCAAAGGTTGGGAAAGAATCGGTTTTGTATTTCCGTAAGTTCATATTTTAAGTAAGATTTAACAAAAAAACCCATTTTTATAAAAAAACATTATTTAATTGAAATTTTACAAAATGTTGACATTTTTTACTGTCGTTATAATGAAGTCAGAGCTTGTACGAAAGAAACTTCACTAAGAGTTCTTTTAATAAACCAGATATCCTAACAGAAAACATTCTTCACATAAAATTCTCTCGTATAAGTGAGTTTCGCATGAGGACCCTATTTAGTTAAAAAAATCCCTCATAAGATAGCAGTATCGTACGAGAGTCCTCTTGTACAAGATACCTCACTCGAATAATGGTACCCTAGTTTGAACGAGAAAAATTATTTTGATAAACGTGTTCAAGTTGTTAGCTAGGTGTTGCAAAGTGTAAACAACATCGTAGATGCGTATTTCAAAGTACGAACCCAATTTTTACAAAACCCTACAAGGTCTTGAGATAGATTTATTTAGGAAGTGAGATCTTGTTAATTATATTTTTTCGAATGAATCTTTCAGCTTACAATCCCCTCCAGTCTTATTCATTAGGAGAATATTTAAACACGAGAAATCACATGGGTGATTAGCATGTACATATATATGTGGGAAGATCTTATATAATCATAGAGTTTTGTTGATACCGAGGTTTTAGGAATGTGAAATATCAATCCTAGCATGGAGCAGTCATGGCTAGTATGGGCAGAGGCATGAGATATCAGAAAATAAGGGATTGACTTTGTGGCAGGTATCGATGCCATATATGTAAAACGTGTTTGCCTATATATATTTTCTATAAACATTATTCAGTACTAATGAATTATTGGGTAGGGGCGATATTAATTTTTCCCCACAAGGGTTTCCACTCTAAAATCCTAGTGTGCATGTGTGGTTGCTATTATTTTTTGCATTATTTATTGCATCATTCGCATTTTAATTCTAATTAATTATATTGAGTAAACTTAGAAATCATTCAACTGAAAACATTATATGATTTTAAAAGTTGTAGTAATTATTTGAAATAATTAATTTGACTAGATCCCGAGGGCACATACATTCTTAAACTAGTATCAGAGTGGGTCATTATTATGTATCTCCAGGTATGTATGTTGAGGGAAAGTCGATGATCCATCCACCCATGTTTGATTACAGAAATTATGCACAATAGAAGGCGCTTATGATTTTTTTCTAAAATCCCAATATGAGAGGTTGTGGTTAACCGTAGTTAGGGGTGGAAACACTAACAGACCAAGCAAGGGGAAGTTGATGTCCCAAAGCCTGAGGAGTCCTAAATTGAGTATACGAATAGGTTAGCCAATTACACTTAAGTGGTATAAATGAAAGTTTTTATGAATTCACCCAAGAAGAGTTTAGTTGGATCTCTATGTGTATTATGTCCAAGAAGATGTGGGATAGTCTACAAGTCACCCATCAGGTTACCGATACCGTTCGTGTCTCAAACCATCATCATCTCACCACTCGGGCAGAGTTATTAAATATGCTCAACAATAACAAGATGAATGAGTTTGACACTAAACTATTCAATATCATAAATTCTCACTTTAATTTTTTGATGAGAAGATCCTAGATTCTAGGGTAGCTACGAAAATCCTTATGTTGCTACCACCTAAGTTTCTTCCACACGTTTAAGACTTAAGAAGTTGGGCATGGACTTTATAAAAAACTTTGCCTTTCCTTGATCTTTGATAATCTACCCGATATAAATCCACTTTCTAGGTTTACTAGTAAAATTAAAACGTATAAGCTTATAAAGAGGGTATCACAATCCAAGATATTTCTTGTACGTGGAGCCTCCGGATGATCTCACACATGCCTACACAATAATTGCCCAATTTATAGAGACTTAGATCCAACAAAATTTAATCGCACCCGCAATAATCAATGTAACCTCTAGATTAGGTACATATACAACCTATGTAAATTTGTGAGATTATACAAGTCTAATCTAGTCAGTGCCTAGATTTAAATCTCACACACGGTCCTATTCACTACAATCTTGTTGTACTCTTGAACTATTAGTAAAGTTCCTAAACCATCAAACAAGTTCACATGGTTAAGATAAACTACTATGATTGTACTCGTAGCTTTACCAATTGGATGTCAACTGCCTATCTAAGTTATAAATGGTTCAATTGTACTAGAATAGATATTGCAATCTTTTGTGATCAGGCCAAACCAACTCACCAAAATTCCTACTATGTTCAATTAACTGACATGTATATAATATATTTAAAATAAATATAAAGCACTCTCACAAACATGATACTCATTTAAAAATGAACCTAACACACCTTTATTGAAAAATAAGCACCGTACATGGTTTTAAGAATAAACCCCCAACATAATCATTGCAGGAGGTATGTATAACATGAAGGTAGAGGAAATCCTAGTGTCCCTCCAAACCTTTGATATAGAAAATCATTCGCCACTCAAGATAGAGAAGGGAATTGCATTGATTGCACATAAGTGTGCTCCCTTTATCTCAGATGATGATTCCAATGAGAATTGTTTCGACTTTTCTCTGTTAACAAAATACATTACTCATTTTCTCAAATATAATTCACAAAGGTTTTTTCCTAACAGGAAATGAGGTGAGAACTCTAAAAAATAATAGGATTGATAATTATTATGTTTGGCATAATCAAAAATCTTGAGTTCATAATGAGGGAACGGGAAATTTCTTTGATTGTAAAGGATTTAGGCATCAAGACTTTGAGTTACCCACTCGACTAGTGAAGAAAGGAAAGGAGAAAATGGGTTAAATGTCTACCTTAATAAAAGTGACTATGACTCTGAAAATAGTGAGTCTTCATTTGAGTGAGCCTATAATGATCTCACCGTTGTTAAGGATGAGTTTAGTTCCCCATTATCCCTTAATGAAAGAAAGGTTAATAATGACAATGTAGAGTCAAAACACAAGTGTTTTCGGGGTGATTAATTTTTGATAAAGAACATGATTATTCATATAGTCTTAAAGGATAAATGTACCTTCCAATGATACTGCGATAGTGGTTGTTAAAGACACATGATTGTTGGTAAGTATCTTTTCGGACACCATGAGGATCATTCGGATAGTAATGTCAAAATTTGTGATGGTAGTCAATCTAGCATATTGGGCAAGAGAATAATGAATATTTATGAGTTTCCTAAGCTAAAGAACATCATATATCTAGAAGGTCTTAAGGATAATTTAAATATAATAAGCCAGTCGTATGACAAAAATATAGATGTACATTTATCTGAAAAGTATTATAACATGTTTAATGAGAAAGGAAAAATAAAGTTGCATGGTATGAGGATTACGAAAAACTATTATGGGCCCAATCCCAAGTCCTCCATTATTTTTCACAATGCTAAGGAAATGACTAATGACTTTTGGCATCAACGTCAAAGGAACGTAAATGACAGATATCTTGATCGTCTTATCAAGAATGACATAAATTATGTCTCACCATTATTATAAAATCCTTCCACGGATGTGTTTGGAACTTGTTAGAATGGTAAGAAAGTAAGGAGTCGACACAAAAAGCTTGATATTAATGAAGGGAATTCTAGTCAGTTAGGATGATGACTCTGTCATCTAATATGGTTTGGACCCTTGGTCAACTTCACGAGTAACCCAATTGGTCTAAAGACGAATCAACATTGCATCCTTGTAAAATATATAGGTGATGAGTATGGTTAGTTGGCTCAAAGAATAAGTCACCCACGAGCCTTATTAGCCAAAAAAAGAAAAAAGGTAACTAACAAAGTAATTAAATCACCTAAGTGAAATGAAGTGTGGGAAATGCCATCAACCTAGTGATCCTCCCTGCGTGTAGTTGGGACAACTACCTCCGGTATTCACAGGTTTGAGATTATAGTATTCTTGTTGTACAACTACTATATAAATCCATATGGATAAGTGTAACATTGAAACATTATTTTTCAAGTAATATATATTCCCCCCTTTACCATGTGGACATAGTATATCTAAGTGTCTACGTTGTTTGAATATTTGTGTTTGTGTTTGTTATTAATTTCTAACATCACATTCATTGTTTTACCCTAACATATTTGGGGTCATTTGTGTAAATTTGATATTTCCAACCAAGAACATACATCAAGTCACTCAAGCCATCAATGGGATTGTTGAACAACATGGTTTTCTATAAGAGTAGCTTATAGAGATCTTAGACTGACATTAGGCTAAACTAATCCCATAAGAAAATGATAAGAAAGTTGATCATGAAGAAAAAGTTCCCCATGATTTTATCACTAATCAGAATGGGGATGAGACTCTCCCTCCACCTCGATCTCTTTCATCTTCCTTTATTCCACAATAAGGTCCTTATCCTTCACTAGAATCAATCCTCCTCTTACACCTCTCAATGGAGAGGGTGTCAGTCAAACCTCCCCATTCATTCATAACATTTTAGATTATCTATTACCTCCATATGTCAAACTCCCTAGGATGGATTCCTTTAATGGAACGTCCAATCCTTGAGACCATATGGACAACTATTAAGAGTTTATGGATTTCATGGGAAGCCCTAATCATATCAGGTGCAAGTACTTTGCCACTTCTTTTGAGGGATTCACAAGGAGATGGTTTCCACCTAATTTAATAATGTGCTTCAAAGATTTTACATACCTCTTCGTTCGATATTTCATTGGCGATAAGGTGCACAAAAGATAACCAACTATACTTTCAACATCATGCAGACCAAGGAAGAATCGCTAAGAGAATTAATCAAATTCTTTCGTGGTTAATTACTCAAGATAGACCATCTATACAAATGGGAGGAGGTTGTAACATTCCTAAGGGTTATCTACAGCAGAAAAACAAATAATCCTTATTGAAGAATCCATCAACTAACATGAGAGCTCGTCTTTTTCCCCACAAAGAGAAAGACTCAAGTGGCAAGAGCTTAAGGGATGATCATTATAAAAGGAGAGGAGGACCATAAGGGAACACTAGAAAAGACCTACTAAGGTTTGATCTATTTATGCCCATCAATATAATGGTGGGATGAGTTTTGGAAATAATAACGGACTCTAGGATATTAAATTGGTCTACTAGGCTAAAAAATCGAGCATCGAGGTAGAAGTCCAATCAGTATTGTAACTTTAAAAGGGCCATGAACATGATACCAATTAGTGTCCCCTTGTCAAGAACAAGACATAGTGTTTGATCCAGAGAGGGAACGAAAGGGAGTTTGTGGAAAGGGTGAAAAGGATAATGACCAACCAAAGAAAGAGGGAGAAAGAAAATCACCAAAGGATATAATCCACGTAATGTAACCGTGGGCAGGAGAATCCGTAAGAGGTCAAATTAGTAGATAATATAAATCTAGTAGGAAAAACGGGTATGATCTTAAAAGGGTTCAGAGTAGGAGGAGAATACACATCCACGAGGAAAAGATCTTGAGGGTAAGTGAAGTTATGGAGGTGTACGCATCCAAGACCCTTGAAGATTGGGAGAACATCGTACTTAAACTAAAGGATCGAGTGATCTGGTCATATTATATGATGACCCGATCCTGATTAAAGAAATCATATCCAATTGGGTAACTGTAAGGATCAAGGTTGACACACATAGATAAAAAGATATCATATAATGAATGCTTTGAGAAAATGAATATATCCGGTGCTCAACTTCGTCTAGTCAAAAGCCTACTATTAGGCTTTGTAGGAGAACGAATCTACTTAGAGGGGGCTATCGAACTAACCCTCGACTTGGGTAAGAGCCCTCAGTTTATGACTTTTCAAATTCATTTATTAATCGCTAAATCACCATCGACATATAACGTTCTCATCATACAAACAATGCTCAACCGACTATATTTAGTACTTTCCCTAATGTCCCTTACCCTCAGGTTTCCCATACTAAAGGAAATAGGGATGGTGTATGAAAGCCAGTCCCATGAAAGGAGTTTCTACTTCACTTCAATAAAAAGGAAGAAAGAGACTTTTAAATTAGTGGTCTAGTCTTGAGGCTAGAGCCGACCAGAGGCTCCCCTATAGAGGACCTCATCCTAATTTTGTTACGTGATGCATGATCGAAAATGGTGGTGTACATAGGATCATCTCTGACATCTCGCCAAAGGAAAAATATGGTAGCCTTCCTCTGATATAATCATGGAATATTTTCTTAGAGTCACAAATAAATGCTAGGCATTGATGAATCGGTATCAACCCATCGTTTGTATGTTGACCCCAAATTATAAATAGTAAAAAATAGCCTTTGCGGTGGAACACAATTAAACGACACATATTAAGGTAGGTAAGGTAAATAAATCTAATGATAAACGGAGGTTATATGTGGATTATTCAGATTTGAATGAGGCATTTCCTAAGGACTGCTATCCCCTTTCAAGGATTCACTCCCAAGTAAATTCAACAACATGCATGAGTTGTTGTCTTATATACTCGAGGTACAACTAAATACGCATGCACCCTGAAGATAAGGAAAAAATCCTTCATAACTTAAAGGAGGACCTATTTGTTACCGAGTTATGCCCTTCAGATTGAAGAATGCCATGTCAACTTACCAAAGACTTGTGAACATGATGTTCGAGAAGTAAATAGGAAAAATTGTTAACGTATACATGGATGGCATGGTGGTGAAGTGTCTGGAAGAGGAAAAACATATCACTGACGCTGAGGATATACTCACCATCCTACACAAAAATAATATGAAGTTATACCCAGAGAATTGCACATTCAGTGTGTCCTGATTCGTCCCGAATCATAGCACTTATTACCCTCGAACTTATGCATTTTAGCCCCCTCGGGTACTTTAATGCCTATATTTATGCTCGTTAATAATTCAACCTCCATTTTATGTGCTAACACTTTATTTGAGGTATTATTGAGATTTTATAAGTGTTACGATGCTTAGTGTGAAGTTTCATTGCGTTCCAGTAAAGTTTCGTATAAGTTTGCATGTTCAGGCCCGTGGCCGTGAACGGTGCTCGAATCGGATTCCGAACGAAGAAAACACGGACCTTTAATCAGGGAAGAATTATAATGGATATAATTTGATATATATATGCAGTAAACTTCCATTTTAGTAAATGGCAATTTTGGGTTTGTTCTCGGGTTTCGCTCGGGTTTTGGTTTCGTTCGAAATTGGAGCCATGGGTTCGAAATTGGTGCATGGGTCATTTGCGCATATTATTTGTTGGTTATTTGGATCGGGTTCTCGAGTTTTTGGAGTAACACTTTGGTATTTTCATATCATTGGCCATTAATGGAGGTTATGGAGCTTGGAATTGGGTCCTTGGCCATTGCACGAAATTGCAGGTCCAAATCATCTCAGGTCTCAGCATAAATGGATTAGATTGCAGCGGGTCCTTGAACAACAACAATGGTGCTTGGTGAAACAACCCATTTATTCGGGTCTTGGTTTGTAGTGGAAGTTTCTGTGCATGGTGGGTTTCAGTAGCGCCGGTAGACAATCCCTGGGCCACCGATCGATCGAGAATTTTGTTTTTTTTGTGGTTGTTTGGCAGTGGCCCCTTGCACTGTTCATGCGGTCGACTGGTCCCCTACTTTTGTCCGAGTTTTGCCGGCTACTATATTTCTTTCCTTTTTTTTATTTTCCTTTTTATCGTTTTTGTTTCTTATATTTAAGACTTATCCCCCCTTTATTTCTTTTTCCTTTTTCTTTTATCTCTTATTGTAATTTAGTATAAATAGAACCCTTGTTTATTTTTGTAAGGGGAGATCAATTTAAGATAACATCATACCTAGATTTTATTTCCTTTGCTCTTAGTTTAGTTTTAGGTTAGAGAACTTTGGGGGTTTATTTTTGGAGTCTCCCTCCTCCATTTTCTTCTTGGTTTGTTCCACCGTTAATGTAAGTCCCTCTTTACTATTCATTGTCTCCTCTTTTACTTTATTTCTTGCTTTGTGCCCTAGATTTATTTCATTCTTTATTTATTTCAAGTTTAGTTTAATTTGTAGTGTTAATTTATTTAGTTGCTTTAATTAATTAGTTGATTTAATTAATTTTGTTTATCATGCTTAGCGGCTAATTTTGATTAGGTTGTGTAGGATTGAACTCACCTTGGGTTGACGGGTTGCCTTGCTTTGGTGATGATTTTTACGAATTTTTTTCGAGTGGGTTGTCCTAGTAATTTCGCTTAGAAAATTTAATGGGGTATATCATGTATACCCTGTATTTACAACCTTTCATGTCTAATTTACAGGATATTTGTTGATGTCAAAATCATGTTAGTCTTTTATGCGAATTTAGGGGTGTGATAACTCTTGATTTAATTAATTGGTGAAACGAGACTCAATCTTAATAATTCGTGAACCCATGTAACCATTTATACTAAATAACTCGGGGGGAGGGATATTTGTCGCAATCTGTAGTTTTTATTACTTTGTTAATTTAGCTTAAATACATACTCGCCTAGTATAACTTTTTCCTTTATTTATCTTTTAATTTGTTGGCAATGATCATTTACACTTTTATTTTAAGAATATTAAACCTTATAAATTCAAGCACTCGTCTCTGTGGATTTTTCGATACCCGGAATTGGTCGCTATACTCCCTTAAAAGAGTGTAGTTAATACTTTAGGTTTTTGTATTAAGGCATTGAACAGAAAACAACGATCGCCATTTTGACACCCACTACTTTTCACCCTTAATCATGTCCTCTGATAAATTTTTGAGGTTTATGGTCACTAGAAGGGGAATAAAGGTGAACCTAGAAAAAATACAAGTCGTCCAAGACATAAGGGCCCAAAAACCATCAAGGAGACAATCATTGACCGAACGAGTGGTGACGCTGAATAGGTTTGTCAACATAGCAACGAAAAATGCCTACCATTCTTTAAGACACTAAAGAAGGACTTTGTTTGCGTGAGAGATTGTGAACAAGCATTTCAAGTCATGAATAAGTATTTGGTTAAAGCCCCTCTCTTCTCCAAACCAGTGCTTAAAGAAGAGCTATACATTTACTTAGCTACCTTATCCTCAATAGTTAATTTGGCATTAATCAGGGATGATAATGACATCCATCGACCACTTTACTACGTGAGATGGGCATTCAAGGGAGTGGAATCCAGATATCTAAATATTGTAGAAGTTTCCTTCAATCTTATAATATATGCTTGGAAACTAAGACCATACTTTCAGGCACATATAATAGTCATCCTCACCGATCAACTCTTTAGGAATATTTTACCTAGGCTAATAGTATCCGAATGGCTAATACAATGGTCGGTAGAATTAGGAAAATTCGATATTTAATACAAACCAAGGATATCCATCAAGGAAGAGGTGGAGATGAACTTCCTGGAAAAATTCACAAATTTATATGAGACTAAACCCCTGTAAAAAGTGAATGCACAATAACCCGTTTAGGTCATTCACGTGGATTGGATCGTCCAACAAGTCTTGTAGTGGGGAAGGGATCATAATCGACACACCAGCCTAGAGTGGAATAATCCTTGAGGTTTGGTTTGTAAGAATCAAACAATGAGGTAGAGTACGAATAACTAATTGTCAGGGTGCATTTAAAACTTTCTCTTTAAGCTAACCAATGCAAATTCTTCAGTGACTCATGGGTAGTCATTGGTTAAGTATTGGGAGATTACGAAGAGAAAAGAAATAAGATGGTGGCCTACCTTAAGTTTTTCAAGAATTAACGCACCATCAGCGGGAATTAACAATCGATCACATCCCTATAAAAAAATACCACAGAAGATCACCTAGGAAAGTTGGCATCATCAGACGAAGAGCACCCCCTCCCTTAATTTCTTAATTGACATAGCATCCAATTGGAAGAGATTAAGGAGATAAACTTAGAGGATAGATAAGTTTGTTTGTTATATCAAGAATGAAATCCTCTCGAACGATTGCTTGGAGGTTAAAAAATTTGGGATAAGAAAAATACGCCCTCTATAATGGAACTTTGTACCGACAAAGTTATACCCGACCAATCCTCCGACGTGTTCACCCGTAGGATGCAACAACTACATTGGAAAGTCTGCACGAAAGAATGTGTGATGGACATCAAAAGAAATGAAGCCTCACTCAAAGGGTCCTCATTCAAGGTTACTACTATCCAATCATGACAAATGACGCTGGGTGTTACCTCTGAAGATGTGATAGGAGTCAACAAACCCACAACTTTATTATTTAACCAGTCGAAGAACTCTTTCCAATCATAGCTCTATGGTCATTTGCCCTATTAGGGATGGACATTTAGGCCTGTACCCCACTAGAAATGGGCAATGCAATTTCCTTCTAGTGGAAATAGACTACTTTACCAAATAAGTGAAGGATAAACCTCTATCCTAGATAACCGATCAGAAGTTCCATGAATTCACATGGAAACTCGTCATAAGAAGATATGGGGTCCCTTATGCAATCACCACTACTAAAGTAAGGAAAATTTTAAAATATATGCATCAAAGAAATCTATTACCTATTTAAGATCAACCACTTTTTCTAAGCACTTAAGTATACAAAATATAATGGGAAAGTGGAATTCACCAATGGGACGATACTAGATGGTTTGAAGATAGAGTTGAATAACTCCCAGGGACTTTGGGTTAATCTAATACTTTTATACATGTGGGAGTACTAAACAACCACTAGGTTACTAATAAGAGAAACACCTTTTTCCATGATGTATGCTATAGAAGTATATGATTGGTAGTTATATGAACGAATATTACATAACAAAAGGATGCTTAGCACTACAATCGAAGGGTAAAAAACCTAAGATTTAAAGTGGGGGACCTAGTCCTAAGGAGGGTAAAGCATTCAATGAAGAACCCAAGCCTAAAAAAGTTAGGAGACAACTAGGAGGGACCATAAGTCGTCATTCGTTTAGTACAACCAAGAACATACAAGTTGAAATATAATGAAGGATGCTCCCTTAATCATGGAATGTTAAGAACCTCAATATTTACTACTAGTAAACCATGATGCATTTTGAATAAAGAATTTTTAGTTTCCATCCATCTATAATTTACCACCATATCAATACAATTCATGTTTATGATTTCATATATCTTCATCACGAATTTTTGATTCACCCACTTAATTCATTTGGTAAAAGTTAAATTAACAATAAAATAAAAAAAATTATGGTCAGATAAAAGCTAAAAATGGATATAATCCTGGACACTTTACTTCGGACATTAAGTCCTGGATAAGTTTGGTTGGACACTTTACTTATGTATGTGCTCTTTAGGTGAAAACAATTTTTCGAAAAATCTTTTTCTAATTTTATAAAGAACCAATTTTGTCTACCAATTTTAATTAAGCCAATTTTATATTTTTAACCCTAAACATGCATCTAGTGAGATTAAGTAAGATAAAGTAAAGAATGCTCACAAAATACGCCGATGTACGAGGAAACCACTAAGGGAAAAAAAATCTTAGATAGCCTAGGACAGACGATCACTATGATACAATAATTACAAAGGAAGAGTTACAGTCTTATTCAACGACTCGATCCACATAAGTCTTGACACATATTCTTCCCTTCAATCTCTCCTCCAAAGTGAAACGTAGGAATCCAGCCATGCTAGGTCCATAGCACATGAGTCCACGAGCACCTTGATATCCACTGATACAGCCTCGACGATCGTTATTCAGCAAGTACTGTGTCCACTGCACCAAACAAGTTATTTGAATGATGAAGAATGAAACGATGGTGCAAACACAAGATCTCTACGACATATGGTTATGTAAACTCGGATCTTGTAAACATGGAAGGATGTTTATGTTTTGAAAAGCTTGGGTAAATTATTGCAGAAAACGTATAGTTTCTGTTCAATTCTGTATGTTCTGCACACCCATTTTTCTGAGCAAAAGATGCATTAAATAATATTTTTGACACAGCGCGTCGTTCTAATGAAATGATCATGTCATTTGAACGATCATAACATGTCGTTTGAATGACTTTTAAAGTCATTTGAACCGGGTAAAAATCAAAGAAAATTCCATACGACTCTAAACACAAAATAACTTAGAAAAATCCTTTTAAAAACATTTCAAAATTAGATTTAAGTAAAAGAACATCCTTAGAAAAAATTTATTGAGAGTCCATAAACCATTATGTATCCACACATGAGAGAATCTCGAAAAACAATGTGAAGACGTGAAACGTGCACCAAAACTTGACATGATTTAACTTTGTAGATTGGTCGCCACGTCTTCAACACAACGTCATAGGTTTAATGGGAATCGTGACAAGTAAAATCTATTATATGACTCAAAGTCATTTTTGTCCAGAATAATGCTAATACATAAAAATTTACATTATTTGGAAATTTATCCTTATAAATCTCCCCCTTTGGCTATTTCGGGACAAAACCAAAGTAGTGAAATGCCTAAGCCAGGCCATCTAGCCGAATGACCAAAATCCTATCCCATAAACTCAAAAGAAAATATGGGACACGGATTATCAAATGTAGGACGACCAACAAGCATGAACTGTCTAAATGTGATATAGTCACAAAGTCTCAAATCTCTGACGAATCACTACACACACGAAACAAATAAATACTATGTAATGTATGGAGGAACAAATGATATATAAATAATATGATTAAATCAAATCAAAACTTAAGTCAAGTCTCCCCTAACGTCACGTATCTATATCTCCCCCTTTTGTCTCAAATAGACAACTAGTGAGAAAAATAAATATATAAACGTATATTTAGAATGAATATAACATGATAAGTACATCTAGATAAGAATGATGAACTAGCTAATAAAGGATCAATATATGACAAGGAATAGCTAGTAAACAATCACATGAAACAATTATCAATATCACCAATGATGCGACTAAACAAACTCTCATCCAACAATGCAGTGTAATAATCAAGCATGAATAATCCAAATAAGTTGCATATAAACTATCTAAAAGTCCCAAAGAAGTATAACAGCAGAATAATATGTATCAAGCAGGTACAGAAACAGATCAGAAATCAAAATTCCAAAAATCAGGTCGTACAGACGATATAGTGCAGTCGTTAAAACGATAAGCAAATGTTGTTCGAACCATCTAATAGCAGGCTCTCACGCAAAAGTCATTTAAAGGACCATGTAATAACCTATCATTGTACATCGATTTTATGTCGCGCGAACCTCATTAGAACCAGAGATCGAGCGACGTGAAGAAGTCATTCAAACGACAAACAGAAGTCGTTCTAACGACTTAAATTTTTTGTTATTCTAACCCATAAACAGCGTAACACCTTCCCAGAAATATGAACATCAGATATAAACAACTGACACTACAAAAAATAGTAGCAAAATAGACTAAAAAATAAACACATGACTTACACGTTAACATAGTACCAATATGCTCAAACATGGAATGGAGTGAATGGGTGTAACTAACAGTAATGAATCATAATCCAAACACAAATATATGTTCAAGAAGCTCTAATTGACTGTTAAATATCATCAAACTACGTTTTAGCCATATGGGATAATTAAACTTTAACTTGATGAACTAAACAAATATCGCACATACAATTCTAGAATTTTGACGATTTTACCAAACAACATCGTCATGACACGAATTTTTCAACCTAGGACTTATTGTGCAAACCCATTGATCTTCAACTAAAACTCCTTCAAACATATATGATACTCTTTTCTATTCATTTTTTCATTTGAAGTTATATTTTATCTTTTGAGAAATTTCCTATTGGCCCTATTTTTGGTATATTTTTCTTTTTATTGCCTTAATTTTTTCTTACGCTCTTTTAAAAGGTGGCTTTCACAACAAGTTGACATGCCTTTTGCTGCCCTTTTTCGTGTACACTCATCATTTTCAAATATGGAATATAAATCCTCACGAGCAATGGTTCTTACATTAAAAACTCCCCCTAAATCTAATATATGTGTAGATGACAAAATTAAGAGAAAAACGTCTCACCAAACTCAAATGTGCATGAGAAGTCAATCATTCAAATAAGCCTGTGCATGTGTGCGATGTCATACGCATAATCGAATCAAAATGAAAATCAACTTCGAAACAACCCCATTAAAAAATGGTTAAGATCAATCTTTGCATCCAAAGTTATGACCAAATGTACTAGCCACGTGGAAACAATAGAATGAAGGGGGTCCAAGCATACCAATACGCCATATCAGTGTAAACTCATGACACAAAATTGAAAATATTTTTTGTGTTTTTCAAAAATATTTTTGACCAAAAAATAAAATCTTGTTGTATTTTTTAAAAAATATATGAAACCAAAAATCTTTTTGTATTTTCAAAAAATTTTATCAAAGTAAAATCTTTTTGTATTTTTCCAATAAAACTCAAATAAAAGAAAAATATAATACAAGGAGATAAACATGTCATAACACTAGCAAGAATATATCATGAAGCCAAACTAGCGTATGACAAACATGCTAACATAATCATCCACAAGATCTATCATGTGAAGTTTCATGTGTAAGAAAACGGGAGTCGTGAAGTCTAATTACTAAAGCCTGTCCAATTTCCTAACCTAAGTAGGTGTGTAACGATGCATGAGGGTTTTGGGAACCGAAATGAATTTATTCTTAGGAGTGTTTTTAAGGTCATAGAAAAACTGTCTAAGGTGACCCTTCCTACCACAATGAGTACAAGTGTAAACACGACGAGGAATGTTACCTAAGTGTGGACCTTTCCTAACGTTCCTAGTTGGCTCTCTCACATGAATGGTGTTGGCTTCGAAATGGGAGCAATACGATCATTGAAGCCTATACCACACGTATCATCCTTGATTTGGATGGTGGCTAACATCCTATACAAATGTTTTGACCTAGCCTCCAAATTTAACTTAACCTTACTCAAATCTCTTAATCTCTCCTCAATCTCACTAATCCTAGACTAGAGAAAATTCCTAGACTCCTTAAACTCTAGAATCTCCTTCTTTATAGCCTATATCGGACCATGAATACTATCTCTCTCACCCTCAATATACTCTAGTTTCTCCCGAAGCATCCTCTCCTGTGACCTAAGATCCTCAATCAATGCATCATTATATTCTATGGCACATTCTTTCAACCTAGCATGCAAGTTAAAGTTTTCCTTCGTCACCTTCATCGTTTCCTCATACAATTTATGAAAGGCAACTTGCAACTCACTTTCTTCTACATCCTCATCCTCATCCTCATTCTCTTCACCCTCACTCACTTGGGATTCACTAACTATGGCCTCGGAAGCCTCATTCACATGAACATGAGAAGATTTATCATCGTCGCTCACATGACAAGCCATGAACGCGGTGTAGTTCCACTCAATGGGGGTATCCTATCCCTCTTATAATTCACTATCACTAAGCGTGGCATTATATGCAATTGGCTCCTTACCCTCCTTCTTAAGTCTTGTGGGGCACTCCGCTATCCTATGGCCATAACCCTCACAACCAAAACACATATCCTACTCATCCCTCTTATCATTCTCACCTCGGTTCTTAGGGACATGATCACCCTTGTTGTTCTTGAATTTCTCAAGTCTTTTTGTATCTTTCGATTGCTTTTGGAACTTAAGAAACTTTTTAAACTTCTTTTCCAACAAAGTCACACCTTCAAAATTGGTTTCGAATTCATCATTCTTCAAAACTTTAGTCTCCTCCTTCGGGGCATTTAAAGCAATGACCTTTTCTTTCTTCGACAGTTTCTTGGAGGTAAACATATCAAGCTCATAAGCTTGTAGGTCACCTACAAGCTATTATAGTTTCATTGAGTCAAGAAAGCCCAAAGAGTTTAAGACGGTCACCTTTGGATCAAATCTAGCAGGCAATGACCTTAAGATTTTATTTATGACTTTGTTGTTGTGCATTTTCTCTCCCAAGCTAAACGACGACTTGACAATATAGCGTAAAACTCATCAAACGTCTCACTCTCTAAAATCTTAATCGTCTCAAATTGAGTGGTGATGTTTTGGAGATTGGATGCCTTAACAGTGCTAGTATCCTCGTGAGTAAGTGCAAGAACATCCCACGCTTCTTTAGACGTTTCACATATCATAATACGATTATACTCTTTCAGGGTGACAGACGAAGAAATATCATTTAAAATTTTAGAATTGTATTGTGTAAGTCTATGTTCGACATCGGTCCATGACTCAACAGGTTTTAAATGTGTGGCCTCACCCTCTCTCATGACTGGTGGTGTCCACCCTTTTTTTACCTCTAACCAAACACGCTCATCTATGGCCTTAAGTGCACACTTCATACACATCTTTCAATAAGAATAATTCGACCCATCAAACATAGGAGTTCTAAAACCATCATACATACCAAAATCCATACCTAAAGACACACGAGATCACTCACATAATAAAATAGTGTTTCTCGCTCTGATACCAATTTGTAAAGGCGACGGGGTCCTTATGTGTGTGCTTTTTAGGTGAAAATAATTTTCTAAAACCTTTTTTCTAATTTTATTAAGCACCAATATTGTGAACAAATTTTAACTAAGCCAATTTTATCTTTTTAACCCTAAACATGCATCTAGTGAGATTAAGCAAGATAAAGTAAAGAATTGTCACAAAATACACCAATGTACAAGGAAACTACTACGGGAAAAAACCTTGGACAACCCAAGCCAGAAAATCACTATGATACGGAAATTACAAAGGAAGAATTACAGTCTTACTCAATGACTCGATCTCCATAAGTCTTGATGCTTCTTGTTCTCTTCAACCGCTCCTCCATAGTGCAATGTAAGAGTTCACCCATGCCAAGTCCGTAGCACACGAGTCCACATGTACCTTAGTATCTACCGATACATCTTCAACAATCGTCAATCAATGAGTACGGAGTCTACCGCATGAAACAAGTTCTTCGAATGATGAAGAATGAAATAATGGTGCAAACACAAGATCTCTACGACATATGATTATGTAAACTCGGATCTTGTAAATAAGGAAGGATGTTTATTGATGATACTAGTGTATCAATGGAGTACAAACATATATCTATGCAAAAGGAGATGAGGCAAAGAGGGAGATAACGAAGAATATAAGTAGTTCAACTAATCTTGGCCTAGTCCACTCTGTGAGTGTGCATGAAATCCACTAAGAAAAGGGCACTAATGGCCTTGGGATAGAGAACACTCAATATTTATCTCTCTCTATGCAATGAATTTAGTAGAGTTTCAGTAAGGTTATGAATTAGAGATCCTTCTAAAGGTGGAAGAAGGTGGGTATTTATATGGCAGTGGTGGTGCCATACTCACCACAGGCATGCATAAGGAATGTACAATACGAAGAAACCACTACCATACTACCACATGTCATATGTGCATTTAAATCATGATTATGAAATATTCTTCACATGTGAGGAAGATGTTTTTACAACATTTTTGTCCATGTGGGGCTCAAAGCCCACTCTCACTCCCACACGTGCTCCATTCCACGCGCCCTGTAAGATGTCAAATGTTCCCTGCTAGGATGAGGTGTCTACCTAACCGAGTAAGAGACCACCTAGGTAACATCTAATCACATATTGGTACTTACCGAGAAGAGTCTTAGATAACTCACTTCAGGCCGAGATGAGCGTATGAACAAGCCGATGTGATCTCGACTTTCCTGAGATAGACGAGACGAGACATTAATCCCATCAAGCTAGCATGTGGTCTCGACCCAATTGAAAAATGAGGTTGATATAGTTATTACCCAATTCCTTGAGAGAGGGTGGTCAGTAAGGTCATCCAGAGCCGAGACAGGCTTGGGATAAGACGAGGTGAAATATTGGTATATCAATTACCCCTAGCCCTTTGTCTTCTATGTAGATAGGAGACCGAGGGGTAAAAATTTCAAGTTGCAACTGATGATTGGACGTCTCTAGCCTGTCAGACGTTGATGGACTGATGGGTATGATGGAGTGACATTTATCATCTAATTTTTGGATTTGTGTATTACCCAAGTAGTGGCGGCAGCGTGTGTGCATTTTGAGAATTGTGCCTTAATGATGGGCACATTGAAAGTTGAACCCCATAATTTTTGGGGTTTAAAATGGTTTAAATTTTTTTTATTTTCTCTTTCCTCATTCACGCGCCACTTCTCTCTCTCTCTCTCTAGAACTAGAACTTTTAGAGCCTCCCTCTTTCGCCATTGTTCTAGCATTCTTCAGAGAGTTTCTTAGGTTTCTTGTGGTTATCAGCCCATCAAGCTCCTCCAGTACTCCATTTTCCCCATCTTTGTTAACTTTTCCAATGATTTTAAACCATTTCATCACTTTGAATTTTTCGACGACTGTTTGGGCTGGTTTTAAGGTCATTTAAGGGCTGAGTGTGGTAGTTTTGAAGTTGGATATTCGATTGGCAGTTTCTCGAATAATTTTCTGATCTACTTTTTGCTTTTTGATTTTTTTGGTCAAGCTCCGGTAAGGATTCCGGTCTTCTTTTCCAGTAAGATTTGGTTATGTTCTTGTTGAAAACTATTCAACTTCCCAATTTTAATCCTTTGGTCAATCCTAATCAACACCTTAGCTATTTTGCCCTTTTTATTGTTTTCACCATGCAAGTGGAAGGTCGTCCTTTAAATGTTGAGGACATTGTATGAGCTAATAGATTATTTACCCCATCTTAGGGAAAGACTCTTCAGTGAGATCCTCCACTACGAGGCCAAAGCTGAGTCCAAATTCCAGGCCGAGGCATTTTCTTTACGCCCAATCTTCCCAATACCTCTCACTGTTATCCGTCCTCCTATAACCGAGTGACGATATGATCCTCCACCAACACATCCTCCTACAGTTGTTAGACGAGAGTCTCCTTCCACAATTCATCCTCCAATAATTTTCATAAGTGGAGATACGATGAGTGATAACTCGTCTACGAGTGATGATGCTATCGACGTCCCATCCTTCGATGGTTATAGTCCTTCAGCCTCTAGGGTCTTGGCTGGGCCTTCGAATAAAGTTGACTCCTTTTCCCCTGGCATGGAAGTGCCCGTCTCTCATACTGTCGAGATGGGAGAAATAAACTCTAACGAGTTCGAGATCCTTTCTGTTGACTCTTGTAAGACTAACAGTGCCAAAAATCAGTCCCTGAATAGCAGAGAGACACCATTACGCATCCCCACATTCAGATGGCTATCCTCATCTCGGCCATGATCAAGAGGGAATTTTAAAATAGATTTCCATGTGGGGTACCATGTGCTGATATCGTTAACTCAGAAGACGAGGCCGAGGAACCTTTGGATACCCATTTTGCTTAAACATTTCAAAGTTCCATTAGTGACGTTGACCTCCTATAATGGACACTTATATGGAATTAAGTATGATATCATAATTAGAGTTCTCGACGAGGCCAATATAGCTTTTAGTGGCCGACCTGGTGAGGTCGTAGTATACGGGTAGATGTTCAAGTTAGGCTTTCATCTTCTTATACATCCTATTATGCGTACCATTCTAACCAATCGTGATTTATCCCTTCTCAACTTTCTCCAAATGCTTGGAGAATCCTTCTCGATTTTATCTTGCTCTGGAAGTTTTGCCACGGCACCGACCTTCCAATTAGCATGTTTAAGGCATTCTATAACGTTTCAGCTATGAGGGCTCAGCCTAGCTACTACCACTTTATGGCCAGGAAGTTGACCAAGAAAGTGATATTCATTAAAGAGGCATCCAACCATGATTGGAAGCTGAGATATTTCTTCATATCTGTTGTATGAGAATTTCCCACCAATCACGTCTGCTATTCCTCTGAGCCGAGAGTCCCCCAAAAGTGGGGTAAAGTGTCCATGGATGCAAATCTTGACCCCGACTTGAGTCTGGATGGACAATAAAAGATAAAGACGATTCAAGTCCAAGGTTCTGGGGGTGGTTTTGTAAAATATGAGGGCCTTATGACCCCTGACATCTTGGCCGAGACGGGACTAGACATTGGTCCTCTTACTAAGATCTGTAAGTTTATTTTTTATTTTTTACTGTAACCCCATCTTTTAATTACAATGTCAGCTTTAACATTTATGATGTTTAACTATGAATTTTTGCAGGTCGTCCATCCGGTGTTCCAGAAGCTCTTTGGAAAATAGTGGCCCCAACCTCGCAAATATGGTGAACAAATTCGGAAAGAAACCAATAGCCACTAATGCTCAGTAGAAAAAGTCCACTACAGGTAGCCCAAATCAAGCCCACGAGGCATGGAAGAAGAAGGAATGGGTGGATTACATCGTCACCTATCGCCACTCAAAATAGGGTCGGCAGGAAAAAGAGTCAAAGAGGGCAATGCCCATCTCGTCTGACGATGCCCATGTTGCACGTCTTGCCCAATTAAAGCTCAATGACGAGAGACTGATTGGGAGTGCCAAGAAAACCATAGACTATGTTTCCTCCCTAATATCTGAACCTGACAAACGTTTCCTATACTCCATAAAATCCTCCTTTCTAACTAAGTTCGGCATTCACAAGGCCATCCAAGTATATGCTTGAACTTTGTAGTAACTTTCTTTTTCGAAGTGTTGTCTCGTACTAACTCGATCTTTCACTATTTTACAGTCTCTGCTTGCCTTATACTACCTAGGAGACTGGGTTGAGAGGAGGCTTCCCTTGATCCAGAAGGGAAGAGATGCCAATAAGGTGGAGGAGGGACTTAGGGAGGAGATCCGACAGGCAGCATCATCCCTGAAGGATAAGAACTAAGAGTTGAAGAACGTGAAGGTCGATCATGAGATGACTTTGTAGGGAATGGCCGACAACACATAGGCCGAGATAGATACGACGGTCAAGGTTTCTTTGGAAAAGGCTAAGGCACAAGTCGTGGCCGAGTTTAAAGAGTCTGATAAGTTTGGGGGTATGGCTTTGAGTACCTTGAGAGAGGTGTAAATACTGTTGGCCGATGGGCCTCCCTAAAGCATGTCGCCTCAGGGACTCTATCCCCTCAAGACTTTTAAAGTCTTGACTTCAACGACCCCCTACTTGGAACTGATATATCTGAAATGCAGAATTTAATAGAGACCCTTGAGGCCAATCTCACGGAACACACTGAAAATATTGACAATGCGGTCGAGAGAGGTGTCGACGCTAATGGGGCCGATACCCAGGATTAAATAAAAACTTTTGCTTGAGTGGAATTAAGTTAAGGATGAATACAAACCAACTTTTTCTTTTGAAATACTCTTTTTCAATCTTTGTAAACCACACGAAATTGTGACACGAATTAACTTAACCAAATTTTATCCTGTTTAACTCTAAGAATGTAATTAGTGATTAAAGCAAGTAAAATAAAGTAAATTAAT
The DNA here is from genome assembly GCA_949130495.1 of Sambucus nigra. Classification (NCBI taxonomy): domain Eukaryota; kingdom Viridiplantae; phylum Streptophyta; class Magnoliopsida; order Dipsacales; family Adoxaceae; genus Sambucus; species Sambucus nigra. The sequence goes on along the minus strand of OX422210.1, from coordinate 653,064,645 downwards.
ACTCACAACGCCGATGTATGAGGAAAAACCCAATCGAAAAAAAAACTCAGACGGCCCAGTCCAGACAATCACTATGACAATGGTTTTACAAAGTCAAACGGTAGTCTTACACAACGACTGGATCCACCCACGAGACTTGGCATTCCTATAATCTTCTACCAATATTCATAGTGCCCACGCGAAATGTAACCTTCTTCCACGATGCTTGTGCACAACAGTAGCCTCCATAAACTCCTCAGTGTCCACCGATATGACCTTGTGTCGTCTACGATGTTGAACATGAAAGTAACCTGCTTCACTTATCCACCGCAAAACCAATAATGTTAAAGTGTTGAACAAACCCAACTTTGTGCAATAAAGATCACATAAACATATGGTAATGATAACTCAAATCTTTGCAAACTCTAAGGATGTTTATAGTGAAAACACTTAGAAAACTTTGTGCAGAAAACTCTCTGGATTGTAAACTGTTTTTTGTACTGCACACACTTCGAGAAAACTGGGACACGCCATATTTAAAATTATTTTAAGGCGATGTCATCTCATTAGGGAGAGATATAACGTCGTTCTAACGACACTAGCTCTCGTTCGAACGACATCATATGTCATTTGAACGACAATGCCCAGATTAGAGTCCAAACCAACACTATCTCTAATATGTCCTTATCAGCTCTAAACGAAGTGTAAACAAGTAAAACACTTTTAAAATATTTTTAAAAACATTTTCTTTTTTTTTTAAATAATGTCCTTATTTTTATAAAATTAAATTCCTAGTTTCATTAAAATTATGCATTCATATCTGAGGGATCTCAGAATGCAATTAAACTCTGAAGATGAAGAAATGCGCACCAATTAAACTTCAGCATAATTAAATCCTTGTAGCTTTACCGCAACATCTTCAATTAATCTTCGACACATCATAGTCTCTGAGTGGATTGTAATAATAAAAATCTAACTATGACTCAAACGTATTTTGTTATGAGAATAAGACTAAACTATACATGTACTCAATTGGAAATTTGGTCCTTACAAATATCCCCCTTCGACTATTTCGGGACAAAACCAACAGTGAAATGCCTAAGCCAGGTCGTCAAGCCGTATGACGTCTAAATCCCATCCCATAAAACCCAAAAATAAAATTACATCATTAGTACAGGATAAGACTCATAAACGATGGACCGGAAAGCATGAAACCATATTGAATGTTTGAATGTTTGAATGTGATGTACACTTGAAATATGGAATCTCTTTAAGCATACCTACACACATGAAACAAACAAATACCCAGTGAAATATGGAGGAACAAATGATATAAATCAATATGAAAACTCAAATCAGAATCATTTGTTATGTTTGTAAATATGAAACCACTTTGTGTAATCATGAAACCACTTTGGATACAAATAAGAAACTCACAAAACTCCCCCTACATTACAGACATCTCTCCCTATTTTTATCTCGAATAGACAATCCGGTGAAAAGATAAACAAATCTAACATAAACTAATACCAATTTGATTAAATCAATTTGAAGAATAGCTAGATAAACATGAAATAACCAGCTAAATATAATCCATCAATGTCAAATCAGTAGCTAGCAAATAGTGAATCACACAAAAAATAAATCAAATCCAAGCAGCTGTGATTAATCACATTAAAGCAGCAAAAATATCAGATCTCTAAAAGAAGACTGCATAAACAGAATGTCTAGAAGCAACCCAATACCAAAATGAAAACAATATACGGCAGGGTACTAAAACAGTAGAGGTTGCAAAATCCAGACATCGCTCGAATGAGCCAGGGACGTCATTTGAACGAAACGAGACGTCGCTCGAACAATAAGCTATGTCGTTAGATTGACAGCTTCTCGCGATAATGGATCTTACTCGAACGAGCATATCAAAATTTCACAGTTTCCCCCAAAATGTTAAACAATGTTTCCCAGTGGAAAAATTTCTTGAAAATAATAAATGTAAGGGGATTAAAACTGCGAAACAATAGCAAAACAGTAACTAAACTAAGAAAACTCAAAATAAGCAAATATGAGGAACATGCTAACATAGTATCGATGTGCTCAAACATGAACATGGAATGTATGGGCATGAACTACAACAAATGAATCACAATTCCAACACATCTAAACAATCAAGAGGCTCTAATTGATAGTAACCTATCAAACTTTCTTATAGCCATATGTGGCAATTAAAGTGTGAGCTTAATAAACTAAACAAACATCATTCACATGAATCCGGAATTTTGACGATTCTACAAACAATAACATCATGACACAGATTTTCAACTTTAGGGTTCTTTGAACAAACCCGTTTAAATTTTTAATCCATCCAAACTCCCTCAAATATATATCAAATTTTCTTTTGAATGAACTAAACTAATTTGGCCCAATTTTGGCATATGATTGTTTTTATTGCCATTTAAATTTTTTCGGGCTCTTTTAAATGGTGGCTTTCACGACGGGTCAATTTTACACTCTCGCAACCCTTTCCCGTGAACACTCGTCTTTTTTTCAATTACAATCCTCAAGGTAAACGGTTATTATATGCACATTTCCTCCTTAAGTCTACTTACCCATATATTACAAAATTGAGATAAGAACGTTTCACCAAACTCAAATATGAAAGAGTAGTCAATCATCCATATAAACTCGTGCATGTGTGTAATCATGGCACATAAAGTCGAATCAAAAGGCATATCAACTTCGAAACAACCCCATAATACAATGGTTAAGATCATTCTAAGTATCGATAATAATGGCAAAATTTCCTAGCCACATGGATAATGGAATGAAGGGGGTTCAAGAACACCAATATGCCACATCAAACATGTTGAATCACGACACAAAAACAAAACTGAATTATATTTGGCTTTTTCAAAATATTTTGACTCAAATAAAAGCAAAATCTTTTTATGTTTTTCTCAAAAAATTTCAAAACCAAAAATATTTTTGTATTTTTCAAAAAATTTTATCAAAAATAAAATCTTTTTGTATTTTTCAAATAAGATGCAATAAATGAAAAATATAATACAAAATGATAAACATGGTAACACATTCAACCTTTATATTTAGCGTGGAAAGAATCAAGTGCAACCAAATAAGAACCATGAAGTTTTAGTCCTAAAGCCTCTAAGTCCGATTTCCTAACCCAAATAGGTGTAACATAATGAGTGGGGGTTTTGGAAACCGACACAACTTTATTCCTAAATGTCCTAGGAGAATTCCTAAAGTCATAGCAAAAATGTCTAAGGTGACCTTTCCTACGACAATGTGTGAAAGTGTAAAGACGGCGGGAATGATTACCAAAATATCGACCTCTCCTCATGTTCCTAGTGGGCTCTCTCACACGAATGGTATTGGCTTTGGGGGTGCGAACTCTCTCTTCGTAGCCTATATCAAACCTATCTTTCGTGGTTTGGATGGTGCCTAACATCCTATCCAATTTCTCCGACCTAGACTCCAAGTCAAACTTAAATCTAGACGACTCTCTCAAACTCTCCTCTAGCTCCTTAATCCTAGACTCAAGTAGATGCATAGACTCCTCAAACTCTAGCAACTCCTTTTTCAAAGCCTCCATCAAACTTTAAGGCCATATCTCTCTTTCTCGACGTACTTTAGCTTCTCCCTAAGCATTTTTCCCGTTCCCTAAGATCCTCAATCAATGCATCATTATTTTCTATGGCACGCTCATTTAACTTAGCTTGCAATTTCGAGTTAGCCTTTTTCACCTTCACCGTTTCCTCAAACAACTCGCGAAATGCAACTTTTAACTCACCTACGTCAATATCCTCATCCTCGCTCTCATCACCCTCGTGCTCTCGGGAACACTTAACAGCCTTGGAAGTGTCATGCACATGAGTATGCTCGGGGGAAGATATATCGTCGTCGCTCACATGACATGCCATAAACGCAAAAAAAAAAAACACTTAATGGGGGAACTCTCTCCCTCTTTTGGTTCACTAATACTTAAGGTGGCATTGTATGCTCTCTGTTTCTTGCCCTCTTTTTTAAGTCTAGTAGGACACTCAGCTACTTTGTGATAAAAACTCTCACACCTGAAACACCTATCAGATTCATCTCTCTTAGGTTTCTCACTCTTATCCTTGGGGTGGAGTCTCCCTTATTCTTGAATTCCTCAAAATTTTTAGTATCTTTCGATTGCTTTTGAAATTGAAGAAACTTTTTGAAATTTCTTGCCAAAAAGAAAACATCCTCAAAGTCGGAATCGGAATCATCATTCGAAACTTTAGTCTCCTCCTTTTGGGATTTCAAAGCAATGCCATTTTCTTTCTTTGGCACTTGTTTGGAGGTAAACATATCAAGTTCATAGGTTTGCAGGTCACCTACGATATCTTTCAGTTTTGACAAGTTAAGCATACCAAGGGAATTCATAACAGTCACTTTCGCATCAAACCTACTTGTCAATGATCTCAAAATTTTTGTAATCACTCGGTTATCGGGAATCTTCTCACCTAGGTTAAATGCCACATTAACAATCATAGACAACCTAGTGTAAAACTCATCAAACATCTCACTCTCTAACATCTTAATCGTCTCAAACTGTGTAGCGAGATTTTGAAACTTAGACGCCCTAACCGTGCCCGTGCCCGTGCCCTCTTGAGTGAGTGCTAGTGTATCCCAAGCTTCTTTTGAAGTTTCACAAGTCATGATACGATTATACTCTTCAGGTGTGACATGTGAGGAAATAACGTGCAGACCTTTAGAGTTGTACAGTGCAAGCCTATGTTCAGTCTCAATCCATGACTCAATGGGTTTCAAACTAGTGACCTCACCCTCTAGTGTGATAGGTGGTGGCCGACCTTTTTCAACAGCTAACCAAACACGCTCATCAATGGATTTTAACGCACTTCTCATTCGCATTTTCCAATAAGCATAATTAGTGCCGTAAAAAATAGGAGTGCGAAAACTATCATAATTTCCAAAATTCATCCATACAAGCAAAAAGGAATCAAACACAATAAAAATGTATTTTTATCTCTGATACCACTTTGTAGTTGCCGAATATAACTTAAACAAACACTTTTGCTTTAGCGGAATTAAGTTAAGGATGAATACAAACTAACTTTTTCTTTTGAAAAACTCTTTTTTAATTTTTCTAAACCACACCAAATTGTGACACGAATTAATTTAACCAAATTTTATCTTGTTTAACCCTAAGCATGCAACTAGTGGTTAAAGCAAGTAAAATAAAGTAAATAAATACTCACAACGCCGATGTACGAGGTAATACCCCGTATTTTTAATGACTTTTAAAATGGGATTAATTAGAATTAATTGTGTTATAATTAGAAATTAATACGGATTTAAATATTACTCGAGAATAAAGTAATATGTGATTTATGTTGAATATTACTTTATTTACAATTTATTATGACTTTATGAAAATTGTCACGAATTATGTGTACGACAATTTTGGTAATTAAGTCGGGAAGCATGAGTATGTTGTGTCGGGACTAGATTTAAATGAAATAAAAGTGAAATATTATTATGTCATCCAAATGGTCGTTTTGAATGCGCCAAAGTGTCCAGAAGGGTTCAAATAGTCGAAAAAGTCTACTTGAGTGTTTGATCTGAGTCTCAGAGCACTTTGGAACCGAAAGGACACTGCAGAGGGGTATTTCGGTCATTTTACAAGGGAGGTGAATAGTAACTATTGAAATCTGAGTTTATTTTATAAGTAAAGAGATTAGAGAGATTAGGTTCATTCACCAAAAATAAGAGGAAAAGGTTTAGGGGAGATTGAGAGACTTTCTATGGAAGAAGAAGAGAATTTTCTAGGAAACCAAAGGACAACCACCTTACACCACCAAGAGCCACCACCACCACTGCCGGAAGTTGGACAAAAAAAGGGAAGAACCACCAGTGGACAATCATCCCCAATGGACCAGACCTACGAATTAGAGGCAAGTGATTAATTATTGCAATCTTAGCTTTTATATTGTCCATGTTAGGATAGTTATAAAAGTTGCATGAACAAGGATAAATTTATGATAATTTTAAATGGATCTTTGAATTGGATATTATCTAGGAGTGATATCTTTTGATTATAGAATAAACTCCATGAATTTTATATTATCTTGTGAAGATATCTGGGATTTACACTCTTATTGATGATAAAGTCAAAAATTTGAGTTCTTGAGAATAAAATGGAATTTGAGTAAATTGATTCATGTTAATGATGTTTAAATGATTTTGGTTACGTTAGAACTTAATCATATATAATGGTATATGATCTAGATATCATGAGATTTAAATTGGGAATCATTTGGTGAAGAAAAATTGGAGTTTATATGATATTCATGGATAAATATAAAAATATGAGTTTTCTGGAAATAGTATGCTTTTAATCCAAACTCTTGATGATTCTAGGTTATTTAGATCAGTAGGAATCATTTACATATGTTGTTATATCATGTGGTATGGATTATAAAGAATTTGGGACGTTAAAATTGTAATACCCCGTATTTCTACGTATTTAGAATTTAATTAATGGAGCGATTAAAAAGAAAATACGGACCTTATATTTAAATTACGTCAGTAGAGTAATTTAATGTGACCTTATATTTAAATTACGTGAGTAGAGTAATTTAAGATGATTGAGTTACTAAAAATGACTTGTGAATAACTCATGAATTTACCTTACGTCATAACGAGTGATATGGGTGTATATAATTTAAATCTTAACCGAGAGCCAAACATGGGCTAACGAGAGGTCGAGATAAGAAATATTATATGAGTGACTCAAATAACAATTTAGATGTCACGATTAGCTCCGGAAGGGTCAAAATAGTATACCCAGGGGTATTAGTTGGGTCCCGCGACATCTTTGGGCTAAGTCGGGATCATTCAGGGGCATTTTGGTCCTTTAAAAGATAGGAGTGGGAAGACCTACGAATTTTGGAGTCTTTTATCATCTGATTAAATAAGGAATTAGGGTTAGAAACCTCATAACTCACGGAGAGTCCATTAGAGAGAAAAGAGAAGTTATTCTCAAAGCATAAAAAGAGACGTGTGAGAGATTCAAAGAAATCCTTGAAACTCAAGCAATTGAAGAGTGAAGATTGAAATAGATAAACAATCAAACTCTACAACAACCACGAAATCAGATCATCTCTGAATCAAGGCAAGTGGTTATTTACAAAATCTAAATCTGAGTTATAATATCCATGTATAAGATGTGTAGAATAAATGATTTTTGAATAATTCTTGAAGGAAAATTTGATACATGTTAGGGACAGGACTTGCATGTAGTTAGATTTACATCTGTAGAGGATTAAATTACAGAAGAAATATGATTCCTATTAAGAAATATAAATCTGGGTATATGATGATTTAAGATAAAGAAACCATATATCTAGGGTTTTGAGAAGTTAAGAATAATTGTGGTTCTTGGATGATTTTCGTGAAGATTTGATGATATATTAACATTAGGAATAGTCTATATCCATATAAAAAGTAATTGGTGATGTTAGTAGAGAGTTACAGAAGATTTAATGGATTTTTGAGTGGTTAAAACTCAAGAAAGACGAAACAGGTAGAAGCTGCCCAGAATAGTAGATCGGTCGACGATGAAGATCGATCGATCGATCGATCGATGTTCATCAGTTGATCGATCGATGATGAAGGTCGATCGATCGACCCCTGTTGTTTCCTGAAAAATCTTATTGAGTGAATTTTCTTCGATGGTCGTCACTTATTGGGAAGTTAAGAGTGGTTTTATACCTATCGTAGGACTTGATAAAGACCAGTAGGTAGAGGGTTGAGACCCATCATAGTCATTGAGAGAAAGACTTAGAAAATGACTAGATAAGCAAAGAAAGAATGGTTCGAGTATCGAAAAAGGTGAATTTAAGTTACGAAGGGAGTTAACATGAATTCAAAATAATTATCAGCAGGGTAGAGATGAATTAACTACTGAATTAATTGGAGGGGTAACTAGGGCCCTTAAAGTAGTGCATATACTCAATTAAATGCGATAGTGAAAATAAATCGTAAAATAACAAGTACGGTGAATATAAGAGAATAAAATATTATGTACAAACATGATTGATAGGTCGGGTGTGTACCTACTGAACTGTATGAACTTTTATGTTAAGAGAATTATACCTAAATTGATTACGTTAGGGTCGATGAGATATTCCGAACTAACATAGAGTTACTATATGTTTGGGGTTGATGAAGAATGCCGAACCAGACCTTAAAACTAGTGTCGTGATGAAAGAGTTCGATCTAGAATATGTGTATATATATAAATAGTTAGGGTCGATGTATTATTCTGAACCAACTCTTATTTGGGGTCGATGAGTTATTCCGAAATAAGAGTCATTTATGTGTGTTATAAGGACATATTAGTGATAACTAATATTTAGTATATGTCGTGTAATAAATGTATACTGTAGGTATAATTTACTGACATGAATAGTAAATAATAAGATGGGCTGATAATATTTTAGTAATAATTAAGTGGTGAGACTTAATTATAAAAGAAGAACAAAGATAACAAGAAATGAATAAGTTATTTACGTGTAAAACATATGAGATATGGACTATTAAAATACTGCGTGTATGATATGGTGACTTAGAGAGTAGATAAGCTCAGTGGAGTATTCTAGTCTAGTTAGCTTGGGTAGTATAGCTAGATGGACTAAGTAGCAACGTTAGGCGTGCACTATAGTAGAGGGGTGAGGTAACTCTAGAGAGTGTACGAAATCTTAACATGTATAATCAATAACTCGTATTTGTGATAGTTGCTTGCAAAATATTTTTAAATGTTTTGAGTACTAACTCTTGCTATGTAATATCCTTTTAAAAACCTTTTAGGTTCCCAGCCATAGGGACACCCAGCATGACTTCATTCCTGGTATTTTGGAGCTACAACACATGTGGATGTTCTAGGGCTTGCTTAAATGATTCTTTTATTTTAGATCTAGTGTAGGATCTCAGTTTTAGTACTCTCAGTTTGGGTACATGTTGTCCAATCTTTACATTTGTAGTATTATGATATCTTGGATTTGGAATTAGTTTTATTTTAGCCGTGGTTTTCGGCGAAACTTTATTTCATTCAGTTATTTATGATGATTGGTTTAGTACTGCTTAAATTATATTGTTCCACATGAGTTGTTTTATCAGTTTAATGAAGATAAAATTTGGCACTAGCTTAATTTCACTTAGGTGATTAGTAATTAAAAAGTTTTCAACAGTGATGCTAAGAATGAACCATTTAAGAAATCCGTTTTAAATTAAATTAAGGCTTGATCACCCAAGGTTTAATTAGGCGTGGTCTCACATATGGTATCAGAGCCAGGTTCTAGTGTCTATAGGATCTGTATGGCTTACTACATTTCAGCATAGCGTTCGGTTATGTTAGAGCCATATTGTTAGGACTGTTGATTCATTTTTCTCTTTTGAGATATCATGCATCTGCTCTTAAAATTTGTATAGACTGTGTACTTGTACAATTTGATCTATTTTCAGATGCCACCGAGGAGACAGCGAACGAACAGGGATGAGGCCAGGGATGAGGGGAGGAAGGCTCATCAGGAGCCACAGGTTCCACTACCCCCACCCCCACTCAAGTTTATTTCCACTACTCAAGTGGCAGTGATAGTGGCTCAGGCAGTCGAGACAGCGATGAGGGCCATGGAAACCCATTTTCCTCAGCCCCAAATACCACCTCCCGTAGCACCAGCAGTTCAGGTCCCAGCAGGGCCATCTTCTTGGCTGCGAGTTAGAGAGACATTTTAGAAAGGCCATCCACCCGAGTTTCAGGGTAGTACCGATGTAGTGGAGGCGTGCAAGTAGAAGAAGAATATCCAGTGCCACTTGAACTTGCTAGAGTGCACCGAAGTACAGAAACAAATGCTAACTACTTTTCGTCTGTCGGGAGCAGCCTTACAGTGATGGGAGTCAGTTACTACCGCCGAGGAGAGGGACGCAATGACAATTTCTGAGTTTTGGGTGCGGTTTGACAGCAAGTACTTCCCTTTAGCGGTAGAGTCTGAGATAAGGAAGAAATTCAGTGAGGTGGTTCAAGGAGATCACTCGGTTGATGATTACGAAGAGGAGTTCACCCGTTTAGCTAATTTTGTGCCGAATGAGGTGAGCAATGAGGAGCGGAAGAAGTCAAAATTCATGGATGGCTTGGCCTAGAAAATCAGGAAATATTTGATCGGTAATCTAGCATTGGTAACTTATACGGATGTCATCAATGCCACTCTACTACACTGTCAAGATCATCGCTTCCATGCAAAGGGAAGCAAGAGAGGTGAGCTTAGCCAGCTGGGCAAAGTGGATGGAGGTAGTGTCAGCAACACACCACAATAGCAGATAGCGGGTCAGCTAGGGCAGGATTTCCAGCAGGGGAACTCTGCCAAGAGGTTTAGGCATGGGAGGCATCGATTTTACAGACAGGGCCAGTAGGGTCCCCAACAGCCGGTTCCTCAGGGCCGACAGGGCCAAGGGAACCAAGGAGGAGGTCAGCAAGGCCAAGGGTGTCAGGGCCAAGGGCCGAGGCAGTTCAAGGACAATGTTTCACATGTGGCTAGCAGGGTCACAAGAGTAAAAATTTTCCATAGAAAGACAGGGCATAGCAGTAGGGTGCCCAATAGGGGCAGCAGGCTTTGTTAGCACCAGCAGCACCACAGGCCCCATAGCAGCAGCTAGTCCAGATGCACCATGGGTGTGTGTTCAATGTTCGGGGCATTCCATTCCATCCATCATCGCCAGCAGTCACGGGTACATTTCTTATCCATGGACTAGAGGGTAGTATTTTGTTTGACACGGGCGCGACACATTCTTTTATTGCCACTAGATTTGCACTGGCAGCCAGCCTCTTAAAGACAGCCGACACTCATCTTATATGTGTGCAGTCACCGATGGATAGTGGGCCCCTTATACACTCAATTTGTAAGGGTGTGTACATTATGGTCGGGAGATTGAGTCTAGCGGCAGACCTCCTGGTGTTGGATATGGAGGGTGATTAGGCATAAATTCTTCACATTTATCCCCTTAATTTATGTATTTTTATGATCTCGTGCGGTGTAAATAGATTGGATTTGACTTATATTTATGCTACTAACCCTTTTTGGCAAGTATTTCATATTTTGTGTATCTCTTATGTGTTCTACAGGTATTTCATGCAAGTTAGTGCCAAAGAGAACTCAAAACAGTGAAAGAAAACCAAGAAATGGGGAGTAACAGGCATTTTAGTAATTTTGAAGCCTTATTCCGGAGGTGGGGGCAACTTGAAAGTTGAATATCTTTCAACTAAAATAACACTGGAAAAAATAGCACCTCAATCGGAGTCCCGGTGTGAACGTTATGAGCAGTCAAAGATAGAAGAAAAAGTCAAATAAAGAGAGGACCGGTCCGCCAAGAAATTTAAAGAACCGGTCCGCCCTAGGATCGGTCTGCCCAAAAATTAAAAAAACCGGTCCGCACTGTCACATTCTAGAGAACCCCGGACTGAAGGCAAATCGAAGAAAGAAGAAAATAAAAAGAACTGGTCCGCCCTGGGACCGGTCCGCCCAAAAATTAAAATAACCGCTCCACATTCAAGGCAAACCGGTCCGGGGGAGGAGGGGGACCGGTCCGGCTGTCGCAGTTTTAATTTTCTAATTTTCCTCTAATAGAGAGTCCTAGTGCTGCTAAAAATCTTGGAGTCTTGTAGGGTATATAAACCCATTTTATTATCATTCTTAAAAACGGAGATTTTAGGGAGAATAATAGATTTTTCCTTTCTTTTCCAGCAAACCCTAGTTTAGATACAATTTCCAGTTTTAATTCCAAGATTGAAGCTTTGTTCAGATTTTATTTGATTACCAATTTTATTCATTGCTATTTTTACTGCCTTGGTAGAAATTAGTGAGTAATTCTCTCTTTTCAATTCTATTCTACATCAATTCATAAGTTTTCTTTAGATTAATCATGAATTTTTGCATATCAAACACTGTTTTTATTAACTTCAGCATGTTAGGCTAGATTTTCTAAGGCCGGGATACATGAACCCAGCCTTATGTGTTAATTTCATGTGTATAACATTAATCCTCTGAATTTAGTGATTAATTATGACCATATTGCATAGCAACATAACAATTGTAGGTCTTTATATCTCGTTTGCCTTTGGGTAACCGTGATGATTTAGAATGCAATTCGAGTGTTACTATCGCGATACCGATTTACTCGTCCTCAGATTAAGTATGACGCGGGCTTGAACCTCGTATACGTAATTCTTGGGAGTACTAAATTCCGGTTCAAATCAATCAGTTAAATTTATGACTAATATTATATCTGCAATACACTAGGGTTGGGGGATTGTATTCCCGTCCTGTTTTTCTCATCACTTAGTTAAAAGTTTCAAATCATCTTTCATTCATATTTTAGGTAGTTTAGTATAATTGCATTTCTTCATAATTTCATATATGCATTTAGTTTAATAATTCCCAAAATATAATCATTTTCCCTTTCTTTTTAGAGTCAGAGTTAGGGTTCCTTCCTCTTTTCCCGTCGTTACAACTCCGTTGTCCTTTTTCCCTGAGGATCGATACCCGACTTACTGGGATTATTACTTGAGTGACAGATTTGCACTTGAGCCTAGAGTGAACGCATTTCAGAGACACATTTTATGTCGCGTCAAGTTTTTGGCGCCGTTGTCGGGGAATTAGGTAGACTTAGGATTAGATCGAGTCAATCCAAAGCTTTGACCAAAAATTTCCAAAAATCCAAAAACATAAAAAAAAATCAAAAAGCACAAAAAGCACAAAAAGATTAACCATCATCTCTCATAATCCATTAATGCAAAATTCTGAACTCACTTTCACACCCCATAATACTCCAACCAGCATTCACGAAAATCCAATCGTTGAGTACAACCCCGATAGCCCTCACACTCCTAACGCCCCACAAATCTGGATTCCACCTCCCACACCGTCACATTCAATCTCAAACAACACTCCGTTTTCCTTCTTAGGACACACCTCCGAGCACACTTAGAGCACACCAAGTGAGAGCATCGAGTCGTTAAGAGAGAGAGAGATGTCGCAACACGATAGTGCAGCAGCCGATGAGGAAGAGACCCCATACCACCCGATGAGTGAATTCTTATATCCCGAGCGCACTGTTACTCCGGGATGCATTATACTCCCATATAATGCCGGGCAATTTCGTTTCAAAAATGGGATGATCCAGATGTTACCCCATTACCATGGTATGGATTCTGAAAAGCCATATCTCCACATTAGGGAATTTGAGGATGTGTGCGATGATCAAACTTGCACACAAGAGGTGATCCGCCTTAAACTCTTCCCCTTCTCGCTCAAAGATAAAGCTAAGACCTGGCTATGGTCTTTGCCTCCCAGTTCGATTCCATCTTGGAACGAATTGCAATCTAGATTTCTCAAGAAATCCTTCCCGCTACATCGAACAATTTCCATAAAGGCTCAGATCCAAGCGTTCAGACAATCTGAAAATGAGCCATTTCATCGATGTTATGAGTGTTTCAACAATTTAGTTACTTCATGCCCCCATCATGGATTTTATGCATCGCAAATCATTTCTTTTATCTATAATGGGTTGAACCTTAACTCCAAGTAACTCGTTGAAACCATGGGTAGTGGTCCGTTTGTCGACTTAGACGTCCACGATGTTGAGCTTCACCTGAGGTATGTCGCCGAGACTACCCAATCATGGGATACATCTGACCCTAATGCTCAAAATCGAAATCGTCAAGTGACCACCACTCCATAGGCGTCCGGCTTATTTCATGTAGAAAAGAATTCTATAGCGGATAGTCGAATCGATATACTTGAGAAGGAAGTGCGAGACCTACGTGGGATATGTGGGAGAGGACCAATTGGATCCATACCAAACCCCGTTGAAAAGGTGTGTGTCATTTGTGAGGCGAGACATTCAACTGAGGAATGCCCGACTGTACCCGCCTACAAAGTAATGCTTCAGGAGCAAGTTAGTGGTATAGGAGGATTTAAAGGTAATTTCGGTGCACCGCACGGAAATTCTTACAACCCTTCATGGAAAAACCATCCTGGTTTTAGCTATGGGCAACAACATGCTGCAGTGAACCCTCCTTCACATATTGTCCCTCCTCCACCACAACACTTTCAACAAGATCCACATATGCAAAGACATGTGCAAGGACCACCACCTCAAGGAGCATATATCTCGCCACCGCGGAGGACCCTCGAGGATACTATGAATCAATTCATCACTAGCCAGACTAAAACCAATGTTAAATATGATCGTCTAATTGGTGACATAAATGCAAGTCTGTCAAAGATCCAATCCTCATTGAGTGTCCAAGAGAAGGGAAAGTTTCCTGCCCAGGGACAAAGACCTCCCCAGGGTCAAACTAGTGTTAGCTCCACCTCTACTGAACATCAGGAGCAATGTCAAGCTGTGACCACTCTTCATAGTGGGAGAGTCATTGATTTATCACCTCCCCCACACGACACAACAAAAGATAGGGAGATTTTGCCCGGAACGAAAGAGGCCGAAGATGTCCCCTTAAATGAGAGTGACAAAGAAGACACTAGTGAGCCCGAGGTAATCGTGAAACCACCCTCCGCGACATCATTTCCTCAAAGGTTGATTCCTTCCCATAAAGGAAACCCATGTGAGGACGTGCTAGAAGTGCTGAAGCAAGTAAAGCTGAATTTACCTTTCCTTAATGCCATTAAGCAAATTCCAGCTTATGCTAAAGTCATCAAAGACTTGTTGACGGTAAAAAGAAAGATGAAGGTAAATAAGAATATCTTTCTAGCCCAGAACGTGAGCTCCATTATACTAAACGATCTCCCGCCCAAATTTAAAGATCCTGGTGCACCCACCATTTATTGCATCATTGGAGAAAACAAATTCGAGAAGGCCTTTCTTGACTTGGGAGGAAGTGTAAATATCCTCCCTTACTCCATCTATAGGCAACTTGATTTGGGTGACCTCAAGCCCACAAAGGTCACTCTACAATTAGCGGATCGAACCGTGAAGATCCCAAGAGTTATAGTTGAGAACATGATCGTCCAAGTTGACACTTTCTACTTCCTGGTAGATTTTGTCATTTCGGACACGGAGCCCTCCTTCAACTCGAGCAACCATGTTCCCATCATTCTTGGGCCCCCGTTCTTAGCTACGGTGAACGCAATCATCAATACTTGGAATGGGCGGATGCAACTCACCTTTAGGAACATAACCTTAGAGACCAACATCTTCCACATAGCCCAACATACGGGGGAAGAAGATGATCTTCAGGCGGTGAGCTTCATAGATGAGATAGTAGAGGAGTATTTTGAGGAAAATTATTGTGGAGATACCCTAGGGTCCTGTTTAGTATCGAACCACGAGAATGAGGGGGTCCACAAGAGAGATCCATTAGGGGTATGCCTTATGTCATCTAGCAATAGCGATAGTTGTGATGATGAGAGAAAAGCGGGGGAGAAGTGTGTAGTGACCGAGATTGAGAGTGAGGGAAATGGGTTAGAAGAGAGAAAAATGGTGGAGTTAGAGATCGTGCAAGGAAGGAAGAATGTGGAAACTACTCGAGAGAGAGAGCTAGGGGACATAAGCATGGAAGAATTTGAAAAAAGAATTCGGCCCGGTGGATGACAGCCTTAACGACGAAGTCTAAACTCTATTGGATTCATGTAGTCACCTAGAAGAAAGAGAATGTGATGATAAAATCAATGAATTCCTTCTTTGTAACCATCCACCCATACCACTAGAGGTCCCGAAGGCGAGTGAGGAGAAAAGTTGTGTTTCATCCGACTTAGAGCCTGACCCATGCATCCTAAACATTGAAAGAAACCTAGGTGTTCCCTCCGAGTCAGCGCACGCAGACCACGCTTTGAGTCAGCATCACGAGGAGCCCTTTCCAATTAGTCACGATGAGTCTCCTGATCTATCCTTTATCTATGGGCGAGGTCCCAATTTGTTCTGATTGTTGGATTATAATCCTAGGACGGGAGAGACGAGGAGAGCATCGAACCCCGTGAGAGGGGTCGGGTGAGTTTGTGGAGAGATGAGAGGTCGTCGCACCCTCGACGCGTATGGGGTGATTTTTATTGTATTATTGAGTCATGTGTTCGGGTCATTTAGTGTCTTTATGCATTTTAAATATTTGTTTGTTTTATTTTTCCGCACTTTTCATTCGCTTTGAGTTAGATTTTAGTCCTTTTTGCTTGAGAACAATGAAAAAGTCTAAGTTAGGGGGGGGTCACAAGTGCGTATTTCTAAAACTTCACAAATTTTCCAAAATGCCCAGAAATTTTCAAAAAAATCATAAAATTTTGAAAAACCCAAAAATATTTTTGTTCAAAATAAATAAAAATTGGAATTCAAAATTTTCAAAAATATCATTAAAAGTCGAATTGAAGTCTCAAGTTGTAAAATTCAACATACAAAAAGCCAAAATTGGCCAAAGATGGAAATTGAGCGAAAATTGACGACTTAACGAATAAGTGTGGAGATTAACAAACCCGGTGAGATTCGAGCCTATCACTTTTTGCGAATTTTTAAATCAATCCGAGTTAATTGTTAACTCAAAGTTCTTTTCAGCGCCTAAAAAGTCGTCGAGGATCTCAATCCTTTTATTTTGATCGGTCATGAAAAACGTGTGTGATTTTGCTTTGAAAAACGTCCCAAAAGTGATCTTTAAACTTAAATTCATCTCGGACTTCTTATGGTAATACAATTGGTATTTTGGACAATGAAGTAGGCCCTCGTTTGTCCCCCAAAAATATTGGCCAGAAAAAGACGTGAAAAATCACCCCTTTTGCAACCCAATTTGAGCCAAATGAATTGTCCCTTTCGTTTGATAAACCGAAAAACCCAAATAGCCCGGAATTGGGAAAAATGGAAAAATTCAGAATTTAAGTCCAAAAAGTGCATATAAAGGGGCAAGAGAAAAAAAAATATGCTCAACAAAAATAGTGAGAAAAGAAAAGAAGTGAAAAAAAAAATGAGCAATAGCCCGAAAAAAGCACAAATGGACATCACAAATGACTTTTCCAATTCCAATCTTCCCTACCATTTTCATTTTACCCCATATACCTTAAAACCCGAAAAATTCCTAACCGAGTCTAAATTGCGAAATTGGTTACCGCGTGGAGAGCTAATACACCAAAAGATAATAAAAGAGATTGAATGCGTGTAAAAGAGGCAATGTTCTCGTTTTTAAAATCGTAATCCGTTGATGGATCCTATTACTATAAAATTTTCATCTTTCTACTTGTGTGCGTGACTTTGCGTCCATTATATTTACTCTTTATATCACGCATACCGAGAGAATAGCCATAATCCGAGAGATTCGTTTGTGAGAGTATTCCGTGAGAATTTGAAATCAAAACGAATTTTCGGGTAAGTAACGTAATGATTAATCGGTGGAAATTGGCGGTTATATTTCTGGCTTCACACACACGCACTACGGTTTGAGACTTGTAAATATGACTTGATGATGACTATTTTCTGGGAAAGTTTGAATTATACAATTTTTAAGTATTTTGAATTTTTCCTTGAGTCGAATTTTGTGGGTATATTCTCTGCAAACCCTCACGGGACACAACTCGTCCTACTAGGGTGACCTAGGGGTTTAAAGGCTTGTTGCATACGCTAAATGCAATCGCTTGCCCGCGAAAAAGGTATTCTATCCCAATAAAATGTGATTTTCAAGAGTTAAGCCTTGCTAGGATTCTTTTACATTGCTCGGGACGAGCAAAGTTCTAAGTTAGGGGGATTTGATTAGGCATAAATTCTTCAGATTTATCCCCTTAATTTCGATATTTTTATGAACTTGTGCGGTGTAAATAGATTGGATTTGACTTATATTTATGATACTAACCCTTTTTGGCAAGTATTTCGTATTTTGTGTATCTCTTATGTGTTCTACAGATATTTCATGCAAGTTAGTGCCAAAGAGAACTCAAAACAGTGAAAGAAAACCAAGAAACGGGGAGTAAAGGGCATTCAATAATTTTGAAGACTTATTCTGGAGGTGGGGACAACTTGAAAGTTGAAGATCTTTCAACTACAAGAACACTGGAAAAAACGGCACCTTAATCGGAGTCCCGGTACGAAAGTTATGAGCAGTCAAAGATAGAATAAAAAGTCAAATAAAGAGAGGACCGGTCTGCCCAGAAATTAAAAGAACCGGTCCGCCAAGAAATTAAAAGAACCGGTCCGCCCTGGGACCTATCCGCCAAGAAATTAAAAGAACCGGTCCGCCCTGGGACTGGTCCGCCCTGGGACCGGTCAGCCCAAAAATTAAAAGAACCGGTCCGCACTGCCACATTCCAGAGAACCCCGGACTGAAGGCAAATCGAAGAAGGAAGAAAATAAAAAAAACCGGTCCGCCCTGGGACCGGTCCGCCCAAAAATTAAAAGAACCGGTCCACATTCAAGGCAAACCGGTCCGGGGGAGGAGGGGGACCGGTCTGGCTGTCGCAGTTTTAATTTTTTAATTTTCCTCTAATAAAGAGTCCTAGTGCTGCTAAAACTCTTGGAGTCTTGTAGGGTATATAAACCCATTTTATTATCTTTCTTAAAAACGGAGATTTTAGGGAGAATAATAGATTTTTCCTTTCTTTTCCAGCAAACCCTAGTTTAGATACAATTTCCAGTTTTAATTCCAAGATTGAAGCTTTGTTCAGATTTTATTTGATTACCAGCTTTATTCATTGCTGTTGTTAGTGCCTTGGTAGAAATTAGTGAGTAATTCTCTCTTTTCAATTCTATTATACATCAATTCATAAGTTTTCTTTAGATTAATCATGAATTTCTGCATATTAAACACTGTTTTTATTAACTTCAGCATGTTAGGCTAGATTTTCTAAGGCCGTGATACATGAACCCAACCTGATGTGTTAATTTCATGTGTATAACATTAATCCTCTAAATTTAGTGATTAATTACGACCGTATTGCGTAGCAATATAACAATTGTATGTCTATATATCTCGTTTGCCTCTGGGTAACCGTGATGATTTAGAATGCAATTCGAGTGTTACTATCGTGATACCGATTTACTCGTCCTCAGATTAAGTATGACGCGGGCTTGAACCTCGTATACGTAATGCTTGGGAGTACTAAATTTCGGGTCAAATCAATCAGTTAAATTTATAACTAATATTATATCTGCAATACACTAGAGGTAGGGGATTGTATTCCCGTCCTGTTTTTCTCATCACTTAGTTAAAAGTTTCAAATCATCTTTCATTCATATTTTAGGTAGTTTAGTATAATTGCATTTCTTCATAATTTCATATTTGCATTTAGTTTAATCATTCCAAAATCAAATCATTTTCCCTTTCTTTTTAGAGTCAGAGTTAGGGTTCCTTCGTCTTTTCCCGTCATTACAACTCCGTTGTCCTTTTTCCTTGAGGATCGATACCCGACTTACTGGGATTATTACTTGAGCGACAGGCTTGCACTTGAGCCTAGAGTGAACGCATTTCTGAGACACATTTTTAGTCGCGTCCGAGGGTTATGACATCATCCTAGGGATGGATTGGTTAGCGGGTTATAGGGAGATGGTGGATTGTTATGAGAGAACTATCGTATTTTCCATTTTGGGACAGGAGATGTTCTTAGTGGCAATCCCTCTTCCCGAGGGAGGATCATGCACTCATCTCATTTACATTGAAGAAGAGACCTCACAGGAGGTGGTTATCCCTCTGGACTTAATTCCAGTAGTGAGGGATTTTGAGGACGTCTTTCGGGAAATACTGGGGTTATCGCCTAGTAGGGAGATTGAGTTCATTATCGACTTAGCACTGAGAACGAGACTAATTGCTAGAGCACCGTATCACATGTCTCTTTCAGAGATGCGAGAGCTGAGGGAGCAGATTCAGCAGCTCTTAGGTAGGGTTTTATTCGACGGAGTACATCACCGTGGGGTGCATCAATTTTATTTGTAAAGAAAAGGTATGGGTCATTGCGATTGTGTGTGGACTACAGAGATCTAAACAAGGTGACGATACGCAATAAGTATCCGTTACCTAGGATAAATGACTTGTTTGATCAGTTGAGAGGGGTTGCATACTTCTCAAAAATCGATCTGAGGTCAGGTTACCATCAGCTGCGCATAAGGGAGGATGATGTACCTAAAAACCGCTTTCTTATCACGGTACGGGTCATATGAGTTCAGGGTGATGCTATTTGGACTCACTAATGTGCCTGGATTGTTCATGGACCTCATAAATAGGGTATTCAGGGAGTTTTTAGACCAGTTTGTGATCGTGTTCATAGACGACATTCTGGTTTACTCTAACACGGAGGAGAAGCACGCTGAGCACTTGTGTATGGTTCTTCAAATGTTACGGGACCACCAGTTGTACCCCAAATTCGAGAAGTATGGATTTTGGCTATGGGAAGTTCAGTTTCTTGGCCACGTTGTGTAAGACAGAGGTATTGTTGTTGATCTGAGTAAAATATCGATGGTGATGGAATGGGGACAGCCCATGACACCGACCGAGATTCATAGCTTTTGGGGGTTGGTTGGTTACTATCGTCTCTTAATCAAGGGGTTCTTAAAGATTATTGGTCCTTTGATGAACTTGAATCGAAAGGGATTACCTTTCATGTGGAGCGACCACTGTCAGTTAGCATTTGATGAGCTAAAGGATAGGTTAACATCAGCACCCGTACTTACCTTACCGAGGAGTGGATTAGAGTACCGGGTCTATACTGACGCATCCCTACAGGGTCTTGGGGGTATGTTATAGTAGGAGGAGAGGACGATAGCTTATGATTCTCGAAAGCTAAATCCACATGAGAAGAACTACCCCACTCACGACCTCGAGTTAGCAGCGGTTATTTTTTCTTTGAGGATTTAGAGGCATTATCTTCTGGGGGAGTAGTGCACTCTTTTCACTGACCACAAGTCACTTCAGTATCTCTTCACATAGAAGGATATGAATATGAGACAAAGACGATGGTTAGAATTTGTGAAGGATTACCAGTTTGACATACAATATCATCCTGGTAAGGCTAACGTGGTGGCAGAGCGTTGAGTCGATGACCTACTGGAGATGCAGATGAGACTTGGAAAGCTAAATGGAGTGAGCTGCAGCAGGAGGATGAGATAGCCAGGGCATTCATGGCAGTTATGACTATCACTCCCGAGATCGTGATGCGAGTAGTGAGAGCTCAGGAAGAGGACCAATTCTGTCAGGACAGGGTGAGATAGTTATTAGCCGAGGGCGCGGATTCTTACTCACTCAGTTCAGAGGGAGGTCTACGATTGAATGGGAGGCTAGTAGTACCCGGAGATGAGGAATTAAGGCAGGCAATGATGACTGAGTCTCACAGTTCCAAATTTGCGATACATCCAGATGGGTACAAGATGTATCAAGGTATGCGGCAACAGTATTGGTGGTCTGGTATGAAGCAAAACATGGCAGAGTTTATCTCGAAGTGCGCTACATGTCAGCTGGTGAAAGTTGACTATCAAAGACCTTGAGGAATGCTACAACCGCTAGATATTCTCGTGTAGAAGTGGGAGAGTATCTCGATGGACTTTATTACTATACTACCGACATCGCAGAGAGGTCATGATTCCATTTGGGTGATAGTGGATCGGATGACCATGGTAACCTATTTCTTGTTGGTACGTACTAATTTTGATATGATGAAGTATGCGCAACTTTTCATTACAGAGATCGTTAAGATCCACGGGGTTCCTATTAATATTGTGTCTGACAGAGATAAAGTGTTTATATCGCACTTTTGGCAGAGATTTCAGGAGGCCATGGGCACATATTTGCGATTGAGTACGGCATACCATCCGTAAACAGACGGGAAGACTGAGAGGGTAAATCAGATGCTCGAGGAAATGTTGCGAATTTGTATCCTAGACTTTGGTGGAGGATGGAACAGATATCTCCCACTGTTAGATTTTGCGTATAATAACTCTTACCAATTCACTATCGACCTGGCACCATTCGAGGCACTTTATGGGAGGCCTTGTCGTTCATCCGCCTATTGGTTGAAGGGGGGGATAACAAGCTATTGGGGCCGGAGATGATACAGGAGACTTCTTCCAAAATAGAATTAATTCGGGGACATATTAGGATCGCTCAAGATAGGCAGAAGAGTTATGCTGACGCCGGTAGGAGACACGTGGAGCTTAAGGTGGGCGACCAGGTGTTGATTCGAGTATCCTATGAAGGGGATTATGAGATTTGGCAAAAAGGGGAAGTTAGCATCGAGTTTTGTAGGACCGTTCCCTATTATTGAGAGGGTGGGGCCGGTAGCATACAGATTGGGACTTCCAGATCATCTTCAACGAATACATGACGTGTTCCATGTGGTGTCCCTAAAGAAATACAGGAGGAGCGAGAGAGCCTTTTGGCACGTCCCACTAGAGGAGATTGATTTGCAGCAGGATGTCTCGTATGAGGAGAGACTTGTATCTATTCTGGATCATAGCAAGCGTAAACTTCGATCCAAAGTACTGCCATTAGTGCGAGAGCGGCGGGGTCACCACAATACTGATGAGTCGACTTGGTAACGGGAAGACGATATGCGAGAGTAATATCTAGAGTTGTTCACCACAAGTATATTCTAATTTTGAGGACAAAATTTCTTTGTAAGGGGGGAAGTATGTAATACCCCGTATTTCTACATATTTAGAATTTAATTAATGGTGCGTTTAAATAGAAAATACGGACCATATATTTAAATAACATGAGTAGAGTACTTTAATGTGATCGAGTTACGAAAAATGACTTGTGAATAACTCGTGAATAACTCGTGAATTTACCTTACGTCATAACGAGTGATATGGGCGTATATGATTTAAATCTTAACCGAGAGCCAAACATGGGCTAACGAGAGGTCGAGATAAGAAATATTATATGAGTGACTCAAATGATAATTTAGAGGTCACGGTTAGCTCCGGAAGGGTCAAAATAGTCAAAATAGTATACCCAGGGGTACTAGTTGGGTCCCGGGACATCTTTGGGCTAAGTCGGGACCATTCAGGGGCATTTTGGTCCTTTAAAATATAGGAGTGGGAAGACCTACGAATTTTGGAGTCTTTTATCATCTGATTAAATAAGGAATTAGGGTTAAAAACCTCATAACACACGGAGAGTCCATTACAGAGAAAAGAGAAGTTATTCTCAAAGCATAAAAAGAGAAGTGTGAGAGATTTAAATAAATCCTTGAAACTCAAGCAATTGAAGAGTGTAGATTTAAAGAGACAAACAATCAAACTCTACAACAACCACAAAATCAAATCATCTCTGAATCAAGGCAAGTAGTTATTTACAAAATCTAAATCTGAGTTATAATATCCATGTATACGATGTGTAGAATAAATGATTTTTGAATAATTCTTGAAGGAAGATTTTATATATGTTTGGGATAGGACTTGCATGTAGTTAGATTTACATCTGTAGAGGATTAAATTACATAAGAAATATGATTCCTATTACGAAATATAAATCTGGGTATATGATGATTTAAGATAAAGAAACCATATATCTAGGGTTTTGAGAAGTTAAGAATAATTGTGGTTCTTGGACGATTTTCATGAAGATTTGATGATATATTAACATTAGGAATAGTCTATATCCATATAAAAAGTAATTGGTGATGTTAGTAGAGAGTTCCAGAAGATTTAATGCAGTTTTGAGTGGTTAAAACTTAAGAAAGACGAAACAGGTAGAAGTTGCCCAGAACAGTCGATCGATCGACGATGAAGATTGATCGATCGATGTTCATCAGTCGATCGATCGATGATGAAGGTCGATCGATCGACCCCTGCTATTTCTTGAAAAATCTTATTGAGTGAATTTTCTTTGATGGTCGTCACTTATTGGGAAGTTAAGAGTGGTTTTATACCTATCGTAGGACTTGATAAAGACCAATAGGTAGAGGGTGGAGACCCATCATAGTCATTTAAAGAAAGACTTAGAAAATGACTAGATAAGCAAAGAATGAATGGGTCGAGTATCGAAAATGCTGAGTTTAAGTTACGAAGGGAGTTAACATGAATTCAAAATAATTATCAGTAGGGTAGAGATGAATTAACTACTTAATTAATTGTAGGGGTAACTAGGGCCCTTAGAGTAGTGCATATACTCAATTAAATGCGATAGTGAAAATAAATCGTAAAATAACAAGTACGGTGAATATAAGAGAATAAAATATTACGTACGAACATGATTGATAGATCGGGTGTGTACCTACTGAATTGTATGAACTTTTAGGTTAAGAGAATTATACCTAAATTGATTATGTTAGGGTAGATGAGATATTCCGAACTAACATAGAGTTACTATATGTTTGGGGTCGATGAAGAATGTTGAACCGAACCTTAAAACTGGTGTCGTGATGAAAGAGTTCCAAAATATGTGTATATATATAAATAGTTGGGGTCGTTGTATTATTCCGAACCAACTCTTACTTAGGGTCGATGAGTTATTCCAAACCAAGAGTCATTTATGTGTGTTATAAGGACATATTAGTGATAACTAATATTTAGTATATGTCGTGTAATAAATGTATACTGTAGGTATAATCTACTGACATGAATAGTAGATAATAAGATGGGCTGATAATATTTTAGTAATAATTAAGTGGTGAGACTTAATTATAGAAGAAGAACAAAGATAACAAGAAATGAATAAGTTATCTATGTGTAAAACATATGAGATATGGACTATTAAAATACTGCCTATATGATATGGTGACTTAGAGAGTAGATAAGCCCAGTGGAGTATTCTAGTCTAGTTAGCTTAGGTAGTATAGCTAGATGGACAAAGTACCAATGTTTGGCGTGCACTATAGGAGAGGGGTGAGGTAACTCTAGAGAGTGTACGAAATCTTAACATGTATAATCAATAACTCGTATTTATGATAGATTCTTGCACAATATTTTTAAATGTTTTGAGTACTAACTCTTACTATGTAAAATCCTTTTAAAAACCTTTTAGGTGCCCATCCACAGGGACACCTAGCATGACTTAATTCTAGGGATTTTGGAGCTGCAGCACATGTGGATGTTGCAGGGCTTGCTTAGACGATTCTTTTATTTCAGATCTAGTGTAAGATCTCAGTTTTAGTACTCTCGGTTTGGGGACTTGTTGTCCAATCTTTACATTTGTAGTATCTGATATCTTGGATTTGTTTAGTTTTATTTTAGCCGTGGTTTTTGGCGAAACTTTATTTCATTCAGTTATTTATGATGATTGGTTTAGTACTGTTTTAATTAGATTGTTCCGCATGAGTTGTTTTATCTTTTTAATGAAGATAAAATTTGGCACTAGCTTAATTTCACTTAAGTGATTAGTAATTAAAAAGTTTTCGACAGTGATGCTAATAATGAAACATTTAAGAAACCTGTTTTAAATTAAATTAAGGCTTGATCACCCAAGTTTTAATTAGGTGGGGTGTCACAAAATAGAGGTTTGATCGGTTAAAAGATGTGTAATCCGTAGAATAAAAGTTGCAGAATATGGGTTGATATCTGGGTGATCGATCGATCGACCCATGAAGCTCGATCGATCGACTAATCGATCGATCAACCTAAGACCTTCGATCGATAGACCTCCCCAGAAAAGATGAACTTGTTCCTTTTTTATTCTTGATTTAATCCCAAAACTTTTAGGAACCTTTAGTGATTATTAATTGAACATAATGGGACTTATGGAAGGGCATTAGGCCATAGGTAAGAACCTAATTAATATTATTATGTTTGGGATTTAGTTGGAAAGAATTTTATTAATTAATCCAATGAATTACGGCTGATAGATTCACAATTTGGATTGTGATTCATTTATATGAAGATTAAGGATCGGACCATTAGGGAGGGGATCATTTGAATCACCTAAAAAATCTTAAGTCCGTATGTGAGATTAATCCTAAGTGAAGTAATATATGGTTAAGAGAGAATAGGTTTTATCGAATATGATTCTAATTAACGATGAGTTTAATTCGCAATAATTTGAGGAGTATGTTGACATGGACCAGTAAGGTATAAGTGAGTTTCTTACTGGATATATATCAAGGAAAACTTATTTTAATCTTCGAGTAATAAGTTAGGCTAGGGTATATAAAATAAAGAAGTAAAGTCATAATCTTGAATACGTAGGATTTGATTGATAAAAATACTACGTATGGGAATTATCATATGGTTGTGTGAATGCCTTATGGATGTTATATTTATATAGGTGTGATGAATACCTATAATATTATTTGTATGTATGACATACCTACACAGCTTGTTATCGGGGTGGAGGTTTCGGTTTGTGGACAGTCTTATCCTTGAACGCCCAATTAGGAGGGATTTTAGATTCGTACCCTGAGCATAGGACCTTGGACACGTGTTATCAGTGTAATGATTGTTTCGACGGTTGAATGGGAGTGTAGGTATGTGCGTGACCCATTTGGCGAGGAGTATGCTCGCCTCCAATATATTTGTGTTATGATATGATTCGTGAGAGAGACCGAATCAATAGTCCTCTATACAGTGACATTATGTATTAGGACATGATAGCAGAGTATGCATGCACCGCAGCTGTGACTGGGGAGGTTCCGTATTAGTATATATATAATTAATGTGATATTATATATATAAACTGTGATGTAATCTACGGTGTGACATTGTAGATATAAAGATGTAATCTTCTGTGTGAAATTGTACATTAAAAATATAAACTGTGATTTAATCTATTGTGTAATGTTGTAGATAGAAGTCAATAATCAAATCTGAATTTAATTAAGTAAGTGAACACTTAATTCCAAGGTTGTAACAAGACTAGTTCATATTAAAGAGAAATGAATATGAATAATTATATTACGTATGGTATGAGACATACGGGTTTATGATACGGGTTAGAATTATGTTGTGGAAATTAGTTAGGAGGGAACCTTAACTAGGAAGTTACTGAGATACGATAGGTGCACTCTAGATGAGAGGTGAGAATTCTCAAGAGAGAGCCCAAGAAACTAACATGTACATAATAAATGTTTATTTGTAATTGTTAAGCACTTGTTATTTTTAAAATCTTTTACAATCAGGCTCTGACCCGTTTCTAAGCATATTCTCTTCTCTACTATATCTTGTACATCAGGTATCTAGCAACAGAGATGCCCAACATAGATTATGGATGTTCCGATGGATTATAGCTACTAGTAGAGATGCGGATTTTGTTTAGACACTTCCTTTCTGTTGATTCACTCATCTGTAGCGTCTACTTCATTTAGGGCATGTCGCCCAGGATTCTAGAGGTTGTAATTATTTATGTAAGCATTGTGTTTATTAGTTTTATTTAGTGTAAATGTTATAATTTAACTAGAGAGTTATTCCAGTCACATTTGTTCTTATTGTAGTTAATTCAGTTGTGATGTGTTATTGTATATTATTATTTTGTGTCGTGGAATGGTTTTAATTAAATTAAAAATGGAATTTTTTTTTGACACTTAGCTTAATTAACTATTAGGTGATTAATAAAGAATTTTTTTTCGACAGTGACGCTGAGAATGAACCAATTGGATATTGTGATTCAATTAAATAAAGGACTGATCACCCGATATTTAATTAGGTCGGTTGTTACATACGAGGAAAAACCCAATCGGGAAACAAACCTCGGATGACCCAGGCCAGACAATCACTATGACAATGGTTTTACAAAGTCATAAGGTAGTCTTATACAAGGACTCGATCCATCCAGGAGACTTGACGCTCCTCTGATCTTCTACCAATCTTCACAGTGCTCATGCGGCGATGCTCATCCACAATAGTCGCCTCACTGATGATGCTGGAAATAGCACCACCCTTCAAGGTGTTTGTAAGCTCATATCAGTGATAACAATGGCAGCTCAAGTATATGCTATATATAAGATATTGAGATGAGGAGAAGAGGATGGACACCAATATATATAAGTGGTTCAGCCAATTAGGCCTACATCCACTATGCAAGTGAGTGAGTAAGAGCAATAGAATAAGGCACGAACGACCATGTATACAATGTCTCAAACTTTCTCTCTCTACTGTGTAAAATGACAGAGTTTCATCTAGGGTTGTAATTTTGGATCCCCTTACAAGGTAGAAGATGACCTCTATATATAGTGCTTGGGGGTGCAATGTGCCCCTCAAGCATACAATGAGCATGTGCATGAACATCGAGCCAATATGAGAGTGACACCTGGCTGATCTCAACTAAGTAATGATGACCTCAATATTCCCTCATGTGGAGGGAATAATTCGGTTACAACAGATTTATCCACGTGTTCCAGGTTATACAAGAATGTGTAAAAGCTCGGTTGTCCTCGGGTGATACCAACC
Organism: Sambucus nigra; assembly: GCA_949130495.1. Classification (NCBI taxonomy): domain Eukaryota; kingdom Viridiplantae; phylum Streptophyta; class Magnoliopsida; order Dipsacales; family Adoxaceae; genus Sambucus; species Sambucus nigra. The sequence goes on along the minus strand of OX422210.1, from coordinate 653,036,319 downwards.
TCGAACTGGAAGAGTACGAGGATGGTGAAGTCTGGAAACTGCTTAATCAGAGGTTGTCCGCGATGATATTGGATCGGTAGGAGAGCCTAGGTAAGGTAGGTAGAGTTGTGATGTGGGCATGGGCCGAGGTAATGGTGGAGTAGCAGGAACGTCGGCTGATTCCCAATCGAGGCTGATTATGATGATTGTGTAGTCTTTACTTCCTCGGCTTACTCCCAGCCGAGGTTGATGTATGATGGAGGCGCGATGTCGGCTCTGGCCAACCTGATGGATTACTATCTGCATAGACCATGAGGACCTCAGCTGTTGTCTGGCTGTGAGGCAACTAGTAACATCGGCCATGGCCGACCTTGCTTAAGACGACACCGTTGGTCGCCAATCTGGGGCCCTTCTAACCTCGGCCATCTCCCTGGCTGAGGTTAGTGTCTCTGAGCTGTTGGGTACATATAGGGCACATCAATCACCCCCAGCCCTTAGTTACCTGTGTGATCAGGTGCCTAAGGGGTATGTTTGTCCGAGGTTGGATTTCTTTAGGTGCCAATATTTTCTTGACAAGTGTCAGCTTCTGAAGGTGGTTGTGTACTTGGCAAGTGCAATGATTATGGTCTTTTGGGTTCGTAAGGAAATGATGGGCCTTGGGATGCATGCACGTGGTTTGTAAGGGTTTTAACCCTTTTCTCTCTCTTTCTTCTTCATTCTCTTTCATTCTCCCGCCTGAACCTTCTTTGAATTCTCTCTCTTCCAGATCTTGATCAAGGGTGCATTTCGTGGAATTTTCATGCCAATCTTCCCACTCTTCACTTAATACTTCATCAGGTATTGCATATTACCCCTTCTTTACCATTTATTCACCCTTATTTTCCTATTTATTGCATTTTTCGATCTCAGTTTGAGTTTTCGGTAAGTTTTATGAGTTTTCCGTTAGGGTTATGAGTTTTTCGGTAGCCCTTATTCTTGATTGTCCTTAATAATTCTTATTTAAAATACCAGCTCGATCCTTAGTTAGGTTGGGTCAAGTTGTTTATTTTTAGCTTGAGTCCATAAGTGTAGGGTCGTCCCCGCATGCTCAGGCCCCTTTATCAACTCTTAGAGGAATTCCCTTATCTTAGGGAGAAAACCTTAGATAAAATTAAGCAAATAGAATGAGCCCAAGAGGAAGCTCGTAGGGCAGAGTTATTCCCTCTTAGGCCTATATTTCCACCACCTCTAAAAGTGTTATATCCTGAGCCATCTGTGCCTGCAGAGGTCCCAGTAGAACCCATTCCTATGTCTGAGTCTGAGTCGTCAACCTCAGACCCTATGTTTGTTGACTCTTTTGAAGAAGCCATGGATTATTCTGTCCGGATGGACCAAGCCCCTGATCAAGCCGAGGTTTCCAGTCGTGCCTCGTCTCAAAAAAGTTCTAGCACCTTGCACTCTTCCTCCGATGTTGAAATTATAGGGCCTAGCGTGGCTGTTCCCCCAATCCTTGACGTTATTCCCCTACCGGCCGCCACCGGAGCTGAGTTTACTCAGAGGTTTCCTGGTGGTGTTCCCTCGTCTGCTCAAGCCGACATTGACCCAAATGAGGATGACTGTAGTGAAAGCGATGTTTACACCTCTGAGGTGGCTGAGATAGAGAGCACTATCAGCGAGATCGACCATCTAGCCTTCAGACATCTGTACTCCATAAGTCCATCTATAAAACTTAGGAGACCTCTGAGGGACGAGAGGGCCTTTGGCGACCGAGATAGTGAGATCGGCTTATATGAGCAGATGTTCAAGTTAGGATTTCGTCTTCCCATTCATCCAATAATCAGGGCTATATTGTCCTACATTAACTTAGCTCCTTCCCAATTATCACCCAATGCCCGGAGGGTGATAATTGGAGCTATAATCTTATAGAGGGCATTCCATCATTCAGACCTTCCCATTCAGGTCTTCACAGGGTGCTACGTCCCCTCTTCTGCCAGGAATCATCCGAGTTAAGAAGATGTTGCAAGTTACCCAAACCTCGAACCATAATTGGAAACCATGCTACTTCTTCGTGTCAGGGCCATGGGAGTTTGGTCCCTGTGCCCCCTCTTCATCCTTAGAGCCGAGAATACCCCTGAGATGGGGAAAGGTGACAATGGTTGCTAGGGCTGACCCTGGGCTAAGCCAAAATAACCTTCAGAAGGTCAAAGACCTTCAGGATCAGGGGGAGCATGGTCTGCTGGTCAAGTATGAGCATTTGATAACCCCTTACTACCTCTCTGAGACTGTCCTTGTAGGGAGTCCTCTAACCGAACTCCGTAAGTTATTTTATTATTTCAACAAGTTATACCTCTGAATTTGTTATGTCTCTGATTTTTTGACTCAGACCTTTCTATTTGCAAAATGTCCCAAAGGAATTTCTGAAGACCTTTGGGAGATGGCAGCCCCTAGTCTTACCAAACTCGTAAAGAAAGTAGGTTTAACTGCGCCCCCTCCTCCTCCAATAACTTTGAGGGTTGAGGCCTCCAAGAAGAGGAGATTTACTGACCCTGCCCCTAAAGATCAGAGGCAGAAGAAGAAAACTCAACAGGGGGATCGTGCCATCCCCATCTCCTCTGAGGATGCATTAATTGCTCTTCTGGAGTAACTGAAGATTGGCGATAGTCTTATCAGCCAGATTTCGAAGGCCTTGGACGCTATTCGCTTAGTCATGACCGATTATGATAAACACTTCTGTCGCTCTCTGGATAGGCCTCTGCTGGCCGAGTTCGCCCTTCATCGATCTATCCAAGTAAGAATTTTTGCCTTTGTTCGAATAAGTGTAACCTCGTCTTTAAATCATACCAAACCTTGAACTGACATCTCTGTATGCATTATGTAGGGTCTCCTCACTATGCACCATTTTGTTGACTGGATACTGAGGAAACTTCCTCTGATTGAGAAGGTAAAAAAGGCCGAAAAGACCAAGGTTGTTCTAAACGCTGAAGTGGAGCGTCATAAGGCTTCCTTGGAGAAGTCTTAGGATAGCGCGAAGCGATTGGAAAAGGATATGGACAAGCTGAAGAAGGATCATAGCTCTGCCCTGAAGACTCAGGCTGACTCTCTTTAACACAAGGTCGATGTCGCTGTGAAGGTTGCCTTGGATGATGCCTCCGAGAAGATCTTAGAGGACTACAAGTTCTTTGATGAATTTGTCAGCTTCAGCTTCGAGTACCTCGAAAGGGGTGTTAAGGCCACTGGAAAATGGGCTGCAATGAAGGAGAAAGAATCAGGGAGCCTGGAATCCTCTGACTTCATAGTCCTAGGATACGCCGATCCTCGGTTTGCTCAGGCCTTACAAGAGTTCGAGGAGTAAGGAGGCACCGCCCCTACTGAGACTACTCCTCAAGAGAATACCGGGACTGAAGACGTTGGTCCTCAAGATGATGGGGTGGAGGTGACCAACCTCGACCAGGGAGATGCGGCCATGACAACTAACCCTGAGACCGCAGACACTTGAATCCACCTTGTAAAGATTTTGTAATTTTTAATTTTCGATTCAATCTGTAACCTCTGATGATAAATCCTTTTACCTTATGGCTTGTGATTCTTATCTTTATGCTACATTAACCTCTGAAGAGGGCTTTATTTCTTTAGTTGTTGAATGTTCTTTGAATGGTGTTATATGTCATGCAATGTGTTTGTGCTAAGGCCTGAAGCTTCCATATAATATTATCTTCATAAGCCCCATAAAAAAAATATTCACCAAATTAATGATGTCTAAGGTCTGAGGTCATCCAAGTGTGATGCCTTACCTCAGACCTTGTCACCAAATTATGATGTTTAAGGTCTGAGGTCATCAATTAAGATGTTACCCTTGTAAAATATTCACCAAATTAATGATGTCTAGGGTCTGAGGTCATCTAAATATGATGTCTCCTCAGACCTTGTCACCAAATCATGATGTTCTAAGGTCTGAGGTCATCCAAGTGTGATGCCTTACCTCAGACCTTGTCACCAAATTATGATGTTTACGGTCTTAGGTCATCAATTAAGATGTTACCCTCGTAAAATATTCACCAAATTAATAATGTCTAAGGTCTGAGGTCATCAACTAAGATGTTACCCCCATTAATTTTTCACCAAATTATAATTTCTAAGGTCTGAGGTCATCCAAGTATGATGTTCACCTCAGACCTTGTCACCAAATTATGATGTTTAGGGTCTAAGGTCATCTAAATATGATGTCTCCTCAGACCTTGTCACCAAATCATGATGTTCTAAGGTCTGAGGTCATCAACTAAGATGTTATCCTCATAAATTCTACCACTAGATCATAATGAACCAAGAATTGATACTGGAACTGATCTTCTCATTTATAATCTCTTCACAAGATGATACATTTTCATAGAAACTCTTGCAACATCATATGTAATACTTTTTTAGATGATCAGCATTCCAAGGGTTGGAGAAAGTTTCCCCTTTAAGGTTTTCTAGCCTGTAGGTCCTGGGTACAACCTCCTCGGTTACTTTGTAAGGGCCATGCCAATTGGGGTGGAGCTTATTTTCCTTCTGTAATGTCTTCTTCAGCACTAGGTCTCCCACGGCTATGGGTCTTGATTTTACCCTTTGATTGTAGAACTTTGATGTTCTCCGCTAGTAAGTTGCATGTATGATCTCTGCGTCTTCCCTTCTCTCTTTAATCAGGTCTAAGTCAAATCTTCTCTCCTTCCCATTCTTCTCAGGGTCGTAGGTCTGAACCCTATGACTGGGGAGCCCTATCTCTATTAGTATGACGGCCTCTGAGCCATGTTCTAACATAAATGGGGTTTCCCGTTGGTGTCCTAGCCGTTGTTCTGTAGGCCCATAACACAACATAAACCTCTTCAGTCCATCTTCCCTTAACTTCTTCTAACCTCTTTTTAATCCCGTCGAGGACAGTTCTGTTGCTGACTTCGGTCTGACCATTTGCCTGAGGTCGGCCAGGAGAAGAGAAAAATTATTTTATCCCAACTCTTTCGCAGTATTTTTCTAAGGAAGAATTCTTGAACTGGGTGCCATTGTCTGAGATGAGGGTGTTTGGGAGACCATATCTGCATATGATGTTCTTCCAGATAAATTGGAAGGTCTTCTACTCTATAATCATGATCATCGGCTCGACCTCTACCCATTTGGAGAAGTAGTCAATGGAAACTATTAAAAACTTGTAGTTGCCCGACGCTCTTGGTAAGGGACCTACCAAAGTCAATTCCCCATACTGCGAATGGACAAGGAGAACTTATTGACATCATAGGCTGATGAGGTTGATGGGGGATAGTGGAGGCATTTGTCACACCACTTCACATAGGTTGTAGCATCCTTAGCCAAGGTCGGCCACCAGTATCCCCGCATGATAATCCTCTTGGCTAAAGGTCTTCCTCCTATGTGACTGGAGAAATAACCCTCGTGCACCTCCTTTAAGACGCGGAGAACTTCTGTGGGATGGACACATCCGAGGAGAGGTAATGGAAATCCTTTCTTATATAGGACGTATCCTACTATTGAGAACTTTGCAGCTTTGTACCTTAGTTTCTTCCTCTCTAGCTTTGATTCCGACAACCCTCCCTCTCTGATGTATCTGATAAGGGGATCCATCCATGAGTCTCCTAAGTTCAAATTGAGGCAAGTGTTACTAACGTCTTCCTCTTCAATGGTCACCTTGGGTAGGATCTCGACTGGAACTGTCCTTCTGATGCCTGTCCTTATTACTGAAGCCAACCTTGCTAGTGCGTCTGCGTGGTTGTTATTTTGTCGAGGTATTCTCTTCATCTTTACCTCTTCGAAACCTTCTAATATCACTCTTACCCTCTTCAGGTATTTAGCCATCCTTTCATCCTTGGCCTCATAAACCCCCAACACTTGGTTAACAACCAAACTTGAGTCAGTGTGAAGCAGTAGTCGTCTTACCCTAAGGGTCTTTGCCAAGGTGAGGCCTGCTATCATGGCCTCATATTCTGACTCTTTGTTTGATGCCTTAAAGTTAAACCTTAGGACATATTCAATGTTAGTACCATCTGGGGCTGAGAGTATCGACCCCGCCCCGCTTCCACTTTCTCAAGAAGACCCATCAACAAAGAGGTTCCAGATGTCTTTATCTGATGAGAAGCCCCCTTCTATCATGATTCCCTACTTGAAGAGGTACCGAATTTCCTCATTCTCGGCTACTCCATTTCTGGCTTTCTTGGATACAACCTCTTCCAGGTCTCGTAAGATGTTACTGTTTAATCCCTTTGTAGCCTCTAGGTTATTCTCAATCTCGATCTCTTCCCATGTGAACTCAGCAACAAAATCTGCAAGTGCTTGCCCTTTATTGGCCACCTTGGGTTGATAAGTAAGGTCATACTCCCCCAACTTAATGGCCCATGTCATCAATCTACTCGACTTCTCGGGTTTGTGGAGGACCTGTCTTAATGGGGAGTCTGTGAGGATGACCATAGAATGGGCTTGAAAATAGGGCTTCATCTTCCTAGAAGAAGGTATCAAGGCGTAGGCTAAGTTTTCCATTCGAGGATAATTATGTTCAGACCCTTGAAGGGCCTTACTGTTGAAGTATACGGGCCTTTGAACCCCAATGTCTTCCCGTACTATGGATGCACTTATAGTTGATTCAGAGACTGCTATGTAAACATACAACTTCTCTCCCACTATGGGCCGAGATAAGAGCAAGGGAGATCCAAGATAGGACTTGAGTTGATTAAAAGCCTCATCACACTCTTTGTCCCACTCGAAGGCCTTTCTAAGCACCTTAAAGAACGAAATACATTTGTCCGTCATCCTGAAAACAAATTTGTTGAGTGTAGCTACTCTTCTAGTGAGCCTCTAAACATCCTTGATGCTTCTTGGTGTCTTCATGTCGAGCAAAGCTTTAATTTTCTCAGGTTTTGCCTCTATTCCTCTCTGATTGACAATTAATCCAAGGAACTTCCCAGCACCTACCCCGAAGACACACTTCGCAGGGTTGAGTTTCATTTTATACAAGTCCATGGTATCGAAGGTCTTTTCTAGGTCTTCCACGTGAGTGCAGGCCTTTAAGATCTTCGTCAACATATCGTCTACCTACACCTCCATAGTTTTGCCTATTTGAGCTTCAAACATCTTATTCACAAGACGTTGATACGTTGCCACTGCATTTTTCAATCCGAAGGGCATAACCTTATAGCAATATGTTCCTTTGTCCGTGATGAAGGCTGTCTTCTCTGAGTCTTCAGCATCCATGAAGATCTGGTTGTAGCTTGAATACGCGTCCATAAAGCTCATGAGCTCATGCCCTGCAGTGGAATCTACCATCTGGTCGATCCGAGGTAAGGGATAACATTCTTTTGGGCAAGACTTGTTCAGGTCGATAAAGTCTACGCACATCCTCCATTTTCCATTGGCTTTGGGCACAATGACTGCGTTTGATAACCACTCTGGATATATAACTTCCCTTATAAACTTGGCCTCTTCCAACTTTATTACTTCTTCCCGGATGACATCGTACTTTTTCCTAGAGTAAACTCTTCGTTTTTATTTGATTGGCTTAGCATCCTTAGTCACGTTGAGTTTATGGCACATAACTTCAGGGTCGATGCCAGGCATGTTTGTGTGGCTCCAAGAGAAGATACTCTGCCTCTTCTTCAAGAAACTTATCAGCTCTTCCTTGATCTACGCTTTTAAGTCTTTGCCGACCTGGACAGTTTTTTTCGGTTCGTCCTCATTGAGGACGATGGATTCTACCTCTTCCGCGGTCTCTCCTTTCTTTAACTTTATTTCATCTCTAGGGTCCAGTGTATCAATGCTATATGTGGTAGTTACTCTCTTATGGGCCTCTCTCTCTTCGGCTGAGTTGAAGTAGCATTCTCGTGCTATGGTCTGGTCACCCTGTACTTCCCCTACCCCATAGAGGGTCGGGAATTTAAGTATCTGGTGGACCGTCGACGACACGGCCTCAAACTCCTTAGGGGCCACTCTTCCTATGATGAGGTTGTAGGCCGAGAAGACGTTTTTGTCCATAATAAAAAAAAATTAATCTTTCGGATCAACCTCTTAGGCCACTCATCACCCATTCGCACGTCCATCTCATACATGCCCAACGGGTGGACCTTTTCACCGCTGAAGCCCATTAACTGATGATGATAGGGTACCAGCCTAGCTCTGCCTAGGCCAAGGCTTTTTAAGCAGGTCCAAAACATCGCATCTGCTGAACTTCCTCCATCTACGAGGATTCTCTGTACCTCGCATCCATGCACCCTTGTTGTGATTACTAAAGGGTTATCATGCGGAGCTAGGATGCCTTTGAAGTCGAGTCGGGAGAACCCAACTATAAGATTGTCCATATCCACCTTCTTTCTCTTCTGCTTGGTTTCGGAAGACGTTAGATTTACCATGACACACCCCAACCCAATTACTTATAATTATGTCTGAAAGTCAAAGTGAGTCAAACCATAATTAATCTAACCAAACCATAAACACGAGTTTTGATTTCAGAGTCATCATTGTAAATCCATATAACTGAAAACCTTTTTACAACATCAAAGTAGTCATGCCCATAAAAACTTTCATGAAGGATAAGTTAACTTAATTACATCATTTACATTTACACAAAATTATTGTTTCTCCCATTCCTGGCTAACCCAACCTGACCTCCTAGATTTGGCAGTGACATCGCGTTACCTGAAAAATGTGAACATAGGAACCGTGAGCAAAATAGCCCAGTGAATGTATCACTACTCTACTATTGCATGAATTTAAATGCAATAAATCATGTCCATATAATTATGTATTAACTTATCCGGCTCATTCATAATGAATGACCAACTTTTCCGAATCATGATTCACATATACTGTCTAAATAGACAATTCTCCCCCATTCCTGGTCGAGGAGTAACCCCTTGTCATTAATAGACAAATATCCCCCATTCCTGGTCGAGGAGTAACCCCTCATTTCGGTAAACCGAAATGAACAATTTTATATTCATAACATTATGATCACATTTGTAACAGTATACAAATACATCATTCCAGTGAGTACACTCACCTTGGGTTGTCAACTACGTATTCAGGTTTCCTTCTGGTGGAGCTGAACTGGCTTTATTAGACCTTACACCTGTCAATACAACTAGATCAGTACTGAACCTCAATAATAAATATTATCCTAACATAATTATGTAACTTTCCATGACTATACATCAACAATATAATTCCAATTAAGTCACATTCCATAAAACATAGGTAAAGGCAAAACAATGATATACATGTTGATAAAGTTATGAACATTCAACCGTAGGAAATACCTCATAAGGAATTTATAACCAAAGTCAAGTAAACATGAAATTATACTTCTCAATGTATATACACATGAAACACGTACTCAAAGTACCCTTTGTAAGGACGAAATACAAACATTCATTTGAGGAGTATCCAATGTGGCCTGAAATTATTGTCATACATACTTAACCATCCTATATTTCTAAATTGTATAAATGAAGGGGTACAACCTTATCAACATGAAAACATATATGAATATACTATCCATTACAAGTGACGGTGTAATTTTTCAAGCTTCCTAGGTCAAGTTATGACCATTTCTCTACAACACAAGAAATCTACCCTACAAGCTCCTCTATTGATCCTTCGAATTCCCAGAATTTTCATAATTTTTATACAGTATAACTTTCCATGATTTTCAACAAACTTTCATTAGACATACTGAATAGTACATAATTAAAGTTTCATAATATTTGGACTTCATTTGCTATCTCAAAATATTGATCAAACTCAGGGCATACCGAAATCAAGTATAGAAACAGAAACTACGTACCAACTTGAAATCATCATTACGGACTAACCACAAGGAGATAAATTCTAATTTTCAGATATTATCTGAATATATGAGTCTAATTTCATTTGCAATTGGAATTTCTCAATTCCAGTAATCACACAAAGAGATATGAAGATTTGAATACAAGGAGTTTCAACACAAAGCAATTTTAAGGGTTTCTACACTCAACTTAACATAAGCTTGCATCTAACCATACATATATATAAAGGGCTGAAACTTTCGTAAAATTATGATGATTTATATCATATAAATCAGTAATATAAGATGAATAACAATAATTACAATTAGGATTACCTTCAGGGCTTTTTACGTAATTTCTACGGATTTTTCTACACTTTTTCTCCTTACTTTTCTTCCCTAACTTCTACTTTCTCTTTCCCTAAGCTTAAAACTCTTTCATGGCTGGTTTTGGCTGAAGGATAAGGATATTTCAAGGGTATAAGGTCGGCCAAGGATGCCTCCCAAGCCAACCAATCAAATTAAACCATTTGGTTTAATAGAAGACAATTTACCACTTAAGGGAATTGACATATTTGACCCTTCTCGTAATTTCGACCTAACTTCTTCCTCGAGCATCCGTTTGATGCACCGTTTGTTGTGTTACGACCCTAACTCACATGTATACAACTATGTAGTTTTCACATCAAGTCAATTGTAATGTTACAATGGTCAAAACTAGTCTTAAACAGGAACATTTCTATCGAAAATAACCAAATCTTGTGTTCGTACATAACTCGACATTTCATGATTTATGAAAGTAGGATTAGACTAAACATAAGCACTTAATATTAGATATACTAATAATAAATTATTCATATCACATAATATAAACATGATTTAAATATAATTTATCAAAATTATATTCGGGTTGTCACATACCACTTCTGGCATGGCCACTGACTTGGCTTCTGCCATATGAGCTTTTCGATCAGCCACTTCAGAACTGCTCCCTGCGAGTCCTACACATATGGTGTTAACACCAAAGGAGATCATACCGACCCTCTTCACCGAGGCATTGTCATCTTTTGGTGGGAGATCTGGATCATCCTCATTATCACCTTCCGAGTCATCGTCTCTTCTTGTTGGAGTATTGTCACGACATCTGTCGTTTCTCTTTTTTTTAGGGTCCTCTCTTCCCCTTTTAGGAGCCTTGCCATTAACATACTTCCTCAACTTTCCTGATTTCAACATCTTTTGGATCTCATCTTTCAAGGCGAAGCACTTATCTATAACATGGCCATGGTCTTGGTGGAACTCGCACCACAAGTTCTTATTCCTCTTATGTGGAGCAGCCTTCAGCTTCTCAAGCCATCTCAGTGACCTGTCATTCTTGATCTCATTCAGGATGTGTTCACAACTCACAGTTAAAGGGGTATAGCGTGCGAACTTATCATCGGATGATCTCTTATTTCCATCCTTCTTTCTTTGGGACTTCCCGCTGCTACCGCCATTCTCATCCTCGTATTTTACAGCCATGGCCTCTTCAGCGTTCATGACCCTGTCCGCAGTTACCAATAGTTACGCCATGGACTTGTGAGGGTCTTTCGTAAGTTTCCATAACAACTTCCCTTTCTGTAGACCTCCTATGAGGGCGGTCATGGCTATATTCTCTTCGTAGTCTTCAACCTCGAGTTTTTCTTTGTTAAATCTAGAAATATAGTCCCTTAGGTTCTCGTTCTTGGCTTTCTTGACATACAACAAATGGGTAGTCTTCTTTTAAGGTCTTACCCCAAAACAGAAGTTGTAAATGAACCGTTCAGCCAAACCCTTAAAGTTCTCTATTGAGTTCTTCGGAAGAGAGGTAAACCAGATGTGTGCAGCTCCCGTCAAAGTCCCGGAGAAGGCCCAATATTTCATCTCATTTGGTATTGAGTAAATATCCACCGCATATTGGTACATCTCAATATGATGTACAGGGTTGGTGCTACCATCATACTTGGGACACACCGTAGGTGGCTTGAACTTAGCAGGGGTAGGGAAGCTCACTATCTTAGCTACGAATGGAGAGCCTTATGAGAAACCTCTTTGCAGTGGGTACCGACTTTTAATGAGGTCTCCTATCTTGTCCTCAAGACGTTGGATGGAGTCATCCCATGGTCTTGCAACGTCAGCCTGGCCGAGGTTATCCCCAGCCACCTCCAAGGGGTGGACTGAGGGTTCCCCAGTCGCACCACAACGTCATTCGTTGGCCTCTTCCTGGTTCATACCTCATCTCGTGTTAGGTCGGCCTTGATGAGGCCGACGTTGGCCATCTTCCCTTTGTGAGCCAGCTACACTTCTCGACCTAGATAACCTCTGTCGTAGGTCATTTACTGGGCCGAGCCTTTCGAAGGTCGACCCTCTGCTTAATCGATCAAAAGCTGACCCTCTTTGTTGGGATTCTTCACCTCTTCTGCCTCCACAACCTCGGCTCTGCTGGATAGGACGTACTGTGTTATTTGAAACCTCATACGGCTCCCAATAATCTTATGGGGCATCTTCTGCCTACAAATCATCACACCTATCCCCAGGGCAAGGGTGTCCTCCCCTCCCCAGATGCAAACGTCTAGGGTCAGTAACGTCCTTCCTCCGCTGAAGCGTAGGTTGGTCTTTTCACGGTGCCTAGGGTGGTCCCCTGGCATCAGGATGAGGCTGAACAGCCACCGGAGTGATCATCTCCGGTGAGACCCCAAGTGGTCTCATCATATTCTGACTGAGTTGTGAAAATTTCTCCTTCATCGCTTATTGCGTTGCAGCCAAATACCTCAAGGCTGCTGCCACTTCTGCCATTTCAGACTGAGGCGGTGCCTGGCTAGAACTAGGCCCTCCAGCACCAAGCGGTGGAAGAGGTGGCGGTAATTCCAGTGTCATGTGTTAACACTAAAGATCTTGTAGAGTAAATGAGCTTTGTACCTTGATATACCTCTTTCATTGGTGAAGCATCTCCACACAAGGGGTGAGGCCTGGTTCACCACCAGATTCTTCGGTGAGGTTAAGCAAAAAATGAGGAAGAGATAGCTTCTCGTTCCCACAAACGGTGCCAAAATGATGATGATGGAAATAGCACCACCCTTCAAGGTGTTTGTAAGCTCATATCAGTGATAACAATGGCAACTCAAAGTATATGCTAAATATAAGAGATTGAGATGAGGAGAAGAGGATGGACACCAATATATATAAGTGGTTCATCCAATTAGGCCTACATCTACTGTGCAAGTGAGTGAGTAAGAGCAATATAATAAGTTTCGGCAACCATATATACAATCTCTCAAACTTTCTCTCTCTACTGTGTAAAATCACAGAGTTTCAGCTAGGGTTATAATTTTGGATCCCCTTACAAGGTAGACGATGACCTCTATATATAGTGCTTGGGGGGTGTAATGTGCCCCTCAAGCATACAATGAGCATGTGCATGAACATCGAGCCAATATGAGAGTGACACCTGGCTTATCTCAACTAAGTAATGATGATCTCAATATTCCCTAACGTGGAGGGAATAATTCGGTTACAAAATATTTGTCCACGTGTTCCAGGTTATACAAGAACGTGTAGAAGCTCGGCTGTCCTCGGGTGATACCAACCTCGGCGTGGAAGAGTACGAGGTTGGTGAAGTCTGGCAACTTCTCAATCATAGGTTATCCGCGATGATCTTGGCTCAGTAGGAGAGCCTAGGTAAGGCAGGTGGAGTTGTGATGTGGGCCTGGGCCGAGGTAATGCTGGAGTAGCAGGAACGTCGGTTGATTCCCAACCGAGGATGATTATGATGATTGTGTAGTCTCTTCTTCCTCGGCTTACTCCCATCCAAGGTTGATGTATAATGTAGGCGCGATGTCGGATTCGACCGACCTGATGGATTACTATCTGCATGGACTATGAGGACCTCAGATGTTGTCTAGATGTGAGGCAACTAGTAACGTCGACCATGGCTGACCTTTCTTAGGAAGACACCGTTGGTCGCCAATCTGGGGCCCTTCTAATCTCGGCCATCTCCCTGGCCGAGGTTGTTGTCTCTGAGCTGTTGGGTACATATAGGGCACATCATCCACGAATGCCTCGTTGTCCACCGATACGCCCTTGTGTCGTCTACGATATTGAACACGAAAGTAACCTTCTTCGCTTCTACATCGCAAAACCATCAATGTTCAAGTGTTTAACAAACCCAACTTGGTGCAACAAAGATGACATAAAGATATGGTAATGATAACTCAAATCTTTGTAAACTCTAAGGATGTTTTATAGTGAAAAAATTTAGAAAACTTTGTGCAGCAAACTCTCTGGATTGTAAAATATTTTTCATACTGCACACACTTCGAGAAAATTAGGACACACCTTATTTATAATTATTTTAAGGCGATGTCATCTCGTTCGAGAGAGATACTACGTCGTTCTAACGACAGTATCTCTCGTTCGAACGACATCGTATGTCCTTTGAACGACAGTGCCCAGATTAGAGTCCAAACTAGCACAATCTATAATCCGTCCTTATCAGCTCTAAACGAAGTGTAAACAAGTCAAACACTTTTAAAATATTTTCTTTTTTTTAAATAACATCCTTATTTTTGTAATTATGCATTCAATTAAATTTCAATTAAACTTATGCATTCATACCTGAGGGGTCTCGGAATGCAATTAAACTCTGAAGACGAAGAAATGTGCACCAATTAAACTTCAACATAATTAATTCCTTGTAGCTTTGTCGCAACATCTTCAATTAATCTTCGACATGTCATAGTCTCTGAGTGGATCGTAACGATAAAAATCTACCTACGACTCAAACGTGTTTTTTTCCGAGAATAAATCCAAACTATACATAGACTCAATTGGAAATTTGATCCTTACATTTCCACCAAGTTAATGATGTTAACATAAACCATAATTTGTAATTTGAATTCACCAAATTATGGTGTTATATCACAAGTCCCCCTCTCATCATTTTGAGAGTGTATGGACGAGAGCCACCTCGTCCATACATTATCGTCTCGGGCGAGAGTTTTTTCCACCAAGTTAATGATGTTAAGATAAACCACAATAAATTGATTTCTGAATTTGAATTCACTAAATTATGGTATTATATCACACGTCCTCTCTCGTCATTTTCAGAGTGTATGGACGAGAACTACCTCGTCCATTCACTGTCGTCTCGACCGAGAGAGTGTTCCACCAAGTTAATAATGTTAAGATAAACCACGATAAAGTGATTTTTGAATTTGAATTCACCATATTATTGTGTTATATCATAAGTCCCCTCTCTTCGTTTTGAGAGTGTATGAATGAGAGTCACCTCGTCCATATATTATCATCTCGGCCGAGAGAGTGTTCCACTAAGTTAATGATGTTAAGATAAACCACAATAAAGTGATTTTTGAATTTGAATTCACCAAATTATGGTGTTTTATCACAAGTCCCCTCTCGTCATTTTGAGAGTGTATGGACAAGAGCCACCTCATTTATACACTGTCGTCTCGACCGAGAGAGTGTTCCACCAAGTTAATGATGTTAAGATAAACCGCAATAAAGTGATTTTTGAATTTGAATTCAGTAAATTTTGGTGTTATATCACAAGTCCTCTCTCGTTAGTTTGAGAGTGTATGGATGAGAACTACCTCGTCCATTCATTATCATCTCGGCTGAGAGATTGTTCCGCCAAGTTAATGATGTTAAGATAATATTCTCCCCTCTCGGAATTATAGAGAGTCTATAGACGAGGTTAGCCCCGAACAGACTGTCATGTCACCAAGAGAAATTAAAGTTACTTCACCACGAATAATGTTCCATAGCTTAGGATGAAACTATACATACAATCTGAACTGCTCATACAATAAAATAGGAGAGAACACTTGGAAATTTTTCATTCATAACTTTTTTTTCATACACTATTACACTGATAAAAGAAATTCATACAAAATTCCTACTGTCTTTTTTAGATGGTCAACATTCCAAGGGTTGGAGAATGGCTCTTCTTCCAAGTTCTCAAGTCGATATGCTCCCGGAACCACCTCTTCGATGAATCTGTAGGGGCCATGCCAGTTGGAACGGAGTTTGTTTGTCTTTTGCCAAGTTTTCTTCAAAATTAGATCCCCAACTACCAATAGTCGGGCCTTCACACTTTATTGTAGAATTTTGTTATTCTTTGCTGATAGGTGTCTTGCCTAACCTCAACATCTTCTTTTCTTTCTTTTATTAAGTCTAGGTCCAGTCTAAACTCTACAGTATTCTCATCTGAGTAGACGATCTCATCTATAACAAAGAAACTGATTTTCTTTGTGAGACACTTTGGCCAACAGTTCCCCATTCTAACTTCCATCTTATAGATTCCCAAAGGATGCACCTTCTCTCCACTGAAACTAGTGAAAGGTTGGTGATATGGGATAAACCTTTTCTTGCTCAACCCCCCAGATCCTTGTAGAAATTCTAGGGCATCACATCGGTCGAACAGCCACCATCGACCAATCCTGGGAACTTCATACCAATGCACCAAGGTGGTGATCACCAAAGGGTCATCATGTGGGGCTAAGATACCCTTAAAATCCAACCTCGAGAAACCAACAACTAGGGTATTCATATCAACTTTTTTTTCTCTTCACCTTCTTCGGCTCAACAACTTCCGAGTGCACCTATTTGGGCTTTAGAGGGAGAGATTTGTCTTCTGCCACATGAGCGTTCTTGTCAGTAATTTCCTTTCCACCACCTACTAGTCCTCCATAAATCATTTTAACTTCGAGAGAAATTATATTAAGGCGACCCTTGGGATCGGTGATTAAAGGTGGTAGGTCTGGGTCCGCTTTATCATCATCGTCTGAGGCATCTTTGTCTCGTTTAGTTGGAGCATCAGGCTTGATTTTATCATTCCACTTCATCCAGGTGTTGTCTCGAGCACCCTTTGAACTCCTCTTATCCACTTACTTCCTCAACTTGCGAACCTTGAACATTTTTTTAATCTCATCTTTTAGAGTGAAGCACTGTCAGTTATATGGCCGCGATCTTGGTGAAATTTACACCGCGGTCTCTTGTTCCTATTATGAGGAGGAGCTATCAACTTCTCTGGCCATCTCAATGACCGATCATTCTTTATCTTATTCAAAATATGCTCACAGCTGACTGTCAGCGGGTATAGTTAGCGAACTTATCATTCGCTGACCTCTTTTTCCCATCTTTATCCTTTGACTTCTGAAAATTAATTCCACTGCTTGATCCTTTCTCATTGTCTCCCTTGGCATCCATCGCCTCCTACGTATTCAGAAACTCTCGGCCCTAGTTAAGAGTTCGACCATAGATTTTGGAGGATCTTCGGCCAGCTTCCAGAGGAGCTTTTATTTTTACAATCCTCCCATCAGGGCGGTCATAGCAATACTCTCTTCATAATCTTCAACTTCCAATTTCTTTTTGTTAAAGTGGGCTTTGTACTCCCTCAGACTTTCATTCTTTACCTGCTTAACGTACAATAGGTGCGTCGTCATATTTTGGGGCTTCATTCCGAAGCAAAAATTATGTATAAACCTCTCCACTAACTTCTTAAATTTTTTTATTAAGTTTTTAGGGAGATAGGTGAACCACACATGAGCGACACCGATAAGTGTGCTAAAAAATGCTCGATACCTCATCTCTTCCGAGACTGAGTAGATATCAGTAAAGGATTGATACATCTCCACATGATGGATGGTATTAGTTCTCCCGCCATATATAGGTGTGACCACCGATGGCTTGAACTTAGCCGGGGTTGGATAACTCATAATTTTTGCCACAAAGGAGGAGCCTTCAGTGTAGCCCCTCTGCAAAGGATCTTGACTTTTCAGTATATCCCCTATATTGTCCTCCAATCACTGTACGGAATCATTCCAAGGCCTCTGGATCGCAGCAACAATCTCTCTCTCGACCTGAACAACATTGTCTCCAGCCCCTTCTTTATCAGCTAGACGAACTGAAGGCTCTCTAGCAGTAATTCTTTGTCAGCTATTCACCTCTCGTTGTTCCTAATCTCAACCTCGAGGAGGCCTATGATTTCCACATCTATCATTCCTTCTGAAGCCAGCGATGCTTCGAGATCTGGAGAGGCTATTCCTCAAGTCAGTTGTTGTTAGGCCGAGCTTATAAAAGGCTAACCCTCTACTTAGCCTGTCAAAAGTTAATACCCATGGCCTACAGTCTCGGCTCAGCCTGCCACTACGTCCTCTGCTGGGATGAATTGGATGCACGGTGTTTTTAGAGATTTGATAAGGCTCCCAATACCCTCGATCGTCTTCATCATCATGAAATTCTTGACTTGGCCTCCCCAGGTGTAAATTCCTAGGATCGGCCACATCTCAATCCCATTGTTATGGATTCACCTCTTTGTGCTGAGCATGGGGTGGTCCCCTGACCCCTGGATCTGGATGGCCTTCCATAGTAGTAAGAGTTATCATATCATCTCTAGCACCGACAAGTCTAACCACAATACTTTGGCTGAATGTATCGAGTTGTTCTTGGATCTTCTTTTAGTTGTCCGCCAATAAGCGCAGCGTCATCGCCACCTCTGCCATTTTTAACCGGGGTGGGTCTTGGTTGGAGCTTGGGCCAATGCCCAAAGGCAAATCAGAGGCCATATCTCCGGTGAACTGAAAGAGCTAAATTCTAAAGAAAAACTTGAGAGGCTCAACAAGAGCTCTTTAAATGTTGATACAGGCCCACCCGAGGGGAGATGGATAACCACCAGAGAATATTATGAGTACAAGCTAAATAAATATGAGGAAGAAGATATACCTTGTTCTCATAGACGACGCCAGATTGATGATACTATAAATGGTATCACCAAATTAATGTAATATCCAAGCTCAAACTAGTGTATCAATGGAGTACAAATAGTTATATATGTAGAAGGAGATGAGGCAAAAAGGGAGATAACATACAATATAATATGTTCAGATAATCTTAACCTACTCCACTGTGTGTGTGTGTGTGTGTGTGAAAACCACTAAGAAAAGGGCACTAATGGCCTTGGGATACAGAACACTCAAGCTTTCACTCTCTATGCGATGAATTTAAAAGAGTTTTAGTAGGGTTATGAATTAGAGATCCTTCTAAAGGTAGAAGAAGGTAGGTAATTATATGGTTGGGGGTGGTTCCATGCCCACCCTAGGCATGCGTAAGGCATGTACAATACGAAACAACCACTACCATGATACCACTTGTCATCTGTGCATGTAAATCATGATTATGAAATATTCTTCATAGGTGAGGAAGATGTTGTGGCAACGGTATTGTCCACGTGAGGCTTGCAGCCCATGTGCACTCTCCAACGCGTGCTCCATTCCATTCACCTTATCAGATGTCAAATGTACCCTGATGGGATGAGGTATCGGCCCGACCGAGTGAGAGACCACCGAGGTAATGTCTGATCACATGTTGGTACATTCCGAGTAGAGTCTTGGCTAACTCACGTGAGGTCGAGATGAGCATGTGAACAATTCTATATGCTCTCGACTTTCCTGAGGTAGAAAAGACAAGGCATTAGTCCTATCAAGATGGCATACAGTCTCGGCCCAGCTGAAGGATGAGGCTGAGATAGTTATTACAAAATTCCTTGAGAGAGGGTAGTCAGCAAGGTCAGTCAGAGCTGAGACATGCTTAGGACGAGACGAGGTCATATATTGGTCAGCAAGCTCCACCCACGCCAAGTCCACAACACACGAATCCACATGTACCTCAGTATCTACCGATAAAGCTTCAACAATCGTCAATCGACGAATATGAAGTCCACCACATGAAATAAGTTCTTCGAATGATGAAAAATGAAACAATAATGCAAACACAAGATCTCTACGACATATGGTTATGTCAACTCGAATCTTGTAAACAAGGAAGGATGTTTATGCTTTGAAAAGCTTTGGTAAATAATTGCAACAAATGTATAGGTTATCTTCAGTTTTGTATGTTCCGCACACCCATTTTTCTTAGCAAAAGATGCCTTAAATAATATTTTTAAGGTGACACATCATTCTAACGGAATGATCATATCGTTTGAACGATCAGAACATCCCGTCTAAATGAGATTGCGATGTCGTTTGAACAACAACCCCGTGTCATTTGAATAACTGTTAAAATCATTTGAACTAGGTAAAGATCAAGGAAAATTCCACACGACTCTAAACAGGAAATAACTCAGAAAAATCATTTTAAAAACATTTTAAAATCAGATATAAGTAAAAGAAAATCCTTTGACTTTTTTTTACTGAGAGTTCATAAACCATTATGTATCCATACCAGAGAGAATCTCGAAAAACAAACGTGAAGACTTGAAACGTGCACTAAAACTCAGCATGATCTATCTTTAAAGCTTGGCCACTACGTCTTCAACACAACATCAAAGGGTTAATGGGAATCGT
Source organism: Sambucus nigra (assembly GCA_949130495.1). NCBI lineage: Eukaryota > Viridiplantae > Streptophyta > Magnoliopsida > Dipsacales > Adoxaceae > Sambucus > Sambucus nigra. The sequence goes on along the minus strand of OX422210.1, from coordinate 653,016,189 downwards.
GACAAGTAAAATATATCCCATGACTCAAAGTGGTTTTTATCCAGATTAATGCCGATACATACAAATTGACACTATTTGGAAATTTATCCTAACAACTACATTATTTGTTCGACTCTGATCAAATTTGATCCATTTTATCAGAATGGTATGATAAAATCAAGGTAGGAGCCTTGTATACCCCACACCTATGACTAATGAAGGTATAATTAGCCACTCACCCAATCGTCTTCAATGGGCATAATGTACTTATGGATTCCATATTACATTTAAACTGATTGTCTCAGTTAGTAATAAGCATTCTATAAAAGGGTAGTGATACTAGGGTCTATGAATATATGAATATGGAGAGGCGTGACTCGCACTTGTAGAAAGCGTTTCTAAAATAATAATATTAGAAAGCTTAAAATGAATAAAAAGGAACTTTTCTTTATAATAACTATGATTTCTGTTATGGAGAAATATAAAGAATTGAATAAAATAGTTTTAATACGTATGCAACTTCAGAGCAATAAATAAAGCGCATGGTCCTTTTAGGAGTGAAGATTCTTTGAGATAGGAGAAGTAAACACATAAATAAATATGAGAGAGAGCATGGAGAGAATATATTTGTGACTTTTGTGGATTTTCTTCAATCTTAACATTTCTATGTTATATTACATCATTTAGTGTGGAGATAAGGTCGTATTTATATGTCAACTTTAGGGCTGACGTGTTATTACGCACCTCTAAAGTATTCTTTGTGATAATTATCTAGGAACATTTTGTCCCTTATAATTGTCTATCACTATCAGACTGCTATTACCTTTTAGTGATGTGAAACTTGGTGTAGTAGTTAAAAAAGGTTATCTTTTTGTCCAATAGCCAAAAAAGTGTTATTTTGTCTTTTAGTAAAAAAATACTTGTTATGCAAGTATAAAATTTGTGAGTGACTCGTTACTGTGGATTTATATTGTCTTGTGAGCTACGTTATAGGTTAATCGCTTTCTTGTGTAATTATTAATTGTGCAAGTAACCTATATGGTCACTCGCTTGCTTATGTGTTTGCAAGTGACTTAGATGTAATGTATGTTCGTAAGAGTCACCCTTTGGATATCTCACTATTATTATTATCTCATTCTCAAATTATTTAAAGTGGTTGAGTCTAAGATTACTTAACAAATCTTATCTCTCAACCTCTAAACCAAAAATCTCAAAAGGTCCCAATATTACCTAGTTACTCGAATCCTTCTTGATCGACCAAGGCATCCTACTAAGTTAATCAACGAAAACAAAGTTAATTAATATGTTAATCAATTGCTCGTGAACCCATTTTCCTTATTAATAAGGGATTGCTCGTGTGTTTATTTAAAGTAATCGAGGGGTTGCTCATTTATCCCTCTTTAGTAATTAAAGTATTAATGAAGGATCACTCATACATTTCTCTTAAGTTTGCTAAGAGGTTTCTCATGTATACCTTTAAAGTAATTGAGGGTTTGCTGTTGTACCCCTACACACTCATTAGCATGTTAATGATTCATTTCTCGTGCAACCCTCTAAGTTTATTATGTGGTTGCTCACGCATCCCTCTAGTAACTAAGGGGTTGATCGTGTACCCTTCTACATTATCCTCCTTATACAAAAGTGTCTCGATCATTTTGAAAAGAGGGAGTTGTGTATGAAACGTTTAAAAATATTTGAGTGGATATTTATTTTCATTACATTTATGGGCTATTAAATGCCCAACACGCTTAAACTTGTGCGACATACATATCCATAGGATGAACAAGCAAATGTCGTGTTAGGGAGGATCACACTTATTCATTAATGATTACCTTTTTTTGAACTTGCGATACCTTTTTGTAATTTAGGAGTATAAATACCCCCCCAAAACTTTTCAAAAAATGATTCACCTAATTCCTCTGTCATTCTTAGAGAGTATTTTGTTTAGTTCTTTATGTTCTTAATGTTTTTCTCAAAAAAAATATATCTTTCGAAATTCCTTTCATTTCAATGGATTCTTCAAGTTCTACCAACAGATTTTTTGTTATGAACTAGGCACAAAGAAATATTTAGGGCAGAGTTTGACTAGATATCCCACTGCTTCTAGGTGTGCCCCTTTCATTAGGGATGGGTATCCTTTTATGTCACCGTTCGAGGATTTTTCAGCAAAATCGACTGCCCTGGTGAAAAAGAGAAACCCTTATTAGGGTTTTAAAATAATGAGACTCAAGAGACACCCCAATCATTATACCATATAGCATCCTAAGAGTATGAGTGGATTGGGGCGACTTTCCCTTTTCCAACATAAAATTTGATGCTTGTGGGGGAGCCCTCGAGGAATGGGAGAATGAGGTAAATTATATTATGTATATGGAGGACTACAGTTAAATAATAGAGCAACTTGGATTGGCGAGGACCATAAGGAGTATAACGAGTTTCATCACCACTAAAAGTTTGAGTGCTCTTAAGGCTTTGGTTTCCCAGTGGAATGTGGACTCCCATACTTTTAAGATAAGTTAGTGGAGTTTGCCATTACCTTGGAGGATATTTGCGAGCTAATTTTTTTCCATGTTTTAGGCATTTACATATTTACAAATGGGTATGAGGATGCTACAGAAAAGTCATTTTGCAAGGAACTTACGAGGGTTATGATCGAGTTCATCCTCCACATAGGTCTTACTTAAACAAGGACAAGCAAGCATACTTTTTCCAAATGGTAGGGGTACTAGTTAAGGACTTTGAACCTCTATCTAAGAAAGAGGATCACGCCAAAGCTCCCAAGAGATTTTATGGACCATGTTTGAATGAAACTAGTCATTTGGATAAATTTTTATAACGTTTTTGTTAACATCTTTATTTCTCGGAAGGAAAAATAATTCACCTCGCAGGTTACTCTTTCATTTAGCCATTAGTCTTGTTAGACTGAGCTCGTATTGGCATGGAGATATCACTAGAGCACTATGTTGTGGTTAATTTTTCTAATACATTTATCTAAGTGGGATTTTTATTCGAGCGATTCCCAATTTGGTCTTTTAATCCTCACTCCTTATCAAGCAATACCACCTTCATTGCCAGGTGGCATAGGGAAACCGTAAAGGATCCTTTAACTCTCCCTTAGTTGATATTAAAAAAAATTATTTTTTTCCTTATACAAAAAGGGTATGAAGTATTTTTTCTTTCATCTTCTTTTCCCATGTTCAATAAGGATTCGTTACTCCTCTTAACATATGTGTTGTAAAGAGTCCCCATTTAGTTCTACAATGGCGGTCATCTTTCCTTGTATTCTTCTTTCTTTCATTGAGTTGGGTTAAAGAGTAGGGTTTTATTATCCTGAGCGAAGAAGGATTCAAATAGGTTATGATTAAGGGACTTATTCCTCTAACTTTATTACCACTCGTCTGGAAGATCAGCTTTATAATAGTTCATACGTAAACTTCACCCATGAGTGTATGTTTGCGAGGTTTTCTAAATTCATGGATTTTCCTATTGCTGCTCATTTTTTTCCCCACAGTGAATGGTGATTGGTTTACTTTGTTTCATTGCCAAATACAAACTATAAAAATGTGCATCCAAAATTTTCCTCGCGAGACTGGTATTGAGGCTATACCTCATTTGGACAAATATTTGGGCAAGCATACTCATAAAGAGACATTGCATCACAACCAAGTTACAAGACCCCCTTTGGGTTTTGTAACTCCTATTATTGTAAATCATCTTCATGAAGAAACCATTTCTTCAAAGCATACTAATGTATTTGCAAATCAAATGAAGACTAAGGCTAAAGGCAAGGCCAAGGACCCGACTAAAAAGAAAAATCCACACCTGGATGTTTCCAATTTCATATCATCTTAGGTGGTGGGACCTTCCTCGTATATGTATCCATTTTAAACGTGAGCAAGGAGAAAGAAAAATTGATTAACCAAAGTGGATGGGGTACTGAGCTGGTTGACAAAAGTTTAGATACCGATACAACTATAATTGAGGAAACGCATCAAGTTTTCATGGACCAAGGTATGACACATTTAAGGAAGTATTTTCTCATCCATCTCTCACAAACACGTCTATTCCAATGGAAAGAGTTGAGTTTTATTTGATTGAACAAAGAGGTAGTGCTCGCCCCTAGGCAATGATCACCCCAAAATAAAAGTAACCTATTAAAAAAAATAGCATAAAATTTGGTCGAACAAAGAGGTAAGATCATTTTGAGAGTGGTGATTCTTTGAGAGATGAGAAGTAAACACTTAAATAAATATGAGAGAAGCATGGAGAGAATGTATTTCTGACTTTTATGGATTTAAGCCCATCTTAGCATTTAGTGTGCAGTTAAGGTTCAATTTATAGGCCAACTTTAGGGATGACGTGTCATTACACACCTCTAAAATATTCTTTGTGAGAATTATCTAGGAACATTTTGTCTGTTATAATTATCTGTCACTATTAGACCGCTATTACCTTTTAGTAATGTGAAGGTGTAGTAGTTACAAAAGGTGATCCTTTTGTCCAATAGCCAAAAAAGTGTTATTTTGTCTTTTTGTAAAAAAAAAAATACTTTTTATGCAAGTATAAAATTTGCGAGTGATTCGTTACTGTGGATTTATATTATCTTGTGAGAAACTTTTGAGGCTACTTGTTTTCTTGTGTAATTATTAATTGTGCAAGTAACCTATATGGACACTCGCTTGCTTATATGTGTGCAAGTGACTTAGATGTAATGTGTGTTCATTAGAGTCACCCTTTGGATATCTCACTATTATTATTTTCTCATTATCAATCTATTTAAAGTGGTTGAGCTTTTCTTACTTAACAAGTATTATCTCTCAATTTCTAAACCAAAAATCACAAAAGGTCACAATATTACCTAGTAACTCGAGTCTTTCTTTCTCGACCAAGGCATCCTACTAAGTTAATTAATGAAAACAAGGATAATTAATATGTTAATCGGTTGCTCGTGGACCTATTTTCCTTATTAATAAGGGATTTCTTGTGTGTTTATTTAAAGTAATTAAGGGGTTGCTCATTTACCCCTCTTCAATAACTAAAGTATTAATGAAGGATCACTCATACACCCCTCATAAGTTTACTATGAGGTTTCTCAGGCGTACCTTTAAAGTAATTGAGGGTTTGCTCGTGTACCCATCTACACTCATTAACATGTTAATGAGGCATTTCTAGTGCAACCCTCTAAGTTTATTATGTGATTGCTCACGTATCCCCCTAGTAACTAAGGGGTTGATCATGTACCCTTCTACATTTTTCTCCTCATACAAAAGTCTCTCAATCATTTTGAAAAGAGGGAGTTGTGTACGAAATGTTTAAAAATATTTGAGTGGATATTTATCGTCATTACATTGGTGGGATATTAAATGCCCAGCACGCTTTAACTTGTGCAACATACCTATTTGTAGGATGAGCTAGCAAATGTCGTGTTGGGGTATGATCACATTTATTCATTAATGATTACCTTTTTTCGAACTTAGGGTGCCTTTTTGTATTTTAGGAGTACAAATACCCCAAAACTTTTTCAAAAAGTGGTTTACCTAATTCCTCTGTTATTCTCACAGTGTATTTTTTTTAGTTCTTTATGTTCTTAATGTTTTTCTAAAAAAAAATTATCTTTCGAATTTCCTTCCATTTCAGTGGCTTCTTCAAGTTCTACCATTTCTTCATTGGCTGCTAACCCTATGACCACGATCTTGATGGGCATTATGACAATTGAAGTGTCCTCATGTGGGGTTTCTTTTGTATATCTACTTATTTCTACCACCATGATGACTATTTCTATAAACATCAACGTTGTTGAGGGTGGCACTAGGACATCTGGCCACCAAGGTGAGACCAACAGATCAGTTGTTGTGAACAAGGAATAAAAGAAATATTTGGAGCAGAGCTTAACTAGATATTCCACTTCTTCTAGGTGTGCCCCTTTCTTTAGGGATGGGTATCATTTTATGTCACCGTTTGAGTGAGAAAGAGAAACCTTTCTTAGGGTTCCAAAATAATGAGACTCAAAAGAAACCCCAATCGTGGTACCATATAGCATCCTAAGAGTATGATTGGATGGTGGTGTCTTTCCTTTTTCCAACATAAAATTTGATACTTGTGGGGGGCGAGGAATGGGAGATGGAGGTGGATTATGTCATGTATGTGGAGGGCTATCGTAAAATAATACAGCAACCTGGATTGGGGAGGACCATAAGGAGTTTAAATAGTTTCATCCCCACTAAAAGTTTGAGTGCTCTCAATGCTTTGGTTTATCGGTGGAATGAGTACACCCATACTTTTATGATAAGTTAGTGGAGTTCACCATTACCTTGGAGGATATTTGCGAGCTAATTTGGTTCCCGGTTTTGGGCATTAACCTATTTACTTATGGGTATAAGGATGTTATAGAAAAGTCATTATGCGAGGAACTTACGATGATTATGATTGAGTGCATCCACCACATAGGTCTTACTTAAATAAGGACGAGCAAGCACACTTTTGCCAAATGGCATGTGATAATACGCAAATATTGCGTATTTCATCCATTAACATATGCGTTATTAGCCCCCTCGAATATCTTATTCCATATATTTATGATCGTTAACCATACAACCTCGGATTTCTATGTTAACATGCTTTATAGGGGTTATTTGAGCTTTTATAGGTATTTGAATGCTTAGTGTGAAGTTTGGATGCATTCCGGTGAATTTTAGTACGCAATCGCATGCGCAAGGGCATTTTAGTCAATTCACAATTTGGGCACTGGGCCAACATCTACACAGAAGTTGTATCCCTCCTCATAAGCTTCGTGTGGCCATGAATGGTGCACAATTCCAATTCCGAACGAAGAAGTTACGGAGATTTTAGCGGAAGAGAAAATTAAATGAACCAAAGCAGGGGAAGGCGGGGGAGTAGCAGACATCTAGGATCGATCGATCGATGCCTTCTATTTCCAGAAATTGTTTGTAGACAATAGGCAATTTTCTGAGCATCGATCGATCGATGATTTGTATCGATCGATCGATCAAGCCTATTTTCTGCAACTTTTTCCTTTTCTTTTCTTTCTTCTTTGTTTTCATTCCAACTTACTATATAAGAGATATTTTCTTCTCTTTTGTAAATATCTTACATTTTACATAGAATTAGGGTTTGTAACTTGGGATCTAAGCCCTTCTTCCATTTCTCTTGGGTATTTTCCCATTTTTATGTATGTAAGCTTTTATTTCCATTTCTTGCCATTAATTTAGTTGTCTTCCTCCATTTCCATGCTTTCCATTTTCTTCCATACCTAGATAATCTTAGAGTAATTTAATTAGTTGTTTCTAAATTAATTAGGTTCTTTAATTAATGATTTTAATTATGTGTAGGGGATAATTTAGTCTAGGTTGTGTCGGATTGAACTCAATTCGGGTTGACATGTTGCTTTGCTTTGGTGATGGAGTTTATGGGTTTATTTCGAGTGTGTTGTCCTAGTTATTACGCCTAGGAGATTTAACGGGGTATATCATGTATGCTCTGTATTTATGACCTTTCGTGCATAATTTTCGAGGTATTTGTTGACGCCAAAATCTAATTAGTCTTTTATGCGAATTTAGGGGTGTGACAACTCTTAATTTAATTAATTGACGAAACGGGACTCAATCTTAATAATTCGCGAACCCATGTAACCATTTTATACTAATTAACTCGGGGTAAGGGATATTCAACGCAACCTATAGTTTTTATCCGCTTTATTAATCATAGTTTAATTTACACTCGCCTAGTATAATCTTTCCTTTTGTTATCTTTCTTTTTAGGTAGAAAATATCTTTTACACTTTTATTCAGAAGTAATAAACCAAATAATATTCTAGAAACTTGTCTTTGTGGATTCGATACCCGGACTAGCCACTATACTCCCTTAAAAGATGGTAGTCATAGTTTATATTTTTGTATAGAGTTGGTGAGCCGCATATAACACGACCAGTGCGTAGGTAACACTCGCGCCGTGGCGAAATCCCGCCTTATCAGCAGGGGTACTAGTTTAGGGACTTTGAACCTCTATCTAAGAAAGAGGCTCGTAACAAACCCCCAAAGGGATTAGATGGATCGGGTTTGAATGCAACTGATCATTTGACTACATATTTTTATATCATTTTTGTTAATATTTTTTTTCCTCAGGAGGAAAAATAATTGACCTCGCGAGCTAATCTTTCATTTAGCTATTCGTCTTGTTGAACTGAGCACATATTGACATGGAGATATCACTAGAGCACTATGATGTGGTTACTTTTTCTATTACATTTATCTTGGTGGGATTTTTATTCAAACGATTCCCAATTTGGTCTTCCAATCCTCACTCCTTTTCAGGCAACACTACCCGCATTGCCAGGTGACATAGGGAAACTGTAAAGGGTCCTCTAACCCTCCCTTAGATAATAGAATTTTTTTTTATTTTTTCACTTATACAAAAAGGATATGAGGTGTTTTTACTTTCATCTTCTTTTCCCATGTTTAACAAGGGTTTTTTACTCCTCTTAACTTATATGCTATAAAGAGTCCCCCTTTAGTGCTACAATGGCGATCATCTTTCCTTTTATTCTTCCTTTTTTGATCGAGTGTAATACCCCGTATTTTTATGTTATATTAATTTGAGGATTTATAAAATTTAACGTGAATGATTTATTTAATAAAAATCCAGAAATTAATTATGTTATAATTATTAACGTGACGAGAGTTAGTAATTATGGGAAATTTATTGAATATTACTAATGAGCAAAGTAATATATGATATTGATTATATTGAATGTCACGAGTGAATTAAATGACAATTTCGGAAATTTAAGTCGGGACGTGCCCGTGTCACGTCGGGACTAATTTTGTTAAATAAAAAAGTGAATATTTTATAAGTTGTTTGTATGGTCGTTTTGAGTGCGCCAACGCGTCCGGAAGGGTCGAGATAGTCAGAAAAGTGTACCCGGGGGTTTAGTTTGGGTCTCGGGGCGGTTTTAGGCCTAATTGGTACCCCGGGAGGGCAATTTAGTCATTTCACCTTTTTGGGTAATTAAACCCACGAAATTCAGCAACCTATATCAGCCATTTAGGTTAGTTTTTAGGGTTAGAATATTCAGAACACAAGTCTTCTCCATTGGAGAAGAGAGGAGAGAGCTCCAAGGCAATCCAAGGCCAAAAAGTCACCGGTTTGCACCGTCGCCACCACCAACGCGTAGATCGCGAGAAGGGGAACGCAACCACACCGGATTCATCTGCAAACCAGACTTCTGAAAATCCCAGGCAAGTATTTAACTTGCTTATTTTCGTTAGTGCAATCTCATATTAATTTAGGATTGATTAGAGATGAAAACTATGGAAGAAAACCCAATTTGTGTTAGGAAAATGCATGTAGTATTGATTATATGGAAATTCTGGAACCCTTGCCATGTAGAGGAATATAACCCATGAAATTTTGATGATATATGAGAAGGAATTTATGGTAAAAACAGATTAGAACCTTGATTAAGAAAAACTCTAGGGTTCTTGATGATTAGATGGGATTTTGGGTTAATTATCCATGTTGAATGTTAGATATACACATGCTTTACGTTGAACACATCTGGTATATTGTTATAATGATAGTAGTAGAATTTTTTGGACGTTTAGAATGGAAAAACATGGTTTTGGATGAAGAAATTTGGTAGAACCCGTAACTGCATTTCTGCAGAATTTTTCGCAGACCTGCTTGATCGATCGATCGAGCATAGAGCTTCGATCGATCGAAGGTTCGATCGATCGAGCCCCAAACCTCGATCGATCGACCCCTCCTAGCAGACTCCTATTTCCCTTGTTTAAGTAGTTAAATTAAATTTATCATGAAATAATTCTTGGGTATTCTTAATAAAATGTTTTGGGAGATAGGAAAGACCAGTAGGACCTATGAATAAGTGTTGGGAACTTTATTATAAGACGAGAAGTTTACTTTTGGGGTAATTGTATAATGAACGATGAAGCTACGTATTTCAAGTGAGAGATTACGGCGAATAGCTACGATAGTAAATAGAGGTATACTTACTGAATTTTCTACTTGTAAGGATAGAGTCCACGAATGTCACGTAATAAGTGAGAAAACCCTTCGAGTTAAGGTTAGAGATGAAACCTTATACCTAATATTAAAAATGTGAAATTTAGGATAAATGTTGTAATTTTGGGTGACGAGAGTAACCCATATTAATATGATAAAAGTGGTACTTTTATATGGTTGTGTGTACATATATTATATACGTGTGAAAAACATACCGCGCTACTTGCTATCCTTGAGGTTACCGCGCTGGGACAGTCTTATCTCGATGGGACCTTTATGGGGGATATTGACTTGTACCCTAGAAGATAGATATCCTTGGTAAAGGCTATCGAATTGATAGTTCAGACGGTCCTAAGAGACGCGAGTATGTGCCATCCTCTTAGAGACTTGGAATCTATGCTTCGCCTCGATATTGTTTGTGTATGTGTTAATACAGTTCGAGAGTGATTCCGAACTTGTATTCCCCTTGATATGAGTGGTATGGGGTTTGGATAGTAGAAGTATGCACGCACCATAGTTTTATGTGGGGTGTTGTTATTTTATATATATTATGCGAGTAGTTAATATATATATAAGATTTGGAAATTTGAAACTGCCTACTGTGATTTGATAAGTAGGACATGGTTGATGACTCATATAGTAAATACTTGTTTTTTGAAAGTATAAAATGTCACTGGAAAACTTTATAAAAAAAAGTTAAAACGAGAGTTGTGCTGCGAATTGGAAGTATTCTTTCTAAACAATAATATTGTTCGGTTTTGAAATCTTATGAGTAAGTTAAGATACGCTAAATTATTGGGAAGGTTAGTATGATAAAATGATAAGATAAACTCTTGGGAATGTTAGTGCGATAGGTGTGCACATTAGAAGAGAGGTGAGTATTTCTCAAGAGAGTGACGCTCTAATATGCTGTTGCATTGGCCTGTATCAATTTAAATACTTGCTAAACGTATTTTAAAATCAAACACACTTTCGGGCTCTGACCCGTTTCTTTTTCTCTCTCTCTCTTGTATATATATGTATATATTTCAGGTGCCCAGCCACAGGGGCGTCTTGCTTAGGATCCCTTGAGAGGAACGTGCTGCAGCTTAGGTGGGAGTTGCAGGTCACTTGCGTAGACGGCTTCCTTTATTGACTCCACTTCTAGCATTCTCATTTATTGGGCATGTGTCGCCCTTTCCATTATTTCATTATTGTTGGGATATTTGTATTTCAGTTATTTCCAGTATTGTTACTATGGGTTTTATTCAGTTTGGATTTGTGACTTTAGTTTTCGTATGTGGACATTCGATTGACGAATGTATTATATTCATTGGACTTTGTGTTCCAGGTTTTTGTGATGTGATTCTTAATTGTTGGAATGTTGTTATAAATAAATCTTTTTCTTTAAATAAAATTTGGAAAGTTATGTATGAAAATGTTTTGACACTTAGCTTAATTATTTAGGGTGTTAAATTGGAAAAATTATTTTTATCGACAGTGATGTTGAGAATGAACCAACTGTTTACCTTGATTTAATTTAATAAAGGAGTGATCACCCGGTATTTAATTAGGCAGGGTGTCACATCAAGTTAGGTTAATGTGTAGGGTTTTATCATACTGAGCGAATAAGGATTCAAATATGTTATGATTAAGGGACTTATTCCTCTAACTTTATCGCCACTCATCTGGCAGATCAACTTTACAATAGTTCATACGTAAACTTCACCCATGAATGTATGTTTACGAGGTTTTCTAAATTCATGGATTTCCCTATTGCTGCTTGTGACTGTTTTCCCATAATGAATTTGGATTGGTTTACTTTGTGTCAATTCCAAATACAAAGTATAAAAATGTGCATCCGAAATTTGCCCCGAGAGACTTATATTTAGGCTACCCCTCATTTGGACAAATATATGGGCAAGCATACTCATAAAGATACATTGCATCACAACCAAGTTACGAGACCCCCTTTGGGTTTTGTAGCTACTATTATTGTAAATCCTCTTCATGAGGAAATCATTTCTTCAAAGCATACTAATGTGATTGCAAATCAAGTGAAGACTAAGGCTAAAGGCAAGGCCAATGACCCAAGTAAAAGGAAAAATCCACACTTGGATGTTTTTAATTTCATACCGTCTCAGTTGGTGGGATCTTCCTCGTGTATGCCCTTATTTTAAACGTGAGAAAGGAGAAAGAAAATTTGAGTAACCAAAGTGGATGGGGGTACTCTGCTACTTGACAAAATTTTAGATACTGATACAACTATAATTGAGGAAACATATCAAGTTATCATGGAGCAAGGTAAAGCACATTTAAGGAAGTAGTTTTTCGTCCATCTGTCCTAACCACATCTATTCCTATGGAAGGTACTTTTATTGTTTCTCTCATTATTTATAGAGATCAAAGAATAGGGGATATAAATGCCTTCCCAGAATTATGTTCATTTGAACAAGAACTTGCTGATTACGGACGTAGTTCTTCCTATGATTATCATACTTTGTCTTTAAATAGTATTGGGTCACTTGCGATTATTGAAGATCATTTAGTGATACTTCATTTTTTATATCGGTTCGTAGAAACTGATGGGTGGCCTGGGGGATAGTTTTGAAAGTCACTACGAGGAGGTGGTGATGCATTTTCCTAACACAACTAGTCCCACCACACGGTTATTACATTATGAGAAGGTTCTTTCTTATGATGTTGAGAGTATTTCTTTATTTATCGCATTATTCTTTAGCCTTGGTGGAGTGCATATTTAACCAAATTTTGTGCTATTTTTTTAATAGGTTACTTTTGTTTTAGGGTGATCATTGCCCAGGGGTGAGTACTTAAAGGATATTGAAATTCTAGTTCTCGAACTGTTAAATAATTCACCACCTACATAGGGAGTTAACATACTATCAAAATGGTTGAGATACGATTTTAGTAGTTTATATTAAACTATTGGAACCTATCTAATGGTCGAGAATTTATATGATAGTTCAAAAGAGGATTATGACTAGTACATCTAGGAATGTATTGAACTAGACCACTCATGAGATTTAAGTCGGAGAACTGTCTTGATTAGACTTAGGTAATCTCAAAATATTTGTAAATGGTACACAGATTGTTAATCTCGAGAATTATGAGGATTGGAATGCTTGTATAATTGTCACTTTGACTGTCATGGAAAATTCTAAGATCATAATTCGTAGGAATCCGCATCCACGGATACCTTGGATTCTGATAGCCTTATAAGATTTGTTTCTACCACTTCAACTTCATCAATGAATTATTTCATTATCTGATGGAGTATTAGAATACATTAAGTATGAGAATCAAGGAATTGATTAGATGTTGATACAATCAATTAGAAGCAAATTGATTCGACCAAGTAGGTATTGAAAGCTTAACGCGAGGAATTACATTATGTATCATAATCAACTTTGCAAATAAGAACTCATTATATTCGAGTCATTTTTTATATTATTAAATTGGAGTGCAGACATAATTATGTAGTAAAATTAATCATGATTAAATAAAGAAAGGAGATAAATTATGGGATTTACAATTTGGAATTTATGAGTATTTATTTGGAAGCTAATTTAATTATTTGTCTTGGGTCTCCAGTATAGGCCATATATCCAAGAAATTGGGCCCAGATTCTCAAGAAAACTGGTTTGGTCCAACTCCACAACTTATATTAATTCATATTTGTTTAAGTTAGGTTTTAAGTTGGGCATAATTAATTATTAGAGTTTGAGAGTGGAAAGATAAAATACTATTCACATTTTTATGAAGAGGCCAAGGGAGATAAGACCATATCTCACTCAAAAGAAAGAGTTTTCTTTTTCAAAGGTGCTCACACACTTAACTAGCTTTGTGTCGATCATATACTAGAATATCAAAGCATTTAGGAGTGTTTAATAAGCTTTTAGAGGATCAAAAGTAGGCATCCCCTCATCACCAACAACTACATTTTCTCCATATAAAATTACAAATGTATCCACAAAGGTATTGTATTCGAAACGCTATGTTTGTTTTTCAAACCTAGTTCTTTCTTTTGTACTTTTTATTATTTGATTAATTAAAGATTCAACAGTTGAAAATTGTATCCCGCATATATCGATACCCATAAATTAGTATCAGGACCTTTAGTTAAAATTAATTATGCTTTAGAAATAACCATGTTGTTCAACCTTGAAAAAATTAGTTTTGCATGTTGTATCACACATCTTTGTTTATGGTTTCATACTAATATGATTTTATAGGTATTATATATGTAAATTCCTTCCATTATGGTGAATTATGTTTTTTCTCCATGAATGGATCCTACAGTGGTTTATTCGTAGTTATTTTTTGCTCATAGATTCGATATGATTGTAGTAATTAGATTTTTATAATTATTTCCTTATGAATTTATTTGGAGGAGATTGTGAGGGCATGTAATGTTTATTTACATTTAAAATCATGTATTTATGTGGGTTTAGGTGCTGGATAAAGTTTTGTCAAGATACGGATGACTTATGAGCATTTTTTCATGCAATTTCTATAAAGAAGACTAAAATGTTGGGATATAGGGTCAGATAGATTCGAAGGCCAATTAGATGGATCCAGAAAGGGGCGGATAAATCTTATGCTAGGTTGGACCGATCGACGTTGGCCATATGCATCAGGTTGGTTCTTTTATGGTGTTGTTCAATTAGTTTACATGGTGGCCCTTCTTACTTCTTCTTTCGATACCAAAATGGATTGTTCTTTGAAGAAAAGATCATAAAGAACTCCTACTTTAATTGAAGTCTACCTAGAGTGGGACACTAAGTCATAATTAAGTCTTCTCCAGTAAGGATTCTTTGTCTTGAAGAGTTTTACATCAAGGAAAGTTCTAGGCCATGATGGAAAGGGAAATAGTTTCCTATTTGAATTATGATTTCTTGGTTATTATGTTTTATCGTAATTCTATGATCTTCCATGTTGATATTTTCATATGTTAATTATTTGTGTAATAAGGAATACCCGATTTTATATACAACATGGATTTTTTTGTGATCATCCTATATCAACATTTTTTTCTTCTGAAAATCCGATGTATTTATTGTTTTCTAAATTTAGTTTAATCCAGGTAATTAATTTTAAGGTGTAAATTAAATTGACATCTCTGAATTTTTATTTTGAGATAATTTTTTATTTATTTTGGGAAGATAAAATGTGATTTAGGGAAATTAAATTTATGCGAGTAAATTAGAAGATTACTAAGGATTTAATTCAGGCTTTTAGAATTGAATAGATAATTTTTTTAGAACCCTTAATTTTTTAAATAACTAAGTGAGAGAGGAGTTTCAACATAAACCCTGGTGGGTGTTCAAATCGTGTGAGACATAAGCCCCAGCTGGTGCAGCCCGCAAGACCTCTGCTGGATTAGTGGAGAGATGTGTTAAAGTGATAGACAAGTATATAAAATGGTTCAGACCTCGAGTGAGGGTCCAATCTCCACTGTCAAAGAGTGTTTCACTGTATATTACATCATAAAAAGTAATATTACAATCTAGGAGACCTTTTAATCTTTGGCCAAGAGAGTCTGATGTCACTGCAATCTTTGTCACTAATACAAAGGACCTTAGGTAGTAACTAATGGACTTTTCTAAGGGTTCCTAAGTCTTAGTTTAGGGCTCAATGGGATATGAAATATGTAAATAGTTGGAAATGATCCAAACTATAGTTGTTTTCTACCAACAATGGGTTGATAACTTGCTTTACAAAAGGTTGATGCTTGCTTGATTTATTTACCTTTTCTTATGCTTGTGTATGATGATTTGAACATGCCTCCAACCGTGCACAAGCCTACCTTATATATTTATTCTATTAGAGAGAGCATAAATGGACTGCATCAGTATAGTTAGGGCCTCCTCCAAAGTTTGATGGGTACAGTAGAAAGGTGGAATCTGAGATAAAGGCTTGAAAGTGATGTGAGGTAGTTGATGGGTGAATTAAATGCGGATGGGAATCATCAATTCTAATGGAAATGAGTGATAACAGTAGGAAGAATAATGTATGTCCTTTTCACCAGCCTCCTAAACACACTACTAGGGCTTTTCCTGACTTCTGGGAGGTCTAGAATTGATAGATATTCCTCCTTAGGTGGTGCGATGGTAAGTAGAAATAATATCTTTCTAAAAGAGGGGTGAAATGACTTTTGGAGGAATTTTCTCTTGAAATCGAGGTCCACAATACACGTCAGAGATGAAGAGACACTGGTTACTGACTTATGTTAGAATGACTGAATATTTTAGAGGATAATGAGGTGGATAAGGTCTATAGCGCTACTGTGATCCATTTCCAAAGGCAAATTGTGGTCTTAAGAGCCTAGTTTTAGTCTGTCACCCTAGGACCTCTTTTATTACATGGGTGAAAATTAAGGGGTAGTGAACCCTCGTAACTCCAAGAGTTAAATATGGCGTCATCAAAACCCATGGTCTCCATCGGTATTTTAAATTTATGATGCGATTGATTCCTTGTGTCAGTTTGATTTGGTCCCTGATCGTATGGTTTTAATCTCGTTATCACGGAAATTTTAAAAGTCTTAAGTGATAGTTTACTAAAATCAAATGTAAGTGTGCTCGGTCCTCCCATTGAGGAAGTTTTACACGGGCGAATTTAATTTCATTATACAAACTTATGGTATACACTTAGAAATAACTAATGATATCCTCTTCATTGAAGTGATTGTTAATATGGATGTGATCAAAACACCCTCACTATTCAATTATGTTGGATAGAGATTCATGAGTTGTTCAGAGTACATCACTTTATAAGGTAACTAGGATGTTCGACGAGATTTTATTTTTAATTAGTCGTAAAAGGAGGCCATTTTAAAATTAAATTAAAGTTAATTCTCAACTTTTTATTTTTAAATTAATTCTATTTTAAAATTTATGATTTTGAAAATGGGATCCTCTTTCAACCCACTTGCTTCAATATTAAAGGAAAATAAACTTCTCAGAATGAATTACATAGATTGGGAAAGAAACCTAAACATTATACTTATGCTGAGGACTAGAATTTTGTTTTGACTGAAACCTGCTCTACCAATCCTAAGGAAAGGACACCCGAAAGGGATGTCCAAGCCTATCAAAGGTGGAAAAAGGCTTATCAAATAGTTCGTTACTATATATTTTCCTCTATGATCAGTGTTTTGCAACACCGGTATCAACACATGTCAAGCGCTTAAGAAATGATTATGAACCTCAGGGCCATGTTTGAGGATCAAAATTGTGCTGAAAGTCTAAATGTATGTCAAGAATGGTGAACACCAAGATATTAGAGGGTACTCTTATTCGCCAACATATTATTAAGTTGATGTTCATATTGGGAGAACTGGAGGTGATTAGATTTGAAATTGATGGGGAAACTGATATTGATTTCGTGATCCAATCACTACCAGAGTCCTTTAAATAGTTTTTCCTGAACCAGCTTACGAATAAGCTTGATTACTCTTTGTTGCAACTGTTTAAAGAACAATAAGTTTAACATCAAGCATAAGGGTGTGGTTTAGGTTGATAAGAAAGGTCCATATTGTTTTATCCCGCAAGGTAAGAATAATCAAAATAAGAATGCAAAGCCTCAGGAACATTCTGTGGTTATCAAGATTAACTTTAAGCCTCAAGGAGCGGGTAAGAATTCAAAAGGAAACTATTATATCTATAAAATGTCAGGGCATTATAATAATCAATGATCGATCTTCATAGCACGAAATAATGAAAATGGTAACTTCTCCTGTGTCCTTGAGACATGTTTTGTAGTGAAATCTATCGGTACCTGGTGTGGAGATTGGGAATCCACTAATCATATTTACAATTCTTTGCAAAGGTTCTAGGTAATAAGGGAGCTCAGTGATGGAGGAATTTTTCTGTTCATAGGCGATCATCACAAGGCAGCACTATTAGTTGTAAAAAAAATTATTTTAAATTTTGGTGAAGACAAAAAGCAGATATGAGTAGATTATTTTTATGTTCCAAGTATTAAAAGAAATTTGATTTCGATTTTTAATCTTGTGATGAATTGGTATTTGGTTTATTTTAATAAAGTAATTTCTTTTTTATCAAAAACGGATAATCTTTTATTTGTTTTGGTGCATTGGAAAACAAAATTTATATTATAAGATCTGTCTCACCACTACTACTTAATACTGATTTGAATGACTTGAATTGAAATAACCTAAAGAGAAAATCACCTCATAAGTTTACCTAAACGTATCTGTCACTTAAGTTTAGTCATATCAATCTAAAAAGTATTCAATGACTGGTCTCGGGTGGAAAATTAAGTTCATTAGAAATGGAGGCACTTCTAGTCTGCGAATCCTACTTACAGGGTAAGATGACCAAGATGCCATTTGCGTCCAAGGGCTATAGAGCCAAATATGTGTTGGAATTGGTTCATTCTAATTTTTGTGACCCTATGAATATCTAATTAAGAGGTTACTATGACTACTCCATCACTTTCATTGATGACTACTTGAGGTTTGGATATGTTTATCTTATGCACTACAAGTCTTAAGCCTTTGATAAGTTCAAAGTGTATAAGGTTGAAGTGGAGTGTCGGCATGGTAACTAATCCAAACTCAATAATTTGATCGATGAGCAGAGTACCTTTTGAGAGAGTTTAGGAATCACTTATCAGAGATTAAGATTACATCCCAGTTGTCAACTCCTAGAACTCCACAATAAAATGGAACAGCAAAAAGGTTGAACATGACTCTTTTAGATATGCCTAGATTCATGATGATGTTATTCAAACCAACCAAATTTTTAGGGGGGTATGCATTAGATATGACCACTTATTTATTGAACTTATTTACTTCTAAATCGGTCTCAGAAACTCCCAAATAACTATGCATTATGTGTAAACCTAGCCTTAGACATGTTTCGATTTGGGGTTTCTCGGTACACGTGATGAGGAAGGAGCTCGATAAGTTTGAATCAAGGACATAAGTTTATATCTGTGTAAGTAACCTAAAAAGAAATAAAGGAGGTTTATCTTAAAGTCCTAAGGATCAGAGGTATCGATTAGTACCAATGCTCGATACATAGAAGAAGATTATATGATAAACCATAAGGCCAAGAGTAAGAATATCTTGCAATAGCTAAGAAGACAAGACCAAGAATCTTTTTGAACCACTCGTAAAGGCTGAAATACAACCTAATTTTGATAATACAATGCCTAGCAGTAGTGGGAGTATTACCGATGATTAGGATACACATATCAAATATATTGGGCCAAAAGTTGATCCACTTCGTGGTGGGACAGTGAGGCATGAACCTGACAAGTTAGTGTATATAAGTGAATACTTCGGTGAGATCCTACGGGAACATGAATCGGATCCTGAAAACTATGACGAGGCACTACAAGATAAGGATTTTGAGCTTTAGCTAAAGTCTATGAATGCTGAGATGAATTCGATGGGCCTAATTAATGGGATAAAACCTATAGGTTGTAAGTGAATCTACAAGAATAAGATAAGGGTGACGGTATAGTGGAGACCTTCAAGGCAAGGCTTGTTGCGAAAGGGTTCGCTTAGAGAGAGGGAATCGACTATAAAACCTTATCGCCGATAGCCATGATAAAGTCTATCTGGATTCTCTTATCTATTGTAGGTCATCTCATATTCAAGATAAAGTCTATCTGGATTCTCTTATCTATTGCAGGTCATCTCATATTCGATATTTGGAAAATGGGCATTAAGACTTGATTCTTGAATGGTAATCTTGGCATGTGCATCTACATAACGCAACCCCTGGGATTTATAGAAAAGGGGAAAGAAATAAAGGTGTGTAAGTTTAAGAGATCCATTTATTAACTTAAGTAAACATAAAGGTCTTTGAAAATTTGATTTGATCAGGCAATCAAATATTTTGGTTTTGATCAATTTTTGGAAGAAACTTGTGTGTATAAGAAGCATGACGAAAATAGGGTGGTATTTTTAGTACTTTATGTGGATAATATTCTCATAATTAGGATCAATGTGGGTGTATTGTCTAGTGTAAGAGTGTCATTGTCTAGTCAAAATTATTTAGTAAAATTAATCATGATTAAATAAAGAAAGGAAACATACTATGAAATTTGCAATATGAATTCCTAAATATTTATTTGGAAGCCAATTTAATTATTTATCTTGGATACCAAGTATATTCCATATACCCAAGTAGTTAGGCCCAAATTATTAAAAACACAATTTGGCCCAAGCCCACAATATATACTAGTATATATTGGCTTAAATTAGGGTTTTAAGTTGCATAATTCATAATTAGGGTTTGAGAATGGGGAGATAAAATACTATTCACATTTTTATGAAGAGGCTAAAGGAGAGAGGACCGTATCTCACTCAAAAGAAAGAATTTTCTTCTTCAAAGATGCTTACACACCTACCTAGATTTGTCTGGATAATATACTATAAGATCTAAGCATTAAGTAGTGTTATGAAAAGATTTTGGAGGATCAAAAGAAGGCATCCCTTCGTCACCAACAACTACCTTTCTCCATATCGGATTGCAATCTGATCCACAAAGGTATTTTATTTGAAACCTTAGCTTTATTTTTTAAACCTAATTCTTTCTTACGTACTTTCTATTGTTTGATTAATTGAAGATTTAAGGGTAAAAAATTTATTCCATGTATATTGATCGTTATCACATTATTACCCCTACCATGGAGGAAATTATATTCATTTGTCAGTTATTTCTCAATTAATACTTTTGGTTTTATTTCTAATAATATGTGATCTTATTCATAAGTACCCTTTGTTAAGATAGGTATTATCCAGGTTTGATCCTCATTATCGTGTTGCCCCTTGCCTCTATCGGAGTTTCCTTATCAGCTGGGGTAGCTTCGTCAGGACTAAGATCGTCTATTATAATCTCTATTTGAGGATGATATTACCCATAGACAACATATTGTTAGTTTAAGAGATAGTTTATTTTTCGCTTATGCACATAACATATAGTGATCCATTGGCGAGGCCAACGTTTATTCCTCCCATATCATTCAAATGGGAGTTTACTTTTCATTTCACTTACTCAATTTTTTAATGAAATAATATTTTACTTATGGATAAATATATTGTACATAATATTTGTTCCAGGTTTCTTGTAGTTTCTTTCGTACCCATCATCCCTGATCCTGTTGAGCCTCAGGTACTTAAATTCGTTTCCACTTTCTTTGCAGCTATTATTTGCACAGCTCAACTTATTATATTTTGAGCATGTTGAGGTTGATGTTATCAGTCTTAGACATTGAGGATCCTCTTAATGTGGGACCTCAAGTATCACTATAAATACCCTTTTCTTGTATATACTTTGCAAAATATTATTCACTTTGATCAAAATGCTACTTTGTTCTCAATTTGAGGCTTTAATAGTTTTGAGTACCCACACACCTTTGGGATCTTGGGTACAACCTTTCGTTATAATATTTTTTATTTGTACATACTTTAAAAAGGTTGATCATTTTGTTCAATCCTTTTCTTTGTTCTCACGTTTAGGTTGCAATGAGTCTGAGTGTCATTATACCTTTGGAGCCAAGGGCACTACCTTTTATACCTATTTCTCTCCTTTTGTGCGTACCTTGCCAACATTACTCATTTTGTTCAACTTATTTCCTTGTTTTCAAGTTAGGCTACAACGAGTTCAATCTCCTATATACTTTTGGATCCTTAGGTACTATCTTTTGTACCTATCTTTTTTTCTTTTGCGTATGCTTTAAAAAAAATCTTCTTTGCTATGAACTTGCCCACCCTTAAAAATTATCCTTTTTTGCCTTGTATTCTCATTATGTTATCTTATCTATAGCAAAGATACCAATGCAGCTGATAAGATAATATGCTCATTCATATGGGCTTGAGAGGAAGTTTTATTTATATGAAGAACAATATTCATTAACACTTGATGTATTTATTTATTCCAAATTTTTTTCTAGGTTGAGGAAAGCGGGGAGGGAGAGGATGACGAGGAAAATTCAGAGGATACTTAGTCTAAAGGGGATCGTATCGAGTAGGGTGATGAGAAATACGAAGTTATATCAGATGAGTAAAGTGTAGACATCACATTCTAGGACCCACATTCTAGGCCATACTCCGAGTACCGATATAGAGGCCATCGGCACTGGGCCCCATTTGAATCTCGTCAACTCTATCATCAGAGCGAATGCTCAATGAATCTCGTTAACTCTATCATTAGAACGGTTTTCCCCATGCACGGATCGGCATAATGGTTCGGACAAGCAAGACGTTTTACTCTGAAAGGTCATCGGGCGCTTACGGGCCCCGATTGACCAAAGTCAACTCTCCGAACTGAGCAAAGCTCTTTGGAACATCGAAGTACCTCATATAAACTTTCTGATGATCTGCCCCATGCGTGATTTTGATTTACGGCTTCGATGAACTACCATCCGACGATCTCCTATCCAAAGAACCAAGAGGTGATTCCGAGCCCTGTTTGACCCAAAGTAAACTCCCAAACCCAGGAGTGGCCCAAAGGACTCTTGGAGGACTCTGAATTACCTTTCTAACAGTATTCCCCATGCATGATTTAGATTTATGAATTGCTTCCTATGACCATTTTTTTGAAAAAAATTTCACGAGACTGCCGATTGGCAGGTCCATTTCCCTGCCATCAGTGATCTCAGTAACATTCACTTGTAATTAGCGAAGTTTCCTTGTGTAAAATTCTTTTCCATCCTTCATTCCCATCATTTTCATACCCAATTTAGAAATATTTCCTTCTCTCTCATCCAACATTCATCCCAACATTCAAGGGAGCTCATCAAGGATCAAGATCAAGCCTCAGTTCTCAAAACGAGGTCAAAATATATTTCTCTCTTTTTAAATTCTTTATTTTAGCATTAGTTACATAAATTCTTAGTCTATCTTTTCCTTTAGTTCATACACATTAACATCTCATCCTTTATTGGTTATATTGCACATACTTCATTTTCTATAAAAAAAAAAATAAAGAAAAAGAGGGTTATGCCTATAAATTCCTATGGGATTATTCACCACATTTTTGCAAAACTAAAATATATTTTCTATACACACACATATAATAAACTCCCATTTGAATTTATGGGATAAAACTCTCCCTTATGCTGCATGCGAACTATATGTACTTTTATGCCTTTATAGGCTATGTAGGCATTTCGGGTTAAAACCCGAGACTCGAGTCCAATTTTTCAATTTTCCTATTTTCACATTTGCATCCTATTTATCTTATTTATTAATCATTTATATCATACTTGTGATTCTTTTTTGTGTTTTATCTAACAAATATTATCGTTCCATTATAACGATCAATATATCGATAAGTGCGCACATCATATTTTCTAATTATTATTTCGGAAACTTTCCTTTGGATGATCTCACTCTATCTTTTCCATGATATGAGTCGAGCGATTACGATATCCATTTATATATATACACACACACACTTTACGGATAGTTAAGGAAAATAGTAACATAAGCCCATGAGAGATCGAAAGGGCGGGATGAGTGCCTAACACCTTCCCATTTCGTAACTTAGCCACCGAGCCTCTGAACTATTACTTTTGTAAGCATCAGTTCGAGGAGAAAGCATGTTCTTTTCCCTGCTTTGTGCAAAATAGGTTGGCGACACCATCTCTTTACATCACCCCACATCGACGACAGCCGAATCGCTCCTAGAAAAAGGGTGCGAGACCTTCTCTCCCTTCCAGAGTGCGTGTGCGCGAGCGTCAGGAACCCCACGAGATACGCGAGAGAGAGGGAATGATCCCCCGAAAGGAAAGGATGACCACAGTGACGACTCCGTTGGGGACTAACTTAATAGGGCTAGTCTCTGTTAGAATGGGTGCTATCATTTTCTACTTGTGTGAGTATGCACCTATCTGTATGTTCCATTTCTTCTCCTCTATTATTCCTTGTATATATATCTACCTTATGCTTATATCACTCATCACTCACACATATGTAGATACTCTCCATGTACACCTCACATTACCTACACTTGTACATAGGTTCACCTATATCCACATGTTGTAGACAACACTTAGAATATCCATGCTTAGTTGTCACTAGCACACACCTCCACTTATCACACTTGTATATATATCCATGCTCACTCACATTTACCACACATTACTAGTAGTTGATCCATGCTTAAGTTCACTACCACGCACTCACTTATAGATGCTCGCACATCATTCCCTCTCACATATCCATAATTAGTGTAATCTTCATTCTCCATGCTAGATTTACTTTTCATGATGCTTGTACATTCTTCCCTATTAGTATAGTGCTCATCATGCCAAATAAAATACTCTCTCCATAATATGCTAATAAAAAATCATGCATTCTGCACTCTACATCACCAAATAGCATGGATATTGACCAAATTTTGTCCCGTAATAGGGGGTCATTTTGTGATGGGAGCTGGTCCGGTAGGTCGCAGTTATCCTCAACAATATGACTCACCCCTTCCATTAGCCAAGCGTATATCAAATGGTCCCCCCCCAGCATCGTACTGCTTGATCAAAGTCATGATGACAGGTATATAGAAGGTAACTCGCTCACATACGTCGAATATATCAAATTCACTCTCACATGTATTGTCCCCATGAGGTATATAGTGAGGAAATTCACGTACACTCAAGTATATCAAATGGCTTGTCCACGCGTACTGATAGCCCTCAAAAGCAAGACGTATATCGTGGAAGTCATGCCAAAGGGGGGAACCTTTCCACTAACCCAACAAATGCATACCCTTATATAGGCGTTACACCTAGGGCACTCATATTTAGTTTGCCGATTACTACTCGAAACTCTGTCGAAATATCGGGTAGGCATGCCCCCCAAATTTTCACGCGATTTCATTTTTTAAATCCCACGAGCCTGGTAACAAGTCCAACCGTGTTTTACATATTTTTCAAACTCAATTTTCCCAAGTTGGGTCACATCCGACATTTCTTTTGCATTTAGGTAAACTTAATACAAGTGAAAACATTACAATAATCATGTTGAGACTCTTCTCTCGTTTTTCCCTCTTTCCTTATCAAAAGTGTCAAAAATATTTTTCCCCTTCTTTTATCAAAATACCAAAACATTTTCCTTCCATTTATCATAAATGTCAAAAGACATTTTTTCCTCCCTTTGTCAAAAATAAAATTACAAAAATATTTTGTCCTTCCCTTTCAAAAAATTCATAAAAAAAATTTTCCTCCTTTTTCAATAATAAAAGTTTTTCCCTCCTCTATTTAAAGAATAAATTTGAATCATTTTCCTTATTAGGTTGATCGCTTACCCGACCCTTGGACTAGCTCTTTATTGGCTTCGGTCTTCTGTTAAACCGCCCCAAAGCTCCGTCAGTTATCCCGCTATTTCCTCCGAGTCCAAAATCCACCTTCACCCACTCTCTATGGAGAATGTAGACCAAGTACCGAATGTGCGGCCTGATTTAATGACGATACTAATCTAACTTACTACCAAGATTGACAACCTTCAAACCGAAGTTCATGGGATGCAGTCAAACCAGCTCCCTGTTCTCGACAAGCACGAGGTCCTCTTCCCTCACTTTATGGGTCTGCCTGCACATGAGCCTAGTTTGGTCCCGAAAGAATATCATCACGCTCCACATGCACCTCCTACCAATGGGCCACTGCCAGCTCAGCTCCCTATGTCAAATCTTACCCAGCCAGGGGTTAACCTTCCTGTGACTATTGATCCGAAGGAAGAAGGGTGTAACAAGCTCAAGGAGGACCTTAATCTGTGACTAAGAAGTTTAACCAAATTTGAATCTCCGATAACTACGTGGATTACACCCATATGTCTCCCGGACCTAAAGGAAGGCTATCAAAAAAATTCAAGATGCCTAACATTAAGAAGTTCGGGGGCAGTGGGCCCCTAATGTAAAATATGCCGTGTGCGATACTGATTCAAATTGATTCGCAAATTTCCAAATCAAACTTATTAATTGGATGTCTAAATTTTCTCAAACCAAACACCAATTTTATCCAACCCCTAAACATACATCTACATGTCAAATCAAATCAATAAATTAAACCAAGTAATGATTAAACTGATGAACACAAGTTTCAGGAAAAAAAACCTTTCAAGTAAAAACCTTTTTATTTCCACTATAATTTATAAACGACGATTTACACGAATTATAATGAAAATACAATTGACATACGAAATACCCGCAGGTGTCGGTTCGTCGTCGTCATCCCAGGAACACCAAGTGGCACCTATTGTCAACCTAGTACCTTCCAAGGCACCTAGTGTAGTAGCTGGGTTACAAAAAATAACTCACACAAAAGTAAATGGGATTTGTGAATTGTTAAACAAAAGCTTTGAACCCTTTAAATGGTTAGAGAAGAAAATAAACACTCAAAAACATATTCTGTTAAAAACAGTGTTTCTCCACACATAAAACCAACAGTCTGACACCCTTTTTATAGCAGCATTTAAGTCGGTGATGTGTCAAACTAAAATTGATACGATGTCGTTTGAACGATACAGCATCTCGTTTGAACGAGATATGCTGTCGTCTGAACAACAGAGATAGTGATCCCATTAAAACTTCAGTCTTTGAAAAAAGTTGAAAACCTCAAAACTAAAACTTGATACAGGATCAGAAAATGATTTATCAATAACTTTTATATAAAAATGTTTTTATAAAAAACCATTTATAAAAAATTCATAAAATATCCCATCATTTTTAATGTGAAATGTAAATGGAACTTAAACAAAATTTTACCAAAATTTATCTTGTTGGGCATGAATGTTGAAGTCCTTTTGAAATTCGTATCGTCTTTTGTAGAAGTTAGTTTCCTCAATTCTTCGACTACTTGTAGCGGTATTTGACATAATTAATTGTGACGGACAATTTTCTTACAAATCTCCCCTATGTCTATGCTGGTACAAAATAAAAATATCCGAATTATCAACTTAAAATGACCTATACAAATCTACCCTCCCAAAAATAAAAGTGTAAAGATAAAATGAAAAGTCTTCAAACTTTTCTTCAACAATCAACTTTTCAAAACTTCAAGCTTTCTCATCAGGGTGTGCATCATAATAATCTTCAATTGTACCTACACACATGAGACAAAGCAAATACCTCACGACGTATCGAGTTTGAAATGATATCAAGCATAAACATGAAAGCATAATCAAATCTCCCCCATACTTAAACTCCCCCATAAAATCATAATTCATTCTCCCCCTTTTTATTTGTCCGAAATAAACAAGGAAAAGAATAAACAATATAAATCAAATCGGGGTGTCACGGTAAACCAAGACAAACATACTATTTTTTATTTTTGAGATTTTTAATACAAAAATGAAAAAAATGATGTTACAAAAAAATCACACACCATGAATTTTCACTAAGACAACCAAATCGTGGAAATGAAATGAATGGGTGTGAACAAATTCGAGAGAAAAATCGACTCAACCATGACAAGTGTGCACGATGCATAAGTGTACTCCTAACGAATGAACATCAAAATAGTCCTTAGGTATAAAATTATTGAATTTAGATGACATCGTGTTAATCATATCAACAAATTAAAGTATAAATGATTTCCACACCAATAACGTCCAAAACTATGTAATGCTTTTTCATGACTTTCAAGGACGTGCAAACCGCTTTAAATTCCAGTCAAACTCCCTCATAAAAAGATAATGCTTTTTTATTTTTCTTATGAGGTGATGAAACTAAACTTCTTGGCCCATTTTTGGCATATATTTCTTTTTATTGCCTTTCAATTTTTTCGGGCTCTTTTAAACCTCATAGGACCCCGGATAATTTTTAGTTCCTCACTTTTTTAGGTCCATTTAAAAGTGGCTTAATCGCAAAGGATAAATGAGTACCTTTCGTAGCCCTTCCCCGTTTATCAAAATAAATCACACAAACTCACAAACGATTTATATCATGCACTACTTTTTCTCAAGTTTTATGACATTTAATTCGTTGTATATACACAATTGAGATGAAAACACTCAGCGAACATGTGATAGACAAGTACAAAAGTCAAAACAAATCCGTGCATGTGTGCAATAAAGGACAAATGAGTCAAACATGTAGGTAGCAACACTATATATCATCTCAAAGACTCCAAACATTGTAAACACATGAATGACACAACATATTGTCTCAAAATACTATCAAATTGTCACATGAATATGGAATGAAATTGTGACTCGGTCATCCTAAGTTTCATAAACGGTGCAAAACAAAATAAAAAGTTATTTTTGACTTTTTCAAAAAATTTATCAAATAAAATCTTTTTGTATTTTTCAAATATGATCCCCAAAAAATATATGAATGGACATACAAAAAGTATACATGTCATAACACTAGTAAGAATATATCAAAAAGCATAACTAGCTTATGACAAACATGCAAACACAATCATTTATAAGATATAGTAAGAGAAAAATCATGTGCTAGCAACCGAGAATCAACTAGTGTAATATCGAGTTACTCTAAAACTGATTTCCTATCCCAAATAGATGTGCAATGACGCATGGGGGTTTTGGGATCCAAGGAAACACCAGACTTTAACTTCCTAAGACTTTTTCGAAGATCGAAATAAAAACGCCAAAGGTGACCTTTCCTACCACAATATGAACATGTGTAAATGGGTTGAATGATGCATGTGTGTTGACCTTTTCTAACGTCCTTGGAAATGGTTGACCCTCTAAAACAAACTTTTTTTTACTATAACACTCAAAGCATGAGAACAAGACGAGCCATTTCCATCATAACACAAACTACTTGAGTCTTTCAAATCATTTTTCAACTTTAAAATTTTAAACTCCAGCAAAGAATTAAACTCTTCCAATTTTAGGGACTCCTTTTTTAAATCATCAATAAAACCTAAAAGGTTATCTCGCTCACTCTCAATTAAAATAAATTTATCCCAAAGAGTCTTTTCACGTGTCGTAACATGATTAAATAAACTATTATCCTCAATGGCACAAATAGGAACCCTAGAATTTATAAAGTCCTCCAACTGTTTTTCTAAAACTAGGACTCTATCATCACTCTCCTTTTTGGACAATTTTAAAGCATTAAAGTCCTGGTCCAAAGAAACAAATTTTTCAGGATAAAAATCTCTTTGATTTTGAACCATTTGCAAAATATCCATCGTGGATTTAAAACAAGAATTTCTTTTTCCAAACTTCAATTTTTTTCGCAAACGTCAAAGTCAAACTATTGAAATTGTTAAAACTTTGACTTGTGTCAATAGGAGGGGGCATCCAATTACATAAGTGTTCCATTGGAAAATTGTGATTTTTCACAAAATAGATTTTTCTAAAAAAATCAATATCACACAATTTTGCAAAAAATAGGAATACGCGATAAATTAGCGTAACCTGCTCTGATACCAATTTGTAAAATATGTCGTGTACGATATTGATTCAAATTGATTCACAAATTTCCAAATCAAACTTATTTAATTGGATGTCTAAATTTGCTGAAACCAAACACCAATTTTATCCCCTAAACATGCATCTACATGTCAAATCAAATCAATAAATTAAGCCAAGCGATGATTAAGCTGATATACATAGATATCAGGAAAAAAAAATTGGGTAAAAATCTTTTTCTTTACACTATAATTTTTAAAAGATGGTTTACACGGATTATAATGAAAATACCATTGACATACGAAATACCGCATGTGTCGATTCGTCGTCGCCAGCCCAGGAACACCGTACCACTCCCTATGAAATGCAGTCAATCATCCCAGTACCTCCCGTAAGTGGCACCTATCGTCAGCCTAGTACCTTCCAAGGCACCTAGTGTAGCAGCATAAACTCCCAGCAAATATGTCTTGGGTTACAAAAAACAACTTACACAAAAGTAATTGGGATTTGTGAATTGTAAAACAAAAGCTTTGAACCCTTTAAATGGTTGGAGAAGAAAACAAACCCTCAGAAATGTATTTTGTTAAAATAGTGCTTCTCCACAATAAAACTAGTAGTCTGACACCCTTTTTATATCATCATTTAAGGCGGTGACGTGTCAAACTAAAACTGATGTCGTTCGAACGACATACACTGTCGTTTGAACGATACAACATCTCGTTTGAATGAGATCCGCTATCGTTTGAATGACAGAGTGATCCCATTAAAACTTCAGTCTTTGAAAAAAGTTGGAAACCTCAAAACTAAAACTTGATACGGGATCATAAAATAATTTATCAAAAACTTTAATATAAAAAATCTTTATAATAAAATGTTTTTATAAAAAATCATTTATAAAAAATTCATAAAAGATCCCAACACTTTTAATGTGAAATATAAATGGAACTTAAATAAAATTTTACCAAAATTTATCTTATTGTGCATGAATGTTGAAGTCTTCTTGAAATTAGGATCGTCTTTTGTAGATGTTAGCTTCCTCAATTCTTCGACGACTTGTAGCGGTATACGACATAATTAATTGTGACGGAAAATGTCCTTACACCCAATTGTCCATCTTCAAAGATACCACTGATCCACGACTCTCCTAGGGGCCTTCGAGGAAATAATGGCCCAGATGTTCCAACAGAGTTTGAAGTATAGCGCTCTTCGCTTGTTTCTATCTCTCAAGGAATCTAGAATTCACAGTTGGAAGGATGTTGCCCGTGAATTTATGTCATAGACAAGTACAACGAGGAGTTAGAGTTTCCCCGCTGTGATTCAGAACTTCTCGAATAGAATCCCAAGGAAACGGTTAGTAATTTCATAGCAAGATGGAGAGAGAAAGCGGCCACCATGACCAATCATCTTTTCGAAGAGGAACAAGTCATTATTATGAATAAGAACTTCTTACCCCATGTTCGAGCGATGATATGAGGACAATAATACCCCCATTTCCTAGTCCTCCATAAATCAGGAGTGGTCATTGAAGAAAGTCTTGCAAAGACAGAAGATGAGCCAAAGAAATTATCCAGACAGTTCACTCCTAGGAAGTATGAGAATCCTACCAATACCACAGTTTTAACCATCAATAACATCTCTCAGCCTGCCACTTCATGGGCACCAGAAAGTCGCCTTAACTAAGTCCAAAAGAAATACACCGAGCTTCATTCTTCCCTCTCCAAAGTCTACCAGCCCTTTTGAGTAAAAATTTCATTAAGCCTTTAGACCCTCGTCCATTACTAAATCCACTTCCTAAAAATTTCAAACTCAACACTCATTGAAATTTTCACCAAACTGTCGGCCATACCACTAATCAATGCTTTCATCTGCGAAATATAATCCAAGCTCTGATTGATCGAGGTACCATCACCCCACCAGCCAATCCTAAGCCAAACACTACCCATAATCCACTCTTAAATTGTGCAAATGCTATCTTCCTAGAAGAAGATTCGAAATTCAACCCATCTACCCAAATTATAACCAGTAAATTTCCCATCATACTCGTATATTCATTTAAAACCCTCAAAGTCTACCCATACTTTCTCTTACATCCTACATGTTTTGTCGATCAGGCCCTGTCACTTCTTACAATAGAATGCATTGTCGTTTATACTCGTTATGGGGGAAAAGATATGGAATTATCAGTGGTATTGAACAAGCTCCTAAAGTTTGGGATAAAATTGCCCTTAGAGATGACCATTGACTCCTGGAAGTTTAGTACACAATTCTTGGAATCTCGAAAATGGGCTCGAGAGTTAGATAGTTGGGTGGTATCCACCAAAGAATCCATCTTGGATGATGCCGTCCGGATCATGACAAACTTATTTTGACAGATCGATAAATTTTCAGTGTATCCAAGCTACTTGATGCTTTGAAACTACAAGGGCATTTGGTCCCTTCGCTTCTACATCTCCCCGTCGAGTGGGAAGATTTGTACGAAGAGGTCGTTGAGGTGTAGAATGCATTAACTTCTCATGGAAGGATGACATCGTTGCCA
This sequence comes from Sambucus nigra, assembly GCA_949130495.1. NCBI lineage: Eukaryota > Viridiplantae > Streptophyta > Magnoliopsida > Dipsacales > Adoxaceae > Sambucus > Sambucus nigra. Next base: position 652,984,279 of record OX422210.1, on the reverse strand, counting down.
CCAGATGAAGGGACAAATTTGATAGTTCAGATGAAGAGCAAAGACAAGAAAAGACTAGCCTAGTAGTCAGTATATGTGGAATGATATCATTTGAGGATCTGCTAGGAGAAATAAATCAAGTAGCCAAACAGCCCGATATAGATGAAAAATAGGGTTTCTATTTTTCCCCTCGCCCGTGAACCATATGACTAGGTCTAGGAGCAATTACCAGGTTCCAAACCCTCAATCAGCAACAAAGGATAAGGGAAAAGGTTTTGAGAAACTCCATATGCCGTAAATGACCCTCGAGGAGAGAAAAATCCTCGATCAGTTAAAGAAAACTCATGCTAGCATCACTTTGTGGGGACTCTTGATGTCTTCCCAACTGCACCAAAATGCCTTAATTAAACTGATTACTGAGACCACAATACCTCCTTCCAACACGCTAGAAGAAGCAGTGAATCTGGTCAGATCTATAACCTCTACTAAAATGCTCTCCTTCTTCGAAGAAGAAATCCTTAACTTTGGTCCAAATCAAAATTATGCTCTCAATATCTCTATCGAAGTCATGGGAAAGACCGTCCCACTTTCGTTTGTCGACAATAGGTCAGCACTTAATGTTTGCCCATTAAGAACCCTCAACTGTTTGGGATTAAAAGTGAGAGACCTTGATCCAACCTCCACCACGGTGCGTCCTTATGACAATAATTATCGGGAAGTGATGGGATCCATAAAGCTTATAATAGGGGCTGGCCCTATAAATTTCGTTAGTGAATTCCAAGTCATTAACATACCGGATTATTTAACTTGTTGCTCGGACAACCATGGCTCCACAATATCAACGGGGGGTCTTAAACTCTCCATCAAAAAATGAAGTTCTTCTCTAATGGGCATATCATCACCATCATGGGTGACGGTGACAACACTGAGAATGCAAGGACCAATAACCCGATACTAGAAATACAACATGGGGAAAATGATTTCCTTTTATCAGGCTCTTGAGTCAAACAACTTTTGCTCCTAATAGGGGATAATTTCAGAGAAAGTGTATGTCCAGAGCACAACCCTCATGACAATGTCAATGTTTTACAGATGTTCAAGAATATGCACTTCATGCCCAGAATGGGGCTGGGACGACGACAACAAGGAATACTAGAACCCATAGTGTTGAAAAAGTCCTTTCCTCCATGTGTCCTGGGTTATCAACCATCATCAAGGGAACTTAGAATGCTCCGTCAACCTTGGTTAAAGAGAAGGATAAAAAGTACTAAGACTATCTCAGGGGACTAGTTGAATGGAAGATTTATTAAACAGGGTAAAAAATTTCCCTTTTTTGTCTTTCCTGAATCATGGTATGACCATGTTGATAAGAAGATGAAGCCATAAATGGAGATATTCTTCCAAGACAGCTACTCACAGGCCAAAAGTTCCCAGTATAATGTGTAACCGCTCATTTAAAAGACTACAACTTTTTAAGAATTCCAAGGGAAGTGACTCCAAGGATTCATTAGAGTCGCAGATACTAGGGATAACACTCTGCATGATCCACTCAGGCCCTACATCACCGGATCCATCCATCCTTATCAAGACTGTTGATGCACCCCTCCTTAACTAGAATGTTGTACCAGTTCCACCTGCTGAAATGCGACCCAACTCAAATTTTTATCCCATTTCCTCTTCTTTTATTACTCCTCCTTGTTCTGATCATAATGTAATTGAGGACTGCTTTGATGAGGTTCTCGAAACTGTTTTTCCTAAGAATGAAATAAACAAAGATTTTGAGTATCTTGGTATTCCTTATATTAATTGTATTGATTCTAATCAAACCCTTGATGATGATGATTTTGCAAATGAACAATTCTTAACTGATCTTAATAAGGTTAATAAGAAATAACATAATCGCGTTCAAATTAATGAAGATTAAACTGTTGTTATTAATCGCAGTTCTAGTAGCAGACTGCGTGAGATTAGGATAGGGTCCACCCTTAACGAGCATGAATGCGCGCAACTCGAAGAACTATTGAAGGAATTTATGGACGTCTTCGCATGGTACTACGAATACATGCTCGGCATTGATCCCGAGAATGACCAACACGAGATTCTAAATCTCTTGAAATATAAGCCGTACAAATAGAAACTATAAAAACTCTGCACTGAATGGTCGCTCAAGATTAAGGAGGAGGTGGCCAAACATTTGAACTTATGCGTCATTAGAGTGATTAAATATCCCACATGGTTAGACAACATCGTACCCATTCTGAAATCTGAAGGAAAGGTTCGCATGTACGTTGACTACTGACATTTGAACAAGGCATATCCAAAGGATGATTACCCGCTACCCAATATCGACATAATTGTGGACAATACGACCAATTACGCTCTCAAGTCATTCATTTATGGATTTTGCTGGATATATTCAGATCAAGATGCACCCTGATCATCAAGACAAAATCGCATTCATCACCCCTTGGGGAACCTTCCGTTACACCGTTATACTGTTTGGTCATAATAATATAAGGATTGCCTACCAAAGGGCTGCCACAACCATCTTGTATAGTTTGATACATAAAAAAGTTGAGGTCTACGTGGATGATATGATTATCAAGTCTAAAACTCGAGAAGGTCATGCTCCCGCTCTTCAAAAATTCTTCGAACAACTATGACGATACCAGATGCGACTTAACCCACTGAAATGTGTCTTTGGCGTTACCAAAGGAAAGCTTTGGGGATATATGGTTAGCAAGAATGGTAATGAAGCAGATCCTGTCAGACTAAAAGTCATACTCGAAATGCCACCACCCCAAATGGATAAGGAAGTCCGTGGATTCTTGGGAAAATTATAGTAAATCAGCCGATTCATCAACCAGTTGACTTCTATTTGTGAAGCCATCTTTAAACTCCTCCAGAAGGATTCAAACAAAGTTTGTAATAAAACCTATCGGGAAGCATTCGACCGAATCAAGCAATATATAACCCGACCTCTGGTACTCATGCCACTGCAACGTGGTCTCCCCTTACTCCTATACTTGATTGTAATGATACCACGGTTCGGGCTCTGCTAGCCCAATACCTTAAAGAATCCAGCAAAGAGAGGGCCATTTACTCATCAGTTATAAATTGGTCGGGTATGAAGCCAACTACATTGCCTTAGAGAAATCATGCCTCACCTTTATCTGGGTCACCCAAAAATTACGACACTACATGCTCGTTTTTCCCATTAGACTTGTATCCCGAATGGATCCCATCAAATTCCTACTTAAAAAACTTTCCCTGTCTAGCCAAATGGCCCGATGGTTGATGTTACTAGTTGAATTCAATATCGTGTATGTCACACAGAAATCCATGAAAGTGAGAGCCATCTCCAACTACCTTACCGACTATCCCATAGAAGAAGATGACGTTTGGATCTCTGAATTCTCGAATGAAGATATCCTTTTCACCTCTTAGGAAGTCCTTCGATGGCAAATGTTCTTTGACGGCGTTACCAACAAAAAGGATACGACATTATAATACTCCTAATTTCCCCTAATGACTCCCACACTCCCATTGCCATCAAGCTATATTTTTCCTGCACCAATAACATGGTCAAATAGGAGGCATGCACTGTAGGCCTCAAAGTCACTGTCAATAAAGGAATCTGGTGCCTAGATATCTATGGGGATTCTGCCATCATCATCATCCAGGTCCTTAAAAGATGGAAAGTCAAGGACGATAAGCTCCCACCCTTCCACACCCACATAGAAGAGCTAGCCTCTCAATTCCGATATATCGCCTTCCACTACCTCCCCCGAGTAAGGAACAACTTAACCAATGCCCTTGCTACCTTGGCCTCCATGGTCGACATGCCCAAAGGAATAACGATGGCCCCTCTCCTAGTCCAAAAGCAAGCTAAATCAACCCACTACTACCACATTGAAAATATCACAAAAGAAGATCCTGATATGACTAAGTGCTGGTACTATGACATTTGGCGCCTCCTCAAGCATGGTAAATACACCCAAGATTCCAATAAGAAATACCGAGTAACCCTTCGTAAAATGGTTGCCCAGTACATTATCTGCGATAAAGCATTATTCAAGAGAAACTCGATGGAATCCATATACACTTCATCGCAGGGCTGACATTGAAGAGATGATGCAGAAGATCCATAACGAGGAGTGCGAAACCCACATGAATGGCCATATGCTCACCAAAAATATTATCTGACAGGGTTATCATTGGACTATCATGGTTCAAGATTGCACCATATATGTTCGAAGATGTCTTAAATGCCAACAATTTTCTAATCTCCAACACTTGCCTCCACGATAATTATACAATATGACCTCTCCTTGGTTGTTCTCCATATGGGGCGTTGATATCATAGGGAAAGTTACACCCAAAGCCTCAAATGGGTACGAGTTCATCCTGGTTGTCATTAATTACTTCACTAAATGGGTTGAAGTCGAGTCATACGCAGTGTTGAATCCTAAAAATGTGGAAAAGTTCATCTGGAAAAACATCATTTGTCGATACAGGGTCCTATACGAGCTAGTGTCAGATAACGGGTTACATTTCAAGGTATAAGTCATAGAATTAGTCGATGAGTATGGGATCCATACACATAAATATTTTCCCTACCGACCTCAAACCAACGGTGAAGTTTAATCCACTAATAAGAACCTCAAAGTAATCATCAGTAAAATAATCGAAAGTTACTGAGATTGGGCCGATCGAATCCCTTATGCCCACTGGGGCTACCGTACTTCAGTTCGAGAATCTACTGGGCTACCCTTTACTGTCTGGTATACGATATGTAAGCAGTCCTACTCTTTGAGCTAGAAATACCTTCATTACCCATCATGCTTTAAAGCAAAGTCAACTAAGAAGATTGGCATCAAAGCCGTCTCGACGAGCTACCACTCTTAGATGAAAGGAGGCTAAAGGATTTATATCATACACAAGGGAACCATCGCAGGATAGAGTGATATTTCAATATGAGAGTGAAGGATCGTGGTGTCCAAGAAGGGTAATTAGCCCACAAAGAAATCATAAAACTAGTTCGGGACCCCAGAGGGAAATTCAAGCAACTGGAGTGGCGCCTACATCGTGAAGAAGATCCTGTCTGGTGGTGTCGCTATGCTCAGTGACCTTGACAGAAAAGAGATGGCCCATACAGTTAACCTAGACCGTCTTAAGAAATTCTACCCTTAGTTCGAAATCTCGGCATGCTACGACTCTTATCATCCCCCTTCTATTCTAAAAAATAAAATCAAAATTCTTTATTTTCCCTCTACTCAGAACTACGTGGGGACTGATCCTCTAAAAAAATACTTTTTTCTTTTAAAAATGAAACTCAATTTTTTTTTAAAAACCCAGAGGTACGTAGGAAGCTCATACGCTTTAGACCCCTTTCTTTTCCACAAAATGTTATTCTTTTCTAACCTCCGACAACAACAGTCCATTTCATCATTTACATGAACAAAAGAATTATATATGTCTTAGTGATTAGTATAGATAATTCAAATGCAAAACTTATCCAGAGGCACAATAATATAATTAAATTCCATTTTTATTCCATTTTGGGAACTTTTGTCACGATTATAGGAAATATCAACGTAGGGAGCTAAATAACTACCCCCGCCAACCTTAACTGTCTTAAAAAAAAAAGCCAAACCAGACTACTCCTAAATAGGATAACCAAAACCTTCCCAAATTTATTCTTAACAAACCCAAAATGACTAAATACATAACCAAACATACAAAAGCTTCACACATTACCAGCTTCACAAAAGAACCTTCTCGCGACTTCTAGATGATCCAGCCCCATCATCATCTACATCTTGAGGCCTCTAAACTTCTCCTGCCTGGATAATATGCCGAAGGTGATCCATGGAACGGTAAGCCCAGACCAGGCTAGGGAAAACCACTATACCCCCTCCATAATGTCAAACATGGCAAAACATCTCTGCCCGGTCTTCTTGTATAACATCTTAACCACTATCTTCCTCCATAACCATCTCATGTAATCCCTAAAAATATCCCAAACCCTGCCAACAGATTGGGAAGGACGGTTCGACGGTCAACGATTCTCCTATAAAGAGCCCAATCGCATGCGCATGCCTTCCGTCAAATCCTCCACAGAAAAGAAGTCTAGAATACAAGAAGGACGATCTGCTCCCAACCAACTTGATGTAGGAGCTGCCAAGTAAAATAGAAAGAAGTCTGACGGAGGCCAACTAATCAAACATACTGGTATTCCCCTAGTTCCAGAATGGGCTACAGCTCCCCCCATAGGGTACTAACCATCACAGACATCGAGCCCCGTGCTCCACAAACTAGTTTATCCAGTTCTCTATGTTCGGGCTAAAACTGATGAAATAACGAGTGAAAAAATTCAGCATAGTTTCTAAGGGATATTCAGGAGGAACAACAAAATGAAATCTCTCAAACAACTACATGAACAGCATAACTGGACTACCTCTCAAAAAATCATAACGACCTTCCCACCAAGTATCTAGACCGTTCAGGGTCTCTGCCAGTATCACCGTCGAAAGATTATCATGATATGACATCCATGCAGTAATTGTAGCTAATTAAGGGTCATCAAGTCCCCTATCACCAGTAAGAGCCTCGAAGTTAGGCCCAAAGTAGCAGCTCCAGTAAAACCAGCAGCAGTGCAGCCTCTTCAATATAATAGATTCAGCACAGTCTAATGAATGAGACAAGCCCCACTTTACAACCCAAGTTTTTATCTCCTCGTACATATACCAACCAAGCCTCCCACGCCTTCCTCTACTCAAAAATTCCAAAAAATGCATTTTTCCTACTCAAAATAAATCCCTTCAAAAGGGAAGCCCTTTTTAGACCAAACCTCCAAGGCCACCTTCTACTCAAACATATTCAAAAATTTCCAAAAATCACATTTTACCTACTCTTTCTCAAAATAAAAACTCACCAGTAAAGTAAAGTGCATGTAAAGTAAGCCATTAAATCAAGATTATCAAACAAAATATGCATCTCTTTTTGCCTTTTTTTAAGTCTCTTCTCCGGTGCACTGCCGCTACATCAAGGATGCAATATGGTCAGCGCCAAGCTCTCGCAATCGAAGATGGATCTACAAGAAAATCCCAAGGAACCATCCCTCAACGGTAGAAGGTCACCTACATCCCCTATAGAGATTCAGGAATCCTACCCAATGCCTTCTGCCTCGCTTCTTGCGTCACCCTCAGCATACGATCCACCTCTATATGAAAACACTCGCAATTAATCCCCAGCAGCTACCGAACCCATGCACCTACAGATCAACACTATCCCTTCCCCTTCCCAAGGCAGTCCAAAATATTTTTCCATTGTCGTTTGGCAACTCCCACAACCTGCCAGTCGGCAACACCTAGAAATTTGGTAAAAAAATTCCAAAAATTTCCTGGAAAATTCCTAGAATTACCAAATAAATATTGGAATATTTCTTCACCAAGAAAATCATTTTTCAGTTCAAACAAATCCCCATTCGTATTAATACCATGTGTTACCCCCAGCTTAAAACCCTAAAAATCAACACACCCACGTCCCAAAAACTCACTACCACTCCCTAGCAGAATTCCAAAACTTCATCTTCAGCAAAAATAAAATTTCTTTGGCAAAGTTACCTGGAATCATCAAAATTTCTCCAAAAAGATTCCAATTTTCCCAAAGAAAAATCCCTAATCAAGCATCTCTCCCCAACAACTCAATCCTCAGTGGAATCCCAAAACCTCAAGTTATCAACCGTTCCCCCAAGTGTAATTTCTAGACTAAGAATTTCAGCTTCCCTAATAAAGCTATCTCTTAAAACCCTAAACAAATGTCTCCTCCCCAGTGGAGTCTCAAACCAAAAAATTCCCCAGGAGAGCTATATCCCACTTAAGGTCCTCAGAATTGACCTCGACCCTCAAAATTGGTCGCTCCCACTTAAGGTTATCAGAATTGACCTCGACCCTTAGAATTGGTCGTTCCCAGTTAAGGTCCTCAAAATTGACCTCGACCCTCAGAATTGGTTGCCACAATTTATAGTCCTCATAATTAACCCCGACCCTTAGAATTGGTTTCTCCCACTTAAGGTCCTCAAAATTAACCTCGACCCTCATAATTGGTCGCTCTAACTTAAGGTCCTCAAAATTAACCTTGACCCTCAGCATTGGTCACTTCCACTTAAGGTCCTCAGAATTGGGTGCACCCCACTTAAGGTCCTCAGAATTGACTTCGACCCTTAGAATTGGTCTTTCCCATTTAAGGTCCTTAGAATTGACCTCGACCCTCAGAATTGGTCGCCCCCATCTTAAGTCCTCAAAATTTATTTTGACCCACAGAATTGGTCGCTCCTAACTTAGGTCCTTAGAATTACCTCGATTTGCATAATCGACCACCCACAGAATTACCTTAGGTCCTCAGAAACGGCCTCAACCCTCTGAATTGGTCATCTTCATCCTTTTAGGTCTGCAGAATTGACCTCTTTCTCGAAGCATCATGTGGTGTATATTCGACGGCTTTCACTTATTCCAAGCTCACTCATTGAGGGACTCGGTAGACATGACATTTTAGGATCCCCCTAAGTCTCTCCTTAGGTCCCTAGTACCTCCTCATTCACTACAACCCCTAGGTCATACTCCGAGTACCAATCTAGAGTCCAAAGGGCGCTCCTGGAGCCCCGTTTGACTCCGGTCAACTCTATCGTTAGAGAGAAAGCTCAATGAATCTTTGAAGGGCTTGTAATCCCCTTTCCAATGGTCCACCTCGTGTGTGAATATGCATTACAATTCGGATGAACGACACATTTTACTCCGAAAGGTCATCGGGAGCTTTCGGGACCCGATTAACCAAATTCAACTCTATGAACCGAGCGAATCTCTTTGGAACATTGAAATAACTTGTATAACCTTTTTAACGGTCTACCCCACGCAGGATTCAGACTTACGATTTGGAAAAAAGATCCATTACCATCTGATAATCTCTCGTTCAAAGAAACGGGCAATTTCAATCCCCGTTTGACCCAAAGTTAACTCCCAGACCCAGGAGCATCCCAAAGGACTCTTAAATATCTCTGAATTACATTTTTAACGGTATTCTCCGTGAGCGATTTGGATTTACGGATTGTGTTCTACGATCATTTTTCTAGAAAAATCTGTACGAGACTACCAATTGACAGGTCCATTTCTTGGCCATCGGCAGTGTGTCTAGGGTCACCTGCCAATTGGTAGGGCTAGGGGTATGTCGATAGGCAGTCCCCTTACCCTATAAAAGGAGGGCATGATCTCACTCTCAGGACACACCTCAAATCCAATAATATCAGTGATCTCAACAACATTCTCTTGCAATCAGCGAAGTTTCCTTGTGCAAAATTCCTTTCCATCTTTCATTCCCATCATTTTCATACCCAATTAAGCAAAATATCCTTCTCTCTCATTCAACATTCATCCCAACATTCAAGGGAACTCATCAAGGATTAAGATCAAGCCTCAATTCTCCAAAGAAGGTCCAAATGTCCTTCTCTCTTTAAATTCTTTATTTTCACATTAGTTACATAAATTCTAAATCTAGATTTTACTTTAGTTCATACACATTAACATCTCATCCTTTATTAGTTATATTTCACATACTTCATTTCTATAAAAAAATAAAGAAAAAGAGGGATACACCTATAAATTCCAACGAGATTATTCACCACATTTCGCAAAACTAAAATATCTTTTCAACACACACATATATAATAAACTCACGTTTGAAATTATGGGATAAACGCCACCCTTATTCCGCATGCAAACTACGTGGACTTTGATGCCGTTATAGACTACGTAGGCATTTTGGGTTAAAACCCAAGACTCGAGTCCAATTTTTCAATTTTCTAATTTTCACATTTTCATCCTGTTGTTTTATTTATTACTCATATGTATCATAATTGTGATTCTTATTTGCGTTTTATCTAACAAATATTATCATCCCATTATAACGATCCATATCTTGATAAGCATGCATATCATATTTTCTTATTATTATTTTGGGAACATTTCTTTGGACAACCTCACTCTATCTTTTCCATGATATGAGTCGAGCGATTCCGATCTCCATTTATATTTACACGCACACACACTTCACGAAGAAATTAAGGAAATAGTAACATAAGCCCATGAGAGGCCGAAATGGCAGGATGGGTACCTAACACCTTCCCATTCTGTAACTTAGCCCCCGAACCTCGGAACTATTGGTTTCGTAAGCATCAGTTTGTCTTTGATGAACTCTCTCTCGAGGCGGCGACATGTTCTTTTGCCTGTTTTGTGCGAAATAGACTGGTGACTCCATCTATTTACATCGCCCCACATCGACGACGGTCAAAGTGCTCTTAGAAAAAAGGCACGAGACCTTCTTTCCCTCCCCGAGTGCGCGCACCCGAGCACCGAGAACCCCCCAAGACGCACGAGAGAGAAGGAAAAATCCATCCAAAGGAAGGGATGGCCACTGAGAGGTCAATGGATATAGTTTTAGGCCTTGCATAAATGGAATCCCTTGGGGACTATATGAAAGTAATATTATCTGAGCGTTTTACATATCATTTTTGTGAGGATTATAGGATTATGATTGATCTTATATACGAGCACCATCCAGAGATAATAACCAATAGGTCTATTCGTAATGTTGATGGCCTTACCACCACCATCTTATAAGCATTATCTAATGAGCTATGATGGTTCACCATTAGTTCTCCTAGGGACGACTTTCGTTGATGCTCTCCATTTCATTGCTTCCATTAGATTGGTTGGATGACATTTTTCATAATATCATTCAACCTTCAGTGAAGAAATTATTCAAAGTCAAATTTTCCTAGAATTTCAAGGCCGAGGAGCACCAAAAGCAAGCAACAGTCCTGAAGCAACAAATTAGTCCACTCAAACTTCAATTAAGAAAAGTGTTATATGGCAAAGAAAGGGGTGGTGGTTCGAGTTGCAAATGCCGAAGAAGGTGTGAAGAGATGTAGACGCCCCTTGGGATGGTTATTATGATACTGAATTTCTTCTCTTCCTTTTAACTGGCATCTAGCTCATGTATTTGCACTCTTTTTGACAAGTTTCTAATACTTTTGCCTTCCTTCAAGTATGCCTTTTTTGTGAAATGAAAATAAATATCATTTTCTGTATCTTATTTTTTATGCGCACACTTTGCATTTCGTTTTATTGTAATCGATCAAGTAACTACACATTTGTCAATTACTTGATTGACTTTCCCTCATACTTTGGAAATTTTGAATTATCATATTCAGAATATTTTTGTAGAATAATAGTTATAGCTAAAAATGGCTCCTCCTCCCTGAATATTGCGAGTGGAGTAAGAATGATAACTTTGGTTATAATAAAATATGCATAAGTAACATATAACATATCAAATTTACTCGAGAATATAAAAATAAGAGGTCTTATTTATAATCACAAGTCACCATCATTTAAGCAATCTAACTTTAGCACCTTTAAGTGTTACTCATTTAAAGGAAACTTGATTTTGCATAAAAAAAACTATCTGTGACTTCTCAAGCATAATATGTTTTTAAACACTTACAGTTAATTGATTGAAGACGATCACTTTTTGGCTCTGAAATCTGGTAGTATCCAAACTTCCCTACCCCTCTAACCACGAATGGACCTTCCCATTTATACTTGAACTTTGAGGAAAAAATGCTCCTCATATGTGTAACACCCCGCCTAATTAAATACCGGGTGGCCAGTCCCATACCAAATTAAAACAGAATATATAGTTGGATCATTCTTAGCATCACTGTCGAAAACATTTACAACTCACCCAATACTCAATTAAGTTGGTGTTAAAAACTTTTCAAATTTTAATTTAACAAAATCCATTTCCAGTTTAAGAATAACACAACACATTTTATTCTACAACACTGATAACCAATTAGATAACACAAATTAATTTGAATGCAATTGGAATAAACATTCCCAAATAATATTAATCCATTATAGTAATCCCATCAATAACAACTGTATTAAAAAGACACGAATACAATAGTATTTGACCCCGATAGAAGAAGATAACTAAATCCTTTGGGTGACATGCCCCAATTAAGAGAATACTGTGAATCAAATGAAGATAGGCATCTAAGCAAAACTCCATAAATCCATAGCCTGTCATAATCCGCTATGGTTGGCATCCCTGTTGCTGGACACCTGATATAGAAGATACAATAGAAAAGAAAATATGGAAGGAAACGGGTCAGAGCCCGAATGTGTAAATGATTTTTAAAACAGCAAGTATTTAACAAGTGCAATAAAGCATTTATTATGTACATGTTAGATCCAACTCTCACTTTCTATTCTCACCTCTCAACTAGAGTGCACACTTAACGTTTCCTATTAACCTCCTAGTTAATGATTCCTCTTTAACAATTCCATAATATAATTCCATTCTCATATCATAACCCCGTATGTCCCATACCATACGTTATATAATCATTCTTATACATTTTCATTTATATGAATCGTTGCTCATTAACATGAATCATTTCTCATTAATATGAATTAAGCTTTTCAATTCTATAAGAATAAACATTCATTAACTTAATTCCATTCTTTTCTCAATTCGCCTTTATCTACAATTATCACACAGTAGATGACTTAACCACAATATAACCATTCAATCATTTAATTCATTATATATATATTCATATATAATACGGCACCCTGAGTCACAGCTGTGGTGCAATGCATTACTCTGCTATCATGTCCCATCATCGCTGGTCGCCGAATAGTGGACAAAAGGTTCGGTAAGGATTCCTCGAACCATAAACAACAACACAAATATTGGAGGCGAACATAGTTCTCGTATCCATGGGTCACGCACATACCTACGTACCCACAGTCAGCGGACTTATCAACTCCCTGATAAGTCTTTCATAGACCTATGTTCTCGAGTGACAAATCAAAGATCCCATGGATTCATCAGGATATAACTGCCCTCACGCGCAAACCTCCCACCGATAGCAAGTAAGCTAGGTATTGTGACACCCCGACTAATTAAATACCGGGTAGCTACTCCTTTATTAAATTAATTCAAAATGCCAAGTTGGCTCAGCTAATAGCATCACTGTCGAAAACATTTTTATTATTACTAACCACCTAGTATTTAAAAAGTAAGTTGCCAAATTTTAATTAAAGTCTGATTAACATGCAACAAGTGAAATGAAGAATAATAACACAATTCACCATATCGAAGTAAATAGAATAACCATCACATAATATAAATAAAGTCTGGAGGAAAACTCCTCACTACAAATCCACAAACTGAAATAATTAAACTGAATACTGAATCAATACATGCCAAAGTCTGAAAAACTGAAATGGAAATGTAACTCTAATGGAACTGGGCAACATGCCCTAAAACTGCGGAATACTGAACATGGAATCCAAATGATAGAAGCGTCTAAAAGCAAATCCCTGTAACTTCCACAAACAGCTACAGCTCGTCATCTGAATGAGTATCCTATGCATGGTGTCCTTGTGGCTGGGCACCTAAAATGGTTTTACAAGAAAAATAGATTTGAAAGCAAACGGGTCAGAGCCCGAATGTGGAGATATTTTAAAAACCTGCAAGTGCTTTAAAAACATTTAAAACATTAAATGCAAAGTACATGTTAGGACGTGCACTCACATGGAATTCTCACCTCTCGTCTAACTGTGCACTCCTAACGTAAGTACCCATCTAACCGCTAGCTAAGTGACATCATATCTAGCTAGACTGTCATAGGTTCTACCCTTATTACTCGGTTCCCATTAACATTATAACGATTTCAATTAAACAGGGGCTTAACGTAAATTTCATGTTCTCATATAAAAGTAATACAACTCATTATAGATCATCCCTTTTATTTTATTCCATAGTTACACACAATACCATATGAAAGTTCTCAGTTTATTAAATGTATATTTTCCACAGCATAAATATACAATATAAGCACCCCGAGACTAAGCTGCGGTGCACACATACTCTGCTATCCATCTCAGTACATCACGTACATAAGGAATCACGTATTCCGAATCTCTCAGGAATCGTTCAGATAACAACCATCACAAACAGTGGAGGCGAACAGAGTCACATCACATGGGTCACGCACATAACTACGCTCCCACGATCAGCGGACTTATTAACATCCCAATAAGTCTTTCTCTGACCTATGTTCATCGAGGTAACCAGTCTAAATTCGGGCAACACAAGGATTAGAGGGCCCTAAGCGAACGCAAACCTCCCGTGATAGCAAGTATGGTAGGTATGTCACACACACAAATCATATACCAATACTAAGTAAGCACACATCTTAGTAATCCCCGTAGTTTAATTGTAGTACTTATCGCATTCTCGTACCAACTTAATATATATACAAGTTATATAATCCCGGTCCATATTTATACGCGCCGTAATTTATTCTCACGTCGTAGTAGGCACTCACGTCTCAACTCAAATGTCTATTTGATTTGATCCACACTTATATAATTTACTCCTCATAATATCCCAAATGTCCCAAGTATACTAATACACCATCAAAGGAATGTTATCTCTATCCTCGAACAAGTTTACGGGACTCCAAAAATCAAAACAGGCCAAAAAGGCCTAAACTGCCAACTCGTTAGAAGTCTCGTTCGAACGAGGCTGTTCGAACGAGAGTTCGTTCGAACGAACTGGGCTATCTAACAAGATCTCGTTCGAACGAGATTATCGAACGAACATCCCTCTCGTTAGAACCTCAAACTGTCAACTCGTTAGAAGCTCGTTCGAACGAGCTCGTTCGAACGACCTGGGTAGGTCTTCTAACGAGGGACCAGATTCAAGCCTAGAAATTCCATATTCATTTTTCACCAATTTCAACACTCCTAATCTCAACCAAAATTCGTCCCAACAATGTTTTATGGTCTCTAATCATCCTAAAACGTACTAGGATCATATACTAACATCTTTTAAGGAATTTACACATCCTAAACATCATTAATTCATCAAATCTCTAACCTTTTCCCCAAATTTTCAAGAACATAAACCCTAGAATTTATAATCATGAATTTACCTAATTAAATCCGTTATAATTTCATCCAATATCTAATATCATCAGAATAATCATCTACCTACCATTCTACATGCAATTTCTCTTCAAGATTTCAAGTTCTAAGTTCCAAAATACATGGGTTTTCATAATACTCCAAGAACAATTCAATCTTTATCAAATTCCTACGCATGGAAAAGCATTCTCTGAAATTAAACGAAATTTAAATCACTTGCCTTGAGTTTATCTCTGATTTTGATGTTGATTTGCTGAAGTTATCTCTCTCTCTCTCTGCAGAATTCCCTCTCTACAAGCTTTCCTCTCCAAAGGTGGCTATGGTGGCTAGGGTTTTCTTTGGGAAAGTTTTGGAAACCTAAGTTGATAACCCCCGTAGCTTACTGGGTCATTAAGGGTTGGTTAGTGGGTTTAGTGGGTATATTCCCAATCAGATAAAGACTCCTAATTTTTGTCATTATTAATTCCCAAAAATACAAAATTACCAAAATGCCCTTTATATTGCCGGTATGGCCTAAAAATACCCCGGGACCCAAACTAAACCCCCGGCTAGTGTTTTCTGACTATCTCGACCCTTACGGACGCGTTGGCGCACTCAAAATGACCATACGGTTAATAGAATTTAAATTCACTTTTATAAATAAAATAATTATATCCTGACGCGACTGTCACACGCGTCCCAATAAAATGACCAAATTGCCGTATATCAATCTCACGACAAATTTCATAATTCAATATTCATATAACATCATATATACTCAGTATAGTCAAATACCAACTCACATCTCGCTAGTATTTTATCCGGATTAATTCCCAATTAATTCTCATTTAATTAATTAATCCCAAAAATAAATATAGCCAAAAATACGGGGTATTACAGGTATGTCATACACATAATCATTAATCAATCAAATAGGTATTATCATACCTATAGTATACTAATAACAAGGTACTCACATTAACCTTATATTATTCCCTTACGTAGCATTATATCTCTTTAAATCCCACGTATTAAAATGTCATATCTTTACTTTATAATTTAATTATCCTCGCATCCTATAACATCTCTCCACTCCCGACATCGTTAAGGTTCATGCGCGGAGCGTCTCGCAAAGAGAAATCCAAACAAGGAACCCCTCCAATACACTACTACTTAACTTTGTCGATCGAAGAGGTTCGTCAACTTCAAATATGCGATCGGAATAACCTCATCCCCTCTTTCAACCAAATGTGTTCTAAACTCCCATCTCTATCCAGGAGCCATACCACTACGCTCTTGTACTACACTCAGCCCTTGCGAAATTAATAATGAGCTTAAACTCAGTCCTTGATGTTTAAATTTTAACCCTATGGCTACTCAGGTGTTATATTAAATCTCCCCTACTTGAACTATCCTTAATCCTCATACAAACAGATTAGAACCCAACACATGAATCTAGCAACCGAAATCTCTTTAACTTTAATTATCATAATTCTAATCAATTAAATCCCAATCAAATTAATTCAAATCTTAACTAGGTCTTAATGATCTTCTCTAAGTCCCATAATATCCAATTAATAATCACCTAAGATCTACAAAAGTTTTGGGATAAGAACCAACATTAAAAAGAAACAACATCATGAATTCTCATATTTTAAATACTCAGAAAAATCAGATCCAAAAATTATTCAAATCATCAATCCGACTTCAAATTTGGATTCTACACGAAAAATTGAGTCAGGTATGTGTTTTGAGTTTTTCTTAAATCTCATCCAAATGCATTCAAAAAGAAGATCTAAACATTCCAAATTGGCTCTTCTCATTCCACTCGTTTTTGCCTCTTTTTCCAGAAAATTATCAACATATTATCTTCAAGAACACAAAATGATTTTCAGAATTTCTTCCACATATTGATGAATATTTTTTGGATTACTAACTACCTACAACATGAGTTTAATTCCTATATATTTCATACTTTCAGAAATCCATTACTACTCCATTTTTATCTTCCAAACATGAAAAATCATCTCTTTTCATAATTATTCTAACATGGACAATATACGAACTTAAGTTGCAAATATAGGTGGTTCTCCCTTTTTACGGCCACTTGCCTTTAATGAAGATCTGATCCTTTGGGGTTGAATAACATAGGTGGTTCTCCCTTTTTCCGGCCACTTTCGGTGGTGGTTGGTGGTGGTGACCTTTGACCTTTGACCTTTGGTTCTCTTCCTTTCCAAGCAAGCTTTTCCCTTCCCAAGCAACCTTTCACTCTCTCTAGGAAGATGACTTCTCTATTTTGTGTAGAAGAGATGAATGAACCCACATTCAACTAATCTCCAAATACTTATAATAAGACAAAACCCGAAATCACTATTCATCCCCCTTGTAAAAATAACCAAAATGCCCTTTTGGGTTGTCTTTTCATTTCCAAATGACCCGAGACCCAATATCAACATCCAAATAGACTTTTCTGACTATTTCGAACCTTCCGGACGCAACGGCGCAGTCAAAATGACTATAAGTTCGATAGAAAATAAATTTCCTTTTTAATTTAATAAATTAGTCCCAACACGTCCCATACCGCGTCTGACTAAAAATCCAATTTACCGATTTTATGTCACACTGTCATATCAATGACATCACATTCATATATTACCTAAATATCTTTAAGTAATATTCAGAATCATACATTTTAATATCCACAATCCAGATAAAACCCAAATGAATTAATTAATAATAAAATCCAATTAATCCATTAATTTAAAATATAAAAATTTTGGGGTATTACATACTTCCCCCCTTATAACAGAATTTCGTCCCGAAATTCAGGAATATAAGTCATACCGGTAAGGTCAACTCCGAGTATACATCTCACATCGCAAGAAAGCTAAGACGTACCGCCCACACAGTACATTAACGAAAATCCCTATCGATGTTATACGCCAAGCCTCACCATATAGTTCCAACTGAATCGAATTGAAACTTTACCCAATCTTCCCTATACCGTCCTCGTGACAAACTTTGGGAAAAATGATCCTCACATATTGAACAAATAAATCCTGAAGTCCCAACTACTCACTCTTTCACAATTATGAAAACTACTACCATTCAACCATCCAGGGCGCCCATACACCCTATCGTACCACTTTCATTATAATATTTGTAGCAAAGGTTACAAACTCATATACTAAGGACCTAACTTATTTCGACTCCCAACGGTTATTAGTTTCATGCGTGGGGTGTCTCGCAAGCGAAATCCAAACAAGGAACCACCCCGATACACTACTTCCTAAAGTAGTCGGTCATCGAAACTCCTAAGGTCCTTAGTCAATTATATAAAAAATTGGTTTATCGAAAAAAACATATCAGGTTTATCAATTTAAACAAAAAATTTTTTTAGGTTTTATTGATTTCAAATAGAGTCTACTCATCTACTCTTCTCTAGAAGACAAGATGCTGGCTAATAGTAGTACATACGCTCTCGTATACCACAAGCCAATGCATGCCGATAGTCACATCATGCTCGGAGATGCCCAAAGAAAGTAATCCCATGATAAAAATCAAACCCACGTGATAACATGTAAAACATAGGTGTCCCACACCCCTTGGTGAGTCTACGTAAATAACAGTGCTATAGGCTAAGTTTAGCAATCCTTTTTGCCCACACAATATTAATCGCTAAAAAAATCAATATACGCCTCATAATTCCGTAGATAGAAAACATACCCTCATTCGTGGGTGGTGGTTGTTGAATCCCATAATTATAACTTTTCTCCAATGAGTCAAGAAAAATTTTACCACCAAATTTTTATTTCTAGTTCACCACACTCCACTATATGCCCAAGCCTTTGAATATATTGCCTTCGTTAGGTAACACACATAATTCCCGCATTTCAAGAACTTATACTAATGACTCTCCTCAATTTTTCCATAATAGGGGTGACCTCGACTACGGTCATCATACTCGAACATACTTCATAACCTCCTAAGTACGATCTTCGCTATCCGTCCAATGGCCCTCATCTGCTATACTTCTCGTACGAACCCGTTCGAACGCAAATAATATTGACTAATATCTACATTATAGCAGGAGAACGAAATCCCACCAAGGAAATCAACAATCCTAAATATAGGGCTCTACATCAAAGAACGCAAAGCTGAAAACACAGTAAGTCGTACAGATCCTAAAGGACACTAGAACCTGATGTTCTGATACCACCTGTAACACCCCGCCTAATTAAATACCGGGTGGCCAGTCCCATACTAAATTAAAACATAATATATAGTTGGCTCATTCTTAGCATCACTGTCGAAAACATTTACAACTCACCCAATACTCAATTAAGCTGGTGTTAAAAACTTTTCAAATTTTAATTTAACAAAATTCATTTCCAGTTTAAGAATAACACAACACATTTTATTCTACAACACTGATAACCAATTAGATAACATGAATTAAGCTTTTCAATTCTATAAGAATAAACATTCATTAACTTAATTCCATTCTTTTCGTAATTCGCCTTTATCTACAATTATCACACAGTAGATGACTTAACCACAATATAACCATTCAATCATTTAATTCATTATATATATATATATTCATATATAATACGGCACCCCGAGTCACAGCTGCGGTGCAATGCATTACTCTGTTATCATGTCCCATCATCGCTGGTCGCTGAATAGTGGACAAAAGGTTCGGTAAGGATTCCTCGAACCATAAACAACAACACAAACATTGGAGGCGAACATAGTTCTCGTATCCATGGGTCACGCACATACCTACGTACCCACAGTCAGCGGACTTATCAACTCCCCGATAAGTCTTTCATAGACCTATGTTCTCGAGCGACAAATCAAAGATCCCATGGATTCATCAGGATATGACTGCCCTCACGCGCAAACCTCCCACCGATAGCAAGTAAGCTAGGTATGTCATACATATAATCATTAATCAATCAAATAGGTATTATCATACCTATAGTATACTAACAACAAGGTACTCACATTAACCTTATATTATTCCCTTACGTAGCATTATATCTCTTTAAATCCCACGTATTAAAATGTCATATCTTTACTTTATAATTTAATTATCCTCGCATCCTATAACATCTCTCCACTCCCGACGTCGTTAAGGTTCATGCGCGGAGCGTCTCGCAAAGCGAAATCCAAACAAGGAACCCCTCCAATACACTACTACTTAACTTTGTCGATCGAGGAGGTTCGTCAACTTCAAATATGCGATCGGAATAACCTCATCCCCTCTTTCAACCAAATGTGCTCTAAACTCCCATCTCTATCCAGGAGCCATACCACTACGCTCTTGTACTACACTCAGTCCTTGCGAAATTAATAATGAGCTTAAACTCAGTCTTTGATGTTTAAATTGTAACCCTAAGGCTACCCAGGTGTTATATTAAATCTCCCCTACTTGAACTATCCTTAATCCTCATACAAACAGATTAGAATCCAACACATGAATCTAGCAACCGAAATCTCTTTAACTTTAATTATCATAATTCTAATCAATTAAATCCCAATCAAATTAATTCAAATCTTAACTAGGGCTTAATGATCTTCTCTAAGTCTCATAATATCCAATTAATAATCACCGAAGATCTACAAAAGTTTTGGGATAAGAACCAACATTAAAAAGAAACAACATCATGAATTCTCATATTTTAAATACTCAAAAAAATCAGATCCAAAAATTATTCAAATCATCAATCCGACTTCAGATTTGGATTCTACACGAAAAATTGAGTCAGGTATGTGTTTTGAGTTTTTCTTAAATCTCATCCAAATGCACTCAAAAAGAAGATCTAAACATTCAAAAGTGGCTCTTCTCATTCCACTCGTTTTTGCCTCTTTTTCCAGAAAATTATCAACATATTATCTTCAAGAACACAAAATGATTTTCATAATTTCTTCCACAGATTGATGAATATTTTTTGGATTACTAACTACCTACAACATGAGTTTAATTCCTATATATTTCATACTTCAAGAAATCCATTACTACTCCATTTTTATCTTCCAAACATGAAAAATCATCTATTTTCATAATTATTCTAACATGGACAATATACGAACTTAAGTTTCAAATATCAAACACTTGCCTTTAATGAAGATCTGATCCTTTGGGGTTGAATAACATAGGTGGTTCTCCCTTTTTCCGTCCAA
The DNA here is from genome assembly GCA_949130495.1 of Sambucus nigra. NCBI lineage: Eukaryota > Viridiplantae > Streptophyta > Magnoliopsida > Dipsacales > Adoxaceae > Sambucus > Sambucus nigra. The sequence goes on along the minus strand of OX422210.1, from coordinate 652,963,070 downwards.
TTTCGGTGGTGGTTAGTGGTGGTGACCTTTGACCTTTGGTTCCCCTCCTTTCCAAGCAAACTTTTCCCTTCCCAAGCAACCTTTCACTCTCTCTAGGAAGATGACTTCTCTATTTTGTGTAGAAGAGATGAATGAACCCACATTCAACTAATCTCCAAATACTTATAATAAGACAAAACCCGAAATCACTATTCATCCCCCTTGTAAAAATAACCAAAATGCCCTTTTGGGTTGTCTTTTCACTTCCAAATGACCCGAGACCCAATATCAACATCCAAATAGACTTTTCTGACTATTTCGAACCTTCTGGACGCAACGGCGCAGTTGAAATGACTATAAGGTCGATAGAAAATAAATTTCCTTTTTAATTTAATAAATTAGTCCCGACACGTCCCATACCGCGTCTGACTAAAAATCCAATTTACTGATTTTATATCACACTGTCATATCAATGACATCACATTCATATATTACCTAAATATCTTTAAGTAATATTCAGAATCATACATTTTAATATCCACATTCCGGATAAAACCCAAATGAATTAATTAATAATAAATCCAATTAATCCATTAATTTAAAATATAAAAATTTCGGGGTATTACAAAATGGCGAGTGGATACTCAAAGAAACAAATCACACTTAAAATTATGTTGGCTTAATTAAACTCTCGTGGGCTCGCGAGAGCTGCTGAGTATAAACTTTGAAATTTTCTTTTGCCTTATCTTTGTGCTCGTTCAATGGCTCTAGTTGCACATTCCCAGGGTCTAGGAGTAAGGCATGGTTCAAGACCATCCTTGCAGAATTCTATTGGTAAGATAACTTATGTTTCATACACAAGAGAAAATGGAGTAAATCTTATCGTCTTCCTCTCCGATGTCCTATAAGACTATAAGACAATTATTAACTTGTCATCCCAAGACCCTCGGAGGTCTTTTAACATTTTCTTGAGGATTTTGACCAAAGTCTTGTTGGTTGCCTCTACATACCCATTCCCGTTCAGATAAGAGATGGCAGAGATATTTTGAATGATATTACACTTATCTGTCAGCAATCCAATTTTTTTGTACATTAACTAATTCCCATTAGAAGTAATGATCGCCTTTGAAATTACAATATGATGTACTCACGAATGAACTGAGTTACTACCTACGCAGTTATCCTCCTCAAGGGGATTGCCTCTGACCATTTAGTATACAACTCTGTGGCAACCAAAATAAAGGCCTTGCCCGAAAGGAAGGTGTTATATTCCTTACTAAACAACACCCAATTATGGAAAGGTAATAAAGTAGCCAAACATTTCAAGTTTACTGATAAGGCATGCACCATATTTCCATGTACATGTCACACCTTGTATCGCTTCCTGAAAGTAACGGAATCAGCCTCCATAGTGGGCTAATAATATCCCAATACCATTAATTGATCATATAACATTGATCTACCCATATGGTATGGTTTATGAGATTCTTTAACCACCTTCATCGTATCCTCTTGGGAGATACATCACAGGATCTTCTCATTATAACATATCATTTATAGCTCCCCATTGACTAAGTAGAAATGAGCAATCCGTTTCTTCAAATAAATTTCATCTGCTCTTTTAATAGGTAACTCTCCATCTTTTAGATAAGCTATGTAGGTCTTCCTCTAATAATTTAGATTTTCCACAAAGTTAGTTTCATCTAAGGTCACTATATTAATTCAAATTTGAGTTAATTAAAAAAAGTAAATAAGGTAAAAATTAAAAAAATGGCCTAATTTGTTCTTAATCAAATTAATTAAGTTAATTTTACAATTTACCAATTAATTAATTATGTCTATATTGCATATGCGGAGATAGAAATTCACAATGATGAAAAATAAAAGTAATCACACAAATAGGATCACGATTATTTAACATGGAAACCCTCTAAAAAAAATCACATGCACCCCCCCAACACACAAGTCCACCAGTATAAAAAGTTTTAGTTTTTATCAAAGGGAAAATATGACTTACAACTCTTAATTTGACCGTAGCCATAAATTGTAGTTGTTTCGAACTTTATGCCTCCACGGTATTAGTTCTGCTAACCTCCACGACAACTTTGACTTAGCTACCATAATCCTCGAGTGCCAATATCCACCGATCTATGAAACGAATGTGTTTGATCAAATTTTCACAATAACTTTGATTCCTGTCTCACCAGTCTTACTAACATAGCTCAAATCGTAACCAGATTCAAACGACTTCCCGATCTCAAAATTCTCCTCAAACTTTGATCAAAATAAAAACCAAACTCCACAAAGTTTTAAATCAAATTGTGGGAATTTTGTTTCGGAAAACACCGTTAATATATAGGATTAAATGTTCAAAAGGTTTTTCTAAAATATTCAAAAGAATAAAAAATATCTAGTAGTGTGCTTGAGATTTCTTACGGTTAAAACTTAAAAAGGTTTTCTGGAAAAAATAAAAGAGGTGTTCTTTAAATTGACTCACAAAACTCCCTTAAATAAATAAAATAAGATAAGTAAAAAGGGATTCATATTCCACCAATTAAAAGAAATAAAACTTATGGACCAAGGAAGGGCATCTGATTTGCAACAATCCACACATTTTCATATCAAGGTTGATCAAGTTCTACTATTAAAATATACAAATTGCTATAATTTAAAATATCAACCTTACCATATGACATAAATATGAGAAAATTAAAACTTTTCCAATAATAAAAGATATGAGATATCACAATTTGAATAACTCGTTAACAATGAAGTCCAACCACAATCTCCTCCAGTAGTCCAATCATAATATAAAAGTCTTAATATAATATCTCAAACATAACGGTGGAGCTATAAGCGACTCATAAGTTTAAGAGTCATCTCATATAAAATATACAATGGAAAGGAAACTAAACCATACATAAAGTATATATCCAAAATCCTGCCTACCCTTCAAAGATCCAATTTGTTCCAAAAATCTCAAACTTAACCTAAGATGTTAGTCAATGTAATGGGCCAGGACCCAGGGCAATAATACTAGCAATGTCTCCCCAAAAAGGTAACATAACCCAAGCAATAGTGCCCAATATTACAACAAAGTCTTTTATATAACATTGACAATTAAAGTCAATGTCTTTATCAATATTGGCCTGATAATGTAACAGGTTCAACTATATGAATAATGACATGGTTTATCAATGTTTCATGATATCAAGAGTATAAATAGCTATATAGTTACTAAATGCGATATAATAGCTAGATAATATCGAGTTCATCATAGTTATCTAATCATTGATCAATAATAACATATCTTTATAAAGGAAGACCTCAACTGTCACCCCCTAACCCAATTAGGATATATTTAACTAAATAGTTTACAAACCACAATTATAGTTTATTTATTATAATAGTAATACATATTGAGACAACTTCAAGGTTAAAATGCGGAATACTAAAAATCCAATCGTTTTAAGGAGACATAATTTCAACAGAACTCACATATCATTTAACTTACTTACAAATAGTACAGTGCATAAAACAAACTAACAAGACCCTACTTCTATTTACTCAACCTCCTAGACCTGGCAGTGGCAGCTGGAAGACCTGAAAATGTAAACATATAAAACCATGAGTTTAAAAACTCAGTGAATGTACTACAGCTATCTATAGTAAAAGTACTATATTAACATCTCAACATAACAATATATACATGTCTATGCCAAATTAGGCCATATACATATCCGGAGTTAATAAACCCCACATCTCCTGCCCGTAGGCAATAATCATATCCATAGGTTTTAAAAACCTAACATCTCCTGAATTGTATAGTAACTCAACATATCTTAGCTTTTAATGAGCCATAACATCTCAACATCTCTTGGCTTTTAATAAGCCATAACATCTCAACATATCATGACTTTTAATAAGCCATATCATCTCAATATATAATACATACACATCATATCCCAAATCAACTCAGTAAGTACACTCACCATGTGTTGTCAATTATGTATTCACGTTTCCCTCGGGCGGAGATGAACTTTGTTGATTTGACCTTACACCTATTAATCCAACTAAATCAATACTGAAAATCAATTATAAGAATTATCTTAATATAATTATGTAACTTTAAATGAGTACACAACCACAATATGATTCTACTCAAGTCATATTCCATGAGACATATGTAAAGACGAAACGATGGTATATATGTTGATAAGGTCATGAACATTCAACCCTAGAAACTACCTCGTAAGGAACTTATAACTAAACTCAACTAAAAATAAAAGTATACTTCTGAATATATATACACATGAAACATGTACTCAAAATACCCTTGGGAAGGAGTAGATAAAAGTATTCTTTCATGGGACATCCAGTATGGCCTGAAATTATTGTCCTCCATATTTAACCTTCCCATATTCATTAATTGCACACATACAGGTGTCCAAACTTATCAATATGAAAACATATATGAATATACTTTGCAACACAAGTGATGGTGTAATTTTCCAAGCTCCCTAGGGCAAGTTACGACTATTTCTTTACAACATAAGAAATCTTCCTTACAAGCTCCTCTATTGTTTCTTTAACTTCCAAGAATTTTCATAATTTTTATCCATCATAACTTTACATGATTTTCATCAAACTTTCATTACACATACTGAAGAGTACAGAATTTAAGTTTCATAATATTTCGACTTCATTTTCTATATCAAAATCTTGACCAAACTCAGAGCATACCGAAATGAAATATACAAACAGTAACTATATACCAACTTAAAACCATCACTAAGACCTAACCATAAGGAGTTAAATTCTAATTTTCGGATATGATATGAATATATGAGTCTATTTGCATATACAATTGGAATTTATGAATTCTAGTAAGCACACAAAGAGATATGCAAGTTTGAATACAAAGGGTTTCAATACAAAGCAATATGACCTATAATACCACTTATCTCACATATGAACCAATACATATTATCACAAAGGAGGATGGAATTTTAATCAATACTTCACAATTTATATACTTTGAAATAAGTATAAAAAAATATTAACAAAAAGATTTACCTTGGAAACACCTTAAGGACTTTCTTGGAATTGTTTTCCTAGATTTTCCTTGTAGCCCTTTCTTCCTTAACTTCTACCTCTCTTTCCTCAAGCTAATAACACCTCAAACTAAACTTAGGGACTTATTTGCTGCATAAATAAGGTTAAGGAAGAGTTTTAAGTCGGCCAAGGCTGCCTCCCAATCCATCCAATCAAATTAAAACATTTGGTTTAATAAAAGACAATTTACCACTTAAGGGAATTGACAGGTTTGCCCCTTGTTCGTAATTTCGGCCTGACTTCTTACTCGAACATCCGTTTGATGCACCGTTTGTTGTGTTACAACCCTAAATCACATGTATACAACTATGTTGTTTTCACCTCAAGTCAATTGTAATGTTACAAGGGTAAAACTAGTCTTAAACAGGAACATTTCTATCGAAAATAACCAAATCTTGTGTTTGTAAATAATTCGACAATTCATGATTTATGAAAGTAGAATTATACTAACCATAATCACTTAACATTAGATATACTAATGAAACATTATTCATATCACATAGGATAAGTATGATTTAAATATAATTTATCATAATTATATACGGGTTGTCACAACCTCCCCCCCTAGAAAATTTCGTCCCCGAAATTTAATACGAGTCACTTACCAAACAAATGGGGATACTGTTTCTTCATGCTATCTTCCATTTCCCAAGTTTCTTGTTTAATTCCATGGCTCATCCACATAACTTTAACTAAGGGAGTAACTTTATTCCTCAGTACTTGCTCTTTACGATCAAGAATTTCCACCGGTTCCTCGATGTACGACAAGTCTACTTTCAATTCAATAGGTTGGGTTTTCAGTTGACGAGATGGATCTGCCAAATACTTACGAAGCATCGATACGTGGAACACATCATGCAAATGAGATAACTCTGGAGGTAATGCCAATCTATATGCCAGGGTCCCAATTCTTTCCAACACTTCATATGGTCCAATGTAACTTGGACTTAGTTTCCCCTTCTTTCCAAATCTCATAATGCCTTTCCACGGTGAAATACATAGGAATACAAAATCCCCCTTCTGAAATTCCAATGGATACTTACTCTTATCTGCATAAAATTTTTGCGTGCTTTGCGCTATCTTTATCCTTTCCCGAATCATTTTGATCTTCTCAGTTGTCATATCTATCAATTCAGGGCCCAAAAGTTTCCTTTCACCTACTTCATCCCAACACAAAGGCGTTCTATATCTCCTCCCATATAAAGCTTCATACGGAGCCATACCAATGGTGGACTGATAACTATTATTATACGAGAATTCCATCAATGGCAAATTATCATCCCAACTACCCTTGAAGTCAAATACACAAGCTCGTAACATGTCTTCTAATATTTGAATCGTTCTTTCTGATTGCCCATCGGTTTGTGGATGAAATGCAGTACTGAACTTCAAACTTGTGCCCATGGAATTCTGTAAACGAGGCCAAAACTTAGAAGTGAAAGTTGGATCTCTATCTGATACTATTGACACTGGTGCTCCATGTAAACGGATAATCTCATCAATGTACATATGTGCATATTTGTCAACAGTGTAGGTCGTCTTAACTGGAAGAAAATGAGTTGACTTTGTCAATCGATCTACAATCACCCAAATAGAATCATTCCCTTTTGGTGATCGTGGTAATCCTGTAACAAAATCCATCGTTATATGCTCCCACTTCCATTCCGGAATAGGCAATCACTGCAATAATCCTACCGGCTTCTGATGCTCCGCTTTCACTTGCTGACATACTAAACATTTAGCTACAAATTCCGCAATCTCACGTTTCATATTGTTCCACCAGTAATACTCTTTCAAATCTCTGTACATTTTGGTACCTCCTCGATGCATAGAATAAATAGAACTATGTGCCTCTTCCAATATATCCTTCTTTAAGGGTGGATCATTCGGTACACAAATCCTATTTTTATAACACAATGATTCATCATTCTTAATTTCAAAGTCACTCTCTTTACCCTCTAAGACATCTTGTTTCTTCTTCTCAAGGAATGGATCACTGACCTGCAAATTTCTTATGCGTTCTGCCGATAATGGTCTCACTATAACATGTGCTAATAATCCTCCCCTTTTTGAAAAACTTAATTCAATGCCCATCGATGCCAAGTCAAGGATATTTCCCACACGTGCACACTGTATGCAACCTAGAATCCCCAATGATTTTCGACTCAAAGCATCTGCTACTACATTGGCCTTTCCTGCATGATGATGAATGGTACAGTCATAGTCTTTAATCAGCTATATCCAACGCCTCTGCCTCAAATTAAAGTCTCTCTGTGTAAATAAATACTTCAAACTTTGATGGTCAGTGAAAATTTCACACGTCTCTCCACATAAATGATGTCTCCATAATTTCAAGGCAAAAATAATAGCTGCAAGCTCTAAATTGTGTGTAGGATAATTACGTTCATGCGTCTTCAACTATCTAGATGCATAAGAAACTACCTTTCCATGTTGCATGAAAACACAACCCAGACCCTGATGTGAAGCGTCAGTATAAATCACAAAACCTTCTCCACTTGATGGAACAGTGAGAACTGGAGTTGATACTAGCCTGTTTTTCAACTTTTCAAAGTTGTGCTGACATTCGTCACTCCACACAAATTTCACTTCTTTTCGGGTCAATTTAGTCAACGGCAAAGCTATAGATGAAAACCCCTTTATGAATCTTCTATAATATCCAGCCAATCCTAGGAAACTCCTTATCTCCGTTATATTCCTTGTTCTTTCCCATTGCACAATTGCATCTACCTTCTTAGGGTCAACATAAATTCCATCTCCCAAAATAACATGCCCCAGAAATACTACCTGATTTAACCAAAACTCACATTTGCTAAACTTCGCAAACAATTGATTATCTCGCAAAACTTGCAATACAACTCTTAGATGCTTCTCATGTTCCTCTTGGCTAGGTGAGTATATCAAAACATCATCGATAAAGACAATCACAAACGATTCTATGAAAGGATGAAATACCCGATTCATTAGATCCATAAAAGCTGCAGGAGCATTTGTTAACCCAAATGGCATTACCAAAAATTCATAATGACTATAGCGAGAACGAAAAGATGTCTTAGAAATGTCACAATATCTTACCCTTAATTGATGATAACCCGATCTCAAATCAATTTTTGAAAACACTTTAGCACCCTATAATTGATCAAACAAATCATCAATACGAGGTAATGGATATTTATTTCGAACAGTCACCTTGTTCAACTGTCGATAATCAATGCAGAGTTGCATGGTGCCATCTTTCTTCTTCACAAATAATACTGGAGCGCCCCATAGTGATACACTGGGTCGAATAAAACCTCTATCTAGCAAATCTTGCAATTGAACCTTTAACTCCTTTAGTTCCACAGGTGCCATTTTATATGGAGAAATAGAAACTGGAGCTGTATCAGGCACTAAATCGATAGTAAACTCTACCTCTCTGCTAGGTGGCAATCCTGGTAATTCATCTGGGAACACATCTGCAAAATCCTTAACGACTCGAATATCTTCTAATTTTTGCAATTCCCTGTTTGTATCCAAAATATATGCTAAAAAGCCTTGACAACCCTTATTTAATAATTTCCTCACCCGAAGGGCAGAAATAAGACAGTTCGGAACCACATTTCTTTCCCCAGTAAATTTGAATTCTTCCTCCCCCGGCATATTAAATGTAACCTCCTTACGAAAACAGTCAATTGATGCATGGTAGGAAGATAACAAGTCCATACCCAAGATAATATCAAAATCTCGAATATCTAGTGGAATTAAATCAATGGTCAACTCCCTCTACCCCACATACAATACATAATTTTTATACACACGCTCCACTAACATCACATCCCCCATAGGTGTAGAAATATATAAACCACAATCTAGGTAAGAACATGGTCTACCCAAATGCATGGTAAATGACAGTGATACAAATGAATGAGTAGAACCATGATCAATAAGCACGTAAGCATGTTTGTTCATGACAGAAAATGTACCTGTCACCACCTCTGGAGCCTGAGCATCCTGTAAAGTCATAGCAAATATCCTTCCCGGAGCCCTGGATCCACTAGCCTGTCCTCTACCTCCTCCTCTCCTTGTGCCTCCAGGTGATGAGCCTCGACTAGTAGTAGCTGATTCAATCCCTCCCAGTAGCATAGGACAGTTCTTTTTGGTATGACCAATTTGATGGAAGAGATAACACTCTACCCCCTTTAACTTGGGACAATCTGGACTGATATGGCCCTCAGCTTTGCAAAAATAGCATGTAACAGGCTTGGACTGCCTATTATCATTCTCCTGCTGTCTATTCTGTTGGCCCATCGATCCTGCACCCCTAAAACTACTTAGTGTCCTATTCTGAACATAATTTCCAGTCCCTCTACCGCGCTGAAATCTTTGACTCCCTTATTTTGAGTATTCTACATTGCCTTCCTTTTGCTGAGATGGATCAAACCTACTCCTCTTTCCCCTTTGTTCCCTATTCTTTATTACATCATTAACATCTCCTTCAACCATCATAGCTTTGTTAACTAAAGAAGCATAATCTACCATTTCAAGTGCAGTGAGTCTAAACTAGATAACTAAATTCAACCCATCCCGAAATCTGGTGCATTTATCCTCCTCATTGTGTAAGAAATGTAATGAATATCGAGACAAAGTTATAAATTCAGTTTCATACTCCTTGACCGACATATTCCCCTGAGTCAATGATAAGAATTCTCTCTCTTTTTGCTTCCGATACATGCGAGGAAAATACTTTTCATATAAGGCTTTAATAAAGGAATCCCAAGTAATTACCTCACCTCCCTCCGGAGTAAGCAATAAATGTTTGGAAGACTCCAACCAATATTTAGCTTCGCCCTTTAACATGAAAGTAGCCAAAATTACCTTCATCGCGCCAGGTACATTCATCACCCCGAAGATAGTTTCACTATCTCTAACCCAAGCCTCAACTTCTAAAGGATCTACAGAACCTGAGAATGCTGGGGGGGGGGTCAATTTGATAAAATTCTCATACAAAGTATTCTTCTCCTCTCGTTGTATTTCCCTTTCTCTTCTGGCCAAAGTCTGCTCCTCCAAGTACTTGGCTTGTTGTTCTGCTATTTGCATCATGTGACACCCCGACTAATTAAATACCGGGTAGCTACTCCTTTATTAAATTAATACAAAATGCCAAGTTGGTTCAGTTAACAGCATCACTGTCGAAAACATTTTAATGATTACTAACCACCTAGTATTTAAAAAGTGAGTTGCCAAGTTTTAAGTTAGCTCTCATTAAGATGCAATAAAAGGATAATGAAAGAATAACAACCATTCACCATAACGAAGCAATAGAATAACCAACAACATAATAATAAGTCCGGAGGAAAAACTCCTCACAACAATCCCACAACTGAACTAAATAAAAATAAGTATCCTGAATTAATTACATGCCAAAAGTCTGAAAATCTGAAATAGGAAATGTTTCTAATAGAAATGGGCGACATGCCCTACAACTGATGAAAGCTGAATATAGAGTCAAGATAGATGAAGCATCTACTAGCAAAGTCCTGTAACTTCCAAAAACAGCTACAGCTTGTCACCTGAATGAAAATCCTATGCATGGTGTCCTTGTGGCTGGGCACCTAAAATGGTTTTTACAAAAAGTAGATTTGAAAGCAAACGGGTCAGAGCCCGAAAGTGGAGAGTATTTTAAAATAGCAAGTGATTTAATAACATTAAAACAACGAATGAAAAATACATGTTAGGACGTGCACTCACATGAAATACTCACCTCTCGACTAATTTGTGCACTCCTAACGTACCGTACCCATCTAAGTAACATATAAATCTAACCAAACCGTAATAAGTTCTACCCCTTACTACTCGATTCTCATTATGCATTCTAGCGTTATCAACTAAATGGAGAGATTTACTTAAACTCGGATTCTCGATTATTTACAATACAATTAATTACAGGTTACTCCTTTATAGTTACTCAAAGCGTTTCCGTATTTATACTCACAATACCAACATGAAAGTTCTCATTAATTTAAGTGTATATTAGCCACGCCATAAATATACAATACAAGCACCCGAGACTAAGCTGCGGTGCACACATACTCTGCTATCCATCCCGGTACATCACGTACATAAGGATCACGCATTCCGAATCTCTCAGGAATCATCTCAGATAGTAGCAAATCACAAACAATGGAGGCGAACACAGTCACATCACATGGGTCACGTACATACCTACGCACCCACGATCAGCAGACTTATTAACATCCCTATAAGTCCTTCTCTGACCTATGTTCTCGAGGTACCAATCTAAATCCGGGCAACACAAGGATTAGAGGGCCCTAAGAGAACGTAAACCTCCCGTGATAGCAAGTATGGTAGGTATGTCATACACATAAGATCATATACATATACTAAGTATACACACATCTTAGTAATCACCGTAATTTATTTGTGATACACTTCTCATTCTCGTACCGACTTATAATGTCGCACAATTCATAAGTTCTCGGTTAATTCAATTATTTAAGCCGTCAATAATTCTCGCATCGTAATAGTCACTCACGTCCTATTCTAAAATTTCCATTCAATTCGAATCGCACTCCTAGGTTTTACTCCTCAATATATCCCAAATGTCCCAACTATATCTAGTTATCATCAAGGGAATGGTATCTCTACAATTAAACAAGGTTACGGGACACGGGAAATCAAAACAGGCCAAAAAGCCTAAACTGTCAGCTCGTTAGAAGTCTCGTTCGAACGAGGCTGTTCGAACGAGAGTTCATTCGAACGAACTGGGCATCTAACGAGATATCATTCGAACGAAAGACATCGAACGAACATCCCTATCATTAGAAGGAAAACTATCAACTCGTTAGAAGCTCGTTCGAACGACCTGGGCAGGTCTTCTAACGAGAGGCCAGTTTCGAGCCCAGATTTTCCTATTCTCGTTTTTCCATCTTTTCTTCACCTCTAATCTCATCTAAACATCAATCCAATAATTGTTCAAGGCTTCTAATCATTCCTAAACACACTTAGGTCATATACTAACGTGTTTTGTGGGGTTAATTCATCCTAAACATCATCCAAATATCAAAACTCTACATTTTTCCCCAATCTCAAGAACATGAACCCTAGAAATTTTAGATCATCAATGAGCCTAATAAAATCCGTTTTTGTAACACAAAAAGTAGTAATTCTTTTAGTTCAATCATCCAATCACATTTCTACATGCAAACCTATATCCAAAATTAAATTTATAACTCCAATTTTATGGGTTTTCATCAATCTCCCAAACAAATGTAATGTTAGAATTGTCTAGGCATGGAAGAAACATTCACTGCAAAATAATGTAAATTAAACCACTTGCCTTATGTATTTCTCTAATTTTGATGGCGAATTGATGAATCTCTCTCTCTCTCTCTACAGAATTCTCCTCTCTCTCTCTCTCTACAAGTCTTTTTCTCCAAGGTGACAATGGAGGCTAGGGTTTGCCTTAGGAGACTCTTGGAACTAATTCCAATAACTCCCGTAGACTATTTAGTCATTAAGGGTTGTTAGTGGGTTTAGTGGGTAAAGTCCAAATCAGATATTAATTCCTATTTTTCGTGGGTTTTAATTCCCAAAAATCCAAAATTACCAAACTACCCTTATACGTTGCCGGCATGACCTAAAAATGCCCCGGGACCCAAACTAAACCCCCGGCTAGTGTTTTCTGACTATTTCGACCCTTCCGGACGCGTTGGCGCACTCAAAACGACCATACGGTTAATAGAATTAAAATTCACTTTTTTAATTAAATAATAATATTTCTGACGCGACTGTCACACGCGTCTCAACAAAATTCCAAATTGCCGTATTTCAATCTCACGACAAATTTCATAATTTCCATATTCATATATAGCCATATATACTCATTAAAATCAAATACCAACTCGCATCTCGCTAGTATTTTTATCCGGATTAATTTCCAATTAATACACATTTAATTCAATTAATCCCATAAATAAATATCATAAAAATACGAGGTATTACATACTTCCCCCCTAATAACAGAATTTCGTCCCGAAATTCGGAATTAGAAAGTACCTGGTAAGAACAACTCTGGATAACGTTCGCGCATCTCATCCTCGCACTCCCATGTTGACTCCTCGACATTATGATGTCGCCACTGAACACGAACTAACGGAACTATCTTCGACCGCAGTTTCCGCTCACTTCGGTCCAAAATAGCAATCGGCCCCTCCTCGTAGGAGCTATCAGGCTGGAGATCGATGTCCTCCAAAGAAATGTGAGAATGAGCCAAATCGTCTCTAAGATATTTCCTTAGCGAGGAAATACGAAACACATCGTGAATCCGATGCAAATGCTCCGGTAACCCAAGTCTATACGCAACCGGCCCAATCTACTCAATAATAGGAAATGGTCCCACATATCTCGGTGCCAACTTCCCTTTCTTCCCGAAACGCATAATCCCCTTTATAGGAGATACTCTGAGAAAAACCTGGTCCCCCACTTCAAATTCCCTGAAGGACCTCTTCGCATCAGCATAGCTCTTCTGCCTGTCCTGAGCTACACGAATGCGACTCCGTATCAGCTCTATCCTTGCCGAAGTATTCGGAATTACTTCCGGCCCAAGTAGTTTATTGTCCCCCACCTCCAACCAACATGTTGGGGAACGACAAGGTCTACCGTACAACGCCTCAAATGGAGCCATGTCAATGGTGAACTGGTAGGAGTTTTTGTAAGCAAACTCCACTAGTGGAAGATACTGCTCCCATCCACCCCCGAAATCAATGATGCACATACGTAGCATGTCCTCCAACATCTGGTTTGTACGCTTGGTTTGCCCATCGGTCTGCGGGTGATATGCCGTACTCAACCGCAATTTCGTGCCCATGGCCTCCTGAAAACTTTCCCAAAACCGTGAAACAAATATCTTGTCTCTGTCAGACACGATATTGAGGGGCACACCCTGAAGTCTCACTATCTCTGCAATAAAGTGTTGGGCATACTATCCCGTAGTGCAGTCTGTCCTTACGGGTAGAAAATGAGCGACTTTGGTCAACCTGTCCACAATTACCCAAATGGAGTCGTGACCCCTCTGTGACGTAGGCAACCCCGTGATAAAATCCATGGATATGCTCTCCCACATCCACATCGGGACCTCCAAGGGCTGTAGAAGTCCTGCCGGTTTTTGATGATCCACTTTTACTAGCTGACAAGTGGTGCATTTAGAAATAAACACGGCAATATCTCTCTTCGTCCCGCTCCACCAATACTGTCGTCTCATGTCTTAGTACATTTTTTCCCCACCGGGATGTACCGCGAACCGTGAGCCGTGCGACTCTGCCATCACCTCGTGTTGCCATTCCTCCCCTTCTGTAACTACTAATATGCCATTGAAGCGTAATCCCTCGTCTGAGCTAACGGTATAGGACTCGGCTCCATCTGCTAATAATCGAACTATCTGCTCCTGACAGAATGAGTCATCTGCTTGTGCCTTTACCACTCTCGTGACAATCTGTGGTGTAACAGTCATCACCGACATGAATGATCGGGCCACTGCATCCTGGTGTCCCAACTCCTTCCACTTTGCCTTCCACACCCCTGCCACTTCATTTATTGGCCTACGGCTCAACGCGTCTGCTACCACGTTAGCCTTCCCCGGGTGATATTGGATATCAAACTGGTAGTCCTTCACAAACTCAAGCCACCTTCGCTGTCGCATATTCAACTCCTTCTGCGTGAATAGGTACTGTAGGGACTTGTGGTCCGTGAACAATCAAAACTTCTCCCCCAAAAGATAATGCCTCCAAATCCGAAGGGCAAATACCACTGCCGCTAACTCCAAGTCATGAGTGGGGTAATTCTTCTCGTGAGGCTTTAGCTTACGGGAAGCATAAGCTATGGCCTGACTCTCCTGCTGCAATACACCTCCAAGTCCTTGCAAGGACGCATCGGTGTAGACTAGATACTCAACTCCCGGTCTCGACAATGCTAACACAGGTGCTGAGGTCAAATTATCCTTCAACTCATCAAATGCCAACTGATAGGCATCACTCCAGATGAATGGCACACCCTTACGAGTCAGATGTGTCAAAGGACCCGCTATCTTCGAAAATCCCCGAATGAACCTCCTGTAGTATCCTGCTAGGCCCAAGAAACTACGAATCTCAGTCGGTGTCGTGGGCTGTCCCCACTCTCTCACCACGGATACCTTCCCCGGATCAACAGATATCCCCCGGTCGGAAATGATGTGTCCCAAAAACTGAACCTCCTTCAGCCAAAACCCGCACTTCTCATATTTTGCATACAGCTCGTTCTGACGTAGCGTCTGCAAAACCTGCCTCAAATGCTCTGCGTGCTCCTCCTCTGTCTGGGAGTAAACCAGAATAACATCAATGAAGACAATGACGAACTGATCCAGGAACTCTTTGAACACCCTATTCATCAAGTCCATAAACACGGCTGGAGCATTTGTCAAGCCAAAAGGCATAACCCGAAACTCGTAGGAACCATATCTCGTTAAGAATGCAGTCTTCGAGATGTCCTCCTCCCTGATACGCAACTGATGGTATCCTGATCGCAAATCAATCTTTGAGAAGAAAGAAGCTCCCCTCAACTGGTCGAATAAGTCATCGATTCGGGGCAATGGATATTTATTCCGTATCGTGACCTTATTCAACTCTCGGTAATCCACACACAACCTCAACGATCCATCCCTCTTCTTTACGAACAACACAGGGGCACCCCACGACGAAGTACTCCTCCGTATAAACCCCTGACCCAACAACTGCTCAATCTGATCTCGTAGCTCTCGCATCTCTGCCGGAGCCATACGGTACGGTGCGCGTGCTATAGGTCTCGTATCTGGTAATAAGTCTATGACAAAGTCTATCTCTCGACTGGGGGGTAGGCCTGGTATCTCCTGAAACACATCGGAATACTCCCTGACAACTGGGATTGAATCTAAAGGAATCACAACCTCCTTAGAGGTATCCTCCTCTATGTAATACAAATGAGCGGTCGAGCCTCCCTCTGGGCGAGGCATCGCAACTACAAACATCTCTTGCCCCGGAATGGCAAAAACAATGCTCCCACCGAAGCAATCAATCATGGCTCTATAAGCTGCGAGCCAATCCATACCAATAATCACATCGTGCTCATGCATATCCAATACCAACATATCTGCAGGTAATACCAAACTACCAATCTCTACCCCCACTCCCCGGCATATAAAGAAAATAAGTGACCCACTCCCCAATGGTGAGTCTACACACGTCACTATGCTCTCTGTTGTGGTTAACAACCCTAAGGCTTTCGCAAAATGTGTAGCTATAAAATAATGCGTTGCCCCCGTATCAAACAAAACCCGACCCATAGTGCCATGGATAGGAAACATACCCTCAATAGCGGGTGGTGCCTGTGGAGCTGCTGCCTGCTGAAGCTGGTATACTCTCCCATACTGCAGCTGCCCCTGCTGAACTGGGACCGCTGGAATGGGTGGTAATGCTGCCATCTGTGGTGGCGCCGGGAGGGCGGCGGGAAACACGAGTCTCTGCGGCTCCTGTCGATCACCCTGCTACTGCTGCGGGGCCCTGCCCCTATCAGGACAGTCCTGGAACTTATGGCCAGTCTTTCCACAAACGTAACACTTCCCCGGGAAGTTCCCCCCTCTCTGTCCCTGCTGCCCCCGGCCCTGGTGGCCGTTACCGTTCCTCCCCTGGCCCTGTTGGCCCTGCTGAAACTGTTATTGGCCATTCTGACCCTGCTGGCCCTGATGGCCGTTCGGACCCTGATGGCCCTGCCGGAAACCTCCTTGTCCGTGCCTGAAATTTCCCGATCTGAACCTCTTGTGATCCCCCTGCTGGGAACCCTGGTCACCCTGTCTCTGCCCCTGAACAAATTGTGCCCCACCGGTACCATGTCCTCCAGTCCTTCCCTGATGGCTGGACTCTCCCGATCTCTTGCCCTCAGCCATGTGAAAGCGGTGATCCTGGCAGTGTAACAGTGCAGCGTTAACCACATCAGAGTAAGTGGCCAACGATAGATTCCCCAACAAATGTTGACGGATCCTCCAAGTCAACCCGTCTGTAAATTTCTGTATCTTCTTCTCTTCTATCGGTATCTCATCCAGAACAATATTCAACAGATTGGTGAATTCGGCCTTATACTCGGCCACAGTCTTACCTTCCTGTCTGAGATTCATCAACTTCCTCCTCATTTCCGTGTGAACAGCTGACGGAAAATACTTTCGGTCAAACCGCACCCAAAACTCCTGTATAGTGAGAGTATCTCTCTCCTTCACGGTGGTAATAGACTCCCACCACTGCAGTGCAGACCCCACTAGCTTAAAGGTAGCTAGTATCTACTTCTGGACATCGGTGCACTCATACATCCTCAGGTGCCACTGAATGTCCTTCCTCCACTGACTCGAAACCACAACATCGGAGCTACCTGCGAACTCCGGTGGGTGTGCTTTCTGAAAAGCATCACGTACATGTTCCCAAACAGACGGGAATGCATGTGCCTGAACTGGCGTGGCTACTGGCGCCTGAGGTGGTGCCTGCTGAACTACGGCTAGTGCGGCATTTACCGCCTGGGCCACAATGGCTGCAACCTCGGCGGCATTCATCGTGCCCTGAACTGGTGCGGGCTGTGGTTCGGGAGTAGCATCCCTGGGAACTCGTTGTGCACGTCGTGGAGGCATCTGAATTAAGAATAAAGTTTATAAGTTCGCAATTATAAACTTGACATAGCTGAAGAACGTAGCATATACAAAAGAATACAACAGCCCTAAATTATAGGGCTCTACATCCAAGAAAGCTCAGCGGAAACATAATAACCCGTACAGATCCTAAAGGACACTAGAACCTGATGCTCTGATACCACCTGTGACACCCCGACTAATTAAATACCGGGTAGCTACTCCTTTATTAAATTAATACAAAATGCCAAGTTGGTTCAGTTAATAGCATCACTGTCAAAAACATTTTAATGATTACTAACCACCTAGTATTTAAAAAGTGAGTTGCCAAGTTTTAAGTTAACTCTGATTAACATGCAATAAAAGGATAATGAATTAATAACAACCATTCACCATAACGAAGCAATAGAATAACCAACAACATAATAATAAGTCCGGAGGAAAAACTCCTCACAACAATCCCACAACTGAACTAAATAAAACAAAGTATCCTGAATTAATTACATGCCAAAATCCTGAAAATTTGAAATAGGAAATGTTTCTAATAGAAATGGGCGACATGCCCTACAACTGATGAAAGCTGAATATAGAGTCAAGATAGATGAAGCATCTACTAGCAAAGTCCTGTAACTTCCAAAAACAGCTACAGCTCGTCACCTGAATGAAAATCCTATGCATGGTGTCCTTGTGGCTGGGCACCTAAAATGGTTTTTGCAAAAAGTAGATTTGAAAGCAAACGGGTCAGAGCCCGAAAGTGGAGAGTATTTTAAAATAGCAAGTGATTTAATAACATTAAAACAACGAATGCAAAATACATGTTAGGACGTGCACTCACATGAAATACTCACCTCTCGACTAATTTGTGCACTCCTAACGTACCGTACCCATCAAAGTAACATATAAATCTAACCAAACCGTAATAAGTTCTACCCCTTACTACTCGATTCTCATTATGCATTCTAGCGTTATCAACTAAATGGAGAGATTTACTTAAACTCGGATTCTCGATTATTTACAATACAATTAATTACATGTTACTCCTTTATAGTTACTCAAAGCGTTTCCGTATTTATACTCACAATACCAACATGAAAGTTCTCATTAATTTAAGTGTATATTAGCCACGCCATAAATATACAATACAAGCACCCGAGACTAAGCTGCGGTGCACACATACTCTGCTATCCATCCCGGTACATCACGTACATAAGGATCACGCATTCCGAATCTCTCAGGAATCATCTCAGATAGTAGCAAATCACAAACAATGGAGGCGAACACAGTCACATCACATGGGTCACGTACATACCTACGCACCCACGATCAGCAGACTTATTAACATCCCAATAAGTCCTTCTCTGACCTATGTTCTCGAGGTACCAATCTAAATCCGGGCAACACAAGGATTAGAGGGCCCTACGAGAACGTAAACCTCCCGTGATAGCAAGTATGGTAGGTATGTCATACACATAAGATCATATACATATACTAAGTATACACACATCTTAGTAATCACCGTAATTTATTTGTGGTACACTTATCATTCTCGTACCGACTTATAATGTCGCACAATTCATAAGTTCTCGGTTAATTCAATTATTTAAGCCGTCAATAATTCTCGCATCGTAATAGTCACTCACGTCCTATTCCAAAATTTCCATTCAATTCGAATCGGACTCCTATGTTTTACTCCTCAATATATCCCAAATGTCCCAACTATATCTAGTTATCATCAAGGGAATGGTATCTCTACAATTAAACAAGGTTACGGGACACGCGAAATCAAAACAGGCCAAAAAGCCTAAACTGTCAGCTCGTTAGAAGTCTCGTTCGAACGAGGCTGTTCGAACGAGAGTTCATTCGAACGAACTGGGCATCTAACGAGATATCATTCGAACGAAAGACATCGAACGAACATCCCTATCGTTAGAAGGAAAACTATCAACTCGTTAGAAGCTCGTTCGAACGACCTGGGCAGGTCTTCTAACGAGAGGCCAGTTTCGAGCCCAGATTTTCCTATTCTCGTTTTTCCATCTTTTTTTCACCTCTAATCTCATCTAAACATCAATCCAACAATTGTTCAAGGCTTCTAATCATTCCTAAACACACTTAGGTCATATACTAA
The DNA here is from genome assembly GCA_949130495.1 of Sambucus nigra. NCBI lineage: Eukaryota > Viridiplantae > Streptophyta > Magnoliopsida > Dipsacales > Adoxaceae > Sambucus > Sambucus nigra. The sequence goes on along the minus strand of OX422210.1, from coordinate 652,943,157 downwards.
CGTGTTTTGTGGGGTTAATTCATCCTAAACATCATCCAAATATCAAAACTCTACATTTTTCCCCAATCTCAAGAACATGAACCCTAGAAATTTTAGATCATCAATGAGCCTAATAAAATCCGTTTTTGTAACACAAAAAGTAGTAATTCTTTTAGTTCAATCATCCAATCACATTTCTACATGCAAACCTATATCCAAAATTAAATTTATAACTCCAATTTTATGGGTTTTCATCAATCTCCCAAACAAATGTAATGTTAGAATTGTCTAGGCATGGAAGAAACATTCACTGCAAAATAATGTAAATTAAACCACTTGCCTTATGTATTTCTCTAATTTTGATGGCGAATTGATGAATCTCTCTCTCTCTCTCTACAGAATTCTCCTCTCTCTCTCTCTCTACAAGTCTTTTTCTCCAAGGTGACAATGGAGGCTAGGGTTTGCCTTAGGAGACTCTTGGAACTAATTCCAATAACTCCCGTAGACTATTTAGTCATTAAGGGTTGTTAGTGGGTTTAGTGGGTAAAGTCCAAATCAGATATTAATTCCTATTTTTCGAGGGTTTTAATTCCCAAAAATCCAAAATTAACAAACTACCCTTATACGTTGCCGGCATGACCTAAAAATGCCCCGGGACCCAAACTAAACCCCCGGCTAGTGTTTTCTGACTATTTTGACCCTTCCGGACGCGTTGGCGCACTCAAAACGACCATATGGTTAATAGAATTAAAATTCACTTTTTTAATTAAATAATAATATTTCTGACGCGACTGTCACACGCGTCTCAACAAAATTCCAAATTGCCGTATTTCAATCTCACGACAAATTTCATAATTTCCATATTCATATATAGCCATATATACTCATTAAAATCAAATACCAACTCGCATCTCGCTAATATTTTTATCCGGATTAATTTCCAATTAATACACATTTAATTCAATTAATCCCATAAATAAATATCATAAAAATACGGGGTATTACACATCATAAACATGTTTTGTTGTTCTGCCATTAAAGTCATGGCAGAGCCATTTTCTGCATATCTGTAAGTTGTTCAGGAGCCCCCTCTACATTATTTGGATTTTGTTGGTTTACTATATTTGAAGACTCCTCATCCACCCTCTCATGAACATTTGCTCCTTCCATAGCTTACAATCTGTCACAAACCAAAATTATAGAAACAAGAATACAACATTTATTTCTAACATAATGGTTAGTATTTCTCACAAATTAATATAAATGACCCACACAACACTATTTGTGCCACTGCCATATCTAGACTCTCTAACCCCAGAATATAAAAACCTAAAGCTCTGATACCAAGTTGTCACCCCCTATCCCCATTAGGATATATTTAACTCAATAGTTTACAAACCACAATTATAGTTTATTTATTATTTTAGTAATGCATATTGAGACAACTTCAAAATTAAAATGCGGAATACTAAAAATCCAATCGTTTTAAGGAGACATAATTTCAACAGAACTCACATATCATTTAACTTACTTACAAATAGTACAGTGCATAAAACAAACTAACAAGACCCTACTTCTATTTACTCAACCTCCTAGACCTGGCAGTGGCAACTGGAAGACCTGAAACTATAAACATATAAACCATGAGTTTAAAAACTCAGTAAATGTACTACAGCTATCTATAGTAAAAGTACTATATTAACATCTCAACAAAACAATATATACATCTCTGTGCCAAATTAGGCCATATACATATTCGGAGTTAATAAACCCCACATCTCCTGCCCGTAGGCAATAATCATATCCATAGATTTTAAAAACCTAACATCTCCTGAATTGCATAGTAACTCAACATATCTTGGCTTTTAAAGAACCATAACATCTCAACATCACTTGGCTTTTAATAAGCCATAACATCTCAACATCTCTTGGCTTTTAATAAGCCATAACATCTTAACATCTCATGACTTTTAATAAGCCATTTCATCTCAATATATAATACATACACATCATATCCCAAATCAACTCAGTAAGTACACTCACCTTGTGTTGTCAATTATGTATTCACATTTCCCTCGGGTGGAGCTGAACTTGGTTGATTTGACCTTACACCTGTTAATCCAACTAAATCAGTACTGAAACTCAATCATAAGTATTATCTTAATATAATTATTTAACTTTAAATGAGTACACAACCACAATATGATTCTACTTAAGTCATATTCCATGAAACATATGTAAAGACGAAACGACGGTATATATGTTGATAAGGTCATGAACATTCAACCCCAGAAACTACCTCGTAAGGAACTTATAACTAAACTCAAGTAAACATAAAATTATACTTATGAATATATATACACATGAAACATGTACTCAAAATATCCTTGGGAAGGAGCAGATAAAAGTATTCTTTCATGGGATATCCAGTATGGCCTGAAATTATTGTCCTCCATACTTAACCTTCCCATATTCGTTAATTGCACATATACAGGTGTCCAACCTTATCAATATGAAAACATATATGAATATACTTTCCAGGACAAGTGACGGTGTAATTTTCCAAGCTCCCTAGGGCAAGTTATGACTATTTCTTTACAACACAAGAAATCTGCCCTACAAGCTCCTCTATTGTTTCTTCAACTTCCAAGAACTTTCATTATTTTTATACATCATAACTTTACATTATTTTCAACAAACTTTTAGTACACATACTGAAGAGTACATAATTAAAGTTTCATAATATTTGGACCACATTTTCTATCTCAAAAGCTTGACCAAACTCGGGGCATACCGAAATGAAATATACAAACATCAACTATATACCAACTTGAAACCATCACTAAGACCTAACCATAAGGATTTAAATTATAATTTTCGGATATGATATGAATATATGAGTCTATTTGCATATACAATTGGAATTTATGAATTCCAGTAAGCACACAAAGAGATATGCAAGTTTGAATACAAAGGGTTTCAATACAAAGCAATATGACCTATAATACCACTTATCTCACATATGAACCAAAACATATTATCACGAAGGATGATGGAATTTTAATCAATACTTCACGATTTATATACTTTGAAATAAGTATAATACAATATTAAAACAATATTAACAAATAGATTTACCTTGGAAACACCTTAAGGATTTTCTTGGAATTGTTTTCCTAGATTTTCCTTGTAACCCTTTCTTCCTTAACTTCTACCTCTCTTTCCTCAAGCTAATAACACCTCAAACTGAACCTAGGGACTTATTTGCTGAAGAAATAAGGTTAAGGGAGAGTTTTAAGTCGGCCAAGGCTTCCTCCCAATCCATCCAATCAAATTAAAACATTTGGTTTAATAAAAGACAATTTACCACAAAAGGGAATTGACAGGTTTACCCCTTGTTCATAATTTTGGCCTAACTTCTTACTCGAACATTCGTTTGATGCACCGCTTATTGTGTTACAACACTAACTCACATGTCTACAACTATGTAGTTTTCACCTCAAGTCAATTGTAATGTTACAAGGGTCAAAACTAGTCTTAAACAGGAACATTTCTATTGAAAATAACCAAATCTTGTGTTTGTAAATATTTCGACAATTCATGATTTATGAAAGTAGAATTATACTAACCATAATCACTTAACATTAGATATAATAATAACACATTATTCATATCACATAGGATAAGTATGATTTAAATATAATTTATTATAATTATATACGGGTTGTCACATCAACGACTATTGATTTATCAACCTACACAAATCAAACCATAATGTTCAACTTATAAATAACGTTACAAGGCTTTTACCCGCTTCCCATTTTATTAAATTTTACCATTTCACTTTCATATAATCGCATCATTTCATTTCATTTCTAGTTTAGCCAATTGCCCTTGTCAATATCACATTTAAAAAACATTAACCACTTATCTTTATCTTATCTCATTTGTGCCATCTTTATTTCATTAACTTCATGCTAATTAACCAGCGTCTTATGGCCCCCGAGTATCAAAATACATTCAATTAACTTATTAGTTTCATCAAATAATTAACCTCTTAATTTATTTATAACGTAATCGACATGCACCTCTTCTCCCCGATCATCGAAAGAAATATGTAGTACGCCTATATAAAACTATCACACAAATCATAGCCACCTGCTTCATAGTGCCAAAGAAGCATTTTCCACCCTGCTACACAGTGGCAAATTTCCACCACACCATGTTACATATAAACATATCATAACATATATATGCCACTTGTTATAAGATTCATCATGCAAACCGTAGCCAACTGGTTCATAGTTGCAGAGAAATTATCACCACCCGCTACGCAGTGCTGAATTTCTACCACATCGTGTGACCCACAAACATAAATAGAAAACCATACTCCTTGGTTACGCAAGCATAAAAGTACACTTTATTACCACAACCAAAATCTACATTCATTCATGTTCTTTAGAAAGTTAAAAACATCATAAATGCTTAACTTCCAACCTTCTCTAAACTCCATACAGTCATCTAGAGAAAACAACTACCGACCCATCATTATACATACTAAGGAATCTAATTCATATCAACAATCACACATTATGCGAAAACCATAACAGATTCACTTTATTGCAATATCAAGGCACTTCGCGTGTTTTCTTAATATCTCGTAATAAACAATTATACTCTATTCACAAATTACACCTCTCAATAATCAGTTGCCCATTACTTATAATCTTAACCATTAAAGTTTCTTACATGTACCAAGTCTAACTCTAAACCTATACCTTCTATAGATTTCGTGCATAAGACATCTTATAAATGAATTCCAAACAATGACCCCCTTATACACTTTTTTTTCTAGATTATGTAGTTATCAAGAGTGGACGAACACTAAACCCTAGATTCTATACCCACCACCTTAAATTCATTCAATTCAATACGCATATTTCATATGAAACCCATAGCTCACTCTATGATTACCAATGCACCTCATTATATAGACTAACCTCTAAAAAATAACATACTCCTAAGAATCAAAATCACTCTTAAATCCCACACTCATCTCAACTATACCTTTCTCTCACATAATTTATCCTAAGAATCATTATAGAGATTTCTATATTAAATTTTTAAGTCAATACTTTATGTTAAACCAAGTATCCTCAAACATTATCCACCGCATCCATTTCAAAACCCACATCTACATATTCCATACGTTATAACCCTTAATTCAGTGATATGTAACCCCAAGTATAATAGCTCCCAAAGATGACCATTATAATCCAAAATAAACCATTACCTCTTCAATAATGTATAATCAACAATATAAACCATATTCACAGCTATGATTATCTAATGAACAAAATCTCAACAACAACAAATCTAAGTCCCACCAATGACTTCGAATGATGGACTATCAACAAAAATTCTCCATTCAACAATCCCGAAATAAAAATTTCTACAACAATAGAACTAATACTTTTGTAACACTGAAGGACATAAAATCACGAAAAACTATAATCCTTATAAGGAAAGTCCATAAATCGCAACATATATTCTTCATCAATAACAACTAATCGTCATCAGAGTCCTAAGAATAAAATGCAGAGTTAAAACAATAATCCTCTCAATAAACACATATACAACTCATAATATCAAATATTAACTTATTTTATTTTCAACATTTATTATTTCCAATTCCCATGCATGTTATCTTGATTCCCAATAGTGCAATTACCATTTTATACATTAATAATTCATATGCATTTTATGTGGGGTTCATAATATTTTAAAACGATTAAATATCACGGAAGTATTATATTCATAAGTCATATTTCAACTCTGATGTTCACAAGGCACATAACTAAATTCTTTTCCATTTAACATGTTTATTTCCTCATCTACGCAATGATTGCATTATTTAACTAACATAAGCATTTTCTAGGCATTCTCATTATATACGGGATTCCCTAAGTTTTTAGTAGCAAATGTCAATAATAGGAAATTAATTAGGTTTATCTTTCCCTAATTAAACCTCTAATCTTCTTTAATTAATAATAAGAATTGTTTAGTCAATATCAAAGTCATAAAGTACTAAAGGGGAACAAGTAGAGTACCCTTTCCTTAAATCAAAAACTAAAAAATCTGAAGTCGAATCATTGTTCTCCTCTCAATTTTGTATAACTTTGCCTCGTAGAATACTCCGAAATTACAATTTTAAAATCCTCAAATAGAATTTTAAAGGTGGTGTTTAATGGGGGGTTTAAGTTTTAGTTAGGGTTTTCTTTAGGGTATTAAAGACGTAACAAATGAAAAAGAATAACAAAAGCTAAAACAAAAAAAGGGTTCAAAAAGCCTAATTTGTGATGTACCATCTGTAGCATCTATAGGAGTTTGCTATAGCGGCCATTTTTTTGTCAAATCCCCCCTCTTCCTTTCTTTACCATCTTCTCTTCTCTTTTCTTTCCATTTTTCCTTCTCTTTAAGTTTTCTTCTCAATAAAAATTCCTCCAACACCACACACTTAAACTTTATTACTCTAAAGCATTCTTAGTCAGCAAGACAAACTAAAAGTCCTTTTTGCCCCCATGGTTTTGATTAAAATACCACTATGTAACTGGATTAAATAACAACCAATAATTAACATTAATTAACTAAAAAATCTATAAATTCAACTCTCACCATTTTAATTAAATTTCTCTTGTCATAATCAACATGATACAAATATTCTCAATTCATCACAAATCATTCTTAAATCATTTAATAAATCACTTAAAAGTGTATGGTATTACATAGTTTAAAGTAGTAAAGAACTTTTATTTAAAATGATTAAAATAAAAACAACCTGACTAATAAACCAAGCCCATGTATAATGCTCCCCACAACTAATTCTACTTGCTTCCAACTATCGCGCCCTCCATCCTTTATAGAGGTGTAGGAAGCCGCTATAGTGCCCTAGAATTTACTGTGGTTGTGAATTTTGCTAGCATGGTCGTGGGCCAGTTAAAATTACATATAAGTCGCATGTATTTCGCAAGGCACACTAACTTGAAAAATCATTTTTCATTCCTTGATGATTTTGATATCCCTGTAGGTTGGAAATTTATAGGGACGTTTTGAAAAGAGACTAAAGGTCTGTCGCTGAAAATACTATAGCATAAAAATTCAAAAATATCCATTTAAAAAAATTCAAAAAATATTTAAAATATTAACCAAAGAAAAATTGATTTTTGTATTTCAAAAAATAATATTTCCCAGATGTACTACCTCTTTGTGTGGCTTGGAACTTTAGTGTGATGGATCGTTATGCTGCATTGATGTCGTTGACGTAGAATTCAATTGTATAGATGATCGTTAATGAAAATAACACAAACCTAAACTACTTTTGGATCTAAAATTTTGACAACAAGGAGAACTATGTTCTTACATTGACCGTTCATTGGTAGTAGATCCTTAGATCCTCCAAATTACATGGGCAGGGTAGTGACCTTCCTAGTCTTTCGACTCATACGTTCCTAGACAAACGACACGAGTGATGATGTACGTACGTTCCTAGTTATCAATTTCCCGTAGTTGGTATTCTTCGTTGACTGCATCACCTTTCAGAGAAAAAGATCTCCTACTTTGAACTTTTAGTTTCTTACTCGCTGATTGTAGTATCGGGTGACCTTCTGTTGTGTGGCAGACATTCTTATGAATTCCTCCTCTACCTTCCATTACATGGCATCGAAACTAGCCTTTATTAGTCCATCTTTCACTTCACATTTGAGTTTATAAATTGTAAGACTGGGCAGATCAAGTTAACTATGAAAACTGCTTATGTGCCGTAAGTGATGGAAAATGGTGTTGTCGTGGTGGGACCACAAATGGTCGTTCGTTATGACCATATAATTAAAAGAAAATAATTAACCCACAATCCTTTGGAATTATCTAGATCTGTCTTTAATCCATGAAATATCATTCGATTGTTCACATCCACCTACCTATTACACCTTGGGTGCCTAGGAGCAGAGAAAAAATTTCCAATTCTAGATTGATCACACAAATTATAAATATAAGCGCTATCAAACTGCCTTCCATTTTCAATGATAATGACATATGGGACACCATAACTACTTACGATGAATTTCCAAATAAATAAGTGAACCTTCTGATCTGTGATTAGCACTAGTGGTTCAACTTCCACCCATTTTATAAAGTAATTTATGGACATCAAAAGGAACTTGTACTTTCCATTTTCGATAGGGAAAGGTCCTAGAATGTACATTCACTGGAAATAAAATGGACAGGGAGATATGATCTTTGGTAGGGAGATTAATAAGATTTTCTGTGTTTTGGAACCTATTACAATTATAAACATAGATTTTGGCATCCTTGGTCATGGTCAGCCAGTAAAATCCTTAAGTCAAGGCCCTCTACGCTAAGTTTTTCTTTCCTTGTTTCTATTCGTATATCCCTTCGTGTAGACTTCTTAGAACTGTGGTTACCTCCATTGGGTGAACACAATGAAGGATTAGCCGTACATACCCTCTCTTATACAAGAATTTGTCATATAGTATGTACTTAGAAACTTTAGGTCATATCTTCTTTCCTTTCGAGTGATCGTTCGTAATAGTCTCATCTCTTATGTACTACACGAACTTATCCATCCAACTCGTTCCCTGGTCCATCACATTGAATTCATTGGCCTATTGTAGCTGAACACAATGTTAGTTAAGATATTATACTAGGGGATTCCCTTCGTCTAAGGATGCTAGTCTGGCTAAATGATTGGCCTTTGTGTTCTCCTCTATTGGTCCGTTGTAGATTGTTCATGCCTTTAGATGGATTGCTAATTTCCTGAAACCACTTTAGGTAACCTGACATCTCATTCTCCTTAGCTTCGTATTATCCCATTACATGGTCGACAATCACTCTTGAATTACTGAAGAATTTCACTTGGTCAACCTTAAGGGATAGTAGTAGTCGTATTCCAGTGATCAATAACTCATACTCAGCTTTATTATTGAATGCATAAAAATTGAACCTCGAGGAATATTCTACACTTAAATTATCTTATGTATTAATAATGAGTCCTTCCCTTCTCTTAAATTTATCAGATGAACTGTCTACATAAATGGCCCAAACTATTTGTTGAATATTCAATCTCTGGATGGATTCATTATCTTCAATATTCGTAAGTTTTACTAGGAAATCTGTAGTTGTGTGTCCCTTTAGGGATATACATGTCTTGTATTGGAAGTCAAATGCCCCGAATTCCACTAACCACTTCATTAGATGACCATAAACCTTAGGTCGATAAAGGAACTGTTTGAAAGGGTGCTCACTGAGGATAACTATTTATGTGGGCTTAGAAGTATGACCTCAATTTCTACGCAGAAACTTTGACTGCAAATGATATCTTTTTATTTTAGGGTACCTAGAATTCGCCCCGATGAATGCCCTGCTCACATTATACACCAATCATTTTATCCCAATGTCATCCCTAATATATGCCAAGCTGATAGTAGGTTATGAAATAACCAGGTAAAGTACAACTCTTCATTTAGAACTAGCTTGGAGAGGAGTGGGGCTTCGGCAAGGTATGTATTCAACTCTTAGAAAGATTTTTTGCAATTATCTATCGATATGAAATCTTTCTTCAATGTTTGGAAGAATGGAGAACACTTGTTTTTTACTTCGCAGATGAATCTATTTAATGCTTTTACTCGTTCAACTAATGAATGTACTGACTTAATTATTTTCAGTAATCCCCTATTCAAAAAGGATTGGATGATCTTGGGGTTTATTTATATCCCCATGCAGTTAACCATGAAACCTAAAAACTTCTCAGAGTATAACCTAAAGGCAAATTTTTTAAGTTCAACTTCATCCCGTACTTATTGAGTATAGTGAACATCTCATCCATATCTCTAATATATCCTTATTCCAAACTCTTAACCAACGTATAATCAACATAAACCTCAATACATTTCCCATATGCTCTTCAAACATGGTATTGACAAGCCCTTGGTACGTATTTTTGACATTTTTTATCCACCTTGTAGTAGTAAGTTCCTAAATCGGTTATGAATGATGCTTTCTCCTCGTCAGCTGGGTGCATTCAGATTAAATTATAGCTAGAGTACTCATCCATTAACGATATCATCTCATGGTTAAAATATAAGCATTTTTATGTATTTTGGTTGGATTATTTCCCTGCTAAAGCATTTAGGTCATGCACCATATCGAGCCTAAAAGCTAATACACTTTTGTCATTTTTGAGTGAGAGAGTATCGTTCATTAGAGACTATGGATAATGAAACTTGAAGATCACGGATATCCTCTAAACTGAAGTATTTAATTGCTAACTAATCTAAGTTTATCCTTTTGTGTAATGATTCATTCGTTTATCACTTGGCTATACACAGACTTGCGTTCTTTTATATGTGTAATTTATTTTTCTAAAGAGGATCATTCGTTTTTCCTTAGAGTATGTGTATATTTTCTCCAAAAGGGATAAGTTTTATTTGATTTAAAGGCATTTTCTTAAATATGTGATTATCTTCCTTTAACCGTCTTGATAGTGGGAAAGCACACTAGTGCTCATTGTGCATGGTTTTTATGCATGGGAAATTCTCTGCCTAAAACCATGCGCACAAATTTGATTTTTCCCCGTGCACACGACCTTGATTTCTTTTTGTCTTGATTTTCCTCTACCTAAAATTGGAAGCACGATGCTTATTTGCACCCATACACACGACGATGTTGATATTAGAAAAGTCTATAAATAAAACTTATTTCCCTCTAAATGTTTTAACATTTTTCCTTATTTCAAATTTGACATACTCAGAGGAATTTTTCATGTTTGAGAGCATCTCTTTGCTTCTATCTTCGCAAAACATAGGTGTTCAAATTCAAATTTAGAGATTTTTAGATCTACATATAAATCAAAATTTGTGAGATGATTTAAGTGTTTTTAAATTCACAATATCCATGATTTACATATGATTCACTTTTATTCTAAATGATATATAATCCAAAATCTCAAAGGAGGTGTTTGATATATTGAAGAGTTCGAGCATGGTGCGATCCAAGGATGATTTACGTAACTTTCATATTCGGTCAGTCGAGCTTTGATTGGATTTCTCATTGCAACCTAAGAGAGTCTCAACCTCCTTAGGTAAATTCTTATTAAGAAACCAAAGATAGATGCATTCTTTTTCGTATAAAGTAACTTTTCAAATCTAATGAGAAACTAGGATGCATCGAGGTTTTCTACCCATGTGTTGGGGTTTTTCCTCGTAAATCAGTGTTGTGGAATTATTTTGTGGTTTGTTTGATTATTTTTGTTTATTTTCTTCTTAGTTAACTTAGATCTACTTGTTTGAATTGGAAATTACTTAAATCTAGATTTTTAATTGATGCTTGAAATGTAAAATTGGGATAAATTTCTTTGAAACCTATTCACCACCTCAAGGTTTAGATATTGTATACACATATTTACATCCTCAACTGGTATCATAGCATGGTCACTCATTTTTAAGACTTAACATCTAGAGTCGATCCTTATTTATAATTGTGTGTTTTCATGGAGATTTTATATTTTTATGCTTTAGGAGTTAGTACAGATGATATGCATTCATCATCACATTCATTTGTTGATAAGTACACATCTCATGCATCTATTGAGTCTAGCTATCAAATTGGACATAATGGAAATGAATTGAGTGATGATGAGGAGATGAGTGAAATTAATTATGTATATAATGAATTCTTTCATGAGTTGTTTAACTTTAAAAATTCTAACATCAATATGAGAAACAAAATTAAAGTTTTTGAAGAAGAGAGTGTTTTGTTAAAAGAGAAAAAAAAATTATTTTTCAACTCAAACTTGATTTAAGCATGTGAATGATCAAAACTCTTCTCCGGGAATTGAGAAATCCGATCTCCTTGAAATGAATAGAAAACTTAAGAAAGATTGTAAGATGTTTCAAATTAGAGAAAATGAATTTTGAAAAGAAGTTATTTCTCTCAAAAGTTATTTTTCTAATGCTATGAAAATTAAACTTGCTTTGGAGGATAGGTCTGAGAAAATGAATAAAATTATATTTGAGTAGTTTATGATATAAAATGCTAATAAAGGTTTACGTTTGGACTCATTGAATTCTTCTTTAAATAAATCTACTACCTTTGTGCATGAAAAGTTGAATAATATTGACGAGAGAGTGCTAATTCAGTCAATGAAAAGAGTGTTTTCTCAAATAATGTCAAAGGAAAACAACTTGAGAAGAATTTATTGTCTAACAAGAATGAAAAGGTACCTGGTGTAATGATTGAAAAGTATTCTCAACTGAAAAGGCCTAAATTTGTTCAAAGACCTCAAACGTTAGAAAATTAAAAAAAAAATCATCACCATAAATCTTCATTCTAGATATCATGCAAATCATTTAAGAGGGAAAACATTTATCAAAACCAAAGAGAACAAATGTTTTAAAAAATAAGCATGAATTTTTCTCAAAAGCCTTTTTTAAACTTACAAATTGTCCTATTGTCTCATGAGAGGACATTTGAGATATTTTTGCTATAAATTTCAAGAAGATGAGAAATTTTCATACACTAGATTCTCAAGTAGATATGAGTTTCAAGATGTTAACTCAAGATTTGAAAATGATCTTAAGAAACTTAACAAGAAAATGAGTGGGTTGAGAAAGGGTGCTCAAGCTAGAACTAAATGGGTTGGCAAAGAGAACTATAATTGTTGTGTTGTCATCGCGGCTCTTAAATCCTCAAAATATATTAATTGGTATTTTGATAGTGGTTTCTCACGACATATGATGGGAGAGGAGTCATTTTTCACTTCACTAGAGGATTACAATGGAGGTTTGGTCACATTTGAAAATAGAAATAAATCAAGTGTGAGCGATAGAGGTACTCTGAAAGTTTTCAAAAGCACTGCACTTCACAATGTTCTTATATAGAAGGGATTACCACTAAGATCATTAGCATAAGTTAACTTCTTGATGATGGTAATCTTGTGAGTTTTTCAAAAGTTGAGTGCTTAGTGAGAAAAATAAGAAACTGGAAATTTGATGAGAAGGATTAGATCGAGTGAGAATTCTTATGTTCTTGTGAGTGAAACCAAAGTTGTGTATCAAAATACTAAAGTGGAGTCCATTGACGTATGCCATCAAAGTGTAAGACATATCAACTTTAAATATTTAGAGAGTTTGTAAAAGAAAGAAAGCATTAAGGGTCTTCCTAGGTTAGGAAAGTCAGTGAGTGAAGTTTGTGAGACATGACAAAGGGAAAACAAACTAAGAGTTACCATGAGAAATTAAATGAGATAACCACCTCTAAACCTATAGAGTTAGTACATATTAATTCGATGGGTCCCTCAAAGATGGAGAGCATAAGAGGGAAGAGATACTATGTTTTGATGTCTGATTATTTTTTTAGTTTCACATTTGTGGTGTTTATGAGAGAAATGTGATTCACTTGAGATTATTGTGTTTAGTTGCATAAAATTCAAAATGAATAATCACCACCCATTGTGAGACATCTAAGTGATTAGGGGTGGTAAACGGAAAAATACGAAACGAATATCATGCTATCCATATTCGTATCCGCTATCTAGATGTACTATATGTATCCGTATCCGAATTCGCTTGAATTCCTCGGATTCGAATAATATCCTTATCCTTTTAAATTACTTATCCATTGCAATTTACTTACCTCATTTAACATGTAATATCAATACTACTGTAAAAAGAAGGGCCTAACTATTTAGAATCAATAAATTGATCTACCATTTCATAATTAATAACTAATAAATTAGAATCAACAATTTATCCCTAATAGTTACGGTGTGTGTATGTGTGCATATGTATTACTATGTTTATCTGTGTGCCTATTGTTGTGTTCGTCTGTGTTTATGTGTTAATGTGTACATATGCGTTTGTTGTTGTGTGCGTGTGTGTGTGTGTTGTTATGTTGTTATGTGTGTGTGTGTGTGTGTGTGTGTGTAGTTGCATATGCATGTGGTGTGAGGGGTGTAGATGAGAGAGAGAGAGAGAGAGATAGAGATAGAGAGAGAGAGAGAGAGAGAGGAGCTTACTGAGTTACAAATAAAGGGAAGGTTTTGGAGAAGAGGGTGTGTGCCAAAAATGAGGGAGGGGGGAAAACGAGTAAAATGAAAGAGAAAGGTTTTAGGTAAAATGTTACGTTAGAGTTTGTTTTGTTCGCATTTTTTACTTTTCTATTGTTTTTTTTTCTTTTCAAGCCATTCATTATCTTTTGATTCTTTAAAAGTATTGTTTCATTATTTTTCAAATGAGTGAAAAGTGATGATTAAATTTTTTATATTATATATTTATATTTTACATGACATATAATAAATATTATAAATAATAATTATATATAACTAATATTAATAATAAATTGTTATAAAATATAATACGGATACTGATATCTGTAAATATGGATAATCAGCCTCGAATACAGATTATCTGTGTCGGATACACCTACTATCCATATCCGTATCCATTTTTCCAGATATTTTAACACACTATCCATATTCATATCCATATCCATTTTTCGAATAAATATTCATAAAATTCGAACTCTAATAATGGACGGATTCGAATTTTCAAATATCCGTTTACACCCCTAGAAGTGATCATGGTTCAGGTTTATTAATTCCAATATTGAGAAGAATTATGATGGAGTTGGGATCAAACATGAATTTTATGCAACAAAATGGAGTTGTTGAGAAAGAGAACGAAACACGACAAAAGACGGCAAGATGCATTCTAGAAGGTAAAAACTTACCTAATAAATTTTGGGCCGAATCTATGAAAATGGTTTGTTATACATCCAATATGTTTTTTCTTAGACCCTTTACCAAGAAGACTCTATATGAGATTTGGAAAGCAACAAAGCATACTATTAAATATTTCAATGTGTTTGGTGGTAAGTACTACATTCTTAGATAAATGGAGTATTTAACCAAGTTTGATTCGCAAAGTGAGGAAAGAATATTTCCTGGTTATTCATAAAATAGACAAGCATACCATGTCTATAACTTGAAGAGCAAGAAATTGATGAAGACATTTAATGTTATGGTTGATGATGATGTCTCATGTGTCATCACAACGGATGATGAACTTGAGGGAGAGGATTTAGATCCTAAGGTTGTTGAGAGTAAAAATGTTCATGTAAGAGACTCTAGTACTTCTAGGAGAAATGTTGAGGGAACTTCTTCTCTAAATGAGACTTAAAGTGTGTGTGTGTGTGTGTGTGTGTGTGTGTGTGTGTGTGTGTGTGTGTGTGTGTGTGTGTGTGAGAGAGAGAGAGAGAGAGAGAGAGAGAGAGAGAGATTCTTACATGGTATCAAAGAGAGCATATACCATTTAGAATCATAGGAAATCTTAGAGTGGTGTGAGAGCCAGAAATTACCTTCTTCATGAACTCAATTTGCAATGTTTTGCATCTCAAATTGAACCTAAATAAAATTTAAAGAAGCTTTAAAAGATGAAAATTGTATTGGAGCAGTGGATGAAGAATTAAATTAATTTGAAAGATTAAAAGTTTAGGAATTAGTGACCAAACCACTTAATCAAAACATCATAGGTACTAAATGGGTGGACAAAAACAAGTTAGGTGAACATAGTGTGATTAGGAGAAATAAATCTAAACATGTCGATCAAGGTATTCTAAAATTGAAAGTGTGGATTTGGATGGAACCTTTAGTCCCGTTGTAAGGTTTAGGAGTGTTAAACTTTTGTTGGAAACATGTTTCATGAAATTTAATCGATATCAAATGGATGTCCAAAGTGATTTTCTCAATGAGGTTTTGAATGAAGAAGTGTATGTTGAACAACCTAAAGAGGTTGAAAACCCTAAGTATTTTTAATCAAGTTTCGAGGCTCCATAAAGCCTTATATGGTATCAAACAAGCTTCTAGAGCTTGGTATGAGAGGTTGACTGCCTATCTCCTAAAAATTGGTTTGGGGAGAGGAGGAGTCGATGACACACTTTTCATGCAAAAATCTAAGGATCATATCCTTGTAGGTCAAATTTATGTGGATGATATTGTGTTTGGGTCAATAATTGGGAAATAATCTCATTATTTTTCAGAGGAGATGGAGAAGGAATTTGAAATGAGCATAGTTTCTTTGGCTTACAAGTCAAATAAATGAATAATGGGATTTTTATTTTCCAAGATAACTATTCTAAGGAATTGGTCAAAAAGTTTTACATGGAATCGAAAAAGCATGCTAACACCCCAATGGGAATTTATTCAAAATTGACCAAAGATGAGAGCAGGAAGATGACATATACTTTTTTGTACCTAACCGCGAGTCATCAATATATTATAATGTAGGCATGTGTGCTAGATATCAAGCAAAACCTAAGGAATCATACCTAAAAGTGGTTAAAATAGTGATCCGATATGTTAAAGTTACTAAAAAGATTGGGTAATGGCGTTAATATGATACTAATGATTCACTTTATGCATATTTGGATTCTGATTGGGCAGGTGATGTGGTTGATCGGAAGAACACATCAGGTGGATGTTTCTTCTTTAGCACATCTCTGGTGTCTTGTCTTTCAAATAAACAAAATTCAATATCTTTTTCCACTGTCGAATTTGAATACATCATCGTGAGTAGATGTTGCACTCAATTTCTTTGGATTAAGCAAATAGTGAATGACTATGGGTTAGATCAATGAACGATGGAACTCTATTATGATAACATGAGCAAAATTTACATTTGTGAGAACCCAGTGAAATATTCTAGGACAAATCATATAGAATTTAAGCATCACTTCATTAACGATGTTATGATGATTGAAATTTTGTATATTCACTAAATCGCATGAATCCATAAATATTAATGACAATTGCTATTTCTATAAGGATTTGTGAATTTAAGGCAAAAATCGATCTTGCATGAGTTTAAAAATATCCCAATGGTCTACTTGTAAGGCTTTGACTGTTTATTTTTTATGGAGTTAAAAATGAGCCATTTTCTATGCATTAATAAAGGATACAATTAGAGTGATAACGTCCAATTTAGATTTAAGTATCACTAAGGTATGTGTTATCTAAATTGTATGAACATCCATTCAACGACAAAAGCCTATACGTTGAAAAGAGTCACAAACTAAGAGCTTAATCTACATTCAAAACAAGAAAGGACTATAACTTCAATTCAAAAGAATTAGTTGTTTTAGTTTGGTATTCAAAATATTCATACAAAATTGTGTCGAGGGAGTTTTGGTTGATGGGGTGGTTCTTAAATTCAAACTCACGATCGTATTGTTTATGTGTTAAGATAAAAAATAGTTTGATATGTTGAGACAAAAAATAGTTTGTCGATATTTTTATTTTTTCATTTCTATGCACAAATATGCAAGTCTAAATAATTCATATCATACTTTTATTATGTTTAGAATGGGAATCAAATGTGTTTAAGTTGCTCAACATATGTAGACAATTTTCATTTGATAATTCTCAAGTAATCATATATTTTATTTCATGTAAAAACTTATGATTTCAAGATTGATTAGTTTTTTAGATTTGTTATTTTACTTTCTTGTATATTATACTATTTTTTGTTATGCTATTGATAACTCTTTGATCTTTTGTTTTGAGCATTTTTTTTGTATGGGTATCACATTTTGGTTGGTAAGATTTCTTAAAAATCATTTCTGGAAATTTTTTTTGCATTTGGAGAGTTAAAAAATATGGTGTTTTTTTTTTGGAGATTGTTTGTGTGTTCTGCTGAAAAGCGTATGCACGGGTCCTTATTGACCCGTTCACATGGTATTCCCATATTTGTATTGCTTGGACATCTACCCATTTCTGTTTGCACGGACCAGTATTGTCTTCGTGCACACGGACCCCTTGTTTTGGTTCTATCCAATTTACTTTTGAATATGTGTATTATTTAATTGTAAAAATTTGTGAAAAAATAATTATGTGCTTGTCATGACAGGATATGTCACTATTTACATTTTTTATGTGTTATTTAATTCGTTATTGAAATTGAATTTTATATATGTTAATCCATTAATTGATTAATTAATATTTGGACTCGTAACGATTAATTATTAAATTTCTGAATTACTAGTTACTCGATTTGGAACTTTTATATTCAGCTTTTAGGACGCATAGAATGTTTGTTTTTAGCTTAGAATTATGGGGTTGAGGTCTATTGGGTTAGTATAAGGCTTGGGTAAGGTTTTAAGTCACTTGAGGTGATTTTGGGCTAGTGAGTCCCACTTAGGGCCCAAGTATAATTTCGGAATTAAATAATTTTAGTGAGTCATTAGGGATCTTATAAGTCACATATTACCATTTGGGAGGTACCTTGAGACTGGATAGAAATAACTTCAAGAGTAGAGAATTCTCCTTAAGGATCTTGACATGGTTTTCTCTATAAATTGATTGAGGCAAGTTTATCTAGAATTTTACTATAGTTGCTTTTGTATTAGACTATATTTATTCATTAAAATCTAAACCTAATCATATTCAAATCTAATTTTTAAATTATTAAATAGTTAATTTTTGTAACTAATCTAATCAAGATGTTAATTAGGTCAATCTCTTAAATTGATTGATTTCTAGATGAACCTGAATTGAAATTGCTATGAAATGCTTAAAACTTGTTTTATATTGAAAATCCTTTAAAATCCATCTAATGATATGAATCAATCCATGGAAATCATAGGTCAATTGAAGAATTTGATAAATAGGGTTCATGTATTAAATCTGATTTTTCCCTTTGAATCTTGGTACGAAATTGGGTAATTGTTTTGAGAATTAGGTTCTAATCGTTTATATGAAATGGTATCATGTCTGGTATGTTTAGTGGGGCTTGGATGAAGATTTTTAAGTCATTAATGGAGTTTTAGAGAGAGAGTTTAGGTTTAAAGATGGTGAATCCCATAATAAGGAGAATGTTTAAATATTTGTAGTGATTATTTGATCGACCCTTGGTCCCAGTTTTTGTGCAATTTGGGGTTATGTGTTGTTTGGTTTAATTATTGCATTGCCCTTTATGTTTCTTATACATGTAGAATAAAGTGAATTCAAATGTTTTAGGAGTTGGAACTTAGTGTTTGGGTATTTTGACCTCGGTTGGTTTATAAGGGTTAATTTGAGTATGATATATTGTTTTGAATATCAAAGAGTTGGATGGATTTTCTAATTGGATTTTGTAATCTTGGAGAATTGGGCTTGTTGGTCGAGATTATTAATGTCATTGTAATATACATGTAGGGAATTTATCCTTTGGGGAGATTATGATTAATGCAAAAAGCCTATTGGAGATTAATTGGTACATTAGATGTTCTTATGTAAGTTAAGGTGTGAGTTATATCTAGACTCAGAGCCTTAGGAAATTGGGATAGAGCTATATGAGGTTTCATATAGTTAACATGCATGCTTTCTAGTCTAAGTTAGGGTAAGACTATACTTAGTTTTGTGAAAATGGGGATTTAGGGTCAATATAGTGTGGTTTAATATAAGGCTAAGTGTTTTTGCCATTTTTATGATAATAATTATAAGTCTGACCCGGTGGTGTTTGGTCAGTAGTTGTATATTATTACTTTAACCCATTTGAGGAAGTTATATTTGCTTGCATGTTTTGTTTACAATGCATACCAAGTGTGAGTGCTCTCATGTGACATACTAAAGGGGATATCCATTGTGGGGAGTTTACAACGTCGACTGAACTGGTACACCGATTATTGAGACGACCTTTACCTTGGTAATTTTAACTTAGACACTACTGCTTACGCACCCGTGTCCCTAGGGGAATACATGGGTGTTGTCATAACATAGTCATTGGATATACGACTGACGGACATTGTATAGTCTTAGGTATGGTAATTTATATAGTGATTATCTCTTGTTGATGCTTTGAGGCTATAGGGTGGGATTACCTATAACTATGCCTGGTACGTGCGACTAATCCTGAAAAGAAATAAGATCTTGAGTGCGAATGTCACGTTTCGCGTTGACTTTCTTTGAATATTATAGAGCATTACAATTTAGGGTCTATACTCTATAATGATGATCGCTTAAGGGATTTCACGCCATGGCTCTAGACAAACAATTTAAATCCACCAAATGTAACGAGAGGGTTTCTTATTTGGATTTCTCTTGCGGATCATCCCACAAATGAGGTTGGCTTCGGTAGGGAGTTAGCAACTTTAGGGATTGAGACCTTTAGCAATTGCTTAACATATGGTTTAAGGGGAGATAATTTCACTCACCATTCATAATTTCATTGAAAGTGAGTTTTTGAAGACCTTGTGTATGCGATCGCATGGTTCTCATTGTGGGGAGGAGCTTAACTATCTTTCTTTTTCTAAACCGGGAGATATTGACACAAAAGCAAAAAGGGACATTCACATTAATATTTACAGTACGAAAAGACTTTTTGGAGTTGAAAAAACCTTGCATGAAGGATTTAGCAGGTGTAAACAGGTAACCTATTTTTCACCACTTGCGCTCAGGTAATTGAAGTTACCTTCTTGCATTAGCAAGAATGTTATAACTATTTGAATGATAGAGGTTTTAAGATTGTGAAGACCGAGGTTGAACTAGGATCGATGACGAGAGATAGTGTATCATTGACCCGAGTAGGGAGACCTCACCAGTAGAAGGAACCGCATAGGAGGAGTTGAACCCAAGAGGTTTCAACTATATAATCTACTATGGTTAGTAGGGCCAAGGAAATTATGACCAATGGGGTCACAACCAACTAAAATAAGACAAACGAGGCAAGTTTTAGCAGAAACAACCAAAGAAGTAAGGTCAGCAAGGCCGCCAGTGGGGCCTCGCTACACTAAAAAGGAAATTTGCAAGTGTTTTAAACACTTACAAATGGGCTTTACAACAGTTCAAAATTTTTGCAAATTGATGCGTTGAAATTTTTTGTAAGTGTTCAAAATCACTACAAAATGGTACTTTATTAGTTTTTTGGGAACGTATATTGTGGTTGAATAACAGTTGCAATATCTAATATGCACCTTTGTATTTGCAACGGTTTTGAACACTTACAAAAAATTAAACATATATTATTTTGCAATGGTTCATAACACTTAAAAATAGTATATCTAAATGAAAAAAATGGTCCTAATCGTAAGTGTTATGCACCATTGTATAAAATTTAATCCTAAAAAATTATAATTATTTTCCAAACACCATGACACCAGCACACAGACTGCTAAACACCAACACTCCGCCACATAGGTTGTCAAACACCAAAAAAAAATTCAATAAAATAAAACTTCAAATGACACGATTGAAATGTATTTGTAAATTTTCACCACAACTCCAAATGTTCCTATTTTTTAAGATACCTACAATTGTTGGCTAATAAAACATTGTAACAACCCTCGCTTTTGGGAGCCCATTTTATATTTATTTACTATGTTGAGTAGTTGCATATATAAAATGCTGCATGTGGGTAAGTATTAATTTGATGAAATAAGTTAATATTTACAATTAAGTTGCATAATTACCATGTGGGTAAGTGATTATTACCATGTATTGTTCTATTTTGTCATGTAAATTAAAATGGCAATTTGAATTATAATGGGACTGGAACTTGAAATGGCTTATAGAATCTCCAAATGATAATTTGGAGGGTGTAGTTAGTTCCGGGAGGTGCGAGACAGTCGAAATGTGTGCCATATTGTATTTTGAGATTTTGGGCACTTTTGACTGGCTTTGGCATTTTGCGTATTAGAACTTAACTATTGCGGTATTTTTACTTAAAGGCTGGAGACTTTTAATCTTAAGCCACGTTTTAAGTCTGTCCCCAAGTCTTTCTTTTCCTCTTGTTTTCCCTAAGTGTTCTAGCGCTAGAGTGAGAGAGAGTGAGAGTGGAAGATTGGAGAAAAAGAGAGAAATCTTGAAGATTTGTGGTTTGATCTTGCTTTCTTCTTCAACCAGGTCTGAAATTGAAGCCCCAAGGCAAGTTTTCTACTTGCTATTATATGGTTTAAGATGAATAATTAGTATGGGTAGATATGTATAGTTTTGATGTATTATAATTGTGGTTTTTGGTTGGATTTATGGGTATCAACATCTTTGGTAGAGATAGATTGTTGATTGAGGTAGAAAAATGTTGTTGGGAGCATTTATGATCTTTGGGTATCATTAAATGTAGTTGGATGATTTTGGGTTGGTTGTTGATTTTGGGTTTAGAAGATATTAGGAGAAATGGGTCTAGGTCTGCAATGGCCGGTCAACCGCGTATCTCAGACCGGTCGACCGGGCCTTCGGAGGAGGGCACACTACTTTCTTTCAAAGGCACGAAAATAGGGCGCGGTCGACCGCGGTTCTACCACAGGTCGACCGGTCCAGCCGAAATGGACTTTCTGCTTTCTTTCAAAAGCTAAACTTTGAGACGCGGTCGATCGCGGTCTTGGGATCGGTCGACCGGTCCCCTGTTTTCTCAACCCATTTCCTACTTTTGTTTTTAATCCTTTTCTTCCCCTAGGAACTTAGGACTCTTCTTGAATGAAGTAAACCTTGGCTTTTAGAGTCCTAGTTGAGTTGGTTGTCACCCTAGTGTTGAATGGGTTCACTTGGGGTTAAGTTAGGGGGAAGGGTTGTCCTAAGTGATGTTAAGGCATCACTTTTCTTGGTCCATCCTATAAATATGGATGCGAATTGCAGGCCCATACTTGGAGACTTTAGGGGCTTATATTGAGATATATAAAACCTTATGTTTGGGAAGTGAATATGATCCCTTGGAGATTATTTGAGGCATAACCTAGGATGAGTAATGAACTATCCTATGATAACGGTTTCAAACAAATGAAACATGTAAATGTAAATGAAAATGAAAAGTATGGTTTTTATAGTAAATGCTAATTTACTTAAACACACCTCTCTAAATGCTATCATAAGGGAAGCTCGCGCATGAGGTGATGTTCCTTGACTAGTGAATGTAGGGAGACTATAGTCCTCGGCCATATGCGGGTTTATTATATGTATTTTTTCTGCGCTAGTGAAGTAATTTCGGGTGTGGTTATGACTCACTCGCAGACATATGGCCACTTCCCGACGTGCGTTAGGTACCCAGGTTGCCTTGTTTGATGGGCCCCTGGAAGATGATAGTCATTTAGGGGCGCGCTCAGTGGGAAAACTCGGAGGGGAGGTCTTAGAATCGTTATATGCATAAGAATATAGCCTTTCTAAAACTCAAGTGGGACTTGAGGGTTGTATAATTCCACTAATGATATTATGACAATTACATTCCTTCTAAGGAATGGGAATTGGAATGAAATAAGAAGATAATGTTAGTATATTCCTGTTAAGGAACTGAAACTGGATTAAAGTGAAATTTGGGGAATACAAGCTTTTAATTTAGTTTTAAATTTAATTTTGCATAATTTCATCTTCTTGCATAGTCTCATTTAATTATGTCATTTTCACTTGTTTTCTTATGATCCATGCTTAGGTTGTTAGAGTGTTGATTTCTATACCCATGTTTTGCTATTCATATCTAGCACGCTTTTTGTTCATCTGGGAACTATATATAAACCGGGTCCTGACCCGTTCTTTTTCCTTTATGTTGTGCTTGTTATTGTATCCGCCCAGGTGCTCCTCCGCAAGGACGCCCGTGTTGATATTCCTACCCTTTTTCTTTTAAGGAGCTGTATGAAATTGCGGATATTACGGGATATTTTGTTAGACGTCGTCATTCTTTTGATATCTAGTTATGATCGGGTCTGTCACTCGGGCGAGTGGCCCAATCTTGTAATTGTATAATAATGTAAAACATAACATATAACTGTTGTGATTACTTTTGTGTAGCTGTGAACCGACAGCATATTCGGTTCTCCTCCTTGTATATAGTGGTTTTAGTCGTATGTTAATTATGTTTCTTTGAATTCCACTATTGTTCTAGAATGGGTTGTTTAAATTGTTTTTCTTAACTTAACTTTTAAATTGCATAAATTTTTTTGACAACCCGTTTTTTGAATTATTGGGTGGTTTTCTCGGTTACTCTTACTATATTTGTGGTGCTGAGAATGATTTCCGTCCATGATTACCGTATATGTCGGAGTATCGGGATGGCCACCCCTTATTTCGGAGTGCGGGTTGTCACAGATGGTATCAGAGCACTGGGTTCTAGAGTACTAGGATTTATGTGGACTTGCCACGATCTACCGTAGCGTTCTTTGATATAGAGCCTAATGATAAGACTGCTTTGCTGCTTATAATTGCGATCTTCTGTGAAATAGATTGTTGTGAATTGTATTCTAACACTATTGTCCCTTCATCGCAGATGCCGCCTAAGAGAGGTCGCCCTGCGAGACGCAATAGAGTTGTAGAAGAGGATGTTGGTCCTCCACCGCCCCAAGGAACTTTTAATGCTGCGGACGTAGCCAATATCGTGGCTCATGCAGTTAATGCCGCCATGACCGCAGTAACTCAACAGATGCCAACAGCTCAACAACGGGCACAGGATGCTCAAGCACCTACGGGACCCTCTCCGTGGGAAAGAGTAAGGGAGTCCTTTTTAAAGGGCCATCCCCCAGAGTTTGACGGAGGTTCTGATGTTGTTCGAGCAAATCAATGGAAGAAGGATATGCAACGCCATTTACGAATGGTGGACTGTAGTGAGGAGAAGAAGCAAGTCCTTGCTACTTTCAAGTTGGTTGGGGCAGCGTTACATTGGTGGGAGTCGATGACTACGCCAGAACAGAGGGATACTATGTCCATTACTGATTTCTGGGTCTTGTACGACCGAAAATATTTTCCTCCCGCGATTCAGAGGGAGATGAGGAGGAAACTTCAAGATCTAGTTCAGGGAGAACGATCGGTGGCCGAATATGAGGAGGAGTTTACCCGGCTAGCTAGTTTTGTGCCAGAAGAGGTAACCCCGGAGGAAAGGAAAGTCTCAATATTCATGGGAGGTCTAAACTGGAGAATCCGACAGCATTTGCTGGGTAATCCGGCTTTACAAACTTTTGGTGAAGTGATGAATGCTGCATTGCTTCATTGTCAGGAGCATCGGCTGTTTATTCAGAATAGAAAGAAAGCTTCAGGAGTTGGGCAAGTAGGGAAGCCCGGGGTGAGTGGGAATAGAGGAGGAGCCTTTCCTTCGTCCCAACCTGCGGGTAATAAGCAACGAGAAAGGGATCCCCAGCAAGGGGATGGGTCAAAAAGGCAACGCTCTGGCGGGTTTAATGTTAGTGGAAATTCTAACAGGCAAGGTCAGGGTGCCGTACCAGAGCAAGCGGGTCGAGGTGGCCAGGGAGGTAGGGGCCAACCGGGCCAAGGTATTGGGCAGTTCAGAAATAACAGAGGTCGAGGTCAGGAGAATATGGTGGGGAAATGTTTCCAATGTGGAGAAGCTGGTCATTTTAAGAGAGATTGTCCTCAGGTGATTGGGGGACAACCTCCACGAGTTCCTCAGCAGCCTTATGTGCAGTTCCCTCCACAAGCACTGAATCCAGTTGTCCCTCTGCAGCAGGGCCAACTACAGTATGGGAGAGTCTACCACATTCAGGCTGCTATGCTTCCTCCTATTCAGCCAGCGCCGCCAGCTATAGAGGGTAAGTTCCTTATTCAGGAACACATGGGTCGCGTTCTGTTTGATACGGGTGCGACGCATTCTTTTACTTCCAGAGGTTTTGCTCTGTCCACAAAGTTGATAAAATCTGCGGAAAGTACCTTTTCTAGTGTGGAGTCCTCTATGGGTGACGGTTCCCTTATTTTCTTTGTTTGTAAACATATAGGGATCACTCTTGGTAATTTGTGTTTTGAGGCCGACTTACCTAGACATGGTCGGGTATGATGTTATTTTGGGCATGGATTGGCTTGTTAAGTATCATGCTATAGTTAATTGTTACGGGAAGAGTATAGTCTTCGCCGTTCCGGGACAAGATATGTTTTTGGTGGTTATGCCTCGTTTAGAGGGAGATTCTGGTACTTATTTATATTATATTGTGGATGAGAATTCTCGGGGTGTAGTTGTTCCCTTAGATTCTATTCCTGTTGTTCGAGACTTTGAGGACGTTTTTCGGGAGATACTGGGTTTGCCTCCTAGTAGAGAGATTGAGTTTGTTATAGACTTAGTGCCGGGAACTCGACCGATTGCGCGAACTCCTTATCGTATGGCTCCTGTGGAAATGAGGGAGCTAAGAGATCAAATTCAGCAGTTGTTGGAACAGGGGTTTATCAGGCGTAGCACATCGTCGTGGGGTGCTCCTGTGTTATTCGTGAAGAAAAGAGATGGTTCTCACCGGTTGTGTGTTGACTATAGAGAGTTGAATAAGGTCACCATCCGGAACAAATACCCTTTGCCTCGCATAGATGACTTGTTTGATCAGCTCAAGGGAGCGACCTACTTCTCTAAGATAGATTTGAGAACGGGGTATCACCAGTTGAGGATACGGGAGCAAGATGTATCCAAAACTGCTTTTCTGACGAGGTACGGGTCTTATGAGTTTTTGGTTATGCCTTTTGGGCTAACCAATGCCCCTGCAGTATTCATGGATCTTATGAATAGAGTATTTCGGGACTTCCTGGACCAATTTGTCATTGTGTTTATTGATGACATCCTTGTGTATTCTCAAACGGAAGATGACCATGCCACTCATTTGGGGTTGGTCCTGCAAAGGTTGAGGGATCACCAATTGTACGCTAAGTTTGAGAAGTGTGGTTTTTGGTTGCGGGAAGTGAAATTTTTGGGTCACGTTATTACTTCGCAAGGTATATCGGTGGACCCAAGTAAAGTTGTTGCGGTGAGGGAGTGGGGTCAGCCCACGACGCCTACCGAGATACGCAGTTTTCTGGGTTTGGCGGGTTATTACCGTCGATTTATCAAGGGATTTTCTAAGATTGCTAGTCCTTTGATAAATTTGACCCGGAAAGGGGTTAGATTTGTGTGGGATGGCGCCTGTCAAGCTGCGTTCAATGAGCTTAAAGATAGATTGACTTCGGCTCCAGTCCTCGCTTTACCCAAGCCAGGGTTGGAATATTTAGTCTTCACTGATGCATCTCTACAGGGTTTGGGAGGTGTACTTCAGCAGGAGCGACAAGCTATTGCATATGCTTCTAGAAAACTCAAGCCTCATGAAAGAAAATATCCGGTGCATGACTTGGAATTAGCCGCCGTTGTCTTTGCCTTAAAGATTTGGAGGCACTATCTCCTCGGGGAGAAGTTTAGTCTTTTCACGGACCATAAGTCGTTGCAATATTTATTTTCTCAGAAAGATTGAATAAGCGGCAGCGACGATGGTTGGAGTTCGTGAAAGATTACCAATTTGATATTCATTATCATCTGGGCAAGGCGAACGTGGTGGCGGATGCCCTGAGTAGGAAGCCCGAGGGAGAGTTAGCTGAGGTGTGGAAAGCTAAATGGAAGGAACTCAGTCATGAGGATGCGGTTGCTAGGGCGTTTATGCCCTTGATGACCGTTACTCCGACGATTGTGGCAAGGGTTGTGGAAGCCCAAGGCAGAGATAAAGAATGTTAAGACCACATTCGCCAGTTATTGACTGGGGGAGCGGAGTCCTACTCGGTAAGTTCTGAGGGTGGATTGCGCTTTCATGGAAGGCTTATTTTTTCGGAGGATGGAGATTTGCGACGGGCTGTGATGGCGGAATCTCACGGCTCTAAATTTTCGGTACATCCGGGAAGTGATAAAATGTATCAAGATATGCGCCGTCAATATTGGTGGCCGGGTATGAAACGAGATATTTTGGAGTTTGTATCTCGATGTATTACTTGTCAGTTAGTTAAGGTTGATCATCAGCTACCAGCAGGTTTGTTGCAACCGTTGGAAATTCCTGTTTGGAAATGGGAGAGCATTTCAATGGATTTTATCACCGGTTTGCCAACGTCACAAAAGGGTCACGATTCTATTTGGGTTATCGTGGATCGCTTGACAAAGTCGGCGCACTTCCTTCCCGTCCGTACTGATTATAATACCGCTCGTTACGCTCGATTGTTCATTGAAGAGATTGTTAGATTGCATGGGGTGCCCTTGAATATTGTTTCCGACAGAGACAAGATCTTTGTTTCCCACTTTTGGCAAAGTTTCTAAGAGTCCATGGGAACCGAATTGAAGTTAAGTACTTCCTATCATCCTCAAACAGATGGCCAGACCGAAAGGGTTAACCAAATGTTGGAGGATATGCTTCGTATGTGCATGCTTGATTTCAAGGGTAGTTGGGAACAATATCTCCCTTTGGTTGAATTTGCTTATAATAACTCATACCAGTTCACTATTGGGATGGCGCCCTATGAAGCCTTGTATGGTAGGCCTTGTAGATCCCCCACGTGTTGGTTAGAAGTGGGAGATAACAAGTTTCTCGGACCTGAAATGATTCGGGATACTTCTTCAAAGATTGAGCTTATTCGAGATCGTATTCGGATAGCCCAAGACAGACAAAAGAGCTATGACGATGCGGGGAGAAGGCATGTGGAGTTAGAAGTTGGAGACTAAGTGTTGGTACGGGTGTCGCCAATGAAAGGCGTTAAGCGATTCGGAAAGAAGGGGAAGCTTGCACCACATTTCGTTGGGCCTTTTCCTGTACTTGCTAAAGTAGGCCCCGTAGCGTATCAAATTGCCCTACCAGAACCGTTGCAACAGATTCACAATGTTTTCCACATCTCCTCTTTAAAGAAGTATAAGATGTGTGATGGTGCCCTTTGGCACATTCCTTTCGAGGATATAGAGTTACAACCCGATATTTCTTATGAAGAGCAACCCGTGGCCATTTTGGAGCATGGGAAACGTAGATTGAGATCTCGTGTGGTGCCCTTGGTTAGAGTACAATGGAGTCATCACAGTGTCTGATGGAGCAGAAAAAGTGTGTTCGTGTAGGGACACTATCGTTGATTTCGGCTCCCGCTCGACATACAAAAGATAGAACCTAAACTACAGCTACATTTGACAAGCAAGTACAGCGGTAAGTCGGGTATCGTAAATCCACAGGGAGTGATTGAATTTTAGACTTTAATTGTTTTATAACTTAAGGAATAAAAATGGTGTAAAAGAAATAAGAAAAGGTGATAGGGTGGTTGTGGTAACAAAAGAAAAGAGAAGTTAAAGCTAAATTAAAGTAAAGCGAGGATCGGGATCGCATACACACATTCACGGGCCGAAACAACTACTAATTAGAATTAAGGCTCCAAAGCATTTAATCGAGCATTTTCAATTAAGCATAAACATCACGCAAGAAGGAATTTAACCTAAAGTTGCGAGATAAAACATTTAACTGAAAAATGATCACACGCGGATTAAATTCGGATAATCGCTATAAACACTAACGTTGCATGACAAAGAAAGTTAAACGCATAATAATCCGACTTTAATACGCGAGGTTTCAATTAAACGCAATTTTACGCAAAACCTAGTTTTCGGAGCTCGGGGCCCGAAAATGGCGGAAAACAATCCCGACCCTATTTATCTAAGGGTACATAATGAATTAACTAAATTAAACTAAAAAAGCAATAAATAAACACAATAAACCTAATTAGAAAGCATGTAAATCTATCTAGAAAGCAAGGAAAGAATGGAATACAACTATATTAATGGAGAGGGAAGATGAATAGTCAATCTTACAACCAATTAGTGTGTCAATCCAAGAGAGGAAGAAGAAGAACCAATCAAAACCCCAAAACCCTAACTAAACCTAAGATAAAATCGTTCACCCCTGTTTATTACAACAAAATTGGCTTATATACCAAGTGGGAATTAAATTAGAAAAGAAAAGAGAAAAGAAAAGAAATGCAAAAAATATCTGCAGAAAATAGAGCATCGATCGATCTATGATTTGGTCTATCGATCTACCAAGGCCAAATTTCGGCAATTTAACATAGTCAATCGATCTACCAAATCGTCGATCGATCGATCAAGCAGGGGCAGCACACTGCATTGCTGTTTTGGTTTCCAAGCTTTTCTCGTCCGTTGAAATCGCCGTAACTTCTTCGTTATGAATCGGAATCGCGCACCAGCTGCGGCCACGCGAAGCTTGCGAGGAGGGCTACAACTTCCATGAAGATGTTGGGCCAGGTGCCCAATCTGTAAAATGACTAAAATGCCCTTGAACGTGCGGTTGCGTACGGAAATTGCGCGGAATGCGTCCGAATCCCATACTTGGTACCTAAATACCTACAAAAGCCCAATTATACCTCATATAGCATGTTAACAATATAAACCGAGGTTGTCTGGTTAACGGGCTTAAATATAGAGATTAAGGCACCCGAGGGGGCTAAAACGCGTAGGTTCGGAGGATGAAACACGCAATATTTGCGTATCATCAGTGTCGATGAATCTACTTGGGAGCGTGAGGATGATATGCGGGAAAAGTATCCGCATCTTTTTATCCAAGGTACGCTTGAATTTTGGGGGCAAAATTCCCTCATAAGGGGGGGAGTATGTAACAACCCTCGCTTTTGGGAGCCCATTTTATATTTATTTACTATGTTGAGTAGTTGCATATATAAAATGCTGCATGTGGGTAAGTATTAATTTGATGAAATAAGTTAATATTTACAATTAAGTTGCAAAATTACCATGTGGGTAAGTGATTATTACCATGTAGTGTTCTATTTTGTCATGTAAATTAAAATGGCAATTTGAATTATAATGGGACCGAAACTAGAAATGGCTTATAGAATCTCCAAATGATAATTTGGAGGGTGTAGTTAGTTCCGGGAGGTGCAAGACAGTCGAAATGTGTGCCATATTGTATTTTGAGATTTTGGGCACTTTTGACTGGTTTTGGCATATTGCGTATTAGAACTTAACTATTGCGGTATTTTTACTTAAAGGCTGGCGACTTTTAATCTTAAGCCACGTTTTAAGTCGTCCCCAATTCTTTCTTTTCCTCTTGTTTTCCCTAAGTGTTCTAGCCCTAGAGTGAGAGAGAGTGAGAGTGGAAGATTGGAGAAAAAGAGAGAAATCTTGAAGATTTGTGGTTTGATCTTGCTTTCTTCTTCAACCAAGTCTGAAATTGAAGCCCCAAGGCAAGTTTTCTACTTGCTATTATATGGTTTAAGATGAATAATTAGTATGGGTAGATATGTATAGTTTTGATGTATTATAATTGTGGTTTTTGGTTGGATTTATGGGTATCAACATCTTTGGTAGAGATAGATTGTTGATTGAGGTAGAAAAATGTTGTTGGGAGCATTTATGATCTTTGGGTATCATTAAATGTAGTTGGATGATTTTGGGTTGGTTGTTGATTTTGGGTTTAGAAGATATTAGGAGAAATGGGTCTAGGTCTGCAATGGCCGGTCGACCGCGTATCTCAGACCGGTCGATCGGGCCTTCGGAGGAGGGCACACTACTTTCTTTCAAAGGCACGAAAATAGGGCGCGGTCGACCGCGGTTCTACCACAGGTCGACCGGTCCAGCCGAAATGGACTTTCTGCTTTCTTTCAAAAGCTAAACTTTGAGACGCGGTCGACCGCGGTCTTGGGATCGGTCGACCGGTCCCCTATTTTCTCAACCCATTTCCTACTTTTGTTTTTAATCCTTTTCTTCCCCTAGGAACTTAGGACTCTTCTTGAATGAAGTAAACCTTGGCTTTTAGAGTCCTAGTTGAGTTGGTTGTCACCCTAGTGTTGAATGGGTTCACTTGGGGTTAAGTTAGGGGGAAGGGTTGTCCTAAGTGATGTTAAGGCATCACTTTTCTTGGTCCATCCTATAAATATGGATGAGAATTGTAGGCCCATACTTGGAGACTTTAGGGGCTTATATTGAGATATATAAAACCTTATGTTTGGGAAGTGAATATGATCCCTTGGAGATTATTTGAGGCATAACCTAGGATGAGTAATGAACTATCCTATGATAACGGTTTCAAACAAATGAAACATGTAAATGTAAATGAAAATGAAAAGTATGGTTTTTATAGTAAATGCTAATTTACTTAAACACACCTCTCTAAATGCTATCATAAGGGAAGCTCGCGCATGAGGTGATGTTCCTTGACTAGTGAATGCAGGGAGACTATTGTCCTCGGGGATATGTGGGTTTATTATATGTATTTTTTCTGCGCTAGTGAAGTAATTCCGGGTGTGGTTATGACTCACTCGCAGGCATATGGCCACTTCCCGACATGCGTTAGGTACCCAGGCTGCCTTGTTTGATGGGCCCCTGGAAGATGATAGTCATTTAGGGGCGCACCCAGTGGGGAAACTCGGAGGGGCGGTCTTAGAATCGTTATATGCATAAGAATATAGCTTTTCTAAAACTCAAGTGGGACTTGAGGGTTGTATAATTCCACTAAATGATATTATGACAATTACATTCCTGCTAAGGAATGGGAATTGGAATGAAATAAGATGATAATGTTAGTATATTCCTGTTAAGGAACTGAAACTGGATTAAAGTGGAATTTGGGGAATACAAGCTTTTAATTTAGTTTTAAATTTAATTTTGCATAATTTCATCTTCTTGCATAGTCTCATTTAATTATGTCA
Source organism: Sambucus nigra (assembly GCA_949130495.1). Taxonomy (NCBI): domain Eukaryota; kingdom Viridiplantae; phylum Streptophyta; class Magnoliopsida; order Dipsacales; family Adoxaceae; genus Sambucus; species Sambucus nigra. The sequence continues at coordinate 652,910,723 of OX422210.1, read as the reverse complement.
TTTTCACTTGTTTTCTTATGATCCATGCTTAGGTTGTTAGAGTGTTGATTTCTATACCCATGTTTTGCTATTCATATCTAGCATGCTTTTTGTTCATCTGGGAACTATATATAAACCGGGTCCTGACCCGTTCTTTTTCCTCTATGTTGTGCTTGTTATTGTATCCACCCAGGTGCTCCTCCGCAAGGACGCCCGTGTTGATATTCCTACCCTTTTTCTTTTAAGGAGCTGTATGAAATTGCGGATATTACAGGATGTTTTGTTAGACGCCGTCATTCTTTTGATATCTAGTTATGATCGGGTCTGTCACTCGGGCGAGTGGCCCAATCTTGTAATTGTATAATGAATGTAAAACATAACATATAACTGTTGTGATTACTTTTGTGTAGCTGTGAACCGACAGCATATTCGGTTCTCCTCCTTGTATATAGTGGTTTTAGTCGTATGCTAATTATGTTTCTTTGAATTCCACTATTGTTCTAGAATGGGTTGTTTAAATTGTTTTTCTTAACTTAACTTTTAAATTGCATAAATTGTTTTGACAACCCGTTTTTTGAATTATTGGGTGGTTTTCTCGGTTACTCTTACTATATTTGTGGTGCTGAGAATGATTTCCGTCCATGATTACCGTATATGTCGGATTATCGGGCTGGCCACCCCTTATTTCGGAGTGCGGGTTGTCACAAACATTCAACAATGAGATATAGGAATAATAGGATTTTAGAATATAAACATTCAACAAACATTCAAAGTGAAAAAAATATGTGGCATAAACGTGTTGTTAAAAATGAGTATCGCTAAATGGTGAAAACATCTAATTGTAAGGTGCATTATTAAAAAGTACCGAGTCTTAAAATAAAAATGAAAATGAAAATGAAAATGAAAAGAGAGTGTTAATTGAACTAAAGGTATTGTTGGTTCACCAATGCAGACTCTGTCACTTTTATCCATAATAGTACTTAGGCAAGCATTTGGATCACCTTCAACATAATTGGCCGCATAATTTGCAGTGTAGTAATTTAGTCCCAGAAAATCATATGACCCTTTTAACCTGAATTCTCATCATCTCTAGATAGTCACCATTTGTTATCGGGTTCTTAAACCAGAAATAATAGTATTCAATTGTATTTTAGATTGTACAAAGATTAATTAAAATATGTGACAAATTCAATAGTGTAAATATACATGTGTGTTTATATATATATATATATATATATATATATATATATATATATATATATATATATATATATATATTATATTTTTGATATTATATGAAAATGAATAATGTTTAGTCCCTATCAAAACAACAAAATAGTGACAAATCTGAACTAGGGCTGTAAACGGATATTCGAAAATCCGCATCCGTCCGATATCCGAATCCGAATTTGCGGATATTTATCCGAAAATATGGAAACAGATACGAATATGGATACTCTATAAAAATATCCGAGAAAACGGATACGGATACGGATAGTACTAGTATCCGACATGGATAATCCGTATCCGATGCGGAGTATCCATTTCATCGGATATCCTTTTTACCGGATATCCGTATCCGTCAAACATATGTTTAAAATATTACTAATAATATTAGTATTAGTATTACTAATAAAATAATATTAAAAAAAAACTTAATCGTTTATTACCTAAAACAAAATAAACATATACTCCACTCAAAACAAAAACGCCCTAAAGTTATTATTTTATTGGGTATGTTATAAAATGTCATGTATTATTATTTTATTGGGTATATTATCATGGAGTTATACTAAAGTTACAATACACCCTATCACACACATCATACACCCACTTAAGAACATATACTCCACTCCAAAAAAAAAAAACTAACTTCATTTCATTTCTCTTTCGTACAAAACAAGAGAAAAGAAACCCTCATGTGGTTGTTCATTAGTTTCCTTAATTATAAATAAATGTAAGAGAGAAACAAAAAAGAATATAAGAGAGAAACATAATAGAATGTAAGAGAGAAACAGAAAAGTAAAGAGATGATTTTGATTGTGATGAGAACTGAAGTTAACAACAGGTATATTATATACAAAATAAAAATATATACTTATTAAAATAAAAGTATCAGTATGTTTTGAAAACAAAAGGTTCATGAGGTTATCATTCTCAATAAATTTTATTTAATCTAAAAGGTGCATATTTATTTCTACTGTCATGGAATGCGACTGTTATCTTTCTTTGAATGACTTTAAGTTTATATGGATGGTTTTAAGCCATATTATCATTATGGATTGATACTATTATTATGGAATCCATAATTGTTAATGTTAGGTCGCAGTAATTTTGTTATATATTTATTTGGATTGGATATTTTAATAGTTATTTTTTGCGATGGGTAAATAATGTAAACGGATACGGATATTATCCGAATCCGAGGTATCCGAGCGGATACGGATATGGATAGTTGTTTTAACTATCCGGGCGGATACGGATACGGATATGGATAGTACATTCAGATAGCGGATACGGATATAAAAAACATGGTATTCGATCCGTATCCGTCCGTTTACCACCCCTAATCTGAACCAACATGGAAGCACCACGCCAAAGGAGATTACTATGTCCTAACTGGGCATGAAAGGTGATGCTAAAATTTGCCTTATAGAAGGAGGTTATGCCATAGTGGCTAACAATCAATAAATAAGTACTTTTAAGTAATAGTAAAAGTAATCTATCAACAAATACGTACTTTCCCACTCAATTACAAACCAAAGCACAATTAATGTCATGTTGTGATGCAAATTTAATTTTAGAATCCATTAAAAAATAAAATCATTTTTTGGTTAAACAGTGAAACCTAAACTAGAAAAAGAGAGTCACTAATATGTTATCACTTATGACGAAACATGAATGTGCAACTTCCATCTGCAATAAAGTAAACAAATGAACTTATCAGCCTATGTAATGAGATGCATATGTACACTATATCTTAATTCACTGAGAAATCGATAAATGATACATGAATAACATAAAAAGCTATTGCCATTACTAAAAGCTGCAGCGTAAAGTTTAATCCACTTGGTAAGATCAGGAACCTGAAGATCACGCAAACAGACAAACTTACTTATGCTCTTGTGCATTACAATTCGATGGAACCAATGGCACATTGCAGACAACATCTTCACTCCCTTTTTGGACATAAAGTGGAATGCAAAAAAAAAACAGAAACAAGGCAATTGAGTAGCAAAGTCTTAACAGTTGTGCTTCAAAACAAGTATTATGAGTCACGCGTCAACCCATATGCGTAATATTGGATTCATACAATTTGTATGATTATATACCAGAGGGCATTCAGTGGAAGGGAACCTCCTAAGGATGCATGTCCATTTATAGCTTTGTGCTTGGCAACCAGTTATCAGCATAAGAATACACTTTGACATTTGAAAGTTTGAAATAGGAGGAGTAAGAAATGAAGAGTGTGTTTTAAATATTATCCAACGAAAATACTTAAATTCTTTAACAAAAGCTTTAACAAGTAAGCACAAATCATGTCATTTAGTTATTTATAAGTTCCCAATGCTTCCAAGTATTTACCCATATATTGCATGGCACCAAAAGGACGCTCTCATATTACCAGAAACCATTGACATGGCTTACAATGTAACATAACAATGCTAATAAAAGATTACTTGGTTATCTCCAAACAATTGCAATAAGTGTTGTTAGGTTCAAGTTTTGTGCTATTACGTAACATTACATTAATAAAACAACATATAAAATTTGATCTTTAAGAATAAATTATCTTTTTATGTTACTCGATTTCCTTGTTTCAAATGTATATATTGAGCATGTTTAAATATGAGACCGAGGAAGCCACACATTCACATTGCAATTTCTTATTTAACTAATGACTTCTCCATTGAGACCATTTTATCTATGCCTACCAGATTCTTTCATAATTTTTAAATTCTGCATACATAGATTTAATAAACTTATATATGATAAGGGCAATTCTGAACAACAAAAATAGTACTCACAATTCTAGGATCCACATATCTTGACAAAATTTCAGTAAGATCAATATTTATCAATCGTGGTTGTCAGAAAAGGATCCATCAACTTTCTTAAGAGGGTAATTTAATTTATCAAATTTTTAGCTTTTCAAAAAAATTTATATACATTTTCAAGAATGGATGTGTTGACTTTAACCATTATTTTTTAATCCTAATTAGATCATGAGTTAGGTTAAAATTTAAAACTTAATTTTAACCACCAATTTATATAAAGAGTGAACCTATTTGTACCCCATCACTAAAACAAATACAAACTGCATCAATATATGGCTTGAGTTCAAGAGACTCATTTGATATATCTCCAATTTTTTTATGAGAATGAAGTACACTTTGTTTCCAAATGGAAATGCGGTTTGTATAATTCTACTCTTAGAGATTTTAGTGCTTGTAAGAAATCAGACCTGAATAGGGACGGCTACTGCAATTAGGACGCTAGACATCCACACCACCACCTAAAACATATTAGCTACGGATTATGTGACATTTTATACACAAAGACAAAACACAATATACTCACAAGGTGAGAGAATATATTAATAGAAATGACCATTTGAGAAACAACTTACTTGTTGATTATTTGATGGCTCATATGAAGAATCAAATCTAATTCAAACCCAATTCATGTTTGAAGCAGCAGTTGCATTTATGACGGACCACACTTCATCGATAACATGTGATTGGTATTATTGTTGGGGGGAGTTTTGAAAGATGTCTATTACCTGCATGAAAGGGAAAAATTATTTAAACACTAACGCATTACTACACATAATCGAGGCAGCTTAAAATGAATAGAGAACCCTTTCAAACTTCAATATTTCATTTAAAATCTCAAGTACTTGCCACAAATTTAAATACATGAGCAACAAATAGGAGTCATCATGAATAAGGTAAATACATGAGCAACAGATAGGAACAATAAAAATATGTAAGAAGTAAAGGATCATAAAGTATTTTAAGACGCCTCAAACGCCTTATTTGAGGTGGGATTAGTCGAGTCAACTAGTTATTATAGAGATCGATGGAAAAAAGAGCATAATACGATGGAATTCAAAATTCCTGATAGGGAAAAACATTTAGCAAAAAAAAAATAAAGGAATTACACTTAGGGTCCGTTTGGCAATCCAATTCCAAGGATTGGAATTGGAATTGGAAGGCCAATTCCAATTCCGTGGAATTCAAATTGGCCTTCCAATTCCAATTCTAAGCGTCGGAATTGGGTTGCCAAACGGACCCTTAGGGCCCGTTTGGCAACCAAATTCCAAGGCTTGGAATTGGAATTGGAAGGCCAATTTCAATTCCGTGGAATTAAAATTGGCCTTTCAATTCCATTTCCATGGCTTGGAATTGGGTTTCCAAATGGACCCTTATCATTTTGCACTTGGCTTTGGAATTCCATATATGCCCATGTGTTCATTGAAATCAAAGTCAAGATCGTACTAATTTCAACTCAATATTTATATCTCCATGAAAGTATTTAAATTCAAATGAATAAGAGACCGAAAATAAAGAAAATATAAAAGAAATTATAACCATTGAAGAGGAAAATGGAAAGCATAAAAACCTCTTACCCTCCTCCTTTATCTGGGCTTGGGACCGGCAACACAAAGTAAATATTTGCATTGGCAGAGTTAAAAAGGGATATACCTAATAGCAAGGTTCTAAAAAACGCGGGGCGTGATCGAGGCGTGGAGGCCAAACCTTAAGCCTTAGAAGCCTAGGCGGGCCTTGGCGTAAAAAGGCGTTCAGGTCTTTTTAATATATTTTAATATTTTTAACCATAACAAGGCTATTAAAATACTAAAATTGTACATATCATAAAACTATGTCTGAATATTTGTAAATAAAAATACTATTTGATTATTTTGGATGAGATAATGGTTCGGTTTGTAAAAAAATCTTTAAAAGAGGATATCGTTTCACTAAAGCATTGTTGTTTTTAGAGAAAAAGTACGCCTTAAGGGTTTTACCAAGCATAAGGCGTCAAAATCTTAAGGCGGGGCGTTTCTCCCAAGCCTCAAGCCTAGGCGTGCCTAGGCGGGTTTTTTAGAACAGTGCCTAATAGAAAAAATAAATTAAAGTAATCCAAAAATGTAAAACTTAACCAACATAATAAAATCCATAGAAAATACTAGCATAATAAAGTCCATAGTAAATATTAACATAATAAAGTCCATAGCATGCTCAAAATAAGCATGATTGTAATAAGTAACTAACAAAAATTAAAAGTAATAAGTCAATGGGGTATACGCTTAACGAAACTCTTCGGCCACACCACCTAATTACCACTACCAACATTTTCGAGTACCTCAGCACCACCTTGTGTTCCTAAGTAAAAAGAAGCATTATCATCGAGATCTTTTTTAATAATAATACCACCGCATTCTGATAATCAAGTATGTGATTGTGCACAACGTCTCGAGAGGTAGCGTCTATCCTTCCCTATCCAATAACCTTACCATTAAACCCTTGAATATTACATGAGACACCATCTTCTAGTGAGCAGTTTTCTACATTAAATAATGTAAATGTCCCATTACTTGCACTTGCTCCAATAGTTGGGGTGGATTGGGACTTCCCTAATGCGATACATATCATTTTTTTTTATATATATTTCTTAGTTTATTATTCATGCCTTTGATATGGGATTCTAATGTATCGAGACAACCTTTCATTTGTTTCCCATTGGCCTTTTTAACTGCAAACAAAGATAAATCTAGAGTTGAAGCCTATGTAAATGATAGAGAAACTGTGGAACCCATACAACGAGGGCGCCCTCTCTTGTCAGCACCAAAGACTTTGGACAAGGCATAATTTCTTAATGATTGTGACTAGTTGGTGTTATCACTAAAACTTTCTTCTAGTTCTATTTGTTTCTCCAGCACCTTATCCTATGAAATTTCAAATATGTAGAGGTGTCAGGACTAATCATTTGAATGTATAATGTTTCCATGTAACAATCATCATTAAGTTTTTCTTCTAGTTCTATTTCCACTATTCCGGCTTAACTCCTGGAGGTACATTGGCGAACATTTTGGCATCCATTTCATACTTATCATAATATTTCTTTCGTAATGAGGATTTATATGCTTTAAGTTAGATGCCCATACTTTTGTAGTAACTAATCTTGTAACTTTTCAAGAGTAAATATTTTCTCTGATAAGACAATTAATATATTAACTGATAAGAAATGTGTAAAGATATACAAAATCAAAGATAATGAATAAATTAATTATACGTAAGAAGTCTTACTTGCATTTATTTCTAAATATACTCCTTTTACGTTTTCAAAACCTTGGTTCTAATTAGTATACGATACTGGGAACAAGGCCTGGACCATTTTACCAAGTCGAGCCATGAATCATCCTTTCTTACTACCTACCACCTGATTATGTTGATTGATCTCAATCATAATTATTGAGTCCGGAGATGATCCATTTGGACTATCGCGTGGGTCAGAGATATTAGCTTCATTTGACATTATACATAAATTTAACTCGTGTTAGATATATGATGCATGCTAATAAACTTGAGTTCTCAAATTACATGAAGAAGTAAAATCTCAATGTACATGTAATTATTGTAATTTAATAATCTTTATAAAGAATCATTTGAGTTCACAACAATTCTCATCATCACAAACTGGGCACACCTTATTACCATAAACCGTGTAGCCCGATAGAGTTTCATATGCAGGAAAGTCATGGACTTCCCACAATAACATATCTCTCAAAGAAAATTGGTTTTCATCTAAGGTTATAATTAAATGTCAACGTCAATTCCATTACACTTTTAAACCATTATTCCTTTAACTCATCTAACAAAGGTTCCAGTTAAATGTCAACGTCTTCGCTCGGAGCATTTAACTCTAAAATCAAAATTGCATTGAAAACCCCCTTTTCATGCACAAAGACGATCCCATATTATGAGGAGAAATAATGATTGGCCAACAAATATAAGTGGAGCTGAGATTCCCGTATGAATTAAAACCATCGGTGTACATACTAAGACGAATATTATGTTTTTCAGCCACAAAGTCTGACCACATCATATCAACAGATTCCCAAATAGACGAGTCAATAGGATGGGACATGACATTTGTGCTACATCGTGCTCTAGCGTGCCAAATAATCCTATTTGCAGTCCATGGTATGGTGAATAATCTCTTCAACCTTGTAATCAGGGGGAAATATCTAGCTCTCTTCAGATGTACTTTATCCTCTCCATTTATTCCCAGCCTATACCTAGGAAGGTTGCATACCTGGATTTTTTCCTTTATTCCATGTTCTTTTCTATATAAAATACAATAATTATTTAATTAAGTTATAATCAAGATCAAATTGTTTAATTATCTTCTTCATGGTTGAATACTTGGATGGTATCGTATTCCATTTTGATAAAAACTCTTTAAACACCCCCAAAATTTTCGTAACACTATTATAGTACAAACCATATCTTGTCTTTATATTATTCAATTTGATAAGAACATATAGTGTCATATATTTCTCAGGACATAATGGTTACAACGGTTCACTCACCTTACCACGTAACCTTTTGTATTTTAACTCCTCATTAGTCTCGTTATGATTGTCACTTCCCCTTATTCTAACACTTTCACTTGATAAATGATTAACTTTACGATTAAAAATGTCGAATGCATTGTAATCAAGCTCTCTCATCCTAGGATCATCAGGGCAGGGTCATTGCATTAAACACATACAGTGTTTTTTTTAACAAGTTCATTTTTCCCATGAAATTGCCAAAATGTATAAGACTTGGATGTACCATAACGAAGAAAATGAAAATGGATGTCTTCAAGCTCCAATAAATTTTCATTTTCACATTTAATGCATGGGCATGAAAATAAGGTTTGTTCGCCATCGTTCTTCTTCATAAAATCAACGAACATAGAAAAACATGGAATGGGTGCATCATTAGTGAATTTTAACCGCACGAAGGAGTAGTTCGCTGTAAGTTGCAATTATATCTTATGGAAGAGGGAGTGGTGGACCAGTGGTCTCCTTTAGCCCATCACTGGAGTTTACGACGAAGATGGTATGCAAGTAAGAAGTGGGAAGGTGTTCCTTTCTCTATTCGATGATATCTATAGAGGGTCCTGAACTATGAAAGATGGTTTTGACCATGGAACATGTTGAGTGTTCATTTTAGTTCCAGAAATGATTGAAAGTACAAAAGTAGGAGTGTATAAAGCAAGAATGGGACCCATTGGGGTCATTTGAGTTAGATAGACCATACTATTTAGAATTATGAGTTAGTAACCTATTCGTGTTACAACTTGTTCAAAACACCATAGAGGATAGGGTGTTCATAGTAAAGCATGTGAACTTTTTAAGAGCAGGTTAAGGAATTCAAGAATTAGCGGAGGCTTAGTTTATAATTTCAGGTGAGGAGATCAAGTGTATCTCTCCACTGTGGGAAATTATGGAATTCGAATTCCAATAAGGATTGGGTAACCTAATGGAAAGTTATACTAAGAATTTTAGATTAATTAGGGCTGAGTCGTTTGGCTTTACCTTATCACCGTTACCGTGTGCACGGTGGGGAAACAAGCGATCGTAACAACAAATTGAGTATTGTGGTTCAAAGTTTTAGCCGAATGCACTTTACGATGAGAGAGACCTTAGTGTGTGTTAGGTCATAGAGGGAGTATATTCCCTTATAATAGTGTCAGAACACTACGAGCAAGATATCCTTAGACTTTAGAGTATATCTATAATGAATTTGAATTTTGAGGATGAAATTACTTGTTTAAGGTGGGAGTTATGTAATACTCCATATTTTTATCTGTATTATCTAATTGTGAAAATTTGTGAAAAAAATAGTTATGTATTTATTGTGATAGGAGATGTCATTATTTATAAATTTTATGTGTTATTTATTCCTTTTTGAAATTGGAGTACATATATGTTAATCCATTAATTGATATTTGGACTCATACTGGTTGCTTATTAAATTTATAAATTACTAGTCAATCGATTTGGGACATTTTATATTCCACTATTGGACGGCATAGAATGTCCATTTCGTCTTAAAATTATAGGTTTTAGGCTTACTGGGTTGTAAGGCTTGAGTAGGGGTTTAAGTCCTTTAGAAGTAATTTTGGCCTCATTTAGGTGAGGCATACTTAAGGCCAAGTATAATTTTAGGATTATAGGGTTATATAGTCATTAGGAATCTCATAAGTCACTAACTACAATTTAGGAGGTACCTTGAGACTAGAGATAAGAAGCTTCAAGAAAAGAGGAGGAATTGGGAGGATCTTGGCATGATTTTCTCCACAAATTGATTGAGGTAAGTTTATCTAAAATTTTATTATAGTTTCTTTTGTGTTAGATTATGTCTTTTCATTGAAATATAAACCTAATCATATTCAAATATGATTTTAGATGATTAAATAGGTAATTTTCATAATTAATCGAATCAAGATATTAATTATGTTAATTTCCCTCTTATAATGATTGATTTCATTATGAAATTGAATTAAAATTATTAGATAATGATTAAAACTTGTTTTTATATTGTAAATCCTTTAAAATCCCTCTCATTAGATGAATCAATCCATGCAAATCCTAAGTCAATTGAATAGTTTAACAAAACTAGGGTTATTGTATTAAATCTGATTTTTTTTCCTTTTGAATCTTGGTAGAAACTTGGGTAATGATGGTTAGAATTATGTTTCAATCATTTATATGAAGTGGATTTATGGTTGGGATGTTTGTTGGGGGCTTGAATGAAGCTTTTGAAGTCATAAATGGAGTTATAGAGCAAGAATTTGGGTTTGTAAGATAATGAATCCCACAATAAGAATAATTTTTAAATATCTGTAGTGATCGATCGACCGACCCTTGATCCTAGTTTTAGTGAAATTTGGACTTATGTTTTATTTGGTTAGATTGTTGTATTTGGAGTACAAGTCTAGGTTGGATTTCCTTTTATATTTCTTACACATGTAGAATAAAGTTAATTAAAATGTTTTGGGGGTGTAAGATGTGGGTTCTTCAGATACAATTAGTATTAAGTGAGGTGTAACACATTATCAAGATCGGGACTAACACCGTTAAGCACGCAATACAGACAATAGTCATAGGTAAATCAGAGACAAAGAGATTCAATATTCAGGATTGCATTAAAGAGCATATTAGCACGGGAGACATATGGCAAGCACAATAAATGAATAGGACTAGAGAGTGACGTGGTCGGAGGGATAAAGAACAAGCACTCCAGGCACAATAAAGGCAAGGCAGAAACTTCAAGCTCAGTTAATACCCAATGATGGTTGCATTAAATGTGTATGGGAGTTAATGCTCTCGCAAGGGTTCTCTGGTATAAGGAAATTTGGGCAGTAATTCGGGGCTCCGAATCCTCTATCTCTAATTTGTTTGTTTGGTCTATTTATATGAGGGAGAGGCTTCTCGAGTCAGCATGCCCTCGATCCCTCTGGTAGGGTGCATTAAATGCATAACATATTACATTCAATGCATGGGATCTGATAATTTTGGCGGAAAACCATTCTATTGGCTGGAAGTATTGTGGGAATTAATAAGGGATATGGCTCATCAACTTGAGGCTTACTCTAGGGTGGATAGGTGGTCAGGTTTTCATGAACTAGACCTGCCATCCTAAGGACAAAACCACTTGAGTGCTACATTCATGAGTCCCTAAATGCCAGACGTTATGACGTCACAAAGTGATTCAAATAATGACTATTGTTAGGTATCTGGTCACATCAGTCAGACGGGCTGGCACCCAAGGTACCTCGAAGAGGTAACCTCAAGGGGGTAAGTATTGAGTGAGATCGGGTACCTTGAGGAGGTTCACTCGAATAGGTAAGCAATGACTAGGCTCGAGTGACATTTGTCCTGGGTGAAGTTTTTCCCAAGTTTGCCAAGAGGGTTGGTAGTATTTCCCAACGTTGCCTTGTTCTCAATCCTCCAAACCATGTCCCTACGAAGTTCCCAAGAGGAGGTTTCTTAATAGAGCATGAAATCTCTCCCATACCCTGCTAGGCATGATCCCTAGTGGGTACCAAGCAGCCTCACTTGACATGTATATTCATAAGATAAAATAAATAATACAACATTCTATTTCTTATTACAAACTATTGTCATCCAGGTGACTTTGTTCTTCAAATTGGATCCTTCGAGCTAGGTCCGTTGGAGACTCTTCGAGATAGGGCGATGCGAGATACTTATTATGAAGGATCCTCGAGGTGGTCCTGCGAACCACTTGTATGGAGGATCTTCGAGGTGTGTTTTGGGGACATCCTTCTTTGTGAATCAATCTGCCTGGATAAATTAATCACTCATCGAGGAGGACACCCCCTACAGGGGATTTGAAACTTAATGTTTGAGTTAGTTGGGTATTTTTACATCTATTGGTTTATAAGGGTTAATTTGAGTATGATATATTAGTTTGCAAATCCGAGAGTTGGATGTATTGTTCAATGGGATTTAGAAGCTTATAGAATCGGGCTTGTTGGTCGGGATTATTAGGGTCATTGTGGTATACTAGTTGGGCATTCATCCCTTAGGGGAGATTATGACTAAGGTAAAAACCCTATAGTGGGGTAGTTTGTACATTCGATGTTTTTATATAAGTTAGGTGTGGGTGATACCTAGACACAGAGCCTTGATAGATTTGTTTATAGTTATAAGAGGTTGAATATAATTAACGTGAAAATTTTCTAGTGTAAGTTAGGGCGAAACTATACCTAGTTTTGGGAAACCAGGGAGTCATGGTTAATGTTGTAGGGACTAATATAAGGTTAAAGTGTGATTTACCTTTTTATGATAGTAATGATAAGTTTGACCTGGTGGTGTGGGTCAGTAGGTGTATATTCTTAATTTAACCCATTTAGTGAGGGTTGTATATACTTGCGTGTTTTATTTGAAATGCATACCCCCCTCTCTCTTCCAAATCCACAATTAAACCTCAAAATCTAAGACTTTTCACCCCGATTTCACCTCCTAGTGTGAGTGCTCGCGGGTGACGTACTAGAGGGTAAATCTATTATGAGGAGTGTACGACAATCAATCGTGCTTGTACTCGAGTGATTGAGATGGACTTTACCTTGGTCAATTTATCATAGACACTACTTCCTACGCACTCGTGTCCTGAGGGGAATACACATGGGTTGTCATAGCATAGTCATTGGATATGCGATTGATGGTCATCGTATAGTCTTGGGTATGATAATCTATGTGATTAACGGGAAAACGTCGATTATTTTTGTTGATGTTTTGAGGTTAGAGGATGGGATTACCTATAACTATGCCCAGTACATACGAGTGATCTCCGAAGGCAATATGATATGTCTTCTTTATTTGCGGGCGTGCGAGTAACCCATTTACTAGTACATACCGAGGGCAATACCTACGTTATATGAAAGTTAGAGGTAGATATTGTCTTTTTCCTACCATGTATGATTATGTGTTGTGGTAATAGAGATAGTTGTACTCGCTTATGTGCTATATTAGTGATATATAAAATTATACTAGAGATGTATACTTAAATGTCTGTGAGTTGGGATCTTTGTATCATATATACTAGAGATTTACATTATTATGTGGTGTGAGTTAGCCCTGAACAAATAGACTTGAGATATATGATTTAAGCTTGTGGGTGACACCCTGGTTTATTTGGTGAAACGTAACTTAGGTTTGAGACCATTATATTGCATATAATTAATAATGGAATAGATTGAACTTGTATGGTTAAAGTATATATTAAAGAATTTAGAGATAAAACTTTAATCACATGGGCTACATATGGGTTCGGGATTAGAACCACATGTAATTTCAGGTTGTTAGGCTAGTTAACTAATAACTTAAAATTTACTAAAATACTAGAGGAAAATGTGAAGTTATATTGTAGCCCAAATTTAATTATAATTTTATTCTTCATAAACTTCTTATTTATGTTGTTGTTATATCTATGTTTTCACATGTCTTAGATTGTTGTTCCTTCCATAAACTAAGTTGATTGTTGGAGGAGCACCTCTATTCGCAGCATATCCTCCATTCTTAGGATGTAGTAGTTGAGCAGCGTCGCCCACTCTCATCTTGTATTACTTTATATTTTTAGCATACTTGTATGTTGTACATTTTATACTGAGTCAAATTTTGTACATATGGTATTTATATTCCACAGTTAGATTATTATTTTGGCAGTGATTGGTATCAAAGTTACTTTTGTTTTATTTAGTATTCAGTTATCTCATTATATTACTTGTTCGGTTGTAGTTTTCGTTATGCTGAGAATGTTATCAAATATTTTTTATTCCTATTATTTTTATGTTAGACCTGATCAATCTATTTATAAATTTTACGAGGTGTCACATTTTAGTACTTCTAGTTTTATTTTTGCACGTTTACCATGCTTATATCTGTTGATATTACCATGTTTTGATGATATATTCTTCTTGATATTACCATATTTTGATGTTATATTCTTCTATGACAAAAAGGGGGAGAAATTTCTGAGTAATGGGAAGTTGTGTTTGCATATGTGATCATTAGGAGGAGAGTTGAGTTTAAGGGAAAAATATTTCAAATTTGTTTGTTGCATATTCAATTATTGTATATGTTTGATTTAGGTGGAGACTTATATTTCTTTATGGTGTTTGTAAGATGTGGGTTCTTCAGATACTGTTAGTATTAAGTGAGGCATTACCCCTTATCAGGATCGGGACTAATACCGTTAAGCATGCAATACGAACAATAGTCACAGATAAATCATAGACAAAGAGATTTAATATTCAAGCTTGCATTAAAGATCATATTAACACGGGAGACATATGACAAGCACAATAAATGAATAGGACCAGCAAGTGACGTGGTCAGAGGGAGAAAGAACAAGCACTCCAGGCACAATAAAGGCAAGACAAGAACTTCAAGCTCAGTTAATGCCCAATGATGGGTGCATTAAATGTGTATGGGAGTTAATGCTCTCGTAAGGGTTCTCCGGTATAAGGAAATTTGGGCATCAATTCTGGGCTCTGGATCCTCTATCTCTGATTTGTTTGTTTGGTCTATTTACATAAGGGAGAGGCTGCTCGATTTAGCATGCCCTCAATCCCTCTGGTAGGGTGCATTAAATGCACAAGATATTGCATTCAATGCATGGGATCTGATAGTTTTGAAGGGAAACGATTATATTGGCTGGAAGTATTGTGGGCATTAATGAGGGATATGACTCGTCTGCTTGAGGCTTACTCTAGGGTGGATAGATGGTCAGGTTTTGGTGAATTAGACATGCCATCCCAAGGACAAAACCACTTGAGTGCTATATTTTTTAGTCCTTAAATGCCAAACGTTATGACATCATAAAGTGATTCAAACAGTGACTATTGTTAGATAGTTGGTCACATCAATCAGATGGGCTGGCACCCAAGGTACCTCGAAGAGGTAACCTCGAGGGGGAAAGTATTAAGAGAGATCGGGTACCTTGAGGAGGTTAACTCGAATAGGTAAGCAATGACTAGGCTCGAGTGACATTTGTCTTGGGTAAAGTTTTACCCAAGTGTGCCAAGAGGGTTGGTAGTAATTCCCAACGTTGCCTTGTTCTCAATCCTCCAAACCATGTCCATGCGAAGTTCCCAAGAGGAGGATGCTTGATAGAGCATGAAAGCTCTCCCATGCCCTGCCAGGCATAGTCCCTCGTGGGTACCAAACAGCCTCACTCAACATGTATATTCATAAGATAAAATACATAATATAACATTCTATTTCTTATTACAAACTATTGTCATCCAGGTGACTTTGTTCTTCAAATTGGATCCTTCGAGCCAGGTCCGTTGGAGACTCTTCGAGATAGGGAATTACGAGCTACTTGTTGTGAAGGATCCTCAAGGTGGGTCATGCGAACCACTTGTATAGAGGATCTTCGAGGTGTTTTTGTGGGACATCCTTCTTTGTGAACGATCAATCTGCCTGGCTAAATTAATCACTCATCGGGGAGGACACCCCCTACAGTGTTTACATTATATATATACGCCATATAATTCATATTGTTATTTTCAGAGGGTTCCCACTCAAGTAACTCATCCATCCAACTCTTTGCAGATGAAACTCCTTGTATCATCCATTTCATGCCTATTCCCTCTCCTTGGAGATATTTCGTCGTCCTTTACTGAGGGCAGTTGCTTGATTTGTTATCGTGTACATTATCAATTGTGATTGTTTGATATTTGAACTAACATATGACTAAAATAAGGTAAGTGATCTACGAATGCATCCTTTAAAAGTTATAATCAACTGGTATCATCCAAATGTGGTCATTGTTATCTACAATATCCCACAAATAAAATAACTAAAGATAAATTCTAAGACAAATCATATACATAACCAGTAAAAATAATTTAAATCCATATATATTATGACATAATATTTTTATTAGATTTTTTTTTCCAAACAATAGAAGGTTACTTTCACTTCCACAACATAATCAACTAGAAACAAACAGGCAACGAGAGAGAAGGTATTAACACATTTACCATATTAGTCATTCAATTGAACCAAAAAAATAACTTCAAAATAGATATTTATAACATTGAAAATTTCATGCAAAAGATTACTGTGTATAAATGTTTTTAATTTCCATGTAAATCAACACTTACAGAGTTCTTAAGTGAGTTTCGCAAGATCTAGTGCGAGTACTCCTCACAAAGAAAGCCCGTTGAGATTAGTACATTTTCAAGAACAAAGCATTTCATATCAATTTCAAACTTACCCTACTATAGATTAGTACAAAAAGATGTTTACATACAAAATAAGACGCTAAAATAAATGGGATTTTGTATAAATTGAAGAAGAAATATAATAGGGACTTACAACATTTTCACTTCACCGTCGACACAATGAACACCCGACCACATGCATGGGTCAGAATCATCAAGGTTCCAATTTGAACTGTATCATATGGGTCGTAATCAAATGTAGCCCAAAATTTCAACATATCCATGTTTAACAAAATCAATAAAGGCAAACAATGTCAATATTTCAACATATCCATTTTGCTTTATGTAGGAGATGTTAAGCAAGTTGGAGCAACAGAAATTGGGCGAACAAAATATGATTCAAAACTGTTGATATTTTCTTTCACGTATATGAGGATTATTACTGAGAAAAAAAATAAGATGCACACATATTGAGAAGATTACAATTGATTTTGATTACATTTCAAAATCCAATACTTATTCAACTAAATTTGTATTACATTTCAAAATCCAATACTTATTCAATTTCAACAATAATATAAAATAGCATAACAAGTATATCATAATATAACTTGGCACTATATGTTGTTTCTGAAGGAACTCTGAGAAACTCTAGGTCATTGCCAACACCAATATAATTTAAAGAGGTATATATCTATTCCTTTTTTTTCACAAGGACAAATCTAAAACCAAATTGAAAATATGAAAGGCCAAGAACAAAATTAACACTTATAGAGTTCTTCAGTGAGTGAGTTTCGCAAGCCCTAGTGGGGCGGCCAGGGGTGGGGCGGCGCAGGGACTACGACAGAGAGAGAAAGGAGGTTATCCCTGAGAGATGGGGGGGGTTGTAACTGTGAGAAGGAGAAGGATAGGAGGCACTGCAGGGGTAGGGCGACGGAGAGAGTGGAAGGGAAGAGAGAGCGAAAGTGATGAGAGCAGCGAGAGAGAGAGTGGGTTGCACACGAGACCGAGAGATGCGGCGCAAGAGAAAGGGATAGTTAGTCTTTAATTTGGCGAGGGTTGAAAAATGAAGGAGGAAAATGACGGAAAATGCCAAAAGGGTCGGAAAAACCGTCCCATTTGGTATATCAAAAGGGACGGATTTTAAAAACCGCCCCTTTTTCTATACCAAATGGGACGGTTCATAAAATCCGTCCCTTTTGATAAATCACAAAGGTTAAAAATTCAAAGTATACCAAAAGGGACGAATTTTTAAAATCATCCCTTTTGCTATATAAAATGAGACGACTTTTTAAAACCGTCCCTTTTGTTATACCAAAAGGGACGGTTTTAAAAATCCGTCCCTTATATTTGCCCGGGAAAAAGATAGCTAAAAATTTCCCTATACTTTAAGGGACGGTTTTAATAACCGTCCCATTTGGTATATCAAATGGGATGGTTTTTAAAAACCGTCCCTTCTTTAATTTATCAAAAGGGACGGTAATTAAAAATCGTCCCATTTGGTATATCAAAAGGGACAAAATGACACGACCGTCCCAAATACTCCCGTCCCTAATGCCCATTTTTCTTATAGTGGCCTTATCACTTATGATCACGCTGACAAGTTTTATTTGAACATATCCACACTTCCATATACAATACACAGGCCAGCTTTTGGAGGTTATGACATAAAATTGTCTTTGGTTATTGTTCCACTTTTCACGCTTGAGCCCCAAGTGAAGTGGGTCTAATGTGCCTCAGAAATTGAAAGTAAAATCACCCAATACCTAACAATAAACACGATGGTGTGACCACATTGATTACTGTGTAAAGTAAGTTCCTAAGTAGTCTATTTAAAAATATTTGAGACATATTTAACCCATCATTAAGGCTTCGTTTGGTTGTCCCAAAATTGAAAATTGGCTCATTAATAAATTGGTTCATTTATAAATTGACCCATTAATTGTGTTTGGTTTCATTAATGAAATGATTCATTTATTGCCCCATTTTAGCTCGGGTGTAAAATCTGAAATTAGATCATTTCACAAAAAACGTGAAATGCATCCATTTGAAATAAGAGTCAATTTAATGTTTGCTCCTCTCTTTCTTTTCCACCCTTCCCCCTCCCCCTCCCCTTTCTCTTAATTTGTTTTTATTATTTTTTCTCATAGAACCTTAACATCAATTTCAGATTACCAAACATTGCATAAATTAGATTTAAACTCATTTTAAATCCACTCATTTACAATTTATCAATTCACAATGAACCAATTTATATAGGCCATGTTTGGTTGTGCAAATTGTTTGATTATGGCCCCGTTTAGTTGTCTCAAAATTGTAAATTGGATCGTTAATAAATTGATCAATTTACAAATTGACCCATTAATTGTGTTTGGTTTCATTAATGAAATAATTCATTAATTGCCCAATTTTAGCTCATGTGTAAAATCTGAAATTGGACCATTTCACAAAAAATGTGAAATGAATCCATTTGAAATAGGAGCCACATAAAGTGCATGTCCCCTCTCCCTCTCCCTCTCCCTCTCTCTCTCTCCCTCTCCCTCTTGATTTGTTTTTATCTTTTTTTCGTAGAACCTTAACATCAATTTCAAATTACCAAACATTGTGTAAAATTGGATTTAACTCATTTCAAATTCACTCATTTACAATTCACTAATTCACAATGAACCAATTTACATAATCAAATAATTTGTGCAACCAAACTAGGCCTATGTAAATTGGTTCACTGTGAATTAGTGAATTATAAATAAGTGGATTTGAAATGAGTTTAAATTTAATTTTATGCGATGTTTGGTAATCTGAAATTGATGTTAAAGTTTAGCGAGGAAAAAAAAGATAAAAACAAATTAAGAGAGAGAGAGGAGGAAGGAGAGGGGGCAAAGGAGGAAAAAAGAGAGGAGCATTCACTGTCTTATATTTGAAATAGGTGCATTTCACATTTTTTGTAAAATGATCCAATTTCAGATTTTATACGTGAGCTAAAATGGGACAATTAATGAATCATTTCATTAATGAAACCAAACACAATTAACGGATAAATTTGTAAATGAATAAATTTATAAATGGATCAATTTATAATTTTAAAACAAACAATTTACGCAACCAAAGTGACCCTAAGGGTCCGTTTGGTTGCTCTTTTTTACCTAGGCAAATGTCAAAAGGTTGGCAAATAAGAAAATTTGTCCACATTTTGGCTGTTTGGTTGCACAATTTGCCTAGGCATTATTTGTCAATGTACATCACCTCCTATGCACAATCTGTGGGCAAAATTTTGCTTACCTATTTGAGTGGAAAATATTTGCCAACAAATTTGCCAACTTCTTAAACGATTTTAATGTTTTAAAAAATAATTTAAAAACTGTTTTAAATAATTGAAAAACTGTTATGAACATTTAAAAACTGTTTTACAATGTTTTAAAAACTGTTTTTAATATTATAAATTGTTAAGAAAATGTTTAAAAAAAATCGTATTAACAAAATATTGTAAAAACTGTTTTTAACATTTTAAAAAACTGTTGTGAATATATTATAAAAACAGTTTTAGTGTTTTAAAAAATAATTTTCAAAACTGTTTTAAATAGTTAAAAAAACGGTTATAAATATTTAAAAATTGTTTTCTAATGTTTTGAAAACTGCTTTTAATGTTAGGAAAAATTGTTCAGAAAATGTTTTACAAACTAATGTTTTGAAAACTGTTTTTAATATTAGAAAAAAATGTTAAGAAAATGTTTTACAATTTTTTTTAAAAATTGTATTATAAAAATATTGTAAAAACAGTTTTTAACATTTTTAAAAACTGTTTTGGATATATTATAAAAACTGTTTTATTTTTTAAAACTGTTTTAAATAGTTTAAAAAAACTGTTGTGAATGTTTAAAAATTGTTTTGTAATATTTTAAAAACTGTTTTTATTATTATAAAAAATTGTTAAGAGAATGTTTTATAAATTTTTTGAAAAATCATAATATAAAAATATTGTAAAAATAGTTTTTAACAATTTTAAAAACTGTTTTGAATATAATATAAAAACAATTTTAAAGTTTAAAAACCAAATTAAAAAATATTTTAAATAGTTAAAAAAACTGTTGTGAATATTTAAAAATTGTTTTGTAATATTTTAAAAACTGATTTTAATAATATAGAAAATTGTTAAGAAAAGGTTTTACAATTTTTTTTAAAAACTGTAATATAAAAATATTATAAAAACTGTTTTTAACATTTTTGAATATAATATAAAAACTGTTTTTAAATAAATTAATTGGATTGACTTTAATTTCGCCTAATGGTTATTTGATAGCCTCTTGTGAATTTGCCTAGGTAAAAATTATCGCCATGTCCACTCTTTTACCCATTGACAACTAAACGGACCCTAAATCTTTTATTCGTGGGTTTTCTTAGAAAGAATTCATCTTCCCCCGATACCAAAACATTGCATGTACGAAAAATATTGAAGTTGCCATGTACCGAAAAATATCGTGTCATTGCCAACTCTTTAGCAAGCTACGTCTCAATCAATTCACAATATTCATCTAAAGTCCTCAACCAAAGGAAAAGCAATTGTGGTTTTGGTAAAAAATAAAGAATCACTGGATAAACCAATTAAATGACGATGTAAGCATGAGTGGTTCAAATTTTTTTTTTATTTTTGGAGATTCTTAATATACCTGGTTAGAATGTTGACGGGTTTGTTTTTTCTGCAGTGTTGTTGTATATAGATGGCCTGAGGACTGTAGTGATCCACCATCACTGAGGTGGGCAAAGGCAATGGATGAACACTCAGCTCATACTCCTCTTCTTTTGAGTAAAGAAGAAAGCTTTGATCATTCCAAGAAGATTCCCTTCTTGGTATCTTCTGTAAAATGGGTTCTCAAGTTTACAATGTGGGCGATTTTTATTGGCTGGGCTACTTTTATTTTCCTCACCCCATTAAAATCTGTGAATGACTTGTCTCAGAAATGGATTCGAGCCATGGAGGGAACTGTGTTTGGGATCACAGGTCAGTTGCAGCCTCCCAAGTCTTCTTTTCATCTTACCCCATAATTGTTATCTTCAATTACTACTATTATTTCTTTCTAAACTGCAGGGAGTATATTTCTGGTGTATAGTGGCCCAATTCTTGTTATTGCATTTCTTGCTATAACACATCTTATCATCTCTGGGGAAGAGGAACTCCACAAGTATGTAATTTTTATAAGGCAAGAACCCCACTAAACTATAGCCCTTGTTGCAAGGACCTCCCTAGTATTGCCAATAACGGATAAACTATTTGGGCGCGCCCCTATCAAACCGTACCACATGACGTTTTCTTATCGAAAAGTGAGGCATAAGTAAGACCTAAGCCTTTTGTGCATTGGATTATTTTAACACAACATAGAACAAAACATCCATGCAATCATTTAAAAAAAGGAAACTCTTGCAACAAAACATTATAGCACAAATTTCACAAAGAAGATAACATATTAACAAATTGTTTCAACATAATATTGTGAAACAATTATATGCAAGTGAATATATCTTCTCGTAAATGGAAGATAGCACAAATTAACAAATTATTAACTCAAAATCTTAGCATGGAAACATTGAGATTATATCTTGTCTTTGCTTCCTCTCTCAAATGTGGGTAAAAAACCCGTAAACGCATAAAACACAAACCTTTCATGCTGCACGCTAAACAAACAAAGGCTTAAAAGGGTTTCACTCCAAAAATTGCTCAAAGTGAGCCTTAAGGCGAGTTTTTCTTGGCTACTTTTTTTCGGAAAGTTCCCCATATGTGCTGCTAAAAACCCTTTTTTGGCGACAATAGGAATAAGGAATTTTTTTCCCTTTTTTTTTTAAGTTTAATAGTTTATGAAGGTACTTGCAACTAGTGCTATAGTTCAGGGGTTCATTGCAATTTGCCCCTTTTTTTTAATACGAGTTCTTAGTTATCATATTTAGAAGACTACAACCATATTGCTAAGCAAATGTGTTGTCTAAGCTCAAAAACATGATTCATATTATGTGTTTTTTTATATGAAATTCAATAGGAAGAAGGCACCAAAATCTGCACGTTTCCGCTTGTGGACTTTCCCTGTTATCGTGGATGGACCATTTGGGGTCGTTTCTGCTGCAGAGTTAATTGGAATCATCCTCTTTTCTGTGTATATTATCTGGGCGGTTTCAGTTTATACTGTACGGAACTACAGGACTTTATCCTTGGTTCAGGTGACTTTTAAAGAGAAAAGGTAGAATGCTGTAGCATAATTACAATTTTCATCTCTTTTGTGGGGTTACAAACTTTTTCCAGCTTTGTATACAATACAGCAGAAACTGATTTCTTATTTCCTCATACTCTAATTCCATGAGCTGACAGTTTTATTGCTGATAAAGTCCTATTCTCTTTCCTTGAATGGTTGCAATTTTTATCTTAGCTTTAGCTTCATAGTAGAGAAGTTATTTTCTTAATTATTCTAGCTATTAATAGGCCTTTTAGATTAGACAAGAAAATATCTAGCATAAAAAGCATTCTGTCAGTGGCGAGCCAGATTCGGCAAGGGTGTTAAAAAATATATAATCTCTGTCCCACATTAAAAGTCCACGTTCGAACGTCTTTGTTTTTAAGGAAACGTAAGTTTTAACATAATCAATGGCCAGAATTAAAACTTAATGGAATTTTGTTCATTGGTTTTCAAATTTGAATTCTAATTTTGGGTGTATAATAACGGGAAGTAGAACTATATAATCGCGACCGAGAGAGAAATATAAAAAAATTATATTCTTTTAATAGCACATAATTATTTGTTCATATTTTAGTATTTTCTAAAAATAAAATGTTTAAATGAGAAGATTTGTGGTAAAAAAACAGTATAAGGGAATTCTTTGAAGAAACAAACAATGAGTAATTAGCAAAAGCAAGCATATGTCGATCCCACTTATAAAACATAACAGGGCCAACGTGTGATCTTAACAGTGTGTATTCATAATATTGTGGGAGAATTTTGTGATTATTATATATTCACCACATATTTATGAGAACATAAATTCTTTGTAGTGTTGGATATCTGATTAGTACTATAGTATTTTATTATTAGGTCAACCTGTTTTTGGGCTTTAGTTGTCGTTTGTCTTTACCTCTTAAGTCTTAATCTAAACCATTCAGGCTTAAGAGGTACCAAAAAGTGTTTGTTTTTTTAAATGATTAAGAGGTTAACGACTATATTTGGCTCTTAATGGTTAAGAGGTAAAATTACATCTCAAGTTTGAAAGAGTCTAAATACATTCATTCAGATGTACATTCAGACATACAAACAAACATATTTTTCATTCAGATTTCAGACTTCAGATTTCAGATTCAGATGAAAAAATAAACGCAACCTTACTTTACTTTTTACCATGTACTTCTACACCCCTTCTGTTGAGTAATATAAATTCCATAATGTGGCACCATTATTGGTAAGCCAATACATCATAAAAATCTACTTGGTATCAGAGCCAAATCAAACCCTTAACTCATCCCTACCAAACAAACCCTAAAAACCAAACCCTCGAGAGCTGAACCATACTTCTTTGCTATTCTTCATGTCAAACTAGGTGGGAGGTGTTTTTTTTTCTCGCGATGGTTTGCCTCTCTACACCTGATTATCTCCCTTCCGATCTCAGTAAGGTGGTGTTGGTCCTCCGGTGTAGGGGACCCCAGTGGTGTGTTCAGGTTGGGGTTTCTTGGTGGATTTGCTCGACAGGTGCCCTGCCCCTTTTTATTAGTAGTGATTGATTATTGTTTAGGGCAGGGTGTGGTTAGTTGTGGGGTCTGGTCAACCCCTTGTGGTGGTATGCCTGACATTGGTTCTACATTACCCCTTCCCATCCACTATTCAAAATCCTAAAATGGGTCTGCTCCGATCTCCATTTTTCTATTTTTTGTTTACTGATGCTCCATGTCAGATTCGGGTAGCTTATTATTTTTGGTGCTTGGTGTAGTTGGTGGGTATTTTTGTCAACCTAGGGTTGTTTCTCGCCGGTGGTTGCTATCCACTACGGTTTCTTCTCCCTTCCGAGTTTCAGGTTTTTGGGTGCTTTTCGGTGCTGCAACCTATTTTATTCTCCCAGTATTCTCCACGTTGTTGGTAGTGCATTTGGACAGTTGCTGTTTTTGACGAGCTTCTTGTTTGATTTCGGTGGGTATCGTGATGTTGTAGTTTCTGCTGGTTGGATTCGTGGATTTTATTCCCTACACACTAGTGGGTTTCTTTCTCTACTTAGGACAACTCATTTTGTTGCTGAATTTGATTGGGTAGAACTTGCCAATATTTGGACCTATTTGTGTACTCATTGGATTAAATTTGAGTATTTTTGGAGCTATGGCCGATTTGTATGGTCCTAAAGATGTTTCTCCTACCCCACACACCTACTCTCTTGGACACTCTACTTCCACGGCCACTATTACTTCAGGTACTTCATCTTCTTCTCATGTTAAGGCTGTCAGCTTGGATTTTGAATTCTGGAGCTTCTGATCATATGACTGGTGAGCTATCGTTTTTTACTTCTCCCACTACCCCTGTGTGTCGTAGTGTGTGTCTTGCGAATGGTTCGCATGCTCTTATTTGTAGCAAGAGAAACATCTGTCTCTCATCTTCTCTCACTTTATCTTCGGTATTGCATGTTCCCGACCTCTCTTTTAATCTCATCTTTGTTCGTCAACTCTGCAAAGATCTCAATTGTGCTGTCATATTCTTATCCTCGTATTGCTATTTGCAGGACCCGAGTTCACAAAGGATTTTTGGCAGGGGATATGAGCGCGATCGCCTATACCACTTTGGGGATCCTCCTACCCCTACTACCTTTGTTTCTGGACTCAGTTCCTCTACTTCCACTGAGCCCATTGTTTTTGATGTTTCCTTACAAACTTTGCATTTGTGGCATGCCCATTTAGGATATGTTAATTTTCATTACTTATACTTACTTTTTCCCTCTTTATCTAAGACTTGTAAAGACAAGAGGTTTACTTGTGAGATATGTGAGTTGTCTAAACATATTCGTACTAGTTATATTTCTCATATGAGTCGTGCACCTAGTATGTTTGATCTTATTCACTCTGATGTTTGGGGCCCCTCACCTGTCACTGCTTTATTGGGTCATAAGTACTATGTCACTTTCATTGATGATTTCTCTAGATGTACGTGGGTATATTTACTCAAACATAAATCTGAGGTGTTACCTTTATTTGTCCAATTCCTCCAAATGATTAAAACACAATTTAACACCATTGTTCGTAACATTCAGTTTGATAATGGGGGAGGGAGTATGTTTCTGATGCTTTTCATTCACAACTTAACCAAAAGGGCATTTTAAATAAACTCACTTGCCCCTAAACTCCGGAGAAAAACGGGGTGGCGGAATGTCAGAACCGTCACTTAATGGGAATGGTTCGGTGCCTTTTACGGGGTATGCACGTTCCTATATCTTATTGTCACCTTGCTCTTCTCACTGCCATATTTATTGTTAACCGCAATCCAAGCAAAGTTTTAAATGGAAAAACACCTTTTCACTCTATCTTTCCTATTGCTTCCCTTTTTCCTATATTACCCCTAGTTTTGGGGTGTGCGTACTATGTTCAGGATCGCCGACCCTCACGTCACAAACTTGATGATAAGGACATTAAATGTATTTTAATGGGCTATCCTGCCATGTCTAAAGCTTATAAATGTTATGATCTTCTCTCTCGACATATGTACCACTCTCGTGATGTTAGCTTCCATGAGGATACTCCATTTTATCGTAGGTCTGCTGCTCCCCCACCCCCACCCCCTCCTCTTGAGGAGGTGTCTTCACGTCCTATCCCTTTATTGGATGTGTCTCCCTCTCTTCCTGAGACACCCCTTTGAAGGTCTATGCTCGTCGCCCTCGGCTCCTCCTCCTCCTCCTCCTCCTACTACGGACTTAGGTATTATTGATGCTCATTCTTTACCACCCCCCATCCCGCCTATTTCTGTTGTTCAGTCCCCCCCTCCCCCACCTAATTCTGGTTTTCAGTCCCGTTATCCCACTCGTGATCGCAGCCTTCCTACTCGTTATGCTAACTCTTGTAGCACTAACCATTCTATTCTCGAGCATCTTCCCTATGCAGGTCTTTCAAGGATCTATTGTGCTTTTTTGGGTTGTCTCGACTCTATTTCTATGCCCCAGTCTTTGCATGAGGCTCTCTAAAATCCTAAGAGGGTAGCGGCCATGAAAACTGAGATGGATGCCTTGAAAATAATGGTACTTGGGAGTTAGTGTCTCTTCCTCCAGGGGAGAAATTTCTTGGTTGCAAATGGGTGTTTAATGTTAAATATTTGGCTGATGGCTCCGTTGAGCGATATAAGGCTCGTCTTGTGCCACGTGACTTTACTCAGATTCCGGGAAAATATTTTGGTGCTACCTTTGCCCCGGTTGCTAAGATGACCTCTGTTCGTCTACTTATATCTCGTCGCATCTCACTCTTGGCTGTTGCATAAATTGGATTTTAAGAATGCTTTTCTTCATGGGGATTTGACTGAGACGATTTATATGGCTCCTCCTCCTGGTTGATCACCGGTGCATTATCTTTTTGGTCTATGTTGACGATATCATTGTTACCAGTGATGATCAAGAGGGGATTGCCCAGGTAAAGAAGGACATTGGAACAGTTTTTGACTCTAAGGACTTGGGTCCTCTTCGGTATTTTCTGGGGATTGAGGTTGTGAGATCTCGGCGTGGGATTTCCTTGTCACAAAGGAAGTATGCTCTTGATCTGTTACAATTTTTTAGCCCTCTAGGTGTGTTTGGTTGGTCGTCTCATCTACCTGACCAACACTCGTCCTGATTTGGCCTCTGTTGTGAGTCTTGTGAGTCCATGGTTCAAAGTCGCGGTATCGGTCTATGACTCGGACGCTCAATTTTTGACTCGGTATCGGTATCAGTCTCGGTCTCGGGCGATATGCAACTATACGTTATTTAGAGAACTCAACAAAATTTGAAAAAAATATAGAAAAGTATGGAAAAATAAGAATAGTAATATGACTCAATTAGACAAGTACAAAATCATTATTTAGTATACATAATATTGTCTAATTGTTTATACTGAATCACCATTTAGTATGCATAACAGTGTCTAAATCGATATATATTTAGTAATATATTCTTCGTGAATGTTATAATAGTAGTAAGGATATATATCATGTAAATAACCATACACTTTAAGGAAAGGTGATTAATGGTACGTTTTAATACAAATTAAGTAAATACAAAAAGAAGGTTAAGTGGGAGATAACCCCTTTAGTAACACTATTAGAAAAGAAATGAGAGATTCAACCAAAATACCCGATTTGCGACCACGAAACATTATCTACCTTGTATCGAATTGAAAGTGATTGCTCCGATCGTGACATGGATGCATAATCGAGGCTCAATTGAGTTAGTTAGAAGTTGAGATAGAGAGGTCAATTCTTAGTAACTTATACTATCTCGGTCGATATATCACCGATATGGGTCGATACTACCGTGATATTGCCGATCTGGGCAAATTCTACCACAATATCACTGATATTATCACGAAATTACCGATATAGGGTCAATTCACACCAATAATCGAAAACTCAATTCGTAACTTGGAATCGAATCGGTGGGTACCGATACTAGTTAACTCGGCCGTATCGTCGCGGTATCTGCCTTGACTTTGAACCATGTGTGAGTCAGTTCGTGCATGCTCCTCGCACCACCCATCTTGATGCTGTTTATCATATCTTGAGGTATCTCAAGTCTTCACCGGGTCTTTGTCTCTTCTACGCTTCAAGAGACCAAAGGGGTCTCTCTTGCTTCATTGATACTGATTATGCGGGATGTAGGACTGATAGGTGTTCCACTTCTGGCTTCTGTACTTTCTATGGTTCTCACCTCATATCATGGAAAAGTAAGAAGCAAGCGGTGGTATCTCGTTGTTTAGCGGAGGCGGAGTACCGTGTTATGGCTCATGGTACATGTGAGCTCTTGTGATTTCGATCGATTTTGGGTGAGCTAGGCTTTACTGAGGACACTCCTTCTAATTTGTTGTGTGATAACAAATCAACCATTATGTTGTCATCTGATTCGGTTCTTCATAAGAGAACCAAACACATTGAGGTGGATATTCACTTTCTCCGGGAGAAAGTATCTACATGCATCATTCATCCCTCATTCGTCCCTTCATCAGCTCAGACTGCATATTGTCTCACCAAGGCAGTTGGACCTTCTTTACGTTACTCATCTATTGGCGCTAGGCTTGGTAGATATCTTCGCTCCGGCTTGAGGGGGTGTGTTGGATATCAGATTAGTACTATAGTATTTTATTATTAGGCCCACCTGTTTTTGGGCTTTAGTTATTAGACTTACTTTACTTTTTACCATGTACTTCTAGAACCCTTCAGTTGAGTACTATAAATTCCATAATGTGCCACCATTATTGGTAAGCCAATACATCACAAAAATCTACTTATAGAAGTAGTTTTTTTTTTTTTTTCAAGAAATATAAGGGGTCAATTTCTGACCTTTGGGGAATTTTTAGTGTCACACCTCGAGCCAGCCCGGCTCAGGCTTAGCATGTGACAATTCTCTTATATGAACTAATCCTCAATTTGATCCATAACACCAGGAAAAGTTGATGAACACAACCATTCATCATAAAATAAAATGGAAGCGAAAGTAATATCACAACTCCAAATATAAGGATCCCTTGACCAAGTTAAGAGTTTACTTTAAGTCTCAAAGTTTCAACAAAATAGCTCCAAGTGCATAACATGAACGACTTGTCGTCTTCGACTATATACTACTACTCTATTTCTTGGTTCAGCTAAAATGTACCCTAGGCTTGCCCACTCAGCTCCGCTACAATAGCTTAAGAGCTCAAAGATTTCAGTAAGGGTGTTCAACAGTTGGTGGATCGATGAGAAGCTTTGCAACACATGTTATCTGTACAATGATAACCACACAATAAACTAAAACAGACATATATGAATAATTTGTGATCATAGGATATTAACTCAGTGGAAACAATATGACGACAAGCTATGGACATTAGTAAATTCATGCAATTGAATTAACAACAAACACAAAAACATTAGATAGCACAAAAACTATGGCCAGATCAATATTTTGTCAGCTCTAGACACCCATCTCTAATGGTTGATGGTCTATATCAACAACTCCTCCTTGGATGTTCAGACGTAGTCTAATTGTCATTATACACAGGGTTGGCCGTAGGCACAACATTTTGCCCAATTCTCTGTGGCCAAATCCTGTCTAGATCCTTGCCAACTCATGTCATCTGAACAGAATACGATACTTCATTGTATTTATCATGAAGCATCACACAGAACTTCTCTCAAGGAAGGGGCTCCGGCTTGCTACTATTAAGGTATGCGTATCTGACATTAAAGCAAGATAAGAGGTTTATTCTAGGACCCATCCCGCCTGTAGCGAAGCCAGGATTTTAGTCCGGGGCAAAAATAAGGGGTAGTAATTTTTGACATGATACGTTAACACGACTTGAAGTTGGCGGGTTAGGTTTAGCTAGCATACAAAGTCAAAACATCGCGACGTAATGTAAACATAACACACCTGAGTTGACACCCTAGGGAAGAACGTACTATTAATTACTTTAATTAACATAGACGACAAATTAAATGAAGAAAACAACATTGAATATATTCAAGTTTAATTTTTGAACTAAAAAAATCACAATTTTTTAACTAAGTTAGTGGGTTTATCGGAGTCTTGAGGTGGAGATGAGGTATCAAGAGTGCGAGACATAGATAGAAAACAAATGAGTGTAGGGGCTTTTGTCTTCTTTAAATGTTAGAAATGTCGACCGTTAGAATGTGTAGGAAGAAACTACTAAGATTGCACATAATTGTAACATAAGTTTTGTGTATATTATATTTACTAGCGTTTGACTTTAGAAATACCCAAATAGCACCCTTTTAATACTATATTATGAAAATTCTCCAAAAATCAAGGGGTATTAAAAGTTCTCCAAAAATTCAGAGGCTGCTAAATTAGTAAAGATTTGTGGATTTGGATCGGACTAAGATGAACGTGCCACTGGACCAGACTGATGATCAGACTTTTAACTCTACTCTACTCAATGGTTTATCTGGATGAAAGGTCTTTTTCAGGTCAGACAGTGACCCAGGGGATCACAAATAGCCTTGCCCCTGCATGCCTTGACAAACCCAATAATTTTTCACATCATTGATAGGCTCTTAAAAACTATTACAGTTGAGATAACTCACATCTGTTATGAACTAATTTACAGGGGTGAACGACTTGTCCTGATGTTTCTTTTCTAAAGCCTCTCTTTTCCTTTTGTTAGTTTCTACCTGTTTTCATGGCACTTATCAAATTGGATGTGTCTCTCATCTGAATACCATATGGTTCCCATTGAGGGGATATAAAACCTTATATGGCATTTGGGTTGGGCCCAATGGGACTTGGCCTATTCAGGATAGAGTATGAACCTGCATCATTCGAACCCAGAGAGCCTTGGCCTCTCAAGCGAACTTCTTGAATCTCTGTTTTACTAATGCTGTTTCATTCAAACATGTGCTGTTTCCAGATCCCTATGCGCATTGATCTCTTTTTCCCCATTTCAGCCGAGAACAAGTGTTAATTGAAATTCGTGGAGTTACACAGAATAAACCTTTCTGAATCGGTCAAATTTTGACCCTTTAAAGTCAGTCTGAATGAAATTGATTTTTTTCTAAGTTTCTTTATGATTTCTGGTTTTATGCTTGAGTTCAAAATTTAAATCTAGGGGAAGATACATGGTAAGATTGGAAAGCTATGGTATCCATATAATTCCTACCTGATAGATAAACTTTGATTCATCATTTCAATATTTATTTTTTGTTTGATGATGGAAGATTTAGTGAAGAGGTGACATGTAGCATTATTCGAGATTGAGCCCATGTGAACATTAGTAATGTGTACGTCACTAATTTGAAAAGGGAGTGTTCGCATAAAAGTATTGGTCAATGTAGTTTGTGGTGGTATATTTCCTTTGTGAAAATCCACTTATATTACATATGTCTACCCTGATCCAGTTGTCTACAGATCTTTATATAGAAGGAAACTTTTAATCATGCATACCTTGCAGAACATCGATATTTAACCTTTTTTTTATTGGAAAATTCAAGGAACCCGCTAAAATAGTTATTCAATTGCAAATATCCCATAGCTTTGCAAATAACACACTAAGCTATGAACTAGTTGCAAATACATGGTTACGTGTTCCTGACAGAGTCACTAAAAACCATTTTGGCGACACATATAGTATAATTGCAAACAAATAGAATAGTTCAAGGATTTTTTTGCAAAATTAATAGTTTATGGCGGTATTTGCAACGACAGTGATAGTTTAGGGTGTTTATTGCAATTTAACCTTTTCCTAAAGCCTTTATGTTGTTTAGTGGTTCGCCACTAGGCATATTTCTTTATTATCACATATGAGATTTGTTTTATTGACTTATCATTGGAACTTGGACTTTTCTTTGCAGTCTGTTGATGCTGGAATTCACTGGACTTCGCTTTGGATTTATTGGGTTAATATGCATGGCATTTTTGTTCCTTCCAATTTCAAGGGGTTCAGTTCTTCTCCGACTAATAGATATCCCTTTCGAGCATGCAACCAGATATCATGTATGGTTGGGGCATCTCACAATGTTTGTGTTCACTCTTCATGGTCTATTCTACGCAACTGCATGGACAATACGGGGACGTCTCCTACGTGAAGTGAGTCCTCGAGCTGTATTTCTATTTCATTCACATATGGATAAACACGCACTTAAAATACATGTTTAAATACATCCAATACTTATGCACATGCATATATGTCTATATATCTTGATATCGGGTTTATTTATATGTATGAAATTTGAAACTGATTATACAAATAATATAATTGGCAGTAGGTTGGAAATATTTGGGGACGCAGAATGACAATCGGGACTGGCGGTCCATATTATTGGTTTTCCCCCTTTTGGAACTTATATTTTATGTTAATGCCTATAGTTATTATAGCCCTTTGCACATGATCCATAGGTAATGGTTTCCAATGTCTGAGAAGTGGTGCAGAGAAGAAGTTAATTAGTGAAAAACTATATAAAAAAATGAAATAGGGGAAGAAAATCGAGGATTTCTCCCATTTAGCTTGCTGTGGTTTTGGTAGTTGATTGATTGAAATTAAAGGTTGGGCCTACAACTCGAAAGTAATGGGGGTTAGTCTGGTTGTAAAAGTCCGATCATATAATTTGTAACCAATTGACAATAGGTCGAGGTCTCGGAATCTTACGTACTGAGGTGCAAGATTTTAATTTCTCGATGTGTTATTTTATGTTCTGAATACCCCTATTGCGTCTCGGGTGATTGAGCCAAACTCTTGTATGAATTATATTGGGTGGCATGAAATACGTGGGTCAAATTGGGCTATGAAGCTTTCATGCCATTAATTGTCAGGGTATCCAATCCAACCCAGAATCAATTGTTGGCAAGTGAAGACGTTCTAGAATCTTATACACTCATTGTTCTAATAGTTAACAATAATGGACAATTAGAATTATTTATTACTATATTTCTTAAGTTTAATAATACTAGTATATTGGTGAAAAATAAGAAATTTTACAGACTTATAGTGCAAAAATGCAACTAGCATTTCAAGTATAT
This sequence comes from Sambucus nigra, assembly GCA_949130495.1. NCBI lineage: Eukaryota > Viridiplantae > Streptophyta > Magnoliopsida > Dipsacales > Adoxaceae > Sambucus > Sambucus nigra. Next base: position 652,877,297 of record OX422210.1, on the reverse strand, counting down.
TTTCATTCTTTAATATATATATATATATGTAAGAATTCAAAGTTTTAATGTACCTTTTAACTAAAAATTATTAATCTATGCTTTTCTTCGTGCTTTAATTTGTTTTCTGGTTCCTCAAGTAACTAATGAAATTATAGTTTGTTGAAGCATTCTCTCTCTCTTTTTTTTTAACCAGTTCAAGCCCCCCCGGTGTGTGTGTGTGTGTGGAAGAGGACGAGGACTTGAACGCACAACCACTTGCAACCAAGGGTCGTAGATAACCATTGGGGCAAGCCCTTTGGTTTGTTGTTGAATCATTCTCTTCCCTTTTTAAAATTACAATACAAATTCTGTACAACGTAGATTTTGTTTTGATAAATTTTATGGATAGATTATCATCATTTGCTTGACCTTCTTTAATTCAGTTTCGTGTAATTTTTTTGGGTATTTTAGTTGAAATTTTATATTTGAATAACCTTTTTGACTCTTGGTGTTTCGCCATTTAGTGAGTATGTCCACAAATTCATAGATATATCATTATATATGTATATTTATGCACATAAAATATAAATTTCATTCAAATAAATAATGAGATCGTGGAAATTTCTTGAAAATTTATTAATTATAACTGAAAAATTAAATTATCAATTAACCTCATTGAATGGAGTTAATTCATCTAAATATTATTATGTAATAGAGTGATTAATTTATCTTTTATTAATTATTGGAGTATCGACTGTATACAGAGGTGCAAGGTTTATTGTATCAGCTGCATTTATAATCACAAATATATTTAGTGAGGAAACTATATATGTGGGCTTCAGCGAACTAGTTCTGTTCCACCCAATAGCTGATAAAAAGTTTGTATATTTCTATCTTGTATTAGAGAGTTTATATGACATATGACAGACGCCATCCTAAAAATGCATCTCTTTGGATTTGAGTATTTTACTTTGGCAGGTTTTTGTTTATGGTTGCATCTACTTTACTATTACCATCAAAGAGAATATGCTTGTAAAATTGTGCTTAGATTTAGCAATTCCCTGCCATTACCAGATTTCGTAGCTGACCTTTTACAAATTTAGTCATATATAAAGTTTATCTCCAATAGATAAAGATGCTAAAAATGTTGCGGAACTATTTTATGCAGCTACTGGACTGGAAAAATATTGGCATCGCCAATCTTCCCGGAGTTATCAGCCTTTTGGCTGGTTTATTGATGTGGGTGACATCACTTCCTCCAGTGAGGAGGTTAAATTTTGAATTGTTCTTCTACACCCATCAACTGTATGTGGTCTTCGTCATCTTCTTGGCCTTGCATGTTGGTGATTTCGTTTTCAGTATCGCTGCTGCTGGCATATTCCTCTTCATGCTTGATCGTTTTCTTAGATTCTGTCAATCACGAAGGACTGTTAACGTAATTTCAGCAACATGCCTTCCATGTGGAACCGTTGAATTGGTTCTCTCAAAACCTGGAAGTAATGATAGTTCTTCGTACATTAATTGTCTCTTTTAAAATAAGGGGCCACTAGGATCCGGTCCCTAGGAAATAAATAAATAAATAGGTGCGGTCCAGAATATTTTTGGCTTTAGAATGGGATCCATCCATTTTCATAACATAACTATGTAAGCAGTCATGCTCCCTGTGTCTCAAATTAAGAGTATTTTTTTCCTTTCTTGGCTGTCTTAAATTAAGAGTTTTGTTTATAAAAATAATATATAAAATAGTGTGAAATTTCAATATTATATCGGTCGTAGAAGCTCAATATTGGGTGATGTTAGAAAAGTTGGGAATCTAAAAGTGGGAAAAAATATGTTTCCTTGAAAGCTGTGAATATTAAAGAGGGGCATCGTAATTTGGGATGAAGGGGGGTATTATCTAATATAAGCAATACATACAGTCAAGTTATAGAATAATCATTGGAGACAGTCATGTCATATAGTATAACTATTATACAGTCATATTAACACCTATTCATAGTAATTTCGTTATATACCAAGGACGAGGAACTGTATATTAAAGGAAAGTTATCTTGGGCCGCATCCTATTATTTTTCTTCGATGGGTACCGAGCCCCAAATCAGTGTAACCATACATCTAACTATTTCTCATTACAATGTAGATCTACGATACAATGCCCTCAGTTGGATTTTCATTCAAATTAGAGAACTTTCATGGCTGCAGTGGCATCCTTTCAGTGTTTCCTCAAGTCCTCTGGATGGTAAATATCATATCTCTGTTCTCATAAAGGTTCTTGGGGATTGGACAGAGAAATTAAGAGGATGCATCTCCAACGATTCCAAAGAGAAGTCTCATTCTAAGATGAAGGCTTATGTCGAGGGGCCTTACGGGCATGAATCCCCATACTACTTGATGTATGTACTCTGTTCTTTAAATCACATACAAGATGGTGGAGATCAGAGTGTAAAATCATTCAACTGATAAATATGAAAAAAAAAAGAGTAGACGAATGAGAAAAACTAAATGATTGTTTCGATGCTATTAATTATTTGGATCCATGCTGAGTAATATTACAGTGTAGTCATTCCAAAATGGGCTCATTTTCTTTTTTACGAACTTCAACTTAATAAAAGCAAGTTTTAATTCTACATTAAAACTTGTACTGAATTGATTGTAGTTTCTGCGTTTGCTCGTATATAAAAGTATGCAAAGATAGCATGCAATCATGTAGAAAGAAGAAAAGGGAATATTATTTCAAAGGCAAAATCTTATCAGTATTTTTCAAGAATTTTTATTGCATGACGATTTATTGGATATCCTTTCTTATTCAAGGTTTTAGTAAATGTTTATTAACGGTACTAACTTGGCCATTTTTGTTTTCACAGGTATGAAAACCTCATTTTTGTTGCAGGAGGCATTGGAATTTCACCGTTCCTGGCTATATTGAGTGATATTCTGCATCGAGTAAAGGATGGTAAACCTTGTTTACCAAGAAATATCTTGATAATTTGGGCTGTGAAGAAATCAAATGAGCTTCCACTCCTTCACACAGTTGACATGGAGTCGATCTGTTCTCAATTTTCCAATACACTGAATCTTGAGATTCAAACTTATGTCACTCGAGAATCAGAACCTTCACTGGTATGTCTATTTTTTTTTTCTGATAAATACTTGTATCTTCAAAAATTATTATGGTAAAATTCAAAAACACCCTGAACTATTAAGTATTTTGCAAACACTCTATGTTCCACGGATAAGTCCCTAAGCTATGAAAAAAGTTTCAAAAATCCCCTAAATTGTGGCTAAAAATGTTGCTAGGTAAATATTATTTATAGCACATATGGGAGTATTGGCAATTACTTGATGAACTGGTTCTGTTATTTTTTGTAAAAGGATAGTACATAAGGTTATTTTTAAAAAGTCAAATATATCTTTTTTCTTTTTGTACCTTACTCAAATTGTTGTTCTGAGATATTCCTTTCTAACCGCAGGAAGAGGGTAAAATTCACAAGGCTGTAAACTCTTCTGTTTTCACTGCCTCAAAGAGATATGGGCCATGTGGCATGTCTATTTTGGTTGGTACGGGAAATATCATATGGTCTGGAATTTATGTTATGGTATCCACAATTGGATTGGGGATTACTGTAGGGTTTTTAGATATATTTTACATAAACCCTTTTAATATTTCTTGTTGGTGGTATAAAGGGCTCCTATTTGTAGCATGCATGGCTGCAAGTGTCGTAGTATTTGGAGGTCTTGTGGTTGGTTTGTGGAATTTATGGGAAAGAAAAACTTCAGCAAATGATGTTACTGGGGCTGATGAAAAGTTTGAAATTATGCAGCAAAATGAGCTTATGATGCACAAGGATTCAGATCACAAAAATTTCTCCCCCACTATCAAGTATGGTCAAAGACCAGACTTCAGAGGTACGTTATCGTGGCATTCAAATTTTCACAGGGTTGACTAGATTACCTTGATAATTGGTGTATTTAGAGTAAGGCTACATTTGTTTTTACATCCGAATCTAAAGTCTGAATCTGATGTTTGAAATCTGAATCTAGAAAAGAATTCAGATTCAGACTTCAGATTCAGACTTCATATGAAACACCTCTTAATCAATGAGAAGAAAAAATAGCTGTTAGCCTCTTAATCATTTAAAAAAATAAACACTATTATGTACCTCTTAAGTTTGAATGATTCAGATTCAGATTTACGAGGTAAAAACAAACAACACCTAAGTTACATCTCTTAACTTTTTGTAGATTTGGCTCATTTTCTGTCATAGATCCTTTAAAGGTACAAAAATTTTAGGGGCAAAATCTTTGGCGATGACACAAATTTTTATTACTGACACCCTTGATGGAAAATTTCTTGTTTTGTCTCTAATTAACACCTTTAATAGGGGTGTGCTTAGGTTCGAAACCGACCTATTTGAAGAGAGCCGCATCCAATCCAATTGAAGTCGGTTTTTAAATTTCAAAATTCAATCCAATCCGAACTAAAGTCAGAATTTAATCCAATTAAGGTTGGATTGGATCAGTTTTTAATCGTTTTTAATTCCTTCAATTTAGGCATTATTAAATAAAAATTGTATTAGCTTTGGATCTAATCAAATACAATATATCCAATCCAATCCATAAAATTTAATACAATAAAATTCAATATTGGTCATTTAACCTAATATAATCGATAAGATGTATAAAACTACACAATAATATAATATTCAATCCAAAAGAATTATGACACGTATTTGTTTTGTAACATATTTTATATATAGTCGGTATGGATCGGTTTCATCAGTTCTTACATATATAAAACCGAAACCGATCCGACCTAAGTCCGTTTTTGAAAAATCAAATCCAATCCGATCCAATTTAGGTAAATTTTCAAATTAGATTGGATTGGATCAATCTGTTTCATCGGTTTGGTTTGGATCTTGTACTCCTCTAACCTTTAATGATGAAAATTTGTGTTGTCCCCAAATTTCACCATTAACTTCCACGGATATGTGACGAAAGATGATTAAAGTCTAATGAAAAATAATATTGTTACCTTATTCTAAGTACATCAAGTATCGAGATATCCAACTCAAAATTACCCAAGAAACAACTATAACTTCACATGAGCAACCTCAAAATTATAGTAAAACTGCATGTTTTTTTTTCCTTTTTAATTAGAGATATTAATTAATCTTTAATTGTGCTGAATATACATCCTCGCACTACTAACTTTATTAAAAGGTTAGGATTAAGGTGTGTGCAAATGGAATTGCTACTCAACCGGTCTAACCATTCAGCCTTCTTTTCACTTGTTTACAAGGAGTGGTAAACCAAAAAAAAAATAAGGGTCATTTGACTTCACTCCCAATTTTTCATGCATAATTTGACTTAACCCCTTATTTACACAATTCTTTGATTTTGCCCCTGACATAGAGGGTTAAGTCTAATTTGACATTATGAACAGGTGGCAAAGTCAAATAAATATTTTGACTTACCTCATATATTTATTTGATATTTTGAGATAACCCCTCGTGCTGGGGGTTATATAAAAGGGATTAGCAAAGTGGGGGTTAAGTCAAATAAAGCATTAAAAAGTGGGGGTTAACCCAAAAAATAAACATATGATCAGAGCAAGTAATTACATGACATTTCCCTTTTTACCACCCGAGATTAATAGCATATATTGTACACGGGTACACGAGACATATTGTACATAGTCGCAACACAATTCATTTCAATTTGTGATTGAACTGATAGAAAGGTAAATTTTCCACACATTCATTTCTTTGTTGAATAACTAACTCATTCTCTATACAGTATGTGTGTGAAACCTCAAGCTAAACGATTTTATTACTCCTTTTGCACTTTCTTTACATTTCATAACTGAGTGCTAGTTTTTCTTCAATCTGTTTTCTCATTTCTTTATTCTATTTTGTTTTGTTTGACGACAAACTATTTTATCTTAATTATTGTTGCAGAAATATTTGAATCTGTATCAAATCGGTGGGTAAATGTTGATGTTGGTGTAATTGTGTGTGGGCCCCCAACTCTTCAGACAAGTATTGCTAAAGAGTGCAGGACACAGAATTTTGGGAGAAGAAGCAACTGCCCAATCTTCCACTTCAATAGCCACACTTTTGACCTCTAGCTATGCTACGTTTGTCTATAAATATATATATGAACAAGTAATTTTAGGCTGACACTAAAATTGACACAATTTGGAGTAACACCCCGACGTGTTGCACCCACATTGGCTTGTGTTCGGACCCACCAACAATGGAGCCTAAACACGAGCCAATACGGGTGTGACACGTTAGGGTGTCGGACCCAAAGATTCGCATTTGGGTGTCGGCCTAGAATTATTGATATTTAAACAGTAATGCTTCTCTAAGTTCCTAAAATAAGGACTTAAAATAAAGATACCGCTAAATGCGATTTAGATGTATACGCTTTGCTTATCACTAAATTCATCTAATGGTGAAAAATATGGTCCTTACTTTAGGTCACGGCAGCATTTATGTATATATATGTATATTTATAAACATATCCTCTAATTACTCTTATTGACAAGAATAATCAGTAGGACTGTATTTGGGGTTTGTTATTGATGCTCTCTATAAAAAAATTCTTATATACAAGGATTAATTACACTTTGACCCCTTGAACTTTACCCCCATTTTCACTTCACCTCTACTTTCATTGTCTACACTAAATCCCCCGAACTTTTTAAAACAAATCAAATTACCTCAAGACCCTAAAGGTGTTATGTTTTGGATTGAAAATTGGTCATGTGCATGACACATGTGCACGTGAGTAATTTTTCGTCCAGAATAGAACATCTTTAGGGTTTTAGGGAAATGTAATCCATTTAAAAAAAATCAGGGGGTTTCGTGTAGAAAATGAAAGAGTAGGTGGTGAAGTGAAAATGACGGCAAAGTGTAATTAGACCATATATATATATATATATATATATATATATATATATATATATATATATATATATATATATATATGAGGGATGGGGTATTAATTTTGTGTGTTTGCTATTATATTTTGTATGTAGTTAGCACTTGAAATTCTCAATATATTTAAAGTCTCATTTCAAATTTATCTCATGATGTAACTATAGTATTTCAGTAGCTGTTATGGAAATAGAAAATGTATTGTTTATTAATTTGAACCACTATTTACTTGCGTTCTTAAATATGGCATATAAGAACTGGCCAATTCTCTTGTATATATATATGATCATTCTTCCTCTCACTATAATACGATGATTTGTTTTATATATTGCGTTATGGAGGAAGGAAAACAATTACCATGACTAAGAATGGTGTTAGATTGTGTGGATCTTGATAAAGGATATTAAAAGAGATTGTTTAATTAAAGTGAGACAAATTGTAATTATATTCAATATAGTGAAACCTTTTACCTGTAACGATAGTGGTTGTAAATTCTCATATTAAATAGTGAGCCAAGTAAAACTGTGTGTTTTTTATGTGTGTTTGCTATGTGGTTTGTTTAATTTAGTTGCTATTCTTTTGTGCCTTAATCATTAGTAGGGTTTATTTCCTTAGCTATAACTTAAGTGAGCTTGGTGGTTGATGAAAGAAAGGTAACGGGAATTGAGAAATTCGATGGCAAGGATTTCGTATTCTAGAAGATGCAAATTGAAGTGTTTTGGGAGTTATTCAACTGATGTTGTCGAGAAACGTTGCACATAACATGTCCAAGGAAAAGCCATCAACGAAATTGATGAAAATCCTTGTTGACATGTATGAGAAAACCATATCAAACAATAATATATCTATGTTGGGAAAAATTATTCACGATGCTTCTATGGAGGATCATCCGAATGAATTAATGTATATGTAAAAGGTGTTGGCAAGTATCACATGTGGCTACAAAGTGTTTAACATCCTGTTTAAGAGTTGGCCAATAAAAGAATCTTTCGACCCATTGCATAGTGGCTTTTATTCCCGTATAACCTCCCTTTGGGGTGGAGTGGCTCTCTGTTAACATTTTTTGTCTAACGCAGGGGTGTTGGTAGCATTTCCTAATAGTAACTCTGCCACTATTTCTTCAGCTGCCCAATCTCCTTCCAAACTGCTCCTGCGTTTTTGCATCCATTGTGGTATCGTCACTGTGATTGCACAACACTGTAGTTCTTCCTTATAGGCTCTAGATAGGGCATCCCTTTCCTATATTTGATCTCAAAATCATATCCCAAGAGTCTTGTAAGCCATTTTTGATACAAAGTCGTGTTGAGCTTTTGTTCTAACAAAAACTTTAGACTCCAATGATCCCTTCTTATTACAAAGTGGACCCTGGACATATACGTTTTCCATTTATCAACCGCGAGCTCTTTTTCATATGTGGACTTTCCTATCTTCCTAAGTGGAAAAGCCTTGCTAAGATAAGCTATAGGCCGGCTTTCCGGGATCAAAATACCCCCCATGTGTGACCCACTAACATTTGCTTCAACAGTAAAAGTCTTCTTGAAATTGGACAATGCTAACATCTGGGTAGTAGACATGGCTACCTTTAACTGCTCCATTGCTAATTAGTTCTGCACCGTCCATTTAAATTGGTCATGCCATGGTAGAATGATCCCTTTCAAACATTTTAATAAACAATGAGAATGCAACATTGAGGAAGAGAAGTTATGAAAGCTAAGATCAATTTCAAAGAGAGAGAGAGAGAGAGAGAGAGTTGATATTAGAATGTTCTATTTTATATTTCCTATACTGTAAACATTTTCTATGCTTCAATTACAACAATAGTTATGATGTAAACTACACGTTAATGACCAAAAAAATAAAACCAATACAGTTTTTAAAGAGAGAAACAAAAGATTTCTTATATTAAAAATGGGAGTTATTCTCAAATGAGGATTACATGGGTATTTAAAGGGAGGAGACTACTTGCTAGCTAAGTAATTGCCTAAAAGACTAAAAAGAACAAATACTAATAAAAAAATATCCAATTTGTCCCAAATACGCTTGAAGACCAATTAAAAGGCTAAAAAGAAAATATAAGAACTAAAATAAAAGAAAAACAAATAAAAAATTAAACTTGACAAATAAGCCATAATTTGGGATCCATTTCCATCACTCTCCCCCTATTAAAACCAAGCTCGTCCTTGAGCATTCGAAAATTGGGTATGTCCTGGAAAAACTTATGGGGGACAAAATGAATTTGTTGGAAATTGAGGATGTGTCCATCCTTTTGTTTTGCTCTTCAATCTTCCTCATCTCTCTTTCTTCTCTCATGCCAACCGTAATAGGCTTCCTCCCGGGTCAAAAACCAATTTTTTGATGCCAAACCCAAGTTCTTAAGCCCGTGGGAGGATTCCGATCAAAATTCGGTGGCTGGGGCATCGAAGGGTTGGCGGTGGATTTGGAGGATTCAGGGGTTTTTCGGCCACTGGGGTGGGGTTTTTGGCTGTGGGATGGCTTGAGAGTTGGGCGAGAGCGTTTATGGCTAACCCACCTGGTCAGTGTGACCCTGGGTGGTGGTCGACCCCTTCGTGGGGGTTCAGGGTGCTGGTCGGTAGTGCCTATTGGTCCAGGGGTATTCCGGTTGGTGTATGCCACTTCCGGCACCATCGGGCACGGTTGGGTGAAGGGATGTTTAGCTAGGGTTTGTTGGGATATTTTTTTTGGGCGTAGGAGTGTAGAATGGGTGGAGGTAGATGTGTTAGGGATAGGGTTTGAGTGGTGGTGGGAGGTTGAATTTTGGAAAAGAGAAGATTAAATTTCTTGTTGAATTCATGCCTCAACTCTTTAATGCCCTCTCTCCATTCATGTATCTCCTCTTGTTGTTGTTGTTTGGATTTTTTTGGAGTCGTTGAAAAGTAGTGTACGATTTTGATTACCTACACACCAATACACCAATTAGGGAACGACATCTTATTCTGATACCAATTTGACATAAATTACACATCAATTGATAGAAAAATAAAATCAATACAATTTTTAAAGAGAGAATCAAAAGATTTCTTATATTCAAAATGATAGCTTTCTTCAAATGAAGACTAAATGGGTATTTAAAGGGAGAGAACTACTTGCTAGTAAGTAATTGCCTAAAAGACTAAAAATGACATATACTAACAAAAAAAAATATCCAATTATTAGAGACCAATTAAAAGCCTAAAAAGGAAATAAAAGAACTAAAATAAAATAAAACTAATAATACTATTAAAGCTTACAAATAAGCCCTAATACAGGACCCATTTCCAACAAGTTAACTAACTAACTAACTAACTTGTTAACCTAACTAACTTGCTAACTAATTCATTCATACTGTAACTGAATCAGTTACAACTAGTGCATGGCATATATAAATTCTAAACGGGGAATGGTAAATCGTTGAGGAATGGAAAAAGGAAATCTAGATTTGGCCATGAATCGGATGGTTGTTAGAATTATTGAAAGTCATATAGATTATGAGAAGAAGGAATATGTGAATGTTGTGACACATAATTCTTTACTTTTATCTGTTGATAGTCCCATTGATACTTTAGTTGTAGACTCAAGCGCATCTTTTTCACACCAATGCACATCGTTAAATGATTGTTGGCAATTATGGGGATGTGTATTTGGGTGATGAATACATGTAGATGTTGTTTGTATCTCTTTAGCATATAGATTAGAGCCTATTTGGAAAAGTCATAAAGTGAGGAATGTACCTAATGTAATGGGTAATTTGATCTCAATATGGAATAGTGTGACCTTTGGTCATGGTACGTGGAAATTCACCAAGGGAGCCATAGCGGATGCTCAAGGAAATGAAACGGACATCCTTTATGATCGCAGGGATACAATTATGAATAATGATTATAGGTTCATTTGAGTATATGGCATTGTACATGTGAGCAAGAAGGGAATGAAAATTTCGTGATTGTGGCTTGTGTGAAAGTTTTATTTTTGACAAACATAAAATGGCAAGTTTTTCTACAGTCCAGAGGTAATTATTTTTCTAAACAATAAATCGTAAGGACAGTTTTTCATCCCTCTTGATTTTGGCTTTCACTTTATTTCAGAATTTAACAAAATTAGGTCTAAGTTGTATATTTAAGTCTTGAGTTGTAAAATTGAAGGTTTGAAGACAAAGACAAAGCACCAAGGCATTGCATTATCGGACCGGATACTTTCATCGCATGGGAGTTTCATTAAGTCATTTTTATTTTGTAATTTTAGAGAATCATTAATATTTAAAGAAATTATGAGGCTTTTTGAAAATCTCATAAGAAACTCCTTTCGTACGAGGCTACTGTCGTACATAGAAATACTTTTACGAGGGTCATTTTTCAAATCAAGAGACCTCGTACGAAGTGGATTTACGTACAAGGTTCTCTCGTACGAAGTCATTCTTAGTACGACGATCCTTGATATTTTAGTAAGTTCTTGTAAAAAGACAACTTCTTACGAGAATTTGTCGTATGAAGTAACTCGTTCGGACGAGAATCACCACACTTTTATAGTTTCTTTATTATGAAAAATTGTATAAATAACTTTGTAAAACACAGTTCGTGTACCACAATCAAATTTTACATCACCACACTTTTGTTTTTTATTTAGCTTTTATAAGAGTCCTATACTCCTAAATCAACTTTCGATAATTAATTTGTTATACTCTTCATATGAAGATATCAACACGAGTAATCATGTGGGTTAATTAGAACAAGGATTATGTGGGATAATCGGGCTTCTAGTTGTGATCGGTGGATACCAAGATGTGCGGGTTGTGAAAGTTGCTAACGACGAGCGAAAATTATTAGTGTGAACAAAGATCAAAATACAAGGGGAAAACTTTGGGGCATGCATCGAGTCTTATATAAGTCATGTATATTATTTGTGAGTCATGTAAAATTATTATTTGTACTAGTGGTCTTGCTTGGGCTGGTGCGCGATAGTAGTTTCCCCGTAAGGGTCTCAACTCTAAAATTTGGTGCTTATTTATGTGGTTGCATGTTTTTTATATTTGCATTATTTTATTACATCTCCCACATTTAAATTGGTTATAATAAATTTTATTCAGTAAAATCAAAACTTGGATCCAACAGCACCAGACTTTTCTTTGAAGACTTTTTTAAACTAATGAACATTAAAATTGGTTAATTATACTTCAACAATCATCGGACAAAATTTTACAAATTGGTATCAGAGAGGGTTCTAATCATGAACCTCGAGGGTATGTTTATGGAGGGTTAGTTTGTCAGACGTACACCCATGCTTAGTAAAAACTATGTATACTTATACAATTTTTTCCTGAGAGAGTGTGATTAGTTGTATTTAAGGAATGGGCACATCCCACGATAAATCACGGTGACATTATTGTACCTAAAATCGTGGAGACTTGTATCGAGGATGGGCATAGGTTATGAAAATTTGACTCAAGGGCGTTGAATGCTTTGTCTAACGGAGTCATAATAGAGGAGTACCACATGATTATGATGTGCACTACATCCAAGGATTCGTGAAAGATACCCCAAGTTAGCAATGAGGGTACTAATAACATTCGGGTCTCGAAGCTCTAACATCTTGCCACCTTGTTTGAGATGTCGTCGATTAAAGAGAATGACACATTAATTAGTTTTCCACAAAAATATTTGATATCGATCATGAACTCTCATTTTAACTTGGGTGAGAGCATTCTACACTCGAGGGTTGTTAGGAAGATTTTGAGGTCACAACACCTTAGGTTTCTCCCCCACATCATTGGCTTGAATGCAAGGTAACATTGACAAGATTTAAATAGGTAATAAAATCTCTGCAAATTTTTGGGTTGGAAAATTTCCTATCGCCCAAAAAAGAGAAGGGCATCGTATTGAAGGCACATAAGAGTTCTCCCTTCGTATCATATGATGATTTTGATAAGGATGAGGTTGAGATTTCTATGTTGACAAAAAAATCAAAAAGTTTCTCGAAACTAATCTCCAAACGTTTAGATCTAAAAGGAATATGTTTGAGAACACTAAAGCGAATAGGCTGGAAAAAATTTCTAACAGGCATGACCATAAGTCTCAAGATGATGAGAGGTCATAAGAATACTCTGGGAAGTTATTTCAATGTCAAGGTTTTATGCATGTGGAATATGAGTGTCCGACTAGGCTAAAGAGAAAGAGTAATGAGAATAAGGCAATGAATGTCACCCTTTGTGATAATGAATCAGACTAAAATGGTTGTGAGTCTCCCACTGAATGCAACTTTACCACGTTGACCGCAATTAAGGATACAACTAGCCCTCACACATCCCCTATTGAAGGTATGGTTAAAGACCATGGCGTTGATTCTGAATCCAAGAAATAATTAAACGAGATGGAAGTTTATATTGATGGGAGAGAGGACCAACTCTAAAAATATAATGAGATTTATAAGTTTTCCCTAAACTGTAGGAGGTGAACCTTAAAATTACCACGAATCTTAAGAAAATCTGAGAGTGAGATAATTGCGGTGAAGGATAATGGGGAATGAGTGGGAAAATTGAAGGATCGAAAAGTTACTCTCATAGAGAAGTTAAAGAAGGGGAAAAAGAGATTGAGGTTTTACATGAAAAGGTTGATCCTTAACGAAGGCACTCCTTAAGTTGTCTCGTGCTCGTGAGGTGATAGAGGAACAAAATGAAAATCTTAGGGATGACTTAAAAGTAAGGGTGACAATTCGGGTTAGTCGTGTCATTTTTGGGTCGCGTTGATTTGGATTTAGGTATATGTTTTGGGTAATCTTAAATCTATATAAGCTAATCGGGTCATGTTCGGGTCATTTCGAATTATTACCATAAATGGGTTATCGTGTCAAAAATTGCCAGCCATGCTTGAAAGAGTCTAAGAATGTGATGGTTGACCTTTAAGTTCATTATGAGAAGTTAGGGAATATGCTTTTAGCACCATCCCATATGAAGGAAAAAAACGGGTCTTAAAGATTTTAACCAAAGAAAGAGATCACGCTTGTTAAAGGGTCGGCTAAGACACCTACTCACCCGTTCAAAATTTTCTCCGACCATATTTTTGGCACATATTTCAAGAGGAATGGTCACCTTGGGGACTATTGCTATCGGCTTGAGCAATGTGGGTATTTTTCTCCACGTTAAAATGGAGAATTCTTTGAGATCCAAGAGCATTTTGAGTACCTTGTTTGAACATCCCAAATGCTTATGGGAGAATTTAAGAGGATGGCCTCTTCTACTCGAAGATCACAAGGCTATAGATAAAATATGAGTAGGAGGAAGGATAATAAGGTTTGCGAGATGGATGAGGATCTCGACACTCATTCGTCTCAGCATTCCTCGTGAGTCATTCCCACCATATTTGGTTAGGATTCATATTTCCATGATTCATTACTATAATTCATTCTTAAAGTTTACAATAGCTTTTGGTTTCTTTTTTATAATTTTTCAAAAAATACCAAAATATTTTAGTTTTTGAAAAATCTTGAGAATAATAAAAATATTTTCTTTTCTTTTATATTTAATAAAATCCTAAAAGATTTTTTGTTTTTGTGATATATGTGTCTACTTATTGCTCGATAATAAATAATATGAGAACAAATTGTGTGGCCCAATTCCCTTTTATAGGTTTTAGAATTTTGAAGGATAGTGTGAGCTTATAGTTTTCTACACTTATAGTCATTTTCTTTGAAGTTATCCTAGGAACAACCTATGTAAACCATGTCCTATTTGTTCCCATATTGCACACATATATACATGAGTTATATAATAGGGTATGCCATCAATTATGATCTGACAAGTTTTCCATGATATGCGCTTAGACTCAGTTGGGTCACTTTTCATCCCCATGTTTTTTAGGAGTGCTTATAAGAACCATTGATTGTGAGGAATGTAAAAAAATGATGATCTAAGCAATGGTAAGATCTACCTAAAGAAGGTGATATCTATCATTGACAAGGTACTTAAATCTTTATTCTAATGAAAAATATATAAATATATGCAAGGTCAGATTCTCATGTTTAAAATATGAAAAATAAAAACGACATAAATTTAAGGGAGAAATAAATTAAATATCAATGAGTTTGCACCCTTTCATCTAGTTTGTATTTTTTGGCCTTATTGGAATGCTTTAATACATGCGATTAACATCAAGTCGATATTAGTGTGACCCCGAAATAAGTCACCTTGTATCAGTATAATTGAATCATGTCACTGGTTGATCTATATGTTGGTTTTGGGATTCGTGTGCAGGTTTAATGGGATTCACTATTTTATAGGTTCTTAAGATCATTCCTATTCACTTCAGGTTATATGCTTGGGTTTTCATGTGTAAACATTTTGTCATGTTAAGTACCAACTGTGTTTCTTTTGTATTTTATTTTATATTTCTTTTTTTTTTGTTCTAGGGTAGTTTATTTTTTCAGGCTTCATTTTTATGTGTGGAAATAATTATATGACTCTCGTTTGAACTAGGCCTCCCTCGTACGTACGAGAGCTTATTCGAGTGATGATCTTTTCTTTTTATGAGGCTTGAGGTTAAAAGATGCCTTCATCTTCCCAGAATCACTTCGTCCCAAAACTTTCACAAAAAATATTCCACCATTTTCATCCTACCCAATCTCTATACCCTAGAGCTCTTTCTCGCACTTTTATAAGGATCTTGCTTTTAGTGGTTTTGACACGCTTGGAGTTCGATTTCAGCATTAGTTTTTCATATTTGGGATTGTTTAGGTAAACTACTATTTTCAGCCTTTGTCTTTTATATATGTGACCTAAATAGGTATATATTTACATATATGAAATAGATTTAGGCATAAAAAATTAAATTAGAATTTAAAAATCACAATAATATGACATAGATAACACACTTCCCATTATTTTGTCAAGGCTATTGTTTTTAGATTGTTTGCTCTATTGGGGCATTCTCATTTCAGTGGTAATTTTTTTCCTAATTGGTTTTTGATGATTGGGATTTTGTTAGTTGATTATTTTTGGTCGGGACTTTTCTATACTAATGGGTAAAAAGGTCAAAGGAGTCTCCTCCTGGACCGTATTCGAGCTACGATCCCCTTTTTTCATAGGAGCGCAAGTCTTATTAAAGGTATATTGACACGTGATACTACTATATGAGGGTGGTTCTTGCGCATTTGGTCACTATGAAGGACATTCTTAACACATACTTTCTCAATTACTTTGTGAGTACGGGTTGTATCCTACCATCAAATTGGTTGGGTCAGTGTATATTGATATGGTTAGAGAATTCTACTTTTTTGCTCGGGTTGATGGGGGAGTCCATAGTTTCTTTGGTTAGCGGCATACATGTAACCATTTCCCTTGATACCACGTCTTCACTTTTTGATATTCCAGAGTGCATTTTCCCCATTACCTTAAGAACCCTGGCCATATCACTCATTTTTATGATGTCATCAATATAACCTTTACATTACCATCAACATCAATGATAAGAAACCAACCTATCACCGATAACTTTTTTGACTACCATATATTTAATAACATCATTTTCCAGAATCTCCATCCCAACACACATCATTCCACATAAAATGAAAAGCATATTTTCCTCTTATATATCATCGGGGATGGTCATTCCATCGATCTCATCTATGTTATTTTGTAATAACCCGTATATTTTAACAAGAGGATTGATCAAGTCCTAATGATAAAATATACAACTTGTCAAAATAATTTAAATATAATTCTCAAAATGCAAAGAATCAGCATAACATATATGAGAAAGTAAAGAGATACATTATGAGAATCCTGAAATAACAAAGTGAATCATCACCATATAACTAACGATAAAGGAATGTCCCAATTACCATAATAGTAGAACTCATCCAACAATCTCAGTAGTAAAGTCTAAGTCTCAAACCAACCACACTACTGGGTAGTAAAATACATGCCAATAATTCTTTCCACCATGCATGATACCTGAAAATCAAATATATCTAAACTCACACAATTGAAAGTAAAATAGTCAAGCACTAAGGGGAACCTACATATAATCTCCTGGATGATAGTCTGGAAAGAATAGAAGGGATAAACCGTGCCAGTAGGAATGGAAATGCTGAAAAAGTACAACCTCGATCCCAAACACGTATGTGACAAGTAGTTTCCTAATGTACTTTATAGTTGTTGTCTCCCTAAAAGAGAACTGTGTTCAAGGATTACTATATAGTCACCAAGACACAAGGTATAGGATACGAGGGACCTACTTGTAAAGCTAGAGTCTTTGTTAACAAGTTTCTAGAAATCAATCTACCTCTCGAGTTTCGGCATTCGAACGGTTAAGGAAATGTGTTAAGCAAAATAACATTAATCTAGGTCTACAACTAACCTTAAATATAGGAAAATAAATCAAGCAGTCTAGCCGTAGCACCTAAAATCTTTCAACGAATAAACAGGTTAAAGCCCAACAAGTTGTCAAAACTACACAACTTAAAAGTGGGTATATATAAATGATAAGTCCAAAGGTTGTCTAAAGAAGTATAATAACCACACATATAAAACAGAACCTCACAATCCAATTAATTAAAACATCATCTTCAATAATTAATTATATCTCTTAATTAATCAAAACGTAATTACCATGTGCTTCTTATCTACGGTCATCCCAAAACCATACAGTACGCACATATAAATCCAATCCCATCATCCAAGCACTAACATGTACCCAAAAATACATGACTAATGCACAAATAAAACAGCCTATGATTCCAGACACGCCATTTTCTAGCATGGGCCCACTTATCACTTAGGGAGCATAATTGAAATTGTGCTCCATCCTGTCAATTCTTACTATTATTATAGACATGTAACAAATAAAGTGTCCACTCTCGGCACATACCCACATAACCATATCAAATCCATTTAATTTGATTTATCATTGACATCATTGTCCAAAATATTGTTACATAATTCTCATTCAACTACTTACTCAAGTTGTAATGTCAACATTTTCAATTTACCCCACCATCATACCATATCAAAACTAACTTCCAATTATATTCAACATTTGCTAATAATCTCATAAGGGATTTTTGTAAAATATTATTATCATGGGGGTTTCTCAACATCTAAAACTTTTATTAAAGGACAAAAGTTAATTAAATGATTCCTAAGATTCCCATTTTTACCCTTCTCTAGACTCCATGTGTTGGAGGCCTCATAAATGAAATCCAAATAAGGAACCTCCCGATACACTTCTATCTATATTAGGTATTTGTCGGGACACTAAAAAGTTTCAATTCCTAAGCCAACAACAACCACAAACCCACTGTGTAAACTAATCCTATATTCCCATCCACCTTTTTAGGGGTTTAATTCAATTATATTAATTCTATGTTCCAAAACTAAATCCATCTATAAATTATGTAAAGAAATTCTAAATAGAATACCAATCTATGGTCATAGGGTAATTGTCAATTTTGCAACTATAGAGGAATTACAAATCATTATGCATAGAACTATAAAATTTAGGCGTTTCCACATGAAAGTACTACTTATCATGCTAAGAGTACAACCCTACATAGCCTTAATCAATTCTGAACAACAATTTAATCTTAATCATAAATTAATTATCAAGTTATAATTCCAATTCATTGCAGGGTTAATTAACAATTATTAAAACTCTAATATGTGACTACCAAAATTTCTAAATTCACAAATTATCTCAATTAAACTTCAATCATATATCCAATTATGTGAACACTCTTTAGATTTCATCATAAAAGGGAAGCTATGCGAGGAAATTTAAAACCTCAATTTTTCATATTCAAGTTTATCCATATGAATTAGGTTTTGGTGAAATTAACATTTATTTATATAAAAGGAGGAAAGTGGATTAGTAACTTGCCTCAAAATGCCCAATTTAACAACCTGTATATTTTAACACTAGGCTTGATCACATCCTAATATTAAAATATACAACTTGTAAAAATAATTTTAAATATCATTCTTATCATGTATAGGATGAAATGAAACAATGTAACAATATATGGATATAATATGATAAACCTCAAATGCTCAACTCATAAATGTATCATCAACTACAATATAAGAATGTCTCAAGAGCAATATGATGTGAAAGTCATCCAATTACCTCAAATGATAGTCTAAACTCATCATTCAATCCAAAATGAATAATACATGCCAATGTCTTCACTTAGTACAAGCTAATTAAACCTGAATGTAACAATTCACACAAACTTAAATGTAATGATAAACAATTTATGAAGTAACCTACATAAGATCTTCATCAAGAATAGACAAAAAAGGATATGAATAGTAGTTCATGATAGTTGGAGAGTAATCTACTTGTGAGATCTAGCCTTAACACCTGAAATGTTTCCACGAAAAAAAAGGGTCGAAAGCTATCAAGTTACCCAAGGTACGCAACTGAAAGGCATTTATCTTACATCAATAACCAACCGAATGCCACGAAATCTCACAATCCATTTTAATTAACTCATGAATTTCAACAATTAATTAACCTCTTAATTAATTCAACCGTAACTAACATGCCCCCTTTGTCCCAAATCATCTCAAGAACATGCGATACAGATAAATAAATATTGTCACACAATCAGATGCCACCATTCACTATCATGGATGGAACTATAAACATAAATAATCGGTGGAATGCATAAATAAATACCATCGACCAACTGGATGCCACCTTTCTCTTATGTGATCGAAACTATAAGAATGAACAATTCGTGGGATGCTCAAACAATATACCACCATAAAGACCGTGCACCCCCTTGTGATAGCGTGACTGGGACAAAAAACATCAAGCATAACGCAAAAATAAAATCGTTCTCCTCAGCATGCAATAATTAAGAGTTTTCTCTATCGACACACATCGATAACAACATCCATTTATCCATCTCATTTAATAATATCATTATCATCTTATTACCATTCCATATTACTCATTATTTTACTACTTATGATAACATTATTATATTCCATTAATATCATTCTTTGTACCATTCTAAACCAGTAACTTCTAAAAGAGTTCTCAAACTACTCACGAGAATGTCACTAGTATTGAACTAATCAATAGTTTAAGCATTATAATAAAAGGAATAAGTTAATTAAAAGATTCTTAAATCCCTCACTTCTATCCATCTCTAGAATCCATGTGTGGGGTGTCTCATTAATGAAATCCAAACAAAGAAACCCTAATAAACTTCTTCCATCTAGATGAGGTATTCGTTGAGACACTTGATTTTGTTATAGAGTGATTAATGTGAATTAATTTAAGGACTAAATTAATTAAAAAACAAATTTCTATTCCAACCACAACCACGCATAATAAACCGACAATAAAAACAACAATTTTTTCGTACTCCTTCTAATTCAGGTACTCAAGTATTTCAATTACAACAATATAGTAACGGTAATTAAGGGCTAAATTCCAATTAAAATGTAATTAGGTCCAAATTCCAAATTTCAAAGGCCATTAATCAGTTAGAGGGATTCTAATTTAAAATTCAAGACTATAAACATGCGATTATTCTCAACTTATACATTTACATATAGGATTAATATCCAATTATCAATCATCATGTAGGAAATCTCATTAACTGGGTATTTTTACTTAAAGGTACAACAAATTAAGCTAAAGTACAACCCCTATCGAGTATATGCATTTGCAAAAACAATTTATATGCTAATTAAACCTTAATGTCCCATTAGTAAGTTCAAATTAACATAAGGCCATCATTTAGTTTCAAACCCTACTACGAAAGTCTACTAAACAATACCCCAATTTCACATTTTATAAATTCAACTAAGATTCAATCAAGTTTAACCTATGTGAATATAAATATTTAACTTTATAAAAATGGATCAATAGCATAAGTGATCTCAAATCCTAAGGTACTAACCAATTTTAAGCCTACATTTAGGAGTTAGGTGAAATTAACAATTGTATATATAAAAGGAGAAGATTATATTAGTAACATGACTCAAAATACTTAAAGTTTTATTTAAAATTGAGGAATTGAAGAGGCATTGGAAATAGTCTTGAAATCCTATTTAAATTGATAAAGTTGGTGTTATTGCTCTCCTTGAGTCTTATCTTGAAATATAAAATATTAATCTACGGTTTTGATTTTGTGAATGGGTTGTAATTTGTGTGAGTAATTAATGAGATAAAGGTGTTTAGATCAAGAGGGTAAAGGGTTTGTAAGGTACCTATAGAGAAAATAAAGATGCATGAAAAATAAGGAATCAAGGGAGCTTTCATCTTAAAATCCCTACATAGGCTCTATAGCACCGATGGATACTCTCTATGGCGGTCTGGTACCCGCTATAGTGGCTATTCGAGCCCCGCTATAGCGATGGTCAACATGATAAAACAACACAATTTTGATTTTTGTTTCTAATTCAATAAAGCCAAATTTCTTTCAGTTAAAACCCTAAACTTACTTCACAACAAATGTATAAATGACCAATATTCCCTTTGGCCTTTTGCCCCAAATACCCATATATGTTCATTTCACTTGACATATATCATAGTTTATAACCCAAATTTCATAAATATTAAACCATAACCCGTAAAAATTTAGCAACTTAATAATTAAATTCTAAAGTTCCACCTTTTATTCCTCTTATCTTTAAATGCACATGAATTACCATTAAATTCAAAAATTAAATAATAGTTAATATAAATTTCCATTTAATTTATCCAATTATCTTTTGTTTAATTAAGTATCAATATCCTTTAAAATTATGGGGTATTACATCCAAAAAGTGAGATTAATGATTCAATTGCTTGGAAAAACATCTTTGATCCTCTTTGAAATCTTTCTTGAAATCATTTGAATCTGATTTGTTTCTCCTCTTAAATCCTAGCTTGAATTCTTGTATCGAAACTCTTGTGATATGATAATGTATTTTGGTTGCTTGGGGAAGGGTTTATAATGAGAAGATGTGCTTTGTATAAGAGGTATAGAGTTTGTGAGAGTTTATAGGTAGAAATAAGGACACATTTATGTAGAAGGTTGCATATAAAAGAGGCTTTTAGACTACCTCACGACCTACCCATGACGTAAATAATAGCGTCATTTTTTGCCATTGTCACTGTAGTGAACGCCATGATGGAGGTGGTTCTTGTCTCGATTGCGATTTAAGTCACGACCTAGGTTTTTTTTGGAGAAGTATTTTAATTGTATTATTCCCATGTTTTTAATATACTTAAATCGTAAACTTGCCTTACGAGAAAAGGTCGAAAGGCCTAATTAAAATTGGAGTTTTACCCAAGTATCATCCATATCCTTTTCAGAGTGTTATAATCCACTAAGAAAAGCCAAAGCCCAAAATACCAATTATTAAAATAAAGCCTAAGTTCATTTAATAAATTATCAATAAGTCTCACAACTACAAATTTAATTAATTACTTACGAATTATAAGTCCCATCTCACATACCTTTATCAAGTTATAATTTTTAATTTCTTTAAAAGATAACTTTCCATTTTAATTGTTTATTAAATCATTTATTCAATCCTTTTAAAAATATGGGGTATTACATTCTTCCCCTAAAAAAAATTCATCCTAGGAATTCCCAAAAAATAAAATATACCTGCCTCAAAATAAATGCGGATATTTCTGCGTCATTGTATTGTCACGCTCCCAAATGGATTCGGCATCACTACGTTGACTCCACCGAACTTGAAGTAGGGGTATTTCCTTAAACCTCAAAAGATGGATCCTATAATCTAGTATACACACTGGCTCCTCACTATATGAATCATAGGGATCTAATTGAATAATACCTAAATTAATATGTTGATACGTGACCTCCCCTTGCAAGAATCGACGAAGCATGGATACATGGAACACGTTATGTATATGGTCTATATGATCTGGATGTTCTTATTATTATGAAAGAGTACATATCCGAACCTTCATCATGAATGGACTAATAAACCTCAAGGAAAATTTTCCCTTCTTCTCGATCCCTTCATGGGTGACACTTTGAGAAGCATCTGATCACCACCTTAAACTAAATATCCCTCCTCTTCAAATCTGCATAACTCTTCTTTCGAGTCTGGGGAGTTTTGATTGTTTCTGAAACCATCTTGATCTTCTTTGTTGTCTCATGAACATACCCGGATGCCAACAAGCTATTCTAAAAAATATATTGATGATCTAGAGGGTTGTCTATACAACGCCTCGAACGATGCCATACTAATCAATTTTGTATGGTTATTATTGTAATAGAAATCTACCAAGGGCAAATGCACCTCCCAACTACCCTTGAAATCCAACATGGAGGCTCGCATCATATTCTCCAAAATATGGTATATCCCTTTTGCCTGTCTATTTATTTGAGGATGATTATATGTACTACGATGCAAACGTTTCCCCATCACCTCCTAAAAGCTTCCCTAAAATTGAGACAGAAAAATCGGATCTCTATTTGAAATGATCGATAAAGGTACCCTTCACAATAAGAAAATGTCTTCTACATACAATCATGCATACTGGTCTGCTAAGAAATCCATGCAAACGGGTAAGAAATAGGCCACCATCATGAAACGATCCACTATAACCCTAATATAATTATGGCGTGGGAGCATCAATGACAATCTTATGATGAAGTCCACAAAAATATTGCCCCACTTCCCCTCGAGAATGAGTAAGGGATATAGTGTGCCAGATAATCATTGATGATCCACTTTCACCATTTAATAAGTACTACATTAGTATACTAATGTAGAAACATCCATCTTCATCCTATTTATACCATCTTATCAATACTGCCTATGTATGTCCTGATACATCTTATCCCCACCGGGATGCACCAAATCTTAGATCCATGGTCCTCCTTCATGACTGCCCTACGAAACTTCGAATTAGAAGGTAATACTCACCTCCCTTTATACTGCATACCACATTCCGAACCAATGGCGTAAATAGGTACACCCATAGCAAGAAGTTCCTCCATATTTTCCTTGCACACCATGTCATCCACCTATGCTCGGACTACCCTCACAATGATATTGGGAGTCACTATAAGCATTCTAATTAAAGCATCTACCAACTCACCAATCAATCGCACGAGATCCAAATTTGACACCTGAGGAGTGGACAAGGTACCATTGGTCATCAACTCAAAGCATTTTTGATATATTGGATTTTCTCGGATGATACTAAATCGTGAACTAGTAGTCTTTATTGAACTTAAACCATCATTGTTGCTTCATGTTCAAGTTTCTGTATAAATAGATATTGTAGTCTGTTTTGGTCACTAAAGAGCCTAAACTTCTCACCCCATAAATAATGTCTCCATACATATAGTGAGAATACCATCGTTGTTAGCTCTAAATCATGAGTTGGATAGTAAACCTCACGAGGCTTTAACTTTCGAGACACATAAAAAATTGGTTAATTATCCTGTATCAATACCCTAGTCTGTCCCTATAAGGAAGCATCAGTATAAACCAAGTACTCAACCTCACTCCTAGGTAGAGGTAAAACTTGAACCTAATTTAACTTCTCATCGAGAATGCTGAAGGCTTGTTAACACCCATTATTCCACAAACTAAATCCCCTTCTGATTTAACTCAATCAATGGCCCTGCTATCTTCGAGAATCCCTGAATGAATCTCTAATAGTATCCATCAAATCCTAAGAAACTTCAAACCTATGTAAGTGTCATGGGTCTACCCTAGTCCAACATGACTAAAACCTTACTTGAATACACTTACAAATCCTCATTTGAGATAACATAACCCAAGAACTTCACCTTGCGCTTCCATAACTTGCACTTCTTGAACTTGTCATACAATTTATGCTCTCACAATGTTTAAAGGTATATCCTCAAGTGCTCGGTGTGGTCCTCCTCTGTTCGTGAATAAATCATAATGTCATCAATGATGACAATGATTAACTAATCTAGATACGTCCACAACACATGGTTTATCAAGCTCATAAACACGACTAGAGCATTGGTCGACCTAAATGCCATGTCCCTTAACTCATACAAACTACATCTCATTAAAAAGTTACTCTTTAATATGTCCTTATCTATTACCCTTAACTGATATAACCAAAATGCAAATCGTTATTCTAGAAGAAAGAAGAACCTTATAACTGGTCAAATAAGTCACTGATCCTCGACAAAGGGTACTTATTTTTTATTGTCACCTTGTTTAATTCACGATAGTCAATGAATAATCGTAAATAACCACACCTTCATAAAGACAATTGGAGCTCCTCATGGAGAATTTGAGCTCTTTATAGGCTCCATCTGATACGGTGCATTGGTAATCATCTTCGTGCTGGGAGCCAAGTCAATCACAAATCCCATAACAAAAGCGAAAGGTAATCCTAGAACCTCACATCAACAAAGTCTTAAACTATATGAATCGATTCTAATAGAATGGTCACCTCCCGAGCTGGTATTATGAATAAAATTGCTCAAACCCTATAATATATGTGCGATTCATATCTAGCTAACCAATTCATCCCACAAATCACATCATATGAGTGGGTATCCAAATCAACCAATACTCTCACATATCTTTGATATATAAGTCAACACCCAAAAGAATAGCTATAGATGAGGATTTATCACAAGATCACGACAACTAACCAGGTATATTAAGAAATCTAAATGATACAATGGAGTGTGATAATGTAAACATTTGTATAAATATAGTAATTGTCTTAATACCGTGTTAAAGGATTTTAGTCTTGCATTAATCAAGCAAAAATGCTTGTTTTCATATAAACGTTTGTTAGAAAGAGCTTTATTGATTCAACATCATGGATAATGAATGTTGAAAATATTTCATGGCTTATCTAGAACAAAGATATATAATTTGTCTTCAGATTATAATTGAACGTCTTTGTCTATACACACATACACACACATACATTTTTCATTATACTTTTATAAAACGATGTTTTGAACTTACTAACTTTTTTATTTTATTTTTAGAACTATTGTGTTTAACCTTAGGGAAAGGTTATGTTTTCAAATTCAACTTGTTTATAACGAAATATGATCTTAGCCTTAAATTGTCCGTACGACTATAAATTAGCCCCATATGCACGACTCTACATGTTTTAGGAAAAAAGTTATGGCTGCCTAAATTTGTGTGCATGGATGGAATTTATAACCATGTACACAACTACATGTCTTTATCACGAGAAACTGTGCACACGGAGTCAAAATGCCACAGTGCGCACGACGTAGTCGATTTTTTATTTATAAATAAGGTATTTTCCCTAAATTACTTATCTACTACTAAAGAGTATTTTCGACATTGAAAGGATATAAATTGCTTCTCTTTTTTCAAAATCACTTGTTCCTTTTCACAATTGAGAGAAAGCCCAGATATATACTTGATCTATGATTTGTGAGGAATTGAGAATGTTTTGAAATAAATTCCAATTATCCTAGATTTAATATACTCATTATACATGTGCTCTTCTGTAATGCCCCGACCCATATTTATGGGTTACCCGTAGTTAACTCGGTCCGATCCGAGAAATAGGTGTGAAGTGACATGAAACAACCTATATAATGTTTCTAGTCCAGTTTTATTCTAATTAACATTTCACTTGTTTAGCATGCGATTCGAGTGTCAAAATAAACTACGCGAGGGACCCATGGAGAGCACCCAGAAGGCCAAGCATACTGAGATACTAACGTAAAATAAATAAAGTACATACCTATATAACGCTCTCAAAATACGAGACCACACCCAACCTACCGTGACAAATAAAGTGCTACCTTGTATACATATGTATACATATATATACGTATACTTAATGCTTGAAACAATTTTACTTTTGAAAACCTTATTTTTCCAGATTAATTTACCTTAATCTCATAAAAGACTTCCCTTTTCTCATTTTAGCACATATCACTCTATTTAACACACGCGGTTCAATACTTGAAACCACTACATTTGATTTAACCGAAACCATTTTTTTTTATCGAAATCACCCTTTTATTTTATCCAATACATATTAGAATATTCGTTGAAATCCGCTCTTTTAACACAAGCGAACATCGTATTAGAAAATACTCATTTAATCTTTGAGAACCTTTTACAACACATTCTTGTGTTAATTATGGGTTTAACTACTTAGGTTGCTTAATCACCCATTCACCCACTTACTTTACCCTTTTTCTTACCTTATGGACATTAATCAATTACACATTTACTTATCCTTTTTAACCTTTACCAGAACATTTATTAATTCATTCAAGTTAGGTTGTATTAAAATATTTCACCACACAACCCATTTCTTGACATGTTCCTTATTCATTTATCTTTCCTGAGAATCTTTCAAATACCGCATACTGCAACGGGCTCCACACCGCTCGCTATTAGCACCATATGCTCTGTCCAGCTATTTTGGGTCTTTCACCCTAGGACTCTGGGCCCTCCCTAATTATCCCGGTGTCATCCGAGTTCCTTTTAATGTGTTTTAATATTTTACAAATGTCAACATTATTCCAACATTCCTTTTACCCGGCCGAAGCCAAAACTTGGGGTTGCACCCCAACTTGTGTTACACTTTAAAATTTTACTATTTCATGTCCTTTAAACTTTAATCTTGATTTTGTTTAAAAAATCATATTGATTTAGGAACAATTTGTGTAACACCATTTTCCATAATTTTATTTCAAAAAATGTTCCACTTTAAGTAAAATTACCATTTTACCTATTTGTTTATAAACTCACCATTTTTACTCCATTTCCACAAGTGTTTATTTGTTCAAAACATTATTAAGTTAACCATACTAACTCCTTAAGT
Organism: Sambucus nigra; assembly: GCA_949130495.1. NCBI lineage: Eukaryota > Viridiplantae > Streptophyta > Magnoliopsida > Dipsacales > Adoxaceae > Sambucus > Sambucus nigra. The sequence goes on along the minus strand of OX422210.1, from coordinate 652,849,600 downwards.
GTTTTAATACTGTAACACCTTTTTAATCTTGGAGTAATATTCTTGGGAACATCTTAATTTTATTACCTTTATTAACCATTTTTATTCAAGGAACCTAATTACAGTTAAAGACTCCTTTTAGGAGAACATACCATTTCTTTTATTCAACACATGTAGTCTTACAACCTTATGCTCATTATATCTTTAATCCCATTTCACACACTTGAACACTAGAATTTCCACTTTTTTCTCATTTTATGTTTAAACCCAACTAAATCTTCTTTAAACTTATTTATACACTTAGTGCAAAAATACTACAAGTTTATATGCACGAGAAGGTGAATTTTAAACCTTAAAATCCTTCTAAATGGTTTAAACATATTTTTCATTATAGAAATTTATCATACTTGCAAAAATACATTTTTAAAGAATAAAAGACATTTAATTCCTTCAAACTCACAAATATTCATTTTTCATAAAATCTTCATTTTTCAAGAAACTTTAAAATATTATTTCACCAATATTTAACAAGGCAAATCATCATTTCCAGATATGTTATTTCATAAAATGTTTGACATCAATCTTTCTAGAAAATGCACCATTTTCATAAAATACCAACTTTTAATATTTCAAAACTTTGATATATTTATTCATTCTCTATTTTTAACAAAATAACATTTTCCCCAATATTTTCATTACATAAAAATATTTATTAATTCTACACAACAATTTCATTATTTATTCAAATGCACCCTACTCGTGTAATCTAACTACAAGACTACAAATATGAAAATTAGAGTCTTAATACTAAGAGTAAGGGTTTCCCACCTTTAATAGCTCCAATGGTAGTAGAATATTGGTGTAGGAGGAGCAACCCCCACCTTCAAAGGTGGCCTCAAGGGGTTTCCAAATGCATCCTCTAAAATACTCTAAAATGTGCTCCTTCCAAGCTTCCAAGCAAGAACTATTTCAAATTCCATGGAAGACCTCATCATCTTTTCCAAAAATACCTTAATAATTTTCCAAAATTCATAGATTTATATCAACAATGGTGTAAATGGGTGTAAACACCTCAAACATAGTGGTATAGATAATGAAAATAGTGTTCCATTGTGGTAGGATGGTGGAGGAATGGTGGAGGAGTGGTGGGAGAAGCCCTCCCATGGTGGAAGACCACCCTCTTCCCTCTCCCTCTTCTTGCATTTTTCTCCCAACAAAATGGCCAAACAAGCCTTAACAAAACACCCAAAAACCTTAAATCCCCGTTTTACCCAATCTAGGTTGATATGGGTTTGACAACATAACAATCTAATAGTAAAAAATATGATAGCGCACAAGGGCAATCTGATTAATTTTTTTTTATCTACGTCCTTCGAACGATAAGCCCATGTCGTTCGAATGACTTATCCACCTTGTTTGATGCTTTCTTCGCACGACCCTTTGCGCGACATGTCACTGTAAAGCAGTGGCATGTCATTTGAAGCCCTGCTTCGTGCGACCCTACCATGTCGTTCGAACGACCTCCAAAATTTATATTATTTTTACTTATTCAATTTTTGACCCACAATTATTTTTACAATCATCATTAACCCTTCTTCAAAATAGTTTATACATAATTTAATTGGGTTATTGGGATAGGGTATTATAAACTTCCCTCCTTGGGGAATTTCATCCCCGAAATTCTTGATCCTTTAATCTTGAAGCTCATGGGGTTCACTAACTTCTATTCTAAGCCATAAAATCCACCAAGGCAAAATCATTTAAGTCCACAACACTAAGGTCACCAAATAATCAACATGCTTGATGCTCACTATTTCGTTAACCATGACAATTCATAATTGATTTCGAGTCTCTAATCACCTTATAATCAAGTCCAAACCACTTCTACCACCACCTATGCTAGTACCTAAGGCATACTGGCGCCTCTATTAGAAAACCCTTTCTAACGGTCGACATTCACCCAATGTGAATCATAATACAATTAACCATTGCATTCATCATCAAAATCAATTCTAGCTTAGGACCGTACATCCCGTGTTCCACAAATTTTTAGGCTATCCTAACTACACAACTCGCATGAGCTTGCCGATAACCATACTATGTTATTCTCTCACTCCAAGGAGTAATATTCTCATTAAGTTATCACCGTGCGCCCGACTTACACCTTCCGTTACGTCACTATGATGAACCTAGTACTATCCTAGGTGTCTCATCCTTGAGTACTTGCTAGAGTCCCACTCTAATCCACTCACCATGGCAAAACAACATCGTATACTAAGTTTTCCTCAATTTCCAACACTAAACCACATTATCAAGTCACCATCCCGCTCTTTGCAACCCAAGTCGCTGATTACCATGCCGGAGAATCGAAAGTCCAATAGTACTAAGGAAGATCAATACTAGGAGAAAACTGTATGGCCAAAAGTACAGCCATCCATATACAAAACTTTATGCCATAACAAGAATACCTCATATGGGCACGCCCAGTTACTGAGCTGCTTTGACCATACCCGATCCACCGCACTCTCCCAGACCCAACTACGATGTGCCGTAATATAGCACCAATCTGAGTCACCACATAGGTGTGAGTACCAGTCCCCTATGACCGAAACTGAAAGGAACACACGAGATTCCGAAGGAACAAGCAACCGTCTCGATAAATCCTTCCCATAAGCGTCCGACTCTGACTTATGGAATCGAAACTACCCCGTATACTTGAAGTCATGCCACTCACTCCTAGGATTCTCACCGAACAAGAATCCTAGTCACATATCCCAACTTGGGTCACTAGATGTGGTGAATCAAATCATAACCATTCATTCTCGCAACACGAAAGTGATTTATGAATTGGTAGTCCTTTAGTAAGTCAACGCACGACTTCCTTCCTTGGGAGCAAGGACCTACCTTTCACATCCTTGGCGTACATGAACCACCCATACTAGAGGACACCTCACGCTGTAGTCTACATTAACCTTGTCCAATCACTAATGATGATTTCACCAACCTACTATACGTAGGTGATAACTTGCCTTATCATATTATGATCGAAGTCCCAAACTTCCATAGTTATTACTTTGTTCAAGAGAGACACTTACCTTATCATGTTTATTAACCACACGAGGTTGCCACCAAACTTAACCTCGATTTCTACCCACACAAAATTTACATGACGACCATACCTGCTGCCATTGTAATTCTAAGGGTAGTAAATACCACATTGGGTTATATCTTCCAACCCGTACCATCTTGGCAAGATGTGCCGAGAATTAATCCTCACATTACTAAGACTACCCTATCATATACCGTCGACACGTCGACATAATAGGCATATTTCGATGTTATCCCACCTCGGTTGCCATTTATAAGTCTCCACATGGTGCAATCACTCTAAGTCTTGAATGAATTTACTAGTACATACTAAAACCGAGTATCACCACACTCATACTAGTCATTTCATAACATCCGAGAATCACTCCTATAATAACATAACTATCATTTACCTTAGGGATCATACCACCCATATATGTCGATTTAGGGTGTCACACCCGACATGTATGCTTTATAATAAGCAAATATGGAACCACCACCTGACCCTCAACAAAATTGTTGCTAGAATGCTAAATCTCTTTCATACTGGACTAACTGGTCCAATAAGGACGCTAAACACATTGAATGTAACCACCCTTAAGACCAGACAAGATTTTATCATTCATACCTTTATCATCGTAGGTGCGCTCTACAAACCCTTAAATACCCACATCCTGCTTACTCGATGCTCGCAAAGAAACTAATCTATGAGATTCTACCTATGGTGCACCTTAACTATCAAACACCTTAAGGCGTCACAACATTTTATATTAATCCTCAATGACGCCTCACACAATTTGTCCTATGGGAACCTCAAAGTGCCTTTGAACTACTCTTACATTAGGATTACTTCGCACATAACCATTGTTTTGGTAGCTAAAACGAGTATCTACACCTAGATAACCATCTCATATTTCTTCCAAGTGGTCGTGACAATAAGCCATATACAAATCACAACCAACGATACTACGGGTTATGGTAGGGTACATGATGTCGCCCGCAACCTATAAACCTCAGGGCTTGCCCTACCTAAACCTCAATAAATGCTTAACCATGACAACTAGATTACCTCACTATGTAAACATCACACGTTGGTTTAACCTACAAGTTAACACAACTATACAGATCTTGGTAGGATATGGGACGTCGGGTATTGCCTACAAATACCAGGGCCTACACCACAGTCGCCACACGGGATATTATTCCTCAATACCACATTATAATCAAGGTACACCCAACGCGAGTCCTCATCCAAGGGACCTAACACGTTTTCACCACATAATCAATACTTATAAAGGCTACTCAGTCATCTAACCTCCACATGTGAAACATAAAACTTTTACAGTTAGGTCATAACGAACAGTACTCACTGTTGCCACTACCAAGGCTACACTCATCACCAAAGTCATCACACAATACATCTCACACACAGGATCATGGCATTGCCACTGTTAGCCTACACAACTTCATATGCTCACCAATCTACCATCAATTGTGGTATCACCCCAAGTATCAAATTTATCTAATTAAGTTACCGGCGTTAACTACCCGTAAGCATAAGTGCTGCACCTAAGGGCTTTATACCTTTCAATAACGAATCATTAGTGGCTAGCCGAGACACCCTAACAATCAAGCTCTATTGTTGACTATATGCAACTCATGTTGTTTGCCTAATAGGCATCATTTCACTCTATCGACACCTCAAATCATTCTATGTCACCAAGAATTTAACACAATCACCTCACACTAACAACCACGGTGTCACCACCATTGGTGTTCATGGACACCCATAAATTACTAACAATTTTAATCAGAAATGCGTAAGAGATTAATAACTATCAACTTAGTCGCGTGCCACTTGGCGCTAACTTACTTATCGTGCTAACCTCTTTGACTTTATCATCGAAGACACAAACTAAACCATCACCAAACTAGCATGATCGACCCAAACCAACAGCGACGTCGAAGGATCCAATGCTGACCTCACAACATCACTCCCAAAAGGAACCTTGAACCAAGAGCTCTGATACCATTTGTAATGCCCCGACCCAGATTTATGGGTTACCCCTAGTCAAGCCGATCCGACCCAAGCATTGGTGTGATGTGTAATGAAACAACCTATATAATGTTGCTACTCGATTTTTTTAATTAACATTTCACTTATTGACCATGCGATTCTAGTTTCAAAATAAACTACGTGAGAGACCATGGGGAGAACCCCAAAGTCGAAGCATATAGAGCTACTAACGTAAAATAAAAAAGTCCTTACTTATATAACGCTCTTAAAATACGAAATCGCTCCCAACCTGCTGTAACAAAGCGAGGGTGTGAGCTAATCCTCATTGGAAAATATACAAATGCAGTTTATAACGGTAGAAAAGAGACTCTAACACGTTATGCCTACGTGAACATGTAACTACCTTGTATACATATATATACAAACATATACCTATACTTAATGCACGAACCGATTTTACTTTTGAGAACCTTATTTATCCAGATTAATTTACCTTAATCTTATAAAAGACTTCCTTTTTCTCATTTTAGCACTTCTCGCTCTATTTAACACACATAGATACTTGAGCCCACTATATTTGATTAAACCGAAACAATTTGTTTACCGAAGTCACCCTTTTTATTTTATCCAATACATATTAGTATTTTTGTTGAAACCCTCCCTTTCAACACACACAAACACCATGTTAAAAATACTAATTTAATCTTTGAGAACCTTTTACAACACATTCTTTTGTTAATTATGGGTTTAACTTCTTAGGTTGCTTAATCACCCATTTACTCACTTACTTACCATTTTCCTTACCTTTTGAACATTAATCAATTACACATTTACTTGCCCATTTTAACCTTTACTTGAACATTTATTACTTCATTCAAGTTAGGTTGTATTAACACATTTTACCATACAACCCGTTTCTTGAAATGTTCCTTATTCCTTTATCTTTCCTCGAAATCTTTCAAATACCATATTCTCCAATGGGCTGCATACCGCCGACTATACGCATCATATGCTCTGTCCAGTTGTTTTGGGTCTTTCATCCCAAGACTCCGGGCCTTCCCTAATTATCCCGGTGTCATTCGAGTTCCTTCTAATATGTTTTAACATTTTACAAATGTCCACATTATTCCAACATTCCTTTTACCCGGCTGAAGCCAAAACTCAGGGTTGCACCCCAACTTGTGTTACATTTTGAAATTTTACAATTTCACGCCCTTTACACTTTAATCTTAATTTTATTCAAAAACCATATTCATTTAGGACCAATTTGTGTAACTCCCTTTTTGACATTTTTATTTCGTAAAATTGTTCCACTTTAAGTAAAATTATCATTTTACCCATTTGCTTCCAAATTCACCCTTTTTACTCCATTTTCACAAGTGTTAACTTTTCCAAAACACTATTAAGTGAACCATACTATCTCGTCAAGTTTGTTAATACTTTAACATCTTTTTAACCTTGGAGTAATATTCTTGGAAACATCTTTATTTCATTATTTCCTTTCTAATTTCACAAGTGTTAATTCCCTTACAACATTACTAAGTTAAGAACACTTAACTTTCCAATGTTTACCCATCAACACTTATTAAATACCTTTATTAATCATTTTCCAAACCACATATTCCTTTACTTTCTTTATTCAAGGAACCTAATTACACTTAAAGACTACTTTTAGGAGAAAATATCATTTCTTTTATTCAAAACATGTAGTCATACAACCTTATGCTCATTATACCTTTAATCCCATTTCACACACTTAAAGACTAGAATTTTCACTTTTTTCTCATTTCCTATTTAACCCCAACTAAATCTTTTTTAAAGTTCTCTATAAACTTAGTGCCAAAATAGTAAAATTTAATATGCATGAAAATATGGATTTGAAACCTTAAAATCCTACTAAATGGTTTAAACATTTCTTTCATTCTAGAAATTTATCATACTTCCAAAAATACATTTTTAAGCATAAAAGACATTTAATTCCTTTAAACTCACAAATGTTCATTTTTAATAAAATCTTCATTTTTGCAAGAAACTTTTAAAACATTATTTCACCAATATTTAACAAGGCAAATCATCATTTCCAAACATTTTATTTCATAATATGTTCAACATCAATCTTTCTAAAAAATGCACCATTTTCATAAAATACCAACTTTTAATATTTCAAAACTTTGAAATATTTATTCATTCTTTATTTTCAACAAAATAACATTTTTATTTCATAATTTTTATTATTAATTCTACATATCAATTTCATAATTTATTCAAATGCACCCTACTCATGTAATCTAACTACAAGACTACAAATATGCAAATTAAAGTCTTAATACTAAGAGTAATGATTTTCCACCTCTAATAGCTCCAATGGTGGTAGAATGTTAGTGTAAGAAGAGCAACCCCTATCTCCAAAGGTGGACTCAAGGGGTTAGCAAATGCATCCTCCAAAATTCTCCAAAATGTGCTCCTTCCAAGCTTCCAAGCAAGGCCATTTCAAGCTCCATATAAGCCCTCGTCATCTTCTCCTAAAATCCCCCAATACTTCTCCAAAATACGTATCTCTTGATAAAAAATTGTGGATATGGGTGTAAACACTTCAGACATGGTGGGATACATAATGAAAATAGTGTTCCATGGTGGCAGGATTGTGGAGGAGTGATGGAAGAAGCCCTCCCATGGTGGAAGACCACCCTCTCCCCCCCCTCTCTATCTCTCTCATTGCATTTTCTCCTAATAAAATAGCCAAATAAGCCTTAATAAAACACCCCCAAACCTTGAATCCTCGCTTTCCCCATTCTAGGCTGATCTGGGCTTGACATCACAACAATCTAATGGTAAAAAATGTGACCATACACAAGGGCAGTCTGTTAAAAAATTATGATCTACGTCGTTCGAACAATAAAGCCCATGTCGTTCGAACGAATTTTCCACCTCGTTCGATGCTTGCTTTACGCGACCCTTCGCACAACATGCCACTGTAAAGTAGTGGCATGTCGTTTGAATCCCTGCTTCGTGCAACCCTACCTTGTCGTTCAAACCTCCAAAAATTTTTATTCTTTTTTCTTATTCAATTTTTGACCCATAATTCTTTATATAATAATCATTAACCTTTCTCAAAATAATTTACACATAATTTAGTTGGGCTATCGGGACATGGTATTACATCTTCTCTTCAGCATGATATGAAAATTACAAGATATATTCCTATGAGTAACGAGTCATAAATAATAGTACAAGGAAATGAACGTATCAAAGAACACTACACAGAAAACTAAAGGAACCTATAACCCTCGAATACTGAGACCATGTTCTAATACCAACTATAACAACTCGTATATTTTAACAATATGGTTGATAAATTTGTAATATTAAAATATACAACTTCTTAAAACTGTTTAAATATCATTCTTAACATGTAAAGAAATAACATGACAAATATAACAAAGTAAAGAGATACGGTATGATAAACCTCAAATAACAAAGTGAATCATCACCACATAACTGACAATATAATAATTTCCCACCAACCATAATATTAGAACTCATCTAACAATTTTAAGTCTCAAAACAACCACACAACTCAGTAGAAAACTACTTGCCAATAACGGTCTCCACCATACATGTTAACTGAACAAAAAGCGTATCTAAACTCACACAATTGAAAGTAAAATAGTCAACCACTGAGGGGAGATACATATAATCTCCTAGTTGATAGTTTGGAAGGAAACAAAGAAATATTCCATGCTAGCTGGAATGGAGACTAATCACGTGGTTCGGTCCTAGCACCTGAAATATTTCAGTAATAAATAATGGGCCAGAGCCAAGCAAGTTATCAAATCTACGTAACTCAAAGGGAGGTATTTACATAAATGATAAGTCTACAAGTTGTCTAACCTATTATAAAAACAATGAGCATAATTAATCATTTTAATGAAATCATTAGTTTCAATAATTAATTAATCAAAGTGTAATCTACATGTTCCCCTTCTCCTCAACCGTCTCCAAACCATACAGTATGCACAAATAAATCCCATCACATCATCCAAGAACCAATATTTGCAAGCATGGAACCATAAAACATAAGTTATGCACAAATAAAATCGCCTTTGAATCCAGACTCACCATTCCCTAGCATGGGCCCACTGCTCTCATTCAGGGCGCACACATAAAACTGTTATCCATCCTATCAAATTTGACTACTATCACGGGCACGCAACAAATAAAGTGTACTATCTAGGCACACACCTCAAAACCATCTATGTTGATTAATCATTAACATTATTGTCTCAAATACCGTTACTTAATTCTCATTTAACTGTTTACTTTAGTTATAATGTCAACATATTCAATTTACCCCACCTATCGTACCATATCAAAAATAACTTTCATTTATTATGAACATTACCTAACTATCTCATAAGGTATTTAAATTAACTGCACATGTGAATATAATTAGAGTGGTGGTTTTTTAATATGGGTATCTTCCTATTAAGTCCTGTTTGAAGGGGATATTTCCTATTAGATCCTATCACAACATTTTTTCCTTAATATGTCCCATTTGTGCATACAGTGAATATTCACTGTATGTTTACAAATGGGACCTATTGGAACAACAATCTTATCTCATGGAACCTGATGGAGCAAAAAAAAAGATATTAGGACCTATTGAACTACATACTTAGTAAACGGGACTAATTGGTAAAAAACCCTTTTAATATCTACAATTTTCATTAAAGGAGAAAAAAATAAATGATTCCTAAGATCTCCACTCCCACCCTTCTGTAGACTCCGTGTGGAACATCTCATAAATTAAATCCAAATAATTAAGCCCAATGATACACTTCTATCTACATTAGGTATTCACCAAGACATTAAAATTAGTCATAGGATATTAAGGTGATTTATAAAATTTTATAAAATTAATTATCAATTCCCAAGCAAACAACAACTGTAAGGAAATTTTTTTGATAGAGTCAATTTGTATGTATTGGCTTAGTTATAGAAAAAATATTTTTAGTCATAGGTAGGACTTGACTATGTTGACCTTTTAAGCCTATGACATGTTTGTTTGAAGATGTAGCAACCAAGATATCATGTTCATATCATTATGTCGTATGTTGTGCCACATTTCATCTTTAATTTTCAAGGATTTCTCATATATGAATGTTTACATATTTTGATCCTTGGACTTTTCATTAGGTGTTGTTTTTATAAACGTTTCTGTGAGGGATGTTTTCAAAATATTGTTTAAAGAAAAAATATTTTTAGTTTTTAAGTCGTTCGAACTACTTTATATAGTTTGTTCGAACGAAATGTCCATGTTGTTGGAACGAGGTTCAAACGAACATTAAACGAAGTTTCACTGTTCTTAGATAAAAGTTCGTTTGAAGCATGTTCGAAGTCAATTAAAATGATATTAGATGTTTGGTCGAACGAATTGAGTTTTAGTTTGAACGAGATATACATTTTCGTTTAGACGAACTCTTGTTTTTGTTCGAACAAGACCTTGAAATTTGTGCTGCATCGAAAAAAGGGTTTTCTATATAAATGGGTCATAACATCAATTGTTATGAGGACTTTTGGCAAAAATCAGTTTCATATACCATTCCAAAATGAGGTTTTTTCTGTTGTGGATTTTCCTCCTATGTCGACGTGTTGTGTGATTAATCTTATTTTATCTAAAATTGGTGTTTCATCCAAAATGAGGTTTTTTCTGTTGTGGATTTTCCTCCTATGTCGACGTGTTGTGTGATTAATCTTATTTTATCATCTAGATGCAAGCTTTAGGATAAAGATAAAATTTGTTGATCTATTTTAACACAAAAATTATTTAAAATTGGTGTTTCATTTATTTGGGTTAATTAATTTGAATTAAAAATTAAAAATTGGGGTATTTGTTTCTTGATCATCCATATTATATCGGTATAAAACTCTCAACAACCACAAACCCACCATGTAAACCAATCCTATATTCCCTTCCACCTTTTTATAAATCCAATTAATATTAGAAAACCCAACAATTTATGAAAGATAATTTAAGGGGTTTGATTTAGTTACTTTAATTAAAAGTTCCAAAAACAAATTCCAACGATAAATTATGTGAAGAAATGCTGAATAGAATACTACACTACACGAAAAAGCCTAAAATGTCACCCTTGACCCGGCCACCCTTGTCACGGTCAAAGACCGTGAAAAAAAACACGCATTTTTTTCACAGTCTTTGACCGTGATAAGCTCATTTTTAATGTTTCTCACAGACTTGTAATGGTCTTTAATCGTGATAATCTTGTAAACTTGTCACGGTCATAAACCGTAATAGGTCCGTGAAAACATTAAGACTAAAAACCCTAGTTGTTCTTTTTTCTTTCCCTCATTTTCTTCCTTCCTTTATTTCTCTCTCTAAACCTCCTGCGATTCTCATCTCATAAGGTACGTTTCTCTCTCTCTCTCTCTCTCTCTCTCTCTCTCTCTCTCTCTCTTTATTTCCTTTGTGTGTGTGTGTGTGTGTGTGTGAGCAGTGTGTGGGGGGTCTGTGTATGCATGTGTATGTGTGTGTGTGTGTGTTTGTATGTGTGTGGGTGGGTGGGAGGGGGGGGGGGAGGGTTGTGTTTGTGTATGGGTCTGTGTGTGTATGATTCAATGTGTGTGTGTGTGGGTCAATGTGCGTGTGTGTGGTATTAATTTTTTTTAAATTATGTGTATTGAAATTTTTATGTATTAAAATTGTGTGTATTGAAATTAAAATTGTGTGCGTATTTTGGGTATTATAAATTGGAATTAGTATTTTAAATTAAAATTTATATGTCATCACTAATGTACTGAAATTGGTATTGGTATTTCAAATTAAAATTGAAATTAAAATTTGTGTTATAAATTGAAATTGTAAATGAAATTGGTAGTCAGTATTTGGTTTTTGGTAGTGTGTGTTTGATTTTTGGTATAAATTGAAATTGGTATTCAATTCTGAAATCAAAATTTGGTTTCTCTCTCTAATTGCAGCAGCGACGACCACCCCTCTCTTTTTCTACACACATTGCGGTCCATCTCTCTATCTATATCTCTCTCTATATACACATATCTCTCTATTTCTCTCTTTATATATATATATATATATATATGTGTGTGTGTGTGTGTGTGTACACACATACACACACATAGAGATTCTTGAATTTTAAAATTGTTTGGGATTCTTGAATTGTTGTTGAGTGGTGGATTTGAACATTTAGATGTCCATTGAGTTGGTTGGCCCTAGGAATTTCTAATAAAAGGTATTATTATTATTATTATTATTATTATTATTATTATTATTATTATTATTATTATTTTCAGTGTTGTTGACTGGTGGATTTGAACACTTCAATGGCCATTGAGTTGCTTGGGTCTAGGCATTTCTAACATTTAGGGTTGTGATGTGAAATGAAACATAACTATGTAAAAATCGAATACAAATAAGGCATAATTAAATGAAATATACTATAAATTTTACATAACAAGTAATAAGTAATCATGCATTCACATGGGAATACATACATGCATGTAGTGCACACAGAAGTGTTATTTAATAAGTAACGAGGGCAAAAGGTAATAATGGGAACCGCAATAGATAACCATTGGCTATCTATTGCGGTTCTCGTTACTATAATCTAGGCATGCATGTGTAAATTTACATTAAGTCAACTTCTTATATAACACTTGCTTCGGGGTGCGTGCCTGCATGTATTCTCATTTGAATGCATGACATAACGGTTCTGTAACATTTATAACTAAGTTAAATTACATATAGTGCGCATAGATACTAGCCTCGATTGTGAGAAAGATCAAACAACTTTATATGCCATGGTTGGTTTGCATAGTTTGAAGACCTAATATGGTTAACGTGATAAGAATTTTGAATTGGGTGAAAGGCTTGCTACCCAAGCAGAATACGCTTCCAAATAGCTATCTTACTATGAAGAACAGTTTGAAAGGTTTGGGAATGAAGTATAAATCAATTCATGCTTGTGTGTATGACTGCATATTATACCGAAAGGAGTATGAAAATCTCGATCGGTGTCCGGTATGTGATGAACCTAGATATGTACAATCTACTGGCAAGGAAGGCACAAGCTCAAAAGTGCCTCAAAAAGTGTTGAAATATTTTCTCGTTGTGCCTAAATTAAAGCGGTTATTCACAGTACCATGGATAGAGAAGGAAATGACTTGGCATGCTAGGGCATAAGTAGGGGATAATCTCATGTGTCATCCATTTGATTCTACATCTTGGAAGAGGATGAGTTTTAAGTATCCCGATTTTGCCCGAGAATAGCGTAGCATTTATTTGGCAGTATCAATAGTTGGTTTCAATCCATTTGGAAATATAAGTGTCAATCAAAGTGTATGTCCAGTGATCCTAGCCCCACTCAACCTCCCTCTTTCACAGTGTATGAGACCTGAATTTTTGATGTTGTATTTGTTGATACTTGGGACAAAGGCACCAAGTGAGGACACCGATGTCTACCTGGATCCTTTGGTAGAAGAATTAAATGAGTTATGGGAAGTGGGTGTGCAAGCATTTGACTCTTTTAAAAAAAATAAGTGTCTACGCTGAAAGCTATGTTGATGTGGGCAATTCATGATTTTTTAGCTTATGGGACATTATCGGGTTATGCAGTACAGGTTATTTGGGGTGTCCTATTTGTGGAGAGGAGAATAAATCTCTTTGTCTCCCCTCTAGCTAAAAAAATGTATACCATTTCCATATGAGGTTTTTACGCCCCGCTCATAGTTTTAGATTTGAGAAAGGTTCTAATTTTTATCGGGAGGGGTTGAACATAGGCTACCTCCGAGAAAACTTTCAGGTTCAGAAATTGAAAGTAAATCTTCTGATTGTGGATCTAATATGCCAGGTAAGGATACTAAATTTAATAATATCAAGCATAAGAAGACCCAAAACTGGCAATGAAACTGAGACAAGAAAGGCATGGACTGGGAGGTCAATTTTATTTGACTTGACTTATTGAAAGAATAACCCGATGCGCCATGTATTGGATGTGATGCATGCAGAGAAGAACATCACTGAACATATTGTGGCCACATGCCTTGGGGGAGTCATTTGAAGGATGGAAAAAATGTTAGAAAATATTTAAATCATTGAAACTTAAGCCACAACTATGGTTGAAAGAAGATAGTAGGTGAAGGACAATAATTCCCCCTGGTGCGTATACTTTAATGAGTGAGGAAATGAAAGTGCTTTTAGCCACGATATATAATTTGAAGGTTCCATCTAATTTTTCGTCCAACTTGTAAAGGATTATGAATTATGCTACCCATGATTTACACAAGTGTAAGTCCCACGATTGGTATGTGATCATGCAATCGGTTCCTCTATTGTTTAAGCATCGTTTCTCTAAGAACAAGGATTTGCGGAGGGCTAGTATGCTAATTAGTATCGGCTTCTCACTTATGTGATAAGGTAGTCAATCGAGATCACATAGTGGTCGCAAAATTGGCGGTGATCGAAGCAATTTGTGTGTTGGAGAAGTAATTTCCCCCATCATTCTTTGACATAAGTGTTCACTTGTTGGTACACCTATGCAACGAGGTACTTCTTTATGGCCCAATTAGATATCGGTGGATGTATTCATTTGAAAGATTGATGAAAGTTTTTAAAGATTACGTCAAGAATAGACGATACATTGAAGGATCAATTGCAGAGGAATACATCACCATGGAGTCATAAATCTACACTCAGGAATATATGCATGACCTGAGAAGCATGGATGACAGTGATGAGTTCATCGATGAGGGTGGTCATGCGATAGGCAAATGAGTTTACAACATGAACAAGTGGTTCGTTATCTATTTGACACACATGAAGATGTCGAAGATGGAAAAAAGTAAGTTTATATTATTTTAACTTTTACATTATTTTTATTTTTTAAACATGATCAATTTTGTAATACGTTCATCATGATCAATGCAGAATATATGAAGCGTGTGGGAACAATAAAAGACGAAAAATAATGGCACAATCAAATAGCGAATTTAGGCTGTGGTTTTCATACGAGGTAATTGTAATGAAAATGTCTCTTATTAAATGTCATATTACATGAAAGATTTACAACTAATATAATTAATTTATCTATGTTCTCAGCTCTTAAAGATGGGTGATGCGGCAACAAGGCTTGCTCGTGTAGCCACTGGAACCTTGTTCATGGAACAAGTGTACAAAAAGTATCAATTGAACGGTTACTTATTCGGTACAAGGGTGTATGAGGAAAATATAAATGTATAGAACTCGGGCATTTCATACAAGTCTCTTACTTATTTTCGAGCGAGCGCCAAAGATAAAAACCTCGTTGACACTGAAATGACTTACTATGGTGTAATTCAAAATATATTTGAATTAGACTACATAAGATTCAAAGAGGTTGCGCTTTACTTTTACTGGGTAAGAGTTGAGGATAAAAATGCTTGTAAAGTTGATCTTGACACCAATTTGATCATGGTTAACTTGTCCAAGTTAAAGAGCAACGAACACGTGAGCGATGATCCCTTTGTTTGTGCTTGTCAAAAGGTCAAAGAAGTGTTTTACTCAGAGTATATCAACAACTAGCCGTGATCAATCGTCCTTCATGCCCTAAAGCGTCTAAATAGTAGTGTGGATGACTTGACTGATTCTATCGAATATCAATCCATTTTTTATGATAACTCGAATTTGAAACAATTTTTAGATTTATAATACGTATTCCAATTATTTATAATGACCAGTGGGTGTATTATTATAGTGCTTTATTATTATCGGACGATAATTTAATGCTTTTAATTAATTTGTACTTGATCAATTTACTGCTTGTAATAACCACTGTGTATATTCTTCTAGCGAATATGTTATTATTGGATTTTTTGGTCTCTTGGTTAGTGAATTTGTTAATTTGGAATTTAATTAAATTAAGCATTAATTCAATCTCCATGACATGACCCGATATTGAATCAATATTTAGATTTATAATGTCGTTAACTTATATTTTTCTATTGCTTTGTTATTATCCGATTTGAATCAAAATTGGTTTTTTGGTTAGTGAATATGTTAATTTAAATTTTTATCAATTTAAGCATTAATTCAAAGTCCATGAAATGAACCGATATTGAAACAATATTTTTAGATTTATAATGTCGTTAGTGTATTCTTTTAGTGCTTTATTATTATCGAATTTGAATCAAAATTGGCTTTTTGGTTAGTCAATATGTTATTTTGTATTTTAATCAAATTAAGCATTAATTCAAAGTCCATGACATGACCCGATATTGAAGCAATATTTTTAGATTTATAATGTCGTTAACTTGTATTCTTTTAGCGCTTTGTTATTATCGGATTTGAATCAAAATTGGTTTTTTGGTTAGTGAATATGTTAATTTGAATTTTAATCAATATAAGCATTAATTCAAAGTCCATGACATAACCCGATATTGAAACAATATTTTTAGATTCATAATTTTGTTAACTCGTACAATATTCTAATCCATTTGTATTTGACCATTTTCTCATATACATGTTTGTACTAATAATAACAATTTTTATAGAAAATGTCTTTAACAGGGCATCGTGGTAGCAGAGGTGATAAGGGCTCCTTGAGCACTAGGCCCCCAAAATGTGGCAAATTGGGGTCCGTCGTCGATAACAAGACGACGTTACTAGCTAGATCCCTAGAGTTATTGAAGGAGATCATTGGCCCGGGGTACAATGATTGGAGGAAGGTGCCAAATGAGCTCATGATCACCATCTGGGGGGCAATAAAGGTGGTGTATTTATATTTATATTTATATATTTTATAATTTAAATACAACTAACGTTTACTTTCTTTTTGGTTTGTATTTGTTTGACAGGATCAATTCGGCCTTCCCCCACGTGTCCGCAACTCAATGTTAGAACAGTTGGGAGATCAGTATAAGATGTGAAAGAAAAACATGCAGGCACGATAGTTTGGGCAGGCCCAGGAGTCCACCATCCCATTGAAGGAGCCGATCTCATTGGCACGGTGGCAGCAGCTTTGCGACAATGAGATCGAGGATCGAAAATTGACATTTCATCAATCGAGGAGGGCAAACCGGGAAAAAAAGATGGATTTGCGCTACTCCGGGCGAACTTCTTACGCCGAGGTGGAGCACAGGATGGAAAGTTTTTATTTTTCTTTAATTTTAGTTTTATGTTATTCTTGTTTAGCATTACTTTGCGTTACTTACTAATTCAGCATTATTTTATTTCAGGAGGCGGGAAGTGGCCCTGGGGGTAGGACACATAGACCCGATGCCTATGTGGACATCCAGACGAAGAAGGGCAAGGATAAGGAGGTGTCCCTGAGCGTGGCATCCATAATTTTAAGTTATAATTGTTCAATTTTTTTAATTACGCTTTAATTTTTTATTTACTTAATTAACTAATTATGTACTTTTTATCATTTCAGGCAAAGCTTAAGTAAGTGCACGAAAAGAAGTTTGATGCCGACAAGGCATCTTTAACTACAAATGCACTCAGCCAAGTGCTCGAAGTAGATCACAAGGGGAGGACTAGGGGGTGAGCTCTCGGGTGGGTAAGTCGAGGATGATGGGGATAGAGACGAGCAACATTGGGTTGGCTCGTAAGGTGGACAACCATGACGATAAGCTATCAAGGTTGGAGGCGACGAACCTAGATATGTACGCCTTCAGGAAGCGTCAATATAGGTCCACCTCCGATAAGGACAAGGGAAAGGGCAAAGGGAAGGGTGTAATACCCCGTATTTTTATGACTTTTAAATTTTGGGATTTATTAAATTTAAATTGAGATATTAATTTAATATTAATTCGGAAATTATTTTAAATATTTACTAGCGTGATGAGAGTTAGTAATTATTGAGAATTTGTTGAACATTACTTAGTGGATAAAGTAATATGTATAATCGAATTTACTAAATTATCATGAGTGTATAATTTGATAATTATGGAAGTTAAATTGGGACGCGCCTGTGTCGTGTCGGGATTAAATTATTAGTATTAAAAGTGAATGAATTATAAGTCATCCGAATGGTCATTTCGTGTGCGTAAATGTGTTCGGAAGGGTCTAGATAGTCAAAATAATGTATCCGGGGGTTTAGTTTGGGTCTCCGGACGTTTTTAAGCCTAATTGACATCCTGAGAGGGTATTATGAACATTTTGTATTTTTGGGCAATTAAACCCACGAATTTCCCAAGGTTATATCAGCCTTTAGGAGTTGTCCTCTAGGGTTAACAAGAGCAAAATCAAAGAACGGCCATTAGAGAAGAAGTGGGAAAGCTTCCCAAGCAATTCAAGGCCGAAAACTCAACCGTTTGCACCGCCCCCACTACCGAGTCGTAGATCGCGTGACGGGGAATGCAACCGTACCACTTTCTTCCACAAATCAGAAACTCAATTTCCAGGAAAGTATCTATCTTGCTTTATTTTTAGTTAATGTCTCAATCATGTTGGTCTAGGGTTGTTTAGAACTTATTTCATGAAAGAAAGTATAGTTTTGAGACTTAAAATCACATGTTATAGAAGAAGTAATCATATTCTGGATATCTAAATCGCATGTAGAGGATAAACCACGGATTTGTATGGATTTAGAAGTAGGTATTATGGAAAAGAATTTGAAGGATTGAAAGAAAAATAAAAAATTAAGGTTCTTGATGTTTAAGAGGATTTTACCCATTAAATTGTTGTAATTGATGAATTGGGACATATTTTACATAGAAAATTATATGTTCTGGTATATCGTACTTGTAGTGACATTTTTTGGGAGTTTGGGAATAATATATGGAGATTTGATGGAGGTTGGAGAGGCAAACCCGTAATTGGGTTAATGCAATTTTTGTCATAACTGCTTGATCGATCGATCGACCCCCTTACATCGATCGATCGACCCCTCCTGGAAAACTGCATATTTTTCTTCTGTTTGTTTAAGAAGTTTAAAATGTGTAGTAACCTTTGATTATTATTGTGGGAGCCTAATGGGATATAAATAGGACCAGTAGGGTCTAGGTAAACTCCGTTGAGTGAGAATTTAATGTAAGATGAAATTAAGGGTTAACGGGGAGTTATTCACACATATGAAATCATGCGTACATTTAATAAAAGGTCGAGACTTATAAGGAAGTGAGACTAGAAGGTAAGTGAGAGTGCCTACTGAAATTCTACTTAGGGAGTTAGAATACTTCGAGAGACGAGAATTAGGTGTGGAGTAACTTATATATATGAGAATAAAAGTGGCAAATCCATTATGCGAGATAATCAAGTAAAAATATGCTAAGAGAGGATAAATATAATTATGGGTCGTGAACGCACCTAATTTAGAAATGTGGATATTTATATATATATACATATATATACACATATATATGACTGTGTGATTGTGCATATATTATATATCTGTAAAAATCATACTCGGTTGGGCCTTTATAGGGGATATTGACTCGTACCCTAGAACATAGGATTCCTTGGTACAGGCTATCTGATTGATAGTCAGATGGTCCTAAGAGACGTGAGGGTATGTACTGACCTCTTAGTGACTTGGAACTATGCTTCGCCTCCATTCGTATGTGTTTTATGTTTATACAGTTCGAGAGTGATTCCGAACTAGTATTTCCCTTAATATGTGAAATACGGGGACTTGATAGTAGAGTATGCCAGCACCATAGATTTTATGCGGGGTACCGAATGTATATATATATATATTATGTGAGTGGTTAATATATATATATATATATATACTTATGTATGAGAGCTTCCTACTGTGCATAAAAGTAGTTAAGTAATGAATAATTACTCCAACTTTATTATAAGTATTTGGAAATTTTGTGACCTCACTGAGTTATTTCAAATAAGTAAGATATATGAGAAGATTAATTTTCAGAATTTATTTATATTGCCCGTAGTATATGATGGACTGAAACCTTATGGGGAAAATTAAGTTAAAATAAGCTTATGGGATTAAATAGTGCGGTAGGCGTGCACTCTAGATGAGAGGTGAGAATTTCTCAAGAGAGTGTCGAATACTAACATGGTTGTTACATTAGCCGGTAAGCATTTTAAATACTTGCTAAACTAATTTTAAATTATTTTACACTAGGGCTCTGACCCGTTTCCTATTATTTCTTCTCTCTTGTATATATATATATATATGTATATATTACAGGTGCCCAGCCACAGGTGCGTCATGCTTTGATTCTTTGGACCGGACGCGCTGCAGCTGATGTGAGAGTTGCAGACTATTGCTTAGACGACCTCATTATTGATTCTACTATTTTTAGTTCTTATTAGTTAGGTCATGCGTCTCCCTTTTCTCTATTCAGTTTGGATTGTTGTCAGAGATTTACATTCCATTATATTTCCATTAGTTGGTACTCCTTGGGATTTAATTACTGTCAGGATGGTTTTATTTATATAAACTGGTTTGGTTTATATGGATGAATCTAATTCTTGTGTGTTATTATCCATCTTTAATATGCCAGAGTTCTTAAATTGTTGGTTATTTGAAAAGGTTTTCATATTCGTATTTAATAAAATTGGAATAAGGTTTTAAAATTATTTTGACCCTTAGCTTAATTATTTAGGGTGTTTAAATTGGAAATTTTATTTTGCGACAGTGATGCTAAGAATGAACCAACCATTCACCTTGATTTTTAATTTAATAAAGGACTGATCACCCGGTATATAATTAGGCGGTGTGTCACAGGTGGTATCAGAGCATCAGGTTCTAGTGTATTTTAGGATCGGTACGACTTATTTCTCTTCCAGATTAGCGTCTTTGATATAGAGCCCTATTTTAGTACTGTTGTAATCTAGTGTTTATGCTTACGTCTTCAACTATTCGAGATTTGTTAATAACTGTAGACTAATAAACTTCATTCTCGTTTCAGATGCCTCCGAGACGCGCACCCCGAGACAGGGATGCCCAGATAGAGCAGCCTGTAGCTCCGACACAGGGGGTGATGAACGCAACTGAGGTAGCCGCTATTATTGCTCAGGCGGTGAATGCCGCATTAGCGGTAGTGCAGCAGGCTCCACCCCAGTGTCAAGCAGTGGTGCCAGTACCAACACAACTACCATCTTCATGGGAGCGGGTTAGGGATGCCCTTCATAAGGCGTATCCCTCGAAGTTCTCGAGTAGTTCGGACATTGTAGTCGCCAGCCAATGGAAGAAAGATATCCAGAGGCATCTACACATGTATGAGTGCACTGACATGCAGAGATAGTTTTTACCTTCCTTCAAGCTAGTGGGGGCCACTTTGCAGTGGTGGGAGTCCACCACCACATTGGAGGAGAGGGACAACATCATGATTCAGTCGTTCTAGGCGCAGTTTGACGGTAAGCACTTCCCATCCGTCGTGCAGACTAAGATGAGGTGAAAGTTACTGAATTTGAAGAAGGAGAATATGACTGTAGATGAGTAAGAGGAGGAGTTCACTAGACTTCTCACTATAGTGCCAGACGAGGCACCCATAGAGGGGAAGAAGATACTGTTGTTCGTAGATGGATTGGCCTGGAGGATCCGTCAGCACCTCATAGGAAATCTATCATTGAGTACCTACACTGATGTACTCAACGCTGCTTTATTGAACTGTCAGGATCACCGCTTCCATCTGTAGGGGAGAAAATGATCAGGAGAGTCTAGCCAGCAGGGCAGGACAGGGGGAAGTAGTACTGGTAGGGCACCAGCAGCCCAGGGACAGACTCGTCACAATGAGCAGAGTTCCCATCAGGGGGACCCTGCCAAGCGGTTCCGATCAGGTGACTCCAGATAGGGATTTGAGAGATTTAGGCAGGGCCAGTCTAATCATCATGGCCAATGAGGCCAACACCATTAGTAGCAGGTCCATCAGGGCCAGTGGAGGGGTGGTAACGACCAACAGGGTTGTGGTCAGCAGGGACAGAGAGGAGGTAACTTCAGGGGACGATGTTTTGGATGTGGAAATAATGGACATAGGCATTAGGATTGCCCAGAGGGAGATAGGGCCCCACAGTAGCAGGGTGCCCGTAATGAGCCGCAGAGGCCACTCTTTCTAGCCGCCCTCCCAATGCCAGCTCAGATGCTAGCCCTACCAGCCATCTTAGGAGCTCCAGTTCAGCAGGGGCAGTTACAGTATGGACGTGTCTATAACGTCCACCAGACAGCATCACCTTAGGCACCACCCGCGATTGAGGGTACATTTCCTATCCATGGCACTATGGGTCAGGTTCTATTTGATACTAAGGCATCACACTGTTTTATAGATACTCATTTTATGAAGGCCATAGGGTTATTAGACACATCAGAGAGCACTGTAACATGTGTAGACTCACCATTGGGGAATGGGTCTTTGATTTTCTTTATATGTCGGGGTGTGGGAGTAGAGATTGGTAGTTTGATTTTACCAGCAGACATGCTAGTTTTACAGATGCATGAGCACAATTTTATTCTTGGCATGGATTGGCTCGCTGCGTACATAGCCATGATATATTATTTCGGTGGGAGTATCATCTTTGCTATTCTGGGCCAGGAGATGTTTTTGGTGGTGATGCCTCGCCCAGAGGGAGGCTCTTCCACCCATTTGTACTACATAGAGGAGGATACCTCTAAGGAGGTCGTGATTCCCTTAGATTCGATCCCAGTCATTCTTGAGTATTCTGATGTATTTTAGGAGATACCGGGCCTACCCCCAGTCGAGAGATAGATTTCATCATAGACTTGATGTCGGATACTCCACCGATAGCACGTGTGCCATAGCTTATGGCACCAGTGGAAATGAGGGAGTTACGGGATCATATAGAGTAGCTGTTAGGTCAGGGCTTCATCCGTAGGAGCACCTCACCTTGGTGCGCTCCAGTGTTGTTTGTGAAGAAGAGAGATGGTTCACTGAGGTTATGCGTGGACTACCGAGAGTTGAACAAGGTCATGATATAGAATAAATATTCGTTGCCTCGAATCGATGACCTGTTCGACCAGCTGAGAGGAGCAACCTTCTTTTCGAAGATAGATTTGAGATCGGGATACCATCATCTATGGATTAGGGAGTAGGATGTGTCAAAGACTGCTTTCTTGACGAGATATGGGTCCTATGAGTTCAAGGTTATGCCATTTGGGCTGACAAAATGCCCCAGCCGTATTTATGGACTTGATGAATCGAGTGTTCAGAGAGTTCTTGGATTAGTTTGTCATCGTCATCATAGATGACATCCTGATATATTCACACACTGAGGAGGAGCATGCCGAGCACTTGAGATAGGTTCTTCAGACTCTACTTAAGTATGAGAAGTGCGGATTCTGGTTACGGGAGGTACAGTTTTTGGGGCATGTTGTGTCATAATTGGGAATATCTATTAACCCGAGCAAAGTGTCGGCAGTGAGGGAGTGGGGATAGCTCACGACACCGATGGAAGTGCATAGTTTCTTGGGGTTAGTCAGGTATTACAGGAGATTCATTCGAGGTTTCTCGAAGATAGCGGGTCCGTTGATGAATCTGACTCGTAAGGGGGTACCGTATGTTTGGGATGATGCTTGTCAATTGGTCTTCGATGAGCTGAAAGATAAGTTGACTTCGGCGCCAGTTCTTGCATTGCCCAAGTCGGGAGTGGAGTATGTGGTTTATACTGACGCCTCTTTACGGGGACTCGGGGGTGTACTTCAGCAGGAAGAGAAGGCCATAACTTTTGCTTCCTGCAAGATTAAGCCTCACGAAAGGAATTACCCTACCCATGACCTAGAACTAGTAGCGGTCGTTTTTGCATTGAGGATTTGGAGGCATTACTTGTTGGGGGAGAAGTTTCACTTGTTCACAGACCACAAGTCACTGCAGTACCTATTCACTCAGCGAGAGCTGAATATGCATCAGCGCAGGTGGTTGGTGTTTATGAAAGACTACAAATTCGAGATACAGTACCATCCGAGAAAGGTTAACGTGGTTGCTGATGCGTTAAGCCATAGACTGAAGGGCGATGTAGAGGACATATGGATAGCAAAGTGGAAAGATTTGGGTCACCAAGATGCGATAGCCCATTCCTTTATATCTATCATGACAGTCACACCAAAGATTATTACGAGGGTGATACAGGCACAGTCAGCGGATACGTTTTGTCAGGAGAAGATTGTACGACTCTTAGCTGAGGGTGCTGAGTCCTACACAGTAAGTTATGATGGATGTTTGAGGTTTAATGGGAGATTGGTGGTCCGAGAGGAAGAAGACTTACGTCATGCAGTGATGACACAGTCTCACGGGTCCAAATTTGCGATACATCCTGGAGGAGATAAGATGTACCAGGATATGAGGAGGCAGTACTGGTGGAGCGGGATGAAGAAGATCATTGATAAGTTCGTGTCCAAGTGTTCTACTTGCTAGATGGTAAAGGTAGACCACCAGAGATCGTCGGGGTTACTTCATCCATTGGAGATACCTACGTGGAAGTGGGAGAGTATTTCCATGGATTTCATTACTGAAATTCCTACATCACAGCGGGATCACGACTTCATATGGGTTATAGTGGATCGGTTGACCAAGGTGGCTCTTTTTCTGTCATTACGGACAGACTATACCATGAGCCAGTATGCACAGTTGTTCATTGCCAAGGTTGTTAGGCTACATGGGGTGCCCCTGGATATTGTGTCTGATAGAGACAAGATTTTCGTGTCGCGCTTCTGGGAGAGCTTTCAGGAGGCCATGGGTACAGAGTTAAGATTGAGTTCAGCTTATCACCCACAAACAGATGGAAAAATAGAGCGTACCAATCAGATGTTGGAGGATATGCTAAGCATGTGTGTCCTTGATTTTGGTGGAGGATGGGAGCCGTATCTTCCACTGGTGGAGTTTGCTTACAATAATTCCTATCAGTTCATGATCGGTATGGCTCCGTTTGAGGCATTGTATGGTAGGCCTTGTCATTCTCCCGCTTATTGTCTAGAAGTGGGGGAGAACAAATTGCTCAGACCTGAGGTGGTTCAGGAAACTTCAGCTAGGATTGAGCTCATCAGGAGTCGCATTCGGGTGGCACAGGACAAACAGAAGAGCTGCGCTAATGCGAAGCGGTTCTTTCGAGAATTTAGCATTGGGGACCAAGTATTACCGCGGGTATCTCCTATAAGAGGAGTAATGAGGTTTGGAAAGAAAGGGAAGTTGGCTCTGAGGTACGTGGGACCATTTCCCATTATCGAGAGGATTGAGCCGGTGGCATACAGGTTGGGGTTGCCAGATCATTTGCATCGCATCCACGATGTGTTCCACATATCGTCGCTGAGACGATACCTTCGGGATGACATGGCCCATACTCACATCGCGATAGAGGAGATTGATTTACAGCCCGACAGCTCTTACAAGGAGAGACCAGTGGCTATCCTAGACCATAGCGAGAGGAAATTAAGGTCGAAGGTAGTTCCACTTGTACGGGTCCAGTGGGAGCATCATAATGTGGAGGAATCCACTTGGGAGCGTGAGGCAGATATGCGCGAGAAATACCAAGACTTATTTTTACAAGGTATGCCCTATTTTTCAAATTTCGGGACGAAATTCCGTTATTAGGGGGGAAGTATGTAATACCCCGTATTTTTATGACTTTTAAATTTGGGGATTTATTAAATTTAAATTGAGATATTAATTTAATATTAATCCAAAAATTATTTTAAATATTTACTAGCGTGATGAGAGTTGGTAATTATTGGGAATTTGTTGAACATTACTTAGTGGATAAAGTAATATGTATAATTGAATTTACTAAATTATCATGAGTGTATAATTTGATAATTATGGAAGTTAAATCGGGACGCGCCTGTGTCGTGTCGGGATTAAATTATTAGTATTAAAAGTGAATGAATTATAAGTCGCCCGAATGGTCATTTCGAGTGCGCCAATGTGTCTGAAAGGGCCGAGATAGTCAAAATAATGTATCCGAGGGTTTAGTTTGGGTCTCAGGGCATTTTTAAGCCTAATTGGCTTCCCGGGAGGGTATTATGGACATTTCGTATTTTTGGGCAATTAAACCCACGGATTTCCCATGGTTATATCAGCATTTAGGAGTTGTCCTCTAGGTTTAACAAGAGCAAAATCAAAGAACGGCCATTAAAGAAGAAGTGAAAAAGCTTCCCAAGCAATTCAAGGTCGAAAACTCAACCGTTTGCACCGCCACCACCACCGAGTCGTAGATCGCGCGACGGGGAACACACCCGTACCACTTTCTTCCACAAATCAGAAACTCAATTTCCAGGGAAGTATCTGTCTTGCTTTATTTTTAGTTAATGTCTCAATCATGTTAGTCTAGCATTGTTTAGAACTTGTTTCATGAAAGAAAGTATAGTTTTGAGACTTAAAATCACATGTTATAGAAAAAGTAATCATATTTTGGATGTCTAAATCGCATGTAGAGGATAAACCACGAATTTTGTATGGTTTTAGAAGTAGGAATTCTGAAAAAGAATTGGAAGAATTGAAAGAAAAAGAGAAAATTACGGTTCTTGATGTTTAGGAGAATTTTACCCATTAAATTGTTGTAATTGATGAATTGAGACATATTTTACGTAGAAAATTATGTGTTCTGGTATATAGTACTTGTAGTGACTTTGTTAGGAGTTTGGTAATAATATATGGAGATTTGGTGGAGGTTGGAGAGGCAAACTCGTAACTGGGTTGATGCAGTTTTCATCATAACTGCTTGATCGATCGATCGACCCAAGAACATCGATCGATCGACCCCCTTACATCGATAGATCGACCCCTCCTTGAAAACTGCATATTTTTCTTCTGTTGGTTTAAGCTGATTAAAATGTGTAGTAACCCTTGATTATTATTGTGGGAGCCTAATGGGATATGAATAGGACCAGTAGGGTCTAGGTAAACTCCGTTGAGTGAGAATTTAATGTAAGATGAAATTAAGGGTTAACGGGGAGTTATTCACACATATGAAATCATGCGTACGTTTAATAAAAGGTCGAGACTTGTAAGGAAGTGAGACTAGAAGGTAAGTGAGAGTGCCTACTGAAATTCTACTTAGGGAGTTAGAATACTCCGAGAGACGAGAAGTAGGCGTGGAGTAACTTATATATATATATATGAGAATAAAAGTGGCAAATCCGTTATGCGAGATAATCAAGTAAAAATGTGCTAAGAGCGGATAAATATAATTATGGGTCGTGAACGCACCTAATTTTGAAATGTGGATATATATATATATATATATAAATGTGTGATTGTGCATACATTATATATCTGTAAAAATCATACTCGGGCTACTTGCTATCACGGGAGTTTCCGCGTCGGGACGGTCTTATCTCGATTGGGCCTTTGTGGGGGATATTTACTTGTACCCTAGAACATAGGATTCCTTGGTACAGGCTATCTGTTTGATAGTCAGACGGTCCTAAGAGATGTGAGGGTATGTGCTGACCTCTTAGTGACTTGGAACTATGCTTATCCTCCATTTGTATGTATTTTATGTTAATAAAGTTTGAGAGTGATTCCGAACTAGTATTTCCCTTAATATGTGAAATACGGGGACTTGATAGCAGAGTATGCCAGCACGATAGATTTTATGTGGGGTGCCGAATGTGTATATATTATATGAGTGGTTAATATATATATACACTTATGTATGAGAGCTTCCTACTGTGCATAAAAGTAGTTAAGTAATGAATAATTACTCCAACTTTATTATAAGTATTTGAAAATTTTGTGACCTCACTGAGTTATTTCAAATAAGTAAGATATATGAGAAGCTTAATTTTTGGAATTTATTTATATTATCCATAGTATATGACTGAATGAAACCTTATGGTGGAAATTAAGTTAAAATAACCTTTTGGGATTAAATAGTGTGGTAGGCGTGCACTCTAGATGATAGGTGAGAATTTCTCAAGAGAGTGTCGCATACTAACATGGTTGTTACATTAGCCGGTAAGTATTTTAAATACTTGCTAAACTATTTTTAAACTGTTTTACACTGGGGCTCTGACCCGTTTCCTGTTATTTCTTCTCTCTTGTATATATATATATATATATATATATATATTACAGGTGCCCAGTCATAGGGGCGCCATGCTTTGATTTTTTGGACCGGACGCGCTGCAGCTGATGTGGGAGTTGCAGACTATTGCTTAGACGACCTCATTATTGATTCTACTAATTTTAGTTCTTATTAGTTAGGGCCTGCATCGCCCGTTTCTCTATTCTGTTTGGATTATTTTAAGAGATTTACGTTCCTTTTTATTTCCATTAGTTGATACTCCTTGGGATTTAATTACTGTAAGGATGGTTTTATTTATAGTTTAAACTGGTTTGGTTTATATGGATGAATCTAATTCTTGTGTGTTATTATCCATCTTTAATATGTCAGAGTTATTAAATTGTTGGTTATTTGAAAAGGTTTTCATATTCAGATTTAATAAAATTGGAATAAGGTTTTAAATTGTTTTGACCCTTAGCTTAATTATTTAGGGTGTTTAAATTGGAAATTTTATTTTGTGATAGTGATGCTAAGAATGAACCACCCATTCACCTTGATTTTTAATTTAATAAAGGACTGATCACCCGGTATTTAATTGGGCGGGGTGTCACAAAGGGGAATTAGGTAGACGAGGACGCCACCGCTACCTCGCCAATACGCACGGACTCGCCGCCCTTATATGATCCATTTCACAGCTTGACCCCCGTCGAACGACCTATGTCAACAATCGATTGGCTGAGCGTGTTTTTAATTGGCGTATTTGGGGGCACGCCAATAGCGAGGGTGTTGGGAGACCTGGCACCCTCTTAGGTATGGTGGTTCATGGACGTGTCATGCAAAACTTTGAGGCAAAGGTTCTCATCACGCATATTTTGACCAGGAAGGAGAATGCACCTTTGTGGTTGGAAGATCAATGCAACGTTTGGTGAATTGATGGGTGTCTCAATTCATATATTGTGTGGCATTCCTCCCTCCTCCAATCTCCTGTAGACCATACTCTATGAAATTATTTGTATTTATTTTATTTGTATATTGGATATTATTTGTATTTTTTTATTTAGTTATGGATATTCAAATGTTGGTTTGGTTTTTGTAATGGATATTTGTATTTATTTATGTTGGTTATTGAATATTGAATGTTGCTTGATATATATGTTATTTGGACAGGTTAAAATTTGCTATAACAGAAACAAATATACTGCTGGGTAGTGGCAGTGGCCATACTACCCAAAAGTTTTAGTTTTAAAATCCGCTCAGATTTGTCATGGACTTTGACCATGACAAGTCTGTGGCAAAGGAAACTTGTCATGGACTTGTCACGAAAAAAGACCGTGACAAGTTGTTAGATTTGTCATAGACTTTTCACGGTCAAAGTCCGTGACAAACTTGTAACTATCAAAGTTCAGGATAAGTCCATGACAAATCTAACAACTTGTCACGGTATTTGATAGTGACAAGTCCGTGATAAATGCCTTTGTCACCCCAAACTTGTCATGGTAAAAAACCATGACAAGTTTGACTATCAAGGTTTTTGATCGTGACAAGTTGACCATTTTGGCATAGTGACTAATCTACAATCATGGGGTAATTGTTAATTTTGCAATTACAAATGAAATTATGGAGGAATTATGAATCATTATTGTTGATACCAAATTTAATCTGCTGACGTGGACCCATCACTTGAAGACACGTGTCTTCTAACGTGGTAATTATAAATACTTCTATCGATCAACTTATTGCCACCGAGCTACTCAAGCGCCATGAGCAACTCATACATTCTGAACAGCTCAAGCGTATCAACCATCTAAAGTCCCCCTAGTAACTCATACATGCCGAGCTACTTAGGCGGTCCGAGCAGCTTAGGCGGTCCGAGCTACATAGCGTACAGAGCACTCCAATCAGGATAATCAAGGAGACGACTGCGCATTAAATGCTCATTATAATCATACAGATGTACATGTCTACTAGATAACAGCGCATTGTCCTTTCATTTGTACAGCCTCAAGGCTATAAATACATTGTAACCTCCTCATTAGAGGGGGACTCAGAATTTCTTGGTAAACCCATTATCGAGAATTCCAAGCTAATAGTCAGTAATAACAAAAACAGTGAACATAGGCCATTATTTCAAGGTTGAACCCTTTAAAAATCTTTTGTCTCATTTATTTTATCTGTGATTGATTAATTAGAGATAATTTCATTTTTCACATCAACAGATTGGCGCCGTCTGTGGGAAACGACTGTAATTATCGTTTTTCACCAAAATAATTCATCACCAATGGCTGATCATCCGGAATCCAGCAATCGAAATGCTGGGATCCCTCCAAATTCTCCATTTACTCCTCCAAATGTCCAAGATCTGGCCGGTATAATGGCTAATTTGGCCTAGGGCCAGATGTCCATGCAAGAGACCATGCGACAACTCATGCAAACTATCCAGGGTGGAGAGTCGGCCCAGTCAGGACAACGAAGCATTCAGAGAAATACCTGGTTACCTTCTTCACGAACTAGGCGAACGTTATTCCCAGAGGAATCTCAATCTAGACGCACCGAATCATATCGTACCGAGAGATCTAACGATCCTTCTTATCAACCTTGTCGGACTTCCTCAGTACAAGCAACAGACTCTCAGCGAAACATCACTCTCTCCAGAAAGAACTAGTGCTCTAGAAAGATTGAGTAGAATCTCTCCTTCTGATCGTTTGGGTCCTAGGAGGAATAGAAGCCCTCCTAGGATCACGTCGAGGAACTCTCCACGACCATCCGACCTAAGGGAAGGCTCTTCCCAATCACAACCAACTACTCGTAATGAAAGATCCCAAGATGAAAATTCAACGAGATTAATTGCTCGAACCAATAGGACCGAGAAAGGAAATGATGCATGGAAGGGCTCTATTCAGAGGTTGGAAGATAGATTAGGGAAAATGGCTAAGGCCAAGAATCCTTTACAAAGGACCTTTGTTTAAGGGACACCCTTTGTACAAGCGATTGTGGATTTTCCAACACCATCAAAATTCAAAGCTCCAATGGTAACGCCTAAATATGATGGAAAAACTGACCCTGTCCTTCACATAGAATAATACCAAGCTGCTTTCGATATCTATGTAGTTCCAGATGATATGAGATGCAGGGCATTTTCAGGAACTCTTATCGGATCTTCTCAAATATGGTATAATAATCTTCCTCGGGGAAAGATCGCGACTTTCTTTTAATTGGCAGAGCTCTTTATTGGGAACTTCTGTTTTGAAGCAAAACTAGTCAAATGAGTAGCATACTTATTGAGTGTTAGACAAAAGGCAGGTGAAAGCAATAGGGATTACATTACTCGTTTCAATAACGAGAAACTCGAAGAATTGATTACGAGGAGAAGACAACAATTACTGCTCTGATGAGTGGACTGTTTCCAGATAAATTATACTACACTCTAGCCAAAGACCCGCCTAGAACCATGGCAGAACTAATGGCAAAGGCAACCAAGATTATGAACGTCGAGGAAGCTATGGCTGCGAAGAAGAATATGGACACTAAGGAGACCAAAGTTGAGGCAGATAAGGTTGAGAAGAAAGAGGAAAAGAATAATGGTGGAAACAGGCAATTAAAAGCAAAGCAAGCATTGGAATAGTTGAAGAAATTTGGAAACTATACTCCTTTGAAGGTAGACATAAACCACATTCTGGAAGAGATCAAGAATAGCGAGGAGCTAAACTGGCCTGAAAAAATGAAGGCAGATCCTGACAAGAGGAATAAATCCAAATATTACGAGTTCCATAAGGACCATGGTCATACGACCAAAAACTGCATAGCTCTCCAGAATGAAATTGAAGAGCTCATCAGGCGAGGAAAATTGACCAAGTATGTGGATCGAGGAAATGGTGGAAAGAGCAACGACTGAGCAATGCAGAGGTCTAGATCTCCTCGTCGAGCAAAAGAAGATAAGAAGAGAAGTCATGAAGAAGACTCGGATGATGACCAGGACGACCCCGATCTCCCCAAAGGATAAAAACAGCCAGAACGCGAGGTATTTTCAATCCATTTTGGATCATTTAAATGTAATGTTATTACAGGTGGAGATGCAGGAGGTTGAGATATAACTGTAGAGAGAAAATATTACCTCAATGAAGCTCAAGCTTGTTCGTACATTCAGCGAATAAATCTAGCTGAAGATGATCACCCGAGGAAGGTGAACAAGGACAAACTGGTCATTGGTTTCTCTAAGAACGACCTGGCAGGTGTACTATATCCTCATGATGACCCATTGGTAATCAAGATGAGAATGAAGGAAGTGGTGATTTCACGAGTACTGGTGGATAATGGTAGCTCAGTAAATATCATGTTCTATCCATGCTTTGACAGTTTGAATTTGAAGTTAGCCCAGTTGGAGCCATATCATAGGCCCCTCCTTGGTTTTACTGGCGAGAAGGTTTTTCCACTTGGGACGATCAAGTTGGATATGTTTATCGGTACCTAGCCTGCTTGTCGAACAAAAAGATTACGCTTTTTTATCATGGATAAAAACGTCCAATCAGCTTACAATATCATCATGGGAAGAGTAGGTCTAAAGAAGTTCGAAGTAGTACCATCTACTGTGCATCAATGTTTAAAATCCCCAACCAATTTTGGGGTGGGAGTTGTGAAAGGCGACCAGAAAGTAGCTCGGGAATGCTACTATTCATCTGCTGAACGGGAGGAATATGAAGAATCTAGACAGAAGACTATCACCTATCAAGTGGATGAGATAGGAGATACAGAGATTGAAACATTAGATCCTAGAGATGAGTCTCAACTCGTGAAGGGACAGGTTATGGAGGTTACTAAAAATATCATTCTGGACGATGAGCATCCAGAACGAACAACTCAAATTGGTACATCCTTGGATGTATCGATAAAATAGGAATTGATAGCATTCCTAAGGCGAAGAAAGCAAACTTTTACATCAAGTCACGAAGATATGTCAGGGATTGACCCGAACTTCTTGTGTCACGAGCTCAATGTGAACAAGGAAATTAAGCCAGTGAAGCAGTGAAGAAGAGTGTTCAGTCCTGAGAAGAATCAAACCATATAGGAAGAAGTAGAGAAGCTACAAAAAGCCTCTTTCATTGAGGATGTCAAATATCCTGACTGGCTAGCAAATGTGGTGATGGTAAAGAAGAAAAATAACAAGTGGAGGATGTGTGTAGACTTCACCGACCTTAACAAGGCATGCCCAAAGGATCATTTTCCTTTGCCCCGAATTGATCAACTAGTGGATGCTACCTCGGGGCACGAACTATTAAGTTTCATGGATGCTTATTCTGGTTATAACCAGATTAAAATGAAACCTGAAGACAGGGAGAGTACCTCTTTTATCACCCCAAGGGGAACTTATTGTTATAATGTTATGCCTTTTGGACTTAAAAATGCAGGTGCAATATATCAGCGGTTGATGAATAAGGTGTTCGCAGAGCAAATCAGTCATAACATGGAGGTTTATGTTGATGCATGCTTACGAAGAGCAAGAAAGCTGCTAATCATGTAGTTGACTTAGGTCAGACCTTTGATCAACTAGAGAAATATCAAATGAAGCTGAATCCTACCAAATGCATATTCGGAGTACGAGAAGGCATGTTTCTCGAGTATATTTTTAATTAACAAGGTATTGAAGCGACCCCTGAAAAGATCAAGGCTCTATTGGGGCTACGATCTCCAACGACGAAAAAGGAAGTGCAAAGTCTCACAGGGCAAGTTGCAGCACTTAATAGATTTGTGCACGAGCAACTGATAGATGTCTCCCATTCTTCAAAACACTCCGAAAAACGTTTGAATGGAATGATGAATGCGAGAATGCCTTTCAAAAATTGAAGAAATACCTGGGAGCACCTCCATTGTTGTCCAGACTAGTGAAGGGAGAAAGATTATACTTGTATCTGGTAGTATCAGAGAATGTAGTTAGCTCGGCATTAATCAGATTGGAGAATGGAGTGCAAAAACCAGTCTATTATACCAGTAAAGCTTTTCGAGGAGCACAATCAGATATCCAAGACTGGAAAAGTTGGCACTAGCACTGATTGAGGCAAGCAGAAGGATGAGGCCATACTTCCAAGATCATACCATAGTTGTGTATACTGATATGCCGTTAAGGCAAGCTCTTCATAAACCAATAAAATTAGGAAGATTGATGTACTGGGCAGTAGAACTTGGTGAATATGACATAGTTTATGAGCCTAGATCGTCGCTTAAAGGGCAGGCAGTGGCAGATTTTATCGCAGAGTTCACCTATCCTAACACCTCCGAAGAGCAGAAATTAAATACCGACCAGCCTGTGGATGTTACAGGATCATCAAATTTAAACCCCGACTAATTTAAGTCAGTTGATGAGAAAGAGAAGATGGTCGACGAGCAGCAAGAAGTGCTAGAGGAGGACATAAAGAAGCAATAAATATTCCACCGAGGAAATCTGTCCGATCAAAAATTTGATGATGAAGTACCTATATGGAATCTATATGTGGACGGCTCATCTTGCACTACAGGCAGTGGAGCAGGGATTGTTTTAAACAGCCCGGATGAGATCGATGTGGAGTATGCTCTGCACTTTCAATTTAAGGCTTCTAATAATGAAGCTGAATATGAAGCTATGATTGTAGGTATTATTTTGGCAAAAACCATGAAGGCAGAGCAGGTCATTATATTCAGTGACTCACAGTTGATCGTAAATCAAATACGGGGGGTATATGCAACAAAAGGAGAATTAATAATCAAGTATCATGCGAAGGTAATGGAGGTTGTATCGAGTCTTAATGCCGTATAATTGATTAGAATACCGAGATCGAAGAGCGCAAGAGAAGATGCACTAGCTCGGTTAGCATCAGCCACACGCACCGAGCTAAGAAGAACAATCCCAATAGAAATCCTAGCTGATCGGAGCATAAACGAGGATCTAATGATGAATTTTATTGCCCTTGATTTAGGACCATCTTGGATGGACCCCATTAGGGCCTACATTGAAGAGGGGGCTCTGTCGACTGATAAACTCGCAGCCAAGAAATTAAAGTTTAAAGCTGCTCGTTATGTATTGACCAATGGCATTTTATATAGACGAAGAATTGTAGTGGGGTTACAAAGATGTGTCCACCCCCCCGAGGTGAAAAATTTGATCGAAGAAGTCCATGAAGGGTCTTGTGGAGCCCATGTGGCAGGTCGGACGCTTTTGCAAAGAATAACAACACATGAATATTATTGATCGACGATGAGAGCTGATTGTACATCTTACACAAAGAAGTGTGATAAATGCCAACGCTTCTCTTCTATCCGAAGAACTCCCCAAGCATTATTAACACCCATCACGTCCCCTTGACCATTTGCTATATGGGGAATAGACTTGGTCGGGCCACTTCCAACGACCAGGGGAAGATTTAAATATCTCGTGGTCGTTGTGGATTACTTTACTAAATGGGTGGAAGCTGAGCCTCTTATTGATATGACATATGACAAGGTGTATCAATTTATTTGGAAGAATATCATTTGTAGATATGGTCTTCCCCATGCATTCATCATAGATCATGGAACTCAGTTTGACAACGAGGAGTTTGTTGCATATTGTCATTAGACAAACATATTGAAGACCCACTCTGCACCAGGCCATCCCCAGAGTAATGGACAAACTGAGGTGACGAACAGAACGCTACTGAATGGTTTAAAAAAATAACTGGATGATACAAAGGAAAATTGGATTAACGAGCTATATTATGTGATGTGGGCTTATCGTACTACATCGCGAGCAGCAACAAGAGAATCTCCATACATGCTGGCATTTGGAAGTGAAGCTGTTATACCTGCTAAGTTGGGCCTACCCACACACAGAGTGATGAATTTCAATTCTCCTATCAGTGACTTGAAGAGGCAATTAGATCTAGATATGCTCGAAGAAGTGAGAGAATAAGAAGCAATCAGGAATGCTGCATACCAACAACGAACAACTCTGTTTTACAACAAGAGGGTAAAGAAGTGTGATTTGAAGGAAGGAGACTATGTGCTGAAGAAAGTAATTCAAAAGCACAACAAACTGGAAGCTAACTGGCATGGACCGTACAGAGTAACAGAAGTTGTTCGACCAGGGACATACAGGATTGAAACCTTGGAGGGAGAAGAATTTAAGAATACATGGAATGCAGAGCATCTATGCAAGTATTATCAGTAGTTGGGATTCCTATGTAAATGCAGTTTTCTTCAGTATGAATAAAGT
The DNA here is from genome assembly GCA_949130495.1 of Sambucus nigra. NCBI lineage: Eukaryota > Viridiplantae > Streptophyta > Magnoliopsida > Dipsacales > Adoxaceae > Sambucus > Sambucus nigra. Next base: position 652,813,366 of record OX422210.1, on the reverse strand, counting down.
GTTGAATTTATTACCCAGTTTCTCTCTTTTTGTTGAAATTTTTCGGAGTATTAGTGCTACACACTACGCATCAAGTTCAGAACAAATATCCACCAACTTCGATTGGTCGGAAAATTAATCTCCTTCAACTCCAGTTGGTCGGGAATCAATATCCACTAACTCTGATTGGTCGGCAAATTAATCTCCTTCAACTCCGATTGGTCAGGAATCAATATCCACCAACTCCGGTTGGTCGGCAAATCAATCTCCTCTAACTCCGATTGGTCAGGAATCAATATCCACCAACTCCGGTTGGTCGGTAAATTAATCTCTTCTAGCTCCGGTTGGTCGGGAATCAATATCCACCAATTTCGGTTGGTCGGCGAATTAATCTCCTCCAACTTCGGTTGGTCAAGAATTAATATCCACCAACTCCGGTTGGTCGGTAAATTAATCTCCTCCAACTCCGGTTGGTCGGGAATCAATCTCCACTAACTCCAGTTGGTCGACAAATTAATCTCCTCCAACTCCGGTTGGTCGGGAATCAATCTCCACCAACTCCGGTTGGTCATAAAATCAATTGCAATCAACTCCAGTTGGTTAAACTAAGCAGGATTATGGGATGTGAGTCGTTTCATTGCTTAGGATCAAAGAGTGATAAGTCACTATAATAAAAAAATAAAACAGAATGGCATATCAAAATATGCATATATTCACAAATAAAGACATTATGCAATATACTTAGAAGAAAATAAAATAGTAAAAGATTAAAAATTTCTTCATTTAAATTAAGAAGAATTACATATGCTGTGAAAACTACAAGTCATTACACAAAAATCCTATTCTATTGGTTTTTTCCCTTCTGCCTTTGAAACAGGTTCTACTCCAGCAGGAGGATCATCTAAGGCATAAAGAGAATTTATAAAATTTACATCTCGAAGCATCCTGACATTAATTACAGATAGCCGATTAAATAAATGTTCTGGGCGAGATATCTCGAAGTTGGCATGAAGACTGTAGTCGCCTAGATACTTGGAGATCAAGCACTGAGGAATGGCCCGAGCATGAATCCAACTAATGTCGAGCTTAAAAGGAGGCACGGGTAACTCAAGCAATCTAGGGTCATAGTAATCCCATAAGTAGTGCCCCTACTCCACTTTTAGCACACACAATGCATTCAACCATCCTTGCTTGTACCCCTCATTATTTAATTGTTGGATTCGATCATCAAGATGGTAGAGGGATTCATTATAACCAGCCATCCAAAACTCTCTGGGCTGTTTATGGAATTAAAAAGTAAAACTCCCCAGTTGCTCGTGAAGATTCTTCACCAGAAGTTCTTTATTTTCCAAGGCAGAACTTTGGGTAGAAAGTTGCTCGCTGAGGTTCAAAATTTTCTTGGACATCTCTGCTAAGGCTTGGTTCTTCACTACCAACTGAAACGCCTGATTCTCCAAAGCCGCTTGAGCTCTTGCTTCTTCAATAGAAATCCAACCAGCCCTTGCTCGTCCCCGAGAATAAGATCTTGCTCGTCCACGAGTAGAAGTGGAGGGTCCAGCTCTTTTCAAAGTTTCCAACTCATCTCGCAAGTTGGCATTTTCTACCTCCAAAAAAGAAAAACCTTCATCATTGACAGGGACCAAGGCTTCCGAGGAAGATGCAGCAGACTTGAGTTATTTTACCTCCTCTTGCAAGGAATGTTCTCTTGCTCCAGCAACTTGGTGATATGCCTATGCTCTTCAACCTCAAGCTTTAGAACGCTCTCTTTCTTCTCGTAGGCAGAGATGAATTTATCATATCCTTTTTTAGCACTTAACTGTTGATATTTCTTCTTGTACCCTTAGTGCAAAAGTGTGGAGGACTCTTTGTATTGCTGCTGGAGTTCCTCTATAGTTCCTTGGAGATCCTCTATCATCTCATAGTAGGCCACATTATTGGAAACTGCACGATCAAGCAAAAACTTGAGATACTGGTAAGCTTCAACTGCTCGTTCGAAAGTATCTGAACCAAGGATATCAATGATTTGAGCTTCATTTAGATCTGCATGACCAGCTTTAAAGTAGTCATTGCATTTCTTCATCAATTCTGTGTCATGAACTGATAAGAGATCCATCCTGGCCATAAAATAGCAAAGAGAAAAAATAGAAAAGATCGATAAGAATGCAGACGGAGCAAGTAGAAGGTAGTCAAGATGAACAACCAAAAGTTCGAATTTTATTTCATCATAAGTGGAAAATACAAAATCAGAAGTTACATCCAATAGAATAACAAAATAAACACCCGAGAAACTCTACACCTTCTCTTTGTTTCCTATAATTTCCTCAGAAGGTTTCGACAAAGAGACTGGTTGCTCGAAAGACAAGATTAACTGCTCGGCAGAAGTAATGGATGGTTGGAGTTGCTCAAGGGAAAGCTGAATAACAGGAACCTGATCTCCAGTCATCATTGAAGATTCATCTGAGGCAGCTTTGTCCTCTTCTTCTTCTTTTCCAGGATAGGTAGGAGGTCCATGAATGTGTTGCTGGAATAATTCTGAATTCTCAGCAACTTTTATCTCTTTCAAAGTAGCCACCCATCCATCCCTAAAGAATTTGACACCTACATACTCCATCTGAGAGGACATGGCAGCCAGGCCCTTGCTCCAGCCTTTATCCCAACCAGCACTAAAGGATTTCTTAATTGCCTTCTTCCTTTTTGCCTTCTCCGAGGAGGTCCTTTCCCTAAGGAGCTCCTCGACAATCTTCAACTTCTCCTCCACCTCCAGTTTCTGGTGCCCAACATCCTGAAGTCTAACAACTTCCTCTTCGGAAAACTTGAGCTTAACTTCTAGCTCCTTGTTGCTTTGCTCGAAGACTTTGTTGTTCTGCTCAGACTCTGTCAATTTCTTCTCCAAATCCTTGGAGTCATTCACAACCTGATTTCTTTCTATCTCGATGGACTTAAGTTGCTTCTCCCAAGCAACTTTATCTTCCTCGTACTTTTGACGAGAATTTTTAAAGACTGAGTCAGACCAGTAAAAGCTTCCTCTACACCTCCCGAGGAGATTGAAGCCTTGATAGATTCATCTTTCTTCAAGATGCTGTTGAAACATGTCACCAGCTAAAAAAGAAAAAAAAAGGAATAACCTTAAGTTAATGCATGAACATAGTATTAGAGAATAAGGAAGTCAAGTTAAAAATACTTACTGAGGCAATGTGTTGAGAAGCAAGGGTAGTAATTATCTCACGTGAAAGAGAGTCCTCAATACCTTGGACTTATGGGACAGTCCAAGATCTCACCAAACTCACAACGGAGCTCGGAGCAGCAAAAGATGGAATAACACCTTCAGCATTTGAAGGTTGGGAGACAGGTTCAACAGGTCTCTCAGAAGAATTTTTCTTCAACCTCCTCAGGAGAGCAGGAACAGTTTCAACTAAAGACGATGTCTTTGTTGGTGATATGGAAATAACCTCACTTGGAGAAGAGATAGCAACAACCATGCTCGGAGCCACATGGGGCTTCTCAATAACTTTCTTGGCAGCAGCAGGAGGGGGTGCATTAATGTTTCTTGTCCCTTCCTTTGGAACATACTGTTTATTTTTCTTTGCCTCCGCATTGGCCGAGTCTGATTTGTCAAAGAAGGCAGGAGCTCTTCTTCTCTTCATTAGGTTACTGATGGGAATGTTTGACTCAGAGGAAGAACCTTCTACACCAGTTTCAGAAGCTGATACCTGATCAAGATCAACTGCCAATGGACGGGGACGAGCAGTGAAAGATGAAGTATAGCTTTTATACTGCAATAAGTAAGAGGCAGATCTAATATGTTCCTCGGCAACAGATTGGTGCAAACTCCAGATAAGTTTCAAATGCTTTAAATTAACGTCAGTTTCTTTGGGAGATTTTCTTTTGTTGTCAACTGCAAATAATCAAAAATTAAATGTCAGTGATACATTTTATCAAACACAAAGAAAACAAGATTTCAAAAAATAAAAACAACATATCCCATTTCCATAAGGAGGACATCTAGGACCTTGGTATACATCATCTCCATTTAATGGAGGGTGTTGCCAATTTTTCTTTACCACTCCATGTTCAAAATAATCCCTGTTGGCGTCAGGAAGATTGACAACTAACGCTCTATTCAAAAACCTAGTTTTTAAATAAAAAGTACTATCGTTGATAACCCATCTGTAGCAATACATAATCTCTGGAATCCCTAAACGGGTTCCATGAAGTTGGTTCAACCTATGAACTCCATTAACTATCCTCCAGGTATTTGGCACTATTTTTGCAGGTACAACGTCAAAATATTTACAGAACTCCAAACATAAAGGATTTGGAGGAAAATAAAAGACACATTCAGCCACAAAGAGACTTGGGAACCAATGTCCCTCAGCCAAAGAAAAATAGTCAGAAGGTTTAGAAAGTTCTTCCAATATGACCCATGAAGGAATTGAAAATTCAGAACAAAATTTGTCAAGCGATTCAACAAGGTAAACCATGATGAAAAAAGTAAATAAAAGAGAAGGAAGAAAATCTTACAGGAAAAGAGTGAATCAGTTGACAATGAACAATGGAAGAAACGAGCGCACAAGATAGAGGAGAAATGAAGAGTTCAAAGATACAGATTTAAAAAGTGAAAGACGATAGGATTTTGTCGCGCTTAAATACTTTACCTCGGGAATAGAGAAAGCAATAATTATAAGGAAGGACGTTTGCATATCTGACGGCTAAAAAGAAGAAAAGAGGCATAAAAAACGAAGCGGTTATGGAAATTCAAAATACTTTAAAAGCATCTGATACTATGCACTCAAAAAAGGAGTTATATACAACGAAAGTTCGCCTAAAATCCATAAAAACCGAAAATCTAAGCAGCAGAATGTTCCATACTTTTCTTCAACATCCAACTACGAAGCATTGGGAACTTCGGTTGATACCAAATTTAATTTTCTGATGTGGACCCATCACTTGAAGACACGTGTCTTCTAACGTGGTAATTACAAATACTTCTATCGATCAACTTATTGCCACCGAGCTACTCAAGCGCCACGAGCAACTCATACATTCCGAACAGCTTAAGCGTATTAACCAGCTAAAGTCCCCCGAGCAATTCATACATGCTGAGCTACTTAGGCGGTCCGAGCAGCTTAGGCGATCCGAGCTACATAGCGTACAGAGCACTCCAATCCGGATAATCAATGAGACGACTGCGCATTAAATGGTCATTATTATCATACAGATGTACATATCTACTAGATAACAGCGCATTGTCCTTTCATTTGTACAGCCTCAAGGCCATAAATACATTGTAACCTCCTCATTAGAGGGGGACTCAGAATTTCTTGGTAAACCCATTATCGAGAATTCCAAGCTAATAGTCAACAATAACAAAAACAGTGGACGTAGGCCATTCTTTCAAGGTCGAACCACTTTAAAAATCTTTTGTCTCATTTATTTTATCTGTGATTGATTAATTAGAGATAATCTATTTTTTTACATCAACAATTATGTATAGAACTACAATATTTATGTGTTTCTACATCAAAGTAATACTTATGATGCAAGGAGGATAACCCCATATGGCCTCAACCAATTCTCAATAATAATCTAATCTTAGTCACTAGTTAATTATCAAGTTACAATTCCAATTCATTATAGGGATAATTAACAATTATCAAAACCCTAATATGTAGTCTATTGTCAAATTTCCTAAATTCACCAATTATTATCTCAATTAAACTTCAATCCTATACCTAATCATGTGAATACTCTTTCAATTTCATTGTAAAAAGGAAATTAGGTGAGGAATTTAAAAATCCTAATTGTTCCTATTCAATTTAAATTCTATATTTTAATCCCTTCCATCACGGTCACATAGCTTTTTTCTATATGAATAGATCCTACAGTGGTTTATTCGTAGTTATTTTTTGCTCCTAGATTCAATATGGTTGTATTAATTAGGTTTTTATAATTATTTTATTATCGATGTATTTAGAGGTGATTTTGAGGGGACATAATGTTTATTTATGTTTTGAATCATTTATTAATGTCTGTTTGGGTACTGGACAAAGTTTCGTGAAGTTTCATAAAGATCTGGATGAGTTATGTCCATTTTTGCATGCAAGTTCCGTAAAGAAGATGAAGCTACTAGGGTATAGGGTCGGATGGCAGTACGACAGGTTATTTTTTTAATGGTTATTCTTCCTTCATCTTTCCAAATAAGAATGGATTATTTTTAGGAGAAAAGATCGTCAAGAACTCATATTTTAATTGAAGTCCACATAGAGTGTCTCGAGGAAGTCTTCTCCAATAAGAATTTTCGGTCTTTGAGAGTTTTAGTTCATGAGAATCTCTAGACCATGATGGAAAGGGAATTAGTTTCCTATTTCAATCATGATTTCTTGATTATTATATTTTATCATAATTCTACCATCTTCCATGTTGATATTTTCATGTGCTACCTAATTTGATAATTAGGAACACCCGATTTAATGGACAACATGGATATTTTTGTGACCAACCTAGACCTTCAATTTTTCTGGGAAATTCATTTTATTTATTCTTTTTGAAATTTAATTTAATCTGGTATGTAATTAAAGGTATAATTAAATTGATATCTCCGAGTTTTATTTTAATCTAAAATATTTTAATTTTTATCAAAATTTAAAATGGTGCCATCGAGAAATTTAATTTGTATAAGTTAATTATAAACTACCAAGATTTTAATTCGATTTTAGAATTGAATAATTATTTTCTAAAACCCTTAATTTTTATTAAATATTAAATGGGAGAGGGGTTTCAACAAACACGTAGGCTCCATCGGTATTTTTAAATTATGATTCGAAGAATTCATGGTGTTAGCTTGGTCTGGCCCCCCATCGAATGGTTTTAATCACAAAATCAAGAAAATTTTAAAATTCGTAAGTGATAGGATATTGAAATTAAATGTGAGTGTGTTCGGTCCTCCTATCGAACACATTATACACGAGCAAGTTTACTTTCATTATATGAACCGACGGTATACACTTACACCAAACTAATGACATCCTTCCCATTGAAGTCACTGTTATTAGGTGTGGGACCAAAAGACGAAAACTATTCAATTATGTTGGATACAAGTTCCTAAACTATATGGAGTATTAATTTGAAGACAAAAGTCTATCTAGTTCAAGGTGAAGTGATTAAAGTTCCCATTAAGAAATATCACTTCATAAGGGAGTTAGGATATTCAACGGGATTTTATTTTTTTTTTGGCGGTGAGGGACGTCAAATTAAAATTAAATCAAAAGTTTATTCTCATATGATATTTTTGAAATTAATTCCATTTTCAAAACTTATGATTCTTAGATTTCAAAAATGGTCTCTTCATTCATTTCTATTTCTTCTATCTTAAAGGATAACAAACTAACTGGCATGAACTACATTGATTGGAAAATAACCTAGACATTGTCCTTGCTGATGAGGACTATAATTTTATTTTGACTGAAACATGCCCTGCCAAGCCTAAAGAAGGGAAACTCGAAAGCGATATATAAGCCTATTAGAGGTGGCAAAAGGCTGATCAAATGACTCATTGCTACATATTGGCCTCTATGACCAATGTGCTACAACACAATTATCGGCACATGTCAGGTGCTTACGACATGATTCTGAGCATCGTGGACATGTTTGAGGATCATAGTCGTTCCATAAGGCTGAATGCTATGGCAGGTTGCACCAAGATGTTAGAGGGTACTCTCGTACGTGAGCATGTTCTTAAGATGATGTCTATCTTGGGAGAATTGGAGATGCTTAGATCGAAAATCGATGGGGAAACCCAAGTGATTTTGTGCTCCAATCACTATTGGAGTCCTTTAAATAGTTTTGCCTAAATTATTCCATGAAGAAGTTTGATTACACTTTGGCCTAACTTCTCAAAGAACTCTAAGCGACAAAGAATATCACCAAGAATAAGGGTGTGGTTCAGGTTGCTGAGAAAGGTGTAATACCCCATAATTTTTATATAATAATTAAATGGTGAAATTTATTAGTTATTATTATAACTTCCTCAAGTGAAATGTGATTTCACTATATATATTTTCTTATGTGTTATGTGTATATTATTTGAAATTGAAATCTTACTTAATACAAGGTAATGATTAATAATTATCTAATAGATAATTTAGAAATTGGTTTTGGGAATCGTATCGGTTAGAATATTAGGAAGTTGGTTTATTACTTTGGGTTGACATTTGAGGAATGTATAATTTTCGATTAAGACTTAAAATGATGGATTTTAGTTACTAATTGTTGATATATGACTTGGAATAGGTTTTGGGCCATTTAGAGATGTATTTGGGACTTAACAGGTTAAGGTTCATGAAGAGTGTGTGTGCTCGCGTTCAAATGATCAAGTTATATATAAAACCCTTTTAACACAAACAAACCCTAAACATGCAGCAGTATGTGATTGAATAAATTAATAATCTACGCAAGAACATTCAAACACATGCAATTAAGGAAAAATCCCCCTCAGGGGCAAAACCATTTATTTTCACTATAATTTGTAAGAAAACGGCTTACAATCGGATTACAATGAAAATACAAGTTGACTAAGAATTACTCTCGGGTATCGAATTCTGTAGTCGCGGCTGGAATTATCCCTTTCCAGTAGGGCTGCAATGAAGAAGAAGAACGGTCTCCTCCACAAGGGTTGAACAAACCAAAGTTGTGTTCTTGGGTTGCAAAAGTATTCACAAAGGTTTGGCAATGATGTGTGAATCAAAACATGAGTCTTAGGACTCAAAAATATGAAGACTAGGTGTATTTGGACTCTCAAATTCGTCTCCTAAAGTCTTGCAAAACAACTCTCCCGAAGTTGGTATTTATAGGGAAATACATGAAGAGACCCACGATTTTAAACTGCTGAAATTCTATCCAGCGTACAGGTACCCCGAACCGGTTTGGGTCTAGGTTCGGGAAAGTGTGCTGGAAAAAGGCTTTAAACACTTAGAAAAATTTCCAGACTTTTCAATGAACATATCTCCATTTTCAACGGGCCATAACTTGTTCACCGTAGCTCGGATTGAGGTGCCGTTTCTTCCAGTATCTTTGTTGCGGCCAGCTCTTCAACTTTCCAGTTGATCGTTCCTCTGGAAGGTGGCTGTAAAATTACCAATTTGCCCTTGAACATCCCTCTCATGCCTTGTTTCACTTATTTGACTTCTCTTGCGTTCCACTTGCATTACGAGCCTACAATCAAGGAACGTGAAGTCGTTGATGCAGATGAGGGACATATTAGTGGAGATAATGCATGCGTGATTCCCGGAATTCGGATAAAGGCCGTCATGTGAGATCGTGAGGTGACGTTCCAAATGTAGCGGCATACGACATAAATAAATGAAACATTTCGGACATGAGAAAAATGTCCTTACAAATCTCCCCCTATGTCTATGCCGGTACATACATAAAAAAATCCGAATTATCAAATATGAAATTGCCTATACAAATCTACCCTCCCATGAACCCAAAATTGGAAAAGGTACAAATGAATAGTCTTCATCGTTTGTTCTTCAATTCTTCAGAAATTTCAAAACTTTTCTCATCAGGGTGTGGAACATATAGATCTGCAATCTTCATACCTACACACATGAGACAAAGCAAATACCACCTGACATATCGAGTTTGAAATGAGATAACATGGATATCAATATATGATATAAGCAACATCTCAAAAGCTCCCGCAAAATTCAAACTCCCCCATAATATGATAATTCTTTCTCCCCCTTTTTATGATGTCCCCAAATAGACAAATTAGAGAAATAAATCAAATAAGCAAGTGCGGGGTGTCACTAGGATAAAAACACACCATGAATAAACAGAAAGCAACCAAGTCGATGATAGCGTAAATGAAGTGGTGTGATCAAATTCGATAGGAAAATCAATGCATACAAACATGACATATGTGCACGATGAATATTGGATATTCCTAGAGAATGAACTCAAATGCTTCCTTTGGTGTAAAAGAGTGACAGTATAAGATATTGACTCAATCAAATCAACAAATCAAAGCTCAAAATGATTTTCACACCAATAACGTCCAAAATGATTTTATGCTTTTTCAGGACTTTCAAGGAAGTGCAAACCCGTTAAAAGATTCTCCAACCAAACTCCCTCAGATATAATTTTGAATAGAGGCATTCTAAATTCTCAAACTTTGGAGAATTGATGGTGAAACCTAAGTGGCCCATATTTGGCATGAATTGCTTTTTATTGCCTGTAAATTTTTTCGGGCTCTTTTAACCTCTTTGGACCTCGGATATTAAAATTCCTCCATTTTTTAGGTCCTTTTTAATGGTGGCTTTTGCGCAAAGGATAGATGATTACCTTTCGCAGCCCCTCCCCGTTATACAAAAACACACAGTCTCACCAAAACGGTTTTTACATGCATTCCAATCTTGTCAAGTTTTATCGCATATTGTACATTGTATAGACAGGATTGAGATGAAAACACGCAAGCCAACATGAGATAGATAAGTGCAGTAATCAAATATAGCCGTGCATGTGTGCAATAAAGGATATAGGAGTCAAACATGTAGGAAGATATCACTAATTACATCTCAAAGACTCAATCAATGTAAAGCACATGGATGAAATGATGTAGCCTCTCAAATCTCTATCAAACAGTCACGTGGATATATGGAATGATGTTGTGACTTGGCTAACTTAAATGCTCATCCATAAAAGGTGCAAAAACAGAAAAATCTTTTTGGCCTTTTTCAAAAAAATATTATCAAAATAAAATCTTTTTGTGCTTTTTCTCAAAATTTTTCTTAAAGGAAAATCTTTTTGTATATTATTTTTAAAAAAATGAAAAACTAACTAATGATACAAGCTAGCAATAGGTAAAAAAATATGATAAACAACCTATGCTATCAATCAAGACTAGATCTCAACCGGGAGTAACGGTGGAGTTTTCTAAAGATGGTGACATCTTTTGAACCAACTCCACTAGATCATGTGTGGTCTTGATCAAAAACTTCACTTGCTCGCGAATATGTGCAAACTCTCTATCAACATGAGCAGGCAAAGTATCATGAGTGGGTGCATGTGCATGAATGTGTGAAGTAGCATGATATGGCACAAAACCCAACTTAGAACAAAATTCCCTAAGATGTCCTTGCTTCTTACAGTGGGAGAAAACAAAAACCGGTCTAGGAAGTAATTTATCAACAATTTTGGGATGAACATTCCTAGACGGACACCCATGGGACTCACTCACAATGGTGGATATAGGCTCGGGTGAATTCTCTAATGTGACTTGAACCTCTCGTGCTTGTTTGAGGACATCCTCGAGATGGGATACACGTGTCATCAAACTAGACACCGTGTTGGTCAAGTCACCTTTTTACCTTTTAAGCTCATCATTGTCTCCCTTCAACACACCAATCCGAATACCTAGGTTCCTATTAGATCTTTTTATTTCCATGGTCTCGATAAACACCTTTATAAAGGCATTTTGGATCAAACTATCATCACCATTATCATCCTCACTATCACTTAGAGAAGTGGACATATCAACTTTCTTACCCTCTCTCTTAAGTCTAGTGGGACACTCAAATTTCTTGTGCCCTGTCCCATCGCACTCAAAACATCTTATCTTCTCAAGTTTTTTATTTCTCTCATTCTCACCACAACTCTCTCTTTCTCCAAGCAATCTTAAATCATTCTCTAAAGCGGTGATCCTAAGGGCTAAAGCATTATTACGCTTCTTGGTTTCAAAAAACTCAGAATATAACTCGGCGTAAGCACGTGGGAGATCACACTCGCTCTCACTTGCCTCATCCTCCCCTTCACTCTCATCACTCTTACTGTCAAGGTGTCCTTGTGACGTAGCATCCTCATCGTCGTGAGAAGCATTAGAGGTACTCACATGACTAGCCATGAACGCGGTGAAGTTATGCTCATGCAGTGACTCATCTCCCGAGTCCACCGACTCGACCTCACTTTCTCCCTCACTTGAAGCGCTCAAACCATCACTATCACTTTCGTGTGCACTATTGTGGGACAAGGTGGGAGTGCTCACACGACTAGAAAAAGCTACAAACTTCTCACCACTAGTCTCATCACCCTCACCTTCACTACTATCACTAAGTGTGGCGGGCATAGCTACTTTCTTTCCTTTCTTTCTAAGCCACGTAGGACATCAAACGACTTATGTCCCTTACCCCCACATTCAAAACAAGTGACGTTCTCAAAATCTTCCTCACACTCCTCATCGGATTTATTCTCTTTTTCCCTCTCACCACTTTCTTTGGCCTTTCCTTTCTTTTTATTTTTCTTTTCAAAAATATTTTTCTCAACATTCCTTTTATCATTGAAATTTCCACTTTTCTTGAATTTGAGAATTCTTTTGAAATTTTTTGCAAACAGGGCCAAGTCATCTAAGTCAAAATCACATTCAGACTTGGACTCAAAAACTTTTTCTTTCTTTTTCTGAAAATGAGTCTTTAAAGCAATCCCATTATCCTTATCCTTAATGGTTTTGGGAAACATGTCAATCTCATAGGTTTGAAGATCTCCTACAAGTTCTTCCAACTTAAGTGATTTCAAATTTCCCAAAGAGTTCAAAACAGTGACTTTAGGAATAAAGCGTTTTGGGAGAGATCTCAAAATCTTTTTAACGACACGCGTGTTATCAATTACCTCACCCAAATTAAAACTAGTGTTAACAATGTCCGACAAGCGTGCAAAAAACTCATCAAAGCATTCGGACTGAGACATGGTGATAGTCTCAAATTGGGTGGCCAAATTTTGTAATTTAGACTCTTTAACAGCGTTCGTACCCTCATGGGTAAGTTGCAAAACATCCCATGCCTCCTTTGACGTGGTGCACGTCATTATGCGTTTGAACTCATCAGGTGTGACAGACCCAGAAATAGCACTTAGACCCTTAGAATTGAAAGATGACCATTTAAATTCTTCATCAGTCCAAGAAATGTCAGGTTTCAAGTTGGTCACATTATCAACAGTCACGGTGGGAGGAGTCCACCCTCGTTCAACCAAAATCCAGACACGTTCATCAATGGCTTTTAAAGCCGACCTCATACGGGCTTTCCAATAAGCATAATTTGTCCCGTCAAAAACAGTCATTTTATAATATGACTTCTCCATTTGAACACGCACTTTTTCAAAAATCAATTTTTTCAAAAAATTCATATCTTCGAAAAATTTTGCGGAAAATAGGAATACGCGATAGATTAGCGTAACCTGCTCTGATACCAATTTGAAGAGTGTGTGTGCTCGCGTTCAAATGATCAAGTTATATATAAAACCCTTTTAACACAAACAAGCCCTAAACATGCAGCAGTATGTGATTGAATAAATTAATAATCTACGCAAGAACATTCAAACACATGCAATTAAGGAAAAATCCCCCTCAGGGGCAAAACCATTTATTTTCACTATAATTTGTAAGAAAACGGCTTACAATCGGATTACAATGAAAATACAAGTTGACTAAGAATTACCCTCGGGTATCGGATTCTGTAGTCGCGGATGGAATTATCCCTTTCCAGTAGGGCTGCAATGAAGAAGAAGAACGGTCTCCTCCACAAAGGTTGAACAAACCAAAGTTGTGTTCTTGGGTTGCAAAAGGATTCACAAAGGTTTGGCAATGATGTGTGAATCAAAACATGAGTCTTGGGACTCAAAAATATGAATACTAGGTGTATTTGGACTCTCAAATTCGTCTCCTAAAGTCTTGCAAAACAACTCTCCCGAAGTTGGTATTTATAGGGAAATACATGAAGAGACCCACGATTTTAAACTGCTGAAATTCTATCCAGCGTACAGGTACCCCGAACCGGTTCGGGTACCCCTGCGAACCGATTCTCCCCCCCGAACCGGTTTGGGTCTGGGTTCGGGAAAGTGTGCTGGAAAAAGGCTTTAAACACTTAGAAAAATTTCCATACTTTTCAATGAACATATCTCCATTTTCAACGGGCCATAACTTGTTCACCGTAGCTCGGATTGAGGTGATGTTTCTTCCAGTATCTTTGTTGAGGCAAGCTCTTCAACTTTCCAGTTGATCAGTCCTCCGGAAGGTGGCTGTAAAATTACCAATTTGCCCTTGAACATCCCTTTCATGCCTTGTTTCACTTATTTGACTTCTCTTGCGTTCCACTTGCATTACGAGCCTACAATCAAGGAACGTGAAGTCATTGATGCAGATGAGGGACATATTAGTGGAGATAATGCATGCGTGATTCCCGGAATTGGGATAAAGGCCGTCATGTGAGATCGTGAGGTGACGTGCCAAATGTAGCGGCGTACGACATAAATAAATGAAACATTTCGGACATGAGAAAAATGTCCTTACAGTTCACACGGGGCCTAAACCCAATTTCATAATTATTATAATAAAGGTGTCATTAGGCCAAACCTAATACATTCTAACACTTTTTGACAGAAACACTAAAGATAGAGATAGGAGGCAACTTGGAGGAGAGATGGAATTAAAAATCTAAGCTTGGAATTCATCCTAAAAATGTAAGGCACGTTTACTTGGTGTTTGAATATAGATGTTTTTATGATATAATTTGTTTATTCATTGGAATCAAAACATAATTATATTAAAATATGATTTTTTGGGTTTATTAATTAATTTCGTAATTGGATTAATAAGATAATTTATGTTACTATTTATGTTATTAAGATAATCTAAAATTGGTAGAAATCCTTGTGAATTTGTGATGGACTTGATGTATAAGTGTTAGGGAGATGTTATATACTGAAGATCAACCAAAAGTCCCTTATTAATTGAAAAATTGATAATAAATATAAACCTAATTGATCAAAGATAGAAATCTAGGGTTCTTGGATTGAATCTGGAATTGTCCATTTAGTTCATGTGGAAATCGTGTAACGAGCTTAATTGTAGGTTAAGATTGATGTTCGAACAATTAATGTCGGAATATTAAAATGATATGGGAGGTTGATTTTCGTAATGGGGAAGAAGGCCTTGCGTGTAGGTAGGGACGACCTTGGGAGTCGATCGATTGACCCCCCCAGATTTGGCCAAGGATGTCTTTAGGTATTGTTTGGTTGGATTTCTAGAACGTGGCTACAACTTAGAAACTTTAACCGTAATTAAAAGCGATTAATTAAGTTGATATATATGGATTTAATACTTGTAATCTTTTTATGATTAGGATTACTTTTCTTGTGTATTATGTACGACGACAGTTTAGGGATCGTATTCTTAATTAAGTTAATAAATCTGGATTTAAGACTTGTAATCTTTATGCAATTAGGATTACTTTTGTTGTATATTATATGCAACATGTTGGGAGCATCTCAGGTCTGTGTACCCATGGTATACGTACTAAGGGATATCCTTATGGGACGCATGTGAAGGAGACCACCCTAGTATCTCGATTGATAGAGGCGGGCTTTATCTTAGTCATAATTACCCCAAATACTACGTGCTTAAAATACCTATTGTATATAGATGTGATTCACGAGGTGATCCTTTCCTTTAGCCTAGGGTATGGGTCCATATGATTGGTGTGAAGGCGCTGTGATTATTACTTGTAGATGCTTTGAGGTTATAGGCATGGGATAACTTATAACTAAACTTAGTACGCGCCAGCGATCCCTGAAGGCAGTAAAGATAAGACTTTGTTATGTGAGGGCTTGAGAGTAGCCCATTTATGATGTATGTGTCATGGACAATACTTATTTGTATGTAGACATATAGATTGTCTTCTCTTATATATTCATATATTTGAGATGTATAGATTGATATAATTATGGAACTTACTTATATTCAGATGAGACGAATAAAATGTAATCACGGGGTTTACTTGGGTTTGGGATCAGACACATGTGACATTTAGGGTTGTTTGGGATGGGATAACTTAATAATAACTAAAAGACAAGTGGAATATGCATAGTTATATTATATCCCAAACTCAGTTATATAGTCTTACTTTTCGTAAACTTGTTATTAATGTTGTTGTTTAATTATCTTTTCAGGACATGGGTCGTCGATGAAGCCTCACCCCTGATTGCATCTTGTAATTCTCAGTTGTTTCTCTTATAAGATATAGGTGTCGAGCCTGCGTGCTCGCTCTTTATATTCCTATTTACTTTTCTTTTGTGTCAGCTATTTAGTAGTTATTACTCTATTTGGAGAGTTGGGTTTGTGTGAGTCAATTATACTTCCTGTGTTAAGTTTTATAACCGTGGATGATTATGGTATCGAAAATTTATATTGACTTGTTTTGTTGGTTGTATCTTGTTATTTAGTTTATGCATATTAATTTCTTTATTGCATGCTTAGACTGTACTCAATTGTCCAGACTCCTATTTTATTTCCTTTAGACCCTTCAATTTAAATTTTATGGGGTGTTAGAAAAATTCCCATCTTCTTTTATCCCACAAGGTAAGAATAAGAAGAAGGGAAAGCCTCAGTGACAACCTATGGTTTTCAAGAATAACTTTAAGCCTCAAGGAGCGGCTAAGAAGACAAAAGGCAATTGTTATATATGCAAATGGTTAGGAAACTAAAAGAAGCAATGCTTTGCCTTTTTAGTAAGGACCAATGGAAATTGTAATTTAATCTTAGTCATTGGCACAGGTTTTATGGTTTACCCTTTATGGTATAATCTATCGGTACCTAGTGTGTAGACTCAGGAGCCATAAATTAAATTTGCAATTCATTGCAAATGTTCTAGGTAACTAGGGATCTTAGTGATCGGGAAATGTTTATATCATGGGCGATCACAGTAAGGAATTGAAAATATATCTTTTATTAATACTAGTTGGCTATATTCTCGTGAAAAAATGTTTGAGTCATTGATTCTTTCATGTCATATAGACTTGATTAGTTATGAGGGAGGCACAGTCATTTGAATTGTAATTAACCTTACAAAAATGAAAATTTTTCATACTTCTCATAGAAGACTTTCATTGCCATGCATTAACATTGAAGTGAAGAATATATTTGGAGACACCCCAGTATAGGACCCCGTAAGCATCTCCTTAGGTCCTTAGAACTTCCTCCTTCACCATTAACCCTAGGTCATACTCCAAGTGCTGATCTGGGGGCCACCGAGTGCTCTCGAGCCCTGTTGACTGCTCGTCAACTTTGTCACATGAGAGATGGCTCATTGGATCTTCAAATTGCGCTGAATCCTCTTTCCAACGGTCCACCCCATGCGTAAATCGATCTTACGGTACAGATGAATAGTCAATTTTCCCACAAAAACTGATTTGGAGGCCACCGGGTGCTCTTGGGGCCCATTTGACTCCTGTAAAATATCCAACTTGAGCAAAGCTCTTTGGATCCTTAAAGGAATCTGAATCCCCTTACCAACGGTCAACCCCGTGCACGAATTGGCATTATGGTACGGACGAACAACCCATTTCACTAAGCATTTTTGGGCCTTGTTTGACCTTGGTCAACTATTCGAACCGAGTTAATCTCTTTGGAACGTCGAAAGGCACTGTATAACCTTTCTAACGGTTTTTCCCATGAGCGAATCGGCCTTATGGTTCGGACGAGCGATCCATTTTTCTCTTTTCCAAAAGACTAACGGGCGCTTTCGAGACCCGTTTGACCATATTCAATTCCCGAACCCAGGAGCGCCCAATGGATTCTTAAAGGGATCAGAATTTCCTTTCCAACGGTTCATCCTATGTGTGCGATTCGAACTTATGGATTGCATTTTACGATCAATTTTCAGAGGATTGGGCCGAATGGGAAACTCACTTCCTTTCCTATCGGTAGTGTGTCTGGGGTTTCCTGCTAATAGTAAGGACAAGGACAATGCCGATCGACACCTCCTTTAGCCTATATAAGGAGCGCATGAGCTCACTTCGAGAGGCACCTCAGAAACATCCCTATCACTGATCCCAACAACATTCTCTCAAAGTTAGCGTGGTTTTCATCATGAAACCTCTCCCCTACATTCCATCTCCATCCTTTCCTTACAAAATTTGGCCAATTCCCTTCCCTCTCATCCGATCGCCTTTATCCACTTGCAAGAGCAACCCTTCAACATTCAAGATCAACTTCAAGGCTTGAAAAGAAGGTCCAAATCTTTCACTCTCTCTTTAAATTATTTTATTTTCACATTAGTTACTTAAATTCTTACTTTAGCATTCCACTTTTTATTAGATTGCATATATTAATATCCAAATTTTTATTATTAGTATTGCACATACCATACTTTCTATAAAAAAACCAAAAACAAGAAAAAAAGGGTTTTCTTGTAAATTCCAAATGGGGATTTCTCACTATATTTTCTCACACTAATAAAGTCATTTTTTCCACAAATACACATAAGAAAAGTCTCCGGTTGGATTTATGGGATAAACCCCACGGTGTGTTATATGCGAACTACGTGGACTTTGATGCCTTTTTAGGCTACATAGGCATCTAGGGTAAAATTCAAAATTCGAGTCCTCTCCTATTTTTATTCATATATTATTTTCGTACCATAGATTTGTGATTCATGCTTTTGTTTTGTCCAACCTACACCATCGTCATTCTATAAATGATTGGTGACCCGACAAATGCACACATAATATTTTTATTACTATTTTGGGAACCCTCCTAAGGATGACCTCACTCTGCCTTTATCCATGATGCGAGTAGAGTAAATATACTCTCCATTTATATATACACGCACACACTTCACAGAGTTATTAAGGAGAGGAATAACACATGCCCATGAAAGACCGAAAGGGTGGTATGGGTGCCTATTACCTTCCCATTTCGTAACTTAGTCCCCTCATCCTTGAACTATTGGTTTTGCAAGCATCAATATGTCTTTGATGTCGTTCTCTCGAGGAGACAACATTTCTTTTTCTTATTTTGTGCAAAATAGGATGGCGACTCTATCTCTCTACATCATCCCAATTGACGACGACCGAAGCACCCCGAGGAAGGGCACGAGACCCCCCCATGAGCACGCTGACCGAGGAGGGATGACCACTATGGGGACTCCACTGGGGATTGAATTTCATGAGGACTAGACACTATTTTTACACGTGTGTTATTATTGTCTGCATGTGTGCGTATGCATCTGACTGTATGTTCCATTTTTTCTCTATTACTTCTTGTACATAACTACCTCATGTATATATCACTTCTCACTCACTTTTCACTTCACACACATGTAAATACCCTCTATGTAAACTTCACGCTACCTAAACTTGTATATAGGATCACTTATACCCACATGCTTCACACACCACTTAGAATATCCATGCCTAGGCCTCACTAGCACGCACCTTCACTTATCACACTTATATATATCCATGTTCACTTGCAAATATCACACACCACTTATAGTTGATCCATACTTAGGCTCACTACCACACACTCACATAGATATTCACATATCACTCACTCACTCACATGTATCCATGTTTAGTGTAGTCTTTGTGCTCCCCGCTAGATTTAGTTTTCATGATACTAGTACATTCTCCCAATTAATATAATGCTTATTTTACTCATCATGACAAATAAAAGACTCTCTCCATAATATACTAATTAAGAATCATGCATTTTTCACACTACGTCATCAAGAGCATTGCAACATTGACCAAAATTTTGTCCCATACTTGGGGTCACTTTGTGATGGGCACCGGTCCTGCGAATCACAATTAGACGAAGAAATATGACTCTCACCTTCCATTGGCCTATTATCTTTAATGTATATCAAACGGTTCCCCTCGCATTACACCTCTTGACCAAACTCACGACGGGATGTACATAACAGGGAACTCGTTCACGTACCTCAAGTATTTGGAATTCGCTCTCACACGTATTGTCCACATGAGGTATATAGTGAGGTAATTCATGTACACTTAGGAATATAAAATGGCTTGTCCATACGTACCGATTTTCCTCAAAAGAAAAAAGTATATCGTGGAAGTCATGCTAAAAGGAAGAACCCTACAACTAGCCCAACAAACTGCATATACTTCATATAGGCGCTAAACCTCGGATACTTATATTTAGTTTGTCGGTTGCTACACGAAACTCTGTCGAAATGCCAGGTCGGCATGCAGCCTAATGTTTTTTGCTATTTCACCATTTTTCAAAATAGGACCATGTCCATGAGCCTGGAAACAAGTCAAACCATGTCTTACATATTTTTCAAACCCAATTTTCCCAGGCTTGGCTCATGTCTAGAATTTTTTTCATTTAGGTAAACCTAATACAAGTGAAAACATAATAAAAATTATAGTGATCATGCTGAGATTCTACTCTTTTTATCAAAATGCTAAAAACATTTTTCCTCCTTCTATCAAAATACAAAAAAAAAAAATTCCTCCTTTTACCAAAAATCCCCAAAAAATTAATTATTTCTTCCCTCTTTAAAAAATAAACTCGAACCATTTTTCCTTCTCCCATCGATCATATACCCGATTCTTGGCCTAACTCTCTATTGGCTTCGATTTTTCGTAAAATCTCCCCAAAGCTCCATTGGTTCCTTTATTACTTTATCCAAGTCTGGAATCAACCTTCACTAGTTCTTCATGGAAAACGCCGACCAAGCACCGAATGTGCAACCTGATCTGATGGCAGTCTCACTCCAACTCAATGCCAAGATTGACAACCTTTAAACCGGGGTCCATAAAATGCAGCGAAATTGGGTCCATTAAACAAAAATCGAGGTCCTCTTTCCTTGTGCCATGGGTCCACCCGCTCTCGCGCTTGTCTAGGTCCTAGAAGAATATCAGCATGCTCCGTGTACCGCGCCTGCCAATGGGCCACCATAAGCTTAGCTTCGTATGCCAAAGCTTTACCAACTAGGGGATGACTTGCCAGTGCCTATTAATCTTAAGGAGGAAGAACTGAAAAAGGTCAAGGAATACCTCAAATTGTTGTCTAATAAATTCAACCAAGTTAGGATATGTGGTAACTACATGGATTACACCCATATGTCTCCCTATCCTAACTAAGATTATCAGAGAAGTTCAAGATGCCATCCATCGAGAAGTTTGGGGGCAAAGGGCCCCTAATTGTGCACCTTCGTAGTTATCACCGAGCCATGACCCTTCTTGGTTTCTCTAAAGACATAATGGCCTAAATTTTTCAACAGACTTCAAAAGAAAGCACCTCCAATGGTTCTTATACCTTGAAGAATCCAGAATTCATAGTTAGGAAGATGTCACCCGAGAATTTATGTCTCAGTACAAGTAAAACGAAGAACTAGAGGTTACACGCCATGATCTAGAGCTTCTTAAGCAGAACTCAGGGGAGACCATTAGTATCTTCATAGGGAGGTAGAGAGAAAAATCTTCTACTATGACCAACAGACCCTCCGAGGAGGAACATGCCAGTATCGTGAAGATGAATTTCTTGACCCATATCCGATCGACTATGGGAGGTCAGTATTATCCACAATTTTGAACCCAGGGTAGATGCTGAGACGAAAAAGGTGATCGAACAGTTCATCCCAAAAAAGTATGAGAAACCTTCCAGTGCTACAATCACAACCATAAAAAATATCTCTCAACCTACTACCTCTTGGGCACCAGAAAGCCGCCCTAATCCCGCGAGAAAGGAATACACCGAGCTACATGCTCCCTTATCTAAAGTCTACTAGGATTTGTTAAGACGAAACCTCATCAAACCCTTAGACCCCCGTCCATTACCCAACCCACATCCCAAGAACTTCAAAAGCAATGCTCGCCGTGACTTTCACCAATTCGCGGGCCATACTATCGACCAATGCTTCAATCTCAGAAATATGATTCAAGTCTTGATTGACGGGGGTCTTATCGCTCCACCAAAAGATCCTAAACCCAATACCACTCATAACCCACTTCCAGCCCATGCAAACGCCATCTTTCTAGAGAACAACCCATAATTCAACCCATCTACTCAGATTTTGCCCAGTAAAGCACCCATCATACCCTTAATTTCACCCTAACTGCTCAAAGTTTGCCTATATTTTCTCCTACACCCTACTTGTTTCGTTGACCAAGCTCTGTCACTCCTCACAAGGGCTTGTATTGCCGTCTGTACCCAGTCTGAAGGGAAAGATATGGAGTTACCTACTGTATTCAACCAACTCTTAGAGTTCGAGCTAAAATTTCCCATGAAGATGACCGTCGATTGTCGCAAATTTAGTGGTTTGTTCATGAATGCCGAAAATGGTCTCGAGAGTCAAATAATTGGGTCGTACCCGTTGATAAGTCAACCTAGATGATGTAGTGCATTTTATAGCCAATGCGTTTTAATAGACATGTGAAATTTGCAGTATTGATTAGCTACTCACTGCTTTGAAGTTGCAAGGGCGGTTCATCCCTTCACTCCTGCACCTCCCCGTTGAGTGGGAAGATTTATATGAGGAAGTCGTTCAGGTTATTGAATTCATAGATTTCTCTTGGTAAGAAGACAGTGTCGCCAACGAATGGGGGGGTGAATTTGATAGCTCAAGTGATGAACCGAGTCAGGGAAAAGTCAGTCCAGTAATCAGCATGTGCAGAATGATATTGAAAGCAGGAGAAATTGCGACGTAAGTGTATAAAGATATACGCCGATCGTTATGCTCGTATCCTACCATTATGCAAAAACCTAAACTATGACTACATTCTTTTAAGGGAGTATAACGGCCAGTTCGGGTATAAAAAGTCCATATAGAGTAATTGCTAGAATTTAATCGGTTTAATACTTCTCGAATAAAAGCGTAAATGGTGATTTTAACAAAAAGATAAAGATAACCAGGCATGTGTACTTAAACTAGATTAACAAAAGGAAAATAAACTATAGGTTGCGATAGATATCCCTCCCCTTGAGTTAACTAGTTTAAATGGTTACACGGGTTTACAAATTTAGTAAGATCAAGTCTCATTTCAACAATTAATCAAATCTAGAGTTGTCACCCCCTAAATCGTCGTAAAAGCCTAATATGATTTTGGCGATAACAATTACCCAGGAAATTACACAGGTAAGGTCGTAAATACAGAGCATACATGATATACCCCGTTAAATCTCTTAGGCATAATAACAAGGACAACCCAATCGAAATAAACTCATGAAAGCCCATCACCATAGCAAAGCAACTAAATCAACCCTAGGTGAGTTCAATCCAACACAACCTTATTTAAGTTAGCCCCTAAACATAATGGAAAACCTAAATTAAAGCAACTAATTAATTAAAGCAAACAAGAATTAAATTAGCTACAACAAATTATCTAGGCTTGGAAGTAAATGATAAAGCATGAAATAAAAGCAATAAAAGCATAAATACAAGGTAGAAGATAATGAACAGTAGAGTTATTACATTAATGGGTACTACCTAAAGGAAAAAGGAGGAGAGGGGGGACTCCACAACAAAACCCCAAAGCTTTAAACCTAGGTTCTAAAATCAAGAGTGAGAAAATAAGAGATATACAAAAATAAACCAACACTTCCTTTTATACTAAGTTAAAACTAAATAATAAAAGAAAAAGGAAAAAAATTAAGAAAAGAAATAGGTAGCAATGATCTCGACCAAAAGTAAAAATAGGGTACCGGTCGGCCTAGGTTCTGGCCGATCGACTGCCGATGAGAGGAGTTGAGCCTACTCTATGAGATCCTGACAAAAAAAGAAGGGTCGATGGACCGGGGGTCAGGGTCGGTCAACCACTGGCAGCAAATCAAAACTCACTGCATTTGATCGTGGGCAAAATCAGAATAATTGATCGATCGGGGGTCAGGACCAGGCAACCGGGCTTAACAGTTCAAGTCCCAATTCGTGAATCTATTTGCTACAATCATCCATGCCTCCAATGGATTTCAACCAAGACCCGAGCTAATACATGCGAAGCTAAAGACCCATCCAAATCATCAAAAGACATGCTTGTGCAAATTGAGGCCAGGACACAAATGTCTTTTATTGAATTGTTTTCTTTTATTAATTCCCTCATAATTCTTCCTCGGCTCAAAGGACCGTATAATCTTCGTTTGGACTCGAATTAGAGCATCATTTGCATCCACACAAAGCATATTCTGAGGGCCTCAATTTTCGTCAATACTTTGGGCAAAAATCCCAAAGTGTGAATTTACTAATTTACCCCTAAACGTGCGATTGTCGACGGATCTTTATCGGAATGCAACCAAACTTCACACTAAGCACCGTAATACGTGCAAAAGCTAAATAATACCTCAAATAGCATGTTAACATATAAAATAGTGATTGTCTGGTTATTGAGCATAATTATATTAATTAAAGTACCGAGGGGGCTAAAATGCATAAGTATATAGGGTAATAAGTGCCATGATTCAGGACGAATCACATCCCCTAACTTAGATATTGCTAGTAACTAGAAATGAAATTCAAAGAAAGAAGAACTATAAGAAAACTACAAGACACGAGATATATATAAAAGAGATCAAAGCCACTTTTGCGGGAAAACGATTGTATTTTGCATGTGCAATAAGTTACCCTAGTGGACGAGTGTCATCTCGTGAGGGTTTTTAAGGATGAAACCCACAAACATCATATGGTTTTTTAGAAAATATGCCCATTCATTTGTGGCAATCCCAATAATAACGAAAAAGATTTCAAACACTTAATTAGCAAAGTGAATGAATTCACTCAAAAGTCCATATTATTAACATTACAAAATGAACCTCATAGATTTGAAACCTTAAAATGTGGGAGGGAAATGAGTGCATGCAAAGTAAGATTTGGCAAAAACTTATATAAACCGGATAATAATCATTAAAATGTGCATATAAGTCAATCCTCATAGGGCATTACGCTCAACAAATTAAATTACTATGAAATGGGAGGTAATACACGAGACATGCGGGCATAAAGAGTAAATGTAAATGAAAACTATGTCGCGCACATGTCATCAAAGAAGAACGCTATATATAAAAATAAAAACATGTAATCTCGATGAAAGATACGGTCATTAAAGGAGGCGAAATGTGTTTTCATAGATTATCGCAACTATTTAAAATTTTGAATTGAATTCTCCCTAGGATCACATAGGACTTTATAGGGTTGTAATGTAGGTTAATCTCAGGTTATGAAACGAAAGAAATATGTATGGATTCAAAGTGTTCGGAGATGACAAACTCGGGATAATTGGAAACTGTGGGAAATTTCAAAATTGAAAAAATAACTTTCATAACAAGCATTAAATATAATAATGGGGAGAGTAAACAAAGCTAATTGAACACTGTGCACAACATATACAAATTTTTCTTTCTTTTCTTTTCTTCTTTTTCTCTCTTTTTT
This sequence comes from Sambucus nigra, assembly GCA_949130495.1. NCBI lineage: Eukaryota > Viridiplantae > Streptophyta > Magnoliopsida > Dipsacales > Adoxaceae > Sambucus > Sambucus nigra. Next base: position 652,788,170 of record OX422210.1, on the reverse strand, counting down.
TTTCTTTTCTACTTTCTCTTTTTCTTCTCTTTTTAACTTCTTTCTTTTTTTTTACTTTTCTCATCTCACATCCTTAATTGCAACCACATAATGCGAACATCATTCAATCCTAAGTATCATTCCAAACGAAGGTACAGAAGGTGATATATACGGTTTATAACTCCAATGTGGAGTTGGTTATGTGATTTGGGGTTATGAAACGAAAGGCTATATTTAGGCTCAAAGGGGTTGACGAGGGAAAACATTTAAGGTGAGGTCAAGTTCAATATGGGTGATATAACAAAGATGACATATGATCATTTCCTAAAGTTTATGCAATTTTGGAGCCAAAAAAAACTTTGAAAATCATGCTCAAGTAACACATTTAAAGTATGAACTCAATTAATTAACGATCAATGAAAGAATAGCGGGATTACCAACGACTGTAACGTTTTCACTGAGGAAAGAGAAGTGTACAACACTCACAAAAGAAGAAAATCCCAAAGGTCACTAGGCGCAAGTATATACAATGCAATAAAAGATTACTGAGTTATAAAAATCTTAAACCAAATCAATAAAGCAAGAAAAGTGCATGTGCTCATGGAATTAATGTTTAATTCATAAAGTTATTCAAAATATCAATAATTGAGGACTACAGTCTAATAACCTCTAAAATCGAGAACATGTATCATTGAATTGTCTATTGTATCAGACATTTATTGAAATTTATCATCGGAACAAAGGCAACATGCCCAACAAAGGAGAAAAAATAAAGAAAATCTTTTTGAAAATTTTAATTTTTACAAGAAAAGTATGCTTGGAAAGAACTTATAACCAAATCAAAGAATATACCAATGAATGGATAGAATATCCCACACACCCGAACTCAAAAACCTGACATTGTCCTCAATATGAATTAAGAATTAAGTCAAAGAGAAGAAAAGAGTGACATTACCCATAATAGAGAGATCTTGTGAAAGTAAAAGTCCAATGATTCTACAAAACATGTTAGTACCAAGCATTTCTAAAAAGAAATAATAAAAACTTAATTAACTACACTAGACAATAAGTAAGAATAAAGAAGAAAAATAAAATAAAATAAAACAAAACTAACTATTTATAACTTACAATTTTAACTTCTAACTAACTATACACTAGAAGTTGAAATTTTTGAGGGTCCACCCAAAATATGATTTGACTTTTGAGGATCAACGGGGGACCCTCCCTTTCATGCATACCTTCCGAAAAATAGGAATTCCGTTCAAACAACGGAAGGAATGTGTAAGGCAAAAGAAATGAACCATCCCCATTTAAAAAATTTGGAGGGAGGAAGGGGGATTTGGATAAAACAGGTGACAAGTACACAAGGGGACAAAAAAATAGAATTTTCTCCCAAATATTTTTCATTTGGAATGGGAGGTGGCGCACATGGAAGGCAACTCGAGCGAGTATTCCTCGTCGGTGAAAATGTTTAACACTTTAAAGTTTGGAACCGATTCATCGGGTACCAGCATCGGTTCGACAATATAGAATAAAGATGAGGACGAAAGAAATTCAAACTCAAGCGATGAGTCATCATCGCTTGAAGATTGAGTTTTGAAGGAAATAAGATCTTTTTTAATGAAATATTCTTCTTTGGGGGCCAAAGAAGAAATCATTTCACTGCAAATGGATACTACGTCCATTTCTTCCTCAATTTCATTCTCTATTATACCATGGGCCAAGTCAAGAATGGTTCGTCCCAAAGTAGGCACAAAATCCTCATTAGGTTCAAAACATTCCTTAACTTCGAAAGTCTGGGAAGAAAAATTGTCATCGGATTCATATAATAAATCCAACTCATGCTCCCAACAACATTTTCTTCCCAATAACGATGTTCAATTTTATCATTTTCACGCATGCGCAAGCCCTCACCGAAAGTCATAGGCCGAGGCACGGATTCTTGTAAATGAGAACTTTGAAAATCATCCTCGAAACTACTATCAAAATCATTAACATAAGAATTTTGAAAGCTATTGCAATTCGTTTCAAAATTATTATCATAAGGATTTTGTAGCTCAATATTGGAATAATCATTCTCAAAATTTTTGTAAATCATAACTTGACTTTGGTAATACTCATCCAAAGACATTTTAGGTGTTTCAATTTTTGGGGTTTGTAAGTATTGACCAAAAGTCATAGGTATAGGCAGATTTTGAGAATTATCATTATGATTACCGAAAAAAATAGGAATAAGACATGCTTATCCCAAAAAAGGCTCGACATGGCAAATTCCACAAAGCGATGTGTGGCCAAAAAATTCAAGCATTTCTTTGCGCTCAAATGTAGAAGTCCAACAAAAATAGTTAACAAAAAATACAAATATAAAGAAAAATACAAAGACATAGTAAATCAATTAAATTCTAAAGCAAACAAGCCCCCGACAACGGTGCCATTTTGATAGCAAGGGGAAACCGTGGCGCAAGTGTATAAAGATATACACTGATCGTTAAGCACGGTACCCACCGCTATTAAAAAATCTAACATATGACTACACTCTTCTAAGGAGTATAGCGGCCAGTCCGGGTATCGAAATCCACATAGACTAGTTGTTAGAATTATATTGATTTAATATTTCATGAATAAAACTGTAAAAGGTAATTGTTAAAAAAAAGAAAATATAACTAGGCAAGTCCGGCGTTGGTCATTTTTCGGCGATGATTTTGATGGCTTTTCTCACCTTCGTGGTTTGAGTGTATACCCGGTGACTGTAGGGGTTCGGGTTTGCCTTGATTTGGCCCTGGGTCTGTTGGTGTGTCCCTTGTTGGGATGCGATTTTTTGCCCTTGTTGGGCCTTGGATTCTTTGTTTTGAGGTTTTTCCTCTCTTGTACCTGTAAAGTGTTCGGTTACTGTTCTATATACACACAAAATTTCCCCTCCCCCAAAAAAACTAGTCGAGTGTATTTAACTAGATTAACAAAAGCAATAAAAACTATAGGTTGCGAAAGATATACCTCACCCCGAGTTAATTGGTATAAATGGTTACATTGGTTCACAAGTTATTAATACTGATTCTCATTTCACCGGTCAATTAAATCCAGAGTCGTCACCCCCTAAATTCGCATAAAAGCCTAACATGATTTTGGGGTCGACAAATACCATAGAAATTACACATGCAAGGTCATAAATACATATACCCCGTTAAATATTCTAGGCGTAATAACTAGGACAACCCAATCTAAATGAACTCATGAAAACTCATGAAAATATACGCCAGTCATTATGCTTGGCTCCCACCGCTATGCAAAAACCTAAAGTATGACTACACTCTTTTAAGGGAGTATAACGACCAGTCTGGGTATAAAAAATCCACAGAGGCTAGTTGCTAGAATTTAATCGGTTTAATACTTCTCGAATAAATAAAAGGTGATTTTAACAAAAAGGAAAAGATAACTAGGCATGCGTATTTAAACTAGATTAACAAAAGGAATAAAAAGTATAGGTTGCGACAAATATCCCACACCTTGAGTTAACTAGTATAAATGGTTACATGGGTCTACAAATTTAGTAAGATCGAGTCTCATTTTAATAATTAATCAAATCTAGAGTTGTCACCCCCTAAATCGTCGTAAAAGCCTATTATGATTTTGGCATCAACAAATACCCCGTAAATTACACACGCAAGGTCGTAAATACGGAGCATACATGAGATACCCCGTTCAATCTACTAGGCTTAATAACAAGGACAACCCAATCGAAATAAACTCATGAAAACCCATCACCATAGAAAAGTAACTAAATCAACCCTAGGTGAGTTCAATCTAACACAACCTAATTTAAGTTATCCCCTAAACATAATGGAAAATCTAAATTATAGCAACTAATTAATTAAAGCAAACAAGAATTAAATTAGCTACAACAATTTATCTAGGCTTGGAAGTAAATGATAAAGCATGAAATAAAAGGAATAAAGGCATAAATACAAGGTAGAAGATAATGAATAGTAAAGTTATTACATTAATGGGTACTACCCAAAGGAAAAAGGAGGAGAGGGGAGACTCCACAACAAACCCCCCAAAGCTTTAAACCTAGGTTCTAAAATAAAGAAAAAGAAAATAAGAGATATAAAAAAATAAACCAACACTTCCTTTTATAATATGTTACAAATAAATAATAAAAGAAAAAGGAAAAAAAAATAAAGAAAAGAAACAGGTAGCAGCGATCTCGGCCAAAAGTAAAAACAGGGGACCGATCGACCGGGGGTCAGGCCGGTCGACCGCCGGTGAGAGGAGTTGAGCCTATTGTATGCGATCGTGAGAAAAAAAAGAAGGGTAAATCGATGGGGGGTCAGGGTCGATCGACCGCCGATAGAAAATCAAAACCTACTGCAATCGATTGTGGGTAAAATCGAAATAATCGGTCGACCGAGGGTCAGGGCCGGTCGACCGGGCTTAAGAGTTCAAGTTTCAATTTGTGCATCTCTTTGCTGCAATCATCCATGCCTCCAATGGATTTCAACCAAGACCTGAGTAAATATGTGCGAAGACAAAGACCCATCCAAATCGTCTGAAGACCTGCTTGTGCAAATTGAGGCCAAGACACATATGTCTTTTATTGAATTGTTTTCTTTTGTTAATTATCTCATAATACTTCCTCTGCTCAAAAGCCCATACAATCTTCGTTTGGACTCGAATTAGCGCACCGTTTGCATCCATGCGAAGAATATTCTGATGGTCTCAACTTTCGTGAAGACTTTGGGCAAAAATCCCAAAGTTTGTATTTACTAAATTGCCCCTAAACGTGTGATTATCGATGAATCTTTACTAGAATGCAACCAAACATCACACTAAGCACCGTAATACCTTTAAAAGAATAATACCTCAAATAACATGTTAACATATAAAATGGAGGTTGTCTGGTTATCGAGCATAATTATAGGAATTAAAGTAGCCGAGGGGGCTAAAATGCATAAGTATATAGGGTAATAAGTTTCATGATTCGAGATGAATCAGATTTCCTTCAAAGCCCTATTGGTAGAAATCCGTAAAATAACCATTCAGTTAGAATTAGATAAAGACACGGGTTATTGTTCTTCCCCCCCTCAGTAAACCACATGACCAGATTAGGGAGACACTACATCCGAATCCTCCATCGTCTGGAACAGATATGGGAAAGGGAGTTGCCAATGAACTTTCCATGCCAGAATTGATCATTGAGGAGAGAAAAATCCTCGATCAACTTAAGAAGACTCAAATTAACATCACCTTATGGGGACTTTTCATGTCTTCCCATTATATCGGAATGCTCTGATAAAGCTTTTCACCGGGTCTACATTCCCTCCTTCCATCACTCCCGAAGAATATGTAGACATGGTTGGGTACTTGACCTCCACTAGACTCATTTCTTTCTCCGAAGAGGAAATTTTGAAGATCAACCCTGACCACAACTAAGCCCTCAACATCTTCGTTGAAGTGATGGGAAACATAGTTCCACTCTCACTCGTTGATAATGATCAACCCTTAATGTTTGTCTGCTTAGAACCTTCAATTCATTGGGGTTAAAAGTCAGTGACCTTACTCCTACTTCCATCGAAGTGCGTGCTTACAATAATAACCTTCGAGAGGTTATGAGATCCATAAAACTCATAATAGGGGCTGGCCCTATCAATATTATCACTAAATTCTAGGTTATTGACATGCCAGCATACCTCAACCTGTTGCTTGGTTGACCATAGCTTCATAGCATCTGAGGGGTATCTTCTTCCATTCATCAGAAATTGAAATTCTTCGCTAGAGGGCAAGTTATCACCATTTTGGGGGATGAAGATGGTACAAAAAATGCCAGCACTAGCAATCCAATATTCGAAATCCAGTATGGCACGAATGACATGCTCCTCTCTGGCTTCAGAGTTGATCCACTTCCCCTCCAATAGGAGATAGTTTCAAAGACCGAGTATGTCTGAAACACAACCTTCATGACTACATTAATGTAATACAGATGTTCAAGAACATGCATTTCATGCCCGGACTGGGGCTAGACCGATGTCAATAAAGGATACTTGGGACCATAGTCCTAAAAAAGGCAGTTCCCCCATGTGGCTTGGGTTATTAGCCTTCACCAAAAGAAATCAAAGGGCTCCGCCAACCATGACTGAAAAATGAGTTTAAAAGATGCAAAGACTATTTCGAGAGATTCTCTGAATGGAATATTTATTAAGGAGGGCGAAGACTTACATTTTTATGGCTCCCTTGAACCATGGTATGACCACATCAATAAGAATATGAAACCGATGATGGATATCTTCTTTTTAGACAACTACCCTTGGGCTGAAGACTGCCATCACAAAGTGTAATCTCTCACCGAGAAAGCCGTAACAGTTACTGAGGTCTCTAAGGAAAGTGATTCCAAAAAATCATTCAATATAAAAACACTGGGGTAGACTCTTTGTATAATTCATTCAGGCATTGAACCGTCGGACCCATCCACTTTGATCAAGGCTGTTGACATGCCTCTTCTCAACTGGAATGCTATGCTAGTCCAACCTATTGGGATTCAACCAAACCTTATTGTTTACAGCTATTCACCTGTCGTTGCTTCTCCTTTTTCTAATATCAATGTAATCGAGACCTCCTTTGACGAGGTTCTCAATACTCTTTTCTCTTAAAAGTGAAATAAATGAGGATTTTGAGTATCTTGTTGTGACTTACATTAATTGTCTTGATTATAATCAAATTAAACTTGATGATGATGACTTTTTCAATGAAAAATTCTTTACTGATCTTAACAAGTTTAATAACAAACATCATTATCGCGTTCAAATTAATAATGATGAAACTGTTATTATCAATCTCGTAACTAGTAGCCAACAATGCGAGATTAGGATAGGGTCCACCCTTAACGAGAATGAGATTGTATAATTCGAAGAACTGCTAAAGGAATTATTGGACGTCTTCACATGGTCCTATGATGACATGGCTGACATCAATATAGAAATAGCTAAACACGAGATGCCGACATTCCCAAAATGCAAGATGCTCAAACGGAAGCTAAGGAAACTGCGCTCCAAATAGTCGCTCAAAGTTAAAAAAGAGGTAGGTAAAAAGTTACACGTAGGCTTCATCCATGTGATCGAATATCCCATATGGATCGCCAACGTCATACCTGTGCCAAAATTAGGAGGAAAAATCCGCATATGCGTCGACTATCGAGATTTAAATAAAGCATCCCCGAAGGATGATTACCCATTACCCAACATTGACATGATCATGGATAACACGGCTAGCCCTGCCCTTAAGTCATTTGTTGATGGATTTACTAGATAATCAAATGCACACTGACCATTAGGAGAAAACCACATTCATCACCCCTTAGGAAACCTTTTGCTACACTGTCATGCCATTCGGACTTAAGACCACTGGGACTACCTACCAAAGGGCTGCCATAACCATCTTGCATGATTTGATACACAAAGAGGTCGAACTCTACGTAAACAACATGCTTATTAAGTCTAAGATTCGAAAAGTTCACATTCCTGCCCTTCGAAAGTTCTTCGAACGACTACGGTGATACTAAATATGGCTAAAGCCACAAAAGTTCATGTTCGGCATCATAAAAGGGAAGCTTTGGGGATTCATAGTTAGCGAGAAAAGAATCAAAGCACACCCTGCCAAGATGAAGGCTATACTTGAGATGCCACCACCATAGACAGAGAAGGAAGTTTGGGAATTCCTGGGAAAATTAGAGCACATCAGCCAGTTCATCAGCCAACTGGCTTCTATTTACGATACCATCTTCAAACTCCTCCTGAAGGATTCTACCAAAGTCTGGAATGAGGCCTGTCAGGAAGCCTTTGATAGAATCAAGTAATACCTGACCCGACCTCCGATACTTATGTCGTCGTAGTCAGGTCTACCCCTCCTCTTTTAATTAACCGTAACAAACACCGTCGTAGGGGCTTTGTTAGCCCAATATATCAAAGAATCCCAAAAGGAAAGAGCCATTTACTATGCTAGCCAAAAATTATCCAGGTACGAGGTCAATTACATTTTTTTAGAGAAAGCATGTGTTGCCCAGGTTTGGGTCACTCAAAAGTTACGACACTACATGCTCTCCTTCCCCATTAGACTTGTATCCCGTATGGATCCCATCAAGTACTTGCTAAAAAATCCTACCTTGTCCAGTCGAATAACCTAGTGGTTGATGTTGCTAGCCGAGTTTGATATCATTTACGTCATGAAGAAAGTAATGAAAGGGAGAGACATCTCTGACTACCTTGTTGACTACCCTATAGAAGTAAACAACGTTTAGGACTTTGAATTCCTGAATGAAGATATTTTCTACACTTTTCAAGAAGACCTCAGATGGAAAATGTTCTTTGACGGCGATGCCAATAAGAAAGGACACGACATTGGGATACTCCCGATTGCCCCTGATGACTCTCACACTCCCACTGCCATTAAGCTATATTTTCCCCGCACCAATAATATAACCCAATACGAGGCATGCACTGTAGGCCTCAAAGTATCCCTCAAGAAAGTATCAATCATCTAGATGCATATGGGGACTCTGACCTCATTATTGGCCAAGTTTTTAGAAAATGGAAAGTCAAAGACAAAAAGCTCTTACCCTTCCACACCCACCTAGAAGAGTTGGACTCCAAGTTCCAAGGTATCACCTTTCACTACCTGCCTCACGCAAAGAATAGCTTAGCTGATGCCCTTGCTACCTTTACCTCCATTGTGGACATGCCCAGGGGAATAACAGTGGCCCCCTTCCTAGTATATAAATAAGCAATGCCAATCCACTAGTACCACATTTAGATCGTCATCGAGGAAGATTCTAATATGACCGGGTTATGGTATTATGATATTTGTTACCTCCTCAAACATGCTCGGTATCCCCAAGACGCCGATAAGAAAGATCGTGCGATCCTTCATAAATTGCCTGCCCAGTACATCATCTACGATAAAGAACTGTTCAAGAGAAACTTTAATGGAACCTATTTTCACCGCATTGCATGGGATGATATTGAAGAAATGATGCAGAAGATCCACAGCGGAGAATGTGACACCACATGAATGGTTATATGCTTGCTAAGAAAATCATCCGTCAAGGGTACTATTGGACCACCATGGCTCAGGATTACATCGCCTACGTCCGAAGATGCCTAAAATGCTAGCAGTTTGACAACGTTCAACACTTTTATCGAGGATTATACAACATGACTTTTCCCCAGTTGTTCTCCATCTGGGGCATTGACATCATAGGAAAGGTCATGCCCGAAGCTTCAAATTGGCATGAGTTCATCCTAGTCTCCATTGATTACTTCACCAGATGGGTCAAAGCTGAGTCATATGCAGTGCTGAACGCCAAGAAAGTGACTAAGTTTATTAGAAGAGCATCATATGTCGATACGGGGTTCCCCATTAGTTAGTATCAAATAATGGGTTATACTTTGAAGCCGAGATCACAGAACTAGTCAATAAGTACGGGATTTAAAGACACAAATCTTCTCCTTACCGACACCAAACCAATGGTATCGTCGAAGCCGCCAATAAAAACCTCAAAGCCACCATCAATAAAATGACTGAGAAGCATAGAGATTGGGTCGACCGCATCCCTTACACCCTATAGGGTTACCGTACTTCAATAAAAAAATCTACTGGGGCTACCTCTAATTCTCTGGTATACAGTATGGAAGCAGTCCAAACCGTTAAGCTAGAAATGCCTTCCTTTCACGTCCTGCTCCAAATAAAAGTTGGCGAAGAAGATTGGAATCAGAGATGCTTTGATAAACTTTCACTCTTGGATGAAAATAGGCTAAAGGCTTTATAACAAATATAAGGATACCAACATCAGATAGCATGATCATTCAACCAAAGAATCAAGGACCGTGGTGTCTAGGAAGGAGACCTTGCCCTCAAAGAGATCATAGAACCCATCTAGGACCTCAGAGGGAAATTCGAGGTTAAGTGGAGTGTCCTCTATATAGTGAAGAACATCCTATCAGGCGACGCCTCTATGCTCATAGAATTCGACGGAGAAAATATGGCACATCCAGTCAACTTGGACTGTCTCAAAAAATTCTACCCTTATTTCTAAATCTCAATGTACTACGACTCTCCTTAACCCCCTTTTATTCTAAAAAAATCTCTTCATTTCTCTCTACCCAGAACTACATGGGGCCTGATCCTCTCAAAACCCTTTTTGCTTTCAAAATGGAACTCACAAAAATTTCCAAAACACCCAGAGGTACGTAGCCATCTCATACTCCTTATATGGGCATGATCCCCTTCTTTTTCACAAAATGTTATTCTTATTCTAACCTCTAAGGATGGTGGTTTATTTTATCATTTACATGAACAAAAGGATTGTGTATGACATAGCAATTGGTATAGATAGCTCAAATGCAAAAATCACCAAGAGGCACAACAAAGTATGATAAAAATAATTTTATATTTCAAATAAGGAAATACGACACCATTACATGAAGTATCTGCCACTACACCAAATCTGCACTATTGTCACGGTCATTGACCTTGACAAGTTGGACTTGTCAAGGTCAATGACCGTGACAATTCGGGGCGAGACAAATTTTGTTGTCACGGACGTGTCACGATCATTGACCTTGACAAGTTCGTTAGAATTGTCACGGTCATGTCAAGGTCATGGACCGTGACAAGTTTAGTCACGATTAATAACTGTGACAAATCCATGACGATATTTAAAAAAATTGTCACGGTCAATGACCATGACAATTCTGGGCAGAATTTAAAAAAATTATGTTGGGCAGTATGGCCACTGCCACTGCCCAGCAGTATATTTGTACCTGTTATAACAACGTTGGTTGTACCTATTCAAACATCATATATCCAAATAAATTAAAGATAGTGCAAATATATATTCATGACGATATAATCCAAATATTCAAAATAGAAATAATATACATGACGATATAATCCAAATATAATTAAAATGGACAAACTTAAAAATAATGTTACTACATGTCTTGGGTAAATGTGAGGAGATGAGTTGGCCACACGATATATGAATTGACACACCCACTAATATACATCGTGCCTCATTGTTCGCGCAACCACAATCAGGAGTTCTCCTTCCCGGGTATCACATGCGTGACGAGCACTTTGGACTCGATCCCTTGAAGCGCACGTCCATGAACTATTCCACCCTCGACGATATTCGGGTTCCTCAACCCCCACCCTTTCCGCTAGCCATCAAATACATCCAATATGAACACGCTCGTCCAACCAAGTGTCGACATCGGTCTGGGAAAGGGAGCCAAATAAGGAAGTGGATCATCGAAATACGCACGTGACGGTGAAGAAGCAGTGAGGTCCACATCCTCGTCCTCCTATGCCTCGTCCTCCTGCGCCTCGTTCTCCCGCACCTGCTCCTCCACGGCTTTCTCCTTCCCTTTCCCCTTCCCCTTACGGTCTCCGCCCAACGTACGCTTCATGAATGCGTACATATCTTGGACTGTTGCCTCCAAACGGGACAGCTTCGCGTTGTGTGAATCCACCGTTCGAGCCAACCCGGTGTCGCTCGTCTCCAATCCGATGATCCTAGATTTGGCCACCCGCGAGCTCACCCCCTTGTCCTCCCCTTGCGATCAGAGCCAAGCACTTGGCTGAGTGCGTCTGTGGACAAAGACGCCTTGTCGGTATCAGACTGCGACTCATGCACTTCCTTAAGCTTTGCCTGAAACGACAAAAAGCACATGATTAGTAAAATAAGTAAACTAAAAAATTATAACGTAATTAACAAAAATTAAACTGTCGGATTACTTACAATCGTGGCCGCGAAGCTCGGGGACACCTCCTTGTCCTTCCCCTTCTTCGTCTGAAGAGCCACATAAGTATCGAGCCTATGTGGCTTACCCTCGGCCTACTCCCTAACCCCTGAAATAAAATAAAGTAAAAGTAGTATCGGACCCGCAAAGTAAAATAATGAAGAATAATATATTTCTGTAGTTATAGAAAAATTAAATCTTACCTTCATCCTATGCTCCACCTCGGCGTAAGAGGTCCGGCCGGAGTAGTGCACCTCCGTCTTTTTTGCTCGATTTTCCCTCCCCGATTGGCGAGATGCCAATTGTCAATCCTCGATCTCATTGTCAATGAACTTTTGCCATTGTGTCAATGATATCGTCTCCTTCGACGGGACGGATCCACGCCACTGTATAATGGACTCTCGTGTTTTCCCAAAGTATCGTGTCCGCATATTTTTCTTTTACGTCTTGTGTTGCTCCGTCAACTGCTCCAAGACGGAATCGCGTAGCTTTAGATCCAAGTTGAATTGTTCATGTCCAACAAATTCAATGTTAGTTGCGAATAAATATAAATATAAATATAAATATAAATATAAAATGAAAATGAAAATGAAATTGAAATTGAAATTGAAATTGAAATTGAAATTGAAGTTGAAATTGAAATTGAAATTGAAGTTGAAATTGAAATTGAAATTGAAATTGAAATTGAAATTGAAATTGAAATTGAAATTGAAATTGAAATTGAAATTGAAATTGAAATTACATATTCATATAAATATAAATATATTACCTGTAGTGCCGCTCAAACAGCTAACTTGAGCTCATATGGCACTTCCTTCCAACTCATAAACCCCGGGCCGATGACCGTCTTTAGCAGCTCGAGGGATCTCGCTAATAGCTCCGATTTGTTCTCGATGGTAATCCAAAATTTTCCTTATTTGGGGAGCCTAGGGGCGGAGGAGCCCTCGTCGCCTCCGCTACCACCGAGCCCAGACGACATCATCATAAACAACATCGTCATCTTCGCCATAATACCTGAAGGAGACATTTGTTGTAAAAAATGTTATTAGTGCAGATAAAAAAAATGTTATTAATACACATAGACATACACCCCCACCCCCACCCCCACCCCCACCACACACACGCACACGTACACGTACACACCCCCACCACCCCACCCCCTCCCCCACCACACACCACCACACACATATATACACAGACATACACACACATATACACATACCCACATAAATATGTCTAAATTAGTTGAAAACATCTAACGTGGAATAGATGTAAAGCATGAAATTATTATTATATATATTATATATGCCGGAATATATGTAAAGCATGGAATTATTAGTACACAAACCCCCCCAACACCCCACCCCCTCCCCCGCCCCCTCCCCCACCACACACATATATACACACACATACACACACACACATATACACATATTTAATTTCAAGTATGTTTCATTTAATTATCATACTTTGTATATATTGTTTAATATACAAAGTAATTTTCAAAAAAAGTTAAAAAATCCCACCCCCATATGGACAATAATCCAGTGGTCATGCCACTTTTAAAACTAACCAACCCAACATTTGCTAAACAAAATAATCCAACAGCAATTTCAACAACAAATGTGTAATCCGTACTCCTTCTTATTCATCTACTCAATTAATTCATTTCATCAATTAAACTAACAATTAAAGTATACAATCATTAATTTACTAATTTACAATGAGGGGCAATCCTAGTTTCATATGAAATTGGCACTAATTATTAATTTACTTTCATCTAAAACTATACAATTAAAGCTATACAATTTATTAATTAAAGCTATACAATTGTTAAAAAACCCCAACCCCCCAACCTCCTCCCCCCACCACACCCCCTGACCCTCCCCCACCACACACCACCACACACACACATACACACACATATACACATATTTAATTTCAACTATGTTTCATTTAATTATCATACTTTGTATATATTGTTCGATATACAAAGTAATTTTCAAAAAAAGTTGAAAAATCCCACCTCCATATGGACAATAATCCAGTGGTCATGCCACTTTTAAAACTAACCAACCCAACATTTACTAAACAAAATAATCCAACATCAATTTCAACAACAAATGTGTAACCCGTACTCCTTCTAGTTCATCTACTCAATTAATTCATTTCATCAATTAAACTAACAATTAAAATATACAATTATTAATTTACTAATTTACAATGAGAGGCAATCCAACTTTCATATGAAATTGGCACTAATTATTAATTTACTTTCATCTAAAACTATACAATTAAAATTACAATTAAAGCTATACAATTTATTAATTAAAGCTACACAATAGTTAAAAAAAAAACCACCACCACACCCCCTGCCCCCTTCCCCCACCACACACCACCACACACATATATACACACACATATACACATATGTAATTTCAAGTATGTTTTATTTAATTATCATACTTTGTATATATTGTTCAATATACAAAGTAATTTTCAAAAAAAGTTGAAAAATCCCACCCCCATATGGACAATAATCAAGTGGTCATACCACTTTTAAAACTAACCAACCCAACATTTACTAAACAAAATAATCCAACAATAATTTCAACAACAAATGTGTAACCCGTACTCTTTCTAATTCATCTACTCAATTAATTCATTTCATCAATTAAACTAACAATTAAAGTATATAATTATTAATTTACTAATTTACAATGAGGGGCAATCCTACTTTCATATGAAATTGACACTAATTATTAATTTACTTTCATCTAAAACTATACAATTAAAATTACAATTAAATCTATACAATTTATTAATTAAAGCTATACAATTGTTAAAACCCCCCCACCCCACCCCCTGCCCCCTCCACCACCACACACATATATGCACACACATATACACATATTTAATTTCAAGTATGTTTCATTTAATTATCATACTTTGTATATATTGTTCGATATACAAAGTAATTTTAAAAAAAAGTTAAAAAATCCCACCCCCATATGGACAATAATTCAGTGGTCATGCCACTTTTAAAACTAACCAACCCAACATTTACTAAACAAAATAATCCAACATCAATTTCAACAACAAATGTGTAACCCGTACTCCTTCTAATTCATCTACTCAATTAATTCATTTCATCAATTAAACTAACAATTAAAGTATACAATCATTAATTTACTAATTTACAATGAGGGACAATCCTACTTTCATATGAAATTGACACTAATTATTAATTTACTTTCATCTAAAACTATAAAATTAAAATTATAATTAAAGCTATACAATTTATTAATGAAAGCTATACAATTGTTAAAACCCCACCACCACCCCACCACCCTCCCTCCCACCCCCTGCCCCCCTCCCCCACCACACACCACCACACACATATATACACACACATACACACACATATACACATATTTAATTTCAAGTATGTTTCATTTAATTATCATACTTTGTATATATTGTTCGATATACAAAGTAATTTTCAAAAAAAGTTAAAAAATCCCACCCCCATATGGACAATAATCCAGTGGTCATGCCACTTTTAAAACTAACCAACCCAACATTACTAAACAAAATAATCCAACAGCAATTTCAACAACAAATGTGTAACCCGTACTCCTTCTAATTCATCTACTCAATTAATTCATTTCATCAATTAAACTAACAATTAAAGTATACAATTATTAATTTACTAATTTACAATGAGGGGCAATCCTATTTTCATATGAAATTGGCACTAATTATTAATTTACTTTAATCTAAAACTATAGAATTAAAATTACAATTAAAGCTATACAATTTATTAATTAAAGCTATACAATTGTTAAAATTGCCCCACCACACCCCTTGCCCCCTTGCCCCTTGCCCCCTCCCCCCGCCACACACACACGCACACACACACACACACCACACCACCCCACCCCCTCCCCTCCCCCACCACACCTGCACCACCCCACCCCCACTACCCCCTTCCCCACCACACACGACCACACATATATATACAGACACATATACACATACATATACACACATATATATACACACATACACATACATTCACATATAGAAATGAAAGAGAAAGAGAGGGAAAAAAACATACCTTAGAGAGAGAGAGAAGAAACCGCTTAAAGAGAGAGAGAGAGAGAGCGAGAGGGGGAAAACCAAAAAAGGGTGGGAAAAAAGAAGCCTATGGATTTTTTTACTGCAGAAGTTGTCACAGTCGTGTCAAGGTCATTGACCGTGACAATTATTTAAAGAATTGTCACGGTCATTGACCGTGACACGACCGTGACAACTACATTTGCCACGGCCTTGTCACGATCAATGACCGTGACAATTCTTTATCACGGTCATGTCAAGGTCAATGACCATGATACAAAACGCGTGTTTTTTGTCATGGTCAATGACCTTGACAAGGGTGGCCGGCTGAAAGGTGACAATTTTGTTATTTTGGTGTAGTGTGAGAAGGGAGTAAAATAAACCACCCCTTTTTCACTGATTTAGACCAGTCTTAAAATAACAACCTTATCAAGCTATAGCAATTCATTTTAAAAAAACTAGAAAAACACATAAGATCTCCCCCAGCTTCACAAAAGCTTCACACAAACTACCCCCATCTTCATAAAAGCTTCACACAAATTATCCCCAGCTTCATAAAATTTTATCCACAACTATCAGAAGACCCAACCTCATTATCATTTTCATCCTCCTGAGGGCCCTAAGTCTCCCCCTTCTTGGTTAATATTTCGAATGAATTCTATGGAGTGGTACACCCTGACCAGTCTGGAAAAACTCGCTACCCCCCTCCCATGGTATCGAAAAGAACAAACCACCTCTGCCCAGTATCTTCTGCCAGGATCTTCTTTACCACTCGTTTCCACAACCACTTCAAATAGTCTTCGGACACATGCCATACCCTTCTTATAGATTGAGATGGACAAATAGAAGACCGACAACATCATGCACCGAGATTCAGTCAGGTCTGCCACCGAAAATAAGTCTAGTGTGCAAGGAGGAATTATTTGTTCCGACCTAACTTGGTGAAAAATTCGCCAAGGGAAATAGAATGAAGTCTGCCGTAGGCCAACTAATAATGCATATTGATACTCTCCCAGCTCCAGAACAGGATGCAATTCTCCCACATGGCACCGACCAACGAAGATACCGGGCTCCATACTCCATAAACTAGTTGACCGAGTTCTCTACAGATGGGCCAAAACTAAAAAAGTACCGAGCAGAGAAATTCGTTACACCCATCAAAGGCTACTCAGGAGGATCTGCCAGACAGAACCTCTCAGTAAGCCATATGAATAATATCACCGGGATCTCCCTCAAAAGATCGAAGAGACCTTCTCTCCAAGCGTCAAAACAATTCAAAGTCTCATCTAGTATCACCGCCGTAGGACTACGAGGGTAATACATCAACTCTGTTATCGCAACCATTTGGGGATCCACCATTAAGTCCCAAGTCACTAACAAAAGCCTCACAGTAAGGCCCAAGGCACCAACTCTGACATAACCCGCGTCATTAAAATCCCTCAAGTGCACGTAGTGTATAATAGACCAAAGGGAAATCATCCCCCAATAACTAACAATTGAGCCGCCAAAGGGGAAACACAAAGAAACTCCACTAACAACGCTCGAGGAGAACGAGAAAATTCGGACATAACAGCCACTACACTGGGGTTGATCCCCAACATGGCCGAGAATTCTTCATAAGTCGGACAAACCTCATCTAGGCCTAAACAGAAGATATAGTCTTCGGGGTACCAGAATTGTACCACCGCTACTAGCATATTCCATTCAATGGCTTGATAACGCCATAAAGAGACTCGTCGTAGGTTGAAAGCCTCATAGTCCACATTATACAAACAAAAGGCCTCTAGACCATCAATGTAAGATGAAAAATTTTCATGCACCGGAAGGGAAATTTGTGAATAATAAAGCAAGAAGCAAAAAGAAGAAAGTGGACATGGGTAGAAGAATCATATTCCTTACATCTCCTTTTATATACAAAAGACTTGGAAAAAGACAAATGGTCTGAAAATCCGAGTAAATTTTAACCTAACAAGAGCACTATAATGATCAAGAAAGTGCAATCAAAGCCTTAAGCGTGATTCAACTTAACCCATATACCGATAGGCATGACAAGGGGTGTGCCGATTGGCAACCCCCTTATTTTGGAAAGTTAAGTCTTTCCTCTTTTGTCAAAATCAAATTCTCAAAAAGAATCCTTATTTTGAAACCCCCGGGGTCATTTCTCCTTAAAATCCATTTTTATTTATTATTTCCAAAATAAACCTTTTCCCTAAGTTAATTTTCTCTCTTTTCCTGAATAATTAAACATTATGTCATCTTAACAGTCTCAGTAGAAAAGTAAAGTGCATGTAGGAAAAGTCATTAAAGTAAGAAAAAATAAAAATTCATTTCCTTCACACACACACACACACATATATATATATATATGCACACACACTAGGGTATGCTCGTGCCTGAAGGCACGCTGATAATCACAAAATGATGAAAATTTTCAAAGTATATAATTCCATGAAGGCAAAAATTTCGTTTGCCAACAAAAAAAATGTAATTTTAAAAATATTGGCCATAATCCCCTTTGTTTATACGATTAACCACCCTGTTTAACAAATAAAAAATAGTCCAACAACATTTTATTAGTCTAAATTCATCAATTTAATTCACATTGTGCCTCAAATTAATAAAGTGTCAATTCTAAAAAAAATGGGCATAGTTTTCATTGGTTATTGGACTATCCACCCTGCTTAAGGGGTAACATCCAATCATAAAATATTCAAAATTTCCAAATTCATCAAACAAATAGTTGAACAAAACAAACTTCTTTAAAAAATCACGACGATATTCGGGAAAGCTAACATAATAACAAAATAACGGTCAACCCAATTTAATTTAATACAAACGATTATTTTGCCAACCTTCCTCCCGAGCTCAGAAACACTTCTCTTCAACTGTAAGGCCCTTGCTACCCGATTATATTTCCCAGCGTAAACGTTTATTGGAGTTGTCTGCTTATTTCCCGTGCCTTAAATATGTCTTTATAAAATTATACTGCTTACTTATATCCATGATATGGCTTTTGATGATTCATTATTTTGTTGTTGTCATGCCATGGATAAGTGTCATCCTCGTGCTGCTACTGTTTCAATGACTATTGTGATGATTGTTGCCTTCATATCATCAATTTCCATTGTCCAACGCATCCTTATGTCAACATCTGTCCTCAAACCTGAAAAAGAGACATTTCCATGCGAAATTATATATAAATATACAAAGAATAACCTTTTGTGAGAGGTCCATTTCTTTGATTTCACACCTCAACACGAAATGCATAAATCCAAAAAGTAAATCATAACAGAGAGAAGTAATTAGACAAAGAGCAATGTGTCTATTATGTGTTTGTATTATGTCGTGTACACACACTCGCGTTTGTAGTCCGCACAGGGAAGCCTTGCAAGCTTGGTTGCCATACATGTATGGTGTAAATACATGTGGACATGACCATAATTACTGCTTTTCTTCATCCAATCCCTCTCTCACTACCTAGCATAAGAGTCTTATATATCCATCTTCAGCAACTATTTTGAGGCTACCTGTAAATCTGTTTGCCTCTCCAATTGTTGCACATTGACCTTTGGGGTCATTCTTCTGTAATCCCTACGACTTTTTAAGTGTCCCGATACATTTTGGGTTAAGATAGAGTACAACCTTTAAAAATATGGGGATCTTAGACACTAACCCTTGGTATAAGTTATATGTAGATACAGATCCACGTGATTAAAATGTAGATACTGCATTTGTAGTTAATTACTGTAAGAGATAACTATATTATTAATTTAATGTAGAAATTAATAAACAAAAATATTTGAACAACTTGTGTTATGTGTATTCTTTAAACATAAGAGATATCTGTATCATTTCTAAAACATAAGACATTATATATCATTCACTTATTGATCTCTCTTAAAGCTATCAATATCTCTTATTGTTTATCTTAAATTCTAATCTATCCCCATAACATTTACTGGCTCAATATAAACTATTCAAAATATTAATTTATAAAATCAAAATCTTAATCGTAAAGTAACAGGGATGAGCGATTAATATTGAAGTGTAAAGGTAAAGAATGAAATGTTAAAAAAAATAAACAGTAGTGTTTCTATAAGAGAAGAAACTAATTGGAAGTATATTATTGTGACTTAGGCATTGCGATTTTTTTAATATGATCTAATGTTTTATGATTTTAACATCAAAGTTGTAAACATAATAACCAAAGTTTTATTTTTTTAATATGTAGGTATTACGGACCATGCGCATGATCAATTACGATATGTGTGGGTTGAAACCAACTATCAAATTATCTTCACAACAATACCAAAAAGTAAATAAAAGATATTTGCTTTTTTTTGCATTCTACATCATGATATTTCTTCTGAATTCAATCAATCATGTAATATGTTCAGAGAATAAGATACAACAACATTGCAGAAAAGTCACACAATAAATAGAATGTCAGTTTAAAAGGGAAATAAATAACTATTTTCATGAGTAATAGAATAAATTCAATTAACAATTCAGCATATCAATTGAAGACAACATCGCTCATCCTCTAGCAACCACGTCTGACCGAGAGTGATTGTAAATTTCCCATTG
Organism: Sambucus nigra; assembly: GCA_949130495.1. Classification (NCBI taxonomy): domain Eukaryota; kingdom Viridiplantae; phylum Streptophyta; class Magnoliopsida; order Dipsacales; family Adoxaceae; genus Sambucus; species Sambucus nigra. The sequence goes on along the minus strand of OX422210.1, from coordinate 652,767,696 downwards.
TACAATAAAAAACTTAATTCCAGATCAGGGGAACCACCAGGGACCAGGATAGAAATGTTATTTCCATTAAGAAAAATCTGATCAATTAATTGATCTAGTATTATAAACCAGAGCATCTCCATTAGGTACTACAATATTTGACCAAACTGTTTGGTATTATAAGGACTGTGTTTGTAAGAAAATGAAATGTTACCTCAATGGTTTCATCAGTGGTGGATGCATCAGTGGTGAGGTCACTCTAAATAAGTAAGAGGGACCAAGTTTGAGCTACCACATTTAGATATTGGCTGCCAGACCTGTGTATCATGTAGTCCCTTTGGTGAGAGAAATTTAAGAAAAAATGTATTTATTTTTGGCTGCCAGACCTGTGTATTATGTTTGGCTGCCGGACCTGTGTATCATGTATTTTTTTGCTTGGCTTCATGAGATAACCAAGCTATGTAATCTTTCTAGTATATTTATGGAATTTGTAATGTGGGGAGTATAGATTGTGTCGCGTTTTTTTAGGGGTTCTAATTTCTTTTCTACCCTTATTTTTTTATGGGTTACTAACCTTTTGTCATGATTCAACACAATCAAATGAAAAATGATTGATTCAAGCTTTAGCATCAGAATCTTGGTGTCCATCCAGTTTCAATCAGAATGAAAGCAAAGAACTGGTAGTGAACTGAGAAATACACAATTAATCATCTAGAGAATAAATTTATCATTCAATCCAACTATTGTACCTAAATGAAAATAAATTTATCATTAAATCTTAAGATAAGGAATTTTTTTAACATCGGTAACTTTTTGCACAATACACATAATAAAAATATGGAAGAATTTTAACAGTCGTAACAATCAAAGAATCCAACTGGAAAAAAGAAAATAGGGCATAAAATATGGCCTATGCTACGTTAATTGAAAAACCAGTATCAAGTCGGATCTAAATGTCAACTAAGAATGGCCTATGCTACTTTAGAATGTCAACTGAAGATTCAGTACCAACACTGGTGTGTTTTCCATTTTCTAATGATGTATCATCAATAGAGAACACTCTTACAACTTACTTCATACCTCAAGAAGTGAACCCTGCAATGATCTAAGTCTAGAATGAAAATGATAGAAGTCTACTTGGTTAGCAAAATGTATGTTAAGAAATGAAAGTTAAGAAAACTTGGTTAACAAAATGTATGTATCCAGCAGAATCAAAATGTCTACTGAAGTCTATGATTACAACTCTATGTAAGAAAATGATCGAAGTCTACATGTAAATCAAAGCACAAAAATGAAAGTTCCTAAAACCTAACAGCAGAAAAAGAAAACTTGGTTAGCAAAATGTATGCATCCGGCATAATCAAAATGTCTACTGAAGTTAATGTAAGATTACAACTCTATGTAAGAAAATGATCGAAGTCTACTTCGTACCTTGAGAAGTTAACCCTGCAAAGATCCAAGTCTAGAATGAAAAAGATCGAAGTCTACTTGTAAATTAAAGCACAAAAAGGAAAGTTACTAAAACCTAACAGCAGAAAAAGAAATCTTGGTTAGCAAAATGTATGTATCCAGCAGAATCAAAATGTCTACTGAAGTCTACTGAGGTCTATATAAGATTACAACTCTTTAATATATGTATCCAACAGAATCAAAATGTACCTATGATACATCACAGTCGAATACACAAAAGTTGAGATAAGTTGGGCCTGTGAAGAAAAAAAGATATAAAAAATATATACGTGATTGGTTAGCAAGACTTGAAATCCAGATAGCAAGACATTAAATCCATTCTCCAAATTTCCCTCAATATTACATGACTTTATAACTATAATATGGTAACATTCCTAAATTCATTAAAGACAAATCAACCTCTAAATTGTAAAAAGAGTGTCAATATAAATTATACAATCAATAAAACAACTCAAAAATTAAGTGTTATAAATTACCACTGCATTTAGAGTTAATTCAATTTAAATCAATCCACTGCATTTAAAGTTAATTCAACTCAAAAACTGATCACGCTCACAATCGCATTTTTATGTACAAAGTTTGAAGCAAGCATAAATGGCACCATATGGATGCTATAACTATGAAGCACATGTGACATTAGCTGCAGATATAGGAAGCAAAAAAATGCTTTTAATCAACTGCATCACCTCACTATATAAACTTGTCATCTTTAAACCTTTCTCAATCCAAACATCATAAAAAATCCACCATAACCTTTCTCAATCCAAACATCAGTAGAGGTGAATATGTATGCACCATAAAAACAGAATACCTATGTACCATATGGAAAAATCCAAATTATGTTCGACTAAAAAATGTATGCACTGTATGGATGCTATAACTACTCACTTATGCATCAGTTATAGGAGTCTCAATGATCAGTAGAATTGACAGATAATGTATGCACCATATGGATGCTATAACTGATCTACTGATTGGTAAGTGAGGGAGGCTATAACTGATCTACTGATCATAAGTGAGTATACAAAAAAAAGCTACTGTATACAAAAAAAAGCCACCAAACTGTACACATTTATTCGCACTAATTGAAACTATAAGATAATTATTTTTTATGACGATGGATTTACCTCATCAACTTGAAGAACAATGGAAACATGGTTGATTAAGTTCTAGGTTGGTCATCTTGTTAGATACCTATGCACCATAAAAACAAATTAGTGGAGGTGAATATGTATGCACCATAAAAACAGAATACCTATGCACCATATGGAAAAACCTAATTTATGTTCGACTAAAAAAATGTATGCACCATATGGAGGCAATAACTACTCGCTTGTGCATAGGTTATAGGAGCCTCAATGATCAGTAGAGTTGACAAATAATATATGAACCATATGGATGCTATAACTGATCTATTGATCATAAGTGAATAGTGTTCCTTATTTTTTTAGTCGAACATAAATTGGGCTATAACAGATGTTATAACTGATCTATTGATCAGTTATAGCCAATTTTATGTTTGACTACAAAAATAAGGAACATTACTCAATTATGAATCACTTATAGGAGTCTCAATGGAAAAAAAACAAACCAACTCTATGTTTGTAGGAAACTCTCGAGTTATGTAGTAAACCTACACCAAAATAAACTTCAAATATTCTAAAATTATTATTTAGGACTCTTAGGGGACTTTTCTATTTTTCCTCCACATTATGTGGCCATGTGTCTTCAAGAAAGAACATGTTATAATAATTCAAAACTCTCAACAACCAAGTGCATCCAATCAATAATTCAGACCTCTCAAGCTTATCCGCCACCATTATTAGCTACTTCTGCTGGTGATAATCTAAAAAAATAGGTTCCAAATTAGTGTATCGGTCGATACAAAAGCTTAGTTTCCATTATGTAAGAATAAACAATCTAAAATCCCTAAAATAGTGAAGGTTACACAGCTAAGATGAAGTTTCTTAAAACTACTTTCAAATGTTTTTCGAGATTTAATAGTCAATACATACTACAACCTCACAACGCAATCACCCGATACCCCTTTTCTCCCTCCTGCCAAAATAATAATAAAATTTTATTAAGGTCAAACAAATAATATCTTAAACTATCTATATAATATCCAATTTCAATATTTTCCAATCCAATAACACCATATTATACTTACCGCTAAAATGAAGTATTTAAGGTCAATCCATATTAGATTTTAAACATTTGAGATCTTTCACAATACATTCCCTGAAATGAGCTACAATTAGAAACATTCTTTAATTCACACTACAAAAGCCAAAAATAATAATGGAATCCGTTCAATTGATACATTCTCAAGTAACATAAATAAAGAAAAACTCAAAAGGAAACACATAAGAAACAACATAAACTGAAGATACCACTCTCAGCATAAACTGACCACTGGAAGTTATCAAGTGTGGAGCTTGGAAAATTTCAGCATAGTGATTTGTTTGGTTGTTCGGCTTTGGTCGAGTTATCTCTATGAAATAAATAAAACAAAAATATATTAACAAAAGTTAGCAATCAAAGAAAACATAAATATATTTAAAGAAATAATATAAACTTTAAATTGACCAATGAGCTTCAAATACTCATACTTAAATGCAAATAACCAACTTGAAATAGGAATCTATCATTACTGCACTTCTCGCATCTATTACCCATGTGATATATCACCACAACAAACTCGAAAAGACAACCACAAAAATAACCAAATTAGTAACAAATACACATCAGCACAAAGTGAAATATTAGTTCAAACCCAAAAAAGAACCATATTTTCTTGTAAGACTCCGTATCTCTACCAACAATAATATTTCAAAATAAAAGCTCATGTCGAGGGCCTTAAATAGTGAAAATTACAAATTGATAGCATCAACAGTAGCCTGTACTTACTCAGATACCAAACCCACTGTACCCAAGTGGTAATAAAATTAGTACTGAGATACAAAACACCATTCCTTATATCTCTTCACACACAAAAACCAAAAACATTATATAACTAATTTATCACTATCAGACATCCCTTAATATCCCAAGTCAAAATCTTCACACATTAATACATTATCATTAAATTGATTTCAATGGATGAGCCACGATTCTCAATCTTTCATGGTATAAAAAGTAAAATAATGCCCGCATAAGAATAATCACATCTTTCTACCTCCTTCATAAAAAATAATTAAAAGAATGGAACATGTGTAGTATCGAACCCAATGGGGTATCTCTATTTCACTTTCAAACACCCAATGGGCTTTATCTTCTCTGTTTTCTGCCCAACCCTTCCAAACGTTATTTTTTGAAAGGGGGAAGGAGAGTTCAAAACCCCATTATAAAAGATAAAAAAATTAGCATACATTTGAAAACAACAGATCTAAATAATAGTGAGAACGAACATACACACACCGCAAAATAAGATAAATTAGAATAAAATACCATATAAGAATAAGATAAAATACCATACCTGTAAAAATAATAATGGTTCTCACCTTTGAACCATAAACCAATCAAAAAATAGGCAGATCCGTCAAAAACCATAGGACTAACATATTTGAGAGACCTAAATTATAAAAAAAAAATTATTTAGATCTTATTTTAGGGCTTTAAAAACCCTAATCTCGTTGAGCATATACTACCTTCAATGGTGGTCGTTGTGTGGCAGAAATAGCGATCTGGCAGCGGTGTTAAGATGTGGTTAAAGTGGAAGGGGATGGAGAGCAAGAGAGAGATGACATACGTTAGAACGAAACGCACCAATAATTAAACTAAAGCTAAAATCATAAACCATTTCAACAACTAATCAGGCATACGTTAGAACTGCAACAACTAAAATCAAAATCCCACTTCAAACTTACTTTAACCGATCGGCGACTTGAAAAGTGAAGCGGCGGTGTGGCAAAGGGGCAGTGGCCCTAGGTGTGGGGATGTTTGAGGTAGGGTTTTTTTTTGTGTCCAGATGAGAGAACGGGGAGAAGTCGAGAAAGACATAAATTTGATGTTGGTGTGAGAAATGAGAGAGGGTGTGAGCTGGAGAGAAGTAGAGAACTATTCTAGTTTTGACCCAAGTACCCCCAATTTTAAATTAAAGTGTAAATTTGGTAAGCTAAAAAAGAGGGGGAAATCAAGGATTTGAGGGACAAAAAAGGAATTGCAAAAAAAATTCATAAAGATGACATCATAGTTCAAACTTGTGACATACATAAGTTTCCTACTTTATTTTATATATATATATATATATATATGGTTATTGCCTGATTACAGGTAAAAGAAGAAAAATAAAAAACTATAATAAACCAGACTCCACCCGAACCAACAACTCTCTCTCAAAATCCTCACCCTCTGTGACGGACTCGCTTTCCCCGGAGATGAGCGGTGGAACCTCCACTCTAGAACCTGATCCCTCATTCGAGGAGGCAGAAGGAACCAAGCATTAATGAATGGAAACCCTGATGTAAGAAGACGCAGAGGCCACCCAATCCTTAATATCCTTTAGCCAGTTGTTCAGCACTCGAAAATACTGCAAATAAAGAAACGAAAGCAAAGGAATAGTCAGTTAATAAAGAGAAAAGAAAGGATCGAAAGAGACAAGACAAGGGAAGAAGAAGAATATACCTCAAGCCGGAGGGCATCATCCGTAAGACCTATCATCCCCGACGCCGAAGTATTAGAATGATGCAGCATGCTCAATGACCCCCCGCTACTCAATCGAAAATTATAAGAAGGGGGAGTAACCTGAATAATAGGAGCCTCTTCTGCCACTCTCGTTGCCGAACCACCACCACCCGTGTTGTGGGAAGATCCCACCGACCTACTAGTACTGCTACCTAAAGTCGTAGGAGGCGGGGGCATATTCTCTACATCATAAATGCAAGGGGAATCAACCAGCACGTCACAAACTCCAAGTAATCATAAGCGACCACCATGTCCATATAGAGCATGTAGGGCTCGCTAACCAATGCTGTCGCTCGAGCCTTGTCAGACATCCCCCTCACATGCCTCATGTACATCGAGGCATCGACGGTGGGACCACCACTCTCTCTCCTGGGTACCATATGTACCCAAACTCGTGCCATCAATCGCCTCATCTGCGTGTGCATAACCATCACCCCCATATCCCTAGGAGCCATCCCCCAAGGGTAAAAGGTCACCTACAATCCCCGAGAGATAATTAGTATTCATAAAAGAAAGAAAATGCCAAGAAAGAACTCTGAAGAAACACAAAATAACTAGATCACTCGTCAAGGCATTCAAAGTTTGTCGTATAGCCGCCAAGGATAAAGACTGGTTCGATCGTCGTTTGGACTTCCTCTACCGAAACATTCGATAAAAGTTCGTCAAATCCTCATCCTTTAAATCTATCAATCTCACGTTGTGCCCACTCACCTCATAAAACCACGTCTGCAAAAGATAGGAATCAACAGAGAGGAAACTAAAGAAGAATTTAAGGATATACATAAAAAGAAAATAAGTCTGAAGTTACCTCCAAAAGGTACGTGGCCCATGTAAAGGTCTGACGGCAGCACCGACTGAAAGCATCCAATGAAGAATAGAGGGACGCCAAAGTCAAGATCGCCCAAACATAAAATTGGATGTCGAAAATCGTCCTCAGAATCGGTAAAAACCAGAGATGAATGACGTCGCCACTCGTCGCCACCAGAAATCTGCCAAGCAAAAGCAAAATGAACAACTGAGCCATCCGTCTCACCAGCTGCCCGTCAGACACGTTTATTCTCCTACTCAAAAGCACTTCTCGAAGAGTAGAGATGCGGATAGAATCCCCAAAAATGATCCTACCCACAACCCCAAGCACCACCTCTGGCGTCACCCTTACTGTGAGATTCACCTATATCTAAACACCCTCATAGTCAATCCCCAGCAACTGCTGAACATCAATGGGAGTAAAAGTGTCACGACCACGTCCCAAAATAGTAGTGGGGAATGAGTGTCTTGACATGCCACCAAGGCAACAAATATTCTAGATTTAAAAATATTTCTTAAAATAAATGCAACGGAAATACAATCACATGGTTATGAATCGTAAAATACTGAAAGTGAAGGAATTACGTCATCAGAGCTTTCTAAAAGGAAACTTCATTTATATTAAAAGTAAAGAGTTACAACGTAAAACAAACTTTTATTACAAAAGAGCCAAACATCCTCTATATGATAAAACAAACATTTTATTTAAAATAGCAAAAAGAGCTCTAAAAAATGAATCTTCAACATAGTCCTTTTATGGTCCCTCCACAAGCCTACTTATTTCCTAAAAGATTATTACAACGTTAGCTAAAAGCCGAGTGAGATTCAATCTCCATACATTCCAAGGTTTTTTAGAAAATTGATACCTATTCAAATCAAAAGAGAAGGCATATACATATATGGATAGAAACTTGCAGTATATAATTTGGAGTGACAATATATAGAAATGAAATGCTCAGAATATAACGGATGCAACAAATCAAAGGCAATAACTTTTTCTTTCAATCATATCATTTTAATGGCCAAGTACACTCTAATACCGTATTCTTCTACCGTATTATTCCCTGGTAGTTGAGGGTCAATCGAACTTGTTCGTCACAACGCCTTATTTAGGGCACACCAGTGATAACCCAGCTGGGAAGGTCAGTCAGTAAAGAGGTCCCTTAGGCAGAATCATATTTTCAATATTCAATATCATTTTCAATAATCATGTTAATCGGTATGTCTATATGGACAAATATAAACATATCACAAATGAATCAATCATCGGTATCAGATGAATTTGAGAATAAAAGCAGTTCATAAAATATATATATAGTTCGCATAAAATTATATAATTAAAATGCACAAGGAATGTCAGAGTATTCACTTAGAACAGAAGTCCGAAATTATAGATACAGAGTCTTGGATCGCTAATTAATCTTGAGACGAAACTTCTTCTTAAACTTTCCCCGCACTTTCTCTCACTATTTCTTTGTAAGATTTTGGTATAATTCCGTGTGATGGTAGATACAAAGTCTTTATTTACAGTTTTACAAAGGTATTTAGGTGCTGACACGTGTCTGGGTGATAAGGCTTTCATTTTAGTGAGTCGGCGTTCACATGTCACGTAACGGAGCAGCCTTGCAGTCTTAGTTCATCAAACGACGACACGTGTTTAACTTTTTCTAAAGGATTGACATGTGTTTTATCTTTTCCTATAAAGGCGACACGTGTGCGGTAGAGGTGTTAAAACTAAGCACGAGGTGTAAAGTTATTAAGGGTATAAGGGTCATTTTACACATGAAGGGCATTTTGGTAATTTCACACTATATATTTTTAATATTTCATAAAGGTTCCTGAAAATATTTTATTCACAAAATGATCCTTTTTATATTTTCATTTTAGTCTTGAAACCTTCTTAATTAAAACCAAGTCCTCAAAGTTTCATAAAATTATAATTTCAACCCCAAAACTTATAATTTCACTTAAGATAGGGTATAAACCTTTGATTTAATCCAATTTATATTTGATTCTTCATAATGATGATTTATATCATTTCAATCAATAATACCAAAAATATAACAAGATTTACAGGTAGGATTACCTTAGGAACTTTTATGTAATTTCCTATGAATTTTCCTGAATTTTTCCCCGCCTTTCTCTCCCTAAACTTCTCGTTTCTCTCTCCTTAGGATAAAAATATTCCATGGCTGAAATATGATGGAGGAGCTTATTTCAAAGGTTTTTAGGTTGGCCTAAGGAACCTCCCCTTGGTCCAATCAAAGTATGACACGTGGCAACTATGTAAGGCAAAATATCATTTAAGGCTAAATGACTACTTACCCCTTGTTCATAAAAAGATGATATCTTCTCACTCGAATGTATGTTTGATGCAACGTTTGTTATGTTACAAACCTAATTCATATACCTACAACTATTTAGTTTATAACTCAAGTCAATTGTTATATTACAACGGTCAAAACTAGGCTTCAACATGAGCATTTTTACCAAAAACTTTAAAATTTTGTAGTTGCAATTAATTCGATATTTCATGCCTTATGAAAGTATAATAACTTAACACTATATATATTAATGACACATTACCCATATCACATAGGCTAAAAATGATTCAAACATAATTAATCATAATTATGTAACTTATCATTTAGCTTAGGATGTGTCATAAAATATCAATTTGATTCATTTTACATTTAATTCTTCAAATTTAAAAATGGATTTTATTATATTAAGAATCGAGAATATCACATATGTAATAATACATCATTATTAGATAGTAAGTAAATGAAATTGAAATAAAATAATTATATATATTGGCATAAGAAAATGGGGATCATTACAAAAAGTCATCTCCCCGAAGCCCAAATGGAAGGTGTGGGTAGTGTCCCACCACCTCTCTCCCAAAGCTCACAACATCGCAGTAGAACGCGACGTCTCATCCAAGGCTTGTGCCAGATGTACAAAATTTGCAAAAGAAACCATCTAGTGCACCAATACTCTATGGTACACCGTACTCAAGATCCTAAAAAAGTCAATTGCTTCAAATATCCAAAGCATATATTACAATATCATAATTGCTAATACCATCGAAAGAAACGACTACTAAGCAGAAGTGAAAAATATAAAGGTATGCCTCTCTAGAAAACAACTCCATCGGCCCTCGGGATGCCAAACTCATTCATCCCAGCCCATATTAGCCAGTATTGGCACATTCACCATGATTCCCTTCAAGCTCATGAAAGTGTAAGAAAATCGCAACTCAATCAAACCCATTCACCATGTTGAGTGCATTGATTTCTCTAGAACATTCAAATAGTTTCCACATGATGGGGACATGATTGAGACAATGAACTCAATATTTAAACTCTCGATGAAATTGCCTGCCTTTGCAGGGTGATCTCTTTTAAAGATATCCTCTATAAAATCAATGAGGTTTATGCTTCCCCAAAAATTGATGAAGAAACTAGTATCCTTTGTTTTCCCCATCAGTGAAGCACAAGACCTGGTTAGGTTGGTACTACAAATATCTTGTCCTACCAACAAAAAATGTTCCCATGGATAAAGGGAAAAGATTTGTTGATGATTTCCTAATGCCCGAGATAAAAATTAAGGAGAGCAAGATCCTCGAATAGCTAAAAAAGACTCGGGCCAATATAACCTTATGGGTTCATGTCACGACAACTTCACATGAACTATCTTATCAAACTTCTCACCCAAGCTATGTTTCCTCCCTTTGCCTCCCCTCTTGAGGAAATTCATATAGTTGGAACTTTGACTTCCATGAGCCTCATCTCCTTTGTTGATGAGGAGATTCCCATGTTCGATCATAATCATAACTGTGCTCTTAACATCTATGTCAAAATCCTGTGAAAAATGGTTTCGTTAGTGCTTGTTGATAACGGTTCCTTCCTAAATGCATGCCCATTATGAACACTCCGATGCTTGGTGGTGCAAAATAGTGATATCGCTTCAACATTCTTGGTTGTGTGTGTTTATGATAATACCATACGAGAAGTTGTGGGGTTAATAAAACTCATGTCAGGGTCTGGCCAAATATGCCCACATACAGAATTCAAAGTCATTGACACTATCATATGTTTGAAATTTCTTCTTGGTCACCATTAGCTCTACATCATTATAGGGGTTTCTTCCTCCCTTCAACATAAATCAAAATTCTTCATAGACAGTCATATCATTACCATCACCGGGGATGATGATAACACAGGTGGCATTGGTACCAATATTTCAGATCGAGAAATCCAACACAGAGCAAATAACAAGTTTCTTTCAAGCTTCAACATCAATCTGCTCCCTCTCCTAGCTGAAGTTAACTTGAAAGACTAAGTAACTCCTTGACACAACCCTTAGGAATGTGAACATGATCTATATATTCAAGAATATCCATTTTATGCCCGGAATGGAGTTGGTTAGCAAATAGAAATGAATCCTCAAATCGAATATCCTAAAAAAAGCTCTTCCACCTTGTTGTTCGGGGTATCAGTTCTTCCCAATTGAACTTATGGCTCTTCACCAGTCGTTCATAAAAAGGGTGTTAAATAGGTAATAAGTCTTTTTTTGAAGATTCTATGAATGTACATTTTATCCAAGAGAGCGAATATTTCCCCAATTGTAGTTTTTCGGAGCCGTGGTACGATGTGGCTGAAAAGAAACTGAAGTTAGGGTTTAAATTTTCTTCGAAGATAAATCCACTTGAAATAAGGGATCCAACCCTGAGGTGAAGTCACTAACCATCAAGTCATCTGATTTAAGCTCTTCTGATACGAAAAGAACTGGAACCATTGGAAGTAAAGAATCCTTCGACCTTGTCGAAGTAGGGATTGATCTTTGCGTGATTCATGCTGAGTCTGAGTCATTTGACCCTTCCCGAAAGATTAACCCTACTATCAATCCACTCCTTAACTGGTGGAGTGTTTCGGCCAATCCAACCATGTCAACCCAAAACCTTGTTATCTAACTCCTTAAGAATGAGCATGACTTTACTTTTATAGTTTAATATTCAAATATAAACGAGGACTGACGCGACTCAGAAAGTGTCTCTAATGTGCGTTCACTCTAGGCTCAAGTGCAAGCCTGTCACGTTAGTAATAATTCGATAAGTCGGGTATCGATCTTTAGGGAAATAGGACAACAGGGTTGTGACGACGGGAAAAGAGGAAGGAATCCTAACTTGGACTCTAAAAAGAAAGGAAAAATATGATTTGGTTTTGGTAATGATTAAACTAAATGCAATTATGAAATTATGAGAATATGCAATTACACTAAATTACTTAGAATATGAATGAAAAATGATTTGAAACTTTTGAACTAAATGATGAGAAAAACAGGACGGGAATACAATCCCCCAACCCTAGTGTATTACAGTTATAATATTAATCATAATTTTAACTGATTAATTTAACCCAAAATTTAGTACTCCCAAGCATTACGTATACGAGGTTCAAGCCCGCGTCATACTTAATGTGAGGATGAGTAAATCGGTATCGCGATAGTCACACTCGAATTGCATTCTAAATCATCCCGGTTACCCAGAGGAAAACGAGATATAAAGATCTACAATTGTTGTGTTCCTACGCAATACGGTCGTAATCAATCACTAAATTCAGAGGATTAATGTTATACACGTGCAACTAACACATCAGGCTGGGTTCATGTATCCCGGCCTTAAAAAATCTAGCCTATCATACTGAAAGTAATGAAAACAGTGTTTGATGTGCAGAAAACCATGATTAATCTAAGGAAAACTTGTGAGTTGATGTAGAACAGAATTGAAAAGAAGAAATAACTCACTAATCTCACCCAAGCAGTAATAGCAGCAATGAAGAACACAGAATTCTAAAAAATAACCTTCAATCTTTGGAATTAAACTGTAAATTATACCTAAACTAGGGTTTCTGAAAAAGAATGGAAAACTGACAAAAATTCTCCATCCAAATAATAATAATAAAATGGGTTTTTATACCCTACAACAATTCAAGAGTTTCAGCTGCACTAGGAGTCTCTTTCGGAGAAGATAAGATTTGGAAATCTCGATAGTCGGACCGGTCCGAGCCTTAGGCGGACCGGTCTGCCTCCCAAGCGGATCGGTTCTTTTTATTTCCAGGCAGACCGGTCCGGGGGCGGACCGATTCTTTTATTTTTCACCTTCTTCGGTTTTCTTTCGATCCGAGGTCTACTGGAGTTTTGCAATGCGGACCGGTCCAGGGCAGGGGCGGACAGGTCTGCTTGTTTGACTTTTTGCTCAACTTTGACTGCTCATATCTTTTGTTCTGGGATTCCGATTGAGGTGTCTTTTCTTCCTATGTGCTCATGCATGTGATATCTTCAACTTCTCTTTAGGTACCTCATCCGAATTCTGGGTGGAAATTACACTTTTGCCCTTTTGACTTTCCTTCTTGTCTTTCTTGATTCTTCTGGTTTCCTTCTTTCGTTTCTGTACATCAAATACCTGTAAAATCACTACAAAATACCAAAAACTCAGTGTACTCATTAGGATAAGTCAGTATCAAGATTATGAAATAAAGTCAAATCGATTACGTTGTTCGAGGTGCTAAAAGTACCCAATTTAAGGGATAAATTAGGAAGAATTTATGCCTAATCAAACCCACTTAACTTAGAACTTTGCGCCTCCCAAGCAATGTAAAAGAATCCTAGCAAGGCTCAATTCTTGAAAAACATTTTATTGGGATAGAATACCTTTTTCGCGGGCAAGCGGTTGCATTTAGCATATGCAACAAGCCTTTAAACCCCTAGGTTACCCTAGTAGGACGAGTTGTGTCTCGTGAGGGTTTGCAGAGAATATACCCACAAAATTTGACTCAAAGAAAATTTCAAAATATGCAAAAATTGTACAATTCAAACTTTCCCAAAAAATAGTCATCATCAAGCCATATTTACAAGTCTCAAACCGTAGTGTGTGTGTGCGAAGCCGGAAATATAACCGTCAATTTCCATCGATTGAACATTCCGTTACTTATCTGAAAATTCGTTTTGATTTCAAATTCTCACTGAATGCTCTCTCAAACGAATCACTTGGAATGTGGCTATTCTCTCGGTATGCGTGATATAAAGAGTAAATGTAATGGACGCAAAATCACGCATACAATTAGAAAGACGGAAATTTCAAGGTGAAAGGATCTCATCAAAGGATTACGGTTTTAAAAACGGGAACATTGCCTCTTATTTGCGCACTTAATCTCCTTTATTATCTTTTGGTGTATTAGCTCTCTACGCGGTAATCAATTTCGCAATTTGAACTCGGTTAGGATTTTTTCGGGTTTTAAGGTGTATTGGCAAAAAGAAATTGTCGGAAATTCAGAATTGGAAAAGTCATTTATGATGTCCATTTGTGCTTTTTCCGAGCTATTGCTCATTTTTTTCTTCTTTTTCTCTATTTTTTTCTATTTTTCACTTCTTTTCTTTTCTTGCTATTTTTGTTGAGCATATCTATTTTTTTCTTGCCCCTTTATATGCACTTTTTGGACTTAAATTCTGAATTTTTCCATTTTTCGCAATTCCGGGCTATTTGGTTTTTTCGAGTTGTTAAACGAAAGGAACATTTTGTTAGGCTCAAAATGGGTTACAAAAGGGGTAATTTTTCGCGACTTTTTATGGCCAATATTTTTGGGTGACAAACGATGGCCTACTTCATTATCCAAAATGCCAATTGTGTTACCATATGCTTTTCGAGATGAATTTAAGTTTAGAGATCACTTTTGGCACGTTTTTCAAAGTAAAATCACACACGTTTTTCATAACCGATCAAAATAAAAGGATTGAGATCCTCAACGACTTTTTAGGCGCTGAAAAGAACTTTGAGTTAACAATTAACTCGGATTGATTTAAAAACTCGCAAAAAGTGATAGGCTCGAATCTCACCGGGTTTGTTAATCTCCACGCTTATTCGTTAAGTCGTCAATTTTCGCTCAATTTCCATCTTTTGTCAATTTCGGCTTTGTGTATGTTGATTTTTTACAACTTGAGACTTTAAACCGACTCTTAATGATATTTTTGAAAAATTTGAGTTCCAATTTTTATTTATTTTGAAGAAAAATATTTTTGAATTTTTCAAAGTTTTATGATTTTTTTGAGATTTTTGGGCATTTTGAAAATTTGTGAAGTTTTAAAAATACACACTTGTGACCCCCCTAACTTAGACTTTTACATTGTCCTCAAGCAAAAAGGACTAAAATCTAAACAAGGCAAAATAAGAAGTGCGATAATTAAAATAAACAAATGGAGAAAATGCATAAAGACACTAAATGACCCGAACACATGACTCAATAATACAATAAAAATCACCCCATACGCGTCGGGGGTGCGACGACCTATCATCTTTCTATATAAACTCACCCGACCCCTTACACGGGGTTCGATGCTCTCCTTGTCACTCCCGTCTTCCTGTCATATACCAACAACCGGAATAAGTTGGGCCCTCGCCCATAAATAAAGGAAAGGCCGGGAGACTCATCGTGACTACTCAGAAAGGGATCCATGTGATGCTTACTCAAAGCATAGCTTGCGTGCACTGACTCGGAGGGAACTCCTAATTTTTGTTCAATTTTTGGAATGCATGGGTCGGGCTCTAAGTCGGATGAAACACACCTTTGCTCCTCACTCGCCTTTGGTATCTCTTGTGGTATGGGTGGATGGTCACAAAGAAGGAATTCATCGATTTTATCTTTCCATTCGCTTTCTTCTAGGTGACTAAATGAATCCAATAGAGTTTGGACTTAGTCGTTGAGGCTCTCATCCACCGGACCAAATTCTTTTTCAAATTCTTCCATGCTTATGTCCCCTAGCTCTCTCTCTCTCGAGTAGTGCCTACGTCCTCCCTTACTTGCTCGATCTCTAATTCCACCATTTTTCTCTCTTCTAACCACCCTCTCTCTCTCTCTCTCAATCGTGGTATAAGTTCCCTCGCTCTCATGACTAGACACTAAGCAAGATTCTAAGGCATTTCCACACAAATTTTCCTCAATGTGATCTTCTACAATCTCATCTATTAGGCTCACCGCATGAAGATCATCTTCTTCCCCCGTATGCTGAGCGATATGGAAGATGTTAGTCTCTAAAGTCATGTTCCAAAAGGTGAGTTGCATTCTCCCATTCCGAGTATTGATGATTGCGTTAGCCGTAGCTAGAAAAGGGCGCCCAAGGATGATGGGAATATGGTTGCTAGAGTTGAAGGAGGGCTCCGCGTCCGAAATGACAAAATCTATCGGGAAGTAGAACGTGTCAACTTGGATGATCACGTCCTCGACTATACCTCTTGGGATCTTCACAGTTCGATCCGCTAATTGGAGAGTGACCTTTGTGGGCTTGAGGTCGCCCAAGTCAAGTTGCCTATAGATGGAGTAAGGGAGGATATTTACACTTTCTCCCAAGTCAAGTAAGGCCTTCTCGAATTTGTTTTCTCCAATGATGCAGGAAATGGTGGGTGCACCGGGATCTTTAAATTTGGGTGGGAGATCATTGAGTAGAATGGTGCTCACGTTATGTGCCAGAAAGACATTCTTTTTTACCTTTATCTTTCTTTTTACCGTCAATAAGTCTTTGATGACTTTAGCATAAGCTATAATTTGTTTAATGGCATCAAGGAAAGGTAAGTTTAGCTTTACTTGCTTCAGCACTTCTAGCACGTCTTCACATGGGTTTCCTTTACGGGAAGGAATCAACCTTTCAGGAAATGGTGCCGCGGAGGGTGGTTTCACTACTACCTCGGGATCACTAGAGTCTTCTTTGTCACTCTCATTTAAGGGGACATCTTCGGCTTCTTTCGTGCCGAGCGAAATCTCCTTATCTTTCGTTGTGTCATGTGGGGGAGGTGATAAATCAACGACTCTCCCACTAAGAAGAGTGGTCACAGCTTGACATTGCTCCTTGTATTCAGTAGAAGTGGAGCTAACACTAGTTTGACCTTGGGGAGGTCGCTGGTGCTGGGCAGGAAACTTGCCCTTCTCTTGGACACTCAAAGAAGATTGTATCTTTGACAGACTTGCATTTATGTCGCCAATCAGACGATCATATTTAGCATTGGCTACAGTCTGGCTTGTGATAAATTGATTCATGGTATCCTCGAGAGTTCTACGTGGTGGCGGGATATATTCTCCTGGAGGTGGTGGTGCTAGCACATGTCCTTGCATGTGTGGGGCTTGTTGAAAGTGTTGTGGTGGTGGAGGGGTAACATGTGAAGTAGGGTTCATTGCAGCATGTTGTTGCCCATAGCTAAAACCAGGGTGGTTTTTCCAAGAAGGGTTGTAAGAATTCCCGTGCGGTGCACCGAAATTACCCTTAAAACCTCCTATACCACTAACTTGCTCTTGAAGCATCACTTTGTAGGCGTATATGGTCGGGCATTCCTCAGTTGAATGACCCGCCTCACAAATTGCACACACCTTTTCAACGGGATTTGGTATGGATCCGGTTGGTCCTCTTCCACATATCCCACATAGGTCTCGCACTTCTTTCTCAAGTATATCAATCCGATTGTCCGCTATAGAACTCTTTTCTACATGAAATAGGCCGGACGCTGACGGAGTGGTAGTCACTTGACGATTTCGATTTTGAGCATTAGGGTCAGATGTATCCCAGGATTAGGTAGTCTCGGCGACATACCTCAAGGGAAGCTCAGCATCGTGGGCATCTAAGTCGACAAAGGGACCACTTCCCATGGTTTCAACAAGTTGCTTGGAGTTGAGATTCAGCCCATTATAGAGAAAAGAGATGATTTGCGCTGCATCAAATCCATGATGGGGGCATAAAGGAACTAACTCATTGAAACGCTCGTAACATCGATGAAATGGCTCATTTTCAGGTTGTCTGAATCCTTGAATTTGAGCCTTTATGGAGATTGTTCGATGTGGTGGGAAGAATTTCTTGAGAAATCTCGATTGTAACTCGTTCCAAGATGGAATCGAGCTGGGAGGTAAAGACCATAGCCAGGTCTTAGCTTTATCTTTGAGCGAGAAGGGGAAAAGTTTGAGGCGGATCACTTCTTGTGTGCAAGTTTGATCATTGAGAGTATCGCACACATCCTCAAATTTCCTAATGTAAAGGTATGGCTTTTCAGAATCCATACCATGGTAATGTGGTAACATCTGGATCATCCCATTTTTAAAGCGAAATTTCCCGGCATTATACGGGAGTATAATGCATCCCGGAGTGACAGTGCGCTCAGGATATAAAAATTCTCTCAGCGGGCGGTATGGGGCCTCTTCATCACCGGCAAGTGCATTACTGTGTTGTGACATCTCTCTCTCACTTAACGACTCGGTGCTCTCACTTGGTGTGCTCGAAATGTGCTCGGAGGTGGGATCCAGAACTGTGGGGCGTTTGGATAGTGAGGGCTATCGGGGTTGTACTCAACAATTGGATTTTCGTGAATGCTGGTTGGAGTATTATGGGGTGTGGGAGTGAGTTCAGAATTTTGCATTAATGGCTTATGAGAGATGATGGTGAATCTTTTTGTGCTTTTTTTTTTTTGATTTTTTTTTTATGTTTTTTTTTTTTGGAATTTTTTGGTCAAAGTTTTGGATTGACTCGATCTAATCCTAAGTCTACCTAATTCACCGGCAACGGCGCCAAAAACTTGACGCGACTCAGAAAGTGTATCTAATGTGCATTTACTCTAGGCTTAAGTGCAAGCCTGTCGCGTTAGTAATAATCCGATAAATCGGGTATCGATCCTCAGGGAAATAGGACAACATGGTTGTGACAAAGGGAAAAGAGGAAGGAATCCTAACTTTGACTCTAAAAAGAAAGGAAAAAAATGATTTGGTTTTGGGAATGATTAAACTAAATGCAATTATGAAATTATGAGAATATGCAATTACACTAAATTACTTAGAATATGAATGAAAAATGATTTGAAACTTTTGAACTAAATGATGAGAAAAACAGGGCGGGAATACAATCCCCCAACCCTAGTGTATTGCAGTTATAATATTAATCGTAATTTTAACTGATTAATTTGACCCGAAATTTAGTACTCCCAAGAATTACGTATACGAGGTTCAAGCCCGCGTCATACTTAATCTGAGGACGAGTAAATCGGTATAGCGATAGTCACACTAGAATTGCATTCTAAATCATCCCGGTTACCCAGAGGCAAACGAGATATAAAGATCTACAATTGTTGTGTTCCTACGCAATACGGTCGTAATCAATCACTAAATTCAAAGGATTAATGTTATACACATGCAACTAACACATCAGGCTGGGTTCATGTATCCCGGCCTTAGAAAATCTAGCCTAGCATACTGAAAGTAATGAAAACAGTGTTTGATGTGCAGAAAACCATGATTAATCTAAGGAAAACTTGTGAGTTGATGTAGAACAGAATTGAAAAGAAGAAATAACTCACTAATCTCACCCAAGCAGTAATAGCAGCAATGAAGAACACAGAATTCTAAAAAATAACCTTCAATCTTTGGAATTAAACTGTAAGTTATACCTAAACTAGGGTTTCTGAAAAAGAATGGAAAACTAACTAAAATTCTCTGTCCAAATAATAATAATAAAATGGGTTTTTATACCCTACAACAATTCAAGAGTTTCAGCTGCACTAGGAGTCTCTTTCGGAGAAGATAAGATTTGGAAATATCGATAGCCGGACCGATCCGGGCCTTAGGCGAACCGGTCTGCCTCCCAAGCGGATCGGTTCTTTTTATTTCCAGGTGGATCGGTCTGGGGGAGTAACGGTTCTTTTATTTTTCACCTTCTTCGGTTTTCTTTCGATCCTAGGTCTACTGGAGTTTTGCAATGCGGACCGGTCCGGGGCAGGGGCGGACCGGTCTGCCTGTTTGACTTTTTGCTCAACTTTGACTGCTCATATCTTTTGTTTCGGGATTCCGATTGAGGTGTCATTTCTTCCTATGTGCTCATGAATGTGATATCTTCAACTTCTCTTTAGGTACCTCATCTGAATTCCGGGTGAAAATTATACTTTTGCCCTTTTGACTTTCCTTCTTGTCTTTCTTGATTCTTCTGGTTTCCTTCTTTTGTTTCTTGACATCAAATACCTGTAAAATCACTACGAAATACCAAAAACTCGGTGTACTCGTTAGGATAAGTCAGTATCAAGATTATGAGATAAAGTCAAATCGATTACGTTGTTCGAGGTACTAAAAGTACCCAATTTAAGGGATAAATTAGGAAGAATTTATGCCTAATCAAGGACACTAATTATGAGGTCCTCACTGTTGTTTTTCTTGAAAATGTTATTAATAAAATTAACAAAGATTTTGAGTATCTTATTGTGACTTATATTAATTTCATTTATTTTAATAATGAAATAATTTATGAAGATGACTTATTGAATGAATTTTTTTTAACTGATCTTAAGAAGGAAAATATAAAATAATGTAACCGCGTTCAAACTAATGATGAGGATACTATTGTCATTAATCTTGGTTATAATAGCACTCCGCATGAGATTGGGATAGGATCAACCCTCAATAAGCATGAGTGCTCATAATTCGAAGAGATTTTGAAGGAGTTTGTGGATGTCTTCGCATGGTCTTACAACGACATGTCGGGCATCAACCCAAAAATTGTGCAACATGAGATCCCGTCTTATCCTGAGGGCAAACCTATCAAATAAAAGCTAAAGAAGATTCGTCCCAAATTGTTCCTCAATGTGAAAGATGAAGTAGTCAAGAAAGTGAGCGTGGGTTTCATCCGTATAGAAAAATATCTACCTTGTCTTACCAATAATGTCCTAATGTCAAAATTGGGAGGAAAGGTCTGCATATACGTTGACTATCAAGATTTGAATAAAGCTTCTCCAAAGAATGACTACCCTCTACCCAATATCGATATGATCATCGATAATAATACCAAGCATGCACTCAAATCCTTTGTTGGTGGATTCGTATGGTATAATCACATTAAGATGCATGTTGATCACCATGAGAAGACTTCTTTTACCATCCCCTATGAGGGACTTTCTTTTATACTATTATGCCTTTCGTTCTCAAGAAATATGGGCCTACATATCAAAGGGTAACCACAACCATCTTCTTGTGATCTTATACACAAAGTGGTCGAAGTTTATGTCGAAAATATGATCATTAAATCCAAAACTCGGGAAGGTCACATCCCTGCCTTGGGAAAGCTCTTTGAATAACTGCGATAGTACCAGATGATCCTTAATCCACAAAAATGAATTTGCACTGTTACAAAGGCTAAACTCCTTGTCTTTATGGTTAAGGATATGGTAATCGAAAGAGACCCTGCTAAACTCAAGGCAATCTTTGAAATGTAACTACGTCGGATTGAGAAAGAGGTATACAATTATATGGAAAGCTCTAATACATCAATAGATTCATCAGTTATCTCACTTCCATTTATGAAATCATCTTCAAACTCCTATGAAAATATTTAACCAAAGTCTGCAATGAGGCCTCTCAAGTAGCCTTTGACAAAATCAAACAATACATTATCCAACCACCGGTGCTCATGCCACTGAATTCTGGTCATTCCCTTATTTTATACCCAATTATCACCGATGCTACAATTGTGGTTATGTTAGCAAGATACATTGAGGAGTCAAGTAAAGAGAGAGCCATATACAACATCAGTCAAAAATTAGTAGGGTATGAGGTAAATTATACAGCGCCGGAGAAGGCATGCATCGCTTTAGTTTGGGACACTCAAAAACTTTGACACTGCATGATTACATTCCCCTTCGAGCTAGTGTCCTGGATGGATCGATGTGATGACCCATATAATCTATAGCTGGATAGATCAGGTTCAAAAATAAATAATACTAGAGTCTAAAACCACTAATTGCCACTATAAGTATGGCTGAAATAAACTAAATCATAATACAAAATAACTGATAATAACATTATGAATAAGCCAACATAATCTTTGATACAATAAAACCCAACAGTAAAATATTCCATCACAAGAAAATACAAACTGTCTTAAATATGAACCATCTCCAATAGGTATAACAACTAATATAATAATCCGACTTAGTTGGAAATATAAAAGAACATAAAAGGAATGAAAATGAAGGCCCGATACCTACATCCTATGTAAGATCTGGAACTAGAAAGAATGCAAGTGAGATCAGGTTTGTTGCTACAACAGTGGCCTAAGACCTAAAAACAGTTTTCAACAATAGGGTTAAATTCTAGAAAGTCTACAAAGAGTAAGAATTTAATGGAATTTGAACTACAATAATAAGAACGCATCTTCCTCTCTTCTTTTTGTTGTTTTTAAGTTAACCCAAGCCAACAACCCTAAATATACTATGCGTTTCTAATCCCAAATCCAAGTGGCCTCAATGATTAATTAAAATTCTTCTCAATTGAATATAATTATGTAGTTCCATAACTAAGGCTAGTGTATAGGTCTCTACTATAATCTCAAAAAAGGAAAGACAATCTCAAAGTATTATATCCACATAAGTATAGTTCCTACCACATACAAGTAAATGGTCTACTTATAAGCCCGCGCATAATTATGTAGGTCTATCCCTGCTGACTTCGGGGATCACTCGTACGTACTAGGTATAGTTACAGTTTGTCCCAAACCTATAACCTCAAAGCATCATCAAAGGGATATGTCACTATGTCTTCCTTTCGTTGCCATATACATCCATACCCAAGACTATACGAAGATCATCATGTTTATTCCCCCTTGGGATATGAGTACATTAGAAGTGAGACCAGGGTAAAATGACCAAGGTAACCCCGTCTCTATCACCGGGTTACCAGTACGGTCGATGTCATATGTTCCCCATAAATAAATCCCTCCTAAGACGTCCCCCATAAGTACTCACACGTGGTATGATTACACATCAATTAAACTAGTTAGAAATAAACCCTACTATAGGGATTCATTATCAAAACCAATTGTTCGATTAGTTTAAAGTCCAATAAAGACCACTTTTAATAAGTTTTACCCCAACCTCGCTAGGTTACTTATTACTTATATAAATCAGTTAGCTTACTGATTACTAAGGTATTTTAATCAGTCCATTAACCCTTTAAGTGAAATAATCAAACTAGGTTCATTGAACATACCTAAAGAACCCCCAAAAGGAATTCTGCCAAACTCAAATCGATTTACCATGGATACGAATTAATTCGCTAGGCCGAATTGACTCGCCTCTCAAGCTTTCTAACAACATAAAAATGGCGGAAAATTCTCATATCAAACCAAGATAAAATCCTCTAGAATTCATCAACAAGCCATCTCTTTCAGGTATAAGTTACATATCAATATTTCTAACCTATATCTACATGTTTTAAACAATTACAACATGAATTTAAAGGTAAATTTCAGATTATGACGTTAATAACCCTAGGTTCATATTCCAACAATTCCAATCTCAGATGTAATTCAATTCTCAAAATAAATAAGGGGATTTTGTTAGATTTATTTACATGATTCAATATATAACAATATCATTCAAATTCTAAGGCATATATCATAGGATTCATCACCAATTTACTCTATATCATTAGTATGTGATAAAGTCTTAATTTAATAATTAAACCAATTTCTAAATGAAGGTTTTGATTATCAAAATTAGGTTTATAAACATGTTAATTCATATTTCAATGAGTAATCATTACTCCAACACAAACTCAGATTAAATTCCAAATCTAAGTAAATGTGCCTTAGAGAATAGCTTGAATCCAAGCCTTCAATCCTCCAAATATCATTATCTGTTAATGTGCCTCTTATCTTTGCCTCTTATGGTTTCTCTCAAAGCCTCTAATGTGTTTTAGGTTATGAATATTGACCTACTAAATTAGTTTCCCATAAAGTTATACTTAGGCCCTATATGGCCCTCAACCCAGTGAGCTTAAATGTCACTCTAAATGGACCAAAACTCTACTCAAGCCATATACTAACCAAATATACTTAAAACCCACTATTTTAGGTCGAACGTCCTAAAAGTCCCAAATGTCAACCCAAAATATGATATATTCCAATAAATTAATTATCTCTATAAAATAATATATTATTCGGTACGAGCCAATAAGTCAATTATTTAATTATAAATTACTTATGTGCGACGTGAAATTATAAGAAACTACTTTACAACTGGTGGGACCCAACACCGAAGAGATAATCCAAACAAGAAAGCCCATGACACCTAGTCACTAACGAATCCATAGTCACCCATAATACTTACTCTCTAACAAAATTTCAATTAATAAATTATTGTGTATTAATTTTGTTTTCACATATAAATTATATAACATATATAAAATATAATAAGTGACATAACATATCAAAATAGGCAGATATAAATAATTTCATAACTAATTAATGTACAGAAAAATACAGGGTATTACAATCACATGGAGTACTTACTAGAGAAACCTTCCTTGTCAAATTGCATGGCCAGGTGACTGCTCTTACTAGTCGAGTTTGACATCAACTACATCACAAAAAAATCCATCAAAGGAAGGCCCATCTCTAACTACCTAGCCGATTATCCCATGGATGAAATCGACGTGTGGATATCTAAATTCCCAGATGAAAAAAATTCTCCATGCTACTCATAAAGAGCTCCGGTGGTAAAATTTCTTTAACGGAGTTGTAAATTAGAAGGGATATGACATTGGGATACTCCTAATCATGCCTGGTGACTCTCACACTCCCAACTCCAATAAACTAGACTTCCCTTTCACTAACAACATGAGATAATATGAGGCATGCATTGTGGGTCTCAAGCTTGCCCTCGGAAAGGAAATTTAAAACCTTAATATTTACGGAGATTTGTCCTTCATCATAGAACAGGTCCTCCAAAAATGGAAACTAAAAAATGAGAAATTTTACTTTATCTTAAGGAATAGCTTTATCGATGCACAGGAAACATTGGCCTCCATGGTAGACATGCTCGAGGGAAGAACGGTTCCCCCTTTCAAGTTCAGAAACGGTCCATGTAAAATCACTTCAACGATATCGAGCTCGCCATGAAAAAATTTGAAAAAGGTTGAGCTGTGGTATTATGATATCTGGTGTCTCCTCAAGCATGGTTAATACGCTCAAGGGGATGATAAAAAAGACCGTATGAACCTTAAAAAACTTACAACCTAATACATAATTTGTGATAAGTCCTTGTTCAAAAACAACTTTGATGGTACCCATTTGCAATGCATAAAAAGGTTCTGACACCGAAGAGAATATGTAGAAAATTTATGGTGGGAATGTGGATTCCACATGAACGAAGGTCATATTCTTTCCAAAAATATCATTTCACAAGGATACTATTGGACTATTATGGTTCAAGATTGTGCAAATACATCAAGAGGTGCCTTAAATGCCAACAGTTTGCCAATATCTATCACTTACCTCCTCAAGAGTGGTACAACATGACCTCTATCTGGCCCGTGTCAACTTGGGATATTGATGTTATTGGGAAAGTCAGTCCTAAAGCATGCAATTGTCACGAATTTATCTTAGTCTCCGTCGATTATTTTACTAAATGGGTTGAAATTGAGTCTACGCAGTGTTGAATGCAAAGAAAGTAGCCTAATTCATCAAGAAAAATATAAAATATTGCTACGGGGTCCCTCACGAGCTCGTATCTGATAACAACCTCCATTTTGAAGTTAAGGTCACTAAAGTGGTCGAAGATTATAGAATTAAGAGACGCGAGTCTTTACACTAGAGACCGCAAATCAATGGGGTTGTGGAAGTCACTAATAAGAGTTAAATCCATAATCAGAAAGATGATAAAAAGTTGTAGAGACTGGGGTGATAGGATCCCTTACACCATCTAGGGATATCGTGCGTCCGTAAGAATGTCCACAAGGGCTTCCCATACTACATCGTTTATGGCATGGAAGTAGTCATACTAGTCGAAATTGAAATACCTTCCATATGGTTCATGCTCGAAAGTCATGTTGGAGAAGTTTATTGGCATCAAAGTCGTTAGGAAGAGATCACACTCTTGGACGAAAATAGGCTTAAATAATTATAACACATATAATGGCATCATCGTCGCATTGCATGATCATTCAATAAGAAAGTCAAAAACCGTGGTGTGCGAGAAGACGACCTCACTCTTAATGAAATTATTGAACCTATCTGAGACAAAATAAGGAAATTCTAGCCCAATTAGGGTGGGCCATATCTTGTGAAGAGAATATTATGAGGTAGCGCTACTATGATCACCAATATCGACGGGAAAGAGATGGCATTCCCAGTTAACTTATATCGTCTCAAGAAATTATATCATTAATCCAACCTTACATCATGCTACCAATTCTCATCCCCAATCTATTAAAACATCGCTGCCATTATCCCTCTACATGAACTAAGTAGGACCTTATCCTCTCAAATATCTTCAAACATTACAACCTTTTCCCCACAGAGGTATGTAAGCAGCCCATAAATTAACTTTGGGTGCATTCCTTTCTCTTTTGCAAAATGCTTTTCTTTTCTCCTATCATGAGGCATAAGTATTTCTCATTATTTAATTGGACAAAAGGATTATGTATGCCTTACCGACTAGTATAGATAAGTTCAAAACATAAGTATTTCCTTCACAAATGCATAACAAGATACAATAAAATCAACCTTTATTTCAACAGCTTTATTTCAAACATAACTTTTACATAAAGCATCAACGACAGTCTTTTCAAAGACCTAACCAAACCTATAACCATACTTTAACCCACATTTAGGCATGTAAATTGAGTCGGGCAAGCCCGAAGCTCGCCCGTTCGGCTTGATATTTTTAGACCGAGCTTTATTTGAGTTTGAGTCGAGCCGAGTCTGAGCCAAAATTTCAAGCCCGAATGAATTTCGGGTCGAGTTTGAGCCGAACTTTGCCAAGCTTGAATTGAGCCCGAAGCCCGAACTTTGAATATATAAATAAATAAATAAATTATTTTATAAAATATAACATATTTATGTTAACTAATTTTATATGTATGAAATATAATTAATCTTTGTAGGTTTTCATTCTTACTTCCCTTGTTTTAGTTTTATACATTTCATAATTATATATTTTATTTTATGAAATATCAATTAGATTTTAGTGTATACATTTTCTCCATGATGGAAACACAAGAAAAAATACTAATTCAAACTTTTTTTAACAAAAAAAATAAAACCGGGCCTGCCCGAAATCGGGCCCGAAACCCAAAATATTTATGAGTCGAGTTCGGGCTTAAGTAGAAAAGTTTAGTTCGGGCCGAGCTCAGGATTAAGCCTCCTCAAGCCGGCCTCACCCAGCCCGATTTGCAGCCTTACCCACATTTCCCTAAAGCTACACCAAATAGACAGCATACCATCACTAAAAACTTAATTAAACTAACTTAACCACACACCAACACTTAAATCGATCATAAAAGAACCTTCCCTACCACTACCATAACTGGCATCATCTTCTGGGGGGCTAGTAGTTCCCTGAAGTGATCACAAATGTGTATCTAGTGTGCATGCTATATAGGTTCAAGTGCAAGCCTCTCGCTCAAGTAATAATCTGATAAGTCGGGATCGTCTCCATAGGGAACTAGGACGAAAGATCATAACGATGTAAGAATAGAAGACTAACCCTAAACTGATTCGAGAAAAGAACTAAAAAGATGATTAATTGTGAACTGAATGACTACTAACTAACTGTGAAGGAGTTTAAACTACTGACTAAACTAAGTGCACAGAAATAAATTACTGCAGTGAAGTAAATATGAATAAGGGAAAGATAGGTTAGAATACAATCCCCCGAACCCTAGTACATATACCGGATAGAATACTAGCTTTTGAATTAGAAAGTTGATTGAACCCAGTCTTTATTAATCCTAAGAATTAGATATATGAGGGTACTAGACCGCATCATACGTAATCAAAGGTAAGAATAAAACGATGGCGAATGACTAACATGCACGTCGTACCCTTAAACACCCCGGTTACCTAGGACAAACGAGGTTAAAAGGTCTACGACGGTTATGTGTACTACACAACACGATCCAATAAATTTTCAATTCAAAACCTATTTTCTACATAGATAAATTACATCAGATTGGGTTCATGCATCCCAACCCTTGGAAACTTAGCCGGACATGATTAGAGTAAACACTACCTCAGAATTAAATTTGCAGAAATTCATAGCTATGTGAAAAATTGAGATGAAATTTGGAATTATGAATTGTAACCTAAAATTTAATGACTAATCGAGCTAAACTATGAAAGCAATTAAAAACATAAATTAAATAGTACTTACAATGAAGAAATTCTGGAATTAAAGCTTGAATCTTAAATTAATGTAGCAAAACTTAAAGCCCTAGGGTTCTTGAATATAAGATCCCTTTTAAAACTAATAATAATCGAACCTCCTAATGTCTAGTATTGAGTTAAATTAAATACCCAACGAAAATTACAAGAGTTTGAGCAAGATAAAACTCTTAATTTAGAAAAGAAAATTCAGAAGAAATCTCATCTGAACCGGTCCGACGAGGGGTCTTCGGTTCGGTTTGGTATCACCAGGATCGATTCGTTTTCCATTTATAGCGGATCGGTCCGGTCACTAATTTTATGCAAAGACCGTCAAGGCATCCGACCGATTCATTTTCAGCTCTTTCCGGATCCGTCTGGTGGTAAAATTTATTTAGAGTTTGTCTTCTTCCCGGATTGGTTCGCTGTTGGCTTTGGCCAGTTTGGTCCGGTCCGGTTCTTGAAATCTTTTTTTCTTCTTTTCTCTTGATTTTCTCTCATCTTTGAAGTTCCATAACTTCTGACCCAGAGCTCGGATTGGGACATCGTTTCTTCCTACGTACTTGCAGACGCAAGGTCTTCAATTTCCATGTTGGTCCCTAGTCCAAACTCTAGATGTAAAGTGATCATTTTTCCCTTTGACTTTCATTCCATTCCTGATTTCTCGATCTTGAATTCTTCTTCTCTTCACTTGTATAAAATACCGATAAAAAGTAAGAAAAATACACAAAACTCGAGGCACTATGTAGGAATTTTCAGTAGCACATATATGAGATAAATAAACCCAATTTGCGCTGTCCGATGAGCTAAAAGTCTCTAAATTATGGGGATAAATTCGGAAGAATTTACGCCTAATCAAACCCCCCTAACTTAGAACTTTGCGCGTCCCGAGAATTGTAAAAGAACTTAACACTAAGGCTCAACTCTTGAAAATCACTTTATTAAGCTAGAATACCTCTTTCGCGGGCAATCGATTACATTGATCATATGCAACAAGCCTTTAAACCCCTAGGTTACCCTAGTAGGACGAGTTGTATCTCGCGAGAGTTTGCAGTGAATATACCCACAAAATTTGGTTTCGACTCAAACAAAATTCTAAATACCTAAAAATTGTATAAACTTTCAGAAAAATAATCACCATATATTTATATTCATAAGTCTCAATTTACCGTGTGTGTGTGTGCGAAGCCAAAATTTTAACTGTAAATTTCCACCTATTGATCATTACGTTACTTTTCGAAAATTCGTTTTGATTCAAATACTCACGGGATACTCTCACAAATGAATCACTCGGAATGTGGCTATTTTCTCTGGGTGTGCATGATATAAAGGGTAAATGCATTGGAATACGAGTTCATGCACACAAAACTTAAGGACAAAAATTTATAGGTGAAAAGATTTCTTTATCGGGTTACCGTTGTTGGGAAACGGGAGCATTGGCTCTTGTACACACCAATTAATCTTTTGTATTATATTTTCGTGTTTTAACTCTCCACGCGATACTTAATTTCGCAATTCGGACGCGATTAGGACTTTTTCGGGTTTTAAGGTGCATTGGGAATAATCATGAAGTTCGGAATTGGAAAATGTCCTTATAATGTCCGTTAGTGCTTTTTTGGGCTTTTGCTCATTTTCTTTTCTTTTTCTATTTTTTCTATTTTTCCATTTTTTTTCTTTTCTTGCTATTTTTGTTGAGCATTATACCAATTTTTTTCTTTCCCCGTTTTATCACACTGTTTGGACTCAATTCATGAAATTCCTAATTTTCACAATTTCGAGTTATTTGGGTTTTTCGGGTTACCAAATGAAAGGAAAATTTTCTTCAACTCAAAATGGCTATCAAAAGGGTAATTTTTCACAAATTTTTATGCGTAATCTTTTTGCGTAACAAATGATGGCATAACTTCATTTATCCGAATTACATATGCGTCTCGAGATTAATTTCATTTAGACATATTTTAGCGCGCTTTTCAAGGAAACATCACACATTATTCCCTAACAGATCAAAACACAAAATTTTAAGATCACAACGACTTATTTCAACGGTGAATTGAACTTTGAGTTAATCATTAACTCGAATTGATTTAAAAACTCAAAAAAATCGATAGGCTCGAAATCTCACCAGGTTGATGAATCTCCACACTTATTCGTTAAGTCATTAATTTTCGCTCAATTTCCATCTTTGGTCAATTTCGGCTTAGTGCAATTTGAAAGTTACAAATTTGAGACTTTAAGCAAAACTTCAGTGATATTTTTGAAAATTTTAAATCCCAATTTTTATTTACTTGGAAGAAAAATATTTTTGGAAAATTTTCAATTTTTTGTGACTTTTGGAGTATTTTGAACTTTGTGAAGTGTGGAAACACAAGCGTACCCCCACCTCCCCCCCCCCCCCCCCCCCCCCCCCACCCCACCCACCCATCTTAGACTTTTGCAAAGTCCTGATGCAAAGAGGACTAAAAGCTAAATTAAAGAGAGAAAGCAAAAAAAATGGATCAAAGTACAAAATGCAAGACGCAAATAAGTAAGTATAAGACACGACAAGATAGGCAAACCAATTTCCATTAGAATTTCAGGATACAAATCTGTGGAAATAGGAAATAGGAAATAGGAAAAATACATAAACAACCCATGAAAAACAACTATTTAGGTGGAGGGTGAGTAGGGCCGGGAGCATTCGGGTTGTATGGGTTATAGAAATAATTCGGGGGAGGTGCGCCCACAATTATGCGATACATTTCATCTTGGAGATGATGTAGCATGCTTGTGTCTCACTGGTATGCATGTTGGTCTACAGCGTATCTATCGATGAACTTGTCGAATCATGATTCGAGTGCTGTGATGCGTCTATCGAAATCTGCTCGCGGTGGCCCGAAATCGAAATCATCGTCCTCATTGTATTCCTCCTCTTCACCCTTTCCCATAACCACATCGGCGTCCACGGCTTCTTCCTCCTCGGAATCGCTTTGGTCCTCATCTTCCACCTCCGTCTCAGCATCATCATCATCGTCATCGGCATCCTCATCCGCCATTCATGCTCGGATGGTCTCCTATTGCCGCTCACTTTTGGTACGGATGCCCTGCCCAAGAGGATTGGGAAGGTGAGGAAACCCGGTAGGAGGCTCAATGCCCACGTCGGCTAGAATGGATGTGATGAGTCGTGGGCATACGAGAGAGGGGAGATCCCCTTTTTATCCAAGGACGCAAAGAATATGTCTTTGTATATGGTATGGGCCAGGTGGATCGGGGTAGTGGGGTCAAAAAGATGATACACAAAAGTCGCCTGATGGGGGCGCATGGCGGAATCATTTGAGGTTTGGAGGATATTTGCGCATACGATTTGGAATGTGATGTTCACCTTCTCGCTCATCCGGCCAACCAAAAATGTTTCGGTGCCCCAAAGCTCGCCGGGTGCTATGCGTGATATGCAAACGGCTTTGTCGAGACTATTTAGATATGTGAACTGGGCGGGGCTCGGAATATCCTTTTTTGCTAGTTTTCGGGTAAGAATTATGAGGGAGAATGCAACGCGTATGTCGTCAACGTACGCATCAAAAACAAAGTCAGTGGTGCGGATAAGGAATCCATAAAAAGCTCGCACCTCGACTGCCCACACCTCGTCGTGGGGCTCGTTAAGAATACGACACGAACCCCGTGGAAGGACGAGGTTGGTGATGGAATTTGGCAGCTCACTCCAGCGCACTTGGCACTCCATATACAACTTCTGGGAGTGGTTGAAAAATCATTCGCATCAGATTTGTTCTTGATTAGAGCGGTATGCTTCATTGTCGTGGTTGATGACCTCGACGGAGTTATACTTTTAAGGAAGAGCACGGTTGTCCATGATGGCAGTAGTGGGTTGAATGTAGAAATTTAGAAGAGAGAGAGTAAGAGAGTTGGGTAGAGTAGTGGAAGGGTGATGGAAGGGTTAGTTTTGGAGGGGAAGGGTTTTGGAGGGAAGGGGGAGTGTATTTGGGACGAAAAGGGTGGATAGGGAAGAGGAAAAATGGATTGGGAGGGAAGAATGGCGGTTGGGAATGGGGGGGTTGCATCTTGGGAAGGAACAAAATTAACCAGACGCCGAACCGATTCGATTTCCCAGGACCGGAGTCCGGTCCTATTTTTTTAAAAATTTCCTAAAAAAACAAATCGATCCGGACCCCTAGGGGTGGACCAGTCCGGATCCCTAAAATTTACAGCTTCCTCAAATTGTAAAATTCACTCTTCTCTCTCAATTTCTGGATGTTCCCACAACTTTACCTACACATGATTGACATAAAATCTCTCAATGCTTGCTTCGAAAACCTAGATTCTCTCTTGAGGTGTGTTCTCCCGCACCTATCATGTGTGACGTAAACATACCGACTCTACCTAACCTAACCGACTCACATCTATTATACACAAGAATCACCTCATATGCGTCGGGGGTGCGACGACATTCTCGTACTTCTCAATCAGTCCCTATAAATGGGGTCCGACAACCAAATGGTGTGGGATTCTTCGATGCACGCCTCAACGTACGATTTAAGACGTTGGTCATTCACCTTGAAAGTATTTCCCCCTTTTTCATCTTCCTACTCTATAGCTCCGTGGGGGAATATTTCTCAAACCACAAAAGGACCCGTCCACCTTGAACGCAACTTGTTGGGAAACAAGTATAATAGAGAGTTGTAAATAAGCACTTTTTGCCCATGATGAAACTCTTTACGTCGAATAATCTTGTCATGCACGAGTTTATTCGTTCCTTTGAAATTTTAGCATTCTCATATGCGTCATTGCACATCTCTTCCAACTCGTTCAATTGAAGCTTGCGAGCTTCACTGGCTTTGTTTAGATTGCAGTTCAACCTCTTGATGGCCCAATAGGCGTTGTGTTCTAGCTCCATGGGGAGATGGCAAGGCTTTCCATAGACAAAAGGAAATGGGGACATCCTAAGGGGGTTCTTATAGGCGGTACGATAAGCCCATAGCGCATCGTTCAATCGAAGTGACCAATCTTTAAGGGTAGGATCGACGGTGTTTTGAAGGATGGTTTTGATCTCATAATTTTCTAACTCGGCTTGCGCGCTTATTTGGGGGTGATAAGTCATTCCAACCTTGTGGATGGCCCCATACTTTCTCATTAACTTTTCAAACAACCTATTGCAAAAATGCTTGTCGTTATCACTTATGATTACCTTCGGAGCACCGAATCGAGAGAGTATGTGTTCTTGTAAGAACTCTATCACCACTTTATTGTCATTCGTTTTGGTACCTATTGCCTCTACCCATTTGGAGACATAGTCTACCGCAATGAGGATGTATAAGAAGCCAAAGGAGGAAGGGAATAAGCTCATCAAGTCAATACCCCAGCAATCAAATAACTCAATGACGAGTATAGGGGTTAGTGGAATCATATCATGGCGGGTAATAGAGCCCATCCTTTGGCATCTATCGCAAGATTTGCAATAAGCGTTCACATCCCGGAATATTGTGGGTCAATATAGACCGCTTTGGAGGATTTTACCGGTCGTCTTATTCTTGGAGAAGTAGCTTCCACAAGATTTCGTATGACAAAATCGGATTACACTTTGAATTTCCTCGTCCAGAACACTTCTTCGGATGAGTTGGTCCGGGCAATATTTGAATAAGAATGGGTCATCATAGAAAAATATGCGGGACCAAGTGATAAATTTCTTATTCTTTTGCGATGTCCATCCGGGAGGAACGACTCTCGTGACAAGATAGCTAACAATGTCCACAAACCAAGGTAGGGACGAAGTAGCAAAGAGTTTCTCATCCGAAAAACACTCGTCTATGGGTATTGGATCACTAGGCACGTCAGACTAGAGTCGTGAAAAATAGTCGGCAACGACGTTTTCTACCCATTTCTTATCTTTTTATAGAGAGGTCGACCTCTTGTAGGAGTAGGATTAACCTTATAAGGCGCGGCTTCACATCCTTCTTAGTAAGGAGATATTTCAGGGCCGCTTGGTCGGTAAATCATGTGATGGGCGACCCAACAAGGTATGAGTGGAATTTGTCCAAAGAAAAAACAACCGCTAGTAACTCTTTCTCCGTGGCGGAGTAGTTAAGTTGTGACCCGGTTAACATCAGAATAGCATAATAGATGACATGAGCTTTCTTATCATTTTTTGTCCCCAAAACATCCTCAATCGCATAATCACTAGCATCACACATAAGCTCAAATGGAAGGGACCAATTCGGAGCTTGCATGATGGGGGCAGAAATTAGCATGCTTTTCAATTTATCGAAAGCCTCTTGGCATGCGTCATTCCACTCAAAGGGTGCATCCTTCATAAGGAGGTTACTCAAATGTCTAGCGATGGCGCTAAAATCCTTAATAAACCTTCTATAAAATCCTGTGTGGCCCAAGAAGGAGCGCATATCCTTTAGTGATTTAGGTGGGGGAAGCTCGGTTGTGACATCTATTTTTGTTCGGTCAACTTCTATACCTTTAGATGAGACTATGTGACCAAGAATATGCCCTCGGTAACCATGAAGTGGCATTTTTTCCAATTGAGGACTAAGTTCCTTTCCACACACCAGGATAATACTTTCTCAAGATTCGCTAGACATTGGTCAAAAGAAGGGCCAAAAACGCTAAAATCGTCAATGAAAACCTCAAGTCCTCTCTCTACCATGTCGCTAAAGAGACTTAGCATGCACCATTGAAAGGTCACGGGTGCATTGCACAATTCAAAAGGCATACGTTTCTAGGAAAACGTACCAAATGGACATGTAAAGTCGTCTTTTTTTGAACAAGTATATCTACCTTGATTTGGTTATATCCGAAATAACCATCAAGGAAGCAATAGTATGGGTGACCCGCAACGCGTTCAAGTATTTGGTCGATAAAGGGTAAGGGAAAATGGTATTTTCTCGTTCCGGCATTGAGTTTCCAGTAATCAATGCAAACACGCCACCCGGTGGTGGTGCGTTAGAGGAATTAATTCTTCCTTAGCGTTTTTAACCACCGTCATTCCTGACTTCTTTAGGGCGACTTGAATTGGGCTCACCCATTTTCTATCCGAGATAGGGTAGATAATACCATCATCAACAACTTTATAATCTCCGCTCTAACAACTTCTTTCATGGCTTGGTTTAGTCGCCTTTGCATTTCCCTCGAGGGCTTCACGTCCTCCTCAAGGTGGATCTTATGGGTACAAATCAGGAGACTTATACCCTTCAAATCTGCTATAGACCAACCAAAAGCACCTCCGTGCTTCCTCAAAATTTCCAGCAACTTACCATCTTGATCTTTATTTAGGCTAGAGGAGACAATAATGGGAAATGAATCATCATCTCCAAAAAAAGCATATTTCACATTAGAGGGAAGTTTCTTCAACTAGAGGGGAGGAAATTTCTCTTCGGAGGGGGTCAAGCATGACTCCCTCGGGGGAAGCTCCTCGAATCTAGAAACCCAATGAACATCTCTCAACTCCTCTATCGATGCTCCCTCATCTAATATGACTTTCAACTCCTCGACCTCTCGCTCAAACTCAGTGTATGGACTCTCACTCTCATCACTCTCACTAGGCATGCTTCTAACGCGTCCCCACCCATGGTTCTCTCAATGTGCTCTTCTATTACCTCCTCTATGAGGTCGATCGTGTGGATTTCATCTTTTTCACCCACTTGGTTAGCAACATTGAAGATGTTCATCTCGAGGGTCATGTTCCCAAAAGTGAACTGCATTTGCCCATTTCGTGTATTGATTAAGTCATTAGCCGTATCTAAGAATGGGCGGCCTAGAATGATGGGAACATGATTACTAGAATGGATGGAAGGCTCCGTGTCCCAAATGACAAAGTCTACCGGGAAGTAGAAAGTGTCCACTTGGACTATCACGTCCTCAACAATCCCTCGAGGCACCTTCACTGTGTGATCCGCTAATTGGAGAGTAATCTGTGTGGGCTTAAGGTCACCTAACTCAAGATGCTTATAAATTGAATAGGGAAGGATATTAACACTCGTACCTAAGTCCAACAAGGCTTTCTCAATTCAAAGTTCTCCAATAACACATGAGATTGTGGGTGCACTCGGATCTTTAAAGTTGGGTGGAAGGTCGTTAAGTAGAACGGAGCTCACATTCTGTGATAGGAAGACATTATTCTTCACCTTTAACCATCTTTTCACAGTCAAAATATCTTTAATGACCTTGGCATAAGCGAGAATTTGTTGGATGGCATCCAGGAATGGTAAATTCAACTTCACTTGCTTAAGAACATCTAACACATCTGCACGGGAGGCTCCCTTTTTAGGCAGGCCCAACCGTTGAGGGAACGGAGCGACGGTGGGGGATTTTGAAACAACTTCAGGCTCGCTAACGTCTTCCTTATCACTCTCATTCAAGGGGCATCTCCGGACTCTTTTGTTCTAGGCGAAACCTCCTTGTCTTTTTGCTTCTCGTGTGGGGGAGGTGATAAATCAACAACTCGCCCACTACGTAGAGTGGTGATAGCTTGGCATTTCTTTTGCTGATCAGAAGATGTAGAGCTAACATTGGCTTGACCTTAAGGAGGTCTTTGGCCTTGAGCCAAAAATTTCCCCTTCTCTTGGACACTCAACGAAGATTGCAACTTAGATATGCTTGTATGCATCTCAATGAACATGCACTCAAACTTGACATTAGTTGCGTTTTGAGATTGGATGAATTGGGTTAAGTTGTCATTAAGAATCCTCCGTGGTGGGGTAATGTATGGGCCTGGAGGTGGAGCTTGCATGTGTGCTTGCATAGGTGGCGCTTGATGAAATTGAGGAGGGGGTGGAGGTAGGGAAACATGTGAAGGGACTAGTTCACTACGATCTGTGTCCCCTCACACACAAGACCCATGATCTAGTGCAGGTCTATTAACATCACATTCATCTCGCCCACACTAAGACGAAAGGTATGGGTGGTGTCCCACCTTCTCTCCCCGAGAGCACACATTACCTTTATCTATCGGGACGTCTTGTCAAGAGCCCCTGCTAAAGAACCGAACACCGTGATATCCACCAAAACCTTCACTTCTTCAGGAAGAATATCCCGAATTTCCTTTACCCTGGTCGACCCCGATAATGAATCCTCAACGATGAAATGTTCGTATATAATAAAATACACTAAATAAGTTCCTTAAAACAAGTTTGGACTATAAATAAATTAAGAAATTTAATTTAATTCAAAAAAATAAATATAAACAAAAACAAATAGATAAATCTGCAAGAATGACACTTACAGAGCCATCGAGGTTCTTCACCCAACACAAACGATGTGTCTCGGGCTCCCTAAAAAATACTCACTCATCTGTTGCCACTTTGGCACTCCGATATACATTCTCCACTCTCACAGGCATTCCCATAAGGCGGACGCACTTGATGTTCTCTTTTGGGGAAAAACCTCACAAAAATTCTCGAGCTAACTCTTTTCAAAGAGAGAGAGAGAAATCAGTTAGGGATGTAATAAAGGATTCCCTCATCCTATTTATATAGGGGTAAAGGGTGTTTCAATATTGGCCACTATATTTTAAGGTGAGGGTCCCTCAAAGACCTCCCCCCCTTCAGCTTCCAGAAAATATTTGGAACGCGAAACCCCCAAGGTCCCTCAACATCAAGAAAATATATATGGGTCACGAAACCCCCAGGGTCCCTCAACGACAAGAAAATATATATGGGTTGCGAAACCCCCAGGGTCCCTCAACGGCAGAAAATATATATGGGTCGCGGAACCCTAAGGGTCCCTCAACGGCAGAAAATCTATATGGGTCACGGAACCCCCTCAGGGTCCCTTAACGGTAGAAAATGTATATGGGTCATGGAACCCCTATGGTCCCTCAACGGAAGAAAATGTATATGGGACGCGGAACCCCAGGGTCCCTCAACGGCAAAAAAACATTTAGGTGAGGAACCCTCAGGGTCCCTCAACCTCCAAAAAATCTTGGTTGAGGAACCCTTAAGGTCCTCCCCCTCAGCTTCTAGAAAATAAGCCAGGATGAGGGAGTGGCTATCGTGAGCAACCCCTCGTCACAAAAAGTCATTCTTTAAAAGAACAAAATTACTAACACTTACTCTCTTGTACAGTTAGCCTAGTTGAATAGGCAAAGCTTAAATAGGTCAGCTCGAATCTCTTAAGAGTTTTGACTTGGCGACTGAGGAATAAGGTTTGAAGGGCAAGCTCAACCACTTAGCACTTTAGGCTTGAGAGAATCTTAGTAGGAAGACCCTATGAGTCACTCAAGACCACACACAACTCACACTTAGTCACAAGTGAAGTGAGCAGCCAAAGGGCTTCTCACAAGAAATGAACTTTTACAAAAATGATTTTCCTAGAAGAGAGGGTCCTCAAGGCCTATCTCAAGAAAAATGATTTTAGAGGAGAGGGGCCCTCAAGTCCATCCCCCCCCCCCCCCCTCTCAAGATTGATAGTTTTAGAAGAGGTGGTCCTCGAGGCCTCCTCCCTCAAATTTACAAAGTTTGTACCACAAGTTACTGTTTCAAAAGATATTTATCAAATCAAATATTTTGTCATCTAGCGTAGACATATTTTCTTTTTGACTTTGGTTTGCACTAGGTGGCACCTGTCTGAGGGGGCAAGCTGCTGCACACAGATAGGGACAAATGGTACACTGCAGACCTTGTCCCTCACCAACCCTCTAAGTTATGGCGCCCAAAAGTGCCAACTCAATCCTAGTACCCAAGTATAAATAGAATCCCTGGGCAAGGTTAAGGGAGATATAAAAAAACTCAATAGCACAGTTACTCTGTCAAAATCGCACCAGAGCCTCCTAGTATTCTCTCCCTACTCTCTCTCTAAGGGTTGAGTGGTTGTTTATTTACTCCCCACTAACAACCATCACTCTCAGGAGTTCCTCTTGAGAAAAGTTATTATTCTTGTTGTGGAGGTTCATCTTCTTGCAGGTAGGGAGTTCTAGCTTGAGTTACATTTTTACCAAAAGAAGAAGGTTTTATCAGAAGTTGCTCTAGAAGTTCTTAAGAACCTTGCAGACAGCATCCATTGGAGTGGGTCACGGCTCTCCCTTTCCAGTTATTCATAGACCTCAGTCTCACTACCCTCTTACATTTGGCGACTCTGCTGGGGAGGTATCCTAACTTTCATGGACAAAGAAGATTTCAACATTTTTAAGCAGGTAGTTTTTTATGACATTCCATCGGGTAATGGAACCAAAGTGACCAGACCACTCAGGAGGATGTGGTGGTGACCGGAGCAAACACACCTGCTCCTCAGGCAGGGCAAACTTGCTCACCGGCAGCAGCTCCGATGACAGTTATGAGTCTCATGACCATGTTTTTCGACTTCTTGAAGCAAAACAACGTAGACCTATTAAGTTTGGGTCAAGGCTGTGTAACACCAGTAGCTACCCCCTCTAGAGGGGTAGCCACCCTAGTTGTAATTCCGATAGAGACGATTCCGCCACGGAAGGTGATGTCGGAGAAGGTCATAGCACCATTAAGCTCATCAGTAACCAAGAGCATGAGTTTGGAGGAGTTACCCTCCAAGACTGTTACCATGGAGGAGGTGAGGAAGCTGCACAGTATAAGCAAGAGAAAAAAAGGGGGTGCACGTCGATAAAGGCGAAAGTCCCTCTCCAATATCAAAATGGTAGACGAGTCAAATGTTGCAACAGTAGGCGAGGACCCCCCCCTTTAGGTTCGATGAACCCACCTCAACCAACGGTGATCGCAAAAAACCCATCTCATCCAGTAGTGTTCACGAGGAACTTGCCGTCACTAGAGCCTCGGACGAGGAACCAAATTCATCCAGGCCTAAAAATGACAAATTTAAAAGGGAGGGCATGGAACCCACCACGATTAATAACGGTCGCGAGGAACTCTCGATATTCGAGGAACCCCTCAGGGTCACGGCGGCCGTTGATGAGCCCATTTTTCCCAAGTTAATTGACGAGTAACCCTTGTTTGTAATTTTCTTCAGCGAAGAACCCCTAGGGCCCAAACCCGCAATCGAGGAAACCCTTGTTTGAAGAGCGACGCAGGAGGAACCCTCCTCTACCTCATCAGTCGAGCATCCAATTGACAATTCCCTCGAGTTCATAGTTTAAGGCGAGATATTCCCCAAGTTCAGAAAAGCAGGCAAGCAAATCTGCAAAAATGAGGAGTTTGTTAGTTCTAAAACCTCTAACGAGGAACCCTAGCCATTCTTTTGAAATGGCGAGGAACCCACGGTAAAATCGAAGGCGAGGGACCCCTTTGCAAGGAGTCACCCCCATTCCAGCAAGTGGCGAGGAACCCTTAGGGGTCCTCATCCCAAATGTTAAATCGCCAACAGACATACTCCCTCCCTCCAACTCAAATAACAACCCATCGGAAGGAAATACCTCCAATGGAGAGGAGCACATAGTAATTTCGATGGTCGAAAATGGAAGGGAATGGGCGAGAGAGGAACTTAAGGCCATGGAAGACTCGATCGAGGAACCCTCAGTTGTGAAAGCAACAGGTGAGGAATCTTATGTCGTCGAGAAAACCCCTTTGGCTGAAGAAATAGGCGAGAAATCCATTGCGATTGAGAAACCCTTGGTGACTGGAGAGGTAAGCGAGGAACCCCTTATGTTTGAGGAACCCTTCGCTTCTTTGGACACATGTGAAGAATTCATGGTTATCCTCATAAAGCGCAACGGATCGTTAGAAATCAAGACAGAAGTTGAGGTGCCCCCCAAGTTCAAATCGTCAGATAAAAAAAATTCAGCCATAGCGCGCCCAGTCGAGGAGCCCCCCTCGAATTCAAAGGGGCGGGTGAATCCTCGCCCCAAAATGCTATCCTCCGCCAATAGCCAAAGTAGGCAAGGAACTCGTGGTCGTATTTGCAAGGTGCAAGGGGCCCCTCAAAATCAAAGCCTCGGATGAGGAACCTAAGTCTATGGAGATACCCAATGAGGAACTCCTTGCGTTCAAGCTCGAGGTTGAGGAACCCAAAGCTGACAGAACTTCTAACGAGGAATGTCCGATGAAATTAGATCGTGATGAGGGGACTCTGTGCGAGGACCCCTCCCCCATCTCAAGCAGCGGCAAGGAATCCATAGGGGTCCTCGTCCCCAAATATAACCTGCCAAACGTTTCCACTAAAGTACGAGGTATCAACTATACCTTCTTAACAAAGTTTAATGCTTATAAAACGTAAAGTTATCTTATATAGACCATTGTGCCTCCTAGTGCATTTTTAATTGTTATTATTTCTCCACCAAATAAAATAGGAAAATGGGTGTGAGGACACAAAAAGTATTTGCAAAAATATAAGTTAAAATATATAAAAAAAAAGGTACGACAGTTTAGTACCTTAGGCTCCAATGGCATGGGAGCGTTCACAGTATTGAACAAGTGCCAAGTATAAATATAAGGTACGACAGTTTAGTACCTAAGGCTCCAAGGGCACCTGAGCACTCACAGTATTGAGGGAGTGACAATTATAAATATAAGGTACGACAGTTCAGTACCTAAGCCTCCAAGGGAACCGGAGCGCTCATAGTATTGAGCAAGTGCCAAGTATAAATATAAGGTACGACAGTTTAGTACCTCAGGCTCCAAGGGCAAAGGAGCGCTCATAGTATGGAGCAAGTCCCAAGTATAAATACAAGGTACGACAATTTAGTACCTAAGGCTCCAAGGGCGCCGGAGCGCTCGTGGTATCAACCTGAGAACAAAGAAATAGGTTGAGTAGTCGAGCATGTGCCAAATATGAATAAAATGGTAAAATAAAAAGGTACGACAGTTTAGTACCTAAAGTCTCCAAGGGCACTAGAGTGATCATAGTATTGAGCAAGTGCCAACTATAAATATATGGTATTATAGTTTAGTACCTGAGGCTCCAAGGGCATCGGAGCGCTCACAGTCTTGAGCAACTGCTAAGCATAAATATAAGGTACGACAGTTTAGTACCTCGAGGTCCAAGGACATAGGAGTGCTCACAGTATTGAGCAAGTGCCAAGTATAAATA
This sequence comes from Sambucus nigra, assembly GCA_949130495.1. NCBI lineage: Eukaryota > Viridiplantae > Streptophyta > Magnoliopsida > Dipsacales > Adoxaceae > Sambucus > Sambucus nigra. The sequence goes on along the minus strand of OX422210.1, from coordinate 652,725,600 downwards.
TAAGATATGACAGTTTAGTACCTAAGACTCCAAGGGCATCGGAGCGCTCACAGTCTTGAGCAAGTGCCAAGTATAAATATAAGGTACGACAGTTTAGTACCTCGAGCTCCAAGGGCATAGTAGCACTCACAGTATTAAGAAAGTGCCAAGTATAAATATAAGGTACGATAATTTAGTACCTAAGGCTCTAAGGGCACCGAAGCACTCACAGTCTTGAGCAAGTGCCAAGTATAAATATAAGGTACGATAGTTTAGTACCTAAGGCTCCAAGGGCATTGAAGTGCTCATAGTCTTGAGAAAGTGCAAGTATAAATATAAGGTACGACACTTTAGTACCTCAGGCTCCAAGGGCATAGGAGCTGTCACAATATGAAAGTGCCAATGATAAACAAAATGTACACTGGACTAGTAAATCTTTCTTAAAAGAATAGTAGACCCCCTACTAGATTAGAAGAGGGTCCATGACATGAAGGTCTTTTCTCATTATACTTGGGAGAATAGCCATCCCAAGGGAAAAGTATATTGAGCAAAGTCCTTACAGACACAACAAATAATTTTTTTGGCACCAGACCAACATGAGGTTATCTTCTAGTAAGTGATAATAAAAAAAATGTACATTAACTTTTTATTATTTCACACAAATTTATAGCTTAGAGAATAAGTCCTAACCTCTGTTCTCAAGAAAAAAAATTGCGCAGCTCGCAGTTAGAGGGGCGGCTTCAGAAATAATAACTTGCGCAGCTCATATGCAAGTACCCCGCAGTTAGAGGGATAACTTCAAATTTTAACTTGCTCAGTTATATGCAAGTACCCCACAGTTAGAGGGGCAGCTTCAGAAATAATAACTTTCTCAGATCTCATGATAGTACCCCGTAGTTAGAGGGGAAGCTACAGAAATAATAACTCGCTCACCTCATATGCAAGTACCACGCAGTTAGAGGGTAGCTTCAGAAATGATAATTTGCTCATATCTCATGCAAGTACCCCACAGAATATGGGGCAGTTCTAATTGACTAAATGCTCACAGTAAATAGAACATGTCACAGTTAACCGTACAAAACCTTTTGGTCTGCCCAATGCAAAAGACTTTGCACGAGGGGACAATTTTAGAGGTGAACTGACCCACAACAAAAAATAATTTGTGACAAGGGAGTCCACTATGATGGACCCCTCTGCCAAGACCGCAACCAAAGGAGTGAATGATGGCAAGGGAGTCCACTGCGAGAGACCCCTCTGCAATACCACAGTAAAGGTACGATTTAGGTGAGGAAGTCCACTTCGAGTGGACCCTCTTCCAATGCCAACACAAGTAACAGTTGAGGATGAGAGAGTCCACCACAAGTGACCCCTCCAAGATTAAAATAAGAAATAGTTTATGGCGGGGGAGTCCACCATGAGTGGCCCCTCGACTAAGAGCAATGTTGCAAAATAGCTGGTGGTGAGGGGATCTACCACGAGTGGCCCCTCATCTACAATCGAAGGCACGGACAGTTTATGGTGAGGGAGTTCACTTCGAGTGACCCCTTTGACAAAGGCAAATATAAAGAGGAAAACTCGGGCAAGGGAGTCCAAGATAAGTGACCCATCTTCCAAAGACAGACATAAAAATGATAGGGTGTACCCCCAATGGCTTCCCCCTCACTGCATAAACTGGAAAGAAGGTAAAATGAGTTAGGGCGAGGGAACTCACCTCGAGTGGACCCTCTGCCCAAAAGCAATGCAGAAAAGATAATGACAAAAGATGAGGAAGTCCACCACTAGGGACCCCTCAGCCATCCTAAATCGAACAGTGCAATGGTGTAATGGCATGAAACTTTTCATATTCCAAGGCGAAGTGATCATTTCGTAAAAAACCCTTTGGTCTACCCAACAAAAAGATTTTTGTATAAGGGGACTAATGTAGAGGGGTGTTCATTTGCTATTCTAAAATAGCCAAGGGAGAGTGAGCCCACCTAGAGGGGCTCCCACTACCCAAGTTAACAAGAAAATATTTAGAGCAAGGGGGTCCACCTTGAATGGACCTATGACGAGGTGTAATACGTGGACGAGGGGCTCACCATTAGCAACCCCTCTACCCAAGATAAAAGGCCAAGGACGAGGGGCTCACCATGAGCAACCCCTCTACCCAAGATAGAAGGCCACAAAAGAAGGCCAAGGACGAGGGGCTCACCATGAGCAACCCCTCTAAACAGGATAGAAGGCCACAGAAAAAGGCCAAGGACGAGGGGCTCACCCCGAGTAACCCCTCTGCCCAAGTTGATACCCGATAAGGAGGTTCACCATAAGTGGCCTCATCTCTAAAAATTGGGATGAAGTGACGGATCATTTAATGACCCTAAGGGGAATGGTGACGAAACCCTAGGGTCCCTTAAAATTGAAAATCGAATTTATGGCATACAAAGCCTTTTGGTTTGCCCAACACAAAAGACTTTGCACGAGGGGCCAATGTATAAGGGTATTTCAAGCTTGACCAATATATTGTGGGGTGAGGGTCCCTCAAAGACCCCCCCAGCTTTCAGAAAATATTTGGAATGCGGAACCCCCAAGGTCCCTCAACTGCAAGAAAATATATATGGGTCGTGGAACCCCCGGGTCTCTCAACGGCAAGAAAATATATATGGGTCGCGGAACCCCCAAGATCCCTCAACAACAAAAAATATATATGGGTCGCGGAACCCCCAGAGTCCCTAAACTATTGAAAATATATGTAGGTCGTTGAACCCCCAAGGTCCCTCAACGACAGAAAATATATATGGGTCGCTGAACCCCCAAGGTCCCTCAACGGTAGAAAAATTATATGGGTCGCGGAACCCCCAGGGTCCCTCAACGGCAGAAGATGTATATCGGTCGTGGAACCCTCTGGGTCCCTTAACAGCGGGAAATGTATATGGGACGCGAAACTCCCAGGTTCCCTCAACAGAAGAAAATCATTTGGGTGAGGAACCCTTAGGGTCCCTCAACCTCCAAAAAATCTTACGTGAGGAATCTTAAGGGCCCCTCAACCTCCAGAAAATCTTGGGCGAGGAACCCTCAAGGTTCTCCCACTAAGCTTCTAGAAAATAAGTCAGGGTGAGGGAGTGTCTATAATGAGTAACCCCTCATCATGAAAAGTCATTATTTAAAAGAACAAAAGTACTAACACTTACTTTCTTGTACAGGTAGCCTAGTTGAGCAGACAAAGCTCAAATATGCCAGTTGGGATCTCTTGAAAGTTTTGGCTTGGCAGCTAGGGAATAAGGTTTGTTGGGCAAGCTCAACCACTTAGCACTTTAGGATTGAGAGAATACTAGTAAGAAGACCCTAGGATCACTCAAAACCACACACAACTCACACTTAGTCACAAGTAAAGTGAGAAGCAGACGGGCTGCTCATATGAAATGAACTTTTATAAAAAATATTTTCTTAGAAGAGAGGGTCTCAAGGCCTCTCTCAAGAAAAATGAAAAATGATTTTAGAGGAGAGGGGTCCTCAAGCCCCCCCCCCCCCCCCCCCCCCTCCAGATTTATAGTTTTAGAGGAGGTGGTCCTCGAGGCCTCCTCTCTCAAGTGTACAAAGTTTGTACCATAAGTTACTGTTTTAAAAAATATTTACTAAATCAAATATTTTGTCATCTAGCGTAGACATATTTGCTTTTTGACTTTGGTTTGCACCAGGTGGCACCTGTCTGAGGGGACAGGTTGTTGCACACAGATAGGGACAAATGGTACACTGCAAACCTTGTCCCTCACCAACCCTCTAAGTTTTAGCGCTCAAAAGTTTTAACTCATCCCTAGTGCTCAAGTATAAATAGGACCCCTGGGTAAGGTCAAGGGAGATATAGAAAAACTCAATAGCACTGTTACTCTGTCAAAATCACACCAGAACCTCTTAGTATTCTCTCTTTGATCTTTCTTTAAGTTCTAAGTGCTTGTTTCTTCACTCCCCACTGACAGCCATCACTCTCAGGAGTTCCTCTTGAGAAAAATTACTATTCTTGTTGCGGAGGTTCATCTTCTTGCAGGGAGGAAGTTCCAGCTTGAGTTTCATTTTTACCAAAAGGAGAAGGTCTTATCAGAAGCTGCTCCAGAAGTTCTGAAGAACCATGCAAACATCGTCCATTAGAGTGGGTTACCCCTCACCCTTTTCAGTTATTCATAGACCCAAGTCTCACTACCCTCTTACCCCTACCGTATGGTACCCCTCCAAATTTCGTTATGAAAATTCCAAAAAAAATCCAAAAATGATTTGAAAAATCTCAAATATTCTAGAAAATCATAAAAACTCAAATTTTTCATAAATATCATCAAAATTCAAAATTCCACAAGCATTCAAAAAATCATTAAAAAAACTCAAATTTCGCAGAAAAAAGCGAATTTTGCATAAAAGTCGTCCAAATTCAAAATTACAATGGTATTAGAAATCATCAAAAATTACAAAAACACGCAGAAAAAATTCAACATTTTCCAGAAATTTCTCTCCTCATCACACGTCGTTTTCAAAACTACCATACACTCTCTCCTCATCTCATCACGATGTTTGCATGGCGACTCTGCTGGGGAGGTATTCTCATTTCCATGGACAAAGAAGGTTTCAATGTCTCCAAGCAGTTGGTTTTTGAGGACATTCCATCTGGTAATGGAGCTCACAGTGACCAGACTACTCAGGAAGAAGTGGTGGTGATCGGAGCCAAGGCGCCAGCGCCTCAGGGAGGCCAGACCAGTTCGCCGGCAGTGGCTCCAATGGCAGGTATGAACCTTATGGCAATGTTTTTTGACTTTTTAAAGCAAAACAACGTGGATCTATCAAACTTGGGTCAAGGTTGTGTGACACCTGCTGCTGCCCCTCCTGGAGGGGTAGCCACTCCTATTACGATTCCGGTAGAGATGATTCCGTCTCGGAAGGCGGCGCCTAAGCATGTCCTGGCGCCAACAGGTTCTCCAGTTCCTAAAACCACATGTTTGGAGGAATCACCCTCCAAGGCTGTTACTATGGAAGAAGTGAGGAAGCTCCTCTCCTCCTCTCAAAGAGAGGGTTCCTACCTATACGAGGAGTTACAAGACCCCTATCCACAGGAAGTAAGTGAGAAGCCATACCCTGAGGGGTATATTCCACCAAAATTTATCAAGTTTGGCGGTAGGGGGGAGAACCCTCGAGAACACGTGAAGAGGTTCGTCGAGTACCTGGGAGTACACGCTGGCGACAAGAGCTTGAGGTTGAGAGAGTTCTCTAAAACTCTCACTGGGAAAGCCTATACATGGTATTCCCACTTGGCGCCTAACAGGGTCCCTAGTTGGGAAGAGATGCACAGGCAGTTTCTCCAGAAGTTTTTTGTAGCGGAGGATGAATTTACACTGAGGCACCTGGCGCAAGAGGTCCAGAAGCCAGGAGAGGAATTGATGCACTACATCAAGCGATTTCGCGAGAGGGCCTTAGATGTTCACGAGGACGTGGCGGAGGCCAGGTTGCTACAAATATGTGTGGAAGGACTCTCGGAAGAGTACAAGCTGCATTTGGTCAACGAAACTAGAGACGGGGCTTTCAGAGAATTCACCAGGGCTGCCAGCAACATCGCTATGATAATCAAACCGAGAACCCCGGGTTGGAGGACACAAGTTCCACCGACTCCTGGGAGGTTTCAAGTTACGAGGAGGCAGGCGGTTAACTATGTGGACGGGAGTAACAAAGGGAAGAAGGGAGGTCCCGGGGCCAGGACTGACAGTCCCGGCAACAAGAGAAAGTTCGGGGAGGATGTCCCACCGCCACTACCGTGCAGCGTAGCGGAGGCCATGGATTGTTACCGCACCCTGGTGCGAGAAGGCGTAACAGGACCCCCCAACCTAAAAGTAGAGATCCCCACTGCAGCTGACAAGGCCAACCCGAAGTACTGCGAATTACACCAACGAGTGCAGCACTCTACCAAGGATTGTTACTACTTGAGAAGGATCATTGGTGAGCAGATGGCCAGAGGTACCTTGCAGATACCCCCCGTGGACGTTAACGAGAACCCCCTCCCTACGCATCATTTTGGAACTGCCAACATGGTAGTTGCCTATGACGAAGAAGCTGCGAGAAGTCTTGCGAAACGGGAGGACGGCGAGCAGTTATGCGAGGAGTTAGAAAATCTGTCACTAAGCAGACTTCAGCTGGAAAGAAAGCAAGAGGAGTGGTTCTTCACTCCGGAGTATGAAAGCGGGAGCGGGGAAGCTGAGGAAGTCGGTCTCTCAGAAGGCGAGGTAGACGTCATCCTCGCTCTAGACGAGGGAGGGACCTCTGAAGCGGAGTATGTTTGCAGTGCCCAGACGTACGAGGTAGACTTAGATTCTGAATGTGAGGCCATAGCAAGGAGCCCCAAGTTCAAGTGGTTTTTCGACCAGATAGGGGTGAAGTACGACACGAGGGTGTCCATCACGAGGAAAGTCTTGGAGGCGGTGCAGCAGCATGGAGACCCTTCGCTAAATTGGCAGGGGCCAATGGGAAGGATGATTAAGAAGTATACCTCTGAAGTGGTGTTTTCAGAAGCGGATAGGGCAGTGCCTTACTTCCACAATCGCCCGTTATACGTCACAGCCATAATTAATGGAGTCTTGTTTCCTAGGGCGTTGATGGATGGAGGAGCATCCATTAACATTATGCCCATCAGTACGTTATATGAAACGGGAATTGACCAGGAGAAGGTGGTCCCGGTACCGCTAGTAATTTCCGGATTCGACAACGCCGGAATGCAGTCAATCGGATATGTGAATGTGGGAATTAAGTTGGGAAATTTCACCTCCCATATCAAATTTCATATTATTAACGCTGACACCAGCTACCAATTACTCATTGGAAGGGTGTGGATGCACACTCATGGCGTAGTGCCTTCCACCTACCATCAGTGCGCGAAGGCAAATATTAGAGGTGCAGAGATAGTGATCAAGGCCACGCAGAGACCCTTCGCAGTTGAGGAGGCCCACCTGGTAGATGCTGCCTTTTACACCGAGTTGGACGAGGAAAGAAAGGTCTCTACGAGAAAGCTAGCAGGAAGCAAGATAGCTGAGGGAAGGGTCCCGCAGAAAAAATCCGTTCATGATCGTCTAGGGGAAAGGATAATTCCCCACATAGAAAAAGGCAAGAGGAAGGTAGAGGAGGTAGCTAGGCCTCCTCGAACTTGCAAGAAAGTGGTTTTGCCCAATGGAAAAGTCATCTACCTTTTATAACGGTCTGCGCGGGCGATGTTCTGGGACGAGAGCATCGACCCGGCGCCCGAGTGTTTTATTGTTGATGAATCCCATATTGTTGAGCATGTGGAAGAACCAGAAGAGGCGCCGGAGTGCATGCAAGACGGACCCAGAGAGCAGCTGCAGGAGTTAGAGGAAATCAAGTTGGGGTCGGAAGAGGGCGAGAGTAGACCCATCCTAATTTCCAAGTGCCTGGAACCGAAGCAGAGGGAAGAGCTCATTGAGCTACTTAAGGAGTTCACTGATGTATTTGCTTGGAAGTACACGGAGATGCCGGGAATAGACGCAGAAGTGAGCTCTCATAGATTGAACATCCTTCCCAACGCCCTTCCGGTAAGGCAAGCCACACGCACATATAAAGCAGACCTTGATTTAAAAATAAAGGCTGAGGTGGAGAAATTGTTAGCGGCAGGGTTCATCAAGCCTATTCAGCACCCCATATGGCTGTCCAGCATAGTGCCAGTGGCAAAGAAAGACAAGACCCAAATCAGAATCTGTGTAGACTTTCGCGACTTGAATAGGGCGTGTCCTAAGGATGAATTCCCACTACCCAGCATAGACAGCTTAGTGGATTCCACCGCGGGACATGAGATGTATAGCTTCATGGACGGGTATGTTGGATATAACCAGATTAAGATGGACCCCGCCGACGCAGAGAAGACTGCCTTTCGCACGCCGTTAGGGAACTTTCACTATACAGTCATGCCCTTCGGATTGAAGAACGCTGGGGCCACATACCAGCGGACCATGATGGCAATCTTTCACGACTTATTTCATGACATACTAGAATTCTATGTGGATGATTTGGTGGTGAAGTCTAGGAAAGAAAGCAAGCACATTCAAGATCTCAGGAGAGTATTCGAGAGGTGTCGTCGGTATAAGATGAGAATGAACCCCTCAAAGTGTGCCTTTGGGGTTACTGCAGGGAAATTCTTAGGTTTTGTGGTAAATAGACAAGGGGTGCAAGTGGATGCAGAGAAGATGAAAGCCATTGTGATGATGCCACCGCCCAAGAGTCAGAGACAACTTAAGAGCTTCCTGGGAAAGGTATCTTACCTGCGGAGGTTTATACCTGCATTGGCAGAAGTAACTCATCCGTTCGTGCCTCTACTAAAAGACAAAGCCAAGTGGGTTTGGGGAGAGAGGCAAGAGAGTGCGTTCAAAAAGATTAAAGAAATCCTAGCCTCTCCGTCCACGATGATTCCCCCCGAAGCCGGAGCGCCACTGCTGCTCTACCTCACTTCTACAGAGAGGTCGATAGGGGCCCTCTTGGCGCAAGAGAAGGAAGGAATGGAAAGGCCGGTTTACTACCTATCAAGAGTAATATCCGGGACAGAATCGAGATACACCAGCGTTGAGAGGCACTGCCTGGCACTGGTATTTGTAGCCCAGAAGTTGAGACACTACCTTTTAGCCTTCACCATTCACATAATCACTAAGTGTGATCCCATCAAGTACCTCCTCGCGCGGACTATACTCGTGGGACGAGCAGCAAGGTGGTTTTTGATTTTGTCAGAGTATGATCTAAAGTGCGTAGTGCCTAAAGCCATCAAGAGCCAGGCGGTAGCAGATCTGCTGGCCCACTTCCCGAGTGGGGTTTTCGAACCACCTAGTGAAGAGCTACCCGGAGAAAGTTTCCAAGCATGCATGGCGGAGGAGGTGAAGAAGTGGTTTATGGAATTTGATGGTTCTAGTGCACAAGGAACAGGTGGGGCTGGCGTCATACTGTCAGATGGGAAGGAGAAGATTACCCTCTCTTTCAAGTTAGATTTTAAATGCTCAAATAATGAAGCTGAGTACGAAGCCCTCATTCTAGGGATGTTGGAAGCACTCAGAAGAGGGATCAGGGTACTGTGTATACGAGGAGACTCCAATCTGGTAGTAAGGCAGGTCAATGGAGAGTTTTCCCTTAAACATGCCAACTTAGCGCCGTACAGACACATCATCCAACGACTGCTGGGACAATTCTTGGAAGTAACTGTGGAGAAGCAGGCGCGAACGATGAACAGGCACCCTGACGCGCTCGCCACTATAGCACAAAAGTTGGACATGGAGGAGTCAGAAGCAACCATCACCGTTAGGCGGAGAACAGTGCCTACTACCGTAAAGTCCCTATTCCCAAGTGACGAGCCGGAAGACTGGAGGCGTTTGGTGGAGAGGCAACTGGAAACCAGAGAAGGGGCAATGAAAATTTTGGAGTTAGCCAACTATCATGTGCTGCAGGGAACTCTCTATTTCAAGAGTCCCGGAGGGTTTCTGGCACGGTGCGTAGGGGAGCAGGAAGCCAAAGAGAGGTTAATAGAAATGCACCAGAGGCACTGTGGAGATACAGATATTCCCCTTTACAGAAGACTGCAGCGAAGCGGGTATTTTTGGCCCTCCATGAGCATAGAAGCGGCCCGCTTGCAGCAAAGTTGTCTAAAGTGCCAAGCTAATTTTGATCAGCCGACGGAAGCTAACTTCGTGGAAGCCTTCGAAGATTGGAGACAGCCGTACCTAGCGTATCTGAAGAATGGGGAGCTGCCCGCCGAAAGAGCGGATGAAATCTACCTTAGAAAAAGGGTAGCACGTTTCTACTTGGTCAATGGAGAGCTGTATAGGAAAGGGTATAATGAGAAGGCGTTAAGGTACGTAGCCAAAGAGGAAGTGGAAAAGGTGCTGAAAGAAGCTCATGAGCCCTCCCACATGGGAGGCGCCAAGCTGTATGATCAGCTGATGACGTTGGGATACTACTGGCCGACCATGGAGGCTGACTCCATTGGATACGTGAAAAAGTGTAGAGCATGCCAGGTGCACGGAAACATGGTGCACGCTCCCTCCGTCAGCCTACAAAGCTTGGCAACCCCCTATCCCTTCCACACATGGGCGTTCGACCTGGTGGGTAAGATCGCCCCAGCATCTCATGGAAGGACCTTTATCATTGTGGCTACAGAATTGTATACCAAATGGGCGGAGGCCATTCCTTTAAGGAGGGTCACTGCCCAAGTGGTAACCCAGTTTATAAAAGAGTATATCATATGTAGGTTTGGTATACCCAAAGTGATCCTAACGGATAATGGGAAGCAATTTGTATGCAAAGAGATGGCTCTCCTCACGGACAAGTATAAGATTGTGCATAATAGCTCAACCATATCCTACCCCAAGGGCAATGGCCAGGCGGAAGCTACTAATAAGACCCTGATAAATATTCTGAAAAAGATGCTAGAAGACATGCCGGGGGCATGGGATGAGAAGCTTCCTATGGTGTTATGGGCCTATCGTACTTCGAAGAGAAAGCCAACAGGTTTCACTCCCTTCTCTCTAGTGTATGGGACCGAAGCTGTCCTACCAGTGGAACTGGCGGTACCTTCGGCCAGAATTTCTCTTAGCAATGGGCTCATTCCAGATCCTAGGCATGTGCAGCTGGAGGCACTAGATGAGCACAGGGACAAGGCGAGAGAGAATTTCAAAGTCTACACTCAGCAACTGTCCAGAGCCTATGAAAATTTGGTTAAGCCTAGGGAATTCCAGGTGGGAGATCTAGTCCTACGAGCATCAACCCACCATCTCCGTAGCATGTCGGCGTCCAAATTCAAACCTAACTGGGAAGGCCCTTTTGTTGTCAGAGGAGTGGGGAAGTCGGGCTACTGCCATATATCAGAACCTGAGAGTGATTGCCTCCAGTCCATCAACTGCAAGTGGCTGAAGAGGTACTATGCTTAGTAGCAACTAACAAGTTTTGTTTGTATTTTGCATGTCGGCAACGGATGTCAAGGATTGCTCCTACACTAGAAAAGTTTTTTGTTTTTTGTTTTTTGAAGCAATACTACACTGTAAACGATAGACAAAAGTAAAAGAAATGAAATAGCAACGTTTTTTATCATTTTGACGTTTATTTCGCTTACTTATTTATACATACATATACGCTCCCTATTAAGTTAGAAGAGAGTAAAAAAAAAAGAGAGGTCGGGAACTTTGCTCACTACACTTGGGAGGTAAGTCCATCCTAAGAGAAAGTATACTGAGCAAAGTCCCCCAGGCATAAATTAATATAGTTTTATGATAAAATCAGGCTTCCAGAAAGGGGAGGGGGTCACCCTCCTCCCCAACCCAGCCTCTATGACTATAAGCAGTAATATGTAGGAATACCCCCACAGACAGAGGGGCAACCCAAGAAAGTCACATGCCAACACCTCACAGTTATAAGAGGTGCATTCAAAAAAAAAAAAAAAAAAATGTGTACAAAATGATAATACATAACTTTTCATATCAATGAAAATACCCCGCAGTATATGGGGTAGCCACCAGTAGACTAAAGGCTCACAGAAATTAGAGCAAGTCATGTACAACAAACACCCACAGCATAAAGGGAGAACAAAAGAAAAAGAAAGTGCAGAAGAAACAAAGTGCCTCATACATGAATGATAAGTGATGTACATATAGAATTCTGAGCACTACAAAGCAAGAAGTAGCCTATCGGCTAGAAACCACAAAAAATAAATCATCGCGCGCGATGGCGCCAGCATATGACGGACCAGCCTCCCGTAGAAACTCTTCCTCCAACCGGACGGATTTAGCATCATCCTCCTCATCGCCAGACTCAAGTCTGGCAAGCTTCACCTGCAGTAGGGCGATCTGATTCCGGATCCTCGTAGCCTCAGCGTGTCGTTGCTCAACCCTGGACTGCCGGGACGTGTGAAACCTCACTATCTTCCGGAAAGGAACACTCAGGAAGGGGCGAACCCCTGCGTCAAGCCAATCCAAACGAAAATGATAGAACTGCTGTAAGTCGCGGAGAGCATCCAAGAATAGCAAGATAGAAGAGCTAGTCAGCTTAGCAGGGGAGGTAGCCAAGAACTCATGAACATGGCTGGCAAGAGCCCTCAGGTTGAAGGCCGTAAGACTGTCAACCTGGAGTATACTCTGAGAAGTGAACGTCTCGGGGTGGTGCTCCAAGATGAGATCCAAGAGCTGACGCTCATGTACCCTGAAGCGGCCTGGTAACTCCTCACGCCATAGCCTACTAGAAATAGTTGCAGCGTCCTCTGTTTCATCATCGCCCTCGGAGTGGCGAGATCCCGCCTCAGAGGGAAGAAAAGAAGACTCCCCACCAGAATCAGCATCACCGACTAAAGGAGTGAACTCAGAACTGTGATCTCCCTCCGCGGTTGCCCCACTACCAGTCTCCACAGTTACCGGAGTATCCTCATACACCTGGAAACAATGAGACAAGGGTGTTATAGGAATTCTTGCACAGTATACGCAAGAAGAAAAGAAAAGGGGAATAGTAAAAAGAGGGGGTACGCCAGTCTAGTACCTCTCTCACAGCTGCCCCGCTGCCAGACTCCACAGTCATCGGAGTATCCTCACACACCTGGAAACAATGAGACAAGGGTGTTATACGAATGCTTGCACAGTATACGCAAGAAGAAAAGAAAAGGGGAATAGTAAAAAGAGGGGGTACGCCAGTCTAGTACCTCTCTCACAGCTGCCCCGCTGCCAGACTCCACAGTCATCGGAGTATCCTCACACACCTGGAAACAATGAGACAAGGGTGTTATAGGAACGCTTGCACAGTATACGCAAGAAGAAAAGAAAAGGGGAATAGTAAAAAGAGGGGGTACGCCAGTCTAGTACCTCTCTCACAGCTGCCCCGCTGCCAGACTCCACAGTCACCGGAGTATCCTCATACACCTGGAAACAATGAGACAAGGGTGTTATAGGAATTCTTGCACAGTATACGCAAGAAGAAAAGAAAAGGGGAATAGTAAAAAGAGGGGGTACGCCAGTCTAGTACCTCTCTCACAGCTGCCCCGCTGCCAGACTCCACAGTCACCGGAGTATCCTCATACACCTGGAAACAATGAGACAAGGGTGTTATAGGAATGCTTGCACAGTATACGCAAGAAGAAAAGAAAAGGGGAATAGTAAAAAGAGGGGGTACGCCAGTCTAGTACCTCTCTCACAGCTGCCCCGCTGCCAGACTCCACAGTCATCGGAGTATCCTCATACACCTGGAAACAATGAAACAAGGGTGTTATAGGAATTCTTGCACAGTATACGCAAGAAAAAAAGAAAAGGGGAATAGTAAAAAGAGGGGGTACGCCAGTCTAGTACCTCTCTCACAGCTGCCCCGCTGCCAGACTCCACAGTCACCGGAGTATCCTCATACACCTGGAAACAATGAGACAAGGGTGTTATAGGAATGCTTGCACAGTATACGCAAGAAGAAAAAAAAGGGGAATAGTAAAAAGAGGGGGTACGCCAGTCTAGTACCTCTCTCACAGCTGCCCCGCTGCCAGACTCCACAGTCATCGGAGTATCCTCACACCTGGAAACAATGAGACAAGGGTGTTATACGAATGCTTGCACAGTATACGCAAGAAGAAAAGAAAAGGGGAATAGTAAAAAGAGGGGGTACGCCAGTCTAGTACCTCTCTCACAGCTGCCCCGCTGCCAGACTCCACAGTCATCGGAGTATCCTCACACACCTGGAAATAATGAGACAAGGGTGTTATAGGAACGCTTGCACAGTATACGCAAGAAGAAAAGAAAAGGGGAATAGTAAAAAGAGGGGGTACGCCAGTCTAGTACCTCTCTCACAGCTGCCCCGCTGCCAGACTCCACAGTCACCGGAGTATCCTCACACACCTGGAAACAATGAGACAAGGGCATTATAGGAATGCTTGCACAGTATACGCAAGAAGAAAAGAAAAAGGGAATAGTAAAAAGAGGGGGTATGCCAGTCTTATACACGGTACCTGAACAATGCCCTCCGCAACGGTCATAGAAGGAGGAGCAGGGGCCCCCGTAGGGGCAACAACACTGATTGATGCTCCAGAAGAGGTTGCCTCGGTAACCATTACTTCTGAAGAAGCTACCTCAACCTCAGGCACCGTAGGGATAGCTACCTGAAGAGGCGCAACGACAGGACAAACCAGCCCTTGTATAGGGGCTGCTGAAACGGTAATGGCAGGAGCCGCACTCGAAACAGCGCCAAGGGATAACTGCAACAAAGTAAAAGAGGGCTACGATAAGCACAGACTGGACAGATAAGAAAATAGAACTAAGAAAATAAAAGAATACCTGAACCCCATCTAAGGGGGAAGCGCGAAAAAAGACGGTCTGCGCAGTAGGGGCTGTACTGATGGCCTGCAAAGAATGAAAATGCGTTGTTTACTGCATGTTCGAGGAAAAGGAGATCCCATTGCTTCAACAGAAAGGACTGACCTGAAGTGTGGGCTCACTGGTGGAGGCCACGGTAAATATTGGGCCACGAGAAATCGCCTGAACCAAAGATCTACCATCCATAGATACGCGGACCCTAGGGATAGAAATTCTCCCCGAAGAGGAAAAACCCGGGGCGATAACGCCAGCTAAAGGAGGAGCCCCTTCCTGAGAAGAAAATCCAAGAGTCATTAAGACTCCTGCTGAGAGGAGACAAATATTCAAAAAAAAATAAGTATTACCTCAGATGAAGAGGCCTCCAGGGGCTCAGCTGCAGAAGTACCCGCCGCCGAGACAAGAGAGGACGATGTGGCAACGCCCGAAGGCACAGCTCTCTACGCATGATAAATGGGTAAATAAAAAAAAAGAAGGAATATAAAAGGAAATGACGCAATGAAAGTTTTGAAAATAACGAGGCATACCTGAGGAGAAGGGGAAGCCACAGGAGTGGTCCGAGTGACGGTAAAATGCACGGACGAAAGCTGCGAGGAAGCGACAGTATACGCAACCAAAAGGCAGTTAGGAGATGAATAAATTACAACAGATGTTAAATGAACTGAGGAAACAGCAAACCTCTCTAAACAGTCCCCGGGAGGAAATGAGCATGGAGTTCCTCTCCCGCTGAAAGGGCGTCGGTCGTAGTGGGGGAAGAGGAGAACCACCTGCCTCGATGGAAGTGGCCTGCACAAAATGAAAATATATACATATATATGATGAAGGGAAGAAAGAAAATCGTATGCAAAAAATATATATAGACAAGTGAAGGGAGAACGCTTACAGTAACGGGGCGCGTAGTCTGGCTATAAGGGAGATGGGCGGGGCTGACCCCCCCCAGGAGAACGGGAGGCCTCATCATCGCTAGAAGACTCACTGGAGACTGATAACAAAGCATAAGTGTCAGTAGTGCTTTCGCTATGGAAACCCAGGCCGCCCATATCACCCGAAGAAGAACTATGGTCGTCATAGGAAGGGGTGCTCCCATAATCAACTAGTTCCTCTTCCAATGAAGGGGAGGGAGATGAAAGAACTCCGCGAGAACTGGGTCCACTAAGTAAAGGAGGCTGTGATATAGTACCTTCTGCAATAGGAATGGACGCGACCCGCGTATCCTGAGAAGTAAGGCTCGGTGAGGAGTAACCTTGGTCCACCGTAGAGGAAGCAGCTATGCCAGCGCCATTTCCTTTCTTTTTCTTCGCAGCCCGGGTCCTCACAGGGGAGGAAGGAGGAGAAGCAGTAGTAGCAGGAACAAAATTGGAAACATCGGTGTCAGGATGCTTCCTTTTGCTAGTAGTAGAGGTGCCCGCCTTCCCTTTGCTTTTTGGTTGGCTTTTAGACTTCACGGGGGGAAGCTCAGTCGACGGAGGCGGAAGTGACTCGTCAAAGAGAGGTTTCACTAAAATAGGGATGGCCTGCTCCAAGGGTGGCGTAGAGGTGGTACTGAGAAACCAAGGCTCTTTCTGCGTTCGCCTGACCAAAAACTGAGCTCTGGTATATTTAATGGGGTTAGTCTCATGAGGAGGGCCAACTACACATTCTTGAATAAGACGAACCTGCTGCTGCCAAAGAAGGAACCAGGATGAAGTGAATGAAGGCTGATAATCACTGGTAGGCACATAGAGACCACCCAAACCACTGACCCTGCGGAATAACCCCTGAAGAGTAAAGCTCGCGCAAGCCTCGGAGAATGCCTCAGAATGACTGCTGTAGGTAGGAAGAGGAGGAGTGTGGACACCCTGATCATAACCAAACTGTCGTCTTGCCCTCTCGGAATGGTAAAATTCAGCACGGGGGCCTAACTCGGTCCAAGAAGGAAGGTGACATGGTAAGAGCATCGTCATCACATTAATATGGGGACACGTGGAAACTGACCCCACTGCGGAAGGACAATAGAAGGTTCCACCGTCACCAGGGAAAGAAAGCCAGCTGAAAGTACCCCCTGGGCGCTTGGTATAAGGCCGAAACTGAAATTCCTCGATATCATCAATCAACATTCCCAAAGACTGCTTGGGAGTTTTCTTATGCCACCGAAGAAGCCTCGCAGCGTCGCTATGACAAGCGTGAGCCCCTGAAGTAAAGTGGGGGAAATGCTCAAACAAAAAGGCCATCAAGAAAGGGCCGTTGACATGATTAGCAACATCATACCGACCGCAGGACCTCTCTACATCTATGTGTGCTCGGTCTATCCAGGTGTAAAGAGAACCCAAGGTCAGGGCAGCTATGGGTACTGGTCTACCGCGAGACAATCGCACAGCCAACCTAAAAAGAAGTTCGCGGGGACAGTCTTCAGGCTTACCTGGAAGAAGGAACCGAGTCAGGAACGTAACAAGGAAAGCGGCTAAATGTGCAGGAGAGTGAAGCTTAGGACCATCCTGGGATCTGGGCGCTGCACGAGAAGTCTCCCCCTTTGGCAACTGCTCAAAGTCTCTGAACCAATATCTTTGCCATTTGGCAAAGGAATGCTTGGAATGACCCGTTACATTTATGGCCACATATCTCGAGCACTCCCCGAGAGATGACCGTAACTCCCCCACCAACTCCTGCTCTAGGGAGTCCTCGCAGTCATCAGTAAAGATCTGTTGCCCAAAGAAAGGAAGGGCGTACAACTCACATATATCTTCGAGAGTAACAGTAAATTCTCCCCAGCCCGTAACAAAGGTGTGAGACTCCATACTCCACCGGGACAATAAGAGATTGAGCGAAGAACCGTGTTTAAAGAGGGTGCAGGACTTCAGACTGCTGACGGCGGTGAAGAGCCCCACCTCCCTGAGAATAGCCACGTAATCAGGAACGCTCAGAACGTAGTCAACCCAACTGGCCCACTCCTCTGTAGGTCCTCCGGGGGTTTTAACCTCAACGTTGGAATAGGGAAAGTCGCCTCGGTCAACTCGGATTCGGAGAATTGAATCCGGAGAAATAGTAGGAAGATCAGCAGACTCAGTTAACCCCACATGAGACCGATCGAGAACAGCACCCGAAAATTTTTCCCCAAAGTCGGAAAGTGAAGTCATGAAACTGTCAGCAGGACCAAAAAAGGGAGCACGGCGATAAATACCGAAGTCCCGCCCTTGACGAATGTGCATATAATCCTTCCATGCCTGAGAGGAAGTAGGCGTAGCTGATGAACCACCCAGAGCCAGTGGCTCAAGAAAAGAACTCACCCCAGTGGGGACTCTGAGCGAAGGACCCCCGGGGTCCTTTGTCGCGAAAAAAGAAGTAGAGGCAGAAACCCCATCATAATCATAGGAAAAGCCTCTGGTCAGTGGCATGCTCTCCGTAACACTAATAGTCGTCGAGACACCCTGGGTCACGGAACCCCTGAAGTGACGAAAGGTCGATACACCCCCTTCCACAAACGAGAGACCTGTGGATGCGAGACCAAGTATTGAAGTGCCATAAGTGGAAGTACCCATCTCAGAAACAGTCAAAGGTGTCGGGACATCCGAGGGCGAAGTGATGGCGCCCGCACTAATACTTGTCGAGACCCCGCGCTTCTCGCGCACAATGAAGTCGGGCGCGAGACCCTTAGCTGTCAAAATATCCTCGGTCAGAACCTCATGCTCCTCGCGCACAACAAAAACGGGCGTGAGACCCTTAGTTGTCAAAGTATCCTCGGTCAGAACCTCATGCTCCTCGTGCACAACAGAAACAGGCGCGAGACCCTTAGCTACCGGAACATTTTCAGCCGAGACCTCGCGCTCCTCATCAACATTACAAATGGGCGCGAGCCTCTCAAATGACAAGAGGTCTCCGCGCGAGACCCTTCGTGCCGTGGAAGACTGCCTCTCGAGACCCCCCGTAGGTGGCGACGGGAAGGGCGAGGAATCCGTGAGGGTTCTCGGCCCAAAATCTGCAGAAACAGATACCGCGGGCTGCGCGGCAGCATTAGTGGAGCTTGACGCGAGACCCTCGGCGGTCGGAGCAGCCCCAGCCGAGACCCCACGCTCCTCGTGCGCAATAAAATGGGACGAGAGACCCACGGACGAGAATACCGCTCGCCCCGGGCCCTCGTTAACGATGCCGCGCGAGATATCCTTATGCACATGTAATGGATGAACCTCTCGAACCAAGATTTCGGAGCCCAAATCAGCAGGCGAGAGACCCGAGGACGAGAGAATCGTCCGCCCCGGGTTCTCGCCGACAACATTGCTCGAAATACCTCTCTCCGCGGGGGAAATCTTTTTAGTAACCGTCTCAGCCATAAAACCCGACCCCATGCTTGAGATATCCCCCGCCATTGGCGGAGCCTCGGGCGAGATGTCCCCTGCTGAATAACCCAAGTCAATACCCGCGTACGCCAAGATCAAGGGCGAGGAACCCACGAGGGTCCTCGACCCAAAATATGAAGAGGCGGGTTCCGAGGATAGCACATCGACGCCGCTCGTCGGGCGGAATGAGGGACCGCCAACGGTGGGTATTTCAGCCCCGGAATCATTAGAAACAGTTGACAAGGAGGGTATAGAGTTTGGGATGTTGGGGGTTTTAGAGTTGCTTACATTGGGAGACACATTCTTTAGTTGGGAATCCATGGATGAGAGGGTATGATATTTGGGAAGGTTAGAGAAAAAAGGAGATGGGTGGCTATGGGGTTTTAAAAGAATCCCTCTCTCACTTTCTCTCACTACAAACCCAAAGATGCTTATGTTTGGTTGAAGAAGATGAAGGACTCCAAGATAAGGGGCTTATGTTTTTTTCACCAAAATGGAAAAACGTGCACGAAGGCCAAAAGTTGATGACCTTTTTTTCCAAATGATGGGGTGACAGTTCCCACACTGACGCGTGGGTTCTCAAAAAATTAAATACCTCGGATAGAGGGACACAGAATTTAATGATCCTAGGATCCCTCAGAAAAAAAAAATATATATATATATATACATATATATATATAATTGTTGAAACCAGATTTATAGCGTACAAAGTTTTTTTAGTCTACCCAACCAAAAAATCTTTGCACGAGGGGCTAATGTAGAAGGGTGTTATAAACAGAAAAAAAGCAAAATAAAATAAATATGCTTTTTTTTATTAAATAACATCCGAGAGGTACCCGCGAGGCCACCCAGAAGTCCAAAAGCCACCGCAAGTGTCAGCACCGCGGCGAGTCCCTACGCCACCGCAAGGGTCAGCGCTACCTCGGGCGTCAACGCCACTTCGAGTGTCGGCGCCACCTCAAGCGTCAGCGCCATTTCGAGCGTCAGCGCCACTTCGAGCGTCGCCGTCGGGACAAGGGTCGGCGCCACTTCGAGCGTCGGCGCCACAACAAGGGTCGGCGCCGCAACAAGGGTCGGCGCCGCCTCACCTTTCAGCGCGGATTCAAGCCTCAGCGCTACCTCAAGCGTCAGCGCCATTTCGAGCGTCAGCGCCACTTTGAGCGTCGGCGCCGGGACAAGGGTCGGCGCCACTTTGAGCGTCGGCGCCACAACAAGGGTCGGCGCCGCCTCACCTGTCAGCGCGGATTCAAGCCTCGGCGCTACCTCAGGCGTCAGCGCCACTTCGAGCGTCGGCGCCGCAACAAGGGTCGGCGCCGCCTCACCTGTCAGCGCCGGTTCAAGCATCAGCGCTACCTCAAGCGTCAGCACCATTTCGAGCGTCGGCGCCGGGACAAGGGTCGGCGCCACTTCGAGCGTCGGCGCCACTTCGAGCGTCGGCGCCACAACAAGGGTCGGCGCCGCCTCACCTGTCAGCGCGGATTCAAGCCTCGGCGCTACCTCAGGCGTCAGCGCCACTTCGAGCGTCGGCGCCGCAACAAGGGTCGGCGCCGCCTCACCTGTCAGCGCCGGTTCAAGCATCAGCGCTACCTCAAGCGTCAGCGCCATTTCGAGCGTCGGCGCCGGGACAAGGGTCGGCGCCATTTCAAGCGTTGGCGCCACAACAAGGGTCGGCGCCGCCTCACCTGTCAGCACGGATTCAAGCCTCAGCGCTACCTCAGGCGTCAGCGCCACTTCGAGCGTCGGCGCCGCAACAAGGGTCGGCGCCGCCTCACCTGTCAGCGCCGGTTCAAGCATCAGCGCTACCTCAAGCGTCAGCGCCATTTCGAGCGTCGGCACCATTTCGAGCATCGGCGCCGGGATAAGGGTCGGCGCCGCCTCACGCGTCAGCGCCACTTCGAGCGTCGGCGCCACTTCGAGCGTCGGGCGCCAGGACAAGGGTCGGCGCCGCCTCACATATCAGCATCGATCCAAGCATCAGCGCTACCTCGGGCGTCAGCACCACTTCAAGCGTCAACACCACTTCGAGCGTCGGCGCCGCAACAAGGGTCGGCGCCGCCTCGCAGCATCAGCGCCACTCCGAGCAACGGCGCCAGGACAAGGGTCGGCGCCGCTTCAAGCGTCAGCGCCACCACAATCGTACTACAGAAACGTTATTCGAGAAGCGCTGCTACAGGAGTTTCCATCATGAAACAGCAGGCTCTAAATAAACAACAGCACTAACACTTTACTTTCTTGCACAGGTTGCCCAGTCGAGCAAGCAGGGCTCGAACAGGCGCGTCGGGACCTCCTGGGAGTTTTGGCTTGGCGGCTGAGGGACAAGGTATGTTGAGCAAGCTCAACCACTTAGCACTATAGGAATGAGAGAATACTAGTAGGAAGACCCAGAAGCCACTCGAGGCTACGCACAAAAAATAAACTCTTTACAAGAAAAATGACTTTTCCAGAAGAGGGGGTCCTCGAGGTCTCTCTCAAGAAAAATAACACTTTTTAGAGGGAGTGAGGCCTTAAGGTCCTCTCTCTCAAAGATTTGCAAAATTGCACCACAAGTTGCCGTTTCAAAAGATAACTACCAAATCTGTTATTTTGTCTCCATTAGGGGACATATGTGCTTTTTGAGTTTTGGTCGGTGCCAGGTGGCGCCTGCAGAGGGGACAGGCAGGCTGCCTGCAGGTAGGGACAAATGGTACACTTCAGACATTGTTCCCCACCAACTCTCTCAATTTTGGCGCCCAAAATCGCCAGCTCACCCCTTACGCCCATGTATAAATAGACCTCTGGGCAAGGTCAAAAGACGGACAAGAAAAATTACACTGTTACTCTGCTAAAATATCACCAGACCTACCTAGTATTCTCTCCCTGCTCATTCTTTTAGTGTTGAGTGCCTTGTTCCTTCACTCCCCACTGACAGCCATCACTCTCAGGTGTTTCCCTTGAGAAAATTACTGTTTTTGCTGTGAAAGTTCATCTTCTTGCAGGGAGTGAGTTGAAGCTTGAGTTCCATTGTTACCAGAAGGAGAAGTTTTCTGCAGAAGTTGCACCAGGAGACCTTGAAGACTTGCAGACAGTGTCCATTGGAGTGGGTCACGCCTCACCCTTTCCAGTTATTCATAGACCCCAGTCTCACTACCCTCCTACACTACCATACACTCTTTAGGTCCTAAAAATTGACCTTAGCCCTCAATATTAGATACAACCCTCATATTGGTCGTATACACTCTTTATGTCCTCAAATTGACTTCGGCCCTCAGAATCGACTACGACCCCTCGAATTGGTCCCATACACTCTTTAGGTCCTCATAATTAGCCTTGGCCTTCATAATCGGCTGCAACCCCTAAATCAATCATATATATTCTTTAGGTTTTCAGAATTGACTTCATCCCTCGAAATCAGATGCGACCCTCCCAAATCGATTGCATACACTATTTAGGTCCTCAGAATTGACCTCGACACTAAAAACTGGTTGTGACCCCTGAATCAATTGCATACACTATTTAGGTCCTCAGAATTGATCTCGGGCCTCAAAATAGGTCGGGAACACCGTATTGGTCACACCCACTCCTTGGGCCTTCAGAATCAGACATTTATATCCAACAAGATCAAAACTCACTACAAATGCCCTAACTTTCAAATACCTACCAGAGTCTCAACTCGTAGGAATTCCACACTCATAACCTCCACCGGGTGTCTATCTTTTGACGACCTTCTCTTATCCTACGCTCTCCCGTCAAGGCTATCTATAGACACCCCCCTCTAATAGCCCCACACTCTTCCATAGGGTCTAAATAAATTCCCTTCGAACTCCAGACCCCTGATCCTCCTTCAAACCCTAATCGAAGAATAACTAGAATCTCTTCAATCTTTATTTGAATTAGGTAAACTCTTGAACCCAAGAGTATCTAAACGTACTTTCATAAATCCCTAAATCCTCATTCCCGCAGTCCCAATCATGCACGAATTAGACTTACGGTTTACATTTTATGGTCATTTTACTAAAAGCTGGTTCCAACTTGAAAATTGTATAATCTTTAAAGAGGAATCCAACCATATTGGTTTCAAGGATTTTGGAGGGCTAGTTTGAGTTATTGATTTTTTATAAAAATGGCAAAATTTTGACTAGACCATAAGTGGCTAAAAGCTGTTATTCTTATTCCAGGATAGTAATAGTTTTCTTCTATGTTGAAAATGTTGTAAAACAAGTCTGGTTTGAGGGGTTTGGGTGGAGTAAAACACTTGAATTTAGATTTTAAAATTTTCAGGCCCGAAAACTTTAAGCTTAGATTTGGGGTATCAAAACTCATTTTTGGTTCAATTAAGCATTGTACCTAGGCTTCTGAGAACCTAAGCTCAACTTAACTCACTTTCAACCTGGATCAAAATCAAGGAAGCGGAATCCACTGTTGAAGCTCAAGCTTCAAAGGAGTTTTTCTGATTTTTTTAGCTATTTCAGTGCTTCCACATGTTAACATTCATATGCAAACACATAATTCTACTCTATATATAAGTGCAAAAACATAACTAAATTGAAAAAATAAACATTCATATATAAAATGACAAAAATGGAAAAATTCTCAAAATTTAACTTTGGAGTAGCTCTCAGTTGAAGTGAATTTTTACAGAAGTGAAGGAGGCCTTTTATAGGATTCGTGGGGAGGAGTTTATTGGTGGGTTTGGGAGGTGAAGTTTAGCTTGGTTTGCACAAGTTTCAACATGGTACACGTGGATGAAAAATGGGTAGCATTGGTACTCCACATGGTACATGCCATGTTATGTTAGCAGTCCAGCTGGTCCCATATTAGCAGGGTAGAAAGTATAAATAAGTTTGAAGCACCTTATACTCTTGACTCACTTGAGTCTATATTGTATAAGTTCTCATCTAGTTTGGAAATTGTGACAAAATTATGTCTAACCTAGAATCCAAAGAACCCCAGAGCTTGCACTACTATTTCATCATTGATTGAAGTGATCTAGACCTCATTACCAACACTCACACACAGTAGAATGGATCGTATACATCTCATATTGCATATTACTGTCTCTACATATGTTGAGTGTGTTTAAATCCCCTAATATTGGTTTTTAAATATTTTTTTGGGATTTTATAAACTCTTTAAAATAAGGTTTTATTAATTAAAACTTGGTTTTAAAAGTTTGTGGGGTCAATATGCTATTTCATATTATTGGTTTAATTGGCCTAAAGTTGCCTTGGGTAGAATCCAAAAGCGGCAGAGACTTCAGGGTGTGATTTTAATTATTTTCAGACGCGCGTTTTATCTCTATTCATTGGCAAACATTTGTTGCTTTCTGATTGGTGGAAAGTGTGTTTCTTTATAGAGTGTAAACCAGCGCATGTTTTCAACCCTTAGATCTTTTTTATCGACGATCTGCATGCGCCCCTTCATAATCCATGTGAACCCCATATGAACCAATTAGGAGAACTGTTATCACCGCATATCGTGAACCCTTGGATTAAAGTAAATCCATCTTGACTCAATCTGAACCTTTGATTTTGGTCCTCATTCTCGAATGTTCTCCGCCTCCTATAAAAGGACCCTTCCTCTCAGCCTTCGAAGACTTTTGCCATTTCGTCCTTTGAGAGAAAAAAAGAGAGTAGAGAGAGAAGAGAGAAAAGAGAGAGAAAGAGAGAAACCAGAAGAGAGAGAAAGAGTTAGAAAACCTAACCCTAACCCTAAATCGTCTAAACAGTTCAAACCAAAAATAAACCTTCAAACCCCTATATTTTCCCAAACACAACCTTGAGTGTTTGAGTGTTTGAGAGGTGATTTGAGAGTTGGTTTGTTGTTGTAACCTATTCATTCTTTAGATCTTGTTTCCAACTTAATCATTTTCTTAGATCTATTTTTTTGGTATATAGAAATTTCAGATCTGAGTTCTTCATGGTATATTACACTTAGTTTGCATTTTTTATTTCTCAGCTTGAGAAATATATTGTTGATTTGCTTTCTGTAAATGTTTTTAACTTTGAAATCAACAATAATGTTTTATGTTTCTAGTTCTCTTGAAACAAGACCTTTGACCTAGTTTGGAATCGCACTTGGTGATTTTCAATCTCAAAAATCTTTTCAAAACAGAGATTGATTAAGATCTTGATACGTCTTCTGAGCAAGATAGCCGTGGATTCTAGGATTGTTATAAATGTCAAATAAGGTTAAGTTTTGTGAGAAGAGAGAAAAAGAAAAATCACAGCATATAGTCTTATATGTAATTTGTTAGGACTGTTTGTACATAATAAGTGTGTGTGTGTGTGTGTGTGCATGCATGTGCTAGAGAGCACCTCCACAAACACTTTCACTCTACCACACAAAAAGTGTTGGTAATAAGATCTTGAGAAAAAGAGTCGACGTAAAGAGCTTGAACAAATTGGAAGTTAACAAATTGGGAGAACAACATCAACAATTAGAACTGCGGAGAAGTATAAGGACACCAGAGGGTACATTACTAAACTTATATAGGTCTGAGTTGTATGCATGTTTGTTATATAGTTTGTAACTGTTAAATTTGTTTATAGTGAAATTTTTGTTTTACTCCGTAGAGGGAGTCGTGGATGTTTCCTTAGTTGGGTGAGGTTTTACCACGTAAAAAATCTTGTTCTTAATTTTCCTACATCTTCTCATCTCATTCTTGGTTGTGCTGGGTTTAAAGTTTGTTTAAACTGTTTTATAAACCTGTTGATCAAATCATGAATAGATCTCGTATATACTTTTATAAAACACATCTTCTGTTCAATTAGTTTTGATTTTTAAGAAAAGAGTTTCTTCAAAAAACTGTTCGGAATTACTTAAATAGTTTAATTTTATTAAACGGCTTTAGTAACACAATTTCAAAGTTTAGGTTTTGGGTTGGATACTTGGATAGTTTTTGTTTAGAGTTTAGGGCTTTAAAGATACTTTGTAAAAGTTTAGGGGTTTAAGTGCAATTTCTCAAACATAATGGATAGGTTCTTAATATGCCTATAGAATATAAGTCATTTGGTCAAACTTTGAGTGAAAGTTGGGTAAAAATTTGGGCTTTCTTGATATTTTTGGACTGTAGAGGGGCAAAAAGTCTATTTAGGGTATGTCGTTACATGTTCATATCTTGGTTATCAAATTTTCTCCCCTTATAACTTATCACAAAGTTGATTTTACAATTTTTTTTCACTTTAAATCCTTCAACCAAAATTTAGGTAAAGAAGCTACAAGTTTCACTCTTATGTCATGAGATATATACCAACAATATCATGAATAGTTATCAATAATCTTTTTCAAAGAAAAAGCTCAATAGAGCCTATATATATTCAATAAAATAATAAAATCAGTGATACATGATACAAAATAATGAATAAAACAAAATAATGTCTCACAAGTCAATTGAAAGAATCGCCATTCAATATAGTGATCCCAACTAGGTTGGCACCATGCAAAGACTATCATATGTTGCACCTCAAATCAACCTCGCCGGAGATAAAACTAAACCAAAAAAATCTAGTTGGAGTACTCGACTATATAACATAACCAAGGTCCAAAAGAACAAAAAAAAAGTTAAACCAATATGCAAAATAGAGACCAAACCTATATTTTAGTATGCCACTAAAGTCATCTTAGACCATGTGTGTATCTTCACTAGATTTTGCTAGTCCAGTTTAATCTGACAAGGAGGATCCAACTTAGTATGGTTAAATTAATGAACTAAACTTTATGAGTCACCATTGAACCATTATGTATGCCAACTAAACAGGATCGGTCCTAAGATTAGGAGTCCCCTGTGCAAAAATTAATTTAGGGCACTTTTAAAAGAATATTGTACAAAGATGTTAAATACCTAAAATGGGCCCCTAAAAATTAAACTTATTTTTTAGGGGTCCATTTTAGTTGGGTGAGATTTTTTTTGTAGTTGAATCATTCTTTGTACATATTGCTTTTGGGTAGTTAAAAAAATTGGCCCTAAAAAATTAAACTTATTTTAAAAATTGATATTTTTAATATACATAAAATATTTTTAAACCCCTATAATATACATATATAGGTCCACTCTCTAAAATGGGTCATGTGCCATAGCGCATTTGGCACATGGCCAGTGCCAGCCATGCAACCAAAAGAAAATGCTAAGTTAACAACAATAATAGAATACTTTAACTCATCATAAAATTCATTATGATCTGCAAATTAGCAAGCCAACACTCTCCCGTTTATAGCTTTCTAAAATAAGTCCATACGATTCTGAAACGGGGTAACCAAATTTGAAGTAAGGTAACTGAGAAACTAATGTCTAGTTGTCGAATTTGTATATTAATTTAAGTGATTAAAAACTGCATGTTAACTTCGTCAGATTATGTGCAAAGTGTGTATGTTGAGTTATTAGAAACTGAATGTTAACTTAGCGACCAAGTGTGTGTGTTCAATATCTAAGAGCTGAATGTGAATCATAAGATTTTGGCAGACTAAACAAACATACTCTGGTGATGTTGGGTGAGTGGTTTTCCATAGTTGGGTTTTGGTAGTCGAGTATGTGTTTCTTCAACCTCGATGGCAGCCAAATGTTGATCAAGTATTTTGTCAAACCAACAAACACACTCTGTTGCTGATGGTCGATTGTGTTTGTTTAACTTCGGTGATTGACAACCGACTGTTTATTAAAATTATTTGGCAAATTAAACAAAACGCTCAGTGTTTTAATGACAAGGCGTGTTTGTTTAACTTTGGTGAATTACAATCCAGTGTTAGTTGAGATATTTTGGCAAACTAAACAAACACACTCAGTTTCTATTGGTCCAGTGTGCTATTTAGTTTAGACGCGGGCAGTAGAGGACAAGGGTAACCTTACCTCGAGTGGTGGACCCAGAATTTTCGATCAGGGGGTGCGAATTTTTTTTACAAAGGCCAGGAGTTCGGGGGCAAGAGCCCGGAGGCTATTTTTTTTAGGTGAGTTTTACTTTTTTTTGTAACTTTTCAACCCTAAAAATGTTAATATTTATATTCACCCATTTTTTGCTCCCACTTTGTTTGAAGACATTTTTCGAAATACCTCAACAAAATATTACACTAAATTTTATATAACAATAAAAAAAATTCATCATAATTGCCCTAGTATAATCACGGAATAGGCAACAACCCAATAACAAATAATCAATACTTTATTTTTAAAATACTTTTATGTCGGGGGTAACAAAAAGGGGTACTCAAAAGGGGTAGCCCTAGTGTTACCCTACTAATTAACCAATACCCAACAAATCTATATTTTCAAAATTTTAAATAAATGTAGGCTAAACAGTGAATCCATTGAACTTGAAACAATTATAGGCTAAACATGAAACAATTACAGGCTAAACAGTGAATCAAAAATTAACAGTTGACAAACACCCATTCAATAAACTATTTTTTTTTTCAATAAACACCCATTCAATAAAATTACCTGGGAACGAAATGAATTGGAGCTTGGAACTTGACTTGCTGAGTGACTTCCAGAGCATCTGAGTTGGGGTGCAGCCGGAGACGGAGGAGAGGGCGACTGAGTTGCTGCTGGATTTGTGCGGTAGAGAGAAGAGAAGGAAATGGATCATTCGTGGAATCGTGAGGACGGAGAGAGAGACAGATTAGGAAAAAATTCTGAAAAACCTAGGTGGGTGGCCGCCCACCCTCGGGGCCACCTAGGTCCGCCCCTGCTTACCTCTTGAAGGCAAGCATATGAAGTTGCACGTGCTTATTTTCGTTTCTAAATATTTCTTTTTTTTTTTTTGGGGGGGGGGGGGGGGGGGGGGGGGCACATTCTTTCAGTTTTCGGTTCAGTTGATTAAATTTCAAGGTTCACAACATATATTTAACTGTAGGGAAAAGTACTTTTATGTCCCTCACAAACAAATTTTAAATATTAAAGGAATTTTGAAAAAATTTAAATACTTAGGTCCACTAATTCCCTTAATATTGAAAAATAATTTTCATGGCACCATTAAGACCACCTAGTAATATCACCATTAATTAACTACATGATATACTACCACAAAAAAACTTCCCTAAAATTAAAGATACACTAGTAAATTATAACGAGAAACCAAAAAAATTATTTATTCCCTGTGGTCAACCAAATATCAACATTCATTGAGGGAAAAAGTTAGATGAAATAAAAAATCAACTCAAACTTGGCATCCCCTAAACTGGGGCCGGATAATAAGCTATCTTTGAAACATTAGGCAGAGAATGGGTTTCAGTTCTACGATCCGCCATATGATAAATGAGCATAAAATAGCTGCTAAATCTGCAATGAAGTTCAGTAGAGTAGATGCAATTGGCATCGATGTCAAGCACAGACATTGAATAATTATGATCACCCAAGAACAAAGCTCTTCCTCCCAAATCCTCCAATATCAAAGTTGAATTTGTGGACCTCATAATATAATTTCCGCTTGTTAATATATCTCTTTTCAAATTCCATCAATAAATCTCCCGCTGACTCTATCAAGTAAGTCCTAAAATAAGGAGGAGGAGCACCATTACCATTATCATCTGTAGTGCTCTTTCCAACGCTATCCAATAAGTAGCTTGATGCAAAGTTTGGTCCATCAATGTCACTGTTGGTCCATTTGAACGAATCCCAAAAATCTGGCCTTGATAACTCACCAAATCTAATAAACTAACACTATCCGGTGACCCATTTAGTGAAACCAGCAAATGGCAACCATGTTGGTCCAATAAGCCCTAGCATGGTTCAACAAAGGTAGATTAAGATCATAAAGCATTTTGTGGAGGAGAGTGAAAAACCAAGTGTTGGTCTGGGGAGAAGTAACCAAGGAGGGGTCCAATGTCGATTAAGCACGGCGGATCGCCAAGATGAACACACGAGAAATAATGTCCTCGATTTCATGTAACCTGCTGGACCAATCGGTCTTCTGGGTTACCCGTTTCGTCATCACTTCATCTTCTCCGTCCCATGACAGTAGGCTAGCTCACGCTGTAAGTTAACGCCTATTAAAATATTATACTCGGAAATTGGCGAATTGATGTTAAATGAAAATAGAAAATCCATTAACAACCATATTTCTCATCTAAAATTCAATCATTATCAAAAAAAATTTATAAAATTACCATTAAAATCATATAGTGATAATGGATAAAAATATATTACAAACCCATAACCCTGTCTTTAATGGTTATGAATAAAAGAGTACCCTTTGTAATGTTGAAGAAATAAAATGACTAATGAGAATTAAAAAATAAATAATGTGTAAATAAAATCCGTTTATCATAGGCATTAAAATAATATGTAATTTAATATAACTTAGCCAAACTCTAGCAATACACGAATCACTAAGCAATTTCAATGCAAGGAAAAAAATGACACAATATTATATAAAATAAAGAATTAAGCTCTCGGTCATGTTTTTCCTATATTTGAATTTATAGGACAGAGATTTTCAGGTTTATGAATTTAGTCTCTGTTGTACAATAAAAGTGAAAAATAAGATTGCAATATATATGTGTGGGTGGGTGGGTTGGTGGGTGTGCGTGCGCACACAAATGTGAGGAAATAAAAAATATAAACAGATTATTGAGAGAGAAAGATACAATGATATAGATATATATCATCTCTACATATTGAAATCTTCCTCCCATGTATTGGTTAAACACACCACCCATATCCTTCAAAATATGTGCGTGGAGCTTACAAGTTAGAGATAATATTGGACTTTTTTTTAATAGATAGAAATGGGATCCTTTCATACAAACACCCATCTTGAGAACTTATATATGAAAAGATATTATTTATACATCCCATCACAATATTACATCTTAAAAAAAATTGACATTGAGTCAATATCCCATCTTTCGTAGTCAAAACTTCAATCCCCTCCTAGGCTCCTTGCATTCATTTGGTAAATCTTACGATTTGCAAATCAGCAACACCAGAAAAATGGCGATACCAAACAAGCAAACCTTGTTCCTCCTCCTTCTCATAACCCTCTTCTCCACCACATTTCTCAAATCCCACTCCTACGACTCCAACTCGGATGCAGACTCAAACTCGAACACAGTCTCAAATCTCCTAACTCTTCAATCTCGATCCCCATCCGGCGTTATCCACCTGAATGACCGCCTCCGCCACCGCATCCTCACCTCCCCTCCCTGCCCATTCTTCCTCCTCCGCCACCCAACTCCAATACAGAACCGAACTCCGACTCAAACACCTCAAATCTCACGTCTCCCTCCTGTCCTCGCCCAATCCTTCATCACCAACAACCAAAACACCCCTTCCCATTCCAAACTCTTCTTCGCCCAAATCGAACTCAAAGAATCCCAATCCACTTTCGTACAGTTCGGCTCTCCCCCTAAAGACACGTTGATTCTTCAGCATATACCTTCATCTTTTATAATGTGGGTAGAATAAAGAAAAGACACATTGATGGTGGTATATGAAGAGAAAGATAGAGAAGAGTTTTTTGCAGAAGAAGAAGAGGAAGAGGCAAAAGCTAGAGTCTTTTGGTCTCCTGCAATGTTTTCATAGAAGAAAAGAGATAAATTGGTGGGATATAGACTTAATAAGAGAGAGAAAAGTGTGAATACAAAAAGAGAGAAAATGGAATAAGTTTATTAATGCCACGTGGATACCCTAAAATGAGCTCAACATTAACTTCATGTTAAGTGTTTTAGAATATAAAACTAGTTTTTAGCCCCGCGCGATTCGCGGGCGAATTATAGTTGTTGTTTAAAAAGGCGTCATAGTCAATATTAAAAATTTAAGGGGTCTTTATAAGTCGTTATAAACTAAAATTAAGATGACAACAAAACATTTCAAAGCTGAAATAAAGACTGAGAGAATGTAATACAAAGAAGTGTAATTTTATTGCAGAGATATGTAAAAAGGTAGGTATCAAATTGCATTTTACCCGGCAACAATTCTCTAGTCACACCATTAGCATCCTTGGTCTTGGGTCTACAAACTTCAAAATATATATCCGAAGTAAAATTATAGATCCCTATAATATGACAAAAAATTAAATTACAAACATTTAAAGTTTAAATCACAATCCATAAGTACATGCTTAATTTTTTTTATAATGATGACAACAAATACTACAAAATTAGAACTGTTTTAATATAGTGAAATATGTAAGAGATTTAAAAAAAATGTACCTCTCTTATAACGTCAACATATGAGTTCTAAAAGGTACCTAAAACCAAAACAAATGAAAACCCTCATTAAGCCAAAACAGATCAATATATATATATATATAAAAGAACTAACCTCAACATATGAGTTCTAAAAGGTACCTAAAACCAAAACTAATGAAAACCCTCATTAAGCCAAAATAGATCAATATATATATATATATATAAAAGAACTAACCTTCTAATCTGCTATATAGTTTTGAGACACTTGTTGGAGACTGCAACCACAAAAAATTCTTGCTGGCTCTAACAACCACATACATCTAGCATATGTTAATAAAGAAAATAGCCTCCACATATTCCAATTAATAATATACATCACAAAATCTAAATCTAAACCCAGAACAATGAAAAAAATATAAGTTCTTAAACTCGGAGCATCATTACCTGACCTACCTGCTACTGACCTTCACCCTTTCATAGAGGCTGGACCGCATCAAATTGCACTAAAAGAAGGTGAAATTTTTTATACATCTATCTTTGCCTTTTCTCTTGAAGTTGTTCCCATTTTTTGTCCTTAAAAAATATTGAATGTTGGGTTCTAAATTCTAATATGGGTGTTGGGAAAGGTAGCATGCATGTTCATTATCATCGTATCTGTTGATTGTTGGGATGTGTTTTATTGAATGTGGAATTTATAGAAACCCATTTAGATTCCTAAAGAACTTAATGGGTGGCAACCATTAATTATTGCTGCCGTAGAAGTCTTCAAAGTTATTGATATGCCAACCATTAAGACTTTAAAGATATAATTAATGAGTGCCACGTGTCAAGCTTACATTATAATTTTAGTTATATACTATAGATGCATCATAAGAAACCAATGTGAGAGGGATGAATTTAATGAGATATAAAGAGAGGTAGAAATCGAGGAGTCTATACATGAATCTTTGAAATTGAAAAAGTCAGGTAGGGAGTATTTTTTAAAGGCTCTATTTTAATGGGTTAGCATTTATTAAATACGCCAACAATTCTCTAGTAAAACCATTAGCATCCTTGGTCTTGGGTCTACAAACTTCAAAATATATATCCGAAGTAAAATTATAGATCCCTATAATATGACAAAAAATTAAATTACAAACATTTAAAGTTTAAATCACAATCCATAAGTACATGCTTAATTTTTTTTATAATGATGACAACAAATACTACAAAATTAGAACTGTTTTAATATAGTGAAATATGTAAGAGATTTAAAAAAAATGTACCTCTCTTATAACGTCAACATATGAGTTCTAAAAGGTACCTAAAACCAAAACAAATGAAAACCCTCATTAAGCCAAAACAGATCAATATATATATATAAAAGAACTAACCTCAACATATGAGTTCTAAAAGGTACCTAAAACCAAAACTAATGAAAACCCTCATTAAGCCAAAATAGATCAATATATATATATATATAAAAGAACTAACCTTCTAATCTGCTATATAGTTTTGAGACACTTGTTGGAGACTGCAACCACAAAAAATTCTTGCTGGCTCTAACAACCACATACATCTAGCATATGTTAATAAAGAAAATAGCCTCCACATATTCCAATTAATAATATACATCACAAAATCTAAATCTAAACCCAGAACAATGAAAAAAATATAAGTTCTTAAACTCGGAGCATCATTACCTGACCTACCTGCTACTGACCTTCACCCTTTCATAGAGGCTGGACCGCATCAAATTGCACTAAAAGAAGGTGAAATTTTTTATACATCTATCTTTGCCTTTTCTCTTGAAGTTGTTCCCATTTTTTGTCCTTAAAAAATATTGAATGTTGGGTTCTAAATTCTAATATGGGTGTTGGGAAAGGTAGCATGTATGTTCATTATCATCGTATCTGTTGATTGTTGGGATGTGTTTTATTGAATGTGGAATTTATAGAAACCCATTTAGATTCCTAAAGAACTTAATGGGTGGCAACCATTAATTATTGCTGCCGTAGAAGTCTTCAAAGTTATTGATATGCCAACCAATGGGTGGCAACCATTAATTATTGCTGCCGTAGAAGTCTTCAAAGTTATTGATATGCCAACCATTAAGACTTTAAAGATATAATTAATGAGTGCCACGTGTCAAGCTTACATTATAATTTTAGTTATATACTATAGATGCATCATAAGAAACCAATGTGAGAGGGATGAATTTAATGAGATATAAAGAGAGGTAGAAATCGAGGAGTCTATACATGAATCTTTGAAATTGAAAAAGTCAGGTAGGGAGTATTTTTTAAAGGCTCTATTTTAATGGGTTAGCATTTATTAAATACGCCACGTGGCACCCTTATGTGAGTGAACATGTGTCAATTCTCTCTAAAGAGACACCAAAATTATATTATGTTATTAGATTAACATCCAGGCCATGTCAAATTTATCAAAATTATTTAATTTTATCTTGTTTCACACAATATTTTTGATGAATGAAAGGAGATTAAGATTTTAAATAAAAATAAAAGCAATAGGGTGGCCAATAGTTCTTAAGAAATTACAGTAATTTCGTACAAAAAAAAGAAGAGAATAGCCAATTTTATGGCTTATTTGAAATCACATGTTGATTTTTATTACTTAAACCCACTAATACCTTTTCTTACCTTAATATTTTATATCTGTCTTAAAAAGTGTTTTAAAATGATAATGGGTGTAAATTAAATTTACAGTAAAAACTGCAAACACATTGTAATACCCCGCATTTTTTATTAAATTGAAATTGAAAAGAAAAAAAAAACTATGTCAGTATATATATTCAAAATGTTTGAAAATAAAAAGTTAAAATGAATTCATTGAGATACGAATGTGCGACTTAAATATTAGAAGCGAATTAACGCGTAAAAGAATCGAGAGGGTTAAATTTGGGGCAATGACATTTTTGTAAATAAACTAACCCTAGGTATAAATAGAAAAGAAGTCTTCATTTTATCATTTCACAAAAGGGGGCTAGGGTTTGGTAGAGAGAGAGAGAGAGTAAGAAGAGAAGAAAGCTAAGAGGATTTCAAGAGTATTTAATTTCTCCATACAATCCAAGGCAAGTTAATAACCTATATGTGTATAATATGTATCTGTAATGAAATTTGACATGAACATGTATTTGGATCCTTAAATTAATATGAAATTGATGTTAAAAATGATATGCAATGTATTAGGATCACCCTTCATGTAGATTAAAATGCAATAACATCATTATAGGGATTGAGTTGTAGAACAACCTCTTGAATTTGAGAAATCTATGAAATTGAGTAAATCGTCATATTAAAAACTGTTTTGAGCTGTTTTACTTCCTAAAATGGATGTTTCGTTCGCGCGGCCTTGTAGAAAATCAAATTATGGACAACTTTGTAGTTTTAAGTTTTTTCAAAAACGGATCGAAAAATCCTCGAATATGCGTTTTACAGTTCTGCGCAGAAAGTTATCGTGAACAGGTCTGAACTGTATATGTTAGTTTTGGATCTGTTTTAAGTAGGCAATGGTAGCGTGCTTGCTAGTTCTTGTAGAAAATCACGTTCCGAACAACTTTGTAGTTTTAAGTTTTTCCAAAAAAGGATCGGAAGAGCCTCGAATCTGCATTTTAAATTCTGGGCAGCATGTTGTTGAAATAAGAGCGCTAAGGGTGTTCATGTTTTTAAAAAGATAATTGTGGTGTTGTACTTAATCTTATAACTTGATCATATACCTATGGCTATTAGGGATATATAACCTTGAAATGATTTGATGTTGAATTAGTAAATTAATGGTGTAAATTATGTTATATTGTAAATAATGACTATTTATAACTCGAGTAAGAGACTTGATACGATTGTATATATACATAAGCGTGAAATTGTTTTACATGTATATTGTCGAGTATACGCTAGACTGTTCCTCCGATCGACGTAGGCACATGTTGAATGCGATTTTTTGTGATTGGTCTGGTTAGGTTCCGCTCGAGTGTCGTGTCGGAGATAAACCACCGGAATTGGACACATGGTTGTAATGCGGGTCGAATAGAAAGACCTTGGAACGCCATGTGATTTAGGACTTAGTATGATTGCCCTTGCCACATAATATTGGGGAATATTCGTGTGTGGGCCTAGTGTTATCACTTATTTCCCCGGGTAATGATAGTGACCCGATATGACTTATTGTGTGAGATATTATGCTTGTTGTAATACCCCGTAATTTTATTGATTTTATTTAATGGGATTAATTAAATTAAATGGAATTAATTAGAAATTAATTTGCATTTAAATACTAACGAAACGTGAGTTGGTATTTGGTTATGATAATAAATGATGAATATTACTGGATATATGTGGTAACATATGATCGTTAAATTTATTAAAATTATCGCGAATCATAAATACGACAATTCGAGAAATTTAGTTGGGACGCGTATGTCAGTCGCGTTAGAAATTAATTTAATGAGATTTAAAAGTAAATTATAATTATATCACCCGTATGTTCATTTTGAGTGCGCTAACGTATCTAGAGAGGCCGAAATAGTCAAAAAACACTAGTCGGGAGTTTAGTTTGAGTCCTGGGGCATTTCTAGGCCAAACCGACAACCCATGAGGGTATTTTAGTCATTATAAATTTTATGAAATTTAGACCCACGAATTTTAGGGTTTATTTAGCAGATTTTATGAGGGCCATTAGGGACATTATCATCCACAAAGCAAGAGTGGGCAACGTGAGTTAGAGGAGAGGTTACAAAAAGGGCTTTCAAAGCCGTAACCACCATTCACCACCATAATCCGCCGGATTTGTCACCGTAGAGAGAGGGAAGACCAGCCATCTTCGTCACCAGCGGATCAGAACACTATTTTTAAGGCAAGTGATTTGATTTCCATTAGTTTCAGTGAATATATCATTCATGCTAGTATAGGATTTAATGATAATCTTGTATATTAACGAACACTCATGGAAATTGGAGAAGAAACCTAATTTTGAATAGGACTTGCATGTAGATTTGTTCTGAAAATCATTAAGTAGAAAAACTATAACCTTAGATGAATTAAAAACGAATTTAGAAGAGAAGAATGATGATTCTTGATGAAATAGAAGAAAATAGGGTTTTTATGATAAAATGAAGATTTAATCCAAGATAGGTTGATTGTTGATGATTTAGAGGTTTTGGAACGTTAGGAATCATATAATTAGGTTGTTTAATGACCCCTTATAGTTACATTAGAATTTCTTATCATGTAATGGCGATTTGGGACAAATGTGGGACTGAAAAACAAGGAAACCCGTAACTTGTAACTGCTTGATCGATCGATCGACATTCATAGTCGATCGATCGATCGACCTCTCCAAAAATTATGATATTTTTCCCCCTTTTGAATTTAAATAATTCCAACCCTTGAAAATTATTGGTAAGGACCTTGTGAATACATTTAGGTTTAAGGAGGACCAGTACGGGTGTATATAGGAACCGGATTATATTAGAATTGAATTGGGACTTTATGTTAGACTTAATAGGGTCAAACGAGTGAAATGTTATTGGAGATGTCGGAAAAAGGAATAAAATCTATATAGTTGATAGTTTAAGGTTAGAGACAGAAATATGGACCTTAAGATTAATGCATTAAAATGTGGAAATAATAGGAGACTTAGTAACCTTCTTGTTTAGGTTTTAAGTACTTAAACTATACGACGTGAGACGTATCGGCCAGTGATGTAATATACCATCTAATAATATGAAAGCATACGAAATTGAATAACGATATAGGGTTAAGAACGTACCTTTAATAATATTATAAGTTATCTAAGTTGTGTGAATGCTTAGTGTAGTAACTATTATGTGTATAATATACCTACCATACTTGCTATTACGGGAGGTAGGCTTTCGGAGATTTAGATTGGTACCTTAAGGACATAGAACTGTGAATGGCTTATTTGTGAGTTAATAAGTCAGTTAACCATGGGAGCGTACGTATGTACGTGACCCATGGGTATGTGAACTATGTTCGCCTCCATTATGTGTGATTTTGCTTATTGAAACGGTTCCTGAGAGATTTGGAATATGTAGTCCTTATGTACGTGATGTACCGGGATTTGATAGCAGAGTATGTGTGCACCGCAGCTTAGCCTAGGGGTGCTCTATTTTGTATAATTGTGTTGGGAATAATATACTTGTGATTTTAATGGATTCATATGTTAAAGTGTGGATATAAATTATTGGGACATTTTTTGAATAAAATTTAATACGGAGAATTCCCTATCGTAATTGTTACACATTCAACTGATTAATAAAAGAGTAAGGTATACGTAGGTTATATTATAATGTTATAAATAAAATCCCTTATTAATACGAGGAGAAAACGATAGACAGACTAGTTATTTAGTGACATAACTAGGACGGGTTAAGGATACACGTTAGGCGTGCACAATAGTTGAAGGGTAAGGAACTCATGTGAGGGCACGC
The DNA here is from genome assembly GCA_949130495.1 of Sambucus nigra. Lineage (NCBI taxonomy): Eukaryota > Viridiplantae > Streptophyta > Magnoliopsida > Dipsacales > Adoxaceae > Sambucus > Sambucus nigra. The sequence goes on along the minus strand of OX422210.1, from coordinate 652,687,441 downwards.
AACTAACATGTATTTAATATTTACTATTTAATGCAATTAAACACTTGCTATATTTTTAAACTGTTTTCACTTCGGGCTCTGACCCGTTTTCTTTCAAATATATTTTCTTATAAAAACCTTTTAGGTGCCCAGCCACAGGGACGCCAAGCTTAGGAGTTCCATTCATTTGACGTGCTGTAGCTGCTGTGAAAGTTACAGGACCTCGATAGTAGACGCCTCCACATTCTACATTGATTACATTTCATATTCATTCATCAGTTAGGGCATGTCGCCCCTTTTCTTTAGAGACAGCTTTATTGTACTTTCAGTTTTCATTTCGGTTTTGGAGTTAGTTAATTAATTTTTCAGACTTTGTATTTGGTTTTATTCAGTATGTGGATTATTCAGCGGAGTGTTACTCCAGATTCATTTATTATTCCATTTATATTCTATTGTGACTGTGATGTGATAGTGGTATTATTAGTTAATAATTTAATTGTTTGCATGTTAATCTCATGTAAATAAAATTTAACAACTCACTTTTTAAATATTAGGTGGCTAATAATTGTTTGAAAATATTTTCGACAGTGATGCTATGAACTGAACCAACTTGAAATTTTGTATTAATTTGAATAAAGGAGTAGCTACCCGGTATTTAATTAGTCGGGGTGTCACAGTTGGTATCAGAGCATCAGGTTCTAGCATCCTTAGGATCTGTACGGCTTGTTATGTTTCCGCGTAGCGTCTTTTGATATAGAGTCATATTATTAGGACTGTTGTACTCATTGATTGCATTTTGTAGACTACGTTCTTCTGCTATAATGTTATGTATGGTCAATGGACTTATATAATTCATTTGAAATTTCAGATGTCGCTCATGTGGGAGGTACACCAACACTACTGAGTTAACAAGTGCAGGTTAAGACCAACGAGTACCTCAGGTACACAAAGAAAGAACGAAAATCACTGAGATAGTGAATATCGTGGCACAAGCGGTGACTATTGCAATATTGCAGTACCAAAGTAGCAGTGTGCAGCTTGTAGGCGGCAAAAGAACGAGAAAAGTTGATCAACATGACGTTGCTAAAGTTAGCAACAAAGGGAAAACACCTCCACAACAACAAGTGCCTCAGAATCGTCAACGATATAAGGAATAGTCAAACCCGCCAGAGCCAACAAAGCCAAGGGAAGAGGGCTACCACCAAGAGGTGTTTTAAATGTGGACGAAATGGCCATACACGTCTGGCCTGCCTAGATTTGGATGGTGACAAACTTCGTCCCAATCGGCAAGGATAAGAAGGCATAAAAAGGGAACGGCTTCAGGGTCAGTGTCATAAGTACGAACAACAGGGTCACAGGTGGAGGAACTGCCCGCAACTAGATAAAGTGTCAGGGCAGGATGCCCAGCATAAGGAAGCCTGGATAGTTACCCCAACATCGCAGGAACCACAACAACATCAAGGAGTACAGTATGGATGTGTCTATAATGCCCGATTTGCGGTTATGTCATTGATACCACAACTACCACATGCGTTTGGAGGTATGATACTTCATTATTAATTATATCCTTTAAGATAAAAGGGAAATCTCGAATAACTTAGATGTGTTATAGTTTATTACTATGCATTGAGAAACGTGAGTGTAAAATGCATTCTTATCCTGGTATATTTTGAATTAGCTACAACGATTTGAGTCTTAATAGGCCATTATTGTGATACTATGGCGTTCATTAGAAATTATACTAAGTGTCACTTGAGTGGATGCAAGGCCGAATTTGTATTTATATATTTTCTTATGGTGGCATATAAAGACTTCGTAAAGACGTCATCTGGTTATATTTAATTCCGGTGGGTAGGGATGTCTATTAAGGCAATTCAAGATTTGTTAAAATGTTTCTGAGCTTGGGGATTATCCCGTAGTTATATTAGAGTCTAACGCTAAGATAATAGGAGGAATGTGTTGAATGTAGCCTCACGCGTCATGAGAGGAGGTAAGTTAACTTCTTAGCAACAAGTGATGATAAGGGACACAAGTCAGATACCGAAGGCCCCAAATATCATTAACCAATAATGTTAGTTAGTAGTTTATCGGGGAGGTTCCTTATTTGAATTTCTCTTTGCGAGACATACTACGCATGAAACCTAGTGAACGTCGGGAGATGATAATAATTGGCCTTTAGTACACGGATTAGTACCCTAGTCGTCATTCGCAAAGAAAACGATAACTTAGGTATTGTCGAATGTCTTACCTCATGAGTGAATCGAAGCGACAAGGAGGATTATAGATACAATTATTGGAATGAATGAACCTAACCCTATTAAACCTTCGGAGTTACAAGTCCAGACTGGGCAGCGTTTGGGTTAAATCTCTATCTAGAGGAGCACCTCGCCTTAGGGTGCTCTCGTGTTGTTTGTAAGGAGAAAAGAATTGACATTTACGATTGTGTGGCGATTATCGGGAGTTAAATAAAGTCACGATACGAAATAAGTATTCGTTGTCCCGATCGATGACTTATTCGACCAGTTGAGAGGAGCTTCCTTCTTCTCAAAGATTGACTTAAGATCGGGATACCATCGGTTACGAATCAGGGAGGAGGACGTCCCGAAGACTGCCTTCTTGATGAGATATGATTCCTACGAGTTCAGGGTTATGTATTTTGGCCTAACTAATGCCCCAACCGTGTTTATGGACTTGATGAATAGGGCATTCAAAGAGTTCCTAGACCAGTTCGTCATCATCTTCTTTGATGACATTCTGGTTTACTCCTAGATAGAGGAGGAACATGCCGAGCCCTTGAGGCGGGTTTTGCAGACGCTGCGTCAGAACGAGTTATATACAAAGTATGAGAAGTGTGGATTCTGGCGGAAGGAGGTTCAGTTTTTGGGGCATATCATTTTCAACAGGGAATATCTGTTGATCCGGAGAAGGTATTAGCGGTGAGGAAGTGAGGATAGCCCACGACACCGACTGAGATACGTAGTTTCTTGGGCCTAACAAGATACTACAGGAGTTTTATTCGGGGGCCCTCAAAGATAGCAGTACTTTGACACATCTAACTCGCAAGGGTGTGCCATTTATCTGGAGCGATGCTTGCCAGTTGGCATTCAACGAGTTGAAGGACAAGTTAACCTCAGCACCAGTGTTAGCATTGCCCAGACCGGGAGTTGAGTATCTAGTCTACACCGATGCCTCCTTACTAGGACTTGGGGGTGTACTACAACAGGAGAATCAGTCTATAGCTTATGCTTCCCGTAAGCTTAATCCTCACGAGAAGAATTACTCCACCCACAACTTGGAGTTAGCGAGAGTCGTATTTTCTCTTCGGATTTGGAGACATTATCTCCTGGGGGAGAAATTTCGTTTATTCATGGACCACAAGTCCCTACAGTACCTCTTCACTCAGAAGGAACTAAATATGTGTCAACGTAGGTGGCTTGAGTTCGTGAAGAATTATCAATTCGATACCTAATACCACCCAGGGAAGGCTAACATGGTAGCGGACGCGTTGAGCCGTAGGCTAGTAGGTAAGGTGGGCGAAGTGTGGAAAGCAAAGTGGAAGGAGTTGGGACACCAGGACGCAGTGGCCCGATCATTTATGTCTGTGATGACAGTTACACCCCAGATTGTTACGAGAGTGATACAGGCCCAGGCAGCAGACTCGTTCTGTCAAGAGAAGATAGTTCTATTACTAGCAGAGGGGTCGAGTCTTATACCGTTAGTTCAGACGGGGGTTTACGCTTTAATGGAAGACTGGTTGTTCCTAAGGAGGAAGACTTGCGACATGAAGTAATGAAAGAGCCGCACGGTTCGCGATTCGTGGTACATCCTGGTGGGAATAAGATGTACCAGGATATGGTCAACAATACTAGTGGAGTGGGATGAAGAGAGATATTGCCGAGTTTGTTTCTAAATGTGCCACTTGTCAACTAGTAAAATTGGACCATCAGAGACCGACAGGACTTCTACAGCCATTAGAGGTTCCTATGTGTAAATGGGAGAGCATTTCCATGGACTTCATCACGGGGTTACTAACAATGTAGAGGGGTCATGACTCCATATGGATAATCGTGGATCGATTGACCAAAGTTGCTCATTTTTTGCTAGCTCGGATAGACTACAATACGAGACAGTATGCCCAGATTTTCATAGCAGAGATAGTGAGACTCCACGGGGTACCTCTCAATATCGTGTCTGACCGAGACAAGATATTTGTTTCGCAATTTTGTGAGAGTTTCCAGAAAGCCATGAGTACAGAGTTGTGGTTGAGTACAACATATAACTCGCAGACAGATGGGCAGACCGAGCGGATGAATCAGATATTAGAAGATATGTTGCAGATGTGCATCCTAGACTTTGGAGGTGGTTGGGAGCATTACCTTCCACTGGTGGAGTTTGCCTATAATAACTCCTATCAGTTCACGATTGGCATGGCTCCATTCGAGGCGTTATACAGTAGGCCTTGTCGTTCCCCAGCATGTTGGCTAGAGGGGGATAACAAACTCCTTGGACCGAAGGTGATTCAGGATACTGCAGCAAGGATAGAGATGATACGGAACCGTATTCAGGTAGCTCAGGACCGACAGAAGAGTTATGTCGATGCCAAGAGATTCTTCAGAGAATTCAAGGTGAGGGACCAGGTGCTACTCAGAGTGTCCCCTATGAAGGGGATTATGAATTTTGGGAAGAAGGAAAAATTAGCACTTAGATATGTGGGGCCATTTCCTATTATCGAGAGAATTAGGCCAGCTGCGTATAGAGTTGGGTTACCGGAACACCTGCATAGGATCCATGACGTGTTCTATATTTCCTCACTAAAGACATATCTTAGGGATGATTTGGCCCATACCCACATTGCATTAGAGGACATTGATCTACAGTATGATAGTTCCTATGAGGAGGGGCCGATTGATATTCTGGACCACAACGAGAGAAAACTAAGGTCGAAGATAGTACCATTAGTACGTGTTTAGTGGCGGCATCATAATGCCGAGGAACGAGAGGATGAGATGCACGAGCGTTATCCAGAGTTATTTTTACCACGTATATTTTATTTTCGAATTTCGGGACGAAATTCTGTTATTAGGGGGGAAGTATGTAATACCCCGTAATTTTATTGATTTTATTTAATGGGATTAATTAAATTAAATGGGAACTAATTAGAAATTAATTCGAATTTAAATACTAACGAGACGTGAGTTGGTATTTGGTTATGATAATAAATGATGAATATTACTAGATATATGTGGTAACATAAGATTGTTAAATTTATTAAAATTGTCGCGAGTCATAAATACGACAATTCGAGAAATTTAGTTGGGACGCGCGTGTCAGTCGCGTCAGAAATTAATTTAATGAGATTTAAAAGTAAATTATAATTCTATCACCCGTATGGTCATTTTGAGTGCGCTAACGTGTTTGCATAGGCCAAAATAGTTAGAAAACACTAGTCGGGAGTTTAGTTTGGAACCCCGGGGTATTTCTAGGCCAAATCGACAACCCGAGAGGGTATTTTAGTCATTTTAAATTTTATGGAATTTAGATTCACGAATTTTAGGGTTTATTTAGCAGCTTTTATGAGTGCTATTAGGGCCATTATCAGCCACAAAGCAAGAGTGGGCAACGTGAGTTAGAGGAGAGGTTACAAAAACGGCTTTCAAAGCCATAACCACCATTCACCACCATAATCCGCCGGATTTGTCACCGTAGAGAGAGGGAAGACCAGCCATCTTCGTCACCAGCGGATCAGAACACCATTTTTAAGGCAAGTGATTTGATTTCCATTAGTTTCAGTGAATATATCATCCATGCTAGTATAGGATTTAATAATAATCTTGCATATTGATGAACACTACCTAATTTTGAATAGGACTTGCATGTAGATTTGTTCTGGAAATCATTCAATAGCAAAACTATAAACTTAGATGAATTAAAAACGGATTTAGAAGAGAAGCATGATGATTCTTGATGAAATAGAAGAAAATAGGATTTTTATGATAAAATGAAGATTTAATCCAAGATAGGTTGATTGTTGATGATTTAGAGGTTTTGGAACATTAGGAATCATGTAATCAGGTTGTTTAATGATCCCTTATACTTACATTGGAATTTTTTATCATGTAATGGCATTTTCGGACAAATCTGGGACTGAAAAATAAGGAAACCCATAACCTGTAACTATTTGATCGATCGATCGACATTCATAGTCGATCGATCGACGGCATCAATCGATCGACCTCCCCAGAAATTGTGATATTTTCCCCCCTTTTGAATTTAAATAATTCTGACCCTTGAAAATTATTGGTAATGAACTTGTGAATACATTTAGGTTTAAGGAGGACCAGTAGGGATGTATATAGGAATCGGATTATATTAGAATTGAATTGGGACTTTATGTTAGACTTAATAGGGTCAAACGAGTGAAATGCTATTGGAGATGTCGGGAAAAGGAATTAAATCTATATAGTTGATAATTTAAGGTTAGAGACAGAAATATGGACCTTACGATTAACGCATTAAAATGTGGGAATAATAGGAGACTTAGTAACCTTCTTGTTTAGGTTTTAAGTACTTAAACTATACGACGCGAGACGTATCGGCCAGTTATGTGATATACCATCTAATAATATGAAAGCGTACGAAATTGAATAACGATATAGGGTTGAGAATGTACCTTTAATAATATTATAAGTTATCTAAGTTGTGTGAATGCTTAGTGTAGTAACTATTATGTGTATAACATACCTACCATACTTGCTATCACGGGAGGTCAGCTTTTGGAACAGGGCCGTCTAATCTTTGTGTGCCTACGGGGGATTTAGATTGGTACCGTAAGGACATAGAACTGTGAATGGCTTATTTGGGAGCGTAGGTATGTGTGTGACCCATGGGTATGTGAACTATGTTCGCCTCCATTATGTGTGATTTTTCTTATTGAAACGGTTCCTGAGAGATTTAGAATACGTAGTCCTTATGTACGTGATGTACCGAAATTCGATAGCAGAGTATGTGTGCACCGCAGCTTAGCCTAGGGGTGCTCTATTTTTTATAATTGTGTTGGGAATAATATACTTGTCATTTTAATGAATTCATATGTTAAAGTGTGGATATAAATTATTGGGACATTTTTTTTAATAGAATTTAATACGGAGAATTCCCTATCGTAACTGTTACACATTCAAATGATTAATGAAAGAGTAAGGTATAAGTATGTTATATTAGAATGTTATAAATAAAATCCCTTATTAATGCGAGGAGAAAACGATAGACATACTAGTTATTTTGTGACATAACTAGGAAGGGTTAAGGATACACGTTAGGCGTGCAGAATAGTTGAGGGGTAAGGAACTCATGTGAGGGCACGCAACTAACATGTATTTAATATTTACTGTTTAATGAAATTAAACACTTGCTATATTTTTAAACTATTTTCACCTCGGGTTTGACCCGTTTGCTTTCAATTCTATTTTCTTGTAAAAACCATTTAGGTGCCCAGCCACAGGGATGCCAAGCTTAGGAGTTCCATTCCTTTGACATACTGTAGTTGCTGTGGAAGTTACAGGACCTCGATAGTAGACTCCTCCACATTCTACATTGATTATATTTCTTATCCATTCATCAGTTAGGGCATGTCACCCCTTTTCTTTAGAGACAACTTTATTGTACTTTTAGTTTTCATTTCAGTTTTGGAGTTAGTTAATTAATTTTTCAGACTTTGTATTTGGTTTTATTCAGTATGTGGATTATTCAGCGAAGTGTTACTCCAGACTCATTTATTGTTCCATTTATATTATGTTGTGACTGTGATGTGATAGTGGTATTATTAGTTAATAATTTAATTAGTTGCATGTTAATCTCATGTAAATAAAATTTGACAACTCACTTTTTAAATCTTAGGTGGCTAGTAATTGTTTAAAAATATTTTCGACAGTGATGCTATGAACTGAACCAACTTGACATTTTGTATTAATTTGAATAAACGAGTAGCTACCCGGTATTTAATTAGTCGGGGTATCACACTTGTGTCTTAAAGTAATATCCCGAATCGATGCATTTGATATTATACTTGAATGAAATATTTTGATACATTAAATACTGAAATGAGATTAATAATGATTAATCATGATAAGGTATGAGACTACACGTTACTCGAGTTTGGGTTGGGTAGTCATGACATAGGAGCATTGGTTGGGTAATTGAACAACTTAATTACTGGAGACGAGTAATGACTAGTGTGCTTTTATTATAAGTACATCTTATAATCTTATAGCTTGTTTTCTTGGTTTGACATTCGTCTATCTTGCTTCTTGCTCCTCTCCTATATATATAATATATGACAGGTCCTCGTCCCGCTGGACAATAGACAATGGAGCTTGATGAGATCATATCAATCTTAGGATTCCTGTAGCCGTCGAGTTATTCTATTTTAATTTATGTCTTTTGTTTCCCTTTCCTTAAGGGTGGTATCATAGATTAATATCACTTTGTTTATACTTGAGATTTGAGAGAATTATTGTATTTCTATTTCCCGTTTTGTGTTGGGCCGCATGTATAGGCATTTTATATTTTCAGTTTGAGATTACTGATGGATTATTACAGTTGATAGTTATGAGTTGGTTTCACTTGTTATAGTTGTTATGATGTGATATGGTTACACGTATGAAAGTGTACATGTTTACTTTACTGCGTTTATTTAAATTCTGTTTCTAATGCCAGCATATTGACGCTCCGCTTTAATTTAATTGGGCGTAGCCAACCGAATTAGATATAAAAAATAGGGTCGTCACACACATAAAGAACAAAATTAGCACAAAATCATATGATCTTATTTCAATAACTATATTTAAATTTATAACTATGATGAATTGCATGAGTAGTTGAAGATCTTAATTTGAAGCAATGGAAATACATTTCCAACCAAAAATCTTGGATTTCAGTAATATCATCTAGAGAAATTTAATGATAATTATAATCTTAAAGGGTACTCACCCTAAGACCACCCAAACAACATATAAAAACAGGATGGCAACATTACCCTCTAAAATGATATCACATCAAAAACCATTTAGATACATATATGTATGTTAACGCAAAAATTCTCCATCTACGAGGACCAATCAGAAAAAGACACATGTCATCCTACGTGGCAATATTCGACACCCGAGGAGAGTTGGTCGGCATCCGAGGAGAGTTGGTCGGCACCCGAGGAGTATTAGTCGGCACCCGAGGAGAGTTGGTCAGTACCCGAGGAAAATTAGTTGGCACCCGAGGAGTATTCGTCGGCACCCGAGGAGAATTGGTCGGCACCCGAGGAGAGTTGGTCGGCACCCGAGGAGAGTTAGTCGGCACCCGAGGAGAGTTGGTCGGCATACCAACCAGGAAGATCAAAGGATGACTATGCATTTAATGTGCATTAATGAAGATGACAACACATTTAATGAGCCTTAATGTATTAATAGATGACAACACATAGCATACCAAGCAATTCAACAATTAGATTCGTTGAATGTAGACATAAATGTCTACATACAATGAATCTCTTTATCTCCCATCACTATAAATACATGTATCCCCTTAGCCAAAAGGGGGGAGATCCGGGAGAACCGAGAGACATCATACACAAGATCCACACCTTTTTCTCTCTCTACACCACATTGTGCTATTGTAAACCCCTGGGAATAAAATAACAGTGGACGTATGCTTTTTCTTATAGCCAAACCACTTTAAAAATCTTTATCTCTCATGTGCTTGATTGGATTGTTTTCATCTATTTATCTGTGATCATAAAAATGGGATTCGGTCTAGTTTTTTGCATCAACAGATTGGCGCCGTCTGTGGGAACGTGTTACAAGCATTGTTCTCCATCAAAAGCTAAGTTTTTTATTTTCTCTATGTATAATCAATTATATATTATACATACATATTTTGATTCAATCATGATTTTTATGTTTATATACATAAATTAATTGTCCAATTTTTATCTGCAAAATATTGCATATCATGATTTTAAAATCATAACTGTTAGATTAATTCTTATTTAGAAATCTGAAAAATAGTGGATTTCATAAATCATAACTTTTTACTTGATTCTCAAGTTTCAATTTTATATCATGGAATAAATATTTTAAATGATTACATATACCAATATATACGACGATGATAAGATTTGATAATTTTCATTGTTGATTTTGAAATAATTTTTGAAAGATCTTTGATGACTATTCAAATTCCCATTATATTTTTAATCAGAGAATGGGAAAAGGTTAAAGACAATAAAAAGTTTTCTCATGGAAATCATGACCCAGATCTACTTTCTCTCTCTTCAAGTTTGAGTCTCTTTGCATTCATTTTTATGAACTATATTTGGCTCATCTTCCATCTATGTCAATAAAGTCAAATTGATTGATTTTTTATATAAATTTAGTAATAATTTCGATCATTCACCATATTTTTATCTATGCAAATGGGGAATAGGAAGGGATCAATATAAAAAATAATTTTATGTAACCAAAAAAAATCATTACCCACCTCTTGTAAAAGAGGATCAATAAAACAATCATGACCATATCAAGACTCTGGGCACAAATTTGATATGTTGGCCCTTTGTTCATCACATCACATGGTTTCTTTGTCAAAATCAAATGATCTAGTGGATTAGATAATTATTCATTTAATTAACATTCTTAATGCTTGTATTTTACATCGAATGTTATTTTTCGGATCTATTGGTTCGAGATATTTTGGGACATAGAAATCTCATGAAAAATTCATCACCGCGGCTCATATGGATGTTCGGAATCATCCACTTACAACCCCTATTTCTGGTTAGCCATACATATTGTTGGTCGGCATCATCTCGGGCCATCTTTTATTAAAGGGAAGCTTAACCAGACCATTTTTATTTGTCGGAGATAAGATGTGAAGATCCATCAGCAATGTTGAAATAATTTTATCCAACTATGAGGTATCTTAATGTTGGTCGGAGACTCATATTGTAGCTCGGTGGAACCAATAGCAGGTCGACGATCATCTACTTCTTGATCGGCGACATCTCAGTCTTGTTCGGAGGGTTCAATTTACTGGTCGGCAACTATCCAACCATCCACTTTTTGGTCGGTGACATCTAATGTTGTTCGGTGCTGTCAATGCACCATTTTTGTCGATCGACGAAATTCCTCAGCTGGTCGGGGACCATTTGCTTCTTGGTCGGCACCATATATTCTATAACTTGAGATATCCTTAAATGTTGGTCGGCAACATCCATGCCGTTTGTCGGCAGCAGTAGAATCTTGGGCTATTAAAAAATGCGAAGCACCCCAGATATTTCTTTAAACACGAGTTCAGCTTGGGGACAAACAGGGGGCTTAAGTCTTTTTTAACTTGTGATCACCCCAAAAATATTTTTAAAACCAAGTGATAAATAATTTTCAAACAGCAACTTATACTTGATTAGTTGTTGGAGATTAAATAACTTTACAAAAAACTTTACGTCTTATTTATGATGCATATTTGACAAAAATTTGTCCATCTCACACACATTTGGCACAAAACATATTATTTCATATTTTGAAATTTTTATTGCCTTATTATGCTGATACACATCACATATTGTTTGGCTGAATAATTATTCTCATGATAATAATTATTTTCTCTAGTCTCGACAGGTGCTCGGGAAGCTTATTAAAATTTCATAAGGACGAGATTCAATCCCGATAAAAGCTCTCGTAAACCTCTAGAAAGTAGTATTGCTCGACATCAGGCAATTTTGCCTCGACATATCAGCCAACATATATTATTTCATTTTTTGAAATTAATATTTTTTTCATATATTTATTGAATAATTAAATTATTCTCACGACTAATCAATTCAGCCTACACAAATGGTAGAGCAAGATATTAATTTTTACAGGTACAAGACTCAACGCCGACGAATGCTCGAAAACAATCTGGAAACTATTATCATTTCACTCGGAGATATCGGCTCAAGCACAAATTATTCTATATCCGTTCGGATTCATATTTTATATTTATCTCAGCATGGAGCTCGAAAAATTTCTTTTCTCTCTATATATTCAGCTCCGAGGAAAAGCTACAACAGTTATTATATTTCACCCCCAACGGATAGTTGGTCGGGGCAATTCTTATTTATATTCAGGACCAGATATAGGCTCAAGCACAAATTATTCTATATATCCCTTGGGATTCATATTCTATATTCATCTCAACATGGAACTCGGCGAGATACTTATTATCATATTCAGTTCCGAGGAGAACTATAACATTTATTATATGTCACCTCCAACGGATAGTTGGCCGGGGTAATTCTTATTTATATGCAGGCCCAGCAAAGTTCTCAGCCATATTCTTATGTTCTGGAAAATATTATTCTTATTCGGCATTATGCAATTGTGCCTCGACAAGATACTTATTCATCTTTAAGGAGAATTACAACATTCGTTGTGTTTCACCCCCAACGGATAGTTGGTCGGATAATTCTTATTTATATTCAGGCATGACAACGTTCTCGGCCATATTCTTATGTTCTAGAAGATCTTATTCTTGTTCGGCATTATATAATTCTACCTCGACAGATCAACGAGGCACTTTATTATTTTTAATTATTCTTTATATCTATTTGGATGCATATTCTATTCTTATTTCAGCATGGAGCTCGATAAATATTTATAATCATATATTCAGCTCCAAGGAGGTCTCCAGCATTTATTATATCTTATTCCCAACAATCTGTTGGTCAGCTCCGAGGAGGTCTCCAGCATTTATTATATCTTATTCCCAACAATTTGTTGGTCAGCTCCGAGGAGATCTCCAGCATTTATTATATCTTATTCCCAACAATTTGTTGGTCAGCTCCGAGGAGATCTCCAGCATTTATTATATCTTATTCCCAACAATCTGTTGGTCAGCTCCGAGGAGTTCTCCAGCATTTATTATATCTTATTCCCAACAATCTGTTGGTCAGCTCCGAGGAGGTCTCCAGCATTTATTATATCTTATTCCCAACAATCTGTTGGTCAGCTCCGAGGAAGTCTCTATCATTTATTATCAAAAATATATTCCTAAAAATGCCAACTTATGTTGGTTAGGAAGTAAATGTATTCCTCCGGGAAGTAAAACTTGTATTCCTCCAGGAAGTAAAGCTACTTGTATTCCTCCGGGAAGTAAAGCTACTTGTATTCCTCCGGGAAGTAAAACTTGTATTCCTTTGGGAAGTAAAACTTGTATTCCTCCAGGAAGTAAAGCTACTTGTATTCCTCCGGGAAGTAAAACTTGTATTCCTCCTGGAAGTAAAGCTACTTGTATTCCTCCGGGAAGTAAAGCTACTTGTATTCCTCCGGGAAGTAAAACTTGTATTCCTACGGGAAAGTAAAACTATGTATTCCTACGGGAAGTAAAACTATGTATTCCTACAGGAAGTAAAACTATGTATTCCTCGGGAGGTAAAATTATTCCAGAAAGTGTCAAAGTTGCTCGTTAAGAAAAAATCCACCAACTCAGGTTGGTCGGAAATAAGAAGCTGTCAACTACAGTTGGTCGGAAACATTTTATGAGTATGTGAAAGCGATCAAGCAAAAAGCATTCAAAGTTCACATTCCACACTTGGGGGCTTCTATTACAGATATATTTGTTCATTTGGTGGCACATTCTTATAACATCATGCAGTCGAGCATCAAATTCAACTCCACAAACTCACACGGTCGGGGCCCCGACCAATCATCATTCAGGAGTTATTTTTCTTGCTCAGGAATTATTTTTGATATTGAAGTTCAGGAGGTATATTGAAGTTCAGGAGGCGCATTCAGAAGTTCAGGAGGCATATTCAGGAGTTATTATGCACATACTATTGAAGTTCAGAAGTCAAATTCAGCATCTACAGCACTGAGATCTTTACTACTACTGTCCCGACCAACATTGAAGATGAAGTTGTATGAAAATATTTCGAAGTCCAACACTAGCTTGGTACTAATCAGATTTAAGAGTTGGGTTCTAAAGCTAGTATGTTACTCGACAAAGTATTCAGAGGATCATAAATCAGAAGAATCAAGCACGTGAAGTTAGTACTTAGTTGCTCGGCACAGGAGGCAGTTGGTCGGCTAGCAAACCAATCAACATACTTGAAGATTATGACAAGCTACAAGCTGCATACTATGGCATGGCTGCATCCAAATTCTCAGGGGTGATACATAGCGTACGGAGTTCCTCAAAAGAAAGATTAGCAACCATCGATCAGCCTGCATCATATGTCGTCCAGGAGATAATGCACTTTATGTTGAACAAATCAAGAAGGTAGATCAAGAATTTCACAAGCACTGAGCAACACTGCAGAATAAATATTCCATCCTTTCAAGTAAACCATCAAGCATGGAGCATTGGGGGCTTCTGTTAACGTAAAAATTCTCCATCTACGAGGACCAATCAGAAAAGGACACATGTCATCCTACGTGGAAATATTCGACACCCGAGGAGAGTTGGTCGGCATCCGAGGAGAGTTGGTCGGCACCCGAGGAGTATTAGTCGGCACCCGAGGAGAGTTGGTCAATACCCGAGGAAAATTAGTTGGAACCCGAGGAGTATTAGTCGGCACCCGAGGAGAGTTGGTCGGCACCCGATGAGAGTTAGTCGGCACCCGAGGAGAGTTGGTCGGCATACCAACCAGGAAGATCAAAGGATGACTATGCATTTAATGTGCATTAATGAAGATGGCAGCGCATTTAATGAGCCTTAATGTATTAATAGATGACAACACATAGCATACCAAGCAATTCAACAATTAGATTCGTTGAATGTAGACATAAATGTCTACATACAATGAATCTCTTTATCTCCCATCACTATAAATACATGTATCCCCTTAGCCAAAAGGGGGGAGATCCGGGAGAACCGAGAGATATCATACACAAGATCCACACCTTTTTCTCTCTCTACACCACATTGTGCTATTATAAACCCCTAGGAATAAAATAACAGTGGACGTAGGCTTTTTCTTATAGCCGAACCACTTTAAAAATCTTTGTCTCTCATGTGCTTGATTGGATTGTTTTCATCTATTTATCTGTGATCATAAAAATGGGATTCGGTCCAGTTTTTTGCATCAACAATGTATATAAACTATAAAGATAGAGAAACTGGTACTGCTAATTTACCTATAATTGGTTTCATTTTTTTAGATCCTTATTGCTATCACTGTTGTGACATTTACCAACTTATCCTAAAACACCCATAATCAATCTCAATAATCTACATATAACAAAGCAATTTACTGTTTCATGGTTAACCTTTTTACTGTTTCATGGTTAACCTTCTAATATTAATAGAACAAATAAAAATCACTCATTTTTTTCATTTAATGTTATGCTCTTTATTAAAAAATATCAGACATGTTAACCTTTCTTTTTTATGTTTTAAAAGAGGTCTTCATATACATCGAAAATCTGCATAGAAGACGTTTGGGTTTACATCTTTTGAATGTCTGGCCTCCCCAACAAACAATCGTTTGAGGCTTCTTGATATACATCTGGAAAAATCTTTATTGAAGACGTTTGGGTTTACATCTGTTGAATGTTTGGCCTCCCCAATAAACAACCGTTTGAGGCTTCATTAAACAACCCTTAGTGGAGAGAGAAATTCATTTAGCAATCCTCTATTACTACCACATGTCAGTCTCACATGATTTGGGTTTACAATTTTTATATAGTTATATAGATTAGAATATATATATTTTAATAAAGATGAAAAGACTCTTGCATTTATTAGTGTGTACACATGACAGATTAACATGAGGAGACACCATTATATATATATATATATATATATATATATATATAATTAGTATAATTATGAATATGTAAATTTAAGTAATATGGTAAAAAACGCATATGAATTGAAATAAATATGAGGAAATGCATGTCAAGAACCATATTATCATAGAATGAAAATATAGTCTGATACTTCAAATTAGCAAAACAAATACGTATCAAAGTTAATTTTAAAACAAAGTAGTCGTTCAAATAGGTAAAAACTAGTTTTTATAGAAATGATAACGATATTCATTTTTTTCGAGCCACAACAATTATGGATTTCATTGTATTTGTACTTTGTAAATCCATATTTCCTAAACATAGTGTGACATCCCGCCTAATTAAATACCGGGTGATTTAAATCAAAGTATCCAGTTGGTTTAGTCTTAGCATCACTGTCGAAAATAATTTATTTTATTAATCACCTAATAATTAATTAAGCTAGTGTCAAAATATTTTGTCCAATAATTAAAATCAATTAATTTAGCCATTCACACATTCACTATTTTTTTTAATAAACAATTTGTGAATAAAATACAATCTAACTAAAAATGATAAAGCTGACATAAATAATCCAATTATTAAAATCCAAACCACCAATCGTAATAATACCAAATCCAACTGAAACTGAAATACTGAAATGAAAAAAAAGAGTACAATGTCTCTCTAACATAAATAAAATGAGAATGGGCGACACATGCCCTAACTGAGAAGCCTAAATCAAAGGATTGAAGTCATAGATGTGGAGGCGTCTAAATTCGAGGACCTACAACTCCCACAATAGCTACAGCACGTCAAAAGATCCAACAGTCAAAGCCTTGCGTCCCTATGGATGGATATCTAAATTAATTTCATAAGAAAAAAAGATTTTGCAAGAGACGAGTCATTGTCCGGGTGTAAAACATTTTAAAACAATTTAGCAAGTATTTAAAAATTACAGTAAAGAAAATATTATATGCATGTTAATTTTTAGATCACTCACTTGAGATTTTCACCTCTCAACTATTGTGCACTCCTAATGTACCTCTAACCCGTCCTAATTATTTTATCACACCTAACTAGGTTGTAGCCATAAACCTTCTAACATTCACCCGTAGCAAAATCCATATTCCCCACATACTATTATAATTAAATATTCCCTCATTTACTATCCCAAGTAAAATTTCACAATAAGGTTAAGAATTAACATAATTGATTCAGTTCCATTAACATATTCATCTACATATTCACATGGTAGATTAAATCACAAGAATTTATTTTTCAGTACGCTATTATAAATAAATACTAATACGGCACCACTAGACTCAGCTATGGTGCGTGCATACTCTGCTATCAAGTCCCGGTACATCTCGTTCTGAATAAGGACAATCAGTTCGAAATCACCATTGAACCATATAAATATAAGTCACACATATTGGAGGCGAACATAGTTCCAAGCCTATAGGCTATGCACATACCTACGTACCCATATGATCGTCAACACTATCATTCTCACAGATAGCCTGTACCTAAGTTCTATATTCTGAGGCATTAATCTAAATCCCCCCGAAGCCTCCTCCAGATAAGACTGGACTCTCTTCAAAACATCCCATCATAGCAATTATGGTAGGTATATCATACACAAAAAAATAGTATTATAGGTATTCAAACAAACCCATTAATCTCATTAGGTATACACACAACCCAAATAATTTAGTTCATACGTAGCATTATTCTCATTACTACTTACAATATATTTATTTAATTACGAATACTCTATCTCGTAATTCTCAAGAAGAACTCGCCGCTCCAAACACCTTAAAGTTTTATTCTCAAATAACTTTAATAATTTTGCCCTATACTGAAATCAATTCCACATTATTGAAATCTCACTCGAATTAACTACACTGGACAAATTGGGGCCAAAACGATTTTTTTCAGAATTCCTTACATGTTGCTCAAACGAAATTGCATCTCATTTGAATGAGATTGCAGGTCATTTGGACGACCTCTTTGCGCGACATGCCATCTCGTTAGAATAGATCTAATCTCATTTGAACGAGATAACGTTTTATCGTTCCCATCCTTAAGATGCTGCATTTTTTCGCCATTAACAACCTTAAAACCTCTATTGTTTACCCTTAAACTCCCTGCAATCAATTCCAAATATAGTTACAACATATAGGGATGATTTCTAACAACCTAGGATCATTTAATCTTGCATAAAACTTGATAAATTTTGAAATCCTCAAATCAATAAAAATAAACCTTAATTCCTCAAATTACTAATTCAATCATTATAATCCCAGATTTCATCAACAATATTCATCATAAATTAGTGGTTATTTCTCTAACTACATAAACGAATCAATTCCTTAAGCATGTAATCATCAACTGTTCATCAATTTCACATATAATTCAAGGGTGTTTATTACCTACACTAAAATGAACATGATTATTGCTAAAAGACAGCAAGAATTAAACACTTGCCTCACAAAAGAAGTTATGATCTGTTAATGACACTGGTATGGGTGCGATCCTCGTTCTCCGATCTACGCGGTTGTGGTCTTAGTGGTGAGAAAGCTGCAGTGGTGGTGGTTCTGGCCCTAGAAACCTCTTCTCCTCCTTCCCCCTTTTGGCCCTTTTGTGTCTAACACTGATAGCCCTATTCCAACCCACGTTCCTGACCTTTTATTTCTTTAATTTTCGTCATTAATTATACTCCAAAAATATAAATTACCAAAACGCCGTCTCAGGATACCGGCTTGGCGTAAAACTGTCCCGGGACCCAAACTAAACTCCCGGGTAAATTTTTCTGACTATTTCGACCCTTCCGGACACATTGACGCACTCAAAATGACTATTTGGGTGCCTTATAAATAATTTACTTCTTACTCCATTAATTTAGTCCCTACACGACTGACACGCGCGTGCCCGACTTAATTACCTTAATTGTCGTATTTCTCACTCGTGACAATTCTCTTAAATTCACAATTATATATTAATTTTTTCACTCAGTAATACTCACTAATATTCTCATCAATAAATACTAACCCTTATCTCGCTAGTTAATATTTATTTTAATCCGGATTAATTATTAATTAAATTTCCCATATTTAAATTTTAATTAATCCCTTGTTTTAAAAATCTTAAAAATTACGGGGTATTACACATAATCTTCTGAAATTCTTATGTCTTCATGTAAATGCATCTCTCGAGTTGTGAGACAAAAATAGCGATATACTAAGTGTAGACACCTCATTCTGTTACCCCCTAACTCTCCTTAGGTCCCTAGTACCTCCACTCATCACTGTACACCCAGGTCACGTCCCGAGTACTGACCTGGAAGCCATCGGGCACCCCCCAGCTCAGTTTGACCCAAAAGTCAAACTCCTAATCTCGACCAAGACTCAATGAATCTTCGAAGGGCACTGAATACCCTTTCCAACGGTCCACCCCGTGCGCAATTCTGACTTATCATGAGGGCGAACGCGTCGTTTGCGTTCGAAACCTGACCTAGAGGCCACCGGGCACTCCCGGGCTCTGTTTGACCTAAGTCAACTCTTCAGCTCAATTGAAGCTGAATGAATCTTCTAAGGTTACTGAATACCCTCTCCAACGGTCCATCCCGTTCATAATTCTGACTTTCCATGCGGACGAACGATCCATTTGACTCCGGGACGCCACCAAGAGCTTTTCGGGCCCGGTTGACCAAAGTCAACTCTCCAAACTGGGTCAAACTCTTTGGAATGTCAAAGTACATCTCCCGAACTTTCCAACGATATGCCCTGTGCGCAATTCGAACTTACCATGCGGACGAACGATCCGTTTGCGTCCGCACGATTCCCCGTCCAATGGACCGAAAAACGCTTCCGAGCCATATTTGACCCAAAGTCAACTCTTGAACTCGGGAGAGGTACAAAGGACTTTCAAAGGTATCTGAATTACCTTTCCAACGGTATTCCCCGTGCGCGATTCTGACCAACGGTTTGCCCTCGACGGCCAATTCTCCGAAAAAGCCTGAGGCGCACTGCCAAATGGCAGGTCCCAGATCCTGCCTATCGGCACCTGCCGATAGGCAGTACCATGATAGGACCGATCGGCAGTCCCCTGGGGTTATAAAAGGAGGCCTCGGCCTCATTTGCAAGGGGAGCCCAGATCTGATAGAAATCTCTCTGAACAAATCCCAGAAACCTCTCTCGAAGGCAGCGTGATTTCAACTTCCAAATCCCCTTTTTACTTCCACTTTCCATCATCCTCTTCATCAAACTTGGGGAATTAACCACTCTCCATCATCATCTAAGTGCAAGGGATTCTCTTCAACATCCAAGATCAAGCTCAAGATCTTCAAGAAGGTCCAACTTTCTCAACTTTCTCTTGAATTCTCTTAAATTCTCGATAGCTTGTTTTTTACTACTTAGCACTTTTATCATCTCATCTCACACATCCTAATATACTTTTTACCTAGTATTATTGCACATCTCTTATTTTCATATAAATAAAAAACCCAAAAAAAAAACAAGAAAAAGAGGGTTTGCTCATAAATTCCAAATAGGGATTCCCATACTTTTTCTACACTTTTCTCACAACTAAAACATCTTTTCTACACACACACACACACTCACAGATAAGAGATTTCTCCATTTGGATTTATGGGTTAAACCCCACCCCTCGTTTTACTTACGAACTACGTGGACTTTGATGCCTTTATAGGCTACGTAGGCGCCTCGGTGTAAAACCCGAGACTCGAGTCCTTTCTCTCACTTTTTCTCTCATTTTCTATCTTCTCTAAATCCATTTTTCTTATATTATACATATATTTGTTCTTAGTGATGCATTACCTCGTATACGTTATCGTTCCCTTATAACGATCAACGTAGGGGTAATCGCGTAAATCTTATTTTTCTAATATTACTCCTATATCTTCCTACGGATGACTCGCTTTATCTTTTCTATGATACAAGTCGAAGATTCCTACCTCCATTATATATATATACACATGCACACATCTCACGGGGGAAAACATATAGGAAAATAGCAAATATTCATGAGAGACCGAAAGGGCGGAATGGGTGCCTAACACCTTCCCATTTCGTAACTAAGCCTCCGAACCCTTTCCGAATCATTTTGGTTTCTCACGCACCGGTATGTCTTTGGACGCCATCCTTCGGGGTGGCTTACCCTATTTTCATTTGTCTGTTTTGAGTAAAATAGACTGGTGACTCTGAATCTCTCTACATTCTTCACACCTCACAAGACTGACGCCGGCCGAAGCGCTCTCTCGAGAGGGGACGTGCGGGACCCGGAGGATCTTTCCTCCCTCTGCGGCGGGGATCCGGGGGATGGTCACAGTGGAGACTCTGCTGGGGATGTTCTTTATTTTGTGGGCTTGACTCTATTTACATGGATGCTATATTTGTTTATATTTTCCCCCATATCTGCATGTTCCCCTTTTTCATATGTATCCCATGCTTATGCTTATGTTCACACACTTGCAGAAAATTCTCCATGTACACTTCACACCACGTGCACCTAGGATCACATGTATATCCCCATGTTGCACGCATCACCCATCCATACTTGGTGTACCTTTTGGGGTACTTGTACTTGGCTCCCTGTTTTGGCATAATCAAGAAAGGCATTCTCATCATAAGATACTAATAAGAGAATCATGCATGATTCACACGATATCACCAAAGAGCATTGCCATTGACCAAATTTTACCCAGTAACTGGAGGGTCACTTCGTGATGGGCGCTGGTCCGACAGGTTGCAGTTAGCCTAAGCGATATGACTCTCACCTTCCATTGGCCAAGTACCTTCGACGTATATCGAACGGTTCCCCCGCATCGTACCGCTTGACCGAAGTCATGGAGGGAGTTATATCGTAGGGAATTCGTTCACGTACGCCGAGTATATCGAATTCGCTCTCACACGTACCATCCCCACGAGGTATATAGTGAGGCAATTCACGTACACTCAGGTATATCAAATAGCTTGTCCACACGTACCGATTGCCCGCAAGAGCAAGACGTATATCGTGGAATCCACGCCAAGGGGGGAACCCATGCCGATTCACCCAACCAAATGCATACCCGCATATAGGTGTCAAACCTAGGACACGCACTTTAGATTGACGGTTTCGACCCGAAACTCTACCAAAATTCTGGGTCAATCTTCCACCCAACTTTCGATTATTTTTAAAATGGGACTCTGTCCGCGAGCCTGGTTACAAGTCCAAACATAGCTTTGCATATATTAAGACCCCCACTTTTCCAGGCTCGGGTCCCGTCCGGCATTGCATTTAGGAGAATTAAATACAAGTGAGAACATAATGATCATAATAATCATGCTGAGTTCCAAAAATCCAAAAACATTTCTCCCTTCTTTATCAAAAATCCAAAAACATTTATTCCTTCTTTATCAAAAATCCAAAAACATTTCTCCCTTTTTATCAAAAATCCAAAAATAGTTTCTTCCCTTTTTCTCGAAAATAAATCATATCCTACACCTTCTCAGGTTGATCGCATGCCCTTGGCCTGGCTCCCTATTGGCTTAGGTCTTCAGTCAAATTACCCCGGAGTTTCATTCGTTCCTCTACTACTTCTTTCGAATTTGGAATCCATCCATACTCCATGGAGAATGCAGATCAAGCACCAGTCATACAACCGAATCTGCCGACAGTCCTAGCTCAGCTCGTGGCCAAGATTGACAACCTCCAAGATGAGGTCCGAGAAATGCAACGAAACCAAGGTCCTATTCCTTAAGAGCCCGAGGCCCTGTTCCCTCGTGCCATGGGTCCACCTGAGCCCATTTGGGTCCCGGAAGAATATCAGCACGCTCCGCGTGCCCCTCCTGCCAATGGGCCGCCGCCTACTCAGCTTCCAATGCCAAACATTGCCCAGCTTATGGCTAACTTGCCTGTGGTTGCTGATCCAATGGAGGAGGAGTTGAACAAGGTCAAAGAATATCTTAAGATGCTCACCAAGAAGTTTGACCAAGTCAGGATCTCTGAAAATTACATGGACTACACCCATATGTCTCCTTATTCTAAAGCGAGGTTACCCAAGAAGTTCAAAATGCCAAATATCGAGAAGTTCGGAGGGAGTGGTCCCCCAATTGTTCATCTTCGCAGTTATCATCGTTCCATGACTCTACTAGGGGCTTTTGAAGAAGTGATGGCCCAACTATTTCAGCAAACTTTGAAAGACAGTGCTCTCCGATGGTTTTTATCTCTTGAGGAATCTAGAATCCGTAGCTGGGAGAATGTAGCCAGAGAATTCATATCGCAATACAAATACAACAAAGAGCTCGAGGTCACCCGTCGGGATTTAGAACTGCTCAAACAAAACTCTGGAGAATCATTCAGTAACTTCATAGCCCGATGGAGGGAAAAAGCAGCTACCATGACTAATCGGCCATCTGAAGAAGAACAAGTCATCATAGTGAAGAAGAATTTCTTGACCCATGTCCGAACGACCATGGGAGGACAGTAATACCCTCATTTTCGAGCTCTTAGAGAGGCAGGAGTAGAAATCGAGGAAAGTCTTGCCAAAATAGAAGTTGAACCGAAGAAGGCGTCTGGACAGTTTACCCCTGGAAAATATGACAAGCCTGTCAGTGCTACGATCTCGACCATCAATAACATCTCTCAACCAACCACGTCATGGGCTCTAGAAAGTCACCCTGCTCCCGTCCGAAGGGAATACACTGAGCTTCATGCTCCCCTCTCCAAAGTTTACCAAGACTTGTTAAGCCGAAACCTTATAAAGCCCTTGGATCCACGTCCATTACCCAATCCACTTCCTAGAAATTTCAAGACTGATGCTCATTGTGCCTTTCACCAAACAGCTGGCCATACCACCGACCAATGCTTCCACCTTCGAAACATAATCCAAGATCTCATTGACCGGGGTACCATCGCCCCACTAGCCAATCCTAAGCCAAACACTACTCATAACCCATTCCCAAACCACACCAATGCCATCTTCTTGGAAGAAAACCCGAATTTCGATCCATCAACTCAAATCACACCCCTATACCCTCCTAAACCTTTTCCAATTTGCCTATATTTCCTCCTACACCCTACCAACCCCGCTGATCAGGCACTGTCACTCCTTACCAGAGCGTGCATCGATGTCCGGACCTGTTCTGAAAGTGGAAGTATGGAATTGTCAGAAGTATTGAATCAACTCCTAGAGTTCGGGCTGAAATGGTCCTCACAGATGATTATCGACTGGCAGAGGTTCAGTACATTATTTTTGGAAGCGCGGAAATGGGCCAGAGAATCAGATAGGTGGATGGTACCAATCGACGAAGTCAGATTAGATGATGTTGTCCGGATCATGGAGGAAGCATTCAGGCAAACTAACAACATTTGCAGTATCATCGAGTTACTTAACACTTTGAAGCTACAAGGGCGCCTGGTCCCTTCACCCTTACACATCCCCGCAGAATGGGAAAACCTATACGAAGAAGCCGTTGAAGTCGTGGAATGCATTGATTTTACAGGGGAAAACAGAATTGTTGCCACCGGATGGGGGGAATAATTCGAAGATTTGAGCAAAGAACCAGCTTCAGAAAGAGCTGGCCCAATAGCTGACTTATGTGGGATGATATCATTTGAAGAACTCCTCGAAGAAATAGATAAGGTGGCAGATCAACCCGAGATTGATGAGGAAACTGGATTTAAGTTTTTCCCTTCTTCGGTAAATCACATGACCAGATCTGGGAGACATTATCAAATTCCAAACTCACTACCAGTAAATGACAAGGGGAAGGGCGTTGAAAACCTTCCTATGCCATAGATGACCATTGAGGAAAGCAAGATCCTCGATCAACTGAAGAAAACTCAATCTAACATCACCCTATGGGGGATTTTCATGTCTTCCCACCTATACAGAAATGCTTTAATCAAATTACTCACTGGACCCATAGTTCCTCCCTCTACCACGCCAGAAGAGGCGGTAAACCTGGTCGGATCCTTGACCTCCACCCGAATGCTATCATTTTCTAAAAAAGAAATCGCCAGAATTGGGCCGAATCACAATCATGCACTCAACATCTCCGTCGAAGTTATGGTGAAGGCCGTGCCACTCTCCCTTATCGATAACGGATCCGCCTTGAATGTTTGCCCTCTGAGAACCTTCAAGTGTTTATGCCTGAAAGAAAGCGACCTCGCTCCAACCTCCGTCGCTGTGCGTGCCTACGATAATACCCGTCGTGAGGTGATGGGATCCATAAAACTTACAATAGGGGTTGGACCTATAAATCCTGTCGTCGAATTCCAAGTTATTGATATCCCGACCTGTTTCAACCTATTGCTCGGACGCCCCTGGCTCCACGGTATAAAGGGTGTGTCTTCCTCACTCCATCAGAAATTGAAGTTCTTCGCCAATGGGCGAGTCATCACCATCTTGGGTGACGACGATAATGTCGAGGGTGCAGGCACCAGCAGTCCAATCCTCGAGATACGGTATGGGTCAAATGATATGCTCCTATCAGGTTTCCGAATCGACCCATCCCTACTCCCGGCAGGGGACGGTTTCAAAGAAAGGGTTTGTCCAGAATATGACCCTCATGGCAATGTCAATGTGATTCAGATGTTCAGAAACATGCACTTCATGCCCGGACTGGGGCTAGGGCAAAGGAAGCAAGGGATACTCGAGCCCATCAAACTGAAGAAAGCTTTCCCTGCTTGCGGCTTGGGGTATCAACCATCAGAATAAGAGCTCAGAATGATCCGCCAGACTCGATCAAAAAGAGGATTAAACTGTATCCGAACTATCTCAGGTGATTCCTTAAATGAACGATTCATCAAAGAGGGTGAGGATTTCCCCTTTTGCGATTTTCCAGAACCTTGGTACGATCACACAGACAAGAAAATGAAGCCTGGAATGGAGATCTTTTTCCAAGATAGCTACCCATGGGCCAAAAGTTTCCAGCACCGCGTACAACCGCTTATCAAAGATACTGAAGAGACTGAAGAAAGTGACCCCGAAGATTCCTTCAACCAGCAGACACTAGGGCTGGCACTCTGCATGGTTCATTCAGGCACTACATCACTAGACCCATCCCGTCTGATCAAAGCTGCTAATACACCTCTCCTCAACTGGCATGCTGTGCCAGTTCTACCTCTTGAAATCTCCCCTAACCCTAATGTTTACCCTATTTCTTCTACTATTGTCCATCCTTGCTCATATGTAATCGAGACCTCTTTTGATGAGGTTTTCAATGCTGTTTTTCCTATCAATGAAATAAACGAAGATTTTGAGTATCTTGCTGTGCCTTACATTAATTGTGTAGATTCTAATCAAACTTTTGATGACGATAATTTTGCAAATGAACAATTCTTAACTGATCTAAATAAGGTTAATAATAAACAACATAACCGCGTTCAAGTTAATGAAGAAGAGACTATTGTTATTAATCTCGGTTCTAGTAGCTAACTGCGCGAGATTAGGATAGGGGCCACCCTTGACGAGCATGAGCGCACACAACTCGAAGAATTGCTAAAGGAGTTCGTGGATGTCTTCGCATGGTCCTACGACGATATGCCCGGTATTGATCCCGAAATAGCTCAGCACGAGATCCCCACTCTCCCAGATGCCAAACCAGTTAAACAAAAATTGAGAAAGCTTCGCACCGAATGTTCGTTCAAGGTCAAAGAAGAGGTGGTCAAACAGTTAAACGTGGGTTTCATTCGTGTAATCGACTATCCCACGTGGCTAGCCAACATTGTACCTGTACCAAAATCAAGAGGAAAGGTTCAAATGTGTGTGGATTACCGAGATTTAAACAAAGCCTCTCCGAAGGATGATTATCCGCTACCCAACATCGACATGATCGTGGACAAAACAGCCAGTCATGCTCTCAAGTCATTCGTTGACGGGTTTGTCGGATACAACCAAATCAAGATACATCCCGACCATCAAGAGAAAACCGCATTCATCACCCCATGGGGAACCTTTTGCTACACCGTTATGCCATTCGGTCTCAAGAATGCTGGGGCTACCTACCAAAGGGCCGCCACAACCATCCTGCACGATTTGATTCACAAAGAGGTCAAGGTTTATGTGGATGATATGATTATTAAGTCTAAAACTAGAGAAGATCATGTTCCCGCTCTCCGAAAGTTCTTCGAACGACTGCGACATATCAGATGCGACTTAATCCACAGAAGTGTGTCTTCGGTGTTACAAAGGGAAAACTCTTAGGATTCATGGTTAGTGAGAAGGGGATAGAAGCAGATCCTGCCAAGCTGAAGGCCATACTTGAGATGCCACCTCCCCAAACAGAGAAGGAAGTCCGAGGTTTCCTGGGAAAATTATAATATATCAACCGGTTCATCAGCCAGTTAACCTCCATTTGTGAACCAATCTTCAATCTCCTCCGAAAAGATTCAACCAAGGTTTGGAACGAGGCCTGCCAAGAAGCTTTTGATCGAATCAAACAATACCTGACCCAACCTCCAGTTCTCATACCACCTCAGCCTGGTCTCCCTTTACTCCTATACCTAACCATAACCGACACTGCAGCTGGGGCTTTGCTAGCCCAGTACCTTGAGGACTCCCGCAAAGAAAGAGCCATCTATGATGCCAATCGCAAATTGGCCGGGTACGAGGTCAACTACACTGCTTTAGAAAAATCATACGTCGCACTTGTTTGGGTCACCCAAAAGTTACGGCACTACATGCTCGCCTTCCCCATCAAACTTATATCCCGAATGGATCCCATCAAATACCTGCTCGAAAAACCCACCTTGTCCAGACGAATGGCCCGATGGTTGATGCTCCTAACCGAGTTCGATATCGTGTACGTCACACAGAAAGTCGTTAAAGGAAGAGCCATCTCTGACTACCTCGCGGATTACCCCGTAGAAGAAGCAGATGTCTGGATCTCCGAATTCCCAAATGAAAATGTCCTATGCACCACTCCAGACTGCCTCCGATGGAAAATGTTCTTCGATGGAGCTGCCAACAAAAAGGGATATGGCATTGGGATACTTCTGGTCGCCCCAGATGACTCTCATACTCCCATCGCCATAAAATTGGATTTCTCTTGCACCAATAACATGACGGAATACGAGGCATGCACAGTGGGCCTCAAAGTTTCTCTCGAAAAGGGTATTCAACACCTTAATGTCTACAGGGATTCTGCCCTCATCATCGATCAAGTGCTCAGAAAGTGGAAAGTCAAGGACGAAAAGCTTCAACCCTTTCATGCCCAATTAGAAGAGTTGGCCTCCCAATTTCAAGATATCACCTTCCATTACCTACCCCGAGCAAAGAATAACCTAGCCGATGCTCTCGCCACCTTGGCCTCCATGGTCGACATGCCCAGGGGAATAACAATGACCCCCTTCCTAGTTCAAAAGTGAGACAAACCTACTCATTGCTACCATATTGAGCTTGCCACCTCAAAAGATCCTGAACTAGTCAATTACTGGTACTATGATATTTGGCGCCTCCTTCGGTACGGTAGGTATCCCGAGGGTTCCAACAAGAACGACCGAGATACCCTCCGAAGGCTGGCCGCTCAGTACATCATCTGTCATAAAGCACTACTCAAGAGAAATTTTGATGGAACTCATTTGCACTGTATCGCAGGGGCTGACACTGAAAAGATAATGCAGAAAATCCACAGCGGGGAATGCGGGCCCCACATGAATGGTCACATGCTTGCCAAGAAGATCATCCGTCAGGGCTACTACTGGACCACCATGGCCTAGGATTGCACCGCCTATGTTCGGAGATGCCCTAAATGACAACAGTTCTCCAATATTCAACACTTGCCTCCGAGGGAATTATACAACATGACTTCTCCCTGGCCGTTCTCCACCTGGGGTATCGACATCATAGGAAAGGTTAGGCCAAAAGCATCAAACGGGCATGAGTTTATCCTGGTTGCCATCGATTACTTCACCAAATGGGTCGAAGCTGAGTCATACGCAGTATTAAATGCCAAGAAGGTGGACAAATTCATCAAGAAAAATATTATCTGCCGATATGGGATCCCGCACGACCTAGTGTCAGATAACGGTTTTCTCTTCGAGGCAGAAGTCACAGAAGTAGTCAACGAGTACAGGATTCAGAGACACAAATCTTCTCCTTACCGACCTCAGACCAATGGTGTGGTTGAAGTCGCCAATAAAAACCTCAAAACCATCATCAGCAAGATGACCAAAAGTTATAGGGGTTGGGCCGATCGAATCCCGTACGCTCTCTGGGGCTATCGAACCTCAATCCGGGCCTCTACCGGAGCTACCCCTTACTCCATGGTCTATGGCATGGAAGCAGTCCTACCTGTGGAGCTGGAAATATCCTCGCTACGCGTCATGCTCGAAAGAAAGGTTAGTGAAGAAGACTGGTGCCAAGGCCGTCTTGATGAGCTGACCCTCCTAGATGAACGGAGATTAAAAGCCCTTTACCACATACAAGGGTATCATCGTCGAATAGCGCATTCGTTCAATAAGAAAGTCAAGGACCGCGGTGTCCGGGAGGGGGATTTAGCCCTCAAGGAGATAATAGAACCCATCTGGAACCCCAGAGGAAAGTTCAAGCCCAATTGGAGCGGCCCGTACATTATGAAGAAAATCTTATCCGGTGGTGCCGCCTTGCTCACTGACCTGGATGGTGAAGAGATGGCTCGTCCAGTCAATCTGGACCGTCTCAAGAAATTCTACCCCTAGTCCGAAATCTCGACGCGCTACGAATCTTCTCATCCCCCTTCTATTCTAAAAAAAAAAATTCTCCATTTCCCTCTACCTAGAACTACGTGGGCCTGATCCTCTACAAAAACTATTTTCAAACAGATAAGAACTTTTTCAAAAAACCCCAGAGGTACGTAGGCAGCTCATACTCCCACATGAGCACGACCCCTTCTTTTTTATATTTCTTTCTTATCCCCGAGAACGGCAGTTCATTCTAAACATCTACTTGAACAAAAGGATTATGTATGCCTTAGCGATTGGTATAGATAATTCAAAATACAAAATTCATCGAAAGGCACAACTGGATGATCAGAAACTTATTTATTTCATTAATAAGACACTACAACACAGATTACATAATAAAAAGGAGCGGATAACTCCCTTCCCCCGTACTACCCTAAAAACCAGATAAAATCCCCACATACATTCCCTATTACATAAATACACTCCCCAGGAGTCCTACCCACAGCTACCCGAGGAGCCTGCACCCTTATCATCAACATCCTGAGGACCCCAAGTTTCTCCTACCTGAATGGAGTGCCTCAAACACTCCATGGACTGATGAGCCTTAATCATATTCGAAAAGACCACAACATACCCTTACATGGAGTCAGATAAAACAAACCACCTCTGACCAGTCTCCACTGTCAATATCTTGTTGACTACTTTCCTCCACAATCACTTCATATAATCTTTGGGGACATGGTAAACCTTCCCAACAGACTGAGAGGGACGGATCGACGGACGCCAATTTTCCCACAGAGATCCAAGAAAAAGACGCAGGCACTCAGTCAAATTTTCTACCGGAAAGAAATTTGAGGTCCGAGGGGGCACGACCTGCACCTAACCTAATTGGCGCAAAAGTCGCCAAGGAAAATAAAAAAAGGTCTGCCTGAGACCAACCAGCCGCACATATGAATATTCTCCTAGCTCCAGAACAGGCTGAAACTGCCCCCACTAAGGCACTGACCAATACAGCCCACGATCCCCATGCTCCAAAAACCAATTCTCCCAACTCTCAACATACAGGCCCACACGAATGAAGTAGCGTGAAAAGAAGTTGGGTACAGCCAACAAAGGATATTCTAAAGGAGTCGACAAGCAAAATCTTTCAGACAACCACATGAACAGCATCACAGGGTTACCCCTTAAAAAGTCAGAACGACCTTCTCTCCAGACATCCAGGCCATTCAGAGTCTCCGCCAATATTACCGCCGCAGGATTGCGACAATATGACATCCATGAAGTAATGGCTGCAAGTTGCGGGTCCACCCGCACCTCCCCGATCACCAACAATAATTTTGAAACCAGACCCAGAACAACGACTCCAGCATAGCCAGCATCACCTACTTCCTGCAAATACACGGACTGCAACACCGCCGGGAGGGAGATCATTCCTCCAGAAACCAATGACCTGGCCGCCGAGGGTGAGATATGAAGAAGCCCGACTAACAAATCCCTAGGGGAACGGGAAAATTCAGGTAAAGCCGCGGCAACACTGGGATTCACGCCCAGTATGGCAGAAAATTCCTCGTAGGTAGGACAAACTTCTTCCAACCCAAAGCGAAATACATGGTCTTCGGGGTACCAAAATTGTACTGCCGCCATCAGCATATTCCACTCAAAAGGTTGATTACGCCA
Organism: Sambucus nigra; assembly: GCA_949130495.1. Classification (NCBI taxonomy): domain Eukaryota; kingdom Viridiplantae; phylum Streptophyta; class Magnoliopsida; order Dipsacales; family Adoxaceae; genus Sambucus; species Sambucus nigra. The sequence continues at coordinate 652,656,320 of OX422210.1, read as the reverse complement.
CAAGGAGACTCGACGCATGTTGAAAGCATCATAGTCAACATTATAAGAGCACATAGCTTCCAAGGCTTCGAGGTAATTGACAAACTCAATGCTACCAGGGAAAGCCATCTCACACGACTAAAGGATGATGGGTGGGTATTTAAGAATGCAAAAGGTGTGAGAAAAACACTCCACCCTTCTCCCTTTTTATACATAAAAATCCTCCACAAGGGACATAATCCCTACAGAAATCGGTGGGTATCCTACCCCACAAGGTACAAAAGGCTGAAGAGGGTACCAATCAAAGCCTTTAAATGATGGGACTGGACTGAACTATCGATAGGCCGTCCAGGGTGCTTGCCGATCGGCAACCCCCCATTTTTGGAAATTTCCTCCTTTCCTCTTTTATCAAATCAGAAAACTCCGCGAAAATAAATTGATATTCTCAAAAGAATTTCAAGAATTTTGTTTTATGGGATTCCCCTTTTAAATAAAAAAAATTTCCTTTAAAAAATTCCAAAAATATTCGTTTTTATGGTCTCAGTAACAAATTAAAGAGTGCATGTGCATGCATTCATTCATCATTAAAATAAAAGATAGCCAAAAAACTACATTGCATTTCATATATATATGTTTTCTGTGTTACATCATTTTGCAGAAAATAAAGAAAAAGCCAAAAACAACGGGACTCAGCTCGAACCCACTCTCTCTCTCTCTCTCTCTCTCTCAAGAGCTTCCACCCCTGCGACGCGCTCTCTTCCCCCTACGACGAGACGACGCACCCTCACTACCCGAGCCAGAGTCTCCCCCAGACGAGGATGATGGCACCAAACAAGAAGGAACAGAGACAGCATCCCGAATATGGGTAGTCGCCGATGATATCTAATCCCTGATGTCTCTCAGCCAAGTGGTCGACACCCGAATTTGCTGCAAGGAAAATGATAAAATCAATATCAGGCAAAGGGAATCAAAAGAGGAAAAGGACCGAAAGGTTTATCGTAGGGTGAAGGACCTCCTCTGTCAAACCCAGCTCCTCCGGATCCATCGCAAGAGGACGATGCAGCATCGGCACTACCCCTCCATCAGCCCGCCAGATGTTGTACGAAGGAGTGTGCAACCGCATGAAAGGGACCTCCGAGGTCGCCGTCGCCGTAGGTGCCGACGGACCACCACCACTGTGGGAATACCCCACCGCTCGACTCGAACCAGCAGGAGGGAAAGGCAAGGCATCATGTATGCTGGGCACCATCAACTAGCTCGTCACAAAGTCCATATAATCATACGGCGCGGTCGTATCAGTATACAACGCATATGACTCGCCGATCATCGCCGCGATCCTCTCATCCTCCAGCAACTATCGCTCCCGCCTCATAGAAGTAGGAGGCTGCGCGGGAGGCACCACCACCTCCTCCTCAGCAATCTGATGGATCACCCTCTCCCCGAGGTACCAGGAATGTCCAAACTCATGTGCCAACAAACGCCTCATCTGCGCGTTCACCCCAGTCACCCCCGTATCCTGAATGGCGGTCCCCCAAGGATAAAAGGTCACCTAAAAATCCCCAAGCAGGCATAAGTCAATACAAAATCAGAAGGTGCAAAAACTAAGGCTGAATGGAAAGAGTCTTACCCTACCACTGGTCAGGTCGTTTAAGACCTGACGCACCGCCTCTAGGGAGAGAGATCCCTTCGACTGCCGGTTGGCCTTATGCCATCGGTACAGGCGACAGAAGTCCCCAACAGTGTCATCCTTCAGAGCAATCAGCGAGGTGTTGCACCCAATCACCTCATAAAACCATGTCTGAATCCACAAGCAAAAATAGATGCATAAAGAAAATGCGAATGCATGAAAGGAAAATTCACAAAGTAGAGGATACCTCCAGGAGATACGTGGCTCCAGTAAAAGTCTGCCGGCAGCACCGACTGAATGCATCCAAAGAAGAGTAAAGGGTCGCCAAGGTCAGACTCCCCCAATCATAGAAAGGGATGTTCGAAAACATCCTCAAGTACGGCAGAAACCACAAATGGACGACGTCACCGCTCGACGCCACCATGAAACCTCCCAACACCAACAGAATGAATAACCGGGCCATCTGCCTCACTTGCAGCCCGTCCTCTACATCAACCACCCTACTCAGCAGAACATCCTTCAGCAAGGACAGCCGGATAGAATCCCCAGAGACTATCCTCCTCACATCACCGAGTGCCGCATACACCACCTCTGGCCTCACCCGCAAGGAGCGATCCACCTCTATCTTCTCCCCGTCACAATCTAACCCCAGTAGTTGCTGCACCTCTATGGGAGTCACCGTCATCTCCCCGAAGCTGAAATGAAAAGTGTGGGTAGTGTCCCACCACCTCTCCCCCAAGGCACACAAAACTACTGTCGAGCGAGGCGTCTCATCCAGCGCAGCCGCCAACCTCCCAAAACCCGCTGATGATACCATCCAGCACACCACGGGTGGAAGATGCTCCCAAACATCCCTAAGCCCTGTTGTCCCGCGGGCACGCATGTTCTTCAAAGAAATATCCGACTGTCAAAAGGAAAAATTCAGTCAAAGGTCAAGAAAAGGGAAAAATCACCCGAATAGGAAAAAATGCCAAAGGTCAGGTTATTTACATAACCACCAGGAATCACTCTCGAAGAGAGATGACGCGACGGCTCCCGCAGTAAGGTCCGCTCATCCGCAACTGGCTCGAATGCATCAAAGGCATTCTCATTCCCCAAAGCAAAGGGCACCCTGTCCCTCCAATCCACATTTGCCCAGTCATCAACGGTCAACCACTCCCGGTGGACAGTGGTACTCATAAAAGCGGCCATTTCTTGAAGATCAGAGCGTTAGAACAATTCGCAGAAAGAGAGAAGTCAAGAAGCTGTGAAAAATGAAGAGGATTTGCCCCCTTTATATAGGAGGCCAAGCTCCATGCCGATCGGCAACCCCTGTGCCACTGCCGAATGGCACCTCTCAGTCTATGCCGACCAGTACCCACCTTAAAATTTCGTACAAAAATTCTCAGAAAATACCAGGAAGCCTCGAAAAATCCTCAGAAAATTCCTAAAAATCCCAAGAAGGATTTAGAATATTTTCATCAAGAAAATTGTGCACCCCTTCAGGTGACACACCGTTTTCCCCTACGGAGCTCTCAAAACCCAAACGAATGACCTCTCGGGCAAGGTGCCCAGACCACCTAATCACCCCCTCATCAGACTTTACAAAAGGCCTCCCCGTCCATCGACTACCTGGTGCGATACATTGTCATAGGGTATTTTTCCCAGCATAAACCAGAAGAACCACTCACCCCGAGCGATCTTTCCCAAAGGGTAATCCAAATTTTCCCCGGCTCATTCATCGTTCCCCAGCGGAACCTCAAATCCAATTCTTATCCCTCAGACGGAATCCCTTTTCCCCCAGCGGAATCCCCAAAAGCTAAGTGAAAACTCCTCCCGACAAAGCTCCGGAAAATCCCTAAGGATCACCTGATCACTTCCCCAGCGGAATTCTCTCACATTACCCAAAATAGGTTGTTCCCCCCTGTGAGATCTCCTATCAAGCTTCCCCCAGCTCAAATCGGAATCACAAAGCTCTTTCTCCAGCAGAATCAAAATACAATCTTTATCCACTCTTGGGTCAGAATTGGCCCCGGTCTTGGATCGTCACCTTAGTTAGGTTAGAATTAACCCCGGTCCTCGGTCGTCACCACTCTTGGGTCAGAATTGGCCCCGATCTTGGATCGTCACCTTAGTTAGGTCATAATTGACCTCGGTCCTCGGTCGTCACCACTCTTGGGTCAGAATTGGCCCCGGTCTTGGATCGTCACCTTAGTTAGGTCAGAATTGACCTCGGTCCTCGGTCGTCACCACTCTTGGTTCAGAATTGACCCCGTTCTTGGATCGTCACCTTAGTTAGGTCAGAATTGACCTCGGTCCTCGGTCGTCACCACTCTTGGGTCAGAATTGGCCCCGGTCTTGGATCGTCACCTTAGTTAGGTCAGAATTGACCTCGGTCCTCGGTCGTCACCACTCTTGGGTCAGAATTGACCCCTGTCTTGGATCGCCACCTTAATTAGGTCAGAATTGACCTCGGTCCTCGATCTTCACCACTCTTAGGTCAGAACTGACCTCGACCCTCTGAATTGGTCATCCTCATTTCCTTAGGTCCTTAAAATCGACCTCGATCCGCTGAATTGGTCACCATCGCCTCCTTAAGCCCGCAGATTCAACTTTAATCCATAGAATTGATCATCCCCAGCATACTTCTTAGGTCCTCAGAATCGACCTCGACCCTCTGAATCGGTCATACTCCCTCAAAGACATCATGCGGTGTCTAATCGATGGCTATCATTTGTTCCAAACTCACCCGTCGAGGGGCTCTGTAGACACCTCATTCTGTTACCCCCCTAACTCTCCTTAGGTCCCTAGTACCTCCACTCATCACTATAAACCCAGGTCACGTCCCGAGTACTAACCTGGAAGCCATCGGGCACCCCCCGGCTCAGTTTGACCCAAAAGTCAAACTCCTCGTCTCTACCAAGACTCAATGAATCTTCGAAGGGCACTGAATACCCTTACTAATGGTCCGCCTCGTGCGCGATTCCTTACCATGAGGATGAACGCGCCTTTTGCATTCGAAACCTGACCTAGAGGCCACCGGGCGCTCCCGGACTCTGTTTGACCTAATTCAACTCTTCAGCTCGATCGAGGCCGAATGAATCTTCGAAGTTCACTGAATACCCTTTCCAACGGTCCATCCCGTGCGCAATTCTGACTTTCCATGCGGACGAACGATCCGTTTGACTCCGGGAAGCCACCGAGCGCTTCCCGAGCCCGCTTGACCAAATTCAACTCTCCAAACTGGGTCAAACTCTTTGGAATGTCAAAGTACATCTCCCAACCTTTCCAATGGTATGCCCCGTGCGCGATTCGGACTTACCATGCGGACGAACGATCCGTTTGCGTCCGCACGATTTCCCGTCCAGTGGACCGACAAACGCTTCCGAGCCACATTTGACCCAAAGTCAACTCCTGAACTTGGGAGAGGTCCAAAGGACTTTCAAAGGTCTCTGATTTACCTTTCCAACGGTATGCCCCGTGCGCGATTCTGACCAACAGTTTTCCCTCGGCGGCTAATTCTCCGAAAAAGCCTGAGGCACACTGCCAAATGGCAGGTCCCAGATCCTGCCTATCGGTACCTGCCGGTAAGCAGTGCCATGATAGGGCCGATAAGCAGTCCCCTGGGGTTATAAAAGGAGGCCTTGGCCTCATTTGCAAGGGGAGCCCAAATCTGATAGAAATCTCTCTGAACGAATCCCAGAAACCTCTCTCGAAGGCAGCGTGATTTCAACTTCCAAATTCCCTTTTTTACTTCCACTTTCCATAATACTCTTAATCAAACCTGGGGAATTAACCACTCTCCATCATCATCCAAATGCAAGGGCTGCTCTCCAACATCCAAGATCAAGCTCAAGATCTTCAAGAAGGTCCAACTTTCTCAACTTTCTCTTGAATTCTCTTAAATTCTCGATAACTTGTTTTTTACTACTTAGCACTTTTATCATCTCATCTCACACATCCTAATATACTTTTTACCTAGTATTATTGCACATCTCTTATTTTCATATAAATAAAAAACCCAAAAAAAATAAGAAAAAGAGGGTTTGCTCATAAATTCCAAATAGGGATTCTCATACTTTTTCTACACTTTTCTCACAACTAAAACATCTTTTCTACACACACACACACACACACACACACACACACACACACACACACACTCACAAATAAGAGATTTCTCCATTTGGATTTATGGGTTAAACCCCACCCCTCGTTTTACTTACGAACTACATGGACTTTGATGCTTTTATAGGCTACGTAGGCGTCTCAGTGTAAAACCCGAGACTCGAGTCCTTTTTCTCACTTTTTCTCTCATTTTCTATCTTCTCTAAATCCATTTTTATTATATTATACATATATTTGTTCTTAGTGATGCATTACCTCGTATACTTTATCGTTCCCTTATAACGATCAACGTAGGGGTAATCGCGTAAATCTTATTTTTCTAATATTACTCTTATATCTTCCTACGGATGACTCGCTTTATCTTTTCCATGATACAAGTCAAATATTCCTACCTCCATTCTATATATATACACATGCACACATCTCACGGGGGAAAACATAAAAGAAAATAGCAAATATTCATGAGAGACCGAAAGGGCGGAATGGGTGCCTAACACCTTCCCATTTCGTAACTAAGCCTCCGAACCCTTTCCGAATCGTTTTGGTTTCGCACGCACCGGTATGTCTTTGGACGCTATCCTTCGGGGTGGCTTCCCCTTTTTTCTTTTGTCTGTTTTGAGTAAAATAGACTGGAGAATCTGAATCTCTCTACATTCTTCACACCTCACAAGACCGACGCCGGCCGAAGCGCTCTCCCGAGAGGGGATGCGTGGGACCCGGAGGATCCTTCCTCCCTCCGCGACGGGGATCCGAGGGATGGCCACACTAAGTCATAGAAAATTGAAAATACATTAATAGGTTTTACATATCATGCAGTGCATACTTTTGTTATAAGTATTATTATTTAAAAATAATTTGGTTTTTGTATAGAAATGAATAAATATTCATCTACGTTTTTTACTCTCATTTTTAATATTTATGTTCTTAAATTATTTCATTGGTAATTTTTGTTTTACTACAAATAAGTATGGTATTTCACTTATATTATTGACGCACTTGATTATTTGATTAAAGATTAATGAGATGGAACGTTGCAAGTAATTGATCAAAATCATATATATACACACACATCATAAAGACAACAATAAAATTTCATAAATCGCCCAAAAAAAACCAAAAAGGTGAGTGGAAATTCTAATGCACAAAACCAAATACATTAGTTCGAATAGTGAAACTTTTTTTTGCAAGCGTGACAGTTCAAATCCTTATAACCAAACACTAGAAGTGATATAATCCGTATCTGTATTTATATGTAGAGAAAGTAACGTACCAAAGTTGAGAGAGAGAAAATGAAATGTGGGAGGCATAATGCACTGGAAAAAGATGACTCTTGCATAAAAACCAAAAAGTTATAAAAGAAATATATATAAAAATTTACCAAATCATAAGTATTAAATGTTTACATTTTTTTCCTTGATTTGTTTGTTAGTTTCTTGGTTGAAACATTTTGTTTCATATTACAAACAGTGTTTAATTTGAAATAACTTAGCATTCTAACATATAAAGGTATTAAGTCTAAGAGGTTTGTTCATGACATTTTCTTAATTACAAATAGTGTAAGAGGTTTGTTTATGACATTTTTCTCCCTTGTATATGTTGTTTCTAAGCATTCTATTCATTTTCATATTTACAGTAAATGGTTTGTGGAAAAGTTTCTAAAACAATGCATCTTTTCATTGCTGGCATAATTTTATATTTGGGCATATTAATTAAAATTATGTTAATTACCTTTATAATTTTTCTTAAGCTTTTATTTTGAGTCCATGTACGCCGACTCATGACTAGTTAGTACCATCGGAGCGAACCCACATTTATAATACAACAATCAATCGTGACACGTCATGTGAGTGTCTCGCGATTGACACATTTTTATTTTCATGTTTTTTATTATCAAAACTCAACAGCGTAAATATTTCTTTTTTCTTGAATTTATTATGCCAAATATTTTCTTCAATGGACCCATATATTTTTCAACTACTGTAGAGGACAACAAATGTTGGGGACTGACTAAATAATTATTTAAAGGGTATGCTGGTAAAGAGTCAGAAAATTTTTCGGTTCATTTATTAGCATGGGGGCATGACTAAGTAATTATTTTGATAAAACAAAAGAGGAGATCAAATTTAAAATGGAGATAATTAGTAAATTGAAGTGTACATTTTCCAAATTAGTATATGGATCTTAAAGCCATGAACCAAATGCACACGTCCGGATAATGTCAGGTATTTTCTGCATACATAATTACGTTGAGCCAAAATTTTATGACTTCTTTTTAATTTGTTTACTACTTTACTAATTTAAAATTTACACTTTAAATTTAATTGACTTGTGACTTTTTTTACTTAAAATAACTTTAAAAGGCAAAAAATTAAAAAAAAATGTATCTAAACAGAAAATTGATTTTCATATTAGAAATAAATCAAAAACCTGAAAAAACACCCTAAAAAAATTAGAAGAAACAAAACCTTTCGGGTCACCCACCCCTCCCCCAACTCCGTCCGCCAAACACCTCCTGCCACCCAAAACAAAGTATTTGGGTTCAAATTTGAGTCGGTTTTTTGGGTTCATCTTTGATTTCATTTTTTATTTTGAGTCGGATTTTTAGGTTCATATTTGAGTTGATTTTTGGTTTTTAGTCGATTTTTGGGTTTTGATTTGAGTTTCTAACTCCCTGTAACTAACCACGCACCATTTTCATTTTCAACTCCATCTTTTTCTCTCTACACGATTCGTATCTTGCCTGCAAGGCTGGAAATGATTTTAGATTCAGTCACGATGGACAAATGTCAAAGCTACCACCATAAACCTGCAGTTGAGGCCTTGTACAACCACCACCTCACCTCTCCACCAACAGTTATCCTTCAACACTGTAAGTCAGCCCCTGACTCGCGACATGAACCCTCTACCTCTCCACCAATAGTGATCTCATCTCCCTTTATCATGCACAAATACACCATAGGGATAACATGTTTTCGGCCACAAGAATACCGACGATGTTCTATATATCGCGCACGTGTGTTAGCCCAATCTCTTTTCTTTTCCAAAAATTTGAAAAAAAAATCAAAATTCAAATTTTGTTATAATTATACATATACAAAAAAAAACTATATTCAGAAAAATGTATCATATCTCACCCACTTCCTCCCCCCCCCCCCCCCCCCCCCTCCCCCCCCACACACACACTATATGTTGGTGAGAAATTAGAGTAGCATAACAACCCTCATTTTCTCACGTAAAGGTTAACCAAACATGGTACGCCGAAGATGGGGCTTATCAACAATTTATACCATTCTCAGCTTTGAGAAATTGAAATAGCCTTTGTTCTTTACCAATATTCACAATAAATAAAAATATCTAAACCAAAATTGAATTAATACATGAATGCAAAAATGAATCATCAAACAACATCCATAATATAAAGATATGTACAAATTGATAGACATAAACTATCGGGCTTATGCCCATATAATTTCTATATGGAATAAAATAACCAAATGAAGAAGTACAACCTATACTAGAATCAATGGAACATAATTTGCTACATCCAAAGGAACTGCAAGTCTGATCCATCGTCAGTCCTGTTATCCCTGTTTATGAGAAAACCTAGGGGGAGAAACATTTATAATTTTGTGTCAGAGACCTAAAGTTTCAAGGATTCTTCACCAATAAATATGCAAAATATAACTAACTCATACCTCATGTCTCTCCATCGACTCTCGCATGTATCGAGTATCTCACCTCTCATCTAGAAGCAGTCCTACTCGTAACCTAAAACAAATACCAATTATGATTTCCATTGTTTAATCTGACATGTAATGATAAAGCCACTAGCTATGCGTTAACTAAAAGTGAGTGTTTACACCTAACACACCCCAGTCCATGGGTTAACTTCGTAATGTTGCCCACTAAATTCCATATAAATAAAGTGCATATTTTTACATCATATAATGTTTCTTAACCTTAGTCTACCCCCATCAGACTATTTTATTTTTAATTCACACCAATTATTGTCTACATTATTAGACTATAAGTTTTATTCTCTTTGATTACCGTCTACATTCTTAGACTGCCCAATAATTATTCTCATTAATAATTATCTACCGCGTTAGACCATTATTCTCATTTTATTAATTAATTAAATCTAGAGTTTTCACCTCCTAAATTATCATAAAATCCGACTATGATTTTGGCATCAATAAATACCCCGAAAATTACACACACAAGGTCGTAAATACGGCCCATACATGATATACACCATTAAATCTCCTAGGTGTAAAATCAAGAACAACCCAATCGAATTAAACTCATAAAACTCATCACCAAAGCAAAGCAACCAAGTTAACCTAATGTGACTTCAATTAATCACAACCTAAACTAAATTAGCTAGAAAGCATGTTAAATGACATTAATTAAATGAAAACAATAAATGCAAGAAGGTGAATGAAAGAAATTTAATCTAGTTTACAAAGAAACTAAACAAATTACAAAGCAAGAAAAACAACAATGGAAACTTGGATTTAAATATAGAGATGATGAATAGTAACTTACAAACCCATTTGGCTGAAACCCTAGAAGAGAGAAGAGCAAAACCCAAAATCACCTCCAAACCCTCACCTCCTCAAACCTAACTACTAAAAAGATGATAAAAACTATATAATGAAATTTATATCTTCAAATACACAAAACCCACTTATATGGCAAGTAGTAAAGGAAATAAATGGAAAATAAATGATTTATCCTAGGTGGTTTGGGTGTTGTCCTTCCTCTACGAGAAATCCCGTAACTTTTTCGTTATTGATCGGAATCGCGCACCGTTAGCAGCCATGTGAAGATGACTCAGGGGGATTCAACTTTCGTGAGACATTGGGTCAGATACCTAAATTGTGAAATTATTAAAATGCTCCTGTATGTGCGATTGTCGATGGAACTTCCTTGGAACACTACCGAACTTCACACGAAGCACCGCAATACCTACAAAAGCTCAATTATACCTCGCAAAACATGTAAACATGTAAAATAGAGGTTATTTAGTTAACGAACATAAATATAGGAATTAAGGTACCCGGGGGGAGCTAAAATGCATAAGTAAAGAAGGTGAATATATGCAATATTTTAGTCGAATAACATCCCCTAACTTACATATTGCTAGTCCCTAATAATAAAATACAAAGCAAGAAGAACTACAAGTAAACCACTAGAAAGAAAATATGTATAAAGGAGATAAATGCCACTTTCGTGAGCGAACAATTGCATTTAGCATATGTAATAAGCTGTTAAACCCCTAGGTTACCCTAGTGGACGAGTGTTGTCTCGTGAGGATTTTTAGGGATGAAACCCACAAACATTGAATTTCCTCAAAATATGCTCAACCAACCAATATGTCAAGCTCAACAACTAGATATTTCAATATATTATTAACAAAGCAAAAGAGAATTTTTTTCAATAATCCAAAACTATCAACATTAAAAGAATAACTGCATGGAATTGAAACCTCAAATGTGAGTGGTGTGCATGCACATACGAAAAGCTTTGATTCGATAAAAACACCTATAGCTCGGATAACAATTAAAGCCTGCTTCAACTCAATCCTCTCCGAATATTACACTCAATAAATAGAAGCACTCATAATAGGGTGTAACACACGGGACATATGGGCATAATGAGTAAATAAAAATGGAAACTAGGCCACACACATGTCGTCAATGAAGAACGCTATATATAAAATAAAAAAATTGCAATCTCAATGAAAGGATATCATCATTAAAGAGGTGAAATGTATTTCTATAGATTATCACAATTATTATCACATTTGAATTACATTCACCTTAGGATCACATAGGACTTTTAGGGGTTGTAATATAGGTTTGGGGTTAAGGTTATGAAATGAAGGGAATATGTATGAATTCAAAAGTGTGTGGGGATGAAACACATTGGATAATGGAAAATTGTGGGCAATATCAAAATTGGAAAATAATTTCCATAACAAGCATTGAATATAACATTCGAAAGTGACAAAGGTTATTGAACACTATATACAACATGTACATTCTTTCTCTTTCTTTTGATTTCTTCTTTTTCTCTTCTTTTTATTTTGTTTTCTTTTTTTCTTTTTTCATTTTTTTTCTTTTGTTTTTCACTTCTTTCTTTTCTTCACTCTCACGTGCTTTATTGCAACCACATAGTAAAAACATCATTCAATCCCCATTATCATTCCAAACAAAGGTATGAAAGGTAATGTGTACGGTTTATAACTCCAATTCGGAGTTGGTTATGGGATTTTGGATAATGAAACGAAAGGCTGTATTTAGGCTCAAAGGGGTTGACGAGGGAAAATATATAAGGTGAGGTCAAGGTCAATATGGGTGACATAACAAATATGGCCTATGATCATTTCCTAAAGCTTACGCAATTCTTGAGTCAAGACAACTTTGAAAATCATGATCAAGTAGCACATTTCATATATGAACTCAATTAATAAATGATCAATGAAAGAATAGTGAGATTACTAACAAATTTAACATTTTCAAGAAGGAAAGAGTAATGCATAAACACTCACAAACGAAAAAAAGCACAAAGGTTGCTTGGTTTTTAGTGTACAAAAAGAAACAAAAAGATACCAAGTTATAATTGTCCTACCGGATCATTTATAAAATATGCTCAAGTGATCGTGGGTTTTAATGTTTTAATTCATGCATTTGATCTCAATATTGAATAATTTGAGGACTAAAGTTTAACAACATGAAAGAAATAGAAAATGCATTATTGAATTAGCAATTGGATAGGATAATTATTGAATTTATCATAGAAATTTAAGGCCAGAGGCCCAAATAAGAGAAAAGAAATAAAGAAAACAATTTTTGAATTTTTAAATTTTTTGAACTTTTTTTTATTATATAAAAATTAATTAATAAATATAAACATGGCTCACGATGATGAAATATAAATTGCGATGAATAATCACACACACCCAAACTTGAAACGCACATTGTCCTCAATGAAATTAAAGACATTATGAAAAGGCAAGGGATAGAAATAAATCACCCCAATGTGGAGTGCTCTCTGAGGTAGTCAAAGTGAGCCCTATACAAACAAAAGAAAAAGAAAAATATTTACCGCAAGAATTAAGTTAGAAAAAATCAGGTCGTAAGCACTATAATATAGAGGGGCTAAAGTGCAAATACTAGATAAAATGACGGTGAACATTTGATTTCATAAAAATGGAGGGTCACACGCATCAAAATCCAATAAATAACCAGCAACTAAATTATCATTTACCATTTCATAATTTCACAAAATAACTTAATAAAATACAATAATAAAAAGTTACTATACTAAATTTAGAAAGAAAGAAAGGAAGAAAAAATAAATAAAAAGAAAATTTCCCATTACAACAGTACTCAGAAACCAGGACCACCAGAGGATCCCGAAGCAAATTTACACCCCCTCACATCCGACACATATCAAGGTCCTACGCACAATGGTAGGCCAAAGGCCTCTGTTGATTCTAAAAGAGGCATGAAACCCCTCTTTTTCCCTTTCATAATGGGACCACTTGAAACCCCGGAAGGGCACACACTTGGTTGAGTCGTATTTTCTGATCTCGACCATTTCAACCTACAAAATAATAATTAGGCAAGACAAAAAAAATTGTAAAGCGAAATTAAAATTTAGTCAGTAAACAAATTGAAATGGTGTGTGTAAGTGTGTGAAATCGGGTGGAAATATACCACATTATGACAAAAAGTGTCAAGATGCGACAACGAGTGAAAAATACGCAAGTGTATGTTAAAAATCTTGAAAAAATTTGGTTTAGGAATTTTAACAAACATTTGGTGTGCATAATGTGGTACAAAGATGTGTGAGTGTCATTTGAACCAACACAAGCCCCATTAATGAACAAACACAATAATCCAACAACAATTTGTGTTCATGAATGGTTATACATCAACAATTAAGCATAAAATCAAGTTGGAACAATAATTGGGACACACCCAACAACAAACTCCACAAATTGTCAAAATATATATAAAAACCTTGAAATCATGACAATTAAATGATAATAACACCAAGGAGACATGGAAAATAAGTAAGAATTTATACCTTGACGTGTGGATATAGGTAAATTTGGGTGAAATTTGGTGGGGGTAAAAACAGGGCACGGAATGGGGTTATATAGTAGCGGGAATGTATGGGGAAATTCGAGAGTAGGAAATCGCAGTTAAAAACAAAAGAGGCATATACCTACTTGTCCTCGATCAACCTCGGGTGGGAACCCGGTCGACCGTATTTCGAATTTTTCTTTAGATGGGAAACAAAGGGCTTGATCCTTAGGACCGGTCGATCGCGGGTGGGATACCGATCGATCAATTTTTGAATTTTTCCCTTGGGTCTGAGGCAAAGACTGAAATTCATGGGACCGATCTACCGCATGGGGTGGTCGGTCAATCGCGGGTGGTGAAGACCTACTTGTTTCTTTTCTTATGCCAACTCCTACTCTGTTTTTGCTAAGCTATGACCTGTTATGTTTTTCCTTTTGTTATGCGAATCCCATTTAGTATAAATTGGACCTGCTATGTTTATAATGGAAAAAAAAGAAAAAAAATGAGGTGGAATATAAAAAATGATAATAAAAATTAAAGGAAATAAATAAAAACTATATATGATTAAGGTGTATATATATATATATATATATATATATATATATATAAACATAAGTAAGTATATACACTACAATACTAATGGAAGGATGAAATTTACAATGGGTGACACACACATGCAAAAAAAAAATATATATATATGCTTAGAAGAGAGGATGAGTGTGTGCAAAATAAAGGAAATATTTGTGTGGGTTAATTTTTTAGCTTTTTACAACCATATGTTCGGGACGCACAATCTTCGTAAATTTCAATACATTGAACCTACAAAAAATTGTTAGAACCAGGCATACAAAAAAAAAATAACTAATTACATTAAAAGCAATATAGAAATAAATAAATAAATAAATAAAGTATCAACTATGTACAACTTAAATTTCATTTACTCAATTAACTATACAAAAGGAGTTGAAATTTCTAAGGGTCCGCCCAAACAACGACTTGACTTTGAGTGATAATTGGCGGTCCCTCAATTTCATGCATACTTTCTAGAAAATAGGAATTTCGTTCAAACAACGGAAGGTATGTGTAAGACGGAAGAAACGAACCATCATAAATTAAAATTTTGAGGGGGATGATGGGGGGTTTGTATTGAACAGGTGACGAATACACGTGGGATCCAAAAAAATAGAATTTCCTCCCAAAGACTTTGTAATTGGAATGCGAGGTGGCGCACATGGAAGAAAAGTTGCCTTCATGAAAAGCAACTCAAGCAAGTAATCCTTATCGGTGAAAGGGTTAAATGTTTTAAAGTTTGGAACAAATTCATTGGATACTTATATCGGTTCGACAATATAGAATAAAGATGGGGAGGAAATAAATTCAAAATCAAGAGATGAGTCATCATCGCTTGAAAATTGAGTTTTGAAGGAAATAAGATCATTTTCAATGAAATATTCTTCTTTGGGGACAACAGAAGAAATCATTTCATTGCAAATGGTTGCTACGTCCATTTGTTCCTTATTTTCATTCTCTATCATACCATGGGCCAAGTGAAGAATGGTTTTTGCCAAAGTAGGCAAAAATTCCTCATTTGGTTCAAAACATTCCTCAACTTCAAAAGTCTCATAAAAAAAATCGTTGTGGATTCGAATAATGTATCGAACTCTTGTTCCCAACAATGATTTTCTTCCCGATAATTTTTTTCAAAATTTTCATTTTCAAGAATGCGAAATCCCTCACGCAAAGTCATTGGTGGAGGCGTTGATTCTTCATAATGAAAAGTTTGGAAACTATCCTCGGAACAACTATCAAAATCATTGTCATAAGAATTTTGAAAACTATTGCAAATTGTTTCAACATTCTTATTATAAGGATTTTGAGGCCCAAAATCGAAATAATCATTCTCAAAATTCCTGTAATCCATAACTTGACTTTGGTAATACTCACCCAAAGACATTTTAGATATTTCATGTTATTGGCTTTGCGAGTATTCACCAAAAGTCATAGGTTTATGGGGATTTTGAGAATTATCACTACGATTACCGAAAAAATTAGAATAAGACATGCTTACCCCCAAAATTGCTCAAGATAGCAAAATCCACAAAGTGATGTGCGTCCAAAAAATTCAAGCATTTCTTGGTGCTCAAATGTAGAAGTCCTACAAAAATAGTTAACAAAGAATACAAATAGAAAGAAAATGCTACGAAATACTAAATCAATTAAATTCTAAAATGAAAAAGTCCCCGACAACGGCGCCATTTTGATCAAGGGTGAAAAGTAGCACAGTGTCAGTACTACAGTCGTTTAAATTGTTTCACGACCTCAATTCAAAAACCTAAACTCTTGACTACACTCTTTACAGGAGTATAACGACCAGTCCGAGTGTCGAATCAACAGAGAAATGTTGCTAGCTTTAATTGGTTTATTACTCCTCAATAAAAGTGTAAAAGATAATTTTAACGAAAGAAAAGATAATAATAGGCATGTGTTTAAACTACGATTATAAAAAGGAATAAAAACTATCGATTGCGACTAATATCCCTCACATCGAGTTAATTAGTATAAATGGTTACATGGTAAAACAAGTCAATCAAGATTAAATCTCATTTCATCAATTAATTAAATCTAGAGTTGTCACCCCCTAAATTGTCATAAAAGCCTACTACGATTTTGGCATCAACAAATACCCTAAAAATTACACACGCAAGGTCGTAAATACGGCGCATACATAATATACACAGTTAAATATCCTAGTTGTAAAATCAAGAACAACCCAATCGAATTAAACTCACAAAACCCATCACCAAAGCAAAGAAAACATATCAACCCAATGTGACTTCAACCAATCACAACCTAAACTAAATTATCTAGAAAGCATGTTAAATGGCATTAATTAAATGAAAGCAATAAATGCAAGAAAGTGAATGAAAGAAATTAAATCTAGATTACAAAGCAAGTAAACAAATAACAAAGTAACAAAAATAACAATGGAAGCTTGGATTTAAAGAGAGATATGGTGAATAGTAAATCACAAACCCATTTGGGTAAAACCCTAGGAAAGAGAACAACAAAACCCAAAATCACCTCCAACCCTAAGATCCTCTAACCTAACTACTACAAAGATAATAAAAACTATATAATGAAAGATATGTCTTCAAATACATAAAACCCACTTATATAGCAAGTAGTAAAAGAAATAAATGGAAAATAAATTATTTGTCTTAAGTGATTTTGGTGTTGTCCTTCCTCCGCGAGAAATTATGTAACTTCTTCGTTATTGATCGGAATCGCGCATCGTCAGCAGACATGCGAAGATGACTCAGAGGACTTCAGTTTCCATGAAGATATTGGGTCAA
The DNA here is from genome assembly GCA_949130495.1 of Sambucus nigra. Classification (NCBI taxonomy): domain Eukaryota; kingdom Viridiplantae; phylum Streptophyta; class Magnoliopsida; order Dipsacales; family Adoxaceae; genus Sambucus; species Sambucus nigra. Next base: position 652,639,155 of record OX422210.1, on the reverse strand, counting down.
AAACCCAAATTATGAAATTACTAAAATGCCCCTGTACGTGCGATTGTCGATGGAACCTCCTCGGTATGCTACCAAACTTCACACTAAGCACTATAATACCTACAAAATCTCAATTATACCTCGCAAAATATGTGAAAATTTAAAATAGAGGTTGTATGATTAACAATCATAAATATAGGAATTATGGTACCCGAGGGGGCTAAAATGCATAAGTAAAGAGGGTGAATATATATGTAATATTCGAGCCGAATCACACCCCAACCAATAGGACGATCTACAAACCCAGGTATGTCCACACAAAATAATATAATACATATTATCATTCAATATGTATAAGCAATTACTCTAGAACCACTTTCACCAAAGAAATCTCCATCCATATTATTATAGTCTTCTCTGCTTAATTATAACATATTAATCAGTTATTACATAACTCGTATTAAGTCGCTATCCTACGACTATACCCCAATTAAATATTAAGTCTCGTATTTTGCCTCCTTGGCTTAATAATCACATTAACTTCATCATTTATTTCTCCATAATATGTAGGTATAATTATCCCCAAACTTACTTTCCCAAATCATTTAATGATTTTAGCATGTTGCCCTCTTGTCTTAGAATTAAATCTTTCTAGATTATTAACAATTATTCACTTCTTGTTAGCTTTACAATAAGGTTTAGATGTACATATATAAGGGATTCACTAATCTGAACAAGTAATTTCACCCCAACTACTATCGCAACCGATGCTAACCATCATGACTTAGCCCACTAGGCTTAGGATACATTTTTACTTAGTATCTTTATACGATAATAATTTGAGGGATCTAACCATTAATTATATTCTCAAGCATTCGACGTATTTTTAATATGTAGTTCTTCTATTTAAACTTATCTCATTTTAAATAAAAAAAATTCATCGTGTCCTTTAGGGCCTTATCATCTATGTGCCCCTACCAAAATTACTCAATCATATAGGTACATCCTGACCTTTTCATATAATTATTTCATATAGCTTTATTAAATAACTCCACGTATATCATCTTGTTCATATAGTTAACTTGAACTTTAAGTCCTCGCCATATCACGAACCCATCCTAGTTTAACTGCGTATATAAGTTGATAAAAATATCACTAATATCTTGGAATAAGTCTCTATCCCTCACTTGAACAAAAATGGTCTCGTACACCCTTTCGTAAAAAAATCATAACTAATTAAAAAAATTAAAAAAATACGTGGTCGACACCCACACGATCGTAACAAAAGATCTACAAGCAGGGTACCGAATCGTTTGGTAGGCAGGCGGAATCGATTCGGTTCTCACAGTAAGTCAAGAACAAGTATTCTTCTAAGACGGGATTTTTCCAATCAATTATAAGTGAATCAAACTTTGTTCTACTGATTCAACAAAGTAATTTATGATATGGTAATGCGGTCTAACATGTAATGGGAGCATTCTAAACTAGATTTCTCATCTAAATCATCCTCAAACATAAAAAATTAAATCAAAGATTTTCAAGAACCTTAGAGTATGGAAGTATCATCTTATCTTCAATCTCAAGAACATAATTCCAGATTGTAAAAGAGTCATACACATGAGTTCTACAATGGATAATGAAATTAAGCATTCGACATCTAGATTTTTGCATGGATGAAACATGGTTCTAAGATTATAACACGAGAATATCATTAAAGTTCTATCAAAACTCAAGAACCCTATACATGGCTACATTACATCAAGATTTAAATCCTATTCTAAATATGGATTCAACATTAATACAAGAATATAAAATTTTGAAAAAGAATGGCAAGAGAATCCTTGCCTAAAATGTAACGCCTCGACCCGGATTTATGGGTTACCCGTGAGTCAACCCGGTCTAACCCAAGCATTAGGTGTGAAGTACAATGGAACAACCTACATTATTTTGTTAGTTCAGTCTTATTTTAGTTAAAATTTCACTTGTTAGCATGCGATTCTAGTTTCAGAATGAACTACGCGAATGACCCATGGAGAGCACCCCAAAGTCCAAGTAAACAGAGCTACTAACATAAAAATAAATAAAGTACTTACATGAGTAATGCCCTCAAAATACGAAACCGCTCTCAACCTGTCGTAACAAGCGAGGGTGTGAGCCTATTCCCAATGGGAATATACAAGCAGTATTTAAACAAATGACAGAAAGGATACTCACATACTACAATCACATGCATGGGAATATATATATATATATATATATATATATATATATATATATATATATATATATATATATATATATATATATATATATATCTTTGAAAATACATATTCTAATGCATTAACAGTTTTACTTTCGAAAAACTTACTTGTCCCAATTAATTTACCTTAATCTTGTAAAAGAATTCCTTCATTCATAGTTAGCATTTCCTCACTTTATTTAACCCACCTGGTTCAACACTTTAGACCATTACGTTTACTTTATCCAACAACATTCCTTTACCGGAATTACCCTTTAGATTCATTTAAATACACTTTAGTATTTTCATTGAAGGTCATCATTTCAACATACGCATTCACCGTGTTAGAAAATACTTATTTATCATTTGAAAGTCATTTTCAATACGTTCTTGTGTAAATTATGGGTTTAACCGCTTGAGTTGCTTAATCACCCATTTACCCACTTTGTTTTTTACCCTTTTACCTTATCTTATGGACATTAATAGATTTATGCATTTATCTGTCCTTGTAACCGTTACCGAAACATATATTATATTCATACAAGCAAGGTTGTATTAGCATATTTTACCACACAATCCATTTCTTAACATGTTCTATATTTTCTTTATCTTTTATCTGAATCTTCCAGTACTGCATACTTCCACTGGCTCCACATCGCCGGCTACGCGCACCATATGCTCTGACCAGTATTTTAGAGATTTTCACCCAAGGGATCCGAGCCATTCTTTCTTTATTCCGGTGTCATCCAAGTTCCATTTATTTTTTTAACGTTTTACAATTGTCCACATTATTCCACTTTTTCTTTTTACCCGGTCAAAGACAAAATTCGGGACTTTATCGCCCCAACTTGTGTTACACTTTGAAAATTTACCATATCATGTCCTTTGAACTTTAACATTATTTTTTTTCTAAAAAAATCATATTCGTTTAGGATCACTTTGTGTAACACCCTTTTCCAACATTTTTATTTCATAAAAATATTTCGCTTTAAGTAAAATTATCATTTTACCCATTTGTTTTTCAAAATCACCTTTTACTCCATTTTCACAAATGTTAATTTTTCCAAAGACACTATTAAGTTATTCATACCAACTTCTTAAGTGTTTTGGCACTTTAACCCGTTTTTACACTTGGAGTTATGTTATACTTAATTGGAAACACTTTTACCCTTTATTCCCTTTTAATTTTATAAGTGTTAATCCTTTACGACATTACTAAGTTACACATTAACTTTTCTATGTTTACCCATTAATATTTAATGAATACTTTCATCAATACTTTCCCAAACACATATTTCTTTACTTCTTCACTCAAAAATTCATTTATACTTAAGACTATTTTTATAAGAAAATACCATTTCTTTTTATCAACGTATGTAATCTTACAATCTCATGTCCATCATATCTTTTAGTCCCAATTTCACTCAATTTGAAGATTCATTTCTAACTTTTCTTTTTGTTTATGTCTAAACTCAATAAAATCTTCTCTAAACTTTTTTATACGTTTGTTATCAAAATACTATAAGTTTATATGCATGAGAAAATGGATTTTAAAACCAAAAATCCTACTATATGGTTTAAACATATTTTTCATTCTAAAATTTAATAACACTTGGCACAAAAATTACATTTCAAGACATAAGAGGAATTCAATTTCTTCAAACTCAATGAATGTATATTTTTCATAAAATTTCCACTTTTTCAAGAAACTTTAAAACAATATTTCACTAATATTTACCAATATAAACCATTATTTCTAATCATTTTATTTCATAAAAAGTTTAACATCAATCTTTCTAGAAAAGATACCATTTCATAAAATAACAACTTGTGCTATTTCAAAACCTAAAAATATTTATTCATTCATTATTTTTCAAAAAAATAACATTTTTATTCCATAAAAATTATTTATTATCTTCTGCACATTATTTACACCATTTAACCAAATTCACCCTACTCAAATAGTCTAACTACAAGACTACAAATTCAAAATAACATCTTACAGTAAGAGTAAAGTTTTTTCACCTTTAATGGTGGTAGAAATGTTGATGTAGGAGGAGCAACCCCCACCTCCAAAGGTGGCCTCATATGGTTACTAAATGCATCCTTCAAAAGCTTTAAAATACTCTCATCCGGGCTTCTAAGCAAGAACCCCTTCAAAACCCACTTCATCTTCTCCAAGAAATCCCCCAAATAGTCCTCCAAAATTCGTAGCCCTTTCTTAACAATGCTGGAAATGGGTATTGTGGGTTGGGACAAGGTGGAATACTACATAAAATGGTGGTGGAATGCGGTGGGATGGTGGAGGAGTAGTAGGATAAACCCTCCTATAAAGGAAGACCACCATCCTCCATCTCTCTCTATTCTTGCAATATCACAACAAAAAATAACCCAAATACACCCAAACATACCCTTCTAAAACCTTCTCCAAAGCATAAATTCTCGTTTTGCCCAATCTAGGCGGTTCTGGGCTCGATAGCACACAAAATCAACGCTCCAAATTATGACAGGGCACAAGGGAAATCAGATGTAAAAACTCGACTAACGTCGTTCGAACGGCTTTCCCTATGTCGTTCGAATGAAATAACCTATGTCTTTCAAACTATGGATCGCGTGACCCTTCGCGTGACATGCTAGTGTAAGTCAGTAGCACGTCGTTAGAAGTTCTGTATCTCGTGACCTATCTCGAGACCTTTACACCATGGTTCTAATGACAACCCCGTGTCATTTGAACGACTGTATTTCTTCTTATTTTTATTTTTCTCTAATTTTCAATCATAATCTTCTATAATTGTAAAGTAATCCCTCCTCATATATAATTCATATATAATTTAATTAATTCATCGGGGCGGGATATAACAAACTTTCCTCCTTGGGGAATTTCGTCCCTAAAATTCCCGATCCATTAATCCATAACCTTATGGGGTCCACCAACTTCTATTTTGAGTCTGAGAAATCCTCTAAGACAAACTTTCGAAGCCCTCAACATGAAGGTCACCATTTACTCAACGTACGACATGCTTTAAAGTTCATCATGACATTATGTAATTTACTCCAAGTCTCCTCTCGCCTTACGGTGAAGTCCCAACCATTCCTAGCACTACTTATTCTAGTACCTAAGGCACAGTGGTGCCTCTACGAAAAACCTTTTCTAGTGGCCAACGCTCACCCAAAGCAAATCACAATACAACCAACCGTCATATATGCCACCAAAATCAACTCTCACTTGGGACTAAACGTTATGTGTTCCGCAAATTTCCAGGTTACCCTTATTAGATAACTCGCATGAATTTTCCTATAACCATACCATGTTGTCCTCTCGATCCAAAGAGGAATAACCCCATCAGATCATTATTATACGCCCAGTTTACACCTTCCGCTGCGTCACTCTGATAACCTAGTACTACCCCAGGTGTCTCATCTTTGAGTATTTACTAAAGTCTCACTCTAACACACTCACCGTGGAAAGGGAACATCACGTGCTAAGTTTTCCTCGATTTCCAATGCTATATCATGTTCCCAAGCCATCATCCCACTCTTCACAAACCAATCCACTGACTGCCGAGCCAGCTAGTCAAAAGTCCACTAATCTAAGGAGAGATTGATGCTACGAGCCAATCATATGGATGAAAAAGTATCCACCCGTACATAAAAACTATATGCAATCACAAGGATACCCTAGATGGACGCACCCAATTACTCGGTCCACATCGCTCTCCCGAGCCCAATCGCGTCGTACCATGATATGACACCAATCTAACTCACCACATTGATGAGAATACTTATTCCCAATTACCGAAATCAAAAGGAATACAGGAGAATCAGAATAAATAAATAATTATCTCGAGAAATTTTGCCCCATAGGCATCCGATTCTGACCTATGGAAGTGAACCTACACCGCACAGTTGACGTCATGCCACTCATTCACAAAATTCTCACCGAGTACCACTTTTGGCCATGTACCCTGGCCCGGGTCACTAGCCATGGCGAATTGAATCACAACCATTCATTCTCACAATACGAATGCAATTTATGAATCGATAGTCCTTTAGGAAGTCAATGCCCAACTTCCTTCCTTGGGAGAAAGGCCCTACCTTTCACCTCCTTAGTGTAAATGAATCATTCTGATTAGCGGAAACATGAGGCTTTAGTCACTGATCATATTGAAATCACTAGTGATGAGGTTACTAACTTACTATACCTAGGTTATTATTTACTTTATCATATCATGATCGAAGTCCTAAATTTCCAGACATTACTTCATTCAAGTGAGACACTCACCTAACCATGTTCCTTATTGACCACACGAGATTGCTAACCAACTTACCTTAGGTTTCTACCCACACAGAAATTTTGGGACGACCACACCTGCGACCGTTGGAATTCTAAGGGTAGTAAATACCGCATCGGGCTACTGCTTCTAACTTGTACTAACCTGGAAACACGTGCCAAGAACTAGTCCTTCCATTACCAAGGTTACCCTAGTATATACAGTCGATACCCTAACATATTAATCATGTTTCGATGATACTCCACCTTAATTTCCATTTTCAAGTCTCCACTTGACATCATCACTCTAAGTCTCGAATAAATCTCTTAGTGTACCCCAAAATCGGTTAACACCATGCCCATACGACTAATTCCTTGACGTTTGAGCATCATTCCTATAACGACACTACTATCATCCTACCTTAGGGATTGCACCACCCATATCTGCTGATTTGAAGCCATACCTGACACGTACCCGACTCGACCCGTAGGTTGGTATTATCACCTAACTTTTAACGCAATCGTTACCGAGATGCTAGTGCCCCTTTTTACCAGACTTAATTGGTCTCCTAAGAACACCAAACATATTTCATGTAAAGTCCCAAAACTCGACAAGGTTTTGTGATAGCCCAAATAATTAAATACCGGGTAGCTAATCCTTTATCTCATTAATACAGAATATCAAGTTGGTTCAGATCTAGCATCACTATCGAAAATATTTTAAACAATTACTAGCTACCTAATATTTAAAAAGTGAGTTGTCAAATTTTATTAAATTAAATTAACATGAAACCACTTAATTAAGCTAACCATACAACATCCACATCATAATCATGACAAAATAAATATGGAATAAATAAAATGAGTCTGGAGTAACACTCCCCTGAATAGTCCAAATACTGAATAATTCCCAATAAAAAAAGTCTAAATAAATAGATAAATCCAAAACTGAAAGTATGAGAATGCTATCTCTAAATGGAAATGGGCGACATCCCCTAACAGATGAGTAACCCTGAATAGAGTCAAGTGTAGAATGTGGAGGCGGCTAATACCGAGATTCTGTAACTTCCATAGCAGCTACAGCACGTCAATGTAATGGAACTCCTATGCTTGGCGTCCCTGTGGCTGGGCACCTAGAAGGTTTTTACAAAATAGATTTGGAAGCAAACGGGTTAGAGCCCGAGGTGAAAACAGTTTAAAATATAGCAAGTGTTTAATTATAATAAATAGTAAATATTATATACATGTTAGTTACGTGCTCTCGTGTGAGTTTCTCACCCCTTAACTAATGTGCATGCCTAACGTATACCCTTAGCCCATCCTAGTTATGCCGCTAACTAACTAGTCGGTACCACTTCCTGTCTTCACAGTATAATATAGGGGTCTATTCGTATCATTCTAATATATTCTACGTATAACTCACCTTTACATTAATCAGATTATTACATCAATTACGATATGGATTCTCACAGTTTTAATCCCATTCAAATATCTCAATTATTCACATTCACACTTTAACAGTGAGCTAGTTACGAGTACAAGTATATTATTTTCAACATATATATACAAATATGGCACCCCTAGGCTAAGTTGAGATGCACTCATACTCTACTATCGAATCTCGGTACATCACATTTATAAGGACTACTCGTTACGAATCACTCAAGAACCATTTCAATAAACCAAAATGTGACACCCCCGCCTAATTAAATACCGGGCGATCACTCCTTTATTAAATTAAAATCAAGGTGAACAGTTGGATCATTCTTAGCATCACTGTCGTTTCAATTTAATCACCCTAATTAATTAAGATAAGTGTCAAAACCATTTTTAACATTCCTTTCAAGTTTTATTTATTTATTTTATTAAACAATCAATCCAATAATTTAACATTCAACAACTGGCTACTAACAATAAAAATTAAAGTAAACCATCCAGAATATAATAAATCCCAAAGTGACAATACTAGAAATAGATGAAGTACAATATCAAAATAACAACTGAAAAATGGAAAGGGCGACACATGCCCCAATAATGAACATACTAGGAGTAGAATCAAATGGATGAAGTCGTCTAAACAACAGGCCTGCAACTCCCACCTAAGCTGCAGCGCGTTCCTGCCAAAGGACCCTATGCAAGACGCCCCTGTGGCTGGGCACCTGTACTATATATATATACACACAAGAGAGAAAGAGAAATGGAAACGGGTAAGAGCCCGATAGTGTATATGATTTAAAAATTCGTTTAGCAAGTATTTAAATTGATACAGGCCAATGCAACAACATATTAGTGCGAGACTCTCTTGAGAAATTCTCACCTCTCTTCTAATGTTCACTCCTATCGCACTAACCTTCCCAATGGTTTATCTCATCATATATCACACTATCTATCCCCAAGGATTTAACTTATCTTAGGTGACTCTCAAGATTTATGATTTAACAACATCATGGTTTAAAAGGATAATTTCATTTAATACAAAACGCTCATTTTTAACTTTATTGATTCATAAAGTTTTTCAATATCATATTATACTTTTCAAAACAAGTATTTCCAAATTGAGTCATTTCACATGTCTTACTTACCATAACACAGTAGGCAGTTTCCCAAATTTCAGAAGTTCATATATATATATTAAATACTCGTATAATATATATATATATATATATATATATATATATATATATATATTCTAACAGCACCCCAAATAAAAATATGGTGCGGGCATACTCTGCTATCCAATCCCCGTATCAATCGTACTAAAGGGAATACAAGTTCAGAATCACTCTCGAACTGTATAAATACATACACAAACAATATTGAGGCGAAGCAAAGTTTCCAAGTCCAAGAGGTCAGTACATACCCTCACGTCTCTTAGGACCGTGACTACCGATTCGATAGTCTGTACCTAGGATTTATATCTTCTAGGATACGGGTCAATATCCCCTATGAAGGCCCATTCGAGATAAGACTGTCCCAGCGTGGTAACCTCAGGGATAGCAAGTAGTGCGGGCATGATTTTCGCAAGTATATAATATATGCATACACAATCATATAAATATACCACTTTTATTTTATCAATTTAGGTTTATCCCATAACCCACATTCACAACATTTATCCTTATTTTCTCATTATTATATATCAAGTATAATGGTTCATTTCTCACTTTAATTCGAAGGGTTTTTCCAACTTACTACGTGATTGGACATAAATATTGTATATTTATTCCCCTAATTTCAGTCCATTTGTGAACCTGAGTGATGTAACCTATATGAATTTGACGCACATTTATGCTACTAATCTTCGTTGGCAAGTATTTCGTGCTTCTCTTATTGGTTTTACAGGTTAATTATGCAAGCAGCGCAAAAGAGAAAGCGAGACAATGAAAGAAAAGCTAAGAAGGCAAGTTCAAGGGTATTTTGGTAATTCGTCAGCCAGATCCCGAAGGAGGAATCAACTGAAAAGTTGAAGAGCTCGGAACAACGAGAACACTGGAAGAAACGGCACCCAAATCCGAGCTAAGGTTGATGAGTTATGACCCGTTGAAGTTGAAGAAAAATCTAAGGAAGAAAGGAAAGAAAACAAGAAAAAAATTCTAAGTGTTGAATGGAAGAAAAAGAACCCCAGACCAGCAAACATTCGCGAACCCAGGGGCGAACCGGTTCGAGGAACATGCGAACCGGTTCGGGGGTCCTAAAGCGCGATTTTTCTCCTTTATTCTGATTGGCTCTAAGGTTTCCTTCTTATACAACATCAAAATTTCGTGGTTTAATCCTCTACATCACAAAAGGTTTCCAGAATATCATTTAAGTCATCACTACATGCAATTTCCTATCTCAAATTGGGTTTTTCTTTCATACAATTTATCCTAATCATTCCTAAACCAATATGAAAGATGCATCAACGAAATAAGCAAGATAAACACTTACCTAGGGTTTTCAGAAATCTGGTTTGGTGTTGAATGTGGTGTGGTTGCATTCCCCGTCTCGCGATCTACGCGTTGGCGGTGGCGGCGGTGCAAACGGTTGAGTTTTGAGCCTTGGAATGCCTTGAGAGCTCTCTCCTCTCCTCTCCAATGACCGTTCTAGTGTTTTGAGTTATCTAACCCTAGGAGATAACCTAAACATCTGATATAACCCCTTTAATTTTTGTGGGTTTGATTACCCAAAAATACAAAATGACTAAAATGCCCTCCTGGGGTACTAATTAGGCCTAAAAATGCCCCGAGACCCAAATCAAACTCCCGGGTATACTTTTCTGACTATCTCGACCCTTCCGGACACGTTGGCGCACTCAAAACGACCATACGAATAACTTATAAAATATTTACTTTTATTTATCAATATTTAATCCCGACGCGACACGGGCGCGTCCCGTCTCAATTCACTCGTGACATTTAATATGGCCACTATTATATATTAATTTGCTAATTAGTAATATTCAACAAATTTTCCCATAATTACTAACTCTCATCACGTTAATAATTATAACATAATTAATTTCCGTATTTTTATTAAATACTTAATTCACATTAATATTAATAAATCCCCAAATTAATATAGCATAAAAATACGGGGTATTACATACTTCCCCCCTAATAACGAAATTTCATCCCGAAATTCAGAAAATAAGGCATACCTGGTAAGAACAAATCTGGATATCTCTCGCGCATATCGGCCTCGCGCTCCCAAGTGGATTCCTCCACGTTATGATGCTCCCACTGGACCCGTACAAGTGGAACTATCTTCGACCTCAATCTCCTCTCACTATAGTCTAGGATAGCCACCGGTCTCTCCTCGTAAGAGTTGTCAGGCTGTAAGTCTACCTCATCTATCGCGATGTGAGTATGGGCCATATCATCCCGAAGATACCGTCTCAACGACGAGATGTGGAATACATCGTGAATGCGATGTAAATGCTCTGGTAGTCCCAATCTGTATGCTACTGGCTCAATCCTCTCGATAATGGGAAATGGTCCTACGTACCTCGGGGCCAATTTCCCTTTCTTCCCGAACCTCATTACTCCTTTCATAGGAGATACACGCAGTAACACTTGGTACCCCACATTAAACTCCCGGAAGAACCGTTTCGCATCGGTGTAGCTCTTCTGCCTGTCCTGGGCTACTCGAATGCGACTTCTAATCATCTCAATCCTCGCGGAGCTTTCCTGAATTACCTATGGTCCTAGCAACTTGTTATCCCCCACCTCGAGCCAACAAGTTGGAGAACGACAAGGCCTGCCATACAAAGCCTCAAATGGAGCCATACCAATCGTAAACTGATAAGAGTTATTATAAGAAAACTCTACTAGTGGAAGATGTGGTTCCCAACCTCCTCCAAAATCAAGAACACACATGCGTAGCATATCCTCTAACATCTGATTAGTACGCTCTGTCTGTCCATCTGTCTGTGGGTGATAAGATGAACTCAGCCTCAACTCAGTACCCATAGCCTCCTAAAAGCTTTCCCAGAAACGTGACACGAAAATCTTGTCTCTATCTGACACAATATTCAGGGGCACCCCATGTAATCTGACAATCTCAGAAATGAACAACTGAGCATACTGACCCGTGGTATTATCTGTCCGCACCGGCAGAAAATGAGCCACCTTGGTCAAACGATCTACAATCACCCAGATAGAGTCGTGGCCCCACTGTGATGTAGGCAACCCTGTAATAAAATCCATGGAAATACTCTCCCACTTCCACATGGGTACTTCCAATGGCTGAAGCAATCCTGACGGTTTTTGATGGTCCACTTTCACCAGTTGGCAGGTAGAACACTTGGACACGAACTCAGCAATGTCCTTCTTCATCCCACTCCACTAGTATTGCCTCCTTATATCCTGGTACATCTTATCTCCTCCAGGATTTACCGTAAATCGGGACCCGTGAGATTGGGTCATCACTGCATGACGCAATTGTGCTCCTTCTGGAACCACTAACCTCCCATTAAACCTCAAACCCCCATCAGAACTAACAAAATATGACTCATCACCCTCGGCTAAAAGTCGTACAATCTGCTCCTAGCAAAACAGGTCTGTGGTTTGGGCCTGTATTACCCTCGTAACAATCTCGGGTGTGACTGTCATAACAGATATGAAGGAACGGGCTACTGCGTCCTGGTGACCCAACTCCTTCCACTTCGCTTTCCAGACGTCCGCTACCTTATTTACCGGTCTACGACTCAACGCATCAGCAACTACGTTGGCCTTCCCCGGATGATACTGTATGTCGAACTGATAGTCCTTCACAAACTCTAACCATCTGCGCTGACGCATATTCAGCTCTCGCTGAGTGAATAGGTACTGTAGTGATTTGTGGTCTGTGAACAAACGGAACTTCTCCCCCAATAAATAGTGTCTCCATATCCTCAATGCAAAGACGACCGCTGCTAACTCCAGGTCGTGGGTGGGGTAATTCTTCTCATGCGGCTTAAGATTGCGGGAGGCAAAAGCTATAGCCTTCTCTTCCTGCTGAAGTACTCCTCCAAGTCCCCGTAAAGAGGCATCGGTGTAAACCAGGTACTCCACACCCGGCTTCGGTAAAGTAAGGAATGGTGTTGAAGTAAGCTTGTCTTTCATCTCGTCGAAAGACAATTTACAAGCATCATCCCAAACATATGGTACCCCTTTGCGAGTCAGGTTCGTCAATGGACCCGCTATTTTGGAGAATCCCCGAATGAATCTCCTGTAGTATCCGGCTAATCCCAAGAAACTACTTACTTCCATCGGTGTCGCGGGCTGTCCCCACTCCCTCACCGCTGACACTTTACTCGGGTCAACTGCTATCCCCTGTTCAGAAACAACATGCCCCAAGAACTATACCTCTCGCAACCAGAATCCACACTTCTCGTACTTAGCATACAACTGATGCTCTCGTAAAGTCTGAAGAACCTGCCTCAAGTTCTCGGCATGCTCCTCCTCAGAGTGTGAATATATCAAAATGTCATCTATGAAGACGATGACAAACTGATCCAAGAACTCTCTGAATACTCGGTTCATTAAGTCCATGAATACGGCTGGAGCATTTGTGAGACCAAATGGCATCACTCTGAACTCGTAAGACCCATATCTCGTCAAGAAGGCAGTCTTTGAAACATCCTGCTCTCTAATACGTAGCTGATGGTACCCCGACCTCAGGTCTATCTTCGAAAATAAAGTTTCTCCCCTCAGCTGGTCGAACAGATCATCGATTCGAGGCAACGGATACTTATTCCGTATCGTGACCTTGTTCAACTCCCGGTAATCCACACATAACCTCAGTGAACCATCTCTCTTCTTCACAAACAAGACTGGAGCGCCCCAAGGTGAGGTACTCCTGCGAATGAATCCCTGACCTAACAGCTGCTCTATCTGATCTCGTAACTCTCGCATCTCCGCCGGAGCCATACGGTATGGAGCGCGTGCTATAGGTCTCGTATCTGGCAATAAATCTATGACAAAGTCTATCTCTCGACTGGGGGGTAGGCCTGGTATCTCCTGAAACACATCGAAATACTCACGAACAACTGGAATCGAGTCTAACAAAATCACAACCTCCTTAGAGGCATCCTCCTCTATATAATACAAATGAGCAGTCGAGCCTCCCTCTAGGCGAGGCATCGCCACTACAAACATCTCTTTCCCTGGAATGGAAAAAACAATGCTCCCACCGAAGCAATCAATCATGGCTTTATAAGCTGCGAGCCAATCCATACCGATAATAACATCATGCTCATGCATATCTAAGACTAACATGTCTGCAGGTAGTACCAAACTACCAATCTCTACCCCCACTCCTCGGCATATAAAGAAGATAAGCGACCCCCTCCCCAGTGGTGAGTCTACACACGTCACTGTGCTCTCTGCTATGGCTAACAACCCTAAGGCCTTCGCAAAATGCGTAGCTATAAAATAATGCATCGCCCTAGTATCAAACAAAACCCGACCCATTGTACCATGGATAGGAAACATACCCTCAATGGCGGGTGGTGCCTGTGAAGCTGCTTCCTGGTGGACGTTATAGATACATCCATATTGTAACTGCCCCTGCTGCACTGGAGCTGCTGGAATGGCTGGGAGGGCTGGCACCAGGGCTGGAGCTGGGAGGGCAGGTGGAAAAAGTGATCTCTGCGGCTCATTACGGGCACCCTGCTGCTGTGGGGCCCTATTACCCTCTGGGAAATCCTGGCGCTTATGACCATTCTTGCCGCATACAAAATACCGACCTCTGAAGTTATCTCCCCTCTGACCCTACTAACCAAGGCCCTGCTGGCCGTTACCTCCCCGCCACTGGCCCTGTTGGCCCTGATTAGCACGCTGTTGGCCCTGTTGATTAGGCTGGCCCTGCTGTCGGTGTTGGCCTTGCTGGCCTGCTGATTAGGCTGGCCCTGCTGACCTTGCCTATAACCCCCAAATCCCTGCCTGGAATCACCTGAACGAAATCGCTTAGCAGGGTCCCCCTGATGGGAACTCTGCTCGTGCTGACGAGTCTGTCCATGAGATGGTGCTCCACTAGCACTACTACCCCCGGTCCTGCCCTGCTGGCTAGACTCTCCTGCTCTCCTGCTTCCTTGCAGATGGAAGCGGTGATCCTGGCAATGTAGTAACGCAGCATTGAGTACATCAGTGAAAGTACTCAGAGATAGATTCCCTATAAGATGCTAACGGATCCTCCAAGCTAACCCGTCCACAAATAACATTATCTTCTTACTCTCCGTAGGTGCCTCATCTGGAACTATGGTGAGAAGTCTCGTAAAATCCTCCTCATACTCAGCAATGGTAGAGTTCTCCTGTTTCAAATTCAGTAATTTCTGTCTCATCTCAGTCTGCACGGCGGGTGGAAAGTACTTGCGGTCAAACCGCTCCCAGAACGACTGAATATGGATCGTGTCCCTCTCCTCCAAGGTGGTAGTGGACTCCCACCACTGCAAAGCGCCCCCCACCAGCTTAAAGGAAGCCAATAACTGCCTTTGCACGTCGGTGCACTCATACATACGAAGATGCCGCTGGATGTCTTTCTTCCATTGGCTGACTGTGACGATATCTGAGCTACCAGAGAACTCAGGGGGATGCGCCTTCTGAAAAGCATCCCTAACCTTCTCCCATGAAGATAGAAGCTGTGCTGGTACTGGCGCCATTGCCTGAATCTGGGGTGGAGCCTACTGAACCACCGCTAGCGCGGCATTCACCGCCTGAGCAATAATGGCGGCTACTTCATTAGCATTCATAGTGCCTTGTGCCGGAGCTGCTGGCTGCTCGGCCTGGGCACGCCTATCCTTCGGTGCACGTCTCGGAGGCATCTGAAACGTGAAGAAGTTTATTAGTCTACATTCATTATCAAACCTCAAATAGCTGAAGAGGTAACGTAAAAAAAACAGAAATACAACAATCCTAAAAATAGGGCTCTATATCAAAGAAAGCAACGCTGAAAGCATAATAAGCCGCACAGATCCTAAAGGACACTAGAACCTAATGCTTTGATACCACCTGTGACACCCCGCCTAATTAAATACCGGGCGATCACTCCTTTATTAAATTAAAATCAAGGTGAACAGTTGGATCATTCTTAGCATCATTGTCGTTCCAATTTAAACACCCTAATTAATCAAGCTAAGTTTCAAAACCATTTTTAACATTCCTTTCAAGTTTTATTTATTTATTTTATTAAACAATCAATCCAATAATTTAACATTCAACAACTGGCTACTAACAATAAAAGTTAAAGTAAACCATCCAGAATATAATAAATCCCAAAGTGACAATACTAGAAATAGATGAAGTATAATATCCAAATAACAACTGAAAAATGGAAAGGGCGACACATACCCCAATAATGAACATGCTAGGAGTAGAATCAAATGGATGAAGTCGTCTAAACAACAGGCCTGCAACTCTCACCTAAGCTGCAGCGCGTTCCTGCCAAAGGACCCTATGCAAGACGCCCCTGTGGCTGGGCACCTGTAATATATACATATATATATATATATATATATATATATATATATATATATATATATATATATATATATATATATATATATATATATATATATACAAGAGAGAAAGAGAAATGGAAACGGGTCAGAGCCCGATAGTGTATATGATTTAAAAATTCGTTTAGCAAGTATTTAAATTGATACAGGCCAATGCAACAACATATTAGTGCAAGACTCTCTTGAGAAATTCTCACCTCTCTTCTAATGTGCACTCCTATCGCACTAACCTTCCCAATGGTTTATCTCATCATATATCACACTATCTTTCCCCAAGGATTTAACTTATCTTAGGTGACTCTCAAGATTTATGATTTAACAACATCATGGTTTAAAAGGATAATTTCATTTAATACAAAACGCTCATTTTTAACTTTATTGATTCATAAAGTTTTTCAATATCATATTATACTTTTCAAAACAAGTATTTCCAAATTGAGTCATTTCACATGTCTTACTTACCATAACACAGTAGGCAGTTTCCCAAATTTCAGAAGTTCATATATATATATATATGTGACACCCCGACTAATTAAAATACCAGGTAGCTACTCCTTTATTAAATCAATACAAAATTCCAAGTTGGTTCAGTTAATAGCATCACTGTCGAAAACATTTTAATGATTACTAACCGCCTAGTATTTAAAAAGTAAGTTGTCAAATTTTAAATTAAGTTCGATTAACATGCGATTAATGAAATGTAAAAGAATAACATCACCATACACCATAAAGTCCCAATAGTGAAATCAACAAGTAATAATGAGTCTGGAGGAAATACTCCTCACAAAAATCCCAATATGGAAATAAAATAACACAAGTCTGCATCCTGAATTAATTACAAACCAAAGTCTGAATAACTGAAATAAATTGTCTCTAAAAGAAATGGGCGACATGCCCTACAAATGATGAAAATGAATATAGTCAAGACAAAGGAAGCGTCTACTAGAAAGGCCCTGTAACTTCCACAAACAACTACAGCTCATCACCTGAATGAAAATCCTATGCATGATGTCCTTGTGGCTGGGCACCTAAAAGGTTTTTACAAAAATAGATTTGAAAGCAAACGGGTCAGAGCCCGAAAGTGGAGAGTATTTTAAAAACATCAAGTGCTTTAATAACATTAAAACAATGAATGCAAAGTACATGTTAGGACGTGCTCTCACATGAAATACTCACCTCTCGACTAATTGTGCACTCCTAACATACCGTACCCATTCCAGTGATTCTCATATATAACTAAACCGACATAAGTTCTAACCTTTCTTCTCGATTCATAATATAATTCCCAATATTATCACTTGAATAGATAGCTTTACTTAAACTCGGATTCTCAATTATTAGCATTACCATTTACTGGAGGTTATCCCCTTATTTATCTTCTCAAGGAGTTACTATAAATTATTCTCATAATTAAACATAACAATTCTGTTCATTTAACCGTATATCATTCACATCATAAATATACAATACAAGCACCTCGAGGCTAATCTGCGGTGCACACATACTCTGCTATCCATCCCGGTACATCACGTACATAAGGATTACAAATTCCGAATCTCTCAGGAATTGTTAAAATAAGCACAACACACAAAAATGGAGGCGAACATAATTCAACATATCCATAGGTCACGTACATACCTACGCTCTATAGTCAGCTGACTTATTAACTCACAAATAAGTCATTCTAGCATTATGTTCTTAAGGTACCAATCTAAATCCGGGCACACAAGGATTAGATGGCCCTAAGCGAACGTAAACCTCCCGTGATAGCAAGTATGGTAGGTATGTCATACACATAAAATCATATAGATATACTAAGCATGCACACATATTAGTAATTACCATAATTTATTAGTGGTATACTTCTCATTCTTATACCAATACACGTGTCCCCGGTTTATATATACACATCATCCATTATCCTCACGTCGTAATTAGTTATTCGCGTCCTAACCCACAATTACCATTTGGTTCAAATCATTCTTCTATATTTTACTCCCCAATATATCCCGAATATCCCAACTATATCAATTAGTCATCAAGGTAATGTTATCTCTACAATTAAACAAGGTTACAGGACACTAGAAATCAAACCATGCCAAAAAGGCCAATCTGTCAACTCGTTAGAAGTCTCGTTCGAACGAGGTTGTTCGAACGAGAGTTCGTTCGAACGAAGTGGGCATCTAACGAGATCTAGTTCGAACGAAAGGCATCGAACGAACATCCCACTCATTAGAAGTCAAACTGTCAACTCGTTAGAAGCTCGTTCGAACGAGCTCGTTCGAACGACCTGGGCAGGCCTTCTAACGAGGTGACAGTTTCGAGCCCAGAATTTTTCTATCTCGTTTTTCCTAATTTTCTTCACCTCTAATCTCATCTAAACATCATTCCAACAGTAGTTCAAGGTTTCTAATCATTCTTAAACATACTTAGGTCATATATTAACATATATATGGGATCAAATCATCCTAAACCACTTCTAATCATCAAATCTCCCCAATTTTTCCCAAACCTTATGAACATGAACCCTAGAAATTTAAAGTCTTAAATTTCCATAAATAAATCCGTTTTTGTAACATGAAAAGTAGTAATTCTTTTAGTTCAATCACCCAATAACAATTCTACATGCAAACCTATATCAAAATCTGAATTTATAACTCCAAATTACATGGGTTTTTACAAGTCTCCCAATACAATGCAATTATATCAATTTCTAAGCATGGAAGAAGCATTCGCTTGAAATTAACGTAATTAAACCACTTACCTTGGATTATTCTCTGAATTTGGTGTAGAATGATGAAGGTTGCACTCTCTCTTTTCCTCCCAAGGTTGAAGGTTGAAGATGGAGGTTGTGTTTTCTCTTTGGAAACTCTCTCTAACTTCCTCCTCTAACTCCCGTTGCCCTTTAGTTGGTTAAGTGCTGGTAATGGCTTAGTGGGTCACTAAATATCCTAATATTTAAATCCCAAAATTCGTTGGTTAATTATCCTAAAATTTCAAAATTACCAAAATACCCTTTTCAGTTGCCGGTATGGCCCAAAAATGCCCCGGGACCCAAACTAAACCCCCGGCTAGTGTTTTCTGACTATTTCGACCCTTCCGGACTCGTTGGCACACTCAAAATGACCATATGGTTAATAAAAATAAAATTCACTTTTTAATTTAAATAATTACATTCCTGACGCGACTGTCACGCGCGTCCCAACAAAATTTCCCAAATTGCCGTATTTCTATCTCACGACAAATTCAATATTTTCAATATTCATATATTGCCATTTATACACATTATAATCAAATACCAACTCACATCTCGTTAGTATTTTATCCGGATTAATTCTTAATTAATTCATATTTAATTTAATTAATCCCATAAATAAATATCGATAAAAATGCGGGGTATTACAATATATTAAATACTCGTATAATATATATATTCTAACAGCACCCCACATAAAAATTATGGCGCGGGCATACTCTGTTATCCAATCCCCGTATCAATCGTACTAAATGGAATACAAGTTCGAAATCACTCTCGAACTGTATAAATACATACACAAACAATATTGAGGCGAAGCATAGTTTCCAAGTCCAAGAGGTCAGTACATACCCTCACGTCTCTTAGGACCGTGACTACCGATTCGATAGCCTGTACCTAGGATTTCTATCTTCTAGGGTACGGGTCAATATCCCCCATGAAGGCCCATTCGAGATAAGACTGTCCCAGCGCGGTAACATCAGGGATAGCAAGTAGTGCGGGCATGATTTTCACAAGTATATAATATATGCATACACAATCATATAAATATACCACTTTTATTATATCAATTTAGGTTTATCCCATAACCCACATTCACAACATTTATCCTTATTTTTCCATTATTATATATCAAGTATAATGGTTCATTTCTCACTTTAATTCGAAGGGTTTTTCCAACTTACTACGTGATTGGACATAAATATTGTATATTTATTCCCCTAATTTCAGTGCATTTGTGAACCTGAGTGATGTAACCTATATGGATTTGACGCACATTTATGCTACCAATCTTCGTTGGCAAGTATTTCGTGTTTCGTGCTTCTCTTATTGGTTTTACAGGTTAATTATGCAAGCAGCGCAAAAGAGAAAGCGAGACAATGAAAGAAAAGCTAAGAAGGCAATTTCAAGGGAATTTTGGTAATTCTGCAGCCAGATCCCAAAGGAGGAATCAACTGGAAAGTTGAAGAGCTAAGAACAACGAGAACACTGGAAGAAACGACACCCAGATCCGAGCTACGGTTGATGAGTTATGACCCGTTGAAGTTGAAGAAAAATCCAAGGAAGAAAGGAAAGAAAACAAGAAAAAAATTCTAAGTGTTGAATGGAAGAAAAAGCACCCCAGACCAGCAAATGTTCGCGAAACCAGGGGTGAACTGGTTTGGGGGGCGAACCGGTTCGAGGAATATGCGAACCGGTTCGGGGGTCCTGAAGCGCGATTTTTCTCCTTTATTCTGATTGGATCTAAGGTTTCCTTCTTATACAACATCAAAATTTCGTGGTTTAATCCTCTACATCACAAAAGGTTTCCAGAATATCATTTAAGTCATCACTACATGCAATTTCTTATCTCAAATTGGGTTTTTCTTCCATACAATTTATCCTAATCATTCCTAAACCAATATGAAAATGCATCAACGACATAAGCAAGATAAACAATTGCCTGGGATTTTCAAAAATCTGGTTTGGTGTTGAATGTGGTGTGGTTGCATTCCCCGTCTCGCGATCTACGCGTTGGCGGTGGCGGCGGTGCAAACAGTTGAGTTTTGAGCCTTGGAATGCCTTGAGAGCTCTCTCCTCTCCTCTCCAATGGCCGTTCTAGTGTTTTGAGTTATCTAACCCTAGGAGATTACCTAAACATCTGATATAACCCCTTTAATTTTCGTGGGTTTGATTACCCAAAAATACAAAATGACTAAAATGCCCTCCCGGGGTACTAATTAGGCCTAAAAACGCCCCGAGACCCAAATTAAACTCTCGGGTATACTTTTCTGACTATCTCGATCCTTCCGGACACGTTGGCGCACTCAAAACGACCATACGGATAACTTATAAAATATTTATTTTTATTTATCAATATTTAGTCCCGACGCGACACGGGCGCGTCCCGTCTCAATTCACTCGTGACATTTAATATGGCCACTATTATATATTACTTTGCTCATTAGTAATATTCAACAAATTTTCCCATAATTACTAACTCTCATCACGTTAATAATTATAACATAATTAATTTCCGGATTTTTATTAAATACTTAATTCACATTAATATTAATAAATCCCCAAATTAATATAACATAAAAATACGGGGTATTACACAAAATCACACATATTGGAGGCGAACATAGGTCACATACCCATGGGTCATGTACATACCTACGCTCCCATGGTTAGCTAACTTATCAACTCACAAATAAGTCATTCACAGTCCTATGTCCTTAAGTTACCAATCTGAATCCCCCCGTAGGCACACAAAGATCAGATGGTCCTTTTTCGAAAGCCAACATCCCCTGATAGCAAGTATGGTAGGTATGTCATACACATAAGAAATCCATACACTAGGCATTCACACAACCTAAGTAGTCATATATCAATATAGGTATTCACACGTTCCATATTATAAGTCTCACACGTAGTAAGTTTATCCCGAACACTCTATGTAATATATATTTAGCTTGTTAACTCTCTCGTCGTATCAATTTGAGTACCTAAACTTATCCCAAAAGGTTACTAGGTCTCCTATTAGTTTCTAAGGTTATCTCAGTAACTTAAAGTACCTTCGTTATTGTTCCTATCCTTGCATCATCATTCATTCCCATTATAGTCTCAATTCGAACGATTTCTAGCCGTACCTCACTCGGTAGACCCTCGTAAGTAATATCATTCAATTCCATAAGGTAAACCATTCTTCCGGGCATCAACTAAGACCCTACTAACCATAAATAAGTCCTATAATACTATATTAATCACACTAAGAATCATTATAGGTTTGGGATTTATATTAAACTTTAAAAGGAAAAACTTTCAAAAATCAGGAGGGGTCGATCAATCGAAGGCAAAGGGTCGATCGATCGAACCAGTTGATCGATCGACAGTCTTGAGTCGATCGATCGATCAAGCAGGTGTTTGACCAAAAATTCTTTAAAAAGTTACGGGTTCTCCAAATTTACAACGTCCCAAACTCCCAAACAAGTATACTACTCATTACACCAACATGTTTCCATAATCTTTAACGTTTTAGAATCATTAAACCATCATAAATTAATAGTTTCTTGGATCAAAAGTCATAAATATTCCTCTAAACCCAGTTCTTCAAAATTTCTTGAAGAACATCAAATTTCTCAACATTAATTCTTGAATTTGTACACATGGATTAAGATTTCGTTGTCTCTACATACCATAATTTCATCTACATGCAAAACCTACCCATATTCAAGATTAAATTCTCCAATTCATGAGATTAATAATATTTCTAGTTTAATTTCTAATTCTAAACTATCATGGGTATTTATGTACTAAATCATTGAAAATTAAATCATTTTCCTCTGTTTAGACGTTTTGATCCTTTGATGACGATAAAGGTTGGTTCTCCTTCTTTTTTCGGTCACAAATCTGGCGATAGTGGTGGTGTGTGGTGGTTATGGCCTTGAAAACCCTTGGAACTTCTCATCTCTATTCATGTTGCCCACTCTTTGGTTTTGATAGATAATAGCCCTAGTGGCCCTAAGGTTGGCTGATAAACAAAACCTAATTTTCATAGGTCACTATTCATTAAAATTTAAAATGACTAAAATACCCTTTCAGGTTGCCGGTTAGGCCTAAAAATGTCCCGGGACTCAAACTAAACTCCCGGCTAGTGTTTTTTTTACTATTTTGACCCTTCTAGACACGTTGGCGCACTCAAAATGACCATACAGATGATACAATTATAATTTACTTTTAAATCCATTTAAATAGATTCCTGACGTGACTGACACGCGCGTCCCAACTAAATTTCGGAATTGTCGTATTTATAACTCGCGACAATATTAATAAATTCAATAATCATATATTACCATATTCACTCAGTAATATTCAACATTATTATCATAATCAAATACCAACTCTCGTCTCGCTAGTATTTAAATCCAGATTAATTTCCCAATAAATATCCCATTTAATTTAATTAATCCCATTAAATAAAATCAATAAAATTACGGGGTATTACAAGTTCATCGTCCATACTTTTATCACTATAGGTGCACTCTACAAACCTTTTAATAACCACATCGATATTACTTGGTGCTCGTAAAGACACTATTCTACGAGCTTCTAGCCATAGTGCATATTAATCCTTAAATATCTCAAGACATCACAACATTCAGTATTTATTCTCAATGATGACACACACAATTTGTTCTATGGGCACCTCAACGTGCCTATGAATTACTCACACACTAGAATTTTCTCACACCTAGCCATTACCTCGGCGGCTAAAACAAGTTTTAACACTTAGATACTAATCTTACCTTTCTTCCAAATGGTTGTGACTATAAGTCACGTACAAACCATAATTAATGCTACAATGGGTCATGGCAGGATACAGGACGTCGCCTGCAGCCTGTAAACCTCGAGGTCTGCCTCACCCAATCCATAAACAAATGTTCAATCACGTCAAGTAAATTTACTCTTTAAGCAAGCATCATAATGCGTGCTAACCTACATGTTGATACGGCTATAAAGATCTTGGTAGGATACGGACCTCGGGTATTTCTTATAAATATCAATGTCCATACCACGGACGCCGCACGAGATTCTATTCCTCAATGTCCTGTTATAATCAAGATATGCCCAACGTAAGTCCTCGACCAAAGGAACTAATATGTTCTCACCACATAATCAATACTTATGAATACTATTCAGTTATATAATCTCCATACATGAGATACACAACATTTATCACTAGGTCGTTGTGAATAGTACTCACTATTGCCACTAACAAGGATACTCTCGTCACCAAGGTCATTTCACACCACATCTCACACAGGGTCTACAACTTTGACTCCATCATTCTACACAACTTCATATGTTCAACGAACTACCATCAATTGGGATATCACCACAAGGATCGAATTTTCTTAATTACATCATCGGCGTTATTTACCCATAAGCGCCGTACCTAAGGATTATATATACTTTTTAATCATCAATCAATAATGCCTAATCGAGGCACCCTAACCATCAACCTCTATTTTTGACTATATGCAACTCGTGCCACTTGCCTATTGGGCGTCATTCCATTCTATCGACATCTTAAATGATTCTATGCCATTAAAATTCAATACAAGCACCTCACACTAACAACTACAGTGTCACCACTATAGGCTTTCATGGACACCCATAAATTACTACAATTCTAATCAGAAATGCGAATGCGATTAATAGTTATCAACTTAATTATGTGCCACTTGGCACTAACTCACTTATCTTGCTAACATATTTGACCTTACTGTCGAGGACACAAACTAAACTATCATCAAACTAGTATGACCAGCTCAAACCATACCGACGTCGAAAGATCCAATACCAACCTCACCATGTCACTCCCGAAAGGAACCTTGAAATCTTATACCATTTGTAATGTCCCGACCCGAATTTATGGGTTACTCGTGAGTCAACCCGATCCAATTCGAGCCTTAGGTGTAAAGTGTAATGGAATAACCAACATAATGTTGCTAGTCCAGTTTTATTTTAGTTAACATTTCACTTGTTAGCATGCGATTCTAATTTCAGAATGAACTATGTGAAGGACCCATGGGGAGCACCCCGAAGTCCAAGTAAACAGTTCTACTAACGTAAAAATAAATAAAGTACTTACCTGTATAATGCCCTCAAAATACGAAATCGCTCCCTACCTTCCATAACAAGCGAGGGTGTGAGCATATGGCCAGTGGGAATATACAAGCAGTATAGAAACAAATGACATAAAGGATAATCACATGCTACAACCACATGCATGTGAAAATATATATGTAACACCCCGTATTTTTGTATAGTTAATATTTTATTAATTTGGGAATATTAAATTACTTATGTATTGTAATTTTAATTGAATTAATTATGGCAATATATATATATTTAAATATTAATCGGGGAGTGAATGGTTAATGTTTAGGGAAATTTATTTACTAAGTGAATAGTAATAATTTAATTACGTCATTTCGAGTATTAACGACAAGGTATACACTTATCCCAGCCGGAAGTCGGTATAGACTAAATTGGGTGTGAGATAAGGATTTTTATAAATTAATTCGGACACCAATTCTGAGTGTGCGGTTGAGTCCGGATGGGTCGAGATAGTCAGAAAAGAGTACCCGGGGGTAGTAATTGGGTCTCGGGGTAATTTTGGGCATAGCCGGGCCCACACAGGGTGTTGGGCCACTTTAATTAAGCCCATTAGGCTAAAAACGGGATGGAGGGTTTTTAACCTAAGTGAGGGATTATGAAATCAACATCCAACACAATTCTAAACATAGGGTTTGAGAGGGGATTTGGGGAAAAACAAATCAAGAGCAAATTAGAGGTTTTTGGGCCAAATTAAGGGACATCAACAACGGATCAGACACTACAAACACTTAGAGGCAAGTGGTTAACTGTTGTGATTTCTAAAAGTTTGATAATCAATTCATATCATAGTGATGTGTGTATGAAAATTCGTTTTGGGCGTGTCACCAAAATTTAAATTGGGTTTTTGTAAATTTATACACTTTAATGAGATTAAAGGGAAGATTGATCGTGTTTATGATTCTAGAATGTAGAGGACTGAATCACATGTTAAAACCAGTAAGAGTAGATGGTTAATTGCTGTTAAAATAAACGAAATTCGGATTGGGGATTTGAAACCAGGATAATACCCAAATCGGGAAAAAGTAAGAAATCGTGAGATTTAATTTTAGTTTGATGTTCTATAAGGTACTTTGATCCTATTCTTATGTAGAAATAGGGTTGATTGGGCTTGGGTTAGTCCAGGGGAAAGAATGAAGGTTTAAGGTTTTCGTTAATGGTGAACTGCTTCTTGGAGAAGACGAAGTCAGGGACGATCGATCGATCGACCCAGGGGTTCGATCGATCGATCGACCCAGGGGTTCGATCGATCGATGATTCGGAATTTTGGGCAGTTCGCCCAATTTGTATATATGGGGAAAATTAATTAGAAGTTTAATTCCCAAACATTAATTAGTGATAAATAAATATGAAAAAAATATTCCTAGCAATTTTGAGATAGAGTATTTGGGAATAGGATGAATTTATGTGGGGCATTTAATGGATGAATTTGAGAGATTTCATTCCAAAATAGTGAGGTACGGATCAAGTGAGTGAATCCGGGTATATTGGTCATGCGACCCCAAGGTAGTGAATTAAGTTTGGAGATAAACTAAGTAATTTAGAGTCAGGATACAGACTCGAGAAATATTTAATTTCGGGCCAAGTGAATCGAGTCCGGGTATGTTAATAATTATAGGCAAATATAATTGGGAAAATTATAGGAATAAAGGTGTGACACATTGTAGGCGAAAATGTGGGTATTATATTATGAGATGTAAATTGGACCAAGTGAGCGAGTCCGGGTATGTTGGTTAAGTGACATCAAGGCATTAAATTAATTATTGAGTGAAAGTAATTAGTTTGGAGTCGGAACATTGACTCGGGAAATGTCGAGGTACGGGCCAAGTGAGAGAGTCCGAGGAAAATGGTTGGGTGACACCAAGTTATTAAATTAATAAATGAGGTAAATTAATTAAATAAAAGTCGGATTGTAGACTCGGGTAAGTATTAAATTAATGGGTGTAATAATTAATTTAATTAGAGTTGGACGATAGACTTGGGGAGATATTAAATTAATATGTGTGTTAGTTAATTTAATTAGAGTTGGGTGATAGACTCAGGGAGACGGTAAATTATTAAGTGAGAAAATTAATTACGTTGAGTCGAGCCATAGACTCAGGAAATTTCAGGCAGTATACGGGATATTTAGTACACGGTAAGGCCAAGGTTATAATATATATATACGGTGTAGTGATAGTATATATATATATACGTGTCTATTGTGCGTGACATTTAAATTTCAGGCAGTATACGGGATTTTGAGTACACGATAAAGCCGGTGTTTATATTATATATATATGGTGTAGTGATAGTATATATATACGTGTATATATTGTGTGTGACATTAAATATAAATGATTATATATTTATTCAAATTATATACTCTAATGCTATCAAGGGAGGTTGCGCGATGTGGGTGAATCCCCTAGCTTGAGGAGTAGGGTGAGTATATCCCCAGATCATAGCGTCCGGTACATGGGTGAGGAGATTATCTCACTTTCAGGAAGGAATATGACCGCCTCCAATTCGTTATGTAGTAGACTAGGTTGGTGAGCGAATCCAACTTGGAAAACTAGGTTTTGTGAGCACACCTAGTGAGATGGCATTTTAGAGTGAATCATCCGGCGAGGGTATACTCGGAAGGATGGATACACGTATGATATATGTGTGGATGTTAGTAAAGGTACGTATAATATGGTAGTAAATATTATATGTAGGTGATAATACCGTGTGTGATGTATTTACCTTATATAACTCGGGTTACGGTTATATGCTGTTAATTAATGAGAAATTAATTAAGTTATTCATTTGCTGGAATAATACAGTGTGTGATGTATTTACTTTATATAACTCGTGAGACGGTTATAGGCTATTATTTAAGAGGAATTAATTAAGTTAATTGTGAAATAACTTATAATTCAAGAATCATTATACTCGGGTTAGAGTAATATGGTAAGGGAAGGTTATACTAGGACTAGTTGGACGGGGTAGTGCAACTAGGTGGGGTTAAGGTAACCGGTAGGTGTGCACAATAGTGGAGGGGTGAGAATGTCCTCAAGGGAGTGCGACACTAACTTAAATATGAAGTGCATTCATGCATTTTAAATTACTGCAGTTAATTCACTTGCTAAATATTTTCAAAATGTTTTGGGTTCTAACCCTTGCTATAAAAAACTATTTTCAAAACCTTTTAGGTGTCCAGCCACAGGGACGCCATGATTGATATTCTATTCAAGGGACACGGAGCTGCGGCACATGTGGATGCTAGCAGGAGTTTGGATTAGACGCATCATTCATTCATTCCTAGAGTAGGAATCCTGTATCAGTCTCAGTTTTATTTAGGGCTTGTAGCCCAGACTTCTCGGTACAGTTTTCAGGTGTAATTCATTCAGGTGTTGAATATTTGTATTGGATTATTTATTTGGCAGCCGGTGATTTATTCGGCAAGTGGTGTAATTATTATTCTATTTACTTTCATTCAGTTGTGTGAATGGTTTATATTTTAATTCCGCATGTATTGTTTTGTTTAATTAAAAAGTTAAAATTGGCACCAGTTTTTGGAATACTAGGTGGTTAGTAAGTTTTAAAAAGTTTTCGACAGTGATGCTAAGAATGATCCAACTGGGATTCCTGTTTTAATTTGGTATAGGACTGATCACCCGGTATTTTATTAGGCGGGGTGTCACAGATGGTATCAGAGCATCAGGTTTTAGTGTCCTTAGGATCTGTGAGGCTTTTCACGTTTCGGCTTAGCAATCTTTGATATAGAGCCCTATCATAGGATTGTTGTATTCTCATACGTATGCGCATATACGTTCTTCTGCGAATTTATATTTGAAAGTGAACTCATATAATTCGATTCTCATTCCAGATGACACCCAGGAGAGGGAGAACAGCTAGGGCAGCAGGGGGAGGTGAGACGAGGGAGGCTCGTCAGGAGTAAGAATTACGACAGCAACTGCCAAAGATAATTTTGGCAGCACAGGTAACCAAACGAATGGCGCGGGCGATTGAAACAACGGTAGTTGCAAACGACAATGTACTTTATACGGGACCCGCCACAAGTGTTAGTGGCGTCGGATGTTCAGACTCACGCGGGGTCGTTGGGGTGCAAATAAGAAAGAGAAGTTATTTTTAGTGGGAACCCACCAGAGTTGCGAGGAGGTTCAGGTGTAGTACTAGTGTGTCAAGGAAGAGAGGTATCCAGCGTCACCTACGCATAGGAGATTGCGATGGGGTGCGAAAATAAATGCTAACCACTTTTAGTTAGTGGGAGCGGCGCTACAGTGATGGGGGTCGATCACCAGAGTTGAGGAAAAGGACGCACTAGCTACTGCAGAGTTTTGGGTGCGGTTCGACCGCAAGTATTTTTTCTTCAGCGGTCGAGACCGAAATGAGGAGAAAATTTTGTGAGGAGACTCAAAGGGAGACCGTTCAGTGACCGATTATGAGGAAGATTTCACTCGTTGGCAAATTTTGTACCGGATGAGGTAAGCGAGGAAAAGAGAAAGAAAGCAAAGTTTATGGATGGGTTAGTCTGGAGAATCAGACAACATTTAATTGATAATTCCACATTAGTAGGTTATACTGATGTCATTAACGCAACACTCCGGCACTGTTGGGAATATCGCTTCCACGCGAAAGGAAGCGGGAAGGGAGTAGGGATTAACCAGTCGGATGAGGCAGAAGGGAATAATACCAGTGGGGTATCCCAGCAGCAGACTGGGGGAGATCAGGGACAAGATTTCCGACAGGGAAATCATGCCAAACGATCTAGAACTGGAGGCTATTGGCGGGGTTGCCAGGAATTCCAACAAGGTTGGCATGGAAGGGATCAGTAGCAGGGTGAACATATTAAAAAGTGTTTCGTTTGTGGGAGAAGCGAGACACATGAAGAGATATTGCCTTAAGTGAGGCATGGGTCAACTACAGGATGAGGTCCTGGATGTACAGCCACTAAAGCAAGTCACGGGTGCAGTCGGGCAGGGAGAAGCTGCTCCGAAAATCGAGAACCAGCCGTTGCAGCTGGAGTATAGAAGTAATTATTTTACCCTAGGGGCATGGGGTATATTTTTGAGTGACAAAGAGGATGTCACAGTATAAGACTTATTTTTCACTAGAGTTCACAGGTGAGTCGAACTTAGTGGGTGTGTTGGCGGTAGCAGCCATAGCATGTGGGTAAACTTTCCATAGGGTAGCGGAGTTCCTTAGTGTTCTTCATGGGAGAGTGGAGGCGTACACTGAGTGATTGGTTGAATTATGCGAGGAATTACTACTTTCGAGAATTATGGGAGTAGGGTTGATAATACTTTTTAAACATCGGCTGGATAGCGATGGAATTTAACTATTGTGGATAGTGGAGTTAAATTTTGGTGTCCGTGACACCAGGGTATGGTTGGTACTAGGTATCACCGGAGAGGGCGTATAGCCTATATATATGAGGATATATATGTTGTATTGCGTGGTGCGATGGCACATAGTGAGGTTTTGTGTTCTCACATTTTATCCCGGTAAGTGGGGATGTTTACTGAAGTGAATCAAGGTAGTTAAATTGAATTTTCGAGCAAAGAGAGATAACTCGGGGTTCATTTTGCGCAAGGACTAGTTGTAGTAAGGGTGCGGTATTATGTTGTCTTTGGTAGCATAAGGGTAAGCGTATATTCTTTTGTGTTGAGAGATAAGTATTTATGGGGAGATAGTTGGATGTAGCATGGGTTGAGTACCCGGGCAATAATTATATATATATATATATATATATATATATGTGTGTGATATGACTACGGGTTCGAAGTTATATTACGGGTTACGACTAGCATAGTTGGGTAACTTTCGTGTGGTAGGGCACGGGGATAGGGTGTATGGGCACCCGGGTTAATTAAGGCAAAAAAAAATTTTGTGTGGTTAAGCACGGGAATAGGGTGTATGGGCGCCCTGGTTAATTGTAAATGCATACTTGTGCAACGTGGTTAGAAACAAATGGGATAGATATAGCGGGCTTGGAGGCACATGACTAGTGAGAAAGATGTGAATATCGGAACACTAGGTTTATCTTAATTTCGAGGGCGAAATTCCTTTATAAGGGGGGAAGTATGTAACACCCCGTATTTTTGTACAGTTAATATTTAATTAATTCGGGAATATTAAATTACTTATGTATTGTAATTTTAATTGAATTAATTATGGCAATATATATATTTAAATATTAATTGGGGAGTGAATGGTTAATGTTTAGGGAAATTTATTTACTAAGTGAATAGTAATAATTTAATTACGCAATTTCGAGTATTAATGACAAGGTATACATTTATCCCAACCGGAAGTCGGTATAGACTAAATTGGGTGTGAGATAAGGATTTTTATAAATTAATTCGGACGCTAATTCTGAGAGCGCGGTTGAGTCCGGATGGGTCGATATAGTCAGAAAAGAGTACCCGGGGGTAGTAATTGGGTCTCGGGGTAATTTTGGGCATAGCCGGGCCACACGGGGTGAGTTGGGCCACTTTAATTAAGCCCATTAGGCTAAAAACGGGATGGAGGGTTTTTAACCTAAGTGAGGGATTAGGAAATCAGCAGCCAACACAATTCTAAACCTAGGGTTTCAGAGGGGATTTGGGGAAAAACAAATCAAGAGCAAATTGGAGGTTTTTGGGCCAAATTAAGGGACATCAACAACGGATCGGACACTACAAACACTTAGAGGCAAGTGGTTAACTGTTGTGATTTCTAAAAGTTTGATAATCAATTCATATCATAGTGATGTGTGTATGAAAATTCGTTTTGGGCGTGTCACCAAAATTTAAATTAGGTTTTTGTAAATTTATACACTTTAATGAGATTAAGGGGAAGATTGACCGTGTTTATGATTCTAGAATGTAGAGGACTGAATCAGATGTTAAAACCAGTAAGAGTAGATGGTTAATTTCTGTTAAAATAAACGAAATTTGGATTGGGGATTTGAAACCCGGATAATACCAAAATCGGGAAAAAGTAAGAAATTGTGAGATTTAATTTCAGTTTGATGTTCTATAAGGTACTTTGATCCTATTCTTATGTAGAAATAGGGTTGATTGGGCTTGGGTTAGTCCAGGGGAAAGAATGAAGGTTTAAGGTTTTCGTTAATGGTGAACTGCTTCTTGGAGAAGACGAAGTCAGGGACGATCGATCGATCGACCGATCGACTCAGGGGTTCGATCGATCGATGATTCGGAATTTTGGGCAGTTCGCCCAGTTTGTATATATGGGGAAAATTAATTAGAAGTTTAATTCCCAAACATTAATTAGTGATAAATAAATATGAAACAAATATTCCTAGCAATTTTGAGAGAGAGTAATTGGGACTAGGATGAATTTATGTGGGGCATTTAATGGATGAATTTGAGATATTTCATTCCAAAATAGTGAGGTACGGATCAAGTGAGTGAATTCGGGTATATTGGTCATGCGACCCCAAGGTAGTGAATTAAGTTTGGAGATAAACTAAGTAATTTATAGTCGGGATACAAACTCGAGAAATATTTAATTTCGGGCCAAGTGAATCGAGTCCGGGTATGTTAATAATTATAGGCAAATATAATTGGGAAAATTATAAGAATAAAGGTGTGACACATTGTAGGCGAAAATGTTGGTATTATATTATGAGATGTAAATTGGACCAAGTGAGCGAGTCCGGGTATGTTGGTTAAGTGACATCAAGGCATTAAATTAATTATTGAGTGAAAGTAATTAGTTTGGAGTCGGAACATTGACTCGGGAAATGTCGAGGTACGGGCCAAGTGAGAGAGTCCGAGGAAAATGGTTGGGTGACACCAAGTTATTAAATTAATAAATGAGGTAAATTAATTAAATAAAAGTCGGATTGTAGACTCAGGTAAGTATTAAATTAATGGGTGTAATAATTAATTTAATTAGAGTTGGACGACAGACTTGGGGAGATATTAAATTAATATGTGTGTTAGTTAATTTAATTAGAGTTGGGTGATAGACTCGGGGAGACGGTAAATTATTAAGTGAGAAAATTAATTACGTTGAGTCGAGCCACAGACTCAGGAAATTTCAGGCAGTATACGGGATATATATATATATATATATATATATATATACGTGTCTATTGTGCGTGACATTTAAATTTCAGGTAGTATACGGGATTTTGAGTACACGGTAAAGCCGGAGTTTATATTATATATATACGGTGTAGTGATAGTATATATATACGTGTATATATTGTGTGTGACATTAAATATCAATGATTAGATATTTATTCAAATTATATACTCTAATGCTATCAAGGGAGGTTGCGCGATGTGGGTGAATCCCCTAGCTTGAGGAGTAGGGTGAGTATATCCCCAGGTCATAGCGTCCGGTACATGGGTGAGGAGATTATCTCACTTTCAGGAAGGAATATGACCGCCTCCAATTCGTTATGTAGTAGACTAGGTTGGTGAGCGAATCCAACTTGGAAAACTAGGTTTTGTGAGCACACCTAGTGCGATGGCATTTTAGAGTGAATCATGCGATGAAGGTATACTCGGAAGGATGGATACACGTATGATACATGTGTGGATGTTAGTAAAGATACGTATAATATGGTAGTAAATATTATATGTAGGTGATAATACAGTGTGTGATGTATTTACCTTATATAACTCGGGTTACGGTTATATGCTGTTTATTAATGAGAAATTAATTAAGTTATTCATTTGCTGGAATAATATAGTGTGTGATGTATTTACTTTATATAACTTGTGAGAAGGTTATAGTCTATTATTTAAGAGGAATTAATTAAGTTAATTGTGAAATAACTTATAATTCAAGAATCATTATACTCGGGTTAGAGTAATATGGTAAGGGAAGGTTATACTAGGACTAGTTGGACGGGGTAGTACAACTAGGTGGGGTTAAGGTAACCGGTAGGTGTGCACAATAGTGGAGGGGTGAGAATGTCCTCAAGGGAGTGCGACACTAACTTAAATATGAAGCGCATTCATGCATTTTAAATTACTGCAATTAATTCACTTGCTAAATATTTTCAAAATGTTTTGGGTTCTAACCCTTGCTATAAAAACTATTTTCAAAACTTTTTAGGTGTCCAGCCACAGGGACGCCAGGATTGATATTATATTCCAGGGACACAGAGCTGCGGGACGTGTGGATGCTAGCAGGAGTTTGGATTAGACGCATCATTCATTCATTCCTAGAGTAGGAATCCTGTATCAGTCTCAGTTTTATTTAGGGCTTGTAACCCAGACATCTCGGTACAGTTTTTAGGTGTAATTCATTCAGGTGTTGAATATTTGTATTGGATTATTTATTTGGCGGCCGGTGATTTATTCGGCAAGTGGTGTAATTATTATTCTATTTACTTTCATTCAGTTGTGTGAATGGTTTATATTTTAATTCCGCATGTATTGTTTTGTTTAATTAAAAAGTTAAAATTGGCACCAGTTTTTGGAATACTATGTGGTTAGTAAGATTTAAAAAGTTTTCGACAGTGATGCTAAGAATGATCCAACTGGGATTCCTGTTTTAATTTGGTATAGGACTGATCACCCGGTATTTTATTAGGCGGGGTGTCACAATATATATATATATATATATATATATTCTTTTGAAAATGCATTGCGAAAACCTTACTTGTCCATATTTATTTTCTTTAATCTTGTAAAAGACTTCCTTTGTTCATACTTAGCATTTTCTCACTTTATTCAACCTACCCGATTCAACACTTGAAGCCATTACGTTTACTTTATCAAACCACATTCCTTTACCGAAAGTATCCTTTTTTACATTTAAATGCGCTTTATTGTTTTCATTGAAGGTCATCATTTCAGCACACTTATTCACCGTGTTAGAAAATACTTATTCATCATGTGAAAGCCACTTTCAATACATTCTTGTGTAAATTATGGGTTTAACCACTTAGTTTGCTTAAGCACCCATCTACCCACTTTCTTTACCCTTTTATCTTATCTTATGGACATTAATAAATTTACGCATTTACTTGTTCATTTCACCTTTAACGAAACATTTATTGCATTCATTCAAGATAGGTTGTATTGACACATTTTACCACACAACCCATTTCTTCACATGTTCCATATTTTATTTATCTTTTATTGGAATCTTCCAATACCACATACTTCCATGGGCTCCACACCGTCGACTATATGCACCATATGCTATGTCCAGTGTTTTAGGGCTTTTCATCCAAGGGCTCTGTCCCTTCTTACTTTATCCCGGTGTCATCCGAGTCCCCTTTATGTGCTTTAACATTTTACAAATGTTCATATTATTCCACTTTTCCTTTTTACCCGGCCGAAGCCAAAACCTGGGACTTTACCGCCACAACTTGTGTTACACTTTAAAAATTTACCATTTTATATCCTTTACACTTTAACCTTGATTTTTATTCCAAAAAAATCATATTCGTTTATGACAACTTTGTGAACACTCTTTTACTACATTTTTATTTCATATTTTACCCATTTTTTTTCAAAATTACCTTTTACTCCATTTTTACAAGTGTTAATTTTCCTAAGGACACTATTGGGTTATTCATACTAACTTCTTAAGTGTTTTGACTTTTTGGCCCCTTTTTACACTTGGAGTAATGTTCTACAAAATTGAAAACACTTTTACCCTTTAATCCTTTTTTAATTCTATAAGTGTTAATCCTTTACGATATTACTAAGTTACACACTAAGTTTTCTATATTTACCCATTAATACTTAATGAATACTTTCATCAACATTTTCCCCAAAACAACATTCTTTACTTCACTATTCAAGATATCCATTTAAATTTATGACTACTTTTATAAGAAAATACCATTTATTTTTATCAACATGTGTAATCGTACAATCTCATGTTCATCACATCTTTTAGTCCCAATTTCACTCAATTTGAAGACTAATTTCTAACGTTTTTTATGTCTAAACTCAACAAAACCTTCTCAAAACTTATTTATATGTTTAATATCAAAATACTACAAGTTTATATGCATGAGAAGATGAATTTTAAAATAAAAAATGATACTACATGGTTTAAACATATTTTCCATTCTAGAATTTCACAACACTTATAAAATTACATAAGAGACACTTAATTTCTTCAAACTCATAATGTCTATTTTTCATAAAATCTCCACTTTTTCAAGAAACTTTAAAACATTATTTCAGCAGTGTTTACCAATATAAACCATAATTTCCAAACATTTTATTTCATAAAATGTTTAACATCAATCTTTCTAGAAAATATACCATTTTTATGAAATACTAACTTTTTGTAATTTCAAAACCTTGAAATTTTTATTCATTTTTTATTTTTCAGTAAAATAACATTTTCCCAACATTTTTATTCCATAAAAATGTTTATTATCTTCTACACATTATTTACGCCGTTTAACTAAATACACCCTACTTAAATAGTCTAACTACAAGACTACAAATGCAAAATAACATCTTACACTATGAGTAAGGTTTCCCCACCTCTAATATCTCTAATGGTGGTAGAAATATTAGTGTATGAGGAGCAACCCCGACCTCCAAAGGAGGCCTAAGGGGGTTACTAAATGCATCCTTCAAAAGCTCCAAAATCCTCTTCTTCCAAGCTTCCAAGCAAGAACCCCTTCAAAACCCAGTTCATCTTCTCCAAGAAATCCCCTAAATACTCCTCCAAAATTCGTTGCCCTTCCTCAATAATTTAGGAAATGGGTATTGTGGGTTGGGACAAGGTGGAATACTACATAAAATGGTGGTGGAATGGGGTGGGATAGTAGAGGAGTGGTGGTAGAATCTCTCCCATGGAGGAAGACCACCCTCCCCCTCTATCTCTCTTCTTGCAATCTCCCATAAAAAAATAACCCAAATATACCCAAACATACCCTTATAAAACCTTATCCAAAGCCTAAATTCCCGTTTTTCTCAATCTGGGCTCGACAACACACAAAATCAACGCTCCAAATTGTGATAACGCACAAGGACAATCATATTTAAAAACTCGACTAACGTCATTCGAACCACTTGCTCTATGTCGTTTGAACGACTTAATCGATTCCGTTCGAACTATGGATCGCGTGAATTGTTACTGTAAATCAGTAGTACGTCGTTAGAAATCTTCTAACTTGTGATCTATCTCGTAACCTTTACACTGTCGTTCGAACGATAGCCCCATATCGTTTGAACGCCCCTATTTCTTTTTCTTTTTCTTTTTCTCCAATTTTCTTCCATATTCTTATATAATTATAATAAATCCCCCCTCATATATAATCCATATATAATTTAATTAATTCACTGGGGCAGGATATTACATGAAAATAGTAGAGGAGCCTTTGTTTTCTTCCTCCTATGGTGGTTCTTCCTCTCTCCCAAGGTGTGTGGCCTCCAAAAGTTGTGTTGGGTGATTATGGAACCCTAGGGCTGATCTAACCTCTTTTAAATATTATTTTAACTGGGTTAAATTCGGAGTTCCCCTATGGGCCAGGATTAAGGCCCCTAAAAAGTTGTTTATCCATGACCGGTTTGACTCGAAACTCCACCCAAGGTCCTACCCAACCCATAGGTCTAATTTTAAACACTTAAAATGCATAATTAAGTCATATAATCACAAAAAAGTCTATAAATATTTTATACATGTATTTTTATGTTCCATCATTATCATATATGCATATCTTCAATACGGCTTATATCTTCAATACGGCTTATATAAATTAGCGAGTCATAAATTTATTCACGACTATCTCC
Organism: Sambucus nigra; assembly: GCA_949130495.1. Classification (NCBI taxonomy): domain Eukaryota; kingdom Viridiplantae; phylum Streptophyta; class Magnoliopsida; order Dipsacales; family Adoxaceae; genus Sambucus; species Sambucus nigra. The sequence goes on along the minus strand of OX422210.1, from coordinate 652,601,058 downwards.
ATTATTCGCAATATACTGACATACCATAAAATCATAACACTTGTATCACATTTACAAATTTTCAAATTTAAATTAAATACTCCCGTATAATTAAACATACTCGTTTAATCATTACGACAAATTAAAGATAAATACCATTATTTCATCCGAATAATAATTCCCACGATTTCAATTAAATTAATATAACCTCAATCTAATACTCATAAAAATACGGGGTATTACATTCTCTCCCCCTAATAACGGAATTCCATCCTCAAAATTCGCTAAGGAAAGAAGTCACATTTTAATCTCCACCATTATATTAAGTTTATACTCAATCAACCCATACTCATATCCCATGAGATGAATGAAAGGCTCATCCCTGCCTGCCATAACGCTACTAGGGCACCCATATGTTCCACATTATATGTACACACACACACGTATAATTAATAATTATAAATGATACATATACATCCAATCTGCAACATTCACACCAAGCATCTCTGCACAATGAGTCAATACTATTATAATTCGCACTCTTATCCCACGAGATTAAAAGGAAAGGCTCACATATGCCTATAATAGTGTACTGTCACCAGGACACCCACACATCACAGTTACAAGAATCTATACACAATTACCAAACATTAATTGCACACCCATATCCATAAACTAACTATACATACCATGTATACGTATGAGGTATAAGTATATCTGAATACTTATACCCTCATTACATACGCACAACTTATTAAACATAATGTCTCAAGGCCAATGGTCCCTCAATTCCTGGCATTTGCTAAGTGTCGTGTGTGTGACGTCTCTCAAGAGAAATCCAAACAAGGAACCCTCCCGATACACTACTACATAGATTCTTCGATCACTGAGGCCCATTTAGCCTAAAACCAAACATGAACCAATACCCTAATCATATAATTCCAAAATTTTCCAATTTCTTAACAAACCATGTATCCTTCACAAGAGTTATACCAAACTCTTTTAGAGTCAACCGACCCTACCATGCCCAACACTTCAATCACCATGACCTAGGTAGGACATTCTCTATTCGTATTTAATCTTTAGAGCACTTAGTCATTTCTAAGTCCCCAAAGGCATACCCAGTCTAATCAGATCTACCATCACCACTTCAATAACAATGTCACAATACAAACATTAAACATGATCATATACAATCTCAATAATTGAAGCCATCACTAGCCTTACTTTTACTTTGTTGATTATACTTGCTAAGGCAACACTTTATCAAATCATACTATTACGTTACCCCGTAAATGCTTTCCTCGCATAAAATACCCTTGATCCAACATGAGTGTAACTCGATTTATCCCATGAATTTCGAGTTTTTTCACACGTAATTATCTCCTTGACTTATTCAAATTTCTAAATTAAACCCACATGTTGCTTCCCCAAGCATACCCAATTTTTTTAAAAGTCCTTGCATGACCTAAGTTCCCATCAAAATCCATTGCATCAAAACTAAGCTCACCCATAATAATTACTCACAATAACCCTCACGACTACGGTGAAGACCAATTTTTAACCAATATTGTCTTCTAGAAATGATCATAATTCATTTCGGTCCCCAAAAAATTAGCATATCACAAGTAACTATAAATCCATTCCAAAGAAAAATATCATACTATGGCATAGCTAACTAATAGGCCTAAGCTAAACATAAGCCTTACAATATACATTTCTATACATCAACACACAAAAGTAACAATGTCCTCTCTCACCCACGGTGGACCACTATCCCAAATACGAAGTCCATATGTAACAATCCTCTCTTTTGGTAGCCTATTTTATATTTAATTACTATGTGTATTAATTAATTATAAAATGATGGATGTTGAGTAAATATTAATTTAATATGAAAAAGGTTAATATTTACTGAAATGTTGTGTGATTACCTGATGAGTAGGTAAAAATATCCATGTGGTGATTTATGGTGTCATAAGATATAAAATGACATTTTGGTTTAATGAGAAACCGAAATTATGATGATTTATAAAATTTCCAAATGATAATTTGGAGGGTGTGGTTAGTCCCGGTGGGTGTGAGACAGTCAAAATAAGTGCCATATCACATTTTGGTATTTCGGGCACTTTTGACTGGTTATAGTTTAAATGTGTAGTTGCGATTTATTATATCGCGTATTAGACATTTAAGTGGACTCTTTAGACTTAAGCCCCGTTTTATTTTCCCCAACCCCATTTCTACTCTTCCATTTTTTTTCTTTCAAATTGAGCCCTAGAGAGAAAGAAGAGAGCTTTGGAGAAAGAGAGAAATTTGGAGATTTGAGCTTGGATTGTTGCCTCCACCAAATCAAATCTGAATTTGTAAGATCAAGGCAAGTAACTTACTTGCTATAATATGATTTAAGTGGATTAATTAGCATGATTAGTTGTGGATTGTTATGATTTAGTTTAGTTAGGGTTTTGTTAAATTATTTGGGTATTAACCCTTAGAAATTGATTTGGATGATAAATGTTGTTGATGATGGTAGTTATATATGTTTATGATGTATAAGTTGAAGTAATTGAGGTTGGGTTGGGTGGATTTGTATAGGAAGGAAATTTGGAGTTTAAAACTCCATAGCCAAAATTTGGCAAATCTGCAGAATCGAATCGATTCGGCCTGGACGAATCGATTCGACCTGGGACAGTTTTCAGCTCTGGGTGATCCGAATCGATTCGGATAGTTCGAATCGATTCGGCAGTTATGCAGAATCCCCATTTTCCTGGCCGAATCGATTCGGAAACCCTGAATTTTTTTCTTTTGTTTTCTTTTCAAATTTTGAGCTTTTTCCTCAGGATTAGGATCTAGGAACCTTCTTGCATGAAGTAAACCTAGAGTCCTAGAATATTAGTTGAGTTTGGTCGCTACCCTAGACGAGAAATGGGTTCATCTGGGGTTTATTTCGGGGAGGTTTAAAGTAATGTTAAGACATTACTTCTTTTATTAAAATTTTTAGAAGTTAGGAAGTTAAATGCCCTAACTTGGAGACTTAGGGGATTATCAAAGTTATATGAACTTTGGGGATTTATAGGATCATAATGATCATTTGGAGATTTAGTTGGGACTTGAAATTGAGGAATATTAATGATAATATTCGATGGGAATTAGGTTCGCATAAAATGAACCCAAATGATTTAAAGATGATAGGTTCCACTAAAATAAACCCAAGCTATGTTAATGATGATTGGTTCAAATAAAATGAACCCGGTTGCATAATTATGATAGGTTCGAATAAAAAGAACCAAACACATGGATATTGGAAATGGAATTTGTAATGGTAAATTGAAATGAAAATGTGATATAATATGGTAAATGCTAATTTACTTAAACACACCTCTCTAAATGACATCATAAGGGAAGTTCGCGCGCTTGGTGATGCCCCCTGGCTAGTGAATGCAGGGTGGATATAGTCCTAGGACATATGCAGGGTTTTGTATATTTTTTGCGCTGGTTAGGAAATTCCGAGTGTGGTCCTGACTTTCCCGCAGGCATATGGCCGCTTCCCGACGTTGCGTTATGATCCCAGGTTGTCTTGTATAGATAGGCCCTGGAAGATGATGGTCATTTAGGGGCGGGTCCAGTGGGAAAACTCGGAGGGGCGGTCTTAGAATCGTTATATGTATATGAATATAACTTTTCTACATCAAGTGGGACTTGATGGTTATATGCCATAAAGAGCATCGATACGTGCCATAAAGAGCACGGGAATGAGATTAATGAGATATGTGCCATAAAGAGCACTTGATATTAATGATATTCCTATTAAGGAATGGAAAGATGAAATGGTAAGATAATTAACTATGGAAGTTAATAAATGGTTTTATTCCTATTAAGGAATACAAAGATAATGGAAATTGGATAAATGAGGAAAGGTTTTTAAATTTAAGTTATTTTCTTTTCTTCCTTTTATATAAATGACATTTCATTTCATCATTTAGTTAAATTTTCTTAAATTGTAATTTGAACTTAACATGCTAGATAACATGCCATATTATCATCCTTATCATTCATGCTTAATTGTTCATTTCTATCATGCTTTTTATTCTTCTGGTGATCATATAGAACCCGGCCCTGACCGGTTTACTTTCCTTGTTGTATATATGATTGTATCCGCTCAGGTGCTCCCCCGCAAGGACGCCTGTATTGACATTTCCATTCCTTTGCTTTCGACGAGCTGTAGGATTTTGCGGGTTATTACAGGTCATTGTATTAGACGCTTTCATCCTTGTGTTCTAGATATGATCGGGTCTTACACTCGGGCGTGTGGCCCAAACCTTTATATTTGATTAATGAATGTAGTATGTAAGATATTTAAATTGTTGTACTTAGTTGTTTGTTGCTGTGGATCGACAGCCTATTCGGTCCTTTTGTGTACATACGTCTTAGTTGTATTATATATACATTGGAGGAATTTCACTTGCTTATCAGATTGGGTTGTTTAAATTTAATTTTCTTAACTGCATTTTTTAAAAACTTTACACTTTTGGCAACCCGTTTTCTGATTTTTGGGTGGTTTTCCCTTGTACTCAGTTTAGTTTTGTGATGCTGAGGATGATATCCATCCATGATTCCTGTTACATTTGGGTATCGGGCTGGCCACCCCTTATCTCGGATCGCGGGTTGTCACACTTAACACTAAATCCCAATATTAAACAAAAACACATCCTATATACTCTAAAGTAGGGACAAATTATCCTTTACCATCGATAATATTATCTGTTCCTTTCTCCGTAGTAAATTAATCTGCAACCCGATGCCCTCACGTTATGGGTCCTGACCTTGTCGGCCTTACTTGTTCCAACCATTGAAACTCATATATCATTTACATAGACTACTCATTTGGGACCCTAATACTATCGAGTCCTTTAAAAAATTCTATCATTAATCTTGCTATGATGGTGTGTCATCGTAAAAGCTAAATCTCTTTCCCGCCTCGTTCTTCATTTTTGAATTCAAAAATGTGTGAGAAAATATCCCTTCAAACTTCACCCAAAACTAATCATTAATCAATTAGTCCTTCTCTTCTGGCATAGTGACGGACCTCTGATATCATAACATTGCTCCAACTTAGTTCAAATAAACTAACCTCTTCTTGTGCACTATCGTTTATTATTACATCCTCAATTTCTCTAAATATTTTCCTTTCATTTACTAGGTACAAAATAGCCCGAAGTTCCTGCAATTCTAGTGAGTGACCCACACGAAGGTCTTTATGGCTCTCTCCAAAACTAATCCCTTGCCCAAATGGGTAGTAATGACTCACAAAGAACACAATGATTCCTAATCATAGGGCTCTACATCAAAGGGCGTAGCACAAAACATAATGAGCTCAAACACATAAACTAAGGACACTAGAACCGTGATCTAATACAATTGTAACAACCCTCATTTTCACACGTAAAGGTTGGTCAGACACGATAAGCCGAAGATGGGGCTTATCAATAATTTATACCATTATCAGGACTGAGAAATGGAAATACCCTTTGTTCTTTACCAGAATTCACAATAAATAAAAACATTTGAACCAAAATTGAATTAATACGAATGCAAAACTAAATCATCATACAACGTCCATAATATAAAGATAAGAACAAATTGATATAAATAAACTCCCGGGATTATGCCCATATAATTTCTATATGCAATAGAATAACTAAATGAAGAAGTACAACCTATACTAGAATCAATGAAACATAATCTGCTACATCCAAAGTAAATGAAAATCTGATCCATCGTCAGTCCTGCTATCCCTATTTATGAGAAAACCTGTGGGGATTTTTTTTATAATTTTGGGTCGGAGCCCTAAAGTTGTAAGGATTCTTCACCAATAAATATGAAAAATGTAACTAACTCATACTTCATGTCTCTCCATCGACACTCACATATATCGAGTATCTCACCTCTCATCTAGAGGCAGTCTTACTCGTAACCTCAAACAAATACCATTTATGAATTTCATTGTCTAATCTGACATGTAATGATAAAGCAATATAACTATGCGTCAACTAAAAGTGAGTGTTTACACCTAACACCCAAGTCCCTGGATTTACTTCATAATGTTGCCCACTAAATTCCATATAAACATAGTGCATAGTTTTACATCATATAATGTTCCTTAACCTTAGTCTACCCCATCAGACTATTTTATTTATAATTCACACCAATTATTGTCTACATTATTATACTATAAGTTTCATTCTGTTTGATTACCGTCTACATTCTTAGACTACCAAATTATTATTCTCATTAATAATTGTCTACTGAATTAGACCATTATAACTTATTTTCATTACCAATTATCCACATGGCTATGTTAATCCAACTTTGTAATCATTAAGTATTGTCTATATCCATAGACTGCGAGAGGCATTCTCATATAAGGCACACCACAATGTATATATTGAGAAATATAATATGTCCACATATATATGTATGACAAATGAAAACATCTATCTTCGGCATCTTTTTTGTGCTCTATCGGTAATACTCAGAGGAGTCCCTCATCCAAAATGGGTAACAACATAACATAAGAAAATGGAGCGGTACCTACGCAGTACACGAGTTCACGGCCTATACCCAACGGTGATAAAGGATCCCAGCATCTACACCTACCTCTCGTAAGTGGGGCTGCTACGTAGTACATATAATATGACCTAACACCTCGTATTAAGTCGCTATCCTATAACTAACTATACCCCAATTAAGTTTTAAGTCTGGTATTTTGCCTCCTAGGATTAATAATCACAACTACGTAAGCATTTATTTGTCCATAATATATAGTTATAGTTATCCCCAGACTAACCTTCCCAAAACGTTTAATGATTTCAAAATATTACCCTCTTAGCTTATAATTAAATCCTTCTAGATTATTAATAATTATTCACTTCTTGTTATCTTTATAATAAGGTTTATATGTACATATATGAGGGATTTACTAATTAAGATGTTAACCATTATGATTTAGCCTACTAGGCTTAGGATACTTTCTACTTAGCATCCTTATACGGTAATAATCTGAGGGAGCCATCCTTATACGGTAATAATCTGAGGGAGCTAACCATTAATTATATTCTCAAGTATTCGATGTATTTCTAATAAGTAATTCTTTTATTTAAACTTATCCCGTTTTAAATCATAAAACTTTCATCGAATCCTTTAGGGTCTTATCATTTATGTGCAACTACCAAAATTCCCCAATCATCTAGGTACATCCCGATCTTTTAATATATTTATCTCATATAGCTTTATTCAAGAATTCCACGTAAATCATCTTGTTCATATAGTTAACTTGTACTAACAGTCATCATCATATCACGAACCCATCCCGATTTAACTGCATATATAAGTTCATAACAATTTCATTAATATCTTATAATAAGTCTCTATCCCTCAATTGAAGAAAAATGGTCTCTTACTCCCTTTCATAGAAAAATCATAACTAATTAAAAATAATCAGAAAAATAGGAGGTCGACGCCCACGCGATCGTAACAAAAAGATATACAAGAAGGTGTACCGTATCATTCGGTAGGCAGGCCGAATAGATTCGGTTCTCCCAGTAAGCCGAGAACAGGTTTTCTTCCAAGACAGGATTTGGCAATCAATTCTAAATATATCAAACTTTGTTGTACTGATTTAACAAACTAATTAATGATATGGTATTGAGGTCTAACATGTAAAGGAAACATTTTAAACAAGACTTCTCATCTCAATCATCCTCAAACATCAACAATTAAATCAAAGATTTACGAGAACCTTAGAGTACGTAAGTCTCATCTCATCTTCAATCTCAATAACATAATTCCATATTGTAAAAGAGTCTACAATGGATTTTGAAATTAAACATTCTGCATTTAGATTTTTGCATGAAGAAATATGGATATAAGATTATAATACGTGAATATCATCAAAGTTCTATAAAAAATCATGAACCCTAGACATGGTTACATTACATCAAGATTTAAATCCTATTCTAAACATGGATTCAACATTAATACAAGAATAGAACATTTTGTATAATAATGAAAAGAGAGTCTTTGCCTGAAAATAGTAGAGGAGCCTTTATTTTCTTCCTCTTAGGGTGGTTCTTCCTCTCTCCCATGGTGTGTGGCCTCCAAAAGAGATGTGGGGTGATTATGGAACCCTAGGGATGATCTAGCCTCTTTCAATTATCATTTAATTAGGTTAAATTCGGATTTCCCCAATGGGCCAAGACTAAGGCCCCTAAAAAGGTCCCTATCCATGCCTGGTTTGACCCGAAACTCTACCTAAGGTCCTACCCAACCCATTGGTCCAATTCTAAACATTTAAAATGCATAATTAAGTCTTCTAATCACATAAAAATCTATAAATACTACATTTAATTGTATGTTCCATCATTATCATATACGTGTATCCTCAATACGGCTTAAATAAATTAGTGTGTCATCAATTTATTTGCGACTATTTCCATTATTCGCAATATACCGTCATACCATAAAACTTAACACTTGTATCACGTTTATGAAGTGTCATATTTAAATTAAATAATCACGTATAATTAAACATACTCGTTGAATCATGCCAAATTAAAGATAAATACCATTATTTCATCCAAATAATAATTCCCACAAATTCAATTAAATCTATATAACTTCAATATAATACTCATAAAAATGCGGGGTATTACAAGCAAACAAACGCATGTGAAATGCCTCATGCATTTTAGTATTTTTATAAAACTTAATATAAAACATACTAAAATGCAAGACATGTGTATATCATTGCAAAACTCTAATAATGGTTATATAAAACGTTATACATATTAATGTTTTATTTATATAAAATTTTATATAAAAAACTCAGTTCAGAAAAACTAATCTACCAAGGATTACATATATTATATACAAACTCAATTCATCTATCAAGGATAACCGTGGTTATATTCAACTCCAGTTCAAAAAGCCTTATCTACCAAGGATAATATACATCTTATTATATAAAAGCGGTTATATACATAACATAATAGTAAGTCTTATACATATGAGGCACTTACCGCATTGAGAAATGGGATAAACCCAAATGAAACTTCCCTCTACACATTCAAACAGATTGTTATAGTAAGCACAATGAAGAGTTATGGAAAAAATTGGTGGAAATGGAAGGTTGAGAAGGAAAGGGAGTAAGGAGTGTGGAGAGGCATATAAGATTGAAAACGAGACGTGTAGGCTATTAAGAAGTAAAAAGAAACATGAGGGAAGTTAACAAATATCCAGTGAGAGATTGTAGTGGTATTTGATTTCATGAGTTTGAAAAAGATATGCGTAGAGGGAAGTTAATTTAGCATATGTGAAGTTCTTATTTTGCACATGTGTATTTATTTGATTTAAAGATAAAAAAATTGAAAATTTAGGATCAATTGTTGGGTGGATGAGGAGGCAAAGAACTACATAGATATATATAATAAGCTTCTTTAAAAAAATTCCTAATTTGATAATATAATATTAAATTTAACTCTGTTTATGAAACAATTAGACTTGAAAGGAATGAAAAATATTACCTTGTTTGGTTTAAGATAAGAGGTGGAAGGAAGGAAAAGTAGACCGATTCATTTCACTTCCTAACCATCAAATTATCCCTCAAAAAATAAGAGAAAATTTAAAAAGGAAAGGAAAAATGAGAGCATTTATTACTCATATAGAGGTAAATTATTGTTATACCATTTTTATAACTATTCAATTTAATTTAAAACTTTAAATATAGATCTAAAATTAATAAAACATGTAAAAATTTTCATTTTCTTCCTACCAAACATAAGAAAATAAAGATTGTTACTTTCCCTCATATTTTCCTTCTTTCATTTCAAAAAAAGAGTTTTCTTCCCTAGTGGATAGAAAATCGACATCTTCTCAGTTTCTTTCATTCCACTTTTCCTTCCTTTCTACCAAACAGATCCTTAGACATCACACAAAAAACACAAACATTACACTTTTGCACAAATTCCCATCCCTAATGAATGAATCTTTAGCCTACCCGAATGCATCAAACATTAAACCCAAAATATCACCTCATGTGCAAATCAGAACTAAGGATACCAAAAGCATTAATATCCATATTCTCACACATAATACAAAATTGGGTATAAAAAATAATAAACTCATTATGAGAACATTGTGACACCCCATTTATTCTAATAATGGGTGATCAATCATCTACTAAAATAAAACAAGAATCTCAGGTCGGTTCATTCTTAGCATCACCGTCGAAAACCAAATTTAATTACTAATAGCCGATTAAGCCCGGTGTCAAATTTTAAAAACTTAATATCCTACTTAATTGAACCTTATTCACCATAATGAAATAATAACGAGTGTTGATGACATAAATAAATAAAGTAATCGAATAACTCGCGATAAAATCCACATACAACCATTCGATTGAATAATGAATAAAAATAACAAAGTCTCAAAGTCAAAAATGTCTGATTATGGGCAGCATACCTTAAGTTAAATACTTGAGTAGCACCCTAGCTAGATAGAATGGATAGAAGCGTCTATGCGAATTCTGCAAACATCCACAGCTGCAGCAACATCGTTTGGCTGGAAGACCATGCTAACCCCGGCGTCCCTGCTGTTGAGCACCTAAAAGTTTTTGAAAATATTTTTGATACAGGTCAGCGCTCAAAACCATTTTAGTAATATTTGCAAGTATTTAAAATGCAATGATGAGCATGCAGTTGAATTATTCATCTGGTGTCGCACTCACATGAAATTATCCTCGTCCCTCATTTATAGTCCACACCAAACGCATGAATTTTATTTTCCTAGTTATGCTACCCCGCCTAACTAGTCTAGTCAAATATAGCACTGTCTAATGCGCTAAAGTTCTGGTCCAATTGTGCTACACGTATTTTACTTTACTTAAACTCTTAGCTATCACATAAGGTATATTATCATAATTCTCACTTATATTCGGACCGTTATATAATCATATAAATATACACTTATTATAATTTAACGTTCACACATTCATTAATGTTCACATATACATATAACACTCTTTTAGACGTATATACATGTCATCCTCGAGCTGTCCTCCCGGATGCATTCCCTATAATGCTATCAGGCTCTAGATACATCACGTACCACTCCTGGGCCACTGGGTCGGAATCTCACCACCGATACCAAATTGAATACACATAAACTGGAGGCGATCATAGACATACATCCGTGGATCATAACATACCTCATTACCCCACCGAATCAAAACTTACATATAGTGGTCATGCAACAGTTCTAGGACCTGGAAAAACGACCCAATACCTGTTGGTCATGCCAGGGCGGACTGCCCACTACACACAACCTCCAATGATAGCATAATTAAAGTAAGTATGTTCACACACACACACACACACACACACACACACACACACACACACACACACACACATATATATATATATATATATATATATATATATATATATATATATATATATATACGGCTAATCGTGCATATATCCCTCATAACACTAGCCCAAAAATCCCGAGTGTATACCGACTCTCGATTTATCAAGTATTCACTTTCTTATTATAAATTCTATAATTTCACGTTTCTGGCCATCATGTGTTTAGAGTCCCACATTTGTCTTGAATATGTATAAAATATAGAGATCTCATTATTATCATTAGGTGCCTTTGCCTCTTCAGGAAGTTATATAGTCACTTCAAGGACTTGTGTGTTTTAAAAGATAATAACCTCTTCAAGGTTTTCAAAGAAAGTGAATATTTTATTTATAACCTCTTCAGGAGTGTTATGAGGGCATGATTTTTCATTTTATCTCCACTTCCGGGGAGCATAATCTTTGGAACCGATAGATCTGTTGTGCTTCTGGTGTGCAACATATTCATTTACTAATGAAATCAAAATTTGTCCCACTAGTATATGAATTTTGGCTGGCACATTGGCAGTGGGCACATGAGACTTGGTTACGTTTATAGAAGCATTGAATGCATCGAGTAATTTATTTACAATTTTATGAAGATTTAATATCCTTCGCAGTTAATTCTCACATCGAGCAGTACGAGGGTCTAAATGAGACAAAGTGAAAGTTTTCCATGTTAATGCTTGTCGTTCTTCAGGAACAGATCATACTTCTGGTAGGTTCTTTCCTCCCCCAAACAGCGAGAAGAGTGTCTCATTAAAATGATAATTAACAAATCTAGCGGTAAATGTATCACCTGTCAGTGGCTCAATATAACAAATGATTGATGGCAAATCATATCAACATATATTCCCAAACGATGTTGGGTACCCATTTTGGTACGATAGGTGAGGGGATGGGCTCATGCACTGCACAACCAAATTTATGCAAGTGTGATATATTTGGTTGACATCTAGATACAAGTTGAGATGGTGAAAAGGGATGATAAGCAACAGGTGTAAGCTTAATTGACTTAGCAACGTGTAGGATAGCATGTCCCCAAGCGGAGACTGGGAGTTTAATTGACTTAATAGCGTGTAGGACATCGTGTTGATGTCTAAAAATGGAATGGGTCCAATTTTATAATCACAGATAAATAAATAAAAGAAATCTAAACAGAGATACAAGAGGTAAAGATTTTTAAAGTGGTTCAGTTGTAAAAAACCTACGTCCACTGTTGGTAATATTGGTTATGGTTATAATAGCTCAGTATGGTGTGCTTGTGATTGACTGAATCATCCCCCTGAGCTAAGAGAGATTTTATATTTATATCTGCCCCAAACCCTAGAGACGAAATGCTTTTATATCTCCACACATTTACATATGTATAAAATAAATGAGACTATTGACATTATTGTTGGTCGCCATTCCATCCGAGTAACTTTTTGTTATTCCTGATGGTTCACATTCAGGGAGTTGGTCAGCATTCTAGTCGACTAGGTATCTCTGATACCGATCAGGATAGATGAATTGCCACATAGGAGGATAGGTGTCTATTGTTCATTGGTCCACATAAAAGAGTAATTTTTACATACAATAAAAGACCCCAATGCTCCATGCTTGATGATTGATCGAAAGTATGAAGTGTTTGTTCAAAATGTTGCTCGACGTAATATCTGAGCATTAGTCGACAGCCAACCTCCCGGACTTGTAAATTATTTTACTGTCATTGTTTATAATGTCAATTTTATAAATGATTCAAACTTTTTTCAATCGCCAAAGGGTATACTAGTCCTTTTGCGCGTTGGGGAGCATGCAGCCAACGGTAGATCAATCGTTCGTGCAGTTAATCATTTCATCCCGAAACCTATAAATAAGCGAAAAATTCGCTCAATTTTTCTCACCTCAAATTTCTTTACTTTGTTTATAAGCTTTTCTTCATTTTCAAGCTTTTCATCTCCGATATTTTGCTACTTGCTATCCATCGTCATTTTTTAGCTCTTACCTTTAGATCTCCGTAAGATATTATTTCCTTCTTTTTTATGTTTTTCCTTTATTTTAGTCATGGTTTATATCGTTGATGATAATTCCTTAGAGGAATTTAGAGAGAAAAGGAAAATTCCTGGTTGGGGACGTCTAAAAATTGTTCACGATCCTATGGACGTATATTCTTTAGCAAAGGGTCATTGGATTCCCACTCTTTTTATTGTTGAGTGTGATATTACATTTCCCCAAATTCACTTTTTCTTCAGTTTTGCCAAGATTCTAATGTCGTCCTAGCAAAAATAGCTCCAAACACATAGAGGGTGGTGAATGGATCGAGTAGGTTGAATGAGATTTATGGGACTTATATTGGGATCCCTGAATTGATGTTCTGCTATAAATGGGTAACCACTGGGGGATAATTCATAATATTTGAAGCTAGGCAAGCCAATAGGGCTTTAATGGTCATCCTGCCAGATTCCAATAAAGACTACCGGGATTATCGTGTTGTTATAAAAAATTGGCAATATGCCCCCTTCCTGTGGGGATATCATACACTGGTCCCAGGTGCTCGTAGGGAGGGCATGGCATAGTGTGACTCTCCGCCCAATTAAATACAGGGTGATCAGTCATTTATGAAATTAAAACAGAATTCCCATTTGGTCATTCTTACCATCATTGGCGAAAACCATTAATTATTAATCACCTATTAGTTAATTAAGTCGGTGTATAATTTTGTCTTTTTATTTAACAGATAACAATATATGAAAATTAATTAAACAATTTACACAGTAATAGAGTCTAAACCACCACAGGATGTAAATAAATAAATAAATTAATAAATAAATGCCTGGCAGAATAAACCATCGGCTACAAACCCCAAATCCAAATGATAAATCTAACAAATAATAAATAAATCTTAATGCAAGTGTGACGAATAAACTGAAATAAGTACTGTAGGGGCAACATGCCCAAAATAAAATACTCAGATAAGGAAATCCTAATCTAGGAATGAACAACAGAGGCGTACAGTCCAAATCCTTCATGCATCCACATATGTTGCAGTTGCGCTTCTCTGGAATAGATAATCAAGTCTGGCGTTCCTCTGGAAGGACACCTAAAAGATATTAAAAATATTTTCGGCAAGGGTTAGAACCCAAAACATTTGAAAAACAGTTGCAAGTGATTAAGTTTGCAGTAATTAAAATGCAAGAACACTTTTCAAATTTAAGCTAGTGTCGCACTCCCTTGAGATAATACTCACCCCTCAACTAATGAGCGCACCTACCCCTTTCTTCATAACCCACCTAGTTATACTACCCCATCTAACTAGCCTTTTTATGATCCTTTCCTTATCCACTACTCTAGCCATTGTATTATCACTATTGATTATTAAGTCATTTCACCTAGTAACTCTTTTATTCAAGTCAAATGAAATCATATAAAGTTTTCACTAGTTATATAAATAAGACAATTTCACTTCATGTATTTTACTCGTATATAAATAATAACACTATTATATGCGTATAATTATACTACAACATTCACACACATGTCATATATAATGTCAATCCTCCCGAGTAATAACTCACCATATGTTTTCTCTAAAATGCTATCACCCCAGGTATAATCAATCCAACCCGGATACCACAAGATGGTTAACTCACACGAAATCAGTCAATAAAATAATAAGCGTAGTGGAGGCGGTCATAGTTCCCGAGTGTGAGATCGAATCATACCCAAGATGTCTCACCCCGAAAAGAAGCACAACATAATATACGAGACGCTATGACCTAGGGAATTATACTCTCCCTGCTTTCACGAGCCATGGGATTCACCCACATTGTGTAACCTCCTATGATAGCACTAGAGGGGTATGTATTCCTATAAATATAATTCACACCGATATTTATAATAATCACACACACACATACACACACACACACACACACACACACACACATATATACATATATATATAAAGTTAATTAAGTCCGGCTAACCCGTGCCTAACTCTCTTGGTACTAGCCTATGATAACCTAGTCTATCTACCCGACTATAATTTTTCTTTATCATACCTATTCACAATATGGGTTTACTCACTCTACCCAAAATCCCATCCCGATATTCGAAATTCTCTCAATTTCATAATATGCACATAAAGGTCCTAACCTTAGAATTCCCCAAAATTGGCTAACCACTTCCTTACTATAGCCTAATGGAATTAAATAGGTCCCTCCCTATATTTTAAAAATAACACAAAAGTCCCCCTATAATTAATTATGCATTTAGGGTACAAACACAAAAATTTCACCTTTTTTAGGCAGCTGAATCTATTCGACCTTATTCGAAATCGATTCGCCTAGAGAAATCGATTCGTCTTAGGAACCAAATCGATTCAGCTTAGGAACCAAATCGATTCTCCGTGAACAGG
Organism: Sambucus nigra; assembly: GCA_949130495.1. NCBI lineage: Eukaryota > Viridiplantae > Streptophyta > Magnoliopsida > Dipsacales > Adoxaceae > Sambucus > Sambucus nigra. The sequence goes on along the minus strand of OX422210.1, from coordinate 652,585,221 downwards.
TCTTCTTCCTCGGCCCCTGTTCTGCCATTGTTACCCAGTAAAGCTTTTAAGTTAAATTCAATTGTCAACCAAAACCTCATTAATAATTAATATGTGTTCTCAACAGTTACTAATCATCAAAATCCTCATTTAATATGAACGATTCTCACATCCATCCGTTAATTCATGGATTGGGTTTTTCTCTCATTTATCCAATCCCCTTCCTAAATTCAATTTCACAATCTCCAAATCAACACATCTAATTATGAATTTCAATAGGAATTCAATTCAAACAGTACTACGTGCTATCTCATCACCAATTTCATGTTTAATCTACTAATTCACATTCAAATCATAAAAACCCATTTTCATACGAGAACCCACCCAAAAATGGATTTTAGTTTACACCCACTATGATATGAACCAAAATATTAAAAATTAGATTGAAAGCAACTTAACCACTTACCTGATTAGATTCGTAGAGGCTGATTCCTTTGAGGTAGAAGATGAATTGATGAAGAACATACCCAATTCCGCTTAATTTGGCTCCCAAAAACTCCTTACTTTCCTTCTATTTTCTTCTCTCAAGTTCTTAGGGTTAGAATGTGATTAACTATCGTTCAACCCTCTTAGATTTAGGTTAAATAATACTAAACCCAAAATTAGGCTTATGGGCCTAGCCTAAATGACCCGAACATCCCTGTGTGGGCCAGATTATGCTTCAAAATGTCCCGAGACCCAATTACGACCCCCGTGTACTCTATTATGACTATCTCAACCTATCCGAAATCAACTGTGCGCTTAGAATTATCATCTGAGTCACTTTACTAAAATTCTCAATCTCGTCCTCAATATAGTCTGTACCCAACTTCTGGTTGAGATACAACAAATTCCCATCGTTTAACTTGCTACGACGCATAATAATAGTCACGTATTATTTTCTACACATAGTAAATTTTATTTCGTTTATATTAACCATTATCTCCCTATTAATATTTAAATACATATATAATCATTAATTTAATTAAATTATAACCCACTTGTAATTTAAATTTTATCGAATTTATTATATATTTAATGCTCAGAAATACGAGGTGTTACATACTTCCCCCCTTACAAAGAAATTTCATTCCCAAAATTAGGTCATACCTACGACGAATAACTCTGGATATTATTCCCGCATGTCATCCTCCCACTCCCATGTCGACTCGTCAACACTGTGGTGTCCTCACTGAACTCTGACTAAAAAAACCACTTTAGACCGCAACTTATGCTCACTACAATCTAGAATAGCCATGGGTCTCTCCTCATATGATACACCTGGCTGTAAATCGATCTCCACGAGTGGAACGTACCAAAAATCTCTCTTTTTCCTATGATACTTCTTCAACGATGCCACATGGAACACGTCGTGTCTCCGCTATAGATGCTGTGGTAAACCAAGTCTATATGCTACTGGTCCCACTCTCTCAATAATAGGGAAGGGTCCAACATACCTTGGCATTAGTTTCCCCTTCTTACTGAACCTCATGACCCTCTTTATGGGAAACACTCGCACTAACACCTGGTCGCCAACCTCTAACTCAATGTGTCTTCGGTCTACATCGGCGTAACTCTTCTGCCTCTCATGAGCTATTTGAATATGCCCCTGAATCAGCTCGATCTTTGTTATAGTCTCCTGTATCATCTCTATCCCCAATAACTTATTGTCCCCTACCTTTAACCAACAAGCGGGCGAACGACAAGGTCTCCTATAAAGTGCCTTAAACGGTCCCATACCGATAGTGAATTGGTTAGAGTTCTTATACGCAAGCTCTACCAATGGAAGGTATCTCTCCCATCCTCCTCCAAAATCAAGTGTACACATCCTCAATATGTCCTCAAGCATCTGATCAACCCTCTCAGTCTATCCGTCTGTCTACGGATGATATGCGATACTCAATCGCAAGTCTATGACCATAGCCTCCTGAAAACTCTGTCATAAATGAGATACAAAGATCTTGTCTCTATTAGATGTGATGTTAATCCGTACCCCGTTCTGCTTAACTATCTCTGTAATGAATAGTTATGCATATTTCATCGTCTCAAAATCGGTGAGAACTAGCAAGAAATGGCCTACCTTGGTCAGCCGATCCACTATCACCCAAATGGAGTCGTGACCCCTCTCTGACGTCGGTAGACCTATGATAAAATCCATCTAAATACTCTCCCACTTCATAAGGAAATCTCCAGTGGCTATAGCATCCCTGAAGGCCTCTAGTGCTATGCCTTAACTAATTGACACGTAACATATGTCGAGACAAACTCTGTTATGTCCCCTCCATCCCTACCCATTAATAATGTCTCCTCATGTTCTTGTACATCTTATCCCCATCGGGATGTATTGAAAATCTCGAACCGTGTGACTCTGTCATAACCTCATGGCTTAACTCCTCATCCTCTGGCACTATAAATTTAATATTGAAGCGTAAGCTTCCCTCTGAACTAACCAAATAGGACTTTGCTCCTCAGCTAATAATTGGCGTACCCTGTCCTGGTAGAATTGATACTTCGTCTGTGCTTTCACTACCCGGATAACAATCTCAGGAGTGATAGGTAGAACTGACATGCATGCTCTTGCAATCTTATAGTCATGTCGAAGTTTCCTCCACTCCGCTTTCCAGTCCTCTGCTAACTCCCCCATAGGGCATCTACACAACGTGTTTTCCACCACATTAGCCTTACCAGGATGATACTGAATGTCAAATAGGTAGTCTTTCACAAACTCAATCCACCTCCTCTGTGTCATTTTCAGCTCCTTTTGGGTGAAGAGATGCTAAAGTGATTTATGGTCCATAAATAGCACAAATTTCTCCCCCGGAAGATAGTGTCTCCATATCCTCAAAGTAAACACAACCACTGCCAACTCAAGGTCATATGTGGGATAATTATTCTCATGGGGATAAGGCTTGCGAGATGCATAAGCTATATCCCTCTCCTCCTACTGTGATACACCCCCAAGTCCCTGTAAGGATGCATACATATAAACCTGGTGCTCCATTCCTTCACTAGGTAATGCGAGTATAGGTGTTGATGTCAATTTGTCATTTAACTCATGGAAAGATAACTAACAGTGATCACTCCACATAAACGGTACCCCCTTGTGAGTCAGATTCGTCAATTGACCCATAATCTTTGAGAACCCCTTAATGAAACGACGATAGTAACCGGCCAATCCTAAAAAGTTATGAATCTCTATCGATGTCGTGGTTTGTCCCCACTCCCTCACCATCGATACCTTACTCGTATCAACAATAATGCCCTTTTCGGACACGATGTGGCCTAGAAACTGCACTACCCGTAGCCAAAATCTACACTGCTCAAATTTAGCATACAACTGGTGGTCCCGTAGTGTCTGTAGAACCATAAGCAGATGCTTTGTGTGCTCATCCTCAGTGCGAGAGTAAAATAGAATGTCATCTATGAACATGATCATGAACTGGTCCAAAATCTCCCTAAATACCATGTTCATGAGATCTAAGAACACAGTTGGCACATTGGTGAGCCCAAACGGCATCACCTTAAACTCGTACGACCCGTACCTTGACAAAAAGTGGTCTTAGGAATGTCCTCCTCTCGAATGTGCAACTAGTGATATCCTGACCTTAAATAAATATTTTAGAAGTATGAAGCTCCTCTCAACTAGTCAAATAAGTCATCGATCCTCGGTTACTTAATTCTGTATCATGACCTTGTTCAGCTCCCTGTAGTATACATACAAGCTAAGCGAACCATCCTTCTTTTTCATGAATAGCACTGGTGAACCCCATGGTAATGTACTCCACCGAATAAAACCCTACCCTAAGAGCTGATGCATTTGCTCCCTCAGAGCCATATGATACGGTGCTCAGGAAATTGGTCTCGTACCTAGTGCTAAGTTGATAATAAACTCGATCTCCCAAATCGGTGGAAACCCTGGTATCTCCTGAAATACATCCTCAAAATCTCTCATAGTTGGAATCGAGTCTAATGGGATATCTACCTCCTGTGAGGTCTCATCCTCAATGTAGTATAAGTGTGTGCGCGACCCTCCCTCGGGAAGAGGCATCACCACTAATAACATCTCCTTCCCCATAATGGAAAACACTATGGTCCTCTCATAACAATCTACCGTCGCTCTGTAACCCGCCAACCAATCCATACCCAGAATGACATCATACCCCTCCATATCTAACACAACAAGGTCTACTTCTAATCTCAGTCTTCTAATAATGATGTCTACCCCTTTACATATTGAGTGTATAAGTGACCCACTACGCAACGGTGACTCTACACACATAAGGCGAGTGTTGGATGTCAATAAAAGACCCACTGCTCGTGCAAATCTAGAGTTAATAAAGGAATATGACGACCTCGTATAAAAAATAATCCTACCCTCATACCCATGAACAATAAATGTACCCTCAACTATTGGCAGAGTCTGAGGTACTGGTGGTATGGGTACGTCCAAGACATTATACACTCGCCCATAATGCATTTTCCCCTGCGGTTGTGGGACTGGGGATGCCGGAGGCATCTGCGTCTGATTCCCTTGTTGGGCACCCTACTATTGCCCCTTAACTCTTTGTGGACACTCTTTTTTCATATGCCCTGCCTGGCCATAAAGTCCCCCTATGTATGGCCCTAAATAGGCTTCCCCTAATACCGGCCCCTGCCCTATTGGCCTATCCCATTGTTTCCTTGGCTCTGACGGCCCTGGGGAACTCCTTGCTGCGGAAGGTGAGGACCCGATTGCCCCTGTCTAAAACCCTAACTCTCCGATCGATAACCTCTTGACCTAAACCTCTTGGCCTGATCCCCCTGCCGGGAATCCTGCCCCTACTATCTCACCACCTGCAGCTGAGGTATCCCACCGGCACTACTCCCTCATGTCTAACTTGACTGGATAGGCTCAACCACTCTCTTGCTTCCCTTAAGGTGGAAGCAATGGTCTTGGAAGTGCATAAGTGCGGCATTAACAACTTTCATATACGTGTGTAATGCTGGGTTGCCAAGTAAATGTGATCTAATCCTCTAGGCCAGCCCATCCATAAACTTAAGCTTCTTCTTCTCTTAAGTGTTCACCTCATCTCGCTGAAAGTTAGTCAAATGAGTTAAATCCTCCTCGTATTCATCCACTAATCGATCACCCTGCGTAATGTCATAAATTTCCTCCTCATCTCCATCTAAACAGCTGGCGAAAATTACTTGCGATCGAACTTCTCCCAGAACTCTATTATCAGCATCGTATCCCTCTCTTCTGAGGTGGTAATATACCCCCACCACTACAATATGGCTCCCTAAGTCCGAACGTGGAAAGAATATGTTTCTAAGTGTCTCTGCACTTAATCATACGTAGGTGACGCTATAGGTTCTTCTTTCAATGACATGCTACTATAACATCTGAGCTCCCCGAAAACTCCGGTGGCGGCCTTTCTGAAAAGCCTTCCTAAATTTCTGCCAAGACAATGCCTTCGGTTGGGCCTGAATCACTAGTGCCACTGGTGGCTGTGGCTGGGTCTGTGGAAAATGGATGGCCATTCAGTCACAGCTGCATTGACTACTTGGCACACTATCTCGGCCACCTGTGCAGTCGTCGCTAACCCCGGTAGTGGTTGCGATTGCGGTACCTCCGGCCCCTGATGAGCCTCTCTCACCTCATCTTTTACTGCTTTAGTCGATCTACTTCTCTTAGGCGGCATCTGAAATTTAAAATGTATTGAATGAGTTCACAGTCAATACAAAATTTAATAGAAAAAGTACGATATCTAAAACACGTAAAGATAAAAGCAACAGTCCTAACAATAGGGCTCTATATCAAAAGAATGCTATGTTGAAATAGTAGTAAGTCGTATAGATCCTATGTACACTAGAACCTGATGCTCTAATACTATCTGTAACACCCTGCCCAGTTAAATACCGGGTGATCAGTCCTTTGTTAAATTAAAACACGATTCCCATTTGGTTCATTCTTAGCATCACTGTTAAAAACCATTAATTACTAATCACGTATTAATTCATCAAGCCGGTGCTAAGTTTTATCTTTTACTTAACAAATAATAATATATGAAAACTAAATTAAACCACTCACACAGTAATAGAGTATAAACCATCATAAGATATACATAAATAAATTAATAAGTGTCTTGCCGAATAAACCACCGACTACAAAACCCAAATCCAAATGATAAATCCAGCAAATAATAAATAAATCTCAATATAAGTCTGAGTGAATAAACTGAAATAAGTATTGTAGGGGCAACACGCCCAAAATTAAATACAGAGATTAGGAAATCCTAATCTAGGAATGAACAACTAAGGGGTCTCCAAATCCTGCATGCATCCACATATGTAGCAGTTGCGCATCTCTGGAATAGATAATCAAGTCTGGCGTCCCTGTGGTTGGACACCTAAGAGGTTTTGAAAATATTTTTGGCAAGGGTTAGAACCCAAAATATTTGAAAAACAGTTGCAAATGATTAAGTTTGCAGTAATTAAAATGTAGGAATACTTTACATATTTAAGCTAGTGTTGCACTCACTTGATATTCACCCCTCAACTGATGTGCACGCCTACCGCTTTATTCATAACCCATCTAGTTATACTTCCCCGTTTAACTAGCCTTGTTATGAACCTTTCCTTATCCACTACTCTAGCCCGAGCAATTCACTATTGACTATTAAGTTATTTCACCTAGTAACTCTTTTATTCAAGTCAAATAAAATCATAAATGTTTTCTCTAGTTATATAAATAATACAATTTTACTTCATGTATTTTACCCGTATATAAATAATCACACAATTATATACGTATAATTATACTACAACATTCACACACATGCTGTGACAACCTGAATATAATTATGATAAATTATGTTTAAATCATGATTAGATTATGTGATATGGATAATATGTTATTAGTATATATAATGTTAAGTCATTATGTTTAGTCCAATCCTACCTTCATAAAGCATGAAATATCGAATTAGTTACAAGTATTGAATTTTGAAGTTTTCGGTAGGAATGTTCATGTTTAAGGCTATTTTTAAATAGTATAATATAATAATTGACTTGAGGTATAAACTATATAGTTGTAGACATATGAGTTAGGTTTGTAACACAATAAACGGTGCATCAAACGGACATTCGAGTAAGAAGATATCATCTTTTTACGAACAGGGGGTAAAGTAGTCACTTAGCCTTAAATGATATGTTGTCTTATATAGTACCACATGTTATATTTTGATTGGACCAAGAGGGATTGGCCTTATGCCGACTTAAAACCCTTTAATTAAGCTCTCCCTTCAGCATATTTCAGCCATGGAAGACTTTTAACTTAAGGAAAGAGATTTTTGAAGTCTAGGAAGAAAGTGTGAGGAGAAATTGAAGAAAAATTCATAGAAAATTACATAAAAGCCCCTAAGGTAATTCCATCCATAAATCTTGTTTGATTTTTTGTATTGCTGATTTAAATGATATAAATGATCATTTTTTTACTGAAATTCCATGTCTTGATGTGTACTTATGGATAGATGCCAGTTTAAGCAAACTTGAATGTGTAAACCCTTGAGATTGTTTTGTTTTGGAACCTTATATATTCAAACTTCCATATATTTCTGTATACTTACTGGAATTTATTGATTCCAATTGGAGATTAATCTGGACTCATATATGTATGACATATCCTAAAATCATGTGAAAATACCAATAAATGAGTCTTTGGTGAGAGTTTGAAGTTCGGGTATAAAATCTGCCCCAAGGGTGAAAGTATGCATACCATATGTTTGATGTTTTACTTGACATAGCAAATAAACTCTAAAAATTATGAAATTTTAATCTTGTATTGTTAAATATTTTTACTGATATTGGGTGAAATATCATATAAATTTATGATGTATAAAAATTATGGGAATTCCTGGAAGTTGGATGAACGATAAAAGAGCCTATAGGGCAGATTTGCTATGTGGTAAAGAAATGGGCATATCTTGCTCTAGGAGACTTGAAATGATGTACAGTCTTTTTTTATTGAAATACTATTATGACAAGGATTGAATTAACAAGAATAAATGAATATATGTTTGGTCTATGATTTGGATATGACAATTATATTAACATGAATTTGGATGAAACTTCATATGTGACAAATGATTTGAATAGAATCGTATGATGCTTATGAATTGAGTTATGTTCAAGTTATTCTTTGAATTATTAATATTGTTATGATGACACTAATATTGTAAGAATGATAGGAAGGGAAGAAGATCTTATTAAACAAGTACCGGATAAAGGTAAGGAAAAAGCCAGCTAAACTGTCAAGGTGAGTGTACTTATGATTGTTTCATATATAGATATGGAAATGATATATTGGATTTGAATATATCTCTAAGAGCGGATTTGTTTGAATACTTCGGTATTCAGGATTTGTTTGGATATTCAAATATCCAGGATTTATTATTGCCAATGTTCAGAATTATTTGGATCTTATGATTCAGGATTTGTTATTGCCAACGGGCAGGATTGTTCGGATTTTATATCATCAGATTCGATATAGAATTGTTATTCCATTGCAGGGGAAAAGTACCTCACTAATATTAATGCTTACGGTTTATATTTTAACATTTTCAGGTTTGTACGCTGCCAGCTAGGATACTATATGACCGGTAACTTTGAGAGTTGCACTGTTGGAAGAGCTGGGGTTTAAATATGGGGATTTTAACCTTGTCACACTGAAGATTTTAATACACTCACATATTGTATATATAAATTTAGCATGGATTGAGTTGATCATAGTTAATCATGTTATTGTATGTCTGCTTAATTATGACTTTGATATTGATTTCGGTATGGAATAAGAATAATAGTATGTTCATTGGGCACATTATGTAGAAAAATATTGATAAATGAATTATATTTCCAATGGACTCAAGATCATGATCTAATTATTATAATGAGAATTATTAGTATGGAATTTGGTTTGGGGTGTGACACATGCCGTATATAATATCCATCCTCCCGCGTCATAACTCATCGGATGTTTTCACTAAAATGCTATCACCCCATGTATACTCAATCCAGCCCGAATACCACGAGACGATTAACTCACACCGAGTTAGGCAATAAAATAATAAGCGTAGTGGAGGTGGTCATAGTTACCCTAGTGTGAGACCAAATCATACCCAATACGTCTCACCCCGAAAAGAAGCACAACATAATATACCCGACGCTATGAGCTGGGGATTATACTTTCCCTGCTTTCACGAGCCAATGGATTCACTCATATCGCGAAACCTCCTATGATAGCACTAGAGGGGTATGTATTCCTATAAATATCATTCACACCAACATATATGATAAGCGCACAAACATATATATATATATATATATATATATATATATATATATATATATATATAATTGAAGTTAATTAAGTCCCACTAACCTGTTCCTAACTCTACTGGCACTAACCTATGATAACCGAGTCCATCTACCAGAATGTAATTTTTCTTTATCATACTTATTCAAAATGTGGGTTTACTCACTCTACCCGAAATCCCATCCCGATATTTGAAATTCTCTCAATTTCATAATATTCCCATAAAGTTCCTAGCTTTAGAATTCTCCCAAATTGGCTGACCACTTCCTAGATATAGCATACTGGAATTAAATAGGTCCCTCCCTATATTTTAAAAACAACACAAAAGTCCCCCTATAATTAATTATGCATTTAGGGTACAAACACAAAAATTTCCCCTTTTTAGGTCAGCCGAATTGATTCGGCCTTATTCAGAATTGATTCCATTTGCCGAATCGATTCGCCGCGAGCAAGTCTTCTTCCTCGGCACCTGTTATGTTGTTGTTACCCAGTTAAGATTTTAAGTTAAATCCAATTCTCAATCAAAATCTCACTGAAGATTAATACGTGTTCTCAACAGTTACTAATCATCAAAATCCTCATTTAATATTAACGATTCTCACATCCATCCGATAATTCATGAATTGGGTTTTTCTCTAATTTATCCAATCCCCTTCGAAAATTTGATTTCACAATCTCCAAATCAACACATCTAATTATGCATTTCGAATAGGAATTCAATTCTAACAATACTACATGCTATATCATCACCAATTTCATATTTAATCTACTAATTCACATTCAAATCATAAAAACTTATTTTCATACGAGAACCCACCCAAAAATGGATTTTAGTTTACACCCACTATGATATGAACTGAAATACTTAAAATTAAATTGAAAGCAAGTTAACCACTTACATGATTAGATTCGTAGAGTCTGATTCCTTTGCGGTAAAAGATGAATTGATGAAGAACACACCCAACTCCTCTTGATTTGGCTCCCAAAAGCTCCCCAATTTCCTTCTATTTTCTTCTCCCAAGTTCTTAGGGTTTAGTGTGATTAACTATCGTTCAACCCTCTTAGATTTAGGTTAAATAATACTTAACCCAAAATTAGGCTTATGGGCCTAGCCCAAATGAACTGAACACCCCCGTGTGGGCCCGATTACGCCTAAAAATGTCCCGAGACCCAATTAATACCCCGGGTACTTTATTTTGAAGCCCTTATACTCTTGACTCACATGAGTCTAAATTGTATAAGAGTTCATCTAGTTTGGAAATTAAGAAAAAATTATGTTTATCCTAGAAACCGAAGAACCTCAGAGATTGGTTTGCTATTTCATTCATATATCTTGTAGTGATCTAGACCAAATTACCAACACTCACACACAGTAGAATGCATCCTATACATGTCATATTGCATATTTATGTGTGTATATATATTGAGTATGTTTAAATCCCTAAATTTGATTTTTAAATAATTTTTTGGGATTTTATAAACATTTTTTAATAAAGGTTTTATTAATTAAAACTTGGTTTTAAAAGTTTGTGGGTTCAATCTCTAATTATGGTTTAATGGGTTTATTAGCTCAAAGTTGTTTTGGGTAGAAACCAAAAGCGGTAGAGAATTCAGGGTGTGGTTGTAATTACTTTTAGACGCGCGTTTTATATCGCCTTACTGATCAACACCTGTTGCTTGCTGATTGGTGCATTTTGTGTTTCTTTACGGAGTATATAAACGCGTATGCTTACAACCGTTGGATCAAACCTTATCAACGACCTGCATGCTTTCTTTGGTAATCCCTATGTATCACTCCTAAACCAAAATCAGGTGAATTTTAATCACCGCTTTCTGTGAGCCCTTGGATTTAAGTCAATCCAGATTGACTCAATCCTGACCCTTGTTTTTGAACCTGCTTCTCGATCCTTCTCTTCGTCCTATAAAAGGGACCCTCCTCTTAATCGTCTAAGACTTTTGTCCAGTTCATTCCTGAGAGTAAAAAAAAAAAGAGAGTAGAGAGAAGAGAGAGAGAGAGAAAAGAGAAAACAGAAAGAGAGAGAGAGTTAGAAACCCTAACCCTAACCCCTGTTCGTCAATCCTCTTTCAAACCAAACACTTCTCTAAAACTCCTGCATATCCAAAACACTACCCTAAGTGTTCTTGAGTTTTTGAGAGATATTTGTGTTGCTGTAACCTCTTGTTCGTTAGATCTTGTTCCCAACTTAAACTGTTTACTTAGATCTATTTTCTTCTTCATAGAAATTTCAGATCTGTGTTCTGCATGTTACATCACACTTAGATCTACATGTTTTATTTCTCATCTTGAGAAATATATTGTTGATTCTTTTATGAAAATTTCTTTTAACTTTGAAATCAACAATAAATGTTTTCTGTTTCTAGTTCTCTTAAAACTAAACCTTTGACCTAGTTTGGAATCACACTTGGAGGTTTTCAATCTCGAAAATCTTTTCAAAATTATGATATTGATTAAGATATTGACTGTCTTCTAAGCAAGATATCCGTGGATTCTGGGATCGATTTAAAGGTCAAAAAGGTTCAAAGTTTTGTGAGAAGAGAGAAAAAGAAAAATCACTACATATAGCCTTATATGTAATTTGCTAGGACTATCTGTACTTAATAAGTGTGAGTGTGTGCATGCATATGTTAGAGAGAACCTCCACAAACACTTTCACCCTACTACACGAAAAGTGTTGGTAATAAGATCTTGTGAACAAGAGTCGACGTAAAGTGCTGGAACAAATCAGAACTTAACAAACTGGGAGAACAACATCTACAATCAGAACTGCAGAGAAGTTATAAGGACACCAGAGGGTACATTCCTAAACTTATATAGGTATGAGTTGTATGCATGTTAGTTATATAGTTTGTAACTGGTAAATTTGTTTTAGTGGATTTTTTATTTTTCTTCGTAGAGGGAGTCGTGGATGTTTCCTCAGTTGGTGAGGTTTTACCACGTAAAAAATCGTGAACTTAATCTTTCTACATCTCCTCATCCCATTCTTGGTTGTGCTGAGTTTAAAGTTTGTTTAAACTGTTTTATAAACCTGTTAGTCAAATCTTGAATAGATCTCATACATACTGTTTTATTAAACACATCTTGTGTTCAAATAGGTTTGATTTTTAAAAAAAGAGTTTCTTCAAAAAACAGCTCAGAGTTACTTAAATAATTTATTTTTAATAAACGGCTTTGGTAACATATTTTCAATTGGTATCAGAGCTCGGTAAACTTCGTTTAAAGAGATCTTGTGTTTCTGAAATTATTTTCTGAAAGTCAAATATAGACGAGAAAAATGAAAGATTTGGTAACTTGACCAGACCTCCAATCTTTGATGGAACCAATTTTTCTTACTGGAAAGTTAGAATGATTGATTTCATTCAAGGAACTCTGGGAGATGATGTCTGGGACATTGTTGAAAATGGTTATATTTTTCCTACAAAACCAGCCACTGAAGGAAGTAATGAGAGGGTTAAGAAAGCATTAAGTGAGTTCACTCAAGAAGAGAAACAAGTTTCTAGAAATAATAACAAAGGAAAGAATGCCATATTTATGTCCATAAATGAACATGAGTTCAAAAGAATCTCATCTTATACCACTTCTAAGGAAGCTTGGGACACTTTGGTTACTGCTCATGAAGGTGACACTAGAGTTAAGGCTGCTAAAACTCAAATGCTCATTCAACAGTATAATTCCCTAATTATGTCTGAGACTGAGTCATTTGATGACTTCTATATGAACCTAATTGATATTATGACCAAACTGCATGCTAATGGTATAACTTATGATGGACAAGAAATTGTATCTAAATTCTGAGATCATTACCATAGAAATTTGATAACAAAAGATATGCTATTGAGGAAATGTGTGATATTAATCTCACTCCTGAACTACTCAGTAGTAAATTAAGAATTGTGGAAATGGAACTGGAATTTAAGAAACAATTGACCCAGTCCCATAGGAAACAGACTAGTTCCAATCTAAGATTCTCTTCTAAATTGATTAAGCCTGAGTTTAATACTTCCAATGATGACTCTGATGAGGAATGCGATATAGAAAGTTTGGATAATCAGATTGCCTTAATGTCAAAACAGTTTAAGAAAATCATTAAGTTTAGAAACAAAATGGCAAATAAATAAGGCAAGTCAAATTATCCAACTCCCTCTAATCACAGACCTCATGAGAAAAGCCATGACAAAAATCACAAGGACTCTCACATTAGACCTAACAGAGGCCTTAAGAAGACCGAATGCTATAGATGTGGTAAACTAGGGCATATTGCACAAGACTGTAGAGTTAACTTGAACGCTCAAAACAAACACACTAGAGCCAACATTTGCAAAACATGGGATGATTCAAGTGACTCTGAAAATGAGGAACCTGAGTCATCTGATGTTTTTGATCCTTGCATGTCTTTCTTTGCCAAGATTATATATAATGATGATATGTCTGTGATTGTTAGTGAGGATGAATCAAATAATTCTATGTCTGATGGTTCGAATATTGCTGTTACTGGTTTAGATGCTTTGATTACTGAGAATATTGCTATCTCTTCTTCGGGGTGTGTGAATCAAAGGGAAAGCGATAATGACGATGTCAATGGGTGTGTGAGTTCAAAGAATGAAGCCTTAGGGGTCACTTCACACACTACACTTAGTGACTCGGACAATGAAGACCTCCCATACATTCACACACTTTATGCTAAAACTCTCAAGAAAAGCGCTAGACTAGAAAAAATTGTGAAAGATCTTATGAAAAAGTTGGAATATCTAAGCCTGATGGTCAAACTGAATGCTGAAGAGTATACCACCCAATGTTTAACTCATGAAAGTGAAATTAAAGTGTTTGATGAAAAACTAAAAAATTTGATTGAAATAAATGAAACTCTGGAGAAAAAATACAAAGGGACATTGTTAGAATTGGAACAAACCAAAGAAAAGACAGCAACTGTTTTCAAAAAATTTACAAAATTTGAAAATAATTCTAACTGTTTTGATGAATTTGTTGTTGAATCTAAAACCAATTCTGATGATCGAACTGGAATAGGGTTTTGCCCCAATTTGAAGACACAAACAAAATCTTTTGAACCTATCAAGTTTGTGTCCGGAGGTAAAAGACCTATTGAAATATGCCCAGATTTTCATTCCCTAAAAACTGAGTTTGATTCAAAACATCAAAATTTTAGCATTGGGGAATCAAGTTGCTCTAAACATGAAAGTTTACCTAAGGCTAAATACGTCTGCCCCTTTATTAGAAAGAGTGAATCTACATTCAAACCTGTACTACCTAGGAATAGAGTTCAACCTCAAAATTCCTCAAAACCTTTGTTTAGAGACTTTCCTAAGGAGACCCCAATTTTGAGCAATCTTTACGGCTCTTACTGTGACATATATGGTCACTCTTTTGATGGTTGCTATGCTAGGAGACTTGTTAAACCTGTCTATAATCCTCATATCTATCAGAATTTTAACTATTCTAGGAGGAGTTGCAACAATTATGTACTTCCTAGACAACCAGACAAAAACTCTAATTATAGGAAGAGAAAGACCAAACCTAAAAGAACATTTCCTAGAGGGATGCCTAAAAATATTCCTAAACCAAATGCTCAAGTCTTTCATAAAATTCAAAATCATGCGCAAAACATTTTTCAACAAAAATCCAATGCTCGTAAATTTTATCAATTGAGAGCTAATAGCCGCAAAATGAAAACTAGAGCAATTTGGGTTAGAAAAGATGATCTATTACCTCAGATGAAGTGTAACATAGTTGTTACTGCTTTAAAAACTGAACACACATCATCTGGTTGGTATTTAGACTCTGGATGTTCTAAGCACATGACTGGTGATGATACAAAACTCTTAAATAAAACCATCTTTGCTGGTGGAAAAGTCATTTTTGGTGATGGAGTATCATCTCAGATCATAGGCAAAGGTACTCTCCAAGAAGATGGACTTCCTATTCTTGAAGATGTTCTTCTAGTTAAAGGTCTTAAGGACAATCTACTTAGTATCTCGCAATTTTGTGACTCAGATCATATTGTTACCTTTTCAAAGAACAATTGCAAAATTTTAAATGAAAAAGGTGAATGCATAATTACAGGATTCAGGACTCCTGACAATTGTTATACTGTCATGAACAAGTCTGAAATCTGTAATGTTGCCAGAATGGATGACAACGAGATATGGCATAACAGAATGGGTCATATAAATTACGATAATCTTAGTAGACTGACCTCTCAAGAAATAGTTAGAGGAGTTCCTAAAATCAAACCCATACCCAACATTGTCTGTGGTTCTTGTCAGGAAGGTAAAATTATTGAGGCACCTCATAAGAAAGTTAATGATATTCTTACCTCTAATCCCTTGGAGCTCATCCATATGGACCTAATGGGTCCCTCCCAAACTGTTAGTCTCTGTGGACACAGTTACATCCTGGTTATGGTTGATGACTTCACCAGATTTACTTGGGTAGCCTTTTTAAAATAAAAGTCCGACACTTTTCAAACTTTCCTAAAAATTCTTCTTCGGATTGAAAATGAAAAGGACACTCAAGTAATTAGAATTCGTAGTGATAGAGGTGGTGAATTCAAAGACACTGATATTATTTAATACTGTGACTATAATGGTTACAAACACGAATTCAGTGCTCCTAAGACTCCTCAACAAAATGGAATTGCCGAGAGAAAGAATCGTACCCTTCAAGAGATGGCACGAGTTATGTTACATGCCAAGAATTTACCTAAATACTTTTGGATAGAATCTATTCGTACTGCATGTCACATCATAAATAGTGTCTATCTTAGAAAGAATTCCAAACAAACTCCTTACGAACTTTGGTACAATAAAAAGCCTAATCTTAAGTACCTTAGAACCTTTGGCAGTACTTGTTATGTATGCAAAGATAGGGAACACTTATCCAAATTTGAGAGTAGGGGAGATAAAGCTATATTTCTAGGATACTCGCCTAACAGTAGAGCCTATCGAGTTTATAATCTTCGCACTAAAACCTTGATGGAATCCATAAATGTAATTGTAAGTGACACTATTGTAGAGAACAAGACTGGCGAATCAACTATTGATGAAGAGCCTACAAACACTTTAGAAAATGACTCTTCTGAAATAGATAATTCTTTACCAATTGAGACACCTGAAGTACTTAACTGGGTTTCTAAAGATCATCCCATAAATAACGTAGTTGGTAACCCTAGTGAGCCAGTGCGTACAAGATCCCACTAAGAAATTATGCACATTATGCATGTTTTGTTTCCCTCGTGGAACCAAAGAATATAAATGATGCATTGAATGACTCTCACTGAATTTCTGCTATGCAGGAAGAACTTCTTCAATTTGTCATTCATGATGTTTGGTATCTTGTTCCTCGTCCTGATCACAAAAAGGTTATTGGCACACGTTGGATTTTTAAAAATAAGACTGATGAAAATGGGATAATAATTAGAAATAAAGCTAGATTAGTTTCTCAAGGATACTCTCAAATTGAAGGAATAGATTTTAACGAGACATTTGCACCTGTTACTCGTTTAGAATCTGTTCGTCTGCTCTTTGCTATAGCTTGCCACATGCATTTTACACTTTACTAAATGGATGTCAAATCTGCATTCCTTAATGGAATATTGACTGAAGAGACCTATGTAGAACAACCTAAAGGGTTCATTGACCCTCAATATCCAAATCATGTATTTCGTCTTAAAAAGGCTTTTTATGGCCTTAAATAAGAACCTAGAGCTTGGTATGAGTGTCTTTCTAGTTTCCTCTTAGATAAAGGTTTCAAAAGAGGTGGAAATGATCAAACCCTTTTTGTCAAACATTTTGACAAACACATCATTATTGCTCAAGTTTATGTTGATGATATTATCTTTGGATCAACTTCTCCCTCAGAAGTAAAATCCTTCTCTGAAACTATGCATAAGGAATTTCAAATGTCCCTTATGGGGGAGTTACAACTCTTCTTAGGCCTTTAAGTCAAACAAAATTCAGAAGGATTATTTGTATCGCAATCTAAGTACGCTTTAGAGATAGTAAAGAAATTTGGCCTAGAGAGTGCTAAAGATGCTAGAACCCCCATGAGTACTACGCTAAAACTTTCTAAAGATGAAAATGGAAAATTCGTAGATCCTACTCTATATCGTAGTATGATAGGAACCTTACTATATCTTACTGCCTCGCGTCCTGATATTATGTATGCTGTGTGTGTATGTGCTCGTTATCAAAATAATCCTAAAGAGAGCCATTTGAATTCTGTTAAATGTATCATTAAATATGTGAAAGGCACTCTGAATCTAGGACTTTGGTTCACTAATGACACACCAAGCACTATAATTGGGTACACTGATGCTGACTGGGTTGAGTGTACTGATGATAGTAAAAGCACATCAGGAGCATGTTATTATATAGGTAATAACTTGGTAGGATGGAGTAGTAAGAAATAAAACTGCACATCACTCTCGACAGCTGAATCTGAATACATAGCCGCTGGCAGCTGTTGTGCTTAATTATTGTGGTTTAAACAAATGCTAAGTGATTATGGTATTCAAGAAAATCAATTGCATCTCTATTGTGATAATCAAAGTGCGATTAATATTTCTAAAAACCCTGTTCAACACTCGCGAACAAAGCACATAAAAATAAGACATCACTTTATACGCGAATTGGTTGAAACTAAGGAATTATAAATCAATTATCTTCCTACTGATTTGCAACTCGCAGATATGTTTACCAAACCTCTAGATTATAATAGATTCATTTCTTTGCGGAAATCTATTGGTATGGTTTGTGCTGAGTAATACCTTTGTTGTTTATCCAAGTTTTTCCCTTTGTCCATTTGAGACAAAATGGGGGAGAAATTTGAGTCGTTATGAATATTTGTATATATGCGAAACTGCTTGATCTTAGTGATTCATTGCAGGTTTTTGTACAGCTTTTCTCAACTGATGTAATACTTTTGTTTTCTAGGATTTGAGTAGATAAAATCTTTATAGGAATAGGTTTTTCTTATTTTTTTGTCGCCCTACGAGTCCTAGTTGACTCAAAGGAGATTTTGTCTCATATTTCCAAAGGGGGGAGATTGAAGCCCTTATACTCTTGACTCACTTGAGTCTATATTGTATAAGAGTTCATCTAGTTTGGAAATTAAGATAAAATTATGTCTATCTGAAACCAAAGAACCTCAGAGATTGGTTTGCTATTTCATTCATTTATCTTGTAGTGATCTAGACCAAATTACCAACACTCACACACAGTAGAATGCATCCTATACATGCATATTGCATATTTATGTGTGTGTATATATTGAGTATGTTTAAATCCCTAAATTTGATTTTTAAATAATTTTTTGGGATTTTATAAACATTTTTTAATAAAGGTTTTATTAATTAAAACTTGGTTTTAAAGTTTGTGGGTTCAATCTCTAATTATGGTTTAATGGGTTTATTGGCTCAAAGTTGGTTTGGGTAGAAACCAAAAGCAGCAGAGAATTCAGGGTGTGGTTGTAATTATTTTTAGACGCGCGTTTTATATCGCCTTACTGATCAACACCTGTTGCTTGCTGATTGGTGCATTTTGTGTTTCTTTACTGAGTATATAAACGCGTATGCTTACAACCGTTGGATCAAACCTTATCAATGACCTGCATGCTTTCGTTGGTAATCCCTGTGTATCACTCCTAAACCAATCAGGTGAATTTTAATCACCACTTTCTGTGAGCCCTTGGATTTAAGTCAATCCATCTTGACTCAATCCTGACCCTTGTTTTTGAACCTGCTTCTCAATCCTTCTCTTCATCCTATAAAAGGGACCCTCCTCTCAATCGTCTAAGACTTTTGGCCAGTTCATTCCCGAGAGTAAAAAAAAGAGAGAGTAGAGAGAAGAGAGAGAGAAGAGAGAAAACAAAAAGAGAGAGAGAGTTAGAAACCCTAACCCTAACCCCTGTTCGTCAATCCTCTTTCAAACCAAACACTTCTCTAAAACTCCTGCATATCCAAAACACTACCCTGAGTGTTCTTGAGTTTTTGAGAGATATTTGTGTTGCTGTAACCTCTTGTTCGTTAGATCTTGTTCCCAACTTAAACTTTTTACTTAGATCTATTTTCTTCTTGATAGAAATTTTAGATCTGTGTTCTGCATGTTACATCACACTTAGATCTACATGTTTTATTTCTCATCTTGAGAAATATATTGTTGATTCTTTTCTGAAAATTGCTTTTAACTTTGAAATCAACAATAAATGTTTTCTGTTTCTAATTCTCTTAAAACTAAACCTTTGACCTAGTTTGGAATCACACTTGGAGGTTTTCAATCTCGAAATTTTTTTCAAAATTCTGAAATTGATTAAGATCTTGACTGTCTTCTAAGCAAGATATACGTGGATTCTGGGATTGATTTAAAGGTAAAAAAAGTTTAAAGTTTTGTGAGAAGAGAGAAAAATAAAAATCACTGCATATAGCCTTATATGTAATTTTCTTGGACTGTTTGTACTTAATAAGTGTGAGTGTGTGCATGCATGTGTTAGAGAGCACCTCCACAAACACTTTCACCCTACAACACGAAAAGTGTTGGTAATAAGATCTTGTGAACAAGAGTCGACGTAAAGTGCTAGAACAAATCAGAAGTTAACAAACTGGGAGAACAACATCTACAATCAGAACTGCAGAGAAGTTATAAGGACACCAGAGGGTACATTCCTAAACTTATATCGGTATGAGTTGTATGCATGCTAGTTATATAGTTTGTAACTGGTAAATTTGTTTTAGTGGATTTTTTATTTTACTCCGTAGAGGGAGTCGTGGATGTTTCCTCAGTTGGTGAGGTTTTACCATGTAAAAAATCGTGAACTTAATCTTTCTACATCTCCTCATCTCATTCTTGGTTGTGCTGAGTTTAAAGTTTGCTTAAACTGTTTTATAAACCTGTTAGTCAAATCTTGAATAGATCTCGTACATACTGTTTTATTAAACACATCTTGTGTTCAAATAGGTTTGATTTTTAAGAAAAAAGTTTCTTCAAAAAACAGCTCGGAGTTACTTAAATAGTTTATTTTTAATAAACGTCTTTAGTAACATATTTTCATATTTTAACTATCTCGATCTATCTGGAATCAACCGTGCACTCAGAATTATCACCTGAGTCACTTTACTAACAGTCTCCATCTCAACCTCAATATAGTCTACCCGACTCCTGGTTGAGATACAACAAAATCCCGTCGTTTAACTCGCTATGACGCATAATAATAGTCACGTATTATTTACTACACACTTAGTAAATTTTATTTCATTTATATTAATTATTATCTCTCCCAGTTAATATTTAAATACATAAATAATATTTAATTCAATCAATTTATGGCACACTTGTAATTTAAATTTAGCCGGATTAATTAAATATGTAATGCTCAGAAATACGGGGTGTTACACATCGATCGTAACTTTACTCTTAGATCTCTTCTACTTATTGTCTATTCAAAGATTTGTCGACTAACTTTATCGTTCTGTTTTTGGTGCAGAGGAGAGCACAAAAATGTGTCCCAAGGAAGCTGAGGTGAACATCGACGACTTCAAATACTTGTGGGGCATAAATCAAAAGGCAGGAGAGGATCATCCTAGATCTACTTCTCTCTTGTTTGACTACAAGAATTTAATTAGTTCATTCATTGCCCGACCAACACTTGTATTGCCTCAGTCTCCTATCAACTTAGACGAGGCACCTGTGTCCACTTCTACAGCTGCAGAGTTAGTTGGAGTAGAGCTTGTTCATGGAGGAACATCTTCCTCCTTTGAATCCTTTGATATCACCACTAACGCTACTTCCTCTACTGCTTAGATCGTGAAGAGGAAGATTCCAAACTTGTTGGATGGGTCTGGGTCTTCTCCTTCTACTACTAAGACGACCACTAATGCTGACAAGAGGTCTCAGGACATTAAAAAGATGCCTCAAGTTCTTACCATTAAGGAGGTCCGAATTGAAGAACCTCAATATAAGAGGTTGAATAAAGGTTTGCCTGGCCATCAAAAACCGATTAAGAAGTCCACTGAGTTGGCTAAATCTGCTGAGTTGGCCAAGAAATTTATTATCGGGAAAGGCAGAATTGAGATTTCCTTCATGGTGATCAACCCTGGGTTAGAAGGTTTGATAAAGGAAAATACTTTGCCTGCAGATAGATCAGTGGTAACCCCCATAACTAGAGTTTGATTAACTGAGAGGGCGGGCCAAACTCTGGCCTTGGTAATTTCATAATCCTTCTGTGGTTATTCTCTAGAATTTTAATGCCTTTCTTCTAAAATAATGTAACATATTCTTTTACTTGCAGTTCTCAATTGACTTCGATCAAATGGTGGAGAAAGATGACCAGATAAGGTCCTCATCCTCGGTTGATGTAGAGGAATCTCTTGAGGGTTTTAAAAAATTCTTGCAAGCATCTGGTGAAGCTATGGAGAGAGAGAAACAAACCTGGCAGGACAAAATTAAGGCTTTAGAGGATAAGGCCAAGCCAGAAGAAGATGAACGGAAGACTATTATTGATCAGTTGACAAAGGCTAAGCAGATAATTACTAAAGCTGAGCGTCGAGTAACGGCCACTGAAGACAAGATTGTCGGCTTGACTGTTGATAACTCTACTCAAAGGATAAGGGAAAAAAGGCAAGGAATTGGCTACAAATAAAGGGTGGGAAAAAGATTTTATGGATACAGCCATCAAGATAGATTATTCCAAAAAGTTTTCCTTCAAAGAGGGTTGGTCGGAAGCTTTGAAGTAGGTTGGCACTCAAGAAGACTCTGAATTATTTCAGAGTCATGACCCAGGTACCCCTCATAAGCTAGAAAAAGACTTTGACAATGAGGAGGAGGGTTCTCAGGAGTCTTTCATGGCGCCTGCTAGCCATACCTACTTATCTACTACTGACCAGGACAAGACCTAGGACAAGGATAAGGATAAGGAAAATGTTTAACTCCTTTTAGCCAGTTTATTTTTGCATTATATCTTTTATATTTTCCTTTTCTTCTTCTTTGTCTCCTATAATGTAACTAATTCTATAACCCTTGAATGATAAAGAAATGACACATTTTTGCTCAATCTTCCTCCATTTCTTATGATGTTGATTGCTTGTTGCTTATGATATTCAATACTATTTATACTGTTCGTTTCTCTTGGTCGGGACTATAAACTTATACTTGCAAATTTCTAGTTTGATGCCCGGAAGAATTTGATAGTTTCTGCTGAATTCATACTACTTAGGCGATGTAGGAGTCTTCTTAAGGCTTGCCATATTCCACTAACCGAGGAAGATTTGATGGGGTTGATTGACTTGGATGCCTCTGACCAAGTGAAAGACTCTTATGTTCACCTCCATGGCCTTCTAGATAGAGAAGTAGCGAACAATGCTGGCTATTATGAGATGATCGAGAAAAAGTAAGAAGACCATAAACTCTCCAGGGAATTACTTCATTCTGATTATGAGGCTAAGTACCAGAACTTGAGAGTGAAGGTTGGCGCTTTGATAAAAAAAATATAAGATATTACTTTCGCCATGAGTAAGAAAGAACTGGCGTTGAACCAAGAAATTAAAAGTACCCATTCAATTGCAGCCCTTTTGGAGAAAGAAAATAATGCCTTAAGGCCTGATGTGGAGAGTTTGAAGAAATCTACCGGGTCGGATGAAGGAGTGTCTTTCTTGGAGAAGGAGAATGCCATACTGCTGGAGGAGATGGAAAACTTAAAGAAGAAAAATACTATATATGGTAAATCTTTCAAACAAGCCATGGTTGTTCGGCTAACTGTTAATGAGAAAAGAACCAGTAAGGCTTTGGACGACCAAGTTTCACAACTCCTGGAAAAAGACAAGGCTATTAAGAAACTTCAATATAGGGTGGATCGATTGACCTTCCACTCTCATAAGTAACCCAATGCTGTGTAGATGGATGAGTATGATGAGGCCTTGACCTACTTGGATAAGCATATGGATCCGGCTAAGAGTGAAGGATATAAATGGGGTTGGTTGAACTTGCTTAGTTTGCTAAAGATACCTAATGGCAATGAATTGTGGTATTGGCATGATACAAAAATATTGGAATATCCTGATCCTCCTTTCAAGAATGATATTGGATGGATTCCTCCTGATGCCATTCCTCATAACTTAATCAGAAAGTATATTGGGGACTTTGGCCTGGAAGAAGAAGATGAATATGTTCGCCTCTAACATTTACTAGATTGGCTGAGTAGTGGCAGACGTACTAGACTAAGAAATTTTAGATCCACCCCCCGTCGATCACCCTTGATGTGCCTCCTACTAGGATGAGAAAAGCCTAAGGAAAGTATCCAGCAGGATAGATTTTGTATTTTTTTTTCTTTTTGGATTGTAACACCAAGTGTTTGGAATAAAATGGACTAATTTTTCAATAAGTATGCTTATGATATATTTCTATTTTTATTTAGGCTTTGTGATTGATTTTAATCAGCTTGCCGACTAGGTAACCTGCCTTATGATTAGATAATCAACTTTTCGACTAAGTAATCTGCATAAATGATAAATGTTTCATTCGTGGCTGAATCTATTTGTAATGCCTTAGATTCGACTAATGCTCTTAGATAAAACTATAAATAGTTTTGTTGAACAAGTTGTAGCATTAATTATCAGTGGCGACCAAGTGTATTAGGAATGTATAGTTATCCATGTGTTTTAACTTAGTCGGGTAAGACCTCTTGTGTTTAACTTTGAGCCTTACATGAAGTTTTACTAGATTCTTATTCTTAATTTGTCAAAGAAGAAATCATACAAGAAGTTTTAAAGAATAACTTTTATGTAGCTGGAAAAGTTTGAACTAGAAATAATTCCAAACTAAACTTTTTTGTAGTTGAAAAAGTTTGAACTAAAAGTAAAAAGAACCTTTAAGTGAGGTGGTATCTCACCATACTCCAGAAAATAAAAAACAAAAAGGAAGTATAACTGAGAGAAACGTGCAACTTCATTAAATTGAATAAGTGATTACATAAAAACAAAATTACTGGTAATATTTTCGAATATGGTTGGTGTTTCGGGGGCTCTTAAATTCTTTGCCTTCCAGTGTTTTTAAGCGATATGTTCCTGGTCAGATAACTGCGCAGATACGGTGTGGATCGTGCCAATTGGGATCCAACTTGTTATCCTTCTGAATCACTTTCTTAAGGACAAGATCTTATTGTTTTAAGTTGGTCGTCTTGACCCTCCAGTTGTAGAACCTAATAGTCCTTTATTGATAGACAACCATATGAATTGCAGTATCCTCTCTAACTTCCTCAGCCATGTCCAGATCTAGCTGCCTCATTAGATCACTCTTAGGGGAATCAAAATTCAGCACCCTATGAGTTGATAGACCTATTTTAGTTGTTACTACTGCCTCACTACTGAAAGCATGCATGTATAGAGTCTCTCATGTTATCGTTCTCGACGTAGTCCTATAAGCCCAAAGGACGTTGTGTAACCCATTGATCCAGTTCCCATTTGCATCATCCAATATTTTTTTCAAACTATCGAGTAAAGTTTTATTAGTAATCTATCTAACCATCGAATTATAGATGTCCAGGTGCTGAATGTAGTTTCTGAATCTTGGATCAGATGCAATATTCCTTAAACTATTCATTATCGAACTGAGTACTATGATCAGTGACAAAAGCGTAGGGCATTCCATAACGACATATGATCTTCTCCCATATGAACTTAAAGACTCTCTAATAGGGCATATCAATCAAAGAATCAATCTCCACTCATTTGGTGAGGTAATCTACTGCGATAACTAAATACTTTAACCTTCATTTGGTGGTTGACAATGGTCCGATCGAGTCTATTCCCCAAATAAAAAAGGGCCAAGAATAAGTAATAGGAGTTTGGTAAGCCCCTAGTCTTTTGTGAATAGTAGCAAACCTTTAGCACTTGTCACACCTCTTGACGAAGGAAACACAATCTGCTTTCATTATTGGCCAATAGTAGCCTTGCATGGCTATCCTTCGTACCAAAGATCTTCCAGCTGAATGGGCACCACATTAGCCTTCATGGACCTCTTTAATTAGATCATTTAATTCAATTAGATTTAAACAATTAAGTAAAGAGACTGTATAGCCTCTTCTGTTAGAAACACCCTTCTCCAAGACATAGTTGGTTTCTATGTATCTCATCTTCCTTACTTCCTTTTTGGTAGGATGGTAATAGACCCTTTTCGATATAATCCTTAATTGGATCCATCCAGGAAGGTCCTCAATTCTACATAAATTATACTGATAGCTTCCACATCAATGCTTCTACTGGTGAGAATCTCCACTAGGATGGTTCGTCTGAGCTCCATTGGAGTTTATGACGATAGCTAAGCAAAGGCATTTGTTCAAGCATTATCCATTCTTAGAATCCGAACCATCCGGAGTGCAGGAAATGCAGAGATAACCTCCATAGCCTTACTCAGGTACCTTACCATTGTTTCTCCTTTCACTCTGTATATCTGAAGTAACTGGTGGATAATAGGTTGGGATTAATTATGCACTATCACCTGCTCGGCACTTACTGATAAGGATAATTCTAATCCTGTAATTAATACTTCATACTCAGCTTCATTATTGGAAGCCTAAAATTAAAATCTCAATGCATATTCCACGTCTAAATCATTTGTAGTGTTGATAATGAGTCCAATCCAACTTTCAGTGGCGCATGAAGATCCATCTATGAACTGTTTTCAAACTAAGATGTCATTGCTGAAGTCTTCTTCTGACAACACTCCATATTTTAACACTTTCATGCTTTACTTAGCAAGTCATCAAGCTCTTTCTTGAACAGTCAATGATTCGGGTTGGTCGGTGGCTATCTCAATTTGCTTTTGAGCTGAGCTATCTTTTGGAGAAGTCTGCTTGGCAGGCAAACTTAGATTACCTGGCTCCTCTGCATAAGTGAATTTTACTATAAAATCTGCCACTGCTTGCCCTTTCAAGGAGGTTCTCGTCTCCTAAATAATATCATATTCTCAAAGCTCAACCACCCAAGACATCCGTCTTCCTGACTTTTTTTATTTGTGCAAAGCTTGTTACAGAGGTAAATCAGTGTATACTGCAATAGTATGGGCCTGAAAGTATGGCCTCATTCTTCTGAAAGCTTCAATGAGTGCCAATGCTAACTTCTCCAGGTATGGATATCTGATTTTTCTCCTCAGAATGCTTTGCCAGTATAGTACATGGGATTTTGAATTTCTCCCTAGTCGGATCAAAGTCGAGCTAACACTTGACTCCAAAATAGCTAAATACATATATAATTTTTCTCCCAAAAATGGTCGGGAGAGAAGAGGTGGAGATCCCAAATACTTCTTCAACTCCAGAAAAACTTTCTCAGTCTTGTCATTCCATTCAAACGTTTAAAGAATAAGAAGCATTTATATGTAACTCGATAAATAAAGCGATTTAGAGCTGCCACTCTTCCAATCAGTTTTTGCACGTCCTTTTACTGGTCGGGGGCTACATCTCCATTAAATCCTTTATTTTATCAGGATTGACTTCAATTCCCCTTTTATTTGCAATATACCCCGAGAACATTCCTTCCTCTACTTCGAATATACACTTGGTCGAGTTGAGATCCATTTGATATTTTTGCACCTGTTAAAATGTTTGGGCTAAATCAGCGATATGGTCGGTATCAAACTTGCTCTTGGTGAGCATATAACTTACGTATACTCCCATGTTCTTGCCAATCTGCTCTTCAAATACTTTATTTACCAATATCTGATATGTTGCTCAAGTATTTTTTATCCCAAAGGGCATAATATTATAGCAATACGTTCCTCGGCTGGTAATGAAGGATGTGCTCTCCTTATCCTCTGGCTTCATTTTAATCTGGTTATAACCAAAATAATGGGGATACTAGAATCATGTGTTTGGGACCTATGAAGGTATATGAAGGGTACATAATGGGGATACTAGAATCATGTGTCTACAGATCCCCTCGACGAGCGAGCTTAAGATAAGAGAAGGTCGTCGAAAGATAGAAACCCTAAATAAGGTGAGTGATGGGGGTAAAGGTCAGATTCTGAGAACCTATGGAGGGTACGCGATCGATTCAGAGGGTTGAGGCCGATTCTACGAGCCTAGGGAGCGGAGGTGACCTGATTTTGAGTGTCAAGTCTAATTCTATGGGCCTAGGTCAATTCTTCTAACTTAAAGAGTGAAAGAAACATGATTGAGAGGGTCGATGCCAATTTTGCGGGCCTAGGTTAATTCCGCGGAAAGAGTGGAAGCGACCAATTCATAGGGTCGAGGCTAATTCTTCAAACCTAAAGGGTGGAAGCGACTGATTCATAGAGCCGAGGCCAATTATGTGGAGCTAGGTAAATTCTACAAACCTAAAGGGTGGAACAACCGATTCAGATGATCGAGAATAATTCCCTAGGTCAATTCTGCAGACCTAAAGGGTGAAATGGACCGATTCAGAGGGTTGAGATGAATTCTATGGACCGATGTCAATTCTGCGAACCTAAAGGGTGGAAGCAACCGATTCAGAGGGTTGAGGTTAATTCTACTGGCCTAGGTCAATCCTACGGACCTAAAGTGTGGAAGCGACCGATTCAGAGGGTCGAGGCCAATTATGCATACCTAAAGAGTGCTCACACAGATGCGCGATATATTTTGAGAACTTCGATGATTTGTTAATGCTTGTGCATTTTAATTCTTGATTTTTAGAATTTTCTGAAACTTTTTGTATTTTTGATTAATTTTTTAATGCAACCTGTATTTTTAAAAATGGATTATTTTTATAAAAAAATGTGTTTTTGATGGATTTTGAATGTTTGGATATTTTTAGAAATCGTTTTGTGGATTCTTTGGGCATTTTTTGGATTTTTAGGGAATTTTTGTAATAAATTTAGGGGGTATGCCGATAGGCATTGGCAGGGGGTGTGCCTATCGATAGTGGCACAAAATCATGAGAGCTTTTTAGCATACCAAAGGACCCTGTCGATGGGAATAGTTAGAGGACTGTTGATCGGCGTACCCCTTACTTCCTTATATAAAGGGGAGTCTTCCTCATTCTTTACACATTTAAAATGAAAAATCCTTCTCTCTCTCTCTCTCTCTCTCTCTCTCTCTCTCTCTCTCCAGAAATCAATTTTAGGCATTTTTCTCCCAAGATCTTCATGGAAGACATGGACAATACCCCTTTTGTGAATATTGACGATTGGACTAGCATTGATTGGTGTCGTGCAGGTGCGCTAGCGATTGGCAATGACAATGCATATCACGATATCGAAGATGTGGGTGGCGAAAGGATTTTGTTAAGGGATCCCATGAATCACCACTATGTGAGGGTGAAGAACCCAAGCGTTTATGTGAGTGTTCATTTATTTTATTTGATTTTTTGATTTTTTTCTCTGATTTGTTTTCAGGCAAGGATTAATGATTATTGCCCTTATGCAGGTGGACATTGATTCATTGGGAATATGCTCTCGGGGATCGACAACGATTAAGAAGGTATGGGAGAAACTCCTCAGGGAAATGCAACTGGTGGTGGAGGTTGCGGGGCTTGGTCCACTTGGGGGGATTTGGATGACACGACGTGATCATCGGCGAGTTTATGATGTTTAGGAGAGAGATGGTGGGACACTACCACACATTTTATCTCGGCGTGGGTGAAATGACGATCACCCCCATAGATGTGCACCACCTAATAAGTCTGGAGTGTGAGGGTCGACAGATTATGGTGGATTAAACGCTACACATTTTTGAGGTTGCAATATAAAAACTTGACGCGACGTAAAATGTGTGTGCTACATGTGTACCTACGGCTCAAGTGCAAGTATGTCTCTCAAGTAATACCCGATAAGTAAGGGTCGAATCCTTAGGGAATATGATGATAAACGTAACGATGACGATAAGGTAGGCTTCTAAAATCTAAGTGACGACTCTCGAAAAGAAAAGAAAAGGTATTTGATTTTTAGGAAAATTTCTACTTAACTAAGGAACCCTAACTAGCAAGTGAAATTTTCATTTTAAAAAAAGAAAAAACTAAAATTTGTATTTTACAAAACTATTTGGACAAAGTAGAGTCGGGCTCGAAACACCCAAGCCATAGGTATTTTCATTAGCTACAAAATTATTGATAATTATATATTTAATTAAAAGAAAATATTAATTAAATCAAAGTAGTAAATATGTGAGAAAATTACTCCGCACGATGTTTTAGTCAATAATTAAATTGACGTGAATGACAAGATTGTCGACACGTATACTATATCCTCAAATACTCTGGTTGCTTATGACAAAAAAGAGACATATAATATTAGTCTCAACAAAATATCAAACCCTAATAATTATATATATGGTTAAGTTCAATTTTATATCTAACTTTCATACCTAGGTTGGGTTCATGTTCCCCAACTCTCTAAAAATTTAGTCGGACATGGTCGTACTGACTACGCATGACATCATTTATTTGCATGGAGTCATGATGAATAAATAATGATAACAAAGCATAAAACTAATATTACCAATGACAGAGAATGTAAGGCATACTAAAGAATAAGCTTCAAAGGAAAATCGGAAAATAACAAGATCTCTATTGAAATTTGAATGCAAGAATCTCTTCAATTTGCTCCTACATGTCCTTTTGTTTCCTAGCCTTACAATTAATGAA
The DNA here is from genome assembly GCA_949130495.1 of Sambucus nigra. Taxonomy (NCBI): domain Eukaryota; kingdom Viridiplantae; phylum Streptophyta; class Magnoliopsida; order Dipsacales; family Adoxaceae; genus Sambucus; species Sambucus nigra. The sequence goes on along the minus strand of OX422210.1, from coordinate 652,555,215 downwards.
TCTTATGATAAAAGACCGCTAATAACTAAATACAAAGGTTATAAGTCGTTTAAAAGAGTCCTTAAACTTTAAAACTCCTTAGGCTAAAAGATAGGTTCAAACTTAAAATCCCGTATCAGGTTATCTGAACCAATTCGGTCAAGCAAGTGATAACCGATTCGCTTAGGCAGCCGAATCATTTGGTCCAGTCTACTTCCCAAGTGTGCCTTATTTAGTCGATTTGTTCTTAATTACACTTTTTCCCCTGGATTTTCATCCCGACTTTACATACTCATAACTTTTCACCCGTAACTCGAATTTGGATTTCGTTTATTTCAACGTACTCATGGCTTCAAAATGTTTTACTTTTTAGGAGGCTCCTCCTCTGGGCTCCGGCTGAAAAATAACGAAGTTATCCTTAACTTCCCTTTCTTTTTATTCTTTCACTATTTTGTTTTTTCTCTCGCATCCACTTGTATGAATTACCTATAAAACAAGAAAAAAATATACAAAACACGAAATCCCCGCCAGAAGGGTTAATTGCATAAATATGGGATAACTCCGATCTAAATACACTGCACGAGACCATAAAAGTACTAAAATTAAGGGTGTAAATATGAAATATTTATGCCTAATCAAACCCCCCTAACTTAGAATGTTTCTCATCCCGAGCAATATAAAAGAATAAGTGCATGAGTTTAAATGGACATCTAAACAAATACCTCTTTCGCTGGCAAACGATTTCATTTAGCGTTTGCAACTAGTCGTTAAACTCCTAGGTTATTCTAGTATGGTGTCTCGTGAGGGTTTAGAGTGAATTTACCCACAAATTCGTCTATTTGGACGACTCAAATAAAATATCAAAATAATTAAAAACCGCATAATTTAAATTTCAAAAAATAATCGCATCAAATTTTTATTCGATAAATCTCAATTCATAGTGTGTGTGTTCGAAGTCGAAAATTGAACTGCTAACTTTCATCAATTGATCATCTCGTTACTTTTTAAAAATTTGCATTGATTCAATTTCTCACGAGATGCTCTCACAAACAATTCACTCGGATTGTGACTATTTCTCTCGGTGTGCGTGATATTAAGAGTAAATGTAATGGAACACGAGTTCACGCACACAAATTGAAAGACTAAAATATTTAGGCTGAAAAGATCTCATGAACGAAACACGGTCATTGGAAAACAGGAAAATACCATTCTTTATTCGCATCATCTTGTCTCTTTATTATCTTTTCGTATTTTAGCTCTCCACGCGATGATTAATTTCGTTATTCGGACTCAGTTAGGACTTTCTTAGGTTAATGTATTTTGGGCACAAATAGGAATGTTTGGGATTTTTTTTTTGGAGTTGGAAAATTTAATTGCGATGTCCGTTGGCACTTTTTTGGGCTTTTGCTCATTTTCTCATTTTTTTTCTTTGCCCTTCAATTTTTCTCATTTTTCTAATTTTTTTTTTTTATTTCAGCAATTTTTCTATTATTTTTGCCCATTTTAATGTACCATTTGGACTTAATTGATGATTTTTTTCGATTTTCACAACTCCGAACCAATTAAATTTTTCGGATTGACAAACAAAAGGGTATATGAATTTGGGATCAAATTGGCTTACAAAAGGATGATTTTTCATGGTTTCTTATGGATAATATTTTTTGGTAAACAAACGATGGCCTAACTTCATTTATTTGAAATATTAATTAAATTACCATATACATCTCGAGATTATTTTTAATTTCGAGACATTTTTAGCGTGTTTTCAAAATAACGTTTCACTCATTTTTTCGAATCAATCATACAATGATTTAAAGATCCTCAACGACCTTTTAAGACTTTAAAGAAATTTTGAGTTAACTTTTAACTCAGATTAAGTTAATTACTAGGAAAAAAATGATTGGCTCAAGAATCTCACCGAGTTAAAAATCTCCACACTTATTCGTTAAATCATCAATTTTCGCTTAATTTCTATTTTTGGTCAACTTTGGCTTAAGGCATTAGATTTCTACAAATTGAGACTTCAAATAAAAATTATTGATATTTTTGAAGAATTTAAATTCCATTTTTTATTTATTTTGAAGAAAAATATTTTGACACTTTCGAAAATTTTCAATTTTTTTTAAAATTTTCGTTTTTTGGAGTTTTTAACATTTTCATTTTTTTTTGGGGGGGGCGCATTTTAAAATTTTTGAAGTTTAAAAGATGCACATGTAGGCTATTTTAGACTTTTGGAATGTCCTCAATAAAAAGGACTAAAATCTAAATAAGAAAAGAAGATCACGAAAATAAAACAAACAAATTTTAAAATGCAATGGACAATAAGAACTCAAAGAGCATTCCATTAACAAGAGATATAAGAGTACATTGTTTCTTTCAATGATACAACGATTAAAATAAAGAAACTACATAACAAAAGTAACACATTCACCATAGCTAATGGGAAGAACCAAGGGCATTTGATTCGCGGGCATATGGGTCGTAATAATTGATGATGCTGGAAACAGCACCGCCAGAGAAGGTGTTTACAAGCTCAAGCAAATGATAACAATGGCAGCATAGGAGAATGTACATATATATACATGTAGAAGGAGATGAAGAGAAGAGGATGAACACTTGGATATAAGTGGTTCAGCCAATTAAGCCTACGTCCACTGTGCAAGTGAGTGAGTAATGTCACTGAAAGAAGGCACTAACGGCCATGGATACAACATCTCAAGCTTTCTCTCCCTACTATGTAAATTGACAGAGTTTTAGCTAGGGTTGTAATTCTCGATCCTTTACAATGTTGAGTATGACCTCAATATATAGTGCTTGGGGGGTGTAATGTACCCCCAGCATGCAATGTGCATTAGCATGGAGATCCATCTAGTGCAAGGATGACTCCTGAATGATCTCAACTAAGTAATGATGACCTCAATATTCCCTCACGTGGAGGGAACGATTTAGTTATCACAAATTCGTCCACGTGTTCCAATCCATACATGTGCGCGTAGATTCTCGACTATCTTTGCTTGGAACCAACCTCGGCCCGAATGAGAATGAGGTTGGCGAAGTACGACCCTTGCCTTAACTGAGGATAATATGATGACCTTGGTTGGGATGCCAACCGAGGTTAGATATCTGGAACGTCGGCCAGGGCCGATGTTGTCTTGACACTTGATACTGAGCCTGCGAGGCTTTGCTGATCTTAGGTGAAGTTTATAACATCGGCTATGGCCGATGTTGATGTTAATGCTGATGGATAACCCATGTCCATACTTACCTCGGCTGAGGCCCTCATCGAGGTGATACTTGTAACATCGGTTGTTGATGACCTGGTGGATAGCTATCCCCATGAGTCATGTAGACCTCGGCTGATGCCCAATCATGATGATACTTGCAACGTCAGCTGTGGCCGACCTGGTGAAGGACGACATCGCTGATGGGTAGTCTTGAGCTCTTGTTACCTCGGACGTCATACAGGCCGAGGTTCCTCGGCTCTGAGCTGGCAGGTGCACTTTGGGAATATCCCCTTAGCCCTTAGTTACCAATGTAAGTAGGTGACTAAGGGGTATGTATGTTCGAGGCTGTATTTCCTTATGTGCTAACATTTCCTGGACAGGTGTCAACTTCTGAAGTGGGTAGCGTGCCTCACAAGTGTAATGATGTTGATTGTCTTTTGTTCTCCCAAGTCAATGATGGGCCTTAGGATGCGTGCAAGACATTTTGAGGGTTTAACCCCTTTCCTTCTCCTTCTTCCTCATTTTTTATTCATTTCCCGCCTGTGCCTTCTGCGATTATCTCTCTCTTTAAGAACTTAATCGAGTATGTGTTTGTTGATTTCTTTGCTCAACCCTCTTATTCCTCATCTCGTACTCCCTCAGGTATTATTTTCACCTTGCCTTTCCATTTTCATCCCTTTATTTCCATTTCTTGCATTTTTCGGTGGTAGTTTGGGTTTTTCGGTGGTAGTTTAAGGTTTTTTGGTGGTAGTTTAAGGCTTTTTCGGTGACTCTTTGAAGTTTATGATGAGCTTGTTCTTGGTTGTTCTTTGTTTGAAAGGTTTCAAAATTTAAGTTTGATCTTTAGTTTAAGTTATGCCCAGTTATTTGTCTGTGTTTTAGAGTCTCAAGTGTAGGGTCGTCTGTCTTATGCTTAGGCCTTTGTATAAGCTTATATAAGAGTTACCTTCTCTTAGAGAGAAGACCTTTAAAAAATTAGGCAGATAGAGCTAGCCCAAGAGGAAGATCGTAGGGCTGAGGCCTTCCCTGTCAGGACTATCTCCCCTCCACCTCTGAAGGTCATATACCCTGAGCCAGCTAAGCCTGTAGCGGATCCAATAGGCCCTTCTCCCATGTCTGAGTCGTCTACCTTAGACCCTATATTTGTAGACTCATTTCAAGAGGTTATGGACTTCTCTATTAGGCAAGATCAGGTCCCTGCTCGAGACGAGTTCCAAAGTAGTACCTTATCCCACAAATGGTGCCAACAGCTTGGGAACTTCTTCTGACATTGAAGTCGTTGGGCCAAGTGTGGCCTTTCCACCTATCATTGACGCCATTCCATTATCGGCTGCCACAGGGGCTGAGTTTGCTCAGAGGTTCCCTGGTGGTGTTCCTACACCTTCCCAGGCCGACGTTGCCAGGGATGAAAATGACGGTCATGAGAGTGACGATGAGACCTCATAGGCAGACGAGATAGAGAGTTATGTGACTGAGTTTGACCTCTTAGCCTTTAGGAACCTCTATTCCATAGGTCCTTCCATAAAGCTTAGAAGACCTCTGAGAGGTGAGAGGGACTTTGGTGGCCGATATGGGGAGATCTGCGTGTATGAGCAAATGTTTAAGTTAGGATTCCGTCTCCCCATCCACCCTTCGATTAAAGCCATACTGTCCCATATCAATCTCGCCCCCTCATAATTATCCCCCAATGCATGGAGGGTGATGATTGGGGCTATTATCCTTTGGAAGGCAGTCCACCACTCAGACCTTCCTATTAGAGTTTTCATGGGATTCTATGTCCCCTCCTCTGTTAAAAACCACCCCACCTATTACCATTTCCTTGCTAGGAATTCGGACAAGAAGATGTTGTTGGTTACCCAAACTTCAAATCACAACTGTAAACCACAGTATTTCTTTGCTTCAGGGGCATGGGAATTTGGTCCTTGTGAATCCTCTTCATCGTTGGAGCCGAGGACACCTCTGAGGTGGGGGAAGGTGTCACTTGCTGCTAAGGATGACCCTGGGCTTAGACATGATAACTTACAAAAGATCATGGGGAGCATGGTTGGATGGTCAAGTACAAACACTTGATGACCCCCTATTACCTCTCTAAGACTGGCCTGGGGGAAGTCCTCTGACTGAGCTTCGTAAGTATTATTTTTCATAGTTGTACCTCTGACTTTTAATACCTATGATTTACTAACTCAGAAGATTCTTTTTACAGAATGCCCAGAAGGCATCTCTGATGACTTGTGGGAGATGTCTGCCCCCAATCTCGTTAAGCTAATGAAGAAGGCAGGGCATAATGCAGCCCCTCCCCCCAAATAGAACATCGGCACGTCTAAGGCCGATGTTACTAAGAAGAGGAATAATACCACTGATGCGAAGGATCAGAGGCCTTCCAAGAACCAAAAGGGAGATCACGCCATCCCTATCTCATCAGATGATGCTTTGACTGCTCGTCTGGAGTAGCTGAATATCAAAGACAGCTGATAGGCCACAGTTTAAAGTCCATGGATACCATCGACTCTGTAATGACCGATGTAGACAAGCATTTCCTACGCTCTTTGGATACCCTCTTGCTGGCCGAGTTTAGCCTTCACATGTCAATTCAAGTACCCATTTCTACTTTTTTGTTCTTTAAAGTGTAACCTCGGCCTAGATTTAGGTTAAAACTTAAAACTCATACATCTGACTTTTCATTGTAGGGTATTCTGTCCATGCACCGATTCATCGACTGGACCTTGAGGCAGTTACCCCTTATCGAGAAGGGAAAAGACGCTGAAAAGGTGCAAGCCTCTTTAAATTCAGAGGTTGAACGTCTGAAGGTATAGTTACAAGAGTCTGAGAATCAGGTTAAACAGAGTGATAGGGATATATTCAAACTCAATAAGGACCATATAGCTGCCCTGAAGGCTAAAGATGATGTCCTTCAGATGAAAGTGGATGCTACAGTAAAAGCTTCCTTGGAGGATGCCTCAGAGAACATATTGAAAGACTATAAGGTCTCTGACCAGTTCATCATCTTTGGCTTTGAATACCTTAAAAGAGGTATTAAAGATACTGGTAAATGGGTCGCCTCTAAGGAGAAGGATAAATGGCGCTTAACTGGTTCAGACTTTGTTGGTCTGGGCTTTGGAGATTCTCACTTTGCTCAGACCTTGCAAGAGGTTGAGGAGGAGGAAGGCTCATCTCCTGCAGAGACTGCACTATTGGAGGTTACTGAAACTAAAGGGGTCACTCTTCAAGATGATACGGCGAAAGTGACCAATGTCATCCAAGAGCATACTGACGTTGCTGTAAATACTTAGATCTTGTGAAGCTTTTGTAATTTGGTTTCTGTTCATTTGATTTTTGTAAACTCTAATGACATATTTTGGTACATTATATTTGCAACTCTGAATGTTTCATGCTATCACCTCTTCTTTAGAGGGTTTTGCTTCTTTCAATGAATGCTCTCTCTTGAATTCTATCTTAAAAGTCATATACAATGATGTTTACATTAAGGTCCCAAGTTACCATATAATGATGTCTACCTCATACCTTTCACCAAACAATTGATGTTTAAGGTCTGAGGTCACCATATTATGATGTTTACCCTTATAAATATTCACCAAACTAATGATATTTAAGGTCTGAGGTCATCAAATAATGATGTTTCACCTCATAAATTTGACCAACTTAATGATATTTAAGGACTGAGGTCACCCAATTATGATGTTTACCTCATACCTTTCACCAAACAAATGATGTTTAAGGTCTGAGGTCATCAAAATATGATGTTTAACCTCATAAATTTCACCAACGTAATGATGTTTAAGGTCTAAGGTCACCCAATTATGATGTTTACCTCATACCTTTCACCAAACAAATGATGTTTAAGGTCCGAGGTCATAAAAATATGATGTTTCACCTCATTAATTTCACCAACTTAATGATGAAGTCATCAAAATATGATGTTTACCTCATACCTCTCACCAAACAAATGATGTTTAAGGTCTGAGGTCATCAAAACATGATGTTTCACCTCATAAATTTTACCAAACTAATGATGTTTAAGGTTTGAGGTCACCATTGTATGATGTTTCACCTTATAAATTTCACCAAATTAATGATGTTTAAGGTGCGAGGTCACCATCGTATGATGTTTCACCTCATAATTTTCACCAAATTAATGATGTTTAAGGTCTGAGGTCATCAAATTATGATGTTTCACCTCATACCTTTCACCAAGCAAATGATGTTTAAGGTCTGAGGTCATCAAAATATGATGTTTACCTCATACCTTTCACTAAACAAATGATGTTTAAGGTCTGAGGTCATCAAAATATGATGTTGCACCTCATAAATTTCACCAAACTAATGATGTTTAAGGTCTGGGGTCACCATTGTATGGTGTTTCACCTCATAAATTTCACCAAACTAATGATGTTTAAGGTCTAAGGTAATCAAAATATGATGTTTCACCTCATAAATTTCACCTCATAAATTTCACCAAACTAATGATGTTTAAGGTCCGAGGTCACCATTGTATGATGTTTCACCTCATAACTTTCACCAAACTAATGATGTTTAAGGTCTGAGGTCACCATTGTATGATGTTTCACCTCATAAATTTTACCAAACTAATGATGTTTAAGGTCTGAGGTCACCATTGTATGATGTTTAAGTCTGATGTCACTATCGTATGATGTTTCACCTCATAATTTTCACCACATTAATGATGTTTAAACATAATAAAACAATATTGACACAGGAAATGGTCTTTTCATTCATATCCTCTTCATAAAATGATGCATGTATTAAAAAGAAAACTGCAACATCATATGCAATATTTCTTCAAGTGGTCAGCATTCCAAGGGTTTAAAAAGGGTTCCCCTTCAAGATTTTCTAGTCGGTAAGTAGCAGGCACAATCTCATCAACCACTATGTAAGGGCCATGACAGTTTGGGTGGAGTTTGTTTGCCTTCTGCAACGTCTTCTTCAGCACTAGATCTCCTATAGCTATAGGTCTTGATTTCACCCTCTGATTGTAGAACTTTGTTGTTCTCTGCTAGTAGGCTACCTGTCTGATCTGAGCACATTCCCTACTCTCTTCAATTAGGTCCAAGTCAAGCCTTCTTTCTTCCTCATTCCTCTGAGGGTCATAGGTTTGAAATCTTTGGTTTGGGAGTCCTACATCTGTAGGTATGACGACTTTTGAGCTATGTGCCAACATAAATGGGATCTCCCCCGTTGGTGTCCTTGTCATTGTTCTGTAGTCCCACAACACTGCATAAACCTCTTATGTCCATCTCCCCTTGGCTTCTTCTAACCTCTTCTTAATCCCATCAAGGATTGTTCGGTTCGTGACTTCAATTTGACCATTTGCTTGAGGTCGACCAGGAAAAGAGAAGAACTGCTTGATCCTGACTCTCTCGCGGTATTTCTCCAAGGAAGCATTCTTGAACTGCATTTCGTTATCTGAAATGAGGGTATTTGGGAGACCGTATCTGTATATGATGTTCTTGTAGATGAACTGGAAGGTCTTCTGCTCGGTGATATTGATCATGGGCTCAGCCTCTACCTATTTGGAGAAGTAATCAATTGCTACTATCAGAAATCGATAGTTGTTCGTATCTCTTGGCAATGGTCCCACCAAGTCAATCCCCCATACTGCAAATGGCTAAGGAGAACTAATTGACATCATAGGTTTATGAGGTTGATGAGGGATAGTGGAGAATATCTGGCATTTATCACACCTCTTCACATAAGCAGCTGCATCTTTGGCCAAGGTCGGCCACCAGTATCCCTGCGTAATTATCCTCTTGGCTAAAGGTCTTCCTCCTATGTGACTGGAGCAAGAACCCTCGTGTACATCCTGCAGGATGTGGGGGACCTATGTGGGATGGACACATCTGAGGAGAGGTAGTAGGAATCCTTTTTTATAAAGGACATATCCTATTATTGAGAACTTGGCAGCTCTATACCTCAACTTTCTCCTTTCCAACTTTGATTTTGGCAGCTCTCCTTATCTGATATATCTGATAAGGGGGTCCATCCATGAGTCCCCTAGGTTCAAGTTGAGGCAAGGTCTGTCAACCTCTTATTACTCAATGGTTGGTTTGAGCAGGATCTCGATTGGTACTGTCCTTCTGATGTCTGTCCTCATTGCTGAGGCCAACCTTACTAGTGCATCTGCACGACTGTTGTCTAACCGAGGTATCCTCTTCATTTTCACTTATGTGAAGCTTCCTAGAATCGTTCTCACCCTCTTTAGATATTTGGTCATCCTTTCATCCTTGGCCTCATATGCTCCAAGTACTTGGTTGACAACTAACCTCGAGTCACTGTGAAGTAGGAGTTATCCAACTCTAAGGGCTTTTGCCATGGAGATCCCCGCTATCAACGCCTCATATTTTGATTTGTTGTTCGATGCTTTTAAGTTGAACCTCGGTGCGTATTTGATGTCGGTACCATCTGGTGCCAACACTATTAGCCCTGCCCCACTGTCGCTTTCATAGGACGATCCGTCCACGAAGAGGTTCCATATGTCCTCATTTGAAGTGAAGTTCCCCTCTGATAGGGTCCCTTTCCTGAAGAGGTACCTGTCTTCCTTATTCTTAACCACTCCTTTTCTGGCTCTGCAGGATACAACCTCTTTTGAATTCTGGAAGACGTTACTGTGTGGTTTATCTACAATTTCTGGACCATTCTCAATTTCAACCTCTTCCCATGTAAACTCAGCAACAAAGTCTGTGAGTGCCTTCCCTTTGATGGAGACCCTTGGTTGATAGATAATGTCATAGTCCCCCAACTCGATGTCCCAAGTCATCAACCTACCAGACTTCTCAGGCTTGTGAAGGACCTGTCTTAGTGGGGAGTCAGTGAGGATAACTATAAAGTGGGCTTGGAAATAGGGATTCATCTTCCTGGAAGCGTATATCAAGGCGTAAGCTAACTTCTCCATCTGAGGATAGTTCTATTCAGATCCCTGAAGGGCCTTACTATTAAAGTATGAAGTCCTCTCTACTCCATCATCTTCCCGTTCTATGGCCGCACTTATAACTGACTCTAAGACTGCTAGATATACATACAACTTCTCCCCCAAGATGGGCTGAGATTGGAGCAAAGTAGATCCGAGGTAGGACTTTATCTCTTTGAAATCCTTATCACATTCCTCATCCCATTCAAAGGCCTTTCTAAGGACTTTGAAAAAAGGGAGACACTTGTCCGTAGCCCTGGAGACAAACCGGTTCAGCGCAACAACTCTTCCTGTTAACCTCTGAACGTCTTTGATGGTCTTGGGCGTCTTCATTTCAAGCAGAGCCTAGATTTCTTTTGGGATTGGCCTCTATTCCCCTTTGATTAACGATGAATCTAAGAAATTTTCTTGCTCCTACTCCGAAGACACATTTGGCAGATTGAGCTTCATCCCGTATAAGTCCATGGTGTCAAAAGTTCTTTCCAGGTTGGCCACGTGAGTTAAAGCCTTCAGGCTCTTCATCAACATGTCATTTACATATACCTCCATGGTCTTGCCGATCTGATCTTCAAATATCTTATTTATAAGACGTTGGTAAGTGGCCCTTGCATTCTTCAATCCAAAGGGTATGGACTTATAATAATAGGTCCCCTTGTCAGTTATGAACGCTGTCTTCTCTGAGTCCTCTAGGTCCATAAAAATATGGTCATACTCGGAATAGGTATACATGAAGCTCATGAGCTCATGCCCCACTGTGGAATCTATCAACTGATCAATTCAAGGCAAGAGGAAGCTGTCTTTTAGGCAAGACTTGTTCAAATCAGTGAAGTCTACGCACATCCTCCATTTCCTATTAGCTTTGGGCACAATAACGACATTAGATAACCACTCAGGGTATATGACCTCTTTGATGAACTTAGCCTCTTCCAGCTTTCTGACCTCTTCCCTGATGACATCATACTTTTCCCTGGAGTAAACTCTTCATCTTTTCTTGATTGACTTGGCTTCTTCTGCCACAGTGAGTTTGTGGCACATAATCTATGGGTCAATGCTAGACATGTCTGCATGGCTCCAAGCGAAGACACTTTTCTTCTTATTCAAAATTTGTACTATCTCTTCCTTAATCTCGGGTTTTAGGGCCTTTCCAATTTAGACAATTTTTTTTGGTTCGTCCTCATTGAGGACGATGGATTCTACCTCTTTCACGACCTCTCCCTTATTTAATTTTGTTTCATCCCTAGGATCAAGTGTATCAATGTTATATATGGTATTTGCCCTCTTATGGGCCTCTCTCTCTTCCGCCTATTTGAAGTAGCATTCTCGTGCCGTGGTCTAGTCACCTTGAACTTCCCCTACCCCATAGGAGGTTGGAAATTTCAGCATTTGGTGGACCGTTGATGGCACGACCTCAAATTCCTTGAGGTATACTCATCCTATGATGAGGTTATAGGCCGAGAAGACGTTTTCATCCATTATGAAAAAATTGATCTTCCGGGTCAACCTCTTAGGCCACTCATCTCTTATTCGAACATCCATCTCATACATGCCCAACGGATGAACCTTTTAACCGCTAAAGCCAATTAATGGATGATGGTATGGTACAATCCTAACTCTGCTGAGGCCTAGACTCTTGAAATATGGCCAACACATTACGTCAACTGAACTTCCTCCATCGACGAGGATTCTCTGCACCTCACATCCATGCACCCTTGTAGTGATTACCAAAGGGTCATCGTGTGGAGCTAAGATGCCTTTGAAATCAAGTTGGGAGAACCTAACTATGATAGTATCCATATCTACCTTCTTCCTCTTCTTCTTAGCCTCGGAAGATGCCAAATTCATAACCTCTACTTTGGTCACTAACTTAGCCTCTGCCACATGAGCTTTACGGTCGGCTACTTCTAAGCCACCCCCTGCTAGTCCTCCACAGATGGTGTTAACACCAAAGTAGATTATGCCAACCCTCTTCATAGGGGCATTATTTTCTTTTGGTGGGAGGTCAGGATCACCCTCATCGTCATCATCTGAGTTCTCACCTCTTTTTGCTGGGAGGTCCTCTCGACATCTGTCGTTTCTCTTCTTTTTGGGGTCATCTCTTTCCCTATTGGGAGACTTACCATCGACATACTTCCTGATATTTCCAGACTTTAACATCTTCTCAATCTCATCTTTCAGGGCAAATCACTTGTCGGTCACATGACCTTGGTCTTAGTGGAACTCACACCATAGGTTCTTGTTCCTCTTATGCGGAGGAGCCTTCAGTTTCTCGGGCCATCTCAGGGACTGATCATTTTTTATTTTATTGAGGATGTGTTCACAGCTAACAGTTAGAGGAGTCTAGTGTGCAAACTTGTCGTCTGCAGACCTATTTTTTCCGTCTTTCTTACTTTGGAACTTCCCGCTACAACTTCCGTTCTCATCCTCATACTTTGCGGCCATAGCCTCTTCAACATTCATGACCTTTACCACGGTTGCCAATAGCTCTGCCATGGACTTGAGAGGGTCTTCTGCAAGCTTCCACAATAACTTCCCTTTCTGGAGTCCTCCAATGAGGGCAATCATAGCTATATTCTCTTCATAATCTTCCACCTCCAATTTTTCTTTGTTGAATCTAGCAATGTAGTCTCTTAGGATCTCGTTCTTGCCTTTATTGATGTACATCGGATGGGTGGTCTTCTTTTGAGGTCTCACCCCAAAACAAAAATTGCGAATGAACCGTTCAGCCGAACCCTTAAAGTTCTCAATAGAGTTCTTCGAAAGAGAGCTAAATCAGATGTGTGCAGCTCCCGTCAAAGTCCCAGAGAATGCCCGACACTTCATCTCAACTGGAAATGAATAAATGTCCGCTGCAGACTAGTTATCTCAATATGATGCACAGGGTTGGTACTACCATCATATTTGGGAGACACCGTAGGTGGTTTGAACTTTGCAGGAGTTGGGAAGCTCACTATCCTCACTACGAAAGGGGAACCCTATGAGAACCCTCTTTGCAGTGGGTCTCGGCTTTTGATGAGGTTCCCTATCTTCTCTTCCAGACGTTGGATGGAGTCATTCCATGGTTTTACATCGCCGGCCTGGCCGAAGCTGTCCCTAGCCACTCCAAGGGGTGGACTGAGGGTTCCCCAACTGCAGCACAACGTCGGGTATATGAATTTGGGCTCAAATTGGCTTGCAAAAGGATGATTTTTCATGGATTTTTATGGATAATATTTTTTGGTAAACAAACGATGTCCTAACTTCATTTATTCGAAATATTAATTACATTACCATATGCATCTCGAGATTATTTTTAATTTTAAGACATTTCTAGCGTGTTTTCAAAATAACATTTCACTCATTTTTTCGAACCAATCAAACAATGATTTAGAGATCCTCAATGACTTTTTAAAACATTAAAGAAATTTTGAGTTAACTTTTAACTTATATTAATTTAATTTACAGGGATAAAAATGATTGGCTAAAAAATCTCACCGAGTTAAAAATCTCCACACTTATTCGTTAAGTCGTCAATTTTCGCTTAATTTATGTTTTTGGTCAACTTTGGCCTAGGGCGTTAGATTTTTACAAATTGAGACTTCAAATAAAAATTTAGTAATATTTTTGAAGAATTTAAATTCCATTTTTTATTTATTTTGAAGAAAAATATTTTTGACACTTTCGAAAATTTTCATTTTTTTTTGAAATTTTCGTTTTTTGGAGTTTTTAACATTTTCATTTTTTTTTGGGGGGGGGGGGGGGGCACATTTTAAATTTTTTGAAGTTTAAAAGATGCACATGTACCCCCTATTTTAGACTTTTGGAATGTCCTCAATAAAAAGGACTAAAATCTAAATAAGAAAAGAAGATTACGAAAATAAAACAAGCAAATTTTAAAATGTAATGGACAATAAGAACTCAAAGAGCATTCCATTAACAAGAGATATAAGAGTACATTGTTTCTTTCAAAGATACAACGATTAAAATAAAGAAACTACATAACAAAAGTAACACATTCACCATAGATAATGGGAAGAACCAAGGGCATTTGAGTCGCGGGCATATGGGTCGTAATAATTGATGATGCTGGAAACAACACCGCCAGGGAAGGTGTTTACAAGCTCAAGCAAATGATAATAATGGAAGCAAAGGAGAATGTATATATGTATACATGTAGAAGGAGATGAGGAGAAGAGGATGAACACTTGAATATAAGTGGTTCATCCAATTAGGCCTACGCCCACTGTGCAAGTGAGTGAGTAATGTCACTGAAATAAGGCACTAACGGCTATGGATACAACCTCTCAGGCTTTCTCTCTCTACTATGTAAACTGACAAAGTTTTAGCTAGGGTTGTAATTCTCTATCCTTTACAATGTTGAGGATGACCTTAATATATAATCCTTGGGGGTGTAATATACCCCCAAGCATGTAATGTGCATATGCATGGAGATCCATCTAGTACAAGGATGGCACCTGGTTGATCTCAGCTAAGTAATGATGACATCAATATTCCCTCATGTGGAGGGAACGATTTAGTTATCACAAATTCGTCCACGTGTTCCAATCCATACATGTGCGTGTAGATGCTCGACTATCTTTGTTTGGTACCAACCTCGGCCTGGATGAGTACGAGGTTGGCGAAGTACGACCCTTGCCTTAGCTGAGGATTATATGATGACCTTGGCTGGGATGCGACGGGCCCCCAACCCGGTGACAGAAAAGTCAGGGAAAAGTGAACATATGAAGAGAGCATATGGAAGAGACATTCTAACAATTTTTTGAAATGTCGTGGTAGTGATCTCATTGAGGTAAATGTGCGGTAGGCGTATACGTGCTTGCTTGTCAAGAAAATAATAAAGGAATGTGACGTGCCGAAGGAAAATGGCGGAGTTGTTCGTTGTTAGGAAAATCATTCCACTTGTAAAGAGATTAGCATAGTGGAAACATTCGGGGAGTTTCCCGGTGGAGAAGGTGTCTCGGGTCCAATCAGTGCAGGCAACCCAACGGCTTGAACATTCGAGCTTTGTGAGGGGTGGAGAGAAATTTGGGTAGGTGTGCTTGTTGTACATGGTCACCCCCCCCCCCCCCCACACACATTTTTCACTTAATGATGTTGAGTGAAAGTGGTATTTTTTTCCATTGACGAAGGCCTCGTAGTGCCCTCGGGATGTGCAGACGAGGGTCCCATAAAAAAGGCGGACCATTGCTTCATGGATCGGCTCGGTGGAGGTCAACCATTGACACCAGCCAAAATCTAGCAAATAGCCGAGTGACCTCAGCGGGAAGTTGTTCCCACACCGCTTTCTTCTCAATGAAAACCCTGTGAATGGGGCCAAAATATGTCTCGACCCATCGCGCTTTTATGTTGAATGAAAGTTCTCCTGTGCGTCATTGTCTTCGATTTCGGTGGAGTTGTACTTGCCCACTTGAGACATGATGGGAGTATGAAACTAGGAAGAGTGGGATAATTTGTAAGGTATAAGAGAGAATTTTTATGTTGGGGATAGGGATGGGTTGGGTTGGTATTTATAGGTGTGTGGTGGGGTTGAAAGGGCGGGAGAATGGAAAGGTTTGGTGAGAAAATGGAGGTTTTTTGAATTGGAGGGAGTTGAAAGGGGTGAATTTTTGTGTATGAAGGGAAGGGGAATGTTTTGGAGGTGAGGGAAGATGTAAAGGTGGGACGGAAAAGAGAAAAGGGGGAAGAATTCACATTTTGACAACACAAGGTGCCGAACTAGTTTACCCCTAGGGCTGAACCGGTTTGGTTCAACCTATTGTCAAAACCTGTTTTCTTCCCTTCTTTCGCATTATATCAGGCACGGAGGTGGGGGAACTTACAAATCTCTCTACTTTGATCCTAAATTCACTAATGGTGACCAAGGGCACTCAAAATTCACCACTTTTTCGACTTCCTCTCTCTCGGGACTGTTAGGATAAAGCCGAACGCTCGTCTCTCTTGCTAATGTTAACTTTACTCACACCTGAACGCGCTAAAAACTCACACTTCTAAAAAAATTATAATATAACATCACCCCATACGCGTCGGTGTGTGGCAACCTCACTCCAACTTACCTAATCATCCCCGTATGTGGGGTTCGATAACACGTTTGTCTCGGCTTCCTCAACATACGCCTCAATATATGGATTTAGGCGTTGTCCATTTACCTTAAGCGTGTTCCAATCCTTAGGATCCTTAAACTCTATCGCATCGTGTGGGAACACCTTATTCATAACGAAAGGGCCGGTCCAACACGAACGCAACTTGCTGGGAAATAAATGAAGTTGTGGGTTGTACATAAGCACTTTTTGCTCCGAATGAAACTCTTTTCAATTGGTATTTTTACTGTGCGCTCTTTTCATCCACTCTTGGGCAATGCGGGTGCTCTCACACGCTTCATTGTGTATTTCTTCTAAGTCAATCAATTGAAGTTTTCGCACTTCACGGGATTTATAGAGATTAAAATTCAACCTCTTAGTGGCCCAATATGATTTGTGCTCTAGATCAATGGGGAGATAACAAGGCTTTCCATGCACAAAGAGGAATAGGGACATTTCGAGGGAGTTCTTGTACGCGGTCCCATAATCCTATATTGCATCGAGTAATCTATTAGACCAATTCCTACGATTGGGATCAACAATCTTCCCAAGGATGTGCTTAATCTCTCTATTAGATAGCTTGACTTGCCCATTTGTTTCTGGGTGGGAAATTATCCCAACCTTGTGGACGATGCCATACTTTCTCATTAACTTCTCAAATGACCTATTTAAAAAGTGTGTGTTGTTGTCACTTATGACGGCTTTTGGAGCATCGAAATGAGAAAGTATGTGTTCATAAATGAAATTAACCACCAACTTATTATCATTTATCCTAGCAGTTATACCCTTTACCAGCTTAGACATATAGTCTACCACAACAAGGATGTATAGGAAATAGAAAGAGGGAGGGAAAGGTCAAATGAAGTCGATGCCCCAATAATCGAACATCTCAATGGTGAGAATAGGGGTCAATGACATCATGTCACGTCAAGCATTGGCTCCCATCTTTTAGCACCAATCACAAGATTTACAATACAAGTTCATAACCCGGAAGATAGTGGGACAATAGAGACCACAATGAAGAATCTTTACGGCTGTCTTTTCATGGAAAAATGGCCTTCACATGCTTCTGAATGACAAAATCGTATGGCACTCGGGATCTCCTCATCTGGCACACATTTTTGAATTATTTGGTCAGCATAATATTTAAACAAATAGGGATTATCATAGAAAACAAACATGACCATGTAAAGAAATTCCTCTTCTCGTGTGTCACCCAATCGGAGGGAATGACCCTCGTGACTAAGTAGTTCACGATATTTGCAAACCAAGGAAGAGAGGAAGTCATAATTAATTGCTCATCCAAAAAATACTCGTCTATGGGTATGGGATCTTTAGGTACGTTGGACGAGATCCTAGATAACTGATCAGCTATGACGTTCTCTACTCCTTTCTTATCTTTAATGGAGATATCAAACTTTTGGAATAGCAAGATCCACCTAATGAGGTGCGACTTCTCATTATTCTTGGAAAGAAGATATTTGAGAGCCACATGGTCGGTAAAACATGTTATGGGTAACCTGATAAGATATGAATTGAATTTGTCTAGGGCGAACATTACCGCTAGCAACTTTTTCTACATGGTGGAGTAGTTCAATTGAGGTTCGGTTAGCATAGTGTATGACATGGGCCTTATTATCTCCTCTTTGTCCTAAAACAACCCCTACCATGTAATCACGCGCATCATACGTAAGCTCGAACAAAAGGATCCAATTCTGATCTTGCATGATAGGAGCGGAGATGATCATACTTTTTAATTTTTCAAAAGCCTCTTGGCATGCTTCACTCCACTCAAAAGGGGCATCCTTCTTGAGTAGGTTACTTAAGGGCCAAGCTATGTAGCTAAAATACTTAATAAACCTACAATAAAACCCCACATGGCCCAAGAATGAGCGCACGTCCTTTAGTGACTTGGGTGGGGGAAGTTTGGTAATAATGTCATTTTTTGCCTTATCGACCTCTATCCCCTTGGATGCCACGATGTGGCCAAGAACTACTCCTTCGATAACCGTGAAATAACACTTCTCCCAATTTAGTACTAAGTTCTTTTCCACACATCGAGCAAGCACCTTTTCGAGATTAGAAAGGCAATGGTCAAAAGATGGGACCGAGACACGAAAATCATCCACGAACACCTTAAGACCCCTTTCGACCATGATGCTAAATAGACTAAGCATGGACATTTGAAAGTTTGCAGGTGCATTACACAATCCAAATGGCATACATATATAGGCAAATGTGCCAAATGGACATGTGAACATAGTCTTCTCTTGATCTAGCACATCCACTTCAATTTGGTTATACCCGGAATAACCATCTAAAAAAATAGTAAAATGGGTGGTTCGAGACTCTCTCAAGCATTTGGTCCATGAATAGCAAGGGGAAGTGGTCTTTTTAGTGCCGACATTAAGATTTCGATAATCAATGTAAATGTGCCACCCATTAAGCTTTCGATAATCTATAAGATCTGACTTGTGTAACTCATCCTCGTCACTAATCTGCTTGCTGATATTGAAGAAACTGGTTTCAAATGTCATATTGCCTAACGTAAGTTTCATTTTCCCATTACGTGTGTTAATAAACGCATTATCTATGGATAGGAAAGGGAGGCCAAGAATAATGAGAACATGTTGACTCAAGGGAGAGGTGGGCTCCGAGTCCCAAATGACAAAATCTACCTAAAAGTAGAAAGTGTTGACTTGGATGATCACGTCCTCAACTATCTCACGAGGTATCTTCATGAAGCGATCCGCAAGTTCAAGAGTAACTTTGGTGGGCCTAAGATCTCCTAATTCAATATTCCTATAGATAGAGTAAGGAATAATGTTGACACTCACCCCTATATCTAGTAAATCTCTCTTAATTTTATTCTCTCCAATAATTCACGAAATAGAGGGTGCACCCGGATCTTTATACTTGGGTGAGAGGTCGCTTAAAAGTTCTGAACTCACATTTTGTGCTAATAATACCTTATTCTTTACATCTAATTTACGTTCCACCATGACCAAGTCCTTTAGGAACTTAGCATATGCAGGAATTTGCTTGATATCCTTAAGAAATGGTAAGTTAAGGTGCGAGTATAGGGAGTTTCACTACCACCTCAAGCCTAATTGTGTTGTTATTATCACTCTCTTCCAAGGGGAAATTTTGGCCTCTTGCATGTCGGGAAAAACCTCCTTGTCTTTTTGTACGTCGTGTAAGGGAGTTGACAAGTCAATAACTCTCCCACTACGTGGAGTTGTTATCGCTTGACATTGCTCTTTATTTTCATTTGGAGTAGAGCTCACACAGTTTTGACCTTGGGGAGATCGTTGGTCTTGGGTGGTAAACTTACCCTTCTCTTGGATACTTAAGGAAGATTGCAACTTAGAAATCAATGCCTTTAAGTTGATGAAATTTTTATCATTTATCACTGACTGTGTTTGCATGAATTGAGCAAGAGTGTCCTCAAGACTCTTCCACTATTGGATCACATAAGACATGGGAGGAGGCGCTTGCATGGATAACACTTGTTGTTAAGGTGGGAGTGGTGGTCTTTATTGATCAACGCGTGGATTCAGGCTCATTGTTGCATTCGATTGTCCATAACTAAACGAGGATGGTTTCACAACGAGGGATTAAGGTAATTCCCATGAGGGGCGTTAAAATTACCCTTAAAAGCTTCCACCTCCTCAACTTGCTCTTGATGCATAACTTTGTAGGTGGGTATCATCCGACATTTCTTCGTTAAATGTCCCGCCTCACAAATCGCCTAACTCTCCTCTGGTAATGCTAGAAATAGGACGAATATATCTCTCCCCATAGCTTCGACTGTGTCTTCTAGACATTTGGATAATTTGTTAATTTAGAGCTTTAACTCGGCTTCCTTGTCCAAGTGATCGAGCTCAGATGCAGAAGGAGTTGTGGACGTGAATCTAACTTTGGGTTGGGTGTTTGGGTCCGATGTGTTCCAAACTTGAGTAGTCTCAACAACATACTTAAAGTGGGCCTCCGCATTGTCCTCATCTAACTCGAAGAAATCTACCGAGCATATAGTTTCAACGAGTTATTTTGAGCTTAGGCTAAGCCCATGATGGAAGTAAGAGATGAGTCTCCACTTCTCAAAGCCATGATGTGGGCACATGTTAACTAACTCATTGAACCTCTCCCATAATTATCAAAAGGCTCGTTATGGTTTTGCTTAAAACTCTATATTTGAGCCCGAATAGAGTTGGTCATATGTGCGGGAAAGAACTTCTGGAGAAATTTGGCCAGCATGTCTCTCCACGTAGCTATCGAGTTCGGTGCTAGTGACCAAAGCCAAGTCTTAGCCTTGTCCTTAAGTGAAAATGGGAAAATCTTGAGGCGCACTACATCTTGGGTGCAGGCTTGATTGTTAAATGTCTCGTACACCTCCTCGAACTCTCTAATGCGGAGCTAAGGCTTATCCGACTCCATATCTTGAAATTGTGAGAGAGTTTGAATCATCTCATTCCTAAAGTGGAAGTTCCCTGCATTATACGAAAATATAATGCATCCCGTAGAGGCAATTTTCTCGGGGTATAACAGGTCTCTTAAGGAGCGGTACGACATTGCTCCCTCTCTGATTTTGAAACTAACGCGATCAGACATCGCACTCACACTTACAGAATCAGTTTCCTTACCATAGTTCCTATACATTCGACTCGTGGTGTGACTATTCGATGTAGGATGTAGTACCCAGAAAGTTGGAGTGTTTGGAGTGTTATTGCTAGATGGAGGGAGTTCGACTGTAGGCTTGGGATTTAGATTGGGATGAGTATTTTGCATTTAAGGCTTCGAGAGAATGTTTTATTTTTATTTTTATGATTTTTTTGGATATTTTTTTATTTTGGGGTGGATTTTTGATTTTTTTTAGCTTTTTAGGATTTAGGGTCAAATTCTAAGATTAATTTGACCTAACCTAATGAGTCTACCAACTCCCTGGCAACGGCGGGATGCGACGCATAATGTGTGTGCTACGTGTGTACCTACGACTCAAGTGCAAGCTGGTTGCTCAAGTAATACCCGGTAAGTTGGGGTCAAATCCGCAGGGAATAGGATGATGAACGTAATGAGGATGACAAGGTAGGCTTCTAAAATCTAGGTGACGACTCTCGAAAAAGAAAAGAAAATGTGATTGAATTTTGGAAAAAAAAATTACGTAACCAAGGAACCTTAACTAGTAAGTGCAATTCTAATTTAAAAGAAGGCAAAAACAGAAATTTGTATTTTAGAAAGCTATTTGGAAAAAGTGGAGTCGAGATCCAATCCCCGGAACCGTATAATTCGAGATGGTTATCTAAGGATACATGGAGGTTTTGGTTTTGGTTAGAGAAATGAAGGAGGGGAAACTATCTTAGAATTTTCTAAGGCATATGATCTAACATTAAAACACATTTTTTTTTTAAAAAGGGAATGACATTTAATAACATTTAAAAGTGGGGAGAATAAAACTCAAATAAATCATTGCTTACTTAGAAGAAGAGACTTGCACACATACAAAGACTGTAAAGTTATACTAGGTGAAAGCTTAAAAAATTAACATCGCCTGTTAGTAAAAGATTTAGCCATTAAGGTATTTAAGCATCGAAATGAGAAAATAGGTTATCAAAGTATAAAATGGAAGGATTTAAAAGGATTCAAAGAGATAGAATTTACAAAGAAGTACCTATTAAACATGAAGTGGAATTGGGACGACAATGTTAACAATATTTGATCAAGAACAAAGAATGGTATCGAAAAAATAGGGTAAGAAAATTTTAGGTGAGACTAAAGGAAATAGATTCATTAAAAAAAGACTTGATGTTGGAATGAGGAAGTGCAAAAGATAATACAAAAGAAACGAGTAAGTTTTAAAGAGTGGCAAAAGAGTAAAAATCAAGAAGATTTACAAAAGTATAAGAAGTTAAAAAGTGGAGTGAAATATTATTAGAAATACGCAACAAAACGCACTAGATAATTTTTATAGTAAATTAGGTACCGTCGCACCCTGCTTTTTGGTATGAATGAACAAGAAGTATACATAAAGCAATGAATTAAAGTTAAGGAAGAATAACCAAACTCTATTCATTATGAAAGTAGTTTACATAGGGTAATACCACCGCAAGGGTGAGTTACAATTTCTAGTACATACTATAAAGTAGGGGTGGTTGTGGTGTGGTCCGGTCCGGTTTTTGATCATTTTAGGTGTCCGACCGAATTATTCGGTCCTATATTTGAGAAGACCAAATTCGGATCGATTTAATCGGTATAGCCTATTTAATCGGTCTAGGCTATTTTCGGCCTGGTTCGATTAATATTCGGTTCATTTTTTACATTTATTTACTTTTTTCCAATAAAAACCTGTTAATTTTTTGTTGTTTGTACTATTTAAAGGCTATTTTGAACTTTTTATGTGCTGTTTTGCACCTTTTAGATGTTGTTTTGCCATTGAAATAGTGTTGTTTTGCCATTGAAATATTGATGTTTTGCACCATTTAAGGTGTTGTTTTTTCCTTCAAATGTGTTGTCCTGTTCTGCCTAATTTTGGTAGAATAAAATGTTGTTTTGCCCAATAATATGCAAACATTAAAATAGCTTGAAAAGTAATACATACCCACCAGAAGAAAATATTACATGTCCACCCTAAGAAAATATTACAAGTCCCATAGTCTAGAATAAAAAAAAATACAAAGTACCTTCAAAAGTAAGCTAAAACAAAGTCCTCGAGTCTCCTCCACCTCCTCCAAAAGGCGCATAAATCCACCACAATAGTTGAAGTTGAGGTCTTGAATCTCTCTCCCAATATATCTACAAAAAATATGAAAACAAAGATTATGTAAAATAAAAATTCAATAACAAAAGTTTAACATTTAAATTATGAAAAAAATACATTAAAATTTAAAATTAACTATTACCAGAATCAAGTTTCTCCATTTCTTGAATTTTATCCATGGCATCTCGAATGTTGATAGGTTTTGCTGAATATTTGAGCTAATTTTGTGCACAAACAAGTGCCTCCACCGTTGTAGGAGCTAGAGAGATACGAAAAGGATCAAGCACACGACCACCTGTACTAAAAGAGGATTCGGAGGCAACGGTAGACACGGGAATAGCTAATACATCTCGTGCCATACGAGATAGCACTTGATACTTGCCTTGATTATTTTTCCACCAACCAAGAACATTGAAGTTATCATTTTCCACTTCACAAGTTTCCAATAAATATTTTTCCACCTCCGATTTTGCACCTAAATTATCCTCTGACTCTAAATGCCTTTTAAATTGAGATGTTAAAAATGCACGACCATCCTCATCCTCATCAACCCCAACTACATTAATTAATTTATTCATATTGTTTGAAGATGCATTAGATGATTTATGACCATCATACCACTCAAACAAACAAATTAATGTATCTTTAATTTATCTCGACAACTCCATTGATTTAACACAACCATACAACTCACTAAACCAAAATTCAACATACTTTAACTTGTAACGTGGGTCAAGGACAATGGCAATAAACAACAAGAAGTTATTTTTCTCTACATTCCAATACTTTTCAAATTTGGCAATCATTTTCCAGGCCATTAAAGATAAAAAATCATCACATAATTTTTCAAATGCACCAACTTACTTTCAATAATCACAAGTTCATGAAAAAAAGCATTGGATGTAATATATAATGACCCCGAGAATTTTAGAGTATCATTATAAAATATTCGAAGAAACTTCACAAAACTCTTAGCTTTTTTCCAATCCTCAAATTTTGGAGGTACTAAATTTCTACCATCATTTTCCTCCTCTACACCAAAGTAGGACAAATAATCATTGTCATCTTCCTCCATCCTTTTAAATTCTTTCTCAAATTTAATGTTTGCCTCCAACATCATAAATGTGGAGTTCCATCTCGTTGGAACATCAAGACATAACAAACCATTTGATTCTATCTTTTGCTTCTCATAACAATTTTAAAACTTTACCAACCTAGAAGGTGACGACATCACATATTTTATGGCCCTACGCACTTTCGCAATTGATTCATTCATGTCCCTTAATCCATCTCCAACAATAAGATTGAGAATGTGTGCGCAACATCTCATGTGTAAATACTCATGGTCCAAAATGGTACCATTCCAATGTTTTGTCATTCTTTTCAAATAACTAATGGTACCATTATTAGAACTAGCATTATCAACCGTGAGAGTGAAAATACTATCTATCCCCCAATCACACAAACAATCCTCAACCACTTGTCCTAATTCGTCACCCTTATGAGTTTTGACTTGACAATAGTTCAAAACCTTTTTGTGTAGGTTCCATTCGTTATCAATATAATGTGTGGTGAGACACATGTAATTTACATTTTGAATGGAAGTCCATGTATCGGTGGTAAGGCAAATCTTTTGACCTTTTAAATATTTTTTCATCATTTTCTTTAACTCCACATATATGTTTAGGCAATCTCATGCAATTGTTTGACGAGTAGGAATATGCAATTTTGGTTGTGCGAGAGCCATAAACCTCCTATACCCCTCATTCTCCACAAATTTACACTATAGATTGTCAATTATAAGCATTTCGGCCAGCCCTTGACGACAAGATTTCACATTAAAAGAGATAGCCAATAAATTTGAACTTGGCTCCTTTCCGTTTGGTTCTTTTTTCCAACATAAATGACAACTTTTTTTTGCCCATTTTCCTCTACTAATCTCTTATTAGCGGGTAACTCTCTACAAGAAGGAGTGTGTTGTTTCATATTTTTCGTCTCATTATTTTTAGAGTCACACGCATAAGAAATGCCACAATAATTACAAATAGTTCCAGGCCTTTTAACATCAGTATTTCTATGGAAGTGATCCCATACCGTAGATGCATTTTTCCGTTTTTGTTGCACGGTATGAGTTCTTCTTAGCGACGTTGGCGAACCATGTAAAGTAGCATTCGTCGTATCTTCAATCACTCCATCCATCTACACATGGAAAAAAAATAACAAAATGTAAAATCCACAAACATAAAAGAGAAAATTTTCTCTAAAATATTGTGATAGTTTAGGGATTAAATGAGTGAGACAAATTTTAGAATCATCAATCATCAATTTAAACAGAAAATTTTATAATCATCAATTTAAATCTAGAAACAGAAAATTTTAGAATCATCAATCATCAATTTAAATTAAATACGCTCAAAAATTACCAAATTACACCCCCCGTGTCAAAATTAAAATCGTGAACCTTTCACTCAACTAATAAAGGCATACATTTTAGACCGAACCAAAATAAAAAACCAAACATGTTGATAGTTGCTATACTCATGAGTATGAACATGTTTCTTGTATTAAAAATTAATTGCTACAGATACATATGATAGTACTCCTATAACCAAACTAACCAAAGTAATTGATCATAAAAAACAGGGCATATACATTGGTTACCACGATGTACTCGTATAACAGCATAAATAGATCAACAAACTTTACAGATGGTTTTCTGAATTGAGTCTTCTGAAACGGGGGCATATAACATCATAAAAAACAAGGCATAAATAGATCCACAAACCTTACAGATGATCCATAAAAAACTGGGCATATAACAACATAAAAAATAGGGCATATACACTATTTAATTGAGTCTTCTGAATCTACATTTACAGATGGTTGACGTGAACTAAATAGATCCATAAACTTTCACTGAAGTTTAAAAATGCAACATAAATTAGATACATCTTTCCTTGAAGTTTAAAAATGTAAAAGAATATACCGTGGCTATCTCTTTTCTCGCTGTCGCCGGAATAGGCCCGGTGGAGTTGTCCGTCGCCATCGGAGGAACAGCCGTGACTGTCTCTTTTCTCACCGTCGCAACCTTGGCTATCTCTTTACTCATCAGAATAGCCGCTGCTGCTGTGGAGTTATGCATCACAATTGGAGGAAAAGCCGGTGTGGATCTGGTGTTCAGAGCACTAGATCGTGTGTTCATGGTGGTGTGGTGACCGAACGACCGCCGACCGAAGATTTGGAGAGAGAGAGAGGAAGAAAAGATGAAGAGAAAAGTGAGGAGAGAGCGGCCGAGTTGGAGAGAGAGAGAGAGGAAGAGAAAATGAAGAGTAAAATGAGGAGAGGAGAGAGCGGTCGTGGATTTTTTTTAATGCTTGTCTCTTTAGTTTAGGGTTTACTATATGATATATTTATATAAAATAAAATTAATGTATATTATATAATATTTAATTAAACGATCCGGTCCGGTCCCAATACCGAATTTACAATTGATATTTTAGACCGAACTGAATATTTCGGGTCTCTTATTTTAGGACCGAATTAGGACCGATTTATAAAAAAAAAACCTATAAAAGTGGGTTCGATCCGGTCCAATCGGGTCGGTCTTTTTTTTGTCCACCCTTACTATAAAGTAGAAAATTAAAAAGCGCTACTCCTTGCTCCCATCTGGCTTATTCTCTGCTCACACAGTCACATATGTAAACATGTAATCAGTATCTATCTCTAAAAGGGAAGAGATATTATCCTCTTTCTCTGGATTAATCTGGAGGAAAAATGAACTAGCATAAATATGTTAAGAAGGTTTTACCAGTTCTATAACAAGTATACGTATAGATGAGAGTTGGAGTGTGTATAGAATCAGTGTTTAGAAATGCTAAAGAAATAAATCTAATAATCTCATACTTATCAGTTTATAAAGAAAATTAAGGTTCTTTGAACTAATAATCCCATGCTTACCAGTTCATTAAGGATCATATAAAGAAATTCAAGGATCTTTGAACTAATAATTTCATACTTACCAGTTCACTAAGCGGTATGGAAATAATTAAGCCATCGGTAAAACCAAATAATATTAATTAACCCAAAACCTTTGGAGAAAAATAACTAGATAGGCACACACTTAATGTGGCATCCATACGTATATAACAATAAATCCATGCTCTCAAACATATGAGACCATTTGGCCAAGTAGAAAGTTTAGTGGGATAACACATCAGTCTACTTCCTCGTTAATAGTGATGCTCATAATATAAATATTTGCATAAAGGTCCACGGGTGAACTGAATCAATAAGAAATATGATATCAGATATTAGGTGAGAAGGATTAAATTGATCCACATTCAAATTCAAATACCGATGATATTCAATAAAATATGTAGTAATGCACAAATATAACATGCATATACTAAGAATAAATAGTAGCTACCACATAGTGATATGAATAGCAATATGCCAAATACGCAAAGTTTACTATTGGAAAGGTAGGAAAACCAACTTGCTCGGCATATTGTACGACTTTATATATAATAAGAGGATATCGGGAGGAGTTGCTACTTGATTCTCTGTATACAATGTTTGGGTATATTAGTATTTGAGATTGGGTTAATCAGTTTATACAAAAACCGTATCTTTAAAGTTCTAAGGGTTTAATTGTAAATAAATTGGGACTTTAAAATACTGGACTTAAGGTCATCATTGAACTTTGGTCCAAGAGACTTTTTTTATTAAGATATTTTTAAGTACTCATAGACGAAGTTTGATGTTCAAATTCATAAGTTGAAAAAGTTAGGAGGGCTCAAATTGCAATTTAAGAAAAATATTTCTAAGTTAAAACCTCATTTTTTTTCATACCTTAGGTTAGGCTAATCCAAGCATGGCCTTACCTTATAAAATTTTGATCAAAAAAATAAAATAAAAATATTGGAAAAATTTTCAAAAAATTCTGATTGGCCACGCGCCCTCACGCGCTAGTTCAATGTTTCTCATCAAAAAGTTAATATTCTTCCCCTCGAAAGTTGACTTTAGGATTTATGGTTTTTTACCTTGAATAACTCTTTCACTTCTAAACCATTTAAGATGATTTCTTAACAATCCCAGCCTAATTTTTTACAAGGAATCCAAATATATAGGTTTTGTGGATTGAGATGCAGTATATCTCAAGTTCTATAACTATGTGTTTTACTCAAAATTTGACCTAACATTCGTGGATTTTAAGGATATGGTTGGGATTCTTATGAACATAGTTTGATTTCTGATATGTGTAGGAGTAATTTGATTTTGATTTCAAATATTGATATCGGTTATATAGGAGATTTTAAGATTTTCAGTTTTCTGGTCCAAAATAAACTTTCAATGAATTCGAGCTTACTAAGCACATTCATGGCAATTGATCATTACACTCGAGTGCCTGAGGTTTAAATTACAACATTTAAAGCCCTAAACCTAAGTTTTTTTCATTATTTGAAAGTTCACTATTGAAGCTCAAGCTTTAATGGTGGAAACTTCATAATTTTTACCTAGGGCCTGTTTTTTACATAAAATTTCCTACTGTTTTAAGCCGTTCCATCATTACAACAACACTGAAAATGATTGAAACTAAGAGAACTGAATATAGTACATAAAATCATAGAGTACCTGTTTGGAGTGAAAATTTTGAGTTTTGAAACTTCTGTTTGGGTGAGTTTAAACGAAGGATTTGTGGGGTATTTATAATATATGAGCAGGGGAGTTCATTGGTGGAAAAAGGAGGTGGAATTGAACTGGTATTGTAAGGATTTCAATCTTGGGTTTTGTTCCTCACAAGTGTGCATTGTGTATACATGTGATTCTTGGTTGTTTGTGATGATGTGTAAGCTTATTTGGATAGGGGGTTTTATGAAATTAACAAAACTTTGGTATTTGATCCTTGGTTGGTCATGTATATGCACTTATAACCTTAAAAGTGTACTTTTGATAAAGTTTAGGGGTATTTTTATAATTTCAAAAAGTTTCAAGGGCTAAAATTATAAATCTGTATTAGTTGAAGTCCAAAGGATTAATTTGATTTAAAGTTGAGATTTAGGGTAAGTACAAGTCAAGTTATGTTATTTTGATATTTTTAGGGGCTATTTTATAATTATTAAAACTACAGGGGGTTCAAGTTATTTTAGTAAAGTTATAGGGCATCAAGTATAGTTTCATTATTCTTAGAAGACTTATGAATTTAAATATCTTATAAAGGTTGAAACATTGATTATACGTGATTAGGGTCGGTTTTGAAAATCCCGATTACTACAGGTACTAAGGAAGGTGAAAATGAAATATATAAATTGGCAAAGAATAGAAATAGATTGATAGGGGCTATGGGTCTAGTTAAGTATATTAAAATCATAAATCAAAATATATTACTTAACAATAACTAAATTCTAGATAGATGAGAAGAGTATTTTCAATGATTATTGAATGAAGAGTATCCCAAAAAAAATGTCGAGAACATAGAGCCGAGTATATGAATGGTATGTTTGATTACTAAAAAAGAAGTAGATATATTAATAAGAAAAATGGAAAAGAATAAAGCGGTTGCCCGGATAAAATATCCATAGAGGAGTATGGAGGACCCTTGGACGTATAGGGATAAATGGTTAATAGGCTTATTTACTAAAATTTTAAAAGAAGGTAACATGCTCGAGGAGTGGAGGAAAAACACCATAATATATGTATATAAAAATAAAAGGGATATATAAAACTGCGGTAATTATAGAAGAATTAAATTGATGAATCGCACTATGAAATTATGGGAAAAAGGTTATAAAACAAAGATTACAAATGAGTCAACTATTTCGGACAATCAATTTGGATTATGCCAAGGCGATCCACCACGAAAGCTATTTTCTTATTAAGACAGTTAATGGAGAAATGTAGAAGTAAGAATAAAAATTTATATATGGTTTTTATAGACTTAGAAAAGGATTATGATAGAGTACCTAGGGATATCATATGGTGGCGTTTAAGAAGGAAAATAATCTCTATGAGTTATATTAATGTTATTGAAGATATGTATGATAACACAAAACCTAGAATAAGAACTATATGTGGAGAAACTAATGACTTTACAATTAAATTGGGTTACATTAAGGATCGACTTTAAGTCCTTACTTATTTAGCCTAATATATGATGAGATTACTAAGGACATACAAGAATATGTCCCATGGTGTATGTTATTTGAGGATGACATAGTTTTAGTAAACACTTCAAAGGAGGGCTTAGCGATGAGAGTAGATACTTAAAGAAAAGCCTTAGAATCGGAGGGGCTAAAAATTAGTGAAAATAAAATTGAATTTACGGAATGTAAATTTAATAATGAGGCGTTGGATAGCACAATGATAAAGATTGAAGAAAATGTGATAAACTAAACTAATAAATTTTGTTATTTAGGTTCAGTGTTACAAAGTAATGGGGATATTAATTAGGATGTTACTAGTAGAATATCAACTGGTTGGATGAAATGGAGACAAGAAGGTGGGGTGTTATGCGATAAGAGAATAACTAATAAATTAAAGGGAAAATTTTATAGAACAGTTGTTAGGCCAACGACCCTATATGGAGCAGAGTGTTAGGCTTTAAAGAAAAAACATTAACAAAGTCTCCATGTTAGTGAGATGAGGAATGCTCTGATGGATGATAGGAATTACTAGAAATGACAAAATTAAAAACCATTATGTGAGAGAAAAGTTAGGAGTAGCTCTCATTAGAGAAAAATTAAGAGAAAGTAGAATTAGGTGGTATGGACATGTGTTGTTTAGACCAATAGATGCATCTATAACAAGAGGAAGATTATTGGAAAAAGAGGGAAGAGA
Source organism: Sambucus nigra (assembly GCA_949130495.1). NCBI lineage: Eukaryota > Viridiplantae > Streptophyta > Magnoliopsida > Dipsacales > Adoxaceae > Sambucus > Sambucus nigra. Next base: position 652,524,405 of record OX422210.1, on the reverse strand, counting down.
AAGGGGTCGCCCTAAGCTATCGTGGGAGAAAATTATTAGGAGAGATCTTAAGGAATTAAAATCGAATGATAATATTGCTTATAATAGATTAGAATGGAAAAGGAGAATCCATGTGGCCGATACCGTATGATGGGATTAAGTCAAGGATGATGATGATGATGATGATGATTAATTAAATCTAAGCACTAAATACGTGAGAGTATTACTCCACACGATATTTAGTCAATAATTAAATTAATATGAATGACAAGATTATCGACACGTATATTGTATCCTCAAACACTCCGATTGCTCACGACAAATGGAGTTAAGATACCTTCAATATTAGTCTCAAAAAAATATCAAACCCTAGTAATTATATATTTGATTAAGTCCAATTATATATATAACTTTCATACCTAGGTTAGGTTCATGTGCCCCAACTCTCTAAAATTTTAGCCGAACATTATTGTATTAACTACGCATGAGATAATTGATTTATCGTGAAGGTATGATGAATAAATAATGATAACAAGGCATAAAACTAAATTACCAATGACAGAGAATGTAAGTCATGCACACAAATAAACTTCAAAGGAAAATCGAAAAATAACAAGCTCTGTATTGAAATTTGAATGCACGAATCTCTTCAATTTGCTCCTAGATATTCCTCTTGTATTCTAGCCTTAAAATGAATGAATATTATGATAAAAGACTACTAATAAATAAATACAAAGGTTAGAAGTCATTTATAAGAGTCCCTAATCTCTAAAACTCCTTAGGCTATAAGATAAGCTCAAACTTAAAATCACGTATCAAGTCATCTGAACCCATTCGGTCAAGCAAGTGCGAACCCATTTGGATCGAGAATTGGTTCTCTTAGGCAGCCAGACCAGTTTGGTTCAGTCTCCTAGCCAAGTGTGCCTTCTGATCGAGGGTGAAAAATGGTGCGTGTCAAAGCGTCGATCGTTGTATTCTGTTCACCGCCTCAATACAAAAGGCTAAACTTATGACTACACTCAACGGGTGAGTATAGAAACCAAGTCCGGGTATCGAATCCACAAAGACAAGTTGCTAGAATTTAATTGGTTTAATACTTCTAAAATAAAAGTGTAAAAGATGATTATACACAAAAAGGAAAAGATGCACAAAAGGGAAAGATTAATCTAGGCAAGTGTATTTAAACTAGAATAATAAAAGCGGTAAAAACTATAGGTTGCGTCGAATATCCCTCACCCGAGTTAATTAGTATAAAATGGTTACATGGGTCGATGAGTTATTAAGACTGCGTCTCGTTTTGACAGTTAATTAAATCAAGAGTTATCACACCCCTAAATTCGCATAAAAGTCTAATATGATTTTGGCATCAACAAATACCCCGAAAATTACACGTAAGGTCGAAACCACGGAGCATACATGATATACCCCGTCAAATCTCTTAGGTGTAACAACTAGGACAACGCACTCAAAATAGACCCGTAAACTCCATCACCAAAGCAAAGCAACACATCAACCCGGGGTGAGTTCAATCCGACACAACCTAGACTAAATTAGCTAGAAAGCATATTAAAAACGCTGTAAATAAATGCGATAAATCTACACTAGAAAGAAATAAATGAAAGCATGTAAACCTAATTATGAAAGCATGTAAATTAACTACAAAGCAAGAATTAAAGAAATACAAACTATATTAATGGAGAGGGAAGATGAATAGTCAACTTACAAACCCAAATGGGTGTCAAACCAAGAGGAAATGAAGAATGAGCTCTCAAATCCCCAAACCCTAACCTAAACTGTCTAAAAATGAATTATCTCTGAATATTACACAAAAATCCTTTATATAGTAAGTTGTAATTAAAATAGAAAAGAAAAGCAAAAAGAAAAGAAAAGGTAAAATATCTCAAAAAATAGGGGATCGATCGATCAAATACGAGCCCACTATCAAAGCTCGAAGGGTGAAAATTGAAGGATCGATCGATCGACCCTTTTGGTCGATCGATCGATCAAGAAGGTCTCAGCCTTCTCCCCCTATTTTGGTTCAGTTGGAAATCTCTTCCGCTAATATCGTCGTAACTTCTTCGTTAGGGATCGAATTCACGCATCGTTTGCGGCCACGTAAAGCTTACGATGAGGGCTACAACTTTTGCGTAGATGTTGGGACAAGTGGCCAAACTGTAAATTGACCGAATTTCCCTTGCGCGCGCAGATATGTACGGAACTTAGCCGGAACGCATCCAAACTCCATACTTAGTACCTAAATACCTACAAAAGCCCAATTATACATCATATACCATGATAACAATATAAATAAGAGGTTGTGTGGTTAATGAGCTTAAATATAGAGATTAAGGCCCTCTAGGGGGATAAAATGCGTTCGAGGGATGCAATACGCAATATTTGCGTATTATCACCTTCTTTGGTCGATTTTCTCTTAATTACACTTTCTGTTGTAGGATTTTCATCCCAGCTTTGAATGCTCATAACTTTTCACCCGCGGCTCAGATTGGGGTGTTGTTTCTTCTAGCATACTCACGACTTTAAAATAATCGACATTTCAACAGGCTCCTCCTCTGGGTTCTGAATAAAAAATTACGAAATTGCCCTTGACTTTCCTTTATTTTGATATTTTCACCATCTTAATTTTTTTCGCGCATCTACTTGCATAAATTACCTATAAAATAAGATAGAAATACAAAAAACATGAAATACTTGTCAAAATGGGTTATTAATATAAATATGGTATTAATTTGGTCTAAATACACTGCACGAGAGCATAAAAATACTGAAATTAAGGGGATAAATATGAAATATTTGTGCATAATGAACTGCCCTGGGGGACTTTATGTGGATTTTTATGGGGAATCTGTGAGGATATCTGTGTTGGAAGACCCCTTGCTGCCATATCAGATATACATCACAGACGGATGGTAGGTGCGGCAGGGAGCTTAAATGTTCGTTCTGCTTCCGTTGGAAGGCTTAACGATGGTGTTGAGTGATGATGTTGTTCATCTATGATTCTTGCCCTTCTTTCGGGTCATCTACGAGATTCACATGTATGACTGGGGAGCTTCATGTTGGAATATCTCTATGATTCTCTAGATTCTTTCATCTAGTTTCGCCGATTGACTTTTGCGGGGGCCACATACCTTCTGGAGGTAGCTTTTATTTTTATGCATTTTATTCTTATTTTTTATTTTTGAGATTTTCATTGAGATAGTTATGTTGTCTTTTGCAGATGTGGTTTTACAAGGTGATTGGGCACAGCACGAGGTTAATGTATTTGCAGGCGAGTGAAGCGGGGGAGTTTCCTAGGATGCATTAGTGGAAGAAATCGAATAGGGTGTCGAAGTAGTTTTTAGCCTTGAAGGGTGTGAGGGTGGTGTTGAATGCCCTTACAGTTGATCCGGTTAGGCTTTATTTTCATATTTTTTTTGAACTATTTTTTAGAGTTTTATGTATTTTCCTAATGCTTTGGTATATTTTGTTAATGATTGATTTTATTCGGGGACATGTGACGTTCTATCCTTGGCATCTGGCCTCGGGGGTAGCGGGGACCACGGGCATTCATGCCCAAATGCGAAGATTACTGGCGCACAAGTTCAGGTACGTCTGGTACCTAAGAGAGAGGGTGGTGAGGGAGGGTGAGGTGGAGGTCCCATTGTCAGCAACTCCCATTTTCATGAGGAAAGTAGAGGATTTGTCCGATGAAGAGAGGGCGATGGCGATGGAGGGTGAACCCCATACGTTCTATGCTGATATGACGGCAGTGTACGACTATTGGGATTTTTTTACCGGTTAGCTAATGACTCTATCTATATATGAAATGGAGGGTGTGCTTCCACCTTTATCATGGACTAGGGGTGGTATTAGTGTTCCAAGTCCTTCAACACATGCATTAGGGATCGACGCAATGATGATATAGGCAATTCCCATCCAGCACTTATCTACTCCTTCTTATCACATCTAGATAAATGGAGGCCTTATTGTGCCAGTGTCTCATCATCCTTAGGCGATGATAGATGGCTTCCCTCCATTCTCTAAGGAGGTTCTTCAAAGGAAGGCATGAGCTTGGCTTTTGATTCCCGCACTTGGATTTTGATATCTTCCTCTATTAATGACTTGATTTCCATTTTGCATATTGTGCGTGTGTCTTCATCCTAGCTGGATGATAATAGAGATTGGATGGCTTCTGTGGCTGATCATGTGAGGAAGATAACTCGATCTTACTTGGCACCGACTGAGGATCGCGAGGAGTGGTCTGGTTCTAGAAGCGGAGGTCCACTGCTCGCCATTAGGGGAAGTGTATTTTCCCAGATACCTGAGGTGGTGGTTGATGATTAGGTTTTACACTACACCAAATCCTACAAATGGTCACGCCCAGTTAGTCACGGCCCAAGTCCGCGACCAGCTAGTCGCGGACTTGGGTTGTGACCATCTCAATTTGTGGTGTGACCATATTCATTACCACATTAAGTTATGGATGCTCTGAAAGTGGTCACGACTCCAGTCCTTGACCACTGTGGGTCACAGCCTTGGACCGTGACCAGATCGTGACCATCCTGGCTTTAAATTCGCGCCAAAATTCCCTTCAATATTGGCTACGAATGGGTCTCGAATTTGGGCTGTGACCATAGGCATGATGAAGCACAAAACACACACACTGAGGGTCATGACTGGAGACCGTTACCATTTCTTGGCGTGGGTCACGGCTATGGGTCATGACCATCTACAGTCTGATGGGGTTTTTTGGTTTTATTAAAGTGTTTCGGCTGATGGGTCACGAATGAGAGCCGTGACCAGGTTCAATCTTAAAAAAATAAAGACGCTTCTTTTGTTTCCTCCCCAACGAAATAGCTGCGCTCAAAGCTCCAAGATGGGACTGTGGCTTTTTCGACAAACCAAAGGTCGAGACCACCGGTGGTAAGTTTGTTAAATGGTGAACGGGGTTCAACTATATTGATCCTAATCCGGTTAAGAATAATTTCGATTGTTGTAAACTGTCATAGAAATAGAAAGAAGGCTATAGGGTTCTTTCACCCGAACACCAACGACGGCAGTTGAGGAGATAGAGTTCTTTGGTGTGCAGTGAAATCCATACAGGAAGAAAGTTCGGATCTCGATTGCGTTGTGTACACAGGTGATGGATCGAGAACTCGATTGCTTTGGGGTCAATTTACACTCATCAGGTACCCCCCATCTCTCTTAACAAACACGTATCAATTTCTTTTATTTTTTTAATTTAATAGTTATATAAACTAGCAATATAACTGTTTAACACTATAATTTTAAATCATGACACTCTCACACTTTAATATTAGGCCGACTCCTACTAAATAAAGAATCTTTCTCAGTTTTTTAACTTTAAGTTGCGGTTAATTATATACATATAAAGTGCGGATGCAACCTCAAGTATAATAGCCTAAAGGTTAAGTGGAGGATCCAAGATTTTTGGTCGGAGGCCAAAGTTTTGAGTGGTGTTGGGTTAATTCGAGTTTTATACAAATTATACATTTTGTTTTTATGATTTATTACAATTAGTGCCCAAGTGTTTGAGTAAATGCCTCAAAGTTTGAAGGTCTTCAAAATTTCTCACTTACATATTTCTTATCATTGAAGCATTGTTCCTATTCGCAAAGATGAGTTATGTTCTCTATTTTTGTAGAGTCAAATTTCACTAATTCATTTTGAAAGTGGGCATATATATATGCATATATCCAATGTTCTGCATTTTTTTTATTTCATGTCCTGCAATATCAAATGCGTATTTGCTCGGTTTAGATTTATTAAAGTGGGAGACTGACTAGCCACTCTCGCTTTGCTGATATGACTTGGGTTTAATCGGGTATTGTTCGAGACTTATTTATTCGTGAAGGTAAATAGAAATATAAAGTTTTTTGAAGAAAGTAAATGAGTTTTATTTTTATTTTTTATTTACTATATGAGTATTTAGGCTTTTGGTAGTTATATATTCTCATCTTTTATATGTGATCTTATCCCACTTTGTAGGTTATCAATTTGACTATGTCTTTGATTGGACTATAACGAAGTATCCTCCAGATTGGTGCCAGTTCTAGAAAACGAGTCGGTGTTTGTATAATTTTCTTTCGTGGTTTTTTCTTCTTTCAAGAATGTTACTTATTTAATTATTTTCAGAATCCTAGTGGAAATGTAGGTTTAAATGTAGGACCATCTGCGAAAAGGTCAAGAAGGACCTTAGGTACTCTCTCTAAGCAAATTCAGATTTGTCCGCGAAATGTCATGTCTTTATATAATTATTCTTCTAATGATTTGATTTAGTGTTGTGAGTCTAATTTGAACTTTGCGGAATGGCTATATGTTCCTAATTCAACCAAGATTGTAGTTTTACTGGAATGGCTTTTTTGGATTCTTTTGGATATTTTTTAATAAAGCTACCTATGCTTCTGAGGAATATATTGTATATTTTGTTGGAACTCATTTCACTATCAGTGTGCTACAGCTCCAATTTATAATTCTAAAAAATCTTATGTTATGCATACTAGACGGACATTAAAAAAATATTCCCAAGTATGTTCCATCATAGTTCTACATTGACAATGTGTTGTCTCGGATCAAGGAGAAGAACACTCCCTATTATTATTGCTGCAGGTTAGATATGATACGCTGGACACTTGGCTTCCAGATCAGGTTGCATTTACTCAATGCGAGAATCACACTTTTGTTTCCTACTTTCACTAATTCATGTTAGACATCATTTTATGAGCGAAGAACTTGTTGGTTAAAAGTGTGTTTGATTGGTATTTTCTTCTGTAACACCCCGCGCGCCCGGAGAGACACGCGGCGTGCTACTACTATAACACTAAACTAAAAACATCAATAATGAGTATAGAGCATCTAAATTCCGCGATTTAAATATAACAAATCCATAATTCTTCTATTTTCATAATAATGATTACAATAAAGTCTCTCAAATATAAAATTCCCCAACTAAAAATTTCACCACTAATTATTACATCAAAATAAATCTTCCAATCCAATCTCTAAAATAATTCTCCAAAATAGCCAATAGCGTCACAATCCACGCTAACCCGCCACTAAAAGAAAATGTGGGCAAGTACACAATACGACGTGAAAGATGCTCAACAAAAATATTAACGATGAATAAAGCGTAGCAACACGAGTACGAATATTCAAATCAAATGCAAATCTCAATAGCATTTATCAATAAATTTCTCAACAACACATCAATGGGTTACCAGGACTCACCCCATCCGCATATGCTTTATCAAGTCATATCCCCGAGAAGAAGAAATTTTGGCGGGTGTCCAACCTCCGTGCCATATTAAAATCGCATGGCAACGTGCTCAACAACAATATAATGATGCCACATGAATCAAAATAATTCAACAATTATTTCTCCAGATTTCAAAGAATTTAACAATTCAAATATAAGTTCAATTAAACATGAAATCAACGGAATAAACTCTCGAGAGATTTAAAGGAGCATATTGTGTAAAACTCCATATCTCAAAATCATCACATGAATCATCACATAAATTCAGCCTCAAAATATGATCGCACCATCACATTCCTCTCATGAAAATAATCAAATCATGTTCTAGTCCCAACACGAGATGACCCCAAATAGTCCTATTTTAAAAATCCAAAAAATCAGATACAAAAATTATTCGAATTGCCAATCCAACTTCAGATTTGGATTCTACACGAAAAATTGAGTTAGGTATGTGTTTTGAGTTTTTCTCAAATCTCATTCGAAAGCACTCAAAATGAATATATAAAATACTCCAAAATGACTCTTCTCATTCCACTCGTTTGTGCCTCTTTGGATTTAGTTTTTGTCCTCTCTTTTTCATCTCTCTTTCTTTAAAATCATCCATAATATTCCTTATACATTCCTCTCTCAATTCCTAGCTTGGAGCCTAAGCTAACCTGTATTACTTTATTACCCTTCAATTTAAAATTTTCTAGTTTATATATTTAAACCATTATAAAATGTCCAAAAGCCAATTAAATTTAAATGTTTGATTCGATTTCAAACCAAAATAAATTATTTTATCCCCGATTAATAAAATAATAATATTACTGAAATTTTGTAAAATATTCATAAATAACCCTCAAAATAACTGGGTATTACATAGCTCAATAATCACATGAATTCAAATGGAATAACACTCGCGAGTGGGAAATGAGAAATATACTCATAATTCTCCTCGGGCAGGCGGGGTGTTACAGCTTCCAGCCATGGGAAATGAGAAATATACTCATAATTCATGTTAGACATCATTTCACTAATTCACTAATTCATGTTAGACATCATTTATCCCGTGTTGATAATAATAGACTCATAATCTACATCATGACGTGATATATATAGTTGTTATATATATGATTTAGGATCTGATTTGGGGATTTGAGTGCTAATTTTTGGTTTCTTTGTTGCTCTCAGGTATCATAGGTGTAAAACTAGCAAAATTTGATGACACTCAAACAATAATTTTATTGCATCCCCATCCGATCGTTGTCGATGATATTAACAGTAAGTTTTCAACTTCTGGATTTCACATTATATGTAAAGTAAATTGCAATTAAGTCCCTAAACTATTAATTTTACAAAAGACTCTTTAAACTCTCAAAAGGGTCTAAACTCTTAATCTCTCATTGTTAGGTGTTACTATTATGTCTAAATGTGTGCATTTTTTGTCTGAACCATTCTTTAAATAGTATTTGTAAATTTCTTTTAGATACATTGTGTAAAGGATATGGAGTGAATCAACGACAAGAATAGTGTTCGTGGCAGCATGTGCCCTTGCTTGCAAGGTATTAAACCCCATTTCGTCACTCTTTTATGCATAAATTAAATTGTTATGATTATGCAAATATTAAATGATGAGTTCCGTTTGACACTTTTTTCATGTAAGATATAAACAAAATTGAGGGGTGATTAAATGCACTACATCTAACTTAGGCATAAAAATATGGCGTTAGTGGGTGAAAATCCGAAACAGCTGCCGAACGGCCCCGTGAGTGGCACCAACACCTTGCACGGGACCAATGTAACTGGTAGGAACTGACCGTGCGATCACGGGACTCTTGATTTGAGAATACGACGATAATTTTCATATTCTAGACTTAGGCATAAAAACATGACGTTAGTGGATGAAAACCCGAAACAGCCCCCGAATGGCCCCGTGAGTGGCGATAATACCTCGCACGGAACAAATTTAACTCGTAGGAACAGATCGCGCGATCACGGGACTCCCAGTTTGGGAATACGATGATAATTTGCATATTTCTAGAGTTAGGCATAAAAACATGGCGTTAGTGGGTGAAAACTCGAAACAACCCTCGAACGGCCCCGTGAGTGGCGCCAACACCTCGCACGGGACCAATGTAACTCGTAAGAACTAACCGCGCAATCACGGGATTCCCAGTTTGAGAATACGATGATAATTCAAAAAGATCAGGGCTTAGGCAAAACATGGCGTTAGTGGGTGAAAACTCGAAACAGCCCCCGAACGGCCCCATGAGTGGCACCAATACCTCGCACGGGATCAATGTAACTCGTAGGAACAGACCGCGCGATCACGGGACTCCTGGTTTGAGAATATGATGATAATTTGCATATTTCTAGACTTAGGCATAAAAACATGGCATTAGTGGGTGAAAACCCGAAACAGCCCCCGAACGGCCCCATGAGTGGCACCAACACCTCGCACGGGACTAATGTAACTCGTAGGAAGTAACCGCGTGATCACGGGACTCTCAGTTTGAGAATATGATGATAATTTTCATATTTCTAGACTTAGGCATGAAAACATGGCGTTAATGGGTGAAAACCAAAAACAGCCCCTGAATGGTCCCTTGAGTGGCGCCAACACCTCGCACGGGACTAATGTAACTCGTAGGAATTGACCGCGAGATCACGAGATTCCCAGTTTGAGAATATGACGCTAATTTAGAAATATCAGGACTTAGTTAAAACATGGCGTTAGTGGGTAAAAACTCGAAACAGCCCCCGAACAACCCCTTGAGTGGTACCAATACCTCGCACGGGACCAATGTAACTCGTAGGAACTGACCGAGCGATCACATGACTCTCGGTTTGAGAATACAATGATAATTTGCATATTTCTAGACTTAGGCATAAAAACATGGCGTTATTGGGTAAAAATTCGAAATATCCCCCGAACGGCCTCGTGAGTTGCCTTAACACCTCGTACGGGACCAATGTAACTCGTAGGAACTGACCGCGCGATCACGGGACTCCCGATTTGAGAATACGATGATAATTTGTATATTTCTAGAATTAGGCATAAAAACATGGCGTTAGTGGGTGAAAACTCTAAATAGCCCCCGAACGGCCCCGTGAGTGGTGCCTGCACCTCGCACGGGACCAATGTAACTCGTAAGAACTGATCGCGCGATCACGGGACACCCTATTTGAGAATACAATGATAATTTACATATTTGTAGATTTAGGCATAAAAACATGGCGTTAGTGGGTGAAAACCCGAAATAGCCCCCGAACGGCCCCGTGAGTGGCGCCAATACCTCGCACCGGACCAATGTAACTCATAAGAACTGACTGCGCGATCACGAGATTCCAAGTTTGAGAATACGACGATAATTTAAAAATATCAGGACTTAGTTAAAACATGGCGTTAGTGGGTGAAAACCCGAAACAGCCCCCGAATGGCCCCTTGAGTGGCACCACATCTCGTACGGGACCAATGTAACTCGTAGGAACTGACCACGCGATCACGGGACTCCTGGTTTGAGAATACAACGATAATTTGTATATTTCTATACTTAGGGATACAAATATGGCGTTAGTGGGTGAAACCCCGAAATAGCCCCCGAATGGCCCCGTGAGTGGCACCAACACCTCGCACGGGACCAATGTAACTCGTAAGAACTGACCGCGCGATCACGGGACTCGCAGTTTGAGAATAAGACGATAATTTGTATATTTCTATACTTAGGCTTAAAAACATGGCATTAGTGGGTGAAAACCCGAAACAACTCCTGAACGGCCCCGTGAGTGGCACCAACACCTCGCACAGGATCGATATAACTCGTAGGAAGTGACCGTGTGATCACGGGACTCCCAATTTGAGAATATGATGATAATTTGTATATTTCTAAACTTAGGCATAAAAATATGGCGTTAGAGGGTGAAAATCTGAAACAGCCCCCGAACGGCCCCGTGAGTGGCACCAACACCTCGTATGGGACCAATGTAACTCCTAGGAACTGACTGTACGATCACGGGACTCCCGGTATGAGAATATGATGGTAATTTTCCTTTTTCTAGACTTAGGCATAAAAACATTGGTATGTTGATAATTATAACTCATATATGCAATTTTTCAGCCTGAATAAAATTTTTGTAAAACTACTTGGTTACTGATATTATTTTTTTTTGTATCCTATCATTTGTAGGATTTTTGTACGTGGAACAAATGAAGAAGGCAATGGTTTACGACATGAAGATTGTTTATATAATGTTGTGGACATTCAGGATTATGTTATTTATGTGTTACAGTCATGCGGGCTTTTATTGTTTAGTTTTATGGTCGTGCAGGCTTTTATAATTTGATTGTCAAATTTTATGGCCCTGTGGGCTTTATAATAAGTAGGTTTTATATTTACAGGGTTTGGAATGTCCAGAAAATAGAGAAAACTCTGCCCAATTTTTTTTTGGTGTGTGAATTATTAACACATGTAATATTTTTAAATTTGTATATATATTTATTTATTAACAACGTTCCCAATTCGTAATTTGTGATTTTTTTATTGTTTTTCCAATAATAAATATTTGTAACATCTCCTACGTGTCCAAAGTTACATGTAGCAACCGATCGTGCAGTCACAGGACCTCCGATTTTAGGATTGGATCAAAAAAGGACATTTTAAAAAAATTATTGTTAAATATGGTCATGGACTTTGTCCATGACCATTTTTATTTTTTTCGTCGCGGGCAAAGTCCATGACCTCCAACCATGACGAAAAATGGTCGTGGACAAAGTCCGCGACCATTTTTTTCCGTCGCGATGCGGGTCACGGACTTGGGCCGCAACCATTTTTTCCCTTTTTTCCGTCGCGGTGTGGGTCACGGACTATGGCCGCGATCAATTTTGTCACGGTTGTGGGTCACGGACAAAGTTCGCGACCATTTTTTCCCCCATCGTGGTATGGGTCACGACCCAAGTCCGCGACCATCTGCCATGACCCACTGCAGGCCGTGACCATTTTTTGTTCACGGACTTGGGCCGCGACCCACGAAATTGGTTGCGCCCGAAATGGTCACAACCCAAGGTTAGGGATTTTGGCAGTGACCAATCACCAGTTTTGGTGTAGTGTTAGGTTTGACAGTCCGGGTTGCGTCCCGATAATTTTGGTATTTTTTCTTTTTTTCTTTTTTTCTTGAAAATTTTAAGCACAATGACAAAGATATATATAAAATAATGCATTTTTCATTTTCAGTTTATCTTGAATTAATGACCTAGCCTACATGCACTTTTAATTTTCCATTGGGATTTTATTTAGTGATGAAAAGTAAGAAAATGTATATAATTTGTTTTTGAAAGTGTTCTAGTAAGAAATGCTTGGGAAACCCTTGTTGCAAAAGGTTAATTTAAAGAGGTACATTTTTTAAAATGAAGAAGGTAAAAAAGGGAAAAGGGAATATTCCTAAAATGGGGGGGGGGGGGGTGCCTATCGGCATGGTTGCTTTTCATCCATAATTGTCCGTATTTTATACTTATTGGTACTTAGAAACTATTGTTGCAGCAACAGATTAATTACTTTGTCTTTGATGGACAATTTCAAGTATAAAAGGGGGCTTTGGGGTCGAGTTTTAAACCACACTTCAATTTCTTTCCTTCTTTCTTCGTTTCACCAAGCTTTCTTGCTCCCTGAAATGGCCATTCCGATGACTGAAGATTTTTACGCTTACCTTGAGGGGTTGGAGGCCATTTGCTCATACAATGTCAACTATAAGTCATTCAACTTGTGCTCGGCTAGTTTGTGGTGTTACCATCCAATTGAATAGAATCTTTTGGAGGTGACTTTGCAGTTCTGGTATCCTAAAGAACATAAATTCCTCTTTGGCCTGGATGAGATGTATCCCACCTAAGAATATTTTTTTATCATTATGGGTGTCGATCCCAGCGTTTCTGCAGCTATGCCTAACTTGTTCCTTTCTCCTCGAGTGTTATTGGTCGAGTTATTGCATATCTCCCCTTCCGCCACCCAACCGCTAGTGCATGGGGGAAGTATTAACCTTTATCCAATGTAGAATTCTGAGCATAAGAGAAATTATAGTGAAAACCGCTTTGTTAGGTTCGTAGATTTTGGATTGATTGCTGAATTCTTTTGGTGACAGGCGATATGACTGTTGATCCTCAAGTTGCCACCATTGTGATGTGGATGTCTTAACACCATAAACCTACCGTTACCATACTGGCGCTGATACTGAACAATCTTGACTGCTGGAAAGAAGGCCGGGCAAACTATTGGCACGATAGCCCTGTGATCCTATTCATATGGTTGTTGGAGAGAATGCGCATGTCAAGTCCTCCCGAATATCCTTTGACCGGTGTCCAAAATTTCTTTGGACGATGTTTCCAAAGTTTTGGTCCTTTTATAGAGAACTGAGTTGACTGGCTTGTGGAGCATGGGGATAAACACCTTTATTGATTTATACCATGGTGGGGTGAGTTGCAGCCAGTCTTATAATTGGATGGATACTGGTATGTCCGGCTAGTGGTTCTTTACCAAACCTCATTCTACTTCCCTTGGCGACTTCTATGTCTAGTGGGTTGGGAGAAAATTGTCCCTCTACGCATAACCAACTTATTTCTTGTGGAGAATTTGACCAAATTGGTGAGCGTGATCTTGGGATCTTTGTGGAAACATCTTCGATCATCTACCTTCCTATCCTGATATGCTGAGGAGCCTGGGGTAATATATGGGGACTATTTGAGGTGGTTATGGGGGGATGTGATCACGAAGGTTTTTGACGAGGAGACTGTGCTCAGGTGGCTTATGATGTTTAAAACTAAGGATGAGGGTATTGTGATTTTGTCCAAGATGATCATGGTTTATTGCCATATGGAGCGCATAAGGAAGTGCCGTGAAGATTAGGATTTTTAGGGACCTTCGGGAAATGGCGATAATGGTGGTGATGATGAGGCAGGGCATTCTTGTAGTTAAGGAGAGTTTTTGAGGTTTTATTGGTGTGAGGTTTATGTTAGTGTTTGTGTTTAGGTATGGATTTGGTAGACTTATGTTGCTGCAAGTGGATGGGTAGTTTACGTAGGTTTTAGGGACTTTTATTGTAAGTGATACTTCATGTAATTGCCATGTTTAAAATGAAATAAATAAACGATGATTTTGTTACATCTTATTATGCCTTTGGAAGAATTTCTTATTATTTTAACTATCTAAACCAATCGCTAAGACATACATAATCCTTTTATTCATTTGAAATGATGAGTGTGACTAGCTTCCCTTGGTGGAAGAAAAGAAAAGAATTTTATGAAAAGGAAAGGACTGGTACAAAGTGACTTTATGGGCTATGTACCTCTATGGGGATATGAAAAATTATTTTGTAAGTTTTTAAAAGGTGATTATGAGAGGATCATGTACCATGTAGTTCTTATAGAGGGAAAAAAGAGGAGATATTTTTTTTAGAATAGAAATGAGGTAAGAAGAGTCATTGCGTGATGAGAATTAGATTAAGGCTAAAATTTCTTAAGACGTTCCAAGTTGACTTAACACTCCATTTATTCTCCATCGAGCTTCATGAGCATAGTGGGGCCACTTGATAAGATTTTCTTCACAAGGTATGGCCCACTCCAGTTGGGTTTGAATTTTCCTCTTGGGTCCCAGATGGGCTCTATTATTTCCTTAAGAGTGAGATCACCATCTCGCACATCGCGATTGTTGTATGTAAAAATTATCTATGTAACACCCCGCACAAATTGACAAGCGAGGTAGCCAGCCACCGTCACCAAACGACAATGGGCATCATTAAATAAGTAATCATTCTTATCATGTGACAGATATGAGATAGATAAAATTCAGTCCACGTGATAATAATTAAATAGATCCAAATAAAATAACTATTCATTCAATAATAATTCCATAACCATGATAATCCCCAAATTAAAACCAACTCCAATAAATATAAATCCAAATCAATGATCCAACTATAAGTATCTAAATAAAATTATAAACGACCGTGGAACCGATTGGCCCACAAAATTCATAAATAAAGTCT
Organism: Sambucus nigra; assembly: GCA_949130495.1. Taxonomy (NCBI): domain Eukaryota; kingdom Viridiplantae; phylum Streptophyta; class Magnoliopsida; order Dipsacales; family Adoxaceae; genus Sambucus; species Sambucus nigra. The sequence goes on along the minus strand of OX422210.1, from coordinate 652,509,140 downwards.
CATAATAGAAATGTGGCGAAAACGGAAATAAATTTAAACTACTAAGCATCTACATCTCCGAAATGTCTCCAATTACTTCTATGCAGCTACTCCAAGGCTAAACCTGAAATGTTAGTCAACGCAATGGGTTAGAGCCCACCACATGAATATAAGCTACTATCCTCTATTAGGGTTCATGAACCCAAACAGTAGCATTATACATAATAAATACCATAATAGAATATTTTAATTTAACGAGATAATTAATTAACATGCGAATAAACGTAAACTACCACTATCTACCATACAACTAATTCACCATAAAGTGTAAGCCCAAATATTCCAATAATAATATTTTTTAAAATTTTATTCTTATCCATACTTAATTTAATTAACCAATTATATTAATTTATGCGACACCAATATGGTCAGTCGACCCCTTATCGGCCCTGCAAACACTCTTGGCAAGCTTAAGGTTCTACACATCACACCCATTCGCCTCACTATAGTCAGTCAGCTCGTATTCTATCAATTCTGCACATACTCGTGAGGTTCCACGCACGACATGTCAATATAGATAGTCGGCCCATTTAACTTTCAACCCACACATACTCGTGACGCCAACACACCTCCACATTGCTATAGCCATTCGCTTAACTGTCAGTCCTGCACATACTCCCGCAACAAATTCATTTTAATACCCATTTATTATCTTAGGTATTAATTCTCAATTTCTTATTTTCTCATCATCTCATTATTTTATTTTAGCCCCTCCCTATTATTGAGCATAAACCTTGAACCTATCCCTAGTCCCATACCTAGAGGTCTCCAAAACATAAACACATCCTATCTTATGTTATAGGATGATTTTTTTTATCAATTATCTCTTCCTAGTCTCGTGTCTAGGCTATCCAAATCAAAGGAATGAAATAAAAATCAGCCCCACCCTGAAATATCCCATCCGTTAAAATCAACACTAACTAGTCCCTTACCTAGAAAGTGTTAACCACAACTAAGGCATGCCCATTAGTTCCATAACTAGCAAGTATTCCTAAAATTAAGGTGAGAGCATAATACCCGAAATTTCATCGTCCTCGCAGTAATGAATATAATCAACACAATAAGTTGTACAATCCAATTTATCAACAAATGCACAGTTTCTCATATAATCACAATTAATCTCAATTTAATTTATTCAATCCATCGTCGTAATTAATCACAATTTATTTTATTCAACAAATATAATCTCAACATCATGCGAATTTATGGAGCACACAATAATAATTCATTTTAATCATACCTACATAATTTTATGTGTTTGTACAAATCTAGTTTTCATTTAAATTAAATTACCTCTACCCTAAGAACACAAGGGTTATAAGTATTAATTCATATTTAGATTTTTAATAAAAACAGTCCCAAATTAGTTTTCACTTTCCCTAATGATGGTTGCTAATTTATTTTAAGAAAAACATGTAAATTAATGTTTAGGGGACATCTAAAATGCATAATACTAAAGAGAGAGAATATAAATATTTGTGCCTGTTGAAAAGTCAATTAGAAATTCTAATTAGACGGTTGCAATCCTCTCAAAAAATTAAGAAGGATTGGTTCTTGAAAATCTTGAGAAAACACCAATTAAGCCTTCAAACCTTGAGTTGAATCTTGATAAAATTTGGGGCTAGGGTTTGTGGATAAAAGGGAATAAAATTGTAGTATTAGACTAGTTGAAAGGTTAATGGAAAAGTGTTTGGAAAATTCTAACCCCGAGTTAATTTAAGTGGGAAAAAGATTAGAGTTTTATTATGATTAGAATTATAATAAAACTACAAAACTTCCAAGTCTGACCAGATCGAATCGATTTGGTTATAAGGCCTAATCTAGTTGCCCCTATATCGCTGCCAAGACGCCCCAAACATGTATACATGTTGATAAAAACCCAATTTTTCCCCCGATTTCAGTTCCGATTAAAATTCTATTTTCCATAAATAAAACCCAACATTTTAAATTACTAAAAATAATTAAATCCAAAAATTTTATTTTTTTGAATTCTGAATAAATTTAAATTAATTTCGATTTAAATTTACTGGGTTTTACAATCTCCCCACGTAGGCCAATGAATGACAGACACCTTCCATCCTAGGTGCCCATTTAGCTATCTTGATCGGCATAAGAGGAACCTAATCGGCTGGAACGTCGACTAACCTAGAATGTGAACCATCATGAATAACAAATGTTAAGGCTTTCACACCATTATAAATACTGAATACTCCCTCAGCTCAAGGGACAATTCAATCATTCTCAATCACACCATATTGAGCTATTGTAATCAATATAAATAAAACTAACAGTGGTAGTAGGCTTTCTTCATAGCCGAACCAATTTAAAAATATTTGTCTCTTATGAGTCTGGTTAGATTGCTCTTATTATTTATCTGTGATTATAAATTTGGATCAATCCATTTTTAGACATCAACAGATTGGCATCGTTTGTGGAAAATGAATGCTTGTCATCGTTCTCTACCCTATATAGTTCTTTGTTCATTCTTTGGCTTGAAGAATGACTACCATTCTTGAAAGCAGCTTGGCAACTGTAGGTAATAATCCAGATATGTCCGCTCCCCTGGAGAAACAGACCTCCAGAGGATCTTATTCAATTTGGCTATAGGACAGGAGGATATGTAAGACTCAATCAGATAATTGGTTTGTACAATGCAAGATAAATCCTCCAAATTCAGGAGAGATATGCCACCTCCACCGGCTAGGAATGAAAGGAGTTACCATTCCCGATCTTCTCATGATAAGTCATACCGTCCTGACGCAACCTCTTTATTTCGATTAATGGATTACTATGATGGTAGATCTTTTTCCAAAAGGAGGCCCAGTGTATTGGAGAGACTGAGTAGGGAATATGCTTTTGACCGTCTAGGTCCCCGGGTAACAAGAGGTCATCACAGGGAGAAAAAATGTCATTGTGAGCATAGAAAAGGATCTGTGAGATCAAGAGCTAGTATGAGGGGCTTTGTGCGTGCCGAGCAGACTTCTCATGAGGAGAGTTCAGCACATAGGTACATCAAAGCCACAAAATCTATTTTTGTCAAATCCAAACTAGAAGAACATTACTGGAGGGGATCCACTTAGTGACTGGAAGATCAACTGAGGAAAATAATCAAAATAAAAAATCCTTTACAAAGGAGCTTTGTAAATGGCTCACCTTTGGTCCAGGCTATTATGGACTACCCCAAACCTTCCAAATTCAATACATCGATTGCCACTCCTAAATATGATAGGAAAATGATCCAGTCTTACACATTGAGCAGTATTAAGCTGCTACTAACATTTATTCTATCTCCAACGAGATAAGGTGTATGGATTTATCTAGTTCTATCACAGGTCCAACCCAAATATGGTACAACAATCTACTTAGAGGTAAAATCTCTAGTTTTCATCAATTGGTTGAATTATTTATTGATAACTTTTTCTTTGGGGCTAAGTCAATCAAGAGTGTTACTCGTCTCTTAATTATGCGCCAAAAATCTAGAGAGAGCACCCGGTATTATATCACATGGTTTAATAATGTGAAGCTAGAAGTGGTGGATTACGAAGAAAAAGCAACTATTATAGTTTTAATGGGTGGGTTACTAGCAAAAGGTCTTTACTATGCCCTGGTGAAAAATCCACCCAAGATTATGATAGAGTTGATGGCTAAGGCTGGAAAGATCATAAACGCATAGGAAGCCATGGCAACAAAAGAAGAACCAAAGGGTAAAGCTGAGGGACAGAAGAACAATTCGTCCAAAAGAGATAAAAAAGATAAGAAGACTGACAAGATCAAGAAGTTTGATGAGTATAATCCACTCACAAAGGGTGTTCACCACATCCTGGAGGAAATTAGGGGCAATAAAGATTTGAGATGACCTGGGAAAGTGATGACGCCTCCCAACAAGAAAGACAAGTCCAAGTACTGTGAATTTCATCGCCACAATGGACACACCATTGACACTTACATAACCCTCAAGAATGAAGTTGAAACTCTTATTTGGCGAGGAAAGTTGGCAGAATTTGTTGATCAAAATGGTAATTGAGATACCAGGAGAAGTTCTGAATCACCAAATCGAGGAAAAGACGACGCAGAAAGGGCACACTATAACGACTATGAGGATGACCCTAACCTATCGAAGAAGCCTGACGAGCCAGAAATGGATGTATGTATGATTTCCTTTGGTTGTCATTTTATCACAGGAGGAGATGCATGTGGAGGAGATAGACTTGATGAAAGAAAGGCTTACTTAATTAAGGGCAAAGTTTATCCCACTATTAGGCAAATTAATATGTCTGAGATCAATGATGGTCGGACTCGAAAAGTCAATAAGGACAAATTGGTGATCGGTTTCCCCAAAAACGATCTGAGTGGGGTACTTTATCCTCATGATGATCCGTTAGTTATTACTTGCAGAGTTCACTATGGCAGAATGACCAAATTTTTGGTCGACAATGGGAGTTAAAATGATGTAATGTTCTATAATTGTTTTCAAAGCTTAAGGCTACGAGATAGTAAGCTGGAACCGTACCACGAGCCTCTTATAGGATTTTTAGGAGAAAGGATATACCCCTCGGGAACTGTCAAGTTGGACGTACTGGTCAGCACTTGGCCGATGTGCAGGATATAACAAATTTGCTTCTTCGTACTGGACAAAAATATACCTTCAGCCTACAATATAATCCTTGGTCAGGTAGGTTGAAATAACTAGATGTTGTTCCATCTACTGTGCATTAATGCATGAAGTTCCCTACAAACTATGAAGCCGTCTTAGTAAACGGTAACTAGATGGAAGCATAAGAATGCTATTATACTTCAGTTGACCAACATGAGATAAAGAGGGGCATAACTACTTTCCACATTAATATTTTGGACCCTCGTAAAGAGGAGGACTTGCTGAAAGGATATGTCATGGAAGAAATAAAAACTATTGTGCTAGGCGATGAGAAACCAGAAAGGACCACCCAGATTGGCTCAAGACTAACACCTTCTATCAAATAGGAATTATTAACATTCCTCAGAGATAGAAAGAACATGTTCGCTTGGAGTCATGAGGATATGCCAGGGATTGATCCCAAGTTTATCTTCCATGAACTAAACATTTATAATGATGTCAGACCGATCAAGAAAAAGCACAGAGTTTTCAGCCCAAAGAAGAATATGGCAATCCAAGAATAGGTGGAAAAATTCTGAAAGCACAATTTATTGAGGATGTAAAATATCTGACTTGGTTGGCCAATCTATTAATAGTCGAGAAGAAAAAAATATTCGGCTACTACAGTGTGATGAAGTCGAAGGATAAGGAAAGCACACTCTTCATCACCAATCGAAGAACTTACTTCTACAATGTGATGCCCTTTGGGCTCAAGAATGTTGGGGTAACGTATGATAGGTTGGTAAACAAAGTCTTTGAAGACCAAATTGGCAAGAACATGGAGGTGTATATAAATGATATGCTCACTAAAACCAAGTTTTTCGCCGACCACATTGCTGATCTGGCCCAAACATTTGACCAGTTGGAAAAATATAAAATAAAGATCAATCCGACCTAATGTATATTCAGAGTACAGGAAGGTATGTTTTTGGGATATATTGTGAATCAAAGGGGAATTGAATCCAACCTTTATAAAATAAAGGATTTACTGGAGATGCAAGCCCCGACCAGTAAGAAGGATGTGCAAAAGTTGACAGGAAGAGTAACAACCCTAAATCGTTTCATATCTCGAGCCACAAAAAATGTCTTCCATTCTTCAAGGTGCTTAAAAAGACCTTTGAATGGAACGATGAATGTGAGAAATATTTTTTGAACTTGAAGAAGTACTTGGCATCTCCCCCTACTCTCCCGACCAGTTTTGGGCGAGAGGTTGTACTTATATTTGGCTGTTTCAGAGTCTGCGATAAGTTCAACCTTAATTTGATTAAAGGAAGGTGTTTAAAAGTCAATGTATTACACCAGTAAAGCATTCTGAGGTGCCGAGATCAATTATCCACGTATGGAGAAATTGGTATTGGCACTCATTAAAGCATCTAGAAGAATGAGACCCTACTTTCAGGCCCATACCATTGTAGTGTACACTGACCTACCTATGCGATAAGCTTTGCATAAGCTTGAAAAGTTAGGAAGACTAATGTCTAGGGTGGTTGAACTGGGAGAGTGTGAAATTATGTACGAGCCAAGAACTTCAGTGAAAGGACAAGCAGTGGAAGATTTCATAGCAGAATTCACTTATTCAGAGGTACCCAATGCACAAAATCTACCTTTCGAGTAGACTTTTTCGAAAGAAAGATCAGCTCAAAGGCAAACTAAGACGGTTGTCGACCAAATGTAATCATCACTTGTTCAAGAAAGAGCTCTTCGACTAGCCGAACAAAGCAGGAAGGTTTTCAAATACGGTATGGATGAAGACTTCAATAGTGATATCCCAGTTTGGAAATTATTTGTAGATTGATATTCGTGCATGACAAGAAGTGGTGCTGGACTCATCCTTAATACGCCAAATGACTTGGATGTAGAGTATGCATTGAGATTTCAATTTTAGGCTTCCAAAAATGAAGTCGAATATAAGGCATTGATTACTAGTTTAGATCTATCCTCATCACTCGATGCCGAGCAGGTGATAGCGCACAATGATTCTCAACTAATTGTGCATCAGTTACTTAAAATATATAGAGTTAAAGGTGAAACAATAGTGAGATACTTTAATAAGACAAAGGAAGTTATTTTATTATTTCCTTATATCAAGATGGTCCAGATTCCAAGAGTGGACAATGCCCGAGCAAGTTCTCTTTCTCGACTGACCTCAGCAACTCTAATGGAGTTCAGAAGAATAATTCCGATGGAGATTCTCACTAACAGGAGCATTGATAAGGAATCACTCAACATCATTTCTATAGAATTGGTCCTTCCTGGATGGATCCCATCAAAGACTATATTGCGAAGGGACTGTCACCCGCCGACCAAAAAGAAGCAAGGAAATTAAGATATAAGGCAGTTATGTCTTGGAGAAAGGTATTACGTACAGAAGGCCCTATACAATCTCTTTACTTTATTATGTCCATCCAACTAAATTAAATAATATGATTGAAGAGATCCACGAAGGCTCATGTGGTTCCCATTCAGTTGGAAGATATTTGGTACGAAGGGTAGCCACTCAAGGCTACTATTGGCCAACAATGAAGACATATTGTGTTTCATTTGCCAAGAGGTGTGATAAGTTCCAAAGGTTTGCTATTATTCATGCAAACCCAGGTGATTCCTTAATTCCTATTACTTCTCCTTGGCCTTTTTTCCATTTAGTAAATAAACTTGGTCGGACCATTACTGACCACCAAAAGAAGGTTCAAGTATTTAGTCATCGCAGTGGATTACTTCACCAAATGGGTGGAGGTTGAGCCCTTGATTGATATTCCCTATTAAATATAGTTTCAGTTCATATGAAAGAAAATAATATGTCATTATGTAATTCCCTATGCTTTTATCATTGATTATAGTACCCATTTTGACAATGAGGAGTTTTAGGAGTATTTCATCAGGTCCAATATACAGAAGCTACACTCAGCATCGAGACATCCATAATGCAATGGTTAAATAGAAATAACTAATAAAACTTTGCTTGATGGATTACAGAAGCGCTTAGATGATGCCAAGGGAAATTGGATCAATGAACTGCACAGCGTTCTTTGGGCTTATAGAACAACACTAAGAACTAAAACAGGAGAGACTCCCTATATGCTGGCTTTCGGTAGTGAGCTACTGGTACCAGCTGGAATAGGTCTGCCAACACATAGGGTAAAGAATTTTTATTGCCCCAAGAGTGATCTGATGAGGCGACTAGATCTCGACATGATTGAAGAAATCAGATAAGATGCTTCAATTCGGATGGATTCCTACCAACAAAGGACTGCTTGGTTCTATAATCGGTGATTCAAGACGACCAACTTGAGACAGGGAGACCTTGCACTCAAAAAAAGTCATTCAGAAAAACAATAAGTTGGAACACAACTGGCATGGTCCTTATCGTATCTCGGCGAAATTTGACCTGGAACATATCGCTTAGAAACATTGGAAGGCGGGGAGTTTAAGAACCCCTAGAACGCCGATCATCTTCGCAAATATTACAAATAATTTATTTTTGGATGTAATAAGTTATTTAAGCGAATAAAACAACATGTTTCTCCTCATTATATTTCCTTTTTATGTTTTTTTTCCGGAATATGGTGTGGTACAACCACCTTAAATTAAAATCCAAATTTTAATTAAAACTTTTCCCAAACTTTTTAATTCAAACTTTTCCAACTTCAAAAAATTTCTTTCTCAAACTTTTCCAACTTCAAAAAAGTTCTTATTCTTTATCAAACTTCAGAAAAGTTCTTTGTCAAACTTTTTCAACTTTAGAAAAGTTATTTCTCAAACTTTTCCAACTTCAGAAAAGTTCTTTCTCAAACTTTTTCAACTTTAGAAAAGTTTATCATTAACAACTTAATATATGATTTCGTCTTCGACGAATCACGAACTAGAAGTTAGTAAAATCTCGTTAAGACTCAAAGTCAAACACAAGAGGTTTTACTCGACTAAGTTAAAATACAGTGATAATTATACATTCCTAATACACACTACACAAAAAAGGCTAAATTGTCACCTTTCAGCCGGCCAGCCATGTCACGGTCATTGACTATGATAAAAAAAACATGCGTTTGGGTTTGTAATACGTTCGTCACATTAGTTTTATGCAAAAAATATGTTTACTGTATTAATTCAAAGTTGCCAGTGTTTTGTTATAATATGGTTAGTGCTTTGTATTCTTCTAATTCATTTGGATTTGTGCTAATAACAACAATTTTTTTTACAGAAAATGTCTTCTTCAGGGCTTGGCGGTAGTGGAGGCGACGAGAGCTCCTCGGCCCCTAGGATGCAAAAATGGGGCAAATTGGCATCGGTCGTTAAGAACAAGACGGGAATATTGTCTAGATCCCTCAAGTTGGTGAAGACAATTATCGGCCCGGGGTACACTAGTTGGAGGGAGGTGCCAAATGAGCCCAAGTCTGCTATTTGGGCGGCACTACAAGTAATGTATTTATATTTATATTTATATTTATATTTATATTTATATTTATATTTATATTTATATTTATATTTATATTTATATTTATATTTATATTTATATTTATATTTATATTTCAATTTATATTTATATTTATATTTATATTTATATTTATATTTATATTTATATTTATATTTATATTTATATTTATATTTATATTTATATTTATATTTATATTTATATTTATATTTCAATTTCAATTTATATTTATATTTATTAGCAACTAACACTTACTTTCTTTTTGTTTTGTATTTGTTTGACAGGAACAATTCGGCCTGCCCCCACAACTTCCATATTGGAGCAGTTGAGGGAACAACATAAGATGTGGAAGAAAAATTTACGGGCCCGGTACTTTAGGAAAACCCGAGACTTCATTCTCAGACTGTGTGAGACCATCTCACCGAAGGAGATGATCGTATTAGCACAGTGGAAAAAATTTATCGACAATGAGATCGAGGAGTGACAATTGGCATCTTGCCAATCGGGGAGGGAAAAACTGGACTAAAAAGACAGATGTGCACTACTCCGGGCAGACATCTTACGCCGAGATGGAGCATGGGATGGTAAGTTTTTATTTTTCTATAAATATAGTTTTATGTTATTATGCATTATTTTGTTTCGCGTTACTTACTAATTTGACATTATTTAATTTAATGAGACGGGGAGTGGCCCTGGGGGTAGGCCATTTGGCTCAATGCGTATGTGGCAATTCGGACGAAGAAGGGCAAGGATAAGGAGGTGTCCCCGAGCATCACGGCCACGATTGTAAGTTATAAATGTTTAATTTTTGTTAATTACACTATTTTTTTTTATTTACTTAATTAACTAATCGTGTGCTTTTTCTCGTTTAAGGCAAAGCTTAAGGACGTGCATGGGTTGCAGTCTGATGCCGATAAGGCATCTTTAGCTATGGATGCACTCAGCCAAGTGCTTGGTGCTGATTGCAAAGGGAGGACTAGGGGTGATCTTGCGGGTGGGAAAGTCTAGGATCATCGAAATAGAGACGAGCAACACCGGGTTGGCTCGTCAGGTGGACACGCATGATGAAAAGCTATAAAGGTTGGAGGCAGCGGTCCTAGATATGTAATCCTTCATGATGCATGAGTTGGGCAAAGGCAAGAGAAAGAGGAAGGTGAAAACGGTGGAGCAGGAGGTGGATAAGGACGAGGATGTTGACGTCACTTCTTCACCGCTGATACGCGCGGACTCCCCGCATGATGATCCAAATCCCATCTTGGCTCCCGTCCAACTGCCTATGTCAACTATCGGTTAATCGAGTATTTTTTTACTCGGCATATATGATGGTCAGCGGATAACGAGGGGGTTGAGGGACCCGAGAACCCTCGTGGGTATGCCGGTTCATGGACGTCTCCTTCAAGACATCGAGGCCAAGGTGCTCGTCACGCATGTGATACCTAAAATGGAGAACTCCGCATTGTGGTTGCGCAAATAATGCGGTGTGATGCATATTGAGGGGTGTCTCAATGCGTATATCGTGTGGCCTCCTTCCTCCTCATACCTATTGATGACTCTATGCATTGATTATTTGTATTTAATTTATTTGGACACTTGGATTATATTTGTATTGATTTGATTTGTTACATTTTGGTTTGGATATGGATTGTATTTTATTTTATTTGGATATGGAATTATATATGCAATGATTTGGTGCATTCTTTTTATTTTATTTGGATATATGCTATTTGAACAGGTATAATTTTGATATAACAGGTACAAATATACCGTTGGGCAGTGGCAGTGGCCATACTGCCCAGCAGATTTTTTTAAAATTCTGCCCAGAATTGTCACGGTCTTTGACCATGATAATTTTTTTTACTTATCACAGGCTTTGGCGGTGACTGGTCTAATGCACTTATCACGATCAAAGACCGTGACAAGTCTGTGACAAAAATAGTTATCACCCTCAGACTTGTCACGGTCATTAACCGTGACGAGACGATAGTTTTGGTGTTGTGACACTTGGTCGCCACTGATAACTAATGCTACAACTTAGTTTAACAAAACAATTTACAATTTTATCTAAGAACAACATTAGTATAATCTAAGGCATTACAATCAGAATCAATCACGAATCAAACATCTAACATTTAAGCAGGACATTTAATCAATATGCCAATTAACTAGTTAGTGTACGGATTACGTAGTCGACAACAAGATTAATAGCAACCACAAGCTTAAATAGAAAGGATAAAAGTGTCTAAAAACTCTATTTCATTCTAATGAACAAGAATTATAAAGCAAAGATTAACAAAGTACACGATACAAGTTATTCTATTGGACACTTTCCATCAGTCTTGCTCATCCTAATAAGAGGCTCATCAAGGGTGCTCGGATGATTGATAAACTTGAAATCACTCCTCCTATTACGCCTGCAGCTACTCGATCGGCCAAGCAAATGTTAAGGACAAACATACTCTACTTCTCCTGCCAGGCCATAATCCCCAAAGTGTTTTCCAATCAGGCTCTGAGGATGGCATCAGGAGGAATCCAATTGACATCAATAGAGAAGGGGGGATCACGATAATCCAAGAGTCTTGGGTCGTGCCAGTACCATAGTTCATTATCCTCAGGAATCTTCATCAAAGTAAGCAGGTTCATCCAACCCTATTTGTAGCCTTCATTCCTAGATTGCTCCATATGCTTATCTGTGACACCCCGCCTAAGAAAATATCGGGCGATCACTCCTATATCAAATTAAAACAGGAGTCTCATGTGGTTCATTCTTAACATCACTGTCGAAAACCAATTAATTACTAATATCCTATTAGGCCGACGTCAAAATTTTAAATTAACTAATCTTTTTAACCAAACCATCCAAATAAAATAAGGACAACAGTTTATATGCAACAACTGAAATAAAATAAAGTAAAATAACCGAACATTCGGTCCAAATAATACAACCAAATCGAATTCCACACAAAAGGCGGTAAATGAATAAATGAGTACAGTTGGGCCATTAGCCCGAATATGACTACAATACCTCCTATCTAGATCTCAATGATGGAAGCGTCTACAATAAACCTGCTTGCATCCACAGCTGCTGCAGCAAACGTCTTACTCGAATGAATTATTATCCAGGCGTCCCTGTGTCTGGACACCTATATATATATATATATATAGCAAGAGAGGGGAGAAGTAGAGAAAATGGATCAGAGCCCGATTGTTGAAAATATTTTAGCAAGTGCATAAAATCCATATTTTAAAATATGTTATTTCTCATATTTTAAACTGGTATCGCTCTCACATGAGATACACCTCACCCCTCTTCTAACAGTTCACAACTAGCGCATACCATTTTAGACAACCTAGTTAAGCTACCCTACCTAACTAATGTAATTACCCATCTTCTAATAAACCTCATCGATTCGGGTACTAAGGACTAAACTTCTCCCCATTCTCAACATTACGTTACGTTCGTGCGTGGGGTGTCTCGCGAAGCAAAATCCAAACAAGGAACCCCCCCGATACACTACTACGTGACAATGTTGATCACCGGGATCCATTAGGCCTTCAGTACATAACATATTTATACCATCTCGTATTTATTAATAGTTCTCATTAGAACCTATTGTTCGCATTCATATAAATCCGGATATAAATCTACCGGAAGTAATATCACACTTTATTCATTCTTTTCACTTTATACAAGGTTAGGTTATATGATATCTTATCTCATATATATCAACAGTATACTATACGCAACAAGTATATTAATCATCCACCGAACTATAATATAAGTGGCTTAGTCATTCTCATTTACTAAGCATCCGTGAATTATCTCAAGTACACATATATGTTAATCGCAATACATATATAGATATATAGCACCCCTAGCCTCAGCTGCGGTGCACTCATACTCTGCTATTTAATCCAAGTACATCTCGTACAAAAAGGATTACCCGTTCCACATCACTCAGGAACTGTAACAATACAAATCACACATATTGGAGGCGAACATAGTTCACGTACCTACGGGTCACGCACATACCTACGCTCCCATAAGCAGCGGACTTATCAACTCACAAATAAGCCTTTCACAGCCCTATGTTCTTGAGGTACCAAATCTAAAACCCCCCCAAAGGCAACACAGGATAAGATTGTCCTCTTTCGAACGTCAACCTCCCGTGATAGCAAGTATGGTAGGTATGTCATACACATAATAAAAAAATCATATAGGTACATATTCCACCTATATACATATATCATCAATTTGTTATTCACACAACCATATTATAATTATAGGTATTTCTCTCACCTATACATAATTCCCCATAGGTAATTATTTAACCCATGTATATAATAACATTCGAGCATACGCACAACCCGCATAATAAATTTCCCACGTAGTATATTTATCTCTCGAATATCCTACGCATTAATCAATTTTAACTAATCCTCAATACATCATTTCTGATATTTTCTCACCGCACGATGACAATACCAACGACACCGATATATATTATTTATCTATTCTCAATCTTTTATGGCTATAATCTCCAAACTCTCGTAACGATAGCCAACAACCTTGAATATTCTCATTCACAATAATACAAGCCGTCACACAATTAAAACACTACCCCAATACATGTTCCCTTATTTAACATTCAAATCACACTTAAATACCCTTTTAAGTATTTTTCCTCACGAACACCCCTATTTGGGTAAATCTTGAATTTTACTTTCAACTAACCCAAGGTACACGCCTTACTAAAAAAAATATTTAGAAGTCCCCACACTATTTTTAGGAACCCCAAATATTTATCTCCAAATAATTCTAGCCTTTATTTTTCCAATTTCCGAGTGCATTTCCGAGTTGGTGATTTCACCCCGGAACTGCCATCTTGTAAAAATCATAACAATTCGAAGAAAAATCAGAAAAATACGTGGTCGGCGCCCACGCGACCGTATCGAAATTATCTACAACTTTCTTGTTTTGACCGAGAGCGGAATCGATTGTCTTCCTGTCCGAAATAGCCCGGAAGTGGGCTGGTCACTATTCACCTTCTTCTCCAAAAATCCAAACCTCCATTAAAACACATCCAAGCTTTTTATCTCCTCTCTCATCATCACTCAACCTCAAATAACCATAAATACACACATTCAAAGGGTTCCAATCATCCTAGAACCCATATCCAACAATTAATTTCAATTAATTTCAAGTTTCTCAAATTGGGTATTAATCGAGTTATATCCGTTTTAATCTTTCGAAAACCCCTTTGATCCACGAAATTTCAACCCAAAAATCTTTAGTTTTATACCAACTACAATATGAGAAATTAACACACTAAATCAATATGCAAGTTAAACACTTGCCTTGTGGAATAAATCCGACGTTCTCGAGTCGAATCCCGCGAATTTGGCCGGATTTTCCTTCTCTTCTTCTTCTTCTTCTTCTTCTTTTCTTTCTTCTTCTTCTTCTTCTTCTCTTCCTTCTCTCTACTCTCTTCTCTCTCTTAGGGAAGAAATGAAAGGGAAAGGGGGCTGCTTAAGTCTTTAAACCCGAAATTGGGTAAATGCCCAATTGTTAAATGACTCGTGTACCCGTTTACGAGCCCCTACTAGTCCAAAAATGTTCGGAACCCAAATACTACCCCCGGGTAGTCTATTTTGACTATCTCGGCCATTCCGAACCTAATGGCGCAGTCGAAATCTCCATCCGAGGTACTTAATTAAAATTCATTAATTTTGCCCCAACATGTTCAATATGCGTATTTTCCAATTTAAAATATTTTCTTTGTCGCTTTACCCAACTTGCGACATGTAATTAAAAATAATCCATGTAAATATTAATCTGGCACTTACAAACTAATATTTACTATTTACTTTATATTCTGAATTTATTCAATTTCACTCATAAATTCCATAAGTACTATTCACAGTAATTCCTCAATTTACCAAATTACGCCCACCTTTGTAATTTAAATATCTTTAAAAGTACGGGTTATTACATACTCCCCCCCTTACAACAGAATTTTGTCCTGGAAATTCAGATATAGCCTGTACCACTACTCTAGGATCGGTATATACATTACGTCCTAGCTTAACCAAATTTAGATATATCCTAACACAATGGTCTCTCACTGTATTCAACCCATCTCAAGGCGTATGCTCATATATATAGTCTCATCATCTCTATATATTTTCCCTAATCTTGCACCCTTTTTGTTGAGACCACTTAGCGTAAAGTATTTATTATTAATACCATATCTACTAGTCTCACACAGTAGAAATATTCGTAAATCCATATATATACACATATAGTCACATCATCCCTATACATATATATATTAATCCTGCACCCCGGGTTAACACCCATTAGCGCACTTAATCAATAATGTTCTTGCACCCCCGGGGTTATCACCCATTAGTGCTCTTAATAATAATATCACATAATAGGCATACACACATCCTATTAAGATTCATAGGCATATTCCCATCCTAATCGTACACTTCTCATATGTGTTTTATTCTCATCGCTACGTATTATATAAATATTCAGATTACTATCTCTCTTGTAATCTACAAGGTATATTCCCTATGCCGAATAATTAAAGTATTAACTATCATATACTTTTCCGGAATTTGGTACTACATACACTCCTTCTTTACTTGGAGTATGCTAACCATACAGTCACGCGCAAGCCACTCTTCAATACTCGCTTGAGTAAGACCCCGCTCCACTTTCTCACAATAAATTGGGTAACCTTTTCATTAAGAGGTACTTTTTTAAATGACTTTCCACAACCTTTCAATCCTATCTCGGGTGTGTTAGCTCTCGTTGCACATAAATGTTTGCATTATCGTCATTCTCGCACGACATTCAATACGCTATACCGTTTAACCTTGTTTATAGCCGCCCTTCAGGCATATATTATACATATATATTTTCACATCTTTCAATCTCAGACATTTTTGGGATTTACTAATCAGGGTACCCATACCCCCTATCATCCGTGCATATATGCACCACCATTGCAAACATTTTGATACATCACACTCACTCTAAATAATGGGCCTCATTTCATTGGCCTGGTACTAACACATGGGTATCCCTTAACCCGAATAATTCGAAATTTAATTCACCCGATACTTGGAAATTTAATCCTTCTTAAGATTATCCCATCGATCTTCTTGTGGTTATCTTACAATAGTCTTCGTATATCAGTGCCTTATTTCCCTTACTTCGTGGTAGTCTTAAGATTAAGGTGTCTCTAACACACGTAATATGAGTACTATTCTAAATATTTCCCCAGTGCCCAAGACCTCTCTCAACTTCCGACATTTGCTCGGTTTCATGCGTGGGACGTCTCGCAAAGCGAAATCCAAACAAGGAACCCTCCCGTTACACTACTCCCTCGCATCGTCGGTCATTAAGATATAAAGGTCCAAGGGACACCAACGGGATGTTCTAAATTTTACCTCGTTAACCTACCAGCGTACTTCTACCACTATATCCTTCCATCTTAGTGAAATGCAAAATCTAACTAATTGGGCACCTACTCTCTGCAAAAGCGCTATGAACATTATACCCAAAATGTATTTCCTCTGAATTTTCCTTCTATTCAAGGCCTGAATAAACGTCTCAAATCGATTTCCTTCACCTTAACTCACCCACATACTTGCGATGAGAGAATAATTTTCAGTGCTTCTCCGTAGCACTTATAACTCTATATGATTATACCGTCATCAAACGGATCTCACTCGATAGTGTTTGCTCTACACTAGGTGACTTATCGTCAAAACTAGCATCCTTGCATTATATAACATCTCTCCAGTCCCGACGTCATTAAGGTTCATGCGTGGAGCGTCTCCCAAGCGAAATCCAAACAAGGAACCCCTCCTATACACTATTACTTAACTTTGTCGATCGTGGAGGTTCGCTAGTTCAAATATGCCACTCGGATAATCCCATCTCTCCTATCGACAAAATGTGGTCAAAACTCTTAATTCTTTCCAGGAGCCACACCACCAAGCGCTTGTACTAACACTAAGTCCTTAGCCCAAACAACAATGAGCTTAAACTCACAGCTCAATAATAAAGCCTGCATACCTTAAATTGTATCTATAAGGTCCCCATGCATTCAAATCATGGTAATGAAACATCTCCTCATCAAATTTTCATCTAAACAAGTAATCAAGGCGAGCTCATCCAGCATTTATCTCGCATTCCATGCGTTATTATGTCCGTATATATATGTTTCACATCTTAAATAAATATATATACATTATACTATACACATCAAGTATATCCATACTTATATATCACACACTATATAAGTATAAATAACCATCCCTCAGAACTATAACTCAATGGATGCAGTCTCTCAATGCTATCATCTTCCAGGGAATTACTCACACATCATCCTGGGTACCAGCGATCGGACTATCGCACCGACTTGGTAAAAACCAAATCACAATGAATGGGAAGCAATCATAGTTCCTCCGAGGAAATGAGAATGAAGCATACCCACCACGTCTCATTCCTGATAAAAATCACACAATATAAAATAGACATTATGACCTGGAGACTATACGCTCCCTGCTCCTCAAGCCAGGGGCCTCACCCAAAATGCATAACTTCCCATGATAGCACTAGAGGGGTATGTTTCATATAAATATACCAATCACATACATATATATTTAAACATATCACATATACGTCTCAATATGCTCGTGTATATATACAATATAATCGGCTAATCGTGTATATCTCTCGTAACATTAGCCCGTATTTCCCGAATAAACATATTCGATTTTTATCCTATAAGTATTCACTTACTTATAACATAAATAAATATTAAGCTTATCACAACTAGCTCGTATCCCAATTATATCCAAAATTTCAATTCGAATCCCAAGAGTCTTTATCCCATTTGACTCTTAAAATCACAAATTCTCACAACTTTAATTTTTTTTTTTTTTTGCATATTTCACACCTTGCACTAAAATAACTATAACTCACTCTACATAAGTCCAATTACTAGTGAGTCTATCATTCCACTGGAGAAGCCTCTTCCTCCCTTGTACCTACCTTACTCCGGTATTAACTTCACTTATCCATGTCACTCTTTATTCACCGTTGGTCTCTGACAGATTCTTATGTGAATAACCTAGAAACTTCATTCACTTCATTCTAAATCACGGGAATTTTCATTTTAAAACCGTCTGTAAGATTAATTTATGAGCAAAATATTATGCTCCTCTATATATGATGACCATCATTCCCACTATTTCACATTGCTCCAACGAGTGAAAAAATTTTCCTCAAATTTTCACATATGGGTATTTCCATACCCAACTCTAGGCTCAAGCTTTCGATCCTTCAACTTCCTAGAAGTGAAGTTACACTATTTTCGCCTAGCTCAACTTCAATGCATGATCCTCATCAAAGACCTCTTAAGCTTTTTCCCCATCTAACTTCACTGGGAAATTCAAGTTTAGCACCATTCTCTACTATAGTGGTGCATAGATAATTATAACTACTATCCTATAGTAGTCATTGCAGCAATCAATGACAATGCTGCAAGGAAAATGACCTTTACCGCGATCCTCATTTCCAACATCAACTTATAGCTGTAACTAAGCCCCGTCTCCTCCTGCCTTCACAATGGACTTCCATGGTCGCCCTTCGTCAATCAGCGCACGAATCCCGAATGAGCGCGCAAAAGAATTACTATAATCTTACATAATGGCAGGAGAACGAAATCTCACAAGAGGATATAAACAATCCTAATCATAATGCTCTATATCAAATCAAAAGCAACGCTGAAAGCGTAGTACGTCCGCACAGATTCCTAAGGACACTAGAACCTGATGCTCTGATACCACCTGTGACACCCCGCCTAATAAAATACCGGGCGATCACTCCTATATCAAATTAAAACAGGAGTCTCATGTGGTTCATTCTTAACATCACTGTCGAAAACCAATTAATTACTAATATCCTATTAGGCCGACGTCAAAATTTTAAATTAACTAATCTTTTTAACCAAACCATCCAAATAAAATAAGGACAACAGTTTATATGCAACAACTGAAATAAAATAAAGTAAAATAACCGAACACTCGGTCCAAATAATACAACCAAATCGAATTCCACACAAAAGGCGGTAAATGAATAAATGAGTACAGTTGGGCCATTAGCCCGAATATGACTACAATACCTCCTATCTAGATCTCAATGATGGAAGCGTCTACAATAAACCTGCTTGCATCCACAGCTGCTGCAGCAAACGTCTTACTCGAATGAATTATTATCCAGGCGTCCCTGTGTCTGGACACCTATATATATATATATATAGCAAGAGAGGGGAGAAGTAGAGAAAATGGGTCAGAGCCCGATTGTTGAAAATATTTTAGCAAGTGCATAAAATCCATATTTTAAAATATGTTATTTCTCATATTTTAAACTGGTATCGCTCTCACATGAGATACACCTCACCCCTCTTCTAACAGTGCACAACTAGCGCATACCATTTTAGACAACCTAGTTAAGCTACCCTACCTAACTAATGTAATTACCCATCTTCTAATAAACCTCATCGATTCGGGTACTAAGGACTAAACTTCTCCCCATTCTCAACATTACGTTACGTTCGTGCGTGGGGTGTCTCGCGAAGCAAAATCCAAACAAGGAACCCCCCCGATACACTACTACGTGACAATGTTGATCACCGGGATCCATTAGGCCTTCAGTACATAACATATTTATACCATCTCGTATTTATTAATAGTTCTCATTAGAACCTATTATTCGCATTCATATAAATCCGGATATAAATCTACCGGAAGTAATATCACACTTTATTCATTCTTTTCACTTTATACAAGGTTAGGTTATATGATATCTTATCTCATATATATCAACAGTATACTATACGCAACAAGTATATTAATCATCCACCGAACTATAATATAAGTGGCTTAGTCATTCTCATTTACTAAGCATCCGTGAATTATCTCAAGTACACATATATGTTAATCGCAATACATATATAGATATATAGCACCCCTAGCCTCAGCTGCGGTGCACTCATACTCTGCTATCCAATCCAAGTACATCTCGTACAAAAAGGATTACCCGTTCCACATCACTCAGGAACTGTAACAATACAAATCACACGTATTGGAGGCGAACATAGTTCACGTACCTACGGGTCACGCACATACCTACGCTCCCATAAGCAGCGGACTTATCAACTCACAAATAAGCCTTTCACAGCCCTATGTTCTTGAGGTACCAAATCTAAAACCCCCCCGAAGGCAACACAGGATAAGATTGTCCTCTTTCGAACGTCAACCTCCCGTGATAGCAAGTATGGTAGGTATGTCATACACATAGTAAAAAAATCATATAGGTACACATTCCACCTATATACATATATCATCAATTTGGTATTCACACAACTATATTATAATTATAGGTATTTCTCTCACCTATACATAATTCCCCATAGGTAATTATTTAACCCATGTATATAATAACATTCGAGCATACGCACAACCCGCATAATAAATTTTCCACGTAGTATATTTATCTCTCGAATATCCTACGCATTAATCAATTTTAACTAATCCTCAATACATCATTTCCGATATTTTCTCACCGCACGATGACAATACCAACGACACCGATATATATTATTTATCTATTCTCAATCTTTTATGGCTATAATCTCCAAACTCTCGTAACGATAGCCAATAACCTTGAATATTCTCATTCACAATAATACAATCCGTCACACAATTAAAACACTACCCCAATACATGTTCCCTTATTTAACATTCAAATCACACTTAAATACCCCTTTAAGTATTTTTCCTCACGAACACCCCTATTTGGGTAAATCTTGGATTTTACTTTCAACTAACCCAAGGTACACGCCTTACTAAAAAAAATATTTAGAAGTCCCCACACTATTTTTAGGAACCCCAAATATTTATCTCCAAATAATTCTAGCCTTTATTTTTCCAATTTCCGAGTGCATTTCCGAGTTGGTGATTTCAACCCGGAACTGCCATCTTGTAAAAATCATAACAATTCGAAGAAAAATCAGAAAAATACGTGGTCAGCGTCCACGCGACCGTATCGAAATTATCTACAACTTTCTTGTTTTGACCGAGAGCGGAATCGATTGTCTTCCTGTCCGAAACAGCCCGGAAGTGGGCTGGTCACTATTCACCTTCTTCTCCAAAAATCCAAACCTCCATTAAAACACATCCAAGCTTTTTATCTCCTCTCTCATCATCATTCAACCTCAAATAACCATAAATACACACATTCAAAGGGTTCCAATCATCCTAGAACCCATATCCAACAATTAATTTCAATTAATTTCAAGTTTCTCAAATTGGGTATTAATCGAGTTATATCCGTTTTAATCTTTCGAAAACCCCTTTGATCCACGAAATTTCAACCCAAAAATCTTTAGTTTTATACCAACTACAATATGAGAAATTAACACACTAAATCAATATGCAAGTTAAACACTTGCCTTGTGGAATAAATCCGACGTTCTCGAGTCGAATCCCGCGAATTTGGCCGGATTTTCCTTCTCTTCTTCTTCTTCTTCTTCTTTTCTTTCTTCTTCTTCTTCTCTTCCTTCTCTCTACTCTCTTCTCTCTCTTAGGGCAGAAATGAAAGGGAAAGGGGGCTGCTTAAGTCTTTAAACCCGAAATTGGGTAAATGCCCAATTGTTAAATGACTCGTGTACCCGTTTACGAGCCCCTACTAGTCCAAAAATGTCCGGAACCCAAATACTACCCCCGGGTAGTCTATTTTGACTATCTCGACCATTCCGAACCTAATGGCGCAGTCGAAATCTCCATCCGAGGTACTTAACTAAAATTCATTAATTTTGCCCCAACATGTTCAATATGCGTATTTTCCAATTTAAAATATTTTCTTTGTCGCTTTACCCAACTTGCGACATGTAATTAAAAATAATCCATGTAAATATTAATCTGGCACTTACAAACTAATATTTACTATTTACTTTATATTCTGAATTTATTCAATTTCACTCATAAATTCCATAAGTACTATTCACAGTAATTCCTCAATTTACCAAATTAAGCCCACCTTTGTAATTTAAATTTCTTTAAAAGTATGGGTTATTACATTATCCAAGTAAATTAGGGCCTCATCATACCCATCCATCCAAACAGCTAGGGCTGTGTTTTTTTTTCGAACTTTCAATTTTTCCAATTTTTTTATCCTATTTTTTTTTAATTTGGAATGAAATTTTAGTTTTTCGATTCCCGATTTTTCGATTTTCGATTTTTTTGAAAAAAAGGGGACAAATAATAGGAAGTAATTCTGAATTTCTAATTTTTTCGATCTGATTTTTCGGAATTGTTTCCAAATTATTTATGATTTTTTCAGAATTATTTTCCGATTTTTGATTTTTCTAATTTTTTAAAAGTTTTCCATATCCCATATCAGTTGGGAGAGGAAGAGGGAGAGGGCTCCAAAGTGTGCTCTATAAAAAAGAAATTATCCCCTTAACTTCTACACATATGAAAAACTGGGTCAAATCCTCATTTAAATCATGTTGGGTTGAGCCCTTTTCTTTGTTTCTTTAAAAAGAGAATTTTGAGTAATCGAAAATTTATTTTTTTGAAATTTTGGAATTTCTGAAATTTCTTGATTTTTAATATATATACGAATTTTTTATTTTTTTGATTTTTGCCGATTATTCGATTTTTCTGAATTCGGATTATTTTTAATTTTCCAAAAAAATCGGATCGAAAATGGGAATAATTATTTTATTTTCGAAAAAATCGGATTTTTTTTCAAAGAGTCATTTTTCGATCCAATCCAGTCGAAACACAGGCCTAAAAATAACTCTGGGTTGCTTATGAAAATGGAAGGTAAGTCGGTCCACATTATCTTGAAGTTTCTTGATGGCCTTATCTTTCTCCTTGAGCTTAACAATTTGATTGGCCAGGGTTTTCTTGGTTCTCACCTCATCAATAGTTGACTAAACTATACCTTGCCTTGAGGTTTGGTCAGGCTTAGTTTTCTTATTCTATAAAACTTCCAATTCCTCATATAGCCTGGTATTCTTAGTCTCCAAAAATGAAACCCCTTCATCTGGACCACTGGTGGTTGATTTCTTCAATCTGTCCAGTTTGTTCCTTAATGCATTATTTTCTTTCTCCAACATGGCAACAATTGATTGGGCACTCTCCAGTTCTTGGCTGAAGGCCAATTCTTTTTTATTCACGGCATAAGTGATGTCTTGTAACTTATTAGCGAAACCCCGTCCCTCACTCAAGGCCTTATACTTAGCCTCATAGTCAGAATGAAGTAGTGCCTTAAAAATTTTGTGATCGTCCTCCATCTGCTCAATCATCTCGTAATAACTAACATTATTGGCTACAACTCTGTCTAAGAGGCAATGAATATGGATGTGAGTCTCCTTTACTTGGTCGGAGACATCTAGGCCGAGCAACCCTAAAATATCTTCCTCTAACAAAGGAACATGGCCAACTTTAAAAATATTTTTTCACCACCTAAGTAGGTCGGATTCAGCAGACACAATGGCTTTCTTCCTAGCATCAAACTGAAAATTTACAAGTATGAGTTTATGGGGCAAATCCAGAAAGATAAAAAGCATGGAAGATAACAATCAACAAGAAATCAACATCATTTGGAGGTTATAAAAAATTGAGCAAACAATGTTCTTTCATTGATCAAGTCATGATTACAAAGGTGGGTACATCATAAAGAACGAAAAAGAAGAATTGGTACATACATAAAAGAAGGGACAAAAATAAATTGGCTAAAAGGATCTAAACATTATCCTTGTCTTTGGCATGGTCCTGGTTAGTCGCAGGTAGTTGGGAAATAAAAACTGGCCCAACAAAAGTATCAGTAGGCACCATTGAGGATTCTCTAGACCCTTCCTCATCATAAAACTCTTCATCCAAGTTAGGAGGAGTGACTAAGTCATGTCTTTGAAAAAGCTCAGAGTTTGCCTCTATGCCAACCGCCTTCAATGTCTCTGACCAACCTTCCTTAAAGGATAATTTCTTAGCATATTCAAATTGGGCAGAAGCTGCAAAAAATGCCTTCTCCCAACCCTTATCAAAAGCAACATCCTTATCTTTATTGCATTTAGCCTTTAAAGAAGCAACTAAACCAATCACTTTATCTTAAGCATTTTTAGCCATGTTCTGGACTTCTTCCAGCTTGTCTTATACAACTTTGGCACTATCCTCAACCTTTTTCAATTTGTTCTCGGTAGCTTGGGCTTTCTCATCTGTAGCTTTTATCTTATTTTCTATTATAACCGCCATGTTCACGCTTCTTGTATCTTCCCATCCTAGAATTTTTGCTTCGCTTCCAAAGCTTTCTAGGAATCCTTCAAGGATTGCCTCAGACCTACAAAGGCCTCTTCTATCTCACTTGGGGAAGATCTCAACTGATCATCCTTCTCCATCATTTGATTAAAACCAACTAAAAACTGCCAATAAATAAACACACGATATCAAAAGAGGTTCAGCAAAATGAAGAAAAAAAAAAGATAACTAAGTACCAAAGCCAAATTCTGGAAAGATCTTCTAGTCAGTCTTATTTTAGGCATATCACTCTGCCGGATGGAAGAGTTCCAGCCTTGATTAAACCTCTATCCAACCCAGGGTTGATGGACATAGAAGCTGACCCAATATCACCCAGGTCGGCCTGAATCTTTTCAACCAACTCTTGTTGGTCTGCTTGAACTTTCTTTGCCTGGTTTTGAGGGCCAGGAAATCCTTTCTTCAACCTCTTGTACTGAGGTTCAGTGAATTAAATTTATTTAGCATTAAGAACTTAAGGCCTCTTCTTTTCAACTACTTGAGGTCTCTTTCTAGGATCAATACTCTTCTTAACAGGGGGAGATAGTGGCCCACTCAATAAATTGGGAATCCTTCTTTTGCCCATATTAGCTGAAGGAGAAGTGGGGATATCAGATATATCAAGATACTCAAATGAGGAAGAACTTACCCCTTAGATGAATTCAACCCCAGTTGAATCTACAACCGAGGAAGTAGACATAAGTTCTTCTTCTAAGTAGATGGCAATTTGGGGCAGTGCATGTGATGGCCGAGAAACAAAAGAGGTAATTGAGCTTTTGTACTCTAGTAGTACTGGTGAAACTTTTGGGCATTCTTCTTCAACTCATTGATTGAGACCCCATAAAAATTTAAGGTATATAAGGTTGACTTCTCCCTCATCGGGACACTTTTTCTTACTCTCCTCTGCAAAAGAATACAGAGCAAGAAAGTTAGTTGGCAAGTCTGCAAATTGATGATAAACATGAAAAGGTTAAGAGGAAAGTTATAACCTATGCCATGCCCTTCTTGGGGGAATCTGGGTCAAGTGTAGGATACCTCCATAGTAAGGGGGCATATTATCAATTCTTGACAACAAGACCATAATCCCAATAATCTTTATTGGAATCTGACAGATTCACTACTAAAGCCCTATTGGCTTGCCGAGTCTTCAAATAATAAGTACTTTCTACAATGGTCTCCCATGTGTAACAGAACATCAACTCAGGGATCCCAATATGCATCCCATAAATCTCATTCAACCTATGTACTCTATTTACCACCCTTCAAGTTTTTGGTATTACCGTAGTAGGGACTACGTCAAAATATTGACAAAATTGAAGAAAAAATGGGTTTTGGAGAAAAATGATGCCACATTCAACAATAAATAAAGTAGTAATCCAATGACCCTCGGGAAGAGAATACACATCCACTCGACCATGTGCTATCTCTAAACCTACCTAAGACGGAATCTTTCTCTTTTCCCTAAACTCATCTAACGAACTCCCATCCATAAAGAAAACTGTAGTGGAAACAGAGAAAAGGATGAAAAACAGAGAAAGAGGAAAGGAAAGCTTATAAACAACACCAAAAATAGAAAAAAAGGTTAGAGCAAAGACAATGACGGGTAGAAGGCCGCAGGAGGTTACAGAAAGAAAATTCGAGTATAAGGAGAAACTCTAAGTACAGAAATTTTGAGGTGAAAAGAAAAGGAGTGAAACCTCCACCTATTTATAGGTTGCCACGATAATAGGGACAAAATGGTTAGCTGCATGAATGATTGAACTATCGTCATCTACACATTTCCCAAAGTATAAAAAGACCAGTGTACCATTTGGCGATTCAAAAAAGTTTGAATTATTTGTAAAAATGCCATTATCCACAGTGCCAGTAGATATTTTTTAATGAGTCCGGACGATCGACCAACGCCCAGGTCACACGCCGAGCAACATTTTCAATAAATACTACGTACTTTCGATCAATCATCAAGTATGGAGCATTAGAGGCTTTTGTTATATGTAAAAATTATCTCCCCACACAGACCAATGAACAACAGATACCTGCCATCATAGGTGGGCATATAACTATCTTGATCGGCATCAGAGGAACCTAGTTGATTGGAATCTCGACCAACCTAGAATGTGAACCATCAGGAATAAAAAAGGTTACTCAGGCATAATGGCGACCAACACTGAATTCCAAGAGTCTCATTCATTGTATACATATGTAAATGCCTAGAGATATAAAGGCATTCCATCTCTAGGGTTTTACACAATTGTAAATATAGAATACTCCCTTAGCTCAAGGGACAACTTAATCATTCTCAAGCACACCATCATGAGCTATTGTAATCAATATAAATAAAACTAACAGTGGACGTAGGCTTTCTTCATAGCTAGACCACTTTAAAAAAAATTGTCTCTTGTGTGTTTGGTTAGTTTGCCCTTATTATTTATCTGTCTTTATAAAATTGGATCACTCCATTTTTAGACATAAACAACGATATTTAACCTTATTTTTGAATAATTATGCAATGCGGTGATGATACCCTTTATGTGGTAATATACTTTCAACCAAGAGAGCAAGTTTGTCATAATGGCTTTATTGCCAATTAACTTCTCTGACTTGACCCTCGAGCGTAACTCGTAGAGAGGGTGTCCTAAGTATAATAAGCAAGAATTCTTCCATGCCATACACCAAGGAGTAGGGAGTAGCCCTAATGGGTGACCTGATAGACGTGTGGTATCTCCAGAGGGCATAAGGTATTTGATCAACCCAGTATCTATAACTTTCAATCATCTTACTGCTTATGGATTTGATACTTTTGTTATCAGCTTCAACATCTCCATTGGTTTGCGGCCAATAGAGAGAAGATTTGTGCCTTTGAATCTCGTACTCTTCGATAACTTCTGTAACTTCTGCTTCGAAATGAATCATGTTATCTGATACCAGTGCGTAAGGGACCCCATAGCAATAAATGATATTCTTTTTTATGAACGTGGCTACTTTATTTACGTTCAACATAACTTAAGACTTAGCTTTAACCTATTCGGTAAAATAATTAATGGCGATCAGGATGAACTCGTTCCCTTTGAATTCTTTGGGAGTAGCTTTTCCAATGATGTCAATGCCCCATGTTGAGAAAGGCCAAGGCGAATCCATGTTATACAACTCATGTGGAGGTAGGTGTTGTAGATTAGTAAACTCTTAGAATTAGAGGCACCTCCATACATTAGCAGTGCAGTCTTAGACCATGGTGGTTCAATAATATCATTGACGTCTGATATTTTTGGCAAGCATATGACCGTTCATATGGAGTCCACATTCCCTGTTATGGGTCTTTTGCATTATGTCTTCAATGTCAACCCCTGCTATGCATTACGAATGGGTTCTATCAAAGTTAATTTTAAAAAGCTAATGCACTGAGCTTCAAGCTTGTGAAGAGTTACACGGTATTTCTTATCAGCCGTTTGAGGGTATCAACCATGCATAAGAAGGCACCAAATATTCTAATAACACAACCCGACTTTATCTAAGTCCTCTTATATTGCGAGATTAATGTGGTAACAGTGAGTTGGCATAGATAGTTTCTAAACTTGAAAGGAGGTCATCGTTATTCCCCCCGGGCATGTCGACCATGGAGGATAAGTTTGCTAGAGAATCGCTGAAACAGTTTCTTGAACTAAAGAGGTGGTGAAAAATGACATATTTTAACTGGGAGGCGAGCTCTTCGTGGTGGCCGTTAAAGGATAAGAGTTTATCTTCTTTTACCTTCCATTTCGGAAGACATGTCCTATGATGAGAGCCGAATATTTATAGACATCAAGGTATTAGATTCCTTTCTCGAGGGAAGTCTTGAGACCTTTAGTGCATGCTTCATACTCTGTCGTGTTGTTGGTGAAGGTAAGTCCAATCGTCCGGGAACTCAAAAATCCACACATCGACTTCTCTCATGGCATTGTCGACTAGGTAGTCCAAGATGTCTCTCCCTTTCATGGATTTCTGGGTGACATATGCGATGCTGAACTCGTCTAGTAACAATAACCATCAGGCCATGTGTCTAGATAAGGCAAAATTTTCCAACAAGTATTTTATAGGATCCATTCGAGAGACTAACTTAATAGGGATTGCAAGCATGTAATGCCAGAGCTTCTGAGTGACCCAAACTAAGGCAACACAAGCCTTCTCCATGTGGTGTAGTTTATTTCACACCCTTCTAATTTTTTACTTTAAGGTATTGGGCTAGCATACCCCCTGTTGGGGTGTTCGTAACATTGAGATATAGAAGGAGGGGAATACCAGGTTACGGTGGCATGAGTACCGGAGGTCGGGTGAGATACTGTTTGATCTTGTCGAAGGTAACTTGACATGACTTATTCCATACTTTAGTTGAATCTTTTCGAAGGAGCTTGAAGACGGTCTTTTAGATTGTGAGCTAGATGATGAATCTGCTAATGTATTGGAGTTTGCTCAAGTAATCGCGAACTTGTTTCTCTGTCCGGAGAGGTGATATTTTAAGAATTGCTTTAACCTTAGCAAGGTCTGTTTCGATTCCACTTTCGCTAACCATGAAACTAAAGAGCTTGCCTTTTCTGACGACAAAAATGCACCTTTGTGGATTGAGACGCATCGAGTACTTCCGCAATCGTTCAAAGAATTTCTTCAGGGCAGGGATGTGACCCCCTCGCGTTATGGACCTGATGATCATATCATTAACGTAGACCCTGACTCTTTTCACTACATCAAAATGCAATTTTAATAACACACTAATTTTATGATTACTAATAGTATTATACCATTATTATTTGTTACCATACAGTACCGTTACTAATTTACCATCACCTTTATATTAAATGACAATATTACCCTTAAAGTCCACAAACTCTTTTTACTCATCCAAAACCCATTCCTCATTTTCTTCAGTGTAAGATAAAAATAGAGAAAAATTCATACATGTATAGGTATAAACAACGGTTTATTTATTTATTAAAAAAAGTTTTATATAAATTTAAAAAAAATTGATTATAAAAAAAATATTTATTATAGAATTTTTTTTAATTTTTTTTGTACGAAAACTGTTTTAACTTTTTATAATTGTTAAAAAAATCCATTTTAACTCCTTTTTTAAAAAAACTTTTTAATTGTAGTTTTTAAAATAATCTATATATTCTTAGGGCCTAAAATAATATCAATTATGGATATAGGACAATAAACATCTGTTTTGCACTTTTAGTCCCTATTTTCAAATTATCGATTGACGTGACATGCTATGATTGGTTGACATTTTATTGACGTGGGTCCGCACCAGCAACTTTATTAAAACATAGAGACTAAAATTATAAATGAAATGTTTCTTGTCCGATTTCCATAATACATATTACAATAGACCATAAATTTACAAAGCCCTTTTTTAAAAACTTTTTATAAAAACAAAAACAACGTTCTATATAATATAAAAAACTATTTTTTACAAAAGTAAACTGTTTTAACTGTTAAAAATATGCCTTTTATATAAATAACTCTACATTTGATTTATAACTATTTTATAAAAAAATAACACTATTTTCTATAAATATAAATAAAACAATTAAAATAATTTTTTACAAAAGAGTCATGTTAAAAAATTATTTTCGTTAAAATAAACAAAAGCATTTCCACTATTTTTTTAATTCAACTATTGCTTTTAAAAACTGATTATAAAAATTAAACGTTTTTAACTCTTAAAAATATATCTTTTATATAAAAAAAATTGTAAATTTTTTTTAAACTATTTTATAAAAAAATTAACACTTTTTTTTACAAATTCAAATAAAATAATAGAAAAATAGTTAAAACAATTTATATTTGTAAAAAATAGATTTTCTATTATAAAGAACATTGTTTTAGTTTTTATAAAAAAAAATTAAAAACAACAATTGAATTTAAAAAAACAGTTGAAATGTTTTTCTTATTTTTTAACGAAAACATTTTCTTAACAAAACTTTTTGTAAAAAAATATGTTAACTGTTTTTCTAAAGTGTTATTTGTATTTATAGAAAACATTGTTAATTTTTTTTATAAAACAGTTTAACGTACACTTTGTTATATTTAAAAGACGGATTTTTAAGGTTTAAAACAGTTTATTTTTGTAAAAAAATATTTTGTTATATTATATAGATCATTATTTTAGTTTTATAAATAATTTTTAAAAACAATCATTAAAACTTAAAAAAAACATTTGACATGTTTTTTTAAACAATTAGAAAAAGTTGAAACAATTTTTTATAATTTTTAAAAAAAACAGTTTTCTATAATAAATATAAAATTTATAATCAAAGGAATTTTAAATTTTTATAAAAAAATTAATAAATAAAGAAATTCTTATTATATGTATATCCATATATGAGTTTTTTTTTACCTTTTTGTCTTATATTAAAGAAAGAGAGAAATGAATTTTGGATAGGTGAAAAGAATATCTTGATTTTAAAAGTAATAGAGTGATTCAATATAAAAATGGAGAGGAAATAGTGAAAACTTATATTTATTATGAGGCAATATTGCGGAGGCGTAGGGCCGTCGGTTGTCCTTGAATCTCTTTGAATTTATAGCTCATTCGTTCGTACTCGATTTGTTAAGAAAGCACTAATATTTTTGTGTAGGTTAGGTTTAAATCTAGCCAATTTATTTATTATCTAAGGCTTGAGCAATGGCCAGAAACCGAGGTCTTTCCCTTGTGCTAGTGATACTCACATACTTGTATTTCCTACAAGTCCCAGTGGGCCCTACCTTTCTTCCTCCCCCCAATCACACATTGAGGAGTTCTGGGTTTGATAAAATATAGGGCAATTTATAATTAGGTCCCTTGGTAACAATTTTTAAACATTTAAGGACAATTTACTATTAGGTCCATTTGTCATGCCATTTATTATTCACCAGTCGTTGCTCCAACGGCTTGCTCATCATCGATTATATTGGTGTTGATGTAAAAAATTAGATCGCTCTAATTATTCAATCACAGATAAATAAAATAAGACAAAGATTTTAAAGTGGTTCAGCCTTATATGAATGGCCTACGTCCACTGTTATGTTATTGCTGAATGTTTGGGAATTCTCGAGTACAAATTCTCTCCAGAAATTTCAGTCCCCTTGAATGAGGGTGATACAAGGTATTTATAGCCCTTAGGCTGTACATGAAAGGGTTGATACATTAAATGATATACATATGAAAGGGTAATACATTTAATGCAGCGTGTGCGTCAAGATGATAAACATTCAATGAATAGTTGAACTGTTGATTATCTGGCAATTAATGTTACGACCGAGATGCAGCTCGGACCGCCTTAGTTGCTCGTTGCTCAGGAGTTCCTCGGAGCACTAGAGTACCTCGGAGTGCTGAAGTTCCTCGGTGTATCCTCGTTGCTCGGAGAGAACATGAGTTGGTCGGGGAAATGAACTTCCTCGTTGCTATTGTGCCACGTAGATTGACACATGTCTTCAGATTATTCGTCCATATCAGCATATTAATTTTGGTATCAACAGAAGCTCCCAATGTTTCATATTTCGAACTTTGAGGAGTATGAAACATTCTTTCTCGGTATATGGCGATATTAAATGACTTCCCTGGGTTTTAGGAGCCTTTTCTGCATATTTGAATTTCCTTCCAAATTCGTGGAATCCGCCATTTTGCTTCGGTCTTCGTGCCCTTTTTGTCCTTTTAGCCGCCAGAAGTTCGATAGTTTCTTTTTGTAATCATTTCTTTCGCCATTTCCCAAGGCACAGTATTTAAACTTCCCAAGCAATCATACCGTCCTCTACCTTTTCCAATTTTCTTGCTTTCGAATTCTCCATAGTCTTTCTTTCTCTTGTGCGTTCATCCCTGTTTTCGTTCGTTGTCAACAGATCTCCTTTCTTCCTGTAAGATCTTCTTCCTTCTTCTTTTTTTTCACCATGGTTTATATTATTGAATCTATTGAAAAATTCCGTTCTGATTATTCCATTCCGTCTTGGGTAACTCTGGAGAATCTTCCTGAGCCCTTTGATTATTTTCGTTTGGCTGAGGGACATTGGTTCCCCAGCCTCTTTATTGCTGAGTGTGGATTTTCTTTTCCACCCAACTCTTTATGCTTAGAATTTTGCCAACATTTCGATGTTGTTCCTGCAAAAGTAGCCCCCAATACATGGAGAATAGTAACGGGGTGCATAAATTAAATCAAACTCATGGAACTCGCATAGGAATTCCTGAGATTATGTATTGCTATAGATGGGCTGTTTTAGATAACGTTTATTATTTAAAAACCAGATTTTTGAATAGAGCTTTAGTAGTCAATCTCCCTGATGCCAACAGGGATTATTTTGAACATGGGTTAGTTTTCAAAAATTGGCAACATTCTCCTTTAGTCGGAGACGAAGTGTATGAAGGTCCCAAATGCCCCCCATATGGCAATGGGATAGGTTATTCTCATTTTATTTTATTCTCGAAATTGTGACTTCATCATGTTTGAATAAATGCATGATTGACATTTCAAATTGTTTTTGTTTGCAGTTAATAGCAAGAGAAAGACTCCTAAAGAATCAGAAGTTAATATAAGGCAGTTGAAACATATCTGGAGCTTACATCAGAAAATTGCAGACGAGCACATCAGGTCTGCCTCATACTTGTTGCAGTACAGGAGTTATACGTCATCTTTTACTGCTCGCCCTGTGGTCAACTCCAGTGATCTAGTGCAAATTCCTGAAGACTCTGATCCGGAATCTCATATTCCTTTGAGCCAGAAAATGGGCAAGAGAAGAGTTCCCACTCTCTTCAAGGAGAGTTCCTCTACTGGCGATGGGAAGAAAACCAAGGTTAATGTCCCAAAGGGGACAAAGAAAATTGATGATGCTCCTTCTATTGCTGTTCAGAAGGTTGCCGAGAAGCCCCCAGTGGCTCCTGTGCAGAAGGATGCACCTGTTGAGGTAATCACTATCTCACCAACCAAAAGTTCCTCTTTGGTTGAGGTTGCTGAAAAGGCTCCGAGGAGATTGAGGAAATCCTCCTCGGTCAGTATTTCTGGAGCCATTCCCCAGCTCCCAGCTGGTGGAGATGGTGTTCCAATTATTGTTCCTCCAAGCTCTACGATGAGTTTGGCAAAATTTTCACCCATCCCCGAGGTGCAAGGTACTGAATAAGACCTTACTCGGGATGTGGTTACTTCTCTGGCTGCTTGTCATTTGGCTTCAGTAAGTACCTCTACTCCGAGCTTTTTATATTTTCATTTGTTGTTTCCCATGTTTGTTTCTGATTTCATTTTCCTCTTTTGATTGCAGTTGACGAGCTGTTTCAATTTAATCCTTAAAAAGGATGAAGCAATCAAAGCTTCTTTCTCCTCGTCCACTGTGGAAGGAGCACTGGAGAAAGCTATTAAATATGTGAGTGAGTCCCGTCAGAAGTATGACGATGATAAAACTGAATGGGAGAAGAAGTTGGCTGCGTCTGATGCAGAGAAAGTACAACTGGGTAATAAGGTGAAGGACTTGGAGAGAGAGAATAAAGACTATGCCGAGAAACTTTCAGGCTTTGGGGAGCTGGAGAATAAACTGAAGTCAGCTAAGGAAGAGTTGACACTTCTGCGCGAAGCAAATCGTCAGAAGGAGGAGTTGGAGGCCAAGCTGAAAGCCTCCGAGGACCTTCTATCCGAGAAGCTCTCCTCGGAGAAGATGAAGAGAAAAACGACTGTGAAGAAATCATTTCGGACTGGTTGGGATAAAGGATGGGATAGGGGGTAGCTTCAATGATGACCCAGGTGAATTATGGAAGTTTGAAATTCTTCCATGATGGTTGGGTTGCTGCCTTGCAAGAATTGAAGGTGAGCGAGGACTCTGAGCTATTTCAACAACATCTCCCTGGTCCTCCTCCAGTTATTGAAGACGAAGATGAAGACGAGGCTGCATCTGAAGAATCTTCAATGACAGGGGGTGATCAAGTCCTTGTTCCAACACCCAACCAGAAAGTCACCGAGGAGATTTCTTCGTTGCTTACTCCTCCAGAACAAGCCCCAGCTTCTACCAATCAGATCAATGTTCCCACCGAGCAACCAAGCTCCTCGTCCCAGCCTCCCGAGAAAATCTTGGGAGACAAGGAAAAGGTTTGAAGTTGTTCGGTACTATCTTTCTGTTTTTCTTTTACTTATCCTCTGTATTCCAAACGATGTAATTTTGTTGATGATGTAATAAAATCACATCTTTTTGTTCCTCTTCATTATTGATGCTCTGTCTGTTTTTATTTATTAACTCTTGCCTTCTCTTCTTTATTAGTTTGTGGCTAGAATGGAACTGATATCTGCACATGATACAAAGTTGATGCAGCAATGCCATGAATATTATAAGGCTGGTCATACAAATTTGAGTGTATCAGAAATTGCTGGCATACTTGGCCATGATGCTTCAGAACAAGCAATTGAGGCTTATCAATACCTAAAGGATTTACTAGACCGAGCTGTGGCCAACAACGTGGCCTATTATGACTTGATCGAGGAGCTTCATTGTACCTTAGAAGATCTTCAGAATCAACACAATGAATCAACAGCCTTGTTGCACAAGGAATATGAGAACAGGTATCAACAACTTTCCTTTGAGACAGGTCACAAAAAGATCATTGTTAGGTACGATGTTAGGGATAGAACCCTAAAAGGTGAAGTTGAGGCCTGCAGACAGATCACCGAGCTGCTGGAACAAGAGAACAACAATTTACAGAAAAAGTTGGCACAATATGAGTCTGCAGCTTCATCCTCTACTGCCTTGGTACCGGTCACTGATGAAGGATTCTCATTCTTAGAGGTTGAAAACACCAAATTAAGGCAAGAATTGGATACTTTAAGAAAGTCTGGTGTTTCTACTACTGCTCGGGGACGAGGAAGAGGTTCTCGTGGGCGAGGAAGAGCTGTTCAAAATGTTGTCGAGGAGCAAAGTTCTCCACCTGCTCGGAGTCGATCAAGAGTTCTCAGCCGTAATGTTGAAGAAGCTCGCACTCAGTCTACTTTGGAAACTCAAGCGTTCCAATTGAAGGCAAGAATTGGATACTTTAAGAAAGTCTGGTGTTTCTACTACTGCTCGGGGACGAGGAAGAGGTTCTCGTGGGCGAGGAAGAGCTGTTCAAAATGTTGTCGAGGAGCAAAGTTCTCCACCTGCTCGGAGTCGATCAAGAGTTCTCAGCCGTAATGTTGAAGAAGCTCGCACTCAGTCTACTTTGGAAACTCAAGCGTTCCAATTGAATGCAAAAGATCGTGCTTTGTCTGAAATGTCCAAGAAAAACCTATCTTTGGAAGATCAACTTACTGCGACGAAGTCTGCTTTGAATAATAAAGATGTTTTTGCCAGGAGCCTTCACGAGCAACTAGAGAGAATAACTTTCCAATTCCACAAACAACCTCGTGAGTTTTGGATGGCAGGCTACAATGAAGCCCTTTGTCACTTGGATGCTCGCCTTGAAAATGCCAATAATGAAGGTTATAAACAGGTATGGTTGAACGCACTAGGTGTGTTAAAGCTAGAGCAGGGCCATTATTTACGGAATTATCATGCCCCTGGGCTACTAGATTTGCCTGTACCGCCTTATAAACTGGACATGGAATGGATCCCAGCTCGTGCTATTCCCCGGAGCTTAATTTCAAAATATCTTGGTGACTATAGTCTTCATTCTCAGATTGAATTATCTCGTCCCGAGCATCTCTTGGATACTCCTTCAGTAATGAATGTCAGAATGTTGAGGGACTTGAATTTTATCAATTCTCCCCAAACATTAAATGATCCTCCTGCTGGCGAGGAACCTGTATCGAAGGATGAGGGGAAAAAACCAATAGAATAGGATTTTCAATGTAATAGTTAGCAAACATATGTAACTTGTAATTTATTTTGAATTTTAATGAAAGACTTTCATATTCTGTTTGCAAATATGTATTGCTATTCTTTTGTACTTGTCTAACACTTTTACATCTGTGCATATGTATCTGTTAAAAAGATAACAATATTGTGTTGTTCATCGACCAACTTAGTAATAAAAAAGTTACAAGTATTAGTAATGTTGCTCGATCACTTAATAATAAAGTAATGAGTATAAAAATGTTTAAAATATTTCCAACCAACCAAGGTTGTTAAATTGTACTCTTCGACCAAGTATAATTAGCGAGAGTTTTCATAAAATGTGTCCGACCAACCAGGTTGATGGACCCTCCTCGTCAATAAGTTCTCCTCGTTGACCAACTACAATTAGTGGGTTTTTATCCCCGACCAACTATACTTGGCTCAGTTTGGAATATTTTGTATTTTCTAGAATGATTTTACCTTCTGACCAACTTGTTGGCATATTTTGTTTCTTAACCAGCCAAAATTGGCATTTTAAGAATGTTGTTCTCGCCCTTTTACCATCCAAAGTTGGTCGTGGGTTTTAACTATTAGGTTCTTTCGAACTATCTTGTCCACAAGCTCTTTTACCAACCGAAGTTGATCACGCAAGTGTACGCCTCCTAACCAAAGGAGTATAATTTGTTCTCGCTATTTTACCAACCGAAGTTGATCACGCTCGAACTATCAGGTTCTTTCGAACTATCCTGTCCACAAGCTCTTTTACCAACCGAAGTTGATCACGCAAGTGTACGCCTACTAACCAAAGGAGTATAATTTGTTCTCGCTATTTTACCAACCGAAGTTGATCACACTCGAACTATTAGGTTCTTTCGAACTATCTTGTCCACAAGCTCTTTTACCAACCGAAGTTGATCACGCAAGTGTACGCCTCCTAACCAAAGGAGTATAATTTATTCTCGCTATTTTACCAACCGAAGTTGATCACGCTCGAACTATCAAGTTCTTTCGAACTATCTTATCCACAAGCTCTTTTACCAACCGAAGTTGATCACGCTCGAACTATCAGTGTAGTGTATCACACTAGTATTCCCCAAAAAACTTGTAATAAAAGGAAGAAGATGGTGAAACATCATCATTTTATTCATAATGAAGGAATTGCTTTACATTTTACATTACTGATAATACTTGCGTAGGTGTTCAGCATTCCATGCATTCTTAAATTCCTCTCCTTCTAGAGTTGCTATTCGGTAAGTTCCTGGTCGAACAACTTCTGTAACTCGATAAGGTCCATGCCAGTTGGCTTCAAGCTTATTGTGCTTCTGAATGACCTTCTTTAGCACATAATCCCCTTCTTTTAAGTCGCATTTCTTCACCCTTTTGTTGTAGAACAGAGCTGTGCGTTGTTGGTAAGCAGCATTCCTAATGGCTGCCTCTTCTCTAACCTCCTCGAGCATGTCTAAATCTAATCTTCTCATCAAGTCACTGACTGGGGAATTGTAATTTAGCACTCTGTGTGTTGGGAGACCCAACTCAGCAGGTATTACAGCCTCACTTCCAAATGCCAGCATGTATGGTGATTCTCCAGTTGCTGCTCAGGGAGTTGTTCGGTAAGCCCACAATACTGACTGTAGCTCATTAATCCAATTAGCTTTAGCCTCACTTAGCCTCTTCTTCAAACCATTTAGTAGCGTTCTGTTTGTCACCTCAGTCTGCCCATTGCTTTGAGGATGACCTGGTGTTGAATGGGTCTTCAAGATGTTTGATTGTTGACAATAGGCGATAAACTCCTCGTTGTCGAATTGTGTTCCATGGTCTGTGATGAAGGCATGAGGGAGACCATATCGACAGATGATATTCTTCCAAAAATTTGGTATACCTTCTCGTACGTCATATCGATAAGGGGTTCAGCCTCTACCCACTTAGTAAAATAATCTACTGCGACGACGAGGTACTTGAATCTTCCTCGAGTGGTCGGTTATGGTCCAACCAAATCAATTTCCCACATGGAAAATGTCCAAGGGGAAGTTATGGGTGTCAACAATGCTTGTGGAGTTCGTCGGATGGAGGAAAAACGTTGGCACTTGTCACATTTCTTAGCATAGGCTATACAATCAGCCCTCATCGTCGGCCAGTAGTATCCTTGCGTCATCATTCTTTGCAAAAGTGTTCGACCTGCCACATGTTCTCCACAAGACCCTTCATGGATCTCTTCAATCAATTCTTTCACCTCGGAGGGGTGTACACATCTCTGCAAACCTACCATAATTCCTCGTCTATATAAAACACCATTAGTTAGTACATACCGAGCAGCTTTAAACTTCAATTTCTTTGCCGCGAGCTTATCCTCTGGCAATTCTCCCTCTTCAATATATGCCCTGATGGGATCCATCCAAGATGGTCCTAAATCAAGGGTAATAACATTCATCGTCAGGTTTTCATCTATGCTCCGACTTTCCAGTACTTCAATTGGTATCGTTCTTCGCAGCTCGGTACGAGTAGCTGATGCTAGTCAGGCCAGTGCGTCTGCTTGTGCATTTTCTATTCTGGGTATTCTGATCAACTGAATGGCATCAAATTCTGCCAACAATTCCATCACCTTTGCATGATACTTGACCATTAGTTCTCCTTTAACCGCATATGTTCCCATCACTTGATTCACAATTAATTGAGAATCACTGAATACCATCACTTGTTGTGCTTCCATAATCTTTGCTAAATTAAAACCTGCTATCATGGCCTCATACTCAGCCTCATTATTGGAGGTTTTGAATTGAAATCGCAAGGCATATTCTATATCAATCTCGTCTGGGGTTTTCAAAACAATCCCTGCTCCACAACCTGCTGTGCAAGATGACCCATCTACATACAATCTCCATGTAGGTAACTCGTGTTCAAATTTCTTATCCAATAGAGTTCCTCGGTGGAATATCTGTTGTTCTCTTCTATCCTCCCTTGTTAATTTTCGCTCCTCGTCGACCATCTCTTCTCGCCCTTTTACCAACCGGAGTTGGTCTGGGTTTGAATTTGATGATCTTTCTACATCCACAAGCCCTTTTACCAACCGGAGTTGGTCTGGACTTATGTCTGTTGATCCTGTAACATCCACAGGTTGATCAGTGAGCACTTTTTGTTCCTCGGGGGTATCAGGATATGTAAACTCTGCTATAAAATCTGCTACAGCTTGCCCTTTCAATGATGATCGGGGTTCATACACAATATCATATTCACCGAGCTCTATTGCCCAGTACATCAGTCTCCCTAACTTTTCTGGCTTATGAAGGGCTTGTCTCAATGGCATGTCGGTATAAACGACGATGGTATGGGCTTGAAAATATGGCCTCCTTCTTCTACTTGCTTCAATTAATGCCAATGGCAATTTTTCTAACTTTGGGTACCTAATCTCTGCACCTCGGAAAGCCTTACTTGTGTAATAAATTGGCTTCTAGACTCCATTCTCCAATCTGATCAATGCTGAGCTGACTGCATGCTCTGATACTGCCAGGTATAAGTACAACTTTTCTCCCGTTATTGGCCTTGACAACAGTGGAGGTGTTCCCAAATATTTTTTCAAGTCTTGAAAAGCTCTTTCACATTCATCATTCCACTCGAAAGTTTTTCGAAGTGTTTTAAAGAATGGTAAGCATCTATCTGTTGCTCGAGATACAAATCTGTTGAGCGCTGCAACTCGTCCTGTAAGACTCTGCACTTCTTTCTTTTTTATTGGATATCACAACCCTAAAAGAGCTTTGATCTTTTCTGGATTTGCTTCAATACCTCACTGGTTGACAATGTACCCGAGAAACATTCCTTCTCGTACTCCAAATGTGCACTTCGTCGGGTTGAGCTTCATCTGGTATTTATCCAGTTGATCAAAAGTCTGACTTAAATCAACTAGATGATGAGCAGCTTTCTTGCTTTTTGTCAGCATATCATCGACATAGACTTCCATATTGCAACTGATTTGTTCGGTAAAAACCTTGTTCATCAGCCGCTGGTATGTCGCTCCTGCATTTTTCAAACCAAAAGGCATAACACTATAACAATAAGTACCCCTAAGGGTAATAAAAGAAGTACTCTCCCTGTCTTCAGGTTTCATCTTGATCTGGTTGTAGCCTGAATAAGAGTCCATGAAGCTGAGAAGCTCATGCCCAGAGGTAGCATCCACTAATTGATCAATTCTGGGTAATGGAAAGTGATCCTTTGGGCAGGCCTTGTTGAGATCAGTGAAATCAACACACATTCTCCATTTATTGTTTTTCTTCTTTACCATCACCACATTTGCCAACCAGTTCGGGTATTTCACATCTTTAATGAATTGAGCTTTCTGGAGCTTGTCGACCTCCTCTTTAATAGCTTGATTCTTCTCGGGGCTAAATACCCTTCTTCTCTGCTTTACGGGCTTGATCTCCTTATTCACATTGAGCTCGTGACATAAGAAGTTTGGATCTATTCCTGGCATTTCCTCATGACTCCATGCGAAAGTTTTCTTCCTATTTCTCAAGAAAGTTATCAACTCCTGTTTTATTGAAGCATCCAACGATGAACCTATCTGGGTTACTCGTTCAGGGTGCTCGTCGTCCAGAATAACATTTTCTGTAGATTCCACCACCTGTCCTTTTACAAGTTGGGATTCATCTCTGGGATCGAGAGTTTCAATCTCTGTATCTTCTTCCACCTGGTAGGTAGTAGTCTTTTTCCTTGATTCCTCAAGCTCCTCTTGCTCGGCAGATGAATAATAGCATTCCCGAGCTACTTTTTGATCACCTTTCACAACTCCTACTCCAAAGTTTATTGGGAATTTTAAGCATTGATGCACTGTAGATGGAACTGCTTCAAACTTCTTCAAACCAACTCTTCCCATGATGATGTTGTAAGCTGACTGCACATTCTTATCCATCACAAAGAAGCGTATTCTTTCTGTTCGACAAGCAAGCCAAGTTCCAATGAATATATCCAACTTGATTGTCCCAAATGGAAAAACTTTCTCGCCAGCAAAACCCAGGAGGGGTCTGTGATACGGTTCCAATTGAGATAATTTCAGATTCAAGCTGTCAAAGCATGAATAGTACATGATGTCTGCCGAACTTCCATTGTCTACCAACACCCTTGAAATCACTACTTCCTTCATCCTCATTTTGATCACCAGAGGATCGTCGTGAGGATAAAGAGCACCTGCTAGGTCGTTTTTTGAAAAGCCAATGACCAGCTTCTCTTTGTTTACCTTCCTTGGACGATCGTCCTCGACCAGATTTATTCGCTGAATACATGAACAAGCTTGAGCCTCTCCAAGGTAAGCCTTTCTTTCTGCAGTAAGGTCTCCTCCTCCTGCATCTCCTCCTGTAATGACATTATAATCAAATGACCCAAAAAGTATAGAAAATACCTCTCGTTCTGGCTGTCTTGGTTTCTTGGGAAGGTCGGGGTCATCATCTGGATCATCTTCATGGTTTCTCTTCTTTTTCTCTTCTGCTCGAGGAGGAGATCTAGACCTCTCTCTAGCTCGATCGTTATTTTTTCTTTCACCTCCCCGATCAACATATTTTGCTAGCTTTCCTCTTCGGATGAGTGTTTCAATCTCGTTCTGAAGAGCTATGCAATTTTTGGTCATGTGACCATGATCTTTATGAAACTCGCAATATTTATCCTTACTCCTCGAATCAGGGTCTGACCTCAGTTTCTTTGGCCATTTTACCTCCTCGTTGTTCTTGATTTCTTCCAAGACATGATGAATACCCATTTTCAAAGGAGTATAATTGTCGTATTTCTTCAGGACTTCCCATGATGATTTATTATTTCTGGAACGTTTGTCACCGCCATTTTCCTTATGCTCTTTATTTTTAGACTTGTCGACGTCCACCTTGGTGTCTTTATCCATATTCTTCTTTGCAGCCATAGCTTCCTCGGCATTCATGATTTTGGCCGCTTTTGCCATCAATTCTGACATAGTTTTAGGTGGATCTTTTGCCAAGGTGTAATACAATTTATTAGGCAACAACCCACTCATCAAGGCGGTAATTGCTGTGTTTTCTTCGTAATCTATGACTTCCAGCTTCTCGTTATTGAAACGAGTTATGTAATCTCTAGTACTCTCACCAGATTTTTGTCTAACACTTAACAAGTGTGCTACTCGTTTTACTGGCTTTGCTCCAAAATAGAAATTGCCAATAAACAACTCGGCCAACTGAAAGAAAGTTGAAATCTTACCCCGAGGAAGATTGTTGTACCATATCTGGGCAGCTCCAGTAAGAGTTCCTGAGAATGCTCTGCATCTCATCTCGTCGGGGACGACATAGATGTCGGCAGCAACTTGATATTGCTCTATGTGAAGAACAGGATCTGTCTTTCCATCATATTTGGGGGTCACTACAGGTGCTTTGAACTTTGACGGTGTAGGAAAGTTCACAATGTCCTGTACAAAAGGTGTTCCTCGAACAAAAGTTTGTTGTAGAGGGTTCTTTGCCTTGGCCATTTCTCCCAATTTATCCTCCAACCGTTGGAGAGATCCTTTCCACGCTTCATTTCCTTCCTCGGGCCTATTGGTTCGAGCAATTGATCGTTCTGAGGTAGCTTCTTGAGATCTATCTTGACGAGCAGCTGGTCGTGATTCTGCTGATCCTTCTCTTAGATCTGATGGTTGTCGAAAACTCCTCGACATGGTCTTAGGTGGACTCCTATTCCTCTTAGGGCCTAATCGACTGAAAGGAGACACCCTACTCAGTCTTTCTAAAGCACTGGGTCTTTCTGGAGAGAGGGTGATATGTTGATCAGTATCTGTAGCCCTTATTGATGAAGTTCGCCCAGGTTGATAAGAGAAATCATCAGACTCCTCATTACGACGTGACTCAGTACGCCTGGATCGTGAAGAAAGTAAATAAGTTTGCCTCTGACCACTTTGCTGTCCTGAACGTGCAGGTGCACCGCCATGAAGGGTTTGTATGAGTTGCCTCATTGTTTCTTGCATGGAGGTTTGTCCTTGAGCCATATTCATCATAATCCCGGCTAGATATGGAGGTGTAGAGGGATTCAGAGGATTTCCAGTATTTCCAGCATTTCGATTGCTAGATTCTGGATTATCCGCCATTGATGATGAACGATTTTTGGTGAAAAACGATAGTAACAATCGTTCCCACAGACGGCGTCAATCTGTTGATGTAAAAAATTAGATCG
Organism: Sambucus nigra; assembly: GCA_949130495.1. Classification (NCBI taxonomy): domain Eukaryota; kingdom Viridiplantae; phylum Streptophyta; class Magnoliopsida; order Dipsacales; family Adoxaceae; genus Sambucus; species Sambucus nigra. Next base: position 652,465,695 of record OX422210.1, on the reverse strand, counting down.
CTCTAATTATTCAATCACAGATAAATAAAATAAGACAAAGATTTTAAAGTGGTTCAACCTTATATGAATGGCCTACGTCCACTGTTATGTTATTGCTAAATGTTTGGGAATTCTCGAGTACAAATTCTCTCCAGAAATTCCGGTCCCCTTGAATGAGGGTGATACAAGGTATTTATAGCCCTTAGGCTGTACATGAAAGGGTTGATACATTAAATGATATACATATGAAAGGGTAATACATTTAATGCAGCGTGTGCGTCAAGATGATAAACATTCAATGAATAGTTGAACTATTGATTATCTGGCAATTAATGTTACGGCCGAGATGCAGCTCGGACCGCCTTAGTTGCTCGTTGCTCAGGAGTTCCTCGGAGCACTAGAGTACCTCGGAGTGCTGAAGTTCCTCGGTGTATCCTCGTTGCTCGGAGAGAACATGAGTTGGTCGGGGAAATGAACTTCCTCGTTGCTATTGTGCCACGTAGATTGACACGTGTCTTCAGATTATTCGTCCATATCAGCATATTAATTTTGGTATCAACAATTGGTATGACTAATTCTAAGCCGAATCACAATAACACACTGTCATATCGTATTGGCTTGTGTTTAAAAGTAGTGGACCGCATGCACTGGTCGATGCGTGTCGCATTTCTTAGTAGGTCTACAATTATTTCATATGTTATTACATAGGACATCGACTTATGTGGCTCTCCAAAACTCCACTCTTCTTTATCCTTATATACAAACCACATGTTAATTCCTTTGTTGTTTATGATATATTCTTGTTATATGTTTATATAAACGGTTTAATACTGTCTGTACAACAACATATAAATCTAAAGGCGAAATTTTCAACAATTCGCACCTGTGTATAATTTTGTTTAATTGTAGTCGGTATGAAGTTGTTGTCCACAAAAAGTAAATATTCACGCATAATTTTTTTAAGAACCACTCCATGCGGATCAATTTTTTAAAATACTAAAAAAAACTATTTTGAGTTGATTTTTTATTTGTGTGGTATTTAAGTATTTCACGGTACCTCCAAAAAAATCAGCTCAAAATAAAAAAATATATTATTTTAATAAATGGCCAAAATATGTCAATTTTAAGCAGTTCATGATAGATTATATTTTCCTCCACTGAGGACAAACTTGCTTTGACCGAGTTTTTTAAAAAAGAAAAAAAATAAGTTTTTTTTAGTGTATTGAAGTGCTTAAATACCATACAAAAAATAAACTCAAAATAAATTTACTACTATCTATCTATCTATCTATCTATCTCTCTCTCTATCTATCTCTCTCTCTATCTATCTATCTATCTATATATATATATATTAGGTGGTGCAAAATAACAACATACTTAGGAGAAAATGGACGGATAAATTAAATTTTGTTAAAATATTTTCTTGCTGACAGTCTTTTGTAAGTCTTTTCATGTAACATTCATCCTGTTTGAATCAAGAATTGTTGACGGATTTCCTGAATATGGGCAGAAAAGCTGGTGATAGATTCCCTCAAATATGGGCAGAAGTTTTTAGTTGTGTTTTGAGGGTTTGTGGAATGGGATTTGATAGGGAAAGTGTTGAGCTAGAGCTCTTGTTTCTTGGCCAATTCAATGGCTAGAGTGAGATTTGTAGGTTTAAAGAGTTGTAGCATATTTTTAATCTGACCACTGATGAAACTTCCCAAATAATAGCTCTCATTTTACCTTCCAATCTTGGTGATCTGACTCAGCCTTTGAGGATTCAAAATGTTCTTGATATCACCAATTGATTCCTTCCGAGTTAATTTGTTAAAATTTGCCACTTATCATCCCCAACCTCCACAAATCTGACATACACATTTTCTACAAACACAGGCCATGGTATATGGTTTTTTCCTTCTTGGAAGTCTTGGAACCATACATCTGCCTTATCCTCCAAATGTAAAGAAGCATACTATACCCTTTGATCAGCAGGCATTGGATACAGCTGGAAAAATCGGTTACAAATTCTTACCTAATTACGACCATCAAATCTTGGAAATTCAACTTCAGGAATCATAAATTGTCGGTTTGTCTCCAATTCTGTAACTGTGTCTGCATTCCCCCTGCCTTCGATCTCTACTTCATTGAGTCTTTTATCATTGATATCTTTTCAAGAACTCTCCGCAAATTCGGGACTTTTTCCCCTTGTATGAAATCATAATTCTCTTGAAATTGCTGCGACCTGACCACCTTAATGGCCTTTATGTTTTTTAGTCTCACATATGTATTCACCATTACACCTTGAAGATGCTGGAATTCATTCTTCAAAATATATAACTCGGATTTTCTTCCATTAATGAGTTTCAAATTGGTGTGCAAAAGATGGAATTAGAAAGAATTTGGTATTAGTAATGCCCATAAAGTTCATCGCTCTGGTACCAATTGTAACATTCTTCCTGTTCGAATGAAGAATATTATGGAAAATAGTGCTTGGATGCTAAGAAAATATAAGAAACATAAGGAAAGAGAAATGAAATGGAAAATAAAATTATGACAAAGAAAAGACTATTGAAAATGGACGAGAAAATGATTTCAGTTACAATTCACACACAATTCATCAAACACTTCTCTCTCTTATACTATTTACTTGCACTAACTTCCTCTAACTACTTGACTGATCAACGAACTAGAAGCTGCCACATGTACTCTTTCCTAACCGCTAACTTCCTCAACCGCCATTCATTACATTTCCACTCCTCTGTTTCGTAAACTTCATATACTATCACAAGAAGGCATCTTTGTTCAATAAACTGAATTAAATACTCTTCTTTCTATACAAATATGATGTGGTTTGATGACGTTTTTGTCAATTTTAGGCATTTATGGCATTTTTGTTATTTTCTTTGTTTGGATATATATTTTTTTAGTTAATTGATTGCTTGGTATTATAGGAGGACGTAATAAAGGCTAATAAGGGTATAATTGTAATTAGGATCATTGCTTGGAGCCAAAGATACTTCCACCTATAAATATCCCTTTTGTAGCCTCATTTGAGGCATTCTATCATTTTGAGATTTAATATAGATAGTAGAGACGAGAGTTTTCTTATTATTATTTCCATTTGATGCTCATTTATGTCAATTGGTATCAGAGCCTCTTTGGCTTCACCTATTGTTGTTGTTGTAAAAACACAAAAAAACCGTAAACGAGGACAATTGGCACCTATGAGGAAATGTGGAACCTCGCACCGATCGATTCGAGGAGGTCTTGAACCTCATTTGGCTCGAATGGATGCTCTTGATGCCCGTCTTCCACCACCGGACTCTTCCACGAGCCGTCCTCACACCGCTCCCACTCCCACTCAAAACCATAATCCCCACACCTCCAATTCTACTCATTCCACCCCTCTTCGACAAAAAATAAGTTGCCCCACCCAATTCGAACCCTATATCCTCCAATCCGACAGTTGCCGGAGGAGGAATTAACGGTGGCCACCCATCGAAAACCTACCAGAACCTTCGGTCAGCCCCAGTCGGCGGCCTCTAACAGGGTCAGACGGATCCAATGGACGATCCATTAAACATCATGATTCTGGACGGAACCACAAAATAGGGTTTAACACCCTCCCAATCCTCCCCAGAACCTCCAACGGACCTTCGATCATCATCGTTATTGGCTAGGATCACCACATAGTGGTCAACCCTCATCTAAGTTCAACTGGGACCCACCAGTGTTATCAAGGGACCACCGGAGACCCCACAAAAGCAGCCAACCAGGGTCGGACAGTCATATCAACACCGCCTTTGGGTCATAATAGTACCCTCTCCCTCCCGAGATGTGTGGATCCTTCTTTTTCTTCTCCCATCATATCCTCCCAAATCTTGAACCCTAATGTCACCCAAAATCCAAACCCATTTCACAAAACCCTCATCCAAGATCCAAGACAACCCACTTCTAGAGTTTCACAACCCATTTATCAATCCAACCTCCAAATAGTAAACCCTAGCCTCCAACCATACAAAGCCTTTCCTCCACCACCTGACCCAATTTTATTTGATCATCAACCCCCATCTCCCCACTTACCACCACCCCGAGTCCTCATCCCCACTAATTTTGATATAGGAGCGTAGGGATATAGACATCTTTATTATCATTTACTGTATTTTATCTCTTTTTACCCTTTTTGTACCTTTTAATATAAATATCCCGAAGGCTTATATTTGTAGGACTTTATGACAATATGACAATGAGAGCTCAGAAAGAGAAATTAAGACCCAATTGTGACTTTTCCTTTGTTGTTGTTATTGTTGTTATTGTTGTGTATAGTAGATTTCTTTTACGCTTTCGCACCTTTGTTCACATCAAATTGGAATCAAAGCCAGGTTTGTTTTCAACGTAAACATATTCATCAAAAATTGGGATTCGGGTTGGGCTCACCCGAGTGAGATCCAGACTGCCCCCAAGTTTAGTGTACAAACCCTAGCGCCAACAGAGATTAAAGGAACATCAAACTGAGGACCCTCATCTATTCCGGTCACATGCAAACCACTACGAGGAATGCCGAGAAACCACCAGCAGCGCCGGTCGCACCACCCAAGGTCAGGACAAGTCGAATTTCAGTCAGACCGAATGATGTCCCGATCCCCTGTCGGCCCCTGTCGGATGTCGTACCTGCCACGATTTCAACCGGACTCCCTATGGATGCTGCACCAAGGCCTGCTTACATGGATTGTTCATCCCATATCATCAAGAAGTCTTTGGATGTTCAAAATTACTCTACCTACAATCAAGAAAGGTTGTTTTCAGTCCCAAATTCAGCCACTACCCTACCAAAACCTAAAAAATACCCTTCCAACCCTCCGGTGACCCTCGAACAATCTGAGATCCAACCGGAACTATCCAAGAACCACCCTCCCACCAATCTAATCTAATTTTAAAAAAAAATTAAACCCTAAACCTTATCTTCACAATCCTCAAGAATACGTAAAATCCAACCCACATTCAAACCCTAACCCTTTATTCAAAGGGTGCGCCTCATTGGGAATCCTCTCTATCCCTACCGATGTACCTCTAGCGAACGCCCAATACATTTGCCAATGTCGTGATTCTTTTTATCGTGCTCAAGAGAAACTTTTCGATGTTTCTACCTCACGACCTTGGTGGACCCCCAGGCACCTCCTCTAAGTGGCGACATGTGGATCCGCACGAGTATTTTCTTTACTCGTTGTACCGTAAAAGGGAGACTATGTTCTGTGATCATAGACGGAGGGATAGTGATAATTTGGTGGCGTAAGAAATGGAAGATAAACTAAAGCTTCCTACAAAATCATTAACCTCTCCGTGGAAAATTGGTTGATTGAATAATGGTACACATTTACCTCGAGCCGACAATGTCGGGTGGACTTTTCCATCGAAGACTACCATAATGTGGTTGTGTCTATCGTGGTAGACATGCGAGTGTGCCACCTACTTTTGGGAAGACCATGGAAGTTTTATTATTGTAGCGTGCACGACGGAAGAGCTAATACTTACTCATTCAAACACCAGGACATGGGTTTTCAACCTCCGCCTCATGAGACCATTCACGATGACACGACCCTCCGCTTTGATAGTTTCGCATGAGGAGTTAGCTTAGAGACTACGGAGATGGTATTATGCTGCGCCCTCATCAGCCCCATTTCTACCCCAGAGGCGTCCATTCCTCCACTTATCCTGGCCCTGTTGGATTCATATGTGGATGTATTGTAATACCCCATATTTTTAATGACTTTTGAAATGGGATTTATTAGAATTAATTGTGATATAATTAGAAATTAATCCGAATTAAATATTACTCGAGAATAAAGTAATATGGATTTATGTTGAATATTACAAAGTGATTAAAGTAATATATATGATTATGACTTTACAATTGATTTTGACTTTATAAAATTATCGCAAATTATATGTACGACAATTATGGTAATTAAGTCGGGACACGCATTTGAGTCGTGTCGGGATTATAATTTAATGAAACAAAAGTGAATTATTATTATGTAATCCGAATGGTCGTTTTGACTGTGCCAAAGTGTTCGGAAGTATTTTTATAGTCAAAAAATTCTACTCTGACGTTTGTCTCTCGAGGCACTTTGGAGTCGAATAGTCACCCCGGAGGGGTAATATGGTCATTTGACTTGGAAGGTGAATAGTATGCATGAATTTGGGAGATTATTTATAATTCTCAAGGGGTTTATATTATTGATTCATTCTACAAACTTAGAGAGAAATAAATTGAGAGAGAGTGAGGAGTTTCTCTGGGGAAAGGGAAGAGTCATTGTGAGAGAGCCAAGAACCAAAAGTCACCACCACCAACCACTATCGGAAGTTGATCGGAAAAGGGAAGAACCACCAGTGGACACACATCCCTAAAGTATCAGACCTTCATTAGAGGCAAGTGATTAATTATTGCAATCTTAGCTTTTATATTGTCCATGTCAGGATAGTTAGAAAAATTCTGAAAAGTTGTATGAACAAAGATAAATTTGTGATAATTTTCAAATAGATCTTTGAAATGGATATTATCTAGGAGTGATCTCTTTTGATTATAGAATAAACTCCATGAATTTTATATTATCTTGTGAAGAAATCTGGGATTTACACTCTTATTGATGATAAAATCAAAAATTAGAGTTCTTGAGAATAAAATGGAATTTGAGTAAATTGATTCATGTTAATGATGTTTAAATGACTTTGGATGCGTTAAAACTTATCCATATATAATGGTATATGATCTGGATATCATGAGACTTAAATTTGGAATCATTTTGTGAAGAAAAATTAGAGTTTATATGATGTTCATAGATAAATATAAAAATATGAGTTTTCTGGAAATAGTATGTTTTAAATCCAACCTTCTTGATGATTTTAGGTGGTTTGATTATTAGAAATCATTTATATATCTTGGTTTATCATATGGAATGAATATTGGGGAGTTTGGGATTATTTGATAAAGGTTTTGATGATTAAAAAGTATGAAACCCGTAGGAAAAACAATGCAAAAAACTGGGTAATATCTGGTCGATAGATCGATCGACTCAAGACTGTCGATCGATCGACTGATCGATCAATCGATCGACCAGAATCATCGATCGATCTACTCCCCCTGGAAATGTGAAATATTTTTCTTTTTAATTGTTAATTAAATCCCAAAGTTTGAGGAATCTTTGATGATGATTTATTGAACATACTGGGACTTAGAGAAGGGCAGTAGGATATACTTAAGACCCGAAAAATATTATTTTTAGGATTTTTGAATGAGGGGAAATTAACGAGTGTTAATTAAACGAGTTATTATCGAGACTTATGTTATTTGGGATTTAAATTGGATAAATGATAATTTAAGGTTGGGACCAGTAGTAAGAGAGTTATTAATTATCGGTATAACCTTAGGAATATGTTGGATTAACCGTAAGAGATAGTAAGAATGAATTAAGGGTTATCGAGAATTAAACCAAATTAAAGATGAGTTTAATTCATAGAATTTCAGAAGTTGTGATAATATGAACAAGTATGGTGTAGACATCTACCTACTGAATTAGGTTAAGGAATACTTATTTAATCAACGAGTAATGAGTGAGGCTCGGGAATATAAATGAAGAATTAAAGTCATAATCTTTAATACGTAGGATTTGATAGATAAAAATACTACGTATGTGAATTATCATATGGTTGTGTGAATGCCTTATGGATGTTATATTTATATAGGTGTGATGAATACCTATAATATTATTTTTATGTATGACATACCTACGCTACTTGCTATCGGGGTGGAGGTTTCGCGTTGTGGACGGTTTTATCCTGTGCACCCATTTGGGAGGATTTTAGATTCATACCCTGATCATAGGACCTTGGACACGTGTTATTGGTGTATATGATAGTTTCGACGGTTGAATGGGAGCGTAGGTATATGCATGATCCATTTGGCTGGGGAGTATGCTCGCCTCCAATATATTTGTGTTATGATATGATTCGTGAGAGACGTAGAATCAATAGTCCTCTATACATTGACATTATGTATCAGGACATGATAGCAGAGTATACATGCACCGCAGCTATGACTGGGGAGGTGCCATATTAGTATATATATAATTAATGTGATATTATATATATAAATTGTGATTTAATCTACTGTGTGACAAATATAGAGATGTAATCTTATGTGTGATATTGTAGATTAAAAATATAAACTGTGATTTAATCTACTGTGTAATGTTGTAGATAGAAGTACATAATGAAATTTGAATTGAATTGAATTAAGTAAGTGAACACTTAATTCCAAGGTTGTAACAAGACTAGTTCATATTTAAGAGAAAGGTATATGAATAATTATATTACATATGGTATGGCACATACGGGTTTATGATATGGGTTAGAATTATGTTGTGAAAACTAGTTAGGAGGGAACCTTAACTAGGAAGTTACTGAGATACGATAGGTGTGCACTCTAGATGAGAGGTGATAATTCTCATGAGAGAACCCGAGAAACTAACACGTACATAATAAATGCTTACTTGTATTTGTTAAGCACTTGCTATTTTTAAAATCTTTTACAATCGGGGTCTGACCTATTTTCATGCATATTCTCTTCTCTACTATATCTTGTACATCAGGTATCCAACAGCAGGGATGCCTAGCATAGATTATGGATGTTCCGATGGATTATAACTACTAGCAGAGATGCGGATTTTGTTTAGATGCTTCCTTTCTGTTGATTCACTCATCTGTAGCATCTGCTTCATTTAGGGCATGTCTCCCAGCATTCTAGAGGTTGTAATTATTTATGTAAGCATTGTGGTTATCAGTTTTATTTAGTGTAAAAGTTATAATTTAACTGGAGAGTTATTCCAGTCACATTTATTCTTGTTATAGTTAATTCAGTTGTGATGTGTTGTTGCATATTATTATTCCGTTTCGTAGAATGGTTATAATTAAATTAAATGGAAAAGTTTTTGTCACTTAGCTTATTTAATTATTAGGTGATTGATAAAGAAATTATTTTCGACAGTGATGATGAGAATGAACCAACTGGATATTCTGATTTAATTAAATAAAGGACTGATCACCCGATATTTAATTAGGTGGGTTGTTACATGTATGTACGCCTCCCGATGATTTTCCCCCTTCGAGACATACAGCATGCTATAGATCTTGGGCGCAGCTCCCCAACCTTCCCCATTATCGCATGTCGCCTACAAAGCATGCTGAGTTGCAGAGGCAGGTCACTGAGTTGTGTGACAAGGGCTATACTACGGAGAGTATATCTCCTTGTGCAGTGCCGACGTTATTAACACCAAAGATGGATGGGAGCTGGCGTACATGTGTCGACAGTCGTGCCATTAATAATATAACCATGGAGTATGAGTTTCCTATTCCCAGACTAGAGGATATGCCAGACCATCTAGATGGTGCAACGATATTTTCCAAGCTCGACTTGAAGAGCGATTACCGCCAGAAACGCATAAGACTAGGAGATGAGTAGAATACTGCATTTAAGACAAAGGATGGGCTTTATGAGTAGACGGTGATGTCACAATCCTGACCCAAAATTAGTAGGGAACGAGTGTCTTGATGCCAATAAGGCCTTCAATATTCTGGATTTAAAAATATTTCTTAAAATAAATGCAATGGAAATACATTCACGTGGTCATGAATCGTAAACTACTGAAAATAATGAAATTACGTCATCGAAGCTTTCTAAAAGGAAACTTCATATAAGTAACAACGAGTTACAACTTAATACAAAATTTAAAACATATTACGCGCTCTATCTGATAAACCAAACATTTTACATAAAGTAACAAAAAGAGCTCTAAAAGTCAATTATTCAACATAGTCCTTTTACATTCCATCCGCGAGCCTAGTTATTTCCTGAAAAATTATTACAATGTCAGCTAAAAGCTTAATGAGATTTAATCTTCAGACATTCCAAGTTTTTTCATAAAATAGATACCTATTCCAGCAAGAACAAAAGGCGTATACATATATGGACGAGAACTTGTAGTAATATATTTATACGTGAATGACAATATATAGAAATAAATAGCTCGAAATAGAATGGATGCAACAAATCAAATGTAATATCTTTTTCTTTCAATCGTATCATTTTAGTGGCCAAGTACACTCTAATACTGTATTCTTTTATCGTATTATTCCCCGGTAGTTGAGGGTCAATCGAACTTGTTCGTCACAACGCCTTATTTAGGGCACACCAGCGATGACCTAGCTGGGAAGGTCAGTCAGTAAGAGAGGTCCCTTTGGCCGAATCTTATTTTCAATGTTCAATATAATTTTCAATACTCATTTTAATTGGTACATCTGTATGAACAAATATAAACATATCACAATGAATCAATTATCGGTATTAGGTGAATTTTGAAAATAAAAGCAGTTCACAAAATATATAGTTTGCATAATATCATATAATTAAAATGCGCAAGGAATGTCATAAAGTACTCACCTTTAATTGGAGGTTTGAAATTACAGATATTGAGTCTTTGGTCACACATTAATCTTAAGATGAAAACAACTTCTTTTTAAACTTTTCCATGCTTTCTCTCAATTTTTCCCAAGGAATTGGTGTGAACTCAAATGATCTTAAAGGCCATATTTATAGTTTTCCAAAGATATCACGGCATTGACTAGCTGACTAAACTTTTATAATGGCGAGTCAGCATTGAAATGTCATGTAACGAAGGGTCTTGCAGTCTTATTTCATCAAGCTGCGACATGTGTTTTAACTTTCTCTATAAAGACGACACGTGTTTAAGCTTTATCTATATGGATGAGACGTGTAAGCACGAGGTGAAAAAGTATTAAGGGTATAAGGGTCATTTAACACATGAAGGGCATTTTGGTAATTCCACACTATATATTTTTAATATTTCTTACAGGTCCCAGAAAATATTTTATTTACAAAAATATCCTTTTTTATTTTCCATTTTGGTCCCTGAAACTTTCTTAATTAAAACCACGTCCCAAAAGTTTCATAAAATTATATTTTCTACCACAAAACTTATCATTTAGCTTAGGATGTGTCATGAAACTTCAATTTGACCCGTTTTACAGTAGAGTCTTCAAATTAAAAAATGTTTTTTATTATATTAAGAACCTATAATATCACATTTGTAGTAACATAACTTTTATCAGATAGTAAGTGAGACGTAATTATAAAAACAAATTATATATGAGTATATAAAAGTGGGGTCATTACATCCCACGCTCCTTATAAAAAGTTTGGTCTCCAAACTTCACTTACATTAATTTCCAAACTAGTATAGATATCGCTCATTTATTTCATCTTCCCGCTCCCATATTGATTCTCCAATGGCATGATTATGCCATAATACTTTGACAAGTGGAATAACCTTGGTTCGTAATATTTGATCTTTATGGTCCAAAATTTCTACTGGATGCTCAATGTATGTCAAATATTCTCTAACTTGAATAGGTTCATGACTTAAGATATGTATTGGATCTGAGATGTATTTCTTCAGCAATGACACGTGAAACACATTATTCATACTAGAGAGTTCAAGGAGTAAGGCTATTTTATACGCAACAACTCCTATCCTTTCAAGGATTTCAAAAGGTCCTATGTATCTTGGGATCAACTTCCATTTCTTCCCAAATCGGATTACTCCCTTTGCTAGTGATACGCACATGAATACATAATATCCTCGTTGGAATTCTAACTTTCGGTGTTAATTGTAGACATAACTCTTTTGATGGCTTTGAGCGATTCGAAGTCGGTCTTGTATCAATTTCACTTTCTCTGTTGTGATCTGAATCAATTCTGGTCCCAATAAATTTCTTTCTCCAACTTCTACCTAACATGCTAGAGAACAACACTTTCTACCATAGTGATGCAATTCAATGAGCTAAATATGTTAAAGATGAACGCAAGCCTGATCATACACATGGGAGTGGAGATAAATTTGCACAAGACCCTTTGGCACTTTCTAGTGGTTCAATTACAAGACTTAGAGCCAAACATTTTAAGGAAGCACTTATTGGGCTGATCCAAGAGAAGTGGGCTGATTCTGAAAAGATGGAGACCAAGATGGGCCCAAATGATAATAAAAGCTTATTCCATGTCATTAAAGAAATTTGGGGAGATAATTATCATGCAAAAAAGTGACCATCATCTTCACACCATAAATGGGCATGAATTTATCTATTTTCAAGGTTAATAAATGGGGGGTGAATCTAGTCTTGGTTGGTTACCTTTAAATACATTGAACTTAGTCATTTAGTCATATTTTATTATTTTCTAAGTCCAAGTGGCCTAAAAAATGTGGAAACTTGTTTAGTTTGACAATTGTGTTGTTTTAATGTTGTATTTATTTCATTTCCTACCAAGTATAAATGAGGGGAACTACGAATTTTGTAAGCACTTTTTTATATAAACTAATATTATTGTGAGGTATTTTTGTTCCTCTTGGTTCTTAAGAAAACTTTCTGAACTTATCAAGTTAATCTTGTGGCGTTCAAATAACCAAACTTATCACCTTGATTCGTGAGATATTCTTAGGTTTCTTGGTGTGTCGTTTTAATCCTTTGTAGTCTTGGTTCTTATCTTACTAAGTAACGGGTCAAGGCTCAACAAACTTTGTTTATACGATCTTGGGTTCTTTAACCATCATTGTTATTGGGTTTAATCACAATTGTTGGTGCGGTTCATATCACATAGAGTGCTTCATACGGAGCCATTTGAATACATACTTGATAACTATTGTTATATGCAAATTCCACTAACGGTAAATGATCATCCTAATTGTCTTTCAGATCAAGTACACATGCCCTAAGCATATCCTCTAAGGTTTGAATGGTTCTTTCAGGTTGTCTATTCGTTTGAGGGTGAAAAGAGGTGCTGAAATTCAATTTTGTTCCCATGGATGCTTGTAGGCTTTTCTAAAAGTGAGACACAAATCTAGGATCACGATCAGAAACAATTGAAATTGGGGTTCCATGAAGCCTAATAATTTCTCGCACGTATAATTTAGCTAACTTTTCTAAAGAATGGGTAATCTTAATGGCAAGAAAATGAGCGGATTTAGTTAACCTTTCAATAATTACCCAAATAAAATCATTAACATTTGAGCTCCTTGGAAAACCTGTCACAAAATCCATTATAATATGTTCCCATTTCCACTCAGGGATAGGCAGAGGTTCTAATAATCCTGATGGTTTCTGATGTTCGGCTTTTACTTTTTGACAAACACTGATATACAAATTTTGAATCTTTAGTTTGGCATCATGTGGAACACACACTATTTCAAAGCCTCATCATATCATCTCGTATCACAAATTCAATTTTCTTCCCTTCAATAACTTCTTCTTTAATCTTTTTCAACCGTGGGTCATTTACTTGTGCAATTTTGATCCTTTCCATCAACATGGGTTGTACTTATAAATTCGCAATTATTCCTCATTTGCTATAAATATGTACATCTATTTCCATACTTTATAAATCCCTTAATAAAGGTTATTGATTTGTAATGTGACATGCAAAATTTGCTGTAAACTTCCTACTTAAAGTGTCAGCTACTACATTAGCTTTTCCTGGGTGATAATGAATATTTAAATCATAATCATTCATTAATTATAACCACCTCCTTTGTCTCATGTTCAATTCTTTGGTGATATTCTAATTTACATCCGGTCCAAGGAGAAGCATCTTGGGTATGTGACATGGATTCTGGAGGTTTTACTGGCCGAGAGTTTTTTCCTCACTTTAAGAAAGTGCACCTTTATGGTTGCCTCGGTGACTTTCTTGGGGTATGTGGTTTCCGGAGACGGCGTCAGATTAGATGACACAAAGTCCAGGAAATAGTAGATTGGCCTACACCCACATCAGTATCTCAGGTCCGCAGCTTTTACGGACTTGCAGGTTTTTATCGGGTTTTATAGTGGGTTTTATCACTGTTATGGCCCCTATCACAGACTTGATGAGTAATTCTATGAGCACTCAGTTCAGGTGGACTGCATATGTCGAGAAAGCCTTCACATGTATCAAGGAGGTAATGACGATCGCGCTTATCCTCTCACTATCCAATTTTGACCAACTGTTTGAGTTATCTTACGATGCTTACAAGACGGGGGTGGGGGTTATGCTGAGTCAAAACGGGAAACCCATCGCGTTCATTAGCCAGAAGTTGACAGGGGTTGCAATACACTATTTTACATATGATTTTGAGTTTTATGCGATTGGGACGGCGATGAAATTTTGGTCATCCTACCTCGTCCATAAGGAGTTCATCATAAAATCCGATCATGAGGCACTGCGTTTATATCCAACAGCGTATTAGTGATAGACACACCAAATGGACGACTTACCTTCAGTGCTACACATTCCATATACAGTACAAGCCCGGGAAGGAGAACCTCGTAGTGGATGCTCTTAGCCGGCAAGCGCATGCCTTGGTGACTCTTCGGAGTCAAGTATTTGGTTTTGATGAGATCCGAGACCTTTATCCAATGGATATAGAGTTCGGCCTGATCTTTTCCGCATGTTAGCATGGCAATGGTGCCTCAGGAGAGTACCTCTTACGGGATGGGTTCTTATACCGGGGGACGGATTTATGTATTCCTTCTTCTTCCTTGCAAGAAAATATCATTTCATATCTTCACGAGGGAGTGCTATCGAGTCCTGGAGCAGGCACGTACCCACCTGATGTTGAGGTGCCACTTTTATTGGCCGATAATAAGGCGGGATGCTCGAGCCTTCATTCGGCGTTGCTATATTTGTCAGACGGCCAAGGGTCATCATTCTAATGCGGGCCTGTATACTCCATTACCGATACCCGAGAGGCCGTGACAGGATGTTTTGATGGATTTTATTATCGAACTACCCGGTACTTCCAGCGATCATGACTCCATCTTGGTAGTAGTGTATCGTTTTTCCATGATGTCTCACTTCATCCCTTGCACAGGCATGAAAGATGCCTCCCATATCGCATCATTGTACTTTCGTGAGGTTATTTGTTTACACGGAGTACCACACTATATCACTTCTGATAGAGATATGCGGTTTACGACACATTTTTTACGTACACTGTGGCGAATACTACAGACGGAGTTACAAGTTTTGACAGCCTTTCATCCTCAGACGGATGGTCAGACAGAGGTGGTCAACTGGAGTGTGGGTGACCTATTGCGATGTCTGTCATCAGAACATCCCCATAAGTGGGATATAGTGATTTCCCAGGCCGAGTTTGCCTTCAATAACATTGTCAACAATTCTACCGTCCTCTCTTCATTTCAGATTGTGTTAGGACAGTCACCCACCATACCCATTGATCTAGCAGAGCTTCCACCGACAGTGCTCACATGCCCCTCCGAGGAGGAATTAGCTACTCGCCTGACTTTCATTAAGGCCAACGTCCGTGGTAGACTACAGGCCACCTATGCCTCTTATAAAGAGGCGATTGATGAGCATCGCCGATTTATTTCACTCCAACTCGGTGACCTAGTTATGGTATAGCTTCCAAAGGCGTGATGAATAAGCAAAGGCAACAAGCTCCTTATGCGCCGCTTTGGTCCTTTTCAGATTATTCGAGCTTGTGGGTCAAATGCCTATGAGGTCGACCTTCCTTCCGAGTTTTGCATGCACTGCACGTTCAACGTGGTGGATCTTTCCCCATTTTGGGGCACCCATACCCCTCCCATTCCTCTTCCCACAGCTACGGCCCACCCAGTTCGTTCACATATTGATCGTATTAAGGTATCATTGACTCGACATTTCTATCATCCTCGTCGAGTGACTACACATGTTTCTTAGTCCGTTGAGTTGGACGTCCTGAGGCCGATGATTCTTTGGATCACCGAGGCCACACTACAACATGTTGATCTTGATTTCTTTCGACAGTACTCTGCGTATATGGATTCTTCTCGGGGGGGGGGGGGTGATGCTGGAGCATAGGGATATATACATCTTTTTTATCACTTCTTGTATTTTAGCTCTTTTACCCTTTTTTTACCTTTTAGTATAAATAACCCAAAGGCTTCTATTTGTTGAACTTTTTGACAATATGATAATGAGAGCTTAGAGAGAGAAATTAAGACCCAATTGTGACTTTTCATTTGTTTTTGTTGTTGTGTAGAGTAGAATTCTTCTATGCTTCCTGATTGGGCATAAATATTGTATATTTATCCCCCTAATTTCAGTACTTTTGTGAACCCGAATGATGTAACATATATGGATTTGAATCACTTTTATGCTTCTAACCTTCTTGGCAAGTATTGCGTGTTTCGTGCTTCTCCTATTGGTTTTACAGGTTAATTATGCAAGCAGTGCAAAGGAGGAAACAAGACTGTGCAAGAAAAGCTAAGAAGGCAAGTTCAAGGGCATGTCGGTAATTTTCCAGCCCGATCCGGAAGAAGAAGTCAACTGGGAAGTTGAAGAGCTCGGAACAACGAGAACACTGGAAGAAACGGTACCCAAATCCGAGCTACGGTCGAAAAGTTATGCTCAGTTGAAGTTGAAGAAAAATCCATGAAAAGAAGAGAAAATCCAGAAAAAATCTAAGTGTAGAGAGCAAGTCCAGGCTGGTACATGCGAACCCCACCCCGAACCGGTTCGCTGTACCTCCGAACCGGTTCGCTGTACCTGACACGCGAATTTTGTATTTTATTCTGATTTATCTCCAAGTCTCCTATTAGGTTTTAAACACTCCAAACTTGTGGGGAACATAGGCATTAACCTAGGAGCAGCTTTTAGGGTTACTTTTAGAGAGTTTTGGAGAGAACAAAAGGAGAGGAACATCTAGGAACATCAAGGGTACAATTTACTTCAAGAATTCATTGTTTCGGGTTTGTTTTTACCAGTTTTAATTCAAAATTCTTGTTCCTTATTATTGTTCTTGCATACTCAGTTTTCCTAATTGATTCAACTTGTTTTCGCATTCATAATACGTATTTACATGTTTAGATTTAGTTTTATCATGAATTCATACACATGCAACGTCATTATTTCATGCGTTAGTCAAGTTAACATGTCCGGCTAAGTTTTTCAAGGTTGGGATGCATGAACCCAACCTGATGTGTTAGTGCGTGTGTATAACATCGATCCGCTGAATTTAATGATTAATTTAAATCGTATCGCGTAATTTCTTAAGAATTGTAGATCTTTATATCTCGTTTGCCTCTGGGTACTCGTGATGATTTAGAGTATAATTTGAATGCAATTACCGCGATACCGATTTACTCATCCTCATATTAGGTATGACGCGGGCTTGAACCTCGTATACATAATGCTTGGGAGTACTAAATTCCGGGTTTGAATTAATCGGATAAATTTATGATCAACGTTATCACTGCATTACACTAGGGTTGGGGGAGTGTATTCCCATCCTGTTTTTCTCATCATTTAGTTAAAAGTTTCAGTTTAATTCTGCATTCTTCATTTAGATAATTTAGTTAGTTGCATATTTTATCATAATTCCATAATTGCGTTTAGTTTAACCAATCCCAAAAAGCCAAATCAATCTTTTTCTTTTCTTTTTAGAGTCATCGCTAAGATTCCTCAATCTTATCCCGTTGTCACAACTCCGTTGCCCTTTTTCCCTGAGGATCGATACCCGACTTGTCGGTTTATTACTTGAACGATAGGCTTGCACTTGAGCCTAGAGAGCACACACTTTAGATACACATTCTGAGTCGTGTCACTTCCGCACCTTTATTCACACCAAATTTTCTTTCACAAACCCTAAATCCCACCCCTATTACCTCCCACTATAATCCACATCTTTTCCATGTCTTTACATACCCCTAAAAACTATTTTAAAGAGTGAGCATGGCAAAATTTGCCAAGGCAAATTTTACCTAGTTTTTTTCACACGAGGCTATCAAATAACCTTAGGCGAAATTAAAGTCAATCCAATTAATTTATTTAAAAATAGTTTTTATATTATATGCAAAGATGTTTAAAACGGTTTTTACAATATTTTTATATTACGGTTTTTAAAAAAATTGTAAAACATTTTCTTAACAATTTTTTATAATATTAAAAACAGTTTTTAAAATATTACAAAACAATTTTTAAATATTCACAACAATTTTTTTTAATTATTTAAAATATTTTTTAATTTTGTTTTTAAACTTTAAAACTGTTTTTATATTATATTCAAAACAGTTTTTAAAAATGTTAAAAACTATTTTTACAATATTTTTATATTACGATTTTTCAAAAAATTTGTAAAACATTCTCTTAACAATTTTTTATAATATCAAAAACAGTCTTCAAAACATTACAAAACAGTTTTTAAATATTTATAACAGTTTTTTTAACTATTTAAAATAATTTTTTAAAACTTTAAAATTGTTTTTATAATATATTCACAACAGTTTTAAAAAATGTTAAAAAAAATTTACAATATTTTGTTAGTACGGTTTTTTAAAAAATTGTAAAACATTTTCTTAACAATTTTTTATAATATTAAAAACAGTTTTTAAAACATTGCAAAACATTTTTTAAATATTCATAACAATTTTTTAATTATTTAAAACAGTTTTTAAATTATTTTTTAAAACATTAAAACCATTTAAGAAGTTGGCAAATTTGTTGGCAAATATTTTCCACTCAAATAGGTAAGAAAAATTTGCCCACAGATTGTGCATAGGAGGTGTTGTACATTGGCAAATAATGCCAATGCAAATTGTGCAACCAAATAGCCAAAATGTGAGCAAATTTTCATATTTACCAACTTTTTGGCATTTGCCTAAGCAAAAAGAGTCAACCAAACGGACCCTAAGAGATTAGAGAGAAATAATTGAAACTCCCATATTTTCCATGTTGTTGTTGTTGTTGTTGTTGTTGTTCTGTAGTTAACTTCTTTACTTTACGTTTCCGCATTCTAATTCACACCAAATTGCTATCAAAGTATGGTTTATTCTTGATTAAAGTTTGGGACACATATTGGATGCACCCGAATGAATTTCGACCAAACCCTAATTTCTCTCATGGCTGCTAATACCCCATCAAAACCCACCGGAACCCTCCCTCTAATGATGGACATCCCAACCGAGTCCACCGAGCCCTTCTCCAGCCTTCCCAACCGTCGTAAACCAGTCGAAAACCCCTCAGAGGTGTCTGCCTGGCTCGGCCCCCTTAATATCCCAAGACTTCTGCCCGATGACTCAAGCCGAGACCCCAGGAGACTCTCTATAGTGCGTCGAATCCATAGGGGATGTTAAAGGAGATTTTGACCAAAAAATAAGAGGAAACCCATGTCCGGGGGCATCGACTCACACGGTTTATGCTCCATTTGGATCCAAATCAACTGAAACCCCAATGGAAGACTCCAATTCAAAAATTAAAACCAAGACTGAACCCAATTCCAGCCCTAATCAAGTTTCCCAACACAAAATCAAATCCAAATCATCTTTATTTGCTTCCCATGAAACCCTAACCCTCATGCCTCCTAAAAACCCTAATTCTTTATACAAAGGATGTGCCTCCTTGGACATCCTAGCCATCCCACTCAATATGCCTTTAGCCACCGCACATTCCATTCATCGTCAATACGACTCTTTTTACCATTCTCAAGCGAGGCTCGTGGATGTTTCTACCGCCTATACTCATACCGTTATAATTACGACCTCGGTGGATGTCCAGTCACTTCTTCCTAGTGACGATTCTTGGATTCGAACAATCATTTTTTTTACTCGTTGCACAGCGAAGGGTAGGTTGTGCACGGTAATTGTAGATGGGGGAGCTAGTGATAACTTAATTGCACGAGAGATGGTAGATAAACTGAAGCTTCCCATAGAGTTATTGACTAAACCATGCCGCATCGGGTGGTTGGGTAGCGGAACCACACTTGCCCTTAGCGGACAATGTCAAGTAGATTTCTCTATTGACGATTATTATGACGAGATTCTTTGCACCGTGGTTGACATGAGGGTATGCCATTTGCTTTTGGGGAGGCCATGGCAATTTGACCATAGTAACATACATGATGGACGATCCAACACTTACTCTTTTACACATGGAGGGCGAAACTTTCTTCTTCGCCCCATCCGAATGTTTTTTATGATTCGACCCTCAGCCCTATTTGTTTCCCATGAGGAGTTAGCCACCGAGGGCAGGGATATGTTATGCCCTTATGAGTCCCATCACCACTCTTGACGCAACTGTTCCACCGTGTGTTCAGCGTATAATGGATTCTTATAATGATGTGTGCACTCCCCCAGAGGAGATTCCTCCCCTTCGGGACATTCATCATGCAATTAACTTCATTCATGGGGCGCACCTCCCAAACCTTTCCCACTATCGCATGTCCCTTATAGAGCATGCAGAGCTACAGAGACAGGTCACCGAGTTATGTGACAAGGGGTATATATGGGAGAGCATGTCTCCCTGTGTGGTTTCGGCACTTCTAGCTCCCAAGAAAGACGGGACTTGGCGTATGTGCATAGATAGTCATGCCATTAATAAAATCATGATAAAGTATCAGTTCTCAATTCCCCGGCTCAAGGATATATTGTACCAACTCCATGGAGAGACGATATTTTCCAAGTTAGACTTGAAGAGTGAGTACCACCAGATACGTATGAGGCCGAGTGGAGAATGAAAGACAACCTTTAAAACTAAAGATGGCCTTTATGAGTGGATTGTGATGCCTTTTGGTCTCTCCAATGCCTTATCTACGTTCATGCAGGTGATGACTCAGATTTTGGGCCCATTTTTGGGCAAGTTCGTTGTGGTGTATTTTGATGATATCTTGATTTATAGCCATTCCGAGGAGGAGCACTTGCGACATGTGACTCAGATTTTGTAGGTTTTACGAGCCGAACACTTTTTCCTCACGTTGAAAAAGTGTGCTTTTATGATTCCATATGTGACTTTTTTTGGATATGTAGTATCATGAGGAGATGGAGTTTCGGTGGAC
The DNA here is from genome assembly GCA_949130495.1 of Sambucus nigra. NCBI lineage: Eukaryota > Viridiplantae > Streptophyta > Magnoliopsida > Dipsacales > Adoxaceae > Sambucus > Sambucus nigra. The sequence continues at coordinate 652,444,807 of OX422210.1, read as the reverse complement.
AACGCCAAGATTCAGGCGATTGTGGATTGACCCAGCCCCACTTCGGTGACGCACGTTAGTAGTTTTTATGGACTCACAGAGTTCTATTGACGTTTTATAGCGGGGTTCAGTACTATCATGGCTCCACTCATAGATTTGATGGGTACTTCTGCAGAGGCCGATCGAGCCTTCACGCGTATCAAGGAGTTGATGACGACTGCTCCTATCCTTGCCTTGCCATACTTTGATCAGTTGTTTGAGTTGTTTTGTGATGCTTACAAGACGGGGGTGGACGTTATCTTGAGCCAAAATGGGAATCTCATTGTGTTTTTTAGCCAGAAATTAACGAGAGCGGCCCTACACTAATCTACTTATGACTTGGAATATATGCGATTATGAAAGTCGTGAAGTTTTGGTCACCCTACCTCTTACATAAGGAGTTCGTGATCAAATCGTACCATGAGGCCCTACGATTTTTCCATAGCCAGTGACGTGTTAGCGATCACCATGCCAAGTGGGCAGTCTACCTTCAGCATTATACCTTCCACCTTCAGTATAAGCCCGAAAAGGAGAACATGGTCGCAGATTCACTTAATCGGCGTGCTCATGCATTAGTCACCTTGCGAAGTTAGGTTTTTAGGTTCGATGAGATTCGCGACCTCTACCCTACCGATGTGGAATTAGGGCCCATTTATGCCGCTGCTAGTAGGGCAATGGCACATTAGGCGAGTACTTATTACAGGATGGGTTTTTTCTCCGGGGGACAGCCTTGTGTATTCCATCTTCCTCCTTGCGAGAGAAGATTATTACGAAGGTTCATGAAGGTGTCTTAGCAGGTCACGTGGGTCAGGCCCGCACCCATGCTCTGTTATGAGACCGATTTTATTGGCCCACCATGAGACGGGATACTAATACCTTCATCCATCGTTGTTATACATGTCAGACAACCAAGGTCCAACACTCCAATGTGGGATTATACACTCCCTTGTCGATACCCGAGCGCCCGTGGTAAGACGTTTCGATAGATTTCATTGTGGGCGTTCCCCATACCTCCAGTGGGCATGATTCTATTCTGGGGGGTCATTCACCGATTCTCCAAGATGTCGCATTTCATTCCATGTTCTCGTATGACTGGCGATTTTCATGTTGCGACCTCATACTTTCGCGAGATTTTCCTCTTTCACGGCATCCCCCGTAGCATTACTTTCGATCGAGATGTCCGTTTTATAGGCCATTTCTGGCGGACATTATGGCGCTTACGACGGACGAAGCTCCAGTTTTCCACTTACAAAGAGGCAGTGGATTCCCATTGCCACTTCGTTTCCTACCAGCTCGGTGACTTGGTCAGGGTGTACGTCTAGAAACCAAGGCGTGTTGGCAAAGGCAATAAGCTTCTTATGCACTATTTTTGGCCAATTCCTATTGTTCGCGCTTGTGGGCCGAACGCCTATGAGGTTGATCTTCCTCCAGAGTTTCGCATGCATCGTACCTTTCATTTGGTAGATCTTTCTCCTTTTTGAGGTACCCATCCTCCTCCCATTCCTCTTCCCATTTCACCAGCTCAGCCCGTCCATTCTCATATTGATCGTATTGAGGGCATACTTGACTCCGCTTGTGTCTCTGCCTCGGGTGATTACACACATTATTTGGTTCGTTGGGTTGGTCGCCCTACCGCTGAGGACTCTTGGATTACTGAGGCGACATTGCAGTATGTTGATCCTGACTTCCTTCGCCACTATTCCGCCTATATGGATTCCGCTCGGGGGGAAAATGATGCATGAGCATAGGGATATAGCCGTCTTTTTAGCATTTATTCTTTATTTTTACTTTTTTTAGCCTCTTAGTATAAATAGCTATTGAGACCCTCATTGTATCACTTTTTGCCCATTTGAGATTAAGAGATTATAGAGAAAAATTTGAAACTCCCATATTTTCCATGTTGTTGTTGTTGTTGTGTAGTTAACTTCTCTATTTTACGCTTCCGCATTCTAATTCACACCAGATAGAGGAGTATAGGATTATCCGTTACATCCCTGGCCTACAGGGGTATATTCAGCGGGACCTTGCCTTGCGTGACATTACCACCTTTGCGAAGGCGGTAGAGTATGCTACAAAAGTGGAGGCATATCATCAGATAACTCCCTCTGCTCGTGCACGCACCACTAATACTTCTGCGCCACCTGCTCCCTCCAGTACTCTTACTCCTACTACTCCGACAGTGGCACCAGCCACTACTTCCCCTCCGTCCTCATTTTCCCATCCGGTGACATTCAAATGTTACAATTGTGGGGAGTTGGTCACAGAGTGTTCCTTGCCCCGTCGTCGTGCTTTACTTGCTTCAGGAGGCCCCGAGTACCTAGATGAGATCGATGAGGGTGCACCCTAGCATGCTCTTATCACCATTCTGGAGGGTGATACCAAGGGCATTCCCATTTGAATTCGAGGACAAACTCTTTTTCATAGAGGGGAGAATTATGTGGCTTAAGGACTTTTTTGTCATTTTTAGGCATTTGTGGCATTTTTGTAATTTTCTTTGTTTGGATGTATTTTCTTTTAGTTAATTGATTTGCTTGATATTATAGGAGGAAGTAATAAAGGATAATAAGGGTATAATTGTAATTAGTACCATTGCTTGGAGCCTAAGCTACTTCCACCTATAAATATCACTTTTGTAGCCTCATTTGAGGCATTCTACCATTTTGAGATTTAATAAAGAGAGTTGAGACGAGAGTTCTCTTCTTCTTACTTCCCATTTAACGCTCATTTACGTAAAAATAAGTGCATCTCTCCTTAAATAGGTCTAGTTTCTTTGGAAACTGATTTATATATTACTAAACTACCCTTGTTTCTCTGTATCTTCCATACACTGACAGTAATGGCCGTTGGTCTTCCGCTTCTTAATCCATACAAGAATGTTGATGCAAACTTTGAACACAGGGTAAACTTTGTATTTGATGGCGCTATCGCCTTACCGGTTCAAATTCTTGCAGAGATCAACATCTCATCCCCATTAACCAGCAGTGCTCTCACTATACAGCTTGATTAGATGTCTTCACATTTTAATTCCATTTGCCACAATCATACAGGTTGGTGGTTGTGTTGATTATATTTATATACCATAAAGTCTACAAATATTTTTAATATTATAAGCCTTATGTGACTACTACTTAATTACTTATCAATTGTGTTTTCACCCTTTTCACAGATTGTACGGAGAAGCTTAGAAACTCCCTCTTCATGGTTGGAGAGATAGGAGGTAATGAAATTAATTACGCATTAGTTCAAGGCCAAACAATTGATGAAATTAAGAGTTTGGTGCCCGCTATTGTTCGAGCCATAAACGATGTTGTTCAAGTAAGTTTTCCTACGAAACTATTATCTTTTTTAATATAAAGTTGATATAACTTCATAAATTGATTGCAGAGTGTCATTGATAAAGGGGCTGCTTGAATAGTTATTCCTGATAATTTTTCGATAGGCTGTTTACCGATTTGTCTCACAAGCTTCCAAACTAACAACTCTACTGCTTATGATGAACTTTATTGCTTAAAGGATATAAACAACATTTCAATATATCAAAACGATCTTCTTAAACGAGCCATTAAATAATTGAAACAAGAAAACCCAAATGCAACAATCGTGGATGGGGATTACTATAATTCCTTCACGTGGCTTTTTCGCAATGCTCAGCATTTTGGTAAGTCTTACTATATGTTCTTTTTTATATTATAGGGAAAAAATTATCGCTATAATTTCAATATGCTTGATCATATTTAAAATAATCACAGGATTTGATGTGGCCTCGTTACTTGAATCTTGTTGCAGGACTGGAGGGGACTACAATTTTAACCTCATAAGGTTTTGTGGAGACCTAGACGTTCCAGTTTGTCCCAATCCAAGTACACGTATTAGCTGGGATGGACTTCATTTAACGCAAGATGCATATAACATGATTGCTAGATGGACCATAACTGACATTTTACCTCATTTCCCATGCTTTCGATGAATTAGCTACCTTTTGCACATTGATATACTAGTTTCTAGATTATACTTTGTAGGAATACATGTTGTTCGTACCTGAAAATATAATCGATGATTTTTAAATGGATCAATTACCAAAAAATCCTTCAAACATTTTTTAATACACATTTAGTCCAAGCGTTTTTATTTTATTTCAAAAAGTCCCTCAAACACCAATTTAACCAATATTCTCTTATTTTTAAAGGTCCGTGTTAGCGGCATTCCCACCCCTCCCCCCCCCCCCCAAAAAAAAAAAACCCCACTGCCGGAGCTCCAACGACCCTCACCGGAGCTCCTTTTTTTTAGTGTTTTTAATGTGGTGAGGGACTTTTTTGAACAAAATAAAAAGTCTTTGATTAAACGTGCATTAAAAAATGTTTGAAGGACTATTTGGTATATGTCCCTTTTTAATTTTCTATAAGATCATTATTACATTATTTAGTGATTCAAAAATGGTATAATTATTGTTTCATAAAAAGTAGTAATCTGCTTAGAGTCTTAATTTGTTTAAGGTTCGACTTTGAGAATCAATGATTGAAAGAAGGGCGTGTCCAGGATTCCCTGGAGGAGTGGGCTAAGCATAACCGAAATTATTATGGGAATCTTCCTATTAAGTCCTATTTACACTATGTTTATTCTAATTAGTCCCGTAATTAAAAAATTTCCCTATCAGATCCCACTAATTAAAAAGGGATGATTTCTCCCAAATTTGTTGACAATTATACCCTTCCTCTAATTTAGGACCACTTGTACACGTTTCAACCAGCACACACTTCTCTCAATATTCTCTCTCCTCTCAACAAACATTAAAAACCCAAACCAAACATCAGAAACCTATTTCTCTCTCCTCTCGGCATAAATCAAAAACCTAAACATCACAAACTTGTTTCTCTCTCCTCTCTACAAACATCAAAAACCCAAACATCACAAACCCGTTTCTCTCTCCTCTCAGCAAACAAGACCAAACGAAACATCACAAACTCGTTTCTCTCTCCTCTCGGCAAAAAAATCATACCAGATAGTAATCACGCACTGCCATTTTCGTTTTTAAGAATTTCGTATTCCTCTTGTAATCAATACAAGATAAAGGTATGGAATTTTATCTCTTTGACTACTATTTGGTTCAAATATAACTTGTGGTTTTGATTTTGAATATGAACTATTTTGGTCGACTTTTGGAATGTTTGTGGTTTTTTTATTTTGGCTCGTTTTTGTAAATTTTTTGGATTATCTTTTTGAATCTCTTTCTTTTTCTTTGAGAAAAAATTGTGGTTCTATATTTGAAACTGAGTTAATGTATGCATTTACGAACTTTATGTATTCTTATTCTCATCTCTTAAGCAATTTTTATGGAGTAGAAATTTTTTGGAGTAGAAATTTATCGTTGCTTTATTGAAGATCAAACATTTATTTTTCTTCATATTTGACACATGTAGTGAACATTGAATTTTGGGAGATAATTTTGTATTTGTCATTGTTCAAATATTTGTTCGACAATGTGATAGATTATTACAATCATTTAGTGAATATTCATTGTTAGATATTACATGCACTTTGAATGTTCATGAACTTTATGTATTCTTATTTTCATCTCTTAAGCAATTTTTATCGAGTAGAAATTTTATGAAGTACAAATTTTTCCTTGCTTTATTGAAGATCAATTTTTTTTTCATATTTGACACATGAAGTGAACATTCAATTGTGTGAGATTATTAGTCATTCAATGAATATTCACTGTTTGAACACTTCTCATATAATATGCATTTTTTGAAAAATTGTTGTCCTTTAATGTGTGAATATTCACTATTTGAATACACATGCGATGGCTTAAAACATAATTTTAATACACATGCGCTGATTGAAAATTTGTTGTTCTTTAATATGTGAATATTTTAGCTTCATTTATTGGAATAATTCTAGTTGTGTTTTTTGCTATTGAATTATATTTGCCATACTTGAATGTATTCTTATTTTCATCTCTTAAGCAATTTTTATCGAGTAGAAATTTTATGGAGTAGAAATTTTTCGTTTCTTTATTGAAGATCAAATATGTTTTTTTTTCTTCATATTTGACACATGAAGTGAACATTCAATTGTGTGAGATTATTAATTATTCGGTGAATATTCATTGTTTGAACACTTCTCATATAATATGTACTCTTTGAAAAATTGTTGTCCTTTAATGTGTGAATATTCGCTATTTTAATACTCATGCGCCGACTTAAAACATAATTTTAATACACATGCATTGATTGGAAAATTCTTGTCCTTTAATATGGGGTTTTATAGCAGTTTATGTGAAATTTGAAGTATGCATAGAGTGAATATTCATTGTGTGGGATTTTTTCAAAGCAGTTTACGAAATATGAAGTGTGCATATAGTGAATATTCATTGTATGGGTTTTTTTCACCACTGCTATATGCGAAATTTGAAGTGTGCATATAGTGAATATTCACTGTATGGGTATGTTTAATAGCAGTTCTATATACGAAATCTGAAGTGTGCATAGAATGAATATTCATTGTATGGTTATTTTTTCAAAACAAGTGAATATTTCACTGTATGGTTTTTTTCAGCACTGCTATATACGATATTTGAAGTGTGTAAAGTGAATATTCACTGTATGGGTATGTTTGTGCATAGAGTGAATATTCATTGTATGGGTTTTTTTCAAAGCAGTTGTATAAGTGCATATAGTGAATATTCACTGTATGGGTTTTTTTCACCACTGTTATATACGAAATTTGAAGTGTACATAAAGTGAATATTGCTGGAACGAGACAAATCCCAAGTCAATTAGTGAATTTCAATACAGTTGCTTTTAATTTCGTATATAACATTGCGAACATCAAGTAGCGAATATTTACTGTATGCACACCTCTACAAATTTCGCATATAAAACTGCTTTAAAATACACCCATACATTGAATATTCACTGTACGCACACCAATTTTCGTATAAAGGCATTGAATAAATTCATATATAGTGAATATTCACTATAGACAACAAATTTTGTACTTTGTAAAAATACCCATATAGTGAATATTCAATCAAAATACCCATACAGTGAATATTCACTATCTGCATACCAAATTTCAAACTTTGAAAAATAACCATATAGTTAATATCCACTGTATGCACACCAACTTTCTAACTTTGAAAAATATTTAATGTTTTAAATTAATATGACACTTGGTAAATAATTTCACTGTATGAGAAAAATTATGCAATATGAAAAAGTAATTGCTCACTTAAATATTCACTTTAAATTTTTTGACAACTAGCAATTCAGTGAATATTCATTGTTGGAAAACATGCACAACATATGGGTCTAAACACTAATATGCAATATATGAACACACTGAACATTAAAAAAGCGAATGATTTTGTAGTAATGTTCAATATATCTAGAAAGCAGCTAATATTATAACGTTCAAACACCTAAAGTAATGAAACTAAACAATAACAATAATTATGCAAATCTAATCGTGCATTGGCTCTATACAAGTTTGTCTGTTGTGATTTCCATACTTTCCACATCTACCGCACTTGATTTATCTTCATTCTTCACCCTTTGACAAAAAAAAAATCTTCGGTCTACCCGGTGGACGCTTTGATATGGGCGAATTAATTTCAGCAGGGGATTCCAAGTCGTTTTTTTATCAACTGTCAAAATTGGATAAATAGTATACGAGTAAGTCTTTATAAAGCTTGAAACTGAAAAGAAAGAATCTACAACTTCACTCATTTCAAACAGTGCAAACTATATACGAAGTCTTCAAACAGTGCATATTCACTGGATGACTGTAATAATCTGTCACATTGTCGCACATACGGCTAAATTAATATCGTGAAATTTACTACAATTATGAATATTTCACCATAATCATGTAAAATAAAAAATATTTGAACGATGACAAATACAAATTTCGAGTTATCTCACAAAATTCAATGTTCACTACAGTGTTAAATATGAAGGAAAAAAAAAACATATTTGATCTTCAATAAAGCAACTCAAAATTTCTACTCCATAATTCTATGTTAATACACAAGTTTATAACGTGTTAATAGTAAATTTTTTGTTCTTAATGAATAATGCAATGAAAAAAACCCTTGATTGGAGAATAATCCCTAAATTACTAATCATCAGTTGTGAATAATTCACGACTTATATTTGAACCCAAAACTAGGGCAAAAAGATAGTTTGTTGTTTATCACTTTTTAATATTTTTAGACATAACTAATTGTTGAATATAACATTATCTCTTTAAATGCAATATGGTACATTATCACTATAAGCACACATAACTAAGTGTTTGTTAAATACCTTATAGAAATGGGGTTTCTCACACGCAAAGCAGCGATTTGGATATTAATCCGAGCAAGGAACGAAGATGTTGCGAGTCGTATTTGTTGTATATTAACAGAGATGATAGAGAAAAGGGTTTCTTGAATATGACCAGATATGAGAGAGAGAAACGGGTTTGTTGAATATTAAACGAGATGAGAGAAACGGATATGGTGGAGAAGAGAGAGAAACGGGTTTGTTGAATATTAATAGGGATGAGAGAGAAATGAAGATGGCGGAGATGATAACTGCAAAGTTCATTGTTAGGAGGGTTAAAAGAGTAAAAGAACCCCTAAAAACAGACTCACGTTTTATTGTTAGGACTTATGAGATTAAATCTTAGACATGAGACCTATTAGACTATTACTCTAGTAAATAGGATTGATTGGTAAAAACCCCAATTATTATATTAACTTTTTCTAAAGCTTGCGATGAAAAAAAAAAGGTCATAACAGATTACAAGTATTTGTTTTCAACAATTACAAACAATAATTAAAGAAGTTGTGCTGATGAGTAAATTCATATATGCTCACAGTTCTTCAAATCGATATTAATAAATCTTTTGGAAAAATGTCGTATTGAATTTATGCATAATCAAGTGATTCATCACAATGATATATCCTTAAATATATCACCCAAAAGGAGAAAACAAAAAAAATACAAAACTCTACCTCCACTGAGATCTGTGAAGCGTAAACCTCGAAATGTTGCATTGGCGAGCTTCCGGTGGTGATGACGTCGCAAGTTGCTGGCTGTTAGCTGCAGTAGCTCTTTCCTGGGCCCACCAAGTCCGTCAGTGGAACCAAATTCCACTGTTCTCAAGTGACTTTAATCTTTGCCAATTGGTTGTGTAAAAGTCATTTCTTTGAAAATTAGGACTTTTAAATGTATTGTCTCAAATTGGAAGAACTAAGAGTTATTTTCTTCTGTTTTGTCAAACATTAATGGTGACAAGCCTTTTTATATTTTGAAAACAGTTTGTTGTACGCCCATTTGCACATCAAAATTTCTCTATTAGGTGGGTGAAAATATGTTTCTAGGAGAGTGATTAATCACGCCTCTACCTTTTAAAAATTTGGAGTGTTGCTTTTTATCTTATGGTTGTACAAAAGCAGAAGCTTTCAAAGAAGATATACTTTTTGTAAAGCATGTTGTTGAGATTTTAGGAATCTAGATTGTTATGAAGATCTTGTATCTACTATTGTTCTCCCAATATTCTTCACGTCATTATTTTGTTGAATCAGTTATACAATTGGTAATTCTTACAAGAAGAGAATGCAGTCTGGTTCAGGAAATTAAAAGGGTAGAGGTGAAAATAAAAAATAGATGTCTTTCTTAATTATTTTATCTAATTGACAAAGTGACTATTTGTTTCAGCAATTAGTTTGTCATTCACTATAAAAACTTCATTTACGTGGGACCCTTAAATTTACCCAACAAGAGGAGGCCTTAGCCCGTGGCCTCTCTTGTCTTCACTTTGTCCAGCCATGTATATATAGAATTTGGAAGTTTAATAATGCTATTGATTTGTACCTTAAAAAATAGATGATTTGGTTGATGTGTCTTATGTTGACTACAATTCACGCACAAAATTGGACTACTAAATAAGTAAACATGCAATTGACAATGAAGACCTTGTTTAATTGCCTGAACTGAATCCGTTCTCCATTTTAGTGTGTGTTAAATCATAGTCCCCTCAAGAGTTTTCTTACTAAGGATTATTTGTAATTTAAGCAAAGAGATATTAAACCATATACAAAAAGTTTATATTTCCTATCATGCAAGCTAGTTCTGTATTGAGAATCAAAACTCAAGCAATGCACTTCAATTACTTGTCTCTTAGGTCATCGGCTTCTCAAACAATGCCGAGAAGTACCACTCATTCTTATCAGGGCCGGTCCTAAGATTGTGCCCTGTGCGAAAATCAATTTAGGGCGCTTCTAAAAAAATATTGTGCAAAGATATTAAATATCTTAAATGGGCCCCTAAAAATTAAATTTATTTTTTAGGGCCCCATTTTAGTTGGGTGAGATTTTTGGGTAGCTGAATCATTCTTTGTACAAATTATTTTTGGATAGTTAAAAAAATGGGCCCTTAAAAAATTAAACTTGTTTTAAAAATTGACATTTTTAATATAAATAAAATATTTTTGAACCCTTATAATATACATACATAGGTGCATACTCTAAAATGGGCCATGTGTCATTGCCCATTTGGCACATGGCTAGGGCGGCCATGATTCTTATCAACTCCGCGATCGAGCTTCATCCCAGCATTCCATCTCAGCCTCTTAAACCCAACTCGATTTAACATAGGAACGTAGGTTTCATTCAATTGAGACCCTAAACAAAAGAATCGATCAAGCCAAAATAACCCACCTGACCTCAACACCCTGTATATATCATACAATGTAAACTTAAGCATCATATCTGGTATCCCGTTACTCAACACGTGCATGGAGTGCACTATATCCAAAGTGTTCTAAAAAAAAGGTAGCCTCTGAGATACACTCACGTGCATGGGGATCATTCCCCTTGATGCAATGAAGTTATTGAAAGGCCCATCGAGGTTCATGGTGGTTGTGATTATGGTCACATCCCTTTCCTTCATTCTTGCAGCAAACGACCCAATCCCACCTCCTATATCAAGCCCGATGCGAATTGACCCACCTGGTTTCAACCCCATGACCCAGCCTAACCCATAATCCAGGCCGCCGTTATCGGTTTCTCTCTCTTCCTTTAAGGTCAAAGCAATCTTTACGGTCGTAGTAGCCGCGAGTCTTTTTGCGATCCACGAGACACTGGTAGTTTTTGCAAGTATAGGGCTCCCTTGTGATACTGGTGTCCGGCGGGGTAGACCAAAGAGAGCCCGGTAAAGGGGTGGGCTCCACGTACCCCACTAGAGATTTAGGGTGACACCGCCTTCTAGGGAGCGGCTCGCACCCTTTGAGAATGAGTTTTTGTGCAAATGTGTCGTCTAGCACACACTGCCCGCCAATGCTATACGTCATGTACTGAATCAACTCGTTCGGGAATTGTAAGCATCCACCTCCAAATGGTGGGTGGATTTGGTGGGATCCTGAGCGGGGTGAGTACCCGAGTGGGAGCTTGTGGGGTTCAGTGGCAAGTTTTAGCTCGGCCGAGTTGAAGTTGGTGAAGTCAATGAGTCGGTTGGTTGTTATTGTCCCAGGGTCGCGGAGGCGGGTGAGTTCGATGAGGACGGACTCGACAAGTGAGTTTGTGGAGGCGAGCTTTTGGTGGAAGTTGGCAAGTTGAGAATGAGTCAAGGCAAGTTCGAGTTGAGTGGCGTTGATTTCTTGCAAGAGGGATGTGGATTCCCAAAGAGGGAGAGAGAGGTGGCTGGTGTATTTGGAAATGGGGCGTATGTTGAAGGAGGGACCAGTGAAGACGTAGATAGTGACAAGGTTGGTTAGTATGAGAAGAAGAAGCATTTTGAGCTTAAACTTTGTATGGATGTGTTGATGTAGTTGCTTTCTTGGTAGGTAATCATCATCTCCAATCCCCAGCTCTCTCTTGTTTTCGCCAAGGCTTGTTTTGAAGTGAAGTGGCTGATAATGAATTAGATTTTAAGGGAACAGAGCTAAGGGAATATAATAAAAGAGTCTATGTAGGTTTGAGATTTGAGAGCTACAAGTAGGAGTGAGAGAGTGAGAGATCCAAGGGAATAGAATAGCTTTATGTATATTGCAAAGTTGTATATAAAATAATGCATAGATTTTACATGGAGTGGTGACCACTTGCTGCATGTTCACTTAAGCCTTCGTTCATTGTGGCACGCTGGTTTGGTTGATCGAGGGCCACCATCTCTACTCGGGGAGGTAATTCGTAGTTACACTCAATTTTCACAAAGCAATGAATAGACTGACAGGAATAATTGGTACTATAATTAAGCTTACTTATAAATTATTATATTTATTTGATTACTAATCAATTAAATCTTTTAGATGTCGTCTTTTTCAATGACAATTATGCTAGCATCTATAACCCTTTAAATAAGTGGAAGGATGAGTGTATTCTACATTAGGTAACCCCAGGGCAAATCCCACCTATATTGCGGAAAAACTTTTAGGGTTCCTTTGATAGGTCACATGATAAATGTAGTAAATGGTGGCAAATGAAGATTTTGTCCACCATTTTATCTGTTTGATAAGTCTTATTTTTCATGATAAGTTTTGCATGAATATCATGTCCACATATAATTTGTGAGAGGTGTTTCTAAGGACACTACAAAAAATGCTTCAAATACCACAGGAGATTTTTTTAATTTTTGGTTAAGGGTCATCACATAATATATATATTTTTTTCACTTTCTCTCAATCATTCTTTCAAAATCTTTTCTCTCTCAACTATTCTCACTCAAACCCTACAAAAACTTCTCATTCAAACACTATACAAACTTCACCAATAAATTATTATATTAACTATTGAAACAACATAATAACTAGGGTTTCTAGTCATTTAAATTATCATATTTAAGTCACAACAACTAAATGCGGTGTTAACAATAGGTGTGGCAACTCTAAAACTAATGAAAATTGCCCAAATATTATGTTTGAGGTAATTGTTGCTGCACAAATACGTTTTTTTTTTACGTTTTTTAATCCTAGAAAAAGTTAAACCCGAAAATGAAACTTTGCAGTGGTTCGGTATCGGGACCCCGAAGAAGATGATAATTTTCGGAGTGATTATCCTAAATCAAGTTTAAAAATAATTTGAAGAAAAAATTTCATTCGGGGTGATTATGTCGAATGGAATGCATATAATCTGGGTGATTATGCCAAACTGATTGTATATATATTTTTTTGTTGTTGTTGAAAAGTCTTATTCGGGGTAATTATGCCGAATGAAATGCATATACTCGGGGTAATTATGCCGAATGAAATGCATATACTCAGGCTATTTATACCAAATGAAATTTGAATCCAATTTTTCATACCATATTTGGTTCAGGACAAACATAACGAATGCTGGGTTTTTACTCGAGGCCGAGATACCGAAACACTAGGTTATCAGCTAGAGTTTTGTACGCTAAGGTTTATTTGTTATGGGGTGTTTTCTCAACATATGATGGGTATTAAACGTTCTTTACAGCAAAAATTAAGACATTATTGTTGTTTAACATGTTTTTAATAGGTTTAACATGTTTTACATAGGTATAACAATGTATTCTATACATATTTATTGTATGATGAATAATTTATTAAACAATGTCTATTAAATATGTTTTGTTGACTATCATGTTGCGTGTGTAGTGTTGGATGATGATTTGATAAATATCTTTGAAACTTTGTCAAAGATTTGTCAACCCTATAATATATCAAACAAATTTTGCTTATCAATACGGGATGATACAATTTTCCCACATATTTGTCATCCTTATGAAAATTGTTTTTTTAAACTTATTTTTCTTGGATAAATATTTTTTTTAAATGTTTTTTATTTTTCGTTATAAGTGGGTTTTTTTTTTTTTGGGGGGGGGGGGGAGGGGAGGGGCTAAAAATTATTTTTTGTGTTAAAACTGTTGTTCTAAACAATGTTAAAATACGTTTTATTTTTGCCAAAATTGTTTTTTTATTGTTAAAATTTGTTTTTCATTTAAAACTGTTTTTTTTAAATCTTTTTTTATTTTTTGTTATAACTGTTTTCTTGGGGGCTAAAAACTGTTTTTCACTAATAACTATTTTTTCTGTTAAGACTGTTTTTTCTAAAAAAAAAGAATAGTTTTTCACTAGAAACTATTTTTCGTTAAAAAACTGTTTTATGTTTTTCAAAACTGTTTTTTATTGTTGAAATTTATTTTTCATTAAAAATGGTTTTATTAAAATTGTTTTTTTTGTTAAAATTGTTTCACTTTTGCTCTACATATTGTTTTTGTGTTAAAACTGTATTTTAAAAAAAATTGTGTTATAATTGTTTCACTTTTTGTCTAAAAACTATTTTTTAATTCTTTTTTTTACAAATTATTTTTCTTGAAAAAAATATTTTTCCCCTAGTTATAATCTATTTTTATTTTCAAAATTATTTTTTAAGAATTATTTTTTCCTTCGCAAGTTGTTTTTGTTAAAATTTTTTTGTTAGGAACTATTTTTTTTGGGTTAAAATCATTTTTAAATATATCAATTTGTTTACATTTGTCACTTTTACCATTAATTCTATCAAACATCAACCCTAACCTTTTTTCCATAGGATTTGGCATGAAATTTTTTGGCATTTCATAGAAAATTTGTCATTCAAACCATTCCCCTCTTTGTAACCAAACGAACCCTTAGATATTTATAAATTACAATAGCGTGATAAAAAATTATCTCCCCGTTTAGCATCTCATTCATTTTAAACCATTTAGCTATCTTTCAGCTGGCAACAAAAGCCAGAGCTTAAAACTCGCTTACATTGTCTTTTACATATCACGTACCCCAAATTTTGCTTTTGGAATCTCAAACCATAATCTTATGAACAGTAACAATCATAGAAGAGTGACCTGAAAAGAACATGACAGCTGAAAACATTTTGCATCTTCATTATATAGTAATGATCATAATAATAATAATTATTATTAATGATAATAATAACAACAACAACAACAACAACAACAACAACAACAACAATAAAAGTGAGTTTAAGCTCCAAAGGACTTATGGTAGGAAACCCTTTGCTTTTAGGCTCTCCACTGTTTCTTTAACAGCATCCTCAATTGGTGTAAAAACTAGGCCTAGATCAGTCAATCTCTTTGCGGCATCTTCGCAAGCCATCAGCCCTGGTTGTGTTTCCCCCTCAAACCTGTAATTAATTGCATTTTAAAGCTTTCAATTAATCAAAAACGACAAAAAAGAAAGATTGATTAAACAAGGAAATATGTTCAGAAGTACGCTCTAAAAAAACACACTAAGGGTTAAATACTAAACCAAGGAAATTCAATAGAGGGACATCATGTTGCTTTCATTTTGTCTATTTATCTTGAAAGTTTTTCCTTTTACTTCCAGCTTTCTCATGTCAATTGTTGAATGTAGCGATTCTATGGAAAAAATTAACATAGTTGATTAATGCAGCACTAGCCTTGAGACAAAGGGATTCCCTTCGAAAGATGGAAGCATACCTGTAATGTACAATTGGTCGGTTTAATTCACAATCTCTGTGTGATAGGTCTAGAAAACTATATGCAGTATGCACTCTGGTGACTCTTCAAAGACGATGTAAAGCAGGACAAGGGATTTTTTATCACTGATAATACGCTTAGTTTTCAGTCATATGAAACACTGATATCTCATCCAATTGTTGCAACTAAAACCAGATAGCACAGAAAATTAAACCACTGATAACTTGGTCTTTCTTCTTTTTTTTTCTCCAAGCAAAATTCAATCAGCTAAACTTTGGAAGAGTGTTATTTTATTAGATAAAAGTAACAACATTGACTTCAGGTTATAAATCCATATAAACATATCTAGTAGTTTTTTTAATTTCATTGACGAAGGCAACGTCAGTGAACTTTCATTTGACGTAATCAGTCCAGAAACTATACTTCCAAGAAGATAAGTTCCCATTTTTGTGGGGGGACATTCCAATCATGTAGATGATGAGTTTACATGACAAAAGAATAGGCATTGATTTTTTTCAAATTATTCAAGAGACAAAAGCAACCTTCGGATAAACAAAAGGAGATTAAAGCAACCTCATCTCTACCTCTACAACACATAGAACATGATTAATACATTAATCTTTCTAAAATGTTGAGAATTATTGCCAATGTTTTATCCGTCTTTCGAACTTATACCCAATTTTCTTCATTGTTATTTATTAATCACCAATTTAAATTCGAGGAAGAGTCAGATGAGACGTTTTTTCTTGGTGGATAATATTCTTAGTGGGGAAAGGGAAAGCAACAAGGAATGTTAGGTGCAAGGTTCATTTATTTATGGTTACCTCCTACAGAAGGCCAGTGCTTCATGTTAAACAGCAGACTGCACAATCCTAGTAACTCTATCTATATATTCATCTGGCGGCGAGTAGGAATCTTTTTCTTTTCCTACTTTTCTTATATTTTTATCTACTATAATCTACAATCTATAAATATAACCTGTTTATTTATTTACATAAAGAATGAACAACTACTTTGTTGGTTCAGATTGATATAATTCAAATTCAAGGCTTCCCCTGCCAAAGATACTAACGGACCCTTTCCTTAGAATCTTAAGATAGATAAAGGAATATGTATATACCTAATACCAATATCCAGAAAGAAGAGAATTAAAATATTAGAAAATTACAAAAGCTATTGTAAGCAATATTAATTGAGTGATGAGTTTTGGGATATGATCCAATTACTTTACCAATCAATTCCGAGGGCAAGAACGAAGCATCAAGTGTTAAAGATAAATTGCAAGAAAACCCTTGAATAACTTTCCCCCATATGTCACAAAAAAATGGGCTATTTGCAACTCTTATCATAGTTTAGGTGGTTATTTTCAAACAGAGCTATAATTTAGGGGGTTTCTTCTTTTTTACCTAAGTATGAAACACAAACCTGTGAACTGGGAACTCAGGAAAGAGTTTGGAGACTCTCTTGGCAAAATCACCAAACTGACAAATGCCATTGGTGCAAAGGTATCTACCAGAAGCAGTAGGCGTCTCATATATCAGCAATTGTTCTTTTGCCACATCTTTGACGTGCACAGCCCCCAACCAGTGATACTCTTGGGTATCTTTTGATCCATTCAACAACATTTGCAATACAACACAACTAGCATTTAATCCAGGCTGCAAAAGTGGGCCCAGACAAGTGGCTGGATGGATCGCCACCACATCGAATCCGTTCTCTCTAGAAAATTCCCACGCAACTTTCTCTGCCAATGTCTTTGAGACTGGGTACCATTACTGTCACACGCAAAACTATTATTTATATTCAAACATCACAGATTATTTCAAAATATTTATAATGTATCGATTAACAGCATTGTGTTGTATTGCATGATATATCATAGGTGTTAGGCAACATGTACACGTTGAATCTAGTGTAAAGAAACAAAACAATTTAGGGTTGATTGCTGATGTTTGATGCAATGCATTTTCTTGTTTATGCATAAAGGGGTTTACTAAATAGAGTTGACAGAACAAACAAAATGCTACATCTACTGGTATTAAGTTAGACCAAGTATTATAATGATTATGTCAATGGAGATTGTAACTGAAAAAGTGTGTTTCTATTCCCACTCCAACAAAATATTCTAGTACTCCAAAACTGTAAAAAAAAACTCACAATCTTTCACAAAAGACGCTCATAAAGTGTCACAAAATGCATAGTCGTCAAATCGTGATTCGTATTGCATATCGAAAACCCTATGTATTGCATATCGTGTATCATATTGGGATACATATCATAAGGTATGGTACAAAAAATAAAAATATTTGTAAAACTTAATTGAATGTAGAAATAACACATTAAAATCAATTATACAGCATATTATGATCTAAAAGAAATTTTATGACAAGATTACATTGTCTAATGGTAAGAAGTTTTCCTTTGAACTAACGTCGCAACATGAAGTTGCACTACAAGTGAGGCTTAGAACTTTGATGTGGCTTCAATTGTCTCATCTAAAGTTGAATGGTGTACTTGACAAAGATAAGAGCCTGCAATCTTTGTTGCTTCGAATGATTCCTCTTCTTGGAGTATACGTGGTCAAATGTGCTCCAATTCCTCTCACATCCCATTGAACTACAATCGAGGCTTACAACTCGTATTTCCAAGTTCTTGAGCACTTTGCACTCTTCTCCATATTTTTCCAACCATGACTTAGCGTAAAAAACTGACGTAAATAACGTCAAATGGGAATCAGGAAGAAGATATCGCACGTCTCAACTCTCTTTTAATAAACTCTCAAAATATAAAATGCCCCAAATGAGGCTACAAGATGAGTATTTATAAGGAGGAGGTAACTTAGGCTTTAAATAAAAGATCTAATTACAAGTATACCTCTAAGAGCCTTTTACTACTCCCACCTCTAATTACTAAACAAAAAGAAAAATACGACTCAACAAACTAAAAGAAAATTAACAATATAAAAATAAAAATACTAAAAGCCCATAAATGACAAAAATGACCTCGATTGTGACAACCTTGCTTTTTATATCTAATTCGGTTAGCTACACCCAATTAAATTAAAACGGAGCGTCACTATGTTGGCATTAGAAACAAAATTTAAATAAATGCAGTAAAGTAAATATGTACACTCTCATATGTGTAACCAAATCATATAATAACAGCTATAACAAGTGAAACCAACTCATAACTATTAACTGCAATAATCCATTAGTAATCTCAAACTGAAAATGTAAAATGCTAATACATGCGGCCCAACACAAAATGGGAAAGAATAATACAACAATTCTCTCAAATACCAAGTATAAACAATGTGATATTAATCTCTGATACCACCCTCAAGGGAAACAAGCAACATAAATTAAAATAGAATAACTCCACGGCTACAGGAATCCTAAGATTGATATGATCTCATCAAGGTCCATAGTTTATTGTCCATCGGGACGAGGACCTGTCATATATTATATATATAGGAGAGGAGCAAGAAGCAAGATAGACGAATGTCAAAGCAAGAAAATAAGCTATAAGATTATAAGATGTACTTATAATGAAAGCACACTAGTCATTACTCGTCTCCAGTAATTAAGTTGTTCAATTACCCAACCAATTTTCCTATGTCTTGACTACCCAACCCAAACTCGAGTAACGTGTAGTCTCATATCGTATCATGATTAATCATTATTAATCTCATTTCAGTATTTAACGTATCAAAATATTTCCTTCAAGTATAATATCAAATACATCGATTCGGGATATTATTTTAAGACACAAGCATAATATCTCACACAACAAGTCATATCGGGTCACTATCGTTACCCGGGGGAACAAGTCGTAACACTAGGACTACACACGAATACTCTCCAATATTACATGGAAAGGGTAATCATACTAAGTCCTAAATCACATGGCGTTTCAAGGTCTTTCTATCCGACCGCATTACAACCATGTGTCCGGTTCCGGTGGTTTATCTCCGACACGGCACTCGAGCGGAACCTAATCGGATCAATCACCAAAAATCACATTCAACATGTGCCTACGTCGACCGGAGGACTAGTCTAGTGTATACTCGACAATATACATGTAAAATAATTTCACGCTTATGTATATATACAATCGTGTCAAGTTTCTTACTCGAGTTATACAATAGTCATTATTTATAATATAACATAATTTACATCATTAATTTACTAATTCAACATCAAATCATTTCAAGGTTATATATCCCTAATAACCATAAGTATGTGATCAAGTTAGGATATTAGGCACAACACCACAGTTATCTTACTAAAAACATAAAGAACATTATCACTCTTATTTCAACATCACTCTTATTTCAACAACATGCTGCCCAGAATTTAAATGCATATTCGAGGTTCTTCCGGTCCGTTTTTGGAAAAATTTAAAACTACAAAGTTGTTCGGAACGTGATTTTCTATAAGGAAAAGTGAGCACGTTTCCATAGCCTGCATAAAACAGACCCGAAACTAACATATAATATTCGCCCCTGTTTTCGACAACTTTCTGCCCATAATTTTAAAACGCCGATTTGAGGCTTTTTCGATCCGTTTTTGGAAAAACTTAAAACTACAAAGTTGTTCGGAACATGATTTTCTACAAGTAACGCGAGCATGCTAACATAGCCTGCTTAAAACAGACCCGAAACTAACATATATAGTTTGGACCTGTTCACGATAACTTTCTGCGCAGAACCGTAAAACGCATATTCGAGGATTTTTCGATCCGTTTTTGAAAAAACTTAAAACTACAAAGTTGTTCGAAATATAATTTTCTATCTGGCAAAGCGGACGAAACATCCATTTTCGAAACTAAAACAACTCAAAATAGTTTTTAATATGACGATTTACTCAAGTTCATAGATTTCTCAAATTCAATAGGTTATTCAACAATTCAATCCCTATAATGATGTTATTTCATTTTAATCTACATGAAGGGTGATCCTAATACATTGCATATCATTTTTAACATCAATATCATATTAATTTAGGGATCCAAATACATGTTCATGTGAAATTTCATTATAGATACATAATATATACATATAGGTTATTAACTTGCCTTAGATTTTATGGAGATGTTGATGAAGAAGATGACAACCTTCTTCTTCTCATTCTTGTTCTTATTTTTTCCTCTTCTCTCTCTCTCTTTACCAAACCCTATCCCCCTTTTGTGAAATGAAAAAATGAAGACTTTTTCTCTTCTTTTCTATTTATACTTAGGGTTAGTTTATTTACAAAAATGCCATTGCTCCAAATTTAACCCTCTCGATCCTTTTATGCGTTAATTCGCTTCTAATATTTAAGTCGCACGTTCGTATCTCAATGAATTCATTTTAACTTTTCATTTACAAACATTTCGAATATATATAGTGGCATAGTTTTATTTCCAAACATTTCGAATATATATACTGACATAGTTTTTTTTTCTTTTCAATTTCAATTCAATCAAAAATGCGGGGTATTACATCGATCCACATCATTCTCCCCCTTGAAAAGAGTTCGTCCTCAAACTCAAAGAGGAAGACCATTGGTATCGCCGTTGTAATGACCCCATTTACTTATGCCAATTTATAATTGTCTTCTTTCAATTTCGTCACACTTACTATCTAATAATGATATATTATTACATATATGATATTCCGAGTTCTTAATATAACAGATCCCGTTTTTAAATTTGAAGAATCAATGGTAAAATGGGTCAGATTGAGATTTTATGGCACATCCTAAGCTAAGTGATAAGTTTTGGGGTAGCAAATATAATTTTATGAAACTTTAGGGACTTGGTTTTAATAAAGAAAGTTTCAGGGACCAAAATGAAAAATAAAAAGGGGCCTTTTCATAAATAAAATATTTTCAGGGACCTATAAGAAATATTGAAAATATATGGTGTGAAATTACCAAAATGCCCTTCAGGTTCGAAATGACCCTTATACCCTTAATACATTTCCACCTCATGCTCTACACCTCGTGCTTGGTTTTGACACCTCCACCATACACGTGTCGTCGTTAGAGGAGAAGACAAAACACGTGTCGTCGTTAGAGGAGAAGCAAAAACACGTGTCGCAGTCCAGTGAAATAAGACTGCAAGATGCCTCCGTTATGCGACACGTCAACGATGACTCCCATTGTAAAAGCTTGGTCAGCATGGACACGTGTCAATGCCGTGATATCTTTAGAAAACTATAAATAGGGCCTTTGGGGATCATTTGAAACTCACACCAATTCCTTGAGAATTATAGAAAGAAATAGTGAGAGAAAGTGTGAGAAAGTTTAAGAATATTTTCTTAGGGATATTCATCTTAAGGTAATCTTAATGTTATAATGCATCTTTATAGTTTTAATTTATTGTTTTATAGCTTTACTTAGCAGTTATTCTGGTAAAACACAATAAAGAATTCACTAATCAAAACTTAAAATTTAGAACAAATCCAAGTTGATTTTATAAACTTGTTTGAAATTATACGCTTTTAAAAATGATTCTTTTTAAAGAAATTGCTCGTTATTATGGAATCCCATTTAAGTAATTCCAAAGTCAGGCCCGGTGAAGTTCTGTCTAGATGAGATGGTATTTAAGTGGTGCCCCTGTGACCCTCCATCTCTACTGGGAATAAATCCGGAAATGTTCTGTCTAGATTAGATGGTATTTAAGTGGTGCCCTTGTGACCCTCCATCTCTACTGGGAACCGACTGATGAGGAAAGACTATGAATTGAATTCTTTAATTACGATCAATGAGTTTTAAAAGTTAACAAATAGGGATTCAGTAATCCTTTAAAAGAAGAGGTTAGTATAGTATAAACTGGACCTTAGAATGTGTACTTAAATCTTTATCAGATTAACGTGTGATCGAAGATCAATACTAGTAAATTTGACCTCCATTTTGGGTGAGTACTCTGACATTCCTTGTGTATTTTGAATATATGATATTATGCAAACTACATATATTTTGTGAACTGCTTTTATTCTCAAAATTCATGTGATACCGATGACTGATTCAATTGTGATATGTTTATATTTGTCCATATAAACATACCGATTAAAATGATTATTGAAAAGGATATTGAATATTAAAAATATGATTTGGCCTAAGGGACCTCTTTACTGACTGACCTTACCAGCTGGGTTATCGCTGGTGTGCCCTAAATAAGGCGTTGTGACGAACTAGTTCGATTGACCCTCAACTACCCGGGTATAATATGGTAGAAGAATACGGTATTAGAGTGTACTTGGCCATTAAAATGATATGATTGAAAGAAAAAGATATCACATTTGATTTGTTGCATTCTTCTTATTCTGAGCTATCCAATTGTGATATATATACTATCATTTCAAAATATATATCTATTTACTGCAAGTTCCTCTCTCTATAGGTATATGCCTTCTCTTTTGACTTGAATAGGTATCTATTTTCTGAAAACCCTGAAATATTTGGAGATTGAACCTCATTTGGCTTTTAGCTGATGTTGTATAAATAACTATTTTTCAGGAAACGTTTAGGCTCACGGACGGAACAAAAATGGACTATATTAAAGATTTAGCTTGTAGAGCTCTTTTTGTAAAATGTTTATTTAGAGCATGTCTGGCTCTCTTGTAATAAGGTTTAAATTTTCTCTTAAGTTGTAACTCATTGTTACTTTTAATATATATGAAGTTTCCTTTAGAAAGCTCTAATGACGTAATTCCTTTACTTTCAGTATTTTACGATTCATAACCATGTGATAATACATCCGTTGCATTTATTTAAGGAAATAATTAAATCAGAATATTTGTTGCCTTGGTGGCATCTCAAGACACTCGTTACCTAATACTATTTTGGGTCGGGGTCGTGACAGAGGTGGTATCAGAGCATAGGTTATGAACCCGTAGACTACTGAACATAAGTTTCGAACGCTATGGATTTTAAGTTTCCATACATAGGATACATGATTAAATATCCGACTTATGTGATAACCCTCCACATGTATTAAAATATATATAATTATTAATATATCATTGTTCTTCTAAATTGCAATCTTGGGCTTGTATAATACATCTTTCGTTTGGCCATGACTGTAGAAAATGACTAAGGCAAAATCAACTCCAGGAACTAGTGGTTCAAGTATGGAAGGACTGGAAGGTGCATACAAGGCAATTGAAAGTCTAGCAAAAATTGTGGAGCATCAAGTGAATAATGGAGCACTAAGGAATCTTAAACTAAGTAGTTGTACTATTGAACAGTTCAAGAAGTTGAATCCGCCGTCTTTTAAAGGGACTCCTAACCCCATTGAAGCAGAAAACTGGGTGATGCAAATGGAAAAGATGTTCGATGTTCTTAAGTGTACAGATAAACAACGGGTTTTATTTGGAACATTCATGTTAGAAGGTGAAGTCGAACATTAGTGGAGAATGACTAAGAGAATGCATGAGGAAAGGAATAATCCCATAGGTTGGAATGACTTCTTAGTGATCTTCTACGAGAAACACTTTTCCGAAACGGTGCAAGACCAAAAAGCAGCTGAATTCATGGGTCTAGTTCAAGGAAATATGACGGTTAGTCAATATGAGGCAAAGTTTACTGAGTTATCCCGTTTTGCACCTCATGTTGTGATAACCGATGTTTTAAGATCCAAGAAGTTTGAACGTGGGTTAAGGTTGAATATTCGTAGTCGAATTTCCATCCTAAAGTTGACATCATATAATGACGTGGTGGCTAGGGCAACAATAGCTAAAAAGGATAGTGAAGAATATAATCAGGTTAGAGAGGGAAAGAGGAAGTTTGGAGAACAAAGAGGAAGGAACCCCAATAACAAACCCTTTAGGACTATACCTAATATAGGACAACCTTTAGTAAACAAACCCTTTAATGTTGATAAATGCCAACGTTGTGGTAATATTCATAGAGGGCGATCGTGTTACCTGGAGACGGGGAGTTGCTTTGGGTGTGGCCAAAAGGGACATAAAATGCGAGATTGTCCTAACAAAGGGAAGGCGACAACAAAGACTTTTAATGACAATAAGGATCGGGTCAAACAAGGTAGAGTTTTTAATCTTTCCGATGCAAAGGCTTCTAATGCAGTAGTGTCAGGTACACTTTCTATATGTGCACAACCTTTTCAAGTTTTAATTGATCCTGGTTCTACCCATTCATTTGTGTCTGTGCGTTTTGTTAATCGCTTTCCTAATATTCTTGAATCCTTGAATCATATCATACACGTTTCTACTCCTTCGGGTGAGTTATTGACGGGAACATTAGTATATAAGTCTTTCCTTATAAATGTCAGTAGTAATAAACTATTCGCTGATTTGATAGTTTTAGACATAAGAGATTTTGAAGTCATTTTGGGGATGGATTGGTTAGCATCATATCATGCTAGGGTGGATTGTTTTGAGAAGAGAGTTATTTTCCAAATTCCTAACCAACCAGAATTCAGTTTTGAAGGAACTAGCATCTTATCTCCCATGCGTATTATCTCTGCAATGAAAGCTTGTAGTTTTCTTAAGAAGGGATGTCAAGGATTACTTGCCAGTGTTATTTATTTACAAACAAAAGAGCCTAGTTTAGAAGATATTCCTATAGCTAAGCTTTTTCCATATGTTTTTCCAGATGATTTACCCAGTCTACCTCCTAGTAGAGAAGTAGAATTTACCATTGACCTTGTTCTTGGAACCACACCAATCTCAAAACCACCTTATCGTATGGCACCTTTAGAATTAAGGGAATTAAAAGTTCAATTACAAGATCTGTTAGACAAGGATTTTATTAGACCTAGTATATCCCCTTGGGGTGCTCCAGTGTTATTTATTAAAAAGAAGGATGGGACGATGAGGTTATGTATAGATTATCGTGAACTAAATAAGGTGACCATTTAGAATAAATACCCCTTACCTCGTATAGATGATTTGTTTGACCAACTGCAAGGTGCGCAAGTATTTTCGAAGATTGACCTTAGGTCAGGCTATCACCAACTGAAGATTAAGGAAGAGGATATTTCGAAATCAGATTTTTGTACTAGATATGGTCACTATGAATTTTTTCTGATGCCATTTGGATTAACTAATACACCAGCCGCTTTTATGGATATGATGAATAGAGTGTTTAGGAAATATCTGGATCAGTGTGTGGTTGTTTTCATTGATGACATCCTTATTTATTCCAAAGGTATTGAAGAACACGAGAAGCATTTGGAGATAGTATTACAAATCCTTAGGAAAGAGAAATTATATGCGAAATTAAAGAAGTGTGAATTTTGGTTGCCTAGTGCTTCTTTTCTAGGATATGTCATATCCAAGGAGGGAGTGTCGGTTGATCCTCAAAAGATCGAGGCTATACTAGATTGGCCAAGACCAACTAATGTAACGGAGATTCGTAGTTTCCTAGGATTAGCAGGTTATTATCGAAGATTTGTTGAAGGATTTTCTAGTATTGCCAAACCTCTGTCTAGGTTAACACAAAAGACGGTGAAATATGAATGGTCTGAGGAAGTTGAGAATAGTTTTCGAGAACTTAAGAATCGATTAGTAACTGCCCCAATTTTGACTATTCCTTCTGGTACAGGAGGATTTGTGATTTATAGTGATGCTTCTAAAAATGGTTTGGGATGTGTGCTAATTCAAAATGGAAAAGTAGTAGCTTATGCCTCGAGACAGTTAAAACCCCATGAGCAAAATTATCCAACCCATGACTTAGAATTAGTAGCGGTAATTTTTGCTCTTAAGATTTGGAGACATTATTTGTATGGTGAGACTTGTGAGATTTATACCAATCATAAGAGTTTGAAATATATCTTTACTCATAAGGAATTGAACATGAGACAAAGGAGGTGGTTAGAATTGATGAAGGATTATGATGTAAATATTCACTATCACCCGGAGAAAGCTAATGTAGTTGCCGACGCTTTGAGTAGAAAGTCTACACCAAATTTAGCATGTCTTATTACCAGCCACGAAGCTCCATTGAAAGATTTGAGAAGTATGAAAATAGATGTACGTATTTATGGCGAAGGAGGAATAATCGCAAACTTACAAATACAACCCACGTTGATGGAAAGAATTAAAGTTGCACAAGTAAATGAACCACAACTGAAGAAGATTAAAGAAGAGGTTATTGAAGGGAAGAGAATTGAATTTGTGATACGAGATGATATATTAAGATTTGGAAATAGAGTCTGTATACCTAGTGATGCCCAACTAAAGAGGCAGATTTTGGAGGAAGGTCATTACTCGAGATTCACAGTTCATCCCGAAAATACCAAGATGTATAGAGATCTCCGAGAAGTGTTTTGGTGGAATAACATGAAAAGGGAGATAGCAGAGTTTGTATCTCAATATTTGATCTATCAACAAGTAAAAGCTGAACATAAAAAACCATCAGGATTATTACAACCTTTACCTATCCCTGAGTGGAAATGGGAACATATTACCATGGATTTTGTGACAGGGCTACCAAGGAGTTCCAATGGTAATGATTCCATTTGGGTAATTATTGATAGGTTAACTAAATCTGCTCATTTTCTTTCCATTAAGATTACCCATTCCTTAGAAAAGCTAGTTAAATTGTATATACGGGAAATTATTAAGCTTCATAGAATCCCAATTTTAATAGTTTCTGATCGTGACCCTAGATTTGTGTCTCGCTTTTGGAAAAGCCTACAAGTAGACATGGGAACAAAATTGAATTTCAGCACTGCTTTTCATCCTCAAACAGACGAACAATCTGAGAGAACTATCCAAACCCTAGAGGATATGCTTAGGGCATGTGTACTTGATTTGAAGGGGAATTGGGACGATCATTTACCGTTAGTAGAATTTGCATAAAATAATAGCTATCAAGAAAGTATTCAAATGGCTCCGTATGAGGCACTCTATGATAGAAGGTGTCGTTCTCCTTCATGTTGGGTAGAAGTTGGAGAATAAAAATTATTGAGACCAGAATTGATTCAGGTCACAACAGAGAAAGTGAAATTGATACAAGACCGACTTCAAATCGCTTAAAGCCGTCAAAAGAGTTATGTTGACAATCGACACCGACCATTAGAATTCCAAAGAGGAGACTATGTTTTCTTACGAGTATCACCGACAAAGGGAGTAATCCGATTTGGGAAGAAAGGAAAGTTGAGTTCAAGATACATAGGACCTTTTGAAATCCTTGAAAGGATAGGTGTTGTTGCGTATTGAATAGCCTTACCCCCTGGACTCTCGAGTGTGCATAATGTGTTTCATGTTTCAATGATGAAGAAATACATCCCTGATCCAGCACATATCTTAAGTCATAAGCCTCTTCAAGTTAGAGAAGATTTGACATACACTGAGCATCCAGTGGAAATCTTGGACCATAAAGATCAAATATTACGATCCAAGGTTATTCCACTTGTCAAAGTATTATGGCGGAATCATTCTGTTGAAGAAGCAACATGGGAGCGGGAAGATGAAATAAAAGAGCGATATCCATACCTTTTTGGAAATTAATGTAAGTAAAGTTTGGGGACCAAACTTTTTATAAGGAGGGTAGGATGTAATGACCCCATTTTCTTATGCCAATATATAATTGTCTTCTTTCCATTTCGTCACACTTGCTATCTAATAATGATATATTATTACATATATGATATTTCGAGTTCTTAATATAACAGATCCCATTTTTAAATTTGAAGAATCAACGGTAAAATGGGTCAGATTGAGATTTCATGGCACATCCTAAGCTGAGTGATAAGTTTTGGGGTAGAAAATATAATTTTATGAAACTTTAGGAACTTGGTTTTAATAAAGAAAGTTTCAGGGACCAAAATGAAAAATAAAAAGGGGCCTTTTCATAAATAAAATATTTTCAGGGACCTATAAGAAATATTGAAAATATATGGTGTGAAATTACCAAAATGCCCTTCAGGTTCGAAATGACCCTTATACCCTTAATACCTTTCCACCTCATGCTCGACACCTCGTGCTTGGTTTTGACACATCCACCGTACACGTGTCGTCGTTAGAGGAGAAGCCAAAACACGTGTCGTCGTTAGAGGAGAAGCTAAAACACGTGTCGCAGTCCAGTGAACTAAGACTGCAAGATGCCTCTATTACGCGACACATCAATGCTGACTCCTATTGTAAAAGCTTGGTCAACATGGACACGTGTCAATGTCGTGATATCTTTGGAAAAATATAAATAGGGCCTTTGGGGATTATTTGAAACTCACACCAATTCCTTAAGAATTATAGAAAGAAATAGTGAGAGAAAGTGTGAGAAAGTTTAAGAAGAAGTTCTTAGGGATATTCATCTTAAGGTAATCTTAATGTTATAATGCATCTTTATAGTTTTAATTTATTGTTTTATAGCTTTACTTAGTAGTTATGCTGGTAAAATACAATAAAGAATTCACTAATCAAAACTTAAAATTTAGAACAAATCCAAGTTAATTTTATAAACTTGTTTGAAATTATACGCTTTTAAAAATGATTCTTTTTAAAGAAATTGCTCGTTATAATGGAATCCCATTTAAGTAATTCCAAAGTCAGGCCCGGTGAAGTTCTGTCTAGATGAGATGGTATTTAAGTGGTGCCCCTGTGACCCTCCATCTCTACTGGGAACCGACTGATGAGGAAAGACTATGAATTGAATTCTTTAATTATGATCAATGAGTTTTAAAAGTTAACAAATAGGGATTCAGTAATCCTTTAAAAGAAGAGGTTAGTATAGTATAAACTGGACCTTAGAACATGTACTTAAATCTTTATCAGATTAACGTGTGATCGAAGACCAATACCAGTAAATTTGACCTCCATTTTGAGTTAGTACTCTGACATTCCTTGTGTATTTTGAATATATGATATTATGCAAACTATGTATGTTTTGTGAACTTCTTTTATTCTCAAAATTCATGTGATACCGATGACTGATTCAATTGTGATATGTTTATATTTGTCCATATAAACATACCGATTAAAATTATTATTGAAAAGGATATTGAATATTGGAAATATGATTCGACCTAAGGGACCTCTTTACTAACTGACCTTCCCAACTGGGTTATCGCTGGTGTGCCCTAAATAAGGCGTTGTGACGAACTAGTTCGATTGACCATCAACTATCGGGGTATAATACGATAGAAGAATACGGTATTATAGTGTACTTGGCCATTAAAATGATATAATTGAAAGAAAAAGATATCACATTTGATTTTTTGCATTCTTCTTATTCTGAGCTATCCAATTGTGATATATATACTATCATTTCAAAATATATATCTATTTACTGCAAGTTCCTCTCCATATAGGTATATGCCTTCTCTTTTGACTTGAATAGGTATCTATTTTCTGAAAACCCTGGAATATTTGGAGATCGAACCTCATTTGTCTTTTAGCTGATGTTGCATAAATAACCATTTTTCAGGAAACGTTTAGGCTCACGGAAGGAACAAAAATGGACTATATTAAAGATTTAGCTTTTAGAGCTCTTTTTGTAAAGTGTTTATTTAGAGCATGTCTGGCTCTCTTGTAATAAGGTTTAAATTTTCTCTTAAGTTGTAACTCGTTGTTACTTTTAATATATATGAAGTTTCCTTTAGAAAGCTCTGATGACGTAATTCCTTTACTTTCAGTATTTTACGATTCATAACCATGTGATAATACATCCGTTGTATTTATTTAAGGAAACAATTAAATCGGAATATTTGTTGCCTTGGTGGCATGTCAAGACACTAGTTCCCTAATACTATTTTGGGTCGGGGTCGTGACAGCCGTCTAAGATGGTGATGAGAGCATGTTATAGTGCGACTTCCTCTGTCTCATCCAGGTACTCAGGTCTCCAGAAGCAAGGAGAGCGCAGCGCCTTGACAAGGAACACTTTGAAGCCTTTTGGACAAAACAACGCTGGAGAAACATATCAGAGGCTGGTAAATAAAGTATTTGAAGACCAGTTTGGCAAGAACATGAAAGTATATGTGGATGACATGCTCACCAAGATCAAGGTTTCTACCGACACTATTGCAAATTTAGCCCATAAATTTTATCAGTTGGAGAAACACCAAATGACGCTCAACCCGGCCAAATGTATATTAGGGGTACAAGAAGGAATGTTCTTAGGATATATTGTGAATCAAAGGGAAATTGAAGCTAATCCTGATAAAATAAAGGCTTTAATCGAGATGCAGTTCCAGACCAACAGGAAGTATATGCAAAAATTGACTGGAAGAGTGGCAACCTTAAATCATTTTGTTGCCCAAGCAACAAATAAATGTCTCTCATTCTTTAAAGTGCTTAAAAAGAATTTTGAGTGGA
This sequence comes from Sambucus nigra, assembly GCA_949130495.1. NCBI lineage: Eukaryota > Viridiplantae > Streptophyta > Magnoliopsida > Dipsacales > Adoxaceae > Sambucus > Sambucus nigra. The sequence goes on along the minus strand of OX422210.1, from coordinate 652,414,084 downwards.
ATGACGAATGCGAGAAAGCTTTTTCTGGATTTAAAAATGTACTTGGGATCTCCCCCACTCCTCTCCCGACCAGTTTTGGAAAAAAATTTGTATATACTTGGTTGTTTTTTAGGCCGCTTTTAGCTCAGCTTTGATCCAATTAGAAGGAGTTTAAAAGTCGGTATACTACACCAGCAAATCATTCTAAGGAGCAGAGATCAGATACCCATGCTTAGAGAAGCTGGCACCGACTCTTATTGAAACTTCTAGACGGATGAGGCCACACTTCCAAGCCCATACTATTGTGGTATACACTGACTTACCGCTGTGACAAGCTTTGCACAAACATGAAAAGTCAGGAAGGTTGATGTCTCAGGCAGTTGAGCTTAGAGAATATGAGATTGTTTATGAGCCAAGAACCTCATTAAAAGGGCAAGCGGTGGCAGACTTCATCGCAGAGTTCACATATGTTTAGGTGCTAAATAATCCAAAGTTGTCTATCGAGCAGACTTCTTTGGAAGATAGCTCGGCTCAAAAGCAAATAGCGATTGTTGCCGACCAACCAAAATCATCAGCTGCTAAAGAAAGAGCTCGGCGACTAGCTGAACAAAGCAAGAAGATATTCAAATATGGGGTGCTATCAGATAAAGACTTTAATAAAGACATCCCAGTCTGGAAACTATTCGTAGACGGATCTTCATGCGCCACTAGCAGTGGAGCTGGACTCATTATAAACTCAAGACGATTTGGGTGTGGAATATGCATTGAGATTTAAGTTTCAATCCTCCAATAATAAAGTCGAGTACGAAGCATTAACTACAGACTTGAAAGTAGCCTCACCACTAGGTGTCGAGCAGGTGGTAGAGCACAGTGATTCTCAACTTATTGTCCACCAGATGCTTAAGATATATGGAGTTAAGGGGGAAAGAATGATAAGATTCCTGAAAATGGTTATGGGGGTTATCTCCTCATTTCTTGTGTTCAAGATGGTCCGGATTCCAAGGGCATATGCCCTTGCTCGGCTAGCATCATTAACTCCAATGGAGCTCAGACGAACCATTCCAATAGAAATTCTCACCCATAGAAGTATTAATGTGGAAGCTGTCAGTATAATTTCTGTAGAATTGGGTCCTTGGATGGATCCCATCAAAAGATTACATTGAAAAAGGCTTGTTACCATCCGAACAGAAAGAAGCTAGGAAGATGAGATACAAAGCAGCCAGTTATATTTTGGAGAAGGGTATCTTATATAGAAAAGGATACAGCATCTCTTTACTTCATTGTGTTCATCCAACTGAAGTACATAATTTGATCAAAGAATTACATGAAGGCTCATGTGGAGCCCATTCAGTCGGAAGATCATTAGTACAAAGGATAGCCATGCAGGGCTACTACTGGCCGACGATGAAGGCAGAATATTTCTTTTGCCAAGAAGTGTGTAAGTGCCAAAAATTTGCTATTATCCACAGGAGACCGAGGGATACCCTAACTCCCATCAGTTCTTCCTAGCCATTTGCTATTTGGGGAATAAACTTGGTCGGACCATTGCCGAAAGTATTTGATTGTAGCAGTGGATTACTTCACCAAATGGGTGGAGGCTGAACCTTTGGTGAATATGCCTAATCAAAAGGTTCTTTAATTTTTATGGAAGCAGATCATATGCTGTTATGGGATGCTTTATGCTTTCATTACTGACCATGGTACCCAATTTGATAATGATGAGTTTAAGGAATATTGCATCCGGTCTGGAATTTAAAAACTTCATTTAGTACCTAGACATCCACAGTATAACGAACAGACATAAATTACTAACAAAACTCTGCTTAATAGGTTAAAGAATAGATTAAATGATGCTAAAGATAATTGGATCAATAAGTTGTACAGTGTCCTTTGGGCTTATAGGACTACACCAAGAACAACAACAGGGGAGAATCCATGCATGCTCGCTTTTGGCACTGAAGCAGTGGTACCAGCTAAAATAGGTCTGTCGACTCACAGAGTGTTGAATTTTGACTCTCCCAAAAGTGATCTCATGAGGCAGTTAGACCTGAACATGGTTGAAAAAGTCAGAGAGGATGTTGCAATACGGATAACTGCTTATCAACAAAGGACTGCTAGCTTCTAAAAACGGTGGGTCAAATAGACCAACTTAAATAGGGAGATCTGGTACTTAAGAAGGTAATCCAGAAGAGCAACAAGTTGGAGCCCAATTGACACGGTCCATACCGTATTTCGGCAGTTTTTCGATCAAGAACATATCGCCTGGAAATAATGGAAGGCGAAGAATTTAAGAATCCCTGGAATGGAAATCACCTTCGTAAATACTATCAATAATTTTGTTTTTATGTAATCGATCATTCAATTTAATGAAGTTGTAATTTTCTACCAATTATGCTTCCTTTTTACGTTTTCTTTTTCAGAGTATGGTGTGATACCACCAGTAAATCAACTTTTCTATGTCTTAGTTCAAACTTCACTTCTCCAACTTCAAATGTGTACTTCGGAATTCTTTTTTTTTTTAATTCAAACTTTTCCAACAACAAAAAATTACAAACTTTTCCAACTTCACTTCATGTATGATTTCGTCTTCGACAAATCAAGAATAAGAAATTATTAAAACTTCATGTATGACTTCAAGTTAACATGAGATTTTACCCGACCAATTTAAACATAGGAATAACTATACATTCCTAATACACTTGGTCGCCATTGATAACTAATGCAAAAACTTAGGGTGTGTTTAATTGACACGGAAAATAGTTATTTGGACTCATATTTTTTATTGTAGTACCTTGATTGCAAACACTCTATATAAGAATAACCACCATTTAAGTAGCAAGTGCTCCATCACAAACCTCATTTTTATTGGAAAATATTTCTTATCCACCCACCAAAGAATTGATTTCCATGGAAAATAGAAAAAATAAGACCAAAAACTCATATCTTTTTCCACTCATTTTCCAACTTTTCATCCAAATGAACTATTTTCCACGCATTTTCCATGTTTGCAATCAAACACACCCTTACTTCAACAAAACTACTTAAAGTTTTATCTAAATGCATTAGTCGAATCTAAGGCATTACAAATAAACTCAACCATTCATCATTTAAGCATGTTACTTAGTCTACAAACTGATTAACTAATCATTATACAAGTTACCTAGTCGATAAGTTGATTAAAATCAATTACAAGCTTAAATAAAACAGAAATACATCACAAGTATACTTATTGAAAAATAAGTCCATTTTATTCCAAACACTTGGTGTTACAATCAAAAATAAAGAAAATACAAAGCTGATCCTACTGGACGCTTTCCTTCAACTTTGCTCATTCTAGTAGGAGGTTCATCAAGGGTGCTCAACAAAATAGTAGATCTAAAATCCCTCATTCTGGTACGTCTGCTGCTACTCGTCCGGTCCAGTAAATGTTGATGACGAACATATTCCTCTTCTTCCTCAAGGATGTAATCCCCAATATATTTTCTGATTAAACTTTGAGGAATGAAGTCAGGTGGAATCAAACTAACATCAATTTTGAAAGGTGGGTCCGGATATTTCAACATGCCTGGGTCATGCCAATGCCACAATTTGTTGCCCTCAGGTGTCTTCAGCAGTTCGAGCAAGTTCAACAAACCCCATTTATATCCCTCTGACCTCGCCTGCTTCATGTGTTTATCTAAGTAAGTTAAGGCTTCATCATAACCATCCATCCAAACAGCCTTGGGTTGCTTATGGAAGTGGAAAGTTAATCGGTCCACCGTGTCTTGGAGTTTCCTGATAGCCTTATACTTTTTCCTGGAGTAAAGTAGCTTGGTCGGCTAATGTCTTCTTAGTTCTTTCTTCAACTATGGTTGGCCGAACAAACATGGCCTGCCTAGAAGATTGACCAGGTTTAGTTTTCTTCTTCCTCAAGTTCTTCAACCCCTCCAGCAGCCTAACATTCTCCATCTCTAAGAAAGACACACCTTCATTTGTCTCGGTATTGGTTGAGTTCTTCATACTCTCCAATTCATTCCTTAAGGCATTATTATCTTTCTCCATAAGTGCATCACTTTCTCGGGCATTCTCAGCCTCTTTATTCAACATCATCTCCTTCTTATTCAACGAAGAAGTAAGATCTGGCATTTTCTTATCAAAACCCCAACCTTCATTCAAGGCTTTGCACTTGGCATCATAATCGGAATGAAGCGATGCCAAAGAAAGCTTGTCATCTTCTTGCAGTTGTTCAATCATTTCTTAATAAGCAGTGTTGTTCGCCACTGCTCTATCCAGAAGACAATGAAGATGGACATATGTATCTTTCACTTGGTCGGACGCTTTTAGGTCGAGCAACCCCATCAATTCTAATTCGGTCAAAGCTATATGACTAGCCTCAAGAAGACTCATGCACCATCTTGGTAGGTTGAATCCAGTAAAAACTATTCCATTTTTCCTAGCATCAAATTGGAAACTTACAAGTGTAAGTATATGGGCCCGACCAAGAAAGACAAACAGTAGTGAGTCAAACAAACAATCAACAGCGCATGAAAATTGGAAAAATTCAACAGAATTATTTCATTTCATTAATAAGTCAAAGAGTTATAAAGCCAACCCAATTACAAAATGAGAAAGAAGAAGAAAGGAAAATACATAAGAGAAAAAGCAAAAAGAAACTGACTAAAAGGAGTTAAACCTTCTCCATGTCCTTGGTCTTGTCCTGGTCAGCGTCAAGAAGGTCGGCATTGTTTACAGGCACCATGTAAGATTTTCCAAAACCCTCATCATCATCATCGAAATCCTCATATAAGTTAGAATGAGTTCCTGGGTCATGTCTCTGAAATAACGCAAAGTCTGCCTGGGTGTCGACATCCTTTAAAGCTTCCAACTAACCGTCCTTGAAGGATAGCTTCTTTGCATACTCTACTTGGATGGCCGTTGCAGCAAAAGCTTTTGCCCAACCCTTATTGGCAGCCTCTTCTTTATCCTTCTTTCCATTAGACTTCAGAGTAATGTTATTAGAAGTCAAACTGGAAGTCTCATCTTCAGCAGCCTTTGCCCTGCACTCAGCTTCAACAAGTTTTTAATCGGCCTGGTTTAACTGATTATGGGCAATCTTTTCTTGGTATTTTGTCGCCTTAGCCTTGTCTTCTGTAAGCCTCCCCAGAAGCTTTCAAGGATTTTTACAAACCCTCAAAAACTTCCTCCACATCAGCCGAGGAGGACTTTAGTTGGTCGTCTTTCTCCATCATCTGTTTGAAGTTTACCAAGAACTATAAATGAATGATCATGTTACGTCAGTTCAAAATAAAAGCATTAAACATTATTGAATAATAATAGAAGAACTACGAATTTACCAAGGCCAAGGTCTGGCTAGCGCTCTCAGTTAATCGGGATCTGATCATGGGGGCTACAACCGACTTATCTATTGGTAAATTACCAGCCTTTATCAAACCTCTGGCCAACCCAGGGTTAATCGCCACATAAGCATTTTTTAATTCTGACTTGTTCGGCAGCAGACTTCTTGGCCAACTCAGTAGACTTTTTGGCCGGTTCTCAATGGCCTGGTAAATCTTTCTTCAACCTTTTGTACTGAGGTTCTTCAATTCAGGCGGCCTCAGTAGTAAGGACTTGAGGCCTCTTCTTAGTAGCCTGAGACTTCTTATCAGTGGCAGTGGTCTTTTTGGAAGGAGGGGTAGGAGACCCAAATTCAGCCGACAAGTTTGGAATTTTTCTCTTCACCATCTCTGTAGTGGGTGAAGTGGGGATAGTAGTGATGTCAAGAGATTTAAAGGAAGAATAAGTTCCTCCTTGAGCTAGCTCTACTCCTACTGGCTCCACAGCAAAAGAAGTGGATACAGGTTCCTCGTCCAAGTTGATGGGTGACTGAGGCAGGACAAGAATAGGTCGGCCAACAAAAGATGTGACAGTGCTTTTGTACTTCAACAGAAAAGAAGTGATCGGGGATGCTCCTCTCCTGATCGTTGATGAATAACCCTCAGATACTTGAGATAGTTGATATTAACCTCACCCTCCTTGGGGCACTTCTTTTTGCTTTCCTTTGCATAAAAATATAATAAGTCAGTTACTCGACAAAGCTTTAAACAATTAATAAACAGGAGAAGAAATTGAAAAGGAAAGTATGACCTAATCCCAGTAATCCCAGTAATCCTTATTGGGATCTGGCAGGTTGACCACCAAAGCCCTATTGACTTGCTTATTCTTTAGGTAATAAGTGATATCGCCAATAGTTCCCATTTATAACAGAACATTAATTCAAGAATCCCGATATGGATCCCATGAATTTCATATAACCTATTCACTCCATTTACAACCCTTCATGTATTTGGAGTTATTATCACCGGAACAACATCAAAATATTGACAAAATTGAAGAAAAAGTGGGTTTGGGGGACAAGTAATGCCACACTCTGTAATTAACAAAGTGGGAATCCAGTGACCCTCAGTCAAAGAATATACATCAATAGGGCCATGGGCAATTTTTATCCCTACCCAGCTAGGAATTTTCCTCTTTTCCCTAAATTTATCTAAGGAATTTTCATCTACGATGTACACCATGATTGAAAGGCAGGAAAATCAAATAAAAGAAAGGAAATGTAGCTTACAAATATTACAGAGATCGAAAAATAATAGTAGGTAGGAAGTTACAAATTACAAAAATGAAAGGCTTGAGAAGGAAAAGAAAACCTAATTAGTGCAGAAGGTTTGAGGAATATTGAAATGGAGGGAAACTTGCAACCTTTATAGGTTGCCTAAAAAAACCTGAAATGATTGAACTGCATGAACGCTTGAACTACCACCCACTGCACGCTTCCCATGCACAAAAGGATTAGTACCCTCTGGCGGTTCGAAAAAGTTTGAATTATTTACAAAAATGCCATTATCAACAGTACTATTGAAAATTTTACAAGTCCAGAAGGTCGTCTACCGACCAATTCTCAGATATCACGTCGAGCAATATTCTGAACAGATACTCCATACTTTCGATCTAGCATCAAGCATGGAGCATTGGGGCATTTGTTGTATGTAAAAATTACTCTCCCACGTGGACCTACGAAAAATAGACGTTTGTCCTCCTTTGGGGCCACTCAGCTATCTTGGTCGGCTTCAGACACACCTAGTCGGCTGGAATGCCGACCAACTCCTAGAAAATGAACCATCAAGAATATCAAATGTTGCTTGAGTGGAATGACGAACAACACTGAATTTCAAGTCTCATTTATTGTACACAGATATAACTGCCTGGAAATATAAAGGCACTAAATCTCTTGATTTTGTAGCCAATATAAATACATGTTCTCCCTTAGCTCAAGGGGACGATTCAATCAAGCACGAGCACATCCCTTATTGAGCTATTGTAACCACTAGAAATAATACCAATAGTGGACATAGGCTTTTTTTAGCGGAACCACTTTAAAACCTTATCTCTTGTGTGTTTGTCTAGCTTGCTTAAACTAATTTTTCTGTGATTATAAAATTGAACCCCTTCCATTTTTAAACATCAACATTAGCCGCCAGTGCTTCTTCGGCTGCCATAACCTTTTCGGCCTCGGCTAGAATTTTGTCCATTGTTATAAGAGGGTCTTTAGAGAGCGCCAATAAAGCTTTTAGAGCTGAAGCCAACTAATGAGGGCTATCTTGGCAATCATTTCATCATAGTCAACAACTTTGAGTTTTTCTTTGTTAAACCTTGAAATGAAATCTCTAAGATTCTCTTACTTCTTGTGTCAGACGTTAAGGAGGTGTGTGACCCTCCTCACTAGTTTCAACCCAAAGCAGAAGTAGTGGATGAACCTGTCAGCAAGGTCTTTGAAGTCTCTGATCTGACCTTTAGGCAGACTCGTATACAACATGTAACCCGCCCCTATGAGAGTGCCTGAGAAAACTCGACACCTCATTTTGTTTGGTATCGAATAGATGTGACTGATTGATACATCTCTATATGGTGAATTGGGTTCGCACTCCCATCATACCTTAGTGTTACCTGTAGGGGTTTAAATTTAGTAGTAGGATAGCTTACAATCTCTGGGACAAAAGGAGATCCTTCCATATATCCACTTTTAAAGGGATTTTTAACTCTTTATCAGGTCCCCTAATTTGTTCTCCAGGCTCAAATTAAAGCTTTTCGAGGGTCGTTCACTTTCTGCATGATTGTCTCCCCAGCCTTCTCTCCTCGAGGTTCCTCTAATTCTGTTCGTCAATGTATGAGACAAATATCGAGGTCCAACACAGGTCGAACCCCCCTCGGAGATTTGCCTCATATTATATTGACTTTCAGTTGGAGGAGGTCATCTGCATCTAGATCTCAGCCTATTCAAGGCCGGAGTCTCCTTAAGCCTAGTAAATGTACTCGCTTTTTGCTGGGAGGGGTGTTCAGTTCAAGTTCCCCTTTCAGTCCCTAGGATAGAAGAAGTTCTACCTGGTCGGTAAGATTGATCTCGATTTCTTGGCTATGATTCAGCCTCTTCTTCATCTTGTTGTTCTTCGCTATCAAGATCTTCTCCTTCATATACCATTTTAAGTTGTCGAAACTCTATCACATTCTTACCTCTGAACCTTAATGGTCCATCCTTTCTCGGTGCATTCAACAATTCCTCTAGTGTGTTTTTGCTTCTTCACCCTATCGGAGTATGAGGGTTCATCACCCTCTCTGATGCTCTTTCCACAATCGTTTGTGTTAGAGCCATCATCTGTGACTACAATTTTTCCTGATTTGCAAGCATTATCTTCAGAGCTCCAATGAGGTCTATTATCTCCGATGGTGGTGCGCTGCCTGAGGTGTTCATTCCGTCAGAATGCGGTGGTGAAGGTAATTTTGATGACACTTTCAGTAAGAAGGTGAATAGTAAGTTTTTAGATCTAACTTTCTAAATTGGTATTTTTCCCATAAAACTCTCAAATTTGATGAACAAATAGAAGTGAAGATGAATTGGATGAATTTTTCAGATTAAATTTCAGAAATTATGAAGCTGAATAGTATTTTCCACCCATATTTGCAATCAAACTGTGATGAAACTCAAAAAAAGCCCAAAAACTATGTTTAAGATGAAGACGGACAAACCCTCAATCCAAACCTTCAAATGATAAAACTAAATCCGGACTAAGTCATATTGGTGCCTATAACTAGGTTATAAGCGAGTTCACCCATAGAAATTAGCTCAGTTAATCAGTTGGTTTTCACATATCAGGCCAGATTGATGATGCACATAAATGGTATATCAAACAGTATAAAGGTAACTCAGTGAGTCATGCTGAAAACTCGTTTTGGGCAAAAGTGATGAACAATAAATATAGCATTTAAGTATAGTAAATAAGATGAAACACAGAGTTTTAAAGTAGTTCAACTCAATTGAGCCTACATCCACTGTTGAGTAGTTCGATTTCCATTATAACTTAATTTGGGTTACGAGGGTACAATTACTTTCTCTCTAGAATAATGTCTATAGAGTTTAGGTACAGAAAAGTGACTTAGTTTACAAGTAACGGTACATTTTTATTTATAAGTGACATGGGGTGTAGTGTGCACCCCAAGTCACATGGAACATGTTCGGTTTATCTCCACAATTGGATGTACGCCACAAGTCATTCTGAAATGTGCATGGGAATGAGATTATTCTCCCCATGTATGATGATGTCACGTGAAGCCACTTGCCTGGTCTTGGAAGGGTGAAATTATATTTTCTGATGAATTCTGGAGTTCATATGTTTTCGTCTGATTTTGGCCGACCCCTGTGAGGCCGACCCTTCTGAGACTATCCATATGAAGGCGACCCTAAGAGGACGAGCGGTAAAATCTTCTTAATAATAAGGACATGACATATTTGGGATCATCACCATCCATTAGAATTTTACTATAACCAAGAAGTGTTTTTTCATGCATTCTTTTGGTTCCAACAAGAGGGAAGATATTTGTGCAAATAATGTTAAGGATTCGGTCTACATCCACAAATATTTTTAATATTTTTTGCTACATTTTAATCCCCAATAATGCTTATTTAGGGAAGAAAAAGACCCCAAGTACGTAATAATCAATTCACAACTTCATTGATAATGACTCTCTTTATACAGAAATCATCCTCAACCAAGAGGTGATTTTGTGAGTGAATTCTAGTTGCTAGTTGAGATATGTCAAAGCTCTTTTAACCCTGAATTGGAGGCATGGAAAGAGCTCCTACAACAACGGTTTCACTTTGGACACTATCAAGTGTGTCATGGTTTTATACCCATAGCTTGATTGATTCAATTTTTTTCTCCACTCTTATATTCATAATTTGGTAAATTCACATACTCCATCCGTCCCAAATTAATAACCCTTATATCTTTTTAGTCTGTCACAAATTAATAATTGTGTTTCTAAAAATGGTAATAAAACTAGGGTTGCGTTTGCTTTTTTATCTGAATCTGAAATCTTAAGACTGAATCTGAAGTCTGAAATCTGAATCTAAAAAATATGTTTGTTTTTATGTCTGATATAACTCTGAATGAATGTATTTAGACTGAATCTGAAATCTGAATTTAAAAAATATATTTGTTTTTATGTCTAACAAATATATTTATTTTTATGTCTGAATATTCCTCTAAATAAATGTATTTAGACTGAATTAAATTTCAGATTTAGACTTCAGATGTAACTTTACCTCTTAATCATTAAGAGTCAAATATAGTCGTTAACCTCTTAATCATTCAAAAAACAAACACTTTTTAGTATTTCAGATTTCAGAGTTAAAGAAGTAAAAACAAACAGAAAGTGAGATTACAAAATTACATGATCCAAAGTATTTATCATTTTTAGGAGGGTAAATTTTGAAAGTCAATTTTAATTTTACAATGTTTTTTTCTTTCAAACAGTGTGGAGGTGCGGCCCGGGGGAGTATAAAGTCTTTGAGTTGTAGAAAACAGATGAGCATATCTTGTTATGCGTGAATTTAGCAACCTGAAATCCAGTAAATAACAAAATATTAAACCAAATGGGCATGTAATGAACAATCTAATCCCAGTATATTTTTTATTATTATTATGTAGTCCTTCCATGTGTCCCAATGTATGTAGGACTCCTTTCGTTTCGTCCCAGATGAAGGATACTTGTTTGAAAGAAAGTTTATACTGTCTCCGTCCCAAACTGGTAGGGGTTGTTGGTGTGAGGAGAATGGGTAGCCAAGCCGCATGTGGTTGAGTGTGATAATCGGTGTCCAGGAGGATTCATCAAACGGGGTTAGCAGAAATGGAGGAGGTGACCACCTCGTGCTTCTTGGCTGGACGGCGGGGTAGCCCTCGTCAAGGAGGCCCACGAACCTATGAACCCGTTGCCTCCGCTAACGCACACCGCCTCTTTCCTGTTCGCTAATGTTTGCTGCACTTGCACTGGCCTCATCTTCTCCTCTCTCTCTTCTCAACTAAACTTACTTCGCTTCTTGGAACTCACATTAGGACGTTTCGATAAAGACTGGAAATTCATACACAAGACCAGATTAGGAATAGGACTGTCTGCACCGGTGCCCCTGGTAAAACATTAAAACAAAATCAACTAACTACCCAACTATATGTAGTGCCCCTTTTTGTTTTCACCAACTTTGATATTAAAATTAAAGGTCATTTGTGCTCCATTTGTTTATAATATTTTATGTTTGGACTACTTTTATTTTTATTATTATTATTATTAAATAGGTGTTATTTTAACGATTAGACTTAACTTTTATCCGTCAACTCACCATATATACTCAATTATTAATATTATCCTTATTTATAAACACGCATGTATCCTCTGTATATATAAATGTTATTTATTTATGTAAAATTATTTTTCAATTGTATATATATTACTATTACTATATATATATATATATATCGTACGGTTTAAATATTTAGAAAAAAAATAGTTAAAAAAATTGTTAAAAACTGTTCAACAATTTTTTTTAAACCGTGTTTTTTATTAAATATAAAAAATATTAAACAATTATAATTATACTGATTAAAAATTATTTTTCAGTATAATATAACTGATAAAAAAACTGATTTACAATATAAAAAATTATTTTCACGAAATAAAAAATGTTTTCCATCCAAAAAATTGATTTTCGTAAATAAAAAAATAAACTCCGACATAAAAATAAAACTGATTTTAGTTAAAAAAGAAACTATTTAAAAATAAAACTGAATTTAGTTTCGAATAAAACTGATTTTAGTTAAAGTATTAAACTATTTAAATATAATTTTACAATTATTTTAAAAATAAATTTTTAAATGATTTTCTAACAAAGAAATTTATTTTCAGTATAAAAAATTATTTCCACTCCATAAAAAATGTTTTCAACCAAATATTTTCAACAAAACGAATTTTTTTCCACACAAAACCTATTTTTTATAAACAAAAGCAAAATAAAATTGTTTAAAAATTATTTTCAACGTAACAAAAATTTTTCAACCCAAAATAAAAACTAAATTTCAACATAAAAATAAAAAATAATACTAAATTCAGTTAAGTCTACCCAAGAAAAAATGAAAATAAACTAAAAAATATATTCCCAACAAAAAAAGTAAATTCCAATTACAAAAAAAATGATTTTCAACAAAAGAAAATATATTTCACAAAAAAAAGTATTATTTTCAGAAAAAAAAAGTTTTCTACGAAGAAAAAAAATTCCAACAAAATAATTGGTTATAAAAATTCCAGCAAAAAAAAACTAAGTTTCAAACAAAGAAAATATATTTTTAGAGGAAAAAAATGTTTTTCAACAAAAGAATTTTATGTTCCATCCAAAAAAGAATTTCAACTAAAAAAATCTTCGGCCAAAATAGATTTTCAGCTACAAAGAAGCTCCGGGGACGATTTTCAACAAAAGAAATCTTCGGCCAAACAAAAGAAAAAAGCTCTGGGGACGATTTCCAACACAAGAAAAAACATCCACCCAACAAAAAACCCACACGTACGATCCAAACCTCCGGCCAAACTATCCAAACGATCCGAACTCCGGCCAACAAAATAATTTTTTTTAAAAAAGGACAACAAACCTCTGATCCGAACGTCCGACCAACAAACCTCCGGGGACCAAACCTTCGATTGTGAAAAACCTTCGGCCAGAGCTTCCTGAGGTCGGGCTATGCTGATTTCGGAGGGTGTGAGATAGAGCTTAGCAGGCTCGTTTTATTGTGCGGAGGTTAGGGGTGAGAGGAGAGAGAGCGTTAGATATATTAATGTAATCGGGGCTAAATGGTCTTTTTAGTTAAAAAAAAGTAAGTCAACTAACGGTTAAGTGAGTCAAATGACGATTTTCGTTAGTTTTGGACCTAACAAACTAATATGGAAACTAACGTACCCCAAGTGCCAATTATTATAAACAAATGTACCCCATACAGTAAATGACCCTAGAATTAAATATGTATGTGGCGATCTCAGGTTACTTTTGACTCCACAAAAATGAAGATACAGTGGGGTCTCAATCGTTCTCTGATGGACATTGAAGACTAGCTTTTTATTCTCTCCAAGGCGACTCAAACCTAAGGTTCAATGGATGTTGAATTCGAAAAGATGATCGAAAATCCTAACCTCCAAATCCAAAACCTCTTAAATCACAAACGCAATATCAAAACCCATGGTTCAAATATTTCGCATGTATCCTAAAAGTTTCTACACCCACATAAATGAGATTGCATTGAAAAACCCATCACAATAAAAAGGAGAACCAATTACAAATTTCGGTCCTATTCTCAAACCGGGAGTCTTGCGACTACAAGGTCAGTTGCTACGAGTTACGTTGGGTACGTGCGAGGTGTTCGAGCCTAAGTGTGCCTATATAGGAATAAAACATTTAAAATATTATGCATATCAAATATATAAAAATATTAGTTAAAATAAAGAATACATGGTTCTTGTGATCCAAGAAGGTCATTAAATAGAGTCTTTTGAGTTTGTGATTGGACCAAATTGATCCTGAAACCCCTGCATATTCCAGTACATGTACATTTGCTGATTAGTTTCATTGATACAATCTTCATAAAAATGAAGGAAAATTAACTTCCCACATGGGATAAAAATTAACATTACTGATATCTTCAAAATTTGGAAACTCAACGTTTGTGATAAGGTTGTTCTATTCTAAAAAATGAAATTCCATATCCACTGACGTCCTTGAGTTTTATCAAGGATAATTTTCAGAATAGAATAACTTCATCACTAATTTAGAGTTTCCAAATTTTACGGATATCGGTAATGTTGATTTTTGTCCAATGTGGGACTTTAAATTTTCTTCATTTTATGAAGATTGTACCAATGAAACTAGTCAACAAATGTAGATGTACATGAACACGTGAAAATTGTGTTGGGCCAATTTGGTCCAATCACAAACTCAGAAGACTTTATTCTCAAACCGAGCATCCCGTGCAAGGTGTTCATGCCCCTAAACATTCATAAATTAAATTAAACATTCGTACCATTCATAAATTAAATTAAACATTCGTAAATCAAGTTTAAACATTCGTAAATCAAACTAAACATTCATACATCGAACTAAACATTCATAAATCAAAGCAAAGCGCTAATATAGTGTCAATATCATAATAGGATACAAATAAGATTGACAAGGATAAAATAATATTTTTTTTACTCAATCTTCCTCTAAATCAGGGAAAGATCCTTCAAATTAGGATTTTCATCAAGAGCTGGCTGAAACTCTTTGGAGCCTTTAATGCATCTGCTTGAATAGTTATACCCTTTGGTGCATGCACAACAATAGATCAATTGCCATCGTTTATGTACTTCGAGTAGAATACTTTCTTTACGTTCTAAAAGGCACAAATAAAAGGCTCATCGACTGTGTGATCTTTACTCTTCATCTTTGATAAATTTACTATAATAAGTTTGGAGTCAGGATCAACTTTGCAAGCATTAGTAGTATCCTCCACCTTCATCCAATCACAATAATATACGATTTCTGTGAAATTTAAGTAATCGAGTTCTTGGATTTATTGGATTATAGGTTAGCACTGTATCTTTTGGATTTTTATCGCTTTTGCTAGTGACACAAGTAGTCAGGGCAGAAATTGAAATTTCGTTATTTTGCATCAAAAAAATTTCTCATATATATATGAAACGAAATCAAAACCGTTGGTGCAAAATTTCTTAAACTCGTTCGCACGAAAATTAGGACCTTTTGGCGTGCAAGCCTTAAAGAGACATGACCTATTTTTAGAAGTTGCATTTATTAATGAATTTGTATTAGTGAATGTTTTTACCACACCTGAATAAATAACCACACACATAAGAGGTAAAAATTACCTCTTTTGATACTTATGCCCAAAAATTATTTATCGTGCAATTTCTCCTTTGATTTTGAGCAATTTCGTTCTCGTACTTTCTACGGGTAAATTGTAGAGTTAGAATCATAATATATAAAATACATATAATGAAACAATAATAATTCAGTAGATAATTGCTCTCTCCAAATTTTTGACTTCATCTTGTGATTCGAAGACATAACGAGTTGCTTGCTCATATTGTAGATTTATGAGTTTTACCTATTTAGGGTTCCCAAAAGGCAATTCATCCTCAAAGTCATTTGGTTCCTCGATCACTCATTCTCCACAAGGATTGAAACTCCTCAGATCTTGTTCTGGCATATGTTCTTGAGCATATAGTGATGATTCCACAGTAATGTGTTCTTCAGCAATTGACCCCCCAATATACTGTGCATTCTTTATGTAATCTTTGAAGGTTTTCATCAAGCACTCAAAAGGATACATACAGTGATACCTAATGGGACCACATAATAAATCATCATCGCATATATGCACAAGCAGGTGGATGTTGATATCGAAGAACGACAGAGGAAAGTATTTCTCTAATATATAAACTGCCTCAGTTAAAGTTGATTTCGCAGCTTTAATGTGCTTTCTATTTACCACTTTTGCACAAAGTAAGGTAAAACACAAACTGATTTGCATAATTGCTTGACGGAGATCTTTGTGTTCATAGAAGCAATGCCTAAATAGCATAGGGATTAATTGGACGATTATGTGCCAGTCGTGAGACTCGCACTATTTTAAGTCATTTGGTTGGTAGCTTACTATCCTGCATAAATTACTGGAATAACCAATTGGAATCTTCAAGCTGAACAACATGTCTAAGAGGATCTTCTTATCACTAGTAGGCAAAGTGAAAGCAGTCGGGGAGATAGAAATTCTTCCTATTGTAGAATCATTTTTTAACCATAATTTTTTCTTAATTTTCATATCTTGTACATCACGGCAGACCCGTTCTCCATCTTTTGAATAAGATCCACCCATACATGTTCATATCATATGTTCCACAACATTCGACTCTGTGTGCATCACATTAATTACATGCATTACGCGATGATCTTTCTAATATAGCAAGTTAAAAAATATTAATCATCTGGACCATGGCTTTACTTTACTAGGGTCGTTCGGATCCCCCTATATTTACGCTTCAGGTTTAAAAATTATGGGTGCTTGCCTACATACCTATTCCCCACAATCGTAATTCTCGCCTTCTCCTCAATTCACTAACCAGAAAGCCAAGCATATTCCATCCTACGCTCATAACCGATAGGTACAAAGTTAGACTTTCCATTCCTGAAAGGGTGACTGGTCAGCAGAAATGTACGATGACCAGTATAACTCATCTTACCACTATGATATATTCAATTGGCTTGAGTTTCCTCCACACATATTGGATATCCATAATAACCATGAACATTACAATCGAAGAAGGTCACATAAGACAAAAGGTTGTGGATCGCCCACGTCACTATTACCCTTATGAGAGTCAAATGTCGTCACGCCTTTATCCCACAGCTCTTTAGGTTCTTTGATTAACGGGGCTAAGAATATATCAATATCATCAACGGGAGCCTTCGACCCGGGTATCAATAAAGATAACAAAGTGAACTCCTTTCTCATGCACAGTGTCAGAGGGAGACTTAAAGGCGCTAAGAGAACTGGACAATAACTCTGATTAGTACTTAAATCACTAAAAGGGTTAAACCCATTGGTTGAGATTGTAATATGGACATTGCGCAGTTTCTTTACAAATTCAAGGTGTCGTGCGTTTGAAATTTTCCAGATGAGTGAATCAATCGGATGACGCATCAGATTCCCACCCACCTCGCATCGAGCATGCCATGTCATGGCCTTTGCTATCTATGGCACAGTAAAAAAAAAAATTAATCATGGCTTGAGTGGAAAATACTTTAAAACCCTTTTATGAGACTTGCGAGCACTTGGGATATTTTGTAGCCTTGTCCTTCCCATTCTCACAAATTGTATATCTAGGATCACTGCATACATGAGACCCATCCTTCTCTTCGTGCTCTTTGCGGTATGATATGCAATAATAATTGCATGGATGAATATATTTGTACTTCAAACCCAAATCCTTCAAGCTCTTCTTCATGCTAGGATAATTGTCTGGTAATGTATTCTCTTTTGGGAGAATTTCTTTAACCCGCTTAAGAATTTCGGATACGCCATTTCCAGACAAATAAAATTGATTCTTTAAATTATATAGATCAGTTATTTCATATAATTCCGAGTGATTTTCATCGCAATCTTTATACATCGGTCTAGTCGCATCGACTTTCAACCGTTTGTATTCTCGATCTCCTAGTAATTCAGTGTCAAATTATTCATTTACTTGGTTATAATACACATTATCTGTATCCATAGGTTGGTGGTTTTGATGGTGGTGGACTCTGTAAGCATCATCAATTAGGTCAGTTAATGGACGATGTGTTGACGAATTATGTACCACTTTCACTTGTTGGGGTTCCGTTACACGATCGGGTACCGGTAATTCTTTCAGAATATATGGTATATTTTTTTCACCATTGTATGTCCGTGTATTATAGTCTTAAAAAATTCCCCATTTTAGTAAAGGCAACTCAATGTCTTCTAAAGACTTATATTTTTCGTTCATACAATGGGTGCACGCATGCGGAATCTTGTCACTTTTAAGATTCTTATAAGCGTATTTAATAAATTCTTGAACCCCCTTTACATGATTATTATTTATTCAGTTAGTCTCCCCCATACACTATTTGTATTGTAGGAAATCCATTTAATAATCTTCAAATTTCAGTCATGTGTTAATAGATTAAAACAAATATCATGTTGCATACCAAAAAATTGAACAAATTACGTTAAACTCAAATTAAACAAATTTGGCATGTTATATTATTACAGTTGAAACAAAAAACATATTATCATAATTTGACCAATAGAAAACTGGACAAGTGATAAAAGAATTTCCATTATACTTTAATTCTTTCCTTTATCTGTTATCAACATGCACAAGTATATCCTCACGACCGGTGTATATTTTAGTAGCCATGACCTGACCCTCACCCTTCTGCAATGGTTAGTTATGTACGTTAGTTCCAACAACTACGAAGATGAGTGTGCACATGCCAATAATTATACTATTGGTTGGGTCCTTGAAATAAAATTGCTCGCCATAGTCACCGTGAGTGGTTGACGATGATCCAATACATGTGACATAAGGAGGCACTGGTAAGGAGAATGTTGAAGGAGGTGGGATTTGTGATAGGAATGTTGAAGGAAACGACATTTGTGAGGGGAACTTGCAGAGGGAAAAAAGGGAAAACCTTGAGAAGGAGGGTAAGGAAAACCTTGAGGAGGCATTGGGTGCTGAAAACCTTGAGTATAGAAGGACACAAGTTTCCCAATTTCACTCTTCAAGTCTCCTAGGTTAATTTTAATCTCTTGGACATCCCCATCGATATTTGACTGATGTTTACCTTGGGTCAAGATACGATTCTTGACCGAAGAAATCTCTTCCACGATAGGTGCAGTGTGTTTTAATTTTATTTTTGATATGTATGATCCAACACATCTTATCCTCCCTCTTTTATCCTTTCCAAAGGTCTGGGTCAGGGCATCATTTTCTTTGTCATCATAAGGGCTCGAACTTGACTGACTTCTAATTGCCTCTATTGATTCCAGAGTCTTAGCAAAGGGTAGTAGGAACTTATTATCTTTGTCTTTTTGTGCATGCATGTACAAGTTGTCCCGATTTGGTTGTTTGATGGCATCAGGATCGTCCTTTGTCCTATTCGGCCATTTATTTTTCAAATCTTTATACAATTTGGATCCCTGTCTGTGGACATCAGTTTTTCCCCTATTTTGTTTATTTTTCTCCCTCTGGATCAACTTCTTTTCCTTCATCTCATTTTCAAAAAAATCATTCCGTTGATCAACCGGTATTTCAACATTCTGAGGCACTCTGTCTCTCAGTGCCAAAATATTGTGGCTCGATAACCCTTTTGGGAAATATCTCTGCTGAAGGTTTCTTCGGTATGTTCTTATCTGTTTAGTAACCCAAGAAAGAACTATTTTCATTAAACGGTCGAGAAATGAAAACCTATTTTAAAGTTGGTCATAAATGTCATCTTTTATGGCTTGATCAACTAGGTTCCAGTTGTCTACTCCCCCAACTGCCACATTCATTTTCCCAAGTGACAAACACTGGAATTTAAATCTCTGGAGGTCATTTTTATCACCAGTGGGGTTATAACCCGATAAGGGAGAACCCAATGGGCTTCTTCTCATTTGATCGGGAGGTGTCAAGAGCGTTAGGTAGGAGCATTGGAGCCACATGGGTTTGTTTCCTACTCGTAATTGGAGTCATACTTGGAGTAGTGGATGAACCGATGGTGGAGTTGAGAATTTCTCAGCAATTGGTGATGAGAATTCTCGTTGGTGTGCACGAGATAAGAATCCTGATTGGGGTGTCACCTCGTCACTAGTAAATTTTGTCTATTGTCGCCCGACATTATGTACACAAATTAAAATTAATAAGTGACTAAATAATTATAATAGTATGAAATTCATCATCATCATCCTTGCCTTAATCCCATCATATGGGGTCGGCAACATAGATTCTCCTTTTCCATTTTAATATATTATATGCAATATTATTAATTATAATAATATGAAATTATATCTAACTAATAAAGTTTATGACTATATATATGTATCTACCTTTTCAGAGTAAGCCTTTAAAATATGTTCAAGATGTCTGATCTCCATCCATTCGGTATTTGTTTTTAAAAACCTATGGATTTTTGCACATGGACAACTAGGAGGAAGCGTATCTATGATTGATGTATAGATGTCCGTGACATGAACTTGGAATCCCATCTTCTTTAACTTATTGGCAAGATTCAATTTAACGTGCATATGTCACGAAACATCACAGTCTAAGTCAATGCTCCTGGTACCTAGTTGTATCCATAACTGGTGAATTTTTTTCTGCCTTCTCTAATAGCGTAAGCAAGGTCAGTGATACATAGGGATTATTACGCGGAATATATACCCTACAACATCATCCCAGCTTTCTGGTAGGAAAACATAATACAATCGAATAGGTACTCTTATTGGAGATCAACTCCACGATTTGCAAGATAGTTAAATTGTTCAATCTTCTTAGTCCCATACCCATAAATAGGAATAGCCTCTAAATGGCACGCACTAATAAAATAAGTATAAGTGCAATTCAATTGCAATTTCTCGTACTCTTATTACCAGTTATTATCACCGTGCCTCATTTTTCCTAAGAAAAATATACGAGGGCGTGAATATGAGTCCTACAAATAATGTCTCTAATTAATCATTAGTTAGTTATTCTTTTTAAATCGGTCCAATTTAAGTTTATCTTATTTTAATGTATAAGGTATAAGGGTATATTAATTAGATTAAGGTTTTGATTCATCACTACCCTTCTCTTAACCCCGTGCATGTTGGATCTCACCGAGGTGAAATCTAAACAAAAAATCATCATAAGTGTTAAGACACTGATCGAGTCAGAAAACCGAGCGTCCGTGTAAATACGCTAATCGTTGTTATCGACTTCCAACCACAATACAAAAACCTAAACTATAACTACACTCTTGCGGAATATAGTGGCTAGTCTGGGTATCAAATCCTCAGGGAACTAGGACGAGTGAACGTGATGACGTTGGATAGACAGAGAAATCCTAACTTTGACTCTAAAGAAAAAGGAAAATTGATTTGGTTTTGGGAATGATTAAACTAGGTGCAATTATGAAATTATGAAAAGATGCAATTATACTAATTTACCTAAAATACTGATGAAAAAATTATTTGAAACTTTTGAACTAAGTGATGCGAAAAACAGGACGGGAATACAATCCCCCAACCCTAGTGTATTGCGGTTATAATACTAATCGTAAATTTAACTGATTGATTTAACCCGGAATTTAGTACTCCCAAGCATTACGTATACGAGGTTCAAGCCCGCTTCATACTTAATCTGAGAATGAGTAAATCGATATCGCGATAGTAACACTCGAATTGCATTCTAAATCATCACGGTTACCCAGAGGCAAACGAGATATAAAGACCTACAATTGTTATGTTGCTACGCAGTACGGTCATAATCAATCACTAAATTCAGAGGATTGATGTTAGACACGTGCAATTAACACATTAGGCTGGGTTCATGTATCCCGGCCTTGGGAAATCTAGCCTAGCATGCTGAAAGTAATGAAAACAGTGTTTGATGTGCAGGAATTCATGATTAATCTATAGAAAACTTGTGAATAGATGTAGAATAGAATTGAGAAGAAGAAATTACTCACTAATTTTCACCAAAGCAGTAATTGCAGCAATGAATAAAACTGATAATCAAATAAAATCTGAACAAAGCTTCAATCTTGGAATTAAATCAGGAATTTGTATCTAAACTAGGGTTTGCTGGAAAAAAAATAAAAACTATCTAAAATCTCCTCTAATCTACGTGCTAAGAATGATAATAAAATGGGTTTATATACCCTACAAGACTCCAAGATTTTTAGCAGCACTAGGACTCTCTATTAGAGGAAAATTAGAAAATTAAAACCGCGACAGTCAGACAGGTCCCCCTCCTCCCCTGAACCGATCCAAGGGCGGACCGGTTCTTTTTATTTTGGGGCGAACCGGTTCTTTTTATTTTTGCCTTCTTCGATTTGCTTGTGATCCGGGGTCTTCTGGAGTTTGGCAAAGCGGACTGGTCCGGGGTATGGGCGGACCGGTCCCAGGGCGAACTGATTCTTTTAATTTCTTGGCGGACCGGTCCCAGGGCGAACCGGTTCTTTTAATTTCTGGGCGGACCGGTCCTCTCTTTATTTGACTTTTTCTTCTATCTTTGACTTCTCATAACTTTCGCACCGGGACTCCGATTGAGGTGTCGTTTTTTCCAGTGTTCTTGTAGTTGAAAGATCTTTAACTTTCAAGTTGGCCCCAACTCTGGAATAAGGCTGAAAAATTACAAAAATGTCCTTTACTCCCCATTTCTTGGTTTTCTTTCACTATTTTGAGTTCTCTTTGGCACTAACTTGCATGAAATACCTGTAGAACACATAAGAGATACACAAAATACGAAATACTTGCCAAAAAGGGTTAGTAGCATAAATATAACCCAAATCCAATCTATTTACACCGCACGAGATCGTACAAATATCGAAATTAAGGGGATAAATGTGAAGAATTTATGCCTAATCAAATCCCCCTAACTTAGAACTTTGCGCGTCCCGAGCAATGTAAAAGAATCCTAGCAAAGCTTAACTCTTGAAAATCACATTTTATTAGGATAGAATACCTTTTTCTCTGGCAAGAGATTGCAGTTAGCATATGCTACAAGCCTTTAAACCCCTAGGTCACCCTAGTAGGACGAGTGGTGTCTCGTGAGGGTTTGCAGAGAATGTACCCACAAAATTCGACTCAAAGAAAATTCAAAATACGCAAAAATTATACAATTCAAACCTTCCTAGAAAATAGTCATCATCAAGTCATATTTACAAGTCTCAAACCGTAGTGCGTGTATGCGAAGCCAAAAATTTAACCGCGAATTTCCACCGATTGACCATTACGTTACTTGTTCGAAAATTCATTTTGATTTCAAATTCTCACGAAATGCTCTCTCAAACGAATCACTCAGAATGTGGCTATTCTCTCGGTATGCGTGATATAAAGAGTAAATATAATGGACGCAAAGTCACGCACACAAGTAGAAAGACAAAAATTTCATTGTGATATGATCTCATCAACGGAATACGGTTTTAAAAACGGTAACATTGCCTCTTATTCACGCATTATCTCTTTCATTATCTTTTGGTGTATTAGCTCTCCACGCGGTAACCAATTTTCGCAATTTGGACTCGATTAGGACTTTTTCGGGTTTTAAGGTATATTGGGTAAAATGAAAGAAGTAGGGAAGGTTGGAATTGGAAAAGTCATTAATGATGTCCATTTGTGCTTTTTTCGGGCTATTGCTAATTTTTTTCTTCTTTTTCAATTTTTCACTTCTTTTCTTTTCTCACTATTTTTGTTGAGCATATTTAATTTTTTTCTCTTGCCCCTTAATATGTACTTTTTGGACTAAATTTTGAATTTTTCCATTTTTTGCAATTCCGGGCTATTTGGGTTTTTCGGGTTATCAAACGAAAGGGACAATTTATTTGGCTCAAATTGGGTTACAAAAGGGGTAATTTTTCGCGACTTTTTATGGCCAATATTTTTGGGTGATAAACGATGGCCTACTTCATTGTCCAAAAATGCCAATTGCGTTACCATATGCGTTTCGAGATGAATATAAGTTTAGAGATCACTTTTGGCACGTTTTTCAAAGCAATATTACACACGTTTTTCATAACCGATAAAAATGAAAGGATTGAGATCTCTAACGAATTTTTATACGCTGAAAAGAACTTTGAGTTAACAATTAACTCGGATTGATTTAAAAACTTGCAAAAAGTGAGAGGTTCGAATCTCACCGGGTTTGTTAATCTCCACACTTATTCGTTAAGTCATCAATTTTCGCTCAATTTCAATCTTTGGTCAATTTCGGCTTTGTGTATGTTGAATTTTACAACTTGAGACTTCAATTCGACTTTCAATGATATTTTTGAAAATTTTGAATTCCAATTTTTATTTATTTTGAACAAAAATATTTTTGGGTTTTTCAAAATTTTATGATTTTTTTGGAAATTTCTGGGCATTTTGGAAAATTTGTGAAGTTTTAGAAATACGTACTTGTGACCCCCCTAACTTAGACTTTTGCATTGTCCTCAAGAAAAAAGAACTAAAATATAACTCAAAGCGAATGAAAAGTGCGAAAAAATAAAACAAACAAATATTAAAATGCAACAAGACACTGTATGACACTCATGGATGACTCAATAATACAATAAAAATCACTCCATATGCATCGGGGGTGCGACGACCTCTCATCTCTCCACAAACTCACCCGACCCCACTTACGGGGTTCGATGCTCTCCTTGTCACTCCCATCCTAGGATTATATTCCAACAATCGAAACAAGTTGGGACCTCGTCCATAGATAAAGGATAGACCGGGAGACTCATCGTGACTAATTGGAAAGGGATCCTCGTGATGCTGACTCAATGCGTGGTCTGCGTGCGCTGACTCGGAGGGAACACCTAGGTTTCTTTCAATTTTTAAGATGCATGGGTCGGGCTCTAAGTCGGATGAACCAAAACTTTTCTCCTCACTCGCCTTCGGGGCCTCTAGTGGTGTGGGTGGATTGTCACAACGAAGGAATTCATCAATTTTTTCTTTCAATTCACTTTCGTCTAAGTGACTACAAGAGTCCAATAGGGATTGGACTTCAACAGTAAGGCTCTCATCCACCAGGCCGAATTATCTTTCAAATTCTTCCATGCTCATGTCCCCTAGATCTCTCTCTCTTATGGTGCCTACGTCCTCTCTTACTTGCTCGATCTCTAACTCCACCATTTTTCTCTCTTCTAACCCCTCTCTCTCTCTCTATTGCGGTCACTACACACCTCTCCCCCACTTTTCTCTCATCGTCACAACTACCACTATTACTTGATAAAATAGGGCACACCCCTAATGTCTCTCTCTTGTGGGACCCTTTATTCTCGTGATTTGACACTAAAGAGGATCCTAAGGTGTCTCCACAATAATTCTCCTCAAAGTATTCCTCTACGATCTCATCTATGAAACTTACCGCGTGAAGATCATATTCTTCCCCTGTCTGTTGGGTGATATGGAAGATGTTGATCTCTAAAGTCATGTTCCCAAAAGTGAGTTGCATTCGCCCATTCCGTGTATTGATGATTGCGTTAGCCGTAGCTAAGAACGGGCGCCCAAGGATGATAGGAACATGGTTGCTTGAGGTAAAGGAGGGCTCCATGTCCCAAATGACAAAATCTACCGGGAAGTAGAAGGTGTCAACTTGGACGATCACGTCCTCAATTATGCCTCATGGAATCTTCACGGTTCAATCCGCTAATCGGATAGTGACCTTTGTGGGCTTGAGGTTGCCGAAGTCAAGTTGCCTATAAATGGAGTAAGGGAGGATATTTACACTTGCTCCCAAATCTAGTAAGGCCTTTTCAATTTTATTTTCTCCAATGATGCAGGAAATGGTGGGTGCACCGGGATCTTTAAATTTAGGCGGGAGATCGTTAAGTAGAATGGAGCTCACGTTCTGTGCTAGAAAGACATTTTTCTTTACCTTCATCTTTCTCTTTACTGTCAACAAGTCTTTGATGACTTTTGCATAAGCTGGAATTTGCTTAATGGCATTGAGGAAAGGTAAGTTCAGCTTTACTTGCTTTAGCACGTCTAGCACTTCATCACGTGGGTTTCCTTTATGTGAAGGAATCAACCTTTGAGGAAATGGTGCCGCGGTGGGTGGTTTCACTACTACCTCGGGCTCACTAGTGTCGTCTTTATCACTCTCATTCAAGGGGATCTTCGGCCTCTTTCGTGTCTGGCAAAATCTCCTTGTCTTTAGGTACGTCTTGTGGAGGAGGTGACAAGTCAAGTACTCTCCCACTACGTAGAGTGGTAATTGCGCTACATTGCTCAGGATGGTCATGGGGTGTCGAGCTAACACTAGTTTGACCTTGGAGAGGTCTTTGGCCTTGGGCAGGAAACTTGCCCTTCTCTTGAACACTCAACGATGATTGCAACTATGAAATGTTCGCATTCATGTCATTCATCATGCACTCATTCCTAGCATTAGTTACAGTCTGGGTATTGATAAACTGGTTGATAGTATCCTCGATACTTCTTCGCAGTGGAGGGATGTATGACCCTTGAGGTGGTGGTGCTTGCACATGCCCTTGCATGTGTGGAGCTTGTTGAAAGTGTTGTGGTGGAGGAGGGGCAACATGGGAAGTAGGGTTCATCGTAGCATGTTGTTGCCCATAGCTAAAACGAGGATGGTTTTTCCATAAAGGGTTGTACGAGTTCCCGTGCGGTGCACCAAAATTACCCTTAAAACCTCCTACACCACTAACTTGTTCCTGAAGCATTACTTTGTAGGCGGGTATAGTCGGTCATTCCTTAGTTGAATGACCCGCCTCACAAATTGCACACACCTTCTCGACGGGGTTTTGTATGGATCCATCTGGTCCTTTTCCATATATCTCGCATAGGTCTCAAAATCCTTTCTCAAGGGTATCCAATCGACTGTCCGTCACAGAATTCTTATCTACGTGAAATAGGCCTGACCGGGCGGAAAAAGTGTGTTCGTGTGAGGACACAATCATTGTGTGTTTCGCCGTCGCGATACAAAATAAAACCTAAGATACTACTACACTTGACAAGCAAGCACAGCGGTAAGTCGGGTATCGTAATAAATCCACAGGGAGTGATTAAATTTTAGACTTTAATTGTTTTAAAACTTCTGAAAATAAAAGGGTGTAAAAGAAATAAGAAAAGGTGATGTGTGGTTATGGTGACAAAAGAAAAGAGAAGTTAATGCTAAAATAAAGGAAAGCGAAGATCGGGATCGCATCGAACCAAACGGATCGAAACAACTAATAATCAAGATTTCGGCTCGAAAGCAATTTAATCGAGCATTTACAATTAAGCATAAACATCACACAAGAAGGAATTTAACCCAAAGTCGCGAGATAAAACATTTAACTGAAAATGGTCACACGCGGATTAAATTCGGATTTTCGCTATAAACTCTAACGTTGCGTGACAAAGAAAGATAAACGCTTATCAATCCAACTTTGATATGCGCGGTTTCAATTAAACGCAATTTTACACAAAACCTAATTTTCGAGGTCCAAACCCGTAAATGGCGGAAACGCAATCCCGACCCTATTTATCAAAGGGCTAAGCATGAATAAACTAATTAAACTATAAAAGCAATAAATAAAGAATGTAAACCTAATTATGAAAGCATGTAAATTATCTAGAAAGCAAGAATTAATGGAAAACAAGCTATATTAATGGTAGAGGAGATGAATAGTCATCATACAATCCACATGTCAAACCAAGAGGAATTTAAGAAGAACCAAGCAAAACCCCAAAACCCTAACTTAAACTAACCTAAAATCGTGCCTCTACTGATATATATTCTTATTACAACAAAATTGGCTTATATAGTAAGTTGGAATAAAAATAAAGAAGAAAGAAAAGAAGGCAAAATATCTGCAGAAAACAGAGCATCGATCGATCGACCCCTTTGGTCGATCGATCGACCTAGGCAAAAATTCTACAAATCAGAATGGTCGATCGATCGACCAGAAGCGTCGATCGATCAATCAACCAGGGCAGAATGCAGCAGCCTACTGCATTCTTCTCTTCCTCTTCTCCTTATCCTCTTTTGCTTTCTTGTATTTCCTCCGCTGAAAATGCCGTAACTTCTTCATTATGAATCGAAATCGCGCACCGTTCACGGCCACGCAAAGTGGGAGAGGAGGGATACAACTTCCGTGAGATGTCGGGCTAGGTACCCAAACTGTGAAAAGACTAAAATGCCCTTGCGCGTGCGATTGTGTACAGAACTTCACCGGAATGCATCTGAACTTCATACTAAGCATCCAAATACCTACAAAAGCTCAATTAACCCCTGAAAAACATGTTAACATAGAAATCCGAGGTTGTCTGGTTAACGAGCATAAATATAGGGATTAAGATACCCGAGGGGGCTAATAACGCGTAGGTTAACGGGTGAAATACGCAATATTTGCGTCGTATCAAGGTCGGACGCCGACGGGGTGGTGGTCATTTGTCGATTTCGATTTTGAGCGTTAGGATCAGAAGTATCCCAGGATTGGGTAGTTTCGGCGATATACCTCAGGTGAAGCTCAGCATCATGGGCATCTAAATCGACAAACGGACCACTTCCCATGGTTTCAACTAGTTGCTTGGCGTTAAGGTTCAACCCATTATGGAGAAAAGAGATGATTTGCGTTGAATCAAATCCATGATGGGGGCATGAAGTAACTAACTCATTGAAATGCTCATAACATCGATGAAATGGCTCATTTTCAGATTGTCTGAATGCTTGAATTTGAGCCTTTATGGATATTGTTCGATGTATTGGGAAGAATTTCTTGAGAAATCTCGATTGAAACTCGTTCCAAAATGGAATCGAGCTTGGAGGTAAAGACCATAGCCAGGTCTTAGCTTTATCTTTGAGCGAGAAAGGGAAGAGTTTAAGGCGGATCACTTCTTGGGTGCAAGTTTGATCATTGAGAGTATCGTACACATCCTCAAATTCCCTAATGTGGAGATATAGATTTTCAGAATCTATGCTATGGTAGTGTGGTAACATCTGGATCATCCTATTTTTAAAATGAAATTGCCCGGAATTATACCGAGTATAATGCATCCTGGAGTGACAGTGCGCTCGGAATATAAGATATCTCTCAGCGGGCGGTATGGGGGCTCTTCCTCACCAGCAGGTGCACTGCCGTGTTGCGACATCTCTTCCTCACTTAACGACTCGGTGCTCTCACTGGGTGTGCTTGGAGTGTGTCCTAAGAAGGACAACGGAGTGCTATTTGAGACTGAGTGTGACGGTGTGGGAGGTGGGATCAAGAACTGTGGGGTGTTTGGAGTGTGAGGGCTATCGGGGTTATACTCAACGATTGGATTTTCGTGAATGCTGGTTGGAGTATTATGGGGTGTAGGAGTGAATTCAAAATTTTGCATTAATGGCTTATGAGAGATGATGGTGAATCATTTTGTGCTTTTTATTTTTTTTATATGTTTTTGGATTTTTTTGAAATTTTTGGTCAAAGCTTTGGATTGACTCGATCTAATCCTAAGTCTACCTAATTCCCCGGCAACGGCGCCATTTTGATCGAGTTGAAAAACCGAGCGTCCGTGTAAATACGCTAGTCGTTGTTATCGGCTTCCAATCACAATACAAAAACCTAAACTGTAACTACACTCTTGCGGAATATAATGGCTAGTCTGGGTATCGAATCCTCAGGGAACTAGGACGAGTGAACGTGATGACGTTGGATAGACAGAGAAATCCTAACTTTGACTCTAAAGAAAAAGGAAAATTGATTTGGTTTTGGGAATGATTAAACTAGGTGAAATTATGAAATTATGAAAAGATGCAATTATACTAATTTACCTAAAATACTGATGAAAAATGATTTGAAACTTTTGAACTAAGTGATGCGAAATACAGGACGGGAATACAATCCCCCAACCCTAGTGTATTGCAGTTATAATACTAATCATAAATTTAACTGATTGATTTAACCCGGAATTTAGTACTCCCAAGCATTACGTACACGAGGTTCAAGCCCGCGTCATACTTAATCTGAGGACGAGTAAATCGGTATCGCGATAGTAACACTCGAATTGCATTCTAAATCATAACGGTTACCCAGAGGCAAACGAGATATAAAGACCTACAATTGTTATGGTGCTACGCAATATAGTCATAATCAATCACTAAATTCAGAGGATTGATGTTAGACATGTGCAATTAACACATCAGGCTGGGTTCATGTATCCCGGCCTTGGGAAAGCTAGCCTAGCATGCTGAAAGTAATGAAAACAGTGTTTGATGTGCAGGAATTCATGATTAATCTAAAGAAAACTTGTGAATAGATGTAGAATAGAATTGAAAAGAAGAAATTACTCACTAATTTTTTACCACAGCAGTAATTGCAGCAATGAATAAAACTAATAATCAAATAAAATCTGAACAAAGCTTCAATCTTGGAATTAAATATGGAATTTGTATCTAAACTAGGGTTTGCTGGAAAAAATTAGAAAACTATCTAAAATCTCCTCTAATCGATGTGCTAAGAATGATAATAAAATGGATTTATATACCCTACAAGACTCCAAGAGTTTTAGCAGCACTAGTACTCTCTATTAGAGGAAAATTAGAAAATTAAAATTGCGACAGCCGGACCGGTCCCCCTCCTCCCCCGGACCAGTCCCAGGGCAAACCGGTTGACCGGTTCTTTTTATTTTTGCCTTATTCGGTTTGCTTGTGATCCGGGGTCTTCTGTAGTTTGGCAAAGCGGACCGGTCCGGGGTATGGGCGGACCGGTCCTCTCTTTATTTGACTTTTTTTCTTCTATCTTTGACTGCTCACAGCTTTCACACCGGGAGTCCGATTGAGGTGCCGTTTTTTCCAGTGTTCTTTTAGTTGAAAGCTCTTCAACTTTCAAGTTGGCCCCACCTCCGGAATAAGGCTGCAAAATTACGAAAATGCCTTTACTCCCCGTTTCTTGGTTTTCTTTCACTGTTTTGATTTCTCTTTGGCACTAACTTGCATGAAATACCTGTAGAACACATAAGAGATACACAAAATATGAAATAATTGCCAAAAAGGGTTAGTAGCATAAATATAATCCAAATCCAATCTATTTACACCGCACGACATCATACAAATACCGAAATTAAGGGGATAAATGTGAAGAATTTATGCCTAATCAGACACATTTTGTTAGGGTTTTTTATGAGAGAGTTTGAAAGTCTATGTGTATTATCAATCCAAGCAATCTAACATCACTATCCAACAACCAAATCAATAATAAATAATTATCCCATACTCCTTCTATCATCTACATGATAAAATACAAACCAATAGTAACAATATCTCACAGTAAATCTCATCAATTTGGTTCATAAGTTAGGGTTTAGTAAATAGGGTTTAGGGTATTTTTTCTCTAAATTAGTGTTTAGTAAATAAGGTTTAGGGTAGTTTCTCACTAAATTAGGGTTTAGAGTAGTTTCTCACTAAATTAGGGTTTAGTAAATAGGGTTTAGGGTATTTTCGTACTAAATTCGAATTTAATAGATAGGGTATTTTTTCACAAATTTAGTTTTTAAAAAAAGGGGCAAATTTTTCACTAATTAGGGTTTAAGAATTGAAAATTTTAAATAAAAAGTTTTGGGCAAAATTTTAAATAGGGTTTAGGGAAAATTTTAATTAGGGTTAAAATACACACACAGTATGTACACACACTGCATATATAGTATATACACATATACACGGTATACAAACACACACTAATACACATATATACACATACACACACAATATATATATATATATATATATATATATATTGTGTGTATATATATATATATATATGTGTGTGTGTGTGTGTGTGTGTGTGTGTGAGGGAGAGAGAGAGGGAAAGAGAATGTTACCTAAGAGAGTGAGAGAGAGGAATCCGGGGAGAGATATAGGTTTGCGATTTGAGAGAGGGATAATGAGTTTGCATGTGAAATGGCTGAAGGGTTTAGGGTTTATAAATAAAGAGGTTGGTCACGGACCATGGCCGTGACCCTTTTTTTTCCACATCATCATCCGTGACCATGTCATCATAATTGGACTAGTTATGACCAATGACCGCGACTCATTGTTGTGACCAATTCAAAATTGTTGTGCCCAAAGTCATGACCACATTGGAGGGAATTTTGGCCATGTTGAAGTGATTTTTGGCGCAATTTTACCGCCATAATGGTCACGCACTAGTCACGGCCATAGTCCGTTACTCAACTTAATCACCGTCTACGGTCGTGACCAGATCCAATTTAGTTCATGGAAGTCTATATTCATGGAACAAGTTACGTGTGTTTCCCTCGGACGAGAAAAACTCGCAACCGAGGAAGGAGTTCGCACCACAATGAGGAGCGCTCCACAAACAAAAGTCCATTAGATTTAATCGATCAGGAGGGAAGTCAATGCAAGAAGGATCTCTGTGACCTCATCCGACAAGAGGTGGACGAGCATCTTACTCATCAAGGATCTAGGTCTCTAAAGAATTGTCAAGGAGGGAACGTACATTCCAGATGAAGTCTCATTTCTCGATATCGATCGAAGAACCAAAAAATCCTAAGAAGATTACCACCCCTGGATTCAAGATCTATGATGGGAAGACCGATCCCATCGACCATGTTCGCCAGTACCGATAAGCAATAACTATTTTGAGAAACACTGAAGCCCTTATATGCCGCATATTCTCTTATAGACTGAGGTATATCCACAAAATTATTCAGGAAGTTACCACACACATGGGTTACCAGCTTCAAGAAGCTCACGTAGGCTTTCACTGTGAGATTTATCACCAACAGTTTCCATCCAAAGTGGATTAACCCTCTCCTTACCATGATAAAGAAGTCCCAAGAAATCTTACAGAAATATGCTCAGTGGTAGTGGGAAACCTATAATGAAGTGGAGGATTTCTCTGAGCAGGTTGATGTGGCCTCATTCAAGATTAGTCCGTTGAGGAAATCTATATTGCACAGTCCCTCATGAATAAGAAGGTCAACACCATCGACGACCATATGTCCAGAATTGAGAAATATGCCAAAAGTGGATGATATGGTAACTAGCACTCAACATGACAATGATCGGTTAAAAATATCCAAGAACAAAGATAAAGAGAACGCTCCCAAGAAGGGGGAAAGAAATAAAACGGCGGAGTAAAAAATAACGACATAGTAGTCCCCACTAAGGCCCATCAGGCTATCAATACTGTTTTCAAAGAGACAATCTACAAAATCTTAAATAAGATTAAAGATCAGCAATATTTCAAGTGGTCGAGGAAGATAATAAGAGATCTGTCTAAGAGAAACACTGCCTTGAGATGCTCCCATCACAAGGAGCATGAGCACAAGATAGAGAACTGCAAAGCACTCAAATCCCACCTATAATAGTTGGACCAGGCAAGCCACCTGGAAAACTATGTGGAAAAGAAGGGTGAAAATGTGGCTGTGGGGCTCGACCATAAAACTTTACAACGTACTTAACGATGACGAGATGCGATACAAGTTTGCAGTCATCCATGCTATATCAAGTTTGAATCATATTCGTCGTTAGATAGAGTTAAATAAGGTTAATGCGGTCATGGAGGCTTTCTAAATTAACCATGCCAAGACCCTAGTGGGTAAACGTGATCGACTATAAGACATTGACTATGACAATAATAAAGTCTTTACCGATCAAGACCTGGTCAGAGTCAGAACTCAACATCATGATGCGCTAGTAATCACTCACAGGATGGCCAACTAGGACGTGGACATGCTATTAGATGACCAAGGAAGCTCTTCAGAGGTCATGCACCTAAAGCTATTCAATAAAGTCAATATCAAGATGGTAGATCTGGAGAAAGTAACCATCCCTTTGGTCGACTTCGTTGAAAAGATGACTATGCCACTGGGAAAGGTAAAACTACCAGTGAGAACTAGGAATATCTCAAAGTTGATCAAGTTTCTAGTGGTGGACATTAAGTCACCCTGCAATTCTATCCTGGTAAGAGAAAGAGAATGGATTCCCTCCATGAAGGTTATCCCCTCCACTTATCACTAAAAGCTTAAATGCATCACCGATCGGAGGATAATGGAGATAAGGGGAAACTAGTTCATTGCACGATAATGCTTTATCATTGCTATATGGCTTGAGCGAAAAAAAGAAGGGAAAAGTGGTCACAGATGATGCGACCAAAGATGAGGCTACTCCTTCCAACTAAAAACTAAATTATGAAAGATTGGAGGTGGAATAAATAAGGGTGGCCCCACAAATAGAGTCATGGAACCATTGCAAGAAGTCATGATCGACGACTCACACCTGAAGAAGAAATTTTTGATTGAAAACTCACTTACCAATCACCAAAAGGAAGAATTGATCTCTCTTCTAAAAGAGAATAAAGATGTATTTACTTGGCAACCTTATGATATTCTTGGAATTGATCCCAAAGTCATGTGTCATCGATTTCACATGGACCCATCATTTTTGCCAATCACACAAAAGGTGGGCCGAACATTAAGTGGAGAAATTTGATAAATTTAACTCTGAAGGAAAGGTCTATTAACGGAATATAATTCCCCAAGTGGCTCTCTAACCCAGTCTTAGTAAGAAAAAAGTAACGATAAGTGGAGAGTTTGCATTGACTTCATTGACCTAAACAAAGCCAGTCACAAGGATAACTTTCCTTTACCAAAAATTGACCAGTTGGTTGATGCTACAACCATCCATGAATGGATGAGATTCATGGATGCGTACTTGGGGTATCATCAGATCCCTTTGTTTTATCCCAACCAAGAAACTTCATTCATTACCACCCTTGGCTTATACATCTACACAATCGTGCCATTTGCCCTAAAAAATGCAGGGGTAGCTTACCAATGGTTAGTCACCAAAATGTTCAAACATCAATTGGGTGACATAATGGAGGTTTATATGGGCAACACAATGCAGGAACTGGCAAAGACATTTGAGATCCTAAAATATTATAGGTGAAGCTCAACGCAACCAAATATTCTTTTGGAGTATAGTTAGGGATGTTCCTGGGAAAACCCCGACCAGATTGAGGCGTTAAAAATGTCCAGTCATAAAAAATAGTCATAGATGTTCAAAAGTTTACCAGAATACTAGCAGCGCTTAACCGCTTCATCATAAATCCTTTGAGAAGTGCTGACCATTATTTCATTTCTTGAAGAAAGACAAGGGTATGGTCAGGAATGAAGAAGGCTTAAAGTCATTTGAATATATTAAGATTTATTTAAGCCAACCACTCCTGCTAGAGGTCTCAAACTCAGCACATCCAGTTTATCTATATCTCACGGTATCTGACCATATAGTTAACTCGACCTTAATATGCAAAAAAGGGCATCAAGCCCGATCTATTACATTAGTAAGAGGCTAATGAATGTCAAGAAATCTTAACTTCCTCTTTAAAATCTAGATTACTCTTTGGTAATCACTATACAAATTAAGTTAAAGCACTATTTCAAACCCCACTCGATCATAGTTATCACCTCATTTCCGCACAAGGTGGTCCTCAAAAGGTTGACCTCTCTGGGTGCATAACCAAAATATCGGTGGGACTAGGGAGGTTTGTTATACATTATCAACCTAGAATTGTGATAAAAGGGAAGGTGTTAGCAGACTTCATTCTCGAGTTGACGAGAGGACAAGAGCACGATAAAGGGGAACACACCAACAAAGTCACTGTTGAAAAGTTTGACCAGCTCAACAAGTGGACGCTCTATATCGACGAGGCCTCTAACTCAAAAGGGTTATGAGTGGGAATTGTCCTTATAACTCTAAAACAAACCATGCTCGATCAATGGATTAAACTTGGATTTGAGGCATTTAAAAATGAAGTCGAATACGAAACCCTCATCATCGGATTGAATAAGGCCCTATTCCTTGACGCAAGTCGCCTTTACTCAAGGCTGATATGCAATTATATATCTGGAGAATAATGTCAGAGATGAACACGTGTTAGAATACTTGTAGGTGGCCCAGGAACTGATTGCCTAGTTCAAGAAAGTTCATATCCAAAAATTTCCTAGAGGAAATAATAGCCATACAGATACTCTGTCTACTTTGGGTTTAGTCATTGACTTCGACCACAAAAGAATAATTAAGGTTGAATACCTCGCCCATCCAAGCATCATGAAGCCAAAGATCGTCGAACAAAGCCTCGCCATCCAAAAAACTCCCAACTAGATGGGCCCAATCATAGCATATCTCCAAGAGGATATTTTGCATACCGACAAAAAGCAAGCCCATCAAACAAAGGTGAAAGTTGCTCGATTTTATCTATCACCTGATGGGAAGATCTATAGGCAATATTTTATAGGTTCATACCTCCAATGTGTGCATCTAACAGACATGGACCAAGTTTTATATGAGCTGCACGATTGAATATATGAAAGTCATGCCAAAAAACGGTATTTGGCATTCAGGGCCATCAAAGAAGGTTATTGGTGACCTTACATGCAAAAAGATGTTGTCTCATATGTTAGGAAGTGCATGAAGTGTCAAGAATTCTCACCCATGCTTCACTATCCAGCCAACGACCTCAAGCCAGTCACCAGTCTATAGCCTTTTGCTCAATAGGGGTTGGACATTATGGGTCCCCTACCCACATCGCCAATAAATCGAAAGTTTCTCCTAGTCGGCATAAATTACTTCATAAAATGGATAGAGGTTGCAATTTTGGCGAACATAAGGGGAAAAAATATGATCAAATTTGTCTAGAGGAATATTGTGACCCATTTTAGTGTGTAGAGAATGTTCATCACTGACAATGGGACACAATTTGAAATTGAACCATTCCAAGACTTATGCAATAACTACGATATCAAGCACTACTATAGCTCGGTGGATTATCCCCAAAGCAATGGACAGGTTGAGGCTTCTAACAAGACAGTGCTCAACATAATGGAAAAAAGGCTAGATAAAGTAAAAGGTGCTTAGGTGGATGATATTCCCTTTGTCCACTGGGCATATCGAATAATTCCTAAGAGGCTGACTGGGGAAACACCCTTTATATTATCTTATGGAATAGAATCAATAATTCCATTGGAAGATGGCTTGTTGACCACGAAGACGGCCGTTGCCAATAAAATACTAAATACAGAAGAAATTGTTAGGATTGAGCTCGACCTATCCGAGGAAATGAGAGACTAAGCCTTAATAAAATTGGCTTCTTACCAATAGTAATTGGCCAAATAATACAACAAAGGCATCAATTCGAGGAACTTACAGGTCGAAGATTATGTACTAAGAAATGTTATCGGTGGTGCGAGAAAGCCATCTAATGGAAAATTGGTTTCCAACTGGGAAGGACCATTCAAAGTCACCAGAGACGACCACCAAGGAGCCTACTATCAGAAATTAATGGGGGACAGGGAGATACCTAGAGCCTGAAATGTATCAAACCTTAAGATTTTATTTTTGAAACTTTTTAATTGTGTTTAAGTTTTAATTTTCTATTATTCCAACTTCTTGGATGATTCAAAGTTAAATTAATGAAACTATCTTTCTTATTAGTTTAAATGGTAACCCAACTTCGTTAATTATAAATTATCATTATAGCAAATCTACTAGCATTGGAAATTTGTTCATATTTTTTCAATCAAGTCCTAATATCCAGTTAAAATACCTTGGTGAGATTATATTTAATCACATCTTAAGGCTACATATTTTCATCATTAATAAATATGAAAGAATTAATACTTGACCAGGTGATAAAAAGACCTACGGAGGATCCCTAGGCACTAAGTGTTTCGGACTTTGGTCGTCCAAAATCCTAAACTGGTGGATTTGCCTACGACCATGTGCATTTTTACCATAGTTGGTCCTATGACTAAGATGGTGTGACTATATTTGTCTTAAAAGGTAAGGAAACTAGTAAAACATAATCGACATAGAAAATGGGAAAAAGCAAGACATGGAATTGACTAGATAATTTAATTCATATTAAGTTAATTAACAGTATCCAGATCGCCAGATTACAAAAATTGGCATATAAAAAAGAAAGAACTAGGTGTTTCATCTTTGACGATTCAGCTTGACAGTCATCCGATCATGGCGACTATCATTTTGATTGGGACATAATTCCTCACGATATTATGATTAGTGAGATAATACCTTATCACTTGAATCGAAATGGTCTCTGTAGGGATTTCCGATTCCTCACTTTTAAGAATGGGGTCGAACAAATGGGCAAGAGGGGGAGTCGAACAAACGGGCAGTCAACCCCATACCAATGTCAGAATTGGCAACCAAGGGGGACTCTCATAACGTCTAAGGTAATCATCCATCCATGATTATATGCAACCTATTTAACTTCATCCAAGTGGGGCAGAATATCCATCTAGCCTTCGGCATAGCCCTCCAACCATACTATGTGAGGCCCATGAAAAAATCAATATCTCAGTCTCATAACATTCTGTTGCAGGATCTACTTGGTCGATTAGTTTTCATTAAAGGCTTTCCCGGTTGTGTCGAGCTTCTCCCTTAAAGAACTACTTTCATCTTGGAGCATACCAGTAATATCTCCGACGTCCTTGATCTCAACACAAAGAGAGGCCACCAAACAAGTCTTCTCGCCATAAGCACTTGTCATTTTTTAAAATACTTGTTGAATAGACAGAAATGCCTCACATGCTCGCCCAGAGGCATCCCAACCAAGGACAAGGTTTAAATCTTCACTCATCTAAGCTATTGGTACCAGTGTTAAGTTACTATTAGACTACAAATATAAAAAAAAATTCAAAAACCAAAGTTAAAGTAAGCATACACCATGTGAGAGAACAATTTATGATTTCCTCATTATGTTTATAGTTTAACATATTTAATTACACCGCTACACTCTCATGTACATTCTTAAAAAGATTTAATCGAAGACAATTTAGTGACTGAACACATTAATCTAAAAATGAAGAGTTGATATCGTCGTTACAATCATTAGAGTACGTATATTTAGTGCTAACTTATTTTCATGGGTATTTTTTAAACATGTTTGATCCAAAAGTTTTTTCCAAGAGTTTTTTAAATAAAAAAATAATTTTTGTGCATCTCATTTAAACGAGACTGAGGGTCGTTCGAACGAGTTAGTACAACTCGTTCGATAGTCGTTCGAACGAGCTTCAAACGTGCATGGTTCCTCGTTGCTCTAAAAAATCATTTGATCTCTCATTCGATAGTCGTTCGAATAAGAATGTGAAGGTTATTCGAATGAGGTCTAGTTGCTTTAATAAACCGTTACGGATTTTGTTGTTTAGTTGGCTTCAAACTCAATTTTTTCAAGCTTATCTTTTTTAGAATTTTCATCATATTTAAGAGGTGCGAACCTGCACATTGTTGTAAGCCTTTTGAACCTATTTTGCGATCACACTCTTTAGTTTTTCAAAATCCAAACCCCTTGGATATTTATGATTACTTTATCAAGAAAAAATCACTTGTTCAAATACTTGTGGGGTTTATTCTTCACTGTTGTTGAGAGGAAATGAGTTTTCTAAGGGTGATCGATGGATATCAAGGTGAGTGGAGCTTACTGTGGGGTACTATTGGGTATGCACCACGTTCTCTTATTAACAAGGAATGAGACCAAACTGCAATACTTAGTGGTGTATAAGTGTGTAAGGATGTATGTGTCATCTGTAATGATTTAGCTTAAGTAGTGTAAGGTTTTTTTCCTCATATCTCATGTGATTGTCTTGTTGTTCGATTTAGATTCATTATCTTGCATGCTTAGTTTTACGTAATTAATCAAGATAAAATTAGATTAAAATTGTACTCGGCTTATTTGTGACCCAATTTACAAATTCTACCATTGACCATATAATCGGACCACTCTGCATGTTTTTCAAATTGGTATTAGAGTGGGAACACAGGGTTATTATATAGATACATGTTTCGTGATGTTTTAGGGTTGTTTAGGTGTTTTTTTTTTCTCTCTCTCTCTCTCTCTCTTGGTTAATTTGATTCTCTCAATGGGTCATCATATTGATAAGTTGTCTGATGTGCTTAGTGATGGCTACAATTTTGATATTCGGGAGGAGTATAATGAACTTCATAATTGTGCAAAAAAATTAAGTCGGTTGAATTTAAAGTTTTCAAAAAGAGTTAAATTTCTTGAACACGAATTTGTGGTTAAAAGTTAAAATTGAATTTTTGTGAACTATCCAAACTCAAATAGATATCTTTCGTGAGAAGCTCATGGAAATGAATAGTGATTTTGAAAATTTATAAGTGTCCAAGAAAGAGGGTGATGATAGAATCCAAGTTTTAGAGAATAAATTAGAGGACTTTAAGATGTTTGAGGCTAGGGTGAAAGAACGTACCATTGAGGATAATGATAAATTGATAAATATTTTGAATGCACGTGAGAAGACTCTTAGGTTTAAGTTCGCTTACATTGAGGGGGAGAGAGATAACCTTCCAGGTATTATTGAAAATTTGAAGAAGGGGTCCCTTATTTTTTAAGAGTATAACTATTTGATTGAGTATAGAGTTTGAAGTTAAGAGATGATTTAAGAGACTCAAGTAGTGATGTTATTGGCTTCGATAATTCAAATTCTTCCAGTGCTAAGGCCAAGACCATTGTTTGTTTTAGAGTATTAACCATTGCTCAGGACATTAGAAAAGCTCAACCCATATGTAACATTTCTCTTGTTTATACATGTTCGCATCGTAGTAGGAAAGGTTACCTTAGCGCGTTTTGTTATGATCATAGAAAAGATCCTAGGAATTCTAGATCTTATGTCACGATGGTCCCCAAAACTAGAGGCGTTAAGTATTCATCTATATGGGTTAGGAAAACGGTTTTAGAGGCATTGAATGTCAGAATAGTTAATTCTCGCATGCTTGCACATGATTCTACTCATGATATGTCTTATGGTTGATTATGTTTGCATGTTTTCATACACTATCTTTTGTACTTCATGTTATATGTGTTTGCTAGTATTATGATGTTTAAGTCTTTTGTATTTTGATTTTCCTTTTTGAGTCTTATTGTGAAAAAATACAAAAATATTTTTGTTTCTCGTTTGAGTTTTGTTTTCATATAGTACGTTTTAAAAATTATTTAAAAACTAAAAAATATTTTTGTAGTTTGTAACTGTATATGGATGAGCATTTAAGATTTTAGAATCATAATTTCATTCCATCCATTCACATGACTTAATCATGGTGTTACTAGACTTGGCTGTGTAAAAAAATTTGTGTTTAATAATGAATGTTTGGCATTGTGTCGTTCATTGTTAATAACTACCTTCATCCTAGACTCATTATATCACCTTGATTGCACACACTTTGCACGAACTTTTGAACATTGCACTTACATGTCATATGTTGAATAAGATGTTCTCATCTCAATTGTGCTTAATAATGAACCAAATGTACTAGTAACTAATTGTGTATGTAAAAATCATTCCCCTAATTTGTTTACTGTAAAAATTGATTGATAAAATTAAAGTAATGGAAAGGGGATACAAAATAAGCAGTATTCTTTATATTAAAAATCACCATTGGCAAGAGCCTAAAAGATGAGTTTGACATATAAAAACATATGTTCTAAGGCCAAATTTGTTTCATTGATGCTTCATTAAAAATGAACAATATGATTCCTTCAAAAAATTGAGAGTTTATGCTTAAAATGTGAGATTTTGAGGGTTATATGTTGAAGATCTGTGGATTTTCATAATAAATTTCCTTGAAAATAATACATAATTTGGAATTATTAATTTGAGAAGCATTGAAATTCGAGGCATTCTGTTTGAATTAGGTCAATTTCACTTTGTTCAATAATTTTTACACTAAAGGTTGAATTGAGTACTTTCTTTAGGAGTGTCTCTTTAACTTCGTCCACCATCGCTACATATGCCTCTATTGACTTTCCCATGAATTAAGTTCATACACCTACATTCCATTTCCATGATTAAGATGCTTTCGTACTAATCTATAGTGTTTTTTTTTATCTGTGTATATTTTTATACTCAAAAATTTCAAAAATAACTTATTGGTTGTTGAAGTTTCATCGCATATGCTTAATTGTCTATACTTTGTGATGATATTTCAAATTTGTATACTTGTGATGCTAACTTTTCAGGTTTATCCTCTAAACCTTTGTTTATTATGGACAAAAAGGGAGAGAACATATTAAGGGGGAGTTTTTTGCTAACAAGTTTTATTTATTTTTCAAACTCCATGCATCATGGTATTTTCTTTGCTTCATGCATGTAGGCCCTTTTCCACACTGATGATATCGTAGACTACATAATGAAGATTTTCAGTAGAGACAAAGTTTCAAGTGTCTTTTCCTTTCCGGGTTTGGTAGGTACATTGGTAGAACTTATCTTAGGGAGTATTTTTTTTAATTTTGTGTTTTGTATCGGAATAGCCAAAGGGGGAGATTTTTAAGAGAACAATTTATGATTTTCTCATTATGTTTATAGTTTGGTATATTTCGTTAACCCGCTAAACTATCATGTACATTCTCAAATTCTTTAACCAAAGACAAGTTAATGACCAAACGCATCAATCGATGAATGAAGAGTTGATATCATCACTACAATCATCGAAGAAGGTATATGAGGTATAACATGTTTGATCCAAAATATTTTTCCAAAACTTTTTAAACCAAAAAATTATTTTTATGCATCTCGTTAGAACTAGATTAAAGGTCATTCTAACGAGTTGGTACAACTCGTTGGATAGTCATTCGAACGAACTTCACACGTGCATTTTTCGTCGTCGCTCTAGAAAGTCGTTCGGTCGCTCTTTCAAAAACTATTCGAATGAGAATGTGAAGATTGTTCGAATGAGGTCTATTTCGTTCAGACGAACTGGGTGGATTTTTTGTTTAGATGGTTTCAAACTCAATCTTTTCAAGCTTATCTCTTTTAGATTTTTCATCCTATTTAAGAAGTGCTCACTTGCACATTGTTGCAAACCTTTTTTATCCTATTTTTGTATCAAACTCTTTATTTTTTCTAAATCCAAACCCCTTGGATATTTT
This sequence comes from Sambucus nigra, assembly GCA_949130495.1. NCBI lineage: Eukaryota > Viridiplantae > Streptophyta > Magnoliopsida > Dipsacales > Adoxaceae > Sambucus > Sambucus nigra. Next base: position 652,371,543 of record OX422210.1, on the reverse strand, counting down.
CGATCACTTTATCAACTCAGAAGAACACATACTTCTGGAGTTCGTTCTTCACCGCTGATAAGAGAAAAAGAGTTTTCTCAGGATAATCGGTGGATAATGAGGCAAGTGGATCTTGTTGGGGGGCATTGCTAGATGTACACCACTTTCTATTATTAACAAGAAAGGAGATCGAACTACGATACTTAGTGGTGTCTAAGTTTGTAAGTCTGTCTGTGTTGCCTGTAATACCCTAGTTAAAACAGTGCTGCCAAGTATTTTTCCTGAAAGGTTTTTTTCCTCATATCTCATGTGATTATTTTGTTTGTTCGATTTATATTTAGTGTATTACATTCTTATCAAGATAAAATTGTATTAAAATTGAACTTAGCTTGTTTGTAACATAATTTATGAATTCTACCATTGACCATATAACCGAACCATTCTGGACGATTTTCACACCGATAATTATATTGCTCAATCGAGATACAATAAGTCCCAAAATAATGAGGTCCATCATTGAAATACAAGGATGGGAAATCCTCTACAACGTAAATAAACAAAAGATAGGAAATACAAAGAATAAGAACTCATGGGCTAATCTAACTAGCTTGGCCTTCTTTTTCTTTCACATGCTATTGATCAGACAGGCCCTTGTTCAGGTATTGGGACTCTTTTTCATTCTTATCCCCATCCTTCTCCTGGATGCTACCTGCATCCTCACCCTCTTTTTTATCCATATTTAGAGGATAACCTGGGTGGTGCTCACTGAAGAGTATTGACTCGGGAGGGGTTGTTGTCATGATTAGGGCCTCGTCCCATCCTTTCTTAAAAGAGGACTTATGAATGTAGTCCAATTATTTCCTGAACTGGACAAAAGCATCTTACCACCCCTGGTCATAAGACTTGTTCTTAGCCTCGAAGGCCTTAAAAAAGGTCTTAGCATAATCCTCAATAGCTTCACCAGTTGCTCATTCGTGGATTTCAGCTGGTCCAGATCCAGGTCTCTGTCCTTCTTTTCAACCTCATAGGCCTTATTGGCAACCTTCAGAGCCTTATTAGACTCAGTCAAGGCTCTGATTAGTTCATTATTTTTTGTGTCCTGGTTAGCCCTTCTATCTAGGATATTGACAAGTCCACCAAGAATTGCAAGACAAATGTCGTTCAAAAAGTTAGTACAACATAAAATTTCTAAGTAAAGGTTTGAGAAAAATATAAAAACTTACCAACGATAATGCGTGGTCGGCATGAGAGAACGGTTAATTGGTCGATAAACTACCAACCTCTTCTTTGTCGGTTGAATAGATGGTACCCTCGGAAGTGCAAGATCCAAATCAGGATTTGGCCACTGATATCATAGCAGGGTACTTCCCCTTACCAGGGGCATCCACCTTCTTGGTGGGCATTGTGGAAACAACAAGATTAGTTTCAGTCTTACTCTTATTCATAATACGGGCTTGCAATTTATCGGGGGAATCCACTAAATTGACGGGGTCAGATGGTCACCCGACCTCCTTTCTCTTGGATGACTGAGCTTTTAGATAAGTGGGGATGTTAGTCTCATACAAAAATCTAGGGATTCTTCCTCTCAGAGGCATTTATTCTTCTAATGTTAAAGGGATCATAGTAGGGATAATGAAAATATAAATTTTGTATTATTATATAAATTGGCTATATTCCCGTGTCAAAACATTGAGTCTATCAAGTCACATAGAATTGACTCTTTATGAGTGGGGCGTGATCTAGATTAGGTTAGATGAACATTGAAGATTGAATACTGAATATTATGCATCACTGTTCATTTGAAGACTTTTATTACTATTCATTCACATTAAAGCGTGAAGATTATATCTTTTTTGTAGATTGTGAATTGATTATGGCTAAACACACACACGTTGACAAAATATTTTTTAAATGTGTGAGGATGTTAAAATTGATGGAACAAGTGTTTATAATGTTTTAAAATGTCTTAGAACTTTTAAGAAAATGATTTTTGGAAATGTATTAGTCTTGAACTTTGTTATGCCTTATTGAAACTGATTTTGAGAAAATGACTTTGGCCTAACCATTCAAACGACCCTGTTTTATTCCCATTTACACGGACAGTTTGAACGGCCTTATTTTATGCCCGTTCGCATGGCTTTTCCATGATGTCCATACTGATAGAATTGTGATCACGGGCAGATCTAATAGTGCACACGCCGACATCAAATTTTGGAAAAATTATAATTAAAGGCCAATTTCCCTTTTATTTCTAAGAACCTAAAAACCTCATAACTAAAACACCTTTCTAAGATTATTTTTGAGGTTGAGAGCATTTTACCTTTACTTCTCTTTACAATTTCACTTGTTCCCTCTTATTTTGATAAAACTTAGATCTATACTTGATATATGTTTTTTAAAAAGAATTGAGAGTGTTTTACTGCAGATCTATACACTAACCATGGTTAACTCAATCTATGTTTGGTGAATTACTATGATATATTACTTCTAGATATAAAAAGGAGGCACTTCAGATTATTGGAGAATTTGGAGTGTGGTGCGACTTTAAGGAAGAGAGTGGAATTTTCCAGTCACAGCGTGGAACTCGTTGTGTATTTTAGTTATCGATGGGGGGGAAGTTGAAAGGTTCATAGGCAATTACACGAGAGTGCTTATGTGAGAGGCATCTTCTTGCCTTGTGTAAAATTTATTTTCAAGTATAAATGAAAATTAGAATGCATCGAGGTTTTTTACCCCTAGGTGGGGAGTTTTCCTCGTAATTATGTCTTGTGTGAGTTAGTGAATGTTTTAAACTCATATGCACATATTTGACCACACACATCACTTAAATCTAATTTGATTATGGGAATTGAACTAAAATTGACCTAGGTGTGTTTGATCTAGTTTTGCTCATCTAGATTTTCCTAATAACTTAGTTTTGTGAGATAATCAAGTCAATTTGTTTATATTTTTTATTAAGTAACTTGATTATGCAAGCAAAATTTTTTGAAATTAAAAAGTGGTCATATGATGTCTTCAAAACTATTTACCCCCTCCCTCTAAGTTTGTTGTTGATGTTTACTTAATGCACATAACACGGTCTTTCAATTGGTATTAGAACCAAGTGATCATTTGAATATCATTAACATGCTTTAGTTGATTCTTGCGCTTTTTGTGTGTTTGTTGTGATTGTTCCTTAGATCTCGTTTGCTTGTGAGTAGATCTAATTTTTGTGAGTATGATGGATTTTACTTGTCCTAATTTGACTAGTATTGATTGTGCTATACCTTTGGATCCTATGCATGTGAATAATAGTGAAAGGATAGAATATGTTATATCCAAAATGTAAAGGAAAAAAAAATCTTCTCATTATATGGAAAAATCGAAATCCATTTATTTTGATGAATGTGATGAAATTGAAAATGGATAATCATTGAGTCAAAATTGTGATGTGTTAAATGCTCAAATTAGAAAAAATGAAAAAGTTGAATGTTAAATTGGCTAATCAAGTTAAACTCCTTAAACAAAAAAAATAAGTTTTTTAAAAGAGTTTGAAATGAGTAGTCAACTTGCCAATCAGAAGTTAAAAATGTTTGAAAAAGAGAAGTGTGATTTATTTGAAGATATTTATGCCTCGAGAGAATAAAAATCAGATTTAAGAAAATTAAATTGTTATTTAAGACTTCGTTTAGAAAAACTTAAGGTAAAGTAAAAAATGATTTGACTCTTGAACTTGAAAATGTGAATGAAAAACTTCTTATTTGTGAAAGTTCTAAAAGTTAACTTGAGAAGATATATGAGTCCTTGAAAAATGAATTTGACTCATTCAAAATTTTGAAAAATAAGTCATATTCTTTTTAAGTTGACTATTTGAGTGAATGTTAATCACATGACTCAAAGGAAATGGATTCCTTTATTTTGAGGGAAAATGGAAGTGGTTTTACTTTCATGGTAAATAAAGATTATATCGAGTCTTTAGAGAGTGTGGTCAAGAAAAAAGGACTAGAGCTTCTAAAAATAGACCGCTTAGTGATTCTTCATCTTCTAGTGGTGATGATAATGAGGAGGTTGATAAGGATGATCTAGATGATAGTGATGATGGTGAGTAGGAATTTTAAAATGCTTTTAATGATCTTTATCATGAATCTCTATAGCTTAAAGAATTAGACATTGCGTTTTTGAACAAAATGAAAGTTTTACAAAATGGACATTTTACAAAATGAACTTGATGAGAAAGAAGAAAAAAATGATAAAGTTAATTCAAAATGTTTTGATCTTGAAAAAGTTATTGAGGTTTTGTCAAAATAATGCAAGTCTTTTAGATCCCAAAATGCAACCATTTTGGAAGAAAAAGAAGAGATTGAACTTTAAAATTCAGTTTTAAAAATTGACTTTGAGAAATTAAAACTTGAGCTTAAAGATGAAAAGGATTTGAAAATATAGGTTTATGATAGAATAAGTAAACTTGATAGTATTTTATTGAGTAATTCTAAACCAAAACCAAACAATCATGGGATAGGTTTCAATGACTCAAAGCTTGAGAAGAAAGTTGGAAAAGAAAATCTGTATTTTAAAAGTTCAAATTCTCAGAGGGGGGATAAAGAACAAACTCATATGCTTTAAAAAAAGAATATTAAACATAATTCCAAGATTGAAAAGAAAAAAATTGGTTGTAATGTTTATGGGAAATCAAACTATGTTGCACATTTTTTCTTTAAAAGTAAAAGTCTTGAAAAAGTTGATTTGAAAGCTCAACACGAGAGAAAAAAAAGGTGAGAATGAATGAAAGATTGTTTTAGAAGGGTGACTTGAGAATTAATGAAAGAATACTTGAAATGAAGAACGTTATGAGAAGAAATTTACCTTAGTTTACTTTTTGCAAGGTACAAGGCTATACAAATCAAGTTTGTAAGTGCTTGACAGTAGGCATGTCAATGGATCGGATTTTATCCGAATCCGAATCTGAATCCGATCCATTTAAGCGGATATGGATCATGCCTAAAATCCGATTATCCGATTATCCGATTACCCGATTACCCGTTTATTAAATGGAGCAGATTTGAATTCATATACTCCGATCCGTTAATAATGTGATCCGATTAATATTTTTAATGTGTATATATATATATTATGTATAAATTATATATAATATATTTTTAATTAATATATATTGTATTTAGTAATATTTGAAATATTTATTATAATAGTTCTTTATTTCATTATTTGTTTTTTTTCGAACATTTGCAAAATAAATTTATGAAATAAGAGTTGAAAATAAAAATGTTACAAATTAAGTTTAACATAAACGGATAATTGGATAATCGAATCCGATCCGAATCCATTTAGCATAAACGGATATGGATTTGGATTTGCCTGATCCGATCCGATTAATAAACGGACCAGATCTGAATCCGTTTAATATAAACGGATATGGATTTGAATATGCCTGATCCGATCCGAATCCAATCCGTTTACAGGCCTACTTGAGAGAAAGAAACAATAGGTTGATGAAAAATAGAAAAAATGTGTGTTGGAAAGATCCTATTGATGAGCTTAGAAGTGGAGTTTGATATTTTATGTTAAAAATGAATTTTCTAGTGCATTATAGAGGTGAGGCTAGATGATTGTTTCCTAGACCTAGACCTAGACTGAGACCTAGACAACAAACTCAAATTCCAAGGATAAGTCATAAGAATTACAGAATGAACATTCCAAAAGTTAGGGAATTTACTAGGAATGCTCATAGAGTCAAGGTTGACCTTATAGGAAATCAAAAGAATGTTGATATGAAAGAAGTTGAGTATGTGTATGTCATTGATCCAGGGGATGAAACACCCCTCGCTACCTAGTTAAGTAGTTTTCTTAGAATGCAACACCTATCTCGTGCGTTTGCTTTCTATGCATTATTTTCTTGTTTAAACATGATTTTGTAAATTCATGCATCATTCTTATTCAAAAACCCAAAAAGATTTTATGTTTATTATTTTTATGATATGTGTGGTTAAGTATTTGATTCATTATGATGTGATTATTGATTTAACTTGAATGATGATTAAAAAGTGAATTCTAAAGCATTCTATGTTAAATACTTGATTGATTCAATTATTGGCTGCAATTCATTTGATAAATTATGATTGCTAAACTTGATATCTATGGTATTTGATTTCACACTACTTGCACATACATATCACTTGTTCCATATGATGTTTATCATGTTGATCTTAATTATAGTACTTAATTTGATCAAATGATCAAATCCTTGAGATCTTGTTGGTATTTAGTTGGTCCATATATGAGATTTTGTGTGTTTCTTATTTTGAAGGAGTTGAAAAATGACCGTTTTCAAAATCGTTGATAAGGGCTACCGCTAGGAGTGATTACGCCTATTTTGAAAATATAAATATTTTTGGGTAGGTGTCATCTAGACATGTGAAAATCCAATCAATGGCAAAAGCCAATATATGTTAAAAAAGAGCCATAATCCAAGCACTTGAACCGACATGAAAAACAAGTATGGGCTAAGAATTTATTAAAAAAAAATCTTTTATATGGCATTTCAAAATAATTTTATCAGCATTTTCTTGAGGGTGCTAGATGGCTTGAAACTATCATTTTGAGTTCAAACGAATATTGATAAAATGATTGTCTTTTAAGCATGTTTTACAATGTTTTCATGATTTGATTATGTACATCCATGTGATTATGTTTTCTTGATTGTCATATGAATCATACATTGATTAACATTACAAAGTTATAAAGTATTGATTTGATAATAATTCTATGCCTTTAATGTTGAATTGATTGTATATGAGTTAGATGTATTTTTATTCCATGTTTAATCAAGATTTAAATAAAATACTAACGTCAAATCATTTAATCATGAGTTGCCTAATCACATTCATACCTTTACATGTTTTTCACTTTTATTTTTATATGTGTGTGTGAGTTATTGACTTTTTCTACTTTTACATTTTTATCACAAAATGGTGCTATTAAAGTAAAATTGATTGATTTTTTATGCATTAACATTCATTCATATCATTGAGATTCAAAGTGTTGGGATTCAGAAGGTTGTGTGGAGATATTTCTAAAGTTTTTGGTATTAATTGGATATATTTTGTGTTTTGCATCTAAACGGATTTAACTAGTGTTCGTTCACACAGATTTGTACGCATGGTGCATATTTGGGGCGTGCGCGGGGTGATCTATTTTAATCCAATCCCTTGATCATTCAAACCTTTATATTAACCTCCAAAATGAGTTATAATTATTACTACATGATATGTCAACATATATGAACGATTTCCAGTACTCTAAACATCTTAGAATCATCAAGGGATTGGATTAAAAATCATGTTTATTTCCTTATTTCCAGAAAATTATCAACATATCATCTTCAAGAACACATCAATGGTTTTCATAATTTCTTCAACAGATTCATGACTATTTCGTGGATTATTATCAACCTAAAACATGAGTTTAATTCCTATATCATTTCAGTTTCCAGAAATCCATTTAATCACTCCATTATTTCTTCCAAACATGAATAATCTTCTCTTTTCATACTATTCTAACATGGACAATATACGAACTTAAATTGCCATTATCAAACACTTGCCTTTACTGAAGGTCTGATCCTTTGGTGTAGTATATCTCAGTTGGTTGTCCCTTCTCCGGTCAAACTCCGATGGTGGTTGGTGGTGGTGAACCTTGGTTCTTGTTCTTCTCCTTCCCAAGCAGGCTTTTCCCTTCCCAAGCACTCTTTCACTCTCTCTAGGAAGATGACTTCTCTATTTTGTGTAGAGGAGATGAATAACCCACATACACTTAATCTACCAATACTTATAATAGGCCAAAATCCGAAATCACTATTCGTCCCCCTAGAAAAATGACCAAAATGCCCTTTCGGGTTGTCTATTCATTTCCAAATGACCCGAGACACAAAATTAACATCCAAATAGACTTTTCTGACTATTTCGAACCTTCCGGATGCAACAACGCAGTCGAAATGACTATAAGGTCGATAGAAAATAAATTTCCTTTTTAATTTAATAAACTAGTCCCGACACGTCCCATACCACGTCTGACTAAAAATATAAATTACCGAATTTATATCATACAGTCATATCAATGACATCACATTCATATATTACCTAAATATCTTTAAGTAATATTCAGAATCATCCATTTTAATATCCACCGTCCGGATAAAACCCGAATGAATTAATTAATAATAAAATCCAATTAATCCATTAATTTAAAATATAACCCATTTTAAAAGTCATTTAAAATTACGGGGTATTACAGCCTTGTCACGGTCATTGACCGTGATAAAAAACACGCATTTTATGTCAATGAATGTGACAATTCTTATAATATTATCACGGTCAAGGACCGTGACACGTCCGTGACAAATTTTCCAGCAATCTTTCCTTTTTTTCCCCCAGTGATTTCTTTCCTTTTTTCCCCCCAGTGATTTCTTCCCTCCTTTTCTCTCCTCTCTCTCTCTCTCATTTCAGGTTAGTTTCTCTCTCTCTCTTTTTTCCATTTATATATATATATATATGTGTGTGTGTGTATATATGTGTGTGTATGTATATATGTGTGCGTGTGTGTGGTGGGGGAAGGGCTTGGGGCATGGTGTGTGTATATGTGTGTGTGGTGGGGGGTGGGGAGGGGGTGGGGCTGTTTGTGTGTGTGTGGTGGGGTAAGGGGGTGGGGGCAGGGAGGGGTGGGTGGGTGGGTGGTGGGGTAAGGGGGTTGCGTGTGTGTGTGTATGTGCGCGTGTGTGTATATGTGTGTGTAGTGTGCGTGTTTGTGCGCAGTGTCCCTTGTAAACGATTTTATTGATTATTAATTTTTTTAGTAAATTAATATATAATTGCCCTTCATTGTAAATTAGTAAATTAATATATGATTAATTATGAAAGTGGGATTGCCCCTCATTGTAAATTAGTAAATTAATAATTGTATACTTTAATTGATGAAAATAATTAATTGAGTAGATGAATTAGAAGGAGTACAGGATACACATTTGTTGTTGACGTTACTGTTGGATTATAGTGGATCGATTTAGGGTTGGTTAATTATAAAAGTGGCATGACCATTGGATTATTGTCCATATGGGGGTGGGATTTTTCAAATTTTTTTGAAAATTACTTTTTATATCGAACAATATATATATAGTATGATAATTAAATGAAAATGCTTGAAATTACATATAGTGCGCATAGATACTAGCCTTCTAGTTCTTATGCGTACACATTCAATAGCCCTTAGACCCGTTCGAGAGTCATTATCCCTGTAATGAGATCTCTAGAATTTTCCCATTTGGACAGTTTGGGACTGCATAATTTCTGTATAATATTCTTAGTGGCTGAAAGTTGTTACTTTTGGAGGAAGTTCTGCAGTCGTATCCTAATGTTCTCTAGGTATGTACTAGATTGACAAGTGCGACTGTTATTTCAATTGAGCAATTGAAATAATACTCACACTTGCCAATCTACGTCGTGCACTTGGAGAACTACCGGAATATGTTGCCAAAATTTTCTCAAATCGTAACAATGTACATGACCTGTTAAGTATATTATAGAAAAAAGCGGTCTTGAATGGGATAGGACCACTCACCCTTTAGAGGAGATGGAGGAAATAGAAATTTCTATTATAAATTAAATTTGAATTTGAAATTTTACAATTGAATATAAATAAGACATAATTGAATGAAACATACTATAAATATAAGTTTTGTTTACCTTTAATAGGTGATTAATTGTGGTAGCTGTGATGGGATATCCGAAATACAAAGAGTGGATGGGTGAGACAAATATAATGGGGGATGTGTTTCGCAGAGGTGCTAACGAATTTATGAAATACGCAAAGAGATGTCATAATGATGAAGAGTTTCCGTGTCCGTGTGCTAGGTGTAAGAATGGTAAGGTGTTTGAGTGGAAAACAGTTGAACTACATTTGTTAAGATTGGGTATGCAAGATAGTTATCGATTTTGGAGTTTTTACGATGAATTGAAAGTTCCTTTTGTCCCCGACCAACCTTCACAACAACCTTCAACAAGTAGGATAGATGTAGAAGGGGACGACGTAGATCATAATATATTAGAGGAATTAGTTGATGATGCATACGGAGTTTATAAAGTAGAGGAGAGTGAGGTTACTGATGATGTAGAAGGTTCAAGTGCTCGTGAAGATATCACGATAAAACTTGACGATGACTACCAAAGTTTAAAATTTAAGGCGACCCAACCATTATACTCTGGCTGTGAGAAAGATCAAACAACTTTACATGCCATGGTTGGTTTGCACAGTTTGAAGACGCAGTACGGTTTGTCTGATAATAGCGTGACAGGAATTCTGAAATGGGTGAAGGGCTTATTAGCCAAGGAGAATACACTTCCAAATAGCTATACTGTTATGAAGAACGGTTTAAAAGGTTTGGGAATGAAGAATAAATCGATTCATGCTTGTGTGTATGACTTCATACTACACCGAAAGTAGTATGAAAATCTCGATCGCTGTCCGATATGCGATGAACCTAGATATGTCCAATCTACTAGTAAGGAAGGCACAAGCTCAAAAGTGTCTCAAAAAGTGTTGAAATATTTTCCCGTTGGGCATAGATTAAATAGATTTTTCACAGTACCATGGATAGCAGAGGTAATGACTTGGCATGCTAGGGCAGAAGTAGGGGGTAATATCATGCGTCATCTTATTAATTCTACAGCCTGGAGGATGATGAATTATGAGTATCCCGATTTTTCTCAAGAACAACGCAACATTCGTTTGGATATATCAACAAGTGGTTTCAATCCATTTGAAAATATAAGCACCAATAAGAGTGTATGGCCAGTGATCCTAGCCCCACTCAACTTCCCTCCTTCATAGTGTATGAGACCTGAATTTTCGATGATGGCTTTGTTGATACCTGGGCTAAAGGCACCAAGTTATGACATTGACGTTTACCTGGATCCTTTGGTAGAAGAATTAAATGAGTTGTGGGAAGAGGGTGTGCAATCATTTGACTCTTTTAGAAAAGAAGAGTTTATGCTGAAAGAAATGTTGATGTGGGCAATTCATGATTTTCCAGCTTATGGGACATTATCCGATTGTGTAGTACATGGTTATTTGGGGTGTCCTATTTGTGGAGAGGAGATTGAATCTCTTCATCTATCCTTTAGCTCAAAAAATTTATACCATTCCCACAGGAGGTTTTTACCCCTGGCCCATAGTTTCAGATTTGAGAAAGGTTCCAATTTTTTATTGGGCGGGATTGAACATAGGCTACCGCCGAGACAACTTCGGGTTCAGAAATTGAAAGTAAATATTTTGAATGTGGCCCTAATATGCCAGGTAAGAATAAAAAATTTAAGAATGTCCTGCATAAGAAGACCCCAACTGGGAATGAAACTGATAGAAGAAAGGCATGGTCTAGGAGGTCAATTTTATTTGACTTGCCTTATTAGAAGAATAACCTGGTGTGCCATGTATTGGATGTGATGCATGAAGAGAATAACTTCGCTGAAAATATTGTGGGCACTTGCCTTGGGGAAAGTCATTCGAAGGATGGAGAAAATGCACGAAAAGACCTTAAATCGTTGAAACTTAAGCCACAACTATGGTTGAAAGAAGATAGTAGGGGAAGGATAATAATTCCCCCTGGTGCGTTTACTTTGACGAGTGGGAAAGGAAGGTGCTTTTAGACACAATATATAATTTGAAGGTCCCATCTAATTTTGCGTCCAACCTGCAAAGGATTGTGAATTATGCTACTCATGATTTACATAAGTGTAAGTTCCACGATTGGCATGTGATCATGCAATTGGTTCCTTTATTGTTTAAGCAATGCTTCTCCAAGCACAAGGATTTACGGGGGGGGGGCTATTATGAAAATTAGTATTACCTTCTCACTCTTGTGTGACTGGGTAAGAGTTGAGGATAAAAATTCATGTAAAGTTGATCCTATCACCAATTTGATTATGGTTGACTTGTCCAAGTTGAAGAGCAATAACCACGTGAGCAATGAGCCATTTGTTTGTGCATTTCAAAAGGTTAACCAAGTGTTTTACTCGGAGTATATCAACAACGAGCCGTGGTCAATGGTCCAACACGCGCCAAAGTATCTAAATAGTAGTGTGGATGACTTGGCTTCTCCTACCGAATATCAATCCATTTTTTATGATAACCCGAATTTTAAACAATTTTTCAATTTGTAATAAATATTCCAATTTGTACCGAAACATCAATTTTTAATGATTTTAATTGATTTGCACTTTATCATTTTCACTTTTGTATAGTGTGCATGTGTGTGGGCAATAGGGGTGGGGGTGCAGATGTGTAGTGTGCGCGTGTGTGTAGTAATTGTACATATTTGTAGTAACAATTCATTTTGATTTGTACATATATGCGCGCGCGCGTGTGTGTGTGTGTATGCGTGTGTGTGTGTGTGTATGTGTGTGTGTGGTGGGGGAAGGGGGTGGGGGTGAGGCTCTGTGTGTGTGTGTGTGGTGGGGGTGGGGCTGTTTGTGTGTATGTGTGGTGGGGGAAGGGAGGGGGGGCAGGGTGGGGGGATGTTAAACAGTAACAATTCATTTTTATTTGTAGTAATTGTACATATTTGCATGTCTTCTTCTAATTCATTTTGATTTGTACTAATAATATTTTGTTACAGAAAATGTCTCCTTCAGGTATTAAGGTGAGGATGATGTTGCTGGTTATGATGATGTCATCTGGGCTCGGTGGTAGCGGAGGCGACGAGGGATCCTCGGCCCCTAGGCTCCCTAAATATGGAAAATTGGGGATGGCCATCGAGAACAAGTCAGAGCTATTAGCGAGATCCCTCGAGCTGGTAAAGACGATCATCGGCCCGGGGTACATTAGATGGAAGGAGGTGTCATATGAACTCAAGTTAGCTGTTTGAGTGGCACTACAGGTAATGTATTTATATTTATATTTATATGAATATTTCAATTTCGATTTCGATTTCGATTTCAATTTCATTTTATATTTATGTTTATATTTATTCGCAACTAACATTGTATTTGTTGGACAGAAACGATTCCGCCTGGATCCAAAGCTACGCAATTCCGTCTTAGAGCAGTTGAGGGAGAAACACAAGACGTGGAAGAAAAATATGCGGACCTGGTACTTTGGGAAGACACGAGAGTCCATTATCCGAATGCGTGAATCCGGCCCGCCGAAGGAGCCGATCTCATTGGCAAAATGGAAATAGTTCGTTGACAATGAGATCGAGGAGCGACAATTGGCATCTCGCCAATCAGGGAGGGAAAATCGGGCAAAAAAGACGGACGTGCACTACTCCTACCGGATTTCTTACGCCGAGATGCATGAGTCGTTTCAGGCAAAGCTTAAGGAAGTGCATGAGTCGCAGTCTGATGCCGACAAGGCATCTTTGTCCACAGACGCACTCAACCAAGTGCTTGTCTCTGATCGCAATGGGAGGACAAGGGGGTGAGCTCGCGGGAGGCCAAATCTAGGATCATCGGATTGGAGACGAGTGACACCGGGTTGGCTCGAACGGTGGACTCGCATGACGCGAATCTGTCCCGTTTGGAGGCGATGATCCAAGATATGTTCTCATTCATGAAGCGTTCATTGTGCGGAAAACTAAAGGGGAAAGGGAAGGAGAAGGTAGTGGAGGAGGAGGTGCGGGAGGACGAGGTGCAGGATGATGAGGATGTGGACCTCGCTGCTTCATCACCGACACATGCGGACTCTGATGATACAATTCCCTATTTGGCTCCATTCGACCGACCGATGTCGACACTTGGTTGGCCGAGCGTGTTTATACTGGACATATTTGATGGCCAACAGATAGGGCGGCGATTGAGGGACTCAAATATCGTCCAGGGTGGACTAGTTCAAGGACGTGAGCTTCAAGACATCGAGTCCAAGGTGCTCGTCACGCATGTGATACCCGGGAGGAGAACTCCCCATTGTGGTTGCATGAATAATGCGGCACAATGTATATCAGTGGGTGAGTTAATTCGTATAATATGTGGCCTACTCACCTCCTCAGATTTAACCTTACCCAAGACATGTAGTGACATTATTTGAATTGAATTATTTTTAAGTTGGTACATTTGAATTATATTTGGTTTATATCGTGATGCATATTGTCTCTATTTTGAATGTATATTTTCATTATCTCTATTTTATTTGGATATATGATGCTTGAACAGGTACAAAGTTGCTATAACAGGTACAAATATACTACTGGACAGTGGTAGTGGCCAAACTGCCCAGCAGATTTTTTTTCAATTCTACCTAGAATTGTCACGATCATTGACCGTGAAAAGTCCGTGACAAAGGATTGCTGTCACGAACTTGTCATGGTCAATGACCGTGACAATTTTTTAAACATTGTCACGGGTTTGTCACGGTCCTTTACCATGACAAAACTTGTTTAGGTCAAGGACCGTGACATGATCGTGACAAGTCTAACGAACTTATCACGGTCAATGATCGTGACAAGTCCATGACAACAAAAGTTGCGACCCTAAGAATTGTCACGGTCATTAACTTTGACAAGTCCAACTTATCAAGGTCAATGACCGTGATATTTGGCAGATTTGATGTAGTGAGCTTTTATGTTGATTGCATAATTATCTCTACTCTTTATCAGCATGTTGTGTAGTAATCCTCAACCTTGGAGCTTATACCTTTTTTTCATTCTCCTCGTAGAGTTTTTGTGATATTATTATTGATAGTTTGATTGGTTTTTAGATCTTTACTAGTTTTGTAGGATCGTTATTGACTAACTTTTTCGATCTTGTTTACCCTAGGTAGTTTGAGTGAGTGATGAGACCGTGAATATTCTTTTAGATTAGATCTTCGAGTGATTCAGTGCGTTGAGTTGATGCTTATCACATTAGTATCTTGCTAGTTTGTCCTTTGATACATCTTGTCCCTTATAGCTTTTTCTTATCTCTAGTGATTTTATGGTGTTTTCCTTGACTAGTGTTCTGTAGTATATCTTGTTGATTATCTATTTTGAGCTTATATGACTTGAGACATCTGTCTTTTATATCAAAGTGTTATGGATTGCTTTGTCATATATGGTTATTGTCATTAGCTCACATGTCACTTCACATGTTCCATGCTCACGTGTATTTATCATATGATTATATATTTATGTTCACATGCTCTCATGTTCTCATTTGATCTATTGATATCTTGTTGTGACACTTACACTCCTATTCCCATCATATTTCACATGCTATATATGTATGTTACGCCATCTACTTTCACATGCTTTATATGACATGCTTTATGATGTTCTTCATGATTTTCTTCTTGAATGCATATCTTTAGGGGGAGTGACGTTTTCTTTAGGGGAGTTTTATTTCTTTGATTAAGAAATCACTTGATTATGGATTTATTTTCTTGTTACCTATTCATTGTTACTAGCATGCTGTCTCTCATAAGAGCTGGTGATATCCCACATGTATTATTCAATTGGTATCATGGTTTTCTTGTTCTTATCATAGATATCTTATGTTTTATTGATATGTTTGCCACACATGTGATTGGCGAGGATTAGATATTTTCTATGTATCTCTATATCCATTGATTATCCTTTTGTTGAGGCCTTATTGTACCTTCTTATTTGGTACTAAAAGGATTGGATATGCGTACCTTATTCTTTGGTACTTGATTCATAGATATGTGGATTATTGTGTGGATGAGTGATGTACCTTTAATCTTTGTATGTCTTTGAGTTAACTTAGTCAGTATGGTAAACCATATTAGCTTTGTGGATTTCCATCCTTATTTGGTTCATTCTTAATTGTAGCTTGATTCTTGTTTGTATCATATTCTTGTGTTTATATTGATATATCCATGCTCTATATCCGTGTGTTGTATATGATCTAATTCTAGTTGGATTGTTTGTATATCTCGTATCATGCTTCTATGCTTCTTGATTGATATCTTTCATCTACTAGTTCCTTCTTTGAGATTCATATGATTATACACTTGTATATGCTCATTGTGTATTCCCTTTACTACATCAAAATGCTCATTTAGTAACACACTATTTTTTGTATTACTAACACTATTACACCATTACTATTTATCACAATATATTAGTGTTACTAATCTTAGCTAAGTGTTAGTGGTATTAGTTCAATATTTTAAAGTAATTTTTTTCTTAAAAAAAGTTAATTTTCCCCCCAACCAAGACATTGTCCCGACTCTCTTATAACCAAAGCGGGAGAATTTGTCGACCTAGGACTGGTTAAAGTGGGAGATTTCGATTTGGGAGAATTCATTGACCAAATTGATTGTTGTTGTTGCTGTTCTTCTCCAAATCGAAAATCGGATCCAGGTAACCCCAATCTCTCTCTTCTGCATCCTACTCTCCTCTGGGGTCCCGTCCTCACCTCAATTGGTTGGATATCGATCTGATCGTTTGACCTATCCATTATTGGTAGAGGTTTACTAGTTGGGTCTTGACTGATTTAAACTAGCAATTATTAGTTTCTTTATTAAAAAATAATATATGAGATTTTGTTAATATGAAATTATGAGTATGATATTAGATAATCATTTTAGATTCTCGTTGGAATTGTTTTCAATATTTATGATAGAACTTTAAGCATATATTAGTTAATAATTTCATACAAATTTAAAGTTCTCATTTATGATGGTTGATAATTTTTAATTAACACACAATCTTGGAAAGAAAATCTATTTGTAAGGCAATCAAATTAGAACTAGTATTATATAGAGAAAATGGGTGATTAATTATTTTTTTACTTTTGGACTAATCAATATTACACACAAACTAAACAAATACACAGTGGAATAAAAATGATAAACTAGACACCACATAGGCTTAGTTTGGTCTTCTAAGAGCATAATATAATAATGCTGACCTTTCACAAAATATGTACTTAAAAATACTTTAACTATAAAAGAGGGCAGGTGATTCACTAGATAAAAAATTGACAATCTTGGGGGAGTCCATGGCCCCTCTCTTCCAGGGCATGGCTTCGCCCCTATATAGCCGGTAAAGGTAAGAAGAAGAACTACCCCCTTTTTTTTTTTTTATAAAAATGATGTTCAATCATATAACTTAAATGTTGTTAGTGCTTAAATGTTGTTTAAAATGATGTTAAATCATTTAACTTAAATGTTAAACTTCATTAGACTTCTTCAATCATTTTTTAATGTTTTTAGTTAGTATAATGCTTTTAGTAGTTAGTTAGTCAAATGTTCATTCATTTAGTTAGATGTAAATGTTGTTCTTTTAAAGTTTGTTTTTAATGTTGTTTTGTTTCACATAAGGTTTTTTCTAATGTGTAATGTTATTAGTTAATATTACTCTTAATAATATTATTTGTTATTAACTTATTCTTATTATTAATATTAAAAATTAACTTATTATTATTAATATTAAAAATTAACATATTGTTAATTTTAATACATATATATTTATTGGGGGTAAAAAATTGTTGATATAATTAGGTATTCAAGTTATGATTATAGCTTATTCACGTTATGATTATAGTTTATAACTTTCTGATGACAGGTATAGATACCTGAGCTTGAATAATGCAAGATCTAAGCGCTATGACTGATGTTGCGGGTAGCCGTCCAATCATTCTTGTCAATCCTAAGCTCAAAGTTTAGCCCTTATATTTGAATTCTATTGTGGATCTCTTCATTATTAGGATTTTCCTGCTTCCAGTGTTATCATGCAAGTAAGTTTCACTAACAATTACTGAAAAGTTTCACTAACAATTACTTAAGCTATGTTTTATTCACCATTAAGGCATATCTGATTACTAAAGACTTCCGTAAGCTCTTTTCATTATATGAAAGTTTGTAAGTTTCTATTTAATGGCTTCAAGGATTTAGGTTCATTAAATTCATTTCATGTTTTGTTCATGTAGTTGGTATTGATATCCACCAAAAAGTTATACTGATGAAGGAGGTTGGCTCAAATGTGATTTATGAACATGGAATTAAGCAGATTTCCTCTTTCTGTCAGCCCAACAATGTGTGTGGTTTTTAGCATGCCAATGATGTATATCACAAGCTTAAACCAAAGAGCCTCACAAGGAAGATAAAACCAAAGGGGAAGAGCATTCCATGTAAGTTCTTATTATGCACTCTTAGGCATCATTTGGTTTGGGGTTAAATATTTTTCACCTAGTTGAAAACTAAAATGGTGAAAAGTATCTTCACCTATTCAGACTTAAAATCTGTTAACACACAGAGCATATGAAAACAAATAATGAATCAGATTAAATGAAAGGCAACAGAGCACGAGGCTAGTGTTGATTTTGAGATTTTTTTGTTATTATGGGATTCAAGATACTGCATCTCCATTTTAATATTTCTTTTGTTTTTTGTTCTGTCTATGGGAATTATTATGTTATACGTGAGGTGGTGTTTGGTCATTGAGTTAATTTTACTTAAAGTGGTTACCAAAGGTTAGGTTGTACATAAGTGAGTATCTGATTTTCAGTGTATGTGCTTATCCATGTAGATATACACACGCGAGCACGTGAAAACACGTGCACACACACACACACACACACACACACATATATATATATATATATATATGTGTGTGTGTGTGTGTGTGTGTGTTTCCTTAATGAAAATGTAGTTAACACATTTATCTGTTGTTTCCTATTTCTTCAGTTTCGCCTATTGTTCTCTTCCTTGGGATGGAAAGATTAGGATCTGAATTCGGATTCTTCGAATCTGGATTGGATTTCGCGCCACCTGTATGTCGAGTTTTTGCTAGCCGATATGCCAAACAATTTTGTGGATGAATTTTCTCTCAAGTTTGGGAGACCGAAGGTGTTTATTTTGCACCCATTTTGCAGCCCTCTCCCGTTCTTATGCTCGAGGTGAGCATCCTCAAGTGGGGAAGAATGATGTGTATGAGGTCCCATATACTTAATTATACTTTATTTATTTTTATTTTAATGTTATAGTGCAGTATGGCATATGGATACTGAATTAATGTTTGTTATACTATGTGTGTCCTTTATGCAAATACTCGTTAACATCAAGGACATAAGATAAGGCTCTAAATAGAAAAAAAATTAAAATATTATTAAAAATAAACAAAATTAAAGTAAAAATTCTACAATATGGCATATGGAGACTAGGTTTGTCGTACTTTATATGTCCTTTAACCAAATCCTCATCGACACCAACTCTCACCTTAATAATAGGACACAAGATAAGGCCCTAAAAAGAATAGTTCCACAAAAGAAACAATTACATCACAGTTAAGACACAATGTCGGCCTTAAGACTTGACAGTCCAGTACTAGTTTCGATTGCGAATAGGGAAAATGATGTTTATTTATAGTTTCAAAGAAAATTCAATAATTAACTCAGGTCGGAAAATCAACAATATTTTTTTCCATTTTGGTCTTAAAATTGGTGAGACAATCCGAATCAAGTTGATTTTGATAATACATCTTCTAGGTAACTGTAACTGTCACTGATGTATAAAAATTAAAGTCTCAACTCTCTCAAACAATATTCAATATCGAATTAAATGTGATTACAATGGGATCAATATCAGATAAATGTATTAACTACATTTATCTGGTCTTAAATCATTGGTCATGGGAATGATAACCTTCTTACATTGTCATTTTTAAGGTCAAACGGACAAGTCTATATTAACTTTTCCCCGTAGTTATTTGTACCGTTATCGCGTACGACTCTGTCTTGCTATTTCAATTAGTATAATTGTTTGGATGAACTAACTCTCATAAGCATGAATGAACTTCTTTTATCTTTTTTGGCAGTGAGAGTAAGTGGGGCAATTACAACAAGCGAAAACAAGAGAGAAAATAAAGTTGAAAATTCTTATAGATTTAGTCTTCATTTTTACCTCTTTTTTAAGTGACAAGGCGAGGCAATATTGTGTTTGAAACTTTAGCAGTGGTGAAATTGTAACCACCCTATTAAAAAACTGAAAATGTTCAAACTCATTTTCTTTTAAATATTTCTATACTCAAAAAAATAGTTCACAAAGAGTTACCCCACAGACATTTATCAGAACTATTTTTGGATGGCTTATACTAGACCTATGTTCTAACCAACCAAATAAGGTGTTCCAAGGAAAATATATGGATTAAGTTTGTGTGTTTCTACTTGTAAAACTATATTATTATGTAAAGTCAATGCAAATGTATAGATTTGTCTAATGTATTATAGGATCTTGTACAACTCTATTTCTCATGGTATATAGTGACATTTCCTTTTACATGACCTAGGTTATTATTTTTCCAAATGAAATGATGATCGTAAAGCATTAGGGAACTGCTCATATCTACAATGTGAGATATGGAAACCCAATATTTACGAATTCATGCTGAAGGAACTGCGAAAGGTTCTGCTTTGAAGTTTCTGTAATAAGGCATTTGATGAGTAGTCAACAGTTGATGGATGGTACTTTGTCTCTAGATGAATTGGAGGCATTATATATGTACGTCCTTGAAAGTAATATGCTGACATTTTTTTTTCTGATGCATCTGCTATAAATCTAAAAGGAAAATGGGCATATGGTGTGATAACAACCATTTGACGCATATACTACAATATCTTGGAATGATAAGTAGTCCAGTTTTCCTTGATAACAACTGGACTTCAGCTCCGTGCCAGCGCTCCTTGTTGTCTTTTTTTTCATGTAAATGAACTCCTTAAATTCTTTACCTTTAATTTTCTTGTTTAACTTAGATGAATCTAAAAAATCAAGCTAAAAAAGCTTCAGGATTTTGGAATGAATAACAGGTCATCACATTAGCTGTACTAAAAAAACTTTTTGAGAGAAATGGGGAACTCATCGGTGACTAAGGATGCTGAAGCACTCATTCACTCTCTCCATTCTGCTTATGTTGCCACTCCCACTAACCTCACGATCATCGATTTCTATGTCATTTTTGCAGTATTCACTACCCTCATCGAGGTAGTTTATGTGGATATTGTTGGATCATTCCCATTCAACTCTTTTCTCTCAGGGGTACTCTCTTGTGTTGGCACAATAGTCCGCGCTGTTTGTCTTCGCATCCAAGTAAATAAGGAAAACACGGCTGGACAATGCATTCAATAACTTATATATGCACAGGATCCAATATATATTATAGGAATACATTCATATCCATCTGCATTGTCTTTAATTCTTTCGGACATTTTGGTTTCATCTGCTGCTTTGAGTGCATGAGACAGGGCTGGACAACCTGGTGCCTTCTAGGTGAATTAGTTTCTTAGCTTGGGGACACTTAGACTGGGATAGGGATGTTGTTTATGCGTAGCATTTTTGGGTAGCAATAGATATTTTTGAGTTACTTATTTGTTTTAAATTTGTAGTTTCATTCTGAATTGGTCATATATAATCACTTTATTTATGCAAATTTGGAATTGTATCGCAGTTCATTGATTCATCAAAATGAAAAGGTTTGTGCCTAATTTCTTTATTTTTAGGGATGACTTAAAAAAAATTAAAAGTAAATGTCAATGAGAGAATAACCACCAGAGTTTCTTGTGTGGGATTCCTTACTTGAATCATGTGTAGAATTACGTAACTTCTATTGATATTATTCGTCATTCTAGCATTTATAAGATTGCGTTAGACTCTTAATGAAATTATTAAGTATTGTTGAGATTCCTGATACTCATTAGTTTTTTCTTCTCTCAGGTTTCTATTTCAAGTCCTAGAATGGGTAGAGAAAAGTTTCACATCAACATCATGGTCATTGGCCATGTCGATTTTGGAAAATCAACCACCACTAGTCACTTGATCTACAATCTTGGAGGTATTGACAAGCGTGTCATTGAGAGGTTCGAGAAGGAGGTATTACCATTGATATTGCATTGTGGAAATTCGAGACCACCAAGTACTGTTGCGCAATTATTGATGCCCCTGGACACCGTGACTTTATCAAGAACAATATTATTGCTACCTCACATGCCGACTGTGCTGTCCTCATTATTGACTCCACTACCGGAGGTTTTGAAGATAATATTTATAAGGATGCTCAAACTCGTGAACACACTCTTCTTACTTTCATCCTTGGTGTCAAGCAAATGATTTGTTGTTGTATCAAAGTTAGTATTATAGTTTCATGTTTTTTAGACACGTATTATTGTAGATCGTGTTATTGGTAAACTCATATTGACATATCCTTGTATATGTTTGTGTAGATGGACGTCACTACCGACATTAATATATGATTTTATTTATGGGAAAAGCTTTTGCCTTACAATTCTAGTGTAAAACTGAAGCATTTGTAGAGGGACTTGCGAGTAATTTAAATAATATCTCACTTAATATATATATATATATATATATATATTAAATTAGTAACAGGCCTAAACTATTACTAAATGTTACTTTTTTTTGTTAGAAATGTGTTATGAATATTGGTAATGGTAAAAGTATGTTAGGATTTGAATAAATTTGTAACACTTTAGTAACAGTAGGGTTGTGTTAGCAGCACATAATTTAGTAACAGTAAACAAGTGTTAGTAATTTGCTTCCCCACACCTTTTTTCTAACACTAAAATAGTGTTACTAATTTTGTTTGTAACACTACAGTAGTGTTACTAATTGACTATTTTGGTGTAGTGCTTGTTGTATTTATTTTAGGGGTAATTTCCTAAAAATTATAATATCCAATTCCCACAAACCAAATAAGAATAAATATCAAAGAGAATAATGGAATCACACACACAACACAAGATATTCGTAGTTCGGCAACGTGCCTACGTCCACGGGGTTTAGGGTTTTCTCTTTATTACTTTATAGGGAACCTTAATTCTTGCTTGGTATCATATTCTTATGTATATTAACATATCCATGTTCTATATCCATGCTTTGTATATGATCTTATTTGAGTTATATTGTTTGTATATCACATATCATTCTTCCATGCTTATTGATTGATATCTTTCATCTACTAGTTCATGTTTTGAGATTCATATGATGATACACTTGTAAATTCGCACTATGTGTTATCTTGTTATAGTTATTGTGGGGGTAATTTCCTATAAATGATAGTATCCAATGCTCATAATCTAAATAATGGAATCACACACGCAATATAAGATGTACATAGTTCGACAACGTCCCTACATCCACGGGGTTTATGGTTTTCTCATTATTACTTTATAGGCGATGATACAATATCACATGAGAGCGGGTTTACATTTATAGACAAGCTTAGGAGAGTCCTAATATATGTCAATAACCATCCCTAAAAGTTCAGACCTATCTTTTATCGACTTTAGCCTTTCCAAATAATGGATAGTGGTAGTCTCATGTGGTTTGGAATCTTCAATAACTTGGAGCACAAGAAGCCTGGACATTCATGTCGATGGGCTTTAGCACATATAAGTCGGCTATTAATCCTGACAAGTCTTCATACTTACGGTAATAGTAGTATTCTTTCCTCGAATGTTGGTTACTATTTGGAATCTTTGCTAGTTGGTCGGAGGGTAAAACAGTAAAATCCCTCAAAACTGGAGAATTATTGTCCGTTATGTGCTCGAGGGGCAAGCTGGGAAATAAAGCCTATTTTTTAAGGTGAACCATCGCATCGACATCCCTCACATGCGCATGTGATCATTACATTTTATGGGGAATTGTGAGGCCATTTATCATCAAAAAATAACGTTTCCCTATCTTTTTGCACTTTTTTATACATTTCAAAAACCCGTGAACTTCAAATAAGGACTCTTCACTATCTTCATGCGTCTGTAAGAACTTTCAAACTCTCTACTTCAATTTAATCTCTTTTCTCCACTTCTTTAATTTCATTTTTTAAGTTGCCATCTTTAACCATGGTGTACATTATTTGTAAAAACACGGTGGAAAAATTCAAAATTGATCATCAAATCCCCCAGTTGCTAATTGTAGGATTAGTTAAAGGTCCGCGTGTCTTTTGTGACCTTTCTGAAGTCCATTGGTTGCCTTTAATATTTATTGTTGAATGTGGGATCACATTTCCCCAAATTTCTTATTTATGAAGTTTTTTCAATATTTTGATGTGGTTCCAGCCTAAGTCACTCTGAATACATGGAGGATCATCAATGTGATTCATCGTATTAACGAGCTATACGGGACCTATTTTAGTATTACTAAAATAATGTATTGTTAAAAATGGACAACAACTAATGAGAATATTAATTACAGGAAGACGAGGGGACATAATTGAGGCCCTTGTTGTGAATCTCCCTGATTCCAATAAAGACGACTAGGATAATGGGTTGATTGTGAAGAATTGACAGCATTCTCTCCTTCATAAGGGTGGGGTATACGAAAGACCAAGATGCCCCTAGGGAGGGTGAGGGATAGGTTAGGAAGTAACTATATTTCTAGCTCTGTCATCGTTTCCTGATTGAGGCTAATGTTATGTGCTTTTCTTTATTCTTTGCAGCAAAAAACATGAAGAAAACTCCTCGAGAAAGTGGCATTTATTCTATTGATCTTCGAATAGCTTGGGCTATCAAACATAGGACTGGAACCGTTGATCATCCCAGGTTAGTAGCATTCCTACTCGGCTATAAGAGTGTGACACCCTGACTAATTAAATACCGGGTAGCTACTCCTTTATTAAATTAATTCAAAATGCCAAGTTGGTTTAGTTAATAGCATCACTGTCGAAAACATTTTAATAATTACTAACCACCTAGTATTTAAAAAAGTAAGTGCCAAATTTTAAGTTAAGTCTGATTAACATGCAATAAAAGAATAATGGAAGAGTCAACATAATCCATTCACCATACGAAGTAATGAAATAACCAACAATAATAATAAGAAATCCGGAGGAAAACTCCTCGCAACAATCCCAACAAAAGGAAATAATACTACAAGTCTGAATCCTGAATAATTACAAGCCAAAAGTCTGAATAACTGAAATAAATGAAATGTCTCTAAAAGAATTGGGCGACATGCCCTACAACTGATAACTGATGAATATCGAGTCAAGATCGATGAAGCGTCTACAAGCAAAGTCCTGTAACTTCCACAAACAGCTACAGCTCGTCACCTGAATGAGAATCCTATGCATGGTGTCCTTGTGGCTGGGCACCTAAAATGGTTTTTACAAAAATAAATTTGAAAGAAAATGGGTCAGAGCCCGAAAGTGGAAAACATTTTGAAAACAGCAAGTGTTTTAATAACATTAAAACATTAAATGCAAAGTACATGTTAGGACGTGCACTCACATGAAATTCTCACCTCTCGACTAGATGTGCACTCCTAACGTACCGTACCCATCTACATGATATACATATCTAACCAAACCGTAATAAGTTCTACCCCTAACTACTCGATCCCCATATTACATTCTAGCGTTATCGAATAAGTAGAGGGCTTCACTTAAACTCAGATTCTCAATTAGTAATATAATTCACTATCAGTTATCCCGTTATGTTCTCTCACTACATTACCATAATTATGTTCACAATAACAACATGAAAGTTCCCATTAATTAAGTGTATATTATTCACGTCATAAATATACAATACAAGCACCCCGAGATTAGCTGCGGTGCACACATACTCTGCTATCCATCCGGGTACATCACGTACATAAGGATCACATATTCCGAATCTCTCAGGAATAGTTCACAGACAACAACATCACAAATAATGGAGGCGAACACAGTCACATCACATGGGTCACGCACATACCTGCGCTCCCACGATCAACAGACTTATTAACATCCCAATAAGTCCTTCTCTGACCTATGTTCATCGAGGTAACCAGTCTAAATCCGGGCAACACAAGGATTAGAAGGCCCTAAGCGAACGCAAACCTCCCGTGATAGCAAGTATGGTAGGTATGTCATACACATAAAATCAATACATATATACTAAGTATGCACACGTCTTAGTAATCACCATAATATATTGGTACATATCTCTTCACGTACTGACATATAATACTACACCATTTATATGTTCCCGGTTAATATAATTAATTAGGCCGTCAATAACTCACATCGTAATAGACACTCACGTCCTACTTCACATTTTCCCTTAGGTTCAAACTACACTTCTAGGTTTGACGCCTCATAATATCCCAAACATCCCAAATATATCAATTACTCATCAAGGAAAGGCTATCTCTACCTATACACAAGGTTACGGGGCACTCGGGATCAAAACAGGCTAAAAAGCCTAAACTGTCAACTCGTTCGAAGTCTCGTTCGAACGAGGCTGTTCGAACGAGACTTCGTTCGAACGAACTGAGTCTTCTAACGAGATCTCGTTCGAACAAAGTGGGCTTTCTAACGAGATCTCGTTCGAACGATCTCATCGAACGAACTTCACCCTCGTTAGAAGTCAATGGTCAACTCGTTAGAAGCTCGTTCGAACGAGGTCGTTCGAACGACCTGGGCAGGTCTTCTAACGAGCAACCAGATTCGAGGTCAGATTTCTGAGTTTCGTTTTTCCAACTTCTCTACTACCCAAATCCCATCCAAACCTCAATCTAACAATTGTTTAAGGTTACTAATCGTCCCTAAACATCCTTAGGTCACATATTAACATGTTTGGTGGTATTAATTCATCCTAACATCATTCAAATATCAAATCTCTACATATTTTCCCCCAATTTCAAACACATGAACCCTAGAATTTATAAATCATCTAGAAGTCTAATAAAATCCGTTTTTGGTTTCACACATATTGTAATATCATTAGAATAATCATCAACTACCAATCTACATGCAATTTCCTCATCAAGAATGTAATTTCTATTTCCAAATTTAATGGGTTTTCATTAACTCCCAAGAACAAATCAGATTTTTATCAATTCCTACACATGGAAGAAACATTCTCTATAAAAAAGAAATTAAATCACTTGCCTTAATGGTAACTCTGGATTTGATGACGAATTTGATGAACGGATCTCTCTCCTCTGCAGATTTCTCCTCTCCTCTCTTTCTACAAGCTTTCTTCTCCAAGTAACAATGGTGGCTAGGGTTTTGTGGTTTAGGAACTCTTTCAATAACCTCCGTAGCCTATTTGGGTATTAGTGGGCTTAGTGGGTTAATGCCTAATCAGATATTAATTCCCAATTTTCGTAGCTTTTAATTCCCCAAAATTCAAAATTACCAAACTACCCTTATACGTTGCCGGTATGGTCTAAAAATGCCCCGGGACCCAAACCAAACCCCCGGCTAGTGTTTTCTGACTATTTCGACCCTTCCAGACGCATTGGCGCACTCAAAACGACCATACGAATAATAGAAATAAAATTCACTTTTTAATTATCATAATCATATACCATGACGCGACTGTCACACGCGTCTCAACAAAATTTTCAAATTGCCGTATTTCAGTCTCACGACAAATTTCATAATTCAATATTCATATATAATCATATATGCACATATAATCAAATACCAACTCGCATCTCGCTAGTATTTTAACCCGGATTAATTTCCAATTAATACGCATTTAATTTAATTAATCCCATAAAATAAATATCACAAAAATACGGGGTATTACAAAGAGTTCAACCTCCTCTTATGTTATGAGGATATTAAAATGAATAGTTATCATTCCCATTTCCTTAAACGACCCAGAAACTTATGCCTCCCAAACTCAAAATGGGAGGGATCAAATGAGGAAGTAACATCATCTTCCTTTAAGTCATTGGATGTTTTGTTGGTTCCTTCTACTATTTCTCCCAGTTCCAGGGAAAATAAAAAAATCTTGTTTAGCCGACGATCAAGAAAAATAAAGTTAGGGGTTCTACAAACCCTATGGACATCGAGGATCAAGGACCATGAGCCCCTTTCAAAAAGTCAAAAGAAAGATAACATCCTCCTCTCCCATTAGACATTGTGAGGAAAAATAATGATGATAAGGGTAAGGGTGTTTCCTAATCCATAGTTGTTCGCCTCGATATGACCTATGTCTTGATTCAGTCGGGAGTATTTCCTGCTGATAGGGCAGTTGCTTCTAACCTACTCCATTCTCTATTGTTGGAACATGCCAACCATAATCTCTCCCATATAATTATATCGTTTATTTCCATTACACTCTTTACTTTTCTTTTACTTACTGCTTGCTTATCTTTGTTTTCCCATTGTGTAGTAGTTTCTGATCGATTACGATCAATTATTAGAGAGGAACGACGTATTGAAGAAATCCTCTGTTGACGTGGAGGTGGCGTTTGAGGAATTGGGCAAGTCTTTAAAGTTCATTAAGAAGCTAGTTGCCCAGGCAACTGAGAAGCTGAATCTGAGTGAAATAGTCAAAGAGCATGGAGCATGAGAAGATCAAGCTTTAGAAGAAGATTTACAATTCTGCGAAGATGGTGGCTGTTGAAGAACATGATGTAATACCCCGTATTTTTTGTGATATTTGTTTTTGGGATTAATTGAATTAAATGTGTATTAATTTGGAAATTAATTCGGATAAAAATATTAATGAGATGTAAGTTAGTATTTGATTATAATGTGTATATATGGCAATATATGAATATTGGAAATATTGAAATTGTCGTGAGATTTAAATACGGCAATTTGGGAATTTTGTTGAGACGCGTGTGACCGCCGCGTCATGGTATAATATTATTATATTTAAAAAGTGAATTTTAGTTCCATTAACCGTATGGTCGTTTTGAGTGCGCCAACGCGTTCGAAAGGGTCGAGATAGTCAGAAAACACTAGCCGGGGGTTTAGGTTGGGTCCCGGGGTATTTTTAGGCCATACCGACAACATAAAGGGTATTTTGGTAATTTTGTCTTTTTGGGAATTTAAAAGTGACGAAAATTAGAAATAGAAATCTGACTTAATCTCCATCCACTAAACCCACTAACTACACTAAGGGACTATATGGGCTACGGGAGAAGTTAAGATATAATCTCAACTTACCAAAAACCACCCACACCTCCATTGTCATCATCATTAGAGAAACTTGTAGAGAGAGAGAGAAGGAAGAGAATTCTGCAGAAAGAGAGAGAAAGGACAGATTCAACCTTCAAATTCAACATCAAATTCAGAGAAAGATTAAGGCAAAAGGTTTAAATTCATTTGATTCAAGCTATGCTTTTCCATGTTTAGGAATTTTCGAAATTGATCTTGGAAGATGATTTAGACCCATAAATTGGAAGTTAAAAGCCATGAATCATGTTAGGAATTGCATGTAGTAATATTCTGGACGAATTATATGTTCTAAACAGAACCATTGATGATCTAAAAATGGAGTTTAGAAGAAGTTTATTGATGTTCTTGAATGAAGAAGAAACCTGGAAATTTTGATGAAATTTTGATCTAAACAAAGCCTTTAAATGATGAATTATGGGATTTAGAATGTTAATACTGTTGTAGGATGATAGTATGATGATACTGTAACCTTGTCTTAGAGTTTCATGCTTGTAAATGGTGTTTTGAGACGAATTGGTAATTGCAAAACGAAGCAGTCCGTAACCATACTTGGTGTGTTCGATCGATCGGTGTTCTTCAGTCGATCGATCGACCATCATCGATCGATCGAAGGTAAAGGTCGATCGATCGACCTTCCCAGAATGAGTAAAGTTTTTCCTTAATTAAATTTTAATGGTGTTAACCCTTGGATGATATTATTAGAGACCTTATGAATACCCTTTACCTTAAGGAAGACCAGTAGGCATGATTATGAGATTGGACCTTAATTGGAATTCAATTTGAGGAATTATTCTAAATTAATGAAATTTGATAAGTGAGATAATATTTGGGTTAATAGTGTAAATTTGAATAATTTGATGAAATAAGGTTTGGGGCAGAAGTAAAGACCTTAGGTGTAAAGATGTTATATGTTGGAATAATAGGAACTTAATAGTCTATTTGAGATAGGTTTTAAGTTTAAGAAACTACGACGTGAGACGTGTCGACAATTTAATTTCTATATTATCGGGATACTTGAAATATATGAATTTGGAATAATGGTATAATGATGTAGAGTATACCTTTATTAATATCGAGATATCTAAGATGTGTGAATGCTTAGTATATAATTTTATGTGTATGACATACCAACCATACTTGCTATCACGGGAGGTTTACGTTCGCTTAGGGACTTCTTATCCTTGTGTTGCCCGGATTTAGATTGGTTACCTCGATGAACATAGGTCATAGAAGGACTTATTGGGATGTTAATAAGTTTGCTGATCATGGGAGCGCATGTATGTGCGTGACCCATGTGATGGTGACTGTGTTCGCCTCCACTATGTGTGATGTTGTTATCTGAACAATTCCTGAGAGATTCGGAATGCGTGATCCTTATGTACGTGATGTACCGGGATGGATAGCAGAGTATGTGTGCACCGCAGCTTAGCCTTTGGGTGCTTGTATTGTATATTTATGATGTGAAAATATACGGTTAAATGAGAAGGAATTTACTATGTTAAATTGTGAGTATAGTTATGGTAATGTTATGAAAAGATAAAAAGGAAAATTTTATCAATAAATGGTTTTGTTAATAATTGGGAATCCGAGAATTAAAGTAGAACTCTCTATTTAATTGTTAAGGTTGGAAATTAAGTGTGAACCGAGTAGAAGTGTTAGAAACTCTTTAGAGTTAGATAGTTATGAGATAACACATGAATGGGTACAGGAACGTTAGGAGTGCACAGTTAGACGAGAGGTGAGTATCTCATGTGAGAGCACGTCCTAACATGTATTTTGCATATATTGTTTTAAATATCTTTAAAGCACTTGCAGTTTTTTTTTTAAAATATCTCCACATTCGGGCTCTGACCCGTTTGCTTTCAAATCTATTTTTGTAAAACCATTTTAGGTGCCCAGCCACAAGGACACCATGCATAGGATTCTCACTCAGATGACGAGCTGTAGCTGCTTGTGGAAGCTACAGGGATTTTCTTTTAGACGCTTACATCATTTGGATTCCATACTCAGTATTCCTCAGTTGTAGGGCATGTTGCCAAAATTCTATTAGAGGCATTTCCATTTCAGTTTTTCAGACTTTGGCATGTAGTGATTCAGTATTCAGTATTTCGTTACTTATTTCAGTTGTGGGATTTGTTGTGAGGAGTTTTTCCTTCAGATTTATTCATATCATGTGTTGGTTATTCTATTATTTCGTTATGGTGAATGGTGATATTATTCTTGCTTTAAATCTTTTACTGCATGTTAATCAGGCTTTAATTAAAATTTGGCAACTTACTTTTTAAATACTAGGTGGTTAGTATTAATAAAATGTTTTCGACAGTGATGCTATTAACTGAGCCAACTTGGCGTTTTGATTTAATTTAATAAAGGAGTAGCTACCCGATATTTAATTAGTCGGGGTATCACAGGTGGTATCAGAGCATCAGGTTCTAGTGTCCTTAGGATCTGTACGGCTTATTATGTTTCCGCTGAGCTTTCTTTGATATAGAGCCCTATGCTTAGGATTGATGATATCTTTGGTGAGATTTCATTCTCCTGCTTTAATACATATGGTAGTGAATCTTATTTGCGATCGGGTGTATTCGAGTACCGAACAATGCAGTACGTCAGGCGAAGACATATGGGTGAACAGCAGGAGGCAAACTTATATTGAGAATAATTGATTTATTTAAAGAAGGATGACCGTAGTTGAAGTCACCGATACTATGGCACTGAAGTCCTGGATGATATAAAAGGCTAAGACGCAACCTGAGACTTCAGGGTAGGGCTATAGTAGGAATGGGATCAAATTAGGCACATCCAACAAGGTTGGAATGGGAGAGTAAGAATTAAATGTAACATTGAAGAGAACCAGCAGTGGCAATACTCGAAAGGAGAAGACGGCATGTGCTAGCCAAACGAATGCAAAGTATCCAAAGGCTTGGACTTGTGTCGGAGTATGGCTAATCGAGAGTGAAAATTTGAGGAAAATCTTCTTATCACGTGAGAGCGGAGTTTCTATGGGGAGAAACAATCACCACACTTATAAGTGGGATGTAACGTCGAGAGAAGGCGTACACGAATGGTTTGACCATAAGTTCCGTGATCAAATGTTTAGGGTGAGAAACGAATGTCGTTCTGAACTCACACGAGAGGTCCGGATAGAAGTCACTTTGTGAGGAGAAATAAAATTATTTAGTGAACCCTACACCGGGTGAAGTAGGTGAAACGGAGAAGGGGATATTAAAGAAAGAATTTACATTGGAGAATTGCTAGTCCTTCTGGCAGAACTCTGCTTGGATGGTTAAAGCAAATGGTATTGGCACATAATGTAATTGGGATGTAAACATCCCCGGGTGGGGGAGACACAAGAATAGAGAACTTTATATAAATTAAAACTGGGGAAAACTGGTGGTGGAGAAGCACCACGATGGGAAGACCCAATGGAAAAACCGTTAAAATAATTCGATAGCGGAATTACTACCGAGCAATGGTAATTTCAGTAAGAATGGTGGAAAAATTAGTAGTGTGATCCTTAGGGCCATCAATACTAAAGGAACAACAGAGATAGTCGTCTGAGTCAAGACTACCAACATCCGAGAGATGGACCACCTTAACATGATTTGTGAGACAAAAGATAAGTGGAGTATGTGTAGAGGTATTTTTGTGGGGAGTGAAACCCGTGCGTTATAATATTTTCCCGATACAAGAGTAGGGATCAAGGTATTGTGTCTGGTGAGGGCAACAGTTATTGAAATATTCGGTTTGGGACAGATTTGTGTGGTATGTCCAGGAACCATTTGAGTAGCCGGGACGATTGATAAAATAGAAGTATTAGTTACATTCTCAGATGATGATGCATGTTATTTGTGGCGTGAAGGAGTTGCTACATTTGTCACTATTGTTATTTTCACTTGAGAGTCGAATTTAGTGAGTATATCAGTAACTTTATTATATATAAGAACATTTTTTCCTGATAGTGTGGGAGATTACTTTTATCGTCATCCGCGGAGGATGAATGGGTATATTAATAGTGATTTTGCTTTATTGATATTGCTCGTTTTAGTGCTGTATTATACGGGTATGAGATGATATTAATTATGGTTTTATTTATATAATTATACCGATAGTGTGCTGGTATTGCAAGTTTATTGGGATTGCCACCTTGGGGTAGCATGTTTTGTTCTGGCGAGGCCCCATCTGTGAGAGGGTCGGACTCGCAATTGTACATTTGTATATAGGTATATATACATATATTTGAATATGTTGTGATTTCAAAGTGGTATAATGGTCTTGGATATTTAATCCCATTATGCGTAGGGATTTCATTATTATGAGTCGTATGTAATTGATTTTCTAGTCAACAAAGAGTTAGTTGGTTTTTTTTATAATTAACGATAGAGAGGTAGTAACAAAAAGAGTGCATTGTTTTATTCCCCGTTAGAGATTTAGGAGTTTATACTCATAGTTGTATGTCTGGGGACGGGATTTTAAGAACCCCGATCTTAGTTACGTGGTGTATATGGAATGTGATTACCATCAGTGTCAAGAGAAAGTGTCATTCGAAGGGAGATCCTTGTTTAAGTGTCATTGCGGCAAAATGTAACTTTGTTGTGAAACGAGAGTGTAGGGGTACATACTATGGACAGGGCTTAACGGATTCTGATGACCAATAATGTTAGGTAGTAGTGTATCGGGGGGGTTCCTTGTTTGGATTTCGCTTTGCGAGACACTCCACGCATGAAACTTAGCGTAAGATTGGTAGTAAGGAGAAGTGTGGCCCTTCATTCATGAATTGGATACCTCTATCGATACGGGAGTATGTAGTTATAACGGGAAGTTACAAGGAGTAAATTATGTTGTAAGGCCATTAGAGCCAGTTGTTAGTAAATTACGATGTAAGTACTAATAATATTAGTTTTGGCACGGCATGTTGAGGGACGCATTGAGGATAAGGAGGATTTAGGATTTGTAATTCAGAAGCGATTGAGAACGCCCTAGTGGTATAGCACCGTTGTATTTACAGTGACGATAAAGAGTTTGGGATTTGTATGAATCGTATATAATGTTTAAAAACAGTATGGATGGGTTATAAGGGGCAAATACATCTTGATTTATGAAAGCGTAAATCAAAGGAAGAGGGAACATGGACGAATGAGATTTTTACTTATGAGATTAAACGTCATAAGATAAGGTGTAAGTGGATATCATATGTCAGTGTAGCAAATTCAAACTTGGAGAAAAGGCAGTAGAAAGCCATTTAATAAAGGGATATCTCTTGAGAAGATGAATAAATTATTATGAGAAATTTGGAGTAGAGTTCCGACCAATATAATGTTGAGGGTGACTCAAGAGTAAATAAAATGAGGATGTCAATCAGTTATGAAGTCTAGTTATGTACAAAGTAGTGAAAAGGGTAAAGGTCCAAACTTTTGGTATTCGTCGGGAGGATAAGATCATTAAGTATCATTTAACGGGGAAAATTTTATGTGAATATCGGCATTGAAGGAGGTATTATAAGTAGTACAACAGTCGAGGTTAGATGACCAACCAGATAATTTCGTATCAAGACGACGATTCCAAAAAGGGAGGGTCAAGTTGGAGAATTTTCGGGAGAGATAACCAACTTATTGATAAGTAATGAGTTCTTTCGATTAATGTGGGACATGTTGTCCAGAAGGAGAGAAATTGTTATATACTTAGGATGATTTACACTATTAAATAGTGAACACGCCGGTATGTGGTTCGACGTAATACTATTTAGAACTGGGATGAAATCCCGATATCCACATTCAAGTGGGGTAACAATAAGTAGTGAGAAATAACGATTCAACCTAAGGGTTGTATCACCTAAAACCCGGTGTGCAGGCGCAAGGTGACTAACGATTGATGGATTGTATGAAAGAAATTTTGGATTCATTACGATATTTTCAATTCCAAATCGGGTATAACTAGTGAAGTAAATTGTAGACATGAGGAGCAGATATTACCAAATGGTAGCGTTGGGGGGGAAAAGGCACCCGTATATATTTATGGTGGATAAGGTACTTATAAAGGTTGGTGTAACACCAACAGGCTGAAGTGGTTTTCCCTTGTGTAAAGGTCACAATGTCGGGAATAGAGATTCTAAGAGTGGGCAAGAGTAGTCAGATATGTTATTGATTCCTTCCAGAATGGGTGTCTCATGTTTTGATAAAAGCGGGAGTTAATACGTGAGGTACAGACTCATAAGGATATTGAGACAATATGGCCAATGATGTATAAGGTATTTTTACTAGAATGTTGTTTAATAAGAGCACAACGCGAAGTGCATTTATCGAGATTATTCTGATAAGGTATCAAGTATGCTAAACAAACTCATTGTGAAGCAAGGGTTTTAGTAATTTGGACTTCTCTTTATAATTGTTTTGAACACTGGAGGATACCTATTTTTCCAGACGTACCTTACTTTTCCGAATTTCGAGACAAAATTCAGTTATTAGGGGGGAAGTATGTAATACCCCGTATTTTTTGTGATCTTTATTTTTGGGATTAATTGAATTAAATGTGTATTAATTTGGAAATTAATCCGGATAAAAATATTAATGAGATGTGAGTTAGTATTTGATTATAATGTGTATATATGGCAATATATGAATATTGGAAATATTGAAATTGTCGTGAGATTTAAATACGGCAATTTGGGAATTTTGTTGAGACGCGTGTGACCGCCGCGTCATGGTATAATATTATTATATTTAAAAAGTGAATTTTAGTTCCATTAACCGTATGGTCGTTTTGAGTGCGCCAACGCGTCCGGAAGGGTCGAGATAGTCAGAAAACACTAGTCGGGGGTTTAGGTTGGGTCCCGGGGTATTTTTAGGCCATACCGGCAACATAAAGGGTATTTTGGTAATTTTGTATTTTTGAGAATTTAAAAGTGACGAAAATTAGAAATAGAAATCTGACTTAATATCCATCCACTAAACCCACTAACTACACTAAGGGACTATATGGGCTACGGGAGAAGTTAAGATATAATCTCAACTTACCAAAAACCACCCACACCTCCATTGTCATCATCCTTAGAGAAACTTGTAGAGAGAGAGAGAAGGAAGAGAATTCTGCAGAAAGAGAGAGAAAGGACAAATTCAACCTTCAAATTCAACATCAAATTCAGAGAAAGATTAAGGCAAGTGGTTTAAATTCATTTGATTCAAGCTATGCTTTTCCATGTTTAGGAATTTTCTAAATTGATCTTGGAAGATGATTTAGATCCATAAATTGGAAGTTAAAAGCCATGAATCATGTTAGGAATTGCATGTAGTAATATTCTGGATGAATTATATGTTCTAAACAGAACCATTGATGATCTAAAAATGGAGTTTAGAAGAAGTTTATTGATGTTCTTGAATGAAGAAGAAACCTGGAAATTTTGATGAAATTTTGATCTAAACAAAGCCTTTAAATGATGAATTATGGGATTTAAAATGTTAATACTGTTGTAGGAAGATAGTATGATGATATTGTAACCTTGTCTTAGAGTTTCATGCTTGTAAATGGTGTTTTGAGATGAATTGGTAACTGCAAAACGAAGCAGTCCGTAACCATACCTGGTGCGTTCGATCGATCGATGTTCTTCAGTCGATCGATCGACCATCATCGATCGATCGAAGGTAAAGGTCGATCGATCGACCTTCCCAGAATAAGTAAAGTTTTTCCTTAATTAAATTTTAATGGTGTTAACCCTTGGATGATATTATTGGAGACCTTATGAATACCCTTAACCTTAGGGAAGACCAGTAGGCATGATTATGAGATTGGACCTTAATTGGAATTCAATTTGAGGAATTATTCTAAATTAATGAAATTCGCTAAGTGAGATAATATTTGGGTTAATAGTGTAAATTTGAATAATTTGATGAAATAAGGTTTGGGGCAGAAGTAAAGACCTTAGGTGTAAAGATGTTATATGAGGGAATAATAGGAACTTAATAGTCTATTTGAGATAGGTTTTAAGTTTAAGAAACTACGACGTGAGACGTGTCGACAATTTAATTTCTATATTATCGGGATACTTGAAATATATGAATTTGGAATAATGGTATAATGATGTAGAGTATACCTTTATTAATATCGAGATATCTAAGATGTGTGAATGCTTAGTATATAATTTTATGTGTATGACATACCAACCATACTTGCTATCACGGGAGGTTTACGTTCGCTTAGGGCCTTCTTATCCTTGTGTTGCCCGGATTTAGATTGGTTACCTCGATGAACATAGGTCATAGAAGGACTTATTGGGATGTTAATAAGTTTGCTGATCATGGGAGCGCAGGTATGTGCGTGACCCATGTGATGGTGACTGTGTTCGCCTCCACTATGTGTGATGTTGTTATCTGAACGATTCCTGAGAGATTCGGAATGCGTGATCCTTATATACGTGATGTACCGGGATGGATAGCAGAGTATGTGTGCACCGCAGCTTAGCCTTTGGGTGCTTTTATTGTATATTTATGATGTGAAAATATACGGTTAAATGAGAAGGAATTTACTATGTTAAATTGTGAGTATAGTTATGGTAATGTTATGAAAAGATAAAAAGGGAACTTTTATCAATAAATGGTTTTGTTAATAATTGGGAATCCGAGAATTAAAGTAGAACTCTCTATTTAATTGTTAAGGTTGGAAATTAAGCGTGAACCGAGTAGAAGTGTTAGAAACTCTTTAGAGTTAGATAGTTATGAGATAACACATGAATGGGTACAGGAACGTTAGGAGTGCACAGTTAGACGAGAGGTGAGTATCTCATGTGAGAGCACGTCCTAACATGTATTTTGCATATACTGTTTTAAATGTCTTTAAAGCACTTGCATGTTTTTTTAAAATATCTCCACATTCGGGCTCTGACCCGTTGGCTTTCAAATTTATTTTTGTAAAACCATTTTAGGTGCCCAGGCACAAGGACACCATGCATAGGATTCTCACTCAGATGACGAGCTGTAGCTTCTTGTGGAAGCTACAGGGATTTGCTTTTAGACGCTTACATCATTTGGATTCCATACTCAGTATTCCTCAGTTGTAGGGCATGTTGCCCAAATTCTATTAGAGGCATTTCCATTTCAGTTTTTCAGACTTTGGCATGTAGTGATTCAGTATTCAGTATTTCGTTACTTATTTCAGTTGTGGGATTTGTTGTGAGGAGTTTTTCCTCCAAATTTATTCATATCATGTGTTGGTTATTCTATTATTTCGTTATGGTGAATGGTGATATTATTGTTGCTTTAAATCTTTTACTGCATGTTAATCAGGCTTTAATTAAAATTTGGCAACTTACTTTTTAAATACTAGGAGGTTAGTAATAATAAAATGTTTTCGACAGTGATGCTATTAACTGAGCCAACTTGGCGTTTTGATTTAATTTAATAAAGGAGTAGCTACCCGGTATTTAATTAGTCGGGGTGTCACACATGACAAGAAGGATGCTGATGATTCTAAGGCTGAGGCTGATTTCACCAAGACACATGTCTCACAAGCCAAGGCCAAAGTCGAGGAAGCCCTATTCGGAGTATCAAAGGCTAAGGATAAGTCCTTCAATCGTGGATGGGATCAGGCCTTCACTAATCCCCAAATCTAGATTGCTTACCTTAGAAAGGTGTTTATAAAAATGGCTGGGATGAAGCTCTTACCAAGGTCGAATTACTTAAGATTCTGTCCTTTTCCAAGAGCACCACAAAGGTTCCCCTCCTTAATTTGAGGAAAAAGTCGAGGATGATGATGAGGTGATGGTCGGGCAAACAACTACGATTGAGGGTACTACGATTGAGGGTGATCATCGAGAAGCCATAGCTGCTCAGAAGACTATCGATAAGGAGAAGGTCGATGATATTGATTCTTAGGAAACATTATATTTATTTCCTTTCAACGAATGATATATGAGGTTTCCCTACTTGTAATCTGTTTAATGAAATGTATAGTTTGATCCAACTTCCCCCATTTTCATGCTTTCTTATTCTTAGTGTTTTTTCTTTTATTCTGCCAAGATTATATGTTTAGCTACTCATTCGCGTAATTTAACGTAAGACTTGTAATGACGGTCAGTGCCCAGCATGACTTTCAGGAAAGACGTAGAAGACTGTTTGCAATCAGTCTCGATGAAAATTATGACCTCGACTAACACTTAGGTCTTAAGGTGTCTGTCCAAGTAAACAAGGATTAGTTGGATCTTCGTCGCCTTTTCTATCGGGCTTTGGAAGATAATGCTGCCCTTTATTACATGATTTTCAATGCCCAAAGTATTCATAAGGGGTCGTTGGCCAATTTGAAGACCGACTTTGAGTATAGGCTTGTCGAGCTAAAGAAGAAGAAGGGGATTGATATAAAAACTAGTCGAAATTGAGTCTCCTCATGTGAGGAGAAGTTTTATTCTTCATGGCGACCTTATGGGTGCCAGAGTGTCTCCAATATCCTTAAGAAAGAGAACACTGATCTAACGGCTGAGCTTGGAATACATAATAAATCAAATCTGAGTGAGTATATTGGAGAAGGAGTTTCCTTTTTAGAAAAAGAGAACGCCCAATTGAAATAGGAACTAGAAAAGACTCAAACGTCTTTGAATAATAAAGTTACAGTTTTTAAGGGTCTATGTTCCTCCCAAAGGTAGAAGGATGGATGTCTAGTAGAAGAGTTGGAGAAGACCAATAATTCTTTGTTCAATAAAGTGATAACCATTAAGAGTCAGACCGAGAATCTTGACTGTCTCACATTCCAATTCCATAAACAACCTAGCCAAGTACATATAAATGGCTACGATGAGGCCCTCCTTACTATGGACATTGATTTGAATGATGCTTAGAATGTTGTCTATAAAAATGGCTAACTCAATGACCTTATGGTGGAAAAGGTGCCACGAGATTCGGAATTATGGTTTTAATACATCCTAGGTTGCCTTGATTAGCAAAAATTCTCCTTATAAGCTTGATGTTTCGTGGATCCCAGTGGATACCATTCGAGTTAGCTTGATAAGGAAGGACCTCGGTGACTACGGACTTAATGGAGGTGAATCACTTTAGCTACCTCAACACTTGGTTGACAGGTTGAGTCTTGTGGACCGTCAAGGATCATGGATATGTCTGCGACCATTACTCCTTATGTGTTGGATGTTTCGCCTACTAGAGTTGGGACATCGAAAAATGAGTTATCTCGATAGCATAATTTATCCAATTGTATTTATCATTTTATTGCAAATTATTTTCTTTTCAATCTCCTTGTAATAACTCAAAAGAATTAATAAATGTTTTTGCATTTTTCTTCCCTTTATGGTGTGTGGTCTTTTGGTCTTACCTTTTAGGTGATGCCATCACATCAAGCCTTAGGCCTAGAGCCGAAAAAGCAAAAAATGCACCTATTTGTGGAGTTGTTCCCCAGGGAGGATTTTTGCAACCTAGTTGGCCATGAGTGCCTAAGGATTTCCTTCTGGGACTTTCATCGGTTGTGATCCATTATGTACATTTTGTTGATCGTCTAAATATTTTTGGTTTATTTGACCACTGGTCGACAACCAGTTAGTCTTGTATGGTAATATTTAAAGTTAAAGTTGGTTTATGGTCATCCCATTAATTAGTTTAAGAGAAGACTTTTGAAAGAATATAATCATCACATAGATAAGTAACATGTTAAAAAGAAAGATATTCGACTAATTTATCTTCTTCATAAAACACTCATATGCCTGCCACTTGGAAAAATGCATAGAGATAAATGCGAGAAGTAAAAAAGAACTTCTAAAAATAATTTAAAATTAAAATAAACTAAATAAACTGAGACTTTAAAAGTAAAACTTCTTTAAATTGGTTGCATTCCATGCTCGAAGAACCCCTATGCCTTCCATTGATACTAATTGGTAGGCTCTCATCAAGTTGTCTCGAATTACTTTGAATGGGCCTTACTAGTTGGGCTCAAGTTACCCGTTTGAGGATTTTTATCATTGCCCATAATCTTTTTGAGAAATTAGTCCCCGACCTTAAACCTTATCATTTTTACCCATGTTATATAACTTAGCCAAACTGTTGATGGTTGGAGGCAAGATTTATAAGATCCAATTACCAACTTTCATCAACTAAGTCAACCTCTACTTTGATAGTTTTGCTGTTGAGGTCTTAGTTGACTAAGATAGGCTTTATAGTGGGAAGATTTTCTTTAAGTGGGATGACTGCCTCCATTTCATAGGCCAAGTCAAAGGGTGTTTCCCCCATTGATTTTTTAAGCATTGGTTGAAATTCCCAGAGAAAGTGGGGGAGATGGTCTACCCGTGCGCCCTTTGCCTTCTCAAATATCTTTCTTTTCTTGTTGAGGATTGTCTTATTGGAGGCTTCTGCTTTCCCATTGCTTTTGAGGGTAGGCCACTGAACTGTAGTAGTGCCTAATATTGTGCTCATCACAAAAGTTTTTGGTAGAAACTACTTTAAATTGAGTTTCGTTATTCGTGATGATGATCTGAGGGATGCTAAACCGCATTATGATGTTCTTCCATATAAACTTGAGATGTTATCATCTCGGATGTTCACCAAGGGTTCTCCTTCAATCTATTTAGATAAGTAATATGTACCAACCAACATATATTTCCTACCACCAGAGCAAGAGGCAATGAGCCGATGATATCAAGCCACTGCTGGGCAAAAGGCCAAGGACTTGTGAGGGACTTGAGCTTTCTCGCTAGCTGATGCACTAATAGTGAGAAGAGTTGACAGTTCTTACATTTTCAGATGTAGACAACTATATCCTTTTACATGTATGACCACCCATATCCTTCTTTCATTGCCCTAAATTCTATTGACTTGCCCTTACGTGGCTCATATATATCCCCCCATGAAGCTCGTAGATGGTTTATTCGACGCGTATGGGTTCACGCATTGGAGGTAAGGTCCCAAAAAATAACGTCATTACAGTTCTAATTTGTCATTAAATGGAAGTGAGAAGCTTTAACATGTATATTATATGTTTCCTTCTTATCAACTGAGAGAGCATCTTCCATTAGGTAACGCATCATCGGATCCATCCATCTCGGGGTCCTATGGATGACCATAACTTTATCGACATATTTCCCTTTATTGATACTGTGATGGTAAGGTATTCAACTTCAATTATTCATTTCATATCCCCATTAACAGCTGAAGCGTGTGTGGTCAGTGCATCTGCATGACTGTTATTCCCCCTAAGGAATTATTGCACTTTACCCGCTTGAACTGGGTGACCAGGAGTTAGAATTATTCAAGGTATGAGTCCATGCAATCATCCCTAGAATTTTTATCTCCTGATATCTGATTTTATACCATCCTTGAGTTACAGAAGATGTCAAGGTGATGGGCACCTAGGTAAAGTGTTTTTAATAATCTTCCAAGCAAGGCTTCGTATCAGCTTCGTTCTTAGAGGCTTCAAATCCTAAGTGAGTTTTTTACTCGAGAATAACTTTCTTCGGGGATAACAGTACTATCCCAACTCCCATACCCTTGGAGTTTAATAATCTATCAATATATAATACCTAGTTCTCACCTTCTTCAATAAATTAGCAGACAGTCTCCTCTCTTTCGGTGCTAGTCTCTACTGGTTCTTGGTTACTGGAAAATTTGGCAATGAAGTCTTCTAGGACTTTCCCCTTGACTGAGGTTCTAGGCTAAAATTGGATATCAAACCTTTTGACTTCTACCGACCACTTGGATATCCATCCATACAGGTCAGCCTTCCTGAGAATTACTTTTAGATGGAAGGTAGTTAGAACAATAATATGTGTACTTCGACATAGTGTTTCAACTTTCTAGAGGCTATTACCAATACGTATAAAAGTTTTTCGAGCGGGAGGTATTCTTGCATAGTACATGTGAGCCTGACTCTCTTTCTTTACCCAAACTAGAGTCGATATAACTGCATTGCTGGACACTGCCAAATACAGGTGCAAAGGTCCTTGATCGTCTGGAATGGTCAATAATGGTTGTTGGCTTAAATAGTTTTTCATTTCTTTAAGTTCCTTGGTGCATTCATCATTCCACATTTCCTTCCTTTATTTCCTAAGTTCTTGAAAGAAAGGTCGACACTTCTACAAGAATCTTGATATGAAGCGATCGAGTGCGGCGAGCATGCCT
This sequence comes from Sambucus nigra, assembly GCA_949130495.1. NCBI lineage: Eukaryota > Viridiplantae > Streptophyta > Magnoliopsida > Dipsacales > Adoxaceae > Sambucus > Sambucus nigra. The sequence goes on along the minus strand of OX422210.1, from coordinate 652,328,574 downwards.
GTCATTTTTCGCACCTCGCGCACAGTTTTGGGGGGTTGTACATTTTTTGTGGATTCAATCTAGTCGGGTTTTAGCTCGATACCTATTTAATTGACTAGGTATCTGAGAAACGTTTCTAATTGTACCCTAAACGAGAACTTGGTTGCCTTTTGTTTCATTCTATAATAGCGAAGAACTTCAAAAGTTTTCGCTAAGTCAAAGAGGTGGTTCTCTTTCTTCCTGCTTTTCAAAAGCATGTCATTTATATACATCTTCATTATATCTCTCAGTTGTTGGTAGAACATCTTTATTACTAACATCTTTATCAATAATCTCTGATAAGTTATATTGACGTTCTTCAAGCTAAAAGACATAATTTTATAGAAGTATAGCCCCAATATGATGATGAAGGAAGTTGTTTCCTTATCGAGGGAGAATAATGGGATTTGGTGGTAGACTGAGTAAGCATCTAAGAAGCTTATTTGCTCATAGTTAGCGGTGGTGTTGACCAAACTGATATATATTAGGTAAAGGAAAGATATTATTTGGACATGATCAGTTCATATCGGTGAAGTTTATATAGATTCTCCATTTCCCGTTGCTTTTCTTCATGACCACTAGATTTAACAACAACTTGGGGAATTAAACTTCCTTGATGGACTGTGCCTCAAGAATTTTTCCCACTTTTTCTTTTACTGCCCTGAATTTCTCGAGCACCATTCGTTATGCTTTTGTGTAGTTGGTGTATGTGATGGATCCACGTGGAGCTTATGGCACATACTTCTAAATCTATTCCTGACATATCATATAGTTGTTAAGAAAAAGTAACGAGTTCTTATCTCTCTTTAATGGGGAGTGAGCTGCCGATTAAAAACTTTTTCTCAGTCTAGTTATCATCAAAGGCTATCTCATGAAGGGTATGTGCCCCGATAAGTAGGTACCACCTTGGATTCTTTAAGACCAGATCACCCATACTTTATCTGTTACTTGGAGGGTATGGGGCCCTCTGCTGGGTCCTCAACTTTCTCTTTTTTCTTTCATGTTTTGGTCGGATGGCAGCTACGAAGCACTTTCGGAACAAGGTTGGGTTCCTATGGATTCTATAACCCTCTGTTAGTGATGCACTTTATCATCTAGTGGTAGGTGGATAATATTGCCCTCATACCATGCAAACATACTCTACTAAGTATGGCATTGTATGGTGAATATATATCTACCACAAGGAACTAAATAATCTTAAAGATTCCTACTGCTCGAATGGGGAGAAAAACTTTTCCCAAGGGAAGGGTCATCCTTTCTGTAAAGCCGATCAGAGGTCACTACAGCAAATCTGCCGAATTGTCACGGTCATTGACCTTGACAATTCTTGGGGTGACAACTTTTGTTGTCACAGACTTATCACGGTCATTGACCGTGACAAGTTCGTGAGACTTGTCACGGTAATGTCATGGTACTTAACCTTGACAAGTTTTGTCATGGTTAAGGACCGTGACAAACTCGTGACAATGTTTAAAAAATTGTCACGATCATTGATCGTGACAATTCTGGGCAGAATTAAAAAAAATCGTTTAGGCAGTATGGCCACTGCCACTGTCTAGCAGTATATTTGTACCTGTTATAGCAACATTGTACCTGTTCAAACATTATATATCCAAATAAAATAGAGATAATGCAAATATACATTCAAAACAATATGCATCACGATATAATCTGAATAGAATTCAAATATAACAACTTAAAACAACAATTCAATTCAAATAATATCACTAAATGTCTGGGGTAAGGTTAGCTCTGGGGAGGTGAGTAGGCTACAGATATACGAATTGACACACCCAGTAATATACATCTTGACGCATTGTTTGCGCAACCACAAGGAGGAGTTCTCCTTCTCGAGTATCACATGCGTGACGAGCACCTTGGACTCGATGTCTTGAAAAAAACTTCCATGAACTGGCATACCCTGGATGGTATTCGGGCCCCTCAACCCTTGCCCTATCTGCTGGCCATCAAATATGTCCAGTATAAACACGCTCGACCAACCAAGTGTCGACATCGGTCAGTTGAAGGGATCTAAATAGGGGAGTGGATCATCAAAGTCTGCACATGTCGGCGATGAAGCAGCGAGGTACACATCCTCGTCATCTTGTACCTCCTCCTCCACCACCTTCTCCTTCCCTTTCCCCTTACGGTTTTTTCCCAACGAACACTTTATGAATGAGAACATATCTTGGACCGTCGCCTCCAAACGGGACAGCTTTGCGTTATGCGAATCCACCGTTCGAGCCAACTCGGTGTCGCTCAACTCCAATTCGATGATCCTAGATTTGGCCACCCGCGAGCTCACCCCCTTGTCCTCCCCTTGCGATCAGTGCTAAGCACTTGGCTGAGTGCGTTTGTGGACAAAGATGCCTTGTCGGCATCAGACTACGACTCATGCACTTCCTTAAGCTTTGCCTAAAATGATAAAAAATACATGATTAGTATAATAAGTAAATAAAAAAATTATAACGTTATTAACAAAAGTAAACTATCGGATTATTTACAATCGTGGCCACGATGCTCGGGACCACCTCCTTATCCTTCCCCTTCTTCGTCCAAATAGCCACATAAGTATCGAGCCTATGTGGACTACCCCCTTGGCCACTCCATGTCCCCTGAAATAAAATAAAGTAAAATTAGTATCGGCCCCGGAAAGTAAAATAATGCTGAATAATATATTTCCATAATTATAGAAAAATTAAATCTTACCATTATCCTATGATCCACCTCAGCGTAAGACGTCCGGCCGGAGTAGAGCACATCCGTCTTTTTTGCCCGATTTTCCCTCCCCGATTGACGAGATGCTAATTGTCTCTCCCCGATTTCATTGTCAATGAACTTATTACAAGACCTTGTCACGAAATTATCACGGTCAATCACCGTGACAAAAAACATGTGTTTTTTTGTCACGGTTAATGATCGTGACAAGTCTGGCCAGCTAAAGGGTGCCAATTTTGCCTTTTTGGTGTAGTGGGTACAGTGTCCTCTTGTAGGTCTTCTATACACAAGTTCAACTCGTTGAACATTTTTGGATACATCACTTCGAGGAACTCCTCTGATCCACCAATAGCTTTTTCATATCCCAATTAGTAACCTTAAGAGTGATTATGAGAGCGTTATAGTGGGGACTCCTTACTCTGACCAGATCATCATTAATGAAAACGATGTTCTTCGAATTGTAAATATCTTTAAGTCACTGGTGCTTTCTTGTGATGGGCGTGGTTGGGTCGATCTTACAGTCTTCAATAACTGTTGTGAGTTTCTCGACTTCCATTCTGAAGGCATTCCCCTTAATCTGGTTTAGGTTTAAGGCCCCATGAATCACTCTGAATTCATTACCCAAACATTCATCAAGGACATTATCTTATCTTGGCCCCCCATGGATTACCATGAACTCGTGTTTTATGTGATCGTCCAAGACATTATTTGGTCTCTAATTATGCACAAATGGTGTTTCACCTTCCTTCTTATCTATAAAATCATTTAGGTGTCCAACCTGAACCAGTTACTCAAGATGGGACTTAAGTAGGGGTGTTCACGGTCCGGTCCGGTTCAGTTTTGAGGTTTTTTTTGGACCGGACCGATTTAGTCGGTCCTCTAAAAAATGGACCGAGACCGGACCGATAATGTCGGTTAACCGACCCTAGTCGGTTCGGTTTTTTATAGGGTCGGTCCGGTCTAACCCGTCGGTCCTCACATGAATGATTTACATAATTTATAATAATAAAAGTATACCCGACTCTATTTTTTTTCCAAACATTAAGACCTAAAAAATACCAAAATTTGCAATTAAAACAAACCTAGTATTGGATTAAACTATAATTTAAACTCATAAACTATTAAAATATATATTTTCACTATTTATTTATCTTATATATATACATATAAATGTAAAAAATATTATTTTATATAAAGTCGGTCCGGGTCGGTCCTAACAGGGTTTTTAAAACTGTAAATCGTGGACCGAACCGACTAGGTCGGTCCGTCAAAAAAATAAACCGAGGCTGGACCGATTAAGAAAAAAGACCGAAAAAAAAGAGTCGGTTCGGCTTGGTTCGGTTCGGTCCTTCGGTCCAGTCGGTTTTTTGAACACCCCTAGACTTAACTGCCTCATAATTTTCGGTCTTGTGATCGTAATCTTTATGATATGCACACTTCAGTGCTGGGGCCTCTTTTTTTGGCCGCAAAACAAATTCTCGAACATTTAAAGTATTTTCAACCCCTGATGTTGTTAAAAGATCTTGCAGATTAGTTCAGAAAGAACCATTTTAATGGCTTTAAAAAAAAAATCGGGATCCTTCTTTTCGATTCCCTTCTTCTTTCCATTTAGCTCTTTCCCTCATTTCTTATTTGTCTCCTCCTTATCTTCGTTCGTTGTTTGTTTCTGTTAATCTCCACTTTGACCAACTTCGGTCATTGTATCTTCAACATTAACATACTTATCAATTCTCTCCAGAAGGTCATCGATGGTAATGGCTTCCCTCTTGATGAGGGGCTGGTAAAGCATGGAGTTTCTCGGCAGTCCAATATTGAAGGATGCTATCAAAAATTACTTGGTACAATCCTCCACCTTATTATACACCTCACAGTACCTTTTATCATACTCGCAGAGTGTTTCCCGAGACCTCATTTTCATCATCAAAAGTGAGTCTATCCATTTAGGATCAGTGTTACTAGTAATGAATCTGGTTATAAAGGTCTCATCGAGCTGCATGAAGGAAGCAATCGATCTATGTGGAAACTTCTCAAAACACTAATGGGCAGTGTCTCCAACACTAGAGGGGTATATTCGGCACATCAATCCTCCATTGGTGTTCCACAGTATCATTGCCTGATGATATTACCAGATGTGATCAGTAGGGTCAGTTTTACCATCATAGATTTTAAATAGCTTGGGAGTAAACTTCTTAAGAGGCTTAAACTCTTGAGTAGCCCAATTGTAGGGTGACTTCATCTGTCAGACAAGGGCTCTCCTCATGAGTTCCTTAGTCATGCAAGCTCCTCGATGGGTTGGGTGCCTATCCACTTCTCCTTTTATAAAATTGCAGAGATCTTTATCTCTCTGTTGCTCGTAAAAGTGTGGTTTCCTCTCATGAGGAGGTGATTCCTTTTATCACATTGTGATATTTCATCGATTGCGATCTCTGCTTTCCCGAAGGCTAGGAGTTTATAATTCGTGCCCATGATTGTGCTTCTCCTTATGGGGTTACCTTCCTAACTTTTCTATACGACGTTGGAGCGTAACATTCTGCTTTTGTTGGTTCCTATTAGTAGCCTTTTCATCTCAGAGGCGCTTCTCACAAATGTCAATGAGCCTTGAGATATGGTTAGATCATTCAAGGTCATCGTTGTTCGTTGTTTTCTTCGTTGTTCGTTGTTTTCTTCTCATGAAGATGGTAGCATGCATAAATGGATTAGTAATAATTACAAATCTGGGATCTAACCCTCTGAGAGGGAGGAGATGATTGATGAACCTCGTGGTTGTCGTGAGCTCCATGGTCAAGGTAGTTTCTCTCTGGGTCCCCATAACCGAGTTGCTGATTACCCTCCTAGTCATTGATATTTTGATAATCTTGGTTGGGTGAGTGAGACATCTCTGGAAATTGGCTAATGGCAAAGAACTCAGATCGTTCCCACAGACGACACCAATTTTAGGGGTAATTTCCCACAGATGATAGTATCCATTGCTCACAAACCAAATAATAATAAATATAAAAGAAAATAATAGAATCACACACATAACACAAGATGTACGTGGTTCAATAACGTGACTACATCCACAGGGTTCTGACACTACACTAACTTTGTCATTTAGTAACTAATTAAAAAAATGATTTGTAAGTGTTTGACAGGCTTATAAATTTTATAATGGTCTTAGTAACTTATATAATTTGTAAGTATTCATAACCGATACAAAATTATTAATATAACACTACAGAAGGCATGACTATCACGTATATACTCTTCTCCATCCCCAAAGTGTTAAAAAAATTTCACCTGCCGCTCCTTATTTCTTTTTGGTGGTGCCCTTTAAACCCTTCATCTCCCACTTTGTCTCGTGTATATAATACACATTGAAGACTGCTATCTTTCTCTTTTTTATCACGGTCGTCGTCGTCTCTCATCTTCACTATCGCCCATCTCTCTCTCTTTTCTCATGAAATCAGTAAGTTCCTTTCTTATCTTTAATTGTTTTAAATCAGTTATTTTGAATCCGTGTTTTGGAATAATTTATTTTGAATTTGTGTTTTTCAATTTATAAAAGTTTTGAATACATTTGAATGAGTATTGTAGAGGAGACTACATAGTGTGATTTTAGTAAGAACTTACAAGTGGGCGTAACTGAAAAAGGTTAGTGGGCCTTAAATTTTATTCAGCAGTCGGCTAAAGAAAACCATATCCAGGAGCCATGAAAATTTAGTATATTATATTTTCAATATAATTCACTTCATGGCCTAATAATTAAGATACTAATAGTGGGATGGTTGAGAAGTAAAAGAACAAAGTATCACTGCCATAACCATGGAAACTAGGAAGATATCGAGAAAAATGTTGAATGATGTTAAGGGCCTACTTAGGATACAAACACTCCAATTTTTGTCTTTGATAGGACGATCTTATTCCAACAAGATCAATTTAATGATCGCACAATAATAGATTGCAACATGTCTTAGCACAATAATATTTTTCATAATAATACCACATAATTTTGGTTATCTTAGAGGCTGAATGAATTTGGAATTCACGTATCATTTGAGATGTCAAGGATTAAAATGAGTTATACGCCCCAAGCACATAACATGGTACATGAAACATTTACAAAGTGATGTGACACCCCGCCTAATTAAATACCGGGAAATCAACCCTTTATTAAATTAAAATCAAGGTGAACAGTTGGTTCATTCTTTGCATCACTATCGCAAAATAAATATTTCCAATTTAAACACCCTAAATAATTAAGCTAAGTGTCAAAACAATTTAAATGATTTTATTTATTAAATTTCGTTGTAAAAACTTTTTAAACATAACCAAATTTATGAATAACACAAACAATAAACATTCCAATTGTCCAACGAAACATGTCAACTAGATTATTCAAATCCACATAAATAACTACAACTACTGACAACGTGATAGATAAAACAATCCCAAATCAAAACAGAATACTGAAATGATAAAAGTATATGAAATTACTATAAAGTCTAAACAAGAGTCTAGAAATGGGCGACACATGCCCTAACTAAAAGAACTACACCGAAATCAAAGAAACAAAGGAGGAAGCGTCTACTGCAATGACCTGCAACTCCCACACAAGCTGCAACACGTCCGGTCAAATGAATCTATACCTGACAACCCTGTGGCTGAGCACCTGTTATATATATATAAAAGAGAAGGGAAAAATGACAGGAAACGAGTCAGAGCCCGAGTGTAAAACAGTTTTTTTTAAATAGTTTAGCAAGTATTTAAAATGCTTACCGGCTAATATAACAACCATGTTAGTATGCGACACTCTCTTGATAATTCTCACCTCTCATCTAGTGTGCACGCCTACCGTACTACTAAATCTCATAAGTCTATCTAACTTATCCCTCATAAATTTTTATTTTGAGAAGTCACAAGGCTATGATATTTAGTTCAGAGATCAATCTCTTCATGATTACTTACATTACTTAGTATCTCTCCGTGCCGTTATAAGGTTCCCGAACACCTACGATAAAATTCGGAGCATTTATTCAATACTTAACTACATATACGCAGAGTAGAAGATTTCCATATATACGTATATATATTAATCACTCATAAAATATATATACTATCGGAACCCCACATAAAATCTATGGTGCTGGCATACTCTGCTATCAAGTCCCCGTATCTCTCGTACTCACTCTCGAACTGTATTAACACAATACACAAAAAATGGAGGCGAAGCATAGTTCCAAGTCACTAAGAGGTCAGCACATACCCCTCACATCTCTTAGGACCGTCTGACTATCATTCTTAGATAGCCTGTACCAAGGAATCCTATGTTCTAGGGTACAAATCAATATCCCACATAAAGGTCCCATCGAGATAAGACTGTCCCGTGCGACAACCTCTGCGATAGGATGTAGCGTGGGTATGATTATACACAGATATATACATCCAATATGTACACAATCACTCGATCATATATAAATATTCACACTTTTCAATTAGGTTCGGCTACAACTTATAATAATATTATTAACCGTACGTAATACAATTTTACCCAATCTTTACGCATAAAGAACTCATCTCATTTAATTCTCAATCATGATCATTTCATAATCAGTCCTCGTCCCTAGAAGTACTCTCACTTCCTAAAGGTAAATTCGGTAGGTATACCCTCTCTAATATACTGGTCTAAGTCATTCACGAATCTCTCAATTCCGTAGTTAATGTACGCACGATTTCTAATGTATCTCAAACCCTCGTTAACCCACTGTTACATCCCATATATCATTTCGTTCAACGTAATCTACTTAGACCATACTGGTCCTCTTCATGGACCATTATTCTTTTTAAATGATATTTAAGGGTACCTATGTATTTTATTCAAATTAAATAAAAAGAGGAAAAACATGCAGTTTCCAGGAGGGGTCGATTGATCGATTAAAGGGGGTTGATCGATCGATCAAGCGATTCTTGCCCAGAAACTGTTAATCCCACCTACGGGTTTCATCCAAGAAATTTCTCCAAAACACCATTAATGATTCCCAAACTCCCAAACAAGTATACCACTGATTACATACACCTATCTACATGATTTCCTACATAAAGCATGTGCGAATTCATCAAAGATATCGGATTAAAGGGCTAATGCATCATAATTATCAAGAACCCTAGTTTGTATTAAATTTCCAAAATATCATTCTTCTTCCAGATTTCTGCTTATTAAACCATTACAAATTCGTAGGTAATCCTCTACATATGACAAGGTGTCCATATTTTACGATTTACTCCCAAAACATGTGATTTATATCTTCTAAATTATATGATTCTTACATAAAAACATGTATTCTTAATCCTAATCTAACATAGATGAAATATTAACTAGGAATTTGCATGATAGATAATTGCCTTAAGATGGTAGGTCTGATTCCACGAGTTTTACAGGTATAGGCTTGATTCTCTCGCTTCGATCTACGTTTTGGTGGTGCAATTGGGTTGGTTCTTGGAAAACTTTTCCTTCCTTCCTCTCACTGTCGTTCTAACTTTTGAGAATGTTCACCCTAGAAGACTCTTTTAATATCTGATATTAATGTCCCAATTTTCATCATTTAATTTAGGCCTAATTTAGAAATGACTAAATTGCCCTTTCGGGGTGCCAGTTAGGCCTAAAACGCCTCGAGACCCAAACTAAACCCCCGGGTACACTTTTGTGACTATCTTGACCCTTCCGGACACGTTGGCGCACTCGAAATGACCATATGGGTGACTTATAATTTATTCACTTTTTATAATAATAATCTAGTCCCGACACGACACAGGCGCGACCCGACTTAATTTCCATAATTGTCATATTATTCACTCATGACAATTTTAATACATTCAATTCTACATATTACTTTTCTCATTAAGTAATATTCAACAAATTCCCAATATTACTAACTCTCGTCATGCTAGTAAATATTAAAATAAATTTTTGGATTAATATTAAATTAATTTACCTCAATTACATTTAATAAATCCCCAATTTAAAAGCCATAAAAATACGGGGTATTACATACTTCCTCCCTAATAACGTAATTTCGTCCTGAAATTCAAAAAATAAGGCATACCTGGTAAAAGTAAATCTGGGTATTTTTCTCGCATATCTGCCTCGCGCTCCCAAATGAACTCCTCCACATTATGATGCTCCCACTGGACCCATACAAGTGGAACTACCTTTGACCTCAATCTCCTCTCGTTATGGTCTAGAATGGCCACTAGTCTCTCCTCATAAGAACTATCGGGCTATAAGTCAATCTCCTCTATCACTATGTGGGTGTGGGACATATCATCCCTAAGATATCGTATCAACGATGAGATGTGGAATACATCGTGAATACGTTGCAAGTGCTCTGGAAACCCCAATCTGTATGCCACTGGACCTATCGTCTCGATAATGGGAAATGGTCGTATGTACCTCGGAGCCAATTTCCTCTTCTTCCCGAATCTCATTACTCCTTTCATAGGAGACACATGCAATAATACTTGGTCCCCCATGCTAAACTCTCGAAAGGAATGCTTTGCATCCGCGTAGATCTTCTTCCCATCTTGGGCTACCCGAATGCGACTCCTGATAAGTTCAATCCTAGCTGACGTCTCCTGAATCACCTCTGGCTCGAGCAACTTGTTGTCCCCCACCTCTAGTCAACAAGAGGGAGAAAAACAAGGACTTCCATACAACGCCTCAAATGGGGCCATGCCGATCATGAACTGATAGAAGTTATTATAAGCGAACTCCACCAGTGGAAGATACGACTCCCAACCTCATCCAAAATCAAGGACACACATTCCTAGCATATCCTCAAGCATCTGATTGGTACGCGCTGTCTGCGGGTGATAAGCTGACCTCAATCTCAATTCTATACCCATGGCCTCCTGAAAGCTCTACCAGAAGAGCGACACAACAATCTTGTCTCTATCAGACATAATATCCAGGGGCACCCCGTGTAGCCTAATGATCTCGGTAATGAATAACTATACATACTAGCCCATGGTGTAGTCTATCCGTACTGGCAGAAATGAGATACCTTGGTCATCCAATCCACTCTAACCCATATGGAATTATGACCCCGCTGTGATGTAGGCAACCCAGTAATGAAGTCCATGGAAATACTCTTCCATTTCCATGTAGGTATCTCCAACGACTGAAGTAACCCTGGTGGTCTCTGGTGGTCCACCTTTACCATCTGACAGGTGATGCATTTGGACACGAACTCTGCAATGTCCTTCTTCATCCCACTCCACCAGTACTGCCACCTCATATCCTGGTACATTTTATCCCCTTCGGGATGTACCATAAATTTTGACCCGTGCGATTGTGTCATCACTACATGACGTAAATCATCTCTCTCTGGGACCACCAATCTCCCATTAAACCTCAGACCCCTATTAGAACTCACAAAACAGGATTCAACACCGTTAGCTAAAAGCCGTACCATCTGATCCTGATAAAAAGTATCCGTTGCTTGTGCCTGTATTACCCTCATAACAATCTCTAGTGTAACTGACGTAACAGATATAAAAGAATGGACTACCGCGTGCTGGTGTCCCAACTCTTTCCACTTCGCACTCCATACTTTCGCTACATCACCTACCGATCTACGGCTAATTGCATCAGCAACCACAGTAGCCTTCCTTGAATGGTACTGTATCTCAAACTGGTAGTCTTTCATAAACTCTAGCCACCTGCACTGAAGCATGTTCAACTCCCGCTGAGTGAATAAGTATTGCAGGGACTTGTGGTTTGTGAACAAGTGAAACTTCTCTCCCAACAAGTAATGTCTCCAAATCCTCAATGCAAACACGACCATCGCTAGCTCCAAGTCGTGGGTGGGGTAATTCCTTTCGTGAGGCTTAAGCTTGCGGGAGGCAAAAGCTATAGCCTGTTCCTCCTGCTGAAGTACTCCCCCGAGTCCCTGTAAAGAGGCGTCAGTATACACCAGGTACTCCACTCCCGGCCTAGGTAAAGCAAGAACTGATGTCAAAGTCAGCTTATCTTTCAGCTCATCAAAAGCAAATTGACAAGCATCATCCCATGCATACGGTACTCCCTTGCGAATCAGATTCGTCAATGGACCCGCTATCTTCAAAAATCCTTGAATGAACCGTCTATAGTACCCAGCTAACCCCAAGGAACTATGCACCTCTATCTATGTTGCGGGTTGACCCCACTCCCTCACTGCCGACACATTGCTAGGGTCAACCGATATGCCTAATTTCGACACAACATGCTCCCAGAACTGTACATCCCGTAACCAGAACCAACACTTATCATACTTAGCATACAGTTGATGCTCTCGTAGAGTCTGAAGAACCTTTCTCAAGTTCTCGGCATGCTCCTCCTCAGCCTGTGAATAAACCAGGATGTCATTTATAAAGACGATGAAAAACTAATCCAAGAACTCTCTGAACACTCGGTTCATCAAGTCCATGAATACGGCTGGAGCATTTGTTAGCCCAAATGGCATGACTCTGAACTCATAGGATCCATATCTCATCAAGAAAGCAGTCTTTGACACATCCTGCTCCCTAATTCGTAGCTAATGGTATCCCGATCTCAAATCTATCTTCGAAAAGAAGGCTTCTCCTCTCCGCTGGTAGAACAGGTCATCGATTCGAGGTAATGGATATTTATTTCGTATCGTGACCTTGTTCAACTCCCGGTAATCCATGCATAACCTCAGTAAACCATCTCTCTTCTTTACAAACAACACCGAAGCACCCTAAGGTGAAGTGATCCTACGAATGAAGCCCTGGACCAATAGCTTCTCCATCTGATCCCATAACTCCATTATCTCTGCTGGATCCATATGGTACGATGCATGTGCTATCGGCCGAGTTCCCAGCATCAAGTCTATGAAAAAATCTATCTCCCGACTGGGAGGTAGGCCCGGTATCTCCTAGAATACATCCGAAAACTCATGAACAACTAGAATCAAATCCAGGGGAATCACAATCTCCTTAGAGGTATCCTCCTCTATGTAATACAAATGGGTGGAAGATCCTCCCTCTGGGCGAGGCATCGCCACTAAAAACATCTCCTGACCAGGAATGGTAAAGATAATACTCCTACCAAAACAAACTATCATGGCTATGTACGCAGCGAACCAATCCATGCCAATAATGGTGCCGTGCTCATGCATTTCTAACACTAACATGTTCGCTGGTAAAATAAAGCTACCAATCTCTATACCTACACCCCGGCATATAAAGAAAATCAAAGACCAATTACCCAGTGGTGAGTCTACACATGTCACTGTACTATCTTCCGTGTCTAATAACCCTAAGGCCTGTGCAAAGTGAGCAGCTATAAAATAGTGTGATGCCTTAGTATCAAATAAGACTCGACCCATAGTGCCATGTATAGGAAATGTACCCTCAATCGCGGGTGGAGCCTGAGGTGCTGCGGCTTGGTGGACGTTATCGACACACCCATACTACAATTGTGTGACACCCCAACTAATAAAATACCGGGCGATCACTTCTGCACCAAATTAAAACATGAGTCTCATATGGTTCATTCTTAGCATCACTGTCAAAAACCAAATTAATTACTAATAACTTATTAGGATGGCATCAAAAATTTAATTAACTAATCTTTTTAAACAAATTATTCAATCAAAACATCCACACAGTTTATATATAAATGAAACTGAGATGAAATAAAAAAAATAACCAAACACTCGGTTTAACATAATACAACCAAATCGAATGTCGCACTAAAAGGCGGTGAAAGAATAAATAAATACAATTGGGCTTTTGGCTCGAGTGTTCTATAATACCTCTTATCTAGATTACATCGATAGAAGCATCTATAGTGAACCTGAATGCATCCACAACTATTGCAGCACACGTCCGACTCGAAGGAATTATCATCTAGGCGTCCCTGTGTCTGGACACCTATGTATATAAGTATAGCAAAAGAGAAGAAAATGGATAAACGGGTTAGAGCCCGAGTTGTGAAAATATTTTGCAAGTGCATAAATGCAATATTTTTAAAATATGTTTTACTGCATATTGAAATTGGTATCGTACTCCCATGAGATACCCCTCACCTCTTTTTTAACAGTGCACACCTAACACATATCTACTACTTAACCTAGTTAAGCTACCCTGCCTAATTAATCCGTTCCACCAAATCTCTGAAAACCCCTATAAACTCGAGTACTAAGGGTTCAACTTCTCCCCAGTCTCAACACTGCTCTATATTCGTGCGTGGGGTGTATTGCGAAGCGAAATCCAAACAAGGAACCCCCCATACACTACTACTTGGCAGTGTCGATCGTCGAGATCCATTAGACCCTCAATACACAACGTATATATATACATACTCATATAATTATATACATTATCATACTCACTTTCATATACATGTCACAATTTAAGTCCGGATAAAATCTCCCGGAATGAGAATTTAATTCATATTCAATTTATCTCATTACTGTAGTTGGAGATATATATAATATCTTGTTCTCATACATAAGTAATATACCATACACACAAGTATAATAACCATCCCAACGAGCTATAACTCGAGGATGTAGTCTCAATGCTATCATCTACCAGGGAATCACTCACATACAATCCTGAACGGTCGGAATCTCACACCGCCATGGTAAAAACCAAATCACAACGTATGGGAAGTGGTCATAGTTCCTCACCGAAAGAGAGATGAAATATACCCACCATGTTTCACCCCTAATAAAAATCACACCATATAAAAATGGACGCTATGACCTGGGGACTATACGCTTCCTGCTCGTCAAGCCAGGGGCCTCACCCACATCGCGCAACTTCCCTTGATAGCATAGAGGGGGTATGCTTCACTTAAATATATATACCATTTACACACACACACACACACACACACCCGCACACACACACACACACACACAGACACACACACACATATATATATATATATATATATATATATATATACACACACACACATTCGTATCATATTATATACATACTGTAATCACATCGTATATATATAATCTAATCATTCCTCAAATATATATATGTGTCCATAATTGCCAATCTCACATAACGATGGCCAATAACCCCAAATGTTTTCACTCGTAATAACATTCAAATATTCGCAAACTAACGGTACTAAATCCTAAAGTAGTCTCTCTCTTCCTAACCTTTCGATAGTTCCATATCCCGAATAAACCTCTTAAATGACCCAAAGTCAATTCACAACTCCTCAAGTCCTTTAGATCATAATCCTCTCATTTAGAAAGCCCCTAAGCTTTAAACTCAACTAGGAGAAGGAATAAAAATCTCCAAAATCTTGGGCTAAAAACAGAGTGCCGGTCGACTGGCTCTGGAACCCCGATCGATCGAGGTTTGCAATTAATCCTAATAAACCAATCTGTAGGCCCTTCCTCATTGACGCGGTCGACCGGTCATAGGGGCGCGGTCGATCGGTCATACCAGATCCTCGAAAATCAGTTCTCCAAATTTTCCATCCAACAACCCAAATTCCATTTTCATGGTTTCTAATCTACACAAATATCATCACAAACATCTACACAATGATTTCTAACTAACACATCAATAAATTTTATTTTTCTCCCAAGGTCAGGTTGGATTTCTGACTAACGATTTCGATCTCGGATAGCCTTCCGTAGAAAAAATCATTTTAAATCCAAAAAAATAAAAAAAAATACGCGGTCAGTACGCACGCGACCGTATCGAAAAGATCTACATATTTTATTGTTTGACCAAGAGACGAATCGATTTGATTCCTAGTCGAATTGATTCGGAAGTGACACTGGTCACTATTCACCTTCTTCTCCAAAAATCCCAAACCTCCATTTTTGTTGTTTCTAATCTCATCCAATAACTCCATAAACATCTAATCTATGTTTTACAACTAACACATCACTTAATTGGGGGATTAAACCAATTTTCTTAGATTTATACCCAAAAACCGTTAAATCCCTAGTTTTGCCATTTCCCCCATTTCAATTCATTTCTTCACTCCATTTACATGGATTTAACACTTAAAATCATTAAGAGTTTACATTACATCAATATGTAAACTCATACTCAAATTTTTCCAAATTTATTTTAAGGGTTCTAACCCAAAATCATATAGTTTACCAACTATAATATGAGATATATGCACCAAATGAAATAAAGCAAGTGCACACTTGCCTGGAGGATGAAATCCTACGACCTCAAGTCGAATCCGACGGAGTTTGGCCGAAATATCCCATTTCTCTCTTCTTTTCTCTCTTCTTTTCTCCGCTTCCTTTCTTTCTCTCTTTCTTTTTTCTTTCTTTCTTTCTTTCTTCTCTCGTGCCTTATAAGGGAGAAAATGAGGGCGTTTCCCTTATTAACCCAAAAATGACTCGTTTACTCAATTACGAGTCCCTACGGGTCCAAAAATTCTCAAAACTCAATTACTTCCCCCAGATACTCTATTCTGACTATCTCGATCATTCCGAGACCAACCGCGCAATTGGAATTTACATCCGAGTCACTAAACCGCAAGTCACTAATTTAACCCAATACAACTTAATGCGATTTTCCCATTAAAATATTATCCTTTATCGCTTTACCCAATGGCGACATATAATAAAAAATGCTCTGACTCATTTACTTAATCCCAAAAGTAAATGTAACATACATCGAAAATCATTTAATCCTTAAAAATTACTATTCATGATAATTTCTAAAAATTCCAAATTGCACTTAATTATTAAATTTAATTATCCATAAAAGTGCGGGGTGGCTGGTAGGGCCGGCATCTGAGCTAGCGCTGGGAGGGCGGCTAGAAAGAGTGGCCTGTGTGGCTCATTACGGGCACCCTACTGCTATGGGGCCCTATCCCCCTTTGGGAAATCCTGACGCCTATGGCCATTCTTGCCACAACCAAAGCACCTTCCCCTGAAGTTTCCTTCCCTCTGTCCCAGCTGACCACGACCCTGTTGGCTATTACCACCCCACTACTGGCCCTACTGAAAATGCTGTTGGCCCTGATGGCCCTGTTGTTGACCCTGCTACTATCGACGTTGGCCCTGTTGGCCCTGCTGACTGGACTCGCCCTATATAAATCCTGCAAATCCCTATCTAGAATCACCGGATCGGAATCGCTTGGCAGGGTCCCCCTGATGGGAACTCTGCTCACCGTGACAGGTCTGCCCTTAGGCTGCTGGTACCCCACCAGTACTACTGCCCCTTGTCCTGCTCTGCTGGCTGGACTCCTCTACTCGTTTGCTCCCCTGCTGATGGAAGCGGTGATCCTGATAGTGCAACAGAGCGGCGTTGAGTACGTCAGTGTAAGTACCCAACGATAGATTACCTATGAGGTGCTGACGAATCTTCCAGGCCAATCCATCTAAAATCAACAATATCTTCTTCTCCTCAGTGGGTGCCTCATCCGAAACTATAGTGAGAAGTCTAGTGAAATCCTCCTCATACTCAACAACGGTCATACTCTCCTACTTAAGATTCAGTAACCTCCGTCTCATCTCAGTCTACACGATGAATGGGAAATATTTGCGATCAAACCACACCCAAAATGACTGAATCGAAATGTTGTCCCTCTCCTCCAAGGTGGTGGTGGAATCCCACCACTGCGAAGTGGCCCCCACTAGCTTGAAGGAAGCCAATGCCTCTGGATATCCTTATTCCATTGGCTAGCGATCACAATGTCCAAATTACCCGAGAACTCCGGGGGATGCGCCTTCTAAAAGGCATCCCTGACCCGCTCCCATACAGTTGGAAGTTATGCTGGTACCGGCGCTACTGCCTGAACCTGGGGTGGAGCCTGCTACACCACCGTTAATGCGGCATTCATCGCCTGAGAAATAATGGTGGCTACTTCAGTTGCATTCATCATTCCCTGAGCTAGAGGTGCTAGCTGCTCGGGCTGGGCATTCTTGTCTCGGGGTGCGCATCTCGGAGGCATCTGAAATGAGAAGGAATTTTATTAGTCTACGGTTATTATTAAATCTCAAATAGCTGAAAACGTAAGGGTAAATACAGAAATACAACAGTCCTAAAAATAGGGCTCTAAATCAAATACGCTAAGCTGAAAGCGAAATAAGCCATACATATCCTAAAAGACATTAGAACCTGATGCTCTGATACCACCCGTGACACCCCGCCTAATTAAATACCAGGCGATCAGTCCTTTATTAAATTAAAATCAAGCTGAACTGTTGGTTCATTCATAGTATCACTATCGCAAAATAAATATTTTCAATTTAAACACCCTAAATAATTAAGCTAAGTGTCAAAATAATTTAAAAGATTTTATTTATTAAATTCCATTGTAAAAACTTTTTAAACATAAAAAAATTTATGAATAACACAAATGATAAATATGCCAATAATCCAACGAAACATGCCAACTAGATTATTCAAATCCACATAAATAACAACTACTGATAACGTGATAGATAAAACAATCCCAAATGAAAACAAAATATTGAAATGATAGAAGTATATAAAACTTCTATCAAGTCTAAACAAGAGTCTGGAAATGGGCGACACATGCCCTAACTAAAAAAACTACACAGAAATCAGAGAACCAAAGGGAGAAGCGTCTACTGCAATGACCTGCAACTCCCACACAAGCTGCAGCACGTTCGATCAAATGAATCAACAACTGACGTCCCTGTGGCTGAGAACCATATATATATATATATATATATATATATATATATATATATAAGAGAAGGGAAAAATGACAAGAAACGAGTCAAAGCCCGAGTGTAAAACATTATTTTTAAATAGTTTACAAGTATTTAAAATGCTTACCGACTAATATAACAACCATGTTAGTATGCGACACTCTCTTGAGAATTCTCACCTCTCATCTAGTGTGCACGCCTACCGTACTACTAAATCTCATAAGTCTATCTAACTTATCCCCCATAAATTTTTATTTTGAGAATACACAAGGCTATGATATTTAGTTCAGAGATCAATCTCTTCATGATTACTTACGTTACTTAGTATATATCCGTACCATTATAAGGTTCCCAAACACCTACTATAAAATTTGGAGCATTTATTCAATACTTAACTACTTTTACACACAGTAGAATATTTCCATATATACATATATATATTAATCACTCATATAATACATATACTATCGACACTCCACATAAAATCTATGGTGCTGGCATACTCTGCTATTAAGTCCCCGTATCTCTTGTACTCACTCTCGAACTGTATTAACACAATACACACCAAATGGAGGTGAAGCATAGTTCCAAGTCACTAAGAGGTCAGTACATACACCTCACATCTCTTAGGACCGTCTGGCTATCATTCTTAGAAAGCCTGTACCAAGGAATCCCATGTTATAGGGTACAAGTCAATATCCCCAATAAAGGTCCCATCGAGATAAGACTGTCCCGGCACGGCAACCTCCGTGATAGCAAGTAACGCGGGTATGATTATACACAGATATATACATCCAATATGTACACAATCACTCGGCCATATATAAATATTCACATTTTTCAATTACGTTTGCCCACAACTTACAGTAATATTATTAACCATACGTAATACAATTTTACCCAATCTTTATGCATAAAGAAATCATCTCATTTAATTCTCAATTATAATCATTTCGTAATCATTCCTCGTCCCTCAAAGTACTCTCTCTTACTAAAGGTAAATTCAGTAGGTATACCCTCTCTAATATACCGGTCTAAGTCATTCATGAATCTCTCAATTCCGTAGTTAACGTACGCACGATTTCTACTATATGTCAAATCCCCGTTAACCTACTGTTACATCCCATATATCATTTACTTAGACCCTACTGGTCCTTTTCATGGCCCATTATTCTCTTTAAATGATATTTAAGGGCTCCTATGTATTTTATCCGAATTAAACAAAAAGAGGAAAAATATGCAGTATTCAGGAGGGGTCCATCGATCGATAAAAGGGTGTCGATCGATTGATCAAGCAGTTCTTGCCTAAAAACTGTTAATCCAACCTACGGGTTTCATCTAAGAAATTTATCCAAAACACTATTAATGATTCCCAAACTCCCAAACAAGTAGACCAATGATTACATACACCTATCTACATGATTTCCTACGTAAAGCATGTGCGAATCTATCAAAGATATCGGATTAAAGGGCTAATTTATCACAATTATCAAGAACCCTAGTTATGTATTAAATTTTCAAATTCTCATTCTTCTTCCATATTTATTCCTATTAAACCATTACAAATTCGTGGGTAATCCTCTACATATGATAAGGTGTCCAGATTTCATGATTTACTCCCCAAACATGCGATTTAAGTCTTCTAAATTATATGATTCTTACATAAAAACATGTATTCTTAATCCTAATCTAACATGGATGAAATATTAACTAGGAATTTGTAAGATAGATACTTGCCTTAAGATTGTAGGCCTGATTCCACGAGTTTGACAGGTATAGGCTTGATTCTCTCGCTCCGATCTATGTTTTGGTGGTGTTGGTGGTGCAATTGGGTTGGTTCTTGGCCTTGGATTCTTGGAAAGCTTTTCCTTCCTTCCTCTCACTGTCGTTCTATCTTTTGAGAATGTTCACCCTAGAAGACTCTTTTAATATCTGATATTAATGTCCCAATTTTCGTCATTTAATTTAGACCTAATTTGGAATTGACTAAATTGCCCTTCCGGGGTGCAGGTTTGGCCTAAAACGCCTCGAGACCAAAACTAACCCCCCCGGGTACGCTTTTCTGACTATCTCGATCCTTCCGGACACGTTGGCGCACTCAAAATGGTCATATGCGCGACTTATAATTTGTTCACTTTTTATAATAATAATACAGTCCCGACACGACACAAGCGCGTCCCGACTTAATTTCCATAATTGTCATATTATTCACTCGTGACAATTTTAATACATTCAATTCTACATATTACTTTACTCATTAAGTAATATTCAACAAATTCCCAATATTACTAACTCTCGTCAGGCTAGTAAATATTTAAATAAATTTCAGAATTAATATTAAATTAATTTATCTCATTACATTTAATAAATCCCCATTTTAAAAGTCATAAAAATATGGGGTATTACAAGTGACTCATTTGAAACACGAGAACCATTTTTTAGCAACGTAGGGTAATTCCCGTATTATCTTGCGCGCACCAAGAAATGTATTCGAAACTTGATTGTTGAACTCTCTCTCTCTCTCTCTCTCTCTCTCTCTCTCTCTCTCTATATATATATATATATATATATATATATATATATATATATATATATATATATATATATACGTGTGTGCATATTTTGTTGATTTTTGGCATTTGGTATTTTGCAAGCAGGTTTCTGGTTGTGTTTTATGTATTATTTTACATTTATGGGTATTTGAAGAAGAACGTGATTTGGGTTGTCTACAAACACACACACACACATTACTTTTTGTATATTATTAATTATTAAGTGGTTCTTGAATTATAGACTGATAGGATTTGTGGAGTCTTTAGTTAATTGTGTGAAGTGGAGTTAATTTGGATTATCATTTTATATTATATTATATTATATTATTATTTTTGGTATGTGGTATGTGATTTTCTGTATGTGAGATGAGTACTAAAATTTGATCGAATTGGGTATTAATTCGAATTATCGTCACAAATCGTGTAGTTGATATTTTTCTTTGGAGTTTAATTTCTTCAATAGTTTGTCCTTCAGAGGTCTTTAATAGTTTGTTAAATTATAAAATTGTCGTTTCATTATTCGGTATCTATACTACTTAATTGTGTTGTTTTTAGCTCTTTGTAACTTTTATCAAATATATCATTTAACATTTATTTGGCATTGGATTTTCTTGACTTATAGAATGTCGTTAAACCTTTATAAAGAGTGGAAGATAGAACGTGATAGAGGAAAGCCACCATATATAAATTTGTTGCTACATTTATTGATTTTGCGAGGAAAAATTGTGGTAGAGAAACTATGTTTAAATATCCGTGTTGTAAATGTGAGAATGGAAAATTGCTCGACCTTGAATATATTCATTTTCATTTGCTTCGCCATGGTATTTGCAGTCATACAAATTTTGGCATTTACATGGGTAAAAGGAATATGTCAAAAGGAATGAATGTTCAACTGGGGCAGATGTTGATAAAAATGATGTTTTGACTAAAGATTCGAACATGGAAGAACTTGTTTATGATGCCTTTGAAATGTATAATCGAAACGTCAATCATTTGACGAATCCCATTAATGGAGATGAAGGCGGGTGATGTGAGAACCCGCTTATCAAAATAAGAGGTGGCCAGCCCGATACTCCAATATTAACAGGAATCATAGATGGTCCATTCTTAGCATCACCAAAATATAGTAAGCATACGAGATAACCACCCATAATTTTAGAAAACGGATTGTCAAAAATGTTATTTGTAAATTGAAGTAAAAGCATTTAAACAACCCAATTTGAAAAGAAGGTGGATGAAGTCTACAAAAATAAAACTGAACAGTACGTATATAAAACTAACCGAATAAGTGTAATAGCCTGCATTTATGAATATTCCAAATAATTCTATTTAATTAGATTGGAGAATTAAATGAGAAAATTTCGGCTTAATTTAAATTACGTAAGAGTAGTAATTTAAAGAGTTTTATTTAAAAATTGTAATTATGGAATATTAATCGAGAGATAGATACCAGTTTATATTGCCTCATTTTATTTACTTAGTGCGAGTGGTAAATAGTTACTTAACGCGTGTAGACCGTGTTGGGGTGAGAACGAGTAATATTTCTTTAGTGACTCAAATGCTAATTTAAAGGTCACCGATGAGTCCGGAAGGGTCAAATTAGTCAAAATAGTATACCCGGGGGTACTAGTTGAGTCCCGCGATAATTTTGGACTAAACCGAGATTGTTCGGGGGCGTTTTGGTCTTTTAACATAAGAGGGTATGGAGACCTACGAAATTGAGAGTTTTATATCAGCCGTATGATAGAGGAATTAGGGTTAGAACACCCATGACAACACCAATACCATTAGAGAGAAGAGAGGCACAACTTTCTAAGGCAAAAGGAAGAATTGGGAAGGATTCAAAAGGATTTTTACCATCAACTTGTTGGGGAAGAAGGATTGAAGGATGAAGGATGAAGATCATCAATCATCAACAACAACCATGAAATCAGACCCTACAGATTATAAGGCAAGTTGTTTATTGCAAAAACTATAAAGTTATAATACCCATGTGTAGGGTTTTTGAATAGTGTTGTTTAAATCATTATTTTGATTGGAGAAAGATGATATTTATACATGTTGGGATAGGAATCGCATGTAGAATGATTTACCTTATGTATAGGTTTAAGATTCAGATTAGACTTGATGATTTTTTGGATTAAAATCTGGATTTTTAATGATAATATGGGAAGAACACCATAACTAGGGTTTCAAGAAATTCTGGATTTTAATTCATTATTTCTTTAAAGTAATTGGAGTTTTTATGTATTTGTCACGTTAGAAACTGTCCTAGTACATGTGGAAATATGTTAGGATCATTGGGTCAAAGTTTGGTGGACTATAATGGAGTTTGTAGGTTTGTTAATGGAGGAAAAATCTTAACGAAGAAGACAACTGCGTCTGTCCCTGTTCGATCGATCGATCGATCTCGAACTATCGATCGATCGACTATGTCGATCGATCGAACCCAGCTGTCGATCGATCGACGCAAGATGTTTCCCGAAAATTTTGTGTTAAATTCTTCGTTGAGTTCGGGAATGAATAAGTATTCTAGGATTTACATTATACTTATATGGGAGTGAGAATAAGACCAGTAGGTATATTGCTGAGGTCCGATAAGGCCATTGGGTGTAGGGCTTGGATTACGGACCAAGGAGAATAATCCGATTTAGTAGAGGATCGGGGATTTCGAAAATTGAGTTACGGGGTGAAGTAAATTCAATTTATGTAATAGACCAGTAGGGTAAGAAATAACTACTGAAATTATATGTAAGGGGTAACTAGTACCCTTAGAGTTGTGTGAATACTCAAATAAATACGATTAATGAGATAAATTGTAAAGTGAATATTGTACGGTAGATATATGAGATTAAAATATTACGTACGTATATGATTAATAGGTCGGGCGTGAACCTACTGAATAATGTGATCTTTTAGGTAGAGAGATTATACCTAAATTAATTATGTTAGGGTCGATGAGACATTCCGAACTTACATAAAGTTATTATATGTTTGGGGTCGATGAGAAATGCCGAACCAAACTTTGAATTGGTGTCGCGATGAGAGAGTCCCGAACCAGAATATGTGTATATATATATTTTTAAAAATAGTTGGGGTCGATGGATAATTCCGAACCAACTCTCACTTGGGGTCGATGAATCATTCCGAACCAAGAAATCTTTATTTGTGTATATAAATAATTGGGGTCGATGTATCATTCCGAACCAAGAGTCCTTTACGTGTATAAAAAGGGAAATATAGCAATGACTGATATTTAGTATATATTGTGTGTGAAATATATATATACTTGATAATATCTTACTTCCGTGTGTTAGTAGATTGATACATATTATGTATTTAAAGATACATACTGAATGAATAAGTTAAGTAGTGAAACTTAATTACGAAATGCACCTTTAGATAGAGAAAATCTATTTAGTAATTCAAGTAGTGAAACTTAATTACATAAGTGGGAAGTCAACAATTGTGAGAATTGTAGTAATTTTAGTACTGAAACTAAATGGGAAGTCTTGAAAAATTACATAGATGAAATGTTACTTGAGAATTAATTAACATACGCGAGATGTTAGTGAAACAGTTATACTGTATGGGCGGTACTGGAACTTGGGTAAGGATAAGTTCAATTGACTACTTTGGTTTTAGTTAGCTTGGGAGGTATGGCTAGATAAACTAAGTGTAGAACGTTAGGTGTGCACAAAAGATGAGGGGTGAGCAACTCAAGAGAGTGTACGAGAACCTAACATGTGTAATCAATAACCGCATTTTATATTGTGATAACTTGCTAAATGTTTTCAAAATGTTTTGAGTACTAACTCTTGCTATAAAATATTTTCAAAACCTTTTAGGTATCCAGCCACAGGGATGCCATGTATGATGATTCCATTCCAGAGACTCGGAGCTGTAGCACAGTGGATGCTTACAGGATTTTGACTAGATGATATCTCTCATTCAGATCTAGTATAGGATCTCACACTCTTCAATGCATGGACTTGTGGTCTGGTATTACTCTCAGATATTAGTTTCAGACTAGTGGTCATTCTATTGTTGTTGGGGATTTTTAGCCGATGGTTTATTCGGTAATACTTTTGTTCTGTTGTACTTTTACTTTGTTGTTTGAATTATTGTACATGACTGTTTGTACTTTGTTCCACATGGTTGATTTATCTGTTTTAAGAAAGATAAAATTTGGCACCGGTCTAATTATACTTATGGGATTAGTAATTAAAAAGTTTTCGACAGTGATGCTAAGAATGAACCATTTGAGAAACCTATTTTAATTTAATAAAGGCCTGATCACCCGATGTTTAATTAGGCGGGATGTCACAGATGGTATCAGAGCATCAGGTTCTAGTGTCCATAGGATCTGTATGGATTACTACGTTTTCAGCGTATCGTTTGATTGATATAGAGCCCTATCTTAGGATTATTGTACTCCTCTACATACGTAGTTTACGTTCTCCAGCTATTTTGTAAATGTAGTGTTATATGTACGAGTTCGATTGGGCAAGATACGTCGAACATGGCGGTAGAACCAACATTGGCGTTGGAAGGACTGCAGGAGGGAGGAGCTCAGCATGAAGCCTGGAGTGTTCAAATATGGTAATCATAGGAGAGATGACCGTTACCGAGGTCACTCCTAGCGTGTAATGGAAGTAAATGCTGCAAGGTTTGTTGAGGCATAGCAGGCATTTTTCAAGTGTCGCGACGGCAAGAGGGATGCCATTCTAGACCGCCCAATGCAGTGATTGTGGGAGTAGGTCTGAAGAAAAAAATTTGATGAGAACGAGCCGTAAAAATGTGATAAAACGGCGACTGTACATGTTAACCAATGGAAGTAGTATGTCCAGTGGTTTTGGTGTTTAGGATAGAGTAGAAATACTCAGAAGTGAAAAATTGAGTAAATTTTTAGAGGCAACGTGGCGGAGATACCAGTCACTACATTCGGACCGTATACAAATAGAGGAACCTTACAAATAGTTTAACCGCAAAGTTCTCCAATGATGATTCAGAAGCAAAGTGAATGGAATATCTGAACCCCTCACGTGAAAGCCTGGTAGAGTCCAATCGTGAGAGTGAAATTTATCCTTTTAAGTGAACTTGTACCGATGAGATAGGTATAAAGGAAAAAGATCCCTTGAGAGAATGGATTCTCGAGTTATAATTCGCAATTTTGGTAAAACTCTTCTTGGACGACTTATGTTTTATGAAGACAATATGGTACTTCCGACAACGTTGAAGTAAATGATCCTAGGTGGGCGGAGCTAAGGGAGTTTAAGGATTTAGTCAAAGAGTAAGACTGAATGTAAAGGGGCTGGTGCAAGCCATGGGTGAAAATCCACTAGGGGATTTAATGATTATATTATAAGTTGGGGTTATTAAGTCTCATAGTGCGTTCCTCTTGGTATAAGAACAAAGGGAACCAGGATGATAGTGTTCAGGATTGAGACTACCCAGTCCGAGAGGAGGGGTACCCAAACCGGTCAGTATGGCCTGGAGTCAGGAATTTTTGAAAAGATGTCTAGTGTGGATTCTAGGGCCACGCGTTTTATTTTAGCTTGAAGTTATTTGAATAAATAATAAATCCAATAAGTTTTGCATTTCGGAGAGGACAAGCGTGTTATGTCCGGAAACCACCTGAACCACCAGAGCGATGGATAAGGAAGTATATGGGTCTTAGCCTCGAGTGAATGGGGTATATGACGATGCCTCACCTGAAAAATGATCGAGTTGTCATTATTCATTAATATGTGAGAGACTTCGGAGATTATGAACATCTCATAGTAATTGATTTCGGTGTGTGGGAACCTAAATGATGTGAGTCAATGTATGTCGTATGACTGCTGAGCGAAGAGATCGAGCTCACTGTTGTAATTAGTGCTAAGGACTTAGTGATTGTATAAGCGCAGTGCCACTTAACTCCTTTAGAAATATTGGGGTAGGGTTACACATATTGTCGAGAAATGAAATTTGAGTTTCTTGACTATGTGTTGTTCCGACAATGCTCAGTAAGAATACATTGGGAGAAGTCCCTTGCTTAAGTTCGGTTGCGAAAGGGATTATGACTGAATTTTTATGCACGTCAGGAGAAGAGACGTTGATAGATGCTAGGGCATCAGTGAAGCCGGTAGTGTCGTGGAGGAACAACGAAAGGCTTACATCCCCACGAAGCGATAAGTTGGACTTTATGGGCAAGGATTTGATTTTTGTCTATAGGGGATGGAGAATACCCGCAAGATTGTAGTCACGACATGTACACAAGGATAGAGTTGAGAAAAAAAACATGTTACGGGTACGACGCTTGCAATGTTTTTGCAAATGTATGTGGAGAAAAGGGTGTATGGGCGCCCTAATCAAGTGGATTCCTTAGACATCCGAGATAGAGGGATGCGGAAAATTATTTTGTACGCCGGTGGGGACAATAGGAGACAAGTCGTGTCGACAAGTCGTATCGATGAAATGGGTTGAACATCATGGGAGATAGACGATGATCCAAGATTATATGTGCTGAGATATCCAGCACACCCTATGGGATGAAAGTCGGTGGGAAGCCGTTCAAAAGTTATCTCTTAGATTGGCAGGCCTAACTGTTGTGAAGAAGTGATACAAGGTGTTACTCAACTGAGTGTTGAGAGTTACTTACGCGATACTAAAATGTTGATATGTGGGAAGCGATGTTGAGGAAAGACACAGTGAGATTGTCTCCAGACACACCTCTAGTTAATAGAGCGAGATGGACTTGAAATGAGCAACCGGAATGTGGTAGTGAACCTACATTTCCAATGATGGAATGAGAAGACAGACTTATAAATTATTGATGGGTTGTGAACATCATAATTAAGCCAACATTTCGTTGGGGTAGCGAAATGGGGTGACCGGGATGGATTAGTATGTAGTTGAAAAGGGAGAGTGCACGGTGCCGCTCTACATGATTGTGAATCAAGAGAAAATCCTAAAATTCCACCCTGTGAGAGATGGTCAGGGAGGAATAGAGATTAAGTATTATTTTGAGTATGTTGTGTTGCCTACGACTCAATGTTAGTGAGAAAGGAGGATAATGCTCCCTTGCGATAGTGGAATTTTGGAGAAGCCCACTGATAAATTCGTAGGTTGAATGTATACCTATATGAGCATATTTATAGGTAGTGTGAGTGCCTATATGATCTGTACATAAAGTTTAGGTTCTTGGACACCTATTATGAACATATGTGTACTTTGAGTGGTGGTTCGAGGACATGTGTACTTTGAGTGGTGGTTCGAGGAGACATTTCAAACTTTTAGTCCTTAACGTGTGATATGAGGACATTCTATTGGGGTATGACATTTTAGAATATAAGAAGTGTGAAATATATGGCTCACAAATTGTCTAGTCATGCGCGATGAGATATATATACTTATATTATGCTCGAAGTGTGATTCCGAGGCAATATAACCAATCACTATTGGTGATCGAGGTGGAATTCCGAGCCAATGACTCCAAAAGTGTTATAGAAGGGGGGTGATTATAAAATAAGTGTTGATAGTATATGTTATGTGTACAATATATATATACCTATTCATTTTTCTACTTATGTACGATAGTAAGTGTGCTTAATCTCTGTATTAGGGTCGATGATGTTCCGGACCAATACATGAGGGATCGATTTGGGGTCGATGATTTTTTCGAACCAAATCGATGATAAATATTGGTATCGACGGAAGGTCTGGACCGACATGTGCATTACATTTACCTTGGGGTCGATGGATTTCCGGACCAATGTAAATGATAGGATTATTGGGGCCGATGATTTTTGCCGGACCAATTTTCCTTAAAGTATATATTGTATGTGAAATATATACCTTATAATATTCTACTTATGAGTGATAGTAGACACTTAGATGTTATATAGAGATATACATCGAATGGGTAAATTAAGTAGGGAGAAACTTAATTTCAAGAATTAACGTTGGATTGGAAAAATCTATGAGAAATTAAGTAGTGAGACTTAATTATGATATATGCGGCATGGGTAACGTGCGATAAGAATTTATAATGAAGCAAGGCATGTACTTGGGGCGACCGTTAGGATGTTATGATTTAGTATTGGATATTAGAGGATGCAATTATACTTAAGGTCCTTAGCCTTAATACCAGCCTTATCCTAATTTCGAGGACGAAATCTCTTTGCAAGGGGGGAAGTATGTAATACCCCGCATTTCTGAATATTCCAAATAATTCTATTTAATTAGATTGGAGAATTAAATGAGAAAATTTTGGCCTAATTTAAATTACGTAAGAGTAGTAATTTAAAGAGTTTTATAAAAAACTTGTAATTATGGAATATTAATCGAGAGATAGATATCGATTAATATTGCCTCATTTTATTTACTTTGTGCGAGTGGTAAATAGTTACTTAACGCGTGTAGACCGTGTTGGGGTGAGAACGAGTAATATTTTTTTAGTGACTCAAATGATAATTTAGAGGTCACCGATGAGTCCGGAAGGGTCAAATTAGTCAAAATAGTATACCCGGGGGTACTAGTTGAGTCCCGGGGTAATTTTGGACTAAACTGAGACCGTTCGGGGGCGTTTTGGTCTTTTAACATAAGAGGGTATGGAGACCTACGAAATTGAGAGTTTTATATCAGCCGTATGATATAGGAATTAGGGTTAGAACACCCATGACAACACCAATAACATTAGAGAGAAGAGAGGCACAACTTTCTAAGGCAAAAGGAAGAATTGGGAAGGATTCAAAAGGATTTTTACCATCAACTTGTTGGGGAAGAAGGATTGAAGGATGAAGATCATCAATCATCAGCAACAACCACGAAATCAGACCCTACTGATTATAAGGCAAGTTGTTTATTGCAAAAACTATAAAGTTATAATACCCATGTGTAGGGTTTTTGAATAGTGTTGTTTAAATCATTATTTTGATTGGAGAAAGATGATATTTATACATGTTGGGATAGGAATCGCATGTAGAATGATTTACCTTATGTAGAGGTTTAAGATTCAGATTAGACTTGATGATTTTTCGGATTATAATCTGGATTTTTAATGATAATATGGGAAGAACACCATAACTAGGGTTTCGAGAAATTCTGGATTTTAATTCATTATTTCTTTAAAGTAATTGGAGTTTTGATGTATTTGTCACGTTAGAAACTGTCCTAGTATATGTGGAAATATGTTAGGATCATTGGGTCAAAGTTTGGGGGACTATAATGGAGTTTGAAGGTTTGTTAATGGAGGAAAAATCTTAACGAAGAAGACAACTGCGTCTGTCCCTGTTCGATCGATCGATCGATCTCGAACTATCGATCGACCGACTATGTCGATCGATCGAACCCAGCCGTCGATCGATCGACGCAAGCTGTTTCCCGAAAATTTTGTGTCAAATTCTTCGTTGAGTTCGGGAATGAATAAGTATTCTAGGATTTACATTATACATATATGGGAGTGAGAATAAGACCAATAGGTATATTGTTGAGGTCCGATAAGGCCATTGGGTGTAGGGCTTGGATTACCGACCAAGGAGAATAATCCGATTTAGTAGAGGATCGGGGATTTTGAAAATTGAGTTACGGGGCGAAGTAAATTCAATTTAAGTAATCGACCAGTAGGGTAAGAAATAACTACTGAAATTATATGTAAGGGGTAACTAGTACCCTTAGAGTTGTGTGAATACTCAAATAAATACGATTAATGAGATAAATCGTAAAGCGAATATTGTACGGTAGATATATGAGATTAAAATATTACGTACGTATATGATTAATAGGTCGGGCGTGAACCTACTGAATTATGTGATCTTTTAGGTAGAGAGATTATACCTAAATTAATTATGTTAGGGTTGATGAGACATTCCGAACTAACATAAAGTTATTATATGTTTGGGGTCGATGAGAAATGCCGAACCAAACTTTGAACTGGTGTCGCGATGAGAGAGTCCCGAACCAGAATATGTGTATATATATATTTTTAAAAATAGTTGGGGTCGATGGATAATTCCGAACCAACTCTCACTTGGGGTCGATGAATCATTCCGAACCAAGAAATCTTTATTTGTGTATATAAATAATTGGGGTCGATGTATCATGCCGAACCAATTCTTACTTGGGGTCGATGAATCATTCCGAACCAAGAGTCCTTTACGTGTATAAAAAGGGCAAAATAGCAATGACTGATATTTAGTATATATTGTGTGTGAAATATATATACTTGATAATATCCTACTTCTGTGTGTTAGTAGATTGATACATATTATATATTTAAAGATACATACTGAATTAGTAAGTTAAGTAGTGAAACTTAATTACGAAATGCACCTTTAGATAGAGAAAATCTATTTAGTAATTCAAGTAGTGAAACTTAATTACATAAGTGGGAAGTCAACAATTGTGAGAATTGTAGTAATTTTAGTAGTGAAACTAAATGGGAAGTCTTGAAAAATAACATAGATGAAATGTTACTTGAGAATTAATTAACATACGCGAGATGTTAGTGAAACGGTTTTACTGTATGGGCGGTACTGGAACTTGGGTACGGATAAGTTCAATTGACTACTTTGGTTTTAGTTAGCTTGGGAGGTATGGCTAGATAAACTAAGTGTAGAACGTTAGGTGTGCACAAAAGATGAGGGGTGAGCAACTCAAGAGAGTGTACGAGAACCTAACATGTGTAATCAATAACCGAATTTTATATTGTGATAAACGCTTGCTAAATGTTTTCAAAATGTTTTGAGTACTAACTCTTGCTATAAAATATTTTCAAAACCTTTTAGGTATCCAGCCATAGGGATGCCATGTATGATGATTCCATTCCAGAGACTCGGAGCTGTAGCACAGTGGATGCTTACAGGATTTTGACTAGATGATATCTCTCATTCAGATCTAGTATAGGATCTCACACTCTTCAATGCATGGACTTGTGGTCCGGTATTAGTCTCAGATGTTAGTTTCAGACTAGTGGTCATTCTATTGTTGTTGGGGATTTTTAGCCGATGGTTTATTCGGTAATACTTTTGTTCTGTTGTACTTTTACTTTGTTGTTTGTACTTTGTTCCACATGGTTGATTTATCTGTTTTAAGAAAGATAAAATTTGGCACCGGTCTAATTATACTTAGGCGATTAGTAATTAAAAAATTTTCGACAGTGATGCTAAGAATGAACCATTTGAGAAACTTGTTTTAATTTAATAAAGGCCTGATAACCCGATGTTTAATTAGGTGGGGTGTCACAGATGGTATCAGAGCATCAGGTTCTAGTGTCCATAGGATCTGTATGGCTTACTACGTTTTCAGCGTATCGTTTGATTGATATAGAGCCCTATCTTAGGATTATTGTACTCCTCTACGTACGTAGTTTACGTTCTCCTGCTATTTAGTAAATGTAGTGTTATATGTACGAGTTCTATTGGGCAGGATACGTCGAACATGGCGGTAGAACCAACATTGGCGTTGGAAGGACTGCAGGAGGGAGGAGCTCAGCATGAAGCCTGGAGTGTTCAAATATTGTAATAATAGGAGAGATGACCGTTACCGAGGTCATTCCTAGCGTGTAATGGAAGTAAATGCTGCAAGGTTTGTTAAGGCATAGCAGGCATTTTTCAAGTGTCGCGACGGCAAGAGGGATGCCATTCTAGACCGCCCAATGCAGTGATAGTGGGAGTAGGTCTGAAGAAACAAATTTGATGAGAACGAGCCGTAAAAATGTGATAAAACGGCGACGGTACATGTTAACCAATGGAAGTAGTATGTCCAGTGGTTTTGGTGTTTAGGATAGAGTAGAAATACTCATAAGTGAAAAATTGAGTAAATTTTTAGAGGCAACGTGGCGGAGATACCAATCACTACATTCGGACCGTATACAAATAGAGTAACCTTACAAATAGATTAACCTCAAAGTTCTCCAATGATGATTCAGAAGCAAAGTGAATGGAATATCTGAACCCCTCACGTCAAAGCCTGGTAGAGGCCAATCGTGAGAGAGAAATTTATCCTTTTAAGTGAACTTGTACCGATGAGATAGGTATAAAGGAAAAAGAGCCCTTGAGAGAATGGACTCTCGAGTTATAATTCGCAATTTTGGTAAAACTCTTCTTGGACGACTTATGTTTATGAAGACAATATGGTACTTCCGACAACGTTGAAGTAAATGATCCTAGGTGGGCGGAGCTAAGGGAGTTTAAGGATTTAGTCAAAGAGTAAGACTGAATGTAAAGGGGCTGGTGCAAGCCATGGGTGAAAATCCACTAGGGGATTTAATGATTATATTATAAGTTGGGGTTGTTAAGTCTCATAGTGCGTTCCTCTTGGTAGAAGAACTAAGGGAACCAGGATGATAGTGTTCAGGATTGAGACTACCCAGTCCGAGAGGAGGGGTACCCAAACCGGTCAGTATGGTCTGGAGTCAGGAATTTTTGAAAAGATGTCTAGTGTGGATTCTAGGGCCACGCGTTTTATTTTAGCTTGAAGTTATTTGAATAAATAATAAATCCAATAAGTTTTGCATTCCGGAGAGGACAAGCGTGTTATGTCCCGAAACCATCTGAACCACCAGAGCGATGGATAAGGAAGTATATGGGTCTTAGCCTCGAGTGAATGGGGTATATGACGATGCCTCACCTGAAAAATGATCTAGTTGTCATTATTCATTAATATGTGAGAGACTTCGGAGATTATGAACATCTCATAGTAATTGATTTCGGTGTGTGGGAACCTAAATGATGCGAGTCAATGTATGTCGTATGACTGCTGAGCGAAGAGATCGAGCTCGCTGTTGTAATTAGTGCTAAGGACTTAGTGATTGTATAAGCGCAGTGCCACTTAACTCCTTTAGAAATATTGGGGTATGGTTGCACATATTGTCGAGAAATGAAATTTGAGTATCTTGACAATGTGTTGTTCCGACAATGCTCAGTAAGAATACAATGGGAGAAGTCCCTTATTTAAGTTCGGTTGTGAAAGGGATTACGACTTAATTTTTATGCACGTCAGGAGAAGAGACGTTGATAGATGCTAGGGCATCAGTGAAGCCGGTAGTGTCGTGGAGGAACAACGAAAGGCTTACATCCCCACGAAGCGATAAGTGGGACTTTATGGGCAAGGATTTGATTTTTGTCTATAGGGGATGGAGAATACCCGCAAGATTGTAGTCACGACATGTACACAAGGATAGAGTTGAGAAAAAAAAACATGTTACGGGTACGACGCTTGCAATGTTTTTGCAAATGTATGTGGAGAAACGGGTGTATGGTCGCCCTAATCAAGTGGATTCCTTAGACATCCAAGATAGAAGGATGCGGAAAATTATTTTGTACGCCGGTGGGGACAATAGGAGACAAGTCGTATCGATGAAATGGGTTGAACATCATGGGAGATAGACGATGATCCCAGATTATATGTGCTGAGAGATCCAGCACACCCTATGGGATGAAAGTCGGTGGGAAGCCGTTCAAAAGTTATCTCTTGGATTGGGAGGCCTAACTGTTGTGAAGAAGTGATACAAGGTGTTACTCAGCTGAGTGTTGAGAGTTACTTACGCGTTACTAAAATGTTGATATGTGGGAAGCGATGTTGAGGAAAGACACAGTGAGATTGTCTCCAGACACACCTCTAGTTAATAGAGCGAGATGGACTTGAAATGAGCAACTGGAATGTGGTAGTGAACCTACATTTCCAATGATGGAATGAGAAGACAGACTTATAAATTATTGATGGGTTGTGAACATCATAATTAAGCCAACATTTCGTTGGGGTAGCGAAATGGGGTGACCGGGATGGATTAGTATGTAGTTGAAAAGGGAGAGTGCACGGTGCCTCTCTACATGATTGTGAATCAAGAGAAAATCCTAAAATTCCACCCTGTGAGAGATGGTCAGGGAGGAATAGAGATTAAGTATTATTTTGAGTATGTTGTGTTGCCTACGACTCAATGTTAGTGAGAAAGGAGGATAATGCGCCCTTACGATAGTGGAATTTTGGAGAAGCCCACTGATAAATTCGTAGGTTGAATGTATACCTATATGAGCATATTTATAGGTAGTGTGAGTGCCTATATGATCTGTACATAAAGTTTAGGTTCTTGGACACCTATTATGAACATATGTGTACTTTGAGTGGTGGTTCGAGGAGACATTTCGAACTTTTAGTCCTTAACGTGTGATATGAGGACATTCTATTGGGGTATGACATTTTAGAATATAAGAAGTGTGAAATATATGGCTCACAAATTGTCTAGTCATGCGCGATGAGATATATATACTTATATTGTGCTCGAAGTGTGATTCCGAGGCAATATAACCAATCACTATTGGTGATCGAGGTGGAATTCCGAGCCAATGACCCCAAAAGTGTTATAGAAGGGGGGTGATTATAAAATAAGTGTTGATAGTATATGTTATGTGTACAATATATATATACCTATTCATTTTTCTACTTATGTGCGATAGTAAGTGTGCTTAATCTCTGTATTGGGGTCGATGATGTTCCGGACCAATACACGAGGGGTCGATGATTTTTCCGAACCAAATCGATGATAAATATTGGTATCGACGGAAGGTTTGGACCGACATGTGCATTACATTTACCTTGGGGTCGATGGATTTCCGGACCAATGTAAATGATAGGATTATTGGGGCCAATGATTTTTGCCGGAAAATTTTCCTTAAAGTATATATTGTATGTGAAATATATACCTTATAATATTCTACTTATGAGTGATAGTAGACACTTAGATGTTATATAGAGATATACATTGAATGGGTAAATTAAGTAGGGAGAAATTTAATTTCAAGAATTAACGTTGGATTGGAAAAATCTATGAGAAATTAGGTAGTGAGACTTAATTATGATATATGCGTCATGGGTAACGTGCGATAAGAATTTATAATGAAGCAAGGCATGTACTTGGGGCGACCGTTAGGATGTTATGATTTAGTATAGGATATTAGAGGATGCAACTATACTTAAGGTCCTTAGCCTTAATACCAGCCTTATCCTAATTTCGAGGACGAAATCTCTTTGCAAGGGGGGAAGTATGTAATACCCCGCATTTCTGAATATTCCAAATAATTCTATTTAATTAGATTGGAGAATTAAATGAGAAAATTTCGGCTTAATTTAAATTACGTAAGAGTAGTAATTTAAAGAGTTTTATTTAAAAATTGTAATTATGGAATATTAATCGAGAGATAGATACCGATTTATATTGCCTCATTTTATTTACTTAGTGCGAGTGGTAAATAGTTACTTAACGCGTGTAGACCGTGTTGGGGTGAGAACGAGTAATATTTTTTTAGTGACTCAAATGATAATTTAGAGGTCACCGATGAGTCCGAAAGGGTCAAATTAGTCAAAATAGTATACCCGGGGGTACTAGTTGAGTCCCGGGGTAATTTTGGACTAAACCGAGACCGTTCGGGGGCGTTTTGGTCTTTTAACATAAGAGGGTATGGAGACCTACGAAATTGAGAGTTTTATATCAGCCGTATGATAGAGGAATTAGGGTTTGAACACCCATGACAACACCAATACCATTAGAGAGAAGAGAGGCACAACTTTCTAAGGCAAAAGGAAGAATTGGGAAGGATTCAAAACGATTTTTACCATCAACTTGTTGGGGAAGAAGGATTGAAGGATGAAGATCATCAATCATCAACAACAACCACGAAATCAGACCCTACTGATTATAAGGCACGTTGTTTATTGCAAAAACTATAAAGTTATAATACCCATGTGTAGGGTTTTTGAATAGTATTGTTTAAATCATTATTTTGATTGGAGTAAGATGATATTTATACATGTTGGGATAGGAATCGCATGTAGAATGATTTACCTTATGTATAGGTTTAAGATTCAGATTAGACTTAATGATTTTTCGGATTAAAATCTGGATTTTTAATGATAATATGGGAAGAACACCATAACTAGGGTTTCAAGAAATTCTGGATTTTAATTCATTATTTCTTTAAAGTAATTGGAGTTTTGATGTATTTGTCACGTTAGAAACTGTCCTAGTACATGTGGAAATATGTTAGGATCATTGGGTCAAAGTTTGGTGGACTATAATGGAGTTTGAAGGTTTGTTAATGGAGGAAAAATCTTAACGAAGAAGACAACTGCGTCTATCCCTGTTCGATCGATCGATCGATCTCGAACTATCGATCGATCGACTATGTCGATCGATCGAACCCAGCTGTCGATCGATCGGCGCAAGCTGTTTCCCGAAAATTTTGTGTTAAATTCTTTGTTGAGTTCGGGAATGAATAAGTATTCTAGGATTTACATTATACTTATATGGGAGTGAGAATAAGACCAGTAGGTATATTGTTGAGGTCCGATAAGGCCATTGGGTGTAGGGCTTGGATTACGGACCAAGGAGAATAATCCGATTTAGTAGAGGATCGGGGATTTCAAAAATTGAGTTACGGGGCGAAGTAAATTCAATTTAAGTAATAGACCAGTAGGGTAAGAAATAACTACTGAAATTATATGTAAGGGGTAACTAGTACCCTTAGAGTTGTGTGAATACTCAAATAAATACGATTAATGAGATAAATCGTAAAGCGAATATTGTACGGTAGATATATGAGATTAAAATATTACTTACGTATATGATTAATAGGTCGGGCGTGTACCTACTGAATTATGTGATCTTTTAGGTAGAGAGATTATACCTAAATTAATTATGTTAGGGTCGATGAGACATTCCGAACTAACATAAAGTTATTATATGTTTGGGGTCGATGAGAAATGCCGAACCAAACTTTGAACTGGTGTCGCGATGAGAGAGTCCCGAACCAGAATATGTGTATATATATATTTTTAAAAATAGTTGGGGTCGATGGATAATTCCGAACCAACTCTCACTTGGGGTCGATGAATCATTCCGAACCAAGAAATCTTTATTTGTGTATATAAATAATGGGGGTCGATGTATCATTCCGAACCAATTCTTACTTGGGGTCGATGAATCATTCCGAACCAAGAGTCCTTTACGTGTATAAAAAGGGCAAAATAGCAATGACTGATATTTAGTATATATTGTGTGTGAAATATATATACTTGATAATATCTTACTTCCGTGTGTTAATAGATTGATACATATTATGTATTTAAAGATACATACTGAATTAGTAAGTTAAGTAGTGAAACTTAATTACGAAATGCACCTTTAGATAGAGAAAATCTATTTAGTAATTCAAGTAGTGAAACTTAATTACATAAGTGGGAAGTCAACAATTGTGAGAATTGTAGTAATTTTAGTAGTGAAACTAAATGGGAAGTCTTGAAAAATAACATAGATGAAATGTTACTTGAGAATTAATTAACATACGCGAGATGTTAGTGAAACGATTTTACAGTATGGGTGGTTCTGGAACTTGGGTAAGGATAAGTTCAATTGACTACTTTGGTTTTAGTTAGCTTGGGAGGTATGGCTAGATAAACTAAGTGTAGAACGTTAGGTGTGCACAAAAGATGAAGGGTGAGCAACTCAAGAGAGTGTACGAGAACCTAACATGTGTAATCAATAACCGCATTTTATATTGTGATAAACGCTTGCTAAATGTTTTCAAAATGTTTTGAGTACTAACTCTTGCTATAAAATATTTTCAAAACCTTTTAGGTATCCAGCCACAGGGATGCCATGTATGATGATTCCATTCCAGAGACTCGGAGCTGTAGCACAGTGGATGCTTATAGGATTTTGACTAGATGATATCTCTCATTCAGATCTAGTATAGGATCTCACACTCTTCAATGCATGGACTTGTGGTCCGGTATTAGTCTCATATGTTAGTTTCAGACTAGTGGTCATTCTATTGTTGTTGGGGATTTTTAGCCGATGGTTTATTCGGTAATACTTTTGTTCTGTTGTACTTTTACTTTGTTGTTTGAATTATTGTACATGATTGTTTGTACTTTGTTCCACATGGTTGATTTATCTGTTTTAAGAAAGATAAAATTTGGCACCGGTCTAATTATACTTAGGGGATTAGTAATTAAAAAGTTTTCGACAGTGATGCTAAGAATGAACCATTTGAGAAACCTGTTTTAATTTAATAAAGGCCTGATCACCCGATGTTTAATTAGGCGGGGTGTCACAGATGGTATCAGAGCATCAGGTTCTAGTGTCCATAGTATCTGTATGGCTTACTACATTTTCAGCGTATCGTTTGATTGTTATAGAGCCCTATCTTAGGATTATTGTACTCCTCTACATACGTAGTTTACGTTCTCCTGCTATTTAGTAAATGTAGTGTTATATGTACGAGTTTGATTGGGCAGGATACGTCGAACATGGCGGTAGAACCAAAATTGGCGTTGGAAGGACTGCAGGAGGGAGGAGCTCAGCATGAAGCCTGGAGTGTTCAAATATGGTAATCATAGGAGAGATGACCGTTACCGAGGTCACTCCTAGCGTGTAATGGAAGTAAATGCTGCAAGTTTTGTTGAGGCATAGCAGGCATTTTTCAAGTGTCGCGACGGCAAGAGGGATTCCATTCTAGACCGCCCAATGCCGTGATAGTGGGATTAGGTCTGAAGAAAAAAATTTGATGAGAACGAGCCGTAAAAATGTGATAAAACGACGACTGTACATGTTAACCAATGGAAGTAGTATGTCCAGTGGTTTTGGTGTTTAGGATAGAGTAGAAATACTCAGAAGTGAAAAATTGAGTAAATTTTTAGAGGCAACGTGGCGGAGATACCAGTCACTACATTCGGACCGTATACAAATAGAGGAACCTTACAAATAGTTTAACCGCAATGTTCTAGAAATGATGATTCAGAAGCAAAGTGAATGGAATATCTGAACCCCTCACGTGAAAGCCTGGTAGAGGCCAATCGTGAGAGAGAAATTTATCCTTTTAAGTGAACTTGTACCGATGAGATAGGTATAAAGGAAAAAAAGCCCTTGAGAGAATGGACTCTCGAGTTATAATTCGCAATTTTGGTAAAACTCTTCTTGGACGACTTATGTTTATGAAGACAATATGGTACTTCCGACAACGATGAAGTAAATAATCCTAGGTGGGCGGAGCTAAGGGAGTTTAAGGATTTAGTCAAAGAGTAAGACTGAATGTAAAGGGGCTGGTTCAAGCCATGGGTGAAAATCCACTAGGGGATTTAATGATTATATTATAAGTTGGGGTTGTTAAGTCTCATAGTGCGTTCCTCTTGGTAGAAGAACTAAGGGAACCAGGATGATAGTGTTCAGGATTGAGACTACCCAGTCCGAGAGGAGGGGTACCCAAACCGGTCAGTATGGCCTGGAGTCAGGAATTTTTGAAAAGATGTCTAGTGTGACTTCTAGGGCCACACATTTTATTTTAGCTTGAAGTTATTTGAATAAATAATAAATCCAATAAGTTTTGCATTCCGGAGAGGACAAGCGTGTTAAGTCCCGAAACCATCTGAACCACCAGAGCGATGGATAAGGAAGTAAATGGGTCTTAGCCTCGAGTGAATGGGGTATATGACGATGCCTCACCTGAAAAATGATCGAGTTGTCATTATTCATTAATATGTGAGAGACTTCGGAGATTATGAACATCTCATAGTAATTGATTTCGGTGTGTGGGAACCTAAATGATGTGAGTCAATGTATGTCGTATGACTGCTGAGCGAAGAGATCGAGCTCGTTGTTGTAATTAGTTCTAAGGACTTAGTGATTGTATAAGCGCAGTGCCACTTAACTCCTTTAGAAATATTGGGGTATGGTTACACATATTGTCGAGAAATGAAATTTGAGTATCTTGACTATGTGTTGTTCCGACAATGCTCAGTAAGAATACATGGGGAAAAGTCCCTTGTTTAAGTTCGGTTAAGAAAGGGATTACGACTGAATTTTTATGCACGTCAGGAGAAGAGACGTTGATAGATGCTAGGGCATCAGTGAAGCCGGTAGTGTCGTGGAGGAACAACGAAAGGCTTACATCCCTACGAATCAATAAGTGGGACTTTATGGGCAAGTATTTGATTTTTGTCTATAGGGGATGGAGAATACCCGCAAGATTGTAGTCACGACATGTACACAAGGATAGAGTTGAGAAAAAAAAAACATGTTACGGGTACGACGCTTGCAATGTTTTTGCAAATGTATGTGGAGAAAAGGGTGTATGGGCGCCCTAATCAAGTGGATTCTTTAGACATCCGAGATAGAGGGATGCGGAAAATTATTTTGTACGCCGGTGGGGACAATAGGAGACAAGTCATATCGATGAAATGGGTTGAACATCATGGGGGATAGACGATGATCCAAGATTATATGTGTTGAGAGATCCAGCACACCCTATGGGATGAAAGTCGGTGGGAAGCCGTTCAAAAGTTATCTCTTGGATTGGGAGGCCTAACTGTTGTGAAGAAGTGATACAAGGTGTTACTCAACTGAGTGTTGAGAGTTACTTACGCGTTACTAAAATGTTGATATGTGGGAAGCGATTTTGAGGAAAGACACAGTGAGATTGTCTCCAGACACACCTCTAGTTAATAGAGCGAGATGGACTTGAAATGAGCAACCGGAATGTGGTAGTGAACCTACATTTCCAATGATGGAATGAGAAGACAGACTTATAAATTATTGATGGGTTGTGAACATCATAATTAAGCCAACATTTCGTTGGGGTAGCGAAATGGGGTGACCGGGATGGATTAGTATGTAGTTGAAAAGGGAGAGTGCACGGTGCCGCTCTACATGATTGTGAATCAAGAGAAAATCCTAAAATTCCACCCTGTGAGAGATGGTCAGGGAGGAATAGAGATTAAGTATTATTTTGAGTATGTTGTGTTGCCTACGACTCAATGTTAGTGAGAAAGGAGGATAATGCTCCCTTGCGATAGTGGAATTTTGGAGAAGCCCACTGATAAATTCGTAGGTTGAATGTATACCTATATGAGCATATTTATAGGTAGTGTGAGTGCCTATATGATCTGTACATAAAGTTTAGGTTCTTGGACACCTATTATGAACATATGTGTACTTTGAGTGGTGGTTCGAGGACATGTGTACTTTGAGTGGTGGTTCGAGGAGACATTTCGAACTTTTAGTCCTTAACGTGTGATATGAGGACATTCTATTGGGGTATGACATTTTAGAATATAAGAAGTGTGAAATATATGGCTCACAAATTGTCTACTCATGCGTGATGAGATATATATACTTATATTGTGCTCGAAGTGTGATTCCGAGGCAATATAACCAATCACTATTGGTGATCGAGGTGGAATTCCGAGCCAATGACCCCAAAAGTGTTATAGAAGGGGGGTGATTATAAAATAAGTGTTGATAGTATATGTTATGTGTACAATATATATATACCTATTGATTTTTCTACTTATGTGCGATAGTAAGTGTGCTTAATCTCTGTATTGGGGTCGATGATGTTCCGGACCAATACATGAGGGATCGATTTGGGGTCGATGATTTTTCCGAACCAAATCGATGATAAATATTGGTATCGACAGAAGGTCTGGACCGACATGTGCATTACATTTACCTTCGGGTCGATGGATTTCCGGACCAATGTAAATGATAGGATTATTGGGGCCGATGATTTTTGCCGGACCAATTTTCCTTAAAGTATATATTGTATGTGAAATATATACCTAATAATATTCTACTTATGAGTGATAGTAGACACTTAGATGTTATATAGAGATATACATCGAATGGGTAAATTAAGTAGGGAGAAACTTGATTTCAAGAATTAACGTTGGATTGGAAAAATCTATGAGAAATTAAGTAGCGAGACTTAATTATGATATATGCGGCATGGGTAATGTGCGATAAGAATTTATAATGAAGCAAGGCATGTACTTTGGGCCACCGTTAGGATGTTATGATTTAGTATTGGATATTAGAGGATGCAATTATACTTAAGGTCCTTAGCCTTAATACCAGCCTTATGCTAATTTTGAGGACGAAATCTCTTTGCAAGGGGGGAAGTATGTAATACCCCGCATTTCTGAATATTCCAAATAATTCTATTTAATTAGATTGGAGAATTAAATGAGAAAATTTCGGCTTAATTTAAATTACGTAAGAGTAGTAATTTAAAGAGTTTTATTTAAAAATTGCAATTATGGAATATTAATCGAGAGATAGATACCGATTTATATTGCCTCATTTTATTTACTTAGTGCGAGTGGTAAATAGTTACTTAACGCGTGTAGACCGTGTTGGGGTGAGAACGAGTAATATTTTTTTAGTGACTCAAATGATAATTTACAGGTCATCGATGAGTCCGGAAGGGTCAAATTAGTCAAAATAGTATACCCGGGGGTACTAGTTGAGTCCCGGGGTAATTTTGGACTAAACCGAGACCGTTCGGGGGCATTTTGGTCTTTTAACATAAGAGGGTATGGAGACCTACGAAATTGAGAGTTTTATATCAGCCGTATGATAGAGGAATTAGGGTTAGAACACCCATGACAACACCAATACCATTAGAGAGAAGAGAGGCACAACTTTCTAAGGCAGAAGGAAGAATTGAGAAGGATTCAAAAGGATTTTTACCATCAACTTGTTGGGGAAGAAGGATTGAAGGATGAAGATCATCAATCATCAACAACAACCACGAAATCAGACCCTACAGATTATAAGGCAAGTTGTTTATTGCAAAAACTATAAAGTTATAATACCCATGTGTAGGGTTTTTGAATAGTGTTGTTTAAATAATTATTTTGATTGGAGAAAGATGATATTTATACATATTGGGATAGGAATCGCATGTAGAATGATTTACCTTATGTAGTGGTTTAAGATTCAGATTAGACTTGATGATTTTTCGGATTAAAATCTGGATTTTTAATGATAATATGGGAAGAACACCATAACTAGGGTTTCAAGAAATTCTGGATTTTAATTCATTATTTCTTTAAAGTAATTGGAGTTTTGATGTATTTGTCACGTTAGAAACTGTCCTAGTATATGTGGAAATATGTTAGGATCATTGGGTCAAAGTTTGGTGGACTATAATGGAGTTTGAA
Organism: Sambucus nigra; assembly: GCA_949130495.1. Classification (NCBI taxonomy): domain Eukaryota; kingdom Viridiplantae; phylum Streptophyta; class Magnoliopsida; order Dipsacales; family Adoxaceae; genus Sambucus; species Sambucus nigra. Next base: position 652,284,644 of record OX422210.1, on the reverse strand, counting down.
GGTTTGTTAATGGAGGAAAAATCTTAACGAAGAAGACAACTGCGTCTGTCCCTGTTCGATCGATCGATCGATCTCGAACTATCGATCGATCGACTATGTCGATCGATCGAACCCAGCTGTCGATCGATCGACGCAAGCTGTTTCCCGTAAATTTTTTGTTAAATTCTTCGTTGAGTTCGGGAATGAATAAGTATTCTAGGATTTACATTATACTTATATGGGAGTGAGAATAAGACCAGTAGGTATATTGTTGAGGTCCGATAAGGCCATTGGGTGCAGGGCTTGGATTACGGACCAAGGAGAATAATCCGATTTAGTAGAGGATCGGGGATTTCAAAAATTGAGTTACAGGGCGAAGTAAATTCAATTTAAGTAATAGACCAGTAGGGTAAGAAATAACTACTGAAATTATATGTAAGGGGTAACTAGTACCCTTAGAGTTGTGTGAATACTCAAATAAATACGATTAATGAGATAAATCGTAAAGCGAATATTGTACGGTAGATATATGAGATTAAAATATTACTTACGTATATGATTAATAGGTCGGGCGTGTACCTACTGAATTATGTGATCTTTTAGGTAGAGATATTATACCTAAATTAATTATGTTAGGGTCAATGAGACATTCCGAACTAACATAAAGTTATTATATGTTTGGGGTCGATGAGATATGACGAACCAAACTTTGAACTGGTGTCGCGATGAGAGAGTCCCGAACCAGAATATGTGTATATATATATTTTTAAAAATAGTTGGGGTCGATGGATAATTCCGAACCAACTCTCACTTGGGGTCGATGAATCATTCCGAACCAAGAAATCTTTATTTGTGTATATAAATAATTGGGGTCGATGTATCATTCCGAACCAATTCTTACTTGGGTCGATGAATCATTCCGAACCAAGAGTCCTTTACGTATATAAAAAGGGCAAAATAGCAATGACTGATATTTAGTATATATTGTGTGTGAAATATATATACTTGATAATATCCTACTTCCGTGTGTTAGTAGATTAATACATATTATGTATTTAAAGATACATACTGAATTAGTAAGTTAAGTAGTGAAACTTAATTACGAAATGCACCTTTAGATAGAGAAAATCTATTTAGTAATTCAAGTAGTGAAACTTAATTACATAAGTGGAAAGTCAACAATTGTGAGAATTGTAGTAATTTTAGTAGTGAAACTAAATGGGAAGTCTTGAAAAATAACATAGATGAAATGTTACTTGAGAATTAATTAACATACGCGAGATGTTAGTGAAACGGTTGTACTGTATGGGCGGTACTGGAACTTGGGTACGGATAAGTTCAATTGACTACTTTGGTTTTAGTTAGCTTGGGAGGTATGGCTAGATAAACTAAGTGTAGAACGTTAGGTGTGCACAAAAGATGAGGGGTGAGCAACTCAAGAGAGTGTACGAGAACCTAACATGTGTAATCAATAACCACATTTTATATTGTGATAAACGCTTGCTAAATGTTTTCAAAATGTTTTGAGTACTAACTCTTGCTATAAAATATTTTCAAAACCTTTTAGGTATCCAGCCACAGGGATGCCATGTATGATGATTCCATTCCAGAGACTCGGAGCTGTAGCACAGTGGATGCTTACAGGATTTTGACTAGACTATATCTCTCATTCAGATCTAGTACAGGATCTCATACTCTTCAATGCATGGACTTGTGGTCCGGTATTAGTCTCAGATGTTAGTTTCAGACTAGTGGTCATTCTATTGTTGTTGGGGATTTTTAGCCGATGGTTTATTCGTTAATACTTTTGTTCTGTTGTACTTTTACTTTGTTGTTTGAATTATTGTGCATGATTGTTTGTACTTTGTTCCACATGGTTGATTTATCTGTTTTAAGAAAGATAAAATTTGGCACCGGTCTAATTATACTTAGGGGATCAGTAATTAAAAAGTTTTCGACAGTGATGATAAGAATGAACCATTTGAGAAACCTGTTTTAATTTAAGAAAGGCCTGATCACCCGATGTTTAATTAGGCAGGGTGTCACAATAAGCTGTCATTTAACAGCCGCTTATAACTTATATTCAACAATTACATTAAGTTACATAATACATTACAGTAGGCAAATACAAAAGCTTGGGCCACACGCCCGAATAAATAATACGATCATAACTAGAATACTAAAATGAAGGCGTCTATAACAAAATATCCCGCAACATCCGCAAGGTGTTACAGGTCCAATACACAGGGATGGGGAAGTCAATACGGGCGTCCTTGCGAAGGAGCACCTGAGAGAATATAAGATTCATATACAATAAGAAATATGAACGAGTCAAGGCCCGATTTTATATAATCACTAGGTGAATAAAGAGTATGAAAGTTATGAGCAATTAATCATGATTGATAATGATAAGAATCTACCTACTCAATCATAGAGCATAAACTAAAACAATTATCATGACCATAAGTTTTAATTCAATTATACAAGAGGATATGAATAAATATTATTAACTAAGAATCACCATCCTTTATACACTGTTTCATTTCATCGTTCCGTATCTCATTAGGAAACGTATTCAAAGCCATTTAGCTCTTAGAGCACTTTATCATAAATCAAGTCCCACTTGAATAAGAATAGTTATATTGAACCATATATAACGATTCTAAGACCGTCCTTCCATGTTTCCCCACTAGACACAGCCATAAATAGCTATCATCTTCCAGGGCCTATCGCACAAGATAACTTGGGCATCTTACGACGCAACGTCGGGAAGTGGCCATATACCTTCGACAGTGAGTCATAACCACACCCGGAATTACCTCACTTCGAACAATAAATACACATTACATATAACCGGTCCTATGGCCGAGGACTATATTCACCCTGCATTCACTAGCGAGGGGACTTCACCTCATGCGCGTACTTCCCTTACGATATCATTTAGAGAGGTGTGTTCATGTAAATTATCATTTATAATTTATTACCTTATTAATATATATTTACATTATAAACGGAACCATAATCATTTAACGTTATCATTATAACCTCAACATTTAATAATTTCCCAAATTAGTCTCCAAGAAATAATGACTTTTCTAAAAGCCACCAAGTCTAGTATACCTCAATCGAGTCTCTAAAATCCCCCGATATACAATCTTACATCTCTTACTCTCCATCTAACTTGTAAAAGGAAGAAAACACCTTATCATCTATCTAGTAAACCCCTGAATAAGCCCCATCTAATCCCTTTCTAATCTAGGGTAGTTACCTTACTAATATAAGACTCTAGGACACTAAGTTTACTTCATAAAAGAAGGTTCCTAAGTTCTAAGCCTAAAAGGAAAGGGTTAAAATTGAGTTGGAAAAATAACTCAAAACAGTAGGATTTCGAATCGATTCGCCCAAAAGCGAATCGATTCGGATGGAGAAACCAACATTCTGCCTCAGCCCGAATCGATTCGAGTTCGCAGGCCTGTAGCCTCCCACTTAGCGAATCGATTCGCAAATAGGGAGAATCGATTCGTCCTGGAGAATTTTCTAAGAATGGGGCTACGGGTTATGGACCCTAGCTTTTCCCAAACCCCATTTCTCCTCCAACCAACATCATTACTTCAACTCGAAACAAGCATAAATGCATCCTAACTACTATAATCCACACAATAACCATCTAAATCAAATTCTAAGGGTTCAAACTCTACAAATCCTTTAAAACCCCAAAATTGTTAAATCATTTCAAACACACAACCATCAATACCATTTATTCACCCTAAATCATATATTAACAAGTAAGAAACTTGCCTTAAACTGAAATCTCGGATTCTTGGAAGATGAATGCAAGATCAAATCCTAAATCTTCAATTCTTCTCCTTTCTTCCTTTTTTTCTCCAGAATTATCTTCTTCTCTCTTTCTCTCTAGGTTTAGTAAATACACACTTAAGGAGAATAAAATGAGGTGCAAGACTTAAATGTGCCTCTATGATTAATTCCCATCTTAAATTGTTAATACCTCATTAAAATGACTCGTAACTGCACATCTAAGTCATAACCCATCAAAAGTGCCTGAAACCCAAAAATACAATATGGCACTTATTTTGACTATCTCGCATATTTTGGGACTAACTACGCCCTCTAAATTAGCATTCAAAAATATTTAAATAATTTCAAGTCCCGACTTCATTTATACCATAAATGCTGTTTAAAGCATACGACGCTATAAAACGTAACATGATGATATTTACATACATGTAACAGTAAATATGCAACAATCTAGTAAATTCTTTATTAACTCACTTAATTGATATTTACTCCATCATCCATTATTTTATATAATTACTTCACACAGTAAATTAATATAAAATAAATTTCTCAAAAGTAAGGGTTATTACATACTCCCCCTCTTATGAGGAAATTTTGCCCTCAAAATTCAGGCGTACCTTGCAAAAAGAGATGTGGATACTTTTCTCGCATATCGTCCTCACTCTCCCACATTGATTCCTCGGCGTTGTGATGACCCCATTAAACCCGAACAAAGGGCAACACTCGAGATCTCAGTCTTCGTTCCCCGTGCTCTAAGATTGCTACTGGTTGTTCCTCGTACGAAATATTAGGTTGCAATTCGATATCATCCAAAGGAATATGCCAATGATATCCTTCACACCTCTTGTACTTTTTTAAAGATGAAACATGAAACACATCATGGATTTGTTGTAAGTGTTCCGGTAAGGCAAGTTGATACGCCATTGGTCTTAGCTTAGCAATAATGGGAAAAGGTCCAACATAGCGCGGCGCAAGCTTTCCTTTCTTCCCAAATTGCTTTATACCTTTCATTGGAGATACTCGCACCAAGACTTGACCTCCAACTCCACATGCCTCCTATTAGCATCATCATAACTCTTTTGTCGATCTTGAGATATTCGGATGCGACTACGAATAAGTTCAATCTTTGAAGAAGTGTCTTGGATCATTTCAGGTCCAAGAAATTTATTATCCCCCACCTCCAACCAACAAGTGGGTGATCTACATGGTCGGACATACAAGGCTTTATAGGGTGCCATCCCAATAGTGAATTGGTACGAATTATTATAAGCAAACTTGACCAAAGGGAGATATTGTTCGCAACCACCCTTGAAATCAAACACGCACATTCGGAGCACGTCCTCCAACATTTGGTTGACTCTTTCTGTCTGCCCATCTGTTTGTGGGTGATAAGAGGTACTCAACTTCAATTCAGTTCCCATAGCTTCCTGGAAACTTTGCCAAAAATGGGAAACAAAAATTTTGTCTCGATCGGAGACTATATTTATGGGCACCCCGTGGAGTCTAACAACCTCCGTAATAAATAGCCGAGCATAACAAGCAGTATTGTAATCTGTACGTACGGGTAGGAAATGTGCTGAATTAGTTAAATGATCAACAATAACCCAAATGGAATCATGACCACTCTACGACGTTGCTAATCCCGTGATAAAGTCCATCGAGATACTTTCCCACTTCCATACCGGTATTTCCAATGGTTGTAACAAACCCGTTGGTCTTTGATGATCTACTTTCACCAGTTGATAAGTGGTACACTGGGAAACAAATTCAGAAATGTCCCTTTTCATGCCTGGCCACCAATACTGACGGCGCATGTCTTGGTACATTTTGTCCCCACTAGGATGTACTATAAACTTAGATCCATGTGATTCTGTCAGCACGGCCCATCTTAAATCCCCTTCGTCCGGGACAATGAGTCTCCCGTGGAAATGTATCCCAGCCTCTGAACTTATAGAGTAGGATTCTGCTCCCCCGGTTAACAATTGGCGTATACGATCCTGATAACTTTTGTCCCTTCCTTGAGGTTTAACAACTCTTGCCACTATCATAGGCGTAACGGTCAACACCGACATAAATTCTCTACCAACCGCATCTTCTTGGCCGAGCTCCCTCTATTTAGCTTTCCATATCTACGCTAATTCCCCCTCGAGTTTCCGACTCAACGCATCTGCCACCACATTCGCCTTGCCCGGGTGATAGTGAATATCAAATTGGTATTCTTTCACAAACTCTAACCACCGGTGTTGTCGCATATTTAAATCTCTCTATGAAAACAAATATTTCAACGATTTGTGGTCCGTGAAAAGACTAAATTTCTCCCCTAGGAGATAATGCCTCCAAATATTCAAGGCAAAAACTACTGCAGCAAGTTCCAAATCATGCACCGGATAATTCTTTTCATGGGGCTTTAGCTTACGAGAAGTATAAGCAATAGCCCGCTGCTCTTATTGTAGTACACCTCCCAAGCCTTACAGAGATGCGTCGGTAAAGACCAAATATTCCAATCCTGGCTTTGGTAACGCAAGGACTGGAGAAGAAGTCAACTTATCCTTGAGCTCATCAAAAGCTAACTGACAAGAATCGTTCCAAACAAACCTCACCCCTTTTCGGGTTAAATTTATCAAAGGACTAGCAATTTTAGAAAAACCCTTGATAAATCTGCGGTAATAACCAGCCAAACCCAGAAAACTACGAATCTCGGTAGGTGTCGTGGGATGACCCCACTCCCTCATCGCAACAACTTTACTCGGGTCTATCAAAATACCTTGGACTGTCACAATATGACCCAAAAACTATACTTCCTACAACCAAAAACTGTACTTCTCAAACTTGGCATACAATTGATGATCCCTCAACGTCTGCAGGACCAATCGTAAATGAGTAGCATGATCGGATTCTGTTTGAGAATACACTACGATGTCATCAATGAACACGATAACAAACTGATCCAGGAAGTCTCGAAACACTCTATTCATAAGGTCCATAAACACGGCGGGGGCATTGGTTACTCCGAAGGGCATAACCAAAAATTCAGAGGACCCATATCTAGTTAAGAAAGCGGTTTTGAACACATCTTGCTCTCGTATCCACAACTAGTGATACCCCGTCCTCAAATCTATTTTCGATAAGTACGACACTCCCCTAAGTTGATCAAACAAATCATCAATTCGAGGTAATGGGTATTTATTCCAGATGGTGACTTTATTCAATTCTCTGTAGTCAACACACAATCGGAGAGAACCGTCTCTTTTCTTCACAAATAACACTGGAGCGCCCCACGGCAACGTACTTTGCCTAATAAACCCTTGTTATAACAATTTCTGAATCTGTTCTCTTAACTCCCTCATCTTAACAGGAGCCATACGGTACGGGGCTCTAGCAATCGGTCGCGTTCCCGGTGCTAAATCAATTACAAACTTAATTTTCCTACTTGGAGGCAAACCCGGTATTTCTCGAAAAACATCTCCAAAATCTCTATCAATCGAAATTGAATCTAAGGAAATGACTACATCCCGAGAAATCTCCTCCGCGATACAATACAAGTAAGTGCTAGAACCTCCCTCCGAACGAGGCATAGACACTAAAAGCATCTCTTGCCCCGGAATGGAAACTCTTCCCATAGCAATTAACTATCGCACGATACTTTACTAGCCAATCCATACCCAGGATTACATCATACCCGACCATATCAAGGACGAGTAAATCGGCCTCAAAACACAAATTACCAAGGTTTATTTCTACTCGTTTACAAACAAAGAAAATGAGTGAACCATCACCCATATAAGATTCAACACTAGTAAAAGTACTTTCTGCAGATTTAATTAACTCCATAGATTGGGAAAAGCTTCTAGAAATAAATGAGTGTGTCGCACCCATATCAAATAATACATGACCCACGTGCCCATGAATGGGAAACTTACCCTCAATAGCTGGTGGCGCTGGCGGGGCCAGAGGAAGCATAGCATCCTGAATGTGGTAGACATGACCATACTGTAGCTGTCCCTGTTGTGGAGGGACAACTGGATTAGGCACTTGTAGTGACAACTGAACCCGTTGATGCTGTGGAATCCTAGGAAGCTTTCCCCCCATCAACTGCGGACACGCCTTCTTGAAATGTCCCGACTCTCCACGTTGAAAGCATCGACCCGCTATATTCTCCTGATTTCAGCCCCGATTATTTCTAAACTGCCCAAAGCGTTGGCCTGGATGGCCTCTACCCCCATTACCATCCCGACCTTCTTGTTGTTGGTCACCCTGATCGTGCCTAATATTACTGCCACCAACATTAAACCCACCAAAACGCTGCCTTTTAGACAAGTTCCCTTGTTGATTGTCCATTTGTTTTTGTTTATTTCCCGAAGATTGGGATGAGGTTAGTGCTCCTCCTCCCGCCCCATTGCCTTTGATTTTACCCGCTTGACCCAAAACTGAAGCCTTCTTACTACTTTAAACATACAACCGATGTTCTTGACAAATGTCGCGTTCATCACATCCCCAAAAGTCTGTAAAGCTGGATTGCCAACAAATGTTACTGTATCCTCCAGTGTAAACCTCCCATGAACTTTGATATTTTCCTCTCCTACGGAGTCACCTCATCCGGCACAAAACTAGCTAAACGAGTGAATTCCTCCTCATATTCCGCCACCAACCGTTCAACCTTCATTACATCTTGAAGTTTTCTTCTCATCTCCCTTTGAACTACGGGAGGAAAATACTTCTGATCAAACAGAACCCAAAAATCATTGATATTTATAGTATCTCTCTGCTCTGGCGTAGTCAACAATTCCCACCAATGTAATGCAGCTCCAACTAGTTTAAAAGTAGCAAGGATTTATTTCCTTTCCTCACTACACGCCACCATGCGAAGATGGCACTGCATATCTTTTTTCCACTGATTAGATACTATGACATCAGAACCTCCTTGAAATTCTAGGGGATGGCCCTTTCAAAAGGATTCTCTAACTCTCTCCCACGGAGAAGGTCCCGTAGGGGCTTGTACATCCTGAGCTTGTGGTTGTTAGGCTTGTGGAAATTGATGAACCACGTCAGTCATCGCAGCGTTGACCGCTTGGGTCACAATATTTGCTACTTTAGCAGTATTTATAGTTCCTTGCTGTGGTGGTGGAGGACCTACCTCCTCTTGTACAACTCCATTTCTTCAAGCGGGGAGACCTCTCTTAGGCAGAATGTGAGACAAATAAACAATAGAATTAGAATACTATTTAGAACAATCTATTTTGCAGAAGATCGCAAACATAGGCAATAAAACAGTCCTAACATTAAGCTCTATATCAAAGAACGCTACGGTAGAACGTGACAAGTCCACATAGATCCTAAAGACCCTAGAACCTGATGCTATGATACCATCTGTGACAACCCTCTTATCAAAATAAGAGGTGGCCAACCCGACACTCCAATATTAACAGGAATCATAGATGGTCCATTCTTAGCATCACTAAAATATAGTAAGCATACGAGATAACCACCCATAATTTTAGAAAACAGATTGTCAAAATGTTATTTATAAATTGAAGTAAAAGAATTTAAGTAACACAATTTGAAAAGAAGGTGGATGAAATCTACAAAATAAAACTAAATAGTACGTATATAACACAATAACTGAATAAGCTGTCGGTTAACAGCCTCTTACAACTTATATTCAACAATTACATTAAGTTACATAATACATTACAGTAGGCAAATACAAAAGCTTGGGACACATGCCCGAATAAATAATCCAATCATAACTAGAATACGAAAATGAAGGCGTCTATAGAAAAATATCCCGCAACATCCGCAAGGTATTGCAGCTCCAAGACACAGGGATAGGGAAGTCAATAAGGGCGTCCTTGCGGCGGAGCACCTGGACGAATATAAGATTCATACACAATAAGAAATATGAACAGGTCAGGGCCCGATTTTATATAATCACCAGACGAATAAAGAGTATGATAGTTACGAGCAACCAATCATGATTGATAACGATAAGAATCTATCTACTCAATCTTAGAGCATAAACTAAAGCAATTATCATAACCATAAGTTTTAATTCAATTATACAAGAGGATATGAATAAATATTATTAACTAACAATCACCATCCTTTATACACTGTTTCATTTCATCATTCCGTATCTCATTAGGAAACGTATTCAAAGCCATTTAGCTATTAGAGCACTTTATCATAATTCAAGCCCCACTTGAATAAGAATAGTTATATTAAACCATATATAACGATTCTAAGACCGTCCTTCCGAGTTTCCCCACTCGACGCGCCCATAAATAGCTATCATCTTCCATGGCCTATCGTACAAGATAACCTGGGCATCCTACAATGCAACGTCGGGAAGTAGCCATATACCTTCGACAGTGAATCATAACCACACCCGGAATTACCTCACTTCAAACAATAAATACAAATTACATAATAGTCGGTCCTATGGCCGAGGACTATATTCACCCTGCATTCACTATCCAGGGGACTTCACCTCATGTGCGTACTTTCCTTATGATAGCATTTAGAGAGGTGTGTTTATGTAAACTATCATTTACAATTTATTCCCTTCTTAATATATATATTGCAATATAATCGGAACCATAATCAATTAACGTTATCATTATAACCTCAACGTTTAATAATTTCCCAAATTAGTCTCCAATAAATAATGACTTTTCTAAAAGCCACAAAGTCTAGTATACCTCAGTCGAGTCTCTAAAATCCCCCGATATACAATCTTACATCTCCTACTCTCCATCTAACTTGTAAAAGGAAGAAAACACCTTATCATCTATCTAGTAAACCCCTGAATAAGCCCCATCTAATCCCTTTCTAATCTAGGGTAGTTACTTTACTAATATAAGACTTTAGGACACTAAGTTTACTTCATAAAAGAAGGTTCCTAAGTCCTAAGCCTAAAAGGAAAGGGTTAAAATTGAGTTGGAAAAATAACTCAAAACAGTAGGATTTCGAATCGATTTGCCCCAAGAAGCGAATCGATTCTCCCAAAAGTGAATCAATTCGGATGGAGAAACCAACATTCTTCCTCAGGACGAATTGATTCGGCCTTAACCCGAATCGATTCGGGTTCCCAGACCTGTAGCCTCCCCCTTAGCGAATCAATTCTCAAAAAGGGCGAAACGATTCGCCCTGGCGAATTTGCCAAGAATGGGGCTACGGGTTATGAACACTAGTTTTTCCCAAACCCCATTTCTCCTCCAACCAACATCATTACTTCAACCCAAAACAAGCATAAATGCATCCTAACTACTATCATCCACACAATAACCATCTAAAACAAATTCTAAGGGTTCAAACTTTTCAAATCCCTTAAAACCCCAAAATTGTTAAATCATTTCAAATACACAACCATCAATACCATTTATTCACCCTAAATCATATATTAGCAAGTAAGAAACTTGCCTTAAGCTTAAATCTCTGATTCTTGGAAGATGAATGCAAGATCAAACCCCAAATCTTCAATTCTTCTCCTTTCTTCTCTTTTTCTCCACAATTATCTTCTTCTCTATTTCTCTCTAGGTTTAGTAAATACACACTTAAGAGAATAAAATGAGGTGCAATACTTAAACGTGCCTCTATCCTTAATTCCCATCTTTAATTGTTAATACCTCATTAAAATGACTCGTAACTAGACATCTAAGTCATAACCAGTCAAAAGTTCCCGAAACCCAAAAATACAATATGGCACTTATTTTGACTATCTCGCATATTTCGGGACTAACTACGACCTCTAAATTAGCATCCGAAATTATTCAAATCATTTCAAGTCACGGCTTTATTTATACCATAAATGTCGTTTAAAGCACACGACACTATAAAACGTAACATGATGATATTTACATACACGCAATACTAAATATGCAACAACCTAGTAAATATTCTTTATTAACTCACTTAATTGATATTTACTCCATCATCCATTTTTTTATATAATTACTTCACACAGTAAATTAATATAAAATAAATTTCTCAAAAGTAAGGGTTATTACACGTGAAAATGGTTCTCAAATCCACGAGGTGTTGAAATACAAGTACATACATGGTAAGGTGAGTGGGCCATTGTATCCGTTGTGTCCCGAGAAACATACAACATCGTATTTTCTTATCAAATTGAATAATGTAAAGACAAGACATGTTTTTTTGGACACTATTTTAACTAATATCCTAGGTTTATTTAAGGAGTTTCTGCCTAAACGAAACTCAACACCAATAGAGTATCCAAATATGAAGAACATAATTAAAGAAGTTGGTATGGATATAGAATCATTTATTCGTCCCATAATGATTGTATCTTTTACCGGAAGGAACATGCAAAGAAGGAAAAATGTCAAATATACAACTTACTTAGATATAGGTTTGGTTTAAACGGGGAGGGTAAAATACCCTAAAAGGTATTGAGGAAATTTTTGTTGATTCCAAGGCTAAAGAGATTGTTTAGTATATCATGGATTGAAAATGAAATAACTTGGGATGCTCAAGCGAAATCCATTACAAATATTATGTGCCATCCCATTGATTCATCAGTTTGGAAGTTTGCAAATACAAAATAGACTGAGACTTTGTTGCTGAATCAAGTAATGTACGTCTTGGTACAACTACAAATGGTTTTAATCCATACAATAATCTCAACACTAGTTATAGTTATTAGCCTATCATTATTGAACATTTAAATATGAATCCATCTTTATGCATGAAAATTGAGTTTTTCATGATGTCAATTTTGATATTTGGGCCGAATGCACCGAGAAAGGACATTGACGTTTATATTAGACCTTTAATAGATGAGTTGAAATAATTATGGTTCGAAGGTGTATCGGCATATGACTTCCACGCTAAAGTTAATTTTACATTGAGAGTTATGTTCTTGTGGGAAATTCATGACTTTCTTGCATATGGCACTTTGTTTAGGTGCATAGTTTATGGTTACAAAGCTTGTCCAGTTTGTGCGGAAGAATTCGACTCAGAACATCTCGGAAATAGTAAGAAGATTTATTACCGGATTCATCAAAGATTCCTTCCTCACAATTAGGTTGGGCAAACACAACTTTTACAATATTATTTAAGATCATAAAGCTCCACGAAGGTTATCAAGTACTGAGATTGAATAAAAAGTAGCATGCATTAATTTAAGAATTAGTAAACAAAATACTATAAAGAAAATGAAATGAAACGGGGACAACAATGATTGTGTGAATACAAATATCACAACTCCATGGTATTAAAGTTCCATTTTATTTTATTTTATTTTATGTATTGGAAAGAGCATGATATTCGACATAACTATCTTTTGTTAGCTATTTTGGACTTGAAAGATAAATCAAAAGATGAAACCAATGCATGTAAATATATTGGGGCGATGGGGATAAAAAAAAGTTGTGGTTGACCATAGATGAATTTGGCAAAAAAATGTTAAGCCTCCAGCTGCATTCATTTTAGGTACAGAAGAAAAATAGTGGTTCTTTTGTATCTTAAAGGAATTAAAGTTGCTAATGGATTTTTCTTATAACTAGAGTAAGAATGTGACTCTCAGGTTGAAGGGACTGAAGTTGCATGATTATCATGTGATCATGCAACATTTGCTTTTGTTATTGCTTTAAAATGCTTATGCAAAGCACAAGGATTTGTTAGCTGTTATTCAACGGTTAATCATTTTTTTCAATGTGTTGTGCGCTAAGGTGATAAGGAGGGATGTTCTTGATTTATCTAAAAAGGCCTTGTTTGAGGCTATGTGTGTTTTATAGAAGTTGTAAAAGGTATAAATCCAGAGCTAAAGCTCTGATACCAATTTGTAAAAGCCACGATATCGATTAATTATTTAATTAGCTAATTTTCAATTTAAAACTTATTTAATTAAAGTCACTCTTTGATCCAAATTAAATAAACCCTAATCATGCATCTATATGATGTAAATTAAATATGCAAATCAAACAATCACAAATCGAGGTTCATCAAAAAAATCTTTCGGCTAAAACCTTTTATTTCACTATCTAACGCAAATCGTAACTTACAATTACATAGCAAAATATGCAATGAATCTTTCGCAGAAAACTCACATAGACCACAACCTATTAACCAATAAAGATACCCTCGAGAACCTCAATGATCGCAGTCATCAGAAAGCAACTCTTGCAAGAACTACCAATTCAGCAGTAGAGATGGCACTCCACAAAGATAAAACTTCCAAGAAGTATTTTGGGTTCCAAAAATGATTCATAAAAGAATTGAGATGTCTTGGTGAATCAAAAACTAGGTTTTTAACCTTAAAAGATGAAGACTAAAAGTCTGTCAGAAAGCAGTTTTCATGTATCAAAAGTCTTAATGAAAAAGGTCTTCAAAATAGGTATTTATATCTCAACAAAAATCATGAGGCGGCGCATGTCGTTAGAAGTTGTTTGAATGACATTTTCATGTCGTTTGAACGACATTAGATGTCATTACTAATGACCTAAGAAATGACCAGTGAAAACACAAAATCGTACGGGTTCGTTTGAAGCAGGAAAGAAAAGACTCTTTGGGGGACCCTTCAAACGACATTGCCTGTCATTAGAAGCAGTCATTTGAATGACATTGCCTTGTCGTTTGAACAACATGAACAAAAAAATATTATTTTAAAAAGCTCGCCTATAGGTCTTGAAAAATTATTTTGACTTAGAAAAAATGCCCCATTTTATTAGAAATTAGTTTCGAAAAGTATCCCAATACTAAAATAAAGCATTTACAAAACTTAAACACATTCTCTGCGAAATTATACCTCATGTCGCACAAATGTCGAAGATACTTGAGATTCAGATTCGTCATCTTGAACAATTGATCCTGAGCTTCTCTCGACGGTTGTAGTGGTATAAGACATAGTCTATGTAAACTATGGACTATGGAAATTATGTCCTTACAGAAGTATTTTCCTCCACCTCATCATACATTTAGCCGAGGAAGCACTAAAATGTGTCCTAATTAAATTTATATGGATGTATCCTTTTGAGAGGTAAGTGAATTACGCGTGATAATATTTTTTTAGATAAATATTATGGCATAATATTTATTTATTAGTTTTCATTATGATTTTGAGGTATAGGTTGATGAAAATTAAAATAAGTACATTGGCATCAGGAGATATATTTAAGGGAGCATTGTTGAGAAATACATTGTAGAAGAATTAACTAGTCATTGCATGGAGTACATGCCAACACTAAGTGTAGGAAATCACAAGTATATGCATGAAACTTTTCTTCATGAAGATAATGAATGTGCCAATGATGGAATTTTAGTACTAGGGAAGAAATTGAAGTTAATCATGGTGCAATTTGAACAAGCCCGAAAATGGGTATTGTAATAACATGATGAAGTGGATAAATGGAAAATATGAGTATTGTAAGATGTGGGTTCTTTAAATACAGTTAGTATTAAGTGAGGCATAACCCCTTATCAAGATCGGTATTAACATCGTTAAGTATAAAATATAGGCGGTGGCCATAAATAAATCAGAGATAAAGAGATTCAATATTCAGGCTTGCATTAAAGAGCATATTAACATGGGAGACATATGACAAGCATAATAAATGAATGGGACCAACGGCTGGCGTGGTCGGAGGGAGAAAGAACAAGCAATCCAGGCACAATAAGGGCAAGGCATGAACTTCAAGATCAGTTAATTCCTAATGATGGGTGTATTAAATGTGTATGGGAGTTAATGATCTCGCAATGGTTCTCGGGTATAAGGAAATTTGGGCAGAAATTCTGGGCTCTGAATGCTCTCTATCTGATTTATTCATCTGGTCTATTTATATGAGGGCGAGTCTACTCGAGTCAGCCTTCCTTCGATCCATCTGATAGGGTGCATTAAATTCACAAGATATTGCATTCAATGCATGAGATCCCATAGTTTTGGTGGGAAACCATTCTATTGGCTGGAAGTATTGTGGGTATTTAATAGGGAATATGACCCGTCAGATTGAGGCTTACTCTAGGATGGCTAGATGGTTAGTTTTGGTGAACTAGACATGCTATCCTAAGGATAAAGCCACTTGAGTGCTACATTCTTGAGTTCCTAAATGTCAGACGTTCTGACGTCAGAAAGTGGTTTAAATAGTGACTATTGTTAGGTATCTGGTCACATCAGTCAGGCGAGTTGGCCCCCGAGGTACCTCAAGGAGGTAACCTCGAGGGGGAAAGTATTGAGGGAGATAGGGTACCTCAAGGAGGTTCACTCGAATAAGTAAGGAATGAGAAGGCTCATGTGACATTTGTCCTGGATGAAGTTTTGCCCAAGTGTGCTAAGAGGGTTGGTAATAATTCCCAATGTTACCTTGTTCTCAATCTTCCAAACCATGTCCCTGTGAAGTTCCCCAAGAAGAGGTTGCTTGATAGAGCATGAAATCTCTCCCATGCCCTGCCAGGCATGGTCCCTCGTGGGTACCAAACATCCTCACTCGACATGTATATTCATAAAATAAAATATAAAATACAATATTCTATTTCTTGTTACAAACTATTGTCATCCAGGTGACTTTGTTCTATGAAATAGGTCCTTCGAGCCGCTTGTTGTGAAGGATCTTTGAAGTGGGTACTTCAAGCCGCTTACTATGAAGAATCTTTGAAGTGGGTACTTCGAGCCACTTACCATGAAGAATATTCAAGGTGAGTTTGTGGAATATCTTTCCGTCTCCTTCTTTGTGAACAACCGATCTGCTTAACCATGTTAACCACTCATTTAGGGGGGACACCCCCTACATTTTCCCCTTCGTAGAGATATTTGTTTATTGCATGAAGAAATATCTGTACGAAACCTTTTTGTACATCTTTGATATTCTCTCTTGGGGAAAATGAAGAGATTTATTCAAATTTCCCCCAAAGCTCTTCATTTCCCAAGGCAGACGAGACTCCAAGCATGTCACATTAAATGTAACTGTCATTTTCACTTTTGTGCATCACACATGGTCCCAGAAGAATCATCATTACGACCCTTGGTTTTCTGTGACCACACGTGCTTTACATCCATGCCAGCCAAACTATTCCAGATTGCCATGATTACGCTTTTCCAAAGCGTCACTTTTTTTCGTCTTTTGGGATTCATGCTGCCCCAATAAAGGGGGTGTATATTCAATTCAAACTTCACCTTTAGGTTTTCATTTTCTGAGTTTGAGCTTTTGTGAGACCGAGAGGAAATACCCATACTTTCTCCAAACCTTTTGTTCTTTTCCTGTTACCCTCAGTTCTTCTTTACTTAAGCTTCCATGGCACCTATGAAAAGATCCCTCTATATTAGCGATGATTCCCCTACGACTCAAGTGCGCCAAGCTCAATGGGCGCGTTATCATCGTGCGCCTTACTTTAGTGACAACGACCATTTCTGGGCAACGGCGGAGCAATTTCCTGGCGCTCTAGTACCAACTGAAAACCCTAACCTGTTAATGGAGGAAGGTGAGGATGCTGAAGACTTCGCTTATATCCCCACTGCCACTGTTACCCATTTTCGAATTGAGCGTGGTGATTTCCCTTACTCAAAGGTAAAGTATGAAGCGTCTTATGGTGCCAGTGAGGGATTGGGCCCTTGGACTGAGTACATCCATTCAAAGTATTCCGTTCAGTTATCCCTTATAGGCCTGTTCTCCTCCTTTTGGCTGGGTGATCTTACTCTTGCTAAAAACAATACTGCTTTGAAACTGTTGGTTTCCCATTGGAGACATAGGTCACATACCTTTATGGACGCTTGGGGTGAGTTCACCGTTAGCTTGGAGGATGTGTGTGAGATTTTAGGATTGGAGGTAGACGGATTTGATACCATCTTCAAGGAGGTTGTCTGTAGTGAAGAAAAAGTATTAAGAGAGGAATTAGAGGCAGTGATGAAGGACTTTATGGTCACTTACAACAAGTGCACCTATTCTGAAGTAATTCGTTACTTTTACTTCATTGAGGAGAAGGACGTTATTAGGTCCCGTGAGGTATCTAGGGAGAACTCCGGGGGAAAGAGGTGCTTGAACAGCGCCCCGGCAGGGAAATATTTTGGGTCCAAGATCGAGTTGGCGGGCTACATTTAGGTGATACTGTCGAAGGTCTATCTTTTGGGTAAGCCTCACGACTGCCATTGAAAGGACCTGATCAGCATGGTTGTTCGAATGTCCAACGGCGTGAAAATCCCCTTTGCTGCCATTATCCTCGGCTCCTTATATACCTGGCTTGACCGTGTACTGGCGGACTCTTCTCGAATCATCGGCATGTTTGATGTTTCTAATTACGCTAACAATATGCTTTTGAGAACTTTTCTCTATGCCCACTTTCCTTATTACACCCCCGTTGGCAATTACCCTGGTTCACAGCCCGTGAAGATCCCCCAAATTTTTTGTTGGAAAAATAAGAGTGTAAAGAAGCCTTTAATTGCCCTGATTGATTGAGTTGAAAGGTTCATACCTCGCCCATATGTTGGGGTGAGTCAGTTTTTTACCAATGATTTCTTTTCTGAGGAGGAGCATCCCATTGCTTCGATTGATGAGGCCCTTGAGAGAAACTTTCCTGAGAACAATGTCCCCCTTTTGTTAATCCCCTCATATTTTCCCTCTTATACTGAGTGGTCCTACTTTTATTTTGTGTACATCCCACACCGTGTAGCCCCACAGTTTGGTTACGACCAAGGATCCCCTGTGTTAAGTTATTTCACTCGAGAAAAGCCCACAAATGTTTCTTTTGCGTGTGCCAATTATCTAACTTCGATTGTTGTTATTCTAAGCGCCAATTACCCATCCAATCCCATGGTCCCGAGCAAAAGGTCTCGAGGGGGAAGGTCAGCTACGTACATGAACGTATTTTGGCATAATCAGTTAGTTCATTTTCAAACCAACCTCTTGAAGGATCCCCGATACCCTGAAGTTGAGAGATTCCCACCCACGGAGATGTTTTTAAGAAATTGCACCACCTCATCCTATGTTTTTTCTCTTAATACTGCTAACACCAGTGTTCCCTCCGAAATTCCCCCATTAGCGCGTATAGACCAGGCAGTTGTGAAAAATAAGAAAGTTTACCTCCCATTCGAGGTTGCCTCCATTGCCCCTGGTCCCTCGAGGCTAATTGAAAAAATTGAATCCCCGCGTCGGGCCTCATCCGAGGCAACAGTTAGGGCCACCCGAAAGGTGCCTCTGAAGAAACTCAAAACTATCCCCCATCCTTCGACTGAGCATACCCCCGATCCCAAAGTCGTCCAAGAGGTGAGCTCAATGTTTGATCAGCTTCTCCAAACCTAGGTGAATTTTAGTGAAGAAGACAGGGTATTTATGTCGGCCCAGATGGCTTCTCGGGGTTTCTCATATGATCCTCGCACTACTGATAGTGGCAAGAAAAGAAATTCCATCAATCCTCTTAAGCTCATGATGGAAGAGGAGTCTGATTTCGGTGAGGCAAAACTGCTTGAGGAACATATTGCTATAGGTGGTGGTGGTGATGATGATGAAGATGAAGAGGATGAGGAGGGGGAGAAGAAGAAGAAGAAGAAGAAGAAGAAGAAGAAGAAGAAGAAGAAGAAGAAGAAGAAGAAGAAGAAGAAGAAGAAGAAGAAGAAGAAGAAGAAGAAGAAGAAGAAGAAGAAGAAGAAGAAGAAGAAGAAGAAGAAGGAGAATAAGGAGAATAAGGAGAATAAGAAGAAGAGGAAGAGGAAGAGGAATCTGCATTGATTTAGAGGCGTCGATTAAGGAGGATGGTTTCTCCTTCGAAACCTGCCTTGCCTCCCCGAGATTATGAGGTTCTAGAAGATTTGTTTGAGGAATAAGTAAGACCCTCAATCCCTCTTGCTATGAATGTCTTCCTTCTTCTTTTCTTTTCGTGCTGATAATCCCATGCTGCCCTAACTTGCCTTGTATCCTTTTCAGGTTAATGCGCGAGGTGATGCGCATGATGGCATCGGAGAGGATCTTCCGTTTGAGAGAGCTGCCCCTACTACTTCGTAGGTTATATCCCATTTACCCCTAGGGTCATTATATCTGATTCTTCATATGAGTCTAGTAGCGGCTATTCCCCTGATCCCTCTTTTGTGCCCGAGCAGGCTGGACTTGAGAGGGATGTACCTGATGTGAGAGCTACTGAGGATATACCCAAGTTCCCTGCGCCTGTTTCTTCGTTGCCTGTGGTAAGTTTAGTTTCCTTATTTGTTGGATCTATCGTTGCTTTTTCAACTTATTAATCTAACTTCTAACTTTTATGTTGTAGGTTCCCGTACGTGTTCAGACTACTCCTTCAGCCCACCTTCCTTAGAATGACCAAATGCTTGTGTCTGTGTTCGGTCCTTCCATCCTGAACAAGGAAGTTGTTGAACTTACTATAGTTACCCAAGGGGAGGGTGGACAAGAACCTACTGCTGAGGCAGGGGGGATAACAGGCAAGGGATAAGTTGTTGAAGCCGGGGGGGGGGGGGGTGACAGTCAAGAACAAGTTACCTCAGTCGGGGGTATGTGATTTCCCCCCAAAGTCAACACCCTTTGGTAGCTTTGGGTCCCATTGATGAGGAAGATGTGGTACAAATGGCCACTCGTGAATTCGCCAACGAGCATCTTGCCGAGGTACCTTTATTCTTTCATTTATTTTCTGCATATAAGCTTGTTAATTTTGCCAAGTAATGTTGGGTTTTAAGATTTAAAATCTCCCATAGCCGAGGGTCTGGAGGGCCTAGTAATGTAGGACTTTAAAATCAAAATCTCCCATAACCGAGGGTCAGGCGGGCCTAGTCTTATAGGCATAATATCCCATAACTAAGGGTCATATGAGCATAGTAATGTAAGACTTTAAAATCAAAATCTCCCATAACCGAGGGCCAGGAGGGCCTAGTATTGTAGGCATTTAAAATCAAAATCTCCCATAATCGAGGGTCAGGCAGGCGTAGTCTTATCGGCATAATCTCCCATAATCGAGGGTCAGGTGGGCCTAGTCTTATAGGCATAATCTCCCATAATCGAGGGTCAGGTAGTCCTAGTAATGTAGGACTTTAAAATCTAAATCTCCCATAATCGAGGTTCAGGCGGGCCTAGTCTTATAGGCAGAATCTCCCATAATCGAGCGTTAAGCGGGCCTAGTCTTATAGGCATAATCTCCATGTTAGCAAGATATTTTGTACGTGTGTTCCTTATTTTTGTTTCTTAAACTGTTTATTGCATTTCAGGTGGAGGTCGATCAGACTATAGTTCGTAGGCCCAAAGCTGAACCTATTGGCCAGGATACAATTCAAACGAGGATCTTAGCTGAAGTTGCTTCTTTGGGAGAGGCCCTTAGGATTGGTGGTGCCCCTGCATTGATTGCTCCTCAGATTGAAGTGAGTTATAGCGCCTTGCATACCCAACTCTCCTCTGCCAGTGATAGAATTTTTAGCATGCATCCCCTTGAGGCAGCCCCTAAGTGGTTGTAAGGTGGACATTGGCCAATGTCCATTCTGTTTTAACTGAGGGTCCTCTCCTATTAATCGAGCAGTTGCTGGTTCATTTTCCTTCGACCTTTACCACCCACTGCCTTCATCTGATTCGTGGAATGATGGCGTGTTATTTACTTCGGGCTCACGATGGTGTTGGAGGAAATCCTCACCACTCTTCTTTTGTCCCTTAACCCTGATACGATCAAGACCTTACTAGGGAGAGTAAATGTGCTCACTAATGATGGATTTTCTATGACCTGGTCGGTAGAGTTGCTGCCTAATTTTAAAAAGAATGATCTTCCTGCTCTCCATCATTGCCTCCAAAGTTCACATCGTCTGCAAGTGGCAATCTCAGAAGATCTTGCAAGTCAGAGTCCAAATTGGTGGTATCTGAGAAAGGAGTATAGGAGGCCCGTGAGGCGGTTGTAAAGCACGAGACGTGTGATACCGATTAAAATTAACCCGCAAGTTTCCAATAAAACCTTATTTAATTCAGCCCCTAAACAAGCATCTAAAGTGCGTGTGTCAAACCATAAATAAATATAAAGCATGCGACACAATAAATATGCTGAGACACATATTTCAGGAAAAAAAACCTTTCGGGTAAAACCTTTATTTCATTATGAATTTATAAATCACAACTTAGAATTACATAGAGAAATCTGCAATGGATCAACACGCAGCCAACCCACAAAGACTCGCAGACTTGAACTCAGCAAGAGAATACGTGCAGCACCCTCCAAGGACTCGCAGTCCAATCTTCAGTAAAGAATCTTCACGCAGCAAGATCCTCAATGACACGCAGCCATACAGTGTAGAGACACACTCCATGAAAGATGAACAAAAGCAAAGTGTTCTTGAAACCCAAAACAATTCACTAAAGCATATGGGAGTTTTGTGAATTGAAAATCAAAAAGGGATTAAAACCCTAAAGGAAGAAGCCTAAAAAATTCTGCTTTCGCAGTTTTTCTGTTCGTCAAAATGCTATGACTTCTTAATGAAAACGTTACCAGGTAATGAGTATTTATAGGAAAAACATGCCGCCTCGAAAATAGAGCTCGTTCAAACGAGATCAGCATGTCACTCGAACGAAGGATAACTTTCGTTCTAATGAGATCGCGCGACATGCTATCTCGCGCGAACGACATGCTATGTCGCTCGAACGACTGTTGCGAAAAAAATTATTATTTTAATGTCCACTTCAACACTTCGAAAAAATACTCATTCTCAAATTTTGACGAAAAAGTCCTCTCCAACACTTAGAAAATATTTTGTAAAAATATCCCAAAAGCTCTAAGCGAAAAGTTAAGGTATTAAAAACATAACTTTACCAAAGTAAACTTTGCGGAGTCTTGAATGATGAAGAACTTGAGTAATTCGGATCCTTCATTGGTGTAGATGTCTCTTGAATTCTCTTCGATGGTATAGCGGTATATGACATAATAAATTGATAACGGACCTATGAAAATATGTCCTTACAAATCTCCCCCTATATCTATATCGGTACATATATAAAAAATCCGAATTATCAAAAACCAAAATGCCTATACAAATCTACCCTCCCATGAATAAATTTGTAAGACCTCAAAACTATTCTTCAATCATCTTTGTCGAATCTCAAAGCTTTTCTCATCAGGGTGTGCAACATCATGATCTTCAATCTTTGTACCTACACACATGAGATAAAGAAAAATACCTTTGTGACGTATTGAGTTTGAAATGATATAAGAATAAAGCATTAATAATCAAATCTCCCTTATAATGCAAAAACTCCCCCATAACATGATAATTTTTTCTCCCCCTTTTTATGATGTCCCCAAATAGACAGATAAGAAGAAACAATCAAAACAGTGAGTGTTACGATAAAATGCATAGCAACCCAGAATCAAGCTACGCATATGCAAAGGAGTATCTCTCAAATTTTACAAACTATTTTTGATTTTTCAATTTTTCATACAAAAATAAGATACAAAAAAAATCACACCATGGATTTAAACTAAAACAACCAAGTCATGGAAATGGAATGTATGGGTGTGAACACATTCGATAGGTAAATAAACTCAATCAATCATATGTGCACGATGGATACGTATACCCCTAATGAATGAACATCAAAAGAATCCTTAGGTGTAAAAATGGTTGAATTTAGATGATGACACTGTCTTATGCAAATCAACAAATCAAAGTCAAAGTGATTTTCAAACCATTAACGTCCAAAACTATTTAGCGCTTTTTCAAGATTTTCTAGGACGTGCAAACCCGTTATAAAATATGAAACCAAACTCCCTCATATATATTTTCTTTTAGAGGCGGTAAACTAAATTCTCAAACTTTGGAGAATTGGTACAAAACCTAAATGGTCCATATTTGGCATGAATTTCTTTTTATTGCCTTTAAATTTTTTGGGGCTCTTTTAAACCTCTTTGGACCCCGGATAATAAAATTCCTCAATTTTCTAGGTCCAATTTAAACGGAGGCTTAATCGCAAAGGATAAAAAATCTTTCTTAACCCTTCACCGTTTTTAAATAAAGCACACAAACTCACAAAACGGTTCTTATATGCACAACTTTCTTATCAAGTTTTATCGCGCTTGGTTTGTTTTAAGGACAGGATTGAAGTGACAACACCCAACCAACATGTGATAAGACAAGCATAATAATCAAACAAATCCGTGCATGTGTGCAATAAAGGAAAACATGAGTCAAACATGTAGGAAGTAACACTTAATTACATCTTAATGACTCCAAACATTATAAAGAACATGGATGAATTGACCTATTGTCTCAAAAAACTATCAAATAGTCACATGAAAAATGGAATGATGTTGTGACTCGGTCATCCTAAGTGTCCATCCATAAATGGTGCAAACAAAATACAAAAATCTTTTTGGATTTTTCAAAAAATTTATCAAAACAAAATCTTTTTGTATTTTTAAAAAAATTTCAAAAACAAAAATCTAATACAAAAATTACATGTCACAACGCTAGCAAAAATATATCAAAAAGCATAACTAGCGCATGACAAACATGCAAACACAATCATCTATATGATATGACAAGAGAAGAATCTTGTGCAAGCAAACGGGAATCAACTTGTATAAAATCTAATGCCTCTAAAAGTGATTTCCTAACCCAAATAGATGTGAAATGTCGTGTGGCGGATTTAGGAAACAAGGGAACACTAGACATTGACTTCCTAGGACATTTTCCAAGATCAAAACAAAATCGCCTAAGGTGACCTTTACTACCACAATATGAACATGTGTAAACGGGTGGAACGACACCTATGGGTTGACATTTTTTAACATCCTTGGAATTAGTTAGCCTTCTAAAAAAAATGGTTTTGGCTTTAGCATTAGAAGCATGAGAACAAGATGAGCCATTACCATCACTATCAAACCTATTCGAGTCTGTCAAATCATTTTTTAATTTCAAATTTTTTGACTCAAGCAAAGAATTATACTCTTCCAAATTAAGGGACGCCTTTTTCAAATTTTCAACAATTCCTAAAAGGGTACCTCTCTCTCCCTCAATCAAAGTAAACTTTTCTCTAAGAGTCTCTTCACGTGCCACAAACTCATTGATTAAAATATTGTTGTCATCTTTGGCACAAACACAAACCATCGAATTTTTAAGGTCCTCCAATTCTTTTTCTAAAAATAGGACCCTATCATCACTCTCCTTCTTGGACAATTTTAAAGCAACAAAGTCATGGTCCAAGGAAACAAAATTTTCATGATAAAAATATCTTTCATTTTGAATCGTTCGCAAAAGATCCAACGCGGATTTAAAACGAGAATTTTCTTTTTCCAAAACTTTAATTCTTTTTGCAAACGTCAAATTCAAACGATTTATATCATCAAAATTCTGACTCATGTCATCAAAGGGGGGAATTCGATTAGATAAGTGTTCCATAAAAAAAATTGTGATTTTTCACAAAAACTGATTTTTTCAAAAAATCAATATCGCACAGTTTTGCAGAAAATTGGAATACGCGATAAATTTACGCAACCTGCTCTGATACCAATTTGTAAAGCACGTGACGTGTGATACCAATTAAAATTAACTCGTAAGTTCCAATCAAATCTTATTTAATTCAGCCTCTAAACAAGCATCTAAAGTGCGTGTGTCAACCCATAAATAAATATAAATATGCGACACAATAAATATGCTGAGACACAGATTTCAGGAAAAAAAACCTTTCAGGTAAAACCTTTATTTCACTATGAATTTATAAATCGCAACTTACAATTACATAGAGAAATCTGTAATGGATCAATGCGCAACCAACCCACAAAGACTCGCAGTCTTGAACTCAGCAAGAGAATACACGCAACACCCTCCAAGGACTCGCAGTCCAATCTTCAACAAAGAATCTTCACACAGCAAGATCCTCAATAACACGCAACCATACGGTGTAGAGATGCACTCCACGAAAGATGAACAAAAGCAAAGTGTTCTTGAAACCCAAAACAATTCACTAAATTATATGGGAGTTTTGTGAATTGAAAACCAAAAAGGGATTAAAACCCTAAAGGAAGAAGCCTAAAAAATTCTGCTCTCGCAGTTTTTCTGTTCGTCAAAACGCTATGACTTCTTAATGAAAACGTTACCAGATAATGATTATTTATAGGAAAAACATGCCGCCTCAAAAACGGAGCTCGTTCAAACGAGATCAGCATGTCACTCGAACGAAGGACAACTGTCGTTCTAACGAGATCGCGCGACATGCTACCTCGCACGAACGACATGCTATGTCGCTCGAACGACTGTTGCAAAAAAAATTATTATTTTAATGTCCGCTTCAACACTTACAAAAAATACTCATTCTAAAATTTTGACGAAAAAGTCCGATCCAACACTTAGAAAATATTTTGTAAAAATATCCCAAAAGCTCTAAGCGAAAAGTTAAGGTATTAAAAACATAACTTTACCAAAGTAAACTTTGCGGAGTCTTGAATGATGAAGAGCTTAAGTAATTCGGATCCTTCATTGGTGTAGATGTCTCTTGAATTCTCTTCGATGGTATAGTGGTATATGACATAATAAATTGATAACGGACCTAGGAAAATATGTCCTTATAGCGATCGCTCGTGTGGAGGCCGAGCTATTTGAGAGGGAACGATAGGTGGAGTCAATTCAGCAGACAATGGAGCTTCATAAAAAAGATTTGGCTGGCCTTGTTTCAGACCAAAGCAACCTTAAGCAGATTCTTCCCCAATATCATCACAGGCTTCTTGGATTGACAAACCTTCATTTTATTATGGACGACCGGTAACTCCTTTATTCAATGTTGCTATAATTTTATGTTTCTCCATTTTTGGGATTTTGGATTTTGCTTGCTTGTAACCACAATTGTTTATCTTTTTTGATTAAATAAAGCAACATTAGTGACTTTTGGTGTTTTCTTCCCTTTCTGTTGTTTTTGATTGAATATTGACTAAGCTTACTATGTGAATGTTAATTACGGCGTGCATGATGATGGAAATAAAACAGTCAACTTGTAAAAGTAAAGTATTGATCTAGCATATGCCACATGAACATTTCTTCCAACTATATTAAATAGGCGAGCCCAATTTCTTTAAAGCATACATCCATATTTTCTAAAAAAATAATGTAATGAACAAGACTATTGAAGGAATATACATTCAAACGTAGTAACTCTTCAGCCACTTGTTGTTCAATTTGAAAGTCACATTATCTTCCATCTTAGATATCTCGTAGTAACCCAAATCGTGAGCTACTCGAATAATGTAGGGCCCTTCCAAGTTTGCTTCGAACTTGGGTAATGACAAACCTCTGATGTGCCTCGTGCATGATTTTAGCACCAAGTCCCCTTCTTTAAACTTCCTTGACCTCACCATCTGGTCGTAAGATTTGGACAGTTGCTTCCTGTATATCTCGAAGTGCCTCTCGGCATTATCCCTGTGCTCTTCTAAGGCTTCGAGTTATACATGGCGGCTGTGGGGGAGAATAGTACTTCGTAGGTTGTAGCGAGCAGAAGGTACCTTGAGTTCAAACGATAACACAACTTTTGCCCCAAATACTAAGGAGAATGGTGTGTACCCTATTGGTTTTTATTTTCATCGTTCGATAAGACCATAGAACTTCAGGGATCTTATCATCCCATGGGCCTAGAAAATTTACTAACATTTTTGACAAAATGATCAGTAAAGTTTTGTTGGTGGCCTTTGTCTGTACATTACACTTCGGGTATGCTACTGTATTTGTAATGGACGATGGAGCACTTTTCTATGAGCAGACGCACCTCACTATTTACAATGGGGGTACCATTATCCGACAGAAACACCTTCAGGATGCCAAAGCGATAGTGTAGAGGGGGCTTGAAGGTAATTTTGAGATTAGCAGTAATTCTACAATAGCAACAGTGTTTTGGGGATTAAGGCACCATGGTCACTCAGTGTGGCAGCTCAAGCGAGGCAGCTCAGCGTGACAACTTGTGTTTGAGCTTGTTGTATTAGTCATATTGTATCTTTGTTTATATTGACTGTAAGTTATAACGGTTGTAATTATGTAACGAGAACAATAAAGAGTTTTAGTGTGAGGTCAAACGGTACTCACGAGAGACCAGGCTTGGCAGGGCCTGGGAGAGCTTTCATGCTCTATCAAATGACCTCACCGTGGGAACTTTAGAGGGACCTAGTTTGGAGGATTGAGAAGTGAGTCACCATTAGGGCTTGTCTTGACCATCTTAGGTACACCTGGTAAAGCACCGAAGGACCCTGATCGTAGAACCTCGAGCGGAGCAGCTTGGAGTTCCATCGGGCGTTGAGTTGTGAACCAAATAACCCTCTGCTTAATGTCACTTCTACTATAGGTGATGTCACTAGCCAGATAAACAATGTCAGACTTACACATGAGTAAACCACCGTGGTATTTGGGGCTATTAGGCAGTTGGTGAGCCACCTCTACGACAACAGCCCCCTGACGCACAGTGGTTAGGCAAAAGTCATGTCGTGGCATTTAATGTTTATGACGTGCAGACAACTAGTACATCAGGCATTTAATGCTGTGACATAAAGTATGAGGGATGTCTTTCATAGTCTTTAATGACTGAGTTGCCTCGGGGGTGGTGTGGGGGGATATTTAAGGACCCCAACCACCTTTGAGGAGAGGATGATCTTTTCAGAGTTTAAGAAGTTATTACTAGAGAGAATACACATCAGAGAGAGAGAGTTATTACAAACTAGAGGGTTTTCTCACTCACCATTGTCATTGATTACAGAGATTTTAATACGTGACAGAGATTCTTGAGAGTGTTTGGTGTGTTTGCTTTCCTACCAAGGTGTATCTAGGGTGCTTACTTCTCTCTCCCTCTAGCTAAGTTACTTCTAACTTCATTACTATCTTCTGAGTTATACACGAGAGATTTGTGAGTTTAAACTGAGTCTTATCTTCATTAGGTTTGTGTTTGCATGTTTTATCACTAATTAAAGGATTTGTCCAAATTAACTTATCATTACTATACTTCAAAGGGGTTACGCCTCCATCTTATCTAAAGTACCCTCTTACGTTTGGCGACTCTGCTGGGGAGTCATTATTCTAAGTAGGGAGTATGGCGCAAGATAATGATAATCGAAGGCTCAACTTTGATGACATCAAACACAATGAAGAGCAAGCTGCGAGAGAACTGGAGGCTCTAAGGGATGGGGCTACTCGAATAGAGATACCTCCAGTTCAGGCGATGACAGGCATCCCAGGGGTGACACAGGCTTCCACGAGTGTGAGGTTGGGACCCACTTAGGTGGCGCTCCTCATGAGTAAGTTTTATGAGTTTTTTCAAACTCCGGTAGCTTCAACGATGCTGGGAGGATTGGAAGCCAATGAATTCGTAACACCAGGGGTGGCCCTAATGTCCCCACCCAGTAGGTGTGGCGGGAACGATCCCAGCAAGCGTACCCTATATTGTAAATCCGATAGTGGGAACCTCAGGAGTATCAGCGGCCCCTACTGGGACGTTTGTGCCAGTTGCAATGGGCACCCAACCCATGGTTCCATTAGCTATTGCCCCAGTAGCATCACCCATGGACGAAATGAGAAAGGAAATACAGAAGGAGATGATGAAGTTTATGCAAGCTTCCTCGCAATCTGTTGGTGAGGTAGCTTCGGTTTATGATAACTTTCAAACGCCTTATCCCCAGGAATACAATGATGATCCCTACCCAAAGGAATATATCCCTCCTATTTTTGAAAAATACACAGGGAAATGGGGGAACCCGAATGATCATATTAAGAGTTTTGTTGAACACTTGGGAGCGCATTGCAACAATAAGAAACTTAGGTTGAGGGAGTTTTCCAAATCCTTAACCGATAAAGCATATACCTGGTATTATCATTTTGCTCCTAACAGCGTTTCTACATGGGAGGAGATGCATGTGTTGTTTGTCTAGAAGTTCTTTCTGGAAGAAGATGAGTTTACTTTGACCCAACTGGGTAGGGAGAAGCAACAACCTGGGGAGGAAGTGGTGGCCTATGTTCGACAGTTTAGGGAAAGGTCCCTCGACGTGAGGGAGGAGGCCAAAGAATCCAAGCTATTACAAATCTATGCTGAGGGGTTGCTTCCTGAGTACATCTGTCATCTTATCAACGAGACGCGCGAGGGGACTTTCGTGGAGTTCTTAAAAGCGGAGAGAAATATTTCCTTAGTGGTGCGACCCAATCCGGTGGTGGTGCCCATGATGTTTAGGCAGCCGATGCAACCTATGGAGGGGAGGTCTCAGCCCCCACGGGTAGGGTACACCGAGGAGGGAGATAGGGGCAAGGAATCGAAGAAGGACAATAAGAGAAAGTTCAGAAGAGACAGGGAGGACCCACCACCATTGCCTTGTACAGTGGAAGAAGCTGTCAGCTGTTACAACACGATGGTCCAAGGGGGAACGGTCTATGATCCAAAGGACCTTCCCGTTAGGGAACCCGATGCGGCAACAAAGGCGGATCCAAAGTACTGCGAGGTTCATTAGAGGATACAGCATCCAATCAAGAGCTATTTCTCACTAAGAAGGATTATCGATAAGTATATGAAGGCAAGGACATTGCAAATCCCTCCATAGAACGTCAACAATAACCCACTGCCTGCACAGGGACAATCTCGTGGTTGCCTATGATGAAGAGGTGGAGAAAGGAGAAAAAGAGTCAATGACGAAGCGAGAAGAGTATGAAGAGGCTTTGAAAGATTGTACGAGGGGAATGGCTAATGTACTGTTGGCTTACGACGAAGCAAGGAGGTATACGGAGTTGAAGGTGGATAAGTAGACCCAGTTCTAGAATACTGTGTAGTTTTGAAATTCCCAAAGTTCACCTGGTTCTTCGACCAGGTGGGGGTACCGAGGGAGAGTAGGCTGGAGATAACCTAAGCAATACTCAATATTACGAGGAAGAACATGGTTCCTTCGCTGAGATGGAAAGGACCCATGGCCAGGTTGGTAAGAAGGTTTTTGTAAGAGGTAACCTTAAGCAATGCAGAAAGGGCTATAAGGTTCCCTCACAACAGGCCGTTGTATGTGATTGCCAGTGTTAACGGGGTAAGCTTCACAAGGAATCTTATGGACGGGGGAGCTTCCATCAATATCATGCCAATCAACCATTCCATGCATCCAATAATCTAGAAGAAAGGTTGGTCCCCATGCCTTTGGTAATTTCGGGGTATGATAATCAATCTTCCAAATCTATTGGGTACGTTAATGTTAGGATTGTAATAGAAAATCTGAGTTCCCATATCAAGTTCCGCGTAATAGAGAGTGAAACTTCCTGTCATCTGCTAATAGGAAGGGTGTGGATGCACAAATAAGGTCTAGTTCCTTATACGTATCACCCATGTGCCAAAGAGAATGTCAAGGGAATAGAGGTAACCATTATGTCTACAAAGAGGCCCTTCGCTGTTGAGGACGCTCACTTAGTGGATGCAGCATTTTACACAGAGTTAGAGGAAGATGTTCGGGTCCTAACAAGAAGAATGGAAGGAGCATGGGTTCCCTCGATCAGAGAAAGGATGGGGCCCTTAACGAGCAGAAGAAGGAGGTTGCGAGCAACAAAATGGAAATAGCCGAAGAAACTCACCAGGTGGTCCCTCGGCCCAAGGCATCTCGAAGCAGCTCAAAGACAGAATGAGGCCCATAATGGATCCGATGGAACACAAGGTCCAACGACAAAGCATGCTGAGCTGGTTCTCAAGAGAAAGAGTGGTCGGGGCTTCTAGAGAAAAGAAAAGGAAGGCAATCACCACTACCAGCAGACAATGCAAGAAGGTCATTATCGAGGAAGGAAATGTGGTGTATTGATTATAACGGTGTGAGCGGGCGGCCGAGGATACTGATGATGAGGTTGACCCGATATATGAATGTTTTTTTATAGATCAACATGGACAATGCATGGTGATAAATAACTCCAGCATATAGGAATTGGTGGAGGAAGTCATTGAGGAACCAGAGTGCATGACGGACTTACCAAAACTGCAGGCACAAGAACTAGAATATTCAAATCTGGCCAAAGAATGGGGAGATCCAAGGCCCATCTTCATCTCAAAAGATCTCAGTAAGGACAAATAAGAGGCCTTGGTCGAGTTGATTCGGGAGTTTATAGACGTCTTCGCGTGGAAATACACAGTGATGGAGGGGTTGGATGAGGAAGTAAGCTGCCACAAGTTGAACATAATGACTTCGGCCATTCCAGTGAAACAATCGATGAGAACGTATAAGCTGGAGATAGATTTGAAGATCAAGGAAGAGGTTCAATGCTTACTAACGGCAGGGTTCATTACATCGATACAGTACCCACTCTGACTATCCAGTATTGTCCCATATGTGAAGAAAGATAAAAACCAAATAAGGATCTGCGTGGACTTCGGAGATTTGAATAGAGCTTGCCCCAAAGATGAGTTCCCCATGTCCTCCATTAATAGCTTGATAGATTCAACAGCAGGTCACGAGATGTACAGCTTCATGGATGGGTATATAAGGTACAACCAGATTAAGATGGACCCCATGGATGCAGAGAAAATAATTATTAGAACCCCATTGGGCAACTTCATGTACAAGGTGATGCCGTTTGGACTCAAGAACGCTGGAGCAACTTACCAAAGAATAATGATGGCCATTTTTCATGATTTCTTTCACAAATTTATGGAATTTTATGTGGATGACTTGGTCAACAAATCGAGGAAGGAGGAGTCCCATCTGAGCGAGTTGAGGAAGGTGTTTTCCCATTGCAGGAAGTATAAATTGAAGATGAACCCATTGAAGTGTGTTTTTAGTGTGACAAGTGGGAAATTCCTAGGCTTTGTGGTTGATCGACAAGGAGTGCAGATGGACCAGGACAAATAACGGGCAATTTTGGAAATGCCATGCCCAAGAACGACAAAGGAGCTGAAGAGTTTCCTTGGTAAAGTCTCCTACCTTAGGAAATTTGTCCCTGGATTGGCCGAAATAACACATCTGTTGGTGCAGCTGTTACAAAAGAACACGAAGTTCATGTGGGAAGAGGTTCACCAGGAGTCTTTCGACGGGCTGAAGAAACTGCTCTTTTCACAACAGACCATGGTTCCCCCAAAGGCAGGAATACCGTTGCAGCTGTACCTCACATCCACCACAAGGTCCTTGGGAGCTTTGCTGGCACAATAGATTGATGGGCAAGAACGTCCAGTCTATTACCTCAGTAGGATCATCCATGGACCAGAAGTCAGATACAATAGCTTAGAAAGGCATTATTTAGCCTTAGTCTTTGTAGCATAAAAACTTAGGCATTATATGTTGTCTTTTACAATTCATATTGTAACTAGATGTGATCCTATTAAGTATTTGCTAGCAAGAACGATTTTTATTGGTAGGGCCTCTAGGTGGTTCCTCATCCTATCTGAATATGACTTGAAGTGCATGGTTCCTTGCGCAATAAAAATCCAGGCATACGCTGATCTGTTGGCTATTTTCCCCTCAGGAACGTTCGAACCACCCAAAGAAAATATTCCAGAAGACGATTTGCAGGCTAATCACCTAGACGCAACGGATGAAGAATGGATAATGCAGTTCGATGGATCATCGGTGGAAAAGAAAGGAGGAGTGGGGGTTATTCTCTCAAAGGGAATGGAGGAGATTTTCCTTTCCTACATGTTAGATTTCCCTTGTTCTAACAATGAGGCAGAATATGAAGCATTGGTGTTGGGATTGCTAGATACTCTTCGAAGGGGGATCCGTTCACTTTTCATCAAGGGGGATTCAAACTTGGTGGTTCAGCAAGTGAATGGAGAGTATGCGTTGAAACACATGAGCCTGGCACCACATAGAACAATAATCCAGAGGCTCATCTTCCAGTTCCATCGTACCAAGATCAAGAGGCAGCCTAGAATGATGAACCACCACCCAAATGCATATGCCACCATTACCAAGAAAATGGTTATGAGGAGCGCTACAATTGCCATCGTGATCCAATGAAGAACATCTCCTTCAATGGTATAGTCAATTCTACCAATAGAAGAGGATGAGGACTGGAGGGGAGAGATTAAGAGGCAATTAAAGGCTGGTGAAGGAACAATGGGGCTGAGAGAATTATCCCAATACTTCATAAATCAGGGAAACCTTTACTTCAGAAATATAAGAGGATGGTTGTCGAGATGCATCGTTCCAGAAAAGGCAGAGCAAAGATTGAAGAAAATAAAGGAAGAGCACTTCGAAATAATTGAGATACCCCTCTATCAAAGAATGCAAAGAGACGGGTACTTTTGGCCTAAGATGAAACAGGATGCGACAGAACTATAACGGAAGTGCGATAAATGCCAATTGTTCTTTAAGGTAGTTGAATATCATTTCATGGAGGCTCAGACTGACTAGAGACATCCCTATGTTGACTTCATTAAAGATGAAGTTGTCCCGATGGAGAAAATTAATGTGATGGGACTTCGGTGAAGGGCCCTGAGATTCTACGTTCAGGAGGGGAAGCTTTATCGAAGGGGATACTTCAATAGGCCTTTGCATGGTATCACGAGAGAAGAGGAAGCGGAGGTCCTCAAACAGGCACATGATCCAGCTCACATAGGAAGGGCCAAGTTATATGACCAGTTGATGACTTTGGGATACTATTGGCCAACGATGGAGAAATATTCGACTGAGTTCGTTTGAAAGTGCAAGGCTTGCCAACTTTATGGAAATATGATCCATACCCCGTCAGTGGATTTTCACTCCCTAGTAACGCCTTACCCTTTTCACACTTGGGTGTTTGACCTGGTAGGGGCAATACACCCTTCTTCGAGAGGGAAGATATGGATACTAGTAGCAAAGGAGTGCTTCACAAACTGGGCTGAGGCAATACCACTGAGAAGGGAAACAATGGGAGTGGTGAGCAACTTCATCAGAGAATACATCATTTGTCATTTTGGGATCCCAAAGGTCATCCTTTCATACAATGGAACCCCTTTCGTCAATTCAGACTTAATGATGCTCACAGACAAATACTCTATTGTCCATCACACTTCGACGGTGGCATACCCAAAGCGAAACGGTCAAGTTGAGGCGATTAACAAAACTTTGGTCAATATCTTGGCTAAAACGATGGAGGATTTACCAGAATCGTGGGATGATAAGATACCAATCATTTTATGGGACTATCGGACGACTAAGAGGAAACCCACAGCGTATAGACCATTCTCTCTTGTTTACGGGGCCGAGGCGATTCTCCTAGTAGAGTTAGAAGTCCCCTTTGCTCGATATGCGTTATGAAGTAGCATGCTCCCTCAGAATAGACATCTGCAGTTGGAAGTGTTGGACAAACACAGAGATAATGCGATGCAACACTTTCAAATGTATACAAAGCAACTCTCCAGGGCGTATGATAATTTAGTGAGACTAAGGAAGTTCGTGGAGGGAGACCTCGTATTGATAGCAGTAGTGAAACATATCAGGGGGCTTCCTCTACCCAAGTTTGTAGTAAATTGGGAAGGACCTTTCATAGTGAAGGAAGCTCATGACTCAGGTTATTGCCTAATTTCTAAGATAGAAGAAGACAAACCATTCAAAATCAATAATAAATAGTTGAAGGTTTATCATGTGTAAGCAATTATGTTTGGGCCACTGATATATCTAGCTGATTATGTATATACAAGTTCTTTTTATGATGAGTATACAAGTTCTTTTTATTATAACTCAAGTAGAGATGAAAGAATTACAGAACTCCACTTCACAATCCATGTAAATAGTTGTAACACAAAGAAATGGCATGAGAAAATTGATATCTTTCTTCATTTATAAGCTTTCGGGCATTACAAAATTGGGAACTATTGCCCAAGAATTACATGAGAAGAAGAACTAATGAAAAATATATACCAAAACTCATGGGCCTAGTAGAAACCATAGGTCTGGGGAAGAGAAGAAATATCCAGAGAGGCCCGAAGAAACTGCTTGACATGACCTTTGGGCATTCATAGAAACCTACAGTCTCGTTTGCGCTTGGGTGCGATCGATGAGGAGTTTCTCTCATTTTGACTTTACAGCGCGTAGAGCTTCCTCGAGGTCCCCCACCTCTTTGTCAATGGTTTACAAAAGAGGTGCTAGCTCGACCAGCTTCGCTTCTTCAGCCCGCTGGTCCTCCTGATGTTTTCGCAAGAGTTCCCTCTGGTTGTCCAATCGTTAGCTCTTCAAAGTCTTCAAATGCGTGATGAGCCAATCAAAACGAAAGCCGTCACGATCCAACTCCCTCAAAAAACCCAGAAATTGGTTAAGGAGGGGTTTGGTAACGCTCATAGTTAGAGTACTGGCAATTTCAGTGACAATGGTGGCCATACCCTGAAGCGTGTAGCTCATAACTGAGATTTTGGAACGAAGGCAATCCACCGTGAATGTTTCAGGATGATGGTTCGCAAGTTACTCAACTACGAAATGATGGTTGTCAGGCATTTGAGGAGAGCGTTGGAGCACCATTAGGCAGAAGGCATGAGGAACCAGGTCAGGCAGAGGAAGCTCGCACCCAGATTCGCTGTTGGCAGCGGCACCGGTAGTAGAACCTTGGTCATTATGGCTAGAATTTTTTGAGACGACAGGTTCCCGATGGGTCAAGCCAATAGGCGAGGGAACAGACGGAGAATCCTCTCGTGCAACCTGAGAATACTCAGAGGAAATATGGAGGTTAGGAAAAATCTTAACAAGTGTTTTAATTGTTAAGTCACCAATATAGGTGGAGTGTTTGAAAAAATCTTAACAAGTGTTTTCATTGTTAAGTTACCGATATAGGTGGAGTTTTTGAAAAAATCTTAACAAATGTTTTCATTGTTAAGTCACCGATATAGGTGGAGTTTTTTTGGAAAAATCTTAACAAGTGTTTTCATTGTCAAGTCACCAATATAGGTGGAGTTTCTGGAAAAATATTAACAAGTGTTTTCATTGTTAACTCACTGATATAGGTGGAATTTTTGGAAAAATCTTAATAAGTGTTTTCGTTGTTAAGTCACCGATATAGGTGGAGTTTTTGGAAAAACCTTAACAAGTGTTTTCGTTGTTAAGTCACCGATATAGGTGGAGTTTTTGGAAAAACCTTAACAAGTGTTTTCGTTGTTAAGTCACCTACATAGGTGAAGTTTGAGAAACTGAGAAATACAGAGAAATTAGTAAAGTACCTCAACAACAATAGGAGCGATAACAGGAGTCACCACGGGGGCCATAGTGATAGAAGTCGTTGGAGGCAGGCTCATCGCCTCAGCATCTTTAACGGGGCCCTTGGCTGGAGAAGCTTCAATGGTAGGAAAACTTCCCTCGCCAACACAAGGTAATAAAGACAACACGGGCGCATCATCGGAAGAAGACATTAGATCTTCAAGAGATGCCCCAACGAGAGTAATAGCATCAACCGTGGCCTTGGAGGGAAAAAGACCACTAAGGGCAAAGGGAGGAGAGAGACCTAGGGAAAGATGTAGCAACAAAGCTAAGTGTTAGGAAAGAAAAATTGATACTCAAAAAGAAAAAAATACATCTAAGCATTACTTACCCCCTTTATGGCACCAAAAAGAGGGACTGCGGTAAGGGGCCTTAGCAATGCAGGAGGAAGGAGAATGTTAGCTATCAGTGATGCCACTTCCACCTAAAACGGCCCAACATATTAGAAATGATAAACAAAATAATGAGATAAATAAACAGTGTAAGACTTGGCAACAAATTTACCTGCGAGGCACTCTCCCCGACCATAACGAGGGGCAGAGGGACCTCCTACTGCAATGGTAACTCAGAGGAGGCTGCAGTGGTTCCCCCTGGTTGACTAAGCAGTTCAACAAACTTAATGGCGGTGGTCGTCGTAGCAGTTTCTTTGGACCGTTGGGAGGATAATCTCCGTGAGTAGGTAAGGCCTGTCATGGGGGAATGAGGAGGAGTGGTATCATCTTGAGAGATACCACAATCCCCCCCACACACACGAAGTAGCTTATAGGGGGACTGGGAGGATTGGGCCTTTCTTCTCCAACTCCCTGCACCAAAGCATATTCTTGTTAAGAAATGAGAAGATGCAACACACTTTAAGAGAAGGGGAATAAGAAATCAAGAATTCACAACATACCTCAAATCCAGAGGGAGACCAGAAGCTTTAACCACTGGTGAAGGTGGCGAGGAGGCAACAACAGAAAGAGCTGGGGATGGAGGTTTCTCAAGCATCTGTTTCTTCTGAGGCTTGGTTCCCAGCGTCTTCCTCCTTGAGCTAGTTGCACCACCACTTTCAGTTACTCTCAACCATCTTCTCCTTTTTATCGGTGGCTCACTAGTATCAACCACGATCGTGGGAAAAGAAGTTAAAGGAGGAATGACAACAGTGTGCCGTTGAAACTCGGCATGTATCCTGTCCACCTCAGCTTGCACCTATTTCCTCACCTCTTCAGCCATCTATGGAGACATGGATGGGGGAACGGAGGTAATAGGAAATGCATCCAAAGGATTTTGTGTTTGAGTCTGAGGCTTAGAATTTGAGGACTTGGACTTCTTATCTTTCTTGGCAGGTGGCTGAGAAGGGCCTTCGCCCGTTGCAGCTTCGATCAAAGGGGCAGTTTGTTTAGGGGCTGCAGCGGCCTTGGACTTTGGGGTTGCAGTGGGAATCATTGGACAATGAGGGGCTAACTCTTGGGGAGACTCTTTGATCGTTGTACTCAAAGGAAATTTAACTCCAAGTTCAAAATTCCCTTTAAGACCCAATTCAGCAGAAGAATAAGAAAGGACTGGGGGATATTGAGGAGGGGACTGAAGGTACTCACGGATCATTTCCAGTTGCCCCAAATGGAAATTGGTGGAGAAAGAGGTCGATACATTTCCCTTCCTAGTGGAACTAGGAAGGGTTACTCCCCCGTCGATGGCAGACGTCACACTAAGCATCGCTGTCACAGTATAGAAGGTGCATGCTTCAGCGAAAGTGGCTTTGCATGGCTGTGTTGAAACACATGTCGAGGGAATCCCTAATCAAACCCGAACTGCCTACTACATCTATCATGGTTGTAGGGCTCTGAGGTGTATCCCCATTCAGTATAGGAGGGAAGAAACTCTGGGGTAAAAAGAAGCACCACCGCTTGTGAGGGATCTTCTACAACTGGGATGAACTTGAATGTTATGGCTGCAGAAGGAAAAAAATCCCAACTATGGGCAAACGAAGGCTCACTGTATGGCCTCATCATAAAGGAGTCTAGAAGATAAAAAAACTTCCATTATATCCTTTAGACTATGCTTCTTATGGAGACATAGGAGGCGCGGGGGCTTGATACCTTGGCTCACGAGCAGAGAACTTAACTTAGCGGTAATAACAGGAAAGTGGGTGTAAAGAAAACCCGTCAGAATAATGGTGTTAGCAAATTTGGCCAAGTTATAACGGCCAGTGATTGTGCCATGTCTATATGGGTTCGATCCAACCAAGTGTACAAGGACCCCAAGGCGATGGAGGCTAGGGGAAGGTTGAAACCCCTAGCTAAACGAATGGAAATATTTATCAGGTCCAGCCTGGGCTGATCGTTGGGTTTCCCAGTTAGGAAGAAGAGTGAAAGCAATACGAGTATGTAGGTTGGTAGTTCCAGGGATGTACCTCTACCTCGGACCATTACAACACTAACATCCTTCGGCGTGGGAGCTTCAAAAAAATAGTTGACAAGGGGGTAACTATAGCTTTGTTCGAGTAATCGGTGCAGCTGCGGTAGATCCGATCCAGCTCAACTCGATCAACAGCCTCTTCGGCATTCAGAGACTCATCGTGGTAGGTGAACTCGCCCATGGTCTCAAACCCAAGGAGTTCACAGACGTCCTCCAGGGTAACGGTGAACTCCCCCCATGCAGTAAAAAAGGTGTGAGTTGTGATGTTCCATTTGGAAACTAGTACTTATAACGCCGCATTATGCTTAGAGAGGGTGAATTACTCAAACCAGTAGGCTCGATGAAGCCCAACCTTTACAAGAGCAGCAGTGTGAGAGCTCTGCATATGTGTGTGCCAGGCAGAGAAATGGGCTAGTGACCCCCGAGGTGCTTTGAAGTCAATTTGGTAATAGGGGAAGTCGCCACGGTCCAGATAAAAATGCAGAGTCCCTTCGGGTGGAAGATAGACCCACTTTGATGAATCCATTTCCTCATCACCCAACAGTAAGGGGTCTAACTTGGATGAGAAATGACAAACCTTGCATGCATCAGAAAATTTATCACCTTCGCCAAAGATAGGAGCCCGACGATAGAAGTGTAGTTGCTCTTGATGAGCAGCATCCAGGGCAGCGACGCTTGGCACAGGGGTGGCGCTGGAGATGGCAGGTGTGGTAGTGGTGCTTAAGGAGGACATTGCAGACAACGATGAAATAAGAAAATATTGATAGAATGAAGGTTGGGAATGAAGATGGAGAACCACAACCACGGGCGATGGCGCAACAGAGGAGAAAGGGAGGAGAATGAGCAAAGAACTAGACAACAATGGAGGTTTTCGCACAGGTTTCTCTCTCTAAGGAATACGAGAGATTAAAGAAGAAGAAGAAGGAAAGAGAAGGGTTTGAAATAAAAGAGATGTTTGAATCCTTTTAAACCTTTTAAAACCCTTCGTTTGAGTTTCCCACCATCGCACATGAAAAGCCACATATAATCATTTCAAATGAACACGTGGCACTTCGAGAAGTGTTCTGACAAGTGAAAAGACAATGCTACGTCATTTATGAAGTGACACCTGGGGAATAATAAGAGTTGCCTTCCTAAGAAAGTTTGAGTTTTGGCGCCAGAATTTTCGTCAGACATATCCAATAACTCCCAACGGAAAATATGTCCCAAAGGTTCCAAAAAGCTACGATGCCCCCTCGGCACAAGTTCAAACATTGTTTAATTGGTGACTCGAACGCATCGGGGAGAATTTATGCTTTTTCGAACATGGTGGAACATTGAAAGGGAGAATTTCACTTACCAGGAATCAGAATGAGTATTTGAGAAGGTTAGCAGGCCTTTTGGGAGAATTTTAAATAATAAAAAGCTATAACGGTTGAAGCGCGGTATAAGGAAAAAGTGGCGATGTCCCTTCGTCAAAGCCCCAACAAGTCGTAGTGCTTCGGCTCAGGTACATTGGGGAG
This sequence comes from Sambucus nigra, assembly GCA_949130495.1. Lineage (NCBI taxonomy): Eukaryota > Viridiplantae > Streptophyta > Magnoliopsida > Dipsacales > Adoxaceae > Sambucus > Sambucus nigra. The sequence continues at coordinate 652,243,902 of OX422210.1, read as the reverse complement.
AATTTTACTTTTTCCTAGGAGACTATAACGCTGTGGTTCCGACGAAAGAAAGGAGGCCAGATTTTTTTTTCACGCATGGAAGGTTCATCAGTTTGAGAAGTTTCGTGCAGACCTTTCTTGCTCCAACAAACCTCTCCACGAAGGGGCAAATGTATAGGGGGGTTGAAGGTAATTTTGAGATTAGAAGTAATTCCATAATAGTAACAATATTTTGGGGATTAAGTCACCGTGGAAGCTCAGCGTGACAACTTGTATTTTAGCTTGTTATATTAGTCATATTGCATCTTTGTTTATATTGACTATAAGCTATGATGGTTGCAATTATGTAATGAGAACAATAAAGAGTTTTATTGTGAGGTCAAACGATACTCACGAGAGACCAGGCTTGGCAGGGCTTGGGAGAGCTTTCATGCTCTATCGAATGACCTCACTGTGGTAACTTTAGAGGGACCTTCTTTGAAGGATTGAGAAGTGAGGCATCGTTGGGGCTTGTTCTGACCATCTTAGATACACCTGGTAAAATATCGAAAGACCCTGACCGTGGAACCTCGAGCGGAGCAGCTTGGAGTTCCATCGGGCGTTGAGTTGTGAACTAAACATCCCTCTACTTAATGCCATATCTACTGTAGGTTATGTCACTAGCCAGCTAAACAATACCAGACTTACACTTTGTAAACCACCATGGTATTTGGGGCTATCAGGAAATTGGTGAGCCACCTTTGCGACAATAGCCCCCCTGACGCACAGTGGTTAGGCAAAAGGCATGTCTTGGCATGTAGTGTTTATGACGTGGAGACAACTAGTGCATCAGGCATTTAATGCTGTGACATAAAGTATGAGGGATGTCTTTCATAGTATTTAATGACTGAGTTGCCTCGGGGGTGGTGTGGGGCGATATTTAAGGACCCCAACCACCTTTGAGGAGAGGATGATCTTTTGAGAGTTTAAGGAGTTATTGATATAGAGAATACACATCAGGGAGAGAGTTATTAAAAACCAGAGGGTTTGCTCACTCACCATTGTCATTGATTACAGAGATTTTAATACGTGACAGAGATTCTTGAGAGTGTTTGGTGTGTTTTCTTTCCTACCAAGGTGTATCTAGGGTGATTACTTCTCTCTCCCTCTAGCTAAGTTACTTCTAAGTTCATTACTATCTTCTGAGTTATACACGAGAGATTTGTGAGTTTAAACTGAGTCTTATCTTCATTAGGTTTGTGTTTGCATATTTTATCACTAATCTAAGGCTTTAGCCAAATTAACTTATCATTACTATACTCCAAAGGGGTTACGCCTCCATCTTATCTAAAGTACCCTCCTAGAGGTAGATAATATATTCCTTCATAAATCGAGCTACTACCCTTGCAGTGGATTTCTTGAGTGGTATGGCCTTCGCCCACTTTGTGAAACATTTTGTAGCTAGTAGGATCCATATCTTTCCTCGCGACAAAGGGTTGATGGATCCTAATAGGTGAAAGGACCAAGTATGGAATGGGAATAGTGTAGACAGAGAGTGTAGGTCTACCGAAGGAGCGTAAATCATATTCCCATGTAGCTGACAAGCTTTGCACTTTTGAAAAAAATCAGCCGAGTCTTTCTCCATCGAAGGCCATTAATAAACCAAAGTCATTAGTTGATCATAAAGCTTGGCTATTCCGATATGCCCTAGTTCATGAGCTTTCTTCAACACCTCTTCAGCCTCTTCTCTTCATATGCACCTTAGAGGCCTGTCGTGATAACCTCGTCAGTACAACTGCCCATCTTGTATGAAGTACCTCGGTGATTGCCTTTTTATCTTCGTAGCGTCCTCTTTATCTATTAGTATTAGTCCATCTATTAAGAAATACCTGTACGGTTGTCTCCAGTCTTTCTGCTGGTCAATGAAGTTGTATTCAGCTGCCTGATAGAAAAGATAGTACTTCGAACACTCTCTTTGCACTACAGCGGCTTCCTATCTCATCGAAGTCCAGTAGTACCCTACCCATTATATCCTCCTGTAAACACCCCATTTTGTTACCCCTTAAACTCTCCTTATGTCCATAGCACCTCCCGTCATCACAACAAACCCAGTTCATACCCCGAGTATTGACCTAAAAGCCATCGGCTGCTCCCAGGCTCCGTTTGACCAAAAGTTAAATTCTTCCGCTCGACCGAGACTGAATAAATCTTTAAAGGGCACTGAAACCCCTTTCCAACGGTCTATCCCATGCATAATTCCGACTTACCATGCAAATGAACGACCCGTTTTCCCTAAAACTCAATTAGGAGGCCACTGGGCGCTCCCGGACTCCATTTGACCTAAGTTAGACTCTTCAGATCGACTGAGACTTAATGAATCTTCAAAGGTCATTGAAACCCCTTTCCAACGGTCCATCCCGTGCACGATTCTGACTTATGGTACGGACAAAGAATCCATTTTACTCTGAGTGGTCACCGAATGCTTCCAGGGTCCAGTTGACAAAAGTCAACTCCGTGAATCGGATCAAACCCTTTGGAATGTCGAAGTACATCTCCTAACCTTTCTAACAGTCTGCCCCATGCGCAATTCTGACGTACCATGTGGAAGAATGTTCCAGTTACGTCCGATGATTCCCTGTCCAATGGACTGCCAAATGCTTCCGAGCCATATTTGACCCAAAGTCAACTCCAGAACCCGAGATAAGTCCAAAGGACTTTCGAAGGTCTCTGAATTACCTTTCCAACATTCCACTCTGTTCACGATTCTGATCAACAGTTTTCGTTCTGCGGCCGATTTTCTGAAAAGGCCTAAAAAATACTACCAAACGGCAAGTTCCAGACCCTACCTATCGGCAGGTGCCAATAGGCAGGACCAGGTCTATGCCGATCGGAAATGACCTGGGCCTATAAAAAGGAGGCCTTACCTCACTTGCAAAGAGAGCCCAGATCTGATAGATATCACTCTCAGAAAATCCAGAAAACCTCTCTCGAAGTCAACGTGATTTCCACACCCAAATCCCTTTCCAACCTTCACTTTTCATCATCCTTTTCATCAAACTTGGTGAATTAACCACTCTCCATCATCATCCAAGTCTAAGGACTGCTCTCCAACATTCAAGATCAAGCTCAAGATCTGCAATAAGGTCCAATTTTATCAACTCTCTCCTTAAATTCTCATAAATTCGCAATAACTTGTTTTATTACTTAGCACTCTTATTATCTCATCTCACACATCCTACTATACTTTTTATTTAGTATTATTGCACATCCATTATTTTCATATAAATAAAAACCCAAAAAAAACAAGAAAAATAGTATTTTCTCATAAATTTCAAACGGGAATTCTCATACTTTTCTTACACTTTTCTCAGAACTAAAACACTTTTTCTACGCGCACACACACACACATACACACACAAAAATAAGAGAATCCCCCGGTTGGATTCATGGGATAAACCCCACCCCTCATTTTGCATGCGAACTATGTGGACTTTGATGCCTCCATAGGCTACGTAGGCGTCTCGGGGTAAAACCCGAGACTCGAGTCCTATTTTTACTTTTTCTCTCATTTTCTATTTTCTCTGAACTCCACTCTCTTATATTATATATATACATATATTTATTCTTAGTGGCGTATTATTCCGCATGCGTTATCGTTCCATCATAACGATCAATGTAAGGATAATTGCATAAATCCTATTTTCTAATATTATTTTTATACCTTCCTACGAATAACTCGCTTTATCTCTTCTATGATACAAGTCGAGGATTCCTATATCCACTACATATACACATGCATACACATCACGGGAAAAATAAAGGAAAATAACAAAAATCCATGAGAGACCGGCGACTCTAAAGTAAAGGAAAATAACAAAAATCCATTTCGTAACATAGCCTTCGAACCCTTTTCGAATAATTTTTGTTTTTGTATGCATCAGTATGTCTTCGGATGCTATCCTTCGGGATGGCCCCCCTTATTTTGTCTGTTTTGAGTAAAATAGACTGGTGACTCTAATCTCTCTACATTTTTCACCTCACCCAAATGACACCGACCGAAGCACTCCCGAGAGGGATGCGCGGGACCTAAGATCCTCCATCGCGCCGCCCGCCAGCCGTAAGGATCGAGGATGGCCACAATGGCGACTCTGCTGGGGATCTTTCTTTTGAGGGCTACACTCTATTTACATGGATGTTATCTTTGTTTATATTCTCCCCCAATTTTGCATGTTCCCCTTTTTCATGTATACCCCATGCTTATGCTTCTATTCACACACTTGTAGAAAATTCTCCATGTACACTTCGCACCACATGCACCTAGGGTCACATATATCCACATGTTGCACGCATCACCCATCCATACTTGGTGAACCATTGGTACTTGTACTTTGCTCCCTGTTGGCATAATCAAGAAAGACATTCTCATAAGATACTAATAAAAGGATCATGCATGATTCTCACGACATCACCAAAGAGCATTTCTATTGACCAAATTTTACCCAGTAACTGGAGGGTCACTTCGTGATAGGCGCTGGTCCGGAAGGGCGCAGTTAGCCTAAGCTATATGACTTTCACCTTCCATTGGCCAAGTACCTTCGACGTATATCGAACAGTTCCCCCTCGCATCGTATCGCTTGACCGAAGTCATGACGGGAGGTATATCGCAGGGAACCCATTCACGTACACCGAGTATATCGAATTCTCTCTCACACGTACCATCCCCATGAGGTATATTATGAGGCAATTCACGTACACTCAGGTATATCAAATGGCTTGTCCACACGTACCGATTACCCACAAGAGCAAGACGTATATTGTGGAAGTCATACCAAAGGGGGGAACCCTTTCCAATTCACCCAACCAACTGCATACCCGCATATAGGTGTCAAGCCTAGGACACACATGTTAGATTGCCTATTTCAACCCGAAACTCTGTCGAAATTTTGGGTTGGCCTGCCAGCCAAATTTTCGCGCATTTTTAAAAACGGGACCCTATCCATGAGCCTAGTCATAAGTCCAGCCATAGCTTTGCATATATTACAAACCCAATTTTCCAGGATCGAGTCCCGTCCAGCATTTTATTTTGCATTTAGGAGAATTAATACAAGTGAAAACATAATAATTATAATAATCATGCTGAGACCGTCTCCAAAAAGAAAATTCCCTTTATCCAAAAATTCGAAAACATTTTTTCCCGTCCTTATCAAAAATCCAAAAACATTTCTCCCCTCTTTATCAAAAATTGAAAAACATTTTGTCTTTCCATATCGAAAAAAAATGTCAAAAATATTTTCCCCTTTTTTTCTTAAAAATAAATCCCATTTTGCGCCTTCTCAGGTCGATCGCAAACCCTTGGCCTAGCTCCTTATTGGCTTCGGTCTTCAGTCAAATCACACCGAAGTTCTGTCTGTTCCCCTATTACTTCTTCCGAGTTCAAAATCCATCCGCCTTCCATGGAGAACACAGATCAAGTACCCGTTGTGCAGCCGGATCTGACGGCAGTCCTAGCTCAGCTTGTGTCCAAGATTGACCACCTCCAAACTAAGGTCTGAGAGATGCAACAAAACTAGGTTCTCATTTCTTAAGAACTCGAGGCCCTATTCCCTCGTGCTATAGATCCACTCGAGCCCATATGTGCTCCCAAAGAGTATCAGCACGCTCCACGTGACCCTTCTGCTAATGGGTCGCCGCCTGCCCAGCTTCCTATGATGAACCTTGCCCAATATGGGGTTAACTTGCCTATGATCATTGATCCGAAAGAGGAAGAGCTGAATAAAGTCAGAGAGGGCCTCAAGATGCTCACTAAAAACTTCGACCAAGTCAGAATCTTAGGAAGTTACATGGACTACACCCACATGTCTCCTTATCCTAAAGCGAGGTTACCCGAGAAGTTAAAGATGCTAAATATCGAGAAATTCGGAGGAAGTGGACCCCCAATTGTTCATCTCCGAAGTTATCACCGTTCCATGACTCTACTAGGGGCTTCTGAAGAAGTGATGGCCCAATTATTTCAGCAAACTCTCAAGGATAGCGCCCTCCAATGGTTTTTGTCTCTCGAAGAGTCAAGAATTCGTAGCTAGGAGGATGTAGCCCGAGAATTCATGTCATAATACAAATATAATGAAGAGCTTCAGGTCACCCGCTGTGATTTAGAGCTGCTCAAATAGAACCCTAGAGAATCAGTCAGTAACTTCATCACCCGATGGAGGGAAAAAGTAGCAACCATGACCAATCGGCCTTCCGAGGAAGAACAAGTCAGCATAGTGAAGAAGTACTTCTTACCCCATGTCCAAGCAACGATGGGAGGATAATAGTATCCCCACTTTCAAGCTCTCAGAGAAGTAGGAGTAGAATTTGAGGAAGGTCTTGCCAAAACAGAAACTGACCCAAAGAAGGTGTCCTGACAGTTCACCCCCAGAAAATTTGACAAGCCTGCCAGTGCTAGAGTCTCAACCATCAACATCTCTCAATCAACCACATCATAGGCACCGGAAAGCCCCCTATCCTGGTCCGAAAGTAATACACTGAGATCCATGCTCACCTCTCCAAAGTTTATCAAGCCTTGTTAAGCCGAAATCTTATCAAACCTTTGGATCCCCGTCCATTGCCAATTCCACTCCCAAGAAACTTCAAACCAGATGCCCATTGCTCCTTTCACCAAACTGCTGTCCATACCACCGACCATTGCCTTCACCTACGAAACATAATCCAAGGTCTAATTGACCGGGGTACCATCGCCCCACCAGCCAATCCTAAGCCAAACACTACTCACAACCCACTTCCAAATCATACCAATGCCATCTTTCTGGAAGAGAACCCTGAATTTGATCCCTCAACTCAAATCACACCTATATACTCTCCTAAACCTCTCCAAATGTGCCCATATTTTCTCCTACCACTACACCAAAAACACCAATCTGGAATGCTTGTACGAGGAGAATCTGTCACATTTATAAACCGTGCCCGAATCTATCACGACTTTGTTACAATTTGGCACGGTTTTAAACCGTGCCAAAATCAGGCACTGATTTAAACCGTGCCATAATCGTGCCAAAATTATAAAAGTTTATAAAAAAATGAAATACCAAACAGTAAATGAATTTCATTTGGAGCCATCAAGATTTTCATTCCCGCTAACTTCTTCGCTTCTTCTCGCGAAACCATTCCCTCTCACAAACCATTCAATGTTTTTCCCCAAATCTCAATGCTTCATCGACACTCACTCTCTTCGCCCCGAAACCATTTGATTTGCCAAAGTGCAGATAACGCTCAAGGTCGACTCCTTTTTCGAACCCATTTGATGTGCCATTTCCTTTTGATTATCTCTTAGATTTGTTATTGTTTAGTTTTTGTTCATGTTATTTTTTTACATTCTTTTATTGTAACTTGCAGCTTCGTTTGTTGTCAAGCCCTAGTGAAATTGTAACTTACAGCTTCGTTCGTTGTCAAGCCCTAGTGAAATTGTAACTTGCAGCTTCGTTCGTTGTCAAGACCTAAAAGATGTAAGTTCATATGTATATATTTTTTTCCTGTACAGTAACCCATTTGATCTGTTATTGCTCATGTTAAAAAAAACATAAGTTACACCTTGAATAACTATTTGACTTTTTGATATTTCTTAAGTTAAAATTTGAAGTTGTTTTTATTTACAGGTTATGATGTTGGGTAGGTTTTATATAAATGTATTTTTGTAATTTATTTTATGTTAATGTCAAATATTTTGTATATAATAAATTACAAAAAACATATATGATTGTGTATGTATGGTGTTTGATAAAATATTTGTTTGAGTCTTTTATTCAAATCTCAAGAATTCTTTGGAATACTCTCAGAATTAGTTCTGAGAAATTAAAAATGGACTGAGTTTTTTATTAGTTTTCTTTTTATAGCTACTTGAATATCTACGTGCATGATATATACATACACCTACATATCTGTATGCACACACACACACACACACACACACACACACATATATATATATATATATATAGGTTATTATTGTTTGTTTTATTTTCTTAAACGCTTCTAATTATAGGGCTGTTAGGATTTAGGAACTTATAATTATTTACTAGATTGTTTATAGAGTTTCTAATATACATCTAATTATTGTCATTATGTTGTTGTTGTTTATAGGATTTAGGAGCTTATAATTATTGACATTAGGTTATTGCTGTTGATAGGATTTTCTTATATGTTTCTAATTAGAGGGCTGCTAGCATCAAATGCATCATGTGTTAAGTTGTTTATTGATTAGGACTGTCTTGCTGGATAAAGAAAATGGTTCATCTCCCCAACTTTGATTTTGAAGAAACGGTAAACATAGGTGCAACTCATTGTTGTGTGGAATAATGTTTTTGATAACTGGAACGGGGGTCTCATATTACTATATAAATTTTTTGATTTTCTCTAAATCAAAGGTGACCACCATGTCTTAAATCGGTCTGGTTACATGAGCTGAACATAAGTGACTCAGTTCCTTCAATGGAAGCGGATGAAGATGATGATAACTTTGATTTCATTATCTGTAACATATATAGTATACTATTTATTATTAGGAAGAAAAACTCAGGTAAATTGTATATGTGTGTTTAATATTTATTTAGCATATTATTGTCCCTAATCATCATATACATTTAAGCAGGAGGTGCTTATTTCCTGAAAAAACATGGCTGGTTTTGTATAATATAATTCCCTTACATGATTAATTTTGTGGTTATGTTGAATATCAAGACACTGAACTACATTGGTCCTTATTGTGATTTAAATGTTGAACTCAATCCAACCTATACATCTCATACATCGCACATGAATCCAAAAGATGACGCATGTGGGTTCACCTCTTCCATGTTTTTACGCCTCCGAACAACTTTCTTCATCTCTGATTCTGTAATTATAGATGGGTTGGTGTGTACGTATTACATTCTTAGATTTACCTTAACTGCTAACTTGACTTTATAGCCCAGGAACGCTTTATTGGCTTCATCAAGGATATGATCACCATGCTCAGCAACTTGTTAGAATACCAGGTCTAGAAGAAATTCCCTTCTTCAAGAAGGTATCCTTTTGATCCAAAGAACTTTGTTGATTCAGGTGGGTTATTATATTTTCCTGCATCATCTGGCAAATCCCATTCAGGGTGGCCCGCCTTAGTTGCTGCTTCTTTAAAATTCTCTTTAACATATTTGTCGTAACACTGCAAAATTTATATTCGGTGTAGTGTTAAATTCCAAATTTTAAGCTAGGAGATTAGAGTCAATTCCATCATAAAACTAGATAATATACAATCTCACCTGAAATTCTCCACTACCATGAAAATACATTCATGATTTTGTCGATGGGAGGGATATCTGAGCTCCCCGGCTGGACCGAGACCTACTTCAATGTTTGTTATGAGTTCATCTTCCAGATGACATTCTCACTCACATTCTTTCATTTCTTTTAACAAAGCAAGTCCTAAGAACTAAAATTCTATCAACAAGGTGGAAGTCCCTCTGGGCTTCTATCCCAACGCTTGACTTGAGTGTAGAAGACTTCCACTTTAAAGGAAAGAGATTTGTTTTAGATGTTGACAGAAAAGTCAGGATCTTGAACTTTTTAGATAAAATATTGGCGGTTGATAGTATGCCTTTTCTTAAAAAGTTTGCTATCAGTTTCAGATAGCATGATACTTCTATTTTAGAATCATGTATATTGGCTGTGAGGGAGCAAAATGTTTGATATTTACAGCTTGAGATTCACAGCTGTTTATATGGAAATACCGAGTGGCCTCAAAATATTAGGAATGATGCCACATCGATCTATGAGGCAAGGGACATGTCTTCGTTGATCAAAGAAAAGTTCATTATTACAAGACTGATTGGTATGACAAACGTTTATCAGAGCAACTTTGAATGATTTCCAATGTTAAGCTTCTATCACTATCATCAACTCATGAGAACTTTAGGTCTCCTTCGCATGGAAACTCTTCATTTCTATTGAGATTTCACAATTTGACCTGTTTGGAGCTATGTGATAACTTTATTGGCGATAAGTTTAAGTGGAAATTTCTTCTAAAGATTCTTGATAAGTTGAATATGTTAGAGGTTCTTATCATAGGGGCCTTTTCATTTTCACCAGATGAAGAACCTGAAGCATCATAGAGGAAAATGCCTAGTTATTTACTTTCACACCTAAAGACATTTAAAATTGAAAATTTTATTTGGAGATGGAGAGAAACAAAAAAGTTGAGGTTCTTTCTAGCGAACTATTATGTTTTAGAGAAAATGATAGTTAGATTTTTGTACCAGAAAGAGGAACATGAGTATGTTCAAGATTTATTACTGTATTGGAGGGCTTCAAAGGCATGTCAGGTTGAGATTTTGCCTTCTTCACTAGGATCCAACTTAAAATGTAAAAGATGAATTTGTGCTTTACTTTTTGTTTGAAATTCAAGTTGTTTAATTTAAGCATATGAAAAGGTATTGCTAGTAAATGAAAATTCCATTTGCAGGTGACTAAAAAAAGCTATAGTAAAGTTAAGCATAGACTGTGAAGTCATTCCTTGTCTAATACAGCCAAATTTAGAGTAGGAGATAGCAACTTGTTTCCTAGAAGCAGATTTATTTAATAAATAAGTATTAAGATTTGTGGAAGAATATGATTGTTTTCAAAATTTTCAAATCAAAAGAAACTCATTGAAAATTTTAAATAATCAAAAGTGCAATATATATATATATAATGTTAACTATGTAAAAAAAATTGGTAACCCCGAAGTTATCAATCTTGGAAAAAACCTCTGAATAATGCAATGTGTGGCAAATCGCTTGTGTTTCTAATTATCATAAAGTTTTGTTGGTAAAAACAAAATGTCCTTAGAAGGGGCTCTTTCTCTTTCAACATAATGCATAGATTAGGGTTTTTCTGGCATTAAAAATTATTTCTTTTTTTTTTCCTTTTCGTTGTAAAAACTGCTTGGTTTATATGGGCTTTTCACACTTTCCTCCCTTGAAAAACATATATGTATTTTTTGTAATTCCAAAGTTGTTTGAAAGCACTGATACAATAAGCAGGCATGTCATCAAGACAAAAGAGCTAATTCTGGCTCACGTCTTCTTTTCAGAAAACATTTGTCAGTTCTAACGTAATCTTGGGTCTAACTGATTACTATATGTTGACGTATTCATATGTTAATTAATAATATAATAAGTTTGTCACAATTCTAACCTCGACAGTTGTTGGACCATCTCTTGCATCTGCTCACCATGCCTTTCTCATTGCTCCTACTGCTACTGCCTCACTACCTTCTCTATCGCCTCACACTGACACTGCTCGTCCACATTCTCCAACTACTAATAACACTCCTTAAGGCGCTGCTGCTGTGTGTTTGTCACCATTCTCAATTCGTACTCGTACATACTTCCTTGTGATAGATACATCTTGCAGCCGCGGATATGCTTCCGTTGGAGCTGCTCGCTGCATCTCTGTGACTATGAGCCCCTTGGGTTTTCTTCCCCAATTGTCCTTGTTGTAACTTATATGCAACGAGCTGACGAAAATTCTATATATTTCATTCCTAATAGTACTTTTGTGTGTTTTTTATTTTAAATTGTCGTTCTTACTATTTTTCCATCAGAAATGCTGACATAGTTTTGTAAGTTATGTCATCAAGCATTGTAGAAGAACTAATGATATTATTATTAGGAAAAAAATTGGATTCCCTACGCTTTTGTGAATATCTTGTATTTATGGTGGTAGTTTGGCTCAGGTCTATGAACTCCTGCTCGATTAGCAATTGAAGTTGGAGATTTGTCAGAATATAATCAGGTAGGTCCTTTATGTATTTGAAAAAATATTTTACTTGCATCTTTTCTGTGGTTAGTGATAAGTATTTTATGTTCTTATCTTGCTAATGGGTCTGCCTAAGTTAATGTGTGTACGTTGTATATAAAACCATACTAAATGTGTATTATGTGTCGCTATCGCTATATTTTTCCCCAATGTTTAATTGGCCTTAGGGATGAATCCAACATCTATGAGGCCACCATCATTTAATGCTTCTCAAAATTCAGTAACATCATTTCTATCAAATTATATAATTCAGTCCAAAGTTCCCATATCTCATATTTAGTGAATTTAACATATATTACTGTGATGAGAACTGGGGAAGTAATAATAATGGAGCTAAGTTACCGTGAGAGGCATGAATACCTCCAACGGGACCAATGTAACTCGTAGGAGCCGATCGCGTAGTCACGGGATTCCTGATTTGAGAATGTAATGATAATTTAAAAATATTTAGACTTTGGCTTAAAAACATGCAGTTAGAGGTTAAAAACCCTAAACCAACCCCAAACGGCCATGTAAGAGGCACGAACACCTCGCACGGGACCAATGTAACTCATAGGCACTAACCGCGTAGTCATGGGTCTTTTCGTTTGAGAATATGACAATAATTTGAAAATATCTAGATTATGCTTAAAAACATGCCGTTTGAGGGTGAAAACTCAAACCAACTCCCAAACGGTCACGTAAGAGGCACGAACACCTCGTACGGGACCAATATAACTTGTAGGAACTAATAGTGTAGTCACGAGTCTCTCGGTTCGAGAATATGATGTTAATTTGAAAACTAGATTATGCTTAAAAACATGCCGTTTAAGAGTAAAAACTCAAACCAGCTCCCAAACTGCCCCGTAAGATGTAGAAACACCTCGCACGGGACCAATGTAACTTGTAATAACTGATCCCATAGTCACGGGTGTCTCAGTTTGAGAATATGATGATAATTTGAAAATATCTAGTTTATTCTTGAAAACATGTCATTTGGGGGTGAAAACTCAAACCAGCTCCGAAACAGCCTTGTATGAGGCATAAGCACCTCACATGGGGCTATTGTAACTTGTAGGTACTGACCGCGTATTCAGGGGTCTCTCGGTTTGAGAATATGACGTTAATTTGAAAATATCTAGATTAGGCTTAAAACAAGCCGTTAGAGGGTGAAAATCCAAACTAGCCCCCAAACATCATCGTAAGAGGCACGAACACCTCACACGGGACCAATGTAACTTATAAGAACTGATCGCGTAGTCACGGGTCTCTCGATTTGAGAATATGATGATAATTTGCAAAAATCAACACTTAGACTTAAAAACAAGCCACTAAAAGGTGGAAACCTAAACCAACTCCCAAACGACCCCGTAAGAGGCACAAACACCTCGTACGGGACCAATGTAACTTGTAGCAATTGCCCGCATAATTACAGGTCTCCCGATTTGAGAATATGATGATAATATCAAAATATCTATATTAGGCTTAAAAATAAGCCGTTAATGGGTGAAAACCCAAACTAGCCCCCAAACGGACCCGTAAGAGGCACGAACACCTCGCACGGGACCAATGTAAGTTGTAGGAACTGACCGCATAGTCACGAGTCTCCCGGTTTGAGAATATGATGATAATTTACAAAAATCAACACTTAAACTTAAAAATAGGTCGTTAAAGGCTGAGAACATAAACTATCCCCCAAACGACCCCATAAGAGGCACAAACACCTCGTACGGGACCAATGTAACTTGTAGCAACTTCCCGCATAGTCACGGGTCTCCCGATTTGAGAATATGACAATAATTTTCAAAAATCAACACTTAGACTTAAAAATAAGTCGTTAAAGGGTGAAAACCTAAACCAACCCCCAAACGACCCCGTAAGTGGCACGAACACCTCGTACGGGACCAATGTAACTTGTAGCAACTGCCCGCATAATCACGAGTCTCCCGGTTTTGAAAATATGACAATAATATAAAAATATCTAGATTAGGCTTAAAAGTAAACTGTTAATGGGTGAAAACCCAAACCAACCCCCAAACGGACCCGTAAGGGGCACGGACACCTCACACGGGATCAATGTAAGTTGTAGGAACTGACTGCGTAGTCACGGGTCTCCCGGTTTGAGAATATGACGATAATTTACAAAAATAACACTTACTTAAAAATTGGCCGTTAAAGGGTGAAAACCTAAACCAACCACCAAACGTCCCCGTAGGAGGCACGAACACCTCGCACGGGACCAATGTAACTTGTAGGAACTGACCGCGTAGTCCCGGATCTCCCGATTTGAGAATATGACAACAATTTGTAAAAATCAACACTTAAATTTAAAAATAGGCCGTTAAAGGGTAAAAACCTAAACCATCCCACAAACGACCCCGTAAGAGGCACGACCACCTCGTACGGGACCAATGTAAGTTACAGGAATTGGCCGCGTAGTCACGGGACTCCCAGTTTGACAATATAATGATAATTTGTAAAAATCAACACTTAGACTTAAAAATAAGCCGTTAAAGGGTGAAAACCTAAACTATCCCCCAGACGTCCCCTTAAGAGACACGAACACCTCGCACAGGACCAATGTAACTTGTAGGAACTGATCGCGTAGTCACGAGTCTCCTGGTTTCAGAATATGACGATAATTTACAAAAATCAACACTTAAAAACAGGTCGTTAAAGGGTGAAAACCTAAACCATCCCTCAGACGACCACGTAAGAGGCAAAAACACCTCGTATGGGACCATTGTAACTTGTAGCAACTGCTCGCATAGTTACGGGTCTCCCGGTTTGAGAATATGGCGATAATTTTCAAAAATCAATACTTAGACTTAAAAACAAGTCGTTAAAGGGTGAAAACCTAAACCACCCCCCAGACATTCCCGTAAGAGACACGAACACCTCACACGGGACCAATGTAACTTATAGAAACTGATCGCATAGTCACGGGTCTCCAAGTTTGATAATATGACAATAATTTGCAAAAATCAACACTTAGACTTAAAAACAGGCCGTTAAAGGGTGAAAAACTAAACCATCCCCTAGACGTTCCCGCAAGAGGCACGAACACCTCGCACGGGACCATTGTAACTTATAGGAACTTCCCACATAGTCATGGATCTCCCAGTTTGAGAATATGACGATAATTTGCAAAAATCAACGCTTAAACTTAAAAACATCTACCCCCAAATGACCCCGTAAGAGGCACGAACACCTCGTACGGGACCAATGTAATTTATATCAACTGCCTGCATAGTCACGGGTCTCCCGATTTGAGAATATGACGATAATTTGAAAATATGTAGATTAGGCTTGAAAACAAGCCGTTTGAGGGTGAAAACCCAAACCTTCCCCCAAACGGCCCCGTAAGAGGCACGAACATCTAGCTCGGGACTAATGTAACTTGTAGGATCTGACATCGTAGTCATGAGCCTCTCAAGTAGTCATAACTTGCGTAAGATTTTCAATTTTAGAATATAATAATAATTGCCACTCCTATATGTAATTTTTTTAGCTCGAGTAAGCTTTTTTTATAAATTACTTGGTTACTAATATTGTATCTTTTTTGTATCCTATTTTTTTGCAGGATAACATTTTATCGTTAGCATTTATTCATGAGGAACACAGAGATAACTCAATGGTTTACAACAAGGGGTTTATTCATGATTCTATTTTTTTGTGTTATGGTCGTGCGGGCATTTGTAGTTTTATTATAAACTTTTATAGCCGTGCGGGCTTTTGTAAGTTTATTTTTCATATTTTGTGGCCTTGTGGGCTCTATGTTATCCAGGTTTTATATTCGTAGGTTTTAGAATGTCCAGAAAATAGATGAAACTCTGCCCAATTTTTTTTTTGGTCTATGAACTACTACAGACTTATAATGTTTTGAAGTTTGTATGTACATTAGTTTATCAACAACGTGCGAGATTTGCAATTTGTGAATTTTCTAGTTTTCAAACATTTTTTTTCTTTAATCCAAAAATTTGGCACAGTTCAAAACCGTGCCAAAAGTGTATCAAATTTTGGCACGATTTTGAACTGTGCCAAATTTTATCAAAGTGTGCTCAATGTGGCACAGTTCAAAAATTGTGCCAAAAGTGTGCCAGAAATATCAAATTCTGGCATGATTTAAAAATGTGCCAGAAGTGTTCCTGTTTGTAAAATCTGGCACACTTTTAAACCGTGCCAGAAAAAATTAGCCATTTTGGAACACCTGATTCTGGCACAGTTCAAAACCGTGCCAGATTTGATCTGGCACCGTTTTAAACCGTGCCAGATTCCTATTTTTGGTGTAGTGTACACCCTACTAGCGTCGCTGATCACGCACTGTCACTCCTTACCAGAGCATGCATCGATGTTCGTACCTGTTCTGAAAATGGAAGCATGGAATTATCAGAAGTGTCAGAAATGTTAAACCAACTCCTAGAGTTCAGGCTAAAATTTCCCTCACAGATGATCATTGATTGCCAAAGGTTCAGTACGTTATTCTTGGAAGAACGAAAATGGGCCCAAGAGTCAGATATTTGGGTAGTACCAATCGATGAAGTCAACCTGAATGATGTCGTCCAGATCATGGCAGAATTATTCAGGCAAACCAACAACATTTGCAGTATCACAGAGTTATTCTATGCTTTGAAGCTACAAGGGCGCCTGATCCCTTCACCCTTATACATCCCCTCAGAATGGGATGACCTGTATGAAGAAGCCGTTGCAGTTATGGAATGCATCAAATTTACATGGAAAGACAAAATTGTTGCCACCGGATGGGGGGAAGAGTTCGGAGATTCGAATGAAGAACAAGCTTCAGAGAAAACTGGACCAGTAGCCAACATGTGTGGAATGATATCATTTGAAGAGATCCTCGAAAAAATAAACAAGGTGGCAAAACAACTCGAGATCGATGAGGAAACAGGATTCATATTTTCCCTTCTTCAGTAAATCACATGACCAGATCAGGGAGGCATTACCAGATCCCAAGCTCACTACTAACAAATGACAAAGGGAAGGGTGTTGAAAACCTTCCTATGCCAGAGATGACCCTCTAGGAGAGCAAGATCCTCGATCAACTAAAGAAAACTCAAGCTAACATCACTCTGTGGGGGATTTTTATGTCTTCTCAGTTGCACAGAAATGCTTTGATCAAGTTGCTCACTGGAACCACATTTCCTCCGTCTACCACACCAGAAGAAGTGGTAAATTTGGTCGGATCCTTTACCTCTACCCGAATGCTATACTTTTTTGAAGAGGAAATCCCCAAGATTGGGATAAACCACAATTATGTACTCAACTTCTCGGTCGAAGTTATGGGGAAGATCGTGCCACTCTCTCTTATCGATAATGGATCCGCCTTGAATGTATGCCCACTGAGAACCTTCAAATGTTTAGGCTTGAAAGAATGCGACCTCGCTCCAACCTTCGGTCCCGTGCGTGCCTACGATAATACCCTTCGGGAGGTGATGGGATCTATAAATCCTATCGTTGAATTCTAAGTTATTGACATCCCAACCCATTTCAACCTATTTCTAGGACGACCTTGGCTTCACAGTATCAAGGGCGTGTCTTCCTCACTCCATCAGAAATTAAAGTTCTTCGCCAACGGACGGGTCATTACCATCTTGGGCGATGACGATAATGCCGAGGGTGCAAGTACCAGCAGTCCAATCCTTGAGATATACCACGGATCAAATGATATGCTCCTAACAGGATTCAGAGTTGAACTACTTCTACTCCCCGCAGGGGATAACTTCAAAGAAAGGGTTTGTCTAGAATACGACCCTCATGGCAACGTCAATGTGATTCAGATGTTCAGAAACATGCACTTTATGCCCGGACTGGGGCTTGGGCAAAGACATCGAGGTATACTCAAGCCGGTTGAACTAAAGAAATATTTCCCTCCTCATGGTTTGGGGTATTAACCATCAAAATAAGAGCCCAAAATGATCCGCCAGTATCAACCAAAGAGAAGACTAGACCGTGTCCAGACTATCCCAGGTGACTCTTTAAATGGACGATTCATCAAAGAGGGCGAAGGATTCCCCTTTTACAGCTTTTTAGAACCATGGTATGACCATACAGACAAGAAGATGAAGCCTGGAATGGAGATCTTCTTCCAAGACAACTACCCATGGGTCAAGAGTTCCCAACACCATGTACAACCGCTCATCAAATATACCGAAGAGAATGAGGAAAGCGAGTCCAAAGATTCCTTCAACTTATAGATATTGGGTCTGACACTCTGTATGGTTCACTCAGGCACTACATCACTGGATCCATCCCACCTGATTAAAGCTGCTGATACTCCTCTCCTCAACTGGCATGTTGCGCCAGTTCTACCTGCTAAAATCTCCCCTAATCCTAATGTTTACCCTTTTTCTTCTTTTGTTGTCTATGCTTGTTCAAATGTAATCGAGTCCTCTTTTAACGAGGTTCTCAATGCTATTTTTCCTATCAATGAAATAAATGAAGATTTTGAGTATCTTGTTGTGGCTTACATTAACTGTTTAGATTCTAATCAAACTTTTGATGATGATGATTTTGCAAATGAACAATTCTTAACTGATCTAAATAAGGTTAATAATAAACAACATAATCGCGTTCAAGTTAATGAAGAAGAGACTATTGTTATTAACCTCGGTTCTAGTAGCCAACTGAGTGAGGTTAGGATAAGGACTACCCTCGACGAGCATAAGCATGCACAAATCGAAGAATTGCTAAAGGAATTTGTGGATGTCTTTGTATGGTCCTATGACCATGTGCTCGACATTTATCCTGAAATAGCTCAGCACGAGATCCCCACTCTCCCAGATTACAAGTCAGTTAAACAAAAGTTGAGAAAACTCCACACCGAATAGTCGCTCAAAGTCAAAGAAGAGGTGGTCAAATAGTTGAACGTAGGCTTCATTCGTGTGATCGAATATCCCACGTGGCTAGCCAACATAGTGCCCATGCCAAAATCAGGAGGAAAAGTTCGGATGCGTGTAGACTATCGAGATTTGAACAGAGCCTCCCCAAAGGATGATTATCCGTTACCCAATATCGACGTGATCGTAGACAACAGAGCTAGTCATGCTCTCATGGTTAAAACTAAAGCCCCTAATACTTTATTCTTGATTGGAGTGATTAATAGCATAAAGGATGGAGTATTATTTTATAGGATTTGCTCGACTTTTTGGAAATGTATGGTCGGTTATCGACCTCCTAGAGTTGCAAATTTATGAATGTCATTCCTTGAGTTAGTGGCAATTTTGTAAATAGTAGAAAAAATAGCGAACCGTTTGGGGCTGCGCTGGTCATTTTGTTTCTTGGGAACAGGCACGCCTTTGAAAGATGAAGCGGTGGTACATTTAATTATTTCAATTTGTGTATCCCAGGGATGTTACCCAGTCCTATAATATGTCATTTCCCTCCTTGTTCATCTCACCTTGAATTTCAAACTCTTCTCTTCCTTATCAAGTTCTCATTTCGCCATTTGTGAGAGTTATTCCTCCTTATTGTTTCTTTTTCACTCTAAGAACCCTTCCCTCTTTGTTTTTCTTTCTTCTTTGTCAAAAAATGGTGTATATTATTGACGAGAGTTACTTAGAGGTGTTTAGGGCTACCTATAGGATTCCTAATTGGGTAAAAATAGAGTTACTAACATTCCCTTGTGACCTCCGTGTGTTAAATAGGGTCACTGGATCTCCACTATTTTTATTTCTGAGTGTGGGGTGACATTACCTCCAAATCGCTTGTTTTTAGAATTTTGTCAACATTTTGATGCGGTCCCATCCCAAGTGGCTCCAAATACTTAGAGAGTAGTTAATGTAGTAAATCACATTAATGAGTGGTTTGAGACCAACATATAAATAAAGGAGTTAATGTATTATTATAGTTAGCAAATAACTAATGAGAATATTTATTACTTGAAGATAAGATACTCTAACAGAGCCCTGGTAGTAAATTTTCCTGGTTCCAATAAGGATTATTAAGATCATGGGTAAATAGTGATAGATTGGCAATTTTCCCCTCTTCCCGAGGGTGAGGAATACAATGGGCCCCATTGCCCTTGGGAGAGTCAGGGTATAGGTCGGCGTTAGCACATTCTTGTACAATTTTCCCATTTTTGTTCTTTCATTTAATTTTGTTATTGACTACATATTTTGTCTTTCTATTTTATATAAAAGAAGAAGAAAGATATACCTCGTGTCTCAGAGGTTAATTTTGCCAACCTAAAGACTATTTGGTCCATTCAATAGAGGATTGGTGAAGCTCGTACTCATTTTGCCTTTGTTCTACTCGACTACCATAGCTCAATTACTTCTGTTATTTCTTGCCCAACCGAAGACATTTTTTCAGCCCCCATCAATTTAGAAGACCCAACTTCTTCGTCTCCAGTCGCTAAAGTCGAATCCCCACCACAAGCAGATGATAATTTCTCTATCGGGGGTAACTTTTTCATCTTTTGAATCCTTATAACTTTATCTTGTGATGACCAACATCTCTTCACAAGAAATGGTTAAGAGGAAGATTCCTAACCTTCTTATTAGCTCCAAGTTCCCACCTCTTGCTGGAAACAAGTCTGATGTCGGGGGTTCCAAGCACCCCATAGTGGTTGAAACCTATTTGATGAAGAATAAGGAGCCTCAGTTGATAAAGAGGGGTTCAACACCCACTTTAGAGTTACCTAGGAAAAAATAGGCCGACAAGGGCTAGGGCAGTGCTCGATTAGTTAGTGTTAACCCAGGCCTTGCTCGTGGATTAATTGGAGCAGAGTTTTTCCAACCGATGAGGCTGTATCTTCTTATCTTCCCTGGGCCACATTGGTCGAGCGTGCCAACCACAATTTAGCTCTGATGAGTGTCACTTATTATTTTCCAGTTGGCATGTGCCACTATTATTTGCTACCAATGTTTTTAAATGTTTATTTTTCAATTCTTAGTTGACTATGACCAATTGCTAAGGGGGGTCCTCTACAGACGTGGAGGTAGCTTCCAAAGGCATGCACGAATACCGAGAGGCTGTCAAAAAGTCTTATGAGGATGATAAGAAAAAATTAAAAGATACCATCAAGGATCTGGAGGATAGGAACACCAATGCCGAGAAAAGATATGGGAGATGCTACGAAGAAAGCCGTCCAGGCTGTGAAGGCGGCTAAGAAGGTGGCAGAGAAGGCTAAGGGCCAAGTGGTAGAGCTGAAAGCTAAAGACAAAAAGGATAAGGAGGATGCATATACCCTAGGGTGGGAAGGAATTATCCACTTCTACCATTCAAGTGAAGTATTTAAAGAAGATCTCTTTTAAGGAAGGTTGGGATGCAACCCTAACCCAGGTCGACACTGTTGCTAGTTTTGAACTCTTCCTCCAACACAAAACAGGAACTTATCTAATATAGTGGTGGTTACCCGACCAGAAGAGGAGGTGACCCAGTATAAGGAGAAGGTGTAATTGATAGGACTCATAAAGAATCTGTCAACTACTATTAAAAGTTTAATGAGAAATTTGATCGCTTGACTTATCATTTTCACAAATAAACTCGCACAATATGGATGAATGGTTATAATGAGGCACTGGAACACTTGGGCGACGAACATGAGCAAGCTCGTAGAGAAGTTTATAAGTTAGGTTGGTTAAATGCTCTCATTGTGATGAAGCTGCTGAAGGAAGATAAACTTTAGTACTGGCATGATCCTGGATGTTTAGATCTATTCGTCCCTCCTTTCAGGTAAGACACTTCTTGGATCCCTATGGATACAATCCCTATCAGTTTGATTAGAAATTATCATGGGGATTATAGTCTGCATGGAGATAAATTCCTTAGTCGACTCCCGTATTTGGTGGATAGAGCTAGTTCCAGCAGCCAGTCAAGGCATAAAGGCATGAGTCAGCTTCTGTATTTGGTGGATAGAGCTAGTTCCAGCAGCCAGTCAAGGTATAGAGACCTGAGAACAACAGTTCATCCTTTTGCATTAGATATTCCTCCTGCTGGGATGGAGAAGGCTATAGGAATGTCTCTAATTGATTAAGCAGTTTATATTCTTTATTGTTGAATGTTATCATGTAATGATATAATGAGATTTGGAATATTTGAATAAAATCTTTGATTATTTTATTGTGTGATTGTGGCCTACCAGTAATTTAGCCTTAAGACTATGTGGTCAGTGATAAGCCGACTAATGTTCCTTACGATTACCATTTTGGACGAACTCGTGTTATCCTGCCATAGGTTATGCTAACATCCCTTTGTTTGTGGTTGGTAAAAAAGATCTTATCTTTTTTACCAAGTCCTTGTGTTAGTTACCATTGGCGACCAAATGTTTTAGGAATGTTCATTATTTCATCTGATAAAACTTATTGTTCTTGACACTAGAGAGTCATACATGAAGTTTTGTGTTTGGAACTTCTCATTCGTGTCGTATCCAAAGACGAAGTCATACGTGAAGTTTTGAATTGAATTTTTGGAATTAGTTTTTCCTTGTTATTTGAGATTTCTTGCTTAGTACATCTCCTAACCCAGAAAAATATAAAAAAGGAAAATTTTTTATAAAACTTGATGATCTTTATTGAGAATTGAAACATGAGTTACAGGAAATAATAAGGGATTACATTATGTTGGATTATCGATAATACTTCCTTACATGCTCAACATTCCCTAGGTACTTGAACTGTTCTCCTTCCAGAGTTTCAAGTCGATAAGTGTCTGGTCGGACAACTATAGAATTGGGATATGGATAGCGACAATTTGGTTATAATTTGTTCCCTTTCTGTAGCAATTTTTTAAATACATAATCTCCTTCCTTGAGGGTGCTCGGTTTAACCCTCATGTTATTGAATCGAGCAGTTCTTTGTCGATATGCTGCCACACATAGTGTCGCATGTTCTCTAACTTCTTCAACCAAGTTTAGATCTAATCTTCTCATGAGGTCACACTTCGGGGAATTGAAATTGAGTACCCTATGACTGGGCAAATTAATCTCTATGGGTACCACTACCTTTGTCCTGAATGCTAACATGAAGGGGGTTTCATTGGTGGCAATCCTCAACATGGTCCTATAAGCACAGAGCATGCATTATAGTTCATTGATCTGATTTTCCTTGGTTTCATCCAACCTCTTCTTCATTCCGTCGAACAGATTTTTATTCGTTACCTCTGTTTGCACATTACATTGTGGGTGTTCAGGAGCGGAATGCAACTTTTGGATTTTGGATTGGATTTGTATCTTTAAATTCCTGGTTGTGAAATTACCTTCCATGATTAGTTATTAAGGCATAAGGCATGCCATACAGACATGTGGCGTTCTTCCATATAAACTGGAAGACCTTCTCATAATTTATGTCCACTAGAGGTTCAGTTTTCGCCCACTTGATGAAGTAATCTATAGTAGGGTTCAAATATTTGAACCTTCCCTTATCTTTGATAGTGGGA
The DNA here is from genome assembly GCA_949130495.1 of Sambucus nigra. NCBI lineage: Eukaryota > Viridiplantae > Streptophyta > Magnoliopsida > Dipsacales > Adoxaceae > Sambucus > Sambucus nigra. The sequence continues at coordinate 652,220,739 of OX422210.1, read as the reverse complement.
CGACTAAGTCAATACCCCATATGGCAAGGGGCCATGGGGATGTGATCAGTGTGAGTGTGTCTTTAGATGTCATGTGGATGGTAGCGTATCTTTGGCATTTGTCGCAATGCCTGGCATAAGTGGCATAATTTGATTTCATGGTTGGCCAATAATAACCTGGTGTAGACACTCGCCTAACTAACGATTTGACTGTTAAATAAGCTCCACATGATCCTTCATATATTTCTTTAATTATATTTATTGCTTCGACTGGATGGACGCACCTGAGCAATGCAACGATGAATCCTCTTTTATATGGAATTCCTCATTCCATAAAATATTCAACTGCTTTGTATCTTAGTTTCCTGGCCTCCTTTGGATCGACCGACATGATACCCTTCTCAATGTACTCCTTGATTGAATCCATCCATGAAAGGCCTAAATTTAATGCAATAATACTAAGGTTCTCATTGTCAATGCTTAGATGCATGAGGATTTCTATAGGAATGGTTCTTTTCAACTTGGTTCTAGTCGTGAAAGTAAGTCGAGCGCGTGCATCTCCTCAAGCATTATCAATCCTTGGAATTCTGATTATTTTGACCGCTTGGAATTTGGATATCCCATCTTGTGCTTTACCAAAGTACCTTATCATAAGTTCTCCTTTGACTCTATACACATCCAACACCTGGTTTACAATTAATTAGGAGTCTTTGTACACCTGTATATGCTCAACACTTAGAGAGAGTGCTAATTTAAATACGATTATTAATGCCTCGTACTCGGCTTCATTATTAGAGGCTTTGAATCAGAACCTGAGGGCATATTCAATATCTATCCCCTATGCAGAGGCACATGATGATACATCCATGTACATCTTCCAAATGATGCTCAAGGTAGTGCGTGACTGCTTCTTTCTTAGTCGATGTCTCTGGTATGTTTTCCTCCTGTTCAATTATACACATCATAGATCTATCTTTCGAATAAGTCTGCTCAGTTGATTAAACTTTTGAGATATCTTTTGAAGAAGTCTGCTCAATTGGATTTACTACTGAGTTTTCTTCTGTAGAAGTCTGCTCGACAATTTTTCTTTATAAGTGAACCCTTTTATGAAATATGCCACAACATGGCCTTTTATCGCTGTTCTAGGCTCATAATGTATGTCATACTCTCTTATCTCCACAACCCAAGCCATCTATCTTCGTGATTTCTCGAGTTTATGAATGTCTTGGCGCGAGGGGGGATTCATGGAGACCACAATAGTATGTGTTTGGAAGTATGGATTCATTATTCGAAATGCTTAATGAGGGCTAAGGCTATCTTTTCTAGCCTTGGATAATGAATTTTGGCTCCTCAGTAAGCCTTGTTTATGTAGTAGATCGATTTCCTCACCCCATTTTCTAATCGAATAAGTGCCGAGCTAACTACCGATTCAGATATGGCTAGGCACAAGTAGGGTTTTGTAACATCCCGTAATTTTGAGGACTAAGAATTTAAGTGTTTTGGGAGAAATAAAATTTATTTAAATTGGAGAAATTTAAATTTATAATTTGGAGATTTTATTTGAATTGGATGAACTATTTAAATTTGACGAGGTTAGATTAAATTAATCGGATGATTGTTGTGTTGCATTTTTTAGGTCAAAATTAGAGGATGTTATAAAGTAGTTTGGATGATAATTATGAGTGCACGGTTGACTCCGAATAGGTCGATATAGTCGAAAAAGAGTACCTGGGGTAGTAATCGAGGCTCTGGGTATTTTTAGGCATAACCGGGCCCACGTGGGGGTATTCGGGTCATTTGGACTTGGCCTATAAGCCTAAAAACGGGATTTGGTATAATTAACCTAAGTCTAATTGTGTTGAATGGAAAAAAACACCATTCTAAACCTAAATCAATTGGAAATATTTGGGAGACAAATCAAAGAGCAATTGAGGGTGTTCTTTGTGGAATCATAATCAACACCACGAGATCATACCTATTCTATTAAGGGAAGTTGTTTATTGCAATTAAATGTGTAGTTATAATGCCCATGCATAGGGTTTTGATAATAGTTTTGATAAAATCCATGTTCTTGGGAGAAAAAGAATAAATTTGTTGCATTTTGGTTTGGGATTTGCATGTAGAATGATTTACACTTGTAGAGGAAATGATTTCATAAAAGTTACGATAATTGAAAGGAATTAAATCTGGATTTTTGATGTATGGTTATGAAAGGACATAAAAACCCAGGGTTCTTGAGGGTTTGATGATTGAACCCATTCTTGAATGTTATTCGTAATGTTTTGATGCAAAAATTACGTTGGAAACTGTCTTAATGCATGTGGGTAGGGTTTGGGACAATTGGTTTGAAGTTTGGTGTAGAAACATGGAAGTTATAGGTGTATTAATGGTGAAAAATGCATATGCAAAATAAAGAAGATGAAGTCCTGTGAAGGGAACCTATTCAGATAAAAATAACTGATCCAGGGCAAACCGATTCGGGTCCCAGAAAATATAAAAATTTCCCTTTTTGGCCTAGACTTTCAAATCGGTTATCATCAAAAACTCTTGGAACTTTGGTAGAATATAATAAGCGATTTAATTATATTGGGTTTATGAGTTAGTCTTATTGAGAAGATTAAGACAATACTAAATTACGATGAATTATGTCGTAATTCATCGAAGAGAGAGATAACGAATTACAAAAACTACGAATGAATTAATAAGTAGATCAGTGGTGTAAATATTGATTTAACTATCAAAATTTACAAAAGGGGTAACTAGGACCCTTAGGGTAGTGTGAATGCTCAATAACTTATGATAGTGCAATAAATCATAACAGAATAAGTATGGTGAGTATGAGAGAGAGATATACTACGTACGATAATGTGATAGTTAGGTTGTGTGTAAACCTATTGTGTTTCAAATATGTGGAGTGAATACCTATATTGTAATTACAAGAGATATGATTGACTAGCTCGATGAGACATTCCAAGCGAGGTTCGATGTGACATTTCGAACCATGTTCAATGAGACATTCCAAACTAGGCTCAATGAGACATTCCGAGTCATGTTCGATGAGACATTCCGAACCATGTTCGATGAGACATTCTGAACCATGTTCGATGGGACATTCCAAACTAATATCCCTTAATGTGTGATACGGGGACATTTCTGTGAAGCATGCATTTATGGTATATCTATTATGTGTGAAATATATATGTACTATACGGATAAGCAGCTTATGTTAGATAGTAGACTACAAAGTAAATTAACCCTACTTGAGTGAAATAGTAGGTATTAGATCGTGGATATCTAGTAAGGTGAATTAAGTAGAGAGACTTAACCAACGAACTAAGGATAGATGGGAATATCTAAAGTAAATTAAGTGGCGAGACTCAATTATGAAAATTATGAGAGAACAGTCGAGATTTGTTGTATAAATTAAGCAGTGGGACTTAATTATAGATGCGAATGAACAACATATGCCAAAAGTGCATGATAATTAATTAACATATGAGAGATGTTAATAAAATGATGTACTGTATGGGCGGTACGGGAAACTTAAACTTGTAGATAGGGTCAAATTATTACTTTGCTCTAGTTAGCTTGGGTAGTTTAGCTAGGTGGGCTAAGTATAGAACGTTAGGTGTGCACTATAGATGAGGGGTGAGGAAAAACTCAAGAGAGAGTGTACGTGATCCTAACATGTGTAATCAATAACCGATTTTATGGCGATAAATTACTTGCTAAATATTTTCAAAACGTTTTGTGTACGAACACTTGGTATAAAAATATTTTCAATACCTTTTAGGTGTCCAACCACAAGGACACCGGACTTGATATCTATTCCAGGGACACATAGATGCGGTATATGTGGATCCTAGAAGGATTTTGTATTAGACGCTTCATACATTTGTTCCTAGATTAGGGATTTATTCTCAGTTACAGTTATGTAGGGCATGTTGCCTAGATACTTTGAAATTCGATTTCCATATTATTCTATTCATTGTTGGCTATTTAATTGTATTGGAATTTTAGTTGAGGGATTATTCGGCAAGTCTTTTATTAATTATTCAATTTGTTTCAGTTTCATATTGGTGTGAATGGATTAGTTATATTTTTGCATGTATGTTGGTTTAATCAAAAGATAAAATTTGACACCAACTTTTTGAATACTAGGTGGTTAGTAATGTTTTAAAAAGTTTCGACATTGATGCTAAGAATGAACCAGATGAGATTCCTGTTTAATTTGATATAGGACTGATCACCAGGTATTTTATTAGGCGGGCTGTCACAGATGGTATCAGAGCATCAGGTTCTAGTGTCCTTTGGATCCGTGCATCTTTCACATTTTAGCTTAGCGTTCTTTGATGTAGAGCCTTATGATAGGGTTATTGTATTCTTGTACGTATGCGTATTTACGTTCTTTTGCCGAGTACTTTATATTTTTTGGTAAACTCATACAATGCGATTCTCATTTCATATGCCACCCAGGAGAGAGAGAGTCGAGAGGACAGTAGCTAGAGATGAGGTTAGGGAGGACCCTCAAGACCAACAGGGACCCCCACCACCACCAAAGATGATTTTTGCTATGCAGGTGGCGCTGATAGTGTCACAGGTCGTTAAAACATCTATGAGGGCCATGGAAGCCCACTTCCCTCAGCCTTAGGCATAGCAGCCCGTAGAGCCAGTTATTCAGGCCTAGCCAGGGTAACCCACTTGGCACAACATCAGAGAGACCTTCTATAAGGGTCACCTGCTCGAGTTTTAGGGCAGTACGAATGTAGTGTAGGGGTGCCAATAGAAGAAGAACATTCATCACCACCTAAGTATGTTAGATTGCAGCGAAGTTCAAAAACAGATGTTGGCTACCTTCAGGTTAGCAGGAACATCTCTTCAGTGTTGGGAGTCAGTGACCACCGCTGCGGAGAGAGATTCAATGATCATTTCAGGGTTCTGGGTGCAGTTTGACCGCTAGTACTTCCCACCTGCAATTAAGACTGAGATGAGGAGGAAATTTAGGGAGGTGGCTCAGGGAGACCATTCAGTGGAAGAGTACGAGGAAGAGTTAACTACTTTAGAAAATTTATACCGATGAGGTGAACAATGAAGAAAGAAAGTAGGTGAAGTTCATGAATGGGTTAGCCTGGAGGATCAGGCAACACATGATTGGTAATCCTACATTGGTGGCTTATGCAGGCGTGGTCAATGTAGCATTATTACACTGTGAGGAACATCGCTTCTATGTGAAGGGGAGCAAGAGGGGAGTTGAATTTAGTCAGTTGGATAAGGCAGGAGGGGGCAGCGCCAGTGGGGTCTCCTAATAATATGCAGTGGGATATCAGGGGCAGGGTTCCCCAAAGGGGGATCAGGCCAAGCGAGTTAGATCTAGGGGCTATTGACCAGATGGTCAGAATTTCCGACAAGACTAGCAAGGGAAGGATCAGTGGGAGGACAAATTTTCTAAGGAAGTTATTCGTTTGTGGGGAAGCGGGAAAAATGAAGAGATATTGCTCTAAGCGAGGAAGGGGGCAACTACAGGATAAGGTTATGGTTGTACATCCGTTACAGCAGTTTTTGGGTGAGTTCAGACGAGAAAATTTTAACCAGGAACTTGAGGACCAGCCAATGCATCTAGAGTATGGAGGTAATTTTATTTTTATCCATAGCATAGATTATGTTTTGGGTGATAGTGGGGGCATCACAACGTAAAATTATTTTTCTTAGAATTCGTGGGTAAGTCAAATTTAGTGGGTGCGCAGGCTGTGGTTGCCATATTACATATATAAAATTACCGTGGGGTAGCGGAGTTCTTTAGTGTTAACCATGAGAGAGAGTGGGGAGAAGTACACTAAAGGGGTGTTGGAATTACGCGAAAGGTTACTACTTTCGAGCACTTTGGGAGTAGGGTAGATGATTTTCCCCAAGTTTTGGGTGGTTAGCGATGAATTTGAACTATAGTGGATAGTATAGTAATTCTTTGTATTCGTTGCACACGGATGTAGATGATTTCTGGTAGGTGTCATCTGAGAGGGAGTCTAGACTAAAATATATATATATATATATATATATATATATATATATATATATATATATATATATATATATGTGAGCACATATGTTGTATTGTGTGTTATGATGGGCACATGACAATGTATGGTGTTGTTATATTTTATCCGGATAAGTAGGGTTGTCTACTGACGTGATTCAGGGTGAATAGGCTTAATTTTGAGCATGGAAATATAGCTCGGGATTCATTTCGTGTAAGGAAGCTAGTGATAGTAAGGGTGCGGTATTATATGTTCTCTTTTGTGGCATAAGATTGGATGTATACTTTTATGTTAAGAGACGGGTATTTGAGGGGGTGAGTGCCACGGACTGAGGGCCTAACGAATCTCCACGACCGATAATGTTAGGTAGTAGTGTATCAGGGGGGGTCCTCATTTTGATTTTGCTTTGCGAGACGTCCCACGCATGAAACTTAGCACAACGTTGGAAGTGGGGAGATGTTTAGTCATTAATCTATGGGTTGGGTACCTCGGTTATTTTACATGTATGTGGTTATGACAGTGAGATGGAAGTCATATTACGATTTTTGGTGAAAAAAGTCGGGTATTACGTGTGCGGTTGAGCACGGGTACAGGGTGTATGGGCGCCCTGGTTTACTAATTTAAATTTTAAAATAATTTGTGATTACTTGTGGGATAAATGGGTGTAGTGATCTTAAGGGTAGGTAACTTGGGAGTTAGTTAAAATTTATAGTACTCGGCTTAACGTTAATTTTGAGGATGAAATTCCTTTATAAGGGGGGAAGTATGTGACACCCCATAATTTTGAGGACTTGGAATTTAAGTATTTTGGGAGAAATAAAATCTATTTAAATTAAAGAAATTTGAATTTATAATTTAGAGATTTTATTTGAATTGGATGAACTATTTAAATCTGGCGAGGTTGGATTAAATTATTCGGATTATTGTGGTGTCGCATTTTCGAGATCGAAATTAGAGGATAGTATAAAGTATTTTGAATAATAATTTTGAGTGCACGGTTGACTCCGGATAGGTCGAGATAGTGGAAAAAGAGTACATGGGGGTAGTAATCGGGGCTCTTGGCATTTTTAGGCATAACCGGGCCCACGCGGGGGTGTTCGAGTCATTTGGACTTGGTCCATAAGCCTAAAAATGGGATTACATATAATTAACCTATATCTAAGTGTGTTGAATGGTAAAACATACCATTCTCAAGCTAAGAGTTTGAGAGAAAGCTAGAGGGAGCAATTGAGGATCAATTAGAAATCTTTGAGAGACAAATCAAGGAGCAATTAAGGGTGTTATTTGTTGAATCATCAACACCACGAAATCAGACCTCTGCTGTTATGGCAAGTTTTTTATTGAAATTAAATGTGTAGTTACAATGCCCATAAGTAGGGTTTTGGTAATAGTTTTGATAAAATCCATGTTCTTAGGAGAAAAATAATAAATTTGATGCATGGTTGTTAGGGATTATCATGTAGAATGATTTACACCTGTAGAGGAAATGACATCATAGAAGTTATGATAATTAAAACGAATTAAATTTGGGTTTTTGATGTATGGTGGTGAAAGGACATAAAAACCTAGGGTTCTTGAGGGTTTAATGATTGAATCCATTCTTAAATGTTATTCCTAATGTTTTGATGCAAAAATTACGTTACATATTGTCCTAATGAATGTGGGAAGGTTTTGGGACAATTGGTTTGAAGTTTGGTCGAGAAATATGGAGGTTATATGTGTTATAATGGTGAAAAACGCATTTGCCAAATGAAGAAGATAAAGTGATGTGAAGGGAACCGGTTCGGGGCAAACAAGTCCAGATAAAAAAAATAGTCCGGGGAAAACTGGTCTAGGTCCCAGAAAATATAAAAATTTCCCTTTTTGGCCTAGACTTTCAAATCGGTTATCGTAGAAAAATCTTGGAACTGTGGTAGAATATAATAAGCGATTTATTATATTACAGTAGGATTATATTGGGTTTGTGAGTTAGTCTCATTGAGAAGATTAAGACGAGAATAAATTGGGATGAATTATGTCATAATTTATCGTAGAGAAAGATAACGAATTATGGAAACTTCGAATGAATTAATAATTAGATGAGTGGTGTAAATATTGATTTAACTACCAAAATTTACAAAAGGGGTAACTAGGACCCTTAGGGCTGTGTGAATGCTCAATAAATTATGATAGGGCAATAAATCATAACTGAATAAGTACGATGAGTATGAGAGAGAGAGATACTACGTACGACAATATGATAGTTAGGTTGTGTGTATACCTACTGTGTTTCTAATAGGTGGAGTGAATACCTATATTGTACTTACATGAGATATGATTGACTAGCTCGATGAGACATTCCGAGCCAGGTTCGATGAGACATTCCGAGCCAGGTTCGATGAGACATTCTGAACCATGTTCGATTAGACATTCCAAACTATGCTCGATGAGACATTTTGAGTCAGGTTCGAGGAGACATTTCAAACCATATTCGATGAGATATTCTGCACCATGTTTGATGGGACATTCCAAACCAATAGCCCTTAATGTGTGATACGGGCACATTTCTGTGAAGCATGCATATATATATATATATATATATATATATATATATATATTGTGTGCGAAATATATATGTACCATATGGATAAGCTATTTATGTGAGATATTAGACTATAAAGTTAATTAACTCTACTTGTGTGAAATAGTAAGTATTAGATCGTAGATATCTAATAAGGTGAATTAAGTAGAGAGACTTAATTAATGAACTAAAGATAGATGGAAATATCTAAAGTAAATTAAGTGGCGAGACTCAATTATGAGGATTAAGAGATAACAGTTGAGAGTTGTATAAATTAAGTAGTGCGACTTAATTATAGATGTGAATGAATAACATATGCCAAAGGTGCATGATAATTAATTAACATATGAGAGATGTTAATAAAATGATCAACTGTATGGGCGGTACGAGAAACTTAGACATGTAGAGAATTTCATATTACTACTTTAGTCTAGTTAGCTTGGGTAGTTTAGCTAAGTGGGCTAAGTATAGAACGTTAGGTGTGCACTATAGATGAGGGGTGAGGAAAAACTCAAGAGAGAGTGTACATGATCCTAACATGTCTAATTAATAACCGATTTTATTGCGATAAATTACTTGCCAAATATTTTCAAAACGTTTTGTGTACTAACACTTGCTATAAAAATATTTTCAAAACCTTTTAGGTGTCCAGCCACAGGGACGCCAGACTTGATATCTATTCTAGGGACACGCGGTTGTGGTACATGGGGATGCTTGCAAGATTTTGTCTTAAATTCTTCATCCCTTTGTTCTGAGATTAGGGATTTATTCTCAGTTACAGTTATGTAGAGCATGTTGCCCAGTTACTTTCAAATTAAGTTCTCAGATTATTCTATTCATTATTGGCTATTTAATTGTATTGGAATTTCAGCCGAGGGTTTATTCGACAAGTATTTTATTAATTATTCAATTCGTTTCTGTTTCATATTGGTGTGAATGACTTAGTTATATTTTCGCATATATATTGGTTTAATTAAAAGATAAAATTTGACACCAACTTTTTGAATACTATGTAGTTATTAATGTTTTAAAAATTTTCGACAGTGATGCTAAGAATGAACCATATGATATTCCTGTTTAATTATATATAGGACTGATCACCCGGTATTTATTAGGTGGGGTGTCAGAAGCTTCTCTCCCGTGAGCGATCTTGAGAGTAATAGTACAGATCCTAGGTATTTCTTCAATTCCATGAAGGAATTTTCACATTCTTCATTCCACTCGAAAGTCTTCCTTAACACCTTGAAGAAAGGGAGGCACCTGTTAATTGCTAGTGAGATAAACTTGTTTAGGGCTGCTACTCTGCCAGTCAGCTTTTACACATCCTTCTTGATCGCGGGAGACTGCATGTTGATTAGTGCTTAAATTTTATCTGGGTTAGTCTCGATGCCTCTCTGATTTATTATGAATATGAGGAACATTTTTTCCTATACACTGAACACATATTTGGTTGGATTGAGCCATATCTATTTTTTTCAACTGGTCGAATGTCTGTCACGAGTCCTTGATGTGATCGGCTGCTTTTTGCTCTTGGTGAGCATATCATCCACATATATCTCCATGTTTTTTCCGATTTGTTCTTTGAAAACCTTATTCACTAACCGTTGGTATGCTGCTCCACTAATTTTGAGCCCAAAATGCATGATGTTATAGCTTTATGTACCCCGACTAATGATGAATGCGTTTTTCTTCTTACCTTCTGGCTTCATCTTGATTTGGTTATAGCCATAATACACATCCATGAAACTGAATAGATCATGTCCAGTAATTGCATCAACCAATTAATCAATTCTCGACAATGGATACTGATCTTTTGGGCAAGCCTTGTTCAAGTCTGTGAAATCCACACACATTCACCATTTATTGTTCTTATTTATGATCATAACCATATTTTCTAGCCACTCAGGGTACCAAACATCTTCGATAAAACTTATTTTCTGTAACTTCTTCACTTTTTCTATATTTTCGTGTTCTTCTCGGGGCTAAATACACGTCACTTATGTTTAATCGGCTTTAAATCTTTGAGAATGTATATTTCATAACTTATGAATTCAAGGTCAAATTCTTGGCATAACCTCGTGTCTCTAAGTGAACGCATTCTTCCATTGTTTGAGAAAATCCACTAATTCCTTTTTAATGTTTGGGTCTAGGGATGAACCGATTTGTTTTGTCTTTTCTGGGTGTTCATCATCCATGAGAAATCTGATAAGTATGCTCTGAAACCACTTGTAAGAGTGAAAGGCTCTAATACCACTTATGGATGCGAAAATAAACGTGCATGGCAAGGATGGTCAAAAATTCCAATTTGAGAGTGCACAATTATCTAACGGTATGAACTTATTAAATTTAGATGACAATCCACACCAAATTTTTATTATCACTAGAACATGCAACTATTTGATTCAAAACATGAGTCAAATCAAACATTCATCAAAGGCAAAGTTTCATAAAACATCCCCTAAGGTGAAAACCTTTTATTCACTTTATAAAATTTACAAATCACAAATTACAAACTTTATAAAGGAATCAACAATGATCCTCGCAAGAATCACAATGACCACAATCGAATTATTCCTATAAGAGCCACAAGAATCGCAATCCTCCTCCTTTAGCCTCGACCTTTGTCTTTAGCAATGAGTCCCCTCAAGTATCACAAGTCAGCTTTGTAGTACCTCTCCACAAGGTGTGTGCAAGGATACCAAACTTTATAGGTTTTAAACCAATTCACAAAACTAAATATTTAGGATGTTTATTTGTGAATCAAACAGTGTTTTTCCAACACAAAAAGTGAAGGACTTTTGTAAAAGATGTGCAGAATCAGATCTGTCAAAAGTCTTAGAAAAACTGACCAAGAAACTGGTATTTATAGGACGTTCATGAATTTTAAGGTGGTGGCGTCATTCAAATGAAATCATACTGTCATTCTAACGAGATTAATGTAACAACCCATAATTTTATTGATTTTTATAATGGGAATTAATGGGATTAATCAAATTTTATTGGGAAAATTAATCTGGTAAAATATATATTAATTAGCGAGATAAGGGTTAATATTTATTTATGTTGAATATTACTTAGTGAATAATTAATAATAATGATAAGAAAATATTATGATTGTCGTGAGTGAGAAATACGACAGTTATGGTAAATTTAGTCAGGATGCGCGTCTGTCGTGTCGGGACTTAATTTGGAAAATAAAATATAATTTTACTCTTGATATTCCATATGATCATTTTGAATGCTCCAGAGTGTCCGAAAGGGTCGAGATAGTCAGAAAAATCTACCTGGGGTTTTAGTTTGGGTTCCGGAGCACTTTTAGGCCAAACCGGCACCCCAGAGGGGCATTTGAATCTTTTGAAATTTTGGAAAAAATAAACCCACAAAAATTAGAGGATTATATCTGATAACACGTAAAGGGAATTGGGTTTATCAATTACCAAACCAAAGGGAGAGTCACATGAGGAAGAAGGAGAGTTGTTCTTATAGTTCCAAGGCCAAAAACCACCTTCTTGCACTACAACCACCACCGAATTGTAGATAGGAAGGAGGAGAACACAAATCCCACCATCACTTCTTTAGAAATCAGACTTTCGAATTAAGGCAAGTGCTTATCTTGCTAACTTTTGATTTGAAATACCCTCCATGTTAGAATAGGATGATTATCTTATGAAATTTATGAACTTTGATATTAAAATTGGAGATATAAATCATATTCTTGGGTAGGAATGATAATATATTTGATCCCTCATACATGTAGGATGAATTTGTTGAGAAATATCACGAAATTGGGGAAGAAATCTAATATTATGTTGAGGTTCTTGAACATGAATAATAATCTAGGGTTTATAGAAATTAATCTTGTTTAAATCTGATTTGAGGTTGTTCTGTAAAGATTTAATGATTCTTATACGTTAAAATCGTTGATACATGTTACTATGATATTAGAGACCTTTGGTTAGGAGTTTAGGATAGTGTAATGTTGGTTTTAAGGTTTAACAATGGTGAATTCCTGTAAAAATTTAGGGAAGAAGATGAAACCTGCTACGGCGAATCGATTTGGACCAAGGCCGAATCGATTCGGTTTCCAGATTGGCATAATTTTTCCCCTTTTTGCATAGAACTCATGGGAAACGATTAGGTTGACCTTTGAATTAATTTTAAATCCTAATGAGTGATCTTCCCTTTACCTGTAGGCTAATGTTGGAATTGAGGTTAGTCGCATGAGGAGAGTTAGGACTAAAATTAATTAAGCTTAATGGGTAATAAAAAGCTTATTTGGATAATAAGTTCTTATCATGGATAATTAGGGGAATGTAGGACCAAGAATAGTAGTCCTTGAGTGGGATACCTACTGAGTTTACTTAAGGGGAAATTGACAACCATTTGGGTATTGGGAAACACTCAGGGTTATATAAGAAGAAGTATTATGCTACGTAGAATATTCGAGAGTTACTATTCTACGTATGGAGTACATAATATAGGTCACTTGTATATATATATGTGGGTAGTGTGTATACCTATTGTTTGAATTGTATGTGTAATCATACCTAGGCTACTTGCTATCATTGGAGGTTCCGCATCGTGGACAGTCTTATTCTGATGATCCCAATTGGGAGAATATTGACTTGTATCTCAGGACATATAACTTAGGGATTGAACACCACTTGTGTGAATAAGAGTGTGACCGATCATTGAGTGCGTTAGGTATAAGCGTATACCAAAGGCTTAGAACTATGTTCGTCTCCAATATTGTGTGATTTAAATTATGGTTTGAGGGAGATTATCATAACCAGTGTACTTATATAGGACGTGATGTACCAGGACTTGATAGCAGAGTACGCCCACACCGCAGGTCTCCACCTAGGGGTGTTTTATACATATATATGATAAGAGTGATAAATGTGTACATACATGTGATTGATCCTACTATGAGTATATTAGTAGATAAAATAGATAGTGATATCTAAATTAACTAAAGTGTGTGATAACTAAATCATTTATTAGTAATTCCTAATCTACATAAAGAATTAAAGAGGTAGTATTGTACGGTATTGGCAATACGGGTGGGGACTATAAATGATTAGATTCGAAGAGATGTAAGATAAACTAGTTAGGCGGGTAGTATAACTAGATGGGTTAGAGTAGTATGTTAGGTGTGCACATTAGTTGATGGGTGAGGATCTCATGTGACGGCATGTGGTACTAACATGTATTTAATATCTTATCTTGATGCATTTTAAACACTTGCTAAACTTTTTCAAACTGTTTTACTTGGGCTTTGACCCGTTTCAAATCCTTTTTGTAAAAACAATTTTAGGTGCCTAGCCATAGGGATGCCAGACATAGGACTTCCTATATTTGATGTGTTGCAGCTGCTGTGGAAGTTGAAGGTCCTTGCTATTAGACGCCTTCATAATTATTCAGGTCTTAGTTGTCCTTACTTATCTCAGTAGGGCATTTCTCCCATTCATAGTTGGTCACTATTTGCAGAGATTTTGTATTTCCAGTTATTCCCGTTTATTTCCAGTATTGATTTAGACTTTACTTATGGATGACTGTATTGGGATTTTATCTTGAGTGTTATTCTGGACTTAGTTATTTATTTATGTCGTTATCTCATTATTCATTTATATGTGCATTGAAATGGTGAATGATATATTTATTCCATTTATATTTACTGCATATGAATAATAAGACTTTAAAATAATGACACCTGGCCATTAGGGTATTAGTAAAGTAAATTGAACTTCGACAATGATGCTAAGAATGACACCATTAATGATTCCTGTTTAATGTAATAATAGACTGATCACCCAGGATTAGAATAGGCGGGGTGTCACAATTAACATCTCGTTTGAATGAGACTAGTCTCGCTTCTAACGACAACAGGAAAATCAAAACAGTAAGCCCTCGACCAAAGCTCATTTGAAAAACATTTTGAACGACCCTTCTAACGAAGTGGCAACCTCGTTTTAACAATATGTCCATTTAGTCTGAACGAGATTTAGAAATAAAAATAAAATTATTTTTGAAATAAATAAAAAAAATCCTATTCATTTTTGGAAAAAATATATCCCAGAAATAAAGTCTATGAATTAATTTAACCCTAAATTTATTTATACCTTTACGGGATGTTGGGAAGGCTTTAAACTTGGAGATGCTCGAGTTCGGTTCGTCGTGATGGTATGTGATGATTTGTAACGGGATACGCCAAATTAGCCTAAATATATGCTATGAACAATGTTAAAAAAATTGTTTTTACAAATCTCTCCCTTTGGCTATTCCGGTACAAAACAAACAAACATAACCAAACACCAAATTATAATAAAAAAATCTCCTATGTAAAAAATCCTAACCCTAGAACGTAATGGCATAAGTCTCTTTGTCTTCAAACTTCTTATTCTTCCATTCTACAAAAATTTTCTTCATCCGTGTGTCTTGAGTTCCACTTTAAGTACATTCACACATGAGACAAAGAAATATAACTCGTGACGCATCGAGTTTGAAATAAATTAAAACTAGAAAAACAATTGTCCCTAATAAATCAAACTCGTTTTAATTTTCTATCCCCCTATGTTTTATCCGAAATAGACAAAGAAGTAGAAAGATAATAATAAAATCAAAGCATCACATAGAAGATAAGACATAATCACAAAAAGATCTAAATCAAGCATGTGTAATGATAATCTCAAAGGCAAACACAACCAACTATTTTTGAATTTTTTTCATTTTTCCCCAAAATAATTTCACAAATACAACATGCAATACCATATAGAATATATGCAAAATATGTCAAAGAAAATCTGGCACACATATATGGGTATAAACAACCATAAAACATGACACAAACACAAGCTTTTCACACTAGCATAGTATCGATGTGTCCAAACATGTGGGATGAAATGAATGGGTATGAACTAGTTGACGCGACTTAAAAAGTGTTTCTAGTGCGTGCTTATATCGGCTGAAGTGTAAACCGGTCACGTAAGTAATAATCCGAGCATAAGATGTGACGATGAGTAGGAAAAACGATTAATCGTTAGGTTGACTCAGAAAAAAGAAAGAAAAGTTGATTATTTGTGAAAAAATTTAAGTCAACTAATGCAGATTAATTAAACTAGTGAATTCACTATGGATGTAAGAATAATCAAGTATTTTTAAATCAATGTGGGAAAATGGAGTTAGAGTACACTCCCCCGAACCCTCGGCAATTACATAAAACATAAAAACTTCAAAAACCTAATTCTCAATTCAAAGAATCATCAAATACTCTTTAAGCATTTGACATATGCGGATTTTACTCCTCACAATATCAAATCAAAAATTGTATTTAATGGTAATGACTAATTGCCGAAACTCATATTGCATCCTTAAACATTACGGTTACTTAGGGAAAACGGAACTAAAAGACCTACAATATTTATTTCGATTATAAATGAAACCTTTGAATTGTTAATTATATTTTATTCTCTTTTAAATCCATTCATAACACCTAGGTTGGGTTCATGTACTCAAACCCACTAATAGCTTAGACGGACATGGTGATGTGGGTAATAACCGATATTTTAACATTGCATGTGATCTATATAGTGAGAAAACTATATCTAAGCATGCATGGAGGTCTTAAATTCCCAAAAAATAAATAAAGCATGCAAAGAGGAAGAATATTCAAGAACAAGGTAGAGAAGACAAACTTTATGTATTAAATCTTGAAAAGTAATCCTCAATTGTGTAGCTTTAATGCAGGAATTCAAAACTATGGTTCTTGCCTCTCTTCTCTCTAATGCCAGGTCAAAAAACTAAGAAAAACTATTTCTAACATGAAACTACAACCCTACTTGGTTGTTTTTTCAAGAGTCCAACTCTAATACAACTCCTAGAAAAATTAACATTTAACTGAAAATTCGCGCATCAGGTATGCTGAATCGGTTCAGGTGCATAAACGAGCCGGCTCGCTGTCAAATCGGTTTGGAGTTATATTTGTCAAAACTTGTTGTATTAGATTGCTTCCTCTTCTTTCCTTGTATTTCTTTCTCAACTTCGAATGCTCATAACTCCTCAATCGTAGCTCGGAATTAGATGTTGTTTCTTCCAGTGTTCTTATTATTTCCTACTCTTAAACTTTCTAGTTGGATACACCTTCGGACACAGGATGAAAAATTACTAAAATTCCCTTCAACTCCCCGTCATTATTTTCTTTCATTGTTTCGATTTCTCTCTCACACTAACTTACATGAAATAACTGTAAAGCACATGGGAGATACATGAAACGCAAAATACTCGCCAAATAGAGTTAATAGCATAAATATGAGATTATCCAGGTTAATTACGATGCACGAGATTATAAAAGGACCGAAATTAAAGGGATAAATATAAAATATTTACGCCTTATCACTAGTCACAAAAGAATTAAAATTCAAACACTCAAATATGTTCAAGAAGTTCTAAATGACTGAAAAACTTTATCAAACTAATCATCAGCCTCAAGTAACAAATAAATTTCAACTTAAATGCACATAAGTCTATAATATTGATGATTCTATAAATCAATAGCGTCATGACAAAATAAGTATACCTGGGTATCATTGTGCAAACCCATTGATCTTTAACTAAACTCCCTTAAAAGATAAACATATATTATTTTTTATTCTTTTCTTTTCTTTTGAAGCGATTTCATTTTGAATGATCATACAAACTAAACTATGTTGGCCCCCTTTTGGAAAATTTTGTTCTTTTTATTGCCTTTATTTTTTTCTTGGGCTCTTTTCAAATAGCGTCTTTCATGCAAAGTTAACTTGTCTTTCGAAGCCCTTTCCCGTGTAAAATCATATGTTTTTCAATAATAAACAAAATATCTCATTGGAAACGGTTCTTAGATTCACAAATCCCCCATTGTGGCAAAAACATGTAGATGATAAAATTAATGGGAGAACATCTCACCTAGCTCAAATATACATAGTGAAGTCAAAATCCAATAAGCTCGTGCATGTGTGTGGAGAGGAATATACAGCGTCGAATTTGTAAAGCAAATAAAGTTCAAAACAACTCCACAAACATGGTTAAGAACAACCTAAGTATCTAAACTCATAAAAAAATGTCCTAGCCAGATGAAAATTGCAAAGTTAATTGGATTCAAACACACCAATATGCCACACTAAATGTGTAAAACTAAAATACACAAAAATTAAAAATCTTTTTTGTATTTTTCAAAATTTTTATCAAAATAAAATCTTTTTGTATTTTTAAAATATGACTCAATAAAATAAAAATATAATTCAAAATTTATACAGGTCATAACACTAGCAAACATATATCATGAAGCACAACTAGAGTATGACAAACAAAATCATGTAAGCAATCATTTCTAAGATATGGTAAGAGAAGAATCACGTGCAGTCATGTGAGAATCAACAAGTCTACCATCTAGCGCATCTAAAATCGATTTCCTAATCCAAATTGATGTATACTTAATGTGTTGGGATTTGGGAACCAAGGGAATACTGGACTTCAACTTCCTAGAACCTCTTCCAAGATCATAACAAAAATGCCTAAGGTGACCTTTCCTACCTCAATGTGAACATGTGTATATGGCAAAAATATTACCTATGGGTTGACCTTTTCTAACGTCCTTAGGTTTAGTTGAACCCTTAAAACAAATAATGGTCTTGGCTTTTACATTGGAAGCACTATAAACACGTGAGCCAGTATCATCACTATTAAAACTACGCGAGTCTTTTAAATCATCTTTTAACTTCAAAATTTGTGACTCGAGCAAAGAATTTGACTCTTCCAATTTTAGGGACTCCTTCATATATTCAATAATTCCTAGAAGGTTATCTGGCTAACCCTCATTATGAGAAAACTTATCCCTAAGTGTCTTATCACGTGCCTTAAAATCATTAATCAAAACAATATCCTCAACGACACATACATTAACCCTAGAAATCTTAAATTCCTCTAATTCTCTCTCTAAAAATAGGATTTTATCATCACTCACTTTCTTGGACAATTCTAAGTTTTTAAAATCACGATCCATATCCATAAGCTTCTCACGAAAGAAATCTCTTTGACTTTGAATAGTTTGCAAAAGATCCATAACGGATTTAAAACAAGAATTTTCTTTTTCAATAATTTCAATTCTTTTAGCAAACTTGAAATTTAAATAATTTAAGTCATCAAAACTGTGGGAATCCATCAAGAGAAGAAAAACAATAAGAGAGATGAAAAAACAACCACCCTAAAAACAACACTAAATAAGGATCTAACAAAATAACTTAGTGCAACCTGCTCTGATACCAATTTGAGAGAATTGGTATCAGTAAAAACTCTTTGGAAAATCAGGATCACACGATAACTTGGTACAACCTGCTCTAATAAGAATTTGAGAAAGCTGATAAGTATTCTCTGACACCACTTGTAAGAGTGGAAGGCTCTAATACCACTTATGAATGCGAAAATAAATGTGTATGGCGGGGATGGTAAAAAAATTCAATTTGAGAGTGTGAAATTATCTAACGGTGTTAACTTATTAAATTCAGGTGACAATCCACACCAAATTTTAATTAGCCCTAAAACATGAAACTTTGTGATTCAAAACATAAGTCAAATTAAGCATTCAACAAAGTTAAAGTTTCAGAAAATCTCCCCTCGGGGCAAAACCTTTTATTCACTTTATAAAATTTACGAATAGTAACTTACAAACTTTATAAAGGAATCAACAATGATCCTCAAAATAATCATAACTACCGCAGTCCTCCTTCAACAATGATTGTCTCAAGAACCACCGAATCGTAGTGCTCCTCCTTTAGGCTCAGCCTCCGTCTTCAGCAGTGAGTCCCCTCAGGTATCACAAGTCAGCTATGGAGTACTTCTCCACAAGGTGTATGCAAGGATATAAAAATTTCTAGATTTAAAAAAATTCACAAAACTAAATATTCAGGATGCTTGTTTGTGAATTAAACAGTATTTTTCCTACACAAAAAGTGAAGAACTTTTGTAAAAAATGTGCAGAATCGAATTTATAAAAAATCTTAGAAAAACTAACCATGAAACAGGTATTTATAGGACATTCACAAATTTCCAGGAGGTGGCATCATTCGATCGAAATCATACTATTGTTTTAACAAGATTAATATCTCGTTTGAACGAGATCGGTCTCGCTTCTAACGACATCAGAAAAATCAAAACAGTAAGCCCTCGATCAAAGCTCATTTGAAAAATATTTTGAACAACCCTTCAAACGAAGTGGCAACCTCATTTGAATGGATGTTCATCTCGTTTGAATGATATTTAAAAATAAAAAAAACTCCTGTTCATTTTTGGTAAAAATGAATCATCCCAGAAATAAAGTCCATGAATTAATTTAAACTCTAAATTACTTTATACCTTTACGGGATGTAAGGAAGTCTTCAAACTTGGAGATGCTCGAGTTCGTTTCGTCGTTATGGTACGTGACGATTTCTTATGGGATACGCCAAACTAGCCTAAATATATGCTATGAACAATGTTAGAAAAGTTTTTCGTACAATCCAGGACTATCATCTCTACTTCTTTCACAACTTTCCCCTTAACCAATTCAGCTTCTTCATGAGGGTCTATGATCTGATATAGTAGCATTCTCGGAATATAACTTAGTTTCCTTTCACGATGCCAAAGCCATAGTGAGTTAAAAATTTTAAGCACTGATGTACGGTGGAGGGCACAACTTCAAACTTCTACAGACCAACCCTTTTGAGGATAATGTTATATGCTGAGTTGATGTTCTTGTCAAGGCTGAAAAAATGGATATTTCAGTTTGGTAGGTTGACCAATTTCCAATTATGACTTCCCGATTGACAGGTCCTAGGGGATATATTTTTTTCTAAGAAATCTAAGAGGATCATGTGATATGGTTCCAGTTTTCTATCTTATAGCCCTAATCCCTTGAAGCGATTGTAAAACAGGACTTCGATCGAGCTTCCATCATCCACCAGCACTCTAGCTACCCTTCCCCAGTGAACTAATATTGTGACAACCAATAGATCATCAAGGGGTATAGTTATCCTAATAGATCTTCCTTAGATAACCTTATCACTAATCTTTACTTATTCACTTTACTTGGGCGATTATCAACATTGCCGAAAAAATTGATCAGCCGAATGTAGGAACGTGCTTTGGCTTCGTTGAGATAGGCTTTCCTCTCAGTTATTTCATCACCATTGATAGCGTCACTACCTGTTATAAAATAATAACCAAAAAAGATCATTTCACCTCACGCACGGGCTCCTTAGGCCTTCTCCACAGATCTAGGTCATCTTTGGCATCATTATTTCTACCTATCTTCTTGTTGTCTCCTCTTTTGTAGGGCGATTCTGATTGCCTCCGACCATCTCATTCTTATGAATGATCTGCTCTGACCTCCTTCTCAATAAACTTAGATAATTTTACTCTTTGAATTAGGCTTTCTATTTTGTTCTTCAAGGCTATGCAATTATCCGTATTATGCTCGTGGTCTTTTTAGAATTCGCAATACTTGGATTTATCCCTCTGATTTGGGGGAGACTTCAGCTTTTCAGGCCATTTTAGATCCCTACTTCCCAGATTTCTTGTAAGATGTGATGTACGCCAATAGTGAGAGGGGTGTATTCATTATACTTCTTGGGTTTCTCTACCTTTTTGTCCTTCTTCTCTTTCTTCATGAATCTCTTGTTATTGTCGCCCTTGGGGTTTTGATATTATTTAGCAGCCATGGCCTCTTCGACATCTATAATCTTACCTGATTTAGCTCGTAATTTGTTCTTGGTCTTTAGGGGATCTTTAGCTAGAGCATAGTATAATTCCTCAAGGAGTTATTCACTCATTAACGCAGTGATCTCCGTCTTCTCTTTATAATCAATGACCTATAGTTTTTCACTGTTAAACCAAGTGATATACTCACGTGTGGTTTCTCCAACTCTCTGGTTAAATCTTAGCGGATGAGCTACCCTTTTGATTAGTTTAGCTCCAAAGCAGAAGTTACTGATGAATAAATCAACCAAGTTTTAAAAGCTGGAGATTTGTCCTCACGGTAATTATTGTACCAGATCTGGGATGATTCAATAATAGTGCTAGAGAATTCTCTACAATGCATCTCGTTGGGGACTGAATAGATTTTAGCGAGAACTTAATACTATTACATGTGAAGCACAAGGTTCGTCTTGTCATCGTAATTTGAGGTTACCATAGGTGGTTTGAATTCGGTAGGTGTAGGATAGTCCATAATTACAAGGATGAAGGGTGACCCTTTCATAAAACTCCTATGCAAGGGTTTCTTTGATTTAGCTATTCCCCCAAACAATCTTTCAATCATTGAATTAAACCCTTCCAAATATGTTCGTCTGGGTTGGCTTTAACTGAGAAAGTTTTAGCTGCTCGACTATGAGTTTGTGTTGAGCTCTCTTAGAGAGTAGCTTGCTTGGCACGCACTAATCCTCGCACACTAGTTCTTGACCTGATTGATCCTTCTCAATGATCTCTAGATCTTGAGGGCTCCCTGTGATTACGACACCTTGCTTCTCGGGGACCTAGAGGATTAAACACGGAGCCCCTATTCAACCTATCTAGATCGCTAAACCTTTCCTGAAAGAGTGAATGCTCATCGTAATAGTTAGTAGACCTGATATACAAAGTGGCATCGGGATGATATGTTCAGTTATTAGTTAATCTGGAGTGTCTAGATCTACTATTTACATGTCTTATTTGAGGGTTTATGAGTTGCCTGTCCCTACGAGGGGTAGGGACAACATTTCTTCTCTTACGATGGATTCAACTATGGGCCTATTTTAGAGCATCTGGGTAAGCCGTTTGACAGTCTCTTGCATAGTCTCTTAGCCTTTGGCTATGCTCATCAAGATTCCTTAGAGATCCCTATACTCGAGGAGGGAGGGCAGAAGGAACGAAGGTGTCACCTGCGTGGATACCTTCTGGGTTGTCTACCATTTATCGATACTCACAAGTAAGTGATGGGAAAATTACTTTTGGATTACAAATAGATAGGAAACAATGATGACTCGTTGATTTCCACATACGACGCTAATCTGTTGGCGTCTAAAATTGGTATGATGATTAGGATGAGTCTTAGCTTAGTTATACCAATTATAATAACCCACAGATAATGTACAAAAAATGTGAATTAAAGAGAGATGAGAAACAAGTAAAGAGAGAAAGATTTTTTATGTCGTTCATCCCGGTAAGGTGTCTACATCCACGAGTACAATGCCACAATGGATTAGGGTTTGAGTACAAGCCTTTAAGAACTCTCTAGGGTTGTGAGATAAAACTGTTTTTTAGTTGTCCCCAACTGATGGGTGTAGTGAGCTATTTATAGTAATGGAAAGAAGACGAGGTGGAATACCTTTATACATTAAGTATTTGTACCTTTATACTATAATTAACAGTTGTGTATTTATTCACGTGCATGTGCCTAGTGACTATTGAGATCCTCACGTGTGTCTGTTCACCTAGCTAATTGTTCATATTCCTTAGGTTGGATAGCCAGTGTACCGACCAAAGGAGATAATTCAGCCGACCATTTTTAACTTCTTGCTTGGGTCCTCTTAGTATGATGAAAGGTGTCACACTGTTATTAGTCCATCTAGTAGAATTATTTTTGGTTACAACAATAGGTTTCATGAGAATCAAGTAAGCATTATAACTATTTTAAAAGGAATAAAGAACATATCATTATAAAAGTGGCATATACAAATATAGTGGAGAAATTCAAAATCCCCCATTAATCAAACATATGGTATCAAGGATGACAAAGGAAAGCATATGAAAGTTTGGTAACACATACATTTTTTGGTGCACAAACAAAATAGTTTTGAAAAACTTACATTTGTTGCAAAAATTCACTTATACACACACATGTTCATACACAAACACGCTATTTCCACATAATAAAAACACATGTTGATGACACTCAATTTAAGCTCATGATTATATAAATGTATCACCTACAAATGAATACATATCCAAATTCGTATAGTATAAAAAAAAGTGGAGAGAAAAAAATTCAAACATATTTCGTACTACGATTATCGTTGAATTGGGGAGGAAAATTCACATTTTGGAAAAAACCTTTTAACGGGAAAAAAAACTTTTTGGAATATGACAAAGGAGAAAAAATAAGATGATTCAAAGTGGTGAAAAAAATTGAAATATAACTTAAGGAAATCTACAAATATGAATCATTATTTGTCTTCGTCAAAATGAGGAGATTGTGAATCTAAAAATTATTTATTTAGATACTTTTATTCATAAAATTAATAATCACATTAATCAACTACACACATTAAGTATATTTATACATTTACTAAAGAGAATATCCTATTGAAAATATATCTCTTTGTCTGAAAATAAGTTTATTACATTTAATTGTGGTGAATTTAGCATGTTTTCTTTGTTAGTGAAGTGCGTATATTGTTTCAGGTTGTTTAACAATATGAATTAAAGTGGTTTAAGGTTTCTCCACAAGTGTTTTATGGTTTTTCCAAAGTGGATTTGAAAATGTATAAATGGTTTAGGGGGTAATGAAAATGGGTTTTGATCTCAAATCAACAGTGTTTGACTTCAAAAGGACCGACTTGAAATTGTTCGGTTTAGAGCGCGTGGCTAGATCATAAGATCGGAATAATGGGATGAAAGGTTTTTTTGTTGTAGCATTTGGTAGAGAAAGCTATTTATCCCTCTTCATTCAACAGTTCACACTAAAGCAAGCTACAACTAACAAAAACATCATGGATACGAGTTGGTCTCATTTACACGCATGAATTGACTCCGTCGGATACTATATGATTTGGGAAGATAGACTTTAACTTCCTTGTTAAATGAAGAGACTTGTAAGTAGACCTGGCAAAATGAGGCAGAACACGATAACACGACATGAATTGACACGAAGTTATAAGTTAATGGGTTCGGGTCATATCAGTGCCAATCCGATAAGACACGGTAGTTAATGGGTCGAGTTAGTGTTGACCCCCTTCACCTGTTAATACCCAATAATAACCGTTATGATCCATTAATTTAAGTAAATAAGATGTACTCTTGGAACTTATAAATAATTTATGTAGCATAATGTTAATTTAATCATAATAAATTTTACTAAATGAGATATTTAGTAATGTCAATGAATTAATGGGTCTACTTGGATTAAAGAATGGGATAATATGTCTACCTTGTATACAATTCAAAATAATTCATTATCTTAATGGGTATTAACGAGTGAACACGACACGACACGTTAACATAACGGGTTGGGTTTGGATATGATTTTTCACACGATAAAAAAGTCACCCGTTTAGACACGAACCCAATAAGACCCAGTAAGGCCCTAAAATGTGATTAGAAATGTTAATTATATGATTAAGTATAAGTTATAAGTTATAAGTTTGTGAGGGGTGTTAAACATATTAATTACCATATTTGGGGGATGCATACACATGTGATATATGTGTTGGTTGCATTAGATGTTAATCGACATTATGATCGGGGATGACTTGTTAAGATCATATGATTAGTTATGTGGGTAAATGCATCATGAAAATAATTTTTTCATGCATCATTATGATTATAAAATATAGCCAAGGTGTTGGTCCGAAATTGGCGATGTTTGGTCGCCAAATGTAAAAGTTACAAAATTTTGAGTAAATTATTACTCTTATGTTCGAGCCCGCATTAGGCGTACTAATTTTATGATTTTTGGAAAACTCAAAATATGAAAGTTGTAGATATATATGTTATCTACGCGTAGACACAAAGTGAGAGTAAATCCGGGCCTTTAATAGTGAGTTACGATAATTTTTATAGGAGGGTACTTTAGATTATATATGGAGGCGTAACCCCTATTGAGTATGGTAATGAGAAGTTAATTGGCCAAAGCTTTGGATTAATAACAGGACACATAAACATGAACCCAATGAAGATAGACTCAGCTTAAACTCACAAAGTCTCTCGTGTATAACTCAGGGAATAATAATGAACTTTAGAAGTGGTTTAGCTAGAGGGAGAGAGAAGTAAGCATCCTAGATACACCTTAGCAGGCAAGTAAAACCACACCAAATACCCTCAGGAATCTCTGTCGAATATTGAAAGCTTCACAATCAATGACAATAAATGACAGTGGTGAGTGAGTAAACTCTCTGGTTTGCAATAACCCTCTCTGGTGTGTATTCTCTTTCGTAATAACTTCTGAACTCTCGAAAAAGTCTCTCCTCCTCAAAGGTGGTTGGGGTCCTTAAATAGCCCCCCACACTACCCCCGAGGCAACTCAGTCGTTAAAACTATGAAAGACATCCCTCATACTTTATGTCACAGCATTAAATGCTTGATGCGCTAGTTGTCTCCACGTCATAAACATTAAATGCCAAGACATGCCTTTTGCCTAACCACTTTGTGTCAGGGGGCTGTTGTCGCAGAGGTGGCTCACCAACTGCCTGACAACCCCAAATACCACGTGGCTTACTCAAGTGAAGACCTGATATTTCTTAGCTGGCTAGTGACATCACCTACAGTAGATGTGACATTAAGTAGAGGGATACTTGGTTCATAACTTAACGCCCGATGGA
Source organism: Sambucus nigra (assembly GCA_949130495.1). NCBI lineage: Eukaryota > Viridiplantae > Streptophyta > Magnoliopsida > Dipsacales > Adoxaceae > Sambucus > Sambucus nigra. Next base: position 652,194,586 of record OX422210.1, on the reverse strand, counting down.
ACTCCAAGCTGCTCCGCTTGAGGTTCCACGGTCAAGGTCCTTCGGTGTTTTACCAGGTGTATCTAAGATGGTCAGGACAAGCCCCAACGGTGCCTTACTTCTCAATCCTCCAAACCAGGTCCCTCTAAAGTTCCCATGGTGAGGTCATTCGATAGGGCATGAAAGCTCTCCCAGGCCCTGCCAAGCCTGGTCTCTCGCAAGTACCGTTTAACCTCTTACAAACTCTTTTGTTATTATCGTTACGTCATTACAACCGTTAAAGCTTACAGTAAATGCAACCAAAGATACAATATGATTAACACAACAAGATGAAGTATGAGTTGCCACGCTTGAGTTGCCATGCTAAGTTGCCTCGCTAGGCTGCCTCTATTGCGTTAATCCTCAAGCACTGTTGCTAATTAGGGAATTATCCCTAATCTCAGGATTACCTTCAAGCCCCCTCTACATTTTCCCCCTCGTGTAGGGATTGGTTGTGGGAACAAGAAATGCCTGCACGAAAACTTCTCAAACCGATGGACCTTTCTTTGTTGTGAAAAGATTCAGGCCTTTTTCCTTTATGCAGAACCGTTGGGACATCTTCTTCGTTGGGGCTTTATTAGATAAGTCTGACAAGAAATTTTGTTGGTGCCAAAACTAAAGCTTGTATAGGAAGGCAACGATTAGTGTTCCTCAGACGTCACTTCATTAATGAGGTGGCGCAGTCCTCTCAACTGTCAAAGCACTTCCCAAGGTGCCACGTGTTCATGTGAAATGATTATAGGCGGCCATGCACGTGCGAGGGTGGGGAAATCTAAACGCCAAAAACTCGAGATTTTCAAACAGCCGTATTCAAAATACTTTGAACCTTCTCCTTTGTTTTTTCTTACTCTGTTATTATCTTCTTCAGACTGGCGTTTCTTTTTTAGAAAGAGAGAGAGACTCCATTGTTGCAAGAGCTTCATTCTTCACCTTCTATACTACCACTTGTGATCGTGTTTCTCCATTCTCGCTCTCAATCCCTTTTTTCTCTAAGCTTTCTCTGTTACGGTTTCATTATTTGCCACGGCGTCTTCAAGCAACCCCACTATGTCTGCCACCAGTGTTCCGTCTCCCACCACCACTGCTGTCTCCGCCCTAGGTGCTGCCCGCCAGGAACAGCTGAGGTTTTATAATCGCTCTCCCATTTTTGGGGACGGTGATGACTTTGTTGTTGCCTGTAAGACTGTCTGTTTTTCTTCTAAATTTGACGCCCTACTGCTGGGTGATGAGGACGAAGAATTGTCTAAGTGGGGATTTCTTCCCCCAGAAGGAACTCTCAGATTTTGCTTGTAGCAAGGGGACTTTTCATGGTCCCACATTGATTTCGAAGCACCAGGGGGATCCCCCGCCCACTTTGCTGCCTGGAACTCCCATATGCAGAGTTCCTATGCTGATATCCTCACCAAGATTGGGCTGCAATGGGCCAAATGGTTTGGTGAATTCACTCTATTGAAGAACAATGCTTCCCTTCCTGTCCTGGTCTCTCGATGGAACGTGGCTACTCATATGTTCATCGCTGCGTGGGGTGAGTTTACTATAACTTTGGAGGAAGTGTGCGAGCTCCTGGGCCTCGATGAAATAGGCCATGAGCCTTACACCGATGAGGCTCTTGATGCTCAAGAGACTTCAGATCGTTTGGAGTTGGATCGCATATGCCGAAGCTGCATCGGTTCTTCCAACAAAGCTACCTTTTCTCCCTTGATCAATTATTTCTTCAGAAGTTCTGGTGAAGGTAGTTCCTCATCAACTGCCCCTGGTCAAGGTACGCCGTTGGAGCTTCCCGCCTACATTCTTGTGATTCTTTCCCATTTCCTTTTGACGGGCAAACCCAACGACCAGCCCCGAAGGGACCTTATCAACCTGTCCTTTCGCTTGGCTCGAGGCATAAAACTTCCACTGGCTGTAATTGCCTTGGGATCCCTCTACACCTGGCTGGATAGGACCTTATTTGATATGGAACGCTCTCTTGGCCGTTATAACTTGGCCAATTTTTCCAACAGTGTTCTTCCGACCAGCTTTCTTTACTTCCGGTTTCCTGCCATAGCGGCCAAGACCAACAGTCCTCCTTCGGGGGAAACAATTCTGCCTCCACGGTCTTTCATTTATCACAAGAGACAAAGTCGAAAGGAGTTAATTTCTGTGATTGACCATTTCGAGAACTTCGTCATGAGGCCTTATCAGGAAGAGGCCTTCTTTCACACTTGTGAATTTTTTCATCATGAAGCCAGAGTGATACAGGACTCTTCTCCCGATATTGAGGATCCTTCGCTTGCCGTGGTTCTTCTGTTTTCTCCCGGATATCTGCCCTCCTACACCGAGTGGGGATACACGAGCGAGCATTATAATCCCAACCGATGCAACCGTCAGTTTGGGTTTGACCAAGGGGCGCCACGTCCAGTGTTTCAGTCGTCAAACCCCAAGGTCTCCTTTGGCGAGGCATGCTCCCTGTTTTCTTCGACCGCTGCGTGGGGGATATGTTCAACAATGGCTGGGCGTGTCACCATTCCTAGTATTACTAGACATGGGGATGTGACCCCTTTGTTTGCCACCAAGTATTGGCCGAAGCAACTAGCTGAAATTGCTGAGTTCGTTGAGGGAGAGCCGGTGTATCCTCCCGTTTCTTCATTTTCTACCCTAGAGTTGGGGCTAAAAGGCAACTCTGTTCTTGGGATAGAATTCCCCCTAAGTTCAACCCACAAAGAACCTCGTACCGAGCTTCCCCCTCTTTGCCCCATTGTCCCAGTTGCAATGCTAAAACCGAGGATCCTGCTGTTCCAAAGAAGGCTGCCCCCTCTACTGCAGCTACTACCCACGAGGGGGCTTCTCCACCACCTGCCAAGAAGGAAAAAATGGCCAAGAGTGGTTCATCAAAATCGAAGTCCCAGAAGCCCCAAACTCCCGTGGAAGCTCTTCCCATAGCCTCCGTTCCACCTCCCATGCCTGCTGAGATGGCTGAGCGTGTAAGGAGGGAGGCCCAAGCAGAACTAGACCGAATAAATGCCGAGTATCAACGGCATGCAGTCATTGTCCCTACCTCCGTTGCTTTCCCCACGGTGGTGGTTGATCCTACAGAGCCAACGGCTAGGAGGAGAAAGAGCTCCCGGGTTCCTCAAGGGGTCAGTACTGGTGCCGCGGGATCGAGGAAGAAGACTCTGGGCACCAAGTCCCAGAAGAAACGGACTCCTGAGGTGCACCCAACCCCTGAGGTGCATTCCACTCCTGCCCCTTCTGTTGTTGTTACTCCTCCTTCTTCGCCCGTGGTCGTGTCTTCTCGTTCTCCTTCTGAATCGGAGGTATGTGTGCCTGATTTAGTTATTATCTCCTTTTGCTTAAGGACGACTGTCTTTACTTAAATATATATTTTCCTTCTTCTCTTTTTTTTTGACAACTGTGGTGCAGGGAGTTAAAATAGAAAGACCAGATCCCTCTAGCCCTCCTGTAAGCCCTTTTGTGGGGGGACGCTTCGGTGCATCTCGTATCGATGTGACTCCTCCCCGTTCCCCCATGACGGGGCTTACCTATTCTCGACGTGCAGGCAGTCAACATGCGATGGAAGTCATTAGGGGAGGTGATTCCTCGCCTGAAGTGGTAACTCAACCCGAAATAACACAATTCAAGATAACACCCTAGGCCCCCTCTGATCTACAGGCCTCACCTGAGGTTCCTCTCCCCATTGTTCTTGTTGAGGAGAGTGAGCCCGAGGTATGATTTCCTCTATAATTTATTTGTTGTAGTCTTTTATGTCCCACTCTTTTCTTATTTGGTTTGCTGAATTCTGATATGTTTTGGGTACCCCAGGTTGAAATATCCTCGTTGTTGGCAAGCGTTCTTCTTCCGACGTCGCTGATGAGACCCCTGACTGCCATTCTTCTCTTTAGCACCATAACTGAGGTAAGTAACACGTAGAGATATTTCTTCATTTTTTCTTTTCCCATTCTTCTTTTCTAACACTTGCCTTTGTGCCACAGTTTTCTCCTGATCTTGCACCAACTCCTGCAGTCGGGCCCTAGGTTGGTGCTTGTAGCTAGCATAGTGGTGTGTTTATACCCCATCGTGTTGTGCCTTTATTTGGGAGCTCAGTGTCTTCGCCTGATGAACCCAATATGCTGGCCCTGGTGCCTTATACAGGTGATAGATTTTTGCGAAGCGTGGAGGCTCCTGCGTCCAGGGACCCCGTTATGGCTTCTGGGGTAATAATCTCGCCCCCAACGGTTCCTGTCCCTGCGGCTGCCCCATATGCTCCCGTTGTGACTGAGGTATTTTGTTAACTTTTTTTAAGATTTTCCATAGTCTGTATCCTGTGATTTTTTTTTATAAAATTTTCTTAAACTTCTTAAACTTCATCTTATAACGGTGACTTAACAACGAAAACGCTTGTTAAGATTTTTTCATAAACTCCACCTTATAATGGTGACTTAACAACGAAAACACTTGTTAAGTTTTTTCATAAACTCCACCTTATAACGGTGACTTAACAATGAAAACGCTTGTTAAGATTTTCCATAAACTCCACCTTATAACGGTGACTTAACAACGAAAACGCTTGTTAAGATTTTCCATAAACTCCACCTTATAACGGTGACTTAACAACAAAAATGCTTGTTAAGATTTTCCATAAACTCCACCTTATAACGGTGACTTAACAACGAAAACACTTGTTAAGATTTTCCATAAACTCCACCTTATAACGGTGACTTAACAACGAAAACGCTTGTTAATATTTTCCATAAACTCCACCTTATAACGGTGACTTAACAACGAAAACACTTGTTAAGTTTTTTTTTTCATAATTTCATCATGTGCGCTATTTCTTTTCAGGTTGCTCGAGAAAATTCGCCCCCGATTCTTTCTCCTGTAGGCTCGCCCTTCCGAGAACCTGATGTTTCAAAAAATTCTATTCATGATGATCAAGGTTCTACGACTGGTGCTGCAGCCGAGAGCGAGTCTGGGTGTGAACTGCCTCTTCCTGACCTGGCTCCTCACGCGTTCTGCCTAATGGTGCTTCAGCAGTCTCCTCAAATGCCTGTCAACCATCGCTTGGTGATCGAACAACTGGTGAATCGCCACCCTGAGACCTTCACACCAGATTTCCTGCGCTCCAATATTCACGTGATGAGTCACAGACTTCAAGGCATGGCGATCGTTGTTGCTGAAATTGCCAGTACCCCTACTGCAAGTGTTACCAAATCCCTTCTTAACCAATTTCTGGGTTTTCTGAAGGAGTTGGGGCGTGATGGTTTCTGTTTTGACTGGCTTATAACGTATCTGAAGACTTTGAAGAACCAGCAACTGATCGGCCAGAGGGAAGTGTTACGAAAGCACCAGGAGGACCAGCAAGCTGAGGAAGCTAGGTTGGTCGCATTTGCACCCCTTTTGGAAGCAGTGGATCAAGAGGTAAAGGATGCCGAAGAAGCTTTGTGCCTGGTCAAACTGAAGCATGAGAGACTCCTGATCGAACGTACACAAGTGCAAACGAGGATGGAGGTTTCTATTAACGCCCAACAGTCTTTCACAATAGCTTCTTCGGGCCTTCCTAGAGATTTTTTCTCTTCCTCAGATTTATCGTTTCTTTTAGACTAGTTACTTCTTGTATACATATCCTTTACTGCTCTTATCTATGTAATTCTTGGGCGATAGTTCCCAACACAAATTTTGTAATGCTCTATTGTTTATGAATGAAGAATATATACTTTTCAATCCTTTCGCGTGTTGTGACTGTTGTTGTATGCTATAGAGTTTTGTATTTCTGCAATTCCTCCATTATGCTCAAAAATGTCACCCAAAACTTATATATTTATAACAATAGCTAGTCATAACATCAGTTCAAACTTGGTTATTTACACATGATAAACCTTCAGCCACTTATTAATCTTAAATGGCTTGCCTTCCTCTAACTTCGAAATTAAACAATAACCTGAGTCATGGGCTTCTTTCACAACGAAAGGTCCCTCCCAATTAGCTGCGAACTTTGGTAGAAGAAGTCCCCTGATGTGCTTCACTGCCGATTTCAATACGAGGTCTCCCTCCACGAACTTCCTTGGTCTCACCAAGTTGTCATATGCCCTGGAGAGTTGTTTCGTATATATTTGAAAGTGTTGCATCGAGTTATCTCTGTGTTCATCCAACGCTTCCAGCTGTACATGTCTACTATGAGGGAGCATGCTACTTCTCAAGGCATAACGAACAGAGGGAACTTCCAATTCTACTGGAAGGATTGCCTTAGCCCCATAAAAAAGAGAGAACGGCGTGTATCCTGTGGGTTTTCGCTTGGTTGTTCGATAGGCCCACAAGACAGCTGGTATCTTGTCATCCCACGCCCCTAGAAAGTCTTCCATCATTTTGGCCAAAATATTAACCAAGGTTTTGTTAATTGCTTCGGCCTGACCATTTCCCTTTGGGTATGCCACCGTTGAAGTGTGATGAACAATGGAGTACTTGTCCGTGAGCATTGTTACTTCAGAATTGACGAAGGGGGTCCCATTATCCGAGAGAATAACTTTTGGGATCCCAAAAAGGCAAATGATGTATTCTCTGATGAAGTTGCTCACCACCCCAGCCGTTGCCCGTTTGAGTGGTACTGCCTCGGCTCATTTTGTGAAACATTTTGTTGCTACTAGTATCCATATCTTGCCTCTCGAAGAGGGGTGTATTGCCCCCACTAAGTCGAACACCCAAGTATGAAATGGATAGGGGGTCGATAGAGAGTGCAAGTTTACCGATGGGGCATGGATCATATTCCCATGAAGTTGGCAAGCCTTGCATTTTCTAACAAACTCCGCAGAGTCTTTCTCCATTGTTGGCCAATAATACCCCAATGTCATTAAATGATCATACAGCTTGGCTCCTCCTATATGCGCTGGATCGTGCGCTTGTTTGAGGACCTCCACTGCTTCTTCCCTCATGACACATCGCAAGGGCCTGTTAATGTACCCCTTTCGATAAAGCTTCCCCTCCTGGACGTAGAACCTTGGAGCCCTTCGCCTCAGACCCATTGCATTTATTTTCTCCGTTGGGACAACCCCCTCCTGAATGAAGTCGATGTAGGGCTGCCTCCAGTCCGTTTGAGCTTCAATAAAATGGCACTCAGCTGCTAGCTGACACTTATTGCATTTCCGTTGTAGCTCTGTCGCATCTTCCTTCATTCTAGGCCAGAAATACCCCTCCCTTTGAATTCTCCTATATATAGGTATCTCAGTCGTTTCGTAGTGTTCCTTATGAGTTTTCCTCAATATTTGCTCGGCCTCATCTGGGTGACACATCTTGACAGCCATCCTCCTGTATTTCTAAAATAGAGATTCCCCTGGCATGTAAAATATTGGGCCAACTCTCTTAGCCCCACCGCCCCCTCACCAGACTCCAGTTGCTTCTTAATATCTCTTCTCCAACCCACTTCTTCCTCCATTGGTAGTATTGACTGTACTACCGAAGGAGTTGTTCTTCGTTGGATCACAACTGTAGTCTCATTGGTTTTCATTATCATCTTCTGGGCAATAGTGGCATAGGCATCTGGATGGCGATTCATCGTTCTAGGATGTCTCCTAATCTTGGTCCGATGGAACTGGTTGAGGAGCCTTTGAATGATTGTTCTATAGGGCATCAGGCTCATGTGTTTCAATGCATATTCTCCGTTTACCTGCTGAATTACTAAGTTCAAGTCACCCTTAATGCAGAGTGAACGAATTCCCCTCCGAAGAGCCTCTAGAAGCCCTAGTACCAACGCCTCGTATTCTGCCTCGTTATTAGAGCAAGGGAAATCTAGTTTGTAGGAAAGGCAAATCTCTTCCATCCCTTTTGAAAGAATAACCCCTGCTCCTCCCTTCTTTTCTGCCGAAGATCCATTGAACTGCATCGTCCATTCCTCCTCGGTTGCATCCAGGTAATTGGCCTGCAAATCATCTCCTGGAATGTCTTCCCTAGGTGGCTCGAAGGTTCCTGAAGGGAAGATGGCCAATAGGTCGGCATACGCCTGGCTTTTGATTGTGCGAGGGACCACACATTTTAAGTCATATTCAGAGAGAATAAGAAACCATCTAGATGCCCTGCCAATCAATATAGTCTTTGCGAGTAAATACCTAATTGGGTCGCATCTAATTACAATATGAATGGTAAAATACAGCATATAATGCCTAAGTTTTTGTGCTACAAAGACCAAGGCTAAACAATGCCTTTCTAAGCTAGTATATCTAATTTTTGGCCCATGTATAATTCTGCTGAGGTAGTAAACCGATCGTTCTTGCCCGTCTACTTCTTGTGCTAGCAGAGCTCCAACGGACCTCGTGGTGGATTTAAGGTATAGCTGCAACGGAGCTCCCGCTTGGGGAGGAACCATGATTTATGGTGACACGAGCAGCTTCTTCAACCCAACAAGGGACTTCTGGTGAACCTTTTCCCATCTGAATTTTGTGTTCCTTCGTAGCAGCTGCATCAGTGGGTGTGTTATTTCGGCTAATCCAGGCACAAATCTCCTAAGGTAGGAGACTTTACCGAGAAAACTTTTCATCTCCTTCACCGTTCTTGGACATGTCATCTCCAAGATTTCCCGCTGTTTACCCTGGTCCATCTGTACCCCTTGTCGGTTAACTACGAAGCCTAAGAACTTACCACTTGTTACTCCGAAGACACACTTTAACGGGTTCATCCTTAACTTGTACCTCCTGCACCGAGCAAACACCTTCCTTAAGTCGTTCAAATGGGACTCCTCCTTCTTTGATTTGATGACCAAGTCGTCTACGTAGAATTCCACAAATTTGTGGAAGAAGTCATGAAAAATGGACATCATTGTTCTTTGGTACGTAGCCCCGGCGTTCTTGAGTCCAAACGGAATTACCTTGTACATGAAGTTTCCCAACGGCATTCTGAATGTTGTTTTCTCTGCGTCAGAGAGGTCCATCTTGATCTGGTTGTATCCCACATATCCATCTATGAAGCTATACATCTCATGACCAGCCGTGGCATCTATCAAACTGTCGATGGAGGGTAGGGGAAACTCATCCTTGGGGTAAGCCCTATTCAAGTCTCTGAAGTCCACGCAGATCCTTATTTGGTTTTTGTCTTTCTTCCCCACTGGCACAATGCTGGATAGCCAGAGGGTATATTGTATGGGCTTGATAAATCCTGCTGCCAATAAGCGTTGGACCTCTTCTTTAATCTTTAAATCTATTTCAGGCTTGTAAGTTCTCGTTGCCTGCTTCACCGGAATAGCCGAAGGCATCAGGTTCAACTTGTGGCAGCTCACTTCCTCATCCAGCCCTTCCATTTCAGTGTACTTCCATGCGAAGACATCTATGAACTCCCGAATCAGGTCAACCAAGGCTTCTTGTTTCTCCTTAAGAAGATCTTTCGAGATAAAGATAGGCCTTGGATATTCCCCTTCCCCTTCTAGGTTTAGTTGCTCCAACTCTTGTGCCTGGGGCCTTGGTTGGTTTGCCATGTAGTCTAGTTCTTCGGCGACATCTTCTACGAACTCTTGTATGTTGGAGTTGTCTATCACCATACACTTCCCCCGTTGATCTACTAAAAAACACTCATATATCGGGTCAACCTCATTGTTAGTCTTTTCGGCCGCCCGTTCACACCATTATAAGCGGTACACCACTTTTCCCTCTTCAGTGATAATTTTCTTGCATTGCCTGCTGGTAGCTGTTGCTACGGCCTTTCTCTTCCTTTCTCTGGAAGCCTGAGTGATTCTTTCCCCTTAAAAATGACTTAACACACTTTGTCGTTAGACCTCATGCTCGCCTGGGTCTGTCCTAGGCCTCATCTTTTCTTTGAGCTGCTTCGAGATGTTCTGGGGTCGAGGGACCGCCCAATATATTTCCTCGATCCTCCCCCCTTCGCCACTCTCATTTAAAGGTCCCATTCTTTCTCTAATTGAGGGGACCCATGCTCCCTCCATTCTTCTTGTTATAACCCGCACGTCCTCTTCGAGATCTGTATAAAAGGCTGCATCCACTAAGTGTGCTTCTTCGATAGTGAAAGGCCTCTTAGTTGCCCTAATAGTCACTTCTGTCCCCTTGATATTCGCCTTAGCACATTGATGGTACGTTGAGGGAACTAACCCTTGGTTGTGCATCCATACTCTTCCTATTAACAAATGATAGGAAGTTGCGCTTTCTATTACATGGAACATGATATGGGAACTCAGATTTCCCATTACTATCCCCACGTTTACATACCCGATGGATTTTAAAGATTGATTATCGTAGCCCGAGATTACCAAGGGCATGGGAACCAACCTTTCTTCAGGAATATTGGCCGCGTGGAAGGAGTTGATTGGCATAATGTTGATGGAAGCACCCCCATCCATAAGATTCCTTGCAAAGCTAACCCCGTTAACACTGGCGGTTACATACAGAGGCCTATTATGGGGGAACCTTACAGCTCTATCCGCATCGCTGAACGTTACCTCTGATAGGAACTTCTTTACCAGCCTTGCCATGGGTCCCCTCCATCTTATCGAGGGGACTGCATTTCTCCTTGCAATGTCTAAGATCGCCTGAGTTATCTCCATTCTGCTCTCTTTTGGGATTCCCACTTGGTCGAAGAACCAAGTGAACTTTGGAGATTTTGAAACTGCGTTATATTCTACAACTGGGTCCGTTTGCTCACCCTCCACGCTGTAGGCGTCTTCTACGTCCCTAGCACTTGCTTCATCATAAGCTAGAACTACGTTAGCCATTCCCCTAGTGCAATGCTCCAGTGCCACATCGAACTCCTTTGTCGTTGCCTCTCCCCCCTCCCATTCTGCTTCCTTATCATAGACCGTTACCAGATTGGCCCCATGTGCCGGGAGTGGGTTATTGTTAACGTTCTGCGGGGGAATTTACAATGTCCCCACCTTCATGTACTTGTCGATGATCCTTCGCAACGTGAAGAAGCTTTCTGTTGGATGCTGGACCTTTCGATGAACTTGACAATATTTGGGGTCAACCCTAGTTGTTATGTCGGGCTCTTTTTCCGGAACACCCTTTGGTTTGTAAACCGTTCCGCCTTGGACCATTACGTTATAGCAACTCACAGCCTCCTCTACCGTACAAGGTAACGGTGGCGGGTCTTCTCTATCTCTTCCGAACTTTCTTTTGTTGTCCTTCCTCTGGGCCTTGCCCCCATCTTCCCTCTCGATATATCCCACCCGTGGGGCCTGAGATCTTCCTCCAATGGGTTGTATCGGCTGTCTAAACACCATGGGAGCTACTACCGAGCTAGGTCGCACCACCAAAGAGATATTTCTTGCGAATTTTAAGAATGCTGAAAATGTTCCCTCGCGTGTCTCATTGATTAGGTGACAGATATACTCAGGAAGTAATCCATCGGTACTGATCTGTAGTAACCTGGCCTCCTTAGCTTCTTCCCTTACATCGAGGGACCTTTCCCTAAACCTTCGAATATAGACCACTACCTCTTCTCCTAGCCTTTGCCTCTCCCTGCCAAGTTGGGTTAGGGTGAACTCATCTTCTGCCAAGAAGAACTTTCGGACGAACAATACATGCATCTCCTCCCACGTAGAGACACTATTGGGAGGCAAGTGTGAGTACCAAGTGGATGCTTTATTAGTCAGGGATTTGGAGAACTCCCTTAATCTAAGCTTTTTGTCATTGCAGTGAGCTCCTAAATGTTCAACGAAACGCTTAATGTGTTCCTTCGGGTTCCCACCCTTCCCTGAGTATTTTTCAAAGGTAGGGGGAATATAGTCCTTCGGGTAGGGCTCATCGTTGTATTCCTGGGGGTAAGGTGTTCGAAAGTCATCGTAGATCGAAGCCATCTCGCCCATAGCCTGCGAGGAAGCCTGCATGAACTTCAGCATCTCCTTCTGCATCTCTTTTCTCATTTCTTCCATGGGCGAGGCTACTGGGGCCACCAGCGATGGGGCAGAGGGCCGAGCGCTCGTTGTAACCGACACGAACGTTACCGGTGGTGCCGTTGAAACTCCTGAGGTACCCACAGCTGGATTCACAACAGAGGGTACACTTGCTGGGACCGCTCCTGTAACACCTACCACTGGTGGGACCATTGGGGCTACTCCTGGTGTTACAAAAGCGTTAGCCTCTAACCCTCCCAGTATAGTTGAAGCCACCGGAGTTTGCAAGAACTCGTGAACTTGCTCATGAGGAGGGCAATCTGAGCGGGTCCCAACCCTGTGATCACGGGAGGTTGGGCCACCCCTGGGATGCCTATCGTTGCTAGCGCCAGAGGTACCTCTACTCGAGGAGCCCCATATCCTAGGGCCTCGTGCTCTCTCGCAGCCTGTTCTTCATTATGCTGAATGTCATCGAAATTGAGTCTCCGAGTAGCATTATCTTGCGCCATACTCCTTATCTAGAAGGATGCCTCCCCAGCAGAGTCGCCAAATGTAAGAGGGTACTTAAGATTATATATGGAGGTGTAACCCCTATTGAGTATGGTAATGACAAGTTAATTGGCCAAAGCTTTGGATTAATGACAGGACACATAAACATGAACCCAATGAAGATAGACTTAGCTTAAACTCACAAAGTCTCTCGTGTATAACTCAGGGAATAATAATGAACTTTAGAAGTGGTTTAGCTAGAGGGAGAGAGAAGTAAGCATCCTAGATACACCTTAGCAGGCTGGTAAAACCACACCAAATACCCTCAGGAATCTCTGTCGAATATTGAATGCTTCACAATCAATGACAATAAATGACAGTGGTGAGTGAGTAAACTCTCTGGTTTGCAATAACCCTCTCTGGTGTGTATTCTCTTTCGTAATAACATCTGAACTCTCGAAAAAGTCTCTCCTCCTCAAAGGTGGTTGGGGTCCTTAAATAGCCCCCCACACTACCCCCGAGGCAACTCAGTCATTAAAACTATGAAAGACATCCCTCATACTTTATGTCACAGCATTAAATGCCTGATGCGCTAGTTGTCTCCACGTCATAAACATTAAATGCTAAGACATGCCTTTTGCCTAACCACTATGTGTCAGGGGGCTGTTGTCGCAGAGGTGGCTCACCAACTGCCTGACAGCCCCAAATACCACGGTGGCTTACTCAAGTGCAGACCTGACATTATTTAGCTGGCTAGTGACATCACCTACAGTAGATGTGACATTAAGTAGAGGGCTACTTGGTTCATAACTCAACGCCCGATGGAACTCCAAGCTGCTCCGCTTGAGGATCCATGGTCAAGGTCCTTCGGTGTTTTACCAGGTGTATCTAAGATGGTCAGGACAAGCCCCAACGGTGCCTTACTTCTCAATCCTCCAAACCAGGTCCCTCTAAAGTTCCCATGGTGAGGTCATTCGATAGGGCATGAAAGCTCTCCTAGGCCCTGCCAAGCCTGGTCTCTCGCAAGTACCGTTTGACCTCATACAAACTCTTTTGTTATTATCGTTACGTCATTACAACCGTTAAAGCTTACAGTAAATGTAACCAAAGATACAATATGATTAACACAACAAGCTGAAGTATGAGTTGCCACGCTAAGTTGCCTCGCTAGGCTACCTCTGTGGCGTTAATCCTCAAACACTGTTGCTAATTAGGGAATTATCCCTAATCTCAGGATTACCTTCAAGCCCCCTCTACAATTTTATAAGACAGGACAAATCGTTCATTAATGGTATTATCCTATTGGACCCCTTGCTCAACCAATCGCACAATACCACCTTAAAGTGGTCTCATAGCCACGTTTTTATGCTTATAAGGCATACTTGGTCATCTTTTTCATTTCCTATTATAAGCTTGAGGAAAAATATGCTTATGGAGAGAGAAAAAGAAAGTTAAGGAATAAATCCTTCAAAAAATTACCATAAATCGAGGAATTCTCGAAAGGTAATTACATCTGTATTAAAGTTGGTCACATGGATGATTTCTACACTTGGTATGTTTTTGTTTCTAATTTGGTTAAAGATTTTAATGATACCCATTTTTCCAAATTGAGTTAAAACAAGGATGGCTTAAGAGCGTACGTGAGGACTTGTGCTAGGATCATAAATGTTAACTTTAAAGTCCTAGATTTGAATTCCCTTCTCGTGAAGCTTTTTGATGTAGGAGATTCATGTATATGATGTGTATATATGCTTAAACATGTTTAGTATATTCTCTCCATGATTGATGCCCGAGGTGAAGAGTAAGTATGCTTAATCATGTTAAGTTATGCTTTAATGTTCTGCTCCGACCTATTTGTGATCGAAAGGGCATAAATAATGGAATACTTATTGAAATCAAATGATTCCATTTGGAGATTAAAATATACTCATATATGTATACTATATACAAAAATTATGTTAAAGTACCAAGAAATGAATCTTGGGTGATAGTTTGAAGTTCAAGTATAAAATTTTCTCCGAAAGTGTAAGTGCGCACACTAGGCGTTCGACGTAATTCTCGAAAAATGTTAAGTTATGCTTTGATGGTCTACTCAGGCCTAGATATGTTAAAAGTGTCACAAATCATTGAATACTTGTTGAAATCAAGAAAATCCAATTGAAAATGTTAGATAACATATATGAGTATTATATAATTGAAGGGGAGAATAAAATACCTTCTGGTTTGGTTTGATGGTTATGTTTACGTTGAAGTTTTGTTGTTGTTTTCCTCCAGAAATGATTTGGAAAAAGGTTTTAATAAAACATGCATAACTTCGTCTAGAGAATTCTTAATTTAATTCCGTAAATTATATTAGAACCTTAATGAATAAGGTGTTATAGAAATGTCAAGTATCATATTCAATTAAGTCACATTGACCAACTGATGTGATGTGTTATTGAGTTTAATGTGATTTGGTGTATTCAAATACTAATGATGTTGAATTGTTAGGTGGGGAAGCGGCTAACACTACCATACCAAGGAACTAGTTTTGGTATTAATCTTAATACCAAATTCAAGGTGAGTGACATGTCCTATGAAATATAGATGCTTATATGTTCATATGGAAATGTGTAGTTAAAGTCAAGTGTTAAGACGCTTATGGGAGTGATGTTGTATTTATGAAACATATGCATATGATTAAGAATGCTATGTGGTGTTATATAATGTTATGGACTATGGCGGGTCCTTTATCTAATGCTAAGGAGTGTGATGGGTCCTACGGGATGTGGCGGTCTCGTTAATCCAACTTAAAGGTTTGTTATACTCGGGCCTAATTATGGGATGTGGTATCCCCATTAACTAGGAGTTAATTGGACTGGCGAGTCCAGGCTTCCGAGAGTTACACAATTCTTGTTGAATTATGACATTAGAAAATAAAAATTGTTATTCAAATTGGTTATATATATGTGATGTATGTGTGGAATACGGTCATTCACTAAGCTTGTGTTTCTTACACTCCTATAATGTTATATTTTAGGTATGTCTATCGTTTGGAGTTCACTACCAAGTTAGGACATTAAATGGGAGAGTGGAGGATAAATAACATGAGTTTTATATCAATAAAATTTTGGGGTAAATGTTAAACAAAGGAACTTACGTAAGTAAATTTGTTTGGTACTTTCAAGTTGTGCATAAAGGTAGCTATGTTTTCATCCAAACTTGCTTTTGGAAAAAAAAAATCTTGTGCTATTTTTCAAAATATTGCAAGTACCATATTGTCTAATGGGGATTTATCTCTAAATAAAAGGTTGATTTTAAGTTAATTAAGTGGGGGAGCATGGTTATTCGTTTCTGGACAGGGTGTGAGGGTCTAGATTGGCAGTGGACGTAGAAACTGTTTTGAGTCATAAGTATTCAATTTCAAGGGTTACATTTAAGTATGTTGGATTCCTGAGGCATGGACATGAAGGGTTTGTCATTAAGTTTTAAATTGGCTTTGTTGACTAATATATGTCAGTTATACACATTTATTGTTGTACGTGATGTGAAATACAAGGATCTTGCAGGAAAGGAAATAAGATGTTAAGATTTATTCGGGGATGACAGCGAATACAGGTATTTTAGTATAAAGCATTGCATTGTTTTTTTTATGTTGTGTGAACAAATGTGTCAATTAAGGAAAAAAAAATTTAAAGACAAAATGTGGTATAGAAATTGTGAAGTATTGGAAGTAATCTCTTCTTATACTGGTATATGTGAACTTGGCAAAAATTATGAAGTATTGGAGGTGATCGCTTCCTATGTTGGTATATGTGGACTTAAGTCATGTTACATGTATCATTGTGAATGGGTTCTCTCCTCATCTGTATGGGGAGAGTGATGTACGGGAACATATATTCCATTAAAGGATGAGAAGTGAGAAGAATTATTGTTACATGATTATAATGCGACAAATTCTTGGAGTGTGAATAAAAATGAAGATTCACATAGTAGAGGTTAAATGATAAGGTTAGTAGTTGTATATTGAAAAGCGAGGGCCCCCAATTTTAAATGCTTCACTACAAAGAGTAATTTCCTTTTAAATATGCGGAAGCGAAGATGGTTCAATTAAACAAATTAACAAATTTTAATTTCTTTTCAAATTAAAATTAAACAAAGTGAAATAAGATTAAATTCAAAAAAAATTAATTTCACTTAAACCAACTTAATTCAGCCCAAGTCCTAGAAATTTGCCTAAGTCATATTTTCAATATTACCAAATTAGGCCAAACCAATTTTATCAAATTAAGTGATGACTTGAATTAAATTAACAAAACATTACCTAAATTATTATGTAGCACCAAATTAAACATAAGTAGTGATTAAACCAAATTTTATCTTTTTACCTAAGCATGCGTTCTAGGTGAATTTTGCGAAAGATAAAATAAACAATGAATCACTACGCCGCGATGTACGAGGAAAACCCACAAGGGGAAAAAACCTCGGACGACCCTAGCCTTAAGTCCACTAAGTATGGTTTTATAATTACAAGACAAATGACTTACTTCCTCGACTCGACCCCTTTCAAGCCTTGACGCGTCTTCTTGTAAACACCTCCGCCTAGTTGACAACCCCAGAGCTCCACCGGAATCTTGGAATCACCAATGAGACATAGGTACACCGTCAATCACACATGGTGCCTTTCACCATGTGAGAATGCCGCAGCAAAACAAACTTCTTCTTCTTTGAGGGATTTAGAAGAAAACCCAAACGAACTCTTCAATAGGTAGAGTAAACCGGTCCCAAAACTCCAAGCAATGTATATATATAAAAGAACTTGGATAAACAAACTATGGGTTTAAAACATAAGTGTTTTAAAGCTTTTCTTGAAAAATTAACACTCTAAACAATGAACTTTTTCTTGGAAAGTTGAACTCTCAAAACTCTCTCTAGGAGTTGGAATAGTATGAAAAGGTTGAAAAGAAAAGGTTAGTTTCCGCACTTAATTAATCAGGTAAAAATTTAGTGGGAAAAGAAGTGGGAAAACTGCTAAAAAACTGTCAATTAACTGTTCCCGCCAAAACTCGTTCGAATGAGATTTTTGTTCGAACGAAGTCTCGTTTGAACGAGCCTTCTAACGAAGTTCCAGTGTATAAAAGTTGAACTCATTAGAAATTTCAATGGAATTCTTGTTTGAACAGCATTTTCGTTCGAACGACAATTCGAACGATGTTCCAGTGGCCAATATGGGAACTCGTTGGCAAATCTCGTCCGAACGACATTCTCGTTCGAACGACAATTTCGAACAAACTTCCAGAATGTTTGAATTTCAATTTTTAGCCCAGAAACTTTACTTTAAAGTTTTAATGAAACTTTCTGAAAGTAAACAACAGTTTAAAAACAAAGTACACCCATATAAATATTATTCCAAGCTCCTATATATAATAAAATGCATTCATACCTTAGGAGCAATGGAACCATGTTCATGACGTAGAAACGATGCATACTAAACCGGCATTTGATGAAGCTTTATAAACTTGGCCGCTACGTCTTCAACTTTAGAATGTCATAGGGTTGAAGGATGATCAAAAAATCTATCTTATGACTCAAATGTTTTTGTCCGGAATTGAGCCAAAACTACAAAGGACTCAATTTAAAATTTGTGTCCTTGCAAATCTCCCCCCTTGGCTATTTCATGACAAAAACCGACAAAAATTCTAAAGTGCCGTCAAGCTCTACTAGACTAATAAAAAGTGTCCCACCCAAAATAAAAATACATAGCTTGACTCAAACAACCCAAGGATCAATATCTTTGCCCGATGATGAACGTTGCCATTAAGAAGAATTCATGCACACTTAAGCAAACTATCAAACGCATAGGAAATATCAAAATATTAAATGCAATTAAATTAAGTACTCCCCATAAATTAATTCTCCCCTTTATCAACTATGATCAACCTAAGAAGATAGTGCTCTCCCCCTAAGTAAAATCTCCCAAACTAAGTGTGACACCCCGCCTAATTAAATACCGGGCGATCACTCCTTTATTAAATTAAATCAAGGTGAACAGTTGGTCCATTCTTAGCATCACTGTCGAAAAATAAATTTTCCAATTTAACACCCTAATTAATTAAGCTAAGTATCAAAATTATGTTCATACATACTTTCCAAATTTTATTTAAATAAAAATCATTTATTTTATTAACAACATTCAATAAGTAAGAATCACACCACATTAAATTCTGCAACATAATCCAATTAATTTAATACATTCGTCAATCGAATGTCAACATACGAAATCTAAAGTCACACATCCAAACTGAATAAATCCCATAATAACAATACTGAAAATAACTGAAATACAAATGTCCAATAACAACGGAATAATGGAAAGAGCTACACATGCCCAACTAGATGAAAGTACTAGGAGTGGATCCGAATGAACGAAGTCGTCTAATCAAGAGTCCTGCAACTTCCACCTAAGCTGCAGCGCGTTCCTTCCAAGAGATCCTAAGCAAGACACCCCTGTGGCTGGGCACCTGTAATACATACATATATATACAAGAGAGAGAGAGAAAGAAAAACGGGTCAGAGCCCGATAGTGTATATGATTTAAAATTTGTTTAGCAAGTATTTAAATTGATACAGGCCAATGCAACAACATATTAGTGCATCACTCTCTTGAGGAATTCTCACCTCTCTTCTAATGTGCACACCTATCGCACTAACCTTCCCAACGGTTTGTCTTATCATTTATCGCACTAATCTTCCCAATGATTTAACTTATCTTAGCTTACTCGTAAGATTCAAAATTTAACGATTCAATTGTTCGAAAAGGATATTTCAATTAGCAACCAAAGTTCTCATTTTTAACTTTATAAATCAATAAAGTTTTCCAGTGTCATATTATACTTTCTCAACACATGTATTTATAATTTGAGTTATTAACCACGTCCTACATATCACATCACAGTAGACAGTTCCAGATTTCAGAATTTCATATATATATATATATATATATATATATATATATATATATATATATATATATATATATATATATATATATATATATATATATATATATATATATATATATATATATTAACCACTCGTAAAATATATATATAAACCATAGCAGCACCCCAAATAAAACTATAGTGCGGGCATACTCTCGAACCCCATATCACTCACATTAAGGGGAATACAAATTCGGAATCACTCTCGAATTGTATTAACACATACACAAACTATAGGTTCCAAGTCCCTTAGGACCATCTGAACTATCACTGCGATAGCCTGTACCAAGGATACCTATACATAAACAAAATGAGGCGAAGCATAGATTCCAAGTCTCTAAGAGGAAAGCACATACCCGCATCTCTTAGGACCGTCTGAACTATCATTCCGATAGCCTGTACCAAGGATATCTATCTTCTAGGGTACAAGTCAATATCCCCCATAAAGTTCCCATCGAGATAAGACTGTCCCAGCGCAGAAACCTCAGGGATAGCAAGTAGCGTGGGCATGATTTTCACACATAGATAGTATATATGCATACACAATCATATAACTATACTAACATTACCATTTCAATAATGGGTAAATTCTCAATTCCCATAATTATGACATTTGTATTTATTTCTCATTATTTAGTTATCACGTATAACCATTCACATCTTATTTTAATTTGAGGAACTTTTCCACTTACTACATCACGCTCACGGATTCTATCCTCCCAAGTATAAAATTCAGTAGGTATACACATTTGTCCCAAAGTAACTCTCTTACGTGTCTCTCTCTCTTTAACATATACTTACATTGTCCCTCATGTAAGATATCCCAAAAATATAGATTTCGCCTTACATTAAAAGATTTTGAATTTTATTTTCAAAGATGAGAATTTCAAATGGTTTCGAAATCGGAATTAAAATGGAGTTTTAATTGAATTTTTTTTTATTTAGAAGAGTCCTCAAAATATAAAACTCTCTAAGAGTCCTCAAAATATAAAACTCTCTAAGAGTCCTCAAAACATAAAACTCTCTAGTAAAAATAATATTTTTAGAAATTCGACCGTTCGATCAAGCTGAATTTTTGTCAGCAGTCCTGTCTCGCCGTTCGCTACAACATACTAAAATTTCAAGCGATTCTAATGGTCCGATCATCCGGAATAAAATTTTTAGTGTTTGTATCTAATTAGAACTCTTTTCTTAATCAAACTCTTAATCCTTTACATGAAAAGGGTTTCTAAAATATCATTTAAGTCATCACTACATGCAATTTCCTATCTCAAATTGGGTTTTTCTTCCATACAATTCATCCTAATCATTCCTAAACTAATATGAAAGATGCATCAATGAAATAAGCAAGATAAACACTTGCCTGGAATTTTTAGAAATCTGGTTTGGTGCCGAAATTGGTGTGGTTTCGTTCCCCGTCTCGCGGTCTACGCGTTGGTGGTGACGGCGGTGCAATCGGAGGTGTTCTTGGCCTAGAACTCCTTGGAGAGCTTCTCCTCTTCCTCTCCAATGGCCGTCATTTGTCTTTGGTTGTTCTAACCCTAGAAGACAACCTAGATATCTTATATAACCCTTTTAATTTTCGTAGGTTTAATTACCCATAATTGCGAAATGTCCAAAACGCCCTCCCGGGGTACTAATTGGGCCTAAAAACGCCCCGAGACCCAAACTAAACCCCCGGGTACACTTTTCTGACTATCTTGACCCTTCCGGACACGTTGGCGCACTAAAAATGACCATACGAACAACTTATAAAATATTCACTTATTAATCAATATTTAGTCCCGACACGACACAGGCGCGTCCCGACTTAAATTTCCATAATTGTCATTTTATTCACACGTGACAATATTATAACAATAAATCTCATATATTACTATACTCATCCAGTAATTTTCAACAGATAACAAATTTCCAATAATTACTAACTCTCGTCACGCTAGTAAACATTTAAAGCAACATTCCAAGTTAAAATTAAATTAATTTATCTCAATTAAATTCAATAAATCCCATAATTTAAAATCTATAAAAATACGGGGTATTACATACTTCCCCCCTAATAACTGAATTTCGTCCCAAAATTCGGAAAATAAGGCCTAACAGGTAGCACAATTCTGGATATCCTTGTCAGTACGCAAACTATCTACATAGTACGGCGCTCAATCACTATAGCTCTTTCTTCACAGTAACATTGTTTTGCATTCTCTTTGGAGACACTTCACATTGTGTTCCCAACCGACAACATTCGCATAGGTCACGCCTGTACGTTATACATTTCATTATCTCACTATCATTAGGAGGCCGCACCTCACTACATGACAAATACTCGGATTTATTCATATACAAAACTCTCATTCTGAGAAAATATTACGAACATTTGATCACTCTTGCTCGTCTAAAACAGTCGTGGAATTCTACCATAGTTATCGGATATTTTCTCGACCGATCCAAAAATTCTGATTATCTACTCTCCTCTAAACATACGGAAGGAGAATAGTAGAGGTTCTTCCATAACAAAACCTTAATAAGTACCTCATACGCGACAAACAGGTACGAGTGCTTCTACAGATCATTCTTGAAATCATCGTACCAAGATTCCAAAATCTCCTTCACGTGGCTCCACTAATCTTTAATCACCATGAGCTTATTCCCTGGCTAAGGGTGATACATCCTACTTGAAACGAAATCTTATCTCCGCTGGTTCCTGAAATCCCATATCAAAGGTGGGATTCACCAATCTCATCCTGATTCAAAAATTTATACTGCGCCGGACCATGCACTGGCGCGATCCTTCCTTTCAAAGGAAGTCTGGGGCATACTAGTTAATATTGTAAGCCATCCCAAAGCAATATCAATCACTTCCTTCTCGGCGACTTAATTCACATGTTCGGGATAAACCCTTGATCTTGTTTTGAGGATGGCAACCCATCCAAGAACTTTACCGACTTTACCAACCTCTTCCAATTTCGGGAATTTTTGATAAACAAAAAATTATTTGGTTGATTCTCCTCTTTCAACCAAACCTTACCTATGGGCAGTGCATGTAGAGACTACTCACTACGTCTTGCTAAACATCGATTCTTCCCTTGAAATGTCTCACATTAAGTGACACGTAATACTCCCCTTGCTTCCTTGTAGTATGCCGAAAGTTCCACCCGTGCTCTTCTCTCCACGAAGCGCACTTCTGGATCTGTTATACTATACTAACATCATTACTCTTTATATGTGTGAGTCGCTCTCACACTTGACTAATAACAACTCCGCTCCGGGTGTGCTTCATAACAATTAAATTCTACTATATTCAAGGAATACCAATTCTTGAATGGCTTCCCACAGCCTTCTAATCAAGTTAGGGCATGCTATTCTAATTGCACACTTATGTATGGATTATCGCCCCTCATGTGCCGTTTAATCCACTCTATCACTTCCACTTCGTTATACTAGTCCCACAAACATATATTTCACACGTCTATTACCACGTCCCTTCGACTCGGACTATTTTAACTGTAGTTAACCAAGATGCCCACATTTTTGCAACACTCCGACCGCCCTGGGAGAGCGAACGGTGTGCTACTTATCTGTAGGACTAACTAAATTCAACGGAATAGAAGGGATAGGGCATTCAAATTCCATGACAATAAAAGAGGAATAATAATTCTCAACCTTCCTCAGATAAGTACAACAATTTTCCCAAATAGGTACAACAACCAAAATAAATCACTAACGCTCTATTCATCAAAATAATTACAGGTCATCTTTTTTGTATAATATAAAGTTCTTTCCAGATAATCCATGCTAAAAATCATTCCAACTCTTTATTCACCTTGTGTTCTGTAAGCGGTTATGACATTTGGGTACTCTCAATCACCCTAGAAATCAAAATTCTTAAATTCTCCTTATCATCGTTCCTCCCTTCCACTCTTGGGGATAACTTATAATGCTTTCCTACCACAAAATTTGGCTCCAATATTCTTAAAACAAAGTTCAACTTCCAACTTACATACATAATTACTTGATCCCATTTCGACCAGGGTACCGAACTCATGGAATAGTGACCAAACGTCTCCCTATTTCCAACCTTACGCTAAGTTTCATGCGTGGGATGTCTCGCAAAGCGAAATCCAAACAAGGAACCCCCCCGATACACTACTACCTAGCATTGTCGGTTATCGAAATCCGTTAGGTCCTCCGTCCATAGTATATACCCCTTTATTCTGTCCCTTGACAGAAAAGTTATAATTTCTCCCGTAATTATGCTTAACAAAGAACGTTTCACCAATTTCATTATCGTCCCGTATTGGTTGATGCTAATTACATTCTATAAACCTCGGATACATACTATCGGAATTCTCGAAATTCCCTTCCCTAATAATAGGGGCATAATATTAACTCCCACATCTCTAAAGGATAAATATAACAATGCACTCTTCTTATCACTAAGTCCGGAGTGCTAAACATAATATTGAGTCAAATCTTTTCGCTCAACGGTAAATCCCGATACATACGGAATCATATAGGCAAAGTTTATACATACTTTGGCATAGAATATCTCGAGCCCACTATCTCCTCCGAAGTCTCTAGGATAGATAATATAAGTGCGAGTCCAACCATCTCACAGGTAAAGCCTCGCCAAAACAAACATAAAACATGTTGCACTAATGAAACCACTCCGATAGCCTTGCAATAAATGCCCACTATCGTACTAACCATTTCTATAATGTTTTAAACAAGATAATATCATACTCGTGTATCGTATCACTACAACGAGTAACCTCAATAAAGTATAAAACACTGTTGATATACTCATTCATCTTCCGCGGATAGCATTAAAGAAAAATCCCGCTACACTAGGGAAAAATATTCACATAATGGTAACATTTATAATTATATGCATTAAGCTCGTCTCACATGCTAATCTAGCAATGAACAAAATATAGTGACTCTCTCGTGTCACATAAACACACCTCATCCTCTGAGGATACAACTTACACTTCTACCTTGTCAATCGTCTTGACTACGCAAATGGTTTTCGGACGTAACACGTCTGCCCAAACCATAACAAAATTATTTTAATCGTTGCCTTTTACTAGGCACCGTATTCTTGTCCTTATACTCACTTTGGAACATATTATCGTGAGCGATCTCACTCCGTAAAAAATACCTCAGTACATAATCCACTTACCACATGTCCTACTAACCAGGTTAGGATTTGTCCTCCTCTCATACTTTAGTAAACTCGATTCCTGTTAACCATTTCGATTGTTCCTTTAACTTTTTAGGCCATAAAGATCATGCTACTATCTATAATAGCACTTACTGAATTTACCATCACTTGGTAAGAATTCCATTATCCGAATCATTTAAATGGGTCCCCTGATGTATATCCACATCTCTTTTTGGTGCTATATCACCACCATTGTATTCAGTCTTATTCTCGACTAAATTCTTAGATTTCTTTAAGCTTCCCGCACAAGGAGCATTATCATCTTTATTGACAAAATACAACATTGTCAACCTCTGAATCAACCGTCCATCAGAATTTCCTCCTCGATTATTATCAATTATTATTACGAGTTGGTCTCCCACTTGGATTCGTTTCCTCCACTCGTATCTACATCTTTCGATACAAAATTTGCTAATGATTAGGGTTCATATCCACAATCGGACTTCTGTCATGCCCTCCCGCTATGAGTTCAGAACCACGTTTACTTCTCACCCTAAACAATTGAGTAAGTAACATATGGTCAACACTGTACCTAAGGTTCTCCTATAGGCATAACATTCCACTTCTAAAATTGGTGGTTGACTCCAACCATTATAATTTCGTCCCGAAAGCCAAGAAAATTTTCTCTAAATTTTCACTTTCAGTTTGCCACACTTCGTCCAATATCTAAGCCTTTGGGTACATTACCTCCTTTGGTAAAGACACATAAAATTTCCGCATTTCTAAAATTTCCCATTGACAGTCTCTACACATTTTTGTAATACGTTGGGTAAGTTTACCCTCGCACCTCATTTGACTATAACAGCATTTGAAAAATCATTGCTGCACCTTAGTCGCCTTTCTAGTCATGGCTTCTCGTGCCATAATGGAGGTGACCTCGACTACGGTCATCATCCTCGGATATATTTCATAATATCAACTGAGCCCTGCCTCCTGATGTACGCTTAACGGTCCTCTTCTGACATCCGTCATCGCTCGGCACACGCACACATCCGAACGAAATTAGAATTCACTAGTGTATACACATTATAGCAGGAGAACGAAATCTCGTCAAGGGAATCAACAATCCTAAACATAGGGCTCTATAGCAAACTAAGCAACGCTGAAAGCATAATAAGCCGTACAGATCCTAAGGACACTAGAACCTGGCTCTGATACCACCTGTGACACCCCGCCTAATTAAAGGGCGATAACTCCTTTATTAAATTAAATCAAGGTGAACAGTTGGTCCATTCTTAGCATCACTGTCGAAAAATAAATTTTCCAATTTAACACCCTAATTAATTAAGCTTAGTGTCAAAATTATGTTCATACATACTTTCCAAATTTTATTTAAAGAAAAATCATTTATTTTATTAACAACATTCAATAAGTAAGAATCACACCACATTAAATTCTGCAACATAATCCAATTAATTTAATACATTCGTCAATCGAATGTCAACATACGAAATCTAAAGTCACACATCCAAACTGAATAAATCCCGTAATAACAATACTGAAAATAACTGAAATACAAATGTCCAATAACAACGGAATAATGGAAAGAGCTACACATACCCAACTAGATGAAAGTACTAAGAGTGGATCCGAATGAACGAAGTCGTCTAATCAAGAGTCCTGCAACTTCCACCTAAACAGCAGCGCGTTCCTTCCAAGAGATCCTAAGCAAGACACCCCTGTGGCTGGGCACCTGTAATACATACATATATATACAAGAGAGAGAGAGAAAGAAAAACGGGTCAGAGCCCAATAGTGTATATGATTTAAAATTTGTTTAGCAAGTATTTAAATTGATACAGGCCAATGCAACAACATATTAGTGCGTCACTCTCTTGAGGAATTCTCACCTCTCTTCTAATGTGCACACCTATCGCACTAACCTTACCAACGGTTTGTCTTATCATTTATCGCACTAATCTTCCCAATGATTTAACTTATCTTAGCTTACTCGTAAGATTCAAAATTTAACGATTCAATTGTTCGAAAAGGATATTTCAATTAGCAACCAAAGTTCTCATTTTTAACTTTATAAATCAATAAAGTTTTCCAGTGTCATATTATACTTTCTCAACACATGTATTTATAATTTGAGTTATTAACCACGTCCTACATATCACATCACAGTAGACAGTTCCAGATTTCAGACTTTCATATATATATATATATATATATATATATATATATATATATATATATATATATTAACCACTCGTAAAATATATATATAAACCATAGCAGCACCCCAAATAAAACTATAGTGCGAGCATACTCTACTATCCAAACCCCATATCACTCACATTAAGGGGAATACAAATTCGGAATCACTCTCGAATTGTATTAACACATACACAAACTGTAGGTTCCAAGTCCCTTAGGACCGTCTGAACTATCACTGCGATAGCCTGTACCAAGGATACCTATACATAAACAAAATGAGGCGAAGCATAGATTCCAAGTCTCTAAGAGGAAAGCACATATCCGCATCTCTTAGGACCGTCTGAACTATCATTTCGATAGCCTGTACCAAGGATATCTATCTTCTAGGGTACAAGTCAATATCCCCCATAAAGTTCCCATCGAGATAAGACTGTCCCAACGCGGAAACCTCAGGGATAGCAAGTAGCGTGGGCATGATTTTCACACATAGATAGTATATATGCATACACAATCATATAACTATACTAACATTACCATTTCAATAATGGGTAAATTCTCAATTCCCATAATTATGACATTTGTATTTATTTATCATTATTTAGTTATCACGTATAACCATTCACATCTTATTTTAATTTGAGGAACTTTTCCACTTACTACATCACGCTCACGGATTCTATCCTCCCAAGTATAAAATTCAGTAGGTATACACATTTGTCCCAAAGTAACTCTCTTACGTGTCTCTCTCTCTTTAACATATACTTACATTGTCCCTTATGTAAGATATCCCAAAAATATATATTTCTCCTTACATTAAAAGATTTTGAATTTTATTTTCAAAGATGAGAATTTCAAATGGTTTCGAAATCGGAATTAAAATGGAGTTTTAATTGAATTTTTTTTATTTAGAAGAGTCCTCAAAATATAAAACTCTCTAAGAGTCCTCAAAATATAAAACTCTCTAAGAGTCCTCAAAACATAAAACTCTCTAGTAAAAATAATATTTTTAGAAATCCGACCGTTCGATCAAGCTGAATTTTTGTCAGCAGTCCTGTCTCGCCGTTCGCTACAACATACTAAAATTTCAAGCGATTCTAATGGTCCGATCATCCGGAATAAAATTTTTAGTGTTTGTATCTAATTAGAACTCTTTTCTTAATCAAACTCTTAATCCTTTACATGAAAAGGGTTTCTAAAATATCATTTAAGTCATCACTACATGCAATTTCCTATCTCAAATTGGGTTTTTCTTCCATACAATTCATCCTAATCATTCCTAAACTAATATGAAAGATGCATCAATGAAATAAGAAAGATAAACACTTGCCTGGAATTTTTAGAAATCTGGTTTGGTGCCGAAATTGGTGTGGTTTCGTTCCCCGTCTCGCGATCTACGCGTTGGTGGTGACGGCGGTGCAATCAGAGGTGTTCTTGGCCTAGAACTCCTTGGAGAGCTTCTCCTCTACCTCTCCAATGGCCGTCATTTGTCTTTGGTTGTTCTAACCCTAGAAGACAACCTAGATATCTTATATAACCCTTTTAATTTTTGTAGGTTTAATTACCCATAATTGCGAAATGTCCAAAACGCCCTCCCGGGGTACTAATTGGGCCTAAAAACGCCCCGAGACCCAAACTAAACCCCCGGGTACACTTTTCTGACTATCTTGACCCTTCCGGACACGTTGGCGCACTAAAAATGACCATACGAACAACTTATAAAATATTCACTTATTAATCAATATTTAGTCCCGACACGACACAGGCGCGTCCCGACTTAAATTTCCATAGTTGTCATTTTATTCACACGTGACAATATTATAACAATAAATCTCATATATTACTATACTCATCCAGTAATATTCAACAGATAACAAATTTCCAATAATTACTAACTCTTGTCACGCTAGTAAATATTTAAAGCAACATTCCGGATTAAAATTAAATTAATTTATCTCAATTAAATTTAATAAATCCCATAATTTAAAAGCTATAAAAATACGGGGTATTACACTAAGATACGATGATAATAGGATTAGATACAATTTCTCCCCCTATCTCCCCCTTTTTGTTCAGGAATAGACAAAGGCTAAAGAATCAAAACATTAACTTGTCTTCCCCAATTAAAGCAAATACACCCCTTAAACTAAACAAGGGATAAATAGAATGGGATAACAAGCTAAACATGCATTAGTGAATAAAGTGATGAGAACATTAAAGCACATAGGCAACAAAATCATAACTAATTCATACAAATGAGAACGGATACCAACTAGAATGTAAGAAAATGATACCAATAGGATACATAAAAATATTAAGCATGTGATATCAACAAAGAATGCAACAAGATAGATACCAATTATGAATTAAAGCATAGATGGAGTAGAAAGCAAGGCAAAGACTAAAAAAATATCATATATATACATACTCTAGATATATCAAAGATGTACACGCATATAGATATAGATATAAACACACAAATGACACAAAAAAATAAGCTTTTCACACTCGTATGGCAAAAATGTGTCATATGGAAATGGAAGTGTTGGGGTGTGAACTAGTAACGATTAAATTTAGACCCAATCACTTAAAACATGTTCACGGAGTTCTCAATTGATTGCAAACTTCATCACATTTGAATATAACCTCATGTGACAATATAGATTGAACTCAATGAACAAACATACACAATGCATACAAGCCTAGACTTTTGATGATTCTACAAACCAATAGAGTCATGACATTGAAAGTAAAACTAGGATAAATGGACATTGTGCAAACCGTTGATATACCATCCAATCTCCCTCAATAATCATATATATTTGAGTGAATATATCAAATAAAAATAGGCCTTGGCAATTATTATTCTTTTTAATGCCATAATTCTACTTTAGGCCTTTGGACCACGTATTTCTTTTAGGTCCAAGAAAACGGTGGCTTACTATTCACAAAGGATAATAAATCCTTTCGGAGCCCTTCCCCGTGCACTTTTATATATAATATTTTTATTTCTCACAAATTTCACGTGCAACGGATTTTGACATGCACTAGTCCTCCTAGGTCATAAATATCTAGATGACAAGATTGATAGGAGAACACCTACCAAAGCTCAAATATACATAAGAAGTTAAAATTTCAAATGAGCTTGTGCATGTGTGAATAGAGGCATATAAAAATAGAATCCATTTTATCAACACAAAATCCAACTACCCCATGTAAGAATGGTAAAGAATATAATAAGGATTGACAATCTAAACCAAAAGTTCTATCCACATGGGAGCGAAAAAGTAGGAATTCAAACACAAGTATATGCCACATAAAGTGTGTCAAACTAAAATACAAAAAAAATATCTTTTTGAGCTTTTGAAATTTTTAACCAAAAATAAAAATATATACTCAAAAGACAAACAAAAATCATTTGAATTTTTCATTAAGCTTAAATTACCAAGAGATAAAAATCCAAATGATAAACAAAAAATCTTTTTGTATTTTTCATTTAATGAAAAAAAAATGAAAGAAATATAATACAAAAGATAAACAAAAATCATAATTCTAGCATGTGATTAAACATGGAGCGTAGACTAGAAAATGACTAAACAAGCATACATTTAGCATGATAATATAGCTTGTAGTACAAAAGCTAAAGTATGCAAATAAAACTAACACATTCAACCTATAGATTTTGCAAGGGAGGAAGCATGTGAAAGTAAATGAGAATCAAATACCCTATCTTGTAATGATACCAAGTCGGATATCTAACTCAAACTAATGATGAATGATGATCTCGGGGTTTAGGAATCTTGGCTACCTCGGTTTCCTTACATTTGGATTTTCTAGGAACTCGTTTAAGATCAGAACAAAATCTTCTAAGATGACCTTTTCGACCACAATGTGAGCACTTAAAGACTCGACGAAAAGGCTTACCAAAGGAATGATCTCTAAAAGCTTTCCTAGATAATTCTCCTAAAACATTGGATTTGGCTTTATGAGTAGATTCATTACAAGTATCGAAGCCTAAACCATAAGTGTCATTTTTTATTTGAATCCTGCCTAAGATTTTATCTAGTTTTTCGAACCTACACTCCAAATCAAATTTGACTTTTCTAGAGTCTTTTAATTTATTTTTTAATTCTAAAATATTATACTCTAATAAAACATCTCTCTCTTCAAACTCAAGAAGCTCCTTTTTCAAGGATTCCATTAAACCTCTAAGGCTATCTCTCTCGCCTTCTACATATTCAACCTTCTCTCGAAGAGCTATCTCTCGTGTCCTAAGGTCTTCCACTAATGCACTATCATCAACGACCTTGACACGCTCTCTTAAACTCTCTTTTAACTTCAAATTATCTCTTTTTAATTTAATAGATTCTTTATAAAGTTCTTAAAAAGCATTTTCAAGTTCACTCACATCAACCTCTTCTTCATTTTCACTCTCTCTTTCTTCTTCACTCTCACTACCATAAAAAATAAAGGAATCATAAACTTTGACCACGGAAGTGTCATGTGTTTGAATATCTTCATGGGAAGATTCATTATCGGTGCTCACATGACTAGCCATAAAAGCCACAAAGTTAGGCTTAGTGGGGGAATCGGGTCCCTCTTCATTATCACTATCACTAAGGGTTGCATTAAAAGAAATTGGTTGTTTACCCTCTCTCCTTAGTTTATTGGGACACTCTTTTGCCCTATGGCCATACCCTTCACAACCATAACACCTATTTGACTCGTCTCTATTTAAGCTTTCATTAATAGTTTTAGGGATCTTCTCGGCCTTTTCATGCGTAGATTTTTCAAATTTCTTAAAATTATTTTTAAATTTATCTTTATTAAATTTAAGAAACTTTCTAAACTTTCTAGCAAACATAGCCATATTTTCTGAGTCACTATCACTTTCACTCTCTACTACTTGTTTTTCCTCTTTTCGGGCTTTTAAAGCAATGCCCTTTTCATTTTCTTTTCTGTTTTAGAGGGAAACATGTCCAGTTCATAGGTTTGTAAATCACCTATAAGCTCTTCTAATTTCGTAGAGGCTAAAGTTGGTAAAGAATTTAAAATGGTCACTTTTGGAATAAATCTATCGGGTAGGGACCTTAAAATTTACTTTACAACTCGGTTGTCAAGTATTTTCTCTCCCAAATTAAAAGATGAATTAATAATATCGGAAAGTCTAGCATAAAATTCATCAAAAGTTTCTTTTTCGTTCATTTTGATGGTTTCAAATTGAGTGGTGAGGTTTTGGAGTTTCGAATCTTTTACGACACTTGTACCTTCATGAGTGAGTTGTAAAATATCCCAAGCTTCTTTAGCAGTTCCACACGTCATAATGCGAGAGAATTCATCCGGTGTGACAGCACTAAACAAGGCATTTAAACCTTGGGAATTAAAATTTGAAAATTTAAGTCCACTATCACTCCATCTATCGGCCGGTTTGGGAACACGTTCATTATCTACTAAATGAGTTGGTGGAGACCACCTGTTAACTACAGATAACCAAACCCTCTCGTCGATAGATTTAAGTGCTGATTTTATTTCGCTTTCCAATACGCGTAATTAGAACCATCGAAAATAGGAAACTTTGAGAATGGGAAAAATTCCATTTTAGCCAAAAATATATAAAGGATCTTAAACGCAATAATTTAGTGATCCCGCTTTGATACCAATTTGAAAAGAGAGGGCCCCCAATTTTAAATGCTTTACTACAAAGAGTAATTCCCTTTTAAATATGCGGAAGCGAAGATGGTTCAATTAAACAAATTAACAAATTTTAATTTCTTTTTAAATTAAAATTAAACAAAGTGAAATAAGATTAAATCCAAACAAATTTTAATTTCACTTAAGCCAACTTAATTCAACCCAAGTCCTAGAAATTTGCCTAAGTCATATTTTCAATATTACCGAAGTAGGTCAAACCAATTTTATCAAATCAAGCGATGACTTGAATTAAATTAACAAAACATTACCCAAATTATTATGTAGCACCAAATTAAACATAAGTAGTGATTAAACCAAATTTTATCTTTTTACCTAAGCATGCGTTCTAGGTGAATTTTGTGAAAGGTAAAATAAACAATGAATCACTACGCCGCGATGTACGAGGAAAACCCACAACGGGAAAAAAACCTCGAACATCCCTAGTCTTAAGTCCACTAAGTATGGTTTTACAATTACAAGATAGATGACTTACTTCCTCGACTCGACCCCTTTCAATCCTTGATGCGTCTTCTTATAAACACCTCCGCCTAGTTGACAACCCTGGAGCTCCACCGGAATCTTAGAAGCACCAATGAGACATTGGTACACCGTCAACCACACATGGTGCCTTTCACCATGTGAGAATGCCGAAGCAAAACAAACTTCTTATTCTTTGAGGGATTTAGAAGAAAACCCAAATGAACTCTTCAATAGGTAGAGTAAACCAGTGCCAAAACTCCAAGCAATGTATATATATAAAGGAACTTGGATAAACAAACTATGGGTGTAAAAACAGAAGTGTTTTAAAGTTTTTCTTGAAAAATTAACACTCTAAACAATGAACTTTTTCTTGGAAAGTTGAACTCTCAAAACTCTCTCTAGGAGTTGGAATAGTATGAAAAAGTTGAAAAAAAGTTGGTTTTCGCACTTAATTAATCAGGTAAAAAGTTAATGGGAAAAGAAGTGGGAAAGTGGGAAAACTGCTCAAAAAACTGCCAATTAACTGTTCCCGCCAAAACTCGTTCGAACGAGATTTTCGTTCGAACGAGCCTTCTAACGAAGTTCTAGTGTATAAAAGTCGAACTCGTTAGAAATCTCGTTGGAATTCTCGTTTGAACAGCATTTTTGCTCAAACGATAATTCGAACGGTGTTCCAGTGGCCAATATGGTAACTCGTTGGCAAACCTCGTTCGAACGACAAACTCGTTCGAACAAAAATTTGGAATGAACTTCCAGAATGTTTGAATTTCGATTTTTAGACCAGAAACTTTACTTTAAAGTTTTAATAAAACTTTCTGAAAATAAACAACAGTTTAAAAACAAAGTACACCCATAAAAATATTGTTCCAAGCTCCTATATATATATATATATATAATAAAATGCATTCATACCTTAGGAGCAATGGAACCGTGTTGATGACGTAGAAATGAGGCATACTAAATCGGCATTTGATGAACCTTTATAAACTTGGCCGCTACGTCTTCAACTTTAAAATGTCATAGGCTTGAAGGATGATCAAAAACTCTATCCTATAACTCAAATATTTTTGTTCTGAATTGAGCCAAAACTACAAAGGACTCAATTTGAAATTTGTGTCCTTACATATATGTTTATATTTAACTTGTGAAATAAGTATGAAATTTAATAACTAGTCGATATATCACAAATGATCAGAATATGAATTCATAGTGAATTATTACAAGTATAATAAAGAGTAATGAGAGTTGAGATGTACATCCTTAATAATGTGAGTAAATATAGTGGATATTACTCTTGTGATCTTTTGAAATGCTTATAAGAATAGTAAAGTTGAGATGAGGTGTTAAAGAGTTGGAAGTTTAAAAATATTAAGGAGACCTTTTAAGAATATGTGTTGTGGATAAGTATGGGAAAGATGTTAGTCGGGTTTAAATATTTATAATTGGGTTGAGTGAATATTGAGTTCGATTTGTCATTGTACGTATGTGTTACCACTAAGAGTGTTATATAAGTAATATGATTGACATTACACGGAGTCACCAAGAAGTATGTGTAAGGAGAATGTGCTATGTGAGATACCATATTATGGTACATTAAGGTATTTGTACAAGTTATTTGAAAGAGATACAATATGCAATAGTTAGATAAGTATTTTGGATTTAGTAAGTATGGTTAAAGTTTTAAGTGGTGATGTTACGTTTAACATCCATGTTACCAAACGGGTAAGATGAGTGTATTAATGATGTTGTGTAAGACTATAATGTTAAAATGATTTGGGTAAGGTTATGATTGTAATGTTATTGTGTTGGATAAATGACTTGTTAAGGTCATTGTATGTTTAGTTAAAGAACAATCAAACGATAATGAAAATAGGAATATAGTAAGAAGTTATATTGAGTTCATAGTGCATGACTAAATATACATTTGGTGAATGGTTGTTCATTATCGATATGTGGAAAGTAATGACGCTATGTTTATATTAAGGATCGTAAGAACGATATTTAACATACTCTACAACTTCAGAGATGATACGAATAGTAGACAAAGTCGAACACATATATTTAGTATTAAGTGAAAGATGAGAAGATGACATGTAATAAGTTGGTATTGTAATACAATGTTTATCATTTGAAGTAATGAATGGAAGTTGGAAAGATGAACTATAAGAAGTTATTCTTGTAATAGAATATTTATTATTTTAAATGTTACACGATGATAAGGATGGACTATGGGAATGAAGTGAGAAACGTAAAGAATGATGTTTGGTTTATTAAGAATGTTCACTCATTGTGAATATAACAGGACACAACCGATAATATATTATGTGCGAATGTTCAACATACATATATGACGGTATGACATAATATATGATTTTGAAATTGACTTTCATTGATAAGAAATCACTAAACGATTATCCTTACGTATGAATGATAAAGACGCTTATGTGTTGATAGCTCCAGTTTCTACACATTCTTTATGTTTTGCTTTATCTATTGCATCTTAATAAACCACTATCATCATTAGATTCTAGTTTAGCTATTGTTACTCCAGTTGGGAGGATTGGTTTTTATTGATAGGGTGTGTAGGGAGTTTATGGTGAGACTAAGTGAAAAGAAGTTATTGGTTGACTTACTACCTTTCAGTATGCATGACTTTGATGTGATATTGGGTATGGTTTGGTTGTCCTCATATCATCTATGTTTAGATTGTTTTAGAAGGGTGGTAATATTTTGGTTACCGGATGAACCTGAATTTAAATTTATTAGGGAACAGAACGTCATCTTTGTATTATTTTACAGGCTTTGTGAGAAAAGCAGTTATATACTAAATTTTATAAATGTGAATTTTGGCTAGACCAAAGTAGTATTTTTGGGGAATGTTATTTTTGCTGATGGTAATTGTGTTGCTTGAAAAGAAGATGGATGGAATTTATAAAGGATTATGACTATACAATACATCACCATCCAGGTAAGGCTAATATTGTTGCTCATGTTTTGAGTAAAAAATCTCTAAACAGTGTATCTTGTATTTATTGTGTTCGAGTTGACCTGTTGAGAAAGTTAGCTTTAATGGAGGTGGAATTAACTTTGAATGAGTCGTGTGGAATACTGGCCATTTAAAATGTAGA
Organism: Sambucus nigra; assembly: GCA_949130495.1. Lineage (NCBI taxonomy): Eukaryota > Viridiplantae > Streptophyta > Magnoliopsida > Dipsacales > Adoxaceae > Sambucus > Sambucus nigra. The sequence goes on along the minus strand of OX422210.1, from coordinate 652,158,622 downwards.
CCTATGTTGATAGACTGGATATGACAACCATAAGAAGGATATATAGAATTGAAGAAAATCAAAGACAATATGAGAGTAAAGCATATAAATTTTCTAGTCGTAATAATGACATTGTTATGTATGATAACCGTTTGTGTGTACTTGATGTGCCTAATTTAAGGAGAATGATTTTAAAGGAGGCCCATTGTTCTTTATATGCTATGTATCCAGGAAACACGAAACTTTATATAAAATTGAAACAATGTTCTTGGGGGCCCGAAATTAAAAACAATATTGCAGACTTTGTTGTTAGATGACTGATTGTCAATGACTGAAGGCGGACAATCAAAATCCTAGTATTTTACTATAGTCCTTACCTATTCCTGAGCATGTTACTATCGATTTTGTTATAGGTTTACCAAAATCATCCTGAGGGTTTGTGTCTATTTGGGTTATCATTGCTAGATTAATTAAGTCTGCACATTTTCTTCCCGTTAAAGCTACTTATTCCATGGATAGATATGCCAACATATATGTGGATGAGATAATTAGATTGAATGGTGCACCTATTTCTATTATCTCTGATCGAAATACTAAAATCACTTCACACTTTTAACCTAGTTTACAACAAGTTTTGGGGACTAAATTGAAATTTAGTACAACTTTTCATCCTCAAACTAATGGGAATCGGAGAGAATGATCCAGACACTCGAAGACATGTTACGAATTTATGTATTAGAGTTCAAGGGAAGTTAGGATGAACACTTGTCACTAATAGAGTTGCTTATAATAATAGTTATCATTTGAATATTAAAATGTCTCTTTATGAAGCCTTGTATGGGAGTAAGTGCAGGACCCCAGTGTGTTGAACAAAAGTAGAAGAACAAAAACTACTTGGGCCAGAAATTGTGCAAATGAGATTTGAGAACAAGGTCAAAGTAAGTCCTAGGTATGTCGGCCCTTATGAAATAATGAAACGAGTTGTAATCATAGCTTCCAAATTGTCTTTACTACAATAATTGTTTTTGATACACGATGTTTTTCATGTATTAATGTTACGTAAGTATGCGCCCGACCCTTCACCTGTGTTTATTTCACAACCGATAGAGCTCAAAGATCACTTGACCTACGTGGTGTAACCAATCATTAAATTTAAATCGACAAAGTAGGTGTTATGTAGTAAAAACTATTTTGTTAGTTAAGGTAATGTGGAAAAGTCAAAATGGGGAGTATACCGCCTGGGAAAGAGGGAATAACGTGAAGATGTAATATCCTCATCTGTTAGGTAAGTTCTTATGCGTTAAATTTTGGGGACGAAATTTTAATAAGAGGGGTAGAATTGTAAGGCCCTAAAACGTGATTAGAAATATTAATTATATGACTAAGTATAAGTTATAAGTTTGTGAGGTGTGTTAAACATGTTAATTATCATATTTGGGGGATGCATACTCATGTGATATATGTGTTGGTTGCATTAGATGTTAATCGAGATTATGATCGGGGATGACTTATTTAGATCATATGATTAGTTATGTGGGTAAATGCGTCATGAAAATATGTTTTTCATACATCATTATGATTATAAAATAAAACCAAGTTGTTGGTCCGAAATTGGCGATGTTTGGCTGCCAAATGTGAAAGTTATGAAATTTTGAGTAAATTATTACTCTTATGTTCGAGCCACATTAGGCGTACTAATTTTATGATTTTTAGAAAACTCAAAATATGAAATTTGTAGATATATATGTTATCTACGCGTAGACACAAAGTGAGAGTAAATCGGGGCCCTTAATAGTGAGTTATGGTAATTTTACAAGACAGGAAAATCGGTCATTAATGGTATTATCCTATTGGACCCCTTGCTCAACCAATCACACAATACCACCTTAAAGTGGTCACATAGCCACATTTTTATGCTTATAAGGAATACTTGGTCATATTTTTCATTTCCTATTACAAGCTCGAGGAAAAAATATGCATATGGAGAGAGAAAAATAAAGTTAAGGAAGAAATCCTTCAAAAAATTAACATAAATCGAGGACTTCTCGAAAGGTAATTACTTCTTTATTAAAGTTGGACACCTGGATGATTTATACACTTGGTATGTTTTTGTTTCTAATTTGGTTAAAGATTTTAATGACACCCATTTTTCCAAATTGAGTTAAAACGAGGATGACTTAAGAGCATACGTGAGGACTTGTGCTAGGATCGTAAATGTTAACTTTAAAATCCTAGATTTGAATTCCCTTCTCGTGAAGATTTTTAATGTAGGAAATTCATGTTTATTATGTGTATTTATGCTAAAACATATTTAGTATATGTTTTCCATGATTGATGCCCGAGGTGGAGAGTAGGTATGCTTAATCATGTTAAGTTATGCTTTAATGTTGTGTTCCGACCTATTTGTGGTAAAAAGGGCATAAATAATGGAATACTTATTGAAATCAAATGATTCTACTTGGAGATTAAAAAAGGCTCATATATGTATACTATATCCAAAAATTATATTCAAGTACCAAGAAATGAATCTTGGGTGATAGTTTGAAGTTCAAGTATAAAATTTGCCCCAAAAGTATAAGTGCGCACACCAGGTGTTCGACGTTTTTCTTGACTTAGCAAATGAACTCTAAAAATTATGCAACTCTAATTTTATATTATTTAATATGTTTAATATATGTTACCATGATTTATAACCAATGTGGAGGTTATATATTCTTGAAAAATGTTAAGTTATGTTTTGATGGTCTTCTGAGACCTAGATGTGTTAAAAGTGGCATAAATGATTGAATACTTGTTGAAATCAAGAAATTACAATTGGAAATGTTAGATAACATATATTAGTATGATATAATTGAAGAGGAGAATAAAATACCTTCTGGTTTGGCTTGGTGGTTGTGTTTATGTTGAAGTTTTGTTGTTATTTTCCTCCTGGAATGATTTTGAAAAAGGTTGTAATAAAACATGCATAACTTTGTCTAGAGAATTCTTAATTTAATTCCATAAATTGTATTAGAACCTTAATGAATAAGGTGTTATATAAATATGAAGTATCATATTCAATTAATTTTCAGTTATGTCAGACTGACCAACTGTTGTGATGTGTTACTGAGTTTAATGTGATTTGGTGTATATAAATACTAATGATGTTGAATTGTTAGGTGGGGAAGCGACTAACACTATCATACCAAGGAAATAGTTTTGGTATTAATCATAGTACCAAATTCAAGGTGAGTAACTTGTCCTATGAAATATATATGCTTATATGTTCATATGGAAATGTGTAGTTAAAGTCATGTGTTAAGACGCTTATGGGAGTGATGTTGTATTTATGAAACATATGCATATGATTAAGAATGTTATGTGATGTTATATAATGTTATGGACTATGGCTGGTCCTTTATCTAATGTTAAGGATTGTGATGGGTCCTACGGGATGTGGCGGTCTCGTTAATCCAACTTAAAGGTTTGTTGTATTCGAGCCTAATTATGGGATGTGGTATCCCCATTAACTGGGAGTTAATTAGACTGGCGGGTCCAGGCTTACGAGAGTTACACAATTCCTTTTGGGTTATGACATTAGAAAATAAAAATTGTTATTCAAATTGGTTATATATATGTGATGTATGTGTGGAATACGGTCATTCATTAAGCTTGTGTTGCTTACACTCCCATAATGTTATGTTTCAGGTATGCCTGTCGTTTGGAGTTCACTGCCAAGTTAGGATATTAAATGGGAGAGTGGAGGATAAATAACGTGAGTTTTATATCAACAAACTTTTTGGGTAAATGTTAAACAGAGGAACTTATGTAAGTAAATTTGTTTGTTACTTTCAAGTTGTGCATAAAGGTAGCTATGTTTTCATCCAAACATGCCTTTGGAAAAAAAATCCTGTGCTATTTTTCAAAAGATTTCAAGTACCATATTGTCTAATGGGGATTTATCTCTAAATAAAAGGTTGATTTTAAGTTAATTAAGTCGGGGCACGACAGACCCAAACACGATAAAAAATGACACAAACACGACTCAACACGGCCCATCAACCGGTCTACTTGTAAGGGGAAATAAGTAGACATATGGGACCACATGTATTTATGAAAAAGAATTCAAACAAAAGAGAAAATTGGATGAGCTCAACAAAGACAGTTTCATGTACACACTTTAATTCGGCTCAATGAGGTTTGAGATAACTTAATGTTCTGAAAAATTACAACAACTAGTTTCTGGCTCAAGGCTATTTGATGATATTTCCACACTAGAATATTTTGAGAGAGTCTTCTCCCACATTTGGTGTAAAACACAACACCGTTTGTGTTGCTACATTTTTGACAAAATTTTCCTGACACATTTGGTGTAACACAAGATACCATTTGTATGTTCCAACAACCACAAAGAATAAGAAGATGAAAAAGTGATTCCAACAACACTAATGCTATAAAACATCAACAAAGTTCCATCAAGGCTACAAAAAATACCATCCTCAACATTAAGAGGATGAATGTTTCCATGTACACATCATGGAAAAAGTTATTATAAAGGTGTTCAAACTATAAGAACACTATAATCAAACAACACAATCATTCAATAGAAATCCAAGAAAGCCATTTTACTCTCCTGTACCTTTAAGGCCAGTAGTACATTTGTATGCGAAGTCAAGGAAGTACTTTTGAGCTTTGTTGGTGTCTGCCTCGACAATAGATAGATATATTTTCGTTTGCAGTTACTAGACATGTAATAACCTTGTGAGGCGACTACTCTATCTTAGTGTGTAAGGTGATAGTAAAGATTAATCAAGTGTCATCTTGAGGTGTGGACAGTGGCGGGCCCAAAATTTTAAGTTAGGGGGAGGCGATTTTTTTGGATTATTTTTACTTTTTTTTACAATTTTTTAATCCTAAAAATATTAAGGTATTAATTCACTAAATTTGAGCTCCTACTTTATCCGTGGATTTTTTTATAATATTACCCTAACAAACTAACAATGAGCAAATAAATACACTCATAAAAGGAACCAAAATTTTTAACAACCTAAAAAAACCAACAAACAAATTTAACATTTTTCCAACTTACCCAATATTTCAAACCATTTAACACTTTAATCATTTAAACTAATTTAACATTTTTTTTTCAAAAATTACAATAATTATTATAATCATTTTGACATTTTACATTGAAAACTAAAAAATTACACTAATTTACCCATTAATAAAGTAACTTATTTTATTAATGTATAAATTAGTGTAATTTTTCACAAATTTCAATAAACTATTTTAATCATTTAAACATTTAGCATTTATGAATATAAAATACAATAAATTAATTTAACAATTTTAACAGTATACTAATTTAAAGTTTTTAATTAGTTAGCAATTTTAATAATTTACCAATTTTTATAATAAACTAATTTAAAAATTCTAATCATTTAACTGAAGAAAAAAATGTACAACTGAAAAAAATACATTTAAGTAATTATCAACATAAATGTTAATTAATTGTTAATATATACATTAATCATTTATTAATATATATATTGAATTGAAAAAAAATATATAAAAAAGAAAGAAAGTTACTTGCTTGTTCCTACGAATCGCCAACCCTAGAGAGAGAGAGAACTTCTTTCTTCGGCACTAGCAGCACTGGTAGGGGTGGAAGAGGGGCACTAGCAGGGGCTGAAGGAGAGGAGCCTGGAAGGCACAGTGGCAGGGCAACAATGCGGAGGGGAGGGAGAAGAAGGTTGCTTCTCTTCGACGCTGGTTTGGGGGCAGCAGGCCAGCAATAGTAGAGGGGCTGGAAGGAGAAGGGAAGAAGACAGCTACTGAGTGTAGACAGAAAGAAAGGATATGTTTAGTTTAAGTATGGTTCTTTTCTTTTGTCTGAGGTTTAAACGCACATGTTATGAATGAGTTGGGTTTAGTTTATTTATATTTCCGCCCCTAATATTTTAAAAAGACAAAAAATCAATGCTTTTCACTATGAAATATTACACAAAGGTCCAAAAAAATTAGCTTATACTGGGGAAAAAAACTAAAAAAATCTAGGTGGGCGACCGCCCACCCTCGAGCCCACCTAGGTCTTCCCTTATGCATGGACGTAAGTGAAAGGTCTTTATCGAACGACAAGAAAATACTTAGTCTCTCTCTCTCTTTCTCATTACATTCATGCTTTATTTATTATGTGAATGTGAATGTGAATGTGAATGTGAATGTGAATGTGAATGTGAATGTGAATGTGTATGGGAATGTTAGAAAAAAAACTAAAGAACATATCATTTTATCAACAAACATAAAATGATTTGTTAAAAGAGAAAAAATCTAAATTTGATAAAAGTAAAATAAATGTCAAAAACGTAATTCACTTCCTCTTGGGATATTTATCGGGACAACAAATCTCTTTATTTAATAGGTAAAATAAATTATCCTTTTTTCTTTATTACAATGGTTTCTTTTATATAACTTAAAATGGTTTCATCTTTGTGTAAATCAACATACAATTGTTTCCAGTCTTCTTGAATGTCCATAACATTGATTTCCTTTAGTCGAGCAAATTCCCAAAACTTCAAATATTTCCATTACATTGGTGTTTCCTCTCAATGTATCGTCGAAAAAAATACCGCTCTTTTTTGGTGTCTTTGATAGTGGGATATATGTTTACCCATAATGCCCATAATAAATATTTAAATCTTCTTATATGATTTTTCGGCACCCACACATTTGAACAACAAACCTCTTAGATTAAATAATACAAAGTTCCCTCGAGTTTGAAAATTTATGTTAAGTCTATTGGTTTCAACATTCTTTATTTAGTTTTCAGTCGTTTCCTCATTACAGCTCTCTAATCTGATGGTTCTTCACTTAAGAATAATTGCAAAAATGATGAAGGAGCATCCAATTGATGAATCAACACTCTTTTTTAATCAATATCCATGATAATCTTTGGGTCAATGATGGCATATTAATCTACATATATAATCATCCTTGGGTGACTTTAAATACCTGTTCATTGAAATCGATTAAGTAACCTTTGGATTACTATTCTATAAGAATATAATGAATGATGCTTTGAACCAAACTGAGATTTAATTTTCACAATAAATAGATTTGAATCTCCTTTGATGCAGGTGGAATTTATACTTCTTCATAAATGTAATACCCCGTACTTTTGGCTATATTTATTTTTGGGATTAATTAATTAAATGCGTATTAATTGGAAATTAATCCGGGTTATAAATACTGATGTGATGCGAATTGGTATTTGATTATGTGCATATATGATTATATATATGTATTTGGTATTATAAAATTTGTCGTGGGATTTATATACGGCATTTTAGAAATTTTGTTGAGACGCGTGGGACCGCCGCGTCACGGTATAATATTTTATTAATAAAAAGTGAATTTAAAAATCGATAATCCGTATGGTCGTTTTGAGCGCGCCAACGCGTCCGGAAGGGTCGAGATAGTCAGAAAACGCTAGCCGGGGGTATAGTTTGGATCCCGGGGTAATTTTAGACCGTACCGGTAACTTAAAGGGTATTTTAGTAATTTGGTATTTTTGGGTAATTAAAAGTGACGAAAATTGAGAGTTGTAATCTGATAAGGATTGACCCCAACCAACCCTTATTAACCCAACAAGCTACGGAGGTTTATTGAAATTAGGTTTCATAAGTTTCCCCAAAGCAAAACCCTAGCCACCATAGCCTTTTGGAGAAGAAAGCTTGGAGAAGGAGAGAGAGAGAGAGATTCTGCAGAAATTCTACACCGAATCCACACCAAATTCAGAAATCAAACCAAGGCAAGTGACTTTATTTCCATTTAATTACTGAGAATGTCTTTTCCATGTTAGAAATTGAAGAATCTTAATTGTTCTTGAAAGATTAAAAGAAAACCCATGAAATTTGAAGTTATTATTGAATGTTGGGATAGGTTTGCATGTAGAAACATTGTTGGAAGATTAAATTTCTGAGATTTCATAACTAGGTGATGCATTAACGAATTAAAATCTGGGAATTTATGATGAGAAAAAGTTAGGGTTTATGTTCTTGAAGAAAATTGGGAATTAGTGTAGAAATTGTGATTTAATGATGTTTATATGATATCAAACCCTTTAATGATGTTAGTATAACCCCTTAACATGTTTGAGGATGATTAGAGAACTCAATATATTGTGGGAACGAATTTTAGAAGAGGTTTGAGGAGTAAAAATGGTGAAAAACGATTTTTGGGAAATTCTGGGCCGAAACTGGCATCTCGTTAGAAGCAGCCCCCAGGTCGTTCGAACGAGCTCGTTCGAACGAGCTTCTAACGAGTTGACCAGTCGTTATTAACGAGTAGGATTTTCGTTCGATATCTCGTTCGAACGAGATACCGTTAGAAGGGTCAGTTCGTTCGAACGAACTGGGACCTCGTTCGAACGAGACTTCTAACGACCTGACAGTCCAAACTCGTTCGAAGCCTCGTTCGAACGAGACTTCTAACGAGTTGGCAGTTTGACCCTTTTTGGACTGTTTTGACTTTTGGAGTTCCGGGAGATGGTTCAAGGGTAGAGTTAGCATCCCTTTGATGATATAGTGATTGATTTGGGACTTTTGGGTTATTGAGATGAGTAAATCATATACGAGAGTTATATTCAATGAATCATTTGGGTTGAGACGTGAGTGACTACTACGACGTGAGGATGAATTATAGCGCGTATAATTATGAACCGGAATAAAATAAGTTGTGATAATTATCATTAGTACGAGAGTGCAACATGTACTACGAATATAATACGGTATTACTAAGATGTGTGTTTACTTAGTATTGATATATGGATTGTATGTATGACATACCTACCATACTTGCTATCACGGGAGGTTTCGTTCGCTTAGGACCCTCTATTCCTTGTGTGCCTACGGGGGGGATATAGACTGGTACCTTGATGAACATAGGTCATAGAAAGACTTATTGTGATATTAATAAGTCCGCTGACCATGGGAGCGTAGGTATGTGCGTGACCCATGTGATGGTGACTATGTTCGCCTCCACTATTTGTGATTTGTGTTATCTGAACTATTCCTGAGAGATTCGGAATATGTGATCCTTATGTACGTGATGTACCGGGATGGATAGCAGAGTATGTGTGCACTACAGCTTAGATTGCGGGGTGCTTGTATCGTATATTTATGATGTGAATAATATACATTAAATTTATGGAAATCCTCATGTTAATGTTGTAAAAATATTACGGTATTGTTTCGAGTTATATAATGAGTTAACTGATAGTTATATCATTGGCATATTTAGTAACTGTGTTCACAGTAAACCTCTACTTGATTACGAGAGTTGTTATGTTATATGGAACCGATTACATGGGTAGAACCCGTGGTAGTCTAGCTAGTTATGTTGTCAGTTAGCTAGTAGTATGGGTAGTTATAGATGGGTACTTGCGTTAGGAGTGCACAGTTAGACGAGAGGTGAGAATATAATGTGAGTGCACGTCCTAACATGTACTTTGCATTTAATGTTTTAAATGTTTTTAAAGCACTTGCAGGTTTTTAAAATGATTTCCACTTTCGGGCTCTGACCCATTTGCTTTCAAATATATTTTCTTGTAAAACCTTTTTAGGTGCCCAGCCACAAGGACACCAAGCATAGGATTCTCATTCAGGTGACGTGCTGTAGCTGGTTGTGGAAGTTACAGGGATTTGCTCATAGACGCTTCTATCTTTTGGATTCCAGAGTCACTATCTATCAGTTGTAGGGCATGTTGCCCATTCCTATTTAGAGCATTTTTACATTTCAGTTTTCAGACTCTAGCATGTATTGCTCAGTATTCAGTTTTAGTTATTTATTTCAGTTTACTTATCAGTCGTGGGATTTGTATTGAGGAGTTTTTCCTCCAGGTTTTATTTACATATTGTGATGGTTATTCTTGTTACTTCAGTATGGTGAATGGTGTATTTAGTTATTCATTACTCTTGTTGCATGTTAATCAGATTTAATAAAATTTGGCACTTACTTTTTAAATACTAGGTGGTTAGTAATAATAAAACGTTTTCGACAGTGATGCTATTAACTGAGCCAACTTGGCATTTTGAATTAATTTTATAAAGGAGTAGCTACCCGGTGTTTAATTAGTCGGGGTGTCACAGGTGGTATCAGAGCATCAGGTTCTAGTGTCCTTTAGGATCTGTACGGCTATTATGTTTCCGCTACGTTTCTTTGATATAGAGCCCTATATTTTAGGACTGTTGTATTCTTTTGTGTATGCTTCGTTCTTCAGCTATATTAAGTTTATAAACCGTGAACTTATAAACTTTGTTCTTATTTCAGATGCCTCCACGACGTGCACGACGAGTTCCCAGGAATGCTACGCCCGAACCACAGCCCGCTCCAGTTCAGGGCATGTTGAACGCCGCTGAGGTAGCTGCTATAGTAGCCCAAGCGGTAAATGCCGCGATTGCCGTGATTCAGCAGGCACCACCTCAGGCGCCGGTTGCCGCGCCAGTACAGGTTAATGCATTCCCGTCTGCTTGGGAGCGTGTACGTGATGCTTTTCAGAAAGCGCATCCACCAGAGTTTGCTGGAAGCTCAGATGTGGTTATCTCGAGCCAATGGAGGAAGGACATGCAGAGGCATTTGAGGATGCATGAGTGCACTGATGTTCAGAAACAGGTGCTAGCTACTTTCAAGCTAGTTGGATCTGCGCTACAGTGGTGGGAGTCTATTACCACCGCGGAGGAGAGGGATACCCTCACGATTCAGGAGTTCTGGGTGCGGTTCGACCGCAAGTATTTTCCGTCCGCAGTTCATACAGAGATGAGGAGGAAGCTGATGAGTCTGAAGCAGGAGGGCAAGACAGTGGCCGAGTATGAGGCCGAGTTCACTAACTTGTTGAATATCGTTCCAGACGAGATTCCAACAGAGAAGAAGAAGATAGAGAAGTTCACCGACGGGTTGAATTGGAGAATCCGGCAGCATCTGCTTGGGAACCTATCGTTGGCCACGTATTCTGATGTGGTTAACGCTGCATTACTACACTGCCAGGACCACCGTTTTCATATGGCCGAGGGCAAGCGGTCAGGGGAGTCTAGCCATTAGGGCAGGACTGGAGGACATGGTGCCAGCGGGGCACAAACCGGTCAGGGGCAGAGACAGACTGAGCAGGGTACCCAGCAGGGGGACAATAAGAGGTTCTGATCAGGGAACTACAGGCAGGGACAGGGAGGTTTCCGCCAGGGCCATCAGGGTCCAAACGGCCAGCAGGGCCAGCAGGGGCAGAATGGGCAGCAGTTCCATCAGGGCCAGCAGGGCCAAGGGAGGAATGGTAACGGCCACCAGGGCCGGGGACAGCAGGGGCAGAGGGGAGGAAACTTCCCAGGGAAGTGCTTTACTTGTGGCAAGACTGGCCATAAGAAGCAGGATTGTCCTGATAGGGGCAGGGCCCCACAGCAGCAGCAGCAGGGTGCTCGCCAGGAGCCACAGAGACCTATGTTTCCCGCCGCTCTTCCCGCACCGCCACAGATGGCAGCATTGCCACCCATTCCAGCAGTCCCAGCTCAACAGGGGCAACTACAGTATGGACGTGTCTACAACGTTCACCAGGCTGCAGTTCCACAGGCACCGCCCGCAATCGAGGGTACGTTTCCTATCCATGGCACTATGGGTCGGGTGTTATTTGATACGGGTGCTACACATTGTTTTATAGCTACACACTTCGCGAAAGCTTTAAGATTGTTAGCTACGGCAGAGAGCACAGTGACGTGTGTCGACTCACCATTAGGGAGTGGGTCACTGATTTTCTTTATATGCCGGGGAGTCGGGGTAGAGGTTGGTGGTTTGGTATTGCCTGCGGACATGTTAGTGTTAGACATGCATGTTCACGATGTGATCATCGGGATGGATTGGCTCGTAGCATATAGGGCCATGATTGATTGCTTCAGCGGGAGCATTGTTTTTGCCATTCCGGGGCAGGAGATGTTTATAGTGGCGATGCCTCGCCCAGAGGGAGGATCGACCGCTCATCTGTATTACATAGAGGAGGATACCTCTAAGGAGGTTGTGATTCCTTTAGATTCGATCCCGGTTGTCAGGGAGTATTCGGATGTGTTTCAGGAGATACCAGGCTTACCACCCAGTCGAGAGATAGACTTCGTTATTGATCTGCTACCGGGTACGAGACCTATAGCACGTGCACCGTACCGTATGGCTCCAGCTGAGATGCGAGAGTTACGGGATCAGATAGAGCAGCTGTTAGGGCAGGGCTTTATTCGCAGGAGTACCTCACCTTGGGGCGCTCCAGTTTTGTTTGTGAAGAAGAGGGATGGTTCACTGAGATTGTGCGTGGACTACCGAGAGTTGAATAAGGTCACGATACGAAATAAGTATCCGTTGCCTCGAATCGATGACTTATTCAACCAGTTGAGAGGAGCTTCTTTCTTCTCGAAGATTGACTTGAGGTCGGGATACCATCAGTTGCGTATCAGGGAGGAGGATGTCTCGAAGACTGCGTTCTTGTCGAGATATGGTTCTTATGAGTTTCGGGTTATGCCTTTCGGCTTGACCAACGCTCCAGCAGTGTTTATGGACTTGATGAATAGGGTGTTCAGAGATTTCCTAGATCAATTTGTCATTGTCTTCATTGATGACATTCTGGTTTACTCTCAGACAGAGGAGGAGCACGCCGAGCATTTGAGGATGGTTTTACAGACACTTCGTCAGAACGAGCTGTATGCAAAATATGAGAAGTGCGGGTTTTGGCTGAAGGAAGTCCAGTTCTTGGGTCACATTATTTCCAACCAGGGAATATCTGTCGATCCGGGGAAGGTGTCAGCGGTGAGGGAGTGGGGACAGCCCACGACACCAACGGAGATTCGTAGTTTCTTGGGTTTAGCAGGATACTACAGGAGGTTTATTCGGGGTTTCTCAGAGATAGCAGGTCCTTTGACACATCTTACTCGTAAGGGTGTGCCATATATCTGGAGTGATGCCTGTCAGTTGGCATTCGATGAGTTGAAGGACAAATTGACCTCAGCACCTGTGTTAGCATTGCCGAGACCGGGAGTTGAGTATTTGGTTTACACCGATGCGTCTTTGCAAGGGCTTGGAGGTGTTTTGCAGCAGGAGAGACAGGCCATAGCTTATGCTTCCCGTAAGCTTAAGCCTCATGAGAAGAATTACCCCACGCATGATTTGGAATTGGCAGCAGTAGTATTTGCCTTACGGATTTGGAGGCACTATCTTTTGGGGGAGAAGTTTCAGCTGTTCACGGACCACAAGTCACTACAGTATCTGTTCACGCAGAAGGAATTAAATATGCGGCAGCGTAGGTGGCTTGAATTTGTGAAAGACTACCAGTTCGACATTCAGTACCACCCGGGTAAGGCTAACGTGGTAGCAGACGCGTTGAGCCGCAGGCCAGCAGATGAGGTGGCAGAGGTGTGGAAAGCGAAGTGGAAGGAATTGGGACACCAGGATGCAGTGGCCCGATCTTTCATGGCTGTGATGACCGTTACACCACAGATTGTCACGAAGGTTGTACGGGCACAGGCAAATGATTCGTTCTGTCAGGAGCAGATAGTTCGATTACTCGCTGAGGGAGCTGAATCCTATACCGTTAGCTCAGACGGGGGATTACGCTTCAATGGGAGATTGGTAGTTCCGGAAGGAGAGGAACTGCGACACGATGTGATGGCAGAGTCGCACGGCTCACGGTTCGCGGTACATCCCGGAGGGGACAAAATGTACCAAGATATGAGACGGCAGTATTGGTGGAGCGGTATGAAGAGAGATATCGCAGAGTTTGTCTCGAAATGCGCCACTTGTCAGCTTGTAAAAGTGGATCATCAAAGACCAACAGGATTGCTACAGCCATTGGAGGTTCCGGTGTGGATGTGGGAGAGCATATCCATGGACTTTATCACGGGGTTGCCTACGTCGCAGAGGGGTCACGACTCCGTTTGGGTAATTGTGGACAGATTGTCCAAGGTCGCTCACTTTTTACCCGTTAGGACTGATTACACTGCGGGTCAGTATGCCCAACTCTTCATTTCAGAGATTGTGAGACTTCACGGTGTGCCCCTAAATATCGTGTCTGACAGAGACAAGATATTTGTTTCGAGGTTTTGGGAGAGTTTCCAGGAGGCCATGGGCACAGAATTGCGGTTGAGTACGGCTTATCATCCGCAGACTGATGGGCAGACCGAGCGCACCAATCAGATGTTGGAAGACATGCTACGCATGTGTATTATTGACTTCGGGGGTGGATGGGAGCAGTACCTTCCACTGGTGGAGTTTGCTTACAACAACTCCTATCAGTTCACGATTGGCATGGCTCCGTTTGAGGCATTGTATGGTAGGCCTTGTCGTTCCCCAGCATGTTGGTTGGAAGTGGGGGACAACAAACTACTTGGGCCGGAAGTAATTCAGGATACTTCGGCAAGGATTGAGTTGATTCGGAGTCGCATTCGGGTAGCTCAAGACAGGCAGAAGAGTTATGCTGATGCGAAGAGATTTTTCAGGGAGTTCCAAGTGGGGGACCAGGTTTTGCTCAGGGTTTCTCCGATGAAGGGGATTATGCGATTCGGGAAGAAGGGGAAGTTGGCACCGAGGTATGTGGGGCCGTTTCCTATTATTGAGCGGATCGGACCGGTTGCGTATAGACTCGGGTTACCGGAGCATTTACATCGGATTCACGACGTGTTCCATATTTCCTCGCTGAGGAAATACCTTAGGGATGATTTGGCTCATTCTCACATTGCTGTGGAGGACATCGATCTCCAGCCGGATAGCTCTTATGAGGAGGGGCCAATTGCTATTTTGGACCGAAGCGAGAGGAAACTGCGGTCAAAGATAGTCCCGTTAGTACGTGTTCAGTGGCGACATCACAATGTCGAGGAGTCCACATGGGAGCGCGAGGATGAGATGCGCGAACGTTATCCAGAGCTGTTTTTAGCAGGTACTTTCTAGTTTCGAATTTCGGGACGAAATTCAGTTATTAGGGGGGGAGTATGTAATACCCCGTACTTTTGGCTATATTTATTTTTGGGATTAATTAATTAAATGCGTATTAATTGGAAATTAATCCGGGTTATAAATACTGATGTGATGCGAATTGGTATTTGATTATGTGCATATATGATTATATATATGTATTTGGTATTATAAAATTTGTCGTGGGATTTATATACGGCATTTTAGAAATTTTGTTGAGACGCGTGGGACCGCCGCGTCACGGTATAATATTTTATTAATAAAAAGTGAATTTAAAAATCGATAATCCGTATGGTCGTTTTGAGCGCGCCAACGCGTCCGGAAGGGTCGAGATAGTCAGAAAACGCTAGCCGGGGGTATAGTTTGGATCCCGGGGTAATTTTAGACCGTACCGGTAACTTAAAGGGTATTTTAGTAATTTGGTATTTTTGGGTAATTAAAAGTGACGAAAATTGAGAGTTGTAATCTGATAAGGATTGACCCCAACCAACCCTTATTAACCCAACAAGCTACGGAGGTTTATTGAAATTAGGTTTCATAAGTTTCCCCAAAGCAAAACCCTAGCCACCATAGCCTTTTGGAGAAGAAAGCTTGGAGAAGGAGAGAGAGAGAGAGATTCTGCAGAAATTCTACACCGAATCCACACCAAATTCAGAAATCAAACCAAGGCAAGTGACTTTATTTCCATTTAATTACTGAGAATGTCTTTTCCATGTTAGAAATTGAAGAATCTTAATTGTTCTTGAAAGATTAAAAGAAAACCCATGAAATTTGAAGTTATTATTGAATGTTGGGATAGGTTTGCATGTAGAAACATTGTTGGAAGATTAAATTTCTGAGATTTCATAACTAGGTGATGCATTAACGAATTAAAATCTGGGAATTTATGATGAGAAAAAGTTAGGGTTTATGTTCTTGAAGAAAATTGGGAATTAGTGTAGAAATTGTGATTTAATGATGTTTATATGATATCAAACCCTTTAATGATGTTAGTATAACCCCTTAACATGTTTGAGGATGATTAGAGAACTCAATATATTGTGGGAACGAATTTTAGAAGAGGTTTGAGGAGTAAAAATGGTGAAAAACGATTTTTGGGAAATTCTGGGCCGAAACTGGCATCTCGTTAGAAGCAGCCCCCAGGTCGTTCGAACGAGCTCGTTCGAACGAGCTCGTTCGAACGAGCTTCTAACGAGTTGACCAGTCGTTATTAACGAGTAGGATTTTCGTTCGATATCTCGTTCGAACGAGATACCGTTAGAAGGGTCAGTTCGTTCGAACGAACTGGGACCTCGTTCGAACGAGACTTCTAACGACCTGACAGTCCAAACTCGTTCGAAGCCTCGTTCGAACGAGACTTCTAACGAGTTGGCAGTTTGACCCTTTTTGGACTGTTTTGACTTTTGGAGTTCCGGGAGATGGTTCAAGGGTAGAGTTAGCATCCCTTTGATGATATAGTGATTGATTTGGGACTTTTGGGTTATTGAGATGAGTAAATCATATACGAGAGTTATATTCAATGAATCATTTGGGTTGAGACGTGAGTGACTACTACGACGTGAGGATGAATTATAGCGCGTATAATTATGAACCGGAATAAAATAAGTTGTGATAATTATCATTAGTACGAGAGTGCAACATGTACTACGAATATAATACGGTATTACTAAGATGTGTGTTTACTTAGTATTGATATATGGATTGTATGTATGACATACCTACCATACTTGCTATCACGGGAGGTTTCGTTCGCTTAGGACCCTCTATTCCTTGTGTGCCTACGGGGGGGATATAGACTGGTACCTTGATGAACATAGGTCATAGAAAGACTTATTGTGATATTAATAAGTCCGCTGACCATGGGAGCGTAGGTATGTGCGTGACCCATGTGATGGTGACTATGTTCGCCTCCACTATTTGTGATTTGTGTTATCTGAACTATTCCTGAGAGATTCGGAATATGTGATCCTTATGTACGTGATGTACCGGGATGGATAGCAGAGTATGTGTGCACTACAGCTTAGATTGCGGGGTGCTTGTATCGTATATTTATGATGTGAATAATATACATTAAATTTATGGAAATCCTCATGTTAATGTTGTAAAAATATTACGGTATTGTTTCGAGTTATATAATGAGTTAACTGATAGTTATATCATTGGCATATTTAGTAACTGTGTTCACAGTAAACCTCTACTTGATTACGAGAGTTGTTATGTTATATGGAACCGATTACATGGGTAGAACCCGTGGTAGTCTAGCTAGTTATGTTGTCAGTTAGCTAGTAGTATGGGTAGTTATAGATGGGTACTTGCGTTAGGAGTGCACAGTTAGACGAGAGGTGAGAATATAATGTGAGTGCACGTCCTAACATGTACTTTGCATTTAATGTTTTAAATGTTTTTAAAGCACTTGCAGGTTTTTAAAATGATTTCCACTTTCGGGCTCTGACCCATTTGCTTTCAAATATATTTTCTTGTAAAACCTTTTTAGGTGCCCAGCCACAAGGACACCAAGCATAGGATTCTCATTCAGGTGACGTGCTGTAGCTGGTTGTGGAAGTTACAGGGATTTGCTCATAGACGCTTCTATCTTTTGGATTCCAGAGTCACTATCTATCAGTTGTAGGGCATGTTGCCCATTCCTATTTAGAGCATTTTTACATTTCAGTTTTCAGACTCTAGCATGTATTGCTCAGTATTCAGTTTTAGTTATTTATTTCAGTTTACTTATCAGTCGTGGGATTTGTATTGAGGAGTTTTTCCTCCAGGTTTTATTTACATATTGTGATGGTTATTCTTGTTACTTCAGTATGGTGAATGGTGTATTTAGTTATTCATTACTCTTGTTGCATGTTAATCAGATTTAATAAAATTTGGCACTTACTTTTTAAATACTAGGTGGTTAGTAATAATAAAACGTTTTCGACAGTGATGCTATTAACTGAGCCAACTTGGCATTTTGAATTAATTTTATAAAGGAGTAGCTACCCGGTGTTTAATTAGTCGGGGTGTCACAATAAAGTTTTGAATAATCCCAAGATCAACACTATATGCCCACCTCATTGTTTCCCATTTAAATGATAAAGTAATTTATTTACTTCTTATTGAGAAGATGACTTGAGAAACTCAAGCTCCATTGGATGATGTAGCTTAGATTTCCATTTATTATTTAATATCAATTTATTAGGCATTGTCTTACAAATCATTTTGTGAGGACCTGATCGTGGGGTTTTTCAAATTCTTATGAAGGAAAAATATCCAAGATATTAAGAAAATCTTAACTTTTAATTGCATGTGGTACCACTCATTTAAAATCATATTCTAAGAGAATGATAAACCAATGGGTTTATTTTGTAATTAATATTGTTTAGATCAACAAATTTTTTATAGGGTAACATCTCGTGACTCTATCAATCGTAAAAGCTAGCATGTAATGCCTTATCTCTTGCGCCATGAACACCAAGTCCATATAATGGACTTTTACAGTTATCAAAATTCATTTTTTGTGATTATTTAACTCAAGTTGTACATCAATTTATCTTCTCCTCTTTCCCCTGCATCTGGTGGAATCATAGTTAAAGGTAAAGACAACAAGTGTTCTATTTTATATAATTACTTTAGATGAAAATGAACCAACTTGAAGGGGGTAGCCTTACTTAGCAACTTCATTAATGCATGAGTGATTTGTAATAAAAGCACGTACGAATGTCCTTAGGTAAGTGACCATTCCCAAAAAACTCTTCAACACTCTTTGGTTCTTCGAATGTGTGATTTTAAGAATAGCCTTTTGTTTATCCACAACCATTTGCACGTTTATCAGATGTGATATTCCCTATTTAATTTGAACACCATATATTCCCCATTGACTTCCAAGATTTCAATAAATAAACAATAGAAAATATCCATCATGGTCTGTTGATGTAAAAAATTAGATTATATCTAATTTATCAATCATAGATAAATAAATGAGATAAAGAATTTTTAAAGTGGTTCAGCCTTATAAGAATGGCCTACGTCCACTGTTATGTTATTGATGAGTGTTTGGGAATTCTCGATTACAAGTTCTATCAAGAAATTTCGGTCCCCTTATAATGAGGATTGTACATTGTATTTATAGCCCTGAGGTTGTAATGTGAAAGGGTAATACATTAAATGATGTACATATGAAAGGGTAATGCATTCAATGCCCCTTAAGCGTGTGCATCTGAATGATAAGCATTTAATGAACAGTCAGACCGTTGGTTTTCCTGCTATTAATGATTTGTTCGAGGTGCAGCTCGGACCGCCTGAGTTGCTCGGACCGCCTAAGCTTCTCGGTACCTAAGAGTTCCTCAGAGTGTTCTTGTTCCTCGGAGCGTATGAGTTCCTCGGGGAAGCAATGTTCCTCGTTGTAGTATGGTTCCTCAGGGAAGCAGTGTTCCTCAGAATCATTTGTTGTTGCCACGTAGATTGCCACGTGTCTTCACTTTATTGAGCCATGTCAGCAGACTAAATTTGGTATCAACAGAAGCCCCCAATGTTTCATAGTTTGAAATTTGAGGAGTGTGGAACATTTTTTTCTCGGAATACGGCAGCTTTAAATAGTCCTCCTGATTTTTAGGAGTGTTTCCCTTGTATTTATTTCTCTTTCCAAATTCGTAGAATTAGGCTTTTTTGAATTTTCATAACCGCCTCGATCTCTGCGTACTTTTTGTCCTTTTAGCCGCTGGTAGCATAATCGTTTCTTCTCGCTTCGATTGTCGCGCCCTTTTTGTTCCTCTAGCCGCCGGTAGCGTAGTTGTTTCTTTTTGTAATCATTACTTTACCATTTCCCAAGGCAAGGTATTTAAACTTCACAGACACTCCCATCGTCTTCTACCTTTTCAAATTTGTATCTTTGAGTTTTTCGTCGTCTCTTTCTCTATTGTGTATTCATATCTTCCATCGTTCGTTGTCATCAGATCCACTCTTTTTCTGTAAGATTTTCTTCCTTCTTCTTCATTTCTTTTATTCATCATGGTTTATCCTGTTGAATCTCTTGATAAGTTTCGCTCTGATTTTTCTATTCCCTCCTGGGTTGTTCTGGAAGAGCTTTCTGAGCCTTCTGATTATTTCCGTTTGGCTGAGGGACATTGGTTCCCCAGTCTCTTTATTGCTGAGTGTGGATTCTCTTTTCCGCCCAATCCTCTATGTCTGGAATTTTGTCAATATTTTGACGTTGTTCCTGCGAGAATAGCCCCCAATACATGGAGAATAGTTAATGGGATTCATAGGTTAAATGAAATCCATGGAACTCGCATAGGAATTCCAGAAATAATGTTTTGTTATAGATGGGCAGTTGGTGATAACACCTTTTACTTAAAAACTAGATTTTTAAAAAGGGCTTTAGTAGTCAATCTCCCGGATGCCAATAGGGACTATTTTGAGCACGGAGTTATCATAAAAAATTGGCAACATGCTCCTTTATCTGGAGATGAAGTTTATCAGGGTCCCAGATGTCCTACCTATGGCAATGGGATAGGTTATTTTTATTTCATTTTACTTATTTTGAAATCATTCTTCTTTTGTGTTTGACAAAATGTGCCACTAATATTTTAATTTTGATTTATTTGCAGTTGATAGCAAAAGAAAGTGCCTAAAAGAAGCAGATGTTAATATAAGGCACTTGAAACTTATCTGGAGTCTGCATCAATCTGTTGTCGATGAGCATATTAGGTCGGCCTCATATCTGCTGCAATACAAGAGCTAATCCACCTCTTTTACTGCTCGTCCAGTAATAAGTGAATCAGAGCCAGTACCAGCTTCCACCAGTTCTTCGCCTGAATCACACATTCCTTTAAGTGAAAGGATGAAGAAGAGAAGACCTCCCACCCTTTTTAAGACGCCTGCCTCTGGTGCTGGAGAGGCAAAAAGAAGTAAGGTTGATGTCCCAGAAGGGACAAAGAAGACTGATGCGCCTTCCTCGGCTGCTGCTGTTGTGAAGGTTGTTGAGAAGCCCGCAGTGGCTCCGAGCAGGTCTGCTGCTCCTGGAGAGGTGATTGTAATATCACCGACCAAGGGTTATTCCTTGGTTGAATCTGTTCATGTTCCCCCGAGGAGGATGAATAAGATCTCCTCGGTCAATTTGGCTGACACCATCACTCAGCCCCCAACCATTGGAACTAGGGTTCCTACTTTTATTCCCCCGAGCTCTGCCATGAGCTCGGTAAAGTCTTGGATCATTCCCGAGGTCCAAGATACTGAAGAAAACCTTACTCGGGACATGGTCACCTCGTTAGCTGCTCGCCACCTTGCTTCTGTAAGTCTTCTTACTTTGAACTTTTCATATTTCCCTTGTCATTTATGTTTCTGACTTGCTTTCTTTTTCTTTTCACAGTTGACGAGCTGCTTTAATATAATTATGAAGAAAGACGAGGAGATTAAAGCTTCATGCTCCTCGTCTAGTGTGGAGGGAGCTCTGGAGGAAGCTATTAAATCTTTAGAGGATTCTCGCCAAACATATGCTACTGACAAGGCTATTTGGGAGAAGAAGCTTGCCTCCACCGAGCAGGAAAAAGCTCAAGCTGTTGAAGTCTCCAAAGAGTTGGAGAAGAGAATAAAGGACTTGGAGGGGAAAAATAAAGAGCTCGACGAGAAGCTCAAGAATGATGGAGAGCTAGAGAATAAGCTCAAGGTTGCTGAAGAGGAGTTGTCTCAACTTCGGGAGGTAAATCGGCAGAAGGAGGAGGCTGAGAGAAAACTGAAAGTTGCTGATGACCTGATGTCCGAGAAGCTTTCCTCGAAAAAGTTGAAAAGGAAAATGGCTGTGAAGAAGTCCTTCAGCGTTGGCTGGGACAAGGGGTCGAACAAGGGATTGGCTGCCATGGTGTCGCAAGTGGACTATGGCAACCTCAAATACTTTAGGGATGGATGGGTTGCTGCTCTTCAGGAGATGAAAGTGGATGAAAATTTTGAACTCTTTCAGCAACCCATCCCTGGTCCCCCTCCAACTCCTGAAGATTTAGAAGAGGACGAGGCTGCCTTCGAAGAGTATTCTATCGTGATGGGAGATCATCCCCCAGCAATCCAGCCTGCTGCCGAGGAACTTCAGCAAATCGTTACTTCTTCCGAGCAACTACTGGCGCTCCCCGAGCAACTTTTTACTCCTTCCGAGCAACCTACTTCCTCGTCCCAGCCTCCCGAGAAGGTTTTGGGAGATAAGGAAAAGGTGTAGAGTTGTTCGGGTTTATCTTTATATTTTTCTTTTGTCAATTGTAACCATGAATATGTAACTCTGAAATTTTGTACTTCTGACCTTTATGATATAATAAAACTTGAACTTGTATTTATTCATACTGTTGTCTCTTTTTCATACTCTGTCTTGATTCTTATTGATTATTGATTTTTCTCTCTCTGCTAGTTTCTGTCCAGGATGGAATTACTATCTTCCCATGATACAAAGCTGCTGCGACAATGTAATGAATACTTTAAGGCTGGTCATACAGACCTGAGTGTAGCACAAGTCGTCAACATCCTCGGCCAAGATGCTTCAGAATAGGCAGTTGAAGCATATCAATATCTGAAGTGTCTACTTGATCGAGTGGTGGCCAATAATGTGGCCTATTATGATATGATCGAGGATCTCCAAGGCACCCTCTAAGACCTTCAGCTACAATACAAAGAATCCACTGCCCTGTTGCATGAGGGGTACGAGAAGAAATACCAGCAGATCATTGCCGACAAGGGCTACGAGAAACTTTTTGTTGGGTACGATGTGAGGGAGAGAACTTTGAAGGGTGAGGTCGAGGAATGCAGATAAATCGCTGAACTATTAGAGCAAGAGAACAACAACCTGCAAAGAGAGTTGTCATAGTTGAAGTCTGCAGCTTCCACTTCAAAAGCCATAATCCCAGTGACTGATGAGGGATTCTCGTTCTTGGAAGTCGAGAACGCCAACTTGAGGGATGAGTTGGAGACCTTAAAAAGGGTTGGTCCTTCTTCTTCTTCTCGGGGATGAGCAAGAGCTCCTCAAGGACGAGCAAGAGCAGCTCAGATTCCTATCGA
Source organism: Sambucus nigra (assembly GCA_949130495.1). Classification (NCBI taxonomy): domain Eukaryota; kingdom Viridiplantae; phylum Streptophyta; class Magnoliopsida; order Dipsacales; family Adoxaceae; genus Sambucus; species Sambucus nigra. The sequence continues at coordinate 652,135,651 of OX422210.1, read as the reverse complement.
GGAACAAAGGACTCATTCTGCATTAGAAAACCAGGCCTTCCAGCTGATGGCGAAGAACCAGGCATTGGCTAAAATGTCAAAGAAGATCAGGGACTTGGAAGAGCAGCTTTCCATGCAGAAGTATACCTTGGAGAACAAAGAGATCTGCATCAAAAATATCCACGAGCAGCTAGAAATACTAACATATCAATTCCACAAACAGCCCAGGGAATTCTGGATGGCTGGATACAACAAAGCGCTATACCACTTGGACGATCGTATCCAGAATGCCAATAATGAGGGCTACAAGCAAGGATGGTTGAATGCCTTAGGTGTGCTTCAACTCGAACAGGGTCATTATCTGTGGGACTACCATGATCCCGGGCTGCTCGACTTACCGGTGCCACCATACAAACTGGATATGAGTTGGATCCCTGCTCGGGCCATTCCTCGGAGCTTGATTTCCAAATATCTCGGTGACTAAAATCTCCATTCAAATGCTGAGATATCTCGTCCCGAGCACCTCTTAGATCGACCATCCGTGATGAATGTCAGGATGTTGAAGGATATCAACTTTATAAATTCTCCTCTGGCTTTAAATGATCCACCTGCTGGCGAGGAACCTGTGTCAAAAGCAGAGGGGAAAAGACCAGTATAATAGGAATTTTGATGTAGTAGTTAGTATACATTTCAATGTCAATGTAACTTTCATTTCATTATCAATGTAATTTATTTTGAATTCAATGAAAGACTTTCATTTTTGTTTGCAAATCCTAATTGCTATTGTCTTGTAATTATCAAACACTTTATATTTGTGCATGCATATCTGTTAAAAAGATAACAATATTGTGTTGTTTTTCGATCAAGTTATTGTCGACTAGCTTGAATTTGTGGTAGCCATTTGTCAAAAATAATATTTTGTTTCTCGACCAACTTAATAATAATTAAAAAGTTACGAGTATCAAAAATGTTTAAAATGTTTCCAACCAACCAAGGTCGTTAAATTTTACTTGTCGACCAACTACAGTTAGTGGGTTTTCATCCCCGACCAGCCATAGTTAGTAGATTTTTCTCTTAAATGTTTCCGACCAACCAAGGTCGGTAAATTTTCCTTGTCGACCAACTACAGTTAGTGGGTTTTTATCCCCGACCAGCCATAGTTAGCCTTTTTTGAAATAATTTTACCTCCCGACCAACTCAAGTTGGCATTTTCGAGAATATATTTACTTCCTAACCGACATAAGTTGGGATTTTTAGGAATACTTTTATTTTCCGAGAAACATGTAGTTTTATTTCCCTTAGGAATAAAAATTTTACTTCCCAGAGGAATACAAGTAGCTTTACTTCCCGGAGGAATACAGGTAGCTTTACTTCCCGGAGGAATATTGGTAGCTTTACTTCCCGGAGGAATATTGGTTTCTCGACCAACCTTAGTTGGCATTTTCGAGAAAAATTTGAGTAGCCTGAGCTTTGCCGAGTTTTGTCGAGTAGTGTGTAGCACTAGTATTCCCCGAAAAACTTTCAATAAAAAGAAAGAATTCGGCAGAATATCTTCATTTTATTCATCACTGATAATATTTGCGCAGGTGCTCTGCATTTCATGCATTCTTAAACTCCTCCCCTCCTAAAGATGTTATTCGGTAAGTTCCTGGTCGAACAACTTCTGTAACTCGGTATGGTCCATGCCAGTTTGCCTCCAGCTTATTGTGCTTTTGAATTAATTTCTTCAGCACATAGTCTCCTTTTTTCAGGTCGCACTTCTTCACCCTCTTATTGTAGAACAAAGTTGTTCGCTGCTGGTAAGCAGCATTTCTAATGGCTTCTTCTTCTCTAACTTCCTCGAGCATGTTTAAATCCAATCTTCTCATTAAGTCACTGGCAGGGGAGTTGAAATTCAGTACCCTGTGTGTTGGGAGACCCAACTCGGCAGGTATAACACCTTCACTTCCAAACGCCAGCATATATGGTGATTCTCCAGTTGCTACTCGGGGAGTAGTTCGGTAAGCCCACAGTACTGACTGTAACTCGTTAATCCAGTTTGCTTTTGCATCATCCAGTCTTTTCTTCAAGCCATTTAGCAGCGTTCTGTTTGTCACTTCAGTTTGTCCATTGCTTCGAGGATGGCCTGGTGCTGAGTGGACCTTCAAAATATTTGACTGATGACAATAGGCAGCGAACTCCTCGTTGTCAAATTATGTTCCATGGTCTATGATGAAAGCGTGAGGAAGACCATATCGACAAATGATGTTCTTCCAAACAAATTGGTACACCTTCTCGTACGTCATATCAATGAGTGGCTCAGCTTCTACCCACTTAGTAAAATAATCCACTGCGACGACGAGGTATTTGAACCTTCCTCGGGTTGTTGGCAGTGGCCCAACCAAATCAATTCCCCACATGGCAAATGGCCAAGGGGAAGTTATGGGTGTTAACAATGCTTGTGAAGTTCTTTGGATGGAGGAAAAGTGCTGCCACTTGTCACATTTTTTGGCATAGGTTATACAATCAGCTCTCATCATCGGCCAGTAGTATCCCTGCGTCATTACCCTTTGCAAAAGCGTCTGATCTACTACATGGTCTCCACAGGACCCTTCATGGATCTCTTCAATTAATTCTTTCACCTCGGAGGGATGTACACGTCTCTACAAACCTGCCATAATTCCTCGTCTATAAAGAATACTGTTAGTTAATACATACCGAGCAGCTTTAAACTTCAATTTATTAGCTACGAGCTTGTCAATTGGTAATTCTCCCTCCTCAATGTATGCCCTGATTGGATCCATCCAAGATGGTCCTAAATCAAGGGTAATAAAGTTCGTCGTTAGATCTTCATCTACACTCCGACCAGCTAAAACTTCAATTGGGATTGTTCGTCATAGCTCGGTACAAGTAGCTGATGCTAATCGAGCTAAGGCGTTTGCCCTCGCATTCTCCATTCTTGGTATTTGACCAGCTGAATAGAATCAAATTCTGACACCAGCTCCTTTGCCTTTGCATGATATCTGATCATTAATTCTCCTCTAACTGCATATACTCCCAACATTTGATTTACGGTCAATTGAGAATCACTGAAGACAATAACCTGTTGCGCCTCCATAATTTATGCCAAATTAAGCCCTGCAATCATGGCATCATACTCAGCCTCATTATTGGAAGCTTTGAATTGGAAACGTAGGGCGTATTCCATGTCGACCTCGTCCGGAGTGCTCAAAACTATCCCCGCACCACATCCTGTAGTGCAAGATGAGCCGTCTACATATAGCCTCCATATAGGTAACTCGTCTTCAAATTTCTGATCTGACAGAGTTCCTCGATGAAATATTTGTTGCTTCTTTTCATCCTCCCCTGATATTTCTTGCTCCTTGTCGATCATCTTTTCTTGCCCTTTTACCAACTGGAGTTGGTTTGAGCTCGAATTTGATGATCCTGTAACATCCACTTGCCCTTTTACCAACCGAAGTTGGTCTGAGCTTGTGTTTGTTGATCCTGTAACATCCACAGGTTGATCAGCGAGTAACTTTTGCTCCTCAGGGGTATCAAGATAGGTGAACTCTGCTATAAAATCTGCTACAGCCTGCCCTTTTAACAATGATCTGGGTTCATAGACTATATCGTATTCACCGAGCTCTATTGCCCAGTACATCAATCTCCCTGATTTTTCTGGTTTATGAAGGGCTTGCCTCAGTGGCATATCAGTATATACGACTATGGTATGAGCCTCGAAGTATGGCCTCATTCTCCTACTCGCCTCAATCAACGTCGGTGCTAACTTTTCTAGCCTTGGATATCTTATCTCTGCTCCTCGAAAGGCCTTACTCGTATAATAAATTGGTTTTTGCACTCCATTCTCCACTCTGATCAACGCCGAGCTAACTGCATTTTCTGATACTGTTAGATACAAATACAATTTTTCTCTCATCACTGGCCTGGACAACAGTGGAGGTGCTCCCAAGTATTTCTTAAAGTCTTGAAAAGCCTTCTCACATTCATCATTCCACTCAAAAGTCTTTCTGAGCGTCTTGAAGAATGGGAGACATCGGTCAGTTGCTCGCGATACAAATCTGTTGAGTGCTGCTACTCGTCCTGTAAGAGTTTTCACCTCTTTCTTCGTCGTTGGAGATCGTAGCCCTAATAGAGCTTTGATCTTTTCAGGATTTGCCTCAATGCCTCGTTGATTGACAATGTACCCGAGAAACATGCCTTCTCGTACTCCAATATGCACTTCGCCGGGTTCAGCTTCATTTGATATTTATCCAGTTGATCAAAAGTCTGACTTAAGTCAACTAGATGATCGGCAGCTTTCTTGCTTTTCGTCAACATATCGTCAACATATACTTCCATATTGCAAATGATTTGTTCAGCAAAGACCTTGTTCATCAGCCGCTGATATGTCGCACCTGCATTTTTCAAACCAAAAGGCATAAAATTATAACAATAATTTCCCCTAGGGGTAATGAAAGAAGTACTTTCCCTGTCTTCAGGTTTCATTTTGATCTGATTGTAACCAGAATAAGCATCCATGAAGCTCAGCAACTCGTGTCCCGAGGTAGCATCCACCAACTGATCGATTCGGGGCAATGGAAAGTGATCTTTTGGGCATGCTTTATTGAGGTCGGTGAAGTCTACACACATCCTCCACTTGTTGTTTTTCTTCTTTACCATCACCACATTGGCTAACCAGCCTAGATATTTTACATCTTCAATGAAACAAGCTTTCTGGAGCTTATCGACTTCCTCCTGTATAGCTTGATTCTTCTCAGGACTGAATACTCTTCTTCTTTGCTTCACTGACTTGATCTCCTTATTCACATTGAGCTCGTGACATAAGAAATTTGGGTCTATCCCAGGCATATCTTCATGACTCCACGCAAAAGTTTGTTTTCTGCTTCTTAGGAAAGTTATCAATTCCTGTTTTAGTGAGGCTTCCAACGACGAACCTACTTGAGTAATTCTCTCAGGGTGCTCGTCGTCCAGAATGATGTTTTCAGTAGCTTCCACCACTTGACCCTTCACGAGTTGCGACTCATCTCTAGGATCTAATGTTTCAATTTCGGCACCTTCATCCACTTGATAGGTAGTAGTCTTTTTCCTTGATTCCTCTAGTTCTTCTTGCTCGGCGGATGAATAGTAGCATTCTCGAGCTACTTTCTGATCACCTTTCACAACTCCTACTCCAAAATTTGTTGGAAATTTTAGGCACTGATGCACTATAGATGGTACAGCCTCAAACTTTTTCAACCCTACTCTTCCCATGATGATATTGTATGATGATTGAACATTCTTATCCATCACGAAGAAGCGTATTCTTTCTGTTCGACAAGCAGGCCACATACCAATGAATATATCCAATTTGATCGTCCCAAGTGGAAAAACTTTCTCGCCAGCAAAACCAAGGAGGGGTCTATGATAATGTTCCAGTTGAGATAGACTTAGATTCAAACTGTCGAAGCACGAGTAGAACATGATGTCTGCCGAGCTACCATTTTCTACCAGTACTCTTGAAATAATTACCTCCTTCATTCTCATCTTGATCACCAGTGGGTCATCATGAGGATATAGAACATCTGCCATGTCATTATTTGAGAAACCAATGACCAATTTCTCTTTGTTCACCTTTCTCGAGCGATCCTCCTCAGCTTGATTTATTCGCTGAATGTATGAGCAATCTTGAGCCTCACAGAGGTAAGCTTTTCTCTCGGCAGTAAGGTCTCCTCCTCCTGCATCTCCACCTGTTATAACATTACAGTCAAATGACCCAAAGCGTATTGAAAATACCTCACATTCTGGTTGCCTTGGTCTCATGGGAAGATCGGGGTCGTCTTCTGGATCAACTTCATTATTTCTTTTCTTGTTCTCCTCTGCTCGACGAGGAGATCTATACCTCTCTCTTGCTCGGTCGTTGTTTCTTCTTTCGTTTCCACGATAAACATACTTTGACAGCTTTCCTCATCGGATGAGTGTTTCAATCTCATTTTAAAGAGCTATGCAATTCTTGGTCATATGGCCATGATCTTTATGGAACTCGCAATACTTCGCCTTATTCCTCTTGTTAGGATCTGCCTTCATTTTCTCTGGCCAGTTTAGTTCCTCGTTGTTCTTGATTTCTTCTAGAACATGGTTGATATCCTTCTTCAAAGGAGTATAATTATCATATTTCTTCATTACGTCCCATACCGACCTAGTTTTTGAATGTTTGTCATTACCATTGTTCTTATGATCTTTCTTCTTAGCTTTATCACCTTCCACCTTAGTTTCTTTAGCATCCATATTCTTTTTTGCAGCCATAGCCTCCTCGGCATTCATAATCTTGGACGCTTTTCCCATCAGGTCTGACATGGTTCTAGGTGGATCTTTGGCCAAAGTGTAGTACAACTTGTTCGGCAGTAGTCCACTCATCAAGGCAGTAATAGCTGTCTTCTCCTTATAATCAATGACTTCCAGTTTCTCGTTATTAAAACGAGTTATGTAATCTATGGTACTCTTACCAGCCTTTTGTCTAACACTTAACAAATGTGCTACTCGTTGAACTGGCTTTGCCCCAAATTAGAAATTCCCAATGAATAACTCGGCCAGTTGAAGAAAAGTTGAGATCTTACCCCGAGGAAGATTATTATACCATATTTGAGCAGATTCGGTAAGAGTTCCCGAGAATTCTCTGCATCTCATCTTATCTGGAACAGCATAGATGTCAGCTGCAGCTTGGTATTGTTCTATATGAAGGACAGGGTCAGTCTTTCCATCATATTTGGGGGTCACAACAGGTGCTTTGAACTTTGATGGTGTTGGAAAATCTACAATTGACTGGACAAAAGGTGTTCCTCGGATAAGGGTTCGTTGTAGAGGGTTCTTGGCCTTATCCATTTCCCCTAATCTATCCTCTAGCCTCTGAATAGATCCTTTCCATTCATCATTCCCTTCCTCGGGCCTGTTGGTTCAATCAGCTGATCGCGTTGATGTGGCTTCCTGAGATCTATCTTGACGAGCAGCTGGTCGCTCATGGGATCTATCTTGACGAGCAGCTGGTCGCGACTGGGAAGATCCTTCCCTTAAATCTGATGGTCGTCGAAAACTCCTCGATACGACTTTAGGAAGACTTATGCTCCTTCTAAGTCCTAATCGATCAAAAGTTGATACCCTGCTTAACCTCTCTAACGCACTAGTCCTTTCTGGAGAAAGAGTGATACGTTGTTCAGAATCTGTGGCTCGTACTGAGGAAGTTCATCTAGGTTGATAAGAAAAATCTTCAGATTCCTCATTGCGATATGAATTGGTACGCCTAGTATGTGAGGATGGTGCACGGGTGTTTCTTTGAATACTCTGCAGTCCTGGCTGGGTTGGTGCATCGCCATGGAGGGTTTGTATGAGTTGTCGCATTGTTTCTTGCATGACAGTCTGGCCCTGAGCTAGATTTGTCATTATTCCAGCCAGATCTAGAATATTTGGCGGAGCAGATGGTTTTGGAAGGGTCCCAGCGTTTTGATTGCTGGATTCTGGAATATCAGCCATTTGTGATGGATCGCTTTTGGTGAAAAACGATGTTACCAGTCGTTTCCCACAGACGGCGCCAATCTGTTGATGTAAAAAATTAGATTATATCTAATTTATCAATCACAGATAAATAAATGAGACACATAATTTTTAAAGTGGTTCAGCCTTATAAGAATGGCCTACGTCCACTGTTATGTTATTGATGAGTGTTTGGGAATTCTCGATTACAAGTTCTATCAAGAAATTCCGGTCCCCTTATAATGAGGATTGTACAATGTATTTATAGCCCAGAGGTTGTAATGTGAAAGGGTAATACATTAAATGATGTACATATGAAAGGGTAATGCATTCAATGCCCCTTAAGCGTGTGCGTCTGAATGATAAGCATTTAATGAACATTCAGACCGTTGGTTTTCCTGCTATTAATGCTTTGTTCGAGGTGCAGCTCGGACCGCCTGAGTTGCTCAGACCGCCTAAGCTTCTCAGTACCTAAGAGTTCCTCAGAGCGTTCTTGTTCCTCGGAGCGTATGAGTTCCTCGAGGAAGAAGTGTTCCTCGTTGTAGTATGGTTCCTCGGGAAAGCAGTGTTCCTCGGAATCGTTTGTTGTTGCCACGTAGATTGCCACGTGTCTTCACTTTATTGAGCCATGTCAGCAGACTAAATTTGGTATCAACATGGTCCTTTAATAAGCAGCACAAGCATTTTTTAGTCTAAAAGGCATTGTAATATATTACAATGAGAGTTTCCCAAAGGAGTTATAAATGCGATTTTCTGTACATCTGGTGGACCCATATTGATCTAATTATACTTTGTATAGCTATAAATGAAACTATATATTTCAAGACTAGTAGTTGAGTCGATCACGCTATCAGTCAATGTGAAGGGGACTCATATTTGGGGCCATCTCCATTGAGGTTTTGAGCCTTGTCTTTCTTGCCACTAAAATGATGTTGGAAAATCATATTGGATGCTGAATCATTTTAATATACCCAAATGTAAGTAACCCTTTGTGACACCCCGCCTAATTAAATACCGGGCTATCACTCCTTTATTAAATTAAAATCAAGGTGAACAGTTGGTTCATTCTTAGCATCACTCTCGTAAAAATAACTATTCCAATTTAAACACCCTAATTAATTAAGCTAAGTGTCAAAACCATTTTTTTTAACATTACTTTCCAAATTTTATTTTGAAAACAAAGATTTTATTATTTACAACAATTCAATATTTAAAGAATCACACCACAATAATCCTAAAACATATAATCCAAATAATTTAAACATTCAACAACTAAATCCCAACATTAAAACTTAAAGTAAAACATCCAGACAGTAATAAATTCCAAAGTCACAATACTAGAAATATCTGAATCACAATGTCCAAATAAACAACTGAATAATGGAGAGGGCGACACATGCCCCACTAAATGAATGTGCTAGGAGTGGAGTCAAATAAATGAAGTCGTCTACGCAAGAGGCCTGCAACTTCCACCTAAGCTGCAGCATGTTCCTTCCAAAGGATCCGATGCCAGACGCCCCTGTGGCTGGACACCTATAATATATACATATATATACAAGAGAGAAAGAGAAATAGAAACGGGTCAGAGCCCGATAGTGTATATGATTTAAAATTCGTTTAGCAAGTATTTATATTGTTTACAGGCCAATGCAACAACATATTAGTGCGGCACTCTCTTGAGAAATTTTCACCTCTCTTCTAATGTGAACGCCTATTGTACTAACCTTCCCAATGGATTATCTATCTTATACCACACTAAACTTCCCAATGATTTAACTTATCTTAGGTACTCGTAAGATTTAAAACTGAACGATGTAATTGTTTAAAAGGAAAGTCTCATTTGATAACAAAGCTCTCCTTTTTAACTTTATTTATTAATAAAGTTTCCCAGTGTCATATTATACTTTTCAAACAAGTATTTCCAAATTTAAGTCAAGATTCATTTCTTACTTACCATAACACAGTAGACAGTTCCAAATTTCAGAATTTCATATATATATTAAATACTCGTATAATATATATATATATATATATATATATATATATATTCAAACAGCACCGCACATAAAAATTATGGTGCGTGCATACTTTGCTATCCAATCCCCGTATCTCTCGTACTAAGGGAAATACAAGCTCGGAATCACTCTCGAACTGTATTAACACATACACAAACAATATTGAGGCGAAGCATAGATTCCAAGTCTCTAAGAGGATAGCACATGCCCCCACATCTCTTAGGAGCGTCTGAACTATCGATTCGATAACCTGTACCAAGGATATCTATCTTCTAGGGTACAAGTCAATATCCCCCATAAAGGTCCCATCGAGATAAGACTGTCCCAGCGCGGTAACCTCAGGGATAGCAAGTAGCGCGGGCACGATTTTCACACGTAGATAGTATATGCATACATAATCATATAACTATACTAATATTACCATATCAATTTTAGGTACATCTCAAATCCCGTAGTTACGACATTTATCCTCATATCTCATTATTAGTTATCACGTATAACGGTTCGACTCTAACTTTAATTCGAGGTATTATTCCAACTTACTACGTAACACTCATGGACTCTATCCTCCCAAGTATAAAAATTCAGTAGGTATTCATCAATTTTCCATCGTAACCATTTTACGTAATCTCTCCCTTTAATACAAAATTTCATCGTCCCTTAGGTATAAACACTCCAAAAATATAGATTTCACCTTACATTAAAGGTCTCTTATTCATTAATAAATCCTACTGGTCATCTTTATCTCCCAAAACATTTTAATAAGGGTGTACAAGGATTATTTCTCGTTAAATTGAATTCAACTAATTTAAAAAGGGGAAATATGAGCCTGCCAGAAGGGGTCGATCGATCGAGGTCTGGGGCTCGATCGATCAAACCTTCGATCGATCGAAGCTCTTGGCTCGATCGATCGATCAAGCAGGTATGGCGAATTCTGCAGTAACCAGTTACGGGTTTTCTCACATAACTCCATCCAAATCCAAACTTTTCATCCCCAAATGTCCAAAAATTTATACTACTAATAATATAAATCCATTCCATACATCTTTTACATAAAGCATGCAAATTTCCATTAATAATCATGGATTAACAGGTCAAAATTCATGTAAATCTCAAGAACCCTATAAATCTCTTTAATATGGTTCTAATCAATCTTTTCCAGAATTTTCTTCTTCTAAAACATCAAAATTTTGTGGTTTAATCCTCTACATGTGAAGGGGTTTCCAGAATAACATTTAAACCATTACTACATGCGATTTCCTATCTCAAATTTGGGTTTTATTCTATAAAACTCATCCTAATCATCCCTAGACTAACATGAGTTATGCATTAACGAAGATAAGCAAGATAAACACTTGCCTGGGATTTTTGACGTTCTGGTTTGATGACGAATTTGGTATGGTTGCGTTCCCCGTCGCACGATCTACGCGTTGGTGGTGGTGGCGGTGCAACCGGGTGAATCGTTGGCCTTGGATTGCTTGGAAAAGCCTCTCCTTCCCTCTCATATGGCCGTCACTTGTCTTTGGTTGTTTTAACCCTAGAAGACAACCTTAAACATCTGATATATCCCTTGAATTTTCGTGGGTTTAATTACCCAAAAATGTAAAATGTCCAAAATGCCCTCCCGGGGTACTAATTAAGCCTAAAAACGCCCTGAGACCCAAATTAAACCCCCGTGTACACTTTCTGACTATCTCGACCCTTACGGACACTTTAGCGCACTCAAAACGACCATACGAGCGACTTATAATATATTCACTTTTATTCATCAATATTTAGTCCCGACGCGACACGGGCGCGTCCCAACTCAAATTTCTAAAATTATCATTTTATTCACTCGTGACATTTAATATAACCAATATTATATATTACTTTGCTTATTAGTAATATTTAACAAATTTCCCATAATTACTAACTCTCATCACGTTAATAATTATAACATAATTAATTTCCGGATTTATATTAAATAATTAATTTTCGGATTTATATTAAATAATTAATTCACATTAAATTTAATAAATCACCAAATTAATTATAGCATAAAAATACGGGGTATTACACCCTTCCACCTCTACTTTCATCTTCTTATGCAACGATACTATGTACATTCTGCTAGCCTATTTCACTAGTGTATCCAATGGTGGGATATGCACTTTATAACTACTTATTTCCTATCCAATACCAGGCATTTCAAGTGTACTCCGCGCAAATTCATATATATTCTCCTTAACGAAATGGATCAGGGATTTCTTATTTCCTTTGGCAAGATCCACTACACCAAATCTGTTGACTTATATCACAGTCATTGACCGTGACAAATCCAACTTGTCAAGGTCAATCACCGTGATAAGTCTGGGGGTGACAACTTTTTTTATTACGAACTTGTCACGGTCAATGACCGTGATAAGTTCATTAGACTTGTCACGGTTATGTCATGGTCTTTGACCTTGACAATATTTGTCACAGTTAAAGATCGTGACAAACCCGTGACATTTTATAAAAAAAAATTGTCACGGTCAATGATCGTGACAAGTCCATGACAATTCTCCTTTGTCAAGGACTTGTCACGGTCAATGACCGTGATAATTCTGGACAGAATTAAAAAAAATCTGCTGGGCAGTATAGTCACTGCCACTGCCCAGCAGTATATTTGTACCTGTTCAAATATTATATATCCAAATAAAATAGAGATAATGCAAATATACATTCAAAACAATATGCATCACGATATAATTCAAATGTAACAAATTAAAACAATTCAATTCAGATAATGTCACTACATGTCTGAGGTAGGTTTGAGGAGGTGGATAGGCCAAGAGATATAAACGAATTGATACACCCTTGAATTTTCATCGTGTCCCATTATTCGGGCAACCACAATGGGGAGTTCTCCTTCCCGGGTATCATATGTGTGATGAGCACCTTGGCCTCGATGTCTTGAAGGGCACGTCCATGAACTAGCGTACCCTAGATGGTATTTGGGTCCCTCATCACCCTCTCTATCCGTTTGCCATTAAAAATGTCATTTATAAACAAGCTCGGCCAACCAAGTGTCATCATAGGTCGGTCGAAGGGAGCCAAATATGGGACTCGATCATCATAGTCTGCACGTGTCGACGATGAAGCATCGACGTCCATGTCCTCGTCCTCCTGCACCTCCTCCTCCACCACCGTATCCTTCCCTTAGCCCTTACGCTTTCCGCGCAATGAATGATTCATGAATGAAAATATATCTTGGATTGTTTCCTCCAAATGAGACAGCTTCTCGTCATGCGAGTCCACCGTTCGAGCTAACCTGGTGTTGCTCGTCTCCAATCTGATGATCCTAGATTTGGCCACCCGTGAGCTCACCCCCTTGTCTTCCTCTTGTTATTAGAACCAAGTACTTGGTTGAGTGCGTCTGTGGACAAATATGCCTTGTTGGTATCAGACTGCGACTCATGCACTTCATTAAGCTTTGCCTGAAACGACAAAAAACACATGATTAGTTAAATAAGTAAATAAAAAAATTATAATGTAATCAATAAAAAGTAAACTGTCGGATTAATTTCAATCGTGGACATGACAACTGGGGACACCTCCTTATTCTTCCCCTTCTTTGTCCGAGCAGCCACATAAGCTTCGAGCCTATGCGGCATATTCCCAGGGTCACTCCCTATCCCCTTAAATAAAATAATGCAAAATTAGTATCGGGCCCTCAAAGTAAAATAATGCAGAATAACATATTTTTGTAATTATAGAAAAATAAATCTTACCATCATCCTATGCTCCACCTCGATGTAAGACGTCCGGCCGGAGTAGTGCACGTCTGTCTTTTTCGCCCGATTTTTCATCCCCAATTGGCGAGATGCCAATTGACACTCCTCGATCTCATTGACAATGAACCTTTCCCATTGTGCCAATGAGATCTGCTCCTTCGGTGGGACGGAGTCATGCATTCGGATAATGGAGTCTCGGAACTTCCCAAAGTATCGGCCCCGCAAATATTTCTTTTATGTTTTGTGTTTCTCCCTCAACTACTCCAAGACAGAATCGCGTAGTTCTGGGACCAGGCTGAATTGTTCTTGTCCAACAAATACAATGTTAGTTGCGAATAAATATAAATATGAATTAAAATTGAAATTGAAATATAAATACTCATATAAATATAAATATAAATACATTACCTGTAGTGCCGCCCAAATAGCTAACTTGAGCTCATTTGGCACCTCCCTCCAACTAGTGTATACCGGACCGATGATCATCTTTACCAGCTAGAGGGATCTAGCTAATATCCCCGTCTTGTTCTCAACGGCCATCCCCAATTTTCCATATTTGAGAAGCCTAGGGGCCGAGGAGCCCTCCTCGCCTCTACTACCACCGAGCCCAGATGACATCATCATAATCATCATCATCACCCTCGCCTTAATACCTGAATGAGTCATTTTTTGTAAAAAAATGTTGTTATTAGTACAAATCTAAATGAATTAGAAGAAGACAGGAAAATTTGTACAATTATTACAAATCCAAATGAATTATTACTATTTAACACCTCAATTCTGAATTCCCAAACAATAACATCTAACTCATAATATGTATAATTACTAAAAATAGGAAACATCTCCACCCCCACCCCTACTGCCCATACACACACACACACGCACACTAAATCATGAGTACCATAATTCACAATCCTTTGCAAGTTGGATGAAAAATTAGATGTATCCTTCAAATTATATATTGTGTCTAAAAGCACCTTCTTTTCCCCACTCATCAAAGTAAACGTACCAGGGGGAATTATTGTCCTTCCCCTACTATCTTCTTTCAACATAGTTGTGGCTTAAATTTCAACGATTTAAGGTCTTTTCGTGCTGTAGAATCATCCTCCTCCAAGTTGTAGAATCAACAGGATGATGCATGAGATTACCCCCTACTTCTGCCCTAGCATGCCAAGTCATTGCCTCTGCTATCCATGGTACTGTGAAAACTCGCTTTAGTCTAGGCCCAACGGGAAAATATTTCAACACTTTTTGAGGCACTTTTGAGCTTGTGCCTTCCTTACTGGTAGATTGGACATATCTAGGTTCATCGCATACCGGACAACGATCGAGATTTTCATACTCCTTTCGGTATAGTATGCAATCATACACACAAGCATGAATCGATTTATACTTCATTACCAAACCTTTCAAATTTTTCTTCATAACATGATAGTTATTTGGAAGTGTATTCTCCTTGGGTAGTAAGACCTTCACACAATTCAGAATTTCTATCACGCTATTGCGAAACAAACTGTACTGCGTCTTCAAACTGTGTAAACCAACCATGGCATGTGAAGTTATTTGATCTTTCTCACAGCCAGAGTATAATGGTTGGGTCGCCTTAAATTTTAAACTTTGGTAGTCATCATCAAGGTTTATCGTGACATCTTCATGAGCACCTGAACCTTGTACATCATTAGTGACCTCATTCTCCTCCGCTTCATAAACTCCATACGCATCATCAACTAAATCCTCTAACATATTATGATCTACGTCATCCCCTTCTACATCTATTCTACTTGTTGAAGGTTGTTGTGAAGGTTTTTTCGGGACCTCATTTATATTCGATTTTAAAATTTCAAATTCAAATCCAATTTATAATAGAAATTCCTATTTCCTCCATCTCCTCTAAAGGGTGAGTGGTTCTATCCCATTCAAGATCGCATATTTCTGTAACATACTTAACAGCCCATGCACATTGTTACGATTTGAGAAAAATTCGACAGCATATCCCCATAGTTCTCCAAGTACACGACATAGATTGAAAAGTGTGAGTATTATTTTAATTGATCAATTTAAATAACACCCACACTTGTCAAACTAGTATGTACCCAGAGAACATTACGATATGACTACAGAACTTCCTTCAAAAGTAATAACTTTAAGCCACTAAGAATATTATTATACAGAAATTATGCAGTCCCAAATTGTCCAAATAGGACAATTTGAGAGATCTCATTATAGGAGTAATGACTCTCGAACGGGTCTGATGATGCTGTCGTTTAGCACCACCGGATAAGTGATGATGAGCTTAAATAATGGCAACCATGGCAGCCATAGAGATGTAAGTGTATAAGTGTGTATAAGGAGATGAGTATAAGAGGAATAAGACAATGATGTATAGTTGTTCAGCCAATTTGGCCTACATCCACTGTGAGTGTGTGATCCACTAAGTATGGGCACTAATGGCCTTGGATACAATGCACATAAGCTCACTTTCTCTCTCTACTGTGTGTATGAGTAGAGTTTTAGCTAGGGTTGTAATTATCAATCGATCTCCCCTGTAGGGTTGTAGGTGACAAGTATATATAGGTCTTGGGGGGTGTAATGTACCCCCCAAGTATGCATGGTGCATGTGAATGATGATCTAGCCAATCCCCTATTGACACATGTAGATGCCAAATGATGACATAATATTCCCTCACGTGAGGGTGTGATTTTGTCATAACGGTCTCCCATGTGCCATGTGAGCCTCACGCGCACTGTTCCACGCGTCTCCCAAACCACGCGCTGTGATGATGTCACCCTCGGCCTTTGATATGAGGCCGAGGGAAAATTTCCTTCATGTAATGAGTCTGGCCTAATTTGGGCCTCGTACTGTCGTACCCTCGAGGGGTCATCCAGAGCCTGATGAAGGGTCGGCCCCCTAAGGGGTCGTCCGGAGCCTGATGAAGGGTCGGCCCCTGAGGGGTCGTCTAGGCCTGATGAGGCGCAGGGCGCCCTCGGCATGGCCGAGGGTATATACGGGTATATCAATCACCCATAGCCCTTAGCCATAGATGATGCTGAGATGGCTGAGGGATAATGTTGCTTTTGAGACTAAGTGTATGGTATGTTTGATGAGTGACACCTGTCAAGCTGATGTGACAGCTGTCAAATTTTTGTCCAATGTCGTTCCAGGTTTCAAGGCGCGGCGGCTGCATGCTGCTTGGGGATTTGTGCCCTAATAATGTCCTCCTCGTGGGCTGTGCTTTAGCTTGGATAATGGGCCCACTCATTACTAAGGTATATAAGCAATTTTTGAAACCATTCATTCTCTTCTTCGCGCCCAAGCTCTCTCTCTCTCTCTAGATTTTCAACAGACAAACCTCCATTTCTGCAAATTTCAGCATTTCGTGTTTGGCAGTCTCGCTCTTCCCTCTCAGGTAATCCCTCTGCCCTAGCGTCCTCTTTTCCTTCATTTCTTGCTTGCTTGTTTTAGGCTTGTAGGGTAGGATTTTTCTTAGGGTGTTTCATAACTTTTTTGGCGTCTTTTTCGGCGACTGGTTCTTGAGTGTTCTTGATTAAAACACTTGGTTTCTTTTATTTCAATCCAAAAATCCAGTTTGGTTAATTGCAAACTTGTTTGTAGTTAGCTTAGAAATTCATCCAAGTGTAGGGTCTCCCCCTTAATGCTTAGGAGGCTTTACAGTTTAGCCGAGGAGTTCCCATCCTTGAGAGAGAAGCTCTTCGTAGAGATTAGTCGAATAGAGGAAGAGGAGGAGAGGAGACGAGGGGCCAACCCTAATTGGGTACGACCCATTTTTCCCATTCCTCTTGCCACAATAAGATCCTCTGAGTCTTGTGGGTCGTCTTGTCATCCAGCCGAGAGTTATTCGAGTGAGATGGATGAGAGAGCGTCGTCGCTAATTGGCGCTGGACCTTCTGGGAGAGGAGAGGCGTCTGACCTAAGCCCAGGTCGACAGGCCGAGGGTATGGTTACTTCGGAGGCCGTCCCTGTGACAACTCTATCTCCACATGCCTTCCAGTTGGCTTTTCCCCAAGGGCCTCTGACAGGTGATGAGGCCGAGGCCGAGGGTGAGGGGACTGAGGATGATGAGGACCCAGTTGACACATCTCACGCCTCGTCTTACATTTCCTCGGTCAGGGATCGTGACCTCCTTCTATGGAGGCATGCATATGGTGTTCCTCCCGCCATATCTATGAGGGTTCCCTCTGAGGACGAGAGGGTCTTTGAGGGTGAAGAGGGATAGATAGCGGTGTACGAACAGATGTTCAAGGTAGGTGTCAGACTCCCTCTGTATCCTGCTGTCGTAAATATTTTGTCAGCCCTCGGCGTTGCCCCCTCTCAGCTTCCTCCCAACTCCTGGAGGACGATCCTTGGCTACATCTCCCTGTGGAAGAATGCTTTCACTGATGAACCCTCGGTCGACGTATTTTTAGCCTGTTACAATATCACATCCTCGTCTAAACAGCCTGGGTACTATCACCTGGGGGCGAGGAGGTCTGACAAAAAACTTCTCCACGTGGCACAAACCTCCAACCACGATTGGAAGAAGATATTTTTCTTTGTCTCCGGGGAATGGGAGTTTTCTGCCGAGGCACAACTTGAAGCTGACGGTCCGAGGATGCCCAGAAGATGGTCTAACCCTTCAATGAAGGCCAGGTCATACCCCGAACTTAGTCTGGAAGAGAAAGATATCGTTGACTATCTGAGAGGACAAGGAAGAGGGAGTGAACTTACAAAGTTTGAAGATCTGATGACCCCTTGGTTCCTCAAGGAAGCTGGTCTGAGGGTAGGCCCCCTGACGGAACTATGTGAGTTATATTATTTTTCCATTCTTTACTTTTTTCAAGTGTTTCATCTTTGCCTCTGTATTTTTTTGACGTGTCGTCCTCCTTTCAGGTCGTCCTGCAGGTATATCAGATCAACTTTGGGAAATGACTGCTCCGAGCTTATTGTCTGGTCTAAGCAAGAAGAAAGGCTAGGAACCCCATCAAGCACCGATGAAGACGAGGACCGCAGGGCCGATGCTTGTTGAGCCGACCACTGACAGTCATAAAAGGAAGGAGCCTGAAGCACCTACTGACCCTCGATCGGACTCAAGGACGAGGGCGAGGGTAGAGTCGTCTGAGGGGGCTGGTTCATCTTCCAACATGGGGGGCTTTTGGTCCCAGAACTTGGCGCTTCTAAAGGTCGAGTCATCCTCCCTGATTACCAATCTGAGGGCGGCCAAAGTCTCTATGTTCTCTGCCCCCTTGGCCGCCGACTATGATTTATTATCTAAAATTCCCCCGTCCAAGGTGTATGACTATGGTCTGCACACACTGGCTCAGGTACTTATTTTTAATTCATCTCCTTAGTTGAATTTTTCACTAATCGTTTCCTCAGCCTCTTAACAAGTGTCTTTTTCTGTGCAGTCTGTTTGTGCCTTTACCTCGACCACTAAGTGGATGGATGAGAATCAACAGAAGTTTTAAGAAGCCGAGAGGTCCATTCAGCATGAGGTTGACCTATGGACAGAGCTCGAGACTGCAAGGGATGAACTGGAGAGTGCCAGGACTAAGCATGCCAGGGTCTTGGATGAGCTGACGAGACAACATGATGCCGATCAGCAGGCCAAGGACCTGCTTATAAAGGAGAAGGATGAAGCCTTGATAAACTTGGAGGCTCAGCACAAGGCCGACCTTGAGGCGGCTGTCAAGAAGGCCGAGGCCGATGCTGTGGAGGCCTACAAACTCTCGGGCGAGTTTCAAGGCTTCGGCCTTGAATACTTGGAGAGGGGAATTAGGACGGCCTGTCGGTGGGTCGTCCTCAAGTTTGGCGATGTTGTCTCTGCAGTCCGTCCCTCTCTGGAGGCAGTTCAATTGGACGATCCCTTGATTGCCGAGGCTCTAACCCAGGTGGAATCTCAGGTTCAAGTCGAGGGTATCGGCACATCTGAAGACCAGCCAGTCGTGGTCATTGAGGAGACCTCTCTAATTGACGTTGAGGCCCTGCCCTCTGATGCTGCTCAATAGGGTGGTTGTCTGTAGCCCACACCCTCTTAGTGTAATCAATATTTTTGTACTCTATTTTTGTAAAACGAACATCATTTTGTAATATAATGCCTCTTGTTGTCTTCCATACTCATCTCTTATGTGATTTGTATTGTGGATTTTTTGTACTAACAATATCACTAACCCAACAATATCACTAACCCCTCCCTCGTCTTTCTTGAGGTCAATGGTGGGGTCGTCCCCTCCCTTGACCCTCATTATAGGCCGAGGGTTATACTAACCAAATTAATGGTTTTTAACAAAGTCTTCCCTCGTCTTTCTTGAGGACAATGGTGGGGTCGTCCCCTTCATTGACCCTCATTATAGCCGAGGGTTCCAATAACCAAACTAATGGTTTTTAATCAAGTATTCCCTCGTCTTTCTTGAGGGCAATGGTGGGGTCGTCCCCTCCATTGACCCTCATTATAGCCGAGGGTTCCAATAACCAAACTAATGGTTTTTAATAAAGTATTCCCTCGTCCTTCATAAGGACAATGGTGGGGTCCTCCCCTCCATTGACACTCATTATAGCCGAGGGTTCCAATAACCAAACTAATGGTTTTTAATTAAGTATTCCCTCGTATTTCTTGAGGGCAATGGTAGGGTCGTCCCCTCCATTGACCCTCATTATAGCCGAGGGTTCCAATAACCAAACTAATGGTTTTTAATTAAGTATTCCCTCGTCTTTCTTTAGGGAAATGGTGAGGTCGTCCCCTCCATTGACCCTCATTATAGCCGAGGGTTCCAATAACCAAACTAATGGTTTTTAATTAAGTATTCCCTCGTCCTTCTTGAGAGAAATGGTGGGGTCGTCCCCTCCATTGACCCTCATTATAGCCGAGGGTTCCAATAACCAAACTAATGGTTTTTAATTAAGTATTCCCTCGTCTTTCTTGAGGGCAATGGTAGGGTCATCCCCTCCATTGACCCTCATTATAGCCAAGGGTTCCAATAACAAAACTAATGGTTTTTAATTAAGTATTCCCTCGTCTTTCTTGAGGGCAATGGTGGGGTTGTCCCCTCCATTGACCCTTATTATAGCCGAGGGTTCCAATAACCAAACTAATGGTATTTAATTAAGTAGTCCCTCGTCTTTCTTGAGGGCAATAGTGGGGTCGTCCCCTCCATTGACCCTCATTATAGCCGAGGTTTCCAATAACCAAACTAATGGTTTTTAATTAAGTATTCCCTCGTCTTTCTTGAGGGCAATGGTGGGGTCGTCCCCTCCATTGACCCTCATTATAGCCGAGGGTTCCAATAACCAAACTAATGGTTTTCAATGAAGTGTTCCCTCGTCTTTCTTGAGGGCAATGGTAGGGTCGTCCCCTCCATTGACCCTCATTATAGCCGAGGGTTCCAATAACCAAACTAATGGTTTTTAATTAAGTATTCCCTCGTCTTTCTTAAGGGCAATGGTGGGGGTCGTCCCCTCCATTGACCCTCATTATAGCCGAGGGTTCCAATAACCAAACTAATGGTTTTTAATTAAGTATTCCGTCGTCTTTCTTGAGGGCAATGGTGGGGTCGTCCCCTCCATTGACCCTCATTATAGCCGAGGGTTCCAATAACCAAACTAATGGTTTATAATTAAGTATTCCCTCATCTTTCTTGAGGGCAATGGTGGGGTCTTCCCCTCCATTGACCCTCATTATAGCCGAGGGTTCCAATAACCAAACTAATGGTTTTTAATTAAGTATTCCCTCGTCTTTCTTGAGGGCAATGGTGGGGTCGTCCCCTCCATTGACCCTCATTATAGCCGAGGGTTCCAATAACCAAACTAATGGTTTTTAATTAAGTATTCCCTCGTCTTTCTTGAGGGCAATGATGGGCTCGTCCCCTCCATTGACCCTCATTATAGCCGAGGGTTCCAATAACCAAACTAATGGTTTTTAATTAAGTATTCACTCATCTTTCTTGAGGGCAATGGTGGGGTCGTCCCCTCCATTGACCCTCATTATAGCCGAGGGTTCCAATAACCAAACTAATGGTTTTTAATACAGTATTCCCTCGTCTTTCTTGAGGGCAATGGTGGGGTCGTCCCCTCCATTGACCCTCATTATAGCCGAGGGTTCCAATAACCAAACTAATGGTTTTTAATAAAGTCTCCCCTCGTCTTTCTTGAGGACAATGGTGGGGTCGTCCCCTCCATTAACCCTCATTATAGTCGAGGGCCGTTCTCTAAAAATGTTTTTATGCGTACTAGAACTGATAAACACGGGATGAGTGGAAACACGGATATTTCTCATTAATTTTCCAAGTGTTCTGTTGGAGAAACTCCTATTACAATTATGGTTTATCAAGACCTTACAACACTAATGATAGTATTTTTTCAAATGATCTGCATTCCAGGGGTTGGAAAAGGGTTCCCCTTCTAGGTTTTCTAGTCTATAGGTCCTAGGGATGACTTCATCGATGACCCTATATGGGCCATGCCAATTAGGATGGAGCTTGTTGCGCTTTTGCCAAGTATTTTTTAGGCCAAGTCCCCCACTGCAATTGGCCTCTGTTTCACCCTCTGATTGTAAAACCTTGCGGTCCTCTGCTGGTAGGCGGCCTGCCTCATCTCGGCATCTTCCCTCCTTTCCTTAATCAGGTCTAAGTCGAGTCTCCTCTCTTCTGTATTTCTCTGGGGGTCATACATTTGGACCCTATGAGTAAGAAACCCAATCTCGGTGGGGATGACGGCTTCTGAACCATAAGCTAGCATGAATGGGGTCTCTCCGATAGAGGTCCTCACTGTCGTCCTGTATGCCCACAGCATGGCATATAACTCATCGACCCATCTTCCTTTTGCCTCCTCAAGCCTCTTCTTGATTCCATCTAGGATTGTCCTGTATGTAACTTATGTTTGCCCATTGGCCTGAGGTCGTCCCGGGGTAGAGAATAATTGCTTGATACTCACCCTTTCACAATACTTTTGTAGAGAGGTATTCTTGAACTGAGTTTCGTTATCCGAGATGAGGGTGTTAGGGAGACCATATCTGCATATAACATTTTTCCAGATGAACTGGAAGGTCTTCTGCTCTGTAATCGTGACCATCGGTTCGGCCTCTTCCCATTTTGAGAAATAGTCAATCGCTACGATGAGGAATCGATAGTTATTTACTGCTCTCGGTAAGGGTCCTACGAGGTCGATTCCCCATACTGCAAATGGCCATGGGGACATTATGGATGTAAGAGGCTGATGGGGTTGGTAAGGGATGGTGGCAAATCTCTAGGATTTATCGCACTTTTTTACATATGCCGCGGCGTCTTTCCCCAAGGTCGGCCACCAGTACCCTTGGGTGATTACCCTCTTCGCTAAGGATCTGCCCCCAATGTGGCTTGAGCACTATCCTTCGTGCACATTTTGAAAAATTGATGGGACCTCAGATGGGTGCACACACCTAAGTAAGGGGAGTAAAAATCCCTTTTTGTACAAGGTGTCCCCAATAACAGTGAACTTCGCAGCCCTGTATCTCATCTTCTTCCTTTCTTGCCTTGCCTATGGCATCTCCCCCTCTTTAATGTATCTGATCAGAGGGTCCATCCACGAAGCTTCCTGCAAAATATTTAGGCAATTGCTAAGTGTTCCCTCAGTGTCTTCAATAGTTGGCCGAAGCAGAATTTCCACTGGGACCGTCCTCCTGATGTCTGTCCTAGTTGCCGAGGCCAACCTAGCAAGGGCATCAGCTCGGACATTGTCGAGCCTAGGTATCCTCTTTAATTTCACTTCTCTGAAGCCCTTCAGTAACGACCTCACCTTCTCAAGGTACCTTGCCATCCTCTCGTCCTTGGCCGCGTAGGCTCCTAGTATCTGATTCACTACTAGCCTTGAATCACTATGAACCAAAATCTGGCCGACACTAAGAGATCTGGCCAAGGAGAGGCCTGCTATGAAGGCTTCATATTTGGCCTCGTTGTTGGAGGCCTTAAAGTTAAACCTCAGGGCGTACTCAATGTCTGTGCCGTCGGGTGCTGATACTATTAATCCAGCTCCACTCCCATTTTCGTAAGAGGACCCATCAACGAAGAGACTCCACACGGTGTGTTCTTCTGAGAAACTTCCCTCGGTGAGTGACCCCTGTCTATAGAGATATCTTCCCTCTTCATTTTCAACCACTTTCCTTCTAGCGATACTCGTCTCAGCCTTATCTGCAGGTGTGTCGGTGAGCTCACCTTATCGGGTATCTATCTTCCCGAGGCTCTCACCCTCGGCTTCATCATCTTCCTAAGTAAACTCAGCCATGAAGTCTGCCAATGCTTGCCCCTTAATAGTTGTCCTAGGATGATACACTATGTCAAACACCCCCATCTCTATAGCCCAGGCCATTAACCTCCCTGATTTTTTAGGCTTGTGCAAAACCTGCCTAAGGGGAGAGTCAGTGAGGATGACCATTATATGGGACTGGAAGTATGGCTTCATCTTTCTCGATGCATGGATCAAGGCGTAGGCCAACTTATCCATCCTTGGATATCTTTTCTCTACCCCTTGGAGTGCCTTGCTGTTAAAATACACAGGCTTCTGTACTCCGTCTTCGTCTCTCACAATGACTGTACTGATGGTTGACTCTGAGACGGCGAGGTACACATAAAGTCGTTCACCCTGCACGGGCCGTGATAATAGCAAGGGAGACCCCAGGTATGATTTTAACTCCTTGAAGGCCTCATCACACTCTTCACTCTATTCGAAGGCTTTTCTGAGAATTTTGAAGAATGGTAGACACCTGTCTGTGGCCCTAGACACGAACCTGTTCAAGGCAGAAACTCTCCTTGTGAGTCTCTGAACGTCTTTAATGGACTTGGGTGTCTTCATCTCAACAAGGGCCTTTATCTTTTTAGGATTGGCCTCGATGCCTCTTTGGTTGATAATGAATCCTAAGAACTTCCCTGCTCCGACCCCGAAGACACACTTGGTCGGGTTAAGCTTCATCTGGTATTTGTCCATCGTATTAAAGGTCCTCTCCAAATATGCCACATGATCCTCTGCCTTCAAACTCTTAGTCAGCATGTCATCTACATAGACCTCCATAGACTTCCCAATTTGGTCTTCGAACATTTTATTTACTAGGCGCTGATACGTTGCCCCCGCATTTTTTAAGCCAAAGGGCATGACCGTATAACAGTATGTCCCCTTGTCAGTAATGAAGGTTGTCTTCTCTGAGTTTTCAGGGTTCATGAAGATCTGGTTGTACCCTGAATAGGCATCCTTGAATCTCATGAGCTCATGTCCTGCGGTAGCATCTACCATCTGATCAATGCGGGGGAGAGGGAAGTTGTCTTTGGGACAATGCTTGTTGAGGCATGGCCAAAACAATAACTGCATTGTCACAAAAGCCCTTTGGCAGTGCAGTTTTTTTGGGGACAATGCAGTTGTTCTCCACTTTTCGTTGGCTTTTGGGACAATAACTGCATTGGACAGCCATTCAGGGTAGATGACCTCTCTGATAAACTCAGCGTCTTTTAATTTCTTGACCTCATTCCTAATGACCTCATACTTTTCTCGAGAATAAATTCTCCTCTTCTGCTTTATCGGCTTTACTCCCTCTACCACATTGAGCTTGTGGAACATGATTTCAGGGTCGATCCCCGGCATATCTACATGACTCCAAGCAAAGACACTTCGTCTTCTCCTCAACATTTTAATGAGGTCTTCCTTGATATTGGGCTTCAGAGACTTGCCGACTTGGACGGTTTTTTCTGAGTCATCCTCATCGAGGATGATGGATTCTACCTCTTTCGCGACCTTTCCTTTCTTTAGCTTCGTCTCATCCCTGGGGTCTAGGGTATCAATATTATAAGTGGTAGCCCTCTTATGTGCCTCCCTTTCTTTAGCGGAGTTGTAGTAACATTCTCGCGCTGTCGTCTGGTCTCCCTGAACTTCCCCCACCCCGTAAGTGGTAGGAAATTTAATCATCTGATGGACCGTAGACGGTATAGCTTCAAACCCCTTGAGGGCCACACGCCCCAGTATGATGTTGTAGGCCGAAAACACATGTTCATCCATCACAAAGAAACTGACCTTCTTGGTAAGCCATCTCGACCACTCATCCCCCATCCTAACATCGGCCTCATACACTCCAAGGGGATGAACCTTTTCCCCACTGAACCCAATCAATGGATGGTGGTATGGGATGAGTCTAGCACGGCTGAGACCTAAGGCTTTGAAGCATGGCCAAAACATTACATCTGCAGAACTTCCCCCGTCAACCAATATCCTCTGCACCTCACACCCATGCACCCTAGTTGTTATGATGAGTGGGTCGTCATGTGGGGCTAAGAGGCCTTTAAAGTCCATTCTCGAGAATCCCACTATCAGAGTGTCCATGTCGACCTTCTTCCTTTTCTCTGACTTGACCTCCAGAGAGGTCGAGTGTACCGTCTTCGTCACTGCCTTGGCCTCAGCCACATGGGCCTTCCCGTCAGCGACCTCAGACCCTCCTCCTGCTAGACCCCCGGAGATCATTCCCACTCCGAGCGAGATTATATTAAACCTCTTCATAGGGCCTTGGTCGTCTCTCAATGGGAGGTCAGGGTCATCCTCATCGTCAGAAAGGTCGTCCCCTCTTTTTTGAGGACCTTCTCTACATGCATCGCCTCGCTTTTTCCTGGGATCGTCCCCTCGGCCCCTCTTGAAGGCACCTTTGTCGACGTACTTTATGAGTTTCCCTTCTTTCAGCATCTTCTCAATCTCATCTTTCAGAACAAAGCATTTGTCTGTTATGTGGCCGTGTTCTTAGTGGAATTCGCACCACAGGTTCTTGTTTCTCTTGTTGGGGGCTGCCCTCAACTTCTCAGGCCACTTCAGGGATCGGTCACTCTTTATCTCATTGAGAATCTATTCACAACTGACCGTTAGAGGGGTGTAACCAGCGAACTTGTCGTCCGTAGACCTCTTCTTCCCCTCCTTGTTCTTCTTAGGGTATTTACCCCCACTAGAACCTCCTTTTTCATCTTCATATTTTACGGCCATCGCCTCTTCGGCGTTCATCACTTTTCCTGCTATTGACAGTAATTCAACCATCGTCCTAGGGGGGTCTTCAACAAGCTTCCATAACAGCTTCCCCTTTTAGAGTCCTCCAATCAGGGCTGTCATAGCTATGCTCTCCTCATAGTCTTCCACTTCCATCTTCTCTTTATTGAATCTGGCTATGTAGTCCCTCAGACTCTCATTTTTCCCCTGCTTAACATAGAGCAGGTGGGTGGTCTTCTTCTGTGGCCTCACCCCAAAGCAAAAGTTGTTGATGAACCGGTCTGCCAACTTCTTAAAGTTTTTAATGGAATTTTTTGGAAGAGACGTGTACCAGATATGTGCAGCCCCAGTCAGGGTACCAGAAAAGGCACGACACCTCATCTCATCTGATTGATACATTCAACATGGTGGACAGAGTTGGTGCTCCCGTCGTATCTTGGGGTGACCACAGTTGGCTTGAACCTTGATGGCGTAGGGAAGTTGACTATCTTCGCCACAAAGGGTGAGCCTATGGTGTATACCTTCTGAAGAGGGTCCCGACTCTTCAGTATATCATCGATCTTATCCTCTAGTCGCTGGATCGAGTCATTCCAGGGCCTCGCAGGGTCGTCTTGGCCGATGTTATCCCCTGCCGCCTCTTTAAGGTGGACGGAGGGTTCTGCTGCGGTAGGCCTGTGTCGGATGTTTACTTCCCTTTGACCGTCATCTCGTCCTTGGGGTCAGCCATCTGCCGTCTCCCTCCTGGACCTCGCAGCACTCCTTGACCTGGACAATTTTTCCCGCAGGTCATTTACTGGGCCCAGCCTCTCAAAGGCTGACCCCCTGCTCAAGCGATCAAAAGCAGAGCCTCTCGGGCGATCATCAGGACTTGGTCTTTCGCAATTTCCTCTACTTTCCTGGAGAGGTCGTACAGTATTGTTGGAGACCTCATATGGTTCCCAGCATTTTATAGGGGCCTCCTCTCCCTCCAGGTCATCATACTTGTCCTCGGGGCAAGGGTTTCCTTGCCTCTCCAGGCGTAGACGTCGGGGATCAGCCACATCCCTACGCCGCTGAGGGGGTGGCAGGTCTTTGCGTGGTGCTTGGGGTGGTCCCCTAGCTTCATGCTGTCCTGGAGCTGCTGCCAGAGTAATCATCTCAGGTGAAACCCCTGGTGGTCTTAGTATGTTCTGGCTTAGAGCTGTGAACTGCTCTTGCATCATCCGCTGGCTTGTTGCCAGAGACTTTAAGGATGCCGCCACATCAGCCATCTCAGACTGAGGTGGTGGCTGACTGGAACTGGGTCCTCCCCCATCATCCGGCGGGGGAAGTGGTGGTGGTGGTGGCATCTCAGGTGCCATGTGTTTGAGATATGAAAATCTGAACCGAAGAAAAGACTGGTGAGCTTGATAACCTTAGTGGGTCTCTTTCAATGGTGAAACATCTCCTCTCAGGGGAGAGCTGGCTCACCGCCAGAGTGCCCAGCGAGGTCAAGCTATACAAAGGAAGAGATGTCTTCTCGTTCCCACAAACGGTGCCAAACTGATGATGCTGTCGTTTAACACCACCGAATAAGTGATGATGAGCTCAAACAATGGCAACCATGGCAGCCATAGAGATGTAAGTGTATAAGTGTGTAGAAGGAGATGAGTATAAGAGGAATAAGACAATGATGTATAGTGGTTCAGCCAATTTGGCCTACATCCCCTGTGAGTGTGTGATCCACTAAGTATGGGCACTAATGGCCTTGGATACAATGAACATAAGCTCACTTTCTCTCTCCACTGTGTGTATGAGAAAAGTTTTAGCTAGGGTTGCAATTATCAATCGATCTCCCCTGTAGGGTTGTAGGTGACAAGTATATATAGGTCTTGGGGGGTGTAGTGTACCCCCCAAGTATGCATGGTGCATGTGAATGATGATCTAGCCAATCCCCTATTGGCACTTGTAGATGCCAAATGATGACATAATATTTCCTCACGTGAGGGTGTGATTTTGTTATAACGGTCTCCCATGTGCCATGTGAGCCTCACGCGCACTGTTCCACGTGTCTCCCAAACCAAGCGCTGTGATGATGTCACCCTCGGCCTTTGATATGAGGTCGAGGGCAAAGTTCCTTCCGATAATGAGTCTGGCCTAATTTGGGCCTCGTACTGTCGTACCCTCGGGGGGTCGTCCGGAGCCTGATGAAGGGTCGTCCCCCTGAGGGGTCGTCCGGAGCCTGATGAAGGGTCGGCTCCTCGGGGGTCATTCGGATCCTGATGAAGGGTCGGCCCCTGAGGGGTCGTCCGGAGCCTGATGAAGGGTCGGCCCCTGAGGGGTCGTCTGGGCCTGATGAGGCGCAGGGCGCCCTCGGCATGGCCGAGGGTATATACGGGTATATCAGGGTCTAAGGGCTATTGAATGCGTACGCATAAGAACTAGAATGCTAGTAGCTATGCGCACTACATGTAATTTCAAGTATGTTTCATTTAATTATCATACTATATATATATTGTTCGTGATACAAAGTAATTTTATAAAAAAAAGAGTTAAAAATTCCACCCCCATATGGAAAATAATCCAGTGGTCATGCCACTTCTAAAATTAACCAACCGAACATCGATCTACTATAATGTAACCGCAATAGCAACAAATGTGTATCCCGTACTCCTTCTGATTCATCTACTCAATTAATTCATTTCATCAATTAAACTAACAATTAAAGTATACAATTATTAATTTACTAATCTACAATGAGGGGCAATTCTACTTGCATATGAAAGGGGCACTAATTATTAATTTACTAAAAAAATTAATAACCAATAAATATTTAATCAATCAATTCTTTTACAAGGGTCACTACTTGCATATGAGGGGCAATATCAAATAAACCAACCTAAATTTAATTAAAAAAATTAACAAGCACCCCCCCCCCCCCCGGCCCCATTTCCCCCTGCCCCACCCCCACCCCCCTTCCCCCCACCCCCACCACAAACACATGCACATGTATACACACACACACACACACACACATAGCCCCACCTCCCTGCCACCCCCAGTCCACCCCCACCCTCACCCCCACCCCCAGCCCTGGCCCTACCCCCCACTGTCACTACCCATCACACACACACACACACATATACATGCACACGCGCACACACATGCACATATACACACACACGCGCGCGCGCACATATACAATGCCTCCCCACGCCCCCACCCCCATCCCTTCCCCCTCAATCCACCACACACACACATGCATATTTACACACACACACACACACACACACATATATATATATATAGAAGAGAAATAGAGAGAGAAAACGTACCAAAATCATAGAGAGAGAGAGAGAGAGAGAGAGAGAGAGAGAGAGAGAGAGAGAGAGAGTGCAGTCGCTTAGAGAGAGAGAGAAAAATGGAGGGAATAAAAATCGATGGGAAAAAAGAAGAGGGAAGGTTTTTTTTACTGATGGACTTGTCACGGACATGTCACGGTCGTTGACTGTGAGAAGTTTATAAAATTTGTTACGGTTTTTTGTCACGATCATTGACCGTAACAAGGCTGGCCGATTGAAGGGTGTCAATTTGACCATTTTGGTGTAGTGGTCTTTTTATACAAAGATTGGTTTAGCTTTTTTCTCTTACATCCGTCGGGTCTATCTTTTCCATTTACTGGACTTGTGGCCTCGACAATTCTTCACGCACTCAAATTCTTCATTTATCTTATCTACATACAACTACTTCTTTGAGTTATCAATAACTAAGCATTGATTTTGGTTATCAACCAAGAAACATTTATATTATGGTTTTGGTTCAACTTTTTTGTCCCAGGGACCTACTTGTTTGCATCTTCATAGTTGGTAGATCATATGTATATCATTGAGCTTGATCATATTAAATTTAACCTTTAAAGGAGGAGGATGTTTCATATTGCTTGTAACTACTTTATCTTGATAAGTCATTGTGGAGCCTAATCGGTTATCTAAAATCTGCCTTCCTTTGTTGGGTACTTATGGGCTAACTTTGGGTCCCATCCTATCATGCAACTACTGGGATAATAACTTGTAAACTTGATAAATGTCATTAACCTCTTCGCATGCTTCATCATTACTCTACGGAACCACTTTTGGGCCTACTCTCTATTTGATCGAGGGGATCATACCCAATGCATTTTCATTATGAATACCCTTGTATCCTCCTTCAGCTCAATACAAATATCAAATCAACTAAATGAGCTTCCTCCTTTGAAAATGTCTTCTTTTTTGCTTGAATGACGATCTACGTCACCTTAACATTTTCTTTCGCATACTAGTGGTATGTTGATGAGACTAAGTCGTTATTATCCATCCCCACTCTTTTTATCAAAAAAGGGTGTGAATTGTCATAATCAACCACATGAAACTAAATGTAAGAAATTAAGTTTCCCATTTAAATCCCCACATTAAAGTGCCCTAGGGATTGAGATATATAGTTATTATAATTATAGATAAGATGAAGGCATTTTCACAAACCTTGGGTCTATGGTGTTAACTTTATGAAAAGACTTAATGGTCATTATGACCTTCCATCTTTGAGCTTGATTTTTTTGAGTTTTCTCTTATGAAGAGGAAATCTTTCCTCTTGCTTGTAATTCCTTAAACTTAATCAATCACTTTGGAACACAAATATTATTTCATTGTTTGGAAGTTGTGTTTTAACTATAGGCCCCATCCTACACGCGATTATTGGGATAAAGAATTGGGATTTTAAGAAACCTCATTATCGTCCTTAAATACTTCATCGCTACATAGAGGTACAACTTTTGATCTCATTTAATCTCTAATCGAGGGGATCATAATCCCATCCACTTTCCTTATGATTACCCTTGTATCCTCATTCAGCTCAATTTAGAATTTTGAATCTACCAAGTGAGTTTTTCCTTTGAAAAAGTCTTCTTTATTGCTTGAATGACGGTCTCAGCCCCCTTAACATATGTTTGTTTACACTGGTGGTATGTTCAGGGACTAAGCCATGAGTATGAATCCACACCCTTTCAATCACAGTGGGAAAAACACAAGTGCCAACTTATCTTGGCAAACTCCCATAAAACCTAACTATAAAATTAATAAATTCTAAAATAAGTAATTTGTTGGATTTTATTTCCATTTTTTTTTCGTGTATATTTCCTTTTATATTGGGCCTTCCTTATTTGTACCTTAATTGAGTAACTCATATATATTTTAGCATTTTTATTCTCTTAAACTTACTAGTAATGTAACATTATCTAGTTGGTATAAGTACAATCACTGGGGATGCCAATTCGGTAAGCCTTTACAAAATCTTTGTTGATATTGGGAGCTCAATCAAACCTACATAGATTTTCCTCTCAGCCGACATGAAAACCAAAGTCAAAATGCCCCTCTCTTTTTCTCTAACCACACACACTCTCTTTCTCTCTACCCCCACCCACCCACACTCTTTCTCTTTGATCCCTACCACCCCTTTATTTCCCTCTCCTAACCTCACCTTTGGCATCTTTCTCTCATCCTTTTTTCTTTGCAGTCCACTTTTTGCCCTACAAGCCTCGACAACCCTCTTTACTTATTCTCCAACCCTCTTCGAGTTCTCCTCTTAAAGTATACACACACACACACACACACACACACACACACACACACACACACACACACACATATATATATATATATATATATATGGAGAGTCTCATGTAAGGAGTCCTTATCTTACATGCTTCAGTGCATACTATTTTTGTAAATTAGTAAAATTATGATTTTTTTCTATGAAACTTCATGGATATGATCTTCATAGTGGGGAGATTATATCCAAATTTTTTCATCAAAAAGTGGGTGAGATGTGTATATATATATATATATAGAGAGAGAGAGAGAGAGAGAGAAAGTCTCATGTAAGGACTCCTTATCTTACATGCTTCAGTACATACTATTTTGTAAAATAGTAAAATAATATATTTTTTTATAAAACTTCGTGGATATGATCTCTATATTGAGGAGATCATCTCCAAAAAATTTCATCAAAAAGTGGGTGAAATGAGGTGATATTCAAAAAATAGTGGAAGTATGCAATTTCAACCGTTGAAATTTTTTATGATCATCTCACCCACTTTATGATTGAATTTTTTGATGAAAAAATTTGGAGTTGATCTCCTCACTATGGAGATCATATCCATGAAGTTTTATTAAAAACTTTATTTTTTTACTATTTAAAAAAAATGGTTCGCACCTAAGACGGTCTCTCTCTCTCTGTATATATATATATAAAATAAAGTAGAAAACTTATGTATGTCATAAGCTTAGTTGGTGATGTCATCTATATGCATTTTTTCCTGCAATACCCATTTTAACCTTAATTCTTTGATTTCCCCATCTTTTTTTACTTAACAAATTTACACTTTAATTCAAAATTGGGGGTACTATGGTCAAAATTACTTCATGAATTTGTTCCCCCCTCATATTCTCTACTCCTCTCCCGTTCTCTCACCATCGACTCAAAAGAAACCTACCCCAAACATCTACCCATTCGCTCCCTCTCTTTAAATTTACCGTTGCCCCTACGCTCACCCTACTCCTCCCCGCCCCTCTCCCATCACTCCTTCTCCCCCGCTTCCTCAACTTCCCGTTGCCGTAGCTCTCAAGCTTCCGCCTTCTTTCCACGATGCCTTACCACTATCCATGTCACCGATCCTCTCAGGTAAGTTTCAAATGGATTAACTTTATATCTGTGTGGTTTAACCTTCTCTTTAAGATTCACATCAGAAGAAACAAATCATAAAGTATGGCTTATTTAGGTATTGTACATATTTGAACTTTGTGTAATACAACATTTGAGCTCTGTTTTCACTGTGTCTATCTATTGGATTTCATATTTTTGATTTACGATTTCACACTTTAGACTTTTGGGTTAGATTATTTGGGTGTTTTGAAATTAGGCTCGAGGGTTTCTCTCTCCATCAGTCATCATTGTCGAGCTGAGTTTTTTTTTGGTGTTTTAAGTCCATTTTCTCTCTCAATCATTTACAGGTCTATGTAACTCAACTATGGTGATTGGCGTAATTTTTTACTGAGGTAAATGAAGTCAGTACAAGTAAATGTATTTTCACGTTTAAGTGAGGGTTGTGGATTTATTTTTAATTTAACTACATTTTCTTCTTCTTTTTTCGTGTCGAGCTTCCCTCACGACATACAACCAGGTAACATCTCTCTTTCTTTTTTACTCATTTTGTTGTTTTTGGTTTCAAAATTAGAATTCAATCCCCTCTATTTATAATCTAAGTTTTTATGTGACTCATTAAAATCTAGGTTGTGGGTTCTTAAATTAGAGATTTTTAGTTCTATGATATTCCTTTTTTGTTGAAATTAGTTTTCCCTTTTCAGATCTATCAGAGTTTTTTTCCTTTTGAATACCGGGTAAACTATATGTTAGGGCATTTCATTTTACTCTATTTTATTTTTTAACATAGAAGATTTGTTATTTATGTTTGTGTATATTAAAGCCATTTCACTTGGATCTCTGAGTTAGCTCTTCTGAGAAGCTGTAAACGGATATTCGAAAATTCGCATCCATCCGATATCTGAATACGAATTTGTGGATATTTATCCAAAAAAATGGAAACGGATACGAATATGGATACTCTATAAAAATATCCGAGAAAATGGATACGGATACGGATAGTACTAGTATCCGGCATCGATAATTCGTATCCGATGCAGAGTATCCATTGTACCGGATATTCGTTTTACCGGATATTCGTATCCGTCAAACATATGTTTAAAATATTACTAATAATATTAGTATTAGTATTACTAATAAAATAATATTAAAAAAACCTTAATCATTTTTTCCTTAAAACAGAACAAACACAATACTCCACTCAAAATAAAAGCACCCTGCAGTTATTATTTTATTGGGTATATTATAAAATTCCATGTATTATTAGATTATTGAGTATATTATCATGGAGTTACACTAAAGTTACAATACACCCTATCACACACAACATACACCCACTAAAGAACATATACTCCACACAAAAAAAAAACTAATTTAATTTCATTTCTCTTTCGTACAAAACAAGAGAAAAGAAACCCTCATTTCACTCCACAAAAAACTCTCAATCCTCCACCTCCACCTCCAACCCGCCGCATCAGCCCACAGCTTCTCATCAACCCCGCCACCGCTTCTCATTAATCAACCCATCAGTTGCGCATCAACTATGTCTCTACGTCACTCCACATTCCCTCCTCCTGTAATCGAAAATTAGCAACAACAGGTACATACAAAATAAAAATAAAAATAAATAACTGCATTTATATGTTGTTTATGTGATTGTTCATTAGTTTGCTTAATTATAAATAAATTTAGGAGAGAAACAAAAAATAAAGTGATGATTTTGATTATGATTATAAGTGAAGTTAATAGCAGGTATATTATATACAAAATAAAAATGTATACTTATTAAAATAAATATATTTGTATGTTTTGAAGACTAAAAGATCCATGAGGTTATCATTCTCAATAAAATTTGATTTAATCTAAAAGGTGCATATGTATTTCTACTATTATGGAATGATACTGTTAATTTTTTTTGGATGGCTTGAAGCTTACATGTTTGTAAAGTATGGATGGCTTTAAGCCATATTATCATTATGGAATGTTACTATTATTATAGAAGCCATGAGGGAGTAATTTTGTTATATATTTATTTGGATTGGATTGGATTGGATTTCATTGGATTGGATATTTTGATAGTTATTTTTTGCGATGGCTAAATAATGTAAACGGATACGGATATTATTCCAATCTGAGGTGTCCGAGCGGATACGGATATGGATAGTTGTTTTAAATATCTGGCGGATACGGATAGTGCATCTAGATAGCGGATACGGATATGGAAAACATGGTATCCGATCCGTATCCGTCCGTTTACCACCCCTTCTTCTCTCTATATATATATCATGTTTTTATTTTATCATTTTAGGATTTTTGTGTTCCACATTTGGGGTTTTATTCAGTGTTTAAACTTTTAAGGATTATTTTTGTTGATATTTTATATTTTAGGTACTAACTTTAGTGCTCCTAAAACCCGAGTTGGTTTTGTTGCACCATATTGGCTTCTGCATTTAGGGATGAAGTTATGAGTTTAAATACAACCATTAAATGATTGCAAACAAGTTTTTTTTTCCCAAGAACATACATTGTATGTTGTTGCCTCTCTTTAGACATGTCATATTAGTTGTGTTTTGCAACACTTTTGGTATAGTACTATTGAAATTACTTCCATGTCGTCGACACGGGAATGCTGCTAATATAAATGTATGCTGAAGGGACGTCCCAAATAAGGGACATTTGTTGTGAGCAATATTGTTCACCCTTTTATTGATGCTAACATGGGTTATTTCATAGGATTTAAGCATGCTCTATTTTAGGCACAAGTGTTTCTTGGTGTTGACCATATAATAATCAAAAGATGCATGTATTAGCTCAGTTTTCATGAGATATAAATATATTGTTGATTGATGCAATAAAACTTGCTGCAACATATCTCTAGATGTTGTCCATGCTACTGCAACACATGTCCAAGAACATATCATTTGATTGTTAAAACAGGTTTAAGATATTCTTTATTCACATTTAGATTTTGGCCTTTAGAGTAAATCCGTACATGTTAGGAAAAAATGGTGTGGTGCGAACTCTGATGCGGTACAATGTAAATTAGCACACACACTTATACACATTGTTTGAAGATATGAATTGTTTTTCTAAAGTTTTAGACATTGTTTGATCATGTCTAAAACTTTAGAAACCATACTTGGTTTAATAATTATCGTTTTATAAGTTTGGGATTATTTTATGTATCTATAGTGAGTTGTATAAGTTTATATCAAAATTAGAGAACTTAGAGCAAGTTGATATTTCAGAGAAAACCCCCAGCCAAATGGTTCAAACTTCGAGCATTAAATTAACCATTTGTTTTTCGATACACGCCAACATTTTAATTTTTTACTATTTTGTATTTTTAGTTCCATCTTTTGAAATTCCAGAATCACAAGATCGCAGACAGTGAGCCAGGTCACGTTAGTGACCACAAAACAGTTGAATGGATCGCTCATGTTAAAGTCTTCGCTTGAATAAAACACACATTGGAAGTGCAATTGGTGTTTTTTATTCAAGTAAAGACTTTGACATGATCAAATTATGTTCATATTATAGATGAATACTTCCGATTTTCTTTTCGCCAACAGAGGGAGCTAATTATGGCGAGGGATAAATTTTAATTAATTTTTGTACTTTATCTCTTTTTTTTAGTAGTTAGGTTGTCTCGGTAATATAAATACATTCTTTGTGAAGGAATGGGAGAGAAAGTTCAACTCTCTTGGAAGATTTCTTGATAACTAATGTTCGTGGAAGTATTGGAGGTAGATATGGATCTTTCTTGACATTCAATATACATCTTTGTAGGCATTAATGTCGAACTTTCCTTCTTAAGCTTATTGTGCCGAGTTACGAACTTATTATACCTCCTATTTATTCTTTATATTTTTTATGGTATTTGTTCTTCCATACAGAATATAGGTTTAACTATTTCTGCCCAAGTTTAATGGTAGCAGATGAACCTTTTGTTGATCGTACACGGGGTTACTGATCATAACTATTTTTGCCCAAGGTTGATTTGTTGATTGTGGAAACACAATTATGCAAGGCAATTAAAATGAGTATGTTAGATGCGATGAAAATTTGTAAATCTTTGGTGAGTTTAATTACCTTCTTTCGCGGTGTTAGTTAAATAGATGCTGATAGCAGCCGCTCAGGATGATACCAGCAATAACCTTCCTTCTACATATGACTTGCCGACGATTTCAGCATCATGTTCAATTCCTTCAAAACTTAAATATGGATTAATAAATAATGTGGCGTTCATATCATTGAAGATGCCCGCACCTTTAACAATTAACAAACCTCATTTCTGTATTAAGGAAATTATGAACGCTGATGACAAAGATTCAATTTTCAATTTGCTCACTGTCAGGAATCCTAAAAATGATCTCTTAAGTAAGAATTAGTCATATTTTATTCTTTTAAATAATGTGTTATATAATGTTTTTTGAATATAGGATGCATTGATTGGTTTGATTTCTACAGAGACAATAAAAATTCAGCATTGATTCAAGCTCTACGAAATATTCAGCTCAACCCAGCTCCGACTGCGCTACCTCACGATAAAGCCGTTTGAAGTGGAAGTGGAGTAATGGGAGTAATAGAAGGTCTAAGTATGCAAGTTTGCTCTCCTATAATAGCAGGTTTAAAAAGTAATAGCAGGCCAAAGCGGAGTAATAGCATGTCTAGGTATGCTGGTTTAAGGCCAAAAAATAGTAGCAGGTCTGCTACAAATCTCATAAAACCACACTTTTGACCCTCTTCTCCACTTAATCTTATAATATCACTAATCCAAAAACTCCATAAAATCACAAATGATAAATAAAACCAAAAACTTAAGTAAAAAATTAAAGAGAGAGGAGCGTACCGATTATTGGGAAAGAGAGGCTCTTCAATAAAATGAGATAAAAGGTATGTGAAAAATTAAAATAGTGAAAATTTTAGGAAACTGACACAATTCAAATTAAAGTAGAATAGGACACTAAAAAGGTTATTGTGTTGTACTCAAAATGAATATAAGTTTATGTAGGTTCTAAGTTTTATCTCCTTTCCTATGCTTCAATATGTAATCTCCCTTAAATCTGCAAATTTCAGGTTATGTACGCTGAGGGAAAATTTCATAAAGTCGGGTTCAGATTTGGAGTTTTGGTTTACATATATTGTAGTTACATATGTTTATTTTCAAACATGTGATTTGATCATCACATGTGTTCAGTGGAAATGCTAAGAGATATTTAATAGAGGTTTTCATTTTTAAATGTAAATTTCAGTGGCAATGAAAATTTCAGTGATGTCTGCTTCAGATGTCTATGGATTCATCTTTCAGTTCTTCAACTACGCATATAGAATGTCAGTTTCCCATTACAACAGTCCCCTTAAAGCACAGTACAACAATTCAATCTAGCATAAGAGGAAAAGATTATACAGCCCCTCTTCCACCCTCCACCTCTCTCCCTCCTAAATCATCCTTCTACAATACGATCTCTTCGAGTGGAAGGTGTACACTTCTGAGGAACTTTTATTTTTATTCTTAGTTTATTTCTTTTTTATGTATAATGCACCATTTAACAGTAAGATTTTATGTGAAAGTTCAGTGTTTTTATTTGAGTGAACACTTTTTGTAGCGCTATGATTGCTTGGGTACAAGGCTAGAGACAAAAGTTATTTATGACATTAGTTATTTGTAAAGCTTATTGGGTTGGGGGTGCCCTGTTATTATCCAAAATCACCTTATATCTATATATGTTGCGAGCATCATTAGTTTTTGAAGTGTTTACTTATTAATGGTTGTCTTGGTTTTGAGGTGTAGATTGTATTTGATTTGGGTACCCAAATTATTCAGATACGAACTGTTTACTCAAATTATTCGAATACTTATAGCTGATTTGGGTTCCCAAATAATTTGAATACTTATACATATATCAGTTCATATTAGTATTTAGTAATTGTTTACTTATATGAACTGATGTGAACTGATATAAGTGATTTGGTATATGAACTG
This sequence comes from Sambucus nigra, assembly GCA_949130495.1. NCBI lineage: Eukaryota > Viridiplantae > Streptophyta > Magnoliopsida > Dipsacales > Adoxaceae > Sambucus > Sambucus nigra. The sequence continues at coordinate 652,096,783 of OX422210.1, read as the reverse complement.
ATATAAGTGATTTGGTATATGAACTAATATGAACAAATGGACTGATATGAACTCATATGAACATATCATACCTGATATATCAATTTGAATAGTTGGAAATCTAATTTGATATCAATGAACTGTTGGACTGGTATACATCATATGAACATATATACCTGATATGAACTGATGGACTGATATATCAATTTGAACATATCATACCTGTTTACTTATATGAATAGTTGGAAATATAATTTGATATCAATTTTGTATATCAATTTGATATGAACAGTTGATATGAACATATCATACCTGATATATCAAAAAGGGGGAAAGTAACAGATTTTTTACAGCACTATTATAGTAGAGTCTGATAAAGATTCGGAGAGTGATCTTGAGAAGTTTCAAGTGACAGCACTATATCTATCTGGCCTAATTTGGTTATATATTCCCAAGTATGTTTATGTCATAATTCTTTTTATAATGTAATATCATTTTTTATATTGATTCAATATGTCAATTTATTGTAGGAGTCAAGGAACTCGACACATAAATGGAGCTAACATCTATTTTATACCTTTTTCCCTCTTTCTCTAAACTTCTGAACGTAAGGTCTGTTTTAAAGTTTGAGTTTTGTTGTATTTTTTCATTTATTTTTACAAAATGGTGAAATATTTTTACAGGATCGCGCTTCCACGAATGGTGAACCATTTTGAAGAGAGATCCTAGGAATCACCCTCCCTTATGCAATAGTGATGATGATCCCGATGCAAGTTGGAATGTGCTCATGAAAGCATGCATCATCCCATACTCGGCAAAGATTCACAGAAAAAAAAGGAGTGGAGTGGAACCTTGGCCACTAAGGCTCACAACAAAGTCCCCTCGGCTTGAAGAAGTTAGTGTCCGTCCAGATGAATATCAAAAAGAGACTAGCATATGGTACTACAGAGTGATTAAGTATTGGAAATAGATGAAATTTGTTATGTAGAAGAGATCCATTAGAAATTTAATGGATATGAATTCGAACCTAGGTGGATTTGCTGCTGCTCTTAAAGATAGAGATGTTTGGGTGATGAATGTTTCTCCTGTCAATGCATCTTCTTGATTGAAGATTATTTATGACAGAGGATTAATTGGAATCATTCATGATTGGTGCAAATAATTTTCTACATACCCATGTACCTACGACCTACTTTATGCATGGATAGTCTTCTCATAGATTGAGGATCGTGGTTGTAGCACCGAAGATCTACTGATGGAAATGGATCGCATGCTAAGGCCAAATGGGTTTGTAATCATAAGAGACAAACCCTCTTCTATAAACCATACACAAAAATTCTTGACTCCACATAATCTTGTAGTCATAGATGGCAAAAGAATCACGCCCACAACAGAACCAATATACTCCACATAATCCTGAAGCTTTGAGAATTTCAAATTAAAATATTTCATCAAATGTTCTATTTAGAATTCCTTTCTTTATCTCTTGATGTTTCGAATCAATGAAGGGCCTTGTCTTCATATTTACTATGTAAGGTGGTTTGTTTTGTTTATTGTCAGCTTGATTGGAGAAAATAAATAGAATTGGAGGTAAATTTAGGTTTTGTTTGTTGTGATTTCACAATTAATATTACAAATCTGTTATATTTTTCATATTTGATTAAGGGAATTTTGTGTTATATTTGGAGATTTTTGTGACTTATTTTTCTAAAACAATTTCATTACTTTTGAATCTTTTGCTCTGAAACTAAAATATTAATGGCTCTCCTTCTTTTTTTTTACAGAAGTGGTTCTCTTTCATTATCGAGTTAACGTAGGCCTTCTGAAATTAACTAAGTTTTAAGGGCACCCAATTATATTTTTTTACTTACAAGTTACTTCCGCTGATGTACAACATTAGAAATTGATCTATAAGTGCAGGCAACTCTAATCATAGGAATTAGGTTGTTAACTTTTTGAGTTTATTAATTGATTTCATGCATTTGATTGTAGGCACATATAGCAACTATCAAAGACTCAAAAATTAAAATAGCTTCTGCAAAAAAGGTGCCACAATATACAAAGAATTTTTCGTGCCTTCAGGCATGGGTACTCGACACGAAACGATAACACGACATGAAGCGATAACAAGACGCGAAATGATAACACGACACGAAACGATAACATGACGTGATAAGGAATGAAATTGACACGATCTTTCGTGTTCGGGTTGTGTTAAGATCTGTGTTTTCGGACCTGTTATTAAGTCTTGTCGTGTTCGTGTCCAATTTCTACCATGAAATTGACTCGATAAGGATACGATAGTGACCCAATGAAGATCACAATATAGATTTTATGGAGATCCACTATAGACCAAATTTAGACTCATTATCAACCCACTATTTCGATTCATTATTTTTTTAATTCCTCAACAAATGGTTTAATCGTTCCAATCATGTCGTGTTGGGTCGGATCTTATTGTGTTATCCCGACGTGTTGTATTTTTAATGTGTCGTGTTTGGCTTATTTATACAAGATTCAAAAATTGCCCAATTGCTTTAAGCCAATAGGTTCGAACTATAGGTTATTTAAAAAATGGTTTATCTGTTGCGAGCTGTATATAACATAAGGTCCTATCAATGACGTACACTTTTGAAAATTCGCATCGTGCCTTCAGGCTGGCTTCTCCCATGTTTTGAACCCGAGACCAACCGTAGCTTTGGCGAGGGCACTTGCCATCGTACCAAGGCACCATTTTATGCTTTTTAAAACTATCAGCATGCCTTCAGGCACAAGCATACCCTAGTGTATATATATGTAGTACGGTCAGGTGCAGGTCTGTTTATGCAAAAGATGTATGGACTAATTTTTTAAAATAATATTAAATATTTTGGCTACTTAGAAAATCATCTCAAAATTATTGTTTTAAGAACTTTAAAACTATCACATTTGAGTTAATTTTTTTTAAAATAACCATAATGTAAAATTATTTTCAGTTTAGTTTTTTGTTGTTGGGGGGGGGGGGGGGGGGGTCGTTGAAATGTTTAAACACCCACCCCCCAAAAAAATTACTCCAAATAAATATTAATATATTTTGAAAAAATTGGTCCGCCACTAGTCCCTTAGTTAGTGGTTTCCCATTGGATCATCTCCATTTTTATAAATAATCATATGCAACAAGACACCCAGAAAAAGTGGAGAGCCAACAACAATTCATTCTCCAGTCACCAAATTCTACACACACACACACATGTGTGTGTGTGTGTATACATGTATGTGTGGAAAGCGAAGTAGTGTTGGAGTTTTGTTATGGAAAGAACGAAATATATTAATTAACTTCTGCAAGGCACGTTCTTGGAACGCTTTTTTTTAGGCAAAATTTCTCCCAATTCGGTTGAGACAGAACCAGAACCGCGAGTACACTATGAGTTTTATAGAATCTGCCTTCAGGATACAATGCAGTGTATGAACAGTTGTTTGATTCAAACTATGTACCGTTTGATCAAACCAAGAACACTCTGAATTTGTAACTTGATAATGCCAAAGTATAGAGGACGGAGAGAGGAGAAATTAGCAATTTTCGGTGTCCAAAACAGAGGTCTGGAACTCTTTTTATAGCCATTTCTGTGACTGTTCTTCAACAGTCACAGCTCTTCATGGAGTGACTCAGCAACCGTTGGATCGTGCCTGTTTGGAATAGTTGCGATCTAACGGTTCAGATTAGGCATCCCATCGTAAGCGAATGGACATCCCCTACACGAAACGCTACGAGTTCATCTAACGGTTTAGATCAAGTAGTTTTGGATTTTAAACCCTTTGATAGGATCGTTTAATCACAACCATTGATCTGTTTTACCTCGTCAAAACTTTAGGCTTCCACGCTCCAAGCGACGATTCGAAGTGCCAAGTGCGCTTCAAAGTGCGCAATGCACCCTAAGTCGCCCAATCTCCCTTTCGCGCGCTGCGTGTCGCGCTTATGCGCTTACGCGTGTCGCGATTGGTGGTGCTTAAGCACCACCATGATGCGTAGGATCATAGCCTCTTATTTGACTTGTCAACTAAGAATCCTAGTTGTCCTTTAGTTGATATACCACTACTTTTTGTAGTATTCTTCCAATGTGGGACAATATGGGATTTTGAGCACTCCCATATCTTTCACACCCATTTGCTCATGTTTCCACTTTCTAAATTAAAACCCAAACTATGTTTAAAATAAAACACCAATAATATAATAAAATATTAACAACTAAAAAATAAAATATCAATATATATTGGAATTTATCCAACATTCCCCCTCCAATTTCAATATACACAAGAGAGCAAAGCAAAAAGACAATAAATAAATTTTGGCGTTATTGCTAAAATCTAGTACATAAATGAGAAGTGTCTTTTGGACTTGAACTTCCATATAGTGAAAATAATTCAAAGCTTCATCAAGGTGCTGTGGTGAACGTATCTTGAACCAAGGACCTTTTGAGACTAGCCGGAACTATCACACATACTGATTTCTGAGTTTATAAGTGTTCTTATAGCATGCACTTTTATGGCCTTGTGCTAATCCTGATTTCACGAGCGCTTTAGGATCGGTCTTGATTTCATAGAAAGCGGCCACACTTTCGACACTCGAATAGGTAAATCAACTTTAGTGATTCTGCGAGTCACGCTTATATGATTTATTAAGAAGTAACCTTCATCCTCTAACATGCAGAAAACCAACACTAGGCACATAGGAATGGAACTTTTTGTATAAATTCCTAGTGTTCCATAACTATAATTTAACTTGTTTGTACCACATTGAACTCTATCTATATTTTCAAGATATGAGTTGGGTTCCCATTAAATATAGTTGTGTTATTTAATAGACCTTAGTCCCATTCCTTTTGAGGTGATATATATCATCTCCCTAACAAGACCTTTAGTCAGAGGATCTGCTAAATTCTTGTACGTTTTAATATAGTCGACTGTAATTACTCCTTCCTTGAGTAATTTTCTTATAATTTGATGCCTTAGACTAATGTGTCTAGATTTTCCGTTGTAAGTTTTGTTCGAAACTTTATAAATTGTGGCTTGGTTATCACAACTTATCATAATAGAAGGTGATGGCTTTTTTGATAAAGGAATATCATACAACACATTTCTAAGCCATTCTTCTTCTGTACATGCATCTGCTAGGGCTATAAATTCATATTGCATTGTTGAATCTGATACACATGTTTGTTTCTTGGATCCCCAAGAGATAGCTGCTCCTCCTAGTGTAAAAATCCAACCAGTAGTTGACTTGGATTTTGATTCAAGATTATTCCAACTTGAATCACTATATCCTTCTAAAATAGATGGATATCCTACATAATGTAAGCCATAATCCAAAGTCCTCTTCAGGTATCTAAGCACCCTAGAAATTGCATTCCAGTGATCTTGTCCTGGATTACTTGTAAATCTACACAATACACTCACTGCATAAGCAATGTCTGGTCTAGTGCAATGCATGGCATACATTAGACTCCCAATAATACTAGCATATTTAAGTTGGTCCATAGCACGCCCAGTATTTTTCATTAATTTGATGCTAGGATCCACTGGTGTAGCAGCTGGCTTAAGTTCAAAATGATTGTATCTTTTTAGAACTTTTTCTATATAATGAGATTGAGATAACGCTAAAGAATTATCCTTTCTCACAATTTTGATTCCTAAAATCACATCAGCTTCTCCAAGATCTTTCATATCAAATTTTGATGAAAGAAACCTTTTGGTTTCTTCAACATATTTGAGATTAGACCCAAATATTAACATGTCATCCACATATAAGCAAATAATAACACCAACACCATTTTCAAATTTACTATATATACATTTGTCGGCATCATTAACTTTATATCCATAGGATATAACAATATTATTAAACTTCTCATGCCATTGCATAGGAGCTTCTTTAAGGCCATAAAGAGATTTAACCAATTTACACACTTTCTTTTCTTGGCCAGGCAAAACAAACCTTCGGGTTGTTCCATGTAAATCTCTTCTTCTAAATCACCATTTAAAAATGTAGTCTTAACATCCATTTAATGAATAACTAAATTGTGAATAGAAGCAAGAGATATTAATATCCTAATGGAAGTGATTCGAGCAACAGGAGCATATGTATCAAAGTAATCAATTCCATATTTTTGCTTATAGCCTTTAGCAACTAGTCTTGCCTTAAATTTATTTATAGAACCATCCGGATTTAATTTTCTTTTAAATATCCATTTGCACCCAATAGGTTTAGCCCCGGGGGGAAGATCGGAAATAACCCAAGTTTGATTTGACAAAATTGAGTTCATTTCATCATTTATTGCTTCTTTCCAAAAGAAAGCATCCCTAGATGTTACCGCTTCATGAAATGTGGTCGGTTCATCTTCTACATTAAGAACAAATTTAGTTTTGTTCTTAGTCTCATTTAAATCCCCTTCAACTAAATAAATAACAAAGTCAGGCCCAAATGTTTTTTCAGTTCTTTGTCTTTTACTCCTTCGTGGTTCAACGTCATTCGTTGTTTTCGAAGAAGATATAGGTTGTGAATTTTCTTCTAAATTTGAGGAGTCAACAGTCGGATTATAATTTTCTAAACCTTGATTCAAAGTACTAAACTTTGTTAGATGTTCAAAAAATTGCACATCTACCGACTCTATGATTTCTTGAGTTTCAAGGTTTAAAAATCTATAAGTCGTACTGTTACTAGAGTATCCAATAAAAACACATTTATAAGTTCTATTTCCTAGTTTAGGTCTTTTAGGTTCGGGTTTTCTTACATAAGCAAGACATCCCCAAACTTTAAGACGTCTAAGATTAGGCTTACGATTAAACCATAATTCATATGGTGTAATATCCTTGTTTTTCAATGGAACTCTATTTAAAATATAACATAAGGATAAAACCTCTTCTCCCCACATCGATAAAGGTAAACCAGAACTGATTAACATTGAATTTATCATTTCAACTAAAGTCCTATTTTTCCTTTTCGCCGTTCCATTTTTTTGTGGCGTATATGGCGCCGTAACTTGATGGATTATCCCATGAGTATTACAAAATTGTATAAACTCACTCGGGTAATATTCACCACCCCTATCGGATCGTAGGACTTTAATTTTTCGATTTTGTTGAGTTTCAACTTCTACTTTAAAAATTAGGAATTTCTCGAAAACTTCATCTTTACTTTTAAGTAAATATGTATATGCATACTTAGAGTAATCATCAATGAAAGTTAAGAAATATTTATTTCCACCACGAGTCATATTACTCTTCATATCACATACATCACTATGAATAAGATCAAGCATTTCGGATTTCCTCTCAACAGATTTGAACGACTTTCTAGTTATCTTCGATTGAGCACAAATTTCACATTTAGAAAGGTTATTAAATTTACAATCCGAGATTAAGCCGAGATTAGTCATATTTTTTATACTTCTATAATTCACATGACCTAATCTACTATGCCATAAAGAAATAGCCTCAACCATATAAGCAGAACTAATATCATTGATTACATTAATTTTGATCATGCCGTTACAAGAGTACCCTTTGCCAATAAATTGGCCATTCTTAGACAATACAAACTTATCAGACTCATACACTAGTTTGAAACCTCTCTTATTGAGAAGGTCCCCAGACACAAGATTTTTACACATATCAGATACATGAAGTACATCAATTAAAGTAAGTGTCTTTCCAAAAGTTAGCTTCAATTCCACTTTGCCTTTTCCAACTACATTGGTGCGAAGATTATTTGCCATCTCCACTTCTTTTCCATCAATTTCTTGATATGTTTTGAATGAAGAGCGTTCTTTGCATATGTGGACCGTTGCGCCGGTATCCAGCCACCATCCACTTTCATTATCAATTGAATTTGCTTTGCAAACAGTAGAAATAAGATCTTCAACATTGTTGGTTTCCTTTGACCCTTGTTTTTCCTTAAATGCCTTCTTTTTAAGATGACATTCTCGAAAATAATGACCCAGTTTGCCACAGAAGAAACATTTTCCCTTCTTTTTCTTATTTGCACCTTGGTTCTTGAATTTGGAATCATTCTTTGCTTTAAATTTTGAGTCTTTGGTAATCTTGGATTTTTGATCCTCAACCATATTAGCTTTTGAATGACCATCACTTTGTTCATCCTTCTTTTCTCGAATACGAGTATCATCTTCAATACGAAGGTGACGAAGAAGGGATTCCACAGTATAAGTCTTTTCATCATGATTAATTTTCTGCTTAAAGCCATTCCAAGAGGATGGAAGTTTTAAAACAATCACACCTACTTGAAATTCATCTTGAAGATTAATACCAGCGGCTTTAAGGTCACCAACAATTTGTTGGAGTTCATGGGCTTATGTAACGACATATTTATCATTATTCATTCTAAAATTCATATAGTTTGAAATTAGAAACTTACGATTGCTCTCTTCCTCGTTTTGATGCTTTGTCTCCAAAGCCTTCCATAATTCCTTTGTCGTCGGAATCATTCGATGAGGGCTATAAACAGTTTGAGTCAAAGCATTGAGGATGTGTTCTCGACACATAAATTCGTCTTCTTTCCTCTTCACACGTTTTTGCTTTATTTCTTCGGTGTCTTCGGGTGTGGGCTCGGGAATTTGTTCAAGGTTATCATCTAGAATGTATGCAAGTTTTAGTGATGTGAGGAAGAACATAACTTTCTCTAGCCAACGGGTGAAATTTTCTCCATCAAAACGGTCGAGTCGGATTAAGTCTTGAGTCATGACTTGGATAGATTGTCCCACAGTTCCTTCCATTTGAGTGGAGTAATAAGAATAAAAAAATTTGCCTAAAACTGTTGGAGTTTTGTTATGGAAAGAACGAACTATATTAATTAACTTCTGCAAGGTACGTTCTTGGAACGCTTTCTTTCAGGCAAAATTTCTCCCAATCCGGTTAAGACAGAACCAGAACCGCGAGTACACTATGGGTTTTATAGAATCTGCCTTCAGGATACAATGCAGTGTATGAAAAGTTGTTTGATTCAAACTATGTACTATTTGATCAAACCGAGAACACTTTGAATTTGTAACTTGATAATGCCAAAGTATAGAGGACGGAGAGAGGAGAAATTAGCAATTTTTGGTGTCCAAAACAGAGGTCTGGAACTCTTTTTATAGCCATTTCTGTGATTGTTCTTCAACAGTCACAGCTCTTCATGGAGTGACTTAGCAACCGTTGGATCGTGCCTGTTTGGAACAGCTGCGATCTAACGGTTCAGATTAGGCGTCCCATCATAAGCTAATGGACATCCCCTACACGAAACGCTATGAGTTCATCTAACGGTTTAGATCAAGTCATTTCGGATTTTAAACCCTTTGATCGGATCGTTTAATCACAACCGTTGATCTATTTTACCTCGTCAAAACTTTAGGCTCCCACGCTCCAAGCGAAGTGTGCGTCAAAGCGCGCAATGCGCCCTAAATCGTCCAATCGCCCTTTCGCGCGCCCCGTGTCTCGATTGGTGGTGCTTAAGCACCACCGCGATGCGTAGGATCATAGCCTCTTATTTGACTTGTCAACTAAGAATTTTAGTTGTCCTTTAGTTGATATACCACTACTTTTTGTAGTATTCTTCCAATGTGGGACAATATGGGATTTTGAGCACTCACATATCTTTCACACCCATTTGCTCATGTTTCTACTTTCTAAATTAAAACCCAAACTATGTTTAAAATAAAACACCAATAATATAATAAAATATTAACAACTAAAAAATAAAATATCAATAAATATTGGAATTTATCCAACAAGTAGTACCTAAACCGATAAAGAACCATAATTTTGAAGAGAAAATATGGTGTCACCGGCCATGGAAACTAACAATAAGGAGTAAAGCTCAGCTCAAGGGGGGGTGTGTGTGTATGTATTTATATGTGTGTGAGAGAGAGGAGTTTCTCCCTCTAACAGAATTGAGTAGATAATATGGGTTGTTCATTATATGAATATCTAAATGTTTTCTTTTGTTTTTTTATAGTGGGAAATATCTCGATGGTCGTTGATATAATCCATAAAAGTTGAAGTTAAGATATTAATGTATTGCATTTCAATGTCATGGTGAAAGTGTTTATGTTTAGAAAATAACATAGATATCAATTTACTTGTTTTTAATGATTATTGTTCATCACAAGGGATTGATACCTTATGTCTATACTCAAAATAATTTTTAAGGGTTTTAAGGTTTGCCATCATATCTTTATAATAATATAAATCGCATAACATATATTTAATTCTATTTGGATTTTAGATTGTTCACGTGGCCACCATTATTTATAACCCAAAGACTCGTGGCATCCTCTTATAAATCTATCTACCTTGACATATGTCCACTCGATTTGATGCCTTCTCTTTCCCAGGCATTCATTTTCTTTTCCCATTTCAAGAAATGGCTTTTCAATTATGGAGATGACTCTCTTTCTTCCTCATTTTCTTTGCCTCTACGAGTCCCATAACCCCTCCTTAAATACCCCTCAAAACATGAGAAGCCCACAATACTCAACACCAACCCCTGACACTTTCACACTTATAAAAACTCTTAAACTTTTCCAACTTTCTATTTCTTTGCTCACTCGGTCCAATTTTAAGTTATATTTCTCATCAAATGGCTCGGGTATTGTCCTACATGTTTCATTGTTTTGCAACTTCAATTTATTTTTCTCATCTTTAATTTGATTTTCTGCTTGGAATTTTAATAGCAGAATGTGTTATTGAAGGTTATGTCCATGACTGGCGACAGGACAAAGCAGAAAGCCATAGAAGTTGCTATCAATATCTATGGTAATTTAATAAATCACATGATATATTAATTATCATTTTGTTCTTTGAAAATTGATAAGAAATCTTTCAGGGTATCATTAACAGGTGTGGATGCAGTTACGGTTGATATCAAGGAGCAGAAACTTACAGGGATAGGAGAGATGGACATATTGGCAGTGGCAAAGAAGTTGAAGAAAGTAATGGAAGTTGAAATAATTTCAGTTGGGCCAGCCAAAGAAGAGAAAAAAGAAAAAACGAAAGAGGAAAATTAAGAAGAGAAAAACGAGGAGAAGAAAGAAGAGAAGAAGGAAGAAAAGGAGGAAAATAAGGAAGAGAAGAAATAATGCATCAAACAACAATTACTACAACTTAGGTTCAATTCTTCTTTACCAAAATTTTACAAAAATATTGTGAAACGAATCTTAGGCAATTTTTTGGAAAACAAAAATGAATATATTACGTTCCCATTGAAAAATAGAAATGTTTCGGTTCTTTTTCTTCATACTTTTTTTGGGTTTCGAGAAAACTAACAAAAAATCAGTTGCCCAAATAAACTACGAAGAAATATAGGGTCCCCACTTTAAAGTAACCAAGTTATTGAACCAAGGTTATTTGGAACAAGAAGATAAAAAAGTTGCAGAGCATATTGGGAACTCAGGCACTTAAATAACAAAAATATAAAATAAAATAGACCAATAGACAAAGGAATAAAAAATGTTTATATGATGGATATTGCAGTAATCGTGACCTCCCAATTCATGGTTGAGATGAGAGAGACAAAAAGATAGAGGTTTAAGAGAGGCTTAGGTCTACCAACTGGTAGTTAGAAATTTATCTCCTTAACCAAACATCATCAACAACAATAACTAACAACAACTCACTCGGAAATAGAGATGGGCGTGTGTTTGTATGTATGTAATTCTCACGTGGGTCCTTTTGATGAAATAATGGATTGTAAAATATATGATAAAGAAAAAAGGAGTAACGAGGTGAGGATTTATGTACTTTGAGCTTTAATAAGTAGAAGTTGATTTTGTATGTTTCTTCTTTCATATCTATTATCTGAAGACACGACTTTGTGTAAAAAAACTGATATAAACCCGACATATCATGTCAATTTTGGATCAATTCTTATCAATTCATGTCGTGTTTAGTTTCTAAAATTAACATTCATATTTACACCCCCATTTACATTAATCTATTGAGTTTGATATTTCATTGTTTTAACTTCTTGAACTTATATCTAATGGTTCACATAAAAAAATAAAAATTCTGAAACTTAGTGTCATAAATGTTGATCATAAAAAATAGTATCACATAAATTATTGTAAAAATGATTATTTGGCCTTTGATATCCAATCGTATATCAGTTTGGATGCTAATAATGACTAAATTTTCACTTTTTGTGAAACTTTAAATATCGTAAAAAGTTTTAATCTAAAACATATATATATGGAGTCTCCAATTGTAGATGTGCCATGTGTCATGAAAAATAAGCTCTAATTAATTCCAACCCCCTTTCAGGAGATCATCTCTATTCTCCTTTGCCTTCCAAATGGATGTTGAGTTAAAACAAAAAACCTTTCAGTATCTTATTTACTCATCCCCCTTCAAATGGATCAGTTCTCTCCCTCTCCATTAACTTCGCAGCTAGAGACTCTTTATATCCCTCTGCACCGTTGAATTTTTTTTCCTCTCAAAAGAGAACCAAACGGTTTAGCTCCATTAAATGAGAAAAAAATGGCCACCACTCTCATGGAAACATGAAAAGTTGCTCAAGTTACTACAAATTCCATTGAAAAAATAAAACACATGCATGTTCTACTCTTACCAACCGCCATTGCATTACCTTATTATGACCCTCAATCTCCATTTTGATATGTTCCCAAAACAAAAATTCCAATGGTACAATATTTATCGGCCTCTTCACAAAATGGTGTTGGAATTAGATGGATTGCTCTGTTTGGTGAAAGAACTTTTTCACTCTCCTTATTTATATTTAATTTATACACTTGGGAATAATATCCCTTTTTCATGTTACCATTGACATGTTTCGAAAACAAGAGTTCTAATGGTTCAATTCTTAACAGAGTCTTCACAAAATGCTAATTGAATGAGATTGTGCATGCCAACTATATGAGGAAAGTCTTGAATCTATGAAATGACATAAAGTTGAATATGTATTCAATCTAACATATTATGTAGTATTTTTTGGTGGATTTATAATACATTCTTATTTGCTCATTATTTCCTGTCATAATTTTGAGATTTTAATTTTTTGATTCATCTTCAACGATTGTGAAATATGGTAGATGATTAAATAGTGCGCCAAGAAATTTCAATGTCTGACTCCACCAAGTTTATTTCCATTGAAAGTCTTTATATGTGTGTTGTGAAGCATTTTTTACAATTATATATATGTGTGTGTGTGTGTGTGTGTGTGTGTGTGTGTGTGTGTGTGTGTGTGTTTCCTCAGATAAATTGTATCCTTTTTTAATGACACTTGTGGGGACCTAAATTAATTAGTCGGGCTTGGCCGACCAGGTCCAGCAAAATGAGAAAGACGACTCACCAAATTCTTCAATGTGATTGGGAAACATATTTGTCACATGAATAAATAAGAAATAGTTATCCACATTCACCTTGATAAATCTCAATCGGTTACTAATAATCTCAGAGGAGATAATCAGGAAAACCACATGAGCCAATGTTAAGTTGGAGAGTTCTTTGTACAAGTCAACCATTAAAATACTATAAATGTAACCCTCATCCTAGGGTCAATGGGATGTAGTTTCGGAACTTGAAAGGACTTAATAAGAAAATAGTAACCTCTCCGTGGACGTAAGCAATTTGTCAAACCACGTACATCTTGTGTTGTGATTGGCATCTTTATTTTTTTCTTTATATTGATTTCTGGATCTATTTTAATTATTAATTATTTTCACTCACAATTGGCACCATCTGTGGGAATGATTTTCTTCTCCACGAAAGTAATTCCATCAAAGAACAACCATATTGTCTCAATAACCAAACGATGCTCCTAATTGTCCACCTCAATCCAGAGACGTGCGAGTTGATTTAGCTCCACCAAAAGTCAAATCTGAAATACACCAGGAGAATCCAAGGTTTCGTACAGAGTGAAAGCCTTTTGAGGAAATCCACTGCCAGCCTAAATCTACTCAGATCTCATGCATGGTCGATGCTTATGAAGCTATGCTTCAGTAGCATGAGGAGGCAGCTCACCTCCAAGTTGAAGAGAATCCCCGCCTACAACAGAGATTAGAAGAGGTAGAGAGGGAACTCCACTAGAGCCAAAAACCCCGACCTCGGACTACTAGCCCTCGAGCGTGCAAGACTCGTCGCAGATGAAAGAGCACCAGGCGCGACCAAGCATGCTCAGCGCATGAAAGTTATCAAGGCAGACGCCGCTGAGCGCATGAAAGTTATCAAGGAGGGCGTCATTGGGATGACGAGAGACATAGAGATGACATAAGGACTCTGGTTCGAAGGGAAATGGCCAACACCCTGCTCATAGGAGAGCTAGGTCAACCAAGGATATAGCTAGGAAATCCCTCATCACCCAGACGAAGTCTCCCTTCTCAAGAGCTATTGAAGAGAAGGAACCCCCTAAGAAATTCGTAAACCCTAAGTTCAAGGTCTACGATGGCAAGATCGATCCTGTTAATCGTGTTCGACAGTACAGACATGCTATGACTTTATAATGTCATAACGATGCGCTGATGTTTCGCATTTTTCCCTCCAGTTTAGGCGATGTTTCCTAGAATTAGTTCGAGAATCTCCTTCACAGGTCCATCAAGAATTTCAAGATGATTATCATATCCTTCACTGCTCATTTCATCAGCGAGAGTTCTCATCCCAAAAGAAAGGATTCACTGCTTATAATGAAAAAGAAGTCACATGAATCCCTGCGTGAGTATGCTAAACTCTATTGGAAATTCTTCAATGAGGTAGAGGATTGCTCGGAGCAAGTTATCGTAGCATCCTTCAAGATAGGTCTGCCCCCACGTCGATGTTGTATCAATCCCTTACCAAGAAGGAAGCTAAAACCATTGATGATCTTGTGTCACGCATTGAGAAATATGTCAAGGTGGAGGATGTGGTCCACACCGATCAAGCTGAGACTGGTCGCACCAAGGAAAATAAGGGGGTGACAAGGAAAGTAATCCCAAGAAGGGGAACAAAAATAGAAAAGAACCAAGAATATGGACAAGGCGTATTCCTCTAAGGCGGTTAATATAGTTTTCAAGGAACCAATCTATAAGATCTTGGAAAAAATCAAAGATCAACCAATTGTTAAGTGGCCGAAGAAGATGGGAGGAGATCCGTCGAAGATAAACAACATGCTGCGATGCGCATTCCACAAGGAAGGAGGCCCCAAAATTGAGAACTGTAAGGTACTCATAGCTCATCTGGAGGAGTTAGCCCAAGCGAGGTACTTAAGTGAATTTATTGAGAAGAATTTGGATCAGGTCGCAGTAATGGCGACCAGAAACCATACAATGTCCTGGAAGAGGACATGGGGAATGAGTTCGCCGTCATACATAGAGAATTCGACCTCAAGCAGATCCAAGGGAATACTATTCGAATGGAGATCAAGAAAGTTACAACTGTAATGGAAGCATTTCAAATTGATCCTGCTAGGAGCCAGACTAGCAAGCATAGACGACCAAAAGACATCGACTATAATAAGTATATTGTCTTCACAGAGGATGAATTGGTTGGGGTACGAACCCCACACCATGATGTACTGGTGATCACTCTCAAAATTGCTAACTGGGATGTGAGTAAGTTTCTAGTGGATCAAGGGAGCTCTTCAGAGGTGATGTACCTAGGGCTCTTTTACAAACTAAAGTTGAAGATATACGACCTCAAGAAGGCAATAATTACTTTGGTCAGCTTTACGGGAAAGATATCAATGCCACTAGGGAAGGTGGTCCTGCCATTGAGGGTAGGGAACATATCAAAACATATCGAGTTCTTGGTGGTAGACATAGATTCACCCTATCACGCCATTCTGGGCAGAGGATGGCTTTATACTATGAGAGCAGTTCCTTGTACCTACCACGAGAAGCTCAAGTACATCACTGACATAGGCATAATGGAGATCAAAGTTGATCAAGAAGCTGCTCGAAAGTGCTCCATCACTTTAGACCCAAGTAGGAAAGAAAGAAGGAGAAAGAAGTTGTTTCGAAGGCAGCCCGAGATGGGGCCACTCCGTCCAAATAGCAACTACAACACGGTCTACCAGGGGTGGAAGAGACCAGGATACACCCCACTAATAGAGTCACTGAAGACCTGTAGGAGGTTGCCTTTAACTATGCCAAGATAGAGAGAAGGTTTCCAATCGAGACAATCATGACCAACTGTGACACCCCGCCTAATTATCCCTGGGTGATCAGTCCTAAATTAAATTACAACAGGTTTCTGAGTTGGTTCATTCTTAGCATCACTGTCACCTTTTTAATTATTAATCACCTAAGTGAGAAAATTAAACCAGTGCCAAGTTTTATCTTTCATTAATTTAATGAAATACTCATGCGGAAACAAAATAATTTAAACAATCACAATTAACTGAAAACCACCATTAACATCTAAATAACTGACCGAATAAACCATCGGCTCAAATCTAATAAAAGTAAAGACAAGTAATAAATCTTAACAAGTCTGGCATAAGTACTGAATAAAATAGTGAGCGACATGCTCGAGTAACTGATATGAGATTTCTACACTAGAAATGAAAAGAACGAAACGCCTATCAAACTCCCGTAACATCCACATGTGCTGCAGCAATGGATCCCTGGAATGAGTCAAGTCTGGCGTCCCTGTGGCTGGACACCTAAAAGGTTTTTAAAAGTTTTTATTGCAATTAGTACCCAAAACATTTGGAAAACATTTAGCAATTGATTAACTTGCAGTAATAAATATGTAAGCATGCTCTTCATATTTTAGTTAGTGTCGCACTCCTTTGAGGACATCCTCACCCCTCCTCTAATGTGCACTACTAAAGCCTTAATTTACCTAGTTATTTATCCCATGACTAGATAACTGATATAACCCTTGCAACCACCCCACTTTAACTGAGTATGCCATAATTATGATTTCTAAGTTATTATCAACACTAACTTAATTAATCATTCTCCTTTTTAAATTCATATAACTTTCGCAGTCATTATACATATAATACAATTCATGGTCTGTATTAATTAACCCGTATATAATTATTTCCCTCATTATATACGTATAGTCTTATTACAACATTCACAAATATGCTGAAATAATAATTAATAATGAACATCCTCTCGAGTAATAACTCATCGGAGGTATATTCTCTAAAGTACTAACCCACTAGCTGTATTCACATAACCTAGTTACCCCAAACCAGAATCGCTCACTAACTTGGTAAATAACATAAATATTGGAGGCGGTCATATTCCTTCCCTGAAAGTGACCCTCCTAATTAATCCCGGGTGATCAGTCCTAAATTAAATTAGAACAAGTTTCTCAGTTGGTCCATTCTTAGCATCACTGTCGCCTTTTTAATTACTAATCACCTAAGTGAGAAAATTATACTAGTGCCAAGTTTTATCTTTCATTAATTTAATGAAATACTCATGTGGAAACAAAATAATTTAAACAATCACAATTAACTGAAAACCACCATTAACATCTAAATAACTGACCGAATAAACCATCGGCTCAAATACAACAAAATTAAAGACAAGTAATAAATTTTAACAAGTCTGACATAAGTACTGAATAAAACAGTGAGCGACATGCTCGAGTAACTGATATGAGATTTCTACACTAGAAATGAAAAGAACGAAGCGCCTATCAAACTCTCGCAACATCCACATGTGCTGTAGCAATGGATCCCTGGAATGAGTCAAGTCTGGCGTCTCTGTGGCTGGACACCTAAAAGGTTTTTAAAAGATTTTATAGCAAGGGTTAGTACCCAAAACATTTGGAAAACATTTAGCAATTGATTAACTTGTAGTAATAAATATGTATGCGTGCTCTTCATATTTTCGTTAGTGCCGCACTCCCTTGAGGAAATCCTCACCCCTCCTCTAATGTGTACTACTAACGCCTTAATTAATTTACTTAGTTATTTATCCCATGACTAGATAACTGATATAACCCTTGCAACCACCCCACTTTAACTGGGTATGCCATAATTATGATTTCTAAGTTATTATCAACACTAACTTAATTAATCATTCTCCTTTTCAAATTCATATAACTTTCACACCCATTATACATATAATACAATTCACGGTTTGTATTTATTAACCCGTATATAATTATTTACCTCATTATATACCTATAGTCTTATTACAACATTCACAAATATGCTGAAATAATAATTAATAATGAACATCCTCTCGAGTAATAACTCATCGGAGGTATATTCTCTAAAGTGTTATCCCACTAGGTGTATTCACATAACCTAGTTACCCCAAATCATAATTGCTCACTAATTTGGTACATAACATAAATATTGGAGGCGGTCAAATTCCTTCCCTGAAAGTGAGATGCCCATATAATGGACGCTATGACCTGGGGTATACTCGCCCTACTCCTCAAGCTAGGGGATTCACCCTCTACGCGCAACCTCCCTTGATAGCACTAGAGTATATATAATAATAATATCTAGCCACTAATATTAATGTACACACCATATATATATAAATGCCCTGGCTATACCGTGTACTAAGTCCGTAACACAAGCCCATACAATTTATCATGAGTTTACGGCCCAACTCTGATTATTAATTAATTTGCACATTAATTAATTAAATTACTTTTGGTGTCGCTCCAATCAATATATATTCGGATTCGCCCTTGTGGCCCGAAATAAAATAATACCCGAGTATAAATCCCCGACTCCAAATTATTTATCTTTCACTCTAAATTAATTCAACGCCTTCGTATCGCTCAACCAATATACCCGGACTCGCCCACTCGAGTCGTATTTAATTATTTCGAAATATTCTTCCCAAAGTATAACCATAATGTGTCACACATAAATTTCCTCCAATCCCAATTACTTTTCCTTTGTAATTAATTAGGTTGTATGTCCTATATTTATTTATTTTTCTCATTAAATAAGGTATGGGAAGAAATTTTAATTAAATTCCCCTTATATATATAAACTAGCCGAACTGCCAAAAATCCCCGACCATCGATCGATCCATCCCCAGCCATCAATCGATCGATCGATCAGGTCTTCGTCTTTCCCAGGTTTCTGTGTCAGACATGGACGAAAAACTCAAATCCCCAACTTATTCTACAGTCTATCCCAAGTCCTCTCATCAATATAATACACTAAGAACCTCATAAGGAACCCCTATAAAGTCCCTAAATATGGTTTAATTTCCGTTCTCTACTGTTTTTCTAAATTTCGGAAAAAACCGTATAATTCGTTAACCCATCTCAACATCAAATCTTTATCTCAAATTCGTTCCTAACTCGTCTGGGTTTACACATCTTACCAGATATATACAAATCTCAGATTATACATAAATTCCTCAACAATTTCGAAATCAGGAGATTGATTTACAAAAAACCCATTTTTGTACCCCTTAATCCCAAAAACGAATTTTGATTTCTCACATCACATAAATATGAATCATAATGCAAATAAAATGCTACAACAAATTAACTACTTGCCTTATGATTTCGTAGGGTCTGATTTGAAGTTGTGAATCTCAAGGTTGAAGATGAAATCCCCATTTTGCTCTTTCCTTTGTCCCCCAAATTGCCTTTAACTGCTTCTTAGGGTTTCCTCTCCCACTAAGTATTTTCTGAACTTTCATTCGTCGTTCCCCTTTTACTTATAATTAAGTAATTAGGCTTAATCCCGTTTTTTGCCTAATAGGCCAAGCCCAAGTGACCTAAATACCCCCGTGTGGGCCCGGCTATGTCTAAAAATGTCTCGTGACCCGTTTACTACCCCGGGTACACTTTTTCGACTATCTCGGCTCATCCGGACTCAACCGTACACTCATAATTGGCATCCTAATTTATTTATAAAAATCTTTATCTCACACCAAATTCAGTCTATACCGACTTTCGGCTGAGATAAGTACATACCCCGTCACTAATACCCGAAATGACGTAAATAAATTATTACTTTTCACTTAGTAATTAAATTTTCCTAAATATTAACCATTATGTAAGGACATTTTGTCCATTATTTATGTGTATGTCATAAGCTGTTACATCGTTGAAGAAATTCAAGATCCCATCGCCATCAACGGATCCGAATATCAAAGAATTCAAGGAATCAGTTTTCTGGTCAGCCGGACCGGTCCGCCTATTTTAAAAAAGAACCAGTCCGCACCGGTCTGATCCGCCAATGGATCGATCCGCCTCAAGCCGGATCGATCCTCTTATGCTTCAACCAGTAGACCCCGGATCGATTGCAAACCGAAGAAGCCCTATTCAAAAAAGAACCGATCCGACCTCGGACCGGTCCAGATCATAAGCGGACCGATCCGCCTGAGATAAAATCGTGCAGATCGTGTTCAGATATTTTTGGCCCAGGTTTTCTTTTATAAACCAACTTCGGGGTTTTGTTTAGCAAGACTTATATAGACGATTTTCAGAGTCCTAAATACTCTAAGTCTTTATCTTTTTGAGTCCCAAGACTCATGTTTCGATTCACGAAACTTTCCAAAACCTTGTGAATCTGTTTGCAACCTAAGAACACAATCGTGTGTCTGTTCATACCCTTGTGGAGAAGACCGTCCTTCTTCTTCATTGCTGCCCTCCTGGAAAGGGAAACTTCCAGTCGTCGACTACAGATCCGACGCCTGCGAGTAATTCTGTGTCACTGTATTTTCATTGTAATCCGAGAAATTGTATGTTACAATATTATAATGAAAATAAATGGTTTTGCCCCTTTGGGGGATTTTTCCTCACATATGTGTGTTTGAATGTTCTTGCATGTTTCATCATCTTGTTCAACCACATATTGTTGCTTGTTTAGGACTTAACTGATAAAACTAAGTTTGTTTAAATAATATCTCTATTTGGACGCACGCGCACTCTTTCAAATTGGTATCAGAGCCAATTACACAACTTTATCGTGTAATTTTTCGCAAAATTTTTCTAAGATATCAATTTTCAAAAAATTGATTTTTGAAAACGAGTGTGTTCATAATGAGGAAATTATATAATAAAATGCCAATTTTTAACGGGACAAATTATGCATATTGGAAAGCCCACATGAGATCTGCATTAAAAACCATTGATGAATGTGTCTGGATTTTGGTTGAAAGAGGGTGGATACCTCCCTCCGTCACTGTTGAAAATGTGACAAATTCAAAACCTGTCACCTCTTGGACTGAAGAAGAATTTAAATGGTCATCTTTTAATTCTAAGGGTCTAAGTGTTATTTCTGGGTCTGTTACTCCTGATGAGTTCAAACGCATAATGACGTGCACCACGTCAAAAGAGGCATAGGATGTTTTGCAACTTACCCATGAAGGAACTAATGCTGTGAAAGAGTCTAAATTGCAAAATTTAACAACTCAATTTGAAACCATCACCATGCATGAAACTGAATTTTTTGATGATTTTTATTCTAGGCTATCTGACATTGTTAATAGTAGCTTTATCTTGGTGAACATATTCCTAATGCTAGAGTTGTTAAAAAGATTATTCGTTCCCTTCCTAAGCGTTTTATCCCTAAAGTCACTGTGCTAAATTCTATGGGTAATTTAAATACACTAAAATTGGAGGAACTTGTAGGAAACTTGCAAACATATGAAATTGATATATTTCCTAAAACTACTAAGGCTAAAGCTAAGGGAATTTCTCTTAATGCCCAAGAGAGAAAGAGTGAGGGGTCGGCAAGAAAGAGGGGAGAGTCATCTAGAAAAAGAGAGACAGATACGTCAGATTCTGAGTGTGATTTTGACTTAAATGATTTGGCACTTTTTGCTAAAAATTTCAAGAGAATTTTCAAATTCAAGAAAAATGGTAATTTTAAAGATAAAAATAAGTTTGAGAAAAATAAGTTTGAAAATAAAAATGAAAAAGTTTTTAAAGATCCTCCCAAGAAAGAAAGTGAGAGATGCTTTGAGTGCGATGGTAGGGGTCATAGAGCTTTTGAGTGTGCTACTAGGCTAAATAAAGAAAGGGCAAAGTTGTCCTTAATGCTACCCTTAGTGACGACAGTGAGGTCGAGTCGGTGGATTCTGGCGACGAGTCACCGCATAAGTGTAACTTCACCGCATTCATGGCTAGTCATGTGAGAACTTCTAGTACTCCTCACTACGATGAGGATGTTGCATCACAGGAACACCTCGACAGTGAGATCGATCTAAGTAAGGGGGAGGATGACACAAGTGAGAGTGAGAGTGATCTTTAACGCGTCTACGCCGAGCTATATTCTGAGTCCTTTAAAACTAAAAAGCGTAACAAAGCATTAGTTCTTAGGATCACCACTTTAGAGGAAGATTTGGGAAAGGCAAGAGAGAGAGAGATTCCTCCACCTGCACTACCTTAAGAGAGAGTGAGTCTGCCTGTATTGATAAAGAGAGTTTGTTTAGAGAGAGAGAGTTATTTTGAGAAAGAGAAAGGGGAATTGAATAAATAAGTGGATAGTCTTACAAGTGATCTCCATTCCTCCATGGAGACTCGTAAGAAACTTGAAGCCCTTGTAGCCCAGCTTACTCATGATCTTGAGCGAGCCGGGAAGTCAAGGTTCAAATCGAGGACAGATCTGGGAAGATGGGAAAGATGCTCCTCGACCCCACTTTAGGCTTTGGTGATCGGCAGGGAGTTGGTTATGATGGTGCCTCCACGTCCCAAATTGCACTTGGACTAGTCCTTGATTTTACTACAACTCCTTATGGTCATCGCCATAATCCTCGAAGGAGAGTTCGACCATGAAAAGCAAACCAAGGTCCTCCTAAGAATGAGTTCTTTTGTACATATTGCAAAAGAAAAGGCCACCTGAGGGAGTTTTGCTATAATTTGGGTCGGACACGACGTACTACTGCTCCACCACGTCACACTGATGAGTTTGCCAGTCTGAGAGTGTGTTGAGTTTTTAGCTGCCACATCACAGAGATTGATGAAGGAATTCTGACGGATGTCTTTGTCGCTTGTGAATTCTTCTCACATCCCAGCTAAAACCAACAACAACAAGGGTAAATAAAAGGTTACGACTTTTTGGGTACCTAAGAAAGATAAGAAAGCCCTTGTTTTCCATGTCGCTCTCAAAGCTCATAATACCTCACAGTGGTATTTTGATAGTGGGTGCTCCAGACACATGACAGGTTATGCCTCATTTTTTACCTACCTTGAGGATGATAATGATGGTAGGGTCACCTTTGGAGATGGGAGACAGTCTAGCATTGTAGGACGAGGTACAGTAGAGTTACCAGGATTTCCTAAGCTAGATAATGTTTTGTACGTCAAAGGTTTAAAAGCAAACCTTCTCAGCATTAGCCATTTGTGCGATGCTGACTTTGCAGTAAAGTTTGATCGGAACGCGTTTAATGTCTATAATCAAGCCGATAAACTTTTAGTGCAAGGGGTGAGGACCAAGGATAATTGCTATGGGACTGTGCCCACTTCCTCACTTGTCTGCAACCGCGCCACGATTACTCCTATAGATTTGTAGCACCAACGTCTAGGTCACGTGAATGTTAGAGATTTGACTCGTTTAGCCAAAAAGGACCTAGTATGTGGCTTACCATCTCTTAGAAAGTCAACTTCCACGGTTTGTGGACCCTGTCAGTTGGGAAAGAAAATTCGGAGCCCTCATAGGAAGTTACATTCCATTACCACCTCCCGAGTACTTCAGTTGATTCACATGGATCTTATGGGTCCTACTCGTATTGAGAGTTTGGGTGGTAAGAGGTATATCCTCGTGATGGTAGACGATTTCTCAAGATATTCTATTGTAGGTTTTCTGAGGGAGAAATCCGATGCTATAGAGTTTTTAATGGCCAAGTGTCGTGTCCTACAAAATCAATACGGAGTCACTATTAATAGGATCCGTAGTGACAACGGCACAGAATTTAAGGAAGCAAAAGTAGATCTCTACTGTGATAGCCTTGGGATCAAACATGAGTCTTCTGCTGTGAAGACTCCTCAGCAAAATGAGATTATTGAGAGAAAGAATAGGACGATCCAGGAAATGGCTAGATCTATGCTTCTAGGTCGTAATGTTTCTAGGAGATTTTGGGCAGAGGCAATGTCTACTGCATGCCACACGGTGAATAGGGTTTACCTGCGTCCACACACACTTAAGACGCCTTATGAATTATGGACTGGCAAGAAACCCAACCTTGCATATTTCTGTATTTTTGGGAGTAAATGCTACATCCTACGGGATAGAGAGCAATTAGGAAAGTTTGACTCCCGAAATGACGAGGGAATATTGTTAGGCTATTCATCGAATAGTAGAGCATACCGGGTTTTTAACCTGAAGAGCTGTAAGGTTATGGAGTTAATAAACGTCACCGTGCAAGATGACGATCCTCCAACGGTTATTGATCCTAACCTACAGTGTGAGGATGAGGAATTTTCTGGCAGTGATTTACTTATCCCTCACACACACTTTGTGGACCCTACTCCTGTGTTAGGGGACACACCTGCTTGGGTTCACAAGAGTCATGACCCTACCTCCATTATAGGTGATCCCACTCTTGGGGTCAAGACTCGTGCTCAACTAGAGAACGTCGTTAGCCACTTTTGCTACACGTCCAAACTCGAGTCCAAGAATCACAAATAAGCACTCAAGGATGAACACTGGATATTTGCTATGCAGGATGAGTTGCTTCAGTTTAAAAAGAACAATGTCTGGGAAGTAGTCCCCCGACCTAGTGAGACTAATGTGATAGGTACCAGGTGGATTTTTAAGAATAAAATGGATGAAAATGGTACCATAATCATAAACAAGGCTAGGTTGGTCGATCAAGGCTACACACAGATAGAGGGTGTAAACTTTGGGGAGACATTTTCTCCTGTTGCGAGGCTTGAGTTAGTCCACTTACTACTCTCCATCGCATTGCACCTGCATTTTAAGTTATATCAGATGGATATCAAGAGTGCCTTCCTGAATGGCATTCTACAGGAGGAGGTTTATGTGGAACAACCAAAAGGGTTTGAAGACCCTCAGCACCCGAAACACGTCTATTATCTGAGAAAAACCTTGTATTATTTGAAGCAAGCACCTCGTGCTTGGTACGAAAGGCTTATTTCCTATCTCTTAGCTTGTGGCTTCAAGAGAAGGGGAGTTGATATGACGTTGTTCGTCAGGAGAGAAACGGTGCTATTTTGGTTGCCTAGGTCTATGTGGACGATATAGTCTTTGGATCCACATGCTCACCACTTTGAGGAGGAGATGAAAAGTGATTTTGAGATGAGCATGGCAGGTGAGCTTACTTTCTTCCTTGGTCTCCAGGTTCGTCAGCTAGAAGATGGGATATTCATCTCCCAATCCAAATATGCTAGAGACCTAGTGAAGAAATTTGGTTTAGACTCCACTAAGCATGCTCGTACACCTATGAGTACTTTTATAAAGATTAGTAAGGACACTTCAGGCAAGGACGTAGAGCAAACCTTGTATCAGAGTATGATAGGTAGTCTTCTCTACCTGACTGCCAGTCATTCCGACATAGCCTTTAGTATTGGAGTCTGTGCGCGATATCAGGCATCCCCGAAAGAGTCACACTTACTCGCTCTAAAACGTATTATCAAATACATGAGTGGGACTCTCTCATATGGTATTTGGTATTCCTTTGATACCAATGACCGTTTGTCCGCCTATTCGGATGCCTATTGGGCCGGGGATGTAGATGGTTATAGGAGCACTTCCGGTGGGTGTTTCTATTTTGGTTCTGCTCTTGTCTCCTGGTTGAGCAAGAAGAAAAACTCCATCTATTTATCCACTGTGGAGGCTGAGTACATCGTCGCCGGGAGTTGTTGCACGTAACTCTTGTGGATGAAGTAGATGCTGGAAGATTATGGGATTTCATAGGACACCATGACCATTTCCTGTGATAACACGAGCGCGATACACATATCCCGCAATCCCGTCCAGCATTCGCGCACAAAGCACATCAGGATACGCGAGCACTTTATACGTCAGTTAGTTCAAGAGAAAGTCGTATCCCTGAGTTTTGTTCCCACCGACCGTCAGTTAGCCGATATTTTCACGAAACCTTTAGATGCCCTTAGATTTGAGAGTCTTAGGAAGTCTTTGGGGATTTGCACAGTTGACTGAGGGGTTGGACCGTGTCTAGCATAGGATGCATTGTCATTTTCATATCATCTGATTCCTATTGATAGCTTGTATCTTTAGTTAGTTTGTTTGTTTTTTAATTTCTTTTTGCTTTTTACATTTTTGTTTAGATAAAAATTTAGAAAAGCACAAAAAGATTTATTTTAATAAAAATTTTGAAAAATCCAAAAAGATTTTTTTTATTTGTACCTTTTATGGATGAGCATTTAACATAGCCCAGTCACAAACTTCACTTCATATTTCCATGTGACTGTTTGATAGAGATTTGAGACGCTACATCATTTCATTCATGTGCTTTACATTGTTTGGAGTCTTTGAGATGTGATTAGTGATATTTTTCTACATGTTTGACTCCTATCTCCTTTATTGCACACATGCATGATTTTATTTTATTATTGCACTTGTCTATCACATATTGGCTTAAGTGTTTCCATCTCAATTCTATCTATACAATGTACAATACGCGATAAAACTTAACAAGATTGGAATGCATGTAAAAAAAACCATTTTGGTGAGACTGTGTGTTTAATTGAGAATGGGGAGGGGCTACAAAAGGTAATTATCTATCCTTTGCGCAAAAGCCACCGTTAAAAAGGACCTAAAAAATTGAGGAATTTTATTATCCGATGTCCAAAGAGGTTAAAAGAGCCCGAAAAATTCAAAGGCAATAAAAAGCAATTCATGCCAAATATGGGCCATTAGGTTTCACCATCAATTCTCCAAAGTTTGAGAATTTAGATTACCTCTATTCAAAATATACATCTGAGGGAGTTTGGTTGGAGAATTTAAATGGGTTTTCACTTCCTTGAAAGTCCTGAAAAAGCATGAAATCATTTTGGACATTACTGGTGTGGCAATCACTTTAAGCTTTGATTTGTTGATTTGATTAAGTCAATGTCTCGTACCATTTTTTTTACACCTAAGGAAGCATTTGAGTTCATTCGTTAGGAGTATCCAATATTCATTGTGCACATATGTCATGTTTGTATGCATTGATTTTCCTACCGAATTGATCACACCCTTACATTTACGCTATCATCGACTTGGTTGTTTTGTGTTCGTTCCTAGTATAATTTTTTATTTGTTGTGTTTGAAAAAAATTTGAAAATTTTCAAAAATAGTAGTTTATTCCTTGTGACACCCCGGCTTTGCTTGTTTGATTTATTCTTCTCTTTTGTCTATTTGGGGACATCATAAAAAGGGGGAGAAAGAATTATCATTTTATGGGGGATTTCTGAGTTGTTGAGATTTGATAAAGTATGCTTTCATTATAAATTGTATCTTTGTTTATCTCATTTCAAACTCGATACGTCACTTGGTATTTGCTTTGTCTCATGTGTGTAGGTACTTCTTTGATGATCTTTGAATTGCACACCCTGATGAGAAAAGCGTTGAGATTCCTGAAGAGTTGAAGACCAAACGATGAAGTCTTATTCATTTATATCTTTCCAGTTTTGGGTTCATGGAAGGGTAGATTTGTATAGGCAATTTGATATTTAATAATTCGGATATTTTTTATGTTTGTACCGGCATAGACATAGGGGGAGATTTGTAAGGAAATTTTGTCCATTATTTATGTGTATGTCATAATCTATTACATCGTTGAAGAAATTCAAGATCACATTGTCATCAACGGATCCGAATATAAAAGAATTCAAGGAATCAGTTTTCTGGTCAACCGGACCGGTCCGCATGTTTTAAAAAGGAACCGATCCGATCCTCCAGTTTGGAAAAATAACCGATCCGCTTATACTTCAACCAGTAAACCCCGAACCGATTGCAAACCAAAGAATCCCTATTCAAAAAAGAATCGATCCGACCTCGGATCGGTCTGGATCAGAAGCGGACCGATCCGCCTGAGATAAAATCGTGCAGATCGTGTTCAGATATTTTCGGCCCAGGTTTTATTTTATAAACCAACTTCGGGGTTTTATTTAGCAAGACTTACATAGACGATTTTCAGAGTCCTAAATACTCTAAGTCTTCATCCTTTTGAGTCCCAAGACTCATGTTTCGATTCACACAACTTTCCAAACACTTGTGAATTTGTTTGCAACCCAAGAACACAATCGTGTGTCTGTTCATACCCTTGTGGAGAAGATCGTCCTTATTTTTCATTGTTGCCCTCCTGGAAAGGGAAACTTCCAGCCGCAGACTACAGATTTGACGCCTGCGGATAATTCTGTGTCACTGTATTTTCATTGTAATCCGAGAAATTGTATGTTACAATATTATAATGAAAATAAATGGTTTTGCTCCTTTTGGGGATTTTTCCTCACATATGTGTGTTTGAATGTTCTTGCATGTTTCATCATCTTGTTCAACCACATATTGCTGCATGTTTAGGACTTAACTGATAAAACTAAGTTTGTTTAAATAATATCTCTATTTGGACGCACGCGCACTCTTTCACATTCACTCCCCGATTAATGTTTAAATAAATATTACCATAATTAATTCAATCAAAATTATGACACACAAGTAGTTTAAAGTTCCCGAATTAATTAAACGTTAAATGCATAAAATTACGGGGTGTTACACCAACCTTTAAAGGATGGAGTTGATAGCCTTCCTGAAATAAGGTTTAGATATTTTCCCATGGGAACCATACTATATGCCTGGCATTGACCCTGCAGCTGCCTGCCACCAACTCTATGTGTATATAGCCTTCAAGCCAACCATATAGAAAGCTCACCAAACTACCCCAAAGAAGGCAAAGGCAGTGGAGAAGGAAATAAGGATTCTGAAAGCAAGTTCTATTAAGGATGTTCAATTCCCCAAGTGGCTCTCAAATCCCTTTGTGGTACAAAAAAAGCAATAGGGGATGGAGAGTCTGCATATATTTCACCGACCTCAATAGGGTCTGCCCCAAGGGCAACTTCCCCTACCAAAGATTGACCAGCTAGTCGACACCACAACATCTCATGAGTGAATGAGGTTTCTAGATGCTTATTCAGGGTATCATCATATTTCTCTGCTTGGCCCCAACCAGGATAAGACTTCATTCATAATGCTAGTTAGTCTGTATTGCTACAAGGTCATGCCGTTTGGCCTCAAGAATGCAGAAGACACTTATCAAAGGTTAGTCAACAAGATATTCTAACACCAAGTGGGGGAGACCATGGAGGTATACATTGATGACATGCTCGTAAGAGAAGGAATAATAGCGACCATCTCTAAGATCTGGCTAACACCTTTTAAATCCTCAGGCGCTATCAAATGAAACTTAACAGCAGTAAGTGTTCATTTGGGGCCTAGTCAGTTAAATTTTTGGGTTATCTAGTCAGCAAGAGGGGGATTGAACTAACCCGACTCAGATAAAAGCAATCAGTAGGGTCCAACCGCCAAACATTACGTGAGGTCCAGAAGCTTACTAGAATGCTCGCAGCACTCAATCGCTTCATCTTAAAGTCGTTTAAGCACTATCGACTATTTATCCAGCTGCTCAAAAAGGAAAAGGGACTTACTTGGAACAACGAGTTCTCCAAAGCCCTGAAGGAGATCAAATCCTATCTCAGCAAACCCTCGTTGTTGGCGATCCCCGATTAGGGGGATTCTCTTTATCTTTATCTCACGGTATCAAGCTGCACAATTATCTCAGCCTTGGTTTGTCAGAAAGAAGGAAAGCATTCCCATGTTTACTATGCCACCAAGACGCTCCTAGATACTGAGCAACGCTACTTGCCTCTGGAGAAACTAGTTTACGTGGTTGTGATTGCTTTGCGCGAGCTGAAGCACTACTTTGAAGCCCATTCCATCACCGTGATCACTTCCTTACTCCTTAAAGCTATTCTTCGCAAGGTTGGCCTCTCTGAACCAGTGTTCTAAAAGGCGAGTCTTAAGGCTTGGGAGAAACGCCCCTCTTTAAGCCTTTTACGCCATATTCTTGGTAAAAGGCTTAAGGCGCCTTTTTTTAAATAAAATAAAAATGCTTTAGTGAAAAGATATTGCCTTTTAAAGATTTTTTAAAAAAAACGGACTAATGTCTCATTCAAAACAATCAAAAGACAAATGGTATCCCAAACCTCTCTGCCTCTCGTCCAAAAAAATGCACATTTTTTCTTCCTTTTTTTTGTTTTTTCTTAGTATTTAAAAAAATAGTATTTTAGTTTGCATATATTAGACATATTTTAATGGATGTACAATTTAAGTATTTTTAATAGCCTTGTTATAGTTAAAAATGTTAAAATATATTAAAAAGGACCTAAATGCCTTTGTACACCTAAGGTTGGCCTAGGCTTCTAAGGTTTAAGGCATGGCCTCCACGCTCCGCGTTTTTTAAAACCTTGCTCTCAACGAATACCAAAGTGGTCGATAGAACTTGGGAGATTTAATATTTATTTCCAACTAAGGATACTAATCAAAGGGTTTTTGGTTGACTTCATCGTAAAATTTATTGGAAAAGGCCCACCGACTAGCAGCTAGCCGACCAACCAAAATTGCACGAATAGGCTCAAGGTGAGAGGTGGACAATGTATGCTAATAGTGCCTCCAACTCAAAGGGGAAGGTGTAGGAATCGTCCTTATGACTCTAGAGAATGCCATGATTGAGAAGGGGACTGGGGGTTGAAGCCTCCCATAATGAGGCTGAATATCAGGCGCTCATAGCTGGACTTCGCAAAGCATAATTGCTCGGGGCAAGGAGAATTAGCATTTAATGTGACTCCAAGTTAGTGTCCAACCAAGTTAGTGGGGATTTCAGTGCCAAGGATGATGGGATGGCGGCCTATCTCACAGTTGTACACGAGCTAGTTACGAAATTCGAAGAAGTTCATATTCAACTATTCCCCCGGGGACATAACAGTTATGCAGGTGCCGTAGCTACTCTAAGCTCTGTAGTAGACTCAGATCTCAGGAGAACGATCGAAGTGGAGTTCCTCACCAAACCAAGTACTAACAAGACAACAGCTCTCGAGCACGTTATGTGTGCGAACAAAGGCCCCAGTTGGATGGATAACATCATTGCATATTCATAAAATAAGACACTGCCTGCTGACAAGAAACTATCCCATCATATCAGAGTCAAAGCCACGCGTTTTTACTTAGATCCTAGCGACAAGATTTACAAACGATCCTTCATAGGCCCCTACCTACAGTGTGTGCACCCAAAGGACGTCGAGTAATTTCTTTACGAACTTCATGACGAAATATGTGGAAATTATGTAGGAGGGAGGCCCCTTGCGTTCCGAGTAATTGAAGAGGGCTACTGGTGACCTTATATGCAAAAAGATGCAACCATTTATGTGAGAAAATATGAGAAGTGCTAGAAATTCTCTCCCCAAGTTCATCTGTCGGCCAGTGATCTGAGACCTCTGACCAGCCCATGTCCATTCTCACAATGGGGGTTAGACATCGTGGGACCACTACTAACTATACCAAGAAAGTGCAAGTACTTGTTGGTCGACACAGGCTACTTCACCAAGTGGGTAGAGGCAGAATAATTGGCTAACATCGGAGACTCTGACATGATAAGAACATCATAACAGGCTTTGGGGTACCAAGAACGACTATAACCGATAATGTCACTAAATTTGAGAGTGGTTTTTACTGAGCTTCTGCGACGAGCATGGAGTCAAGCACCACTTCAGCTCAGTGGCATACCCATAAAGCAATAATAAGGCAGAGGCTTCCAGCAAAATGATGCTCGACGGCCTTAAGAAGAGGTTGGAAAGGGCAAAGGGCGCTTAGGTGAATGAGCTCCCTCATATTCTCTGGGCTTATCGTACCACTCCCAGGAGACCAACCGGGGAAACACCCTTTGCACTTACCTATGGAATAGAAGTTATAATACCTCTTGGAGCTAGCCTCCCATCGATGAGAATGAAAGTGGTCGACCAAGGATTGAACGACGATGCTCTTCGTGCTGAACTTGACTTGGTCGATGAATGAAGGGAACAAAACATGATCAAGATGGCATCATGCCACTAATAATTGGCCAAGCAGTACAACAAGGGAGTCAATTTGATGGAGTTTCAGGTAGGGGATTACATCCTAAGAAAAGTCCTCGACAGTGCCATAAGATTGTCAGATGGAAAGAGGATTCGCAACTGGGAGGGGCTATTCAAAGTTAATAGATATGACCTGCAAAAATCTTATCATTTGGCAACACTAGAGGACAGGGGGATACCCCGAGCGTGGAATGCAGTCAACCTTAAGAAATTCTACTTCTATCTATTTCTTTTTCATCTTTTGCAAATTCTTATTTTCAGAACTTGTGTTACTCCCAAATTATATATAAAAGGCCCATTCGCTCATACATCTCAGTTGTCTTGTTAATTTACACTGTTTCTAAATAACAGGTTCAAGGTCGGCATTTGTCTTTCGAGTGCCGATCACGACTAAGTTCAGTTTGATTACAATAACTAATCTGCTTGTTTCAATTAAATTTTAAAAAAATCCAACTTACGAGTTGTCCCGATAACAATAAAGACCTACGGGGGATCCCTAGGCAAAACTATAACTTGGCTTGGTCGCCAATAGATTCAACATTGGTATTAGTCTTTTAAGCGCCAGTCATATTAAGCTTGATTTAATTATAACAATTATCTTTCTTGTTTCAATCGCATTACGTAAGTCCTCAGGTCTTTGTCATCACCAAACACAAATGACCTCACGATTTACCCTGACAACAATAAAAGCCCTATCGGGGATCCCTAGGCAAAAAGCCAACTTAGGTTGGTCGTCAACTATGTTGGTCGATTAAAATCCTGAACGAGTGGATGGCCCTTAAACAATGTGCATTTTTATCATTGTCTTTCCTAGACCTAAGGGAGTGCGACGACATGACCTAAAAGGTAAGGAAGATGGAATACCACATGCAAGGGCATATTGGATTGAAAAAATGCAAACATGTGGTATTAATCTTATTCATTCGACAAATGCCCAATTACATGGTTTATTAATTACATAATAGGAAAATGTACAAAAATGATTACAACAGCCTAAGGTCGGAGAGCCAAGAACTCTGCTACCATCTTCCTCCGACCATCATCTGGGTGTGGCCTGTACTCATCGTCGCTATCGTGACCTTTGGGGTAGCTCTCCACTAACTGAAGGGTAATGACATTTATTGGAACCCACTTTTCATCCTTCCTAAAGGGTGGTCGGCTGTAGGACGGGCAATTAGTTTGATACATATACCAAAGCTAGGAATCGGGGGAACCTTTATGACTTTAAGGGTATTCAACCAATCGTGCTTATAGGCAACGTCCTGGGCTTCCTACAGCCTCGTTGGGGTATCTTGCCACCCCTTCTTATAACCAGTCGACCATGCTGCTCGGGGTCCCATTATGAATAGATTTTGCAACTTCTTCACATCAGGGCTTAGCCCCATCACCTTGACATAGCACCTCTTAGTTTCGTCCTGGGATTCAACTAACTTATTCCTTAGTTTGTCATTTTTTATTAAACCAGGGCACTAATCCCTCTAACATCATTAAACTCGGCCAGCTGCAATTTTATCTCATCGATTTCCTTTTGGAGGAAAACACTTTTGTCTTTTAAATCCTTCAAGTCATCCTTAAGCTTGGTGACCAAAGTGGACTGGTCCTTATAAGCTTGAGTTCTCTTTTTCAGTGCTTTACACACAATTAGAAATGCTCGACGCACTTAATCGATGGTGTCACGCCCAAGCACATTATCTAGGTTACTGGAGGAGGAGATATCTTTGACAACAGACTACAATACCAAAGAAAAATATACGACAGTGTATCAAAAATAGATGACAGCAAACTTAGGCAAAACAAAACCACAGTTTTCATTAATCAAAGGAGTAGGCAGAGCCATTACATTCCAAAAAAAGGAATACAAGGTGCGAGTAAGAAAATACAACTGGAAAATAAAAACCCTAAGACTACGAGCCTCATTTATTCACCTGCTCCACTACCTTAGTCTCTTCCCCTTAGAATCCACCTCCTTCTTTAGGGTGACCACCTCCTTCCCTTTAGAGGTGACCTCTTTTTCTTTGGAGGCTCCTTCCTTTTCCTTGCCTAATGGATCCTCATCAATCACAGGAGGGGGACCTAGGTCATACCGACCAAACAGTTTAGCCCACAAAGGAAACCCGACCTCCACCAAGGTCGTGTCCCAACCCTTCTTGAAGCTCTCCTTTCGAGCATAGGCAATCGGGATCTTGGCATTGTCATATGCCTCGAACCATCCTTTCTCGAAGCTAGCATCCTGAAGGACATGGAACTGGCTCGCTACAATGGTCAACCATTGAATCTCCACTTCTACCAGCTCTTTTTCTACATTTAATAGCCCCTGCCCCTGAGCGATCCTCGAGTTGATCATGGTGTCAGTAATGGTCATCATCTCCCAATCAAAAGCCTGTTGGGCTTGCGCTATGGCTTCCTAAGATTTTTGGAGGTCCTCAGTCAAATCAACATTCTTTTTGGATGGGTCGGTATGATCGTCCAAAAAAGTAGCGAACTTTGCCATAAATTGCAAGACAACAGAGAGATAAGAGTTAGACAAACGGACAAGTCACGATTCAACAACTCAATAAGAGGGGTAAAGGGGAAAAAATCTCAACATAGCTAGAGTTTGTGAAGCATAAAAGCGAACCTGATCTAGACCCATCCATTCGCACCACTTGCGATCTCCAACGAGCATCGCCCCCCCTCAGCAAGACAAGGGCAAGAAATGGGTTGTGGGCTATAGATTGGGCTTGGGGAGTGTGAAGGAGAGGGGGAAGGACATTATTTTTCCTCCACAATGCCACTAAGGCCTTCTTCTCCTCTTCTTTCTTCTTCTCTTCCTCTCTCTTTCCCTTCTCCCCTTTTGCATTCACTTTCTCCATAGAGACCAGACTTAAGTCACCAGAGTTGGAGGACTCACCCTCCACTTTCTTTGGGCATTGGCCCTTGCGAACAAAAAAAACTCATCATCATCATCATCCACTAATAAAACTATTTTCTTATTGGTGCCATTGGTTCCTCTTCTTCTACTTGGATAAGCCCAACATCTGTTGGTTTAAAAGAAGAAGAAGTTTCCTCATCCAGTAGGGGAAGCTTAGGTATGTCATCCACCAGGTGAGCAGTGAAGTTGCTGGTCGCGTTGGTGTATTCAAACAAAAAAGTCTCTGACCAGTGATGCTCACTGTCGGGTAGACTAACTCTAATCCTCCAAGCTTTCAGGAGGTCTGAAACCTTGGTGTATTTGAGGGAGGCTTTTTGTTCTTCTCGCGACCTTAAGCTAACAGAAAAGCAAAATCAATAGTAGAACAAATACCGAAGGAATTAGCGAATTAAATAATCAGGTGTTAACCTATACGATCATCGTCCCAGTCATATAAATCCTGTGTAATCTTCGCTCTCAGGGAGCGGTGGATGTTTCCAATTCTTGGATATGAAACGTTGATCCCAGTATTACTTGTTGGAATCAGGGGGGTTTACGACTAACACCCTTTCAGCCTTCCTTGCCTTAAGATAATGGAGGCATTCATAAGTGTGAGATTGGGAGTAGAAAAAACCTAATTTCAGGGATGCCCAAGGTGGTCCCATAGAGCTCATTTATTTGATTAACCCCGTTGACTATTTGCCAAGTGTTAGGGGCACATTCAGTAGGGACAACCCCAAAGAAATCAAAAAACTCTAAAAATAAAGAAGTTAGGGGAAATGTTAACCCCCCCTGGACTACTGCCAAGGTGTGAATCTAGTGGCCCCTTTTAACATCCCTCACATCTCGAGGCATAGGGGCACATTCGATTTCCACCCAATCACGAAGAGAATATGTTTTTCTAAACTTCTCTACACTCTTTCCATTAAGGGTTGCTATGACTAAGGAAAGTAAAGTTGTCACTAATACAAACCAACACTAGAAGAAAGAAGAAAAAATTGTGAAAGCAAGACGTGAAAACGGAGACTTGGAAGGAAGATGGAAGAAAGCAATGAAGCTCTGAAGATTTGTTGATAAGCAGTAGATCAAAGGCGAAGTGACGGATTGAGAGTGTACACGCTCTGTTTGAATCCTCATGCATAATCATGGGACACAGTACTCGAAAAGGATTTTGGGGATTCAATTATGGCTCGGACTAGCGAACCCTTAAAACTCCACCACAATCACAAGTCTGCCACGCCGGTTGAACTTCGTCTACAAGCTCCAAAACACTTTGGGCCCAAGACTAAATAAAATCTACTGGACCAATAAATCTCGGCCCCGAGATTTTAGTGGAAATTATGGGGAGCTAAATTAATTAATTTGACTTAGCCGACCAGGCCCCGCAAGATGAGAAAGACGACTGAACCAATTCTTCAATGAGATTGGGGAACATATTTGTTACATGGATAAATACGAAATATTTATCCACGCTCACCTTGATAAAGCTCAATCGGTTACCAATAATCTCGGAGGAGATAATCATGAAAATCACACGAGTCAATGATAAGTTGGAGAGTTCCTTGTACAACTCAACCACCAAAATACTATAAATGTAACCCTAACCTTGGGTCAAGGGGATGTAATTTCAAAACTTGAGAGCACTTGGTAAGAAAAACAATAACCGTCGAACCACATACATTTTGTGTTATGATTGGCATCTTTATTTCGTTTTTTATTTTACTTTCAGGATCTATTTTAATTATGAATTATCAGCACTCATGTTGAGTTTGTTGCAACTTTGAGAGTGGTTCAAGCTTTATTGGTCAGTGACCAATTGCTATAGAAAATCAGACAATTATTAAATGGTTACATCTCTTTTCTACACCTATTGATTATGCTTTTGTGATATTTAGACACTCTTCTTGTAAAAGTGATCCATAGATTCAAATATAAAACTTTATAGAACTACTCATTTGTTGTAGATCGTTGCCTTCCAAACAGGTAGCTTTATTTTTTATTTTTTCTTCCTGTGATTATTACAGTTTGAATTGCATTTGTAGATATAGATGATTTTATCACTATACAATTTATTGTAAAGAAAAGTAACATGTTAGAATTACCATACATATTATTTTAGATTGACTCTACAATTATATTTTGAAAATTTGTAACTCAAATATACAAATAAGGTTAGGTAATTTAAATATGAAGTTATTTTTCGTTCAAAGGAATTTTATGACCCGCAAACAATGCACAACATTACAAATCTTTGCAAATGAATTGAGTTAGTTTCTCATCATCGAGAAATCAATGGTGACCGACTATTATATTGGAGACTTTTCTTATACCAATAATGTTGGTACTATATGTTCAAGTTTAAAGCATGAATGCACACAACATATATTGTATGGTACGAGCTACAAATTGCCCACGCATTGTACGGCTAAAACCTAGTGTTTTGTTAAGTTAATTAAAGTAAGGTAACATCTCACACTCATTTTTACCTTATCAAGCTAAGATTTCAATAAAGGTTAAAAGTTGTTTTTTTAATTTTTCACTATATCATCTCAACTCGTGCTAAGATTTCAATAAAGGTTAAAAGTTGTTTTCTTATTTTATTTTATTTTTCTTCCAATAATTTTTGCTTCAATCATGTAATGATTAGGGAGGTGCCCCCCCCCCCCCCCCCCCCCCCCCCCCCTCTTGTCATAAGAGGGGTAAACCTTACCATTATTTACCCAATACAATTCAATGACACATATCTTCTCTTAACCTTATTTATTTTTATACAACAAAAGAATGTTTTTAGAGTATAAAAAATTAGTGGTAGTATAATGCAAGAAAACCGAGTATGAGTGGAGCCTCCATGAATTCAAACACTTGTCAAGTGAACTCACTACACATAATAGCTTAATAAATTGAATTTGGATTTAACCATTTAATGAAAACACGTGACACGAATGGCGAATATACAACTTGAATTGAACACGACCCAAATATGACATTATCCAATAAAACAAGACATAATACAATATACATAAATAAGATTTAGGTAGAAGTGATTTCAACACGAACTCAATAAAATATGACTTGAAACTATCACAGCACATTTGTCACCCCTACTCCAATGATGCTGAAAAAATATTTGTACTATTCAATTATTAGTCCTCAAAGTTTTGTCTTTTATATATATATAACTCTTATTATTTTCAATTCTTAAACTTACGAATAATTTTACTTTTCCCGTCAATTTTTGAAAATAAAATGTCACAAATACCTAAAAATTATAACAAAATGTAAAAAATAAGCCTTTAGCATGGTAAAGGAAGTCACAAAATATTAATTCAATTGTATAATGTATATAAATAGAAAAAATGGGTGGATGAAAATGGGTTACACCTAAATATAAGGTGACTAAACTCAAATAAACCAAAATAAATAAAGGATCAATTATAAAAAAAATTCTCAAATATTTTTTAAATAACATTTAGTTCAAACCTTTTTATTTTATTTCAAAAAGTCATTCGAACACCCAATTAACAAATATGCTCTTATTTTTAAAAGTTCGCGCTAACGGCATGTGAGGGACTTTTTGAAACAAATAAAAACATTTGGATTAAACGTGTATTAAAAAAATGTTGGAATGACTATTTGTAAGGTTCTAAAAAAACGCGAGGAGTGATTAAGACATGGAGGCCAAGCTTTAAGCCTTAAAAACCTAAGGGGCCCAGACGTAAAAAGACGTGAAAAGACATTTAGGTTTCTTAATATATTTTAATATT
The DNA here is from genome assembly GCA_949130495.1 of Sambucus nigra. Lineage (NCBI taxonomy): Eukaryota > Viridiplantae > Streptophyta > Magnoliopsida > Dipsacales > Adoxaceae > Sambucus > Sambucus nigra. The sequence goes on along the minus strand of OX422210.1, from coordinate 652,058,152 downwards.
TTTAACCATAACAAGGCTATTAAAATACAAAAATTACACATATAAAAAAAATATGCCTGAATATATACAAATTAAAATACTATTTGCTTATTTTGAATGAAATAATGGTCCAATTTGTAAAAAAAAAATTTAAAAATCAGTATCATTTCACTAAAACAGTGTTGTTTTTAGAAAAAAAATACGCCTTAAGAGTTTTACCAAGAATAAGGCGTGAAAAGCATAAGACGAGACGTTTCTCCCAAGCCTTAAACCTAGGCGTCCCTAAGTGAACCCTAGACGGAGCCTTCCACGCCTTAACCCTAAGCGAATTTTTTAATGAGACATATACCAAATAGTCCCTCGGACATTTTTTAATACCCATTTAGTCCAAACTTTTTTATTTTGCCTTAAAAAGTCCTTTGCCACATATTTTGGAGAGAGAGTGCCGCTGGCGCGGACCTCTAAAAATAAGAGGATATTGAGTGCTTGAGGAACTAAATGGGTTAAACTAAAAATATGTGTCCTTTTTAAAAAAATATATATTTATAGTAGGGACTATTTAATAATTGACCCTTTTTTAAAACTCTGACTATTTAGTATATTCCCATAAATAAAATCCTTCATTCCTGCTCATAACCTATACCGGTGATGCCCGTGATCGGAAATTGACTTGTGAAGAGAGAGAGAGCTTAGACGTGTCTCTTTCTCACACGAACACAAACAACACCATACAAAAACATAATAAATCCCCATTCATTCAATTTCATGCAGAAATTTTCAAATATGTGAATCAGCAAAAAAAAAACTCAGATCTGTTGTATTGAAAACCAGTAGGAGTTAAATATGAAAAATAAACCAAGAATAAACAATCAAAAGAGAGATGTATGCATCATAGCGAGCCAAGAGGTGATTGAGACAACGCAATGGCTTTCTGAGATGCCGACATTTGTTTTAGATCCTTCCCCCATCCCATGTTAATACGGACAGCATTCCTAGGATCCATGTGGTGTTAAGATAGACCTCGGATACCTGTCCTAGGAGGATCGTTTTAGGGTTTTTTCGGATATACCGTTCTTTTTATAGGCCTCACGTTTTCGTATCCATGCACAAATGCCCCGCATATGATACCTTATTTTCCAAATACCCCAACATTTTCCTTTTACTAAATTACACTATATTGCTTTTAACTATCACGTTCTTTTTAATTTATCCTTTCAATTTCAACTCTCGTTTTGAATTATTAACACTTTGCACTATTTAATATAAGACATTCAAACCCCAAGGGTTGTCCAAGTTGGTAGAGTCGGGGTATAGCTATAACCTAGGCACCTGGATTCGAAACTTGACAGTTGCGTCTTGGGATCACGAACCGCAGGAATTAAATAGCTGTAACCCAAGCACCTGGGTTTGAATAAATATTGTTGGAGCTTTCTTAATAATCTTTCTTTATTCATCAACTCATCGTCATAACTTTAGACATTACTAGAGCAACCCTCACAGCATTAGTAATGGTATAACCAAATTTCAATACTCAAAAGTTATCGCATTAATTTTTGATTATTTATATAGTTAATTGCTAAAATTAATAATCTCAAGTTACACAATAGTCAATTTTTGTCAATAATAAAAAAATGTGAGGCCCAACCATTTCTCACCAATGAGGATAAGAGAGATGGTAAAAAAGTTACAAGGCAAAGATATTTCAAATTTGGAAATGTTATTTGATTTTTTCTTTCATCTCAAATATGGCGGGCTCCACTAATTTATTTATTCAAAAAGATTATTAATTTTGATGATTGGTAGACCCAAATTTGGTTATTGACTTAAGGTTGTTAACTTTTGAGTATTCTGCTGGAAAATATTTATAGAGTCAATGTTGTTAACTTTAGTCATCTTTACAATTTGTTTATACCAATAAATATCCTCTCGTGGGTACGCTAGACTCGACAACATGGGTTCTTAAGGATGAATCTGCCCATGACCTGCCCACAATAATGTGTTTGGGGCCAACTAGTTTTGTTTGTAGGTTAAAATGGTTTGAGCGGTCCAAGAAGTCTGTTCACTAGCTAATCATTTGCAGTCATTAGCTATAACTGAACCTCTAAAAATCTAAAGGTAAACTTATTATGTTGAGACCTTTATTTATCTCTCTCTTTCTCTATCTCTCTCTCTCACATTCTTTCTCGAACTATCCCACACCGATCATTAAAACACTAAAACCATCAAACTCGTTTATCCCCCCTTCGTCGCATCTCTCTCGTCACCTCTCTCTTTTTCAATATCTCTCTCTTTCTCTCTAGTCTCCATGTTCAATTTTTTTATGGAGAAATCACACACCAATTTATTCTAATCTAGACAAAATTGATTAGAATTGGATAGTGGTTTCATTAATCAAGTGTTTGCGAACATTTGTTATTCTCGAGTTTTTTTTTTTTACATATGGCTTACTAAACCAGATGTTTTGTTAATCCTCAGTTTCTTTTTTTTTCATTCGTAGATTGGCTATATTATCGCAGGTTCTTTTTTTTAAATTCGACATAGACTCAACCTTGCACCCATTTTGACCCGCACATATTTAACTCAATCCATTTTCGACTCATCCACATCCACCCATATCTCCCCATTTCTGGGTCTAGGGTACTCCTAAAATGTATTTATACCACTGTTCTAAAAAAAACCGCCTAGGCTTGAGGCTTGGGAGAAACGCCCCGCTTTAAGGTTTTGACGCCTTATGCTTGGTAAAACCCTTAAGGTGTACTTTTTCTCTAAAAACAACAATGTTTTAGTGAAACGATATCGCCTTTTAAAGATTTTTTTACAAATCGGACCATTATCTCATCCAAAATAATCAAATAGTATTTTTATTTGCAAATATTCAGACATATTTTTATGATATGTACAATTTTAATATTTTAATAGCCTTGTTATGGTTAAAAAATATTAAAATATATTAAAAAGGCCTAAACGCCTTTTCACGCCGTTTTACGCCTAGGCCCGCCTAGGCTTCTAAGGCTTAAGGCTTGGCCTCCACGTCTCGATCACGCCCCGCGTTTTTTAGAACCTTGATTTATACCTTAAAGTTATACCTTATTATGGGTATTCCAAATATTCAAACATAGTTGTTATTAGGTCATAACCTTACCACATACAATAATAAGAAATAACCAACAAGAGTAATGTTATACGCACCTAGTTTGTGTCCCAAGTGCATTAAATAATTGTACATACAGTTGTGGTACAACCCTTTAATGAACTTGAGAAACACATTTGGTAAATAAACTCGGTACACGTAGACTTTTCCAACCAATAATAGCCTTTTAGCTTGCCTTATTTGGTTAAACATTTTCTTCCACGCAAACATTAAAAAAAATTGCAATAAACTTTATTATCCGTGTGCATCCAGGTTATTTTTTTACAAAATCAAAATATGTTGTAATACCCTTATTTAAACAAAATTAAAATCCTCGCAGACCTAGAGTGAAAACCTTTATAATTTATAGTCGGAGACCGGGTACTTCTTAAGTTATCACTCTCGAGATTTATCAAACCTTTTATGATTACAGACTGAGTGAAGACTCTCTCATATAGATTAGCACCTTCAGACTATCTAGATTGACTACATAATGTAATTTATGTAGGAAAATGATAACATGTTCCCTTAGAGCACATGTTTTGAGCCTCAAAATAGTAAGTATGAAAGCTCTATATGAGTATTTGTGCCCTATTAAATGTATGTCAGAACATTGTTCATACTATTTTGGGGTTCTTAGTGTGTGCCCTTAAGACACATGTTATCATGACCCTTTTATGTATCCATGTGTTAATGCAAAAAAATAGAATAGGCCTAATTAATCGATCACAGATAAAATAAGTAAAACAAACAAGCCACAAGAAATTTTAAAGTGGTTTGGCTGAATGGAATAGCCTACGTCCACTGTTATGTATTGATTGCCTTGGGTTATTTTTTTGGTCCCTTGCAATGAGGGTGATACAATGTATTTATAGCCCAAGATGGGTCTTGATAGTTATCATGTGAAAGGATGTAACACCTTCATTTATTAGGCATTTACATCAATACAGAATGAGAATTAAATATATGCATGGTGTTGCTTTATTGGCAATACAGGCTGTAAGATCGTTGTCGCTTTATTGGCAACACAGGTTGTTGGTTGGGCTTCCTAGTTGGTCGGGCTTACCTGTTGGTCAGGCTTTCTTGTTGGTCGTACTTTTGTACCAGGCTGACATGGACTTGTGCCACATTTGATGACACGTACTGGCTTGTAATTGGTCCACGTAAGGTGGTAAATTTTAGTATCAACAGAAGCTCCCGATGTTTCATACTTGTAGTTGATGCGAAAGTGTGAAATATTATGCTTTGATAGTAGCTCGGGCTGTTTGGTTGGCTGCAAACCTTCAAGACTTGTGAAATTTACCCACTTGATTGACAGTTTTTGAGCGCAAATAGCAATTTTGTAAATATTTCAAATTTTAGCGAATATTTATGGGGTAACTTCATCTTTTCCCTTGTTAGCCGCCATAAACCCAGCGGTCGTTCGGTTTAATCATTAGCTTTCCCAGTTTCTGATGCGTCTTATAAAAAGAGCGATAAAACTTCGATCATTTGCTGCCTCTCACTTCTGATTCTGCTGTTGTGTTCTTTGAACTTTCGTGCGATCATTTTCTTTTCTGTCTTCAGTTTTTGCTGAATCCTTAAACTTTTGTAAGAATTTTTCTTCTCTTTTTCTTTGTTTTCTTCATTATAGTTTATTCTATCGAGTCACTTGATAAGTTCAAAATAGATTTTAATATTCCATCTTGGGTTGTACTGGAACACCCCACTTTTTCTTTTGATTTTTTCTCTCTTGCTGAGGATCATTGGTTCCCTTCCATCTTTATTGCTGAATGTGGGTTCACATTTCCTTTAAATACCCTGTCTCTGGAGTTTTATCAATATTTTGACATTGTACCTGCAAGAGTGGATCCTAACACATGGAGAGTTGTAAATGGATTTTATAGGTTAAATCAAATCTATGGAATCCATCTAAGGATTCAATAAATAATGTTTTGTTATAAATGGATAACTAGCGATACCACTTTTTATTTGAAAACTAGGGCAGTTAGTAAAGCTTTAGTAGTTAATCTCCCTGATTCTAATAGGGATTATTTTGATCATTGGGTCATCGTAAAAAATTGGCAACATGTCCTTTAGTTGGGGGTGCTAAATATCAAGGACCTAGATGTCCGCTCTTTGGCAACAGAATAGGTTGTTTTATGTTTTAATATTTTTTCCATGTTTATATTTGATAAAATGTCATACTGATTATTGCTTTATAAATTGAATTGCTGTTAAACAAAAAAGAAAGTCCCCCAAAGAGAGTGAAGTAAATTTGAAGGAATTAAAGTTTATCTGGGGACTTCATAAGGTTATTGTTAAGGAGCACGCTAGGTCTGCCTCTTATTTGCTTCAATATAAAAATACTGTTTCTTCCTTTATCGCCAGACCTGTTGCTTATCCTATTCTGGTGATTGACCTTGATCAAGAGGCTACTACTGACTCAGACACTCCTCTCTTCTGAAATCATGAAGAAGAGGAAATTTTTTTACCTTTTTAGTGGTAGCGCTTCTGGATCTCAAACATCTGCTAAAGGAGCCAAGAAGAAAACAGGGGATGTTATGAAGCCCCCAACCCCCAAAGACTCAGTCCCCAAAGACCCAGTCCCCAAAGATGATGTTCTCCCTTTGATAAGACTCAGAAGAGGACTTGCAGAGAAGCAGGTCGAACAGGTGACCGACCAACTAGCCTTGGTCGACTTACCTTCTTCTGAGGTTGGTCTTCCAATAGTTATTACTCCTGGTTTGGCCAGGAAGTTGATCAAGTCTGACACTCTTCCAGACCATAGGGGAGTAGATTCCAAGCTTCCCCGAGCAAGAGTTTTTAAATTGGCTGCTCAGAGCCTTGCATCAGTAAGTAGTTTCCATTTTCTTGGTTTGGTACTCATCTTGGTCTTTATCTCTTGAAGTTCTTGGTACACTTTAAGAATATGTTGGAGAAGGATAATGCAATTAGGGATTCTTCTTAGAATGATGTATAAGAAGCCCCCGTTGGCCTAAAGAACTCTCTGCTCAAATCTGAGTAATCCCCGCAGACTGATAAGAGTACTTGGGCTGATAAACTGAAGATGACTGAAACTTCTCATCAAACGTCTGATGAAAATGCCCTTAAAGCGGAGCGCAGGGCAAAGGAAGCTGAATGCAAGGCTAAGGACGCTGAGCGCAAGGAAGAGAAAGTTGAGCGCGGGGTAGAGGAAGCTGAGCGCAGGGCAAAGGCTGCTGAAGAGCTTGTATCCTCTGCCAGATCTAAGAGGAAGCCTATTGTGAAGGCCTCCTTCAGTGCTGGTTAGGATAAAGGCTGGAACAAAGTCATTTTTATTTCCTCTGCTCAAATTAAGTATGCAAAACAAAAATGCTTCAGAGATGGTTGGGTTGCTTCCCTTCGTGAATTGAACACAGCGAAAGGCTCTGGAATTTTTCAGAGATATTCATGGTCCTGCTCTAGTCATTGAGGATAAGGTTGAGGATGAAATTGCTTATGAAGATTCTTCATTTGTGCTTGAATCTGCTGCCAAATAAACCTGAAATCACTAAGTCTTCTCTTCCTCCAGTTGAGCAAATCGATCAACCCTGGTCTGTAGTCCCTTCTTCTGAGAAGGATAAGAAGGTTGATAGGGAGAAGGTGTAAAGTTGTTCGGCATTTTCCCTTTTGATTTTTTTGTTTCTTTTTATTCATTTTTATCGTACTTGAACTCTTTATTATCAATAAAAGAACCTTTTATTTCTTTTTGTCTCTTGTGGATTGTACTTGTTCTCCATTCTTGTTGTTGATTGGTGGTTATTTCTTCTTGTTAGTTTATAGAGAAGATGGAACAACTGTCTTCCCATGATACCGAGCTACTGAGGAAGTGCAATGCTTTTTTCAAAGCTAGTTATATGGACTTATCCAAAGAAGAAATCACGCAATTGCTTGGTGATGATGCATCAAAGAATCCTATAAGTATTTGAAGTACTTACTTGATCGGGCGGTAACAAATAATATTGCCTACTATGAGATAATAGAAGAACTTCAAGAACAGTATAAAGAATCCACTGCGTTGTTGAACCAAAGCTATGAGCATAAATATCAAAGCTTAAGTGTAGGTCGGGGTTTTGATAATTTTGTTTCTGTTTACAATAAAAAGGAAGCTTTACTTAAGCTTAAAGTTGAAAAATCTAGGACTGTTTTCAAACTCCTAGAAGAGGAGAATAATAATTTGAGGGATAAAGTGAATCTTTTGAAGTCTGCCTCTGGAGCTGTTATTGCTATTGCTGATGAAGGTTACTCCTTTTTGGAGGTGAAAACTGCCACATTAAGAGATGAATTGGAAGCTTTAAAAAAGATTGAGCCTGCATCCTCTTCTCGATCAAGAAATAAGCCTAACCAAGGAACTACGGAAGAAGTTAGGACCCAGCAGGTCCTTACCAATCAAGTTGCACAGTTAAAAGCAAAAGACCGAGCTATTACTGATATGTCTTAAAAGATGTTAACCTTGACTGAAAAATTATCCACTCAATATTCCCAATTAGAGGTTAAGGATGGAGTACTGAAAAAACTATAGTCACAAGTTGATAAATTAACCTTTCAATTCCACAAGAAGCCAAGAGAAGTTTGGAGGGATGAGTATAATGAAGCTTTGGGATATTTTAACGATAGACTCCAACAGACCCAAAACGAATCCTATAAATGGGGTTGGATAAACATTTTAACTGTAACGGTGGATCAAAACAACTCTTTATGGGATTGGTATGATCTAAGATTGTTTCAGCTTGACAATCCTTCGTTCAAGTTAGACGTTAATTGGATCCATGCAGATCGTATTCCTCACTGCTTGATTTCAAAATACTTAGGAGATTACGAGCTACATGATGAACTAGAGATCATCTGACCCCCTCATCTACTTGATCGTCCTAGTAGCAACAACACCAGGATACTTCAGGACTTTAACTTCATCAACTCCCCATTTACTTTGGATGATCCTCCAGCTGGCATGGATCCTGTTTCTAAGATTGAAGGAAAACGTCCGTAGAATAAGTCTTTGTATTTTGTTTTTGCAATAATATGTAACCATTTAATTTAATAAAAAGCTTATTTTATGAATGAATCAACTTTTAGTCAATCTTTGTATGTTTCTTTAGTCTTTGACTATGAATGGATCAACTTTTAGTTAATCTTTTATTTTTCACTGGTTCTATTGATATCCTTAGTCTTATCCTAGGTATTATATCAATTACTAATGCATCATCATGGTTCTACTAATGTACCTAAAGTTTTTAGGTAATTGCATTAGTCACCTCGGTTCCTATGCGTGAGTGGAACGTTTGTCCATCTTTTAGCCCAGTCTAGATGAAAATTATTCATCCGGGTCTTCATTAACCAAGCATTTGGGACTTAAAATTTTGCCTTGCGTAGTTTTTTATATGTTTGACAACCAACTTTATTGGTGCCTTTATTGATGCTGACCAACTTTGTTGGTGCCTTTATTAATGTCGACCAACTTTGTTGGTGCCTTTATTGATGCCGACTAACTTTATTGGTGGTCTTTATTAATGTCGATCAATTTTGTTGGTGCCCTTGTTGATGCCGACCAACTTTGTTGGTGTCCTTTATTAATACCGACCAACTTTGTTGGTGGTTTTTGTTAATGCAGTAAAGTACACAACACTAGTACTCCGAAAAAAAATTGGGGAAATCGCATTCTCATTAATATTGAAATGCACTTAATGTAGCATGATTACATAATTTATAGTATTTCCTCAAGTGTTCTGCATTCCATGGGTGGTTCTTGAATTCTTCCCCCTCTAAAGTCTTAATTCGATATGTGCCTGGTCGGACGACTACAATAATACGATAAGGCCCATGCCAATTGGCTTTCAGCTTATTGCTCTTCTGAATCACTTTCTTCAAAATGTAATGACCCTCTTTTAAGTTTCTCGACATGACCCTCTTGTTGTAGAAACGTGCAGTCCTTTGTTGATAGGTTGCATTCCTTAAAGCTACATCTTCACAAACTTCTTCCAGTATGTCTAAATCCAGCCTTCTTATCAAATCACTGACTTGGGTATTGAAGTTAAGAACTCCATGCATAGGTAAACCTAGCTCAACAGGAATTACGGCTTCAATACCAAACGCTAATAGGTAGGGAGTTTCTCCAGTAGCTGTTTTAGGAGTTGTTCGGTAAGTCCACAGGACATAATGCAATTCATTAATCCAATTCCTTTTACTATTTTCCAACCTTTTCTTCAACACATTCAGCAAAGCTCTATTAGTTACCTCTGTTTGGCCGCTGCTTTGAGGATGGCCAGGAGCATAGTAGATTTTTTGGACGTTGGACTGGGCACAATAAGCAACAAATTCGTCGTTGTCGAATTGTGTGCTATGATCAGTGATAAAGGCATAGGGTAAGCCATACCTGCATATGATACTCTTCCGAATAAATTGATAAACCTTTTCATAAGACATATCGATCAACGATTCATCTTCCACCCATTTAGTAAAGTAATCAATAACTACAACCAGGTACTTGAATCTTCCTCGGGTGGTTGGCAGGGGCCCAACCAAGTCAATTCCCCACATAGCAAAGGGACAAGGTGAAGTGATTGGTGTCAGGAAAGCTTGTGGAGCCTTACATATGCTGGAAAACCTCTGGCACTTATCACACTTCTTGGAAAAATTTGCACAATCTGCTCGCATAGTTGGCCAGTAGTACCCCTGTGTATGGATCCTCTGCAAAACGTTCTTCCTGCTATATAGGCTCTATAGGACCCTTTATGGTCTTCTTTAATGAAATCCTTCACTTCAGCTAGATTCACACACCGTTATAGACCATCAGTTAATCATCTTCTATATAATACACCACCATCTAGAACATATCTTATGGCTTTGTATTTAATTTCTTAGCTTCAAGTAGGTCGGTTGAAAGAATCCCTTATTCAATATATGCTCTTATGGGATCCATCCAAGATGGCCCCATATCTACTGCAATAAATTTGACCATCAGATCTTCATTTATACTCCTATTAGCAAGTAGTTCAATAGAAATAGTTCTTCGCAGCTTAATTCTGATTGCTGAAGCTAGCCGAGCAAGTGCATCTGCTCGGGCATTTTCTAATCTTGGAATTCTGACCATCTGGACAACTAGAAAAGTGGAAATTATTTCCAATGCTTTGGCTAAGTATCTAGTCATCAGTTCTCCTTTAACTGCATATAAATTTAACACCTGGTTTACCACCAATTATGAATCACTATATACCACAACTTCCTCAGCATTTAATGATTTATCTAGATTTAAACCAACAATCACTGTTTCATACTCTACCTCATTATTGGAGGCTTGAAATTGAAATCGCAGAGCATACTCTATGTCTAGCTCATCCAAAGTATTGAGAGTGAGTCCAGCTCCACATCTATTTGCACATGATAACCCATCGACATACAAACTCCATATGGGGATATCGCTATCAAACGCTTGGTTTGTCAGAATCCCTTGATGGAAGATTTTATCCTTTACCCCCTCATATTTCTTCTTCATCTCCTATAATTCGCTAGATGGTTCTAGTTTATTGGTGGTAACTTTTTTTATAGTTTCCCTTGCTTGGAGTTGGTCGGGTACATCTTTAGTAGGTTTGATGACTCCTGCATGTTGCTCGACTAGAGTCCCTTGTTGCTCAGGGACCTCTAGGTAAGTGAATTCTATAATAAAATCAGCCACAAATTATCCTTTTAAAGCAATCATTGGTTCGTATACAAGGTCATATTCCCCCAACTCCACAACCCAATACATCAATCTTCCAGATTTCTCCGGCTTATGCAGAGCTTGCCTAAGTGGCATATTAGTGTATACCACTGTGGTGTGGGTTTGAAAATATAGCTTCATTCATCTACTAGCCTCAATTAAGGCCAGTGTTAATTTCTCCAGTTTAGGATATCTCACTTCTACTCCTCGAAAAGCTTTGCTAGTGTAATAAACTGGATTTTGGACTCCATTCTCCTCTCTAACCAAGGTAGAGCTAACAGCTGATTCAGAATCTGCCAAATATGGATATAGTTTTTCTCCCATCACTAGTTGGGAGAGTAGTGGTGGTGTTCCCAGGTATTTATTCAATTCCAGGAAGGCTTTTTCACATTCGTCATTCCATTCCAAGGTTTTTCTGAGCACCTTAAAGAATGGCAAATATTTGTCCATTGCTCGGGACACAAACATGTTGAGTGTTATTACGCGCCTAGTTAGCCTTTGAACATCCTTTTTACAGGTCAGAGATTGCATTTCGATTAAAGCTTTAATCTTTTCTGGATTAGGTTCAATTCCTCTTTGATTTACTATATATCTGAGGAACATTCCCTCCCGGACTCTGAAGATGCATTTGGTGGGGTTTAACTTCATATGGTGCTTTTTTAATTGATCAACGTATGGTTGAGGTCGAAGATATGATCAACAACTTTTTTACTCTTAGTGGGCATATCATCAACATACACCTCCGTGTTCTTACCTATTTTCTCCTCAAATACTTTGTTCACCAGTCTCTGATAAGTAGCACCTGCATTTTTTAGACCAAATGACATAACATTATAGCAATAAGTTCCCCGAGGAGTAATAAAGGAAGTACTTTCTCTATCCTCTGGCTTCATTTTGATCTAGTTATAACTAGAATACGCATCCATGAAACTTAGTAGCTCGTGCCCTGAAGTAGAATCCACTAATTGATCAATTCGTGGTAAAGAAAAATGATCCTTTGGGCATGCTTTGTTCAAGTTAGTAAAATCCACACACATCCTCCACTTATTGTTCTTCTTCTTGGCCATAACTACATTAGCCAACCAATTCGGGTACTTCACATCTTCAATAAAGGAAGCTTTTTAAAGCTTCTCCACTTCTTCCTGTATAGCCTAGTTCTTCTCTAGGTTAAAAACTCTTCTTCACTGCTGTTGATACCGATAAGATGGCCCATAGATAAAAATGTGAGGATGATATTGAAGATGAAATGAAGATAAATAGTCGTATCAAACATATAAGAGACATGATTTTTAAAGTGGTTCGTCTATGAATAAAGCCTACGTCCACTGTTATTTTATTCCCAGGAGTTTACAATAGCACAATATGGTGTAAAGAGAGAGGTGTGTAGAGAATTGCTTAGTTTAGATTATTTATTTTGTCCCTTTGGCTAAGGGAATGCATGTATTTATAGTGATGGGAGTCCAAGAGATGGAATATCTTTATATATTCAGACATTTACATCTATGTACAATGAATATGACTATTGGTCTTTTAGGGTGGTTGGTCTTCCTTGAGTTGGTTGGTATGCCAACCAACTCTCCTCGGGTGTTGAGCAAGTATAAATATTGCCATGTAGGATGACAAGTGTCCATTTCTTATTGGTCCGCGTAGTTGGAGAATTTTTGCGTCAACAGAAGCCCCAAATGCTTCATGCTTGATGGTTTACTGAAAGGATGGAGTATTTATTCTGTAGTGTTGCTCGGTGCTTGTGCATTATTGATCTGCCTACTTGATTTGCTCAACATACAAGTGCATTATCTTCTGATTGGTGGACGATTCAGGTTGATTGATGGTAGCATTGGAACTAGTCTTTATTTTGAGGAACTCTGTTCATCGTGTGCTATGTATCACCCCTAGGAATTTGGATGCAACAATGTCGTAGTTTGTAACTCGTGGCTTGTCATAATATTCAAGTGGGTTGGTCGCCTAGTTAGCCGACCAACTGAGTGCTGACTGTATGTGTTTGATTTTTTTGATTTCTTCTCCTCTGAGTGCTTTGTTGATGTAACATGTTAGCTTTTAAACCTAATTCTTCTATCTGATTGGTGCCGAGCTAGTAACGGTCTTTGAAACATTTATATATATGTACACTTCTTCTTCAGTGTTGGTCGGTTGCGAAAATCCTCGTGCTGTAGATGCTGAATATATGCTTGAATGATACTGAATGAATAATTGCTTCTATAGTAAAAGCCCCCAAATGTGGGGTGTGAATTCTGATATGTGCTATTGATCAGCATATGTGGAGCCCCCAATTGGGCTGAGGAGATTAAATAATAATAATGATGATGCCCAAGCATAAAACGTCTTTTAGAATAAATCGTATTTTTATTTTGTTCTTGCATTGTTAGTAACAAGAATGATATAATATGAAATTATTAAAATGAATGAATAAAATTTGATTAACTTATCTTGTCACCCTTTGGATGTTTGAATGACTTCCTGTTTGTGATTTGTATGAAGTCATACTGGAAATCGTCATTTGGGCAACACTGGTGACTTAGGTTTTTAGTGCGATTCGCACTAGGTTGGGTAACAGGGTTCCTAAAATTTTTGGTACGATTCGCACTGAGTTGGGCAACATTGTGCCTAAAGTTTTTGGTGCGATTCGCACTGAGTTGGGCAACATTGGGCCTAAAATTTTTGGTGAGATTTTCACTGAGTTATTAATGATCAACATTGTTGGTGTCTTTGCTGATGTCGATGAACATTTAGTTGGCGGTTGCTGAGGGTTGACCAATAATTAGTTGGCGGTTGCTGATGCCGACCAACACTTAGTTGGGGGTTGCTGATGCCGACCAACCTTAGTTGGCAGTTGTTGTTGCCGACAAATAATTAGTTGGCGATTGCTGATGTCAACCAACCTTAGTTTGCGATTGTTATTGCCAACCAAAAATTAGTTAGCGGTTGCTGACGCCGACCAACCTTAGTTGGTGGTTGTTGAGAACTAACATTTAGTTGGTGGTTTCTGAATGCCGACCAACAATTAGTTGGCGGTTGTTGAGGGACAACCAACATTTAATTGGTGGTTGCTGAGGCCGACCAACCTTTAGTTGGTGGTTATTGATGTCGACCAGCCTTAGTTAGTGGTTACTGAATATATGATAATACATAATTAATATTTCACCGAGCTCCTTAGTGTGGAAATTAAAATTTCTCGAACATTTGTGGAGGCTAAATCAATTAGTCATGGGAATAATTTAGTCATCCAATATATGATATGTATTTGCTCGGGAAAAAAATATTAAAACATGAAATGACATGTTATGCTGACTTCGTGTGTCGTGGGAGCATTTTTTTATCAAATATGTTAGACATTTTAATCGTAAGCAAAAGACCAAATATAAGTTAGTACGAAAATTTTATCTTAAGATAAAGCTTTGGAGTATATTTTACTTAGCTTTAAAAAATTTATTTTATAAAGAGGTGTGAATTAAGAAATAGTAGGGAGCCATGGTAATGATTTTAACTTTGTCAAAATTAATAATGTGGGCAAATAAACTTGTCACTCCTCCATTCTAGTAATTGTCGTCAACATGTGATAAATGTCGTCGTTTAATAATCGATTATGCTGACCTATAATAGCTGATGCCGACCAACAAGGAGATATGATCGAGCTAAAATAAATGATTGTCAACCAGTTACAGAGGATGCCGAGCAGAAACAAGTCGTCTAACAGGCATGGCCGCCAGTTGCCAGTAGGTCATTTTATTACCGACCAAAAAGCATGTGGTTGCCGACTAGCAAGTTGATTTCTCCGACCAGTGAGACGTCGACAATGATCTTCTTCGACCTATGCAAACCTATCGCCGACCTATTGCAAAGCAGCTGCCAACCTCGCTTATTCGTCGTACAAGAGTTGCCGACCAACATATAGGAGCTGACGATCTGTGTAGGAAATATGGAGCTATGACCACGTTGGTCGGGGATGAAGTCGGGAAAAAATATCAATTGCTCATTAGGCATTTAATGCTGTCGATCTTCATAAAAATGTGTCGACCAGCATTAAATGGTCAGGGAACCTTCGTTGAACAAACAAAATTTGGTCAAGCACTTTTGCCGACTTGTGCAACTTTCGGTATAAAAAAAGTCTCCGACCAACAGAAAATGTCTTCGACCAATAATAAGATACATGGGTGACTTCATTTGTTATCGCCGACCAGTCATTAGGTGGTCAGTCTATGCAAAAAGACTGTAGTTCAATTTCCATGTAGGGCAGGTATGAAATCAGGGGAAACACTCAACCGCCAAATAGAAGCTGGAGAAGAATTATTGAGCTTGCTTTGCTATAAATTTGTACATGAGATCGATCAACATAAATAGTAAAGACGAGCACTGTTGGTGGACTAAGAGGTGACCAGGTACTTTGTAATTCGTGAGAAGTATTTCCCAAAAATTTTATGAGGTTCTGAGCACTGAATCGAACTGTCGAATAAATTGACTGACAAATCTTAGGTTTGTCTTTTAAACCATCTATATTTGGTTATGAATATATCACAGGCAGTCAGCGTCCGTTCCCATGTAGAAGATGTGAAATATCAAGATAGGTGAATCGTTATCCCCATATAACCCTATGAACGGGTTTGTCTAGAAAATGGCCTTGAACCAGAGGGACAAAAATTTACCAATATCTAAAAATTGAATACAATATATATTTTCTCAGATAAATCAAATTGACGAGAATAGTATATTTGGGTTAAATTGATGAGAACAGTAGATCTGGGTTAGAATTGTGATTTCCTGGAGAGAGAAAATCGTTGTTGGCTTTAATAATTTTCTAGTCTCTGATTAAAAATATGATGGGAATTTGAATAGTCATCAAAGATCTTTCAAAATTCATTTCAGAATCAACAATGAAAATGATCAAATTTGTCATGGTTCGTTCAAATCTATGGATGAATAAAAATTGAGTGCATAATACAAATACATAAAATGAGGTGGTTAACATCTCTAAATTTTAGATTGCACAATAATATGACAAATCATTGTATATATGAGTGTTATGTGAATTCTAAAAAATATTCAGTTCCTGAATGCACGATTCATGATTGAATGAAATACTATGCGTATAACATGTAATTGTTCATATAAAAAGATAGAAAAACTTAGCTTTTGACGATGATAATCTTCCTATCTTCCAATAAGAAGGGAATAATTCTTGTGTCTAATTTCCCACAGACGGCGCAAATCTGTTGATGACTAGAAATGGCCCCAAGCCATCTTATTGGCATTAACAACAGATAAAAATATGAGGATGATATTGAAGATGAAATGAAGATAAACAGTCGTATCAAATATATTAGAGACATGATTTTTAAAGTGGTTCGACTATGAATAAAGCCTACGTCCACTGTTATTTTATTCTCAGGAGTTTACAATAGCACAATATGGTGTGGCGAGAGAGGTGTGTAGAGAATTGCTTAGTTTAGATTGTTCAGCTTGTCCCTTTGGCTAAGAAAATGCATGTATTTATAGTGATGGGAGTCCAAGAGATGGAATGTTTTTATATATTCAGACATTTACATCTATGTACAATGAATATGACTGTTGGTCTTCTTGGGTGGTTGGTCTTCCTTGAGTTGGTTGATATTCCTTGAGTTGGTTGGTATGCCGACCAACTCTCCTCGGATGACGATCAACTCTCCTCGAGTGCTGAGCAAGTATAAATATTTCCACGTAGGATGACAAGTGTCCATTTCTTATTGGTCCATGTTGTTGGAGATTTTTTGCGTCAACAACTGCTTCACAGGTTTAACCTCTTTATTAGCATTAAGCTCATGGCATAGGAAATTTGGGTCTATGCCTGACATATCTTTATGACCCCACGTGAACACCTATTTTCTTTGTCTCAAGAAAGCCACCAACTCCTGTTTAAGAATTGGTTCCAATGACGCTCTTATTTGAGTAGTTTGTTATGGTTTATCATCGTCTAGGATAATGTTTTCTATTACCTCCATCACTTGGCCTTTTACAAGCTCAGATTCATTTCATGGATCTAAGGTTTCAACCTCAGATTCACTGTTCAGCTCAGATATATCCACTTGATAAGTGGTTATTTTCCTCTTTGTTTCCAACATATTTTCTTCCTCGGCAGAGGAGTAGTAGCATTCCCGAGCTACCTTTTAATCTCTTTTCACTACTCAAACTCCAAAGTTGGTCGGGAACTTTAGGCATTAATGAACAGTAGAGGGTAAAACTTTGAATTTCTTCAGACCAACTCTTCCCATGATAATATTATAGGCAGAATGAACAGTTTTTCCATTACAAAGAATCTCACTTTCTCTGTCCTGCTTGTTGGCCATGTCTCGATCAACACATCTAGTTTGATGGTCCCCAATGGAAATACTTTCTCGCCAGAAAATCCAATGAGTGGCCTGTGGTAAGGCTCCAGTTGGCTGAGTTTTAATCCAAAACTATCAAAATAGGGGTAGAACATGATGTCTGTCGAACTGTCACTATCCATTAATGTTATTGCCACTACTACTTCTTTCATCTGGACTCTAATCACTAAAGGATCATCATAAGGGTACAACACTCCAGATAGATCGTTCTTGGAAAATCCAATTATGATCTTATCCTTGTTAACTTTTCTTGGTCGGTCTTCCTTGGCATGGTTGATTCACTGGATATAGGAGCAAGCTTGAGCCTCATTGAAGTAAGATTTTCTTTCAGTTGTATGATCTCCTCCTCCTACATCTCCACCTGCAATCATATGACAATCAAAGGATCCAAAACTGAGTGTGAATACCTCGCGTTCAAGTTGTTTAGGCTTCTTGGGAAAATCAGGATCATCTTCTGGATCTTCATCGTGGTTACTCTTCTTATCTTCGCTGGGCTTAATTGATGATTTAGATCCCTGTCGACCTCTACCTCCAATTCTTCCACCAGCCTTCCGATCAATAAATTTGTCCAATTTTCCTCTTTGAATGAGTGCTTCAATCTCATTCTAGAAATCAATACACTGGTTAGTCGTATGACCATAGTCTTTGTGAAGTTTATAATACTTGGACTTATCCCTTTTATCAGCAGGTGACCTTAACTTTTCAGGCCAACTCAAATCGTTATTGAGCTTGATTTCTTCCAAAAATGATGTATATCCACCGTTAAGGGAGTGTAATTGGTAAATTTCCTGAGCCGATCTAGGTTTTCTTTTACTTTCGAATTATTACGCTCATTATGATTCTTATGCTCCTTCTTATCTGACTTCCCTTTTGTCTTTGCTTCAACCTTTGCGTCTGAATTCTTTTTGGAAGCCATTGCTTCCTCAGTATTCATAATCTTCGCTGCTTTGGCCATCAATTTTGTCATCGACTTCGAGGGATTTTTAGCTAAAGTATAGTACAGTTTGTCAGGGAGCAAAGCACTCATGAGGGCAGCGATTGTAGTCTTCTCTTCATAATCAATGACTTCTAATTTCTCATTGTTGAAACGAGTGATGTAATCCCTGGAACTTTCTCCCACCTTCTATCTTACACTAAGAAAATGAGTTACTCGCTTCACTGGTTTTTCTCCAAAGAAAAAATTACCAATGAATAGCTCAGTGAGTTATTGGAAGTAAGAAATCTGCCCCTGAGGAAGACTATTACACCAGATTTGAGCAGACCCCGTGATTGTTCCTAAAAATTCCCGACACCTCATTTCATCAGGAACAACATAGATAACAGTCGCTTCTTGGTATTGTTCTATATGAAGAATTGTATCAGTCTTCCCAGCATACTTGGGAGTGACCACTGGAGCTTTAAACTTGGTCGACGTAGGGAAATCTACGATGGTTTGCACAAAGGGGGATCCCTTAATAAAACTTCTCTGGAGGGGATTCTTGGCCTTGGCCATTTCTCCCAATTTGTCTTCCAAACGCCGAACGGAATCTTTCGAAGCATCACTGTCAGCAACAGATCTATGGGTGGCGACTTTTCTATACCGACCAACTGATTGTGCTGAGATTTTTTCTTGCGAACCTTCTCTCTGACTGGATCTATTAGTTCATTGGGTATTTAATCTAGATTAGGTTGAAACTTACTTCAGATCGCTTGGACATCGAGTATTTCTCGACGCAACCCGTAGGGAATTTCCCTGGGGTCCCAAACGATCAAAAGGAGAAGCCCTGCTTAGCCTGTCTAAGGAACTCAATCTTTTTGGGATGAGGGATTGTCCATCAGTGGAATTAGTGATCCTAATAGAATAAGTTGCTCCAGGAAGGTATAAAGGATCTCTAGAAGTTCTAGAACGTCTATGCCCAACACTCCTTGTTGGTGGCGGTGGCATATTCATTTTGATTAACTTGTGCAGGAGCTCCGACTTGCAGAATTTGAGCCAACTGTCGTATAATATCCTGCATATCCTCTTGACCTTTGGCCAAGCTAGCCGAAATTCCTGTTAAATCATTGTTATTTGGAGGGACAGAGGGAGTAGGCAGAATTCCCTCATTTCTGGTGCTTGATTCTAAAATTTCAGGCATAGATGGTGAATAAGTGAAAACGTTTAGCAATACATTCCAACAGAAGGCGCCAATCTGTTGATGCAAAAAACTAGACTAGGCCTAATTAATCGATCACAGATAAAATAAGTAAAACAAATAAGATACGAGAAATTTTAAAGTGGTTCGGCTTAATGGAATAGCCTACATCTGTTGTTATGTATTAATTGCCTTAAGTTGTTTTTACGATCCCTTGCAATAAGGGTGATATAATGTATTTATAGCCCAATAGGGGTCTTGATAGTTGTCATGTGAAATGATGGAATGCCTTCATTTGTTAGGCATTTACATCAATACAGAATAAGAATTAAATATATGCATGATGTTGCATCATTGGCAATACAGGCTGTAAGATCATTGTCGCTTTATTGGTAACATAGGTTATTGGACGGGCTTCCCTATTAGTCAGGCTTCCTTGTTGGTCGGGCTTTTGTACCAGGCTAACATGGACTTGTGCCACATTTGATGACATGTGATGGCTTCTAATTTGTCCACGTAGGGTAGTAAATTTTGGTATCAACACCATTTTACATAGATTTATGCGAAATGAGGTTACCAATCAGTACATTGACCTTTGAGAGATATTGAGTTAGATCTTGATGCTTCGTATAGCGAGAAGTATATTTGTATCTTAGATCATATATTTCATAGGTTAAGGTCTAAGAAGATTCCATTAGTCTGCAGTGAAGTCACCATAGCGAGACCGAGTCCAATTGGGAGAATAAAGATATGATGAGACGATAATATCCGCATATGTTTGAGGGAGGTTTATGTTTGTAAATTCCGAGGAATGGAATTGTTTTTGTTAGGAGGAGATTGTGATACCCCTTATTTTTTAGAATTTAAATAAACAGATAAATTAAATAATAAAATGGAATTTAGAATTTTAAAATGAAATTTGGAATTTGAAAAAGTAACTTTGAATTTTAATAATAAAATATTAAAGGTGAATGTATGTGAGAGTGCGCTACGGTTCAAAGGCTCTAACTTATTTAATTAAATGTCAACATTAACTAGCTTTAAACCCTATTTCATGATACTATGTGATTGAAAGTAGTAAATCATACACGCATGCAACCAACCAAATAAGAAGACTAGTTTCAGAAAAAATCTCCGAAAGGGGGAAAACCTTTTCTTTTATTTCACTATTATATGAAAATCGCAACTTACATGTATATAGAGAAATATAGACAGCGACAGACGAAATTTTTTGACAACCCGCTTAATTAAACATTGGATGATCAATCCTTTATTAAATTAAAACAGGTTTCTCATCTTGTCCATTCTTAGTATCACTGTCGAAAACTTTTAATTACTAACCACCTAAGTGAAAATTTATGCGATTGGCAAATTTTAACTTCAATTAAACATACAACAATATGTGGAACAACATATAAATCAAATACCAACATAAGAGTCTGAATATAACCACTAAGATAAAAAAAAGTCTTGCCGAATACCCTATCGGCTCAAAACAAACCAATGACAAACTCCAAAAATGAAAGTACTGAGGGACAACATGCATGTACTGAAATCTGAAATCCTATACTAGATCAGAAAGTGAAAGAGGCGTCTAAACAAAGCCCTGCAACATCCACCTATGCTGCTGCTATGAAGTCCCTGGAATGAAGTCACACTTGGCGTCCCTGTGGTTGGACACCTAAAAGGTTTTGAAAAATATTTTACATAGCAAGAGTTAGTACTCAAAATGTTTTGAAAATATTTAGCTAGTAATTTATTGCAGTAAAGATTAGTTATTGATTACACATATTAGGTTTACGCACACTCCCTTGAGTTTCCTCACCTCTCATCTACAGTGTATGCCAAGCGTTCCATACTAGCCTATTTAGCTACACTACCCAAGCTATTTAGACTATTTTAGTCATATGAACTTACCTACACGTCTAAGTTCCCGTACCGCCCATGCAGTGACAAATTTTATTATCACTCCTCATATATGAGTTAATTCCCGTGTAATATTTCACATATATTAGTTCCTTATTTTGAAAGCTAAGTCTGACCACTTAATCTTATTCATTAGATGTTCACTATCTAATATTATAGATTTCCAATTAAATTTTCTCCACTTAATTTACTTTTTAGATGTATACACGTCATCTAACTATCTACTACTTCGCCCTAGTAGATTGTTCATATAGTATATATTTCACGCACAATATGGACTATAAGGATCATGGATCCGGTCTAATCATCGACTCCAATTCTCCCAATTTATATTTTTAGATGTATGCAAGTCATCTAAATATCTACTATCTCACTCAAGTAGATTATTAATATAGTGTATATTTCACTCACAATATACACTATACGGATTATTGGCCCGGTCTAATCATCGACTCCAATGGTAAATGTTATATAAAAGTATTGGCCCGGTCTAATCATCAACTCCAATACTATATAAGTACTATAGGTATTTCACACAACCTAAGTACATAATTTATGGGTATTCACATAACCTAATCGTTCACATTTGTACGTAGTATATTTCTCTAATACTCATCGTACAATTTATTTTACGATTTCTATCGTTATCGCATCTTGTCGAGTATTCTCTCAAGTCTAAGGGGCCTAGTTAACCCCTTTGTATTTTCAGTAGCTGAGCCTAACTTACTCTACTAGTATACTTATCGTTCATCCGAAGTTCCTGTAAATAATTATTTCACTATCCGATAATTTACGATATAAATTTATCCCTTTTGATTTCCGTCGTACTTACCTTGTTAAGACAAATCTACAAATCCTAATCAGGACTACTGTAGTATTATTAATTCCTCCAAAATCCGTTAGTAAGATTCTAAAAGTTTACACGATAATCAATTAGAAGAACTAAGTCAAAAAGGGGAAAAACATAATTTTTGGGAACCTGACCAAATACCGGACCGACCCCCTTTTTTTTAAAAACCGGATCGATCCTCTATTTACCGGACCGATCCCTTTTTTTTAAACCGGATCGATCCTTTTTTTACCATATCGATCCCTTTTTTTATACTGGATCGATCCCTTTTTACAGAACCGATCCCTTTTTTTAAAACCGGATCGATCCCCTTTTCTGCAATTCACTAGTCTTGTCCGTTCATGCATTTTTTGCCCATAATGTAGTACCAACCTCCATTACTCTACACCAAGGTTTCAACTAAACATTCCTAACCATTTCTACATGCATTAGGACACATTCTAACGTAATTCTTTTCTCAAAACATTACAATAATCATGCAAGATGGGATTTATTCTTTCTATCCTATAAAACCCTAAGTTTTCATGATCATCCATGATTGTTCATCAATACCCAGATTTATTTCATGGAATACAACCCATATCTTCCAATATCAACATCTCTACAGATTTCAAATCATTCTACATGCAATTTCCTACCCAACATGCATTTAATTAAAGTTTTCTTCTCAAGAATTCATCAATATCATCATATGATTGAAACCCCAATTACATGAGTATTATAACTTCAATTAATTGCAATAAACACTTGCCTTATTCACTGTAGGGTCTGATTTCGTGGGTGAGGATGATGATTTGATGTTTTCCTCTTCAAATCTTCACACCTATGGTGCTTCGTATGCAAGAACTCTTTCAAACTTTCAAGAATCCTCCTTAAGCTTTTAGGAATTGTTCCTCTCTTCCTTCTAATGGCCTCTCTAAGATTTTTGTGTTAAGAACCCTAGCCCCCCGTTTATAATCATCAGATATAAGGCTCTAATTTTCGTAGGTCCTTTAACCTCTATTTTTAAAATGACCAAATTACCCTCCAAAGGTGCCGGTTTGGTCCAAAATCGACCCGTGACTCAATTAACATCCCCCGGTATACTATTTTGACTAATTCTCCCCTTTCGGACTCATCCATGACCTCTAAATTATCATTCGAATCACCTAAAATATTTCCCACCTCATCGTTGTCTAATGCGCGACTCTCGGTGAGATAACATAAAATACGCTCATATCACTCGCTATGACGTATATCATATTTAACTGTTAATATTTAATATTTACTCTTAGTAAATTTAAATCATATGTTATTCAGTCTCTATCTCTCGATTAATATTTGAATACCACTAATATTATTCGATCACTTAATAATCATAACTAAAATTTCATCTCATTAAATTACTTCACTGGCGTAATTTAAATATTAAATCACATTAAATTACTCTACTCGCGTAATTTAATATAAACTAATATTGAATTACTCTATTCATGTAATTTAAATTAGACGTATTTTCCTATTTAATTACTCAATTAATTAAATTCTAAATACGCAGAAATATGGGGTATTACATACTTCCCCCTTACAAAGGATTTTCGTCCTCGAAATTAGGAAAAGACCAGTATTAAAACTTAGGATCTTTAATATCACAACATCTTATAGTACCCAAATTAAAATCATGATAACATAAGGGTTACTCCACTATACACTCGCTAGTGGTACCCACCTATCAAATATCTTAGTCACTGTAGCCTCGGTTTACCTGCAAGCTTTCTCAACTCACTACGTACTGATACGCTCCATTAGTCATAAGGTTTCATCTAAAAAATGGCACATCACATATTGTGCCTCTACCATGACATTCTGATAAGATGAGCCTACATTTCCCTGGCTCTATCGCTTCAATACTAATGGAAGTCCGCACATCATTAAGTAACAGCTTCCCGTATCCACCCCAACACACAACTCCCATCCTGAGAGAAACCACAAGGACATCTAACCGCTCATATCTGTCCTCAAAACATCGGTTCGTGGCGACGTAAGTATTACTACATTCAAACGTTATCCAATTCATTTTGGGGTTACTCCACTTTTTCTAACGGACTCTAAGTCACGTTCGATCGAAAGTCTAGTTATCCTCTCCCTTTGAATCACCCAAAGAGTAAACGACGAGGCTTCCCACGCAAAAACCTCAAAAGTACTTTGTGCATGATGAATGGGTATGAGTTATTACACACAACTCTATCAATGGTAATTTCTCTCCTCAATTACCCTTTAAGTCACCAAATGCACTACTGGCATTAACCCACATAATAAACCATCTCTCATCTAACTATCGACTATAGTTGATACAAAGGCCCAAAATAAATTATGTCCCCATCACTTCCTGATAATCCCTATGAGTGGTGAGATTTCAGGATCTCATCCTTATTCACAATAATATTGGGTGGCACTTTGCACCGGTGTAATCCTTCATTTTAAGGAAAGAAAAGATTTTTTCATCTCGATCGATTCATTCCACAAATTATAGTAAATTCTTGACCTTGTCACGACTTGGCACCCCACCAATGAAATTTTATAGTCTGCTTACCCATTTCATCACTGGGGAACGCAGACTTATTACCAAGTTTCTGGTTGCTCATCTCAAGTCAACCTTTTTCCATCCTTGAGTGATGTAATTGGAGACAATATCAAAATGTCTCACCCAACATCAATTCCCACTTATAATATCTCACATTAGGTGGTACTATATACACTCATTCTTTCCCCAGAGTATACTAACATTCTAGTAGCACGCAAGCCACTCTTCAATCATTCATTCGAGTAAGGCTCCGCTCTACTTTCTTATAATAATTTGTTATCCTCTTTATTAAGAGATATCTTTTTTAATGGCTTCCCACAACCTTTCAACCCATCTCGGGTGTGCTAGCTCTTGTTGCACATATATACTTGGATTATCATCTTTCTCATATGACGTTTAATCAATCATACCATTTAAACTTTAGTTAATAATTATCCTTTAGGCATATTCTCACGCATAATTCCCATGCCCATTGTATCTCGAACGAGTTTTGTAAATCCAACTAATCAGGGCGCCCATACACCCTCTAATTCGGTGTACTTTCATAAACATTGCAAACGTCCCACACGTAATACACTTTTGTCAAAATTGGCCTCTCAATTTTGGCTAGGTTATAAAACTTGGGTATTCTCAATCACCCATAATTCGTAATTAATTCTCCTCAAGATTGTCCCACCCATCAACTCACGGTGAGAAAATTTTTAGGGATTTTTCCAGGTACTACCCGCTCCACTTACCTTATATTGTATAATAACTCTCTACTCATAGTGTTTCCTCAACACGGTCAAGGATTTATATTCATCACCGATGCCCTGGCATCCATATGCGTCTCTCTACTCCGACGCTTATCAAGGTTCATGCATGTCTCCTCCCGTAGTGAAACCCAAGCAAGGACTTCCTGCCAGTTCACCATCACTAGCATTATCGGGAATCGAATTCCATAAGACTCAAATGCACAATCGGGGCACTCAAATGCTATCCCTGACATGTAAATATACATCACACTACCACGTCTCTAAAGGAGTTATATATCACTGAGCCCGCAGTCATTAACACTAAAGATCATAATACCGAGTTCAATTTCTCCACTTGACAATACATCCTTTATACTCTGGATCACATCAGTAAAGTCCCTACGCACCGGGATCAACTATAATGCGACATCTCTACTATCCAAATTCACGCTAACCAGTCCATACGCAGGATAACATCAACCTCGTATAATACATCACTATAACGAGTAATTTATATAAAGTATCACCATTTGGTCTACACCCTCTCCCCTGCAGATGAAACCAAAGATAACTCCGCTATAAAATACTAATCTCTCAAGCAAATCTCGTGTAAATAAAATATCGTGACTCGCTCGCGTCACACCAAATTTACCTCTTTTGCCCGAGGATAAAACTCATTTTTTGACCTTGCTCATCGCCTGGCTGTTTAAATGGTTCCTGAACATAACATGCTTGTTCACACGGAACCAATAACTATTTTAATCACTGTCCCTTACAGGTAGCATGCTCTGGTTCCTTTTCCCACTTCGGGTGGAGTCAAGGCGTGTGGTCCTACTTTCCATGAAATATTTCTTGATAGAATCCTTCTATCTCTGGCCAAACTGGCTGTGTTAAAGTTGTCCTTCTCTCAAACCTTGGTATTATCATCTCAGATGGTTACCCTTGTTGTTCCCTTAGCTCTGATGTCTATAATGAACACACTCCTAGTCTTACCAGTCCCAACTGAATCCATCATCGCTCGGTATGAAACCAATAATTTGAATCATTTAAATGAGTTCCCTTATGCGTCTCTCCATGTGGTGTCTTATTAATACTATTATATTCAGTATTACTCCCAGACTGAATTCTTCAATATTCTTAACTCCCTTCTCATCCAAGTGCTAATATCTTGTAAAAGTACGACATTGTCGCCATTTCATTAATCAAACAAGCACAATTGTTCCCATAAATATTGGCGATGGCTACTTGTGAGGCCGTTATTCCACTAAGGACTCTTTTATCCATTGTAAATACCTTATCAGTTACATGTTCGCCAAATAATATAAATTCTTTCTCATAGTCGGCCTCTGTCCGACCCTCATGTGATAAGTTCAGAAATTTCTCTTGCGCCCCTTTCTGAACAAAAAGAAAAGAAGGAACTTGCTGTCAAACAGTACCAAGGATTCCTCTAAGGGCATAATATTCCTCTTTATAAATGTGGTGACTGTTTTTCCCCACTATCACTATGTTGTTCCCCTTAGCTAAGAAAATTTTACAAATATTCACTTCCGGGTATTTCTACACCCGACCATATGTCACTGTCTATGGATGTTCTCTATCAATTTGGTTGACACATATAACATCCGTATTTGCACAAATTTAAATGGGTGTCCCTTTCCAAAGATCCCTCAGGCTCTCTCCCAAGTTCTTCAATTCGTTCTATATATACATCCTTATGTGGGGTACCTAACTCATATCACTATAGTGCTGCTCCTATGAGCAATATACTTTGGATTTCTTCCATCCATTTGTCTATCACCCATCATCTCTATCACATTTTCTTAAGGTGACCCTTTTGGAAGAGTTCTCCCTCAACTCTCTCTCCCCACTTACAACTCTGGGGAAGTCTAAAATTGTATCCCCATTCGTTACAATGATGTTTGGGACATACCATCCCCGAGTGATTAAGCGGCTCTTTATCTACTCAAACAGTATTTATGGTGATCTCCCACTTGATTTCCATTTCCCGAATAGTTCATCACTCGTACTGAACCCTTACCCCTTGCAGTCCTTCAAACGCCTTCGCTGGTCATCTTAAAGAGTTCAATGTACTAAGTCCAATCGAACTCCTATATGAATCACATCATATACTTGCTAGCAGGAGAATGTAATCCACGTACGTAGAGAAATACAACAATCCTAAAATAGGGCTCTATATTAATCAAACGATACGCTGTAAACGTAGTAAGATGTACAGATCCTATGAACACTAGAACCTGATGCTCTGATACCATCTGTGACACCCCACCTAATTAAACATTGGCTGATCAGTCATTTATTAAATTAAAATATATTTCTCATCTGGTTCATTCTTAGCATCACCGTCGAAAACTTTTTAATTACTAACCATCTAAGTGAAAATTTATGCGGTTGCCAAATTTTAACTTCAATTAAACATACAACAACATGCGAAACAATATATAAATCAAATACCAACATAAGAGTCTGAATATAACAACTAAGATCAAACAAAGTCTTGCCGAATAACCCATCGGCAAAAAACAAATCAATAACAAACTCCAAAAATGAAATTACTAAGGGACAACATGTTCGTACTGAAATCTGAAATCCTACACTAGACCAGAAAGTGAAAGAGGCGTCTAATTAAAGCACTGTAACACCCACCTATGTTACAGCTACGAAGTCCCTGGAATGAAGTCACGCTTGTGGCTGGACACCTAAAAGGTTTTGAAAAATATTTTACATAGCAAGAGTTAGTACTCAAAACGTTTTGAAAATATTTAGCAAGTAATTTATTGCAGTAAATATTAGTTATTGATTACACATGTTAGGTTTATGCACACTCCCTTGAGTTTCCTCACCTCTCATCTATAGTGCACGCCTAACGTTCCATACTAGCCTATTTAGCTACACTACTCAAGCTATTTAGACTATTTTAGTGGTCTAAACTTACCTACACGTCTAAGTTCCCGTACCGCCCATACAGTACCAAATTTCATTATCACTCCCCATATGTGAGTTAATTCCCGTATAACATTTCACATATATTAGTTCCTTATTTTGAAAGTTAATCCTGACCACTTAATCTTATTCATTAGATGTTCACTATCTAATATTATAGCTTTCCAATTAAGTTTTCTCCACTTACTTTACTTTTTAGATGTATACATGTCATCTAACTATCTACTACTTCGCCCTAGTATTTTGTTCATATAGTATATATTTCACACACTATATAGACTATAATGATCATTGACCCGGTCTAATCATCGACTCTAATTCTCCCAATTTCTATTTTTAGATGTATGCACGTCATCTAAATATCTACTATCTCACTCAAGTAGATTATTAATATAGTGTATATTTCACTCACAATATACACTATACGGATTATTGGTCCGGTCTAATCATCGACTCCAATTCTCCTTTCATTTACATTGTCCCGGTCTAATCATCGACTCCAATACTATATAAGTACTGTAGGTATTTCACACAACCTAAGTACATAATTTATAGGTATTAACACAACCTAATCGTTCACATTAGTACGTAGTATATTTCTCTAATACTCACCGTACAATTTATTTTACGATTTCTCTCGTTATCGCATCTTCTCGAGTATTCTGCCAACTCTAAGGGACCTAGTTAACCCTTTGTATTTTCAATAGCTAAGCCTAACTTACTCTACTGGTATACTTATCGTCCATCCGAAGTTCTTGTAAATTATTATTTCACTATCCGATAATTTACGGCACAAATTTATCCCAATTGATTTCCGTCTTACTTCCCTTGCTAAGGTAAATCTACAAATCCTAATCAGGTCTATTGTGGTATTAATAATTCTCCAAAAATCCCTTAATAAGGTTCTAAAAGTTTACACGATAAGCAATTAGAAGAACTAAGTCAAAAAGGGGAAAAATAGAATTTCTAGGAACCTGACCCAATACCGGACTGATCGCTTTTTTTTTTCCGGATCGATCCTCTTTTTACCGGACCGATCCCTTTTTTTTAAAAACCGGATCGATCTTTTTTTTTAACCAGACCGATCCCTTTTTTTTAGACCAGATCGATCCATTTTTACTGGACCGGTCCCTTTTTTTTAAAATCGGATCGATTCCCTTTTGTGCAATTCACCAGTCTCGTCCGTTCATGCATTTTTCGACCATAATCTAGTACCAACCTCCATTACTCTACACCAAGGTTTCAACTAAATATTCCTAACCATTTCTACATGCATTAGGACAGATTCTAACATAATTCTTTTCTTAAAACATTACATTAATCATGCAAGAGGGGATTTATTCTTTCTATCCTATAAAACCGTAAGTTTTCATATTTAATCCATGATTGTTCATCAACACCCAGATTTATTTCATGGAATACAACCCATATCTTCCAATATCAATATCTCTACAGATTTCAAATCATTCTACGTGAAGTTTCCTACCCAACATGCATTTAATTAAAGTTTTCTTCTGAAGATTCACCAATATCATCATATGATTGAAACCCCAATTACATAGGTATTATAACTTCAATTAATTTCAATAAACACTTGCCTTATTCACTGTAGGGTATTATTTCATGGCTGAGGGTAATGATTTGATGTTTCCCTCTTCAAATCTTCACTCCTTAGGTGCTTCGTATGCAAGAACTCTTTCAAACCTTCAACAATCCTCCTTAAGCTTTTAGGAATGGTTCCTCTCTTCCTTCTAATGGTCTCTCTAAGTTTTTTATGTTAAGAACCCTAGCCCCCCGTTTATAATCATCAGATATAAGGCTCTAATTTTCGTAGGTCCCTTAACCTCTATTTTTAAAATGACCAAATCACCCTCCAAAGGTGCCGGTTTGGTATAAAATCGAACTGCGTCTCAATTAACATCCCTGGGTATACTATTTTGACTAATTCTCCCCTTCCGGACTCATTCGTGACCTCTAAATTATCATTCGAATCAACTAAAATATATTTCTCATTTCACACCTCACCATAGTCTAATGCGCGACTCTCGGTGAGATAACATAAAATACGTCCATATCACTCGCTATGACATATATCATATTTAATTGTCAATATTTACTATTCACTCTTAGTAAATTTAAATCATATATTAATCAGTCTCTATCTCTCTATTAATATTTGAATACCACGATTATTATTCGGTCACTTAATAATCATAACTAAAATTTCATCTCACTAAATTACTTCACTCACGTAATTTAAATATTAAATCCCATTAAATTACTCTACTCACATAATTTAAATATAAACTAATATTTAATTACTCTACTCACGTAGTTTAAATTAAACGTATTTTTCTATTTAATTATCAATTAATTAAATTCTAAATACGCAGAAATACGGGGTATTACAAAATCCCGCAGACTTCGGTTCGTCTTCTTCAGCAGTAGTTCCCACGAGAACTACAAATCCAGCAGTGGGGACACCTTCTCCACAAGAGCAACTCCAAGAATGGAATATGAGATTAAGTGGATTTTAAAGTGGTTCACAAAAGATTGATTGGGACGTTTCAGTGAATAAAATGTTTTTGGGCCTTTAAAAAGGAAGACTTTATGTGGAGCAGGTTTGCAGAAAATGGAGGTTGAAAAGTCTTGCAAAATACCTTCAGGTTTTAGGTTTAAATGGGCAAACACGAATTTGGAGGCGGCATTACGTCATTAGAATGAGGTGAGAAGGTCGTTTGAATGAGATATGCATCTCGCTAGAAGTGACCTTCTAACGACCCATCAAACGACTAGTAAAAATCAAAACGGCATTCCTTCGTTTGATCCATATTCTATGTAATCCATGAAGCGATATATCAAACGATATATGAATGTCGTTCGAACGACAAGGCCATGTCGTTCTTATGACATAAGGCGAAAAATATTTTTTATTAAAATTACAGCCTCATTTTGATAAAATAAAACCAAATAAAATCAAATAAAATTCTTCGAGAAAATATTTACGAAAAACTAAGAACTCCAAATAAAGAATATACCATAAAGATGTGGAGTAGTGGAGAACGGTTGAAGTAGAATATGATTCACATTGAAGATGAGTGATGCATATTGACGATGTATGTTGCTATGATTTGGATTGTGGACGTTGTGGATGATCGTGTATACATGCCAATGTAATGGGATAGGACATATCTCATGTGATCTAGGATGATACAAACAAGGCCTAGATTATAGCGAACAATGATAGAAATACATCCTTATACTATGATTTGTTGCATTTATTTGAATTTGATTAATTTAAATTAGTAATGTAATAGTTTAATTTGGGCTTATAATGAGTACAAGAACTAATTTCACTGAGTGGGATAGCTTTATTATGCTATGGTTTTGGGGAACATGAGTAGGGTTTTGCAATATCGATTCCATTTGTAATAAAATAACTCGAATGGGACAGCAACCTTAGACATTTGTGGTCACAACCGCAATATTGGGCCACGATCGCGGGCTTCACGTCCCGTAATTATGGATCTAGCATTTATGGGCCACTCACATACCATTTGAGGGATCTACTGGTTGTGGGTCTTTATATAACCCTTATACAAGAAATTAAATTTATTTTCATTAGATTTCTCAACCTTTATCACTCTAAACCCTAAGAACAACTTTGAACACTCTCCATCTCTATATAAGTTTAAAACATGATCATAGAAAATTATGTTTTACATATTTTATAATTGGATATCTTATATTGTGAAATTTGACTATGTTTCACATGATTTGTATAAATTAGCAGTCAAATGATATGGTACATAGTTGAATTACTGATAAACAATGTTAATCCCCATGTTAGATTCATATGCGTAGGAAATTGATCTTAAATCATATATATTCTTAAAAATTATATGTTGAACATCCTTGAACAAACATCCAATTCTTACCGTTTAATGGAACATGTTATAGAAATATGTAACACCCCTTATTTTCCATATATAGTTGATCAGTGTGAAACGCCGAAGATAGGGAGTGCTATGCAATTTATATCATTCTCAACATAAGTAAAACATAAAGTATAAACATATAGTCTAGTGCCTCACTCAGTGGCAGAGCTAGAATTTTATTTTGGGTGGGGCCCTCATAGAAGTTGCAGGTTTGGGGGTGGGAGCCCCCAAGGTGAAATTTTTAGGGTATTTTTATATTTTCACAAATATTATGTTTATTTTATTTTAATTTATAAATATTGTCAAATTAGGCAACTATGCATTCAAATCTCAAATTTCACTAAAATGTGACATTTAGGAAATATACATAAATAAAAAACACTAAATAATATAAAATTAACCCTAATCTAACAATAACCAAATCACACCAATTTAGTAAAATTTAGGCAACTATGCCTTCAAACTTTAAAGTATTAGAATTGTGAAATTTATGAAAAACACCTCAATAAAAATAACCACAATATCATTCACGAGCCCTAAATTAGTAATCCAACACCACAAATTGCTAGACCCTAAACATCAACAATCAAATCGAAATAAAATTTGACCCTAAATAAACATCAAATTAAACCCTAAAGCAAACAAAAATAATTAAACACTAACAAAAATACAAATTACCTTAAGATGGAGATAGATAGATAGATAGATAGATAGATAGAGAGAGAGAGAGAGATAAAGAGAGAGAGAGAGAGAGAGAGATAGTGGGCGACCACTGGCCATAATAGATGTCAAATGTTTAAATGTCATCTCAAAATTAGGGTAAAAGAGGCAAGAATTTTCTTGTTTCTTTATTTTCCCTTTTTACATGATCTGTTTCAAACAAATGCCTTAGTCTTTATTTCTAAAAGAACCAAAAAGGGTTTACTTTCTTAAGGAAGCGAGTTATATGCAATGTTATTTGGTTATGATATATATATATATATATATATATACCTTCCGAGTTTTAAAACTTTATAAAGTTACCCTAAACCTATATAAATGTAAAAAAAATCCAAAATCCCGATTGGGACATTCCCACCCCCTAGCCAAGGCATAGCTCCGTCCCTGGCCCCACCATCTCTAACTCCCAACCTTACATAGATTTGTGCATGGGACGTCTTATAAGCACAATCTAAACAAGGACCCCCCCTCCCAGATACACTACTACTTATCTTATTCGGTTGTTAGGTACATGGGTCCAAGACACAAGACATAAAATAGTAATGTCCACATAAGTAAAACATATATAACCGGTAGGTCTTAAGGATTTCATATCCAATAAGATCTTAACTCCTGAATAAACTAGACTACATGGAGGTCTCTCGAACGAAATCCAAATTAGAACCCCCTCCCTCGATACACATATTTCTAGTCGACTCGTTCGTTCGAGATAATAGAAAGAGACACCCTAAGAAAATACCCAATTGCAATATACATATACATAAACTAATATTAAATATATATTAGGCCGGCCTAGAGAAATCAACTATCCCGGACCGACCCAGCAAGGAGTATTCACTTAACTCATACCGTTTATCAATCTCACGGATAGACCAAAACAAAGAGTATCCATTCAACTCACATCGTGTATCAATCTTATGGATAAACCAAAACATAATCATCCAATGGACAATCGATAGCCTAACTCAGGCCCCACATATAATCCATACAAAGAGTGTCACTACTCCTATAAAATCCATCACTAAGGATATACAATAATCACATATTGTTAACCATTCTTTGCGCATTATGACTAACCCATTCTTCGTGTATTTTAATATTTTTCACTAATTATTTACAACTCCATTAATTATGTTTTAAATAACTAATATATTTCCGAATTAGGTTCATAGCTATAACTGAGTCCAATTTATACCTATATGCATATACAAATAAATATATCAACTTAACCATAACCACCATAGCACATACATCCAAATGTTAAACTACTATAGAACCCAACATATAGGTATTTAATATTAACACATTTGCATTGTCCGCACAACCAAACTAAATATCCACACATATACGTATAATCGTGATTAATCCATCAGTCTATTATATATATATATATATATATATATATAATCGAGACTAAACTCATAGTCTAATAATTATATCCCAACATCTATTATATAAATATAATCCAAAATATATGGTACCCCACTTCAATACAACTAACCATACTCGAACTACCCTAGCTCCATCGTGTGGTCCCGCCAAATAACAAACCCCACCATGTATAATACATATTTATACATAACATAATTCATACACAACATATAACTTAACATTAGTACACCCGATGACCGTCTAAATTCTCGAATTGGATTTCATTAGTAATAATAGGCTTTATACTCTTAAAAACCAAATAAAACCCTATCTTTTATGCCCTTTTAGTTAATCACCTTAAAAACTATAGATATACACACATACATGAAAATGTAAATATTTATGTTATATATTAGTTGATAATGTTCCATGTAAAAGCATTTGAGTCATGCACTAATTCGAGCCCCAAACCTTGATGCACATTAGACGGTTGTGTGGGGGAGTCCTTTCCTATAACCTATAGACAATTGAGATTCGAAGATTTGGTGACTTATTACCTTTGAAGACTTCTATTATTGATTTTTGAGGAATTTACTTTTTGCTAATTGCCTAAATGTTTAGCTAATGCGCACACTCAGGGTTTTCAAAATGAGAGTTTCTTTCTTAAAATTGCTTTTAGAAGATTCCTTTGAGTTATGTATTTGTTTTTCAAAAAGTTTAAAGGCCTGGTTTTGGTTTTTGAAAGGTTTTAAAAAATTTTGTGTGAATTTGACGGTTGGTCATTCGCATGGCTAGATTTTAGCCTATGCGCACGACAGATCGATTATTGGACAAACCATGCACACGGCTTAAATTTCCCCCGTGTGCATGGTCCCTTGATAATTTTATTTGGGGATTATACTGTCCAAAACCGTGCTCACGGCAAAAGTGATCCGTGCATATGGCGGAGATAAAGTGAAAATATTAGTATAAATAAATCTTGTTCCCTCCAATTCTTTTAACACTTATTCCTCACTTTCAAATACACATTTTGAGCATATTTTCTCACTCGAGAGCTATACTTTCTCTCTCTATTTTGAAATTAAGTGTTCAGTTGAGTTTTGGTGAGATTTTTAGATCCACACTTAGATCTACATTTATAATATGTCTTTAGATCATCAATATATATAGCCATTTTTTACATATGATTTTCAATCAATCCACATGATTTAGACTATGAGAGATATCTAGAGTTAAATTATGGTATGGACCGAGGGAGTCTAGCTATGGAATTATGAGAGATATCTAGATCTTAGACTATGAGAGATATCTAGATCTTATTAGAACGGTTGAAAATCGCGATGTTCATGGGTAAAATGTTGTGAGATCACGAGGGAGAATTATCTTCTTGCATTGTGTAAAATGTGCGATTGCTTTTATTTTTCATTAATTGATTATGATTGTATGCCTGTGATTTCATTTTGATCTATTTCCTAGTTGAAAATTGATTTAGATCTAGGTTTAACTTGGAAAATAATTTTAAAACTAGGAAAATTTGTTTGGTAACCTAGTCCCCCTCGCGGTTATTCTTAGTGTACACACACTTGTGTCCTTAATTGGTATCAGAACACAACTTCTCATTTTAGGCTTAACATCCTGAGTTGATCCTTGAATTGTGTATTTGCTTGTTTGTGAATTTTCATAGAGATTTTTTATTTTTATGCTTTAGGTGTAAATTTGGAAAACATGAATTCATCTTCACGTTCATCTATAGCTAAGAACACTTCACATTCATCTAGCGAGTCTAGCTATGGAATTATGCATAATGAAAACGAGTTGAGTGATGATGGAGAGATAATCAAGATCACTACACCAAAACTGTCAGATTGTCACGATCATTGACCGTGACAAGTCCAACTTTTCAAGGTCAATGATCGTGACAAGTCTGAGGGTGACAACTTTTATTATCATGGACTTGTCACGGTCATTGACCATGACAAGTTCGTTAGACTTGTCATGATTGTATCACGGTCTTTGATCTTGACAAGGTTTTTCATGATTAAAGATCGTGACAAACTTACAAAAATTATCACAGTCATTGACCGTGATAAGTCCGTGATAAGTTTTCTTTGTCACAGACTTGTCACGGTTAATGACCATGACAAATCTGGGCAGAATTTAAAAAAACACTACAGGGCAGTTTGGCCTATGCCACTGCCCAGTAGTATATTTGTACCTATTATAGCAAAACTGTACATGTTCAAACAACATATATCCAAATAAAATAGAAAGAATGCACCAAATCATTGCATATATAATTCCATATCTAAATAAAATAAAAATACAATCCATATCCAAACCAAAATGTAACAAATCAAAATAATTCAAATATAATCTAAGTGTCTAAATAAAAATAGATACAAATAATGTCACGCCATAAAGTCTGGGGTTGGTTCGAGGAGGAAGGAAGGCCACAAAATATACGCATTGAGACACCCCTCAATATGCGTCACGCCGCATTGTTCGCGCAACATGCATGACGAGCACCTTGGCCTCGATGTTTTAAAGGGTACGTCCATAAACCAGCATACTCGGGATGGTATTCGGGTCCCTCAACCCCCTCTCTATTTGCTGGCCATCATATATGTCGAGTAAAAATACGCTCGGCCAACCGATTTTTAACATAGGCCACTGGACAGGAGCCAAGACGGGAATCGGATCATCAAGCGACGAGTTCGCGCGTATCAACGATGAATGTTTCCTCCCAACTGACATTTCATGAATGCGTACATATCTAGGACCGTCACCTCCAACCTTTATAGCTTTGCATCATGCGTGTCCACCTGACGAGATAACCCGGTGTTGCTCTTATCCATTCTGATGATCCAAGATTTTCCCACATGCGAGCTCGTCCCCTAGTCCTCCCCTTGGGGTCAACTCCAAACACCTGACTGAGTGCGTCCGTGGACAGAGATGCCTTATCCACATCAAACTACGACTCATGCAATTCCTTAAGCTTTTCCTGAAACGATAAAAAGCACATGATTAGTTAAATGAGTAAATAAAAATTATAACGTAATTCAAAAAAATTAAACTGTCGGATTACTTACAATCTTGGCCGCGACGCTCGGGGACACCTCCTTATCCTTATCCTTCTTCTTCCGAATTGCCACATAGGAATCGAGACTATGTGGCCTACCCCCATGGCCACAGCCCGTCCCCTGAAATAAAATAATGCAAAATTAGTAAGTAACACAAAGTAAAATAATGCAGAATAATGTATTTCTATAATTATAGAAAAATAAAAGCTTACCATCATGTGCTCCACCTCGCAGTAATACGTCCGACCGGAGTAGTGCACGTCCGTCTTTTTCGCCTGGTTTACCCTCCCCGATTGGCGAGATGTCAATTGTCGCTCTTCGATCTCATTGTCAATGAACTCTTGCCATTGTGCCAATGCGATTAGCTCTTTCGGCGGGACAAACTCACGCATTCTGATAATGGAGTCTCGGGTCTTCTCAAAGTACTGGGCCCGCAAATTCTTCTTCCATATCTTGTGTTACTCCCTCAACTGCTCCAACACAGAATCGTAGAGTTCTGGGGGCAAGCTGAATTGTTCCTGTCAAACAAATACAAAACGAAAATAGTGTAAGTGTTAGTTGCGAATAAATATAAATATAAATATAAATATAAATATAAATATAAATATAAATATAAATATAAATATAAATATAAATATAAATATAAATATAAATATAAATATAAATATAAATATACATACATTACCTGTAGTGCCGCCCAAATATCTAACTTGAGCTCATTTGGCACCTCCCTCCAACTGGTGTACCCTGGGCCGATAATTGTTTTCACCAGCTCGAGGGATATAGTCTATATGCCCGTCTTGTTCTCAACGGCCATTACCAATTTGCCCCATTTGGGGATCCTAGGGGACGAGGACCCCTCGTCGCCTCCGCTACTGCCGAGCCCTGAAGAAGACATCATCATCATCATCATCATCCTTGCCTTAATCCCTGAAGGAGACATTTTCTGTAAAAAAATTGTTGTTATTATTACAAATCCAAATGAATTAGAAGAATACAAACACACCTGCACCCCCCTGCACACACACACCTGAAGAAGACATACACACATTTTATGTGGTCGTGCCACTCTCGAATGGGTCGTGACACGAAGTAATTTTAGAAAAAAATTACCCCCCCCCCCCCCACACACACCTGCACACACACATACATACAAAGGAAAGAGAGAAAGAGAGAAAGAGATAAAATGTTCAAGTACAAATGAATTAAAAGCATTAAACTGATGTCCGATAATAATAAAACATTAGAATAATACACCCACTAGACATGGACTTTGAATTAATGCATAAGAATTAAATTTAAATAGTACATGCACTAAACTAATCAAGTACAAATGAATTAAAAGCATTAAACTATTGTCCGAAAATTAGAATACTTATTACAAATCTAAAAATTATTTCAAACTCGGGTTATCATAAAAAATGGATTGATATTCAGTAGGAGCAGCCAAGTCACCCACACTACTGTTTAGACGCTTTGGCGCATGTAAGACGATTGACCACAGTGATACGACGCAAATATTGCGTATTTAATCCCTCAAACCTACGCATTTTAGCCCCCTCGGGTATCTTATTCCCTATATTTATGCTCATTAACAAGGCAACCTCGAATTTCTACATTAACATGTTTTGCAGGGGTTAATCGAGCTTTTATAGGTATTTGGATGCTAAGTGTGAAGTTCAGACGCATTTCGCTCGATTTCCATACACGATCGCACGTTCAAGGGCATTTTAGTCTTTTCACAGCTTGGGCACCAGGCCCAACATCTCACGGAAGTTGTATACCTCCTCGCAAGCTTCGCGTGGCCGTGAATGGTGCGCGATTTCGATTCAGAACGAAGAAGTTATGACAATTTTAGCGGAAGGGAAATGCATTTAAGCCAAAATAGCAATGCAGGGGGCTCATACCTACTTGATCGATCGATCGATCAAAGGGATCGATCGATCGATCCTTCTTATTTTACCAAATCGTGGGAGACAGTGGGCTGGAATTTTAAGCATCGATCGATCCATCCCCTATTTTCTGCAGATATTTTGGCCTTTTCTTTTCTTTCTCTTTTCTTTTCTAATTTAATTCCACTCACTATATAAACCATTTTTGTTGTAAATATCAGATATGAAGAGATAGAATAGATTTTAGGTTAGAATATCTTAGGGTTTGGGTGATTTTGGAGAGTTCTTCTTCATTTCTTCTTGGTTGACACCCTTTTGGGTTTGTAAGTTGACTATTCATTCACCCTATCCATTAATATAGTTGTTTTTACTTAATTCATGCTTTGATAATTAGGTTTACGTGCTTTATTTACTTGCTTTCTAGTGTAACTTTTCCGCGTTTATTTACCACTTTCTTTACCGCGTTTTTATCATGCTTTCTAGCTAATTTAAATTAGGTTGTGTTTGAATGGAACTCACTCGGGTTGACGCGTTGCTTTGCTTTGGCGATGGCGTTTATGGGTCTATCTCGGGTGCGTTGTCCTAGTTATTGCGCCTAGGAGATTTGACGGGGCATATCATGTATGTCCCGTGCTTACGACCTTTCGTGCGTAATTTTCGGGATATTTGTTGATGCCAAAATATTATTAGGCTTTTATGAGAATTTAGGGGCGTGACAACCCTTGATTTAATTAACTGTCAAAACGAGACACATTCGTAATAACTCGTCGACCCATGTATCCATTTTATACTAATTAACTCGGGTGAGGGATATTCGAAGCAACCTATAGTTTTACCTCTTTGTTAATCTAGTTTAATTTACACTCGCCTAGATTAATATTTCCCTTTTATGCATCTTTTTCTTTTTAGTTTGTAATCACCTTTTTCCCTTTTATATAGAAGTATAAAATCAATTAAATTCTAGCAACTCGTCTCAGTGGATATTTTTGATACCCGACTTACCGCTATACTCACCAGTTGAGTGTAGTCGTAATTCGGTTTTTGTATTGAGGTGGTGAATAGAAAACAACGATCAACGTTTGACACACGCTACTCTTCACCCTTGATCAAAATGGCGCCGTTGTCGGGGACTTGTTTGTTTTAGACTTTATTTGATTTAGTATTTCATAGTATTTTCTTTCTATTTGTATTATTTGCTAATCTTTTTGCAGGACTTCCACATTTAAGCACTTAGAAATGCTCGAATTTCTCGCGCGCGCATCTATCTTTGTGGAATTCGCAATTTCGAGTCATTTTTGGGGTAAGCATGTCTTATTCCAATTCTTTCGGTAATCATTGTTATAATTCTCAAAATCCTCGTAATTCTATGACTTTTGGTGAATACTTAGAATCCCAAAGAATTTCAAATTCAAATATGACTTTGGGCGAGTATAACGAAAGTCAAAATTTGGGTTATTGGAATTTTGATGATGATGATAATGATTTTGGGCCTTTACCTCCTTATAATAGGAATTTTGAAACGAATTGCAATAGTTTTCAAAATTCCTGTAATAATGAGTTCTCATTTAAGTACGATGGTAATTTTCAAAGTTTTCATTTTCATGTATCCGCACCTCGACCCATGACATTCGGTGAGGGCTTTCATATGTATGAAAATGAGAAAATTGAAACTCGTTATCGAAAAGAAAATCGTTTGTGGGAATAGGAATTGGATTTATTATTTGAGTCCGACGGCGATTTTGCTTTCGAGACTTTTGAAGTTGAAGAATGTTTTGAACCAAATGAGGTACTTCTACCTACTTTGGAACAAACCATTATAGACTTTGCCCATTGCGTAATAGATATTTAAATTGAGGATGAAAATGACGTAATATCTATTTGCAACAATGAAATAATTTCTTCTTTGGCCCCCAAGGAAGAACATTTCATTAAAAATGATATTATTTCATTCAAAACCCAATCTTCATGCGATGATGATTCATCTCATGAGTTTGAATTTCTTTCATCCCCATTTCATTCTCTATTATCACACCGTCACAAGTACTCGATGATTCGATTTCAAACTTTAATGTTTTAAACTTTTTCGTCGATGAGGAGTACTTGCTCGAGTCTCCTTCCACGATCGCATCTTTGACTTTGTGTGCTCCACCTCCCATTCCAATTTCAAAATCCTTGGGAGGATATTCAGCTTTCCTCGGTCCCCACATGTTTTTGTCACCCGTTCAATCCAAACCCCCCATCGTCCCTCCAAAAATTTTAATTGGCGATGGTTCATTTCTTCCGCTTACACATGCCTTCCATTGTTCAAACGAAATTCATATTTTTCAGAGGGAATGCTTGTATGTGAGAGTACACCGGTTATCCTCCAAAGTCAAATCGTTTTCACGGTGGACCCTCAGCTATTTAGACTTTTAGTGTACAGTTAGTGTGAAGCCTAAATAGTAGGTTGTATATAATTAGCTTTTTATTCTTTCTTTTTATTTTTTCTTTCCTTTTTATTTTAGTCTAGTGTAATTAGTTAACTCTTTGTTATTTGTTCTTGCTATGCTCGGTACTAACTTGTTTTGTAGATTCTTTGGACTTGTTCTTATGGGGATCGCTCCAATTTTAGGTAATATCGCTCTTTTCCTCTCTTTGACTTGGTTCTTAATTCACATTGAGGATAATGTCAAGTTTTAAGTTAGGGGGTGTGGGATATTCTATCCATTTCTTTATTTAGTCCATGTTTTTACTCACATGTTAGTTACTTAGTATGCTTTTCTTAAAAAAATTAAAAATTTCAAAAAGATTTTCTTTCTTTTTTCTCCTTTTTTGGGCATTTTGCCCTTGTTTTCGATGATAAATTTCAATAATTGCCCGATCCAATAGACAATCCAATGATGTATGTTCTCGATTTTAGAAGTTATTAGACTTTAGTCTTAATTATTGATATTATGGATAACTTTATGAATTAAACTTTAATCCCATGAGCACATGCACTTTTATTGTTCTAATTGATTTGGTTTAAGATTTTTATAACTCGGTAATATTTTGTTGCATTGTATATACTTACACCGAGTAAGCTTTGTACCTTTCATCTTTTGTGAGTGTATACATTATTCTTTTCTCATTGAAAACATTGAATTCGTTGGTAATCTCTCTATTCTTTCATTTGATCGTTCATTAATTGAGTTCATACTTGAAATGTGTTACTTGATCATGATTTTCATTTATTGTTTTGACTCGATAATTGCATAAACTTTTGGAAATGATCATAGGAATTGTTTGTTATATCACCCATATTAGCCTTGACCTCACCCTTATATGTTTACCCTCGTTAACCCC
Source organism: Sambucus nigra (assembly GCA_949130495.1). Lineage (NCBI taxonomy): Eukaryota > Viridiplantae > Streptophyta > Magnoliopsida > Dipsacales > Adoxaceae > Sambucus > Sambucus nigra. Next base: position 652,015,497 of record OX422210.1, on the reverse strand, counting down.
TTTGAGCCTAAATATTAGCCTTTCGTTTCATAATCCCAATCCCATAACCAACTATAAATTGGAGTTTTAGCCCATATATACACCTTCCATACCTTTGTTTGGAATGTTGCTTGGGATTGAATGATGTTGTTGTGATTGCGGTTGTAATTTAGGAATATGAGAGTGTGAAAAGTAAAGAAAAAGTGAAGAAAAAGAGAAAGAAAAAAGCAAAAGAAAACAAAATAAAAAATGAGAAAAGGAAGAAAAGAAAGAGAAAGAGAAAGTTGTAAATGTTGTGTATATAGTTCAATAATCTTTGATTACTCTCCCCGGTGATATATCCAATGCTTGTTTGGAACTTGTTTTTTTTCCAATTTTGATATTTACCGCATCTTCCCATTATCCCTAGTTTTCATTTCTGAACACTTTGAATCCGTACATACATTCCTTCATTTTGTACCCTAGCCTAGCCTACATTACAACCCTAGTAAAGTCCTATCTGATCTTTAGTAGATGTAATTTAAAAGTTGAAATAGTTTTTATAATCTGTGAAAATGCATTTCGCCTCCTTTAGTGAGCAGTATCTTTCATTGAGATTAAAGTTTTCATTTTATATATAGCATTCTTCATTTGTGACATGTGTGCAGCCTAGTTTCCATTTATATTTACTCTTTATGCCCACATGTTCCGTGTGTTACCTCCCTGTTTTGAGTGAATTCACTTGATGAGTGTAATGCCCGTGAGGATTGAATATATGTTTGCTTTAACTTTTATCCAGTTTATATAAGTTTTTTCCAAATCATACTTTGCATGTGCTCACTCCCCCTCCCACATTTTAAGGTTTCAATTCTATGAGGAGCATTATATAATGTTAATGATTTCAGACTTTTGTTTGAATTCGTTCAATGTACTAATAATGCGTATGAAATCTTGTTCGCTATTTTTGGGCTTGTCGCATGTCGGGTTGGGCATATTTTGAGGAGACCATGTTATGTTTGTGGGTATCATCCCTGAAAACCCTCATGAGATGACACTCGTCCACTAGGGTGACCTAGGAGTTTAACGGCTTATTGCATACGCTAAATGCAATCGAATCGCCCGCGAAAGTGGCCTTTTTCTTTCATACCATACTTTTGTACTTATCCTGATTTTGGTTTGCTTGTAGTTCTTGTTGCATTCTATTTCATTGCTAGGGACTAGCAATGTGTAAGTTAGGGGGTGTGATACGATGCAAATATTGTGTATTTCATCTCTCAAAGCTACGCATTTTAGCCCCCTCGAGTATCTTATTCCCTATATTTATGCTCGTTAACTAGACAACCTCAGATTTCTACGTTAACATGTTTTGCATGGGTTAATTGAGCTTTTATAGGTATTTGGATGCTAAGTGTGAAGTTCGGATGCATTCCGCTCGATTTCTGTACGCGATCGCACGTTCAAGGGAATTTTAGTCTTTTCACAGCTTGGGCACCTGGCCCAACATATCACGAAAGTTGTAGCCCTCCTCGCAAGCTTCGCGTGGCCGTGAACGGTGCACAATTCTGATTCAGAACGAAGAAGTTACGACGATTTCAGCGGAAGGGAATTGCATTCAAGCCAAAACAGCAATGCAGGGGGCTCATACCTGCTTGATCGATCGATCGATGACTTGAATGCAATTTCTTTCCGCTGAAATCGCTGTAACTTCTTCATTCTGAATCGGAATCGTGCACCGTTTATGACCACGCGAAGCTTGCGAGGACGGCTACAACTTTCGTGTAGCTGTTGGGCCAGGAGCCCAAGCTGTGAAAAGACTAAAATGCCCTTGAACGTGCAATCGCGTACGGAAATCGAGCGGAATGCGTCCGAACTTCACACTTAGCATCCAAATACCTATAACGAAAGCTCAATTAACCCCTGTAAAACATGTTAACTTAGAAATCCGAGGTTGTCTGGTTAACAAGCATAAATATAGGGAATAAGATACCCAGGAGGCTAAAATGCGTAGGTTTGAGGGATGAAATACGTAATATTTGCGTCGTATCACACAGCTCATTGTTGATGTACTCCGAGTAAAACACTTGCTTAACCTTTTGAAATGCACAAAAAAATGGTTCATCGCTCACGTGTTCATTGCTCTTCAACTCGTATAAAGTCAACCATGATCAAATTGGTGCCAGGATCAACTTTACAAGCATTTTTATCCTCAACTCTTACACAATCACAGTAAAATACAACCTCTTTGAAGCCTACATAGTCCAATTCAAATATATTTCGAATTATACCATAGTAAGTCATTTCAGCTTCAATGAGGTTTTTATCTTTTGTGCTCGCTCGAAAGAAAGTAAGAGCCTTGTATGAAATGCCCGAGTTCTGTACATTTGTACTTTCCTCGTACACCCTTGGGCCGAATATGTAACCGTTCAATCGATACTTTTTGTACTCTTGTGCCATGAACAAGGGTCCAATGGCTAGATGAGCAAGCCATGATGTCGCATCACTCGTCTTTAAGAGCTGAGAATATAGATAAATTAATAAGGTTAGTTGTAAAGTTTTATTGTAATGTAACATTATATAACAACCATTTTCATTATAATTACCTCGTGTGACAACCACAACCTAAATTCGTTGTCTGATTGTGCCATTATTTTTTATCTTTTATTGTTCTCACAGGCTTCATATTTTCTGCATAAAATTAATATGATGAACGTATTACAAAATTAATCATGTATAAAATAATCTAAAATAATGTAAAACTTAAAATAATTTAAACTTACTTAGATAACGAGCTACTTGTTCATGTTGCAAACTCGTTAATTTCACTCATTTACCCATCACATGACACCCTCATCGACGAACTCATCAATGTCATCTACGTTGGTCAAGTCAAGCATATATTCCCGAGTATAGATTGATGACTCCATGGTGATGTATTCCTCTGCAATTGATCCTGCAATGTTTCGTGTATTCTTGATGTAATCTTTGAAAACTTTCATCAATCTTTCAAATGAATACATCCACTGATATCTAACTGGACAGCAAAGAAGTGCCTCGTCGCATCGGTGTACCAACAAGTGAACACTTATGTCAAAGAATGATGTTGGAAAGTACTTCTCCAACACACAAATCGCTTCGGTTACCGCCAATTTTGTGGCCATTATGTGTTCTCGATTGACTACCTTCTCACAAAAAAGTGATAAGTATATACTAATTTGCATAATAACCCTTTGTTAATCCTGTTCTTGGAGAAACAGTGCTTAAACAATAGAGGAACCAATTGTATGATCATATGCCAATCGTGGGACTTACGCTTATGTAAATCATGGGTAGCATAATTCACAATCCTTTGAAAGTTGGACGAAAAATTAGATGGAACCTTCAAATTATATATTGTGTCTAAAATCACCTTCCTTTCCCCACTCGTCAAAGTAAACGCACCAGAGGGAATTATTGTTCTTCCCCTACTATCTTTTTTCAACCATAGTTGTGGATAGTTTCAACGACTTAAGGTCTTTTCGTTCATTTTCTCCATCCTTCGAATGACTCCCCCCAAGGCATGTGCCCATAATATATTCAGCGATGTTCATCTCTGCATCATCACATCCAATACATGGCGCACCGGATTATTCTTCCAATAAGGCAATTCAAATAAAATTGACCTCCTAGACCATGCCTTTCTTATCTCAGTTTCATTCCCAATTGGGGTCTTCTTATTCTTGACATTCTTAAATTTAGAATTCTTACCTGGCATATTAGGGCCACAATCAGAAGATTTACTTTCAATTTCTGAACTTGAAAGTTTTCTCGATGGTAGCCTATATTCAACCCCGCCCGATAAAAAATTGTAACCTTGCTGAGTGGGGGGTAAAAACCTCCTATGGAAACGGTATACATTTTTTGAGCTAGTGAGGACACGAAGAGATTCAATCTCCTCTCAACAAATAGCACACCCCAGATAACCATGTACTACACAACCGGATAATGTTCCATAAGCTGGAAAATCATGAATTGCCCACATCAACATAGCTTCCAGCATAAACTCTTCTTTTCTAAAAAAGTCAAATGCTTGCACACCCTCTTTCCACAACTCATTTAATTCTTCTACCAAAGGATCCAAGTAGATATCAATGTCATCACTTGGTGCCTTTGGCCTGAGTATCAACATAGACAACATAAAAAATTTAGGTCTCATATACTATGAAAGAAGGAGGTTGAGTGGGGCAAGGATCACTGGCCATACACTCTGATTAGTGCTTAGATTTCCAAATGGACTAAAACCATCTGTTGGTATAGCCAGACAAATGTTACGCTGTTCTCGAGCAAAATCGGGATACTCATAACTCATCCTCCTCCAAGCTGTAGAATCAATAGGATGACGCGTGAGATTATCCCCTACTTCTGCCCTAGCATGCCAAGTCATTGCCTCCGCTATCCATGGTACTGTGAAAAACCGTTTTAATGTAGGCCCAATGGGAAAATATTTCAACACTTTTTGAGGCACTTTTGAGCTTATGCCTTCCTTGCCAGTAGATTGGGCATATCTAGGTTCATCGCATACCGTACACTGATTGAGATTTTCATACTCCTTTTGGTATAATATGCAGTCATACACACAAGCATGAATCGATTTATACTTCATACCCAAACCTTTCAAACTGCTCTTCATAACATAATAGCTATTTGGAAGCGTATTCTCCTTGGGTAGCAAGCTCTTCACCCAATTCAAAATTCCTGTCATGCTATTTCCAGACAAACTATATTGGGTCTTCAAACTATACAAACCAACCATGGCATGTAAAGTTATTTGATCCTTCTCACAGCTAGAGTATAATGGTTGGGTCGCCTTAAATTTTAAACTTTAATAGTCATCGTCAAGGTTTATCTTTATATCTTCATGAGAACCTGAACCTTGTACATCGTGAGTGACCTCATTATCTTCCACTTCATGAATGCCGTACGCGTCATCAATGAAATCCTCTAACATATTATGATTTACGTCATCCCCTTCTACATCTATCCTACTTGTTGAAGGTTGTTGTGAAGGTTGCTCGGGGATAAAAGGAACTTTTAATTCCCCGTGAAAACTCCAAAATCGATATTTATCGTGCATACCCCATCTTAACAAATGTAGTTCAACTATTTTTTACTCACACACCTTACCATTCTCACACCTAGCACACGGACACGAAAACTCTTCATCATTATGACATCTCTTTGCATATTTCCCAAACTCATTAGCACCTCTGCGAGACACATCCCCCAATCTATTTTTCTCACCCATCCACTCTTTGTATTTAGGATATCCCATCACAGCTACTACAAACAATCACCTATTAAAGGTAAGAAGCATATATTCGTGGATTAGTATAAATAAAACTTAGATTTATAGTATGTTTCATTTAATTATATTTTATTTATATTCGATTTTAGATTTCAAATTCAAATTCAAATTCAATTTATAATATTAATTCCTATTTCCTCCATATCCTCTAAAGGGTGAGTGGTCCTATCCCGTTCAAGACTGCATATTTCTGTAATATACTTAACAGCTCATGCACATTGTTACGATTTGAGAAAAAGTCGACAGCATATCCCCATAGTTCTCCAAGTACACGATGTAGATTCACAAGTGTGAGTGTTATTTCAATTTATCAATTGAAATAACACTCACACTTGCCAATCTAGTATGTACCCAGAGAACATTAGGATACGACTACAGAACTTCCTCCAAAAGTAACAAGTTTAAGCCACTAAGAATATTATTATACATAAATTATGCAGTCCCAAACTGTCCAAACGGGACAATTCGATAGATCTCATTACAGGGGTAATGACTCTCGAACGAGTCTGAGGGTTATTGAATGTGTACGCATAAGAACTAGAACGCTGGTATCTATGCGTACTATATGTAATTTCAAGTATGTTTCATTTAATTATCATAAATGAAACATACTATATATATGAATTAATAATATATTTTTCATGACACAAAGTAATTTTAGAAAAAGGTTGAAAACTCCCCCCTAATTTGGACAATAATCCACTGGTCATGCCACTTCCAAAATTAACCAACCCAACATCGATCCACTATAATCCAACAACAACAGCAACAAAAAATCAACAAATTTGTATCCCGTACTCCTTCTAATTCATCTACTCAATTAATTCATTTCATCACGTCTTATAAATATATCATTGTTAAAGCTATACAATTAATGTTACAATTAAATCTATATTTTATCATTCAATTTGTCCATTTCAACTGTCACAGTGTAATATTAATGTTTAACAACTTAATTCTGAATTCCAAAACAACAACATCTAACCCATATTATATACAATTACTAAAAATCCTAAACATGAATTCAAACTAACTACTTACTAATTTAAAATCAATAATTAATAAGGGGAATCTAAAGACTCCTAACTCATTTATATTCAATTAAGGTCGTAATTAAATTAACAGTAATAATTATAAGTTCCAATTCCTATTATGACTATTCTGTGAGGAAAATCTCAAATTAAACTTTAAGCTACTTAAACATGGGGAGAATCATCATTTACACATTTACGTATGAAATCAAGGGTTATTACTTATCATTATGTATTAGCCAACAATATTTGGGTATTTATACAGGGTGAAACATATATTTGGGTATTTACACATTTACGTATGAAACCCTAATTGTTCCATTACCCCCCCACACTCACACTAAACACACACGCCCCCTACTGCCGACACGCACGCACACTACACACACACTGCCCCCACACACACTGCCCCCCACGCACACTACACACACACATGCCCTGCCCCCACCCTACTGCCCACACACACTCACACTACACACACACTGCCCCCACCCCCACACATGCACACACCCACACAAGCAGCACACACACACGCGGCACATTACACACACACGCACACATACACACATATTCATATACACACAATGGAGAGAGAGAGAGAGAGAGAGAGAGAGAGAGAGAAGGGGGGAAACAAAACGGTGGGAAAAAAGTGGTAAGTTTTTTTTTTACTGAGAAAGTTGTCACAGACCTGTCAAGGTCTTTGACCATGAGAACTTTTGTCACGGTCATTGATCGTGACAAGGGTGGCCGACTGAAGGGTAATAATTTGGCCTTTTTGACGTAGTGGATTAACTATGCTTATAATAAATTGTTCCACGTGTCACTTAAATTTAAGAAATGAAATATTAAAATGTGGAATAAAATCAAAGTTTTTGAAGAAAAAAGTTGTTTGTTAAAAGAGAAAGACGAAATGATTTTTCAACTTAAACGTGAGTTAGAATGCGTGAATGATCAAAACTCTTCCTTAGAACATGAAAATGTTGATCTCCTTGAAATGAAATGTAAACTTGACAAAGAGTTCAAAATATTTGAGATTAAAGAAAAGGAATATAGAAAGAAGTAGAGTCTCTTAAAAGTAATTTGTCTAATGATCTGAAAGTCACACTGTAGGGGATAGGTCCAAGATAATGAACAAAATCCTTTTGAGAAGTCTATGATACAAAACGAAAAGAAAGATCTTGGTTTTGATTATTTCAATGCTACGCCTAATGCTTCTACTACTTTTGTGCATGTGAAGAAAAATGATGTTGAACAAGAGGATTCTATAAAAGTCAAAGTTAGCCTAAATTTGTTCAAAATCTTCAAAGGAAAGAAAATCTTTTTTTTTCAAAGAGCCAAATACTTCTTTTAAGCATCATACAAATCATTTGAAAAGAGAAAGAGTTTTTTAAAATCAAAGAGAACAACATTTTGTCAAAAGAAATGTGAATTTAGCTAAAAAAACTTTCCAAACATACCAAATACAAATTCTTATATTGCTTCGTGAGAGGGAATTTGAGTTATTTTTGTTTTGAACTTTACAGAGATGAACAATATTCATACTCTAATTTCTCAAGAAGAAATGATTTTCCTGGGGCTAATATGAGTTGAGAGTGAATTGAATCAAGTTAAAAAAAAGTGAGTGAGTTGAGAAAGGGTTTAAATATCAAAAGACACATTTTCTAACATCTTAATGGTTTTAAATTAAGTGGTGAGATTTTGGAGTTTAGTAGCCTTAACGTCACTAGTACCTTCATGGGTGAGGTTGAGTGTGTCCTAAGCCTACTTAGACGTTTCACACGTCATAATTCAACAGAACTCCTCTAGTGTGACCGCACTAAAAAGAGTATTTAAACCACGAGAATTGAAATTTACTAACTTAAGTTAATTCTCACTCCCTGATTCTACGGATTTAGGAACACGAACTTCTCCTTCTAGACACATTGGTGGGGACCAACCTCTAACAACCTCTTGCTAAAAGTGAAGTGCTGACCTCATACACGATTTCCAATACACATAGTTGGAACCATAAAAAATAGAAAACCTCGAAAATGACAATTTTCCATATTCAAACCCAAAGGACCTAACATGATAAATTAGTGTTCCCGCTCTGATACCAATTGTTGGAACGTAGATTCCCAAAAAATTAAAATTTTTAAGTTTGAGAGGGATGGTTCACCAAATATTTCGATTTTTATAAATTCTTTCAAAATTGAATTATACTTCTTAAACAAGATTTCAATTCAAGTTCTAAATTATGCACACCAAACCAAACATGAATTTTGCCAAATTAATGATTTCGACTTGAATTAAAGTAAAATAAAAATTACCTAATTTAAATTATGCACCAAACAACATTTTTGTAATTAAACCATTTTTACCTTGTTAAACCTAAGTACGGATCTGAGTGAGAAATTGCAAGATAAAAATACACAACCACAATGCAACGATGTACGAGGAAAACTCAAAACGAAAAAAAACCTCGGACGACCCAGCCGCATGTCCACTATATACGAAGTTACATAGGACACGACATAATAGTGACACAAAGACTAGACGGTCTCGCAAGCCTTGACGCTCTTCGTTTCTCCACCCCTGTCTAATTGTCAACTCTGGAATCCACCTTCATCTCGGAATCCACTGATGGGGTAATGCAACCGTCAACCACATAGAGTCCACCTCATATAAAATCAAAACCACAAAATCCTTCACAAGAAACTATCTCTTTTGGGTAGAGAATGAAACTCGATGCCAAAATGATGATCTCAAAACATATGTTATGAAGAAACTTGGATCACGTAAACTATATGGGTGTAAACTTATTTTTGTTTTAGAAATTAATTTATTTTGATTCACAAAAACAAAGGGACTTTTTAGATGAATGTTTATGCTCTCAAAACTTTTGAAAAAGTCTCTCAAAAATGGTTACTCACGCACTACTAAAATAGGTGGGAAAAGAAGTAATGGGAGGTTAATTAAAAAACTACTGAAAACCTACTGGAACTGCATTGTCGTTTGAACGAAAAAACAATTTTGTTCGAACGACATATCGAATGAGAATACAGTAGCTCCAAAAATGAAGTTCGTTAGAACGACAAAACAATCGACAAATCAAACGATATTTCAGCGTAGCCTCATTAAATACCTCGTTCGAACGACCTGGGAATCTCATTCGAACGAGGTCGTTCAAACGACTAATTAGAAAAATATTTTAAACTTTGTTTACAAAAAGTATGACAACCAATAAAATTCCAAGTCTTTATATAACATGTGCATTCATACATGAGAGACATTGGGAAGATGAAAAGTTGATGACACTAAACAAGGCACGAAACACGGCATATGATGTGATCTTCATTAGACTTGACCGCTACGCCTTCAACTCAAATGTCATAGGCTTGAAAGCTCACAATATTCTATCCTATGACTCAAATATTTTTTTTTGAAATTAAGCCAACACTTACAAATTGACTCCATTGGAAATTTGTCCTTACAGTTCGAAGAATTGATGACTTCTCCACTTTGAAGAATCACATTTTTTATTTCTTAAGAATATCCTCTTTACCGTTGGTTTAAATATTTGGCTCATGCACATTCATAATTTTTTAAAATGAGAGTTTATTTCTTAAAATTGTTTTTGGAAGATTCCTTTGAGTTGTGTATTTATTTTTGAAAAAGGGTCATGGTTTAGTTTTAGTTTTTAAAAGGTTTTAAAAACATTTTTTGTGAATTTGATTATTGGCCTTTCGCACAAATGGATTTAGCCCATGCGTGCGGCCTATATGTGCCTCGTGTGCACGACCCCTTGAGATTTTTGTTCACTGGTCATACTGTCCATTACCGCGCATACAATAAAAATCGACTATGCGCACGACGAAGGTGAAATTTAGAAATTTAGTATAAATAGACCTTGTTCCCTCTAATTCTTTTAACACTTATTCCTCACTATAAAATACATATTGTGATGATATTTTCGTACTTAAGAGATCCACTTTCTCTCTCTATTTTGAAATTTAGTGTTCAATTGAGTTTTGGTGAAATTTTTAGATCCACACTTAGATCTACATCTGTGAGATATTTTTAGAAGATCAATCCGCATATAGCCACTCTTTACATCTGATTTTCAATAGATCCACGTGATTTAGAAAAGGAGGTGCTCGAGCTAGTTCAAGCATGGTGGGGACCGGCGATGAAGAATGGACTTTCATATTCAATTGATGGAGCTTTGGTTTGAAATCTTATTAGAACGAGGGAGAGTTGCGACATTCATAGGTAATTTATTGTGAGATCATACGAGAGAATTATTTTATTGCATTGTGTAAATTATTTTTTTCAAATCTAATAAGAAGCTAGGTCACACCAAGGTTTTTTACCCATAATTTGGGATTTTTCCTCGTGCAATTGATGTTATGCGATTGTGTTTCTTTTTGCATTTATTGATTGTGATTGTATGCTTGTGATTTTATTTAGATCTATTTGCCGGTTAAAAATGAATTAGATCTAGGTTTAATTTTAAAAATAATTATAAAACTGGGCAAATTGTTTTGATAACCTATTCACTCCTAAGTTATTCCTAGTGTACACAAACACACACACGTGTGTGTCTGTGTGTATACCAACACCAAACTAACAAACTCAAACGACTCCAACATGAAAAACCCAATAAATAACCAACTTGCACAAACATCCTAGGGTCAGATCAATCCAGACCTGATCCAGCCTGACCAGTACGCACAGTTTACCTCAATTTTCTACCATGGCGGCCCCATAAATTCCCAAACTCATCTTAGGGTTTCCACAACAACTAAACCCAATCTACCATACATTTTAACAACATATTAACATGTATGATAAGATTTTTACGAGATTTAACATGATTCTAACATAATTAAAGGTTCAATTTCAAATGTTGACATTCAAATCGTAGTTTAATATTCTTCATATAATTTAGTCAATTTATCATATAATTAACATCAATTCCTTCATTACACATGTAATTATGCATTAATCATTGATTTAAACTATAAAACGAATCATATTGACAATATATAATGATTAAAATCATATTAATCAAGGGTTCCCAATTATATAAGCCACATAGTTCTAAGTTAACATGATTTTTAACATGAACATGCACTACACCAAAATGGCCAAATTGTCACCTTTCAGCCGGCCACCCTTGTCAAGGTCATTGACCGTGATAAAAAAACACGCGTTTTGTGTCACGGTCATTGACCTTGACACGACCATGACAAGAACTTGTCACGATCATTGACCGTGACAAGTCCGTGGCAAATTTACTTGTCACGGACTTGTCACGGTCAATGACCGTGACAATTCTTTAAATAATTATCACGGTCAATGACCTTGACACGACCGTGACAATGTTTGCAGCAAAAACCATTTCCCCCTTCTTTTTTCCCTCCCGCCGTTCCCTCCCTCTCTCTCTCTCTCTCTCTCGACGCTGCTCTCTCTCTCTCTCTCTCTCTCTCTCTCTCTACTTTGAGGTTTAATTCTCTCTCTCTCTCTCTCTCTCTCTCTCTCTCTCTTCCATTTATATATATGTTTGTGTGTATATATATGTGTGTATGTGTGTATATATGTGCGTGTGTGTGTGCATGTGTGGGGGGTGGGGCAGGGTGGGGGTAGGGGGTGGGGCAGGGTGGGGGTAGGGTGGGGCAGGGCGGGGGTAGGGGGTTAAAAATGTAAATAAATAAGTAATTTTCTATAAATTTCCAAAAATAATATCCAAAAATGTAAATGTAAATAATATCCAAAAATAATATCCAAAAATATAAATGTAAATAATATCCAAAAATATTGGATAACAATTTATTTTCATTCAAAATAAATTAGTAATTTTCTACAAATTTCATAAAAAAATGAAGGCCGGCTTAATATGTGATTTAAGTGTGAAATAATCGCTATATACTTATACTAATGGAGAAAAAAACCATATATGACGTTTTTTGTTGACTTTATATGGATCAAATAAAAGCATGAAAACTAAAAAACTACAATAAGGGTTAAAATGGCATCCGAAGTTGCTAAAAGCATGAAAAATAAAATATTTTTTAAGATTTGTGGTGAATAACTAAAGTTAAAAAAAGTATTACTTTAGTCATTAAATTACTTTTTGAATTCGGGCGATGCTCATAAATTTGTAGTAATTGTCTTATAATAAAGATCAATTAGTCTATGTTGTTGAAAAATTTGATCAAATTAGTGAGCCCTTCATATTTTAAAAATGTTGTTTTTATTCCCATTTAACTTTTCTTTCTATACACCCCTAATTATATTTAAAGTTTAATAAAATAGGAGTTATAGAAAGAAAAGTGGGGTTTCCATAATCTTACTTTGTCACAATTAATTTATATGCCTCAAAGTTATTTTATCACTCTTAGTTTATATTTGTGATAATACTTTATTAAAGATTTTATGGGAACTTGTTATACTAGAACTTAGATGAACACTAAGTGATGAAAATAGTCCTTAAAATTGAAAATTAAATAAAGTTTATAAAAGTAAAGATGCTGGTAATACTTCAAAGATAAATTAATAAGGACTAAATAACAAAACGTGTTCAAGTGTATAACAAGAAAGAAAATGTGGTATTTAGATTGGGTAAAATTCTTAAAGTAATGTTAAGGGACTAAAAGACCCAAGACAACTGGACAGTAAGTCACGGACTGAAAAATTTATGACGGGTGATGAAAGCCCGTAAACATGTTGGGGTGGGGGTGGGGTATGATTTATAAAAAGCACAAAACAATAGTAGAAATTCAATACCTGAAATTAACATTGAGATTATTTTAAATAGACAGTCACTACTGTGTGTGTGTTTAAATTGAAAGAAGATATGGGAATTTTATTAAAGATTTTTATGAGAACTTGTTATACTAGAACTTAGATGAACACTAAGTGATGAAAATAGTCCTTAAAATTGAAAACTAAGTGATTTTATTCTTGACACTAAGTGATTTTATTAAAGATTTTATTCTTGACACTACACTAGAAGCCAATATTATCTCACTTTTTTGGAGAGGTTTTGTCACGACCATTGACCGTGACAAAATCTCACAATTTCTGTCATGGTCAATGACAATGACAAGTCTTTGACAAATCTTATCATGGTCAAGGACCGTGACATATCTGTGATAATACTGAACACAAATATAATCTATCTTTTCACCCCTCTTTTCTTTTTCCCTTCTTCTTTCTCTTCGACCTGGCTCACAACCTCATTCTACGGCAAAAACCTCAGTTTTCTTGCTAATATATTATACACACACACACACACAACTCCCAAATAGTATATATATATATATATGTACGTGTAATTCTTCAATATGGGTTGTAAACTAGTTGTATATATATATATATGGCATTGATATTGGTTGGAAATAATTTATACAAAAATAATTTGGCATTTATATTTGTTTAGGTACACACACACACACACACACACACACACACACACACACACACACACATATATATATATATATATATATATATATATATATAAAATAAAGGAGGTTTTTTTTGCCACATCATAAGTTATATTTGCCACATCATAAGTTGATCCAACAATACAAACCCTACATCTCACAACACCACCTCCTACCATAATGGTTTGAAATTGTGCCACGTGGATGAGAAGTTTAATCACTCCCACAAGTCTGACACACGCTTTGCGTGGGTGGATCGAGAAGATATCACACGCAACTAATTAGTCCCATATCAGACGCAAACACTCCCTCTCTCGCTATATGTGTCTCTTGGTAAGGAAGCACAACAATTTCTCTATCTCCGTAAACCCCCCTCTCTCTCTGTGTGTGTGTGTGTGTGTGTGTATTTAGATATGAACGTAACCACTTTAGGGAGGATAGAAGAGAAAAAGTGAACCCATCTTCTTTACCATAATGGATCTCACTACCATGGAGTATTTTGATGAGTTTTGGTCTTAACTAACTAGGGACTCAAATTTAACCAACTAACGGGTGAGTTTTGGCCTTAAGTAACTGTTGCAAAGAGCATAAGGCTCGAGAAAATGTAAAGGTACAAAGAGCACAAGGCTTAAGAAATAGGACAGTCCTAAACTTCTCCCTCACCCCTCTGTTTCTTTCTTCCTTATCTCTACGTGTTTAAACTTCTCCCACTCACCTCTTCATCTCTCTCTCTCTCTCTCTCTCTCTCTCTCATCATATCAGGTATGGTTCTCATGCTTCTCTTCACGTGGCTGTCATAGATACCCGAGAATGGCGCCATTTACTACCGAATCCTCAAGGGGTTGGGAGGGTGGGTTCGAGACCCAGTTACCATTCAAGTATTTCGTTCTCTCTAGCATGTGATTTAATTTTGTTTGTATTTGGTTTCAAATCAAAGTTTTACAGATTCAGGTATTTTGTTCATCATTTTGCAGGTTACTATGTGTGAGAGAGAGGGTTTTCCCATTTGGGTTCATAATTTTCGTCCTGTTTTGTAGATCTATAATTCTCCCTAAAAAGGTAATCCACCACACTCCATTTTTCCCACCAAATGCTTTTTTCTACCATCATATTCTTATTTGTTCCGGTCACTCTCCATTTTTTCCAACAAACGTTCATTATACGATCAAATTTTCAGGATTTGAATTGGTTGTTTCATTTTTTTTGTTTCGGCCATGAACACTTGGATTCAATCTGCTTAATAGGGTTTTCAAGTGAGCACGATTTTCTTATTTTTATTCTTAATATTTGTTTGGCACTTTTTCAATAAACTTATATTTTAGCTATTTTTGCCGAGGTGGAGGATTAAAGGAGAGGTGTGTGTGTGGAGAAATGTTGAGTTCTAAAATTCTCGCCCATTATCTTGATTAAGTGAATACTGTATCAGAGTTGTTTGAGTTTATAATACTAAGTGGTAACTGTTTGGATATTTCTTTCTCCATGCAGGGCCGTCTCAAGCAAAATCGGGGCCCTAGGATAGAAATTAATATGGAGCCCTTTTTATTGTAAAAATTATTATATTATACTAATTATATGCTACATTATTTTAATAGTTTTTTTATAAAATAAATTAATTAAAATTTATTTTTCTTGCTTTTTGAGATGCAAAATCATGAATTATATTTTTGTATTCATTTGTGTTTCTTTTTTTTCTTCTCTTTTTTTACACCCGCTTTCATATTTTCTTGTAGACATATGTATGTATATAGTTAGCGACAAATATGAATATATTCACAAATAAAAAGTAAATCTAGCCGCTAAAATATAATTTCTTCTAATTATTTCACATAAACAAACAAATATTATTATAGAACAGTAGAACTTGATCACGCCAATGTATATTCAATCTGATTATCCGAGCAGCAAGCTTCTCCAATTGAAAAAAAAATTCACTTTCAACCTGTCAACATTTAAAAACATATTAATAGAATAATCATTTAATTTTAAACAATTTCATAAAATAAAAAAGAGCAAAAAAAGTAAAAAAATATATATAATAATATTAACAATATAATATACTAGTAAATAGGATGATATTTATGGGTTAGGATATAAGTATCTAAAACTTTGACGTGAGGAGAGTTGATAATTTTAATGTATATAAATCGGGGACTTGTAAACGTGTAACATGAAATGACGGTATGGAGATGAGAAATATACCTCTATTAATATTATGGGATAACTAAGATGTGTGAATGCTTAGTATATGTAGTATTTTTGTATAACATACCTACTGTCACACCCCAAACTTACTTGAGTTCTTGGAAACGGAAACACACTTGCCTTAGTCGCACTTCGCTAAGGTAAGTGAGTTGGAAAGAAGTGATGGAGCAAAACAAAGTCAGGTTGGTTGTCTATATGGGCTTACGATCTTTTGGCAATTAATGTCCACTGCTACCACTGTGGATTTTTTGTTAAGAACATATATAAGGAGGGGGGGTCCTCCGAGGCAGAACTGGCATTTCGTCCATAGGTGCTCCTAGGCTTATGGCTTACTTGTGGGATATGTGGGATTGTTCTAAGACCAACGTGGGATTGGTAGTGCACGGTTTTGGGTCGTGGTCGGGGTAATCATCCCGAATCATACCCATGTTGGATCAGGTTGTTGTTTACGTGGGTAAAGCTTGTTGGAATCAAGGTGAGAGTGTCCAAAAATGTGGGAATAGTTGCTGGTAATGTTCAGGTATGAGTTGGGCTTATCTTAATGCGGTTTTGGGTAGTTTTGGGAGTAGTTACATGGGTGAACAGGTGCCTACACGGGTCTGCTCAAGTTTGAATGTGGAAATGATGATAACTACCTCGTAACTTCCCAAAGACACCTGTTCAGCAGACAACGCATCAGTTACTTGATTAGTTCCTATGGAAATTGTTGGCAGCTTTATCTCTAGACACCTATACCCAGTAATTAGGGTTGTCAACTGCATGTTGCCTTGTATTTAAAGCATTGTAACCTGATTATTTGGTATTGAGAGATACCTAGATCTTTTTGTAAAGGGTTCCCTATATTTTGTGAGTAATAAATATTGGGTTGGGGAGTTTTTCCCTGTAAATATTATGTTGCCTTTACTTGTTGTGATTGTGTGTATTGCTGTTCGAATTGTTGCTGGTTTACTTGATTGTAGATGCACCACATGTGTGGGAATTCTGAAAAAAAAAATTCAAACCCTGTGACATTTGGTATCAGAGCCTAATTTTTGGCTTTTTTGGGTTGCAATGGCCGGTGGAAGTTCAACTGAAACAAGGGAACGTGTTTCCAGGTTAGAGGAACTCGTTGGCACTCCTGCTGAAGGTGTTGAATTCATTCATCTTCATGCTCGTTAGGAGTTATTACGGGTTGAAATTAAAAATTTGAGAAGAATTTTGGAGGAGCACATTCAACAAAGCGTTGATTCGCACTCAGCGATCGACACTGAAATTGGTGATGTTTCGAATGGTGCCCAGTCTCAATTGTACCGAATTGATGGGGAAATCATGCTATTGAAGGCTTCGTTCAACAATGCTGGTAGTGGGAAGATGGAAGTGTTGCCTAAGATGAAGGTTCCTAAACCCAAACCATTTTCTGGCGGTCGAAATTCCAAGGAAGTTGAAAACTTGGGATATATCGCATTACTTCAAAGCACTCTGAACACCGAATGCTGAGAAGGTGGATCTTACTAGTATGTTCTTGGCCGGCGATGTAAAATTATGGTGGAGAACACGCATGGAGGATAATTCACGTCCTCAAATCACAACTTGGGAGTCGTTGGTTTCAGAAATTAGGGAGCAATTTCTCCCTACAAACACTGTTTGGCAGGCTCGTGATAACCTGCACCGTTTGAAGCAATCTGGTTCTGTTCATGAGTTTGTTAAGGAATTTTCTTCCTTACTACTGGATATTAAGAATATATCGGAGGAAGACAAGTTGTTCAACTTCATGAAGGGCCTTCAAAATTGGGCACAAGCAGAACTAAGCCGGTAAGGTGTTAAAGACTTGCCCGCGGCGATGGCTGCTGCTGATGCATTAGTGGACTACAAAACTCAGACGGGTTCCTCAGAGAAGGAAGGGGCTAATCAAAATAAAGGGAAGGATCAGAAGAAGCAAAAATGGAAGAACAAGAAAAAGGGCAATGATAATGCTAGTTCTACCAATTCTAATGCTCCTGCCGAGTCAAAAGATAAGGCTTCTTCTAAGAACGTGCGTTGTTTCATTTGTGAAGGTCCCCATTATGCGAAGAATTATCCCAAGAAGGAGAAGTTAAACGCTTTGGATATTGAGAATGGTGATGGAAATGGTTGGGAGAGCCTACTCGGTTTAACCCTATTCAACTTCTCAACGTTATTCGTCGAGAAGAGGCACCCACTGGGGGAAAGGGTTGATGTACGTTCAGATTCAGATGAACGATGTTTCTGTCATGGCAATGGTGGATACGAGTGCTACTCATAATTTTGTTTTTGATCGAGAAGTGCAGCGATTGAAGTTGGAATTGACGAACGACAACAGTAGAATCAAGGCAGTCAATTCAGAAGCAGAACCTGTTGGTGGCGTTGCTAAGGAAGTTTCGCTTAAAGTTGGTGAATGGTGTAGTACGTGTAGTTTTATGGTTGTGCCTCTAGATGATTTACAAGTCATTCTGGGATTGGAATTCTACACAAAAGCAAAGGTTTCAATGATACCTTATTTGCAGGTCTTGTTCATTTCGGACATGGCCCATCCCTGTTTCATCCCTTTATTGAAGTCCTACATTGGAGTTGAAATGTGTTCTGCATTGCAAGTGAAGGATGGTATTAGAAAAGGGGAGGAAACTTATTTGGCGATGCTATTTGAAGAGAAGGAACAGTTGTTTGCTGGTGTTCCCGATTCAGTCAGGGCAGTCTTAGAGGAATTCAAGGATGTTATGCCTGATGCATTCCCTACTGAGTTGCCACCACGATGGGAAATTGATCACACTATTGAGTTATTGCCTGGGGTCAAACCTCAAGCAATGGCTCCTTATCGGATGGCTCCAACAGAATTGGCAGAATTGAGAAAGCAGTTGACAGAGATGTTGAAGGCGGGACAGATTCAGCCTTCAAAGGCGCCTTATGATGCTCCCGTTTTGTTCCAAAAGAAGAAGGATGGTTCAATGCGGATGTGTGTGGATTATCGTGCACTAAATAAGGTGACGGTAAAGAACAATTATCCGGTACCCATTGCAGATGAATTGTTTGATAGATTGGGCAAGGCGCAGTACTTCACCAAGATGGACTTGCGTTCTAGATACTACCAAGTGCGGATTGCAGAAGGAGATGAACCAAAAATGGCTTGTGTTACAAGGTATGGTTCATTTGAGTTTTTAGTCATGCCTTTTGGCTTAACTAATGCTCCTGCTACCTTTTGTACACTTATGAATAATATTTTTTGAGAGTATTTGGACAAATTTATGGTGATCTATTTGGACGATATAGTCGTCTATAGCAATAGTTTGGAGGAACATGTTGAGCACTTGCAGATTGCCCTTAAAAAGTTACACAAAGCGACTTTGTTTGTGAAGCTGGAAAAATGTGAATTTGGCCAGAAGGAAATCATGTTCCTTGGTCACTTAATCTCTGAGGGGAAGATGAAAATGGACCCAAAGAAGGTTGATGCTATTGAAGATTGGCTAGCTCCAACAATGGTGAAGGAATTACGTAGTTTTTTGGGTTTGGAAAATTACTACAGAAAATTTGTGAAGGGTTTCTCCAAGAAGGTGGCGTGTCTCACGGATCTTTTGAAGAAGGACCAGGCTTGGAATTGGACCCATGAATGCCAGGAGGCATTCAACAAATTAAAGGCGGCAGTGCCCTATTTTGAAACTTCCAGAATTTGATAAAGCTTTTGAAGTTCACACCGATGCGTCTGATTTTGTATTGGGGGTGTCTTAGTTCAGGAAGGGCACCCGATAGCATTTGAAAGTAGGAATTTAAATGATAATGAACGGAGGTATTCGGTTCATGAGAAGGAAATGACGGCAGTTGTTCATTGTGTTCATGCATGGAGACACTATCTTTTGGGGCGTCACTTTATAATCTACACAGACAATGTTGCCACAAGCTGCTTTGATTCGATGAAGAAGTTGACCCCAAAGCATGCTAGATGGCAAGATTTTATGTCTATGTTTGATTATAAGTTACTTTACAGGCCGGGAAGTGCAAATCAGGTAGCAGATGCGTTGAGTAGAAAGCCTAATTTACAAGAAGAAGGAGATTCCAGTGCAGCAGGTGCGTGTATACTTGCTGTCCTTTCCAAAGCTGTTAGTGATTTGTTGCCACAAATTCAGGAAAAGACTGCAAAAGACCCTGTTACAAAGGTCTTATTTCAACAGATTGATGAAGGTGTTACTCGCAGATTTTGGGTAGATGAAGGTGTTATCTACGCAAAAGGGAACAGGCCCTATGTTCCTAAAACTGGAGGAGGCAGAGGTTATTAAAAGAAACACATGATGATTTGTACGCAGGACATCCGGGGCCAGACAGGACGTTTACCTTATTGTCCGAAAGCTTTTATTGGCCTCGAATGCATTCAGATGTGGAGTTGTACGTGAGAACTTGTATAGTTTACCAGCAGGATAAAACGGAAAGGAAGAAAGCAGCAGGAACCTTAGAGACATTCCCAGTCCCTACAAGGCCTTGGGAAAGTGTCTCTATGGACTTCATCAATGGATTGACAAAAGTGAAAGATTTCACTTCAATAATGGTGGCAGTCGATCGGTTTTCCAAATATGCAACGTTTATTCCAGCCCCGAAGATTTGTTCAATGGAAATTGCAGCAGATTTGTTCTTTTGGTACGTGGTAAAGTGGTGGGGATTGCCACTTTACATCATCAACGATCGGGATGCGAGATTTACTGGGCGATTCTGAACCGCTTTGTTTAAGTTATTGGGGTCACAGTTGAAGTTCTCTACAGAAAATCACCCACAAACGGATGGGCAAACGGAAAGGGTGAATGCGCTATTGGAGGAATACTTGCGACATTATGTAACTTCCAACCAACAAAATTGGGTTGAGTTACTTGATGTTGCTCAGTTTTGTTACAATCTACATCAAAGTTTGTCGACAGGGCAGAGTCTGTTTGAACTTGCAACAGGACAGTAGCCTCTTACTCCTCATGAGATTACAAAATAGAAATCCTAAGGGCGTTGTCCAGTAGCATACAGGTATGCAAGAGGAAGGCAAAAACGAACCAAGGAAGCAAGGGATGTTTTGGCAAAATCAGTTAGAAGGATGAAGAAATGGGCGACAAAAGCAGGCGTGACGTGGAATTTGATGTTGGTAATATGGTAATGCTGAAGCTCACTCCACAAGTTTGGAAGAAGGTGAGTCGGAAGATAGCACACAAGGGGCTTATTCAATGGTATGATGGACCGTTTAAGATCACAAGGAAAATTAGAAGGTTAGCTTATCAGTTCGAGCTACCTTCCCAGTTGAAATTACACCCTATTTTTCATGTTAGTTTCTTGAAGAGATTCTATAAAGATGTCTCAGATCCTAATCGGGTAGCTCGGGTTAGGGCGCCACCAACGATAAGGAAGCAATACTCCGAGGTTGCCGAGAGAATTCTGGACCACCGCACGGAAGGAGCAAGTAGAAAGAATAGAAGAACTTTCTACCTAGTGAAGTGGAAAGGGAAGGCAGTTGAGGAAGATACTTGGGAAAAGGACACGATGTTGTGGCCGTTTGAGAATGTGATTCACCGTTACTTAGATTCTGTTTCAATGAGGACGTCGTCAATTCGAGTGGGGGAGGGTTTGTCACACCCCAAACTTACTTGAGTTCTTGGAAACGAAAATACACTTGCCTTAGTCGCACTTCGCTAAGGTAAGTGAGATGGAAAGAAGTGATGGAGCAAAACGAAGTCAGGTTGGTTGTCTATATGGGCTTACGATCTTTTGGCATTTAATGTCCACTGCTACCACTGTGGATTTTTTGTTAAGAACATATATAAGGAGGGGGGTCCTCCGAGGTAGAACTGGCATTTCGTCCATAGGTGCTCCTAGGCTTATGGCTTACTCGTGGGATATGTGGGATTGTCCCAAGACCAACGTGGGATTGGTAGTGCATGGTTTTGGGTCGTGATCGGGGTAATCATCCCGAATCGTACCCATATTGGATCAGGTTGCTGTTTACGTGGGTAAAGCTTGTTGGAATCAAGGTGAGGGTGTCCAAAAATGTGGGAATAGTTGTTGGTAATGTTCAGGTATGAGTTGGGCTTATCTTAATGCAGTTTTGTGTAGTTTTGGGAGCAGTTACATGGGTGAACAGGTGGCTACGCGGGTTTTCTCAAGTTTGAATGTGGAAATGATGATAACTACCTCGTAACTTCCCAAAGACACCTGTTCAGCAGACAACGCAACAGTTACTTGAGCAGTTCCTATGGAAATTGCTGGCAGCTTTATCTCTAGACACCTATACCCAGCAGTTGGGGTTGTCAATTGCATGTTGCCTTGTATTTAAAGCATTGTAACCTAATTATTTGGTATTGAGAGATACCTAGACGTTTTTGTAAAGGGTTCCCTATATTTTGTGAGTAATAAATATTGGGTTGGGGAGTTTTTCCCTATAAATATTGTGTTGCCTTTACTTATTGTGACTGTGTGTTTTGTTGTTCGAATTGTTGTTGGTTTACTTGATTGTAGACGCACCACAGGTGTGGGAATTCTGGAAAAAAAATTCAAACCCTGTGACACCTACCATACTTTCTATCACGGGAGGTCGGCGTTCGATCAGGGCCATCAAATCTTTGTGTGCCTACGGGGGAATTTAGATTGGTACCTCGAGGACATAGGTCAGAGAAGGACTTATTGAGAAGTTAATAAGTTTGCTAATCATGGGAGCGTAAGTATGTGCGTGACCCATGTGATGTGAGCTATGTTCGCCTCCATTACATGTGATTGTTGTATATTGAAAATGATTCTTGAGAGATTCGAAATACGTGGTCCTTATGTACGTGATGTACCGGGATTGGATAGCAGAGTATGTGTGCACCGCAGCTTAGTCTCGGGGTGCCAGTATTGTATATTTATGACAAGAATAATATACTGCTAATTGAAATGAACTGTCATGAATAAATGTAAGTTTGAATAATAGCAACATTTTTAGTAGAGTTAAAAATGGAAAAATCTCTAGTGATTAGCATAACTAATATGGGAACTAAGAAGTAAAGTAAAACCCTCTGCTTAAATTAAGATGTCAGGACTTAAATCGTGAATCGTATAGAAATGTTAGATTGTGTATTGGACTAGTTAGATATAGGAATAACTAGAACGAGTATGGGTACGATAGGAGTGCACAATTAGTTGAGAGGTGAGGAACTCATGTGAGTGCACGCACTATCATGTACTTTATATTCACTGTTTAATTATATTAAACACTTGCTGTATTTTAAACTGTTTTCACAATCGGGCTCTGACCCGTTCGCTTTCAAATCTATTTTTGTAAAAACCTTTTTAGGTGCCCAACCAGAAGGACACCAAGCATAGGAGTTCTATTCCCGCGACGTGCTGTAGCTGTTGTGGAAGTTTCAGGACCTCGATAGTAGATGCCTCTACTCTCTACCTTGACTCTATCTTACTTATCTGTAGGGCATGTCGCCCATTTCCTTTAAGAGATAACTTATTTACTCAGTTTTTATTTCATATTTTGGGTTATAATTAAATTAAGGATTCAGGCTTGTATTTGTTCATTTCAGTATTTGGATTGTTGTGAGGTGTATTCCTCCAGATTTAGTTTATTACATCATTATTTATTTGCGACTGTGATGTGGTTGTGGTATCAGTATTTTATAATTTAAATGGATGTCATGTTAATCGGATTTAATTAAAATTGACAACTCACTTTTTAAATATTAGGTGGCTAGTGATTATTAAAATGTTTTCGACAGTGATGCTATGAACTGAACCAACTTGGCATTTTGTATTAATTTAAATAAAGGAGTAGCTGACCTCGTTCGAAAGAGACTTCTAACGGGATGACAGTATCCCTTCTAACAAGTTCGTTCGAAGACTTCGTTCGAATGACCCTCGTTCGAACAGCCTTGTTCGAACGAGATTTCTAACGAGTTGACAGAATGGCCTTTTAGGCCTGATTTTATTTCGAACCTCAAGAAGACTTATATAATTGAGTGTAATCCTTTCCTTGTTGATTAGTGGATATAGTTGTGATATTGGAAGTACGTCGAGAATTAAAACTTAGAATTTTGTAGTAAACCAGATGATATTTATGGGTTAGGATATAAGTATCTAAAACTTCGACGTGAGGAGAGTTGATAACTTTAATGTATATAAATCGGGGACTTGTAAATGTGTAACATGAAATGACGGTGTGGAGATGAGAAATATACCTCTATTAATATTATGGGATACCTAATATGTGTGAATGCTTGGTATATGTAGTATTTGTGTATAACATACCTACCATACTTGCTATCACAAGAGGTCAGCGTTCGATCAGGGCCATCAAATCTTTGTGTGCCTACAGGGGGGATTTAGATTGGTACCTCGAGGACATAGGTAACAGAAGGACTTATTAAGAAGTTAATAAGTTTTCTGATCATGGGAGCGTAGGTATGTGCGTGACCCATGTGATGTGAACTATGGTCGCCTCCATTATATGTGATTGTTGTATATTGAAAACGATTCCTGAGAGATTTGGAATACGTGGTCCTTATGTACGTGATGTACCGGGATTGGATAGCAGAGTATGTGTGCACCGCAGCTTAGTCTCGGGGTTCCAGTATTGTATATTTATGACGAGAATAATATACTGCTAATTGAAATGAACTATCATGAATAAATGTAAGCTTGAATAATAGCAACATTTTTAGTAGAGTTAAAAATGGAAAAATTTCTAGTGATTAGCATGACTAATATGGGAACTAAGAAGTAAAGTAAAACCCTCTATTTAAATTAAGATGTCGGGACTTAAATCGTGAATCGTATAGAAATGTTAGATTGTGTATTGGACTAGTTAGATATGAGAATAACTAGAACGGGTACGGGTACAATAAGAGTGCACAATTAGTTGAGAGGTGAGGAACTCATGTGAGTGCACGCACTATCATGTACTTTATATTCACTGTTTAATTATAATAAACACTTGTTGTATTTTAAACTGTTTTTCACAATCGGGCTCTGACCCGTTTGCTTTCAAATCTATTTTTGTAAAATCCTTTTTAGGTGCCCAGCCACAACGACACCAAGCATAGGAGTTCTATTCCTGCGACGTGCTGTAGCTGATGTGGAAGTTACAGAACCTCGATAGTAGATGCCTCCACTCTCTACCTTGACTCTGTCTTACTTATCTGTAGGGCATGTCGCCCCTTTCCTTTCAGAGACTACTTATTTACTCAGTTTTTATTTCATATTTTGGGTTATAATTAAATTAAGGATTCAGGCTTGTATTTGTTCATTTCAGTATTTGGATTGTTGTGATGTGTATTCCTCCAGATTTAGTTTATTACATCATTATTTATTTGCGACTGTGATGTGGTTGTGCTATCAGTATTTCATAATTTAAATGGATGTCATGTTAATCGGATTTAATTAAAATTGACAACTCACTTTTTAAATATTAGGTGGCTAGTGATTATTAAAATATTTTCGACAGTGATGCTATGAACTGAACCAACTTGGCATTTTGTATTAATTTGAATAAAGGAGTAGCTACCCGGTATTTAATTAGTCGGGGTGTCACAGTGCCCAAGTTGTGAAATGACTAAATTACCCTTGAACGTGTGATTACGTACGGAACTTGAGCGGAATGCATCTGAACTTCATACTTAGCATCCAAATACCGATAAAAGATCAATTAACCCCTGCAAAGCATGTTAACATAGAAATCCGAGCTTGTTTGGTTAACGGGCATAAATATAGGGAATAAGATACCCGAGGGGGCTAATAACGTGTATTTTAACGGATGAAATATGCAATATTTGCGTATTATCACACCCCCTAACTTACACATTGCTAGTCCCTAGTAATGAAATAAGATGAAACAAGAACTACAAGTAAACCAAATACTGGATATAAGTATAAAAATGGGATAAGAAAGTAATAAAAAGATAAGGCCACTTTCGTGGGCGAATGATTGTATTTAGCGTATGCAATAAGCCGTTAAACCACTAGGTTACCCTAGTGGACGAGTGTCGTCTCGTGAGGATTCTTAGGGATGAAACCCATAAACACCATACAGTTTCCTCAAAATAAGCCCAATCAAGAATGCGACAAACTCAACTATACGAACAAGATTTCAACATGTTATTAGCATAGCGAACGAATTCACATGAAAAGCCCGTAGTTATTAGCATTATAGAATGCACCTCATTAAATTGAAACCTTAAAATGTGGGAGGGGAGTGAGCACATGCAAAGTGTGATTTGGCTAAAACTTAAATAAATCGAATAATAAACATCAATGCGTGCATATATTCAATCCTCACGGGCATTACACTCATCAAGTGAATTCACTCGAAACAGGGAGATAACACACGGGACATGAGGGCATAATGAGTAAATGTAAAGGGAAACTAGTCCGCGCACATGTCACAAATGAAGAACGCTATATATGAAATTAAAAATGTAATCTCAATGAAAGATACCTCACATATAAAAGAGGCGAAATGCATTTTCACAGATTATCAAAACTATTTCAACTTTTAAATTAAATGCACCCTAAGATCACATAGGACTTGTATAGGGTTGTAATTTAGGTTATGCTAGAGTATGAAATCAAAGGAATGTATGTACGGATTCAAAGTGTTCGGGAATGAAACTCGGGATAATGGGAAAAAGTGGGCAATAACAAAATTGGACAAATAACATCCAAACAAGCATTACATTTATCAATCGAGAGAGCAATCATAGCTTATTGAATCACTATAAACAATATATACAAATTTCTCTTTCTTTTTCTTTTCTTTTTTTTTTTGTTTTCTTTTGTTTTCCACTTTTCTCTTTTTCTTTTCACTTCTTTCACCATTCTTTTCTCACTCTTTTCATGCTCAAATTGCAACCACAATACACAACATCATTCAATCCCAACCAACATTCCAAACAAAGGCATGTAAGGTAATATGTATGGTATATAACTCCAATTTGGAGTTGGTTATGGAATTTTGGGTAATGAAACGAAAGGCTAGTATTTAGTCTCAAATGGGTTGACTAAGGAACATATAAAAGGTGAGGTCAAGCTCATATGGGTGATATACAAAGATGTCCTATGATCATTTCATAAAGTTTACATAATTTTCGAGTCAAAACAATATATGAAAATCATGCTGAAGTAACACATTTCAAATATAAACTCAATTAATGAACGATCAAATGAAAGAATAGATAGATTACCAACGACTATAACATTTTCGAAGAGGAAAGAATAATGTATACACTCACAAATGATGATAAGTATATAATCTCACTCGGTGTAAGTATATACAATGCAACAAAAGATTACCGAGTTATAAAAATCTTAAACCAAATCTATATAACAAGAAAAACGCACGTGCTCATGGGATTAAAGTTTAATTTATGAAGTTATTCATAATATCAATAATTGAGGACTAAAGTCTAATAACTTCTAAAATCGAAAACATGCACCATTGGAATGTCTATTGGATCGGGCAATTATTGAAATTTATCATTGGAAACAAAGGCAAAATGCCCAATAAAGGAGAAAAAAAAAAAGAAAATCTTTTTGAAATTTTTAATTTTTCTAAGAAAAGCATACTAAGTAACTAACACGTGAGCAAAGACATGGACTAAATAAAGAAATGGATAGAACAAGTCTAAAGAATCTACAAAATAAGTTAGTACCGAGCATAGCGAAAATAAATAACAAAAAGTTAACTAATTAGAATAGACTAAATTAAAAGAAAGAAAAACTAAAGAAAGAATTGATAACAAGCTAGCTATATACAACCTACTATTTAGGCTTCACACTAACTATACACTAGAAGTCTAAATAGTTGACGGTCCACTAAGAAAACGATTTGACTTGGGAGGGTAACCGGTGTACCCTCACACTCAAGCATGCCTTCCAGAAAATATAAATTTCGTTTGAACAACGGAAGGTATGTGTAAGGCGGAAGAAAGGAACCATCGTCAATTAAAAGTTTTGGAGGGATGATGGGGGATTTGGATTGAACGGGTGATAAAAACATGTGGGGACCGAGAAAAGCCGAATATCCTCCCAAGGATTTTGAAATTGGAATAGGAGGTGGCGTACACAAAGGTAAATGTGTGATCGTGTAAGGCGACTTGAGCAAGTACTCCTCATCGACAAAAAGGTTTAACACTTTAAAGTTTGAAATCGAATCATCGGGTACTTGTGACGGTGTGATAACAGAGAATGAAAATGGAGAGGAAAGAAATTCAAACTCAAGAGATGAGTCATCATCGCTTGAAGATTGAGTTTCGAAGGAAATAAGATCATTTTCAATGAAATGTTCTTCTTTGAGGGCCAAAGAATAAATCATTTCATTGCAAATGGATATTACTTCCATTTCATCCTCGCTTTCAATATCTATTACACAATGGGCAACGTCGATAATGATTTGTTCCAAAGTAGGTACAAAGTCCTCATTTGGTTCAAAACATTGCTCGACTTCAAAAGTCTCGAAAGAAAAATTATCGTCGGATTCAAATAATAAATCCAATTCATGCTCCTACAAATGATTTTCTTCCCGATAATGACTTTCAAGTTTCTCATTTTCAAGCATACACAAGCCCTCGCCAATAGTCATAGGCCGAGGCGCGTATTCTTGAAAATGCGAACTTTGAAAATCACCATCAGACTTAAACTTAAACTCATTATTATAAGAATTTTGAAAACTATTGCAATTCGTTTCAAAATTCCTATTATAAGGAATTAGAGGCCCAAAATCATTATCATCATCATCAAAATTCCAATAACCCAAGTTTTGACTTTCGTTATACTCGCCCAAAGTCATAT
This sequence comes from Sambucus nigra, assembly GCA_949130495.1. Taxonomy (NCBI): domain Eukaryota; kingdom Viridiplantae; phylum Streptophyta; class Magnoliopsida; order Dipsacales; family Adoxaceae; genus Sambucus; species Sambucus nigra. The sequence continues at coordinate 651,986,758 of OX422210.1, read as the reverse complement.
TTGAATTTGTAATTTTTTGGGACTCTAAGTATTGACCGAAAGTCATAGGATTACGGGCATTTTGAGAATTATAATAATGATTACCGAAATAATTCGAATAAGACATGCTTACCCCAAAAATGGCTCGAAGTGGCGAATTCCACAAAATAGATGCGCGCGGGAAATTCAAGCGTTTCTTGGCGCTCAAATGTAGAAGTCCTACAAAAATGTTAGGCAAATAGTACAAATAGAAAGAAAATACTACGAAATACTAAATCAAATAAATTCTAAAACACACAAGTCCCCAGCAACAACGCCATATTGATCAAACATGAAAAGTAATGTCTGTCAAGACTCTAATCATTGTGTTCGTTTCACCGTGTTAATACAAAAACCTAAGTTATGACTTCACTTGCGATACAAGTATAGCGGTAAGTCGGGTATCGAGAATCCACAGGGAATGTTAGTATAGCTCGTAATTGGTTTATTAATTCGGGAATAAAAGTGTAAAAGGTGATGTGTGCTTGTAAATAAAAGAAAAGAGAGAAGTTAAGTCTAAATAAAAGTAAAGAGAGGATCGGGATAGAGTCAAACCATAAGGATCGAAACAACTATTAATTAGAATTCCGGCTCGAGAGCAATTTAATCTAGCGTCATCAATTAATCATAAACTTCACGCAATAAGGAATTTAAGCCAAAGTTGAGTGAATAAACATTTAATCAAAAATTGGTCCGACAAGGATTAAACTCGAATTCTCGCTATAAATACCAACGATGCATAAAAGAGAAAGTTAAACGCATAATAATCCGACTTTTATTCGCGTGGGTTCAATTAGACGCAATTTTGCACAAAACCTAATTTTCGGAGTTCGAGGCCTGTAAATGGCGGAATGAAATCCCGACCCTATTTATCTAAGGGTACATCATGAACTAAACTAATTTATACTAATTAAACTAAGAAAGCAAGAAAGGAAGAAATCAACATAATTAAACTAATTAACAAAGCATGAAACTAATCTACAAAGCAAGAAATAATCAAGAGCAACTATATTAATGGTAAAGGAAATGGAAAGGTTAACTTGCAAACCCCAAATGGTTGTCATCCCAAAGAGAAACGAAGCCAAGCTATCAAAACCCGAAACCCTAAGCTTGTCTAACCCTAAAATGAATTAAAACTTAATATATATTTTATTACAAAAGAAATCCCTTATATAGTAAGTTAGGGTAAAAGAAAAGAAGAAAGAAAAGAAAAGTAAAATATCTCTGGAAACAGGGGATCGATCGATCGATCAATCAATTATCAGCCCGCTACTTTAGCTCGAGTAATGGAAATTGAAGGATCGATCGATCGATCCTTCTAATCGATTGATCGATCAAGCAGGTCTCAGCCAAGTTCCCTCTGCTTTGGTTTCTTTATTTTTCTCTTCCGCTAAAAATCCCGTAACTTTTTCATACGGACTCGGAATCCCTCATCGTTTACGTCCATGCGAAGCTTGCGATGAGGGATACAACTTCCGTGTAAATGATGGGCCAGGTGCCCAAGTCATGAAATGGCTAAATTTCCCTTGAACGTATAATTGCGTACGAAACTTGAGCGAAATGCGTCTGAACTTCATACTTAGCATTCAAATGTCTATAAAAGATCAATTTATCCCTGCAAAGCATGTTAACATAGAAATTCGAGGTTGTTTGCTTAATGAGAGTAAATATAGGGAATAAGATACCTGAGGAGGCTAATAACGCGTATTTTAACGGATGAAATACGTAATATTTGCATATTATCAGCAGTGTGGCAAGTCTTAAATGACCTGACGAGCGATCGAGTTATCTCTTCTTTTCTCTTTTGAGTTTATCTTTTTGGCATTTTCCTTTGTGCAGGTATTGACTTCATCTTAGTAAAATATAGGTGACCTTTTATCCATAGGGGATATCCATCCAGCATACGGGGTGATCAGAGGGAATGCGCAGATGCATCGACTGTTGGAATATGAGTTTGGATACTCTTGGTATATGGGAGAGAGAGTAGTCAGGAAGATTGTTGAAGATGAGGTGGCGATCCCACCAGTGATACCCCCGAGATATATGAGGCAGGTGCGGAAGATGTTGGAGGATTCCCAATGGTGGTGATGATTGGCGAGCCCTATTCTTTGTACATGAACACGGTGGTGACCTAAGAGTACCTTGATTTCGTGACAATCTGGATGATATCATCATGTATTTATGATGTGATGACTATGTCTCCACCTCCTACGACTTGAGTCAAGCGTACGAGTCAACCAGTGGGGTCTACCCACAACGCGGGTGGTGCGTCGACATCAGCAGCGACGACGACATCAGAGGTTTCGTTTCTGTGGCTTGCTTATCTCTCTTAAGACTGCATGGGGAGGATCGGTGAGTATGTTGCATCGCCCCAATGCGATGGACCCAGAGGTTTTGGGTTTGAGTGAGGATGTTCTTGTAATACCCCGTATTTTTATGACTTTTAAATTTTGGGGATTTATTAAATTTAATTAGAGATATTAATATAATATTAATCCAAAAATCATTTAAATATTTACTAGCGTGATGAGAATTAGTAATTATTAGAATTTTATTGTAAATTACTTTATGGGTAAAGTAAGATGTGTAATGAAATTTAGTAAAAGTATCACGAGAATCTAATTTGATAATTTTGAAAATTTTATCGGGACGTGCCTGTGTCGTGTTGGGATTAAATGCGAGTTATTAAAAGTGAATAAATTATAATTCATCTGTATGGTCATTTTGAGTGCGTCAATGTGTCTAGAAGGGTCGAGATAGTCAAAATAATATACCCGGGAGTTTAGTTTGGATCTCGGGGCATTTTTAGGCATAATTAGCATTCCGGGAGGGCATTTTAGACATTTTGTATTTTTGGGCATGGAAACCCACGAATTTTCTAAGGTCTTATCTAATGTTAGGGGTTTGTCTTCTAGGGTTATCATAACCAAAAACCAAGAACTTCCATTGGAGAGGAAGAGGAAAAGCTTTCCAAGGAGTTCTAGGCCAAGAACTCCACCGTTTACACCACCGTCACTGCCAAATTATAGATCGCGTGACGAGGATCACAACCACACCAATTTCTTCCTCAGATCAGAAACAAATAGTTCTGGGAAAGTATCTATCTTGCTTTATTTTAGTTAATGCTTCAATTATATTAGTCTAGGGTTGATTATAATTAGTTTTCGTGAAAGAAAATCATATTGGAGACTAGAATTTACATATTGTAGAGGTGAAAATCATATTCTGGAAATCTATTTTATATGTAGAGGTTGAACCACGAATTTGCATTGAGTTAGGAGTAGAAAATCTGGAAAAAGGAATGGGAAGAACTAAGTTAAAGAAAATATTAGGGTTCTTGAGACTTATATAGATTTTGCCCTTTTAATTCGTTATACTTGATGGAAACTCACATGTCTTACGTAGAATATTATTTAATTGAGTATGTAACACTTGTAGTATCATTTGTTGGGAGTTTGGGAGTCAAAAATGATGATTTGAATGAGTTTGGAATAGGATTCTCGTAACTGGTAATTCTGCAGTTTCTCCATAACTTCTCGATCGATCGATCGACCAAAGAGCATCGATCGATCGATGGTCGATCGATCGACCCACTTCCATCGATCGATCGACCCCTCCTAGAAAATTCATATTTCTCTTTTAAATAGTTTATTTCGATTAAAATGAGTGGCAACCTTTTAACATTATTGTTAGAACATTTTGGGACATAAAGAGGACTAGTAGTACTTTGTAAGAATGGAACATTTAATGTAAAGACAAAATTAGTGTTAACAGGGAGTGATTTACACTTAAGGAATAATGGGAATGTGTGTCTAAAGGAGTGAGACTCGTAAGGAAGTTACATCGTAAAATAAGAGAGTACCTACTGAAATTATACTTAGGGGGATAGGATACTACGAGTGATACGAAGTAAGTTTGGAATAATTCCATAAGTAAGAATTTAAGAGATGAGCCGTTATACAGGATAATCTAGTAATGCGTACTAAGAAAGAATATCATAAGTATGGTTCGTGGGTGTACCTAATTTGGAAATGGGAATGGTAGTATAAATATATATATGGACGTGTTTATGCATATACTATATACGTGTAAAAATCAGGCCCGTGCTACTTGTTATCACTGGGGTTACTGCGCCGGGACAATCTTATCTCGATGGTATCTTTATGGGGGATATTGACTTGTACCCTAGAACATAGGAATCCTTGGTACAGGCTATCTGATCAATAGTCAGACGGTCCTAAGAGACGTGAGGGTATGTTCTGACCTCTTAGTGACTTGGAACTATGCTTCGCCTCAATTTGTATGTGTTTTGTGTTAATACAGTTAGAGGGTGATTCCGAACTAGTATTTCCCTTAGTACGAGTGATACGGGGACTTGATAGCAGAGTATGCCAGCACCATAAATTTTATGTGGGGTGCCGATAGTATATATATATATATATATATATAGACTTGAAATTGGGAACTTTCTACCGTGACTAAAAGTAGTTAAGTAATGAATAAATCTTTCGACTTTAATATAAGTGTTTGAAAAGTTTGAGGCTATACTGAAAGACTTTATAATGAAATGAATTTTTTATGAAAACTTTACTCTCTGAAATTAATTATCTTAGTCCTAGTAATGGTCGACATGATACCTTATGAGAAATTTAAGATAAACTTAACTTGTGGGGATTAATAGTGCGGTAGGTGTGCACATTAAAAAAGAGATGAGAATTTCTCAAGAGAGTGGCGCATACTAATATGATTGTTGCATTAGCCGGTAAGCATTTTAAATACTTGCTAAACTAAACTTTTAAACTGTTTTACAATCGGACTCTCACCCATTTTCTGTTATCTCTTCTCTCTTGTATATATATGTATATATTACAGGTGCCCAACTACTGGGGCGTCATGCTTAGGATTCTTTGGAAGGAACGTGCTGCAGCTTAGGTGGGAGTTGCAGGCCTTTTGATTAGACGACCTCATTATTGATTCCACTCCTAGTTCCGTTTTGATCCAGTTGGGCATGTGTCACCCTTTTTCCTTATTCAGTTGGTTTTGCCAGAGACTGTAATTCATTTATTTTCAGTATTTTTACTTTGGGATTTCTTATTGTCAGGATGTTTTTCCTTTGAAGTTTTAAAAATGGAATTAGTTATTTGATTGCTTAAATTACTTGGATGGTCTTTTCCAGTCTAGTTATTATGTGACTCTTAAACTATGAATTATGAAAGTTTTTATTATTGGGCTTAAATTAAATATGGAAATAATGTTTTAAATGGTTTTGACACTTAGATTAATTATTTAGAGTGTTTAATTTGAAAAGTTATTTTTACGACAGTGATGCTAAGAATGAACCAACCGTTCACCTTGGTTATAATTTAATAAAGGACTGATCACCCGGTATTTAATTAGGCGGGGTGTTACAGTTCTCTAGCGAGAGGTATAACTTTGCCCTTTGTCTTTTTATTTTTCTAATTTATTCTTTGCCTCAGACTGACTGATTTGATCACCCAATATTCTTTGCCTCAGCGAGAGGTGTTACAGTTCTCCAGTGTTGACTACCTGGGTGAGGGACATTCGGGATTGAGTGGCCTCTACGACTGCTCATTTTGGGATTCGATCTCAGTGCCTTCCTGTCTTGTGATATCTGCTTCGTCTAAGGAGAAATATGGATCGGGTAGCGGAGGCTCCTCAGCCCGTCGCCGGGGGAAGCACACGCATCGTCGGGATGAGGGATCATGGAGAGAGAAAAAAGAAAGTGAGAGAGAGAAAGTACGGGGGATCGGGGTTGAGTCCCGTTGTTTTTCTTGATTTCTTATTTTCCTGCAAAGAAATGTAATGATGGCAACATATATATGAGTGGGATTTTATTTATTTACCTTGATTTAAATGAGTTAATTTACATGCACTTTTTACTTTATTTGCTGAGACCGTAAAAAGCATTTGAATTACTTAAAAGAGAATTTCATTGAAACAGGGTGAGTTAAAAATATAAGGAGAGAAAAATTATGAATTCTTTTGGAATAAAAATCGAGTTTTTTTTTTTATTTTGACAAAAAAGGAAAAATGAATTTTCTAAAAATGAGGGGATGTCGATCGGCATATTCCTTGTCCTTCATATCGGCATGTCAGTCCAGTAAAATCACCCTAAGGCTTTAATTGCTCTTTCTTCAGCTGCTTTGCTGTTAATGGGGTAGAATTTCATCTGGATTTTGCAGGACCCTTATCTTTAGGTAAGTTTTTTAAGTATAAAAGGCGGGAAGTAGAGAGGTTTTCTTCACCAATTTATATCTTCTTCCTTTTACTTATTTCTTACTTTGTGTCTGCTTTCAAAAATGGTTCTTACCATAAGTACTGAATTCGTCTCTTACCACGAGAGTTTAGAGTCTATGTGCTTGTACAATTAATGTAGACTACGACGCTTTTAACCTTTGTCGGGTTTCCTTGTGGTATAATTATTTCAGCATTATTGGCAGAATCTCTCCATATTTTACCCTCGACGGCTCGGTTATTGGTTACTGGAGGAATGATCTCCCTCCCGACTATGCTTTATTCTGTGCGTCCGTGGGATGTTAATAATGCGAGCTATACTGGAGCCTTTGCCCTTGGATTAACTTAGAAGCTACTATTGATGACCGAGGACTTTCTAGTGGACCCTCAAATTATTATCATTACTGTGTGGATGTCATTTCATCGTAATCCTGCGACGATGATACTGATAGAGACCCTGAATGGTCTAAATGCTTGACGAGAAGGCCATTCGAATTTTCTGAGAGGAAGACCTGTTATGCTGTTCATGTGTCTATTTGAGAGATTTTATTTGGCGGTCTCCCTGAATATTCCTTGGCAGCTGTGCCGAATTTCTTCACCCATTATTTCATTAGCTTTGCCCCGAACATCGAAAATTGGATAAACTAGTTTGTGGAGCATGGGTCTCGATGTTTGCGCTGGTTAGCATCCTCGTGGGGGGAGTTGAAACCTATTATAGAACTAGGTGAATACGAGTATGTTCGGTTAGTTAGCCTCTGAAAGACCTTCTTTTATTTTCCCTACAGGCTCCAATGTTAAGTTGGATGGGTGCAGATTGTGCCTTCCTGTATCTTGGACTTTTTCCCTATGGAGGTTGTTGACCATCTACCCATACTTCCCAATATGTTGGTAAGGTTTGGCACATTTCTGGGAATGACATGAAATGGCTGTGAAGGAGGGTAATGGCTAAGATGTTGGTCGAGGAGACCAGGCGAGATGGCTTGCCATGTTTCACACTATGGAGGGAGTCATAGTGATTTTTCCTAGGCTAGTTTGGGCTTACCATTCCATGGAGAGCCTTTAGTATTCCATCAAAGTAGGGGAAGTTTGGGGACGTCAAGATGTAGATGATGATGGAGCTGGATCTTCTGGAAGCTGTATGGTGGGTATTTTGTGAAGCTGGTTATGTGTGAAGTTTAGATGTGTGTGGTTATGGAAATAAATTTGGGAAGGTTTTGGTTAGTTTGTTGTTGGAGTAGCTTGGTTTTATTTTATTTTTAGGAGTAATTTGGTTGGCGGGGTAGTTTTTTGACTCCATACGCTGATATTTCCTGTAATCGTGCCAAAATTTCCCATAATGGAATAAAAAAGGATTTTAGTGATATTGTTGTGCCTCTTGATGAGTTTGGCATTTCAATTATCTTTACTAATAGCTAAGGCATACATAAACCTTTTGTTTATGTAAATGATGAAATGAAATGTCATTCTCGAAGGTAAGAAAATAATAGCATTTTCTGAAAAGAAGGGGGTCGTGATCATGTAAAGCATATGAGTTTCCTACATACCTTTAGGGGTTTTTAAAATTTTATGAGTTTCATTTTTGAAAGTAAAAAGGATTTTTAAAGGATCAATCCCACGTAGTAATTAGTAGAGGGAAATGAAGATTTTTTTAAGAATAAAAGGGAGATGAGAGGAGTCGTAGCGCGTCGAGATTTCAGACTAGGGGTAGAATTTCTTGAGACAACTCAGGTTGAATGGATGTGCCATCTCTTCTCTGTTGAGGTCAGTGACCATAGTGACACCACAAGACAAAATATTATTTACGATGTAAGGGCCACTTCAGCTCTGCTTGAATTTCCCTCTAGGGTCCCATAAGGGTTCTATGATTTCTTTAAGGGCTAAGTCCCCTTCTTGAACACCGCAGTCCTTGACTCTCTTGTTGAATGATCACGATATCAGGTGATGGTACCCCTGTATATGATATAGATCATTTAGCCTCCTTTCGCCCAAGATCGATAACTCATCAAGACGACTCTGATGCTAGTTTTCTTCGCTGACTTTGCTTTCAAGCATGATGTGTAGTGAAGGGATTTCTAGTTCAACGGGTAGGACTGCTTCCATGTCGTATACCAGAGAGTAAGGGGTAGCCCATTAATGTTCGAACTGAAGTGAGGTAGACCCAGAGGGCGTAAGGGATCCGATCGACCCAATCTATGCAACTCTCGATCATCTTGTTGATGATTGATTTGAGGTTCTTATTAGCGGCGTCAACTGTACCATTAGTTTGTGGTCGGTAGGGAGAAGATTTATGTCTCTGGATCCCATACTCGTCGACCAATTCTATATGATTTCTTCCTCGAAATGTAACCCGTTGTCTGATACTAGCTAATGCAGGACCCCATATCGGTAGATGATATTTTTTTGAATAAAATTGGCCACCTTTTTGGCATTCAACATTGTGTATGACTCGGCTTCGACCCATTTGGTGAAGTAATCGATGGAAACTAAGATGAATTCGTGCCCGTTTCTGGCTTTGGGTGTAACTTTCCCTATGATATAGATGCCCTATGTGGAAAATGACATAGGGGAGGTAATATTGTATAATTCATACGAAGGCAAGTGTTGGAGAGTGGAAAATTATCGAAATTTAAGGAATCTCCGAACATAAGCTGTGCAATCTTGAACCATGGTAGTCCAATAGTAACCCAGTCGGATAATCTTTTTAGCGAGCATATGGCCATTTATGTGGGGTTCGCACTTCCCGCTATGGATCTTCTGCATCATCTCTTTAATGTCGACCCCTATGATGCAGTGTAGATAGGTTCTATCGAAGTTTATCTGGAACAATGCTTTATCGCAGACAATGTACTGGGCAACCATCTTGTGGATGGTGGCTCGGTCTTTTTTGCTAGAATCCTGGGGGTACCTATCGTGTTTGAGTAGGCGCCAAATATCATAGTACCAACTTTCAATCATATTAGATTATTCTTTTGTGATGAGATCAATATGGTAGCAGTGGGTTGGTTTAGCTTGCTTTTGGATTCGGAAAGGGTCCATCGATATTCCCTCGAGAATGTCGACCATAGAGGCTAAGGTAGGAAGGGTATCGGCTAAACTGTTCCTTGCTCGAGGTAGGTAATGGAAGGTGACATCTCAAAACCGGGAGGCTAACTATTGTAGGTGGGCATGGAAGGGTAGGAGCTTCTCGTCCTTGACTTTCCATCTTCTAAGGACCTGATCGATGATGAGGGCTAAATCTCCTTAGACATCTAAGCATTTGATTCCTTTCTTGAGAGTGACTTTGAGGCTTACTGCGCACGCTTTGTATTCACTCATGTTATTGGTGCAACAAAAAATCTAACTTGATGGAAATGGGAGTGTGAGAGTCATCAGAGGCGATTAGGAGTATCCCAATGTCGTATCCTTTCTTGTTGGCAGCACCATCAAAGAACGTTTGCCACTAGAGGTCTTCTTGGGAGGTGCAAAGGATATCGTCAATTGGGAACTCAAAAATCCAAACATTGGCGTCCTCCATGGGATAATATGCAAGGTATTCAGAGATATCTCTCTCTTTCATGACTTTCTACGTGACATACACAATATCGAACTCGACTAGCAGCATTAACCATCAGGCCATTCGGCTAGACGGGGAAGGTTCCTCAAGCAGGTATTTGATAAGATCCATTCAGGACACAAGTCTGATGGGAAAAACGAGCACATAATGCCGTAATTTTTAAGTGACCCAGATAAGGGTGACACATGCTTTATCAAAGGGAGTGTAGTTGACTTCGTATCTAGCTAATTTATGACTGGCGTAGTAGATGGACCTCTCTTTGTAGGATTCTTCAATGTATTGGGGTAGTAAAACCCCATTTGCGGTGTCTGTTACGGTCAAGTATAGGAGTAAGGGGAGACCAAGTTGCGGTGTCATGAGTAGTGGAGGTTAGGTAAGGTACAATTTAATTCAGTCAAAGGCTTCCTGACAAGCTTCATTCCAGATTTTGGTGGAATCCTTTTTAAGGAATTTAAAGATTGGTTCACAAATAGAAGTCAACTAGCCGATGAATCAGCTGATATACCGTAATTTTCTTAGGAATCCCCAAAATTCCTTCTCCATTCGATCGACTTCAATCCCCTTTTCGCTTTCCATGAAAATCACAAGCTTTCCTTTGGTAATGCCAAAGACACATTTATGTGGGTTAAGTCGCATTTGATATCGCCGTAGACGTTCGAAGAACTTCCGTATAATGGGAACATGATCTTCCTGGGTCTTAGACTTGATAATAATATCACCGATGTAGACCTCGACTTCTTTGTGTATTAGATCATGAAATATGGTTATGGCATCCCTTTGGTAGGTAGCCCCTGCATTTTTGAGACCAAATGGCATAACTGTGTAACAGAAAGTTCCTAGGGGGTGATGAATGTGATTTTTTCTTGATGATCAGGGTGTCTCTTGATCTGATTGTATTCAGTAAACCCATCAACGAATGACTTGAGAGCGTGACTGGCCATATTTTCCACAATCATATCGATATTGGGTAGAGGGTAATCATCTTTTAGAGAGGCCTTAGTCAAATCTCGATAGTCGATGCACATGAGAACCTTTCTTCCTAATTTTGACATGAGTACAATATTGTCTAGCCTTATGGGATATTTGATCACCCGAATGAATCTCACGTTTGACTTTTTAACCACCTTTTCCTTAACCTTGAGTGAGCATTTGGTACAGAGCTTTCACAGTTTTTGTTTGACCGTTTTTCATTTCAGGAGAGTCGAAATCTCATGTTGAGCGATCTCAGGATCAGTACCGGGCATGTTATTATAGGACCATACGAAGACGTCCATAAATTCCTTTAGCAGTTTTTTGAGTTGTGCATGCTCTTGCTCTTCAAGGGTGGACCATATCCTAATCTCGCGCAGTTGGATACTAGAACCGAGATTAAAAATAACAGTTTCATCTTCATTAATTTGAATGCAGTTATGTTTTTTGTTGTTAACCTTATTAAGATTAGTTAAGAATTATTCATTTGAAAAATCATCATCATCAAGAGCTTGATTATAATCAAGACAATTAATTTAAGGCACAACAATATACTCAAAATCTTCATTTATTTCATTCTTGGGAAAAATAATGAAGAGAACCTCATCAAGGGAGGTCTCAATTACATTGTGATCAGAATAAGGAGGAAAAACAAAATAGGAAGACAAAGGATAAACATCTGGGTTGGGTTACATTTCAACGGGTGGAACTGGTATAGTATTCCAGTTAAGGAAGGGTGCATCAACAGCTTTGATCAGGATAGATGGATCGAATGATGTACCGTCGGAATGGATCATGCAGAGTGTTAGACCTAGTGTCTGCAAGTTGAACGAATCCTCAGATTCACTTTCCTCGAACTCCTTGATAACAGTTGTAATCTTCTCAATAAAAGGTTACACATGATGTTGGGAGCTTTCGGCCTATGAGTAATCATCTTAGAAAAAGATCCCCATTCCTGGCTTCATCTTCTTATCCACATAATCATATCACGGTTCGAGAAAGCCACAAAAGGGAAAATCTTCAACCTCTATAACAAATCTCCCATTTAAGGAATATATTGATACAACCTTAGAAGTTTCTAGCGTTCTCTTCAACCGAGGTTAGCGAATCATTCTAAGTTCCTCTGCTGATGGTTGATAACCTAGGACATATGGAGGAAATAACTTCTTTAATACTATGGGTTCTAGTATTCCCTGTTGTCATCAACCTAGCCCCAATCCAAGCATGAAGTGCATATTCTTGAACATATGTATCACATTGACATTGCTGTGAGGGCTGTGCTCTGAACAAATTCTATCTCTGAAATCATCCTATACTGGGAGCGAAAGTGGTTCGACTCGAAAACCCGACACAAGCATATCATTCAATCCATGTTGTATTTCTAGTACCGGATTACTGGTTCTTATATTCTCAATGTTATCATCATCGCCCAAGATGGTGATAACCTACCCATTTGCGAAGAACATCAGTTTCTAATGGAGGGAGGAAGACACTCCCTTGATGCTGTTGATCCATGGTTGTCCAAGCAACAGGTTGAAATAAGCTGGTATGTCGATGACTTGGAATTTAGTAACGGTATTTATAGGGCCAGACCCTATTATAAGTTTTATGGATCCCACAACTTCCCGATGAGTATTGTCATAAGCACGCACTATGATGAAAGTTGGAGCAAGGTCACTTCCTTTTAATTCGGATCAACTGAGGGTTCTTAACAGGCATACATTAAGTGTTGACCCGTTTTTAACAAGCGAAAGTGGGACCGTCTTCCCCATCACCTCGATAGAGATATTGAGAGCATAGTTATGATTTAGACCAAACTTAGGGATTCCTTCCTCGGATAAGGAGAGCATCCTAGTATAGGTTAGAGATTCGTCCAAATTTATGGCTTCTTTCAGGGTGGTAGAAGGAGGGACTCTGGGCCCGGTGAGTAGTTTAATCATGGCATTTTAGTGTAGTTGGGAAAACATAAAGAGTCCCTATAGACTGATGTTAGCTTGCATTTTCTTCAACTGGTCGAGGATCTTGCTCTCCTCGAGGGTCATTTTTATCATAGGGTGATATCAACGCCTTTTTCCCTTATCTGTCATTGCTTACTGAGGGTTTGTAACCTGGTAAGGCCTCCCCGATCTAGTCATATGGTTCACAAAAGAGGGGAAAAATAGAAACCCTAATTGTTCATCTATCTCAGTTTGTTCAGCAACCTTGTTAATCTCTCTTCATAGATCCTCAAATGATATCATTCCACATATAATGACTACCGGGCTTTGCTCTTTATCTGAACTATCGAATTCATCCCCTATCTGGTGGAAACGGTGTCATCCTTCTATGAGAATTCAATGCACATTACAACCTCAATGGCCTCTTCGTATAGATCCTCCCACTCAATGGGGAGATGTAGAAGCGAAGGGACTAGGCTCCCTTATAATTTCAAATCATCAAGTAGCTCGGACATACAATAAATTTCACCAGTTTGTCGGAGTAAGTCTGCTATAATTTGGACGGTATTATCTAAGCTGACTTCATCAATGGGTACCACCCAATTATCTGACTCTCGATCCCACTTTCGGGCTTTCATGAACAGCGTGCTAAACTTTTGGCAGTTAATGTCCATTTCTTAGGGAAATTTCGGTCGAAACTCTAGGAGCATGTTTAATACTACAGGCAATTCCATGTTTTTTCCCCTGGAACGAGTACGAACGGCAACACATGCTCTTGTAAGAAGCGACAGGGCCTGATCGAAAAAATAGGTAGGGTGTAGAAGAAAATATGGATAAACTTTGAGGGGTTTAGGTAAATATACGGGTATGATAGGTGATTTACTAGGTACAATCTGGATAGATGGGTCGAATTCTAGGTCTTTTTCTAGGAAAATAGCACTTGCATGATTTGGGAGTGGTTTGTGAGTAGTGTTTGGCTTAGGATTGGATGGTGGGGCGATGGTACCCCGATCAATCAGACTTTAGATTATATTCCTAATATGGAAGCACTGATCTGTAGTATGATCGACAGTTTGGTGAAAATCGCAATGGGCGTCGAGTTTGAAATTTTTGGGAAGTGGGTTTGGTAATGGACGAGGGTCTAATGGCTTGATAAGATTTCGAATTAAAAGGGCTTGGTAGACTTTAGAGAGAGGAGCGTGAAGTTTGGTTTATTCCTATCTGACTGGGTTAGGGCGACTTTCTGGTGCCCATGAAGTGGTAGGCTGAGAGATGTTATTGATGGTTAAAACTGTGGTATTAGCAGGCTTCTCATACTTTCTTGGAGTGAATTGTCCGAATAATTTCTTTGGCTTAACTTCTATCTTGGCAAGATTTTTTTTTAATCTCCACTCTTGTTTCTCGGAGAGATAAAAAATGTGGGTAACACTGTCCTCCCATCGTCGCTCGAACATGGGATAAGAAGTTTTTATTCGCAATATTAACTTATTCCTCTTTAAAAGTCCGGTTGGTCATGGTGGTCTCTTTCTCTCTCCATCTTACTATGAAATTACTGACAGTTTCCCCAAGATTTTGCTTGATAAGTTCTAAATCATGGTGTGTAATCTCCAGCTCCTCGTTGTACTTATATTACGATGTGAATTCACGGACAACATCCTCCCAACTACGAATTCTGGATTCTTCAAGGGATATGAACCAGCGAAGAGCGTTGTCCTTTAAAGTCCGTTGGAACATTTGGGCCATTATTTCCTCGGATGCACCTAAGAGAGTCATGGCTCTGTTGTAACTTAGGAGATGGCCAATTGGGGGTTCGCTACCCCTGAACTTCTCAATATTAGGCATCTTGAACTTTTTTTATAGCCTTACTTTAGGGTAAGGAGACATATGGGTGTAATCCATATAGTTCTCAGAGATTCGAACTTGGTCAGACTTCTTGGTCAATAGCTTAAGGTCCTCCTCAACCTTGTTCAACTCTTATTCCTTTGGATCAATAGGTATTGGTAAGTTAGCCACTGGCTGGGCAAGATTCTAAATTGGGAGCTGAGTTGGAGGTGGTCCATTAGCAGGAAGGGCACATGGAGCGTGCTGATATTCTTTCGGGACCCAAATGAGCTCAGGTGCAGGCGGACCCATATCACGAGGGAAGAGGACCTTGGGATCTCTGAGAATATGGACCCAATATTGCTCCATCTCATGAACCTCGGTTTGATGGTTATTAATCTTGGAAGTAAGTTGGAGTAGGACCGTCATCAAATCCGGCTGCACATTCGGTACATGGTTTGCATTCTCCATAGAAACCGGGTGAAGGTGGATTCTAAACTCGGAGGAAGTAGTGGGAGAACAGACGGAGCTTCGGTGCAGTTCGACGAAAGACCGAAGCCAATAGGGAGCCAGGCCAAGGGTCGGGTATGCGAATGACTTGTGAAAGAAAATGATTCGAATTTATTTTCGAAAGAGAGGAGGGAAAAACTTTTAGAAAAAAGAGGAAAATGCTTTCGATATTTTTTTTGGAAAGGGAAGGACAAAATATTTTTGGTATTTTTAGATAAAAAGGAGGAAAAATGTTTTTGGTATTTTGAAAAGAGGAGGAAAAATATTTGACACTTTTGGTAAGGAAAGCGGGAAAAACGTGAAGTGGGTCTCAACATGATTATTATTATTATTATTATTATTATTATTATTATTATTATTATTATTATTATTATTATTATTATTATGTTTTAACTTGTATTAGGTTTACCTAAATGCAAAAGAAATGTCAGATGGGACCCGAGCCTGGAAAAAATTGGGTTTGAAAAATGTGTAAAACACGGTCTAACTTATTGCCAGGCTCATGGCCAAGGTTCCGTTTTGAAAAAAACAAAATTGAGCGAAAATTTGGACGACATGCTGACCCGACATTTTGGCAGAGTTTCGGGTAGTAACCTATAATCTAAACATAAATGCCCTAGGTTTGAGGCCTATAAGAGGGTATGCATTTGTTGGGTTAGTGGAAAGGTTCCCTCCTTTGGCATGACTTCCACGATATACGTCTTGCTTTTTAGGGCAATCGGTACGTGTGGATATGCCATTTGATATACCTAAGTGTACGTGAATTCTCTCACTATATACCTCATGGGGATAGTACGTGCGAGTAGGGCTGGAAATTTTTGACCCGATAACCCATTTATGGTAATAACCCGAACATGACACGATTAGCTTGTATAGATTTAAGAGTACCCAAAACTTATAATAAAATCAAAATCATCGTGACCCAAAAATGACACGACTAACCCGAATTGCCACCCCTGCGTGCGAGAACGAATTTGATATACTCGATGTACATGAACGAGTTCCATGCTAATACTTCCCATCATGACTTCGGTCAAGCGATACGATGCGGGGGAAATCGTTCGATATACGTCGAAGGTACTTGGCCAATGACATGGGAGAGTCATATTACTTAGGCTAAATGCGACCTGTCGACCCAGAACCCATCACAAAGTGATCCCCTAGTACGGGACACAATTTTTGTCAATAGCCACACTCTTTGGTGATGTAGTATGCAAAATGCATGATTCTTGATTAGTATATTATAGGGAGAGTATTTTATTTGACATGATGAGCAGTATATTAATATAGGTACCATAAAAAGTAAATGGAGATTAAACTAAGCATGGATATGTGAGAATGAGTGATGTGTGAATATTTATAAGTGAGTGTGTGATAGTGAACCTAAACACGGATCAACTACAAGCGGTGTGTGATAATTGTGAGTAAGCATGGATATATATACAAGTGTGATGAGTGGAGGTGTGTGTTATTGAAACCTAAGCATGGATATCCTAAGTGGTGTGTGTAACATGTGGATATAAGTGAAGTTATATAAAAGTGTAAGTAGTGTGAGGTGTACATGGAGAGGATATACAAGTGTGTGTAGTGAAAAGTGAGTCATATGTGATATAAACATGAGGTATACATATGAGAAATAATAGAGGAGAAAAAGGGAACATACAAGTAGATGCATACGCACACAAGTAGAGAATTATAACATCCAGACAAACAGAGTCTAGCCCTCTTATGATAACTGTGTCCCCAGTAGAGTCGCCACTATGTCCTTCCCTCTTTTTTGAGATCTTTCCTCTTATCTCGGGGTTTTTTATGCTCGCGTGTGTGCACTCGAAGAGGGAGAGAAGGTCTCGTGCCCCTTCCCAGGAACGCTTCGATCGTCATCGTCAATGTAGGGTGATGTAAAGAGATGGAGTCTCCAGCCTATGTTGTACAAAATAGGCAAAAGTACATGTCACCGCCCTGAGATAGCGGCATCAAAGACAAACCGATGCTTACGAAACCAATAGTTCAGTGGTTCGGGGGCTAAGTCATGGAATTGGAAGGTGTTAAGAACCGATCCCGCTCTTTCGATCTTTTATGGGATTGTGTTACCATTTTCATTAATTTCTCCGTAAAGTGTGTGCGTGTGTATATATAAATGGAGATCAAAATCATCAAATCATATCATGGAAATGATATAGTGAGGTCATCCAAAGGAATGTTCCCAAAATAATAATTAGAAAATATAATGTATACACTTATTGAGATATTGATCATTATAATGAAACGATAATATTTGTTAGATAAGACGTGCAGGTTTGAATCACGAGCATAATATATATGAATAATATATAAATAAGATAGAAGAAAGAAGAAAATAAGAAAATTGGAAAATTGGACTCGAGTCTCAAATTTTAGCCTGAAATGCCTACGCAGCCTATAAAGGCTTCACAGTCTGTACGGACGAAATTTCCAATTGAGTCCATGTATAGTTTTGACTTATTCTCGAATTAAAACATGTTTGAGTCATAGGTTGATTTTTATTGTCACATAGACTATGACATGTCGAAGATTAATTGAAGACGTTGCGGCAAAGGTACAAGAAATTAATTATGCCTAAGTTTAATTGGTGCA
Organism: Sambucus nigra; assembly: GCA_949130495.1. Classification (NCBI taxonomy): domain Eukaryota; kingdom Viridiplantae; phylum Streptophyta; class Magnoliopsida; order Dipsacales; family Adoxaceae; genus Sambucus; species Sambucus nigra. Next base: position 651,969,082 of record OX422210.1, on the reverse strand, counting down.
AATTTCTCGTCTTAAAAGTTTAATTGCATTCCGAGATCACTTAGTTATGAATGCATAATGTAAATGAAACTCGAAATTAAATTTTATAAAAAATAAGGATGTTATTTTTAAAAAGAAAATGTTTTAAAAGTGTTTTACTTGTTTACACTTCTTTTAGAGATAATAAGGACGGATTAGAGATTGGTTTGGTTTGGACTCTAATCTGGGGGAAGTCATTCAAACAACATACAATGTCATTCGAGCGAGAGATAATGTCAGTAGAACAACGTAGTATCTCACTCGAAAGAGAAGCCACCACCTTAATATAATTATAAATATACGTGTTCTAGTTTTCTCAAAGTGCGTGCAGTACGAAAAATAGTTTATAATCCAAAGAGTTTTCTGCACAAAGTTTTCTTAGGCTTTTCACTATAAAACATCCTTAGAGTTTACAAAGATCTGAGTTATCGTTACCATATGTTTATGTGATCTTTGTTGCACCAAGTTCGGTTTATTCAACACTTGAACATTGTTGTTTTGCGGTGGAGAAGCGAAGAAGGTTACTTTCCTGTTCAATATCGTAGACAACACAAGGTCGTATCGGTGGATATCGAGGCATTCATGGAGGCGACTGCTATGGACGAGCATCGTAGAAGAAGGTTACTTTCTGCATGGGCACTGTGAAGATTAGTAGAAGATCAGAGGAGCGTCAAGTCTCGTGGGTGGATCGAGTCATTGTATAAGACCACATTATGATTTTGTAAAACCATTGTCATAGTGATTGTCTGGCCTGGGCCGTCCCAGGTTTTTCCCGTTTGTGGTTTTCCTCATACATCGGCGTTGTGAGTATTGCTTTACTTTATTTTAGTTGCTTTAATCACTAGTTTCATGCTTAGGGTTAAACAAGATAAAATTTGGTTAAGTTAATTTGTGTCACATCTTGGTATTGAAAAGAGTTTTTCAATAAGAAAAAGTTAGTTTGTATTCATCCTTAACTTAGTTTCGCTCAAGCAAAAGTTTTTATATAAGTTATATTCGGGGCCTACAAAGTGGTATCAGAGCTAGACATACATTTTCATTGTGTTTGATCCCTTTTTCTTGTAAGGATAAATTTTGGAGATTATGATAGTTTTCAGACTCTTATTTTTTATGGCAAAAATTATGCTTATTGGAAAATACAAATGAAAAGTGCTTTAAAATTGATTGATGAGTGTGTCTGGTTAGCAGTTGAAAAAGGTTGGACACCACTTATCACACGAGAGGGTGAGGTTACTAGTTTCAAACTTGTTGTGTTATGGACCGAGACTGAACATAGGCTTGCACCGTACAACTCTAAAGGTCTGCACGTTATTTCCTCACATGTCACACCTGAAGAGTATAATAAGATCATGACTTGTGAAACATCGAAATAAGTTTAGGATACACTTGCATTCACTCACGAGGGAACGAGCACAGTTAGGGCGTCTATGTTACAAAATCTCACTACAAAGTTTGAGATGATTAAGATGTTAGAGAGTGAGACGTTTGATGAGTTTTACACTAGGTTGTCTACTATTGTTCATGTTGCATTTAACCTAGGTGAGAAGATTCCCAATAACAGAGTGATTAAGAAATTTTTTAGATCGTTGCCGAGTAGGTTTTATGGGAAAGTGACCGTTATGAATTCCCTTGGTATGCTTAACTCGTCGAAACTAGAAGAGATCGAAGGAGACCTCCAAACCTAGTAACTCAATATGTTTACCTCCAAGCAAGTGCCAAAGAAAGAAAAGGCATTTCTTTGAGAGCCCTGAAGGAGGAAACTAAAGTTTTGGATGACGATTCCGATTCCGACTTTGAGGATGTCATCTTATTGGCAGGAAAGTTCAAGAAGTTTCTTAAATTTCAAAAGCAATCGAAATATGCTAAAAAATTTGAGAAATTCAAGAACAAAAAGGTAGAGTTCACCTCTAAGGATAAGTTTGAGAAGCCTAAGACAGATGATTCAGATCGTTGTTTTGGGTGTGAGGGGTATGGTCACAAAGTAGCTGAGTGTCCCACTAGACTTAAGAAAGAGGGAAAGAAACGGATAGCATACAATGCCACCTTAAATGATAGTGAACCGAAATAGGGAGAGATTTCCCCCATTGAGCGTAACTTTGTTGCGTTTATGGCAGTTCATGTGAGCAACGAGGATATATATTCCTCCGAGGATACTCATGTGCATGACACTTTCGAGGCTATTGAGAGTGCTTACCGAGAGCATGAGGGTGATGAGAGAGAGGATGAGGAGATCGACGTAGGAGATTTCAAGTTGCATTTCGAGAGTTATTTGAGGAGACAGTGAAGGTGAAAAGTCTAACACAAAATTGCAACCTAAGTTGAATGAGCGTTCTGTAGGAAATAATGATGTGTTAATTGAGGATCTTAGGGCATGGGAGAAGAAGCTTAGGGAGAAGCTAGAGTATGTCGAGAAAGAGAGAGATAGCCTTAAAGGTTTGATGGAGGCTTTGAAAAAGGAGTTGTTGAGTTTGAGGAGTCTAGGCATCTACTTAAGTCTAGGATTAGGGAGTTGGAGGCGAGTTTGAGAGACTCGTCTAGAGTTAAGTTTGACTTGGAGTCTAGGTCGGAGAAATTGGATAGGATGTTAGGCACCGTCCAAGTCAAGAGAGATAGGTTTGGTATAGGCTACGATGATAGAGTTGTTCCGACCCCCAAAGTCAATACCAATCGTGTGAGAGAGCCCATTAGGAACATCAGGAGAGGTCGACATTTTGGTAATCATTCCCACCATTTTTACACTTGTTCCCATTGAAGTAGGAAAGGTCACCTTAGACGTTTTTGCTACGACCTTAGGAATGCTCCTAGGAAGTTTAGGAATAAAGTCGTGTCTGTTACCAAAACCCCCATGCGTTATGTTACACCTACTTGGGTTAGGAAATTGGACTTAGAGGATTTAGGACTAAAACTTCATGGTTCTCATTTGGTTTCACTTCATTCTTCTCATGCTAAACCTAAAGGATGATAGTGTTACCATGTTTTTCATATTCTAGTCTTTGCATTCATGATATATACTTCGCTAGTATTATGACATGTTTATCATTTTGTATTATATTTTTCATTTATTACATCTTATTTAAAAAATACAAAAAGATTTTTGGTTTTGAATTTTTTTTGCTTTTATTTGAGTCAAAATATTTTGAAAAAGCTAAAATGATTTTGGATTTTGTTTTTGTGTCGTGAGTTAACATGTTTGATGTGGCATATTGGTGTGCTTGAACCCCTTCCTTCCATTGTCCATGTGGCTAGGACATTTGGTTATAATTATTCATGCTTAGAATGATCTTAACCATTGTATTATGGGGTTATTTTGACGTTGATATGTGTCTTGATTCGACTTTGCTTATATTCCATGATTGCACACATGCACGAGTTTATATGGATGTTTAATTACTCTTACATATTTGAGTTTGGTGAGATGTTCTTATCTCAATTTTATCATCTATGCGTAAGTAGACATAAGGATGAGGTATGCATGTAATAATTGTTTATCGTGAGGATTAATACTGAAAAATGATGAGTGTTCATGGGAAAGGGCTGCAAGAGTGTAAAATTGACTTATCGTGAAAGCCACCGTTTAAAAGAGCCCCCCCCCCCCCCCCCACACACACACAAAAAAAAAAAAAAAATCAAAAGGCAATAAAAATATTCATATGCCAAAATGGGCCAAATTAGTTTAGTTCAATCAAAATAAAATATGATATATTTGAGGGAGTTTAGATGGATTAAAAATTTAAACGGGTTTGCACAAAGAATCATAAAGTTGAAAATTTGTGTCATGACGCTATTGTTTGTAGAATCATCAAAATTTCGGATTCATGTGGATGAAGTTTCTTCATTTCATTAAGCTCATTCTTTCAATGTCACATATGGATTAAATAAAGTTTGATGATTGATTGCTATCAATTAGAGCTTCTTGATCATTTCGATGTGTTGAAATTGTGATTCATTTGTTATAGTTCACACCCATACATTCCATGTTCATGTTTGAGAACATCGGTACTATGTTAGCACGTTACTCATAGTTGTTTGTTTTGAATTTTCTTAGTTTAGCTACTTTTTTGCAGTTTTGAGGCCCTTCGAGTTAGAATGTTCAGGAAACTTTTTCACTGGGCAACACTGTTTAATATTCTGGGGAAACTGTGAAATTTTGATCTGCTCGTTCGAGCGAGATCCATTGTCGCGAGAAGCTGTCGTTCTAACGACATAGATTATCGTTCGAGCGATGTCTCATTTTTTTCAAACGACGTCCCTGGCTCGTCTCGTTTTGTTCAAACAACGACCCTACTTCTGGATATAGTTTATGCAGTCTTCTTTTAGAGAATTGATCTTTTACTGCATTGGTTTGTTTAATCACACCTGCTTGGATTTGATATAATTTTTGTTTAATTCACTGTTTGCTATCTACTTATTTAACATTGATTGATCATATTTAGCCGGTTGTTTCAGTTTTATCTAGCCATTCTTCAGATTGATTTAATGAAATTGGTATCATATTATGCTAGATGTGTTTATCTTTTCACGGGATTATCTATTCGAGACAAAAAGAGGGAGAGATGTCTGTGATGTAGGGGGAGTTTTTGAGTTTTGTGAGTTTTTGGCGTGTTGAACTTGATATCTTGATTTATTTGTTTTTCATAATTGCACATATTCGTATCATGTTTACACAAAGTGCTTTCATATTTACTCAAATAACAAATGATTTTGATTTGAGTTTTCATATTGATTTATATCTTTTGTTCCTCCATACTTCACTGGGTATTTTTCTGTTTCATGTGTGTAGGTATGCTAAAAGAGATTCGAGATTTCAAGTCTACATCACATTCAGACATTTAAAGACAGTTTCATGCTTGTCGATCCATTATTTATGAGTCTTATTTTGTACTGATGATGTAATTTTATTTTTGGGTTTTATGGGATGGGTTTTAGGCATCATACGGCTTGACGACCCGGCTTAGGCATTTCACTGTTGGTTTTGTCCCGAAATAGTCAAAGGGAGAGATTTGTAAGGACTAAATTTCTAATTGAGTCCAGTATAGTTTTGACTTATTCTCAGAATAAAACATGTTTTAGTCAAAGGTAAATTTTTATTGTCCGATCCCATAAAGACTATGACGTGTCGAAGATTAATTGAAGACATTGCAGCAAAGCTACAAGAAATTAATTATGCCGAAGTTTAATTGGTGCAATTTATTGTTTTAAAAGTTTAATTGCATTCCGAGATCACTCAAATATGAATGCATATTGTTAATGAAACTCGGAATTTAATTTTATAAAAAATAGGAATGTTATTTTTTAAAAGAAAATGTTTGAAAAGTGTTTTACTTGTTTACACTTCGTTTAGAGCTGATAAGGACAAATTAGAGATTGGTTTGGTTTGGACTCTAATCTGGGTGAAGTCGTTCAAACAACACGATGTCGTTCGAACGAGAACTACTGTCGTTAGAATGACGTAGTATTTCACTCGAATGAGAAGCCACAGTCTTAATATAATTATAAATAAGTATGTTCCAATTTTCTCGAAGTGCGTGCAGTACGAAAAATAGTTTATAATCCAGAGAGTTTTCTGCACAAAGTTTTCTATGGCTTTTCACTATAAAACATCCTTAGAGTTTACAAAGATCAGAGTTATCATTACCATATGTTTATGTGATCGTTGTTGCACCAAGTTGGGTTTGTTCAACACTTGAACATTGCTGGTTTTGCGGTGGAGATGCGAAGAAGGTTACTTTTGTGTTCAACATCGTAGACGACACAAGGCCATATCGGTGGATACCGAGGCATTCATGGAGGCGACTACTTTGGACGAGCATCATAGAAGAAGGCTACTTTCTGTGTGGGCACTGTGAAGATTGGTAGAAGATCAGAGGAGCGTCAAGTCTCGTGGGTGGATCGAGTCGTTGTATAAGACTACCGTCTGACTTTGTAAAACCATTGTCATAGTGATTGTCTAGCTTGGGCCGTCCTATTTTTTTCCCGTTTGTGGTTTTCCTGGTACATCGGCATTGTGAGTACTGCTTTACTTTATTTTACTTGCTTTAAGAACTAGTTGCATGCTTAGGGTTAAACAAGATAAAATTTGGTTAAGTTAATTTGTGTCACATCTTGGTGTGGTTTAGAAAATTGAAAACAGTATTTCAAAAAGAAAAAGTTGGTTTGTATTCATCCTTAACTTAATTCTACTCAAGCAAAATTTTTTTGTTTAAGTTATATTCAGGACCTACATAGTCCACGTAGTTCGCATGCGACGAAAGGGTGGGGTTTATCCCATAGATTCAAATAGGATTTTATTATATATGTGTGTGTAGAAAAGACACTTTAGTTTTGAAGAAAATGTGGTGAATAATCCCGTTGAAATTTATAGGTGTAACCCTTTTTTTCTTTGTTTTGAAACTTTTTATGGAAAATAAAGTATGTGCAATATAACTAATAAAGGATGAAATGTTAATATGTATGATTTAAAGTAAAAGCTAAATTGAGAATTTATATAACTAATGAGAAAATAAAGAAATTTAGAGAGAGAAAAGGGTATTCGAACTTTCTTTGGAGAAATGAGGCTTGATCTTAATCCTTGATGAGATCCCTTGTAAATTGAGATGGATGTTGGATAAAAGACACAGATATTTTTCTAAATTGGGTATGTAAATGATGGTAATGAAAGATGGAAAGGAATTTCACACAAGGAAACTTCGCTGATTGTAAGAGAATGTTGCTGAGATCACTGATATTAATGGATCTGAAGTGTGTCCTGGAAGTGAGCTCAAGCCCTACTTTTATAGGGTAAGGGGACTACCGATCGACATAACCCTAGCCCTTCCAATAAGCAGGGAAATGGACTTGCCAATCGGTAGTCTAGTGCAGATTTTTTCAAAAAAATAATCACATAACGCAATTTATAAATCCAAATCACGCATGGGAAATACCATTAAAAAGGTAATTCAGAGAACTTCAAGAGTCCTTTGGGCCTCTCCTGGGTCCGGGAAGTGACTTTGGGTCAAACGGGGCTCAGAAGTGCCCATTGGTTCTTTAGACTGGAGATTGTTGGATGGTAATGGATCGTTCGTCCAAATCGTAAGTCAAAATCGTGCACAGGGCGGACCGTTAGAAAGGTTAAATGAGGTACTTCGATGTTCCAAAGAGCTTCGCATGGTTCGAAAAGTTAACTTTGGTCAACTAGTACCCAAAAGCGCCCAGTGACCTTTCGGAGTAAAATGGGTTGTCCATTCGTACTGTAAGGCTGATTTGTGCACGGGGTGATCCGTTGGAAAAAGTACTCATAGTCCTTTGAATATTCATTCAGCCTCATTCGAGCTGAAGAGTTTACCTTGGTCAAACGGAGCCCGGGAGCGCCCAATGGCCTTCGGATAAGTTTTCGGGGGAAAATAGATTATTCGCCCGAACAATTATGCTGCTTTGCGCACGGGTTGGACTGTTGGAAAGGGGTTTCAATGCCCTTTGAAGATCCATTGAGCTTTCTCTCTGATGATAAAGTTGGTTTCGGGAGCGCCTAGTGGCCTCCAGATTGGTTTTTGGTAGTAAAATGGTCTGTTCGTTCGAACCTTTATGCCGATTCGCTCATAGAGACCATTGTAAAGGGAATTCAGAGCCCTTCAAAGATTTATTGAGATTTTTCTCTGATGATAGAGTTAACCAGAGTCAAATGGGGCCCGAGTACGCCTAATGGCCTCTAGATCTGTACTCGAAGTGTTACCTAAGGTTTGTAGTGAAAGGGGGAGGTGCTAGGGACCTAAGGAAAGACTTAGGGGGGCCTATAATTTGGTGTCTACAATGACAAAGGAACAAAAACACTCTATAAGGGTTTGAAAAAGATTTCATCAATTTATATTTCAAAAACCACGAAAGCTAAGTCCACTAGATCACACTTACTTTTATCCTAAAGTGATCAATGTGATAACGTGATAAAAGAACTCGGTTTCAATATTTTGAATGTTAATGAAGCCTATAGAGTTCTCTTGGACAAAATGTGTTTTGAAAACAGGAATAAGACAATATCTCTAAGTGAGGGCATAACTAGTATACTATATTCATACATAGTAAGATTTATCCATTTCTGGTATAAGTAGTCTTAAAATTTAAAGTATCATCGATTAATTCGAATTATTGTAGGAGTAGTATGATTCAATTGGGTAAAATATATTAAATCCAAGTAATATTATTCGTTAAAAATGTTCCTACGAGATTGTGGCTAAATGAGATAGTGGGAAATAATCATGATCTTGTTATGCAATTAGCTATAGTAAAGAGGAAAGGTTTTAGACGTGAATTGTAAATGTAACACCATTAGTAGTTTAGTATTAGAGTTTATCAATCCCAAATACTAAGATATACAAATTTCTATAATTTAAATTATCCTTCTCACCATGTGATAGAAATATGAGGTATTTTTTTTTTTTTTCCAATAATAAGAATATATGAGAGATAACAATATGATTTATCACCAAATAAAAGTCCAACTATAATAATTCTCCAATAATCTAAACAATACAAAAGTCTTATTTCAATAACCCCAAGTATAAAAGTGGAGTCACATGTGACCCAATCCAAAACTATCTCATATGAAAATACAACGAAAGGGAAGATAAATTGTATAAAAATAATTCTCTAATATCCATCCTGTTATCTGAGATCAAATCAGCTCCTAAGTTCTCAAACCTAACTTGAGAGGTTAGTCAATGCAATGGGTCAGGTCTCACTACAAGAATACTAGCTACGTTTCCCAAAATGGGTAACATAACCCAACAGGAGTACTAAATGAAATAAATTCCTCAATAAAGTCTTTGAAATTACATTAACAATAATCTCAATATGTTTATCAATGTTCAACTGATAATATAAAAAATTCAATTTAGATGTGTAACAATAGGGTTTATCAATGTTTCACAGTCTCATTAGTATAAAGAACTTTTCCATTACTAACAACATTTAATCATATATCCATGTAATATCGAGTAAAGAACAACTATTTACCCATTAATCAATGTTTAAAGTATCTTATAATAAAGGAAGGTTTCATCATCAAACTATAATTTATCAACCGATACAAAGGGAAAACTATAAAGTTCAATCTATCAATATTTTTACAAGTCTTTTATCCTTTTTCAAATTACATATTCTTAAATTTCTTCATTTTCCTTTTAAATAAGTCACATCATTTCTTATATCATTACTATTCTAGCCAAGCGTCCATAGCATTATCACGTTTCAAGAATCATTAATGAATTACCTCGTTCTTATCTCATTCATCTTAATTTTGTCATATATTTTTTTTTCTATTTTATCGGCCTCCCTCATGTCACCAAATGTCACAGTACATTCAATTAACTCAATAGTTATATTAATTAATTATTCACCTAATCAATTAAAATCGTAACCAACATGCTCCCCTCTCCGTAATCATCTCAAGAACATGTGGTACGCCAATACAAATTCGTCATGCAAACTTTTCACTTTTGATATGAAGTGCTGGAACTCCTTAACACCATGTGACTCATAAATAACCCATATCACATCTTTTCACCACCTTTTATTCGCATGGACGGAATTCAAAAATCAATTAAATAAATATCCCGTTTCTTATCCTGGCGCCATCTTTTATATGCATGGACATGTTTTAAAATTCATGTAATAAACCAACAATCCACATATAACCGTACTTATTGAGTATGCCAATATAAGAGTATCGTCTTTAAACACACCCTTAACATTTCCATTCACTAGAAAATATACATTTATACATTGATAAGATAATAACTCCTAACCTTATTTGGATTCCATGTGTGGCATGTGTAGGATGGTAGTAATTCTTGGGTCTATGAATAACTATAAATGGGTGAGGCGTGACTCACACCAATAGAAACTATCTTCAAGGTAATAATATTACAAGAACAAAGGAGAGACCAAAAACTAACTTTTTAATATAATAATGATAGTTCTGGTTATAAGAATGATCAGACAATGATTGAATACATCTTTTCAATAATAAAGGAAATAAATGAACCATCCGAGAGCAGTGATTCTCTAAGAGTGAAGAGATAAGCACTTTAACATCTAGGAGAGAGCAAAGAGACAATATCTGTAGGAATTTGTACAAATTAATAGTGTTAATGAGAGGATGGTGATTGTGACTATTCCCCAAGTACTCTATTTATAGTGGAACGTTAGGGCCACTGGGGCACTTGTGTGCCAATGGGATATTCCCATGTGATAAATATCTTAAAATAATTTGATCCTTATTATTATTTGTCACTGTCTACTATGATCTGTCTATTGTAGAGTGATACCTGGTGTAATGGTGGACAAAAAGCAATGTTATCGGCCATAATGTCAAAAAGTACTATTTTGTTTATTTGCAAATAGTTTATTGGTGAAATTTTTTTAAAACTTGTGAGTGACCTTGAGGGTCACTCACCATTTGCTTTGTTAAAATGTCTTGCGAGCAAGTCACTAACATCTCTCTAATTAGTAATTATGGATTGTGTAATGTGAGTGAGTGCGAGTGACCTCTTGGGTCCCTCGCTTCAGTATTCTTTATTTCCTAAGATATTGAATTGGTTGTGCCTTAGCTTGATAAATAAGACTTACCTCTTAGTCCCCAAACCAAAACTCTCAAGAGGTCCCAAACTGGCCATCTGCTCGAGCCCTACTTACTCGGCCAAGACTTCTCACCAAGTAGACCCGTGTAAAAATAAAAAGACTAAGTGTTAAGAAATGAGGTTCTCAGATACATACTTTTGCATTGCTTAAGAAACTTCTCACTACTTTACTTTAATATGATGGCAATGCTGCTCATGTACTTGTTCCTCTTTGATGACTTTGTGACTTAGGATTTCTCACAAGGCCCTTTTATTTCTCGTATAAATGTTTGGTAACTTAGGGTTGCTCATGTAGCCCCCTTATTGGTCACTACTTATGTTACTTACTAGTGACTTGGACTTGATCGTCCAATAAGCTTTGTTGGTCACTCCTCGCGTGACTCACTCGTGCATTGGACTTGCTCGTCCAGTAAGATTGGTCAGTCACTGCTCATGTGACTTACTAGTGATTTGGACTTGTTTATCTAATATTATTTATTGTTAATTGATCGCATAACGCTTCGATGGTTATGGGGTTGCTCATGCATACCATTTGATCGAGAATTTATCATAAAAACTCTTTTTTAATTGGAGGGCTAATTGTATACCCCTCTACATGATGTCTGAAAAATGAAATCCAAGTACGGAACCCTCTAATACACATTTGTCGAGATTGGGTCAGTCGTCAAGAGTAAATAACTATAAACTCACTAAATTAAATGCCAATGAATCTTACTTAATCTATCAATATCATATCATGGGAAACCCATAAAATAATCACCTCATTACACTATTTCCTTTTATTCCAGCAAGGTATTTCACAGGTTCCTTAAATGATGCATCATTCATGAATAAACTTTTCTCTCAAGTCATCTCTTTCAATCTCTAATCTATAAGTCATAAGTCACACACTTCAATATTCATTCTCACAAGTCATTCATTTCTATATTCAAATCACAATTAATACATTCCCACGTCTGATCCCATAAGATATTCCTTTCAATAATCAACTCACAATTCACACATTCAATATTAGAATCTATGAACAAAACTTACAATTCCTAAACTCTTACCTTCTCTAGACTACGTGCATGGGACGTCTCATAAATGGAATCCAAATAAGGAACCCCCTGATACACTTCTGTTTAAATTAGGTTGTTGTTAAGAGTGAACAAGCACTAAACCTGGGCTTCCCTACCTACTATCATAAATCCATTCAATTCAAAGCATAAAACTTACATGAATCCCATAGTTAACTCTACCATTGCTAACATACCTCATTACATGGTTTAAAATTGAAAAATTCATTGCACTCCAAAGAACTCTTAAATCCCACACTCACCTATACCAAACTATTTTCTCAATATCATTTATCCTCAGAATTCGTTTAGACATTTCCACACCAACATACCAAGTAAATATTTTTGGCCGAAACAAGTAATCTCAAACGTCATTATCTGCATTTATCTCAATATCAATATGTACATAACCCATGTTTTATAACCCCAAATTAAATCAACATGTACCCTTAAGTGTCATACCTCTCGAAGACAAACATTGTAAGCCATTATCTTCCACCTCCCCTCCAATAACCTATAATAAATAATATAAACCATATTCCCAACCATCATTACCTCGTGGTCAAAATTTCACCAATAAGAACTGTCATTCATTGAATCTAACAACTTAGGATAACATTTTATCAATACAAACCCTCTATTAAAAAATCTAGCACAACAATCTCTATAATAAGACCATTAATACCTCTTCAACACCCAAAGACATCACAAAGTCAATAACTATATCCCTCGTATGGAAAGTTAATAATCTTTCAAAATATATTATATAAAAATAACAACTATTCATCATTAAAATCCACACCTCAACAAAATAGAACTAAAACTTTATTCCTCTCATTACATTTATGCAAAATTAGGAATCTCAAATAAAGTTTTTGCCAGTTTCTAAACGTTTTATATTGATTTCTAAGGGTACAAATACCATTCCACACATTAATAACTCATACATATTTCAAGTGGAATTCATAATATTTTTTAATAAATGAAATATCATGGGATGAGTGCACACATAACTCATTTTAATTCTCAATTTTATAGGCCATGTAACTCAACTCTTGGCCATATTGATTTTCTCATTGAAACAACAATTGTATCATTTACTTCACAAAAATGTTTTCTAAGCATATTCATTAAATAGGATTTAACCAATTAATATATCAATTTCTCAAGTTTAAATATCAATTCATCATTTAATTTCTCTTAAATTAATCAACAAACTTGTTAAACAATATCTAAATCACAAAGTACCAAAGGGTAAAAGTAGAGCATTCTTGCCTTAACCCATTTATGAAATTTGCATTGATTTCTTTAATCTCATTGAAAATTTGAGTAATATAGCCTCTAGAAGTCTTCCAAAAATCCAAGTTTAAGGTCCTTAAGTGGTTGTTTTTTAAGTTTTTACTTTAATGGGTTTTTCAGTTTGAGAGGCTAGGGATGAAGATGGAAAAGGATTTAGGGTTTGGTTTAAGAAGGAAAATGAAAAATAGTCTCAAACCTCGTCCAAAATGAAACAAATATGTCCCCACTTAGCATGACTTGCACCCTGGTCCTTGATTTGGCCCTGATCCCTTTGGGTCGCGGTCGCAATAACATCTCCCTCAGTCGTGGGCCCTAGTTGCAATCGCAGTAGGGGTTATCATTTATCGTGGGTTCCCCATTCATCTTGATCATTCGATTTCTTTACTTATCATCTCTTATTTTACCGATTCACACCCATCAAACATATATAACATTACATGCAAATGAGCCACTTCAAGACCCTAACTTAGCCACCAAAATTAAGCTAAAAGACCAAACTACCCTTACCCAAAAATGTTAATTCCCAATTAATTAAAAAGAGACAATATAACCACTTTTAGTTCACACAAAAATTCGTAAAATTCATAAAGTTTTATAAATTTAACCTTTGATTATTTACTGAAATTTCCTCCAATGTAATCAGAGTGATTGCAAGTGACCTCTTGGGTCCCTTGCTTTAGTATTCTCTTATTCCTAAGATATTGAGGTGGTTGAGACTTAGCTTGCTCAACAGGAAATACCTCTCAGCCTCCAAACCAAAACTCTCAAGAGGTCTTAAACTAGCCATCTGCCCAAGCCCTTCTTGATCGACCAAGGCTTCTTGCTAAGTAAACCTGTGTAAAAATAATAAGATTAAGTGTTAGTAAATGAAGTTCTCAAATGCATGCTTTTATGTTACGTGAGAAACTTCTCGTTACTTTACTTTACTAGGCAGTCAGTACTACTCATGTACTTACTCCTCTTTGAGGGATCTGTGACTTACGATTGCTCACAAGGCATCTTTATTGCTTGCATAAATATCTAAAAACTTGGGGTTGCTTGTGACTCCCTCTTGTTGGTCATTGCACATATGACTTACTAGTGACTTGGACTTGCTCGTCCAATAAGATTTATTGGTCACTGCTCGTGTGACTCACTGGTGGCTTGGACTTGCTCGTCCAATAAGTTTGGTTAGTCACTGCTCGTGTCAATTACTAGTGATTTGGACTTGCTTTTCCAATATTCTTTGGATAATGCATCATTGTTTATGGGGTTGCTTGCGCATCCTATTTGACTTGGCACTACTCGTAAAAAAATATTCTTTAATTGGAGGGTTATTTGTATACCCCTCTACATTAGTCCCCTCGTACAAATTTTTTTGTAAGAGCAAGATTTTATAATTTCTCACAACTTAGGATTTTTGCTAGTTTTGGAATATCCCGTTACAAATCGGAGTTTCAAACTGAACACTACATCTTCATTGCCTCCATGATCATTTGAAGACATGTTAGTGACCAATAACCATTTTCGGATTTCAAGTCGTTGGATTTGTCACCGCCACTATAAAGGAGGTATATGACTTGTAGTTTTTATTTTTCAGTCAATTATATTCTGGGATGTCTTCTTTTTAAAATCAAGGCTTCTTGATGAATCGAATTTTAAAAATAAATATTTTATATTTTAATCTAGTTAAAATGAGACGAGATCTCGTTAGAATGAAATTGATTTTTCATTAGAACGAGCTTCCAATGCCATCAAACAACATTTCTTTGTCTGTCATACCTAATGTCGTTAGAAGGTAATTAAAAGCCTAATTGAACGAGAATAGGTTATTGTTCGAATAATAAATGAACTTGTTAGAATGAAATTAAGATCTCGTTGGAATACCATTGACTGATCTTCGAATGAGAATCCTCTTCCAAGGATTTCACATCTCATTAGAAGCTCGTTAGAAGAATGATTGAACGAGAAAGCTGTATCGTTTGAACGAACCTGAGTTTTTTTGTAATGAAAAGCTAATCTCTTTATAATAACCTTGCATTTTTGTTAGAATGAGTTCGCTGCCTCAAAATTCATGATGTTGCTATGAAAACCTATTTTGTGTTTTTCTAAAGACTTTTGGCGAAAATGAATTCCCAATATCTGAACCAAAAGTTCTCATCTTTGTATTTTACAAAAACACTTTATCTTTTCCAAATCAATCATCCCACATATGATTTATTTAGTTTGTTAAACTTCAAGTTTCCATACACTTGTATAAACCCTTGTAGAGTTCTACTCCACTGTTAATTTGTGGAGCCGAGGCTCTACTGCTGAAGAAGAAGGTTGATCAGTGGATACGGAGGGAAGATCGCTTCTTTTGAACGGTGCTGGATTGTGTCGTATTCTGTAATTGATTTGAATACCCTAAGAGTTATACTTTACTTAGTGATTCTAAGTAGTCTGTAAGCCGATTGTGTCTGTTAAACACTTTACAGTGCTGAATACTAGATTTTTGCCCAAAAGGGATATTTTTATTATTGTTTGCATGCTTGGTCTGATTGTGTGATCAATTATTAATTTGGAAAATTTATTGCATGCAAACCTAATTGATAACGAATATAAATTCGGTTAAAATTTGAATTTACAAGTTGCACTAAAATATCGTGTGATCCGTATTTATTTACGAATTTTTGTGGGTACCAATTTTCTCAAATTGGTATCATAGCCTATTGCACTAACTTTTTGTACAATCCTTTAAAAATTTGGGTTTTATGGATCATTTATATAATAGGTTGCGTGTTTTCGATGGTGATATGCCCAAAGTGAACCTTTCCATTAAGAGACGATAACCTCGGCCTAACTCACAACCGAGGTGGTAGAGGCTCATAGTGACAGACAGTAATATCGTCCCTCACAAGGTCGGCTCTGGCAGACGTTGCAATAACCTCATCATCAAGGCTTATATCTGGGTTCAGACATCCATCCACAACATCGACCTAGGCTGATGTTACATTGTATCAATCGAGATTAACTAGGCACTTGGGCTCAACTTGTATAGGGTCGGCCAAAGCCGACGTTGCCAGCATCACCTCAAATGAGTCCTGCATATGACCACAAATCCATCGTGTCGGCCTCGACCGATGTTACGAGTATCATCTGAGACTAGCAAAAGACTTATAAGATTAATCAACAAGAACCATGTCATCATCGGCTTCGGCCAATGTTACACCTCATACCCAACCTCGGCCGGACATCCTGGCCGAGGTCTTCATGGAACATTAATCTCTGACAAGTCAGGGGTCGTACTCCACCAACCTCGTACTCACCCAAGCCTAGGTTGTTATCAAGCTAAGACAATTGACCATTGACAAGCATATGTAAGGGTAGGAACACGTGGATAAAATCAGTGGAGGTGGAACTCGGCCAGTAAAGGGGTGTCTAGAGAACGGCAGAACCATTTGTCAGCGTCGGTCATCACGGAGCCGATAGCATCCAAGGCCTTCATACTTTGTCCAATAAGGATATCACCGATCTTCAGCTGCTCCAGAAGAGCAACTAATGCGTCCTCATGGGAGATGGGGATCGCGCGATCCCCCTATGAGGTTTTCTTCTTATGCCTCTGATCCTCAGTGGCAGGGTCATTGGGTTTCCTTTTTTTTTTGGAGGCATCGGACCTTGAAGTGGTAGGAGGAGGAGGAGGCTTATTAAGGCCTACTTTCTTAACCACTTTCGTGAGGTTGGGGACTGCCATTTCCCAGATACCGTTTGATATTCCTTCTGGGCTCTCTGTAAAAAGAAAGGTTTGAGTTAGAAGACTAGAGACATAACAAAATCAGAGGTATAACTTATTGAAATGATAAACGAACTTACGAAGCTCGGTAAAAGGACTCCCCCTAAGACCAGTTTCAGAGAGGTAGTAGGGGGTCATCAAATGCTCGTACTTGACCAACATACCATGTGCCCTTTAATATTGAAGGTCTTTGACCTTCTAAAAGTTATTCTATCTTAACCCCGGGTCAGCCCTAGCAGCCATTGACACCTTTCCCCATCTCAAAGGTATTCTCGGCTCTAGGGATGAAGAGGTGGCATGGGAATTCCCATGCCCTTGACGCAAAGAAGTATCGTGGTTTCCAGTTATGGTTCGAAGTCTGGGTAACCAGCAACCTCTTCTTATTAGACTTACAAGCTAGAAAGTGGTAGTAACTCGGATGATTCCTAGCAGAGGAGGGCACGTAGCACCCTGTAAAGACCTGGACGGGAAGGTTTGAATGATGGAGTGCCCTCCATAAGACGGGCCCCAATCAACACCCTCCAGGCATTGGGGAGAGTTGGGAGGGAGCCAAGTTAACATAGGAAAATATGGCCCTAATCATTGGATGAATGGGAAGATCAAATCCTAACTTAAACATATGCTCATATAAGCAGATCTCACCATCTCGGCCGCCAAAGGCCCTCTCATCCCTCAGAGGCCTCCTAAATTTTATGGAGGGACCTATGGAATAAAGATGCCTGAAAGCTAGGAGGTCAAGTTCGCTGACAGTGCTCTCTATCTCGGCTGCCTTCGAGCTGTCAACATAACTTTCGCTACCATCATCCTCATCTCGAGAAGCATCGTCTTGGGTAGGGGTGGGAGCACCATCAGGTAACCTCTGAGCGAACTCATCCCCTGTGGCGACCGACAAGGGAATAACATCAAATATTGGGGGAATAACCACACTAGGTCCTACAATTTCGACATCGGAGAAAGGAGCGAAGTGATAAAACTCTTGTTAGAGGAGGCACGACTGGAAACCTCAGCTTGGTCAGGGGCTTGATCCATCCTGATGGAATAATCCATGGCTTCTTGAAAAGAATCCACAGATATAGGGTCTGAGGTTGATGATACAGACTCAGACATCGAAAAGGGTTCTACTAGGACCTTTGCTGGCACAGATGGCTTAGGATATATCACTTTCAGAGGGGGTGGAAATATAGGTCTGAGGGGGAAGGCCTCAACCCTACAAGCTTCATCTTGAGCTCACTCTATCTGCCTAATCTTTTCTAAGGTCTTCTCCCTAAGAGAGGGAAAATCCTCTAAAAGCTGGTATAAAGGTCTGAGCATGTAAGGACGAGACTACACTTGGTACTCAAGGCCAGAAACAAATAACTTGGCATAACTTAATGATACTTGTGAACAAGAACAAGTATGAACAGTCTTGAATGTCACCGGAAAGCTCTTGAACTCTCACCGAAAAACTCTTAAATGTCATCGAAAAAATCAAACTCTCATCGAAAAACCCAAGCTCACACCAGAATTACAGAAATGGAAATTAAAAGGAAGGAAATGGTTGGACAATGTGGAGAGGATACCTCGACGACTGTGGAATAAGAGGAAGGAGATGAGAATCGAACATGCACCTCACAGTAGCAGCTAAATCTCTTGAAGAGAATGAAGTTGCAGAGAAAATCACTGGCCGGAACAAAGAAGAGGAAATGAAAAAGAAAGAAGGAAAGGGGGGTTTTAAACCCACAATCATTTTGGCACGAGTCCTAAGGCTCATTATTGCCTTGGGAACCCAAAGGTACAAACCATGAACGCACGCTAATCACTTAAGCAAGTGACATGTGTCAAGATAGTATTGGCACATAAGAAAACTTAGCCTCGGCCTTGCATATACCCCTCAATCACTTATTAACATAGGATACTAAGGGATAGGGGGTGATTGATATGCCTAAAGTGCACCTTTCCATTCAGAGATGCTAACCTCGGCCTGACTCACAATAGAGGTGGTAGAGGCTCATAGTGACCGACAGTAATATCATCCATCACAAAGTCGACTCTGGAAGACGTTGCAATAACCTCATCATCAAGGCTTATATCTGGGTTCAGACATCCATCCACAATATCATCCCAGGTCGATGTTACATTGTATCAACCAAGATTAACTAGGCACTTGGGCTCAACTTGTATAGGGTCGGACATAGTCAACGTTGCCATCATCACATCAAATGAGCCCTCCATATGACCATAAACGCATGGTGTCATCCTTGGCCGACGTTACGAGTATCATCTGAGACCAACAAAAGACTTATAAGATCAATCAACAAGCACCATGTCATCATCGGCTTCGACCGACATTACACCTCATACCCAACCTCGACCAAACATCCTGGCCGAGGTCTTTATGGAACATTGATCTCTGACAAGTCAGGGGTCGTACTCCACCAACCTCGTACTCACCCAAGCCAAGGTTGGTATTAAGCTAAGACAATCGAACATTGACAAGCGTATGCAAGGGTAGGAACAGGTGGACAAAATTAGTTATAACCGAATCAATCACCTCTCGTGGGGGAATTTCTCATCATCATTCTCTACACGTGACAGTGACAGATGTCTTCATTAGATTGGCTAGATCAACACGTACATGCTCATTGCATGCATGGGGGGTACATTACACCCTCCACACTATATATACTTGTCTTCTCCTACCTTGAGAAGGATCCAAAATTACAACCCTAGCTAAAAATCTGTCAATTTACACAGTAGAGAGAGAAAGCTTAAGAGATTGTATCCATGGCCGTTAGCGCCTTATTTCAGTGACCTTACTCACTCACTTGCACAGTGGACGTAAGCCTAATTGGCTGAACCACTTATATATTGGTGTTTATCCTCTACTCCTCATCTCAATCTCTTATATTTAGTATACTTTTGTGCTGCCATTGTTATCACTGGTTTGAGCTTACAAATATCTTGATTGGTGGTGCTATTTCCAACATTATCATTTTGGTGTCGTCTGTGGAAATGAGAAGCTACCTCTTCCTTTTTTTCTGCTTAACCTCACCGGAGACTCTGGTGGTAAATTAGGCCTCACCCCTTGCGTTGAGTTGTTTCACCTTTGAAAGAGGTCCTTTAAGGTATTAAGCTCATCTACTTCACAAGCTCTTAGTTTTAACATATGGCCTCAGAATTGCCACCACCTCTTCCACCACCTGGTACTGGAGGACCTAGTTTCAGCCAGGCACCACCCCAGTCCAAAATAGCTGAGGTGGCAGCAACCTTGAGGTCTTGGCTGTAACGCAACAAGCAATGAAGGAGCAATTTGCACAACTCATTCAATATATAATGAGACCACCTGGGGTCTCACAGAAGATGCTTACTCCGGCGGCTGATCAACCCCATCCTGAAGCCATGGGACTACCCCAGGCACCACGGAAAGATCAACCTACACCTCAGTGGAGGAGGGACATTTCTGACCCTAGGCGTTTACGTCTGGGGAGGAAAGGACACCTTTGCCCTGAGGATAGGTATGATGATATGGAGGTAGAAGACGCTCCAGAAGATTGTTGGGAGTCGTATCAGGTTTCAAATAACACAGTGCATCCTATCCAGTAGAGCCGAGGCTGTGGAGGTAGAAGAGGTGACGGTGCCCAATAAAGAGGATCAGTTTTTTATCGACTGATTAGAGGGTCGACCTTTGAAAGGCTCTGCCCAGTAAATGACCGAGGGTAGAGGTTATCCAGGTCACGAAGTGCCGCTGGCTCTCAAAGGGGAGATGGGGAACATTGGCCTCATTATGGCCGACCGCATCAAGGACGGGATAGGGATCAAGAGGAGGTCAACAGCCGACGTTGTGCTGCAGTTGGGGAACCTTCGGTACACCCCTTGGAGGTGGATGGGGATGACCTCGGCCAGGCCGACATTACGAGACCATGGAATGACTCCATCCAATGCCTTGAAGAGAAGAGAGGAGACCTCATCAAAAGCCGAGACCCACTGCAAAGAGGTTTCTTAGAAGGCTCTCCATTCGTGGCTAAGATAGTGAGCTTCCCAACCCCTGCCAAGTTTAAGCCACCTACGGTGTCTCCCAAGTATGATGGTAGCACCAACCCTGTACATCATATTGAGATGTACCAATCTGCGGCGGATATTTACTCAATAGCAGATGAGATGAAGTGTCGTGCCTTCTCCGGGACTTTAACGGGAGCTGAACACATCTAGTTTACCTCTCTTCTAAAGAACTCAATAGAGAACTTTAAGGGCTTGGCTGAACGATTCATCCATAATTTCTGTTTTGGGGTAAGACCTCAAAAGAAGACCACTCATCTGCTATATGTCAAACAAGGCAAGAATGAGAGCCTAAGAGAATACATCGTAAGATTCAACAAAGAAAAACTGGATGTTGAAGATTACGAAGAGAATATAGCTATGACCGCCCTCATAGGAGGTCTCCAGAAAGGGAAGTTATTGTGGAAACCTGCAGAAGACCCTCCCAAGTCCATGGCAGAACTATTAGCAACTGCAGGGAAGGTCATGAACGCTGAAGAGGCCATGGCCGCAAAGTATAAGGATGAGAACAACAGTGGCAGTGGGAAGTTCCAAAGAAAGAAGGACGGAAAGAAGAGGTCAACTGACGATAAGTTTGCACGCTATACCCCTCTAACCGTGAGATGCGAACACATCCTCAATGAGATCAAGAATGACCGGTCTCTGAGATGGCCAGAGAAGCTAAAGGCTCCTCCGTATAAGAGGAACAAGAACTTGTGGTGCGAGTTCCATCAAGACCATGGCCATGTGACAGATAAGTGCTTCACCTTAAAGGATGAGATCGGGAAGATGCTGAAATCCGAAAAGTTAAGGAAGTATGCTGATGGAAAGGCTCCTAAAAGGGGAAGAGATGATCCTAAAAAGAAGATAAACGACAAATGTCGAGATGATACTCCAGTGAGAAGAGACGATGACTCATATGGTGATGATGAAGATGATCCAGACCTCCCACCAAAAGACGACAATGCCCTACTTTGACGACAATGCCTTCAGTGTTAACACCATATGTGGAGGAATCGCAGGGGGTGGCTCTGAAGTATCTGACCGAAGAGCTCATGTGGCAGAGGCCAAGTCAGTAGCCAAAGTAGAGGCGGTAAATCTAGCATCTTCAGAGGCCAAGCAGAAGAGAAAGAAAGTGGATATGGACACTCTTATAGTCGGGTTCTCCCGACTCAACTTCAAAGGTATCTTAGCTCCGCATGATGACCTTTTGGTAATTACAACAAGAGTGCATGGATTCGAGGTACAGAGAATTCTCGTAGATGGAGGAAATTCAGCAGATGTGATGTTCTTGCCTTATTTCAAAATCCTAGGCCTTAGCAGAGCTAGGCTAGTACCCTATCATCATCCGTTAATGGGATTCAGCGGTGAAAAGTTCCATCCGTTGGGCATGTATGAGATGGACGTGCGAATGGGCGACGAGTGGCCTAAGAGGTTGACCCGGAAGATCAATTTTTTCGTTATATATGAAAACGTCTTCTCGGCCTATAACCTCATCATAGGAAGAGTATCCCTTAAGGAGTTTGAGGTCGTGCCTTCGACGGTCCACCAGATGTTAAAATTCCCGACCCCCTATGGGGTAAGGGAAGTGCAGGGTAACCAGACCATAGCACGAGAATGCTACTTTAACTCAGTCGGAGAGAGAGAGGCCCATAAGAGAGCAACCACCACGTATCACATTGATACACTTGATCCTAGAGATGAAACGAAGCTGAAGAAAGGAGAAGCCACAGAGAGGTAGAATTCATCATCCTCAATGAGGGCGAATCGAAAAAAATCGTCCAGGTCGGCAAGTCCTTAAAAGTATAGATTAAGGAAGAATTGATAAGATTATTGAAGAAGAGGCAGAGTGTCTTCTCTTGGAGTCACGCAGACATGCCTGGCATCGACCCAGAGGTTATGTGCCATAAACTCAACGTGGCAGAAGATGCTAGGCCAGTCAAATAAAGACGAAGAGTTTACTCAAGGAAAAAATATGATGTTATCAGAGAAGAGGTCAGAAAGTTGGAAAAGGCATAATTTATTAGGGAGGTCATATACCCGGAGTGGTTATCAAACGCCGTCATTGTACCCAAAGCCAATGGAAAATGGAGGGTGTGCCTAGATTTCACCGACCTGAATAAGTCTTGCCTAAAAGACATTTATCCCTTACCTCGGATTGATCAGATGGTAGATGCCACGGTAAGGCATGTGCTCATGATCTTCATGGATGCATATTTAGGCTATAACCAGATCTTCATGGATGCTTAGCACTCAGAGAAGATAGCCTTCATCACCGACAAGGGGACATATTGCTATAAGGTAATGCCCTTCGGCTTAAAAAATGCAAGGGCAACGTATCAACGTCTTGTGAATAAGATGTTTGAAAATTAAATTGGCAAGACTATGGAGGTGTATGTAGACGATATATTGACGAAGAGCTTAAAGGCCTGCACTCACGTGGCAGACCTAGAAAAGACCTTCGATACCATGGGCTTGTACAGAATGAAACTCAATCCCGTGAAGTGTGTCTTTAGGGTAGGATCCAGGAAATTTCTTGGATTCATTGTCAATCAGAGGGGAATAGAGGAGAGCCCTGAGAAGATCAAGGCTTTGCTCGACATGAAGACACCGAGAAGTATCAAGGACGTTCAAAGGCTCACTGAAAGAGTAGCTGCACTCAACACATTTATTTCCAGAGCGATGGACAAGCATCTTCCGTTCTTTAAGGTGATTAGAAAGGCCTTCCAATGGGACAAAGAGTGTGATGAGGCTTTTAATCAGCTCAAGTCCTACCTAGGATCTCCCCTGCTCTTATCTCGGCCCATAGTGGGAGAGGAGTTGTATGTTTATCTAGCAGTCTCTGAGTCGGCTATAAGTGCAGCCATAGTACGGGAAGACGTTGGGGTTCAAAGGCATGTGTACTTCAATAGTAAGGACCTTTAGGGGTCTGAACAAAACTATCCTCAAATGGAGAAATTGGCCTACGCTTTGATACACTCTTCGAGGAAGATGAAATCCTATTTTCAAGCACACTCTATGGTCATCCTCACTGACTCCCCATTATGGCAGGTCCTTCACAAGCCTGAGAAGTCAGGCAGATTGATGATGTGGGCTATTGAGTTGGGAGAGTATAACCTTACGTATCAACCCAGGGTGGCCATTAAAGAGCGGCCACTTATAGATTTTGTTGCTAAGTTCACGTGGGAAGAGACTGAAGTTGAGAATAACCCGGTGATCGCAGAGGGATCAAATAGTAATGTCTTTCGGGACCCAAAAGAGGTTGTGGCCAACAGAGAAAAAAACGAAATAACCGAGAATGAGGAGGATAGGTACCTCTTCAAGCCAAGAACCCTGTCAGAGGGGATCTTCTCTTCGAATGAAGACGTATGGAACCTCTTTGTTGATGGGTCTTCTTGCGAAAGTGGAAGCGGTGCAGGGCTAATACTCTCAGCTCTGGATGGTACCAACATTGAATATGCAATAAGGTTCAACTTCAAGGCATCAAATAACGAGTCAAAATATGAGGCTATGATAGTAGGCCTCTCCTTGGCAAAGACCCTTAGGGTTGGTCGACTCCTACTTCATAGAGGCTCAAGGTTAGTTATTAACCATGTGTTCGGAGTTTATAAGGCCAATGATGAAAGGATGGACAGATACCTAAAGAGGGTAACAATGATGCTAGAAGGCTTCGAAGAGGTGAAGATTAAGAGGGTACCTCGGCAAAATAATAACCACGCAAATGCACTAGCAAGGTCGGCTTCAGCAATAAGGACAAATATCAGGAGGACTGTACCAGTCGAGATCCTACTCAAACCGACCATTGAGGAAGAAGAGGTTTCCATCCCTTGCCTCAACTTGAATCTAGGGAACTCATGGATAGACCCCCTCATCGGATATATCAGAGAGGGAGAATTGCCGGAATCAAAGCTAGAGAGGAGGAAACTGAGGTACCGAGCTGCAAAGTTCTCAATAGTAGGAGATGTCCTATATAAGAAAGGATTTTTGTTACCTCTCCACAGATGCATTCATCCCACAGAGGTTCCTCGCGTCCTACAGGAGGTACACGAGGGTTCTTGCTCCAGTCACATAGGGGGAGACCTTTGGCCAAGAGGATTATCACGCAGGGATACTGGTGGCCGACCTTAGCGAAGGATGCTGCAGCCTACGTGAAGAGGTGTGACAAATGCTAAATATTCTCCACTATCCCCCATCAACCTCATCAACCTATGACGTCAATCAGTTACCCTTGGCCATTCGCAGTATGGGGGATTGACTTGGTGGGTCCTTTGCCAAGGGCTGCGAACAATTACCAATTTCTGATAGTAGCGATTGACTACTTCTCAAAGTGGGTGAAGGCCGAGCCGATGATCACGATCACAGAACAGAATACCTTCCAGTTTATCTGGAAGACCATCATATGCAAACATGGCCTCCTTAAGACCCTCATCTCAGACAATGGAACTCAGTTTAAAAATTCTTCCTTGAAGAAGTATTGCGAGAGAGTTGGGATCAAGAAATTTTTCTCTTCTCCTGGCCGACCTCAGGCAAACGGTCAGATCGAAGTCACGAACAGAACAATCCTTGATGGGATCAAGAAGAGGTTATAAAAAGCTATGGGGAGATGGACTGAAGAGGTTTATGTTGTGTTATGGGCCTACAGAATAACGGCTAGGACACCAACGGGGGATACCCCATTTATGTTAGCACATGGCTCAAAAGTCGTCATACCAACAAAGGTAGGACTCCCCACTCACAGAGTTCAGACCTATGACCCTGAGAAGAATGGGGAGGAAAGAAGGCTTGACCTAGATTTAGTTGAGGAAAGAAGGGAAGACGCTGAGATCAGACAGGCAGCCTACCAGCAGAGAACAACAAAATTCTACAACCAAAGGGTGAAATCAAGGCCCATAGCTGTAGGAGACCTAGTGCTGAAGAATACATTGTATAAGGCAAATAAGCTTCACCCAAATTGGCATGGCCCTTACAAAGTGATCGAGGAGGTTGTACCCGGGACCTACAGGCTGGAAAACCTTGAAGGGAAACCTTTCTCCAATCCATGGAATGCTGATCATCTGAAAAAATATTACATATGATGTTGCAATGGTTTTTATGTAAATGTATCAACTTATGAACAGATTATTAGTGAGAAGATCAACTCATGTGTCAATTATTGGTTCATTATGCTTTAGTGGTGAAAATTCATGGGGGGTAACATCTTAGTTGATGACCTCAGACCTCAAAATATCATAAGTTAGTGATAAGGTCTGAGGTGAACATCATACTTGGATGACCTCAGACCTTAAACATCATTAATTTGGTGAAATTTATGAGGGTAACATCTTAGTTTGATAACTTCAGACCTCAAAACATCATAATTTGGTGACAAGGTCTGAGGTGAACATCATACTTAGATGACCTCAGACCTTAAACATCATTAATTTGGTGAAAAATTCATGGGGGTAACATCTTAGTTGATGACCTCAGACCTCAAAACATCATAACTTGGTGACAAGGTCTGAGGTGAACATCATACTTGGATGACCTCAGACCTTAAACATCATTAATTTGGTGAACAATTTATGAGGGTAACATCTTAGTTTGATGACCTCAGACCTTAAATATCATAACTTGGTGACAAGGTTTGAGGTGAACATAATACTTGGATGACCTAAGACCTTAAACATCATTAAATTGGTGAAAAATAGGGTAACATCTTAGTTTGATGACCTCAAACCTCAAAACATCATAATTTGGTGACAAGGTCTGAGGTGAACATCATACTTGTATGACCTCAGACCTTAGACATCATTAATTTGGTGAAAAATTTATGGGGATAACATCTTAGTTTGATGACCTCAAACCTCAAAACATCATAATTTGGTGGCAGGGTCTGAGGTGAAACATCTTAGTTGGATGACCTCAGACCTTAAACATCATTAATTTGATGAAAAATTCATGGGGGTAACATCTTAGTTGATGACCTCAGACCTTAAAACATCATAACTTGGTGACAAGGTCTGAGGTGAAAATCATACTTGGATGATCTCAGACCTTAAACATCATTAATTTGGTGAAAAATTTATGAGGGTAACATCTTAGTTTGATGACCTCAGACCTCAAAACATTATAATTTGGTGACAAGGTCTGAGGTGAACATCATACTTGGATGACCTCAGACCTTAAACATCATTAATTTGGTGAAAAATTCATGGGGGTAACATCTTAGTTGATGACCTCAGACCTAATAACCATTAATTTGGTAAAATGTTACAAGGTTAACATCATAGTTTAGTGATGAAGACACTGATGCACGACACATAAAAACATTCGAAGGCAAGAGAAGCAAAGTTCTCCTCGGAGAATGGTATAGCACAAAGAAGTTAAAATTACAAGTCAAAAGCTAATAAAAATTTTTATCAGAGGTTACAGACCGATATAAATTAGAAACAAAAAAATTATAGATAAGAGCTTCACAAAATATGGCCTAAGTGTGTGCAATCTCAGGGCTAGTGGAAATGCCCCCACTTCCTTGGCCGATGTTGGTCACTTCTACCCCATCATCCTGAGGATTAACGTCTTCAGTCCTTGTATCTTCTGGTTGAGCAGTCTCGGCAGGCGCAACACCTCCTTCCTCATCGACCTCTTGTAAGGCCTAAGCAAACTAAGGATCATCATAGCCCAAACCAATGAAGTCTGAGGCTGCCAGACTCCCTGACTCATTCTCTTTCATTGTAGCCCATTTTCCAGTGGCCTTAACACCCCTTTCGAGGTATTCAAAACCAAGGTTGATGAATTCGTTAGAGACCTTGTAGTCCTCTAAGATCTTCTCTGAGGCGTCATCCAGAGCAGCCTTCACAGAGACATCAACCTTGTGTTTGAGAGATTCAACCTATTTCTTTAGAGCAGAGTTGTGATCCTTCTTAAGCTTGCCCATGTCCTTCTCCAGCTGCTTAACATTAGCTTCAGACTTCTCTAAGGAAGCCTTCAGATGCTCCACTTCAACATGCAGAGAGACCTCTATCTTCTGGGCCTCTCTGCCCTTCTCAATTAGAGGGAGCTTCCTCAGAGTCCAATCGATAAATTGGTGCTTGGTGAGGATACCCTGTAAAACACATTCGGACACATGAGTTCAAGAGTCAATGAAATTCAAAGCCGATGTTACACTTCAACAACAACAACAAAAATCTTACTTGGATAGATCAGTGGAGGCAGAACTTGGCCAGTAAAGGGGTGTCCAGAGAACGACAGAACCGTTTATCAGCGTCGGTCATCACGGAGCCGATAGCATCCAAGGCCTTCATAGTTTGTCCAATAAGGTTATCACCGATCTTCAGCTGCTCCAGACGAGCAACTAATGCATCCTCATAGGAGATGGGGATCGCGCGATCCCCCTTTGAGGTTTTCTTCTTCCACCTCTGATCCTCAGTGGCAGGGTCATTGGGTTTCCTTTTTTTTTTGGAGGCATCAGCCCTTGAAGTGGTAGGAGGAAGAGGAGGCTTATTCAGGCCTGCTTTCTTAACCAGTTTCGTGAGGCTGGGGGCTACCATTTCCCAGATACCATTTGATATTCCTTTCGGACTCTCTATAAAAAGAAAGGTTTTAGTTAAAAGACTAGAGACATAATAAAATCAGAGGTATAACTTGTTGAAATGATAAACGAACTTACGGAGCTCGGTAAAAGGACTCCCCCTAAGGCCAGTTTCCGAGAGGTAGTAGGGGGTCATCAAATGCTCGTACTTGACCAACATACCAAGTTCCCCCTGATCTTGAAGGTCTTTAACCTTCTGAAAGTTATTCTGTCTTAACCCCGGGTCGGACCTAGCAGCCATTGACACCTTTCCCCATCTCAAAGGTATTCTCGGATCTAGGGATGAAGAGGTGGCACGGGGACCAAATTCCCATGCCCCTGAGGCGAAGAAGTATCATGGTTTCCAGTTATGGTTCGAAGTCTGGGTAACCATCAACATCTTCTTATTAGACTTACGAGCTAGAAAGTGGTAGTAACTCGAATGATTCCTAGCAGAGGAGGGCACGTAGCACCCTGTGAAGACCTGGACGGGAAGGTTTGAATGATGGACTGCCCTCCATAAGACGATAGCCCCAATCATCACCCTCCAGGCATTGGGGAGAGTTGGGAGGGAGCCAAGTTAACATAGGAAAATATGGCCCTAATCATTGGATGAATGGGAAGATCAAATCCTAACTTAAACATATGCTCATATAAGCAGATCTCACCACGGCCGCCAAAGGCCCTCTCATCCCTCAGAGGCCTCCTAAATTTTATGGAGGGACATATGGAATAAAGATTCCTGAAAGCTAGGAGGTCGAGTTTGCTGACAGTGCTCTCTATCTCGACTGCCTCCGAGCTGTCAACATAACTTTCTCTACCATCATCCTCATCCCGGGCAACATCGTCTTGGGCAGGGGTGGGAGCACCATCAGGTAGCCTCTGAGAGAACTTATCCCCTGTGGCGGTTGACAGGGGAATAACATCAAATATTGGGGGAATAACCACACTAGGTCCTACAATTTCGACATCGAAGAAAGGAGCGAAGTGCTAGAACTCTTGTTTGACGAGGCACGACTGGAAACCTCAGCTTGGTCAGGGGCTTGATCCATCCTGATGGAACAATCCATGGCTTCTTGAAAAGAATCCACAGATATAGGGTCTGAGGTTGATGACTCAGACTCAGACATCGAAAAGGGTTCTACTAGGACCTCTGCTGACATAGATGGCTCAGGATATATCACTTTCAGAGGGGGTGGAAATATAGGTCTGAGGGGGAAGGCCTCAACCCTACAAGCTTCATCTTGAGCTCGCTCTATCTACCTAATCTTTTCTAAGGTCTTCTCCCTAAGAGAGGGAAAATCCTCTAAAAGCTGGTATAAAGGTCTGAGCATGTAAGGACGAGACTACACTTGGTATTCAAGATCAGAAACAAATAACTTGGCTAAACCTAATTAAGGATCTAAATGATACTTGTGAACAAGAACAAGTATGAACAGTCTTGAATGTCACCGGAACGCTCTTGAACTCTCACCGGAAAACTCTTAAATGTCATCGAAAAAATCAAACTCTCATCGAAAAACCCAAGCTCACACCAGAAATTACAGAAATGGAAATTAAAAGGAAGGAAATGGTAGGACAATGTGGAGAGGATACCTCGACGACTGTGGAATAAGAGGAAGGAGATAAGAATCGAACATGCATCTCACAGTAGCAGCTAAATCTCTTGAAGAGAATGAAGTTGCATAGAAAAGCACTGGCGGGAAAAAAGAAGAGGAAATGAAAAAGAAAGAAGGAAAGGGGGGTTTTAAACCCACAATCATTTTGGCACGAGTCCTAAGGCTCATTATTGCCTTGGGAACCCAAAGGTACAAACCATGAACGCACGCTAATCACTTAAGCAAGTGACATGTGTCAAGATAGTATTGGCACACAAGAAAACTTAGCCTCAGCCTTGCATATACCCCTCAATCACCTATTCACATAGGTAACTAAGGGATAGGGAGTGATTGATATGCCTAAAGTGCACCTTTCCATTCAGAGATGCTAACCTCTGCCCGACTCACAATCGAGGTGGTAGAGGCTCATAATGACCGATAGTAATATCATCCCTCACAAAGTCGACTCTGGAAAACGTTGCAATAACCTCATCATCAAGGCTTATATCTGGGTTCAGACATACATCCACAACATCGGCCCAGGCCGATGTTACATTGTATCAACCAAGATTAACTAGGCACTTGGGCTTAACTTGTATAGGATCGTCCATAGTTGACGTTGCCACCATCACCTCAAATGAGCCCTCCATATGACCATAAATGCATGGTGTCATCCTCGGCCGACGTTACGAGTATCATCTGAGACCAATAAAATACTTGTAAGATCAATCAACAAGCACCTTGTCATCATCAGCTTCGACCGACATTACACCTCATACCCAACCTCGACCAGACATCCTGGCCGAGGTCTTCATGGAACATTGATCTCTGACAAGTCAGGGGTCGTACTCCACCAACCTCGTACTCACCCAAGCCAAGGTTGGTATTAAGCTAAGACAACCGAGCATTAACAAGCGTATGCAAGGGTAGGAACACGTGGACAAAATTAGTTGTAACCGAATCAATCCCCTTACGTGGGGGAATATCTCATCATCATTCTCTACATGTGACAGTGACATATGTCTTCATTAGATTGGCTAGATCAACACATACATGCTCATTGCATGCATGGGGGGTACATTACACCCCCCCACACTATATATACTTGTCTTCTCCTACCTTGAGAAGGATCCGAAATTACAACCCTAGCTAAAAATCTGTCAATTTACACAGTAGAGAGAGAAAGCTTAAGAGATTGTATCCATGGACGTTAGTGCCTTATTTCAGTGACCTTACTCACTCACTTACACAGTGGACGTAAGCCTAATTGGATAAACCACTTATATGTTGGTGTTCATCCTCTTCTCCCCATCTCAATCTCTTATATTTAGTATACTCTTGTGCCGCCATTGTTATCACTGGTTTGAGCTTACGAATATCTTGACTGGTGGTGCTATTTCCAGCATCATCAAATGGGTCTAATTATGCGTATTGAAAAGCTCGAATAAGGTCGACTTCGAAAGTGATTGACGAGCGTGTCTTTATTGTACGTGAAAGAGGGTGGACACCACCCACTGTGACCAATGGCGATGTCCTAGGTCTTAAATTCATCACTGCTTGGACGGAGGATGAACTAAAATGGAGTCAATTTAACTCGTGTGATTTAAGTGTCATTTATGGAGCTGTCACCCCCAATGTCGCCACATCATGACGTGAAATACGTCGAAGGAAGCTTAGGATACCCTCCAGCTCACTCACGAGGGTACCAATGATGTGAAAGCTTCTAAACTTTTAAACCCCATGGTAGAGTTTGAGTCTTTTGATGAATTTTATGCACAATTGTCTTATATCGTTAACTCTAGTTTTAATTTGGGCGAGAAAATACCTGAGACACATGCAGTTAAAAATATTTTGAGATCACTTCCACCTGATTTTATTCCTAAGGTTACCGTGCTTAATCCGTTGGGTATTTTAGGTACGCTTAGGTTAGAAGAACTCATAGGAAACCTTCAAACTTATGAGATCAACATATTTTTCAAAACTGTTAAACCTAAGACTAAGGAAATCAGGATTGCTTTAAAGGCCCAGACAATAAAATAAGAAAGAAAAAGTTTGTGATTCTGAGTCCGAGTTTGATTTTGAGCTTGATGATTTAGTCCATTTTGCAAAAAAATTCCCAAACTTAGAAAAGATTCCAAATAAAATATTTTTGAGAAAAAAAAATGGGAATGAGGGAAAGAATGTTTGTGAGGTGAGATGTTAAGAGTGTGAGGGCAAGGGACACAAAGACAACGAGTGTGCCACTAAGCTAAAGAGACAGGGCAAGGGGAAAGTTACACACAAAGCTACTCTTAGTGGTAGTCACGTGGAGTCAATGGTTTCAATAAATGATTCACCTCATGAACCTAATTTTCATGCCCTTATGTCAAGTCACGTAAGTACTTCTAGTTGGTCCCACACTGATGACGATATTTCTAAACGTGAGAGCCTCGATGATGTTTCGAATCATACTGGAGTGAGTGAGAGTAAGGAAGAAAATTTAAGTGAGGGAAAAGGCGGACTATAAAAATCCTTTTTGTGAACTTTATACTGAGACATTAAAACTAAAAAAAATTCATAAATAGTTGTCTCTTAGGGTGTTTGATTTAGAGAAGGAGGTGAATGTTTTGAGAGAGTGTCAAGAGTCAGTAAGTCAACTCGAAAAGGTGAAAGTTTCTTTATGTGAGCAGTTGGTAGTTATCGATAGGGAGAATACCAATTTGACCAACATTGTGTTTATTCTTACGAGAGATCTTCAAGATTCATTGGAGACTTATGAGAAACTTGAAGACCATATATCCCAAATGAGATTGATCTCGAACGTGCCCTAGAGATCAAGGTCAATTTCGAGCACACATATATGAAGGTTAGAAAAATGCTCCTCGATCCCACATTAGGTAACGTTGAGAGGCAAGGCATATGTTATGATAATGCATCCATTTCCAAAGTCACACCCAAATTGATTCCTGAGTTTTTTTATTGATCCTTATGGGCCTCAACTTAACCTACCAAGAAGACTTAATCTACTAAGGAGATCTCATTCTAGGCATTTTGAGCAAGTTAGACCCAATCCCGTTTATGTTTGTTCCCATTGGAAATGAAGAGGTCACCTTAGAGAGTTTTGTTTTAATCTATGGAGAGTTTCTCACACACGTGTTCCCCACTATGATTCCACATGAGGTCCTACATATGTTCTCGCACGCACTCCCACACAAGTTGATCCATATGCTTTGCACATCACCATATATATTTTGAGAGTTTCGGATAGCAAGTAGAGTATTTAGCCAAAACTTCACAATGTTTGATGGAGGAATTTCATAGGATGTCTTTTCCTTTTGAGAACTCCTCCTAGACTAATGATTGAGGTTGAGACTTGTTTCTAGAATAGGGTGATCGTCATGTTCATATCTTTGTCCATATTGCTATATTGTATTTCTATTGTATTCAAATGTTTCTTTTGGATATATTTTTAAAAATTCCAAAAATATTTTTGGTTTTTATGAAAAAGTTAAAAAATCCAAAAAGATTTTTGATTTTTAAGAAAAAGTTCAAAAAATTGAAAAAGATTTTATTTTTGATAAAAAAAATTCAAAAGACAAAGAATTTTGTATTTTCATTTTTCACCGTATATGGATGAAAATTTAAGACATTCGAATCACTCCTACATTCCATCCATTCATGTGACTTTTTCGTAGTGCTTTGAGACATAATGTGTGGATATCCTTACGTTATTCATTGATGATTAAAATCTACATGTTTGACTCTTTGTCACCTTTATTGCACACGTGCGTGAACTTTTTGAACATTGTACTTGCTTATCATTTTTCGAATACAGTGTTCTCATCTCAATCCTCCTTAATAACGAACCAAATGTAAAAAGAGATAAGTTGTGCTTGTAAGAACCATTGGCAGGATTTTGTTTCCTAAAAAATATTAATATATGTTAAGTAATGGAAAGGGGCTACGAAAGAGCAAAATTCTCTTCGCGTTAAAAGCCACCATTTTTAAAAAGAGCCTAAAAAGATTAACAACACACAAAAACAGAAGTGCCAAGGTCATTTATTTTATATTCATCGATGCTTCGCTACATGTGAGCATTATGATTTCTTCAAAATATTTGAGAGTGAATTATTATATATGTGAGATTTTGAGCGAGTTATAAAGCAGAAGATCAATGGGTTTGCACAACGGAATCTCTTGAAATGTTTTAAAAAGCTTGGCGTTATTGATTTCAGAATCATTAAAATTCATGGCATATTTTATAAGTCGAGTCAATTTACTTTGAATTCAACATTTTTACACCTAAGGTTTAAATTTAGTTCTTTCTTTAGAAGTATCTCCTGACTTCATTCACCCATGTTATGAATGTTTATGTTGATTTGCCTGTGGAAAATTTACACATAATTACATTTCGTTTTCACGATTCGGTTATTATAGTGTTATTTCATGGTGCTATTTATTTTTGTACCTATGTAATTTTTATTCTTATACTTGATAAATTTTGAAAAACTTCAAAAATAGTTACCTGATAGGAGGAGAACACATTATTTCTTTTAGATTATCACTGCATGTGCTTTATCGATTATCTTTGTGATGATATCTTTGCTTCTTCATGTGATGCTTATTATTCATGTCTGGTTTCTACTCCTTTGTCTATTACGGACAATAGGGGAGAACAAATTGAGGGAGATTTTTATTTTTCTTTAAAACTCGTATGCGTCATGGTATTTCTTTGCTTCATGTGTATAGGTATCTTTTGTTGTGATGATGATTTCGTGGACTACACAAGATGAACACAAAGTTGGCTAGTGGGAGAAAAATTTCGTTGAAGACAAAGTTTCAAATATCATTTCGTTTCATGGGTTTGGGAGGACATTAGGATACATCGTCTTAGGGATTTTATTGTAATTTTGTTTTTGGTTTTTTATTTTGTACCAGAATAGCTAAAGGGGGAGATTAGTAAGAGCAAGATTTATAATTTCTCATAGCTTAGGCTTTTTTCTAGTTTTGGTATATCCCGTTACAAACTATAATTTCAAATCGAATACTACATTCGTATTGCCTCCACAATCATTTGAAGATGTGTTAATGACAGAGTACCATTTTCAGATTTCAAGCCAGTGGATTTGTCACCAACACTATAATGGAGGTATATGACTTATGGTTTTTATTTCTTAGTCAAATTATATTCGGGGATGTCTAATTTTTAAAATTGAGGCTTTTTGATTAATCAAGTTTTAAAAATAAAATTTCATTTTTTAATCTCGTTAGAATGAGATGGGATCTCATTGGAACGAAACCAACATTTTGTTAGAATGAGCTTCGAATGCCATCAAACGGCATTCCTCTGTCTATCAGACTCAATGTGGTTAAAAGGTAGTTAGAAGACCTAAACTCGTTAGAACGAAATTAAGATCTCGTTGGAATTCCATCAAAAGACATTTGAACAAGAACTCTCGGCCAAGGATTGCACATCTCGTTAGAACCTCATTAAAAGGACGATCAAACGAGAAATTTGTCACGTTTGAACGAACTAGAGTTTCGTTAGAACGAAAAGTTAATCTCATTCGAACGACCTTACATTTTCATTCGAGCGAGTTTGTAACCTCGAAATTCCTGATTTTTCTATAAAAACCTATTTTGATGAGTTTTTCTAAAGACTTTTAGCGAAAATGAAGTCCCAATATTTGAACCAAACGTTCTCATCTTTGTATTTTACAAAACACTTTTTCTTTTCCAAATCATTCATCCCACATATGATTTGTTAGTTTTTTTAAAAACCAAGTTTCAATAGACTTGTATAAACCCTTATAGAGTTCTACTCTACTACTGATTTGTGGAGCCGAGGCTTTACTGCTGAAGCAAAATGTTTATCGATGGATACTAAGGAAAGACCACTTCCTGTGGACGGTGACGGATTGTGTCATATTTTATAGAAGATTTGAATACCATATACATTATACTTATTAGTGATAAATAATCAATTGTATCTGTCATACTCTTTCCAGTGATGAATACTAGGTTTTGCCCGAAAGAGATTTTTCCTCACTTCTTTGCATACTGGGTTTTATTGTGTGATTGATTAGTATTTAATTTGGACAATTTATTGCATGCACACCTAATTTATAATCAACATAAAATTTGGTTAAAATTTGAATTTGTATGCGCGTAACCTAATATACGAATAAATATATAGAAAAGCCTATCCTATTTTCTCAGTCTTTCTTTGGTTTGAAGAAGAAGAATTGTGTACGAAAAGATTTTCTTTTGGAAATTCAAGAGGATGGTTAGCATCATTGCGTTTATCGTCCATTAAATGCTCTAACATGTTCGATTTTATGAAACGACCTTTTAGTATTTCGAGGAGACATGTGTCGTGTTGGGGAGGACTACTCACGATTTAGGTAAGTATTGACCCTACTTTCAAACCATTAGTCCCTTTTTCCTTATTGGTGTATAAATACCCTCTTTTTTCCTTTTGAAATTTTTTTATCGGCATTTAAAATTTCTAGAGAGCTAGAGTTTTTTTCCATTTGTTCATCAGTTTCTTCAAACTTTACTTCCATTTTTTCTTAAAATCTTCTCCATTTCAATAGCTTCTTCTAACTTTTCTTCAACCTCCATTTCCACTACTGTTACTAAGATGGTCGTGGTATCTCTACCCATTTAAATCACCACTTCCATGATTTTTGGAATTTCAACCATTTTTGTAGTTGTGATTGACGTTTCTTCACCCATCTCCACCACTGTTGGTGGCATTTCTTAAGGCGAAGTTGGCGAGTCTTACTCTGTAAACCCAACACACCATAAATATCTAGAAGTGTGCACTAAGAGGGATCTCAGAGCATAAAGGTGCGCCCCGTTCTTTGAGAGTAATGATCATTTTTGACCTCTTTAGAGGGACTTGAGGCAGGTTTTTTGGCTATGATAGCTGAGCAACCACTTCTATGGTTTCTAAAGTGGGAGGATGTCTCTGTCGTTCTGCTTGATAGCATTTTACGAAAGCAAGTAGATAGGGGGATGTTCCTTTCTCAAACTTTAATTTTAACATCTGTGATGGTTTCCTTCAAGAGTGGGAGTCTTGGGTTGATTATGTCTTATTTGTTGAAAGTTTTAGTAAAATTGTTGATGGTCTTGTCTTGGAGAGGACTCTTAACAGCATGAAGAGTTACACTATTCGCAAAACTCAAGTGCCCTTAACATCTTGGCCTTTCATTGGAGTATAGGTATGCACACTTTTGTGACAGGTTGGGGTAGTTTTACTATTACTCTAGGGGATCTATGTGATCTTACATGAATGCGTATCTCGGGTGACCAAACTTTTGCAGATGGTTATGAGGATATTAATGAGGAAGTAATGTGCGAGGAGTTACATAGGTCCTGAGGAGAATGCCCTCGTTATGTAGCACTTACTAATACAGGTGCGAGGAAACACTCATTTGCTAAGTGGTAAAGATATATGTTTAGGGATTTTGAACCCTTATCCAAGGACAAGGCTAAAATAAAATCTCCAAAGAGTCAAGACGGTTGCAAACTGAAGTTAAAAAGTCATTTGGTTTCCTTATTTTTTAACTTTCTATCAAGATTTATATTCCAAGGATGACCCAATGACTGTCCTCGAGAGTTGTTATTTGGTCTGATAGTAAGGCTTGCTCATGGTAAATTTGTACCACTCACTGACTTAACACTTACATCAATGTATACATAGTTGGATCAAACACATGCTAATATGGAGAGATATCATGGCCATTATAACTGTTATACTTAAAAATTACTCTCCTATGTGGACCAATGATAAATGAGCTCATGTCCTCCTACGTGGCCAGTTATCTTGATCGACATTCAGAGATACTTAGTCGGTTGGAAGGCTAACCAACTCCAGTATGCGAATCACCAGGACTATCAAAGGTTACTCGGATGGAATGGCGACCAACTTTTAATTCCAAAAGTCTCATTTATTGTACACAAATGTAAATTCTTGAAAATATAAAGGAATTCCATCTAGGGTTTTACACTATGATAAATACGAAAGATCCCTTAGTTCAAGGGGACATTCCAATCATTCTCAAGCACACCATACCGAGCCATTGTAATCAACATAAATAAAAATAATAGTGGATGTAGGCTTTATTCATAGTCGGACCACTTTAAAAATATATGTCTCTTGTGGGTTTGATTAATATTGCACTTATTATTTATCTGCGATTATAAAATTGGATCACTCCATTATTAGACATCAACAGATTGGCATCGTCTGTGGGAACGACAGCTTCTCATCATTCCCTACCTCATTTATTCCTTTGTTTATTCTTTTGTTTAAAGAATGACGAATGTTCCTGAAAGCATCTTGGTAGCTACAGGCAATAGTCTAGAAATGTTTGCTCCCCCTGGTGAGATAGACCTCCAAAGGATCCCGTTCAATTTGGCTAAAGGACATGAGGCTATGCAAGAGTCAGTTAGACAATTGGCTCGCACAATACAAGACAAATCCTCTAATTCCCAAATGGATATGCCACCTCCATCAACTAAAAATGAAAGGAGTTACCATTCCCGATTTTTCACGGTAGGTCATACCATCCTGGTACAACCTCTTCATTCCGATCAACAGACTACTATGACGGTAGTTCTTTTTACAAATAAAGGCCGAGTGTATTGGAAAAGCTAAGTAGGGAGTCTTATTTTGATCGTCTAGGTCCCCGGGTAACCAGAGGTCATCACAGGGAGCAAGAACGTCATCATAAGCACAGAGAAGGATCCGTGAGATCAAGAGATAGTATGAGAGGCTCTGTGTATGCCGAACAGACCTCTCAGGTGGAGAGTTTAGCACATAGACACAGTAAAGTCACTAAATCTAGTTCATTCAAGTCCAAACCAGAGGAAAGTTAAATCCAAACCAGAGGAACATTCCTGGAAAGGGTCCATGAAGCGACTGGAAGATCAGTTAGGGTAAATGGACAAAATAAAAAATCCATTACAAAGGAGCTTTGTTAAAGGCTCATCATTTGTCCAGGCTATTTCAGAGTACCCCATACCTTCCAAATTCAAGCCATTGGTGGTCAGTCCTAAATATGATGGGAAAACTGATCCAGTTCTACATATTGAGTAGTACCAAGCTGCTGCTGACATTTATTTTATCTCGAACAAGATGAGGTGCAGGGCTTTTTCCAGTTCCATCACAGGTCCATCCCAGATATGGTATAATAATCTGCCCAGAGGTAAAATTTCCAGTTTTCACGAATTGGCCAAATTATTGATTGATAACTTTTATTTTTGGGCCAAGCCAATCAAGAGTATCACTCACCTCTTGACCGTGAGCCAAAATCCTGGAGAGAGTACCTGAGATTATATTACTTGGTTTAATAATGAGAAGTTAGAAATGGTGGATTATGAAGAAAAACAACCATTACAACGTTAATGAGTGGGTTGCAAGCAAAAGATCTTTCTACGCCTTAGCGAAAAACCCACCCAAGACTATGACAGAGATGATGGCTAAAGCTGGAAAGATCATGAATGTCGAGGAAGCCATGGCAGTAAAATAAACAGCAGAGAGCAAAGTCGATAGACAAAAGAATAATTTGTTCGAGAATGATAAAAAAGATAAGAAGTCGAACAGGATCAAGAAGTTCTACGAGTATACTCCACTCACTAAGGGTATTCACTACATTCTGGAAGAATCATGGGTAATAAAGATCTGAATTGGACTGGGAAACTGAGGACACCCCCAATAAAAGAGATAAGTCCACGTAATGTGATTTTCATCGCGATCACAGACACACCACTAATAGTTGCATATCCTTAAAAAATGAAGTAAAAACTCTTATTCGACGGGGAAAGTTGGGAAAATTTATTGATCATAATGGTAACCAAGATACTAGAGGGAGATTCGAGTCACTCGACCAAGGAAAAGAGGACACAAAAGGGGCACGCAATAATGATTATGAAGATGATCCTGACTTGTAGAAGAATCCTGACGAGCCAAAAATGGATGTAGGTATGATTTCCTTTGGTTGTCATTCTATCACAAGTGGAGACGTGAGTGGAGAAGATGAACTTGCTAAAATAAAGGCGTACTTAAATGAAGCCAAAGCTTATCCCACTACTAGGCAGATTGATATGTCTGAGAGCAGTGATGGTTATCCTAGGAAAGTCAATAATAATAAGTCAGTGATTGACTTCTACAAAAATGATATGAGTGGGGTACTTTATCCTCATGAAGATCCGTTGGTAATTATTTGCAGAGCTCACCATGGTAGAGTAGCCAGAGTTTTGGTTGATAATTGGAATTCGAATGATGTAATATTCTACAATTATTTCTAAAGCTTAGGGCTATGAAACAGCAAGGTGGAATCGTATCCCAAGCCTCTTATAGGATTTTCTAGAGAAAGGGTATATCTTTTGGGAACTGTCAATTTGGACGTACTGGTCTGCACTTGGCCAACAAGGAAGATGGAACGAATTTGCTTGTTCGTATTGAAAAAAAATATACCTTCAGCCTACAACATAATCCTCAGTCGGGAAGGGTTGGAGCAATTGGAAGTTGTTCTATCTACTGTGCATCAATGCATGAAGTTCTATACTAACTACGGACACAGTGCTGTAAATGGTAACTAGATGGAAGCACGAGAATGCTATTATACTTCAGTCGATCAACAGTAAATAAAGTGAGACACAACTACTTTCCACATTAATACTTTGGATCCTTGCGAGGAGGAGGACTTGGTGAAAGGACAGTTTATGGAAGAAACATAAACTATTATGCTATACGATGAGAAACCAGAAAGGACCACCCATATTGGCTCAAGACTAACACCTTCAATCAAACAGGAATTAATTACATTCCTTAAAGATAGAAATTATGTGTTCACATGGAGTCATGAGGATATGCCAATGATTGATCCCAACTTCATCTTCCATGAACTCAATATTTATAAAAATTCCAGGTTGATCAAGCAAAAGCGAAGAGTTTTCGGCCCAGGGAAGAATACGACGATCCAATAAGATGTGGAAAAATTGCATAAAGCACAGTTCATTAAGGATGTTAATTATCCAAATTATTTGGCCAATGAAATAATAGTTAAGAAGAATAACAACAAATGGCGAATATGTGTGAATTTTACCGACCTTAACAAAGCATGTCCAAAAGATCACTTTCCTTTACCAAGGATTGATCAATTGGTAGATGCCATAGCTGATCACAAATTTCTCAGCTTCATGGATTCCTATTTTGGTAATAACCAGATCAAGATGAAGCGGGAAGATAAGGAAAGCACATCCTTCATCATCAGTCGAGGAACTTACTGCTACAATGTGACGCCTTTTGGGCTAAAAAATGTCGGGGCAACGTATAAGAGGTTGGTAAACAAAGTCTTTATAGATCAAATTGGCAAGAACATGGAGGTATATGTAGATGATATTCTCACTAAAAGCAAGTTTGTTGCTGGCCATATTGTTGATTTGGCCAAAACATTTGACCAGGGCGAAAAACATCAAATGAAGCTCAATCCGACCAAGTACATATTTGGAGTCCAGGAAGATATGTTCTTGGGGTACATTGTGAATCAAAGGGGAATTGAAGCAAACCCTGATAAAATAAAGGCTTTACTGGAAATCCAATCCCCAACAAGTAACACGGAGGTACAAAAGTTGACAGGGAGAGTAGCAGCCCTAAATTATTTCGTATCTCGGGCCACATAAAAATGTCTTTCATTCTTTAAGGTGCTTAAAAAGACCTTTGAATGAAATGATGAATGTGAGAAAGATTTTTTGGACTTGAATAAGTATTTAGGGTCTCCCCCACTACTCTCTCGACCAGTTTGGGCGAGAAGTTGTACTTGTATTTGGCTGTTTTAGAGTTTGTTATAAGTTCAGCCTTGATCTGATTAGAAGAGGGTGTCCAAAAACAAGTGTATTATACTAGTAAGTCATTCCGAGGAGCTGAGATTAGATATCCATGCTTGGAGAAATTGGCACTCATTGAAACTTCTAGAAGAAGGAGACACTATTTTTAGGCTCATACCATTGTAGTATACATTAACCTACCCATGTGGGAAACTTTAAATTAGCCTGAAAAGTATGGAAGGCTAATGTCTTGACTAGTTAAGCTGAGAGAGTATAAAATTATATATGAACCAAGAACTTTATTCAAAGGGAAAGAAGTTACATATTTTATAGAAGAATTCACTTATGCAGAGGTACCTAACACACTAAGTTTGTCGGCTGAGAGCTCTACATAAGGACAAACTAAGATAGTTGCTTACAAACTAGAATCGTCAGCTATTAAAGAAATAGCTCACCAACTAGATGAGCAAAGACAAAAGGTTTTTAAATACGAAGTATTGATGGATGAAGATTTCAACAGTGACGTTCTAATTTATAATTGTTCGTAGGTGGCTTTTCGTGTATAATTAGATGTGGTGTTGGACTCATGTTTAATACTCCAGACGACTTGAACATAGAGTATGCATTGAGATTCCAATTTTAAGCTTCCAACAATGAAGCCAAATACGAAGCATTGACTACTAGTTTGGAGCTAGCCTCATCACTAGACGCTGAGAAAGTAATAGCACACAGTGATTCTTAACTTATTATCCATCAGTTACTCGAAATATATGGAGTTAAAGGGGACACAATAGTGAGATACTTGAATAAGATAGAGGAAGTCATTTCCTCATTTCCTGCAGTCAAGATGGTTCGTATTCCAAGAATAAACAACGTCCGAGCACATGCTTTTGCTCAGTTATTCTTAGCAACTCTTGTGGAGCTTAGAAAAATCATCCCAGTGGAGATTCTCACCAGCAGGAGCATTGATGAGGAGGCAATCAACATCGTTTTTATAGAATTGGTGCATTCCTGGATGGATCCAATCAGGGACTACATTGATAAGGGACTGTTACCACTCGACCTAAAGGAAGCAAGGAAATTAAGATATAAGGCAGCTAACTATATCCTGGAGAAAGGTGTTCTGTATAAGAGAGGATACACTGTTTCCCTACTTCGTTGTGTTCATCAAAATAAAGCAAATGATCTGATCAAAGAGGTTCGTGAAGGATCTTATGGATCTCATACAACTGTGAGATCTCTAAGGCAACGAATAGCAATGCAAGGTTATTGCTAGCCGATAATGAAGGCGAATTGTGTTTCCTTCAGCAAGAAATGTGCTATGTGCCAAATATTAGCCACCATCAATAGAAGACCAGGGCTAAACTAACACTTATCACTTCTCCATGGACTTTTTCTATTTGGGGAATAGACCAGGTCGAACCACTGCCAACCACCATGGGAAGGTTCAAATATCTGGTAGTAACAGTCGATTACTTCACTAAATGTGTAGAGGTTGAGCCTTTGATTGATGGGCCCTATCAGAGGGTTTTCCAATTTATATGGA
Organism: Sambucus nigra; assembly: GCA_949130495.1. Taxonomy (NCBI): domain Eukaryota; kingdom Viridiplantae; phylum Streptophyta; class Magnoliopsida; order Dipsacales; family Adoxaceae; genus Sambucus; species Sambucus nigra. The sequence continues at coordinate 651,925,822 of OX422210.1, read as the reverse complement.
AGCAGATAATTTACCGGTATGGCATGCCCTATGCCTTCATCACCGACCATGGCACTCAATTTGATAATTAGGAATTTTAAGAGTACTGCACCAGGTCCGGCATCCAAAAACTCCATTCAGCACTTGGACATCCACAGTGCAATGGCCAGACAAAAATAACCAATAAAACCTTACCAGATGGATTGAAGAAAAGGTTGGATGATGCTAAAGGCAATTAGATTAATGAATTCCACAACATTCTTTAGGCATATAGGACCACTCCAAGAACAGCAACAAGGGAAACCCCGTACATGCTTGCTTTTAGCACTGATGCAGTGGTACCAGTTGAAATAGGTATGTCGACTCCAAGAGTGTTGAATTTTGATTCACCCAAAAGCGATCTTATGAGGCAAATAGAGTTGGACATGATAGAAACAGTCAGACAAGATGCTGCTAGTTGGATGACTTTTTATCAACAAAGGACTACAAAGTTTTATAATCTGAGGATCAAGCTGACCAATTTGAAACAAGGAGATCTGGTGCTAAAAAAAGTAATTCATAAGAGCAACAAGATGGTGTTTAATTGGAATGGTCCATATCGTATCTCGACAGTTATCCTATCGGGAACATATTGCCTGGGGACATTAGAGGGTGAGGAGTTTAAGAACCCCTGGAATGACGATCATCTTTATAAATATTATCAGTAATTATGTTTTCGATGTAATCAGTTATGAAATTGCATGTTTTTACTCATTATACTTCCTTTTTATGTTTTTTTTCAGAGTATGGTGTGGTACCATACCACCCCCCTTAAATTAAATTAAACACTAAATTTTTGTTTAAAACTTTTCAACTACAAAAAAGTTCAAACTTTTCCAACTTCAAAAAAGTTCTTCGTCAAACTTTTCCATCTTCAGAAAAGTTCCTCGCCAAACTTTTGCAGCTTCAGAAAATTTATTCGTCAAACTTTTCCAACTTTTGAAAAGTTCTTCATCAAACTTTTCCAACTTCATAATAGTTTATCATTAACAAATTTATGTGTGATTTCATCTTTGACAAATCACGAACTAGAAGTTAGTAAAATCTCCTGTAAGACTCAAAGTTAAGCACAAGAGGTTTTACTTGAGTAAGTTAAAATACAGAGATAATTATACATTCCCAATACACTTAGTCGCCACTGATAACTAATGCTACAACTAAGTTCAACAAAACTATTCACAATTTTATCTATGAATAGCATTAGTAGCATCTAAGACAATATTATCATATTCAATCAAGAATCAAACATCTAACATTTAACCAGGACATTTAATCAATAAGCCTACTAATTAGTTAGAGTACTAACTACTTAGTTAGCAACAAGACTAATATCAACCATAAGCTTAGATATAAAGGATAGAAATGTCCCAAAGAATTTCATTTCATTCTAATGAACTTCAATTACAAAAAAAGATCAACCAAATACAAGATACAAGTTATTCTATTGGGCGCTTGCCATCAGCCTTGCTCATCCCAACAGAAGGATCATCCAAAGTGCTCGGATGATTAATAGAACTAAAAGGCTTCCTCCTAGTTCACCTTGGCGGATGAAGAAGATACTGAGGAAGAACATATTCCACTTATCCTTCAAGGACAAAGTCCCCAATATATTCTCTAATCAAACTCTGAGGAATGACATCAGGAGGGATCCAACTAAAGTCAATTGAGAAAGGAGGATCAGGATAGTCTATGATCCCTAGGGTACACCAATGCCACAATTTATCATTCTTAGGTATCTTTAATAAGGTGAGCAGGTTCAACCAACCCCATTTATAACCATCATTCCTAGCTTGATCCATATTCACATCTAAATAAGTCATAGATTCATCATACCCATCCATCCAAAAAGCTCTGGGTTGCTCGTGGAAATAGAAGGTAAGTCGTTCCACATTATCTTGAAGCTTCTTGATGGACTTATCTTTCTCCTTGAGCTGAGTACCTTGGTCGGCAAGATTTTTCTCAGTTTTCTCTTCATTAAGAGTTGGCTGAACAACTATACTTTGCCTTGGGGCTTGGCCAGGTTTGGTCTTCTTTTTCTACAAATCTTTCAGCTCCTCCAACAGCCTGGCATTCTAAGTATCTAAGAATGAAACCCCTTCATCTGGACCACTGGTGGTTGATTTCTTCAAACTGTCAAGTTTATTCCTCAGTGTATTATTTTCTCTCTCCAACATGGTAGGAATTAATCAAGCATTCTTCACTTTTTGGTTACGAGACAATTCTTTTTAATTCATGGCAGAAGTGATGTATTTCAACTTCTTGTCAAAGCTATAGCCTTCACTTAATGCCTTATACTTGGCTTCACAGTCAGAATGGAGCAGTGCCTTAGAAAGTTTGTGATCCTCTTGCATCTACTCAATCATCTCATAATAACCAATAATATTGGCTACAGCTCTGTCTTAGATTTAATGAAGATGGATGTAAGACTCCTTCACTTGGTCATAAATATTTGGGCAGAGTAACCCTGATAAATCTTCCTCAGATAAAGGAACATAGCATACCTCAAATAGATTTTTGCACTGCCTAAGTAGTACGAATTCAATAGAAATAATAGCTTTCTTCCTAGTATCAAATTGGAAATTTACAAATATGAGTGTGCGAGAAAAATTCAAAGAAATAAACAGTGTAGAAGATATTGATCAATAAGAAATCAACATTATTTGAAGATTGTAAACAACTGAGCAAAAAAAAGGTTCTTTCATTGATCAAAGTCATGATTACAATGATGGGTACATCAGAAAGAACAAAGAAGGAGAAATTGAAAATACATGAAAGAAAGGATAAAAAGAAACTGGTTAAAAAAGTAGCTAAACCTTCTCCTTGTCTTTGTCTTGGTCCTGGTTGGTAGCAGGTAGGTCGGTAATATTAGATGGACCTACTAAAGTATCAGTAGGCACCATTGAGGATTCTTCATACCCTTTTTCATCATCAAACCCCTTATCCAAGTTAGGAGGAGTGACTGTGTCATGCCTTTGGAAAAGTTCAGAGTTTGCCTTTATGCCGACCACCTTCAAATCCTCCGACCAACCTTCCTTGAAGGATAGTTTATTATCATACTCAATTTGGGTTGAATCTGTAAAAAGTGCTTTCTCCCAACCCTTGTGAAAATCATCATCCTTGTCTTCCTTGAATTTGGCCTTCAAAGAGGCAACTTCAGCAGTTAGGCCAGCCATTTTACCCTCAACATTTTTGGCATGGTCTTTCATCTATGGCAGCCTATCATCTGTAGCTTTGGCCCTATCCTCGACCTCCATCAATTTATTCTAGACAGACTGGGCTTTCTCCTTAGAAACCTTTATTTTTTTTTTCTACTGCCACAGCCCTATCCACATCTTATCATCCCAAAGTTTTTGTTTAGCCTTTTGGGAATCCTTCACGGACTCCCTCAGACCATCAAAGGCTTCTTTTACCTCAACAGAGGAAGATATTAATTGATCATCCTTCTTCAGCATTTGATTAAAATCAACTAAAAACTTCAATAGAATACACATTTGACATCAGAATAAGTTCATCAAAATAAAGACAAACAAAAGGTAGATAAGTACCAAAGCTAAATTCTAAAAAACTCTTTTTATCAATCTGGTTCTAGGCGGGGGAACTGTTGCTTCTATATTAGCTGGAAGGGTCTTAGACTTAATTAAACCTCTGGCCAACCCAGGATTGATGGCCACAGAAGCTGACCCAATGTCACCCAGGCTAGCTTGAATCTTTTCAACCAACTCTTATTGGTCAGCCTGAACTTTTTTTTTATTGCTTCTGAGGGTCAGGCAAGCCTTTTTTAACCTTTTTTTACTAAGGTTCAGTATCTTGAATTTCTTTAAAATAAAGAACTTAAGGCCTCTTTTCACTGGCTTGAGACTTCTTTTTAACTGGTGTCTTGCTAGTATCAGCATTCTTCTTGGGAGAGGGAGATAATGGCTCACTCAGCAAATTGGGCATCTTTCTTTTCCCCATGTCATATGGAGGAGAAATAGGGGTATCAAATATATAAAAAGATTCAAAAGAATAAATTCCTCCATTGATAAACTCAGTACCAACTGATTCTGCAGCCAAAACATAATTTCTTCTTCTAAATTGATGGCAACCTCTAGCAGGGTAAGTGTTGGTCGGGCAACAAAGGAAGTGATAGAGCTCTTGTACTCTAACAGCACTGAAGAAGCTTAGGGATGTTCTTCATCAACTCTTTGATTAAGACCCCACACGAATTTAAGCTCTTCGATATTGATTTCACCTTCTTTAGGGTACCTCTTCCTACTATCCTCTATAGCAAAAAAGAGTAGCAAAGTTAGTCGACAAAATTCAGAAAAAAATAGCAAAAGGAAGAAAAGTAAATATAAGAATTATAACCTATGCCAAACCCTTCTTGGGGGCACCTATGACCAGTGTAGGATACCCCTTTAGGAAGGGGCGTGTGTTGCAAATTCTTAACAACTACACAATAAACCCGACAGTCTTTATTGGAGTTTGAAAAATTCACTACCACAGTCCTATTGGCTTGCCTAGTCTTCAAATAATACATGTTCCCTCCAATAGTGCCCCAATTATAGAAAAACATTAACTCATAGACCCCAATATGAGTCCCATAAATCTCATTCAACCTATTAACACAATTTACAACCCTCCAAGTGTTTGGTGTTACCCTAGCAGTAACTACATCAAAGTGTTGAAAAAACTAAAGAAAAAGGGGGTTTGGTGGAAAAGTGATGCCACACTCAGCAATAAATAAAGTGGGAATCCGGTAACCCTCAGGAAGAGAATACACATTTATTGGACCTTGGGCTATCTCTAAACCTACCCAGGCAGGGATCTTTCTCTTTTCTCTAAACTCCTTTAACGGACCCTTATCCACATTGCAAACCATTGTGAAAACAGAGAAAAGGATGAAAAAATGGAGAAATAGGGAAATAAGGCTTACAGGGATCTAAAGGTAACTGCAAGAACTGAAGAAAATAATGGAGGACGAACAAGCAACGAAAGATTGTAAAAAGAAAGCTTGAGAATTAAGTAAAACTCTAAGTGTAGAAAAGTTTAGGTGAAGAGAAATGGAGGTACACTGGATGAACAATTGAGCTATCGTCAGTTGCACGCTTCTCTAAGCTTCAAAAGACCAGTGTACCCTTGGCGGTTTGAAAAAGTTTGAATTATTAATAAAGGTTCCATTATTAACAATACTAGTGAAAAAATTTGCAAGCGTGGGAGGTAAGCTGCCGACCACAAACTCAAACAGTACGCCGAGCAACATTCTGAGCAAAATACTCCATACTTTTGATCAATTATCAAGCATGGAGCACTAGGGGCTTTTGTTGTATGTAAAAATTACTCTCCTAAGTGGACCAATGATAAACATGCACCTGTCCTCCTACATGGCCAGTCATTTTGATCGGCATTCAGAGATACTTAATCACCTGGAAGGTCGACCACTCCAAAATGCGAACCACCAAGAATATTAAAGGTTACTCGAATGGAATGGAAACCAGCACTGAATTCCAAAAGTATCATTTATTGTGCACATATGTAAATGCCTGGAAATATAAAGGCATTCCATCTAGGATTTTACACCATGATAAATATGTAATATCCCTTAGCTGAAGAGGACAATCCAATCATTCTCAAGCGCACCATACTGAGATATTGTAATTAGCATAAATAAAAATAACAGTGGATGTAGGCTTTATTCATAGTCGAACCACTTTAAAAATATTTGTTTCTTGTGTGTTTGATTAAGATTACTCTTATTATTTATTTGTTATTATAAAAAATGATCACTCCATTTTTAGACATCAGCAATGATGTCTTTAATTTTTCTAACTCTTGTATTCTTATGGGGTTTTATTCGAGTGGTTCCAATATTGGGCTCCGAAACCTCGCTTGTTACCAGGTAGCACTGCTCGTATTACAAGATGGAATAGGAAGATTCCTAAGCGCCTATTAATTCCCTTTTTTGGATAATATTGATGAGTTCTCCTTTCGTCCATACTCAAAGATATTAGGAGATATATTTTCCTAGTGTTTCTTTCCATCTACTTCACAAGTTTTTAATCCGCCCGTTGATGATGAATTTGCGAGGAGTTATCCTTATATATCCACCATGGATCTTATTTTACCCTATATTCTTCCATCCTTAACTAAATTAGGGAAAGGAGTGGAGTTTTATCATTCTAACAGAGTGAAGAGATAATTTGGGTACAATCAGGGTACTTGTACTCATGAGTTTCCTTCAATTCTTTTTTGCGAGGAATTATACTTAGAATTTGATTCAAATTTTAATCATGGAGGTATAGTCCATCGTCTTGCCCGATTTCCAAATTTCTTCATATCTGCTCATGATTACTTACCTTCTACTAGTCATGCGTGGTCTATGCCCTGGAAATGTCAAGTTCAATTTATCAAGTCGTGTATATAAGATGTTCCTTAAGAATCATTTATTCCGGGCATTCCCTCATCTGACAAATTTCTGATGAAGTGAACACATAAAGAGGTATGGCATTATAGCGAAACAATAAAGGCTCCTTTGAATCAACTTACTCCCATGTTGGTTAATCCTATACATAGGGAGACTGTATACTCAAAGAATCCCGGAGTGAAGCCCTCAAAAGTCAAAGTCAAAGGTAAGGCCAAAATATCTCAAAAGAAGCATCCAAATGTAGATGTTTCCAATTATGTCCCTGCTAAACTTGATAGGGATTCCTCGCCCCCATCTTTGATCAAGACTCGATCAGTTAGGAGAAAGAAACGAGAGGTCAAATCCACGGGCTCTACTATCTTAGTTGATTAAAGTTCTGATATAAATACTTGTGTTATTGAAGAAACTTTTCAAAATGTTTGTGAGGTTGGTTATGTATCCCTTGAAGAAACCTTTCCCCAATCACCTGCTCCACTTCTTACTCAATCAATGGAAGTTAATCTAGTTATTCCTCTCTTATTTAATAAAAATAAAAGCAACGGAAATGCGAGTGCTCACTTTACACCCTTCTCATTTGAATAAGAACTTGTTGATTATGGAAATAATCCTTCATATGATTACCACAGTTCGTCTTCAAATTATATTGAGTCACTTGGAATCAATGAAGGTCATTCGTCTGATGCTTAGTCTTTTTTTATCATCCAATGAGAATGTTATACCGGACTTAAACAGTCCATTGATTATCATGATAAGTGAATGATATACTCTCCTCCCTCAACTAGCTCCCAACTGCACCATTGTCATACGAAAAAACCCTTCGCTCAGGATCTATTAGTATTTGACACAGTATATTTTTTTTAGGCTTTTGTTATCAACTTTCACGCTTATAACCAATTGGTTGCCCTTTTTTTAACAGGTCTTATTTTTGGGAACAAGTGAGGCGTTAATGGTGGGCACGGTCCTTCCACTTACTCCTTCTCCCATTTGTTCCTCTCGTGCTCCATTTCTACAAAAGAGAAACTCCATGTTGGTATCTTCTTCGAGCTTAACTTCAGAGGTTTATATTCTCTTACTACTCTTTTATTTGTGACCACCCAAGAGAGAAGTTGGTGTGAGTGTTTGTGCTAACTTTATAATTTTTGCCTAAAGCTCTCAATTTCATTCCCTACTACTATTGAGAATTCGTCTATGGTTGCTTGTACGGATGGTCTTATTTCGAGGACTCTTTAGGTTCTTGAAAGGGTCTTTTACTTTCTCCCATATCCAATGAGGATTTTAGCTTGAATATTTCTTCTCTTTGTTTCTATAAACATATGTCAGTTTCACCTTCAATATCTGCTCGTGGTATAATAGTTCCTCCTGGGATAGACCACTCCTCAGTAGTTGAATCCGCTAGCCCTACATGGGTAGATTTTGAATATTTCTTTTTCGTTTTCCCCTTTTTATTTTGAATAAAAGAATGGTAGCCTACCCTTTTCTACTGTTTGCAGAGGTTATTTCCAACTGGTTCCACTTTATTTGAGGGTATTCTCTTACCCTCTGAGGTAATCAGCCTTGAGTTACCTCCCTCTGGTTAGATATTTATCCCTCTTGTACATTTGTCCACCGATAATAGACCTCAGAACAGACTCTTCCTTCTCGGCCAATGTTTAGTGTGACTTCAAGTGGTTCTACTATACTCGTTACCGCTTTAGAGAAGGTATCCTAGTGTTCGAAATTTAAAATAATCTTTTATTGGCTTTATCATTTTTAGATGTAGCCTTATATACTTTTTCTTTCTTTGCCTAGGTTGGCGCGAGTGCTCAATCCTTCCTTACCACTCAACTTACTATACATCTCACCAAGCCGTAATTATCTCGAACATTTTTCCTTCTGTGAGAACCCATGTACTCGGCATGCTTTTCATTTTTGATGATTTTTATTTTTTGTGGATGACTTATTTTATTTTCGGGTTATTCACCCCTCTGGTTCGAGCACTTCTATATTTGCGAGGTTGCGGGTATTTTTATTCATACCTTTATTTTTATCTACCCTTGCCACTACTTGCATAAGTATTATCTTATGCACTAATTTTGGGTGAGTATTCGAAGTACTCCTTTATCAGTGAAGTCTCAAGTGTTGAGTTTCCTTATTTGCAGGCGAGCGCTACAAGTGTTCCTATAGCTATGGACCCTCGAGTATTAGACTGGTATACCAAGCTTGTGTTTATTTTGCAAGTTCTAAATAGTTACTCAAACTTGTTTCCTTGTTTTTAGGTGATCACTATGAGATCTCCTTTGCTTGTGGAGCCTCAAGTATTAATCTGGAATAGTTTTTACTTGCTTCTAGTGTGCAAGGGCTCGAGTAGTCAATCTTCCTATTTCCTTACATTCTGGTAAGCACTACGAGCTCTCCTTTGCCTATGGATCCTCGGCTATTAATCTGGCATACCTTAGTATTTACTTTCTATTACTGTTCAAGTCCTCGAGTAGGCACTCTTCATATTTCCTTATTTGTAGGTATGCATTACGAGCGCTCTTTTGCCTGTGGATCCGGATCCTCAAGTATTAATCTGGCATACCTTAGTATTTATTTGCTTTTGCTATGCATGCGTTAGGTTGATATCTCATCTTGTTAATTTTATTTCAGGTGAGAATTATAAGTGCTCCCCAGCAGAGTCGCCAAATGTAAGGGGTAGTGGTACTGGGGTTAATGAATAACTGTAAATAGGTGAGGCGTGACCCACTCCAATAGAAACTATCTTCAAGGTAATATTATTTCAAGAACAAATAAGAGACCAAAAACTAACTTTTTAACATAATAATAATACTTCTAGTTACAACAACGATCAGACAATGATTGAATACAACTTTTAATAATAAAGAAAGGAATGAACCACCTAAGAGCAGTGATTCTTTAAGAGTGAGAAGATAAGAACTTCAATATCTAGGAGAGAGCGGGGAGAGAATATATGTGGAAATTTGTACAGAGTAACAGTGCTAATGAGAAGATGATGATTGTGATTGTGGCCCAAGTGTTATATTTATAGTGAAACATTAGGGCTGACATGGCACATGCATGCCAAAGGGATATGCCTATGTGATAAATATCTGAAAATACTTTTATCCTTATTACTATTTGTCACTATCTACTACAATCTATCTATTGTGGAGTGACACCTAGTGTAATGGTTGGCAAAAAGCAATGTTGTCGGAAATAACGCCAAAAAGTACTATTTTGTTTACTTGCAAACGGTTGCTTGGTGAATAATTATAATAACTTGAGAGTGATCTTGAGGGTTACTCACCATTTACTTTATTAAAATGTCTTGCGAGCAAGTCACTTACTGTTCGCTAATTAGTAACTATGGACTATGTAATGTGAGTGAGTGAGAGTGACCTCTTAGGTCCCTTGCTTCAGTATTCTCTCTTTCTAAGATATTGAAGTTGTTGAGCCTTAGTTTTCTCAACAAGACTTACCTTTCAGTCTTTAAACCAACATTATCAAGAGGTCCCAAATTGTCCATCTGCCCAAGCCCTGCCTGCTCGATCAAGGCTTATTGATAAGTAAACTTAAGTAAAAACAACAAGACTAAGTGTTAATACATAAGGTTCCCAAATACATGGTTTTTTGTAGCTTGAGCAACTATTACAACTTTACTTTACTAGGCAAGAATTGTTGCTCGTGTACTTTCTCCTCTTTTAGGGCTCTATGACTTAGGATTGCTCGCAAGGCCTCTTTATTGCTCGCATAAATATCTGTAACTTAGGGTTGCTCATGCATCCCTCTTATTGGTCACTGCTCATGTGACTTACTAGTGACTTGGATTTTCTCGTCCAATAAGCTTTGTTAGCCACTGCTCATGTGACTCATTGGTGGCTTAGACTTACTCGTCTAATAAGTTAGTTAGTCACTTCTCATGTTACTTACTAGTGATTTGGACTTACTAATCAAATATTCTTTATTGCTAGATGGTTGCATAATGCTTCAGTGGTTATGGGGTTGCTTGCACATCCCATTTGACCGAGCTTATATACGTCTCTACAGGATGTCTAAAAAATGAAATCCAAATAAAGAACCCCTCGATATAATTCTGTCGAGATTAGGTGGTTCAGTCTTCAAGAGTAAACAACTATCAGCTCACAAAATTGAATGCCAAAGAATCTGACTCAATACATCAATCTCATATCATAGGAAACCCACACAATAATCACCTCATTACACTATTTCCTTTTATACTCTCAAGGTACTTCATAAGTTCCTCAAGTAATGCATCATTCATGAATAAACTTTTCTCTCAAGTCATCACTTTCAATTTCTAATCTACAAGTAATACGCATCAATAGCTAAGTCATAAATCATACACTTCAATATTTACTCTCACAATTCATTCTTTCAATATTCAACTCACAATTCATGCATTCCCACATCTGATCCCACAAGCTATACATTATAGTAACCAAATCCCAAATCCCAATTCACATATTTAATATTAGAAATTATGAACAAAACTTACAAATCCTAAACTCTAAACTCCTACCTTTTTTTAGATTCCAAGTATAAAATGTCTCATAAATGGAATCTAAATAAAGAACCTCCTGATATAATTTTGTCTAGATTATATAGTTGATAAGAGTGAACAATCACTAAACCTGAGCTTCCCTACCTACTATCATAACTCCATTCAATTCAAAGCATAAAACTTACATGTTTCCCATAGCTCACTCTATTATTTCTAACACGCCTCATTACATGACTTAACCTCAAAAAATTCATTGCACTCTAAAGAATTTGAATCACTCTTAAAACCCACACTCACCTCAACCAAACTACATTTTCAACATCATTTATCCTCAGAATCCGTATAGAGATTTCCACAACAACATATCAAGTAAACATTTTAGTCTAAAACAAATATAATTAAACATCATTATCTACATTTATTTCAATATCGATTTGTACATAGCCCATGTGTTATAACCTCATATTAAATCAACATATACCCCCAAGTGTCATAATTCCCTAAAGACAAACATTGTCAGCCATTATCTTCGACCACACCTTCAATAATGTATAATCAACAATATAAACCATATTCCCAATCATTATTACCTAGTGGTCAAAATTTCACCAACAAAAACTATCATCCAATGAATCTAACAACTTAGGATAACATACTATTAATACCAGCCCTCTATTCAAAAATCCCAACATAACAATCTCCATAATAAGACCGTTAATACCTATTCAACACCCAAAGACTTCACAAATCCAATAACTATATCCCTCATAAGGAAAGTCAATAATCTCTCAATATATATGTTATAAAAATAATAATTATTCATCATTCAAATCCACACCTATACAAAGTAGTGCTAAAACTGTATTCTTCTCATTACACTTATGAAACTTTCAAAATCTTAAATAACATTTTCTTTTGTCAATTTCCATACGGATTATATTGATTTCCAAGGGTACAAATACCATTTCACACATTAAAAATTGATAAATATTTCAATTGGAATTTATAATTTTTTTTAACAAATAAAATATCACGGGATGAGTCCACACATAACTCATATTTCAATTCTCAATTTTATAAGGCATGTAAGACAACTCTTGGCCATATTAATTTTCTCATTGAAACAAAAATCATATCATTTACTTTGCAAAAATATTTTCTAGGCATATTCATAAAATAGGGTTTCACTAATTAATATATCAATTTCTCAAAAAGTTAAATATAATTTTATCTTTCAAATTTCTTTTAAATTAATCAATAAAAATGTTTAGGAATATCTAAATCAAAAAGTACCAAAGGGAAAAAGTAGAGTATTCTTGCCTTAACCCACTTCTAAAATCTGACTTATTTTCTTCAATTTCCTCCAAAATCTTAGTAGCATTGCCTCTCGAAGTGTTCCAAAAATCTAAGTTCAAGGTCCTTACCTAGGTGTTTGAAGGTTTTACTTTAATGGGGGTTTGGGTTTGAGAGGTTAGGGATGAAGATGGAACGGATTTAGGGTTTAGTTTGAGAAGGGAAATGAAAAATAGACACATGTCTCGTCCAAAATTAAACAAATATGTCCCCACTCAGCATGACCCGTGCCTTAGGCCGTGGTTTGGCTGCAAGCCCCGTTAAATGCAATCACAATAACATCTCCCACAATTGCGAGGCCCTAGCCACGGTCGCAATAGGTTTTATTCACGGTCATGGGTTCCCCATTCATCTAGGTCGTTCGATTTCTTTACTTCTCATCTCTTACTTCACCAATTCACGCCCGTCAAACCTATATAACATTACATGCAAATGAGCCTCTTCAACAGTCTAACTTAGCCACCAAGATTAGGCCAAAAGACCAAACTACCTTTGCCCAAAACTGTTGATTCCCAATTAATTAAAAATAACAAATTTAACCAATTTTAATTCACACTTAAATTTGAAAAATTCTATACATTTAATGTTTGATCACTCAATGAACTTTCCTCCAATGTAAACAATTTAGTTAAGATATTCTCAATAAATAATTAACTTATTAATTAAATTATCTAATAATTCATATTGATGTCTAAATTTTGATAGTTGATCACCAAAATTATAATCACAGATGAATGAAATATGAAAAATGTCAAAAGGGTTTTTACATGGTCCAACTGTGATAATGAGACTGCATCCACGAGTGAAATTCCAATATCATAAATACATTTACAAGGTGTACGGATCATGAAAAAATGTCCCCTTGAGCTAGGGGAGATAAAGTATTTATAGTAAGTGGGAAATCAGGAGGTGGAATGCCTTTATAGATTCAAGCATTTACACCTGTACATAATAATATCCAACTGGGTGTTATTTACGCGCATGAATATAAGGACTATTGAGGTTTCCCACGTGTGTCTCTTCATATAGTCGACGATCTAACTTCTTGGAAGTGATCGGCATGGAGGCTGACCAACCAGTAGCTGTGACGACCAAATATAATCCAGTGTGGTAAGTCCCATGATAATGTGGACAAGTGTCACGGTATTATTAATCCACTTGGTGGAGTAATTTTTTCCTACAACAGAAGCCCTTAATGCTCCATACTTAAGGATTTTATCAAGAGAATGGAGCATTTACTCTCATAAGTTGTTCGGTGTTCGAAAAGGTTGAAGGTCAGTAGCTGACCTATCAGACTTGTAAATATTTCACTACTTTACTAGAGCAACGACACTTTGGTAAATAACTTAAAAATTGGCGAACCATCGGAGGGTACGCTGGTCCTTTTACTTTCTTGGGATTTGAGAAACTGTCAAAATTTCAATCATTTGGTTCACTTAATCATTTCAAATCATGAAGATCAAGGGCCCTTATTGTATCTATATAAGGTTGAGTTTCCCTCCATTTTCTTTACCTCAGCATTCTCGAACTCCATTTCTTTTATTGTTGCCTTTTTTCTTGCTACTTGAGAGTCTTTCACCCCTGTAGCAGCAACTGTAAGACTTTTCTCGCCTTTATTTTTTCTTACTAAATATATTAAGATGGATTCTATAGTTGATGAATGGTCCTTAGAGTAGTTTAAGAAAATGCAAAAAATTCCATAATGAGTAATGGTGGAAATGGTGTATGGGTCTTGTGATTTGTGTGGATTGCCACTGGCTGCCCACAATAATTATAGCTAAATGTGGAATCACTTTTAATCCTAATAACCTGATTCTGGAGTTTTGCCAATACTTTGATGTGGTTCCTGCTAAGGTAACCCCTAGTAGTTGGAGAATAGTTAATGGAGTTAATTGCCTCAATGAATTGTATGGAAACCACATAGGAATTAGTGAAATAATGTATTGCTACAAGTGGGTAACCACTGGAGACAACATTTATTACCTCAAAACATGGCAAGAAAATGGAGTTGTAGTAGTTAATCGTCCTGACTCCAATAAGGACTATTGAGATTACAGAGTAGTTGTAAAGAATTGGCAGCATGCCCCTATTCCTGAGTGGGTAAGGTATACTCGTCCCAGATGGCCCCAGGAATGGCGTGGCGTAGGTCGGCAGTTTGCATTATTTGAATTTTTATTTTTGCATACTTTCTGTTTGTTGATATGTCAACTAATATATTGTGTCCTTTTTTGCAGAGAAAAGGAAGAAAGAGTGCCCCCTGACTCAGAGGTCAATTTTGAGGAATTAAAGTTTATTTGTTCCATCCAACAAATAATAGGATAAGATCATCCCAGGCCGGCCTCTATTTTGTTGTAGTACAAGAGTTTCATCACATCCTTTATATCTCGGCCTACGAAAAACTTCCTTTATCCCCGATAGATTTAGAGGACTCTTTCTCCTCCATTGTTGCATCTGAATCTCCTATTGAAGAATGAGATGTTATCCCGGGAGGAACCTCTTCCTCTTTTAAATCTTTCAACTTAGTTGTAATCCCAACTACATGTCCATCTCCCATTAAGATGGAGAAAAGAAAGATCCTAAACTTAATGTCTGGAGATATGTCTCCCCCTCCGTTTAAGAAAAAAAAGCCACTAGTGATGGGTCCAAGATTTCGATGGTTGTTACCACTGAGGAAGTTAAGAAAACTAAATCCTAATTTAAGAGAATAAATAGAGGTCCTACGATCTAACAGGAATTAGCTCAGAAGTCCCAAGACGACTAGGACTCTGCTATATCTGGATATATAGCAGTGAACCCTGGTTTATCCAGGGGTTTAATTCATTCTGGAGTGTTGCTCGCGATTAGGTCAGTGGCCACTCCCATGTCTAGGGCCAGACTACTGGAGAGGGCCAACCAAAATTTAGCTCTTCGTTACTTTTTTTATTCTCCTTAATAATTTATAATACTTGCTTTATGTTTGTAGTTTTTGGTCGACTATGACCAGTTACTGATCATGGATGACCAAATAAGGGAATCATTAGCAGTTGTTGAAGAGGCCTTTAAAAGTTTGAAAGATTCTTTGAAGGCAACAAAAGAGGCCTTTAAAAAGGATCAGGAAAAATGGCAGGGTCTTTTGGATACTGCCAAGCAACAAAAGAATGATATCGAGAAGGCTGCTGCAAACTCTACCTTAGAGGTTGCTGAGGAGAAGAGGAAGTTGCAAGACCTAAAAGCTACTATGAAGAAGGGGAAAAAATATTACTTCACTAGGGGATGGGATAATTCCTTTAGTGTTGTTTCCCTTCAAATTAAATACATAAAAATGTTACTTTTAAGGAGCATTGGACACTAGCTTTGAAGCAAGTCGGCACTATAACTGACTCTGAAATCTATCAGCAACATAACCCTGCCACTCCTCCCAACATTAATGAAGAGATAGAGGATGAGGAAGGCATTAGAGAATCTCTAATGGTGTCTGAGACTTCTATGGTGGGGGCCCGATCAGCAGGAGATGTGGACCTAGACAAGGAGAAGGTGTCATTGTCTTGGCATTTTTCTTTTCTTTATCCTTTTGTACTGTTGTTTACTTTTTATTATAACCAAAGACGATGGTAATTTCTTCATCTGTTTAATAAATTTATCCATCATTCCCCCTTGATAAATGTCTATGTTTGTTTAATTGGTTTCTTGGTTTCCCGTATTTCATTCTTCAATTTAACTTTAAGAGATCTGTCATAGTTGCTGCTGAGAGTGACCTTTCTAGGAGAAGTGTTCAGCTTTGTGGAACTAGACATAAAGAATTAGATGAGGATGAGTGGAAGAACTGCTAGGCCTGGATGCTTCTGATCAATTTAAATAAGCATAACTTCATCTGCACCTACTATTTGACCAGGTTAAAGCGAACAACGCTGCTTACTATGAAATGATTCTTAAAATGCAAGAAGACCATAAATCATACCTTGATAGTTTGTTTCAGACTATGAAGGAAAGTATGTTCGGCTAAGCTAAGATGGAGGTTTTGAAGATAGGCTCTGAGATATCATTGTAGCATATAAAAAAGGGAATTTGTGTTGAACAGTGCACGGGAGGTGGCAAGTTTGTTAGAAATGGAAAATAATACTCTTAGGAATTAATTGGAGAGCTTGAAAAAGTCTTCGTAGGTTGTCCAAGATGAAGGTTCCTCCTTCCCGGAGCTGGAAAATGCTAGGCTGATGGAAAAAATTAGAGATCTTAAGAAAAACCAAGTCTGGCCAGTTGTCTAGACAAATGGTGTTGCTCAGCCAACAGTTGATGAAGAAAACCAAGAAGACCTTAGCCGATCAGGTAGCCTTACTTAAATGTAAAGATGCAACTACTGAGAAACTCACTGACAAGGTTAATCGACAAACTTTCCATTTCAACAAGTAACCCAGGGCAGTCTGGATTGATGGCTATGATGCAGCCGTGGCTTATCTCGAGGATGAGTTAGAGCAAGTCTGGCGTGAAGGTCATAAATAGGGTTGGTTAAAGGCACTGGCAATTATGAAAATTCCCAAGACATACCATTTATGGTATTAGCATGATTTAGGTTTGTTGGATTGCCCTAATCCTCCTTTCAGAATTGATACTAGCTGGATACTAGTTGGATCCCCCACTAATGCCATTCTATAGAGCTTCGTTAGGAAATATTTGGGTGATTTTGGGTTACGCGATGGAGACACTTATGTTCGTCCCCAATACTTGGTAACCAGACCGAGCCCTAGTGGTCATGACAGGCTGAGTGACTTGACTTCTATCGTTCTGCCGTCTACTCTTGATAATCCTCCTGCTGGGATGGATAAAGCTCAAGGTAAACCCCCTGTCGAATGAGATTACTTTATCTGCTTTTATTTCAAAAATTATCCTGTAATGAACTATTAATACATTTTTAATAAAATATTTTTTTTTCAAACACATGTTGCTTATGTATTTGGAGTTTGTTCATTAGTTAAGCCTTCGTATTATTTGGTCAAATTTTTAAGCCGAATAATCTACTTAACTTGGTTTATGTTTTGGGATGAATCTGAGTTGTCCGGCCTTAGGTTCTACTGATGCACTTTGGTGTTTCAAAATGGATCCTTGTCATTTTTAAACTAAGTATTTTGAATTAGTTACCATTGGTGACCAAATTTTTTAGGATATTTCGTTAATTTAATTCGGTGTGGTAAAACCCCTTGTTCTTAACTTTAGGCGTCATAAAGGATGTCTTGGAGAAAATTAAGAAATTCTCATTCATGGAGCTGCTTATTTATGACTTGTTAAAAAGGAAGACATATATGCCCATGTTTGTTTTTTTTATTGTTGAGATGATCTTCATTTCCTATCCTCGAAAAAAATATATAAAAAGGAAGTTTAAATGATAACAAATCAGACAGTTTCTTATTGCAATGTGCA
Organism: Sambucus nigra; assembly: GCA_949130495.1. Classification (NCBI taxonomy): domain Eukaryota; kingdom Viridiplantae; phylum Streptophyta; class Magnoliopsida; order Dipsacales; family Adoxaceae; genus Sambucus; species Sambucus nigra. The sequence continues at coordinate 651,908,156 of OX422210.1, read as the reverse complement.
TAACTGTTACATAAAATTTGTACTGCAAAACTATTGGTAATACTTTCTGAGATGTTTAGTATTCCAGGGTTTTTAAATTCTCCTCCTCCTAGTGTTTCTATGTGATAGTTACCCGGTCGAAAAACTGGAGAAATGCGATATGGACCATGCCAATTAACCTCCATCTTATTGATAGGAAGCTACCCGAAGCGTAGCATTCTCCCTTACTTCTTCCACTAAGTTCAGGTCAAGTCTCCTCATCAGATCACTTCTGGGAGAGTCAAAGTTGAGCACTCTATAACCTTGTAGATCAATATCTGTTGGGACTACTACATATGTTCCAAATACCAACATGTATGGAGTTCCCCCAATATCTTTCCTCAGCGTGGTTTTATAAGCCCATAAGACACTATGCAGCTCGTTAATCCAGTTGCCTTTAGCATTTTCAAGTCTCTTTTTAGTCCATCGAGCTGCGTTTTGTTTGTCACTTATATCTGACCATTGCATTGGGGATGACCTGGGGTAAAATTTATATTTTGGATTTTGGATTAAGCATAATAATCCTCAAACTCTTAGTTATCAAACTGATTCCCATGGTCAGTGATGAAGGCATACGGCATGACATATTGACATATGATATTCTTCCATATAAACTTGTAAACCGTTTCATAAGGCATTTCAACCATTGGTTCAACTTCCACCTATTTCGTGAAGAAGTCTATGGTAATAACTAAGTATTTAAATCTCCCTTTTATCCTTAATAGAGGACTAAAGCAAATTGATTTCCCATAGGGCAAAGAGCCAAGAGGAGGTGATCGGTGACAAATTAGCCCTCGATCGTCGTGCATAATAGTAAATTTCTTATACTTGTCACACCTTTTAGCATATAAGGAGCAATTTGCCTACATGGTTGCCTATTAATATCACTACATGGATACTCATCATATTAGTGATCGTCCAACTAAGTGTGCTTCGCATGATCCTTCATAAACTTCTTTGTACTTCTGCTGGACGAACACACAGAAGAAAGGAGACAGAAAATCCCCATTTGTACAGAACACCTCCGTCCAGCACGTATCTAGCCGACTCATACCTCAACTTCCTATCATCTTTTGGATGTAATAATCCCTTTTCTATGTACTCTTTTATTGGATCCTTCCATGAGGACTCCAAATCAATTACTATTAAGTTAACCTCTTGCTCATATATACTCTTATTAGCTAAGATTTCCACTGAAATAGTCCTCTTCAACTATGTCCTGGTTACTGAAGCAAGCCAAGCAAGTGCATCTGCTCAGGCATTCTTGATTCTTAGAATTCTGACTATTCTGACTGCCAGGAACTTGGAAATAGCATTTTGGGCTTTGGTGAGGTACTTTGTCATCATTTATTCTTTGAATCCTTATACCAAAAGAATTGGTTAACGGTTAGTTAGGAATCACTATGAGTGATGACTTGATCGACATTTAAGGACAATGTGAGTTTTAGACCAGTGACCAAGGAGCCGTATTCTACCTCGTTGTTGGAAGCTTGAAACTGAAAAAAATAGCATACTTCATAGCTATATCATTAGGGGTGTTTAAAATTAATTTTTCTCCACTGCCAGAAATGCAAGAAGACCCATCAATGTACAGCTTACAGATAGGAGTTTCTTTGTCAAAGCTCCCATCATTTAGAGATCCATGGTGGAATCATTTTTTTCTTTGTTCCTCATACTTTCTAGTAATATCTTGAGCAGTCGATGATTCCGGTTGGTCCAATTTAGGTCTATCTCCTGGAGAAATCTGTTGCGCATGGCTTAATTTTATGATCTCTTCCAAGGAAGTCTGCTCAGCCTTTCTCCCCTCATTATCGAATGTGTCTTCCTCATAGGTAAATTATGCTCTGAAATCAGTTATAGCCTTCCTTTTTAGCGCGTTCGGGGCTCATAGAGTATATAATACTCTCCCAGTTCTACTGCCCATGACATCAATCTCCCTAATTTTTTTGGCTTGTGGATAGCTTAGCACAAAGGCAAATCTGTGTAGACCACAATGGTATGTACCTGGAAGTAGGGTTTCATTCTTTTTTATGCTTCAACGAGAGCTAAAGCTAATTTTTCCAATTGAGGATATTGAATTTCAACTCCTCTAGAAGCCTTGTTGGTATAATACACTAGTTTCTGAAGTCCATTCTCCAATCAGATGAGGGGCGAGATGACAGCTGATTCAGATACACCAAGGTATAGGTATAATTTTTCCCCCAAAACTAGTCGGGAGAGAAAAGATGGAGATCCTAAATATTTCTTCAATTTCTAGAAATCTTTCTCGCACTTATCATTCCACTGAATGTTTTCCAAAGCACCTTGAAGAATGGTAAACATTTATCAGTTGAATGGGAGAAAAACCAATTGAGTGCGGACACTCTTCCTATCAGCTTCTGCACATCTTTCTTGCATGAGGGAGACTATATCCTGATTAATGCCTTGATTTTATCTAGATTAGCTTCAATTCCTCTCTTGTCACTACATCAAAAACTTCAATCTGACACAATTTAAAACTGAGCCAGATAAAATCTGGCACGGTTTTGAACTGTTCCAGAATCAGGTGTTCCAAAGTGGCCATTTGTTTCTGGCATGGTTTAAAAATGTGCCAGATTTGGCCAAACAGGAACACTTCTGGCACACTTTTAAACAGTACCGAAATTTGATATTTCTGACACACTTTTGGCACACTTTATAACTGCGCCAGATTGAGTAAATGTTGGTACACTTTTGGCACAATTCAAAACTGTGCCAAATTTTGATACACTTTTGGCACGGTTTTGAACTGTGCCAAATTTTTTAATCAAATAAAAAAAATAATTATAAATAAAATTACCTAAAAAAATCAACAACATTTCTACTATTTTTCATACTTGTTTTAGAATAACAAAAATTCAATAATAATATAAAATCAGCACGGTAAAAATAGTACAACAATAATACAAATAGTCTGCAACAACACTAATAACATCCAGACAATAAGCCCACTAAAATTAATGACTCAAATTCCATTACTAGAAAATTAATGACAATACGTGAAAAAGTTTGAATTTTATCTCAATTCATGTCAATACATATGAAATTCATGTCAATACATATGAAATTCATCTCAAATTCCGCGGTCTTCTCTTCAAGCAACACTAATGTGTTTAACTCCTCATTTATCAAGCAACATTGGTTCGCCTCTACATGCACAACCATCGAACTTCTAATGAGTTCCAACCTATAAAATAAACAAAAAAAAAAGATAAATTAATTCTTATCATTTGACAAGATTGAAGGCCAATAATTTAATAGAGACTAACACATATTTTTTCAATCACACAAGATCTGAAATCTAGTGCACATTGCAAAATGTTATGGACAATGCTAACGGACCCTGTTGTACAAAAAAAAATCCAAGGACACAACAACACTTGTTGAAAACAAACTAGCAAAATGTACTCTGGAATGCGTCATGAATTAAAGCACTCCACAATGGCACCTAACATATAATCTTAGTATCCTTTTGCAGTTCGACTAAATATAAAGTATCTGCATAAATAATGCAATAATTAAAAGAAATTTTATTGTTCAATTATGGCCTCGATAAGTAAGTTGAACACGAAAAAGATTCTTGAATTAATTTTGAGAATTAAAGAGACATATCGCCCATGCCACTGTCATTTCTACATCAAAGTCATCCCTCCTAGTAGGTGTAAAAGGCATTCGAATTGCAAAGTCCAATATGGATTCTCCCATGGAAAAATCATATTATGATTTCTATTAATAAATTAATTAAACATGTTAATTAATTAAATTGAAAGAAATATTGAATCAAATACGAAAGCGACATTACAAATTATATTTTTAGTAGGGTGACCCGTGTTCCTTCATGTTTCTTCCTGAAACAAGAAAAGGAAAAGAATTGCAATAACAGGAAATGTCAAATGCTGAAGATAACACATTCATCATAAAGTTGCAAACTCAACATAAACCATAATTTTAAAAATCAAAATGGTTAAAGTTATATATACATGATTACCCCTCAAATGCGGTACGATTGCACCAAGTATCCAAACATAAGTCCTCCCCGACAATTCTATGAAGATGAGAGCCGAATTCTACATTCATAATCTGCAAGTTGTATATAAAATTAAAGTATTATAAATTAGTTGAAATTTAGTTACGAAATCAGAAAATATAAGTTTATTGTTTTGGAATGTCCAAGAGCATGCTGATGAATATGTTTAATAGATTTGGAATTCAATCATCTTTGAAAACTTGGAGTTAGGTAGTGATATTAGGAGTGGGATTATACAACAAGGCAAAAGCGAAATCTGGTCGAAATCCAGATCGCGTATACCAGATGTATATGTATAACATAAAAAAAACTCAACAGTACAAGGCAAAAGAAGACTTTTCCCTCCACCCAAACCTGTAACGAAGTCAAACTGTGTATATTCCTTTCTTTTCGTAATGTCCAAAAGTTACAAAGAGGAGAAGTTCCCTGTAAACCCTGCTTGCTCCTGTCGACCTTCCCTACTTCATGCTTTCAGCACCTCTACCGAAACTGAGCCTGATAATTTGAATACACAAGAAAATTATCCCTCAACCCGTTACGTAAGAATGATACAGGCAAAGTTCATACCTTTGACCAAATAATTGAATCCATATCAAGTATATCGACATCACCTTGATATCGATCACCACAATCTTCGTCGTATACAAAAAGCCTATTCCCTACTGCGATAGCACTGTAACTATATCGAGGGATGGGAATATCACTCATCACCTTGAGGGATCACCACCACATAGTTTTGAGGTCTAAAACAGGAAAATCGTTCAAATAATTTTCCCCACCTTCTCCGCAACCACAAAATATTTCTATTTTCTTATCGCCAATGAGCGTAGCTGTGTGACTTTCGCAGGGTGGAGGTGGAACCCCCTTGCAATTAGGTCGTATCCACTCTCTCGATCCGAGGTCCAAAATGTGTAGGTCATTGACTTTCTTAGAGACCTTTGTGCCCCTCAACACAATCATACTATGGCCTACAATTACAGAACTGTGGCTATCTTGTGGGCCCGGGTCGTGGCCCATGGTTACTAGATTATTCCAAGCCATCATTTTGAGATTTAACACAAGGACATCACTGAAATGTAGCCCCCCACTACATCCCTTAAATGGGCAGAGACAGAATATTTTAAAATTAGCTTTGGATGGAAACTAAAGATATGGTTCTTAAATGTTTCATTCTAGGCAAAACGATAAATCAATGTTTTTTTGCTTACAAGTTATAATTATCAGATATTGAAGTACACATCAAAGGAAAAGTTCACACACCACGTGATTATCCACATTCAATAGTGGTAACATTAATGCTCGTAATACATGGTAGAGAGTGAGAAGACATTAATCAACTAAAAAAACATGATTCTCCATTGAAATTGACTAAATCAATATATGACATCTGTAAGGGCTCAACTGACAAGTGGAGCTTCTCCACCATCTCTATTGTGATGGGGTTAAAGCTAAAAGGATGTGCGCCTAGTTATGTATAACAAACTATGCCGATGAAAATCAAAGGATATAACTGCCGGATATGGGGATGCCAGAGTACGGTGGTACACTAAGGGAAGTGGCAGGGCATAATCCGGGGACTGGGATGGGATGCGAAGGCCTGATGGAGACGAATCTGCTACTGGTGCATAAATGGTTTTTGGATTTTAGAGGCATGAAGGACAAATAAATATGCCCTCGCATCATTTAATGGAGGTGCATCATTTTGTCCTAGGTGTGGCATGTATGGCATGTATGGATGGAGAGAAACTGCAGTATTGTTGAGGAAAAAGAGTTGGAAAAGGAAGAGATATATGAGAAAATCAAATTTATTATCTCTCTTGGATCTCTACTTTTAAAGAGTTTAAGGGCCTAACACATTTCATATATTGTAAACAACTGTAGAGCTATTGTCTCTGTTTAGACATTTGTTCTGGGGTTTGTATTTTGCAGCTAGGGGTGTTTTTGCTTAAGGTTTATGGGCTATGTTGTTGTTCGATCAGATGTTTAATTCTATTCATATTCTGATATGTTTTTGTGCAAATGTTTATAAACCAAAAAAATAATGTGACATAGCTATCATGAACAAAAGATTGCTAATTTTGGAAAAGCCCTCGATTTCTTCACAGTTTCAATTAAACACTTGGGCATGCCTCTCTACCCCGCTTGGAAAAGTGATGCGGGTATACGCAAAGACTGTCCAACATGGCAGTCATCCAATTGGAATAAATTTGAACATAATCTAATCAGATAAGCAACGGTATAATTAATAAAAATGTGAATTAATAATTTAGTGACACAATTATAGAATGCCTTCACAGCAGTTTTAGAACCAAGTTCCTTCATATCATCAAATTTCATAACCTGCACCATATAATATCAAAATTTTAGACAACATTTCCAGGAAGATTAATAGAAGTTCCAGCATACGATAAACAACAATTCCAGCAAGATTATCAACTTTTAATGGTTTATTCTTACCAATTAAGTGATGGGAGATGTTAGAGTAGGTGTAGGGTGGTATCTACACCTAATTCAAAAACATGATTTAGTCAACAAATATCTAATACAGTTGTATCCATACATAAGATATAATTCTCTTTTATTTTCTACAAAATGGTCTTTGTAAAGCAAATCACAATAATAAGACTTTTTTTATGTCGACCCTTATTTCTGACTCAATGGGTGCGACTCGCTAACGTATCGCACCCGTATTAGATCGTGCTTGGATTCCATTGTACCCCATTGGTGCGCGGTCAAAATATGAGCCAATATGAATACGACATGTAGTGAGTCACACCCAAAAATGATATTCGGCATAGATTCGAAGGTATGCATTTCAATGTATGTAATGTATGAACATCATTGTATTATATCGTGTATGCAATGTATGCACATTCTAATGTATGCAGTGAGCCAATACAAAATACGTATTGGATCGTGTTTGGATTCCAATGTATGCACATCAATAATATTTATCTCATATGATCGATTCAAATCCTAAAGAATACCTTAAATTCAAAGTAAAACAAACCAATATCTTAATCATTCATAGTTGTGCAAGTTAAAATAATTAGCAATGATCATACCACCTATTATGCTATAAAAGTGAGCAACCATAAAAAACATGCTACAGAACCATACATTGTCATCATTTCCTTTATATTATATTACAACCAAAGGTTCACCATTTGATTCTTAAAGGTTTATTCAATTTGCATAGGCCTCAAATTCATATTCTCCTTTTATAAAGCTAATTACTTGAAAGGTCAAAAACACATACTACAATCTCAATCCATGTGATAATTAAATCATGTTAACCACTTAAATTGTGTTTAGGAGCGTGCAATTCCATTTTTAGAATTGAAATTGGAGGAAAAGTAGTCAAAATTTTGAACTAATATGGTTCCGAATACAATTTAAATATATGATTGAGATACAAGGATTACAATTTAAAAGTAGTTAGTATTATTCTCTCTTTGGGACACAAGGATTCACCAATTCTCATTAGAAGTTTCACAATAATAATAATAATAATAATAATAATAATAATAATAATAATAATAATAATAATAATAATAATAATAATAATAATAATAATAACCAAATTGACCGATGCTCATTCAGAAGTGATCTCTCTCACAAGTCTCTCCAGTATGCATTAACCGATGCTCATTCTTCAATATATATCTAAAGAAAGAACGAAAGAAACCAAATGGAAAAACCCAAGGATTCACCAATTCTCATCAAAAGTTTCAAATCATAACGCAATGGATTTTCCTGGGTTACCAAATATGTAAATTGCGATGATGCTTGGATTCACCAGTCTCGCTAGCTATATAGTTAAAAGAAGAAAGATGTGTGAAAACTCTAATGATGCGAGAAACATGTAGTGCACATTTAACATTTTAAGATGAAATTGATTTTACCATATTAATTGTTAAACTTTATCCTCACTTGAATACTGTGAAAATTAGTAAATTATAATTTGGAACTTCTCGAAAAAGAAAAATAGATAAATTTCAATAAAATGACAAAAGATCAAATCATCCCAAAACTTATCAAAATAAACTAATATTATGATTAATCAAATCACCCTAACTTCACACACATTTAACTCCTACAAAACCCAAAATCCCATTCAGTTTCAACCAAACACATAAAACACTTGTAACCCCCCGCCTAATCAAATAGCGAGTGGCCAGCCCCATACCAAATTAAAACAGAATATACAGTTGGCTCATTCTTAGCATCACTGTCGAAAACATTTACAACTCACCCAATAGCCAATTAAGCTGGTGTTAAAAAAAACATTTCAAATTTTAATTACAACAAAATCCATTTTTAGTTTATGAATAACACTACACATATTATTCTACAACACAAATAACCGAACATATAACATAAAAGAATTTAGATGCATTTGGAATAAACATTCCCAAGTAATAATCCAATATAGTAATCCATTAATAGTAAATGTATTAAAATGACACGACTACAAGAGTATTTGACTCTGATAGAAAAGAGATAATTGAGTTCCTTTGGGCGACATGCCCTATATAAAAGAACACTGTGAATCAAATGAAGATAAGTGTCTAAGCAATACTCCATAGCTCGTCAAAATCAACTAAGGTTGGCGTCCCTGCTGCTGGACACCTGATATAGAAGGTACAATAGAAAAGAAAATATGCAAGGAAACGGGTCAGAGCCCGATTGTGAAAATGATTTTTGAAAACAGCAAGTATTTAGCAAGTGCAATAAAGCATTTATTATGTACATGTTAGTATCCAACTCTCACTTGCTATTCTCACCTCTCATCTAGAGTGCACACTTAATGTTTCCTATTAACCTCCTAGTTAATGGTTCCTCCTCACTAGTTTCCATATTATGATTCCATCCTATATCATAACCCCGTATGTCCCATACCATACGTCATATAATTATTCATATACGTTTGCCATTAACATGATTCGTTTCTCATTAATATGAATTAAGCTTTTCAATTCTATAAGAATAAACATTCATTAACTTAATTTCCATTCTCTTTCTCTATTCACCGTTATATACAATTATCACACAGTAGATTAATCAAACCACACATTTAATTCATTATATATATACATATATAACACGGCACCCCGGGTCATAGCTGCGGTACAATGCATTACTCTTCTATCATGTCCCATTATCGCTGGTCGCCGAATAGGAGACAAAAGGTTCGGTAAGGATTTCTCGAACCACAAACATCAACATACAAATTGGAGGCGAACATAGTTCTCGTATCCATGGGTCACGCACATACCTACGTACCCACAGTCAGCGGACTTATCAACTCCCCGATAAGTCTTTCATATACCTATATTCTTGAGCGACAAATCAAAGATCCCATGGATTCATCAGGATATGACTGCCCTCACGCGTAAACCTCCCGTCGATAGCAAGTAAGCTAGGTATGTCATACACATAATCATCAATCAATCAAATAGGCATTATCATACCTATAATATACTATCAACAAGGTACTCACATTACCCTTAGATTATTCCCATACGTAGCATTATATCTCTTTAAATCCCACGTATTAAAATATCATAACTTTACTTCTTAATTTTATTATCCCCGAGCCTCACTCAATACTCAAGGTTCAAATAGGTTTTTCCTCAACATATATTCAGTAAGAAGTCACTAATACCCTACTGGTCCATATCGCCATATCTCCCTAATTACAACGAATTAAACTCTCCATTTAATTAGGGTTAAAACCGATAGTTTCAAATCTCTTATAAACACATCTTCTTTCACTTAGGATTAAACCCTCTTGTAAACTTAAGGATACCCAGGTGTTATATTCAATCACCCCTACTAGTCCTATCTTTAATCCTCATGCATACCAATTAGAATCTAACAAGTGAATCAAGCAAATGAATTTTCTTTGAATTTGATTATCATTATTCTAATCAATTAAATACTAATGAAATTAATTCAAATCTTAACTAGGGCTTACTGATCTTCTCTAAGTCCCATAATATCCAATTGATAATCACCAAAGATTTATAAAAGGTTTGGGATAAGAATCAACATTAAAAATAAACAACTTTAGGAATTCTGGGGAGGTCGATCGATCGAAGGCAGGGGGTTGGTCGATCGATCGCCCAGGTAACAGCCTAGTTTTCCTGCATTTCTTCTACTACGGGTTTAACCATTTTTATCAATCAAACCTTCATATTAACAACCCAAATGACTTATAATCCTTAGTACATGATATATCAACACATATAAATGATTTCTAATGCTCTAAACATCCTATAATCATCAATAGATTGAATTAAAAGCATGTTTATATCCTCTTTTTCCAGAAAATTTTCAACATAATGTCTTCAAGAACACATCAATGGTTTTCAGAATTTCTTCAATTGATTTATGATTATTTCGTGGATTACTATCTACCTACAACATGAGTTTGATTCCTATATATGTTCATATTTCCGGAAATCCAGTACAACTCCATCTTTATCTTCCAAACATGAAAAATCATCTCTTTTTATAACTATTCTAACATGGATAATATACAAACTTAGATTGCCATTATCAAAAACTTGCCTCTAATGAAGGTCTGATCCTTTGGTGTAGTATATCACAGGTGGTTCTCCCTTCTCCGACCAACTTCCGGTGGTGGTTGGTGGTGGTGACCTTTGGTCTTTGTTCTTCTCCTTCCAAGAAAGCTTCTCTTCCCAAGCAACCTTTCACTCTCTCTAGGAAGATGACTTCTCTATTTTTTGTAGAAGAGATGAATAACCCACGTACACTTAATCTCCAAACACTTATAATAGGAAAAAATCTAAAATCACTATTCATCCCCTATAAAAATGACCAAAATGCCCTTTTGAGTTGTCTTTTCATTTCCAAATGACCCGAGACCCAAATCCAGAATCCAAATTGACTTTCTGACTATTTCAAACCTTTCGGACGCAATGACACAGTCAAATGACTATAAGGTCGATAGAAAATAAATTTACTTTCTAATTTAAACAAATTAGTCCCGACACGTCCCATACCGCGTCCGACTAAAAATCCAAATTACCGAATTAATATCACACAGCCATATCAATAGCATCACATTCATATATTACCTAAATATCTTTAAGTAATATTCAAAATCATACATTTTAATATCCTCAATTCGGATAAAACCCAAATGAATTAATTAATAATAAAATTCAATTAATCCATTAATTTAAGATATAACCCATTTTAAAAGTCATTAAAATCACGGGGTAATACATACTTCCCCCCTTATAACAGAATTTCGTCCCAAAATTCAGAAAGATCAATCATACTGGTAAGGTCAACTCTGAGTATACATCTCATATCGCAAGTAATCTATGTCGTACTGCCCATACAGTATGTTAACAAAAATTCCCATCGATGTTACACTAAGTCTCACCATACAGTTCCAACAGAATCAAATTTAAACTTTATCCAATCGTCCCTATACCGTTCTCGTGACAAACTTTGGGAAAAATGATCCTCACGTATTTAAACAAATAAATCTTGACGTCACAACTACTTACTGTCTCACAATTATGAAAAATACTACAATCCAACCATCCAGGGAACCCATACACCCTATCGTACATCGTTCATTATAATATTTATCGCAAAGGTTATAAACTCATATCCTAAAGACCTAACTTATTTCGACTCCCAACGGTTATTAGTTTCATGTATGGGGTGTCTCACAAGTGAAATCCAAATAAGGAACCCCCCCGATACACTACTACCTAAAGTAGTCAGTCATCAAAACTCCTCAGGTCCTTAGTCAATAGTATATAACCTCTCTACAGGTTTTATCAATCGCAATTAAAAGTCTACTCATCTATTCTCTTATTAAAGACAAGATGTTGGCTATACGCTCTCATATACCACAAATCAATCCACGTCGATTGTCACATCATGATCGGACATGCCCAAAGTAAGTAATCCCATGATAAAAATCAAACCCACATGATAACATGTAAAATATAGGTGTCCCACACCCCTCGGTGAGTCTACATAAATAACAGTGTTATAGACTAAGTTTAGCAACCCTATTGCCCATACAATATTAATCGCTACAAAAATCAGTATACGGCTCATAATTCCTTAAATAGAAAACATACCCTTATTCGCGAGTGGAGGCTATTGAATCGCTGCCTGATGGACGTTATATACACTCCCATACTGACCCTGTGCGCGGGTGTTGCTAGAATGGGAGGTAGTGCTAGCACCAGAGTTGGAGCTGGAAGAGCAGCTGGTGGAAACACTGGTGTCTGTGGCTCCTATCGAGCATTTTATTGCTGAGGGAATTTGTCTTTATCAGGACAATCTTGTCGTTTATGGCCATACTTGCCACACATTAAACATTTTCCCGCAAACTTTCCACCACTTTACCCATGTTGACCCCGACCCTGCTGGCCATTATCTCCTTTCCCTTGGCCCTGATGAGCATGTCTCTGGCCCTGATGGCCCTGCTGTCTTGCCCAGTACCTCTATCCTCAAATCGAGAACCTCCAGATCGTAAACGCTTAGCATAATCCCCTGTCTGGGAACCCTTCTCACCCTGACGCTGATGACTCTGTCCTGGCTGAGTCCCACTAGAACTTACTCCAGTAGTCTTGCCTCGCAGGCTTGACCCAAACCCCCGCTTGACACCCTGATCATGAAAGCGGTTATCCTGGCAGTGAAGCATTGAAGCATTAAGAACATCTGCATACGTACGTAATGAAATATTTCCCAATAAATACTGGCGAATCTTATAGTTCAACCTATTAGTGAACATTAGATTTCTCCTCTCCTCAGTGGGTACCTCTGCTAGTACCAAATTAGTTAATCGCATAAATTCTTCCTCGTATTCTGCCACCGTCTTCTCTCCCTGCTTCAATCAAGTAATTTCCTCCTCATCTCTGTCTAGATGGCGGAAGGAAAATACTTCCCATCAAACCGTATCCAAAAGTCTTGGATAGTTACTGTGTCTTTCTCCTCCATAGTGGTCGTAGCTTCCCACCATTGCAAAGCTGCCCCTATTAGCTTGAATGTGGCTAGTATTTGACGTTAAACCTCAATGCATTCGAGAATTATCAAGTGACTTTGGATATCTTTCTTCCATTGGCTAGCAGTCACAACGTCCGATCCTCCCTGAAACTCAGGTGGGTGCGCCTTCTGAAAGGCATCCCTCGCTCGTTCTCATGCAATAGGAAACACTTTCCCTTGCGCGGGTGGCACAACTGGTACCTGTGCTGGAGCCTACTGAACAGCATCTAGAGCTGCATTGACTGCCTGAGCGATAATTGCGGAAACTTCGGTCGCATACATTATACCCTGAGCTGGGGCGGGCTGAGGTGCACGTCGAGGAGGCATCTAAAATGAGAGTATACTAGTAGTATTTGATATAACACAATATCTCAAGAGCGTAATCGTAAATAGAAAAGCAATAATCCTACTCATAGGGCTCTACATCAAAGAACGCTAAGCTGAAAACATAATAAGCCATACAGATCCTAAAGGACATTAGAACCTGATGCTCTGATACCACCTGTAACACCTCACCTAATTAAATACCGGGTGGCTAGCTTCATACCAAATTAAAACAGAATATATAGTTATATCATTCTTAGCATCACTGTCGAAAACATTTACAACTCAACCAATACCCAATTAAGCTGGTGTTAAAAAAAACTTTTCAAATTTTAATTACTACAAAATCCATTTTTAGTTTATGAATAACACTACACATATTATTCTACAACACAAATAACCGAACAGATAACCCAAAAGAATTTAGATGCATTTGGAATACATATTCCCAAGTAATAATCCAATACAGTAATCCATTAATAGTAAATATATTAAAACGACACGACTACAAGAGTATTTGACTCAGATAGAAAAGAGATAATTGAGTTCCTTTGGGTGACATGCCCTACATAAAAGAACACTGTGAATCAAATGAAGATAAGCGTCTAAGCAATACTCCATAGCTCCATAGCTCGTCAAAATCAACTAAGATTGGCGTCCCTGCTGCTGGACACCTGATATAGAAGGTACAATAGAAAAGAAAATATGCAAGGAAACGGGTCAGAGCCCGATTGTGAAAATGATTTTTGAAAACAGCAAGTATTTAGCAAGTGCAATAAAGCATTTATTATGTACATGTTAGTATCCAACTCTCACTTGCTATTCTCACCTCTCATCTAGAGTGCACACTTAACGTTTCCTATTAACCTCCTAGTTAATGGTTCCTCCTCACTAGTTTCCATATTATGATTCCATCCTATATCATAACCCCGTATGTCCCATACCATACGTCATATAATTATTCATATACGTTTACCACTAACATGATTCGTTTCTCATTAATATGAATTAAGCTTTTCAATTCTATAAGAATAAACAATCATTAACTTAATTTACATTCTCTTTCTCTATTCACCGTTATATACAATTATCACACAGTAGATTAATCAAACCACACATTTAATTCATTATATATATATATATATACATATATAACACGGCACCCCGGTTCATAGCTGCGGTACAATGCATTACTCTGCTATCATGTCCCATTATCGCTGGTCGCCGAATAGGAGACAAAAGGTTCGGTAAGGATTTCTCGAACCACAAACATCAACATACAAATTGGAGGCGAACATAGTTCTCATATCCATGGGTCACGCACATACCTACGTACCCACAGTCAGCGGACTTATCAACTCCCCGATAAGTCTTTCATATACCTATATTCTTGAGCGACAAATCAAAGATCCCATGGATTCATCAGGATATGACTGCCCTCACGCGTAAACCTCCCATCGATAGCAAGTAAGCTAGGTATGTTATACACATAATCATCAATCAATCAAATAGGCATTATCATACCTATAATATACTATCAACAAGGTACTCACATTACCCTTAGATTATTCCCATACGTAGCATTATATCTCTTTAAATCCCACGTATTAAAATATCATAACTTTACTTCTTAATTTTATTATCCCCGATCCTCACTCAACACTCAAGGTTCAAATAGGTTTTTCCTCAATATATATTCAGTAAGAAGTCACTAATACCCTACTGGTTCATATCGCCATATCTCCCGAATTACTACGAATTAAACTCTCCCTTTAATTAGGGTTAAAACCGATAGTTTCAAATCTCTAATAAACACATCTTCTTTCACTTATGATTAAATACTCTTGTAAACTTAAGGATACCCATGTGTTATATTCAATCACCCCTATGGGTCCTATCTTTAATCCTCATGCATACCAATTAGAATCTAACAAGTGAATCAAGCAACCGAAATTTCTTTGAATTTGATTATCATTATTCTAATCAATTAAATCCTAAACAAATTAATTCAAATCTTAACTAGGGCTTACTGATCTTCTCTAAGTCCCATAATATCCAATTAATAATCACCAAATATCTACAAGAGGTTTGGGATAAGAATCAACATTAAAAAGAAACAACTTTAGGAATTCTGGGGAGGTCGATCGATCGAAGGCAGGGGGTGGATCGATCGATCGCCCAGGTAACAACCCAGTTTTTCTGCATTTTTTCTACTACGGGTTTAACCATTTTTTATCAATCAAACCTTCATATTAACAACCCAAATGACTTATAATCCTTACTACATGATATATCAACATATATAAATGATTTCTAATTCCCTAAACATCCTAGAATCATCAAGAGATTGAATTAAAAGCATGTTTGTATCCTCTTTTTCCAAAAACATTTCAACATAATGTCTTCAAGAACACATCAATGGTTTTCAGAATTTCTTCAACAGATTTATGATTATTTCATGGATTACTATCTACCTACAACATGAGTTTGATTCCTATATATGTTCATATTTCCAAAAATCCATTACAACTCCATATTTATCTTCCAAACGTGAAAAATCATCTCTTTTTATAACTATTCTAACATGGACAATATACAAACGTAGATTGCCATTATCAAACAGTTGCCTCTAATGAAGGTCTGATCCTTTGGTGTATCATATCACAGGTGGTTTTCCCTTCTCGGGCCAACTTTCGGTGGTGGTTGGTGGTGGTGACCTTTGGTCTTTGTTCTTCTCCTTCCAAGAAAGCTTTTCTCTTCCCAAGCAACCTTTCACTCTCTCTAGGAAGATGACTTCTCTATTTTTTGTAGAAGAGATGAATAACCCACGTACACTTAATCTCCAAATACTATAATAGGACAAAATCCGAAATCACTATTCATCCCCCCTATAAAAATGATCAAAATGCCCTTTTGTGTTGTCTTTTCATTTTCAAATGACCCGAGACCCAAATCCAACATCCAAATTGACTTTTATGACTATTTCAAACCTTTTGGATGCAACGACGCAGTCAAAATGATTATAAGGTCGATAGAAAATAAATTTTCTTTTAAATTTAAACAAATTAGTCCCGACACGTCCCATACCGCGTCCGACTAAAAATTCAAATTACCGAATTAATATCACACAGCCATATTAATAGCATCACATTCATATATTACTTAAATATCTTTAAGTAATATTCAAAATCATACATTTTAATATCCTCAATTCGGATAAAATCCAAATGAATTAATTAATAATAAAATCCAATTAATCCATTAATTTAAAATATAACCCATTTTAAAAGTCATTAAAATCACGGGATATTACAACACTTAAAACCCACCTTTCTTTTTTTTCAGGGGAAAAATGCTTTAAAAAGTAGTGTCTATGTTCTAACTCACAATCGAGTACAACATTAACTACATCTAATGAAATTCGGATCAGATCTAGACATTGAGACACCCTCAATTTTTTAAGGGAACCAACAACCACTTGCATCTAACCACTGGGGCTGAAAGAGCATCATTTTCAAATGGCACGGGTGAATACAACACATGAATGTCTCCACCGTCTAGAGATATCAAGATAAACCTATAGTTTAGCATAATATCAAATAATCCGGGGACATTCTCATTCCCGCTGAACACTAGCAAAGATTGTAGGCTATTATCCACATCAGACACAGAACCCCGACGACGAGTCTGGCCCAGATTATGTTTTTATACTACGAATGGACACAAATCCACATGACCAGCTCAATAACATGGACTGAATTCTTTGATTTCATTTAGAAATTATCAATGAACTGAAGAATATCTTGAAATGATGACTCAGAGTATAGGTGATAAAAACTTACAGAAAAACAAATGAACTAAAAAATACAACTGATAAAAATCTACCCAAAAAAAAAGACATTAACAAAGTGAAAATTCTAAGTTAGACATTATGTCAAACACCTGTTAGGCAAATACTGTTAAACCCAAATTCTATTTTGAAGCCAATATAAACAACATAAAAGTGAATCTGAAACATCAATGTACATTTATTCACCACAAATGATTTGTTTCTAGATATAATCTCAGTCACTTGATCAGTTAAAAACAAAAAAAAAATGAACTCTATTGCATCTGCAGTAAAGAAGAACACGTTATGATACAATTAATTCAATAAAATGTGAGATATAAAGGAAAAGAAATCTGAAACCCTAAAAGGGAAGTCGACGAAAGAGCGTACTTATAGAAAGAAGAGAGATAGAGATAGGCCAAGTTGAACGCTACTTGGTTTGCTTTCAATAGATGAATTAGAGAGAGAGAAAGAGAGAGGGGGGAGGGAGAGAGAGCAGGATCTGATAATGCAAGAGGAGAGAGAGAGAGAGAGAGAGAGAGAGAGAGAGAGAGAGAGATCAAAATATTTGGGAGGATATTATTTTTTAAGGAATTTATATTTTACGTGTGCTCAATTTTGGCACACTTTTAAATAATGCCAAACTTTGGAATGGTTTTAATGCGTGCCCGATTGTCATTAAACCATGATAGAATTTAGCACGATTTTAAAGTGTGCCAGATTTTTAATATCAAGGTGTGCCAAATTGATGTTTTTGGTGTAGTGGGTTTATGATGAATCCCAGGAACATCCATTCTTATACGTCGAACGTGCATTTGGTTAGATTAATCTTCATCTGATTCTTTTCGAGTTAGTCAAACGTCTGGACTAAATCTTTAATGTAGTCGGTAACTTTTTTACTTTTAGTAAGCATGTCATGCACATAGACTTCATATTTTTGCCAATATGGTCTTTAAAAACTTATTTTACTAGCCTTTGTTATGTTGCTCCATCATTTCTAAGCCCAAAAGGCATAACGTTGTAACAATAAGTACCTCGACTAGTGATAAATGATGTATTTTCCCTGTCTTCTAGCTTCATTTTGATTTGGTTATATCATGAATAAGCATCCATGAAGCTAAGTAATTCATGCCCTGTTGTGGCATTAACTAATTGATCAATTCTAGATAAAGGGAAACGGTCCTTCAGATTGGCCTTATTTAGATCGCTGAAGTCAACATACATGCGCTGTTTATTGTTCTTTTTTTTTACCATTACTACGTTTTGCCAACCACTCTGGAAATTTGACATCTTCGATGAACTTTTCCTTTTGCGTCTTGTCAACTTACTCTTGGATAGCCATGTTCTTCTCATAGGTGAAGATCCATCACTTTTTCTTTATCGGCTTAGCTTCTTTTATGATATTCAACTCGTGGAAAATAAATTCAGGATCAATTTCTGGCATATCTTCATGACTCCAAGCAAACACATTTTTCCATTCTCTAAGAAAATTGACCAATTCTCGCTTAAGGGTTGGTTCCATGGTTGAGCCGGTCTGTGTGCTTCTTTCTAGTTTTTAAACATCCAGAACAATTATTTTCGTGGATTCCATAACACATCCTTTGACTAGATCAGCCTCTTCACGAGAATCTAAAGTCTCTATTTGGTAAGTCATAGTAAGCTTCTTTACTTCCTCTTAGGTGGCTGAAGTGTAATAGCTTTCTCTAGCTTCAACTTGATTTACATTAATGATGCCGACCCCATAATAAGTGGGGAACTTCATTCGCTAGTGGACAATAAATGGTACTTCTTCAAACTTTTTTAGCCCGACCCTGTCAAGGATCATGTTGTAGGCTGGTCGGATATTCTTATCTAAGATGAAAAAATGAATTCTTTCGATCCTACTAGTTGGCCATGTACCAATTAAAACTTCCAACCTAATAGTCCCTAGTGGATATACATTTTCATTTAAGAAGCGTATCAATGGTCTATGATAAGGTTCCAATTTATTGTCGCATAATCCTAAACTATGGAAATAATTGTAGAATATTACGTCTGCTAAATAACCATTATCAATCATTATCCAAGCCACCCTTTCCTCATGTACTCTCATGGTGACGACCAGAGGATCATCATATGGATAGAGTACTCGTGATAGGTCATTTTTGGAGAAATCAATCACCAATTTATCTTTGTTTACTTTCCTTGGATGACCATTAACATCATCAAATAGATTAATCTGTTGAATATAGGAGCATGATTTGTCTTTGTTTAAATAGGTCTTTTTCTCAGCTATTTCATCTCCACTGCTAGTATATCCTCCTACAATTAAATGACAACCAAAAGATATCATCTTTACCTCAATTTCAGGCTCTCGAGGTTTCTTTGGAAGATCTGGATCTTCTTCTGAATCATTATCCCGGCCTCTTTTCTCATCATCTCTTCCTCTACAAGATTCTGATCACTTCCTGAATTCTCATTCTTTCGACCTATCAATGAACTTGTCTATTTTACCACGCCAGATTAAGTTTTCAAACTCATTTTTCAAAGAAATACAGTTATTAGTCATGGGCCCATGGTCCTTGTAAAACTCACAGTACTTGGACTTATCTCTCTTGTTAGGGGGAATTTTAGTTTTTCAAGCTATTTGAGGTCTCTCCTCCCTCTGATTTCCTCCAGGATGTGATGCACGCCAACAGTGAGAGGAGTTTATCCCTAATACTTCTTGGGTTTCTTAAGTTTTTTTTATCCATTTGCTCCTTCTTATCAAAATTCTTAGGATGGTCGGCCTTAGCATTGGGAGTGTGTTTGGCAGCTATAGTTTCCTCGGTATTCATAATTTTTCCAGCTTTAGCCATCAACTCAGTCATGGTTTTTGGGGGATCTTTTGCCAATGCATAGTATAACTTCTCTAGGAGCAATCCACTCCTGAGATAAGTAATGGCAATTTTTTCTTCATAGTCAACCACTTCCAATTTTTCACTGTTAAAATGAGTGATATACTCGCGAATGGTTTCCCCTGGTCACTGACGAATGCTTAGTAGGTGATCTACCATCTTGATAAGTTTGTCTCTAAAGCAAAAGTGGTTGATGAATCGCTCAAAGAGATGTTGGAAGCTGGATATTTATCCTCGGGGAAGATTATTATATAAAATCAGGGCAGATCCAGTGATGGTACTTGAGAATGCTCGGCAATGCATCTCATCTAGAACTGAATAAATATTGGCTCATGCCTAGTATTGTTCAATATGGAGGACAGGATCAGTTTTTCCGTCATACTTAGGAGTAACCACAAGTGGTTTGAATTTGGACGATGTGGAGAAATCCACAATAGCGGAACAAAAGGAAACCCCTTCACAAAGCTCCTTTGTATGGGATTTTTGGTCCTTGATATCTCCCCCAAGAGATCTTCCAGTCACTGTAAAGATCATTTCCAAGAATGATATTTGGGCCTAGATTTGGCTGAATCAGCTTGGGCCTCTCTATCGTGTGTTCGGGTTGAGCTATCTTCTTGAGAAGTCAGCTCGGTACACACCAATCCTCGAATTCTAACTCTGGATCTGACTGATCCTTCACGATGCTCGACATCATTATCATGGGATTTAGTCGGCTCCCTTTTATGTCCCCTAGCTACTCGGGGAACAAGAAGATCAAAGGCAGAAGCTAGGCTCAATCTTTCCAATATGCTTGGTCATTCAGGGGTAAAAGACCGACCGTCATAATAATCTGTGGAACTAATTGAAGAAGTTTTCCCCGGGCGGTAAGACCTATCACGCGAAGATCTAAAGTATCCACTTCTTTTATTTTTAGGTGGGGGAGGTGGCATATCTCTCTTGTGAGATGGAGAAACAGTAATTCTAGCTTGAAGTGATTGAGAAAGTTATCTCACTATTTCCTGCATCGCTTCTTACCCTTTGGCCAGGTTGATTAGGATCCCATGAAGATCTCATGTACTAGAAGGAGCAGAAGGGGTGAGAGCGTTGC
The DNA here is from genome assembly GCA_949130495.1 of Sambucus nigra. Classification (NCBI taxonomy): domain Eukaryota; kingdom Viridiplantae; phylum Streptophyta; class Magnoliopsida; order Dipsacales; family Adoxaceae; genus Sambucus; species Sambucus nigra. The sequence continues at coordinate 651,886,932 of OX422210.1, read as the reverse complement.
CCCCAACGAGACTGCTTTCTAGAATGTCAGCCATTCATTACAAAGGAGACAAGAAATATTGATTGGTAGAGAAAAATCATGACTTGTCGAGTTTCACACATACGGCGCCAATCTGTTGATGGCTAAATTTGGATATCTGATCACCAAAATTATAATCACAGATAAATAAAATATGGAAAATGACAAATGTGTTTTTACATGGTTCAGCTCTGAGAATGAGCCTACATCCACGGGTAAAATGGGTTACGGTTATATTCTAATCTTAAAAATACAATTACAGGGTGTACGGATCATGAAAAAGTGTCCCTTTGAGCTGGGGGAAATGGAGTATTTATAGTAAGTAGGAAATTGAGAGGCAAAATACCTTTACAGATTCAAGCATTTACATCTGTACATAATAATAGCCAACTGGGTGTTATTTATGTGCATGAATAAAAGGACTGTTGAGGTTTCCCACATGTGTCTCTTCATGCGGCTGACGATACAACTTCTTGGAGGTGGTCAACACGGGGGTCGACCAACCAGTAATTATGCCAACCAAATATGATCTACTGCGGTAAGTCCCATGATAATATGGATAGGTGTCACGGTATAATTGGTTCACTTGGTGGAGTATTTTTTTCCTACAACAATCCACTTTAAATAATTTAGGGTATTAAAGTAAATAATTATCGATTTAGGAAAATGCAAATGTAACATGATGTTATGAGTTAGTAACCATGAACCTTGGAAAGAGAATGTTTAAAGAAGGTGTAAATATCATTTGGGAATAATGATGTAGTATTTTTCGAAAGAGAACACATTATGCGTGTGTTACATGCGATGGTTCCCTGATCCTCATATAAGATCTGGACTTAATGTGTAGTGGCTTTATTTGTGTGTACCCTATGACGGTGGCCCTGATCAAATTGAGGACTAGATTGGATATGGGACAGTTTTTTTGTGCACCTTATATGATGATGACACCGTATTATTGATGGCAGGACTACATATATGGGGGCATTATTGTTTATGAATCACATCTGATTGTAACCTCATGAGTACGACGAAACTATATATGGTGACGGTTATTATGTGTACATATCGCGTGATGGTGAACTCAGTCTTATGATATAAGACTAGATTTAATTACGATTTAATTAATTATGGAAATTAATGTAATCAAAATAGGCTCTGATCCATGTTTCTATTTTGTATGATTTATTATAGGACAAACAACTTTGGATCCATCCTTTGCATATAAAACTACTTTGAATTTCGTAGCTTCATTATCTTGCATGGGTCTGACCCATATTTATCATTGAACATTTTCAGGTGCATGAGATGGGCCTCGGGTTTATCTCTCCGTATAACTTAGTACATAGTCACTCCTTCCATTATGAGTTATCATCATTTCATGAGTTTTGAGATGTAAGAGTAACATGGTTATTATCTTTTGTTTTTTAGTTGAGTGTGAAGAGAATGCACTCTATTTCAGTTTTTACTATTTTAGTTTATACTTGTGGATCTTGTTATCTAGTAGTGGTTGTGGATATCGTTAAGGTTAAGACTTATATTACTTCAGTTTTGGATAGGTGGTGATTCAAGTTTTACTATTTGAGGATTATATCTTATCGCATTCTTTATCTTGATGCATATTTATTCTATTGTTTCTTTACATGCTAAGAATTGTATTTAAATTGTATAAGAAATTTGTATATCCTAATATTTGGACCCGGTTAACCTAAATAATAGAATACGTGAGTTGTTACAGCTGTTATCGGAGCATGGTCCTAGACCACCTATTGCTCATACTCAGGAACACATGAAAAGACTTTTAGAAAAATATTATAAGTTAGACCCCATATTTTTTAAGAAATATCTCACTTTATCGTAGCAATATTAAATGCAACTCATTTACGTCTCATGTCATTAGCTGTGGTACTCACATCCAAAGTACCTCACCTCAGTTGTAACTAATGTATATGCTAAATAGATGTCCAACTACACTAGACATAGCTAGCTAGATACAACATGTGAACCCAAGTCCTAAGTCAAACAAGTAAGCGACGTGATATTAAATATAGAGATAAAACATAGGATGAAAAACTCCAAATATGTATTAAGAGTCATAGCCATATGTAGTAACCATATATTACATCATAATCCATAAATTAACCACATCACAATAAAATTAGTAGAAAAATCCAAATCATCGTGGGAATTTGTCCATCATGAGACTATCTACCTATATAAGTATGCCATGAAGGTTCTATCCTTCAAGACCTCACATGCCTTCATCAGGTAAATGATTACATATTAAACACACATAAAATAAGGGTAAATCATTATGTCGTCACACTATTGTGTAATCATATACCAAGATTACATGACAAATCAAGATTCATATGTCATCCTCTCGCCAAACGATTGACCATTGGCACGCAAGATCATGATATAAACCTATGAGCAACCTAGTATATCATCGTAAATGTACACATAGGACTATAAGCTCACCTATCTATACCTTATTCTCTTGTACATAACCATAGGGGGACTTAATAATACAATAACGATAAATACCAAATGAACCAACAAATATGAGTGCAGTAATGAAAAGGACATAAAGATATAAATGGTTCGGCAGGTCGAAATGCTTGCGTCCACAGGAAAGGAAGAGAGGGAGGATTGTATTTAACAAAGAAGAAGATGAATTAAAGTGTTATAGATTGTGGCTAAGAGTCTAAGTCGAGAGTACAAATTTGTGCTATATCCCTTTTCCATATTATGGTTATTCTATTTATAGGTACAAGAGTCTTAAATATGCTAACGATTTCCTTGAGTTCTCCTATTGTGATCGACCTCTTTCTTCAACCTTATCTCACTCAGTGTATCCGATCATATTTTCATCATCCTTGAGGAGTTAATCCTTATCTAGTTTGTAATTTCTAGGAGACTAATACTTGTAATGATGTAGGATTCTATAAATGCCAAATGAACATATCATCTTATAATCTCTTTAATTTCCCCCAAAATTTAGGTGATCGGTCTTTAGTTTGGTCAACCTAATTGTGCCTTCATATGTCATCCACACGTGATGTGGATTTACCCATTAAGGGATAATTAAATTTCGTGTGTCCCACTTATTCTTAATGGGAATTCAATTATAGGCCTACTCGCATGTAATCCCTATATTTAAGGTTATTACCACCGTTGATTTGGATCCCCTAGGCAATCATTATGAATGAAGCGTGGGAGTTAGGGGTATGATAGTGTGACTCTCTTTCCAAGAGAGCCATCACTTCATGTGCCTTTTGAGAGTAAGTGCTATAAACGGTTTCAAAAAATCCCTTTATCTCCTTACTTGAAACCAAATGTACGAAATATTTTCCATTTTTTTCTCTCTCTACCATTTGAGTTGCAGATAAGCACTTTTTACAAAAAAAAATTATCTTTTCTAATTTTTGTCTTCTCTATTTTATCAAAAAGACAAGTCTAGGCATCTGAGAAAGTACGAAGTAACCTCAGAGAAAGAGTGTGAGGCAATTCGTACCAGGTATATTATACCTATCTCTAGTAACATTATGACCTCTTTAGTAGTGAGGTTCCTTTCATGACAATAGCTATGAGAGTGCATGTGCTCGAAACTGGGATGGACGAAAGATACCCAATTAAAATCTCTTGTAAAATTAGGACATGGTATCATTTTAAGTTGTAGTTAGGGTAACAAATCCAAAGCCTAAGGTCTTTGTGACAAATTATTTACCAAGTAGGTTACACCAAATTTTATCTTCAATAATTAGGTGATTTAATCTAATTGGGAAAAGGTAAATAATGTAGCACAACACTAAGGCGTACGAGGAAAAATCACAACGAGAAAAAAAAACTTGGGCCGACAGAACAACAAATGTTCTATGGTAGAGTATTACAACTAAAATACAAATATTTGAAACTGCACGATGCTATGATTAACTAGAAATTATTTCACACCATATCCTCCGAGGAGAGCACCGACAATTGAAGAATGCTACACAACCACCATCGGTTTTGGTTTGCGACCAATTTCATCAATTCATACACCAATAAATCTTTTTTTTAAATTTGAATAAGACTTTATGTTTTAAATAATGGAATAAGGTTGAGAGAGCCTCCAATAAGTGCATTACCAATTTCTAGGTGCATGAAGAACCTAAAGTGAAAGTGTATTTGAAAAAAAAGGGCTCAACTCACAAGTATATTTTTGAGATATGTGAAATCTAAAAATAATATGAAAATAAAAAATAACGAGATTTGTTCAAGGTAAAAAAAATATTTTAAAGCAAACAAATTTACTACAAAATATTTTTAGATTTCATAAGTACTTAAACTTTAAATATCTCAAGAATATATTGACGAGAAAAACAAGATTTAAAACTTGGAAGAATACAAGATTCAAAATAAAAATAAGTTTTTCCTCCTAAAATGATTCTTGTGGCAAGAAATTTTTTAAAAAATATATATTCCACAAAGAGATTACAAAATCACACTTCTTTCACACACTTATTAAATGAAGTTCCAACCTAGTTACATGAAAACACAAGCTTGCAAGAGAATCTTTGGGGGATAAGTAGGTTAGTTGTAGACTTACATGAAGTGACAAGATGAAAAAGATAAAAAGATGTGATTAGATTTTAGTGTTGCACGAGTACCGACGAAGATATGCATAATATATTGCAAAAAGTAGCCTTTTGCCCCGGATTAATATTTTTCACTGGAGTGTTGCAAGAATCTTTTTTGCTGGGGCAAACCAATGGCAATAATACAAGGCAAACTAAGCAAAAATATCTAGTTAGGGGCGTGACCAACAAGAAGCCATCGCTACAGCAAAGGAAATCCTCGTTGTGGGGAAGTTTCTGCGACAGACATATAACAACCATATATATTGCAAATGCAAGATTTTTTAAAAGAATTTTATTTGCATTTCATATGAAGTCCAAAGACCCATATCAAACATACAAACACACACTAAAAAGATTTTGTAAAAGAAGAACTATTGTAATAAAAAGTGCAGAAGCATAAGTGTCCATTTACCTTCCTAATAATGGTATAAAAGGATACGCATCGAGCATGAGGATGTCCATTTAAATGATTTGCATGACACTTGTCCAGAATGACATCAAGAATAAGACTCAAAGTATATATAGCAAATGGAATAAGACAATTTAGCCTATCGGAGTGCATGAGTATAATGCATACTCTTACAATTTCCCCCTTTGTGTATTCCATGAGAAAATATACGAAAAAGAAGATTACAAGTTTTATAAGAAAGTCTAATAACCTAGGACATTAAGACACAAGCTCGACCAAATGCAAAAAGACAATCCTATATTATAATCTTCAAACACAACAATTTCAAAGAGATCTTGTACCCGTTAAGCTGTCATACATTCTAAAAAACATATATGATAATACCAATGTAATGAAGAGTTTAAACAGAAAAAATGTGATGAATAATATATATAAGTTTATTCATTATTAAAAAGTGTGTATTCAAATTCTAAGGTGGAAATATCCTAGCTCTATAAGAAATATTGAGAAATGTACTTCATTTCTTGAATATATACACCATTTCTTTTAGTTTCTCATGAAACACATCAATATATGTTCACTACTGGAAATCTCCCCATTTTTGTCATGGAATTGACAAAGGTAAAGAAATATCAAATTACGCAAATGTGCTAACAAGGATCTTATAATGAGTTATTTCAATCAGAATTAAAGAAGGAAGGTATATGCACTTCAAGGAATGTAGTCCAAATTTCACTAAAGGCGTAGCAAAACAATATAACTAAGCTAGAGCATGAATAACAAATATATTAGTGAAGTGCACCACAAGTAAGTATAGTGAGTCACATGTGCAAATCAACAAGTATATAACATGGAGAAATAGGTAATAATGTGAGCGAGTGAATAAATGGATTAAGTAATCTAAGTTGTGTCAAGTAAAGACGCTAAAGATCACATAATGAATAATCAATAGATAGTAGATCTAAAACTTCCCATAGTATAAAATTGCATAAAAATGTCATAGAATGCCCAAAGAAGCTTATGATAGCTTCCATCAAAATTTGTACTCTTACCCGCTCAGTACAATCACAATGATCAAAATATCCATAGTGTCAAATCAAAGTCACCAAAACTACAAACCGCCAAATGCATCAACCACACACCAACATTGTTTAAAGACTAACACAACCAAAAGACAAACACAAAAATACCAACAGATATCACTAACCAACCAATAGAGAAAGCACCACCAGAAAATATCATCACCACCACCACCTAAGCGTCATCATCATTGTCACTGTCATCTTCAGATTCCTCATCATAAGAGCAGAGGAGACGTACCTCAATGCAAAGATCTATCACATCCCTGCGCATGACATCCATTTATGTAAAAACTGAGGTCTGAAACACTTTGACATTATGAAACCATTGGATCTACGCAAACTGATGGGACATGAATAAATGAGTGGAAATAATGTCAGGACATAAAGGATTAACAATCAGCGTGACCTGCTCATCTGCTATGAGTGAGCCACTGAAGTGTAGGTTCACCACCGAGATCTTATGTAAGCACTTATTTCGCTTAATCAATTGCATGGGTGGGGTAGGTGTCTTATTTAACTTTTTCTTCCCATCAAGCGATGTTTGGTAGGTGATCATTTTCCTTGTCTGTCCCTTTTTTTCTCACTAAAAAAATTTGAACATTTCTCGTTGTAAATATGTGATTAATGAGACATCCATAAAAGAGAGAAGGGAGGTTACCATTTCCTTTGTCATTGATGCATTACACAATCATCTTATACATCAACCAACCTAAATACAAAGTAATACTGATACCAAAGACATGCAAAAGATGACAATTATAGGTAAGGATGGAATAATGATGCGAGTTCTGGGTGATGTTCGTCGAGAAAAAAGATATGAATGAGACTATAAAAATATGTGAGCTTTATTTGTTCTAAGGCCTTTCGAGGTGCCTCATTGACTTCTCCAGCAGTGATTTCAATGACCAATTCATCTTCAGTCGGGATGGTGTTGGCATTCTATGGGTAGATGGGGTTATGGACAATGGGTAAACCAAAAGGTTCTCTACGAAAAGTGGGAGTGGTGGTAAAAGAAATACCACGAACAACAGAGGTGAAACTAGAATTAGTCGTAAAAACATATAAGTAGTGTATAACTCTCGAACAAGGTTGGGATAAAACTGTTCATTGTCTTTTCCTTGATTATTAATATTTTTCCAGTGTCTCTCTACAAAAACCCTTAATCCAACAGCATGATTGATTCAAAATGAGTTCCAATCAATACTACGCTCATAGTGGACAGCATGATATCGAATGTTCTCAAATCTATTATAGTCTTGTTGGTTTGTGATCCTCTAAGGGGAAGGAGGGGAGCGAACGGACGAACTGACACTAGAATTAAATTTCTTCGAGAATCTTGGTAAACCGTGCATTGTAGCTAATAAAAAATCAATTACATAAAGAATTAGGTTTAAGAAATAAACCCAGATGATGTAAGTCCAAAAATGAGTGAATTTCAAATCTTAGTGTAGCACGCCAAGAATATCACAAACTCATAACCAAAAAAATCCCAAATCTTAAGTAAAAAGCTTCAATAATAGTCAAATCCATGGAATCCAACTATTATATCATGAGCTACTACTATAAAATCTTAATAGAGATGAAGAATAACTCCAAAAAGAGAAAAATAGCACAACATTATTTAAATCCATAAAGAAATGCCAAAATGAGTCAAAAGTTCCAAATCAAGAAAATAGAGGTGAGGAAAATCTTACTTTGATGTTTCTAGAAGAGAAAATTTTGAGAAATGTCAAGAAAGCTTTGAATAGCTCCAAAAATGGAGGTAGGATGAGAGTACTTCCAAAGTGGAGAGAGAGATTTTAGGAAAATCACAAAAGAAAGTGACTCAATGCGTATTAAAACCAACCTTCCTTGTAGCAAGGGGCTTTTTAGCTGCAGTTATCATTGTAGCGACGAAAAGTATCTTTGCGGTGATAATGCATTTTCTAGTCGCGAATTTCACTAGAGAATTTTGAAAATACAAAAATGAGTGTTCGACTAAAGGAACAGCTCAAAATGGTACATAATGATAATTCTTACATGATCCACTTTCCAAAATGACTTTAACAAATAAAATTTGCATTCTGAATTGTCATAGTCAAGGTTTGATGGTTATTCTGAGTACTCTAAATGGAGACTAAACTAGCTAGTGAAAGATTCCTAGCATATTTCAAGTTAATCTAAAAGGGAACATGGGAGATAACTCGTGTGGAAGAAGTAAGTGTACAACTATGAGTATTTGTTCGATAAAATCAAAACAAATATCAAAGGAGAAGTTTTACTTGGAAATCTCAAACTCTAAATCATTTTAATTGGAAAGGTTTCATTTTTCTTAAAAAGTAAAATCTTCAACTAACAATTTTTTATTCCTCACAGAGCGATTTTGGTTAAAACATTTAGTTTCACATCCTTAACGTTACTCAATCTTTGGATGGATGCATATCTTTGAAAAATCTCTTCAAAAAAACCCATCTTGCATGTGATGGATTTCACACATTCATTACTAAAGGTGGGTAACTATTTTCAAACAAAAGGTATTTCTCACAATTCGATAGTTGTATCCCTTGCCACATTATCTTTCATGATTTTGAAATATATCGTTTTCAACTACAACCATGAATAAACATATCTCACAAGCACTAAGGCTAAAATGACACCCTTTTTCAGTTCATATACATTTTGAAAATTCCATTACTCAAAAGTGTTTTATTCTTTAGTTTATATATAATGCTCAAAATGTAGTGCGTTATAAGTGAGACGAATCATGACATATACTCAAGATAAATTAAGCTCGAAAAATCATAATTTTTCAAAGATTTTGAATTTTAAATGTAGATTTAATAGTCATAAACACAACCAAGATGCAAACATCATGTGCAAACAAGTCAAATAGATTACTCTAAGAATTTTATCAAGGTGGTTGATAAACACACAATCACAGAGGTATCTAGAAACAAAATATATAAACAACCCATCAAAAGATTAGAATGGGCACAAGGTGAAACATTCTAATAAGTAGAAGTCGAGAAGATGAACAAATGATATGATCTAGTTTCTAAATATACCTTATGTAAAAGATCTTTCCTAATCCATATTTGTCTAACATAAGGCGAATCGGGAGTGGGTTGAACCTTGGGCATATTAGCAATCTTTTTGTCCTTTTTTATGAACATGTTGAGGATGTTCACATAGTTTCCCAAAATGTTATTCTTATCAAAGTTGTATTGAAAAAGTGCAAGGTTGACTTAAGAAAATAACAAAATTCTTTCAAATGTCCTTTTTCTATTACAATAATCACATTTATAAATTCTAAGATGAGACACAAAAGAAGAAGTCGTAGGAGTAACCTTATCAAAATGTTGAACCTTTTTCAACATAAAGAAATAATCCTTATGATGATCCTTTTTATGACAATAAGAGAAAATACAATCTTTAGTGGTCTTTTATCATTATGATTGTGATATTTGCAAACGGGAGGAGAAATATTGCACTTCTATTTCAAATTGTTCATCCTATCATAATTCCTTGGTTTGTGAAAGTTTTGAAAACCATGATCAAAAGTAGATGAATGATTTGACATTGAGGGTTTTTCATATAAAGCTTTTCTTCTAGGAAGTTCACAATAGTTTGAATCTAGTTCCAATAATAGATCTTTAAATTTATTTAAAAGTTTAGCACTAATATCAAGATTATTTTAAAATTCCACCTTCGAAGTACCCACAAGGATGGTTAAATCATCTATTTCCTTCTTCAATATGGATAGACATTCTTTATTAACTAAAGGTAAAAGTTCATCAAGAAATTATAAGAAGACATTAAAGTCTAAATATAAAGTTTAACTTTAAAATAGAGGGAATGCGCAAGAGCATCAATAGATTGAAAAAATTAATTGTCCTTTTTAACGGAAGTATGCTCGTTAAAAATTCGATTTTCTCATTATCAAGGGCTTTGATTCTATCGAGAAAAATATCCCTATTAAAAGTTAACCAAGAAGGCTCATGGTATTCATTTTCTTTGATGGCGTTTTCTTTCTCCAAATAATTCACTCTCATAGAAATTTTAACAATGGTTTTAGATCAGCTCTTGTTTTGAGAAACAAGCACAATAAGAGACGAATGTAATTCAATACCTTCAAAATCACTAACATGAGTACTAGAAATGTTTGTTTAAGAGTGATTCAAAATGTCGAATGGTGTGTTAATTCTGAGTAAAGTATAACCTTTCTTGATTCCCATTATTTTACGCATTTGGTCATTCACATAAAAATCCATAATGACACACACTTGATCTACCTTTAGGTGATAAAACCTAACAAATAGAGGTCCATCTCTGATACCAGTTGAGATTTCATATGCTCGAAACCGAGATGGATGAAAGATGCCCATTTAAAATCTCTTGTCAAAATGTGACAAGAAGTTATTTCAAGTTCGAGTTAGGGTAATAAGTACAACGCCTAAGGTCTATGTGATAAATTATTTACCATGTATATTATACCAAATTTTATCTTCAATAATTAGGTGACTTAATCTAAGTGCGAAAATCTAAACAATGTAGCACAACACTAAGCCGTATAAGGTCAAAACTCTAACAAGAAAAAATCTTGGGTCAATAGAACGACAAATATACTATGGTAGAGTATTACAACTAGAAGAAAAAGACTTACAACCACATGATGCTATAACCGAGTAGAAACTCTTTCACCCCATATCCTCCGAAGAGAGCGCCAACAGCTCGGTTTTGGTCCGCGACCCGAGTCATCAAATCATCTGATAATAAATGTTCTTTTAAAGTTTGAAGCAAACGTTGTGTTCCAAATATTAGAACAAGGTTGAGAAGCCTCTAATAAGTGTAGTACCACTTTGTAGGTATGTGAAGAACCTAAAGTGAAAGTGTATATGAAAAAAGAATGGCTTAACCCAAAAATATATATTTTAGATAAATAAAATCTAAAAATAACACAAGAATTAATTAGAAAAAGACTTGTTCAAGGTATAAAAAGATTTTAAAGCAAACAAGTTTACTTCAAAATATTTTTAGACTTCATAAGTACTTAAAATATCTCAAGAATATATTGAAGAGAAAAATAAGATTTAAAACTTAGAAGAATACAAGATTTTACAAAAAAAAAAAATTATCTTGCAAATATTTTTAACTCCTAAAAATGATCTTATGGCAAGAAAAATTTAGCAAAAATATTTTGTTCACAAAGAGATGACAAAATCACGCTTCTTTCACATACTTATAAATTGAAGTTTCAACCCACTTCCATATACACACAAGCTTACAAGAGAAGCTTGGGGGGAAAGTATGTAAGTTATAGACTTACATGAAGTGATAAGATGCAAAATATAAAAATATATGGTCAGATCTTAGTGTTGCATGAGTACCGAGGAATATATGCACTGTCTATTTCAAAAATTAGCTTATTGCATCAGATTGGCACTTTTTACTAGAGTGTCACACCAGTAAGGATATTCCACACAGGGTGAACCAACAACGACAATACAGGGCAAACTAAGCAAAAATCTTTGGACAGGGGTGTGGCCAGTGAGAAGCCATTGTTGTAGTGAAGGAAATCCTCACTGTGGCGAAGATTCTGCAACAGACACACAACAACCATATGAAATGCAAATACGAGATTTTTTAAAAGAATTTTATTTTTGTTTCTTATAAATTCCAAAGAACCATGTCAAGCACACCCCACTATAAATATTTTATAAAAGAAGAACTAGTGTGATAAAAAGTGCAAGAGCCTAAGTGTCCATTCACCTTCCTAATAGTGGTATAAAAGGATACGCATCGAGGATCAGGATATCCTTTTGAATGATTTTCATGATGCTTTCCGAAATGACAAGACTCAAAGTATATTTGGTCAGTGGAATTAGATAATCCAGTCCTATCGAGGCACATGAGTATAATTCATACTCTTACAAGCTATAATATGGGGGGGTTAATTTTCCCATCCACCCATTATTGGTATAGGTACACCATTTTTGAGGTATCTTATATATACAGGCAAATATAAGTTTGTTCTAGATTGTAACGGGTATAATTTCCATAAACTAAATTTATGGGTATTGTTATGACCTTCGAACTTCTCCTAAGTATAGCACTTATCATTTTCAGGATAGGAAGAAGAATTACAATATGGTCACTTAGTTTCTCAAGTCTCAGAAGGACACCGATAGAGATATATTGTTCTTTTATGGTAAAATTTATTGTGAGAACTATGCAGGTCTTCGTGTTCCTATGGAAATTTGATATCACAGTAGACTCATTACCACTCTTTTAATTTTTATTCAATATAATTATATTAGTTACTAATTTTCCTTTATCCCTTTAAGGCAAATACTCACTACAATAGGAAATCTAAACACTTTGAGGTCATCCTTGTTGATTTGAAGAAAGTTTGGAGTTGGCAAACTCCTTACGGAGTAAGATTTAATTGGAGAATAATTTAAATTCTTCTTATCGATAAACATACATTATGTCTGCTAGGAACTTCACAGTTGTCCCTTCCATGACTAATGCCAATTGCACCATGGTCGGTGATTAATCAATCCTAACTGTCAATTCATCCTCAAAACAGACAGTGAATTTTCCCCTATTTTCATACTTCTAGAGATCACTAGGATGAGGTTAAATAAAAGAATGAGGACGAAAAACATTTCACCTTTCATCCACTCCTTCGGGATTCCGAACACATGATAAGTCATCCTAGGTTCATGGTCAATCTTCACGCCTCTAGACAAAACTTGAAGAATGAAGGAAACTAAGGTGAGATAAAGACCTCAAAGAAAATGATCATTTTTACCTGGGAGAATGAAATTATATATAAAGAGAAATAAAATAAGATAGTGGTCATGAGGCCAAGAAGTAGCACACAGATAAGACCTCTCCTAGCATGCCATTAAGGGGGAATAACTTATCATTAGTGATCACACCAAGATAGGAGGCGTCTCTAACTCCCTCCTCATCATAAAGAGTTCATCCCTGCACGATTAGATTTTTAAAGGGAAAATAACTTATTACTACTGATGATTCCGCATATCAAAATGTCGATGTCAACTTTTTAATCATTTATGTTGTTGGGTTGCATAAAGATATGTCAGCCTTAATAGGATTCAATGTGGAGCACTCTCACAAAGAAGGGCTCTGCCACATGGTGATGGTAAGTTCACTTTAGCTCTTTTTCTTTACCATTGTGTTAGATCGCACTTTTACTTATTAATCATCATTATTCTGATTTTTTAAGGGCGTACTTGCTATGCATATGGCGACTACCCAAGCTAGTCGCTTGATAACCAATTTTGACATTATTTATGACCAAGAAAACATCACGAATAATCAACTTGCCAATAAGGACATCTGGATTATCGAGTTATCAAACAAGTTGAAGAAGAAGACCACCAACAAAGAAAATATGACCAAGGAAGATGAAACCCTATAACTGGAACATAATAAGGTGAATTCCTAAATGACCAAGCTGCAAAACGTGTTCCCCGTAAAGACATTGGAATAAAATATCCTCCAAAGGGGAAATCTCTTTCTTACTACCAACTTGTAGTAAGAGAAGGAATAAGCCTTCGATGAAGGCTTTAAAATCAACGTCTAGGAGGTCATCGTGAAACTTAACGATCATGAGTCAATTATGTTTAATGAATGATTGATCGCTGACCACAAAAGGAGAAATATATTTAAGGGAGATCCTACTTATCTTCAACACGCCATATTGAGAAACATGTCATCAGTGATGCATAAACTTATTTGGCCTCAATCGAAGAGGTGAATCAATCGATGACTGATCCAATTTTCTATGAAGATCAGGTTGAACAAGGCAATGAGGTCTTTCCGAAATATAGAGGGTAACCCCTAGCACTCTAGTATATATGTTTTTTATTTTTACTATTTATGCAAGTCATTTGGCCATGTTTTGTAGGCTTTGTGCCATTTTACACATTAATGAGAAGTTATTTTATATTCAATACCTTACTTTATCAATTTTTGTATAAATTTATAAGGTCTTTCTGCATGTAGTCAATGGAGAGCAGGTCTGTGACCGACTCCATTGACTTGAAAATTTTGATAATGAGTTAACTTTCATATTTAACCCATCATTTAATCGGTACAGGGTAGGTCTGTAATCGATTCCACTAACCTGTAAAATCAAATAATGAGTTAAGTTTTATATTTAACTCGTCATTTGATTTGTGGAGGGTAGGTCAGTTACCAACTCCACTGAATTGTAAAATTGGATGATAATTTAACTTTTATATTTAACTCATTATATAATCGACGGGGGGTAGGTCAGTGACTGACTCCACTAAATTTTAAAATTAGATGATAAGTTGACTTTCATATTTAACTCATCATTTAAATAGTGAGGGGTAAGTATACGACCGACTCCACTAAGTTATAAATTTGGATAATAAGTTAACTTTCATATTTAACTCATCATTGAATCAATTAAGGGTAGGTCTGTGATCGATTCCACTAACTTGTAAAATTTGATAATAAGTTAGATTTCACATTTAACTCATCATTTAATCAGTGAAGGGTGGGTCCGTGACTGAATTCACTAAAAACGTCAATCTGACATAGTTCAAAATCGTGCTAAAATTTGGCATGTTTATTATCCATGTCAAAAGCGTGACAAATTTGGGACAATTAAGCGAGATATGTAAAATACTAAAAATACAAAGTCATTTGACTTTTCATTTTAAAGCCATCTCACCTCTCACCCCCACTCATTCTTTCCCCAAGACCGGCTCTACTGGTTATCTCTCCCCACTGAATCCATTTCTCTATCTCTTTCATCCAAGTACGTAGCTCTCTCACCCCCACTGTCACCAACAAGATAAAGACTTGCGTTGGTAATCCGATCCACTTCCACTGGTATGATATTTCATTATATTTTCATTTTCAATGCTCATTAGGGTTCCTCACTTTTAAAAATCTCAATTTTGTTAGATTTAATTTCTCCTTTATATCTTTAATAGTGTGAGGGGTATTTTTACTATTTGAGTTGCCTCCCATGGAAATTATATATGTTTGGAGGTTTGATTGCATCAATTGAGAAAAAAATCAATAAAGTTAATTTTGGTTATTATGGACATAGAAAAATGAAATTGTTGAACAGCTAACATTAGTTATGTCTAAATATACTGTAAGTTATTCCATTGTAGTTGGAAGAAATGTTGACGACATTAGAATTGGGGAAGTTGGATCTCGAGAAAGGTTTTTGATTAAACCTTCAAGGTCTGGGATATCCCAGCTTGTTCAATGCCATTGCAGTTGAACATGCCATTGGTTCTGGCTGCAAATATAATATATATATATATATATATATATATATATATATATATATATATGTATTAGGATTGAGGTATATCAAGCCTATTTAGTTTACGAAACGTTTAAATAATCGGATGCCCAATAGATCTCCTTCACCTGGGGCTCAGCGATTATCGTGCATGTGAGAGAGTTAGGGCTCAGCGATTTCACTTATACCCTTGATAGGTTTAGGCTTCGATCTAAAACTTATTAAATTAGAAGAGTCTTTCTCTTGGGAAATGGTTTATCTCCCCATTGATCCAGGCGTCGTCCTTCTCGATATTGTTTTTTTCCTATACATTCTAACTCACCATGTGTTTCACTTTCTTTGCTAAGTTATTTGTAAATTTCCAACTATCCGTCAACTTGAGATTCATATACTATTCGATAACTTGATTTTGACTGAATCTTTGTAATTCATATAAAACTAGCTTTGTGGATAAGTTGAATTGAGGTTATTATTGGGAGATTGTAATACTAATTGTATTAGAATAGCAAGAAAATTTGAAATGGTCTCATTGCCAAGAGGTTCCACCAAGGAAAAATATGAAAAGTTGAGTGGGTTTATAAATTCATATGTATCAAGCACCCCTACGCATGCACGTGTGCAAAAACACGATTGGGCATTTAGGATGAACTTTTTAGTAGGAAACTTTCATTTTTGCAAAGTTTACGAATTAGTCAACCTATGATTAAACAAATATTAATGCATCTGACACTTGTTAAGTTGGTAATATCACTATGCTTTGCCTGTCTATTTCTTATTTTGGATTGTATTACGTTGTCTATATATAAATAATATCATTGATATTTTTGTTTATTTATTTTATATTTCCAGTTGATTTAATGAATCTCTATTCCAGAAGCTAATTACGTCATGTTTGGTATGATGTTAAACCACTATCTCTCTCTCTCTTTGTGAAAGAGACTGAATTTAGGGTACTATTTGCTGAATCTATAGAGCTATTTAGTATTTATGTAGAACTAATCAAACAAATTAATGTAATTTATGGTTGGGTTGAATGAACAAATGGAAGTTAAACATTAGGTTAATGTGAACATAAAGAAAACAAATCAATTTCTAAAATAACCAATTTTCCCCGAAGAGACACCAATTTAACTTATCAAAGCTGATTGTGTCCTTATTGGACTCTTGTTTTTATTAATCCACAAGAAAACGCAAGTATTAGGTTAAAATGGTGTGTTAAAGGGATAAAATTATAAATATAAACATGGTGTCCCTTATAGAAGCACGAACACCGCGAGAGGAACTAAAGTAACTTGTAGGAAGTGATTATGTCCTTATCAAACTCCCAGTTTAACAAAATGAGAACTATACATAAATTTTAGATTAAAAAATGGGACGTTAGGGATAAAAACTCAAAACGACAATCGAATGGCCTGGAAAGAGGAACAAAAACTTAGTCAGGGACTAATGTAATGTGTGAGAATTGACTATGTCCTTATCGGATTCCCAGTTTAACAAAATGAAAAGTTTATGAAAGTTATAGGTTAAAGAAATAGGGCATAAGGGGTGAAATATCAAAACAACATCCAAATGGTACAAACACCTTAGAAGAGACCAATGTGACACGTGGGAACTGACATGCCCTTATATGACTCCGCATTTAACAAAATGAAAAGAATATAAGCAAGTTTTTGGATAAAACAAGAGCATTGGATGATGAAATATTAAAAAGCAACTAAATGGTATCAAAAGAGGCATGGGCACCTCACAAGGGACAATTTTAACATGCGGGAACTGATAGTGCCCTAATCGAACTCCTTATATAACAAATGACAAGTAAACACAAGCTTTTGGACAAATAGGGTATTTAGGGCAGTAAATGGATATTCGAAAATCCGCATTCGTCCGATATCCGAATTCGAATCTGCAGATATTTATTCGAAAAAATGAAAACGGATACGAATATGGATACTCTATAAAAATATTCGAGAAAACGGATACGTACTAGTATCCGACACGGATAATCCGTATCCGATGCGGAGTATCCATTTTACCAGATATACATTTTTGTGGATATTCGTATCCGTCAAACATATGTTTAAAATATTACTAATAATATTAGTACTAATAAAATAATATTAAAAAAAATCTTAGTCGTTTATTCCATAAAACAAACAAACACATACTCCACTTAAAACAAAAATACCCTAAAGTTATTATTTTATTGAGTATATTATAAAATGCCATGAACTATTATTTTATTGAGCATATTATTATGGAGTTACACTAAAGTTACAATACACTCTATCACACACAACATACACCCACTAAAGAACATATACTCCACTCAAAACAAAAAATAATAATAATTTCATTTCATATCTCTTTCGTACAAAACAAGAGAAAAGAAACCGTCATTTCACTCCACAAAAAACTCTCATTTCGCTACATCCTCCTCCGCCTCATCAACCCCGCCACCACTACTCATCAATCCCTCCACTGCACATCAACTCCTCCGCTGCTCATCCCCTCATCCTGCAACAGAAGGTTAGCAACAATAAGTACATACAAAATAAAAATAAAAATATATAATTGTATTTATATATTGTTCATGTGGTTGTTCATTAGTTTCCTTAATTATAAATAAATGTAAAAAAAACAAAAAAGTAAAGAGATGGCTTTGATTGCGATGAGAACTGAAGTTAACAACAGGTATATTATATACAAAATAAAAATGTATATTTATTAAAATAAAAACATCAACATGTTTTGAAGACTAAAAGGTCCATGAGGTTATCATTCTCAATAAATTTGATTTAATCTAAAAGGTAAAAATTTATTTCTACTGCTATGGAATATTACCGTCATTTTTTTGGATGTCTTTAGGCATATATGGTTGTAAAATATGGATGGATTTAAGCCATGTTAACATTATGGAATGCTACTATTATTATGGAAGTCATAATTGTTGATGTTAGGTAGTAGTAATTTTGTTATATATTTATTTTGATTGGATTGGATTTCATTGGATTGGATATTTTAATAGTTATTTTTTGTGATAGCTAAACAATGTAAATGGATACGGATATTATCCGAATCTGAGGTATCCGAGCGGATACGGATATGGATAGTTGTTTTAACTATCCGGGTGGATATGGATACGGATACAAATAGTACATCCAAATAGCGAATACGGATATGGAAAATATGGTATCCGATCCGTATCCGTACGTTTACCACCCCTAAGGGCATTAAGGCGTGAAATCTCAAAATAACAACATAAATGTCCCATAAAGAGGAAGGAATAGTTCGAGAGATACGAATTTAACATGTGGGAACTGACTATGTCCTTATCGGCCCATGTTTAATAAAAAGATAAATATACACAAGTTTTAGGATAAAAATAGGGCATTAGAGGGTTAAATATCAAAACATCAACCAAATATCTCAAAAGGAGGCACGAAAACCTCGAGAGGGACCATTGTATCGTCTCTGAAGTAACTGTATCCTTATCGGACTTTCGATTTAACAAAATAACAAGTATAAGAAAGTTTTAAGTAAAAATTTGGTATTGGGGTTAAGCCTCAAAATAGAACCAAATGGCTCTGAAGGGGGAATGAACACCTAAAGAGGGATCATTTTAATGTGTGTGAACTGATCGTGTTCTTATATTGGATTCTCTATGTAACATTGAAAATGTAGGGTTTTATATTGGCTATTTTCCATGTCAAAATATTTGAGTCTATTAATTCAAATAGACTTAATTTGTTATGAGTGAGGTGCAATTTAGTTTAGGTTAGATGAACCTTAAAGACTAAAGATTGAAGATCATGCACCACCACTTATGGAAGCATTCCGTTGCTGCGTATGAAGGCTATATCCTTTTACGGAAGTTTGATTCAATTTTGGCTATTTGCACACACTTGCGTATATTCCAAATTGAGAGAATTTTTCATAAAATGTTTTTTGAAAAATAAAGTTTTTAAGTGGTGTGTTTGTCTTGGTTTTTAGGATCAAGGTCGATTTTCAAAGAAAATATTTTAAAGATTTTTTTAGGTCTTATTACAAAGACCCGTTCGAAAGACGCTTATTTTGTGTCCACTTGAACGACTCGTGTGAACGTCCCTTGTTTTGTGCTCGTTCAAACATGAAAGGTTTAAAGTCCCTATGGGATAAAATCATGCAAATGCTCAAATCTAAACGTGCTTACAACAACGTCAGATTTTGACATTTTGATATAATTAACCTTGTTTTCCCTCCATTTACGAGGCTTTACTTCTCTCTCCAGATTAAGATTCAAAAGCATTTGAGAAATTTAAATATTTTTAGATCTAGAATGAGATTTGCACTTTTACGAGAATTTTTTGAGTGAACTGAATTCACATATCTAGCCAAAGTTACTTTTATTTCTGGTTTTCTATGATCAAATACTCTGCGGTCTAAAATTAAATGTGCTTTGAATCATTAGAGGAATTATTAGAGCATGGCGTGATTCCAAGGAGAGGATTTAAGTTTATCATTCGCATCATAGAGCTCGAATTGGATTGTTATTCATCTATAGGGGAAAGTTTGAAGTTCATAGGTAACTACTCGTGAGTGCATGAGTGAGAGGTGCCTTCTTACTTTGTATAAAACTCTTTTCAAGTAGAAATAGAAATTGGATTGCGTCATAGGTTTTTTACCCCTAGGTGGGAGTTCTTCCTTATTAAATTTGTCTTGTGGTGTGTTTGTGCTTGTTTATCTTCATATCTAATACACTTGATCACATACTTCACTTTAGATGGTTTAGATCATTGTTGTTAGGTTAAAATTTGATTTTAAGTGTGGATTTTTATGCATATTCATCTAGCTCTAATTATTTGACTTATGTGTGTGGTTTTTACAAGACATTTGTATTGTTTGTGTTCTATGGATTTGAAAATTTGGAAGTAGTTTTAAGAAACTTAAAATCATTGCACATTAAGTTAACAAACCTATTAACCATCCTTCTAGGTTTGGTTTTAGTCATTCACATATTATTCTCAAACATGAAAACTATACACAATTTTAAAATTAAAATGAGGTGTTGGGGGTGAAATCTCAAAATAATAAGTAAATGGTCCGAAAAGAGGCACGAACACCTAAAGAGTCACAATTGTAACTTGTGTGAACCAGACGTGTCCTTATCAGACTCTCAGTTTAACAAAGTGAAAATTATATTTCTTTAACTAGTCATGTCCTTATCGAACTCCCGATTTAAAAAAATGACAATTATATGCAAGGTCTAGGTTAAAAATAGGGCATTTAGGGGTGAAATATCAAAACAATAATCAAATCATCCGAAAGAGGCACGAATACCTCGAGAGGGACCATTGAAACATACGTGAACTAACCTTGTCCTTATCTGACTCTCAATTTAAAAAAATGATAAGTATGTGCAAGTTTTAGGTTAAAATAGAGTGATAAGGGGTGAAATATCAAAACAACAATCAAATGACTCGAAAAAAGGCACAAACACCTCAAGATTAATGATTATAATGTGTTTGAACTAGTTGTACCTTTATCGAACTCTCGATTTAACGAAATGAACTGTATATGCAAGGTTTAAGTTAAAGAATGGGGCGTTGGGGGTGAAATATCAAAACAACAACCAAATGTCTCAAAAAAGGCACGAGCACCTCAAGAGGGACCATTGCAATGTGTGTCAACTAATCGTGACCTTATCGGACTCTCTATTTAACAAACTGACAAGTCTACGTAAGTTTTAGGTTAAAATGGGGTATTTAAGGGGTAAAATATCAAAACAACAACCAAATGTACCGAAAAGAGGCACGAACACCTCAAAAAGGAAGATTATAATATACTTGAATGAGTCGTGTCATTATCGAACTCCCGGTTCAACAAAATAACAATTATATACAATATTTAGGTTAAAAATGGGGCGTTTGGGGGGTGAAATATAAAAAAATAACCAAATGGCACAAAAAGAGGTACGAGCACCTCTTGTAATATGTGTGAACTAATTGTGTCCTTATCGGACTTCTCGTTCAATGTAATGACAAGTATAATCAAGTTTTAGGTTAAATTGGGGCGTTGGAGGTGAAATATCAAAACAGTAACCAAATAACCCGTAAAGAGGCACGAACAACTCGAGATGGACGTTTGTAATGTGTTCAAACTAGTTGTGTCCTTATAGGACTCTAGGTTTATTAAAATGATAAGTATACGCAAGGTTTAGGGTTAAGAAATGGGGCGTTGGGGGAAAAAATATCATAACAAGAACCAAATGACTCAGAAAGAGGCACAAGCACCTCAAGAGGGACCATTTCAACGTGGGTGAACTAATTATGTCCTTATCAGACTTTTGGTATAACAAAATGAGAAGTATAAGCAAGTTTTAGGTTAAACTGGGGAGTTGTGGGGTGAAATATCAAAACAACAATCAAATAGCCAGAAATGGACATGAGCACCTTGAAAGGGACCATTACAACATGTTTGAACTAATCTTGTCCTTATCAAACTCCAAGGTTAAAAAAATGAAAAGTATATGCAAGGTTTAGCTTCAAAAATGGGGCGTTGTGTGGTGAAATATATATAAAAAAACAAATGGCCTAGAAAGAAGCACAGGCACTTTGAAAGGGACCACTGCAATGTGTGTGAACTAACTGTGTCCTTATTGAACTATCAATTTAATAAAAAGACGAGTATATGGAAGTTTTAGGTTAAAATGGGGTGTTTGGGGTGTGAAATATCAAAACAACCAAATGACCCAAAAAGAAGAACGAACACCTCGAGATGAACGATTGTAACATGTTCAAACTAGACATGTCTTTATCGAACTCTCGAATTAACAAAATGATAATTATATAGAAGATGTAGGTTAGAAATGGGGAATTCCGGATGAAATATAAGAACAACAACCAAATGGTGCGAAAAGAATCACCAACACCTTGAGAGGGACCATTGAAATATATGTGAACTAGTTGTGTTCTTATCAGACTCCTGGTTTAATGGAATGACAAGTATACACAAGTTTTAGGTTAAAATGGGACGTTGGGTGTCAAATATCAAAACAAAAACTAAATGACTCAGAAAGAGGCACGAATACCTCAAGATGGATGATTGTAACGTGTTTGAACTATACATGTTCGTATCGGACTCTCGATTTAATGAAATGATGAGTATACACAAGGTTTAGGTTAAGGAATGAGGAGTTGGGGCTAAAATATCAAAATAGGAACCAATTGACTCAAAAAGAGGCGTGAGCACCTCGAGAGGAACCATTGCAATGTGTGTGATCTAATTACGTCCTTATCAGAATTTCGGTTTAACAAAATAACAAGTATAGGCATGTTTTTAGTTAAACTGGGGCATTGATGGTGAAATATCAAAACAACAATCAAATGGCCCGAAAAGGGGCACAAGCACCTCAAGAGGGACCATTGCAATGCGTTTGAACTAAGTGTGTCCTTATTGGACTCCTGGGTTAACAAAATGATAAGTATATGCAAGAACAAGTATTTTTAAATTTTCTGCTCGAATACATCTTTTTAAACATTATCTGATTACAGATATCTTCTCTTTTTTACATGATGACATTTTAGTGGTAGCTTTTATCCACGTGGAACACCTGAACAACTCAATGCTTTCGTTGAGCAGCGTATTGAGATACTATTACACATGAACAACTTCATGGTTTGCTTAAATATTGTTGTTGATGAAATTCGGGGTTAGCTTACATGATGTGTTATGGTCGTTCGGGCTTGTGTGATATTATTGTTAAATTTTAGATTTATGTTTAAGCAAGTTTTAAAGTAACAGGTTTTGATAATGTCGAGAAAATGGAGCCAATTCTATCAATCTTTCTTTTATTTATGAAATATTAAGACTTGTAATATTGGAAAGTTTAATATTTACATTAGTCTATTATTAACAATTTAGTATGTTTATAATTGTTGATTCTACCGATTGTTTCTAAATATTTTTTATGAAAAATCTGGACCGATATAAAATAGTGCCAAAAACGTTCCAAATTATTTTTATAATAATTATAATAGAATTTGGCAAGCTTTAGAATCATGCCAAAAGTATGCCAAAAATGACACAAGGCAAACTTCTATTTGAACATGTGTCATATTACAATTAATCATATGAAAGGGGACACTATGAAGCGTGGGCCAATAACATTAGGCCATGTGTCATTTTTTTCCATGTTTTAAAATCGTGCTAAAAGCGTGTCAGATTGTCAAATATGAGTACGCTCATGCCAAAATCTGGCATGACTTTAAACCCTGCAGGCACGCTTGATTTTGGCACAATTTTAAATCATGCCAGATATGGTTTGGCACGGTTTTAAATTATGTTGGATTGGCATTTATGGGGTAGAGTAACTTGTAAAATTGGAGATAAGTTAATCATCGTATTTAACTCATCAATTAATCGATGGAGGGTAGGTTTATGAATGAATACTTTAACTTGTAAAATTGGACAATAAGTAAAATTTTATATTTAACTCATCATTTAATCAGTAGAGGGTAGGTCTATGACCAACTCCGCTAACATGTAAAATATCAAAATAAGTTAACTTTCATATTTAACTCATCATTTAATCAGTGGAGGGTAGGTATGTAACCAACTCCACTAACTTATAAATTTGATAATAATTTAACTTTCCTATTTAACTCATCATTATGCTACCCATTCTTAAGTGGGCTTGTGCTTGTTCAAGTCCGATCAACCCATTCTTGGGTCATACCACCGTTTTCAGGTGAGTTTTTGCCTGTTTAAGGAGAAACCAACTTATTCTGAGTCGTACCACTTATTCTTAGGTGAGTTTGTGTCTATTCTAGGTTGACCAACCCATTTTGAGTTGTACCACTATTTTCAGTGGATTTTTGTTTATTATAGGATCAACCTACTCATTCTAAGTCATACCACCTATTCTTAGATGGGTTACTAGATTGACCAACTCATTCTTGGGTTGTACCATGGTTTTCGGGTGAGGTTTTTCCTATGTTAGACTAAAGATTTATTCAAAGTTTTATTACCCATTCTTAGGAGCGTTTATGTTTATTCTATGCTGGCCAACCCCTTTTTGGGACATACCACCTTTTATAATTGGGTTTTTTCCTATTCTGGGCAAAAACTAACTTAGTTTAAGTTATACCTCATGTTCGTAGATGAGTTTGTGCCTGTTCTAGGCTAACCAACTTATTTTTAGGTTGTACCTCCATTTTTAGGTGGATTTTTGCCTGCCGACTTATTCTTAGTTGTACCACATGTTCTTAGGTGGGTTTGTGTCAAATCTATCCTAACCAACCCATTCTTGGGTTGTACCACCATTTTTAATAAGGTTTTTTCCCATTCTAGGTGAAAGCGAATTATTCTAAGTCTACCACTCATTCTTAGGTGGGTTTATGTCTATTCTAGGCCGACCAACCCATTCTTGGGTTGTACTACCATTTTCAGATGGATTTTTTTAAAGTGAAAAAATACAAGGATACAAGTTTGTTAAACTCATTATATAATTAACATGAATTATGTTTATTTGACTAAGATGTATAAAAAAATTAAAGCTAAGTGATAGAATTTCTTGAGGTTCATGTAATTCTACGCCCGACATATTGTTGTTCCATATAGTTACTTTAAAATACATGAGTCTCTTCCCCCTTTTGAAATAATTTTATATGGCCCCTTCCATTTTCGATGCTAATTTTTCATCAGAAGGTTTATTGGTGGCTAGGAATAGTTTTCTAGGTACCAGGTTGTCAACTTGGAATTTTCCTAATCGTGACTTTATTGTTGTGATGCTTGGTGAGATCTTGTTGATAGATTTCCAAGTGGATGAGAGCTTGGTCTTTTCATCCTCTGACCAAATCTAGCACATGGGCTAGACAATCATCGTTGTGTTTGTCTTCATATATTTCATACTCGATAGTATGTAGGTTGATGTCTTGAGGAATAACTGCCTCAATTCCATAATCCATTGTATAAGGGGTTTATCCAATTGGCCTTCTTAGTGTCATTCTGTAAGCCCAAAGTATAGAGGCGAGTTCATCTATCCACCTTCCTTTATCATTTTCCAATCAGTGTTTGATCTCGATGATTAGAGTCTTATCAATGATCTTTGCTTGTCTACTACTCTAGGAAAATACCAATGAGGCATAGTTATTACACATTCCATGTTTTACACAGAAATCTCTTAATGTTTCATTGCCAAACTAGGTCTTGTTATCTGATACTATTACCCTAGGCATGCCAAACTCGGTATTTAGTTTCTCTATATGAAATGTCGAGTGTCAGCTTCCTTTACACGCGTCAATGGTTTAACATCCACCCAATTGGTGAAGTAACCGATTATAGCGATAAAAATCTTTAGTCGCCAGGATTTATAAGAAGAGGGCCAACAATGCCAATGTCTGGTTGTGTTCAGATGCTATAATGTCCAAGATTATGCTATAGCGATCCAGGGCAATCGTTATAGCAGCTTTTACCTGGTGCAATGCCACTTTTCTGTGACACCCCGCCTAATTAAATACTGGGTGATCAGTCATTTATTAATCAAGTCGGAATATCCAGTTCGTTCAGATTATGCATCACTGTCGAAAGTTATATTATTAAAACTAACCACCTAATATTTACGAAAAGTTGATCCCAAAAATTCTATCTTTTTAACTAGTTATAGAGCCATAAGAAAATAACTAAACATTCACCATTTAATCCAATCACATGAGAAACGAAATATTGAGGTAATAAAAGGGACAGGAGTAAACACATCCAACCCAAAGTTAAATACAATAGTCCAACCAAATAAATCCAACAACTGAAGAGTAAATAACTAAGTTCATAATCTCTGAATAACTTAATAGAAATGGGCAAGAGGCCCTAAATGATGAAATAGTTCAAAGGAATTTAATGAGACACATGAAGGCGGCTACTACCAATGCCATGTAACTTCCACAGCAGATACAGCTCGTCGAATGAATGAATCTCTTATGCTTGGTGTCCCAATGGTTGGGTACCCGAAAGTGGTTTGACAAGAAAAGAGATTTTGTCAAAAACGGGTCAGAGCCCGAGTTAAAAACAATTTAAAAATTAGCAAGTGCTTAAAATGATTTATTAGAACATATATTTATCATGTTAAATTATCAAACTCGCTTGGGATTGCTCACCTCTCCTCTAGTGTGCATACCTAACGAATATTCAAACCCCACCAGTCCTATTCCCACACTAAATAGTTCTTCCTGTCTAAACCCATCACAATCCGATAACCTCCCCTGAATATTTTCCTCGCAAAGTACAACACATATAATAAATCCCACTTTAGCATAAATAAGCATTTTCAATTTTTATCCAATTATGTGACTGCTACTTAATTCATTTCGTATTTCATTACAAATTTTACCTATTAAATTCGCACAGTAGATATCAACACAAGTGTATACATATATTCACTCTATCTCATATATATATATATGCAATACTGCACCCCGAGACACAGCTGCGGTGCCTACATGCTCTGCCATTATGTCTTGTTGCATCGCTCATTTGCATAAAGGACTAATGGTTCAGCCTCTTGCGAACCATAAAAAATCAACACATATATTGGAGGCGAACATAGTCCCAAGACAATGGGCTACACACATACCTACGCACCCATACGACCATCATCACTATCGTTCACAGATAGTCTGTACCTAGGTTCTATGCTTTAGTGATACCAATCAATATCCCACTCGAAGGATCCTCAAGGCATGATTGACCACAACGCACAACCTCCGCCCGATAGCAAGCAGCGAAGGTATGTTATACACATAATAATTAAATCAATAAGTATGCACACAACTTATTATATTTATTAGGTATTCACGCAACCTAAGTTCCTGAAATTATAGATAGTATCATCGTCTCTACTATTCACTTTATTGCAGCACTTCGACTTATCTCTCTAACATTGTAGAAGGGGCTTTGAAGGTAATCCTAAGATTAAGGATAATTCTCTAATTGGAAATAGTGTTTGAGATTAAGCAACCTCGGCAGCTCAAGCGTGGAAACTCAAGCGCGGCAACTCAGCGAGGCAGCTTGGCGTGGAAACTCATACTTTAGCTTATTGTATTAGTCATATTGTATTTATGTTTATGTTGATTGTAAACTATAATGGTTGTAATGATGTAACGAGAATAATAATGAGTTTTAGTGTGAGGTCAAACGGTACTCGCGAGAGACCACGCTTGGCAGGGCCTGGGAGAACTTTCATGCTCTATCGAATAACCTCGCCGTGGAAACTTTAGAGGGACTTGGTTTGGAGGATTGAAAAGTGAGGCACCGTTGGGGCTTGTCTTGACCATCTTAGATACACCTAGTAAAACACCGAAGGACCCTGACCGTGGAACCTCGGACGGAGCAGCTTCGAGTTCCATCGGGCATTGAGTTATGAACCAAACAACCCTCTACTTAATGTCATATCTACTGTAGGTGATGTCACCAGCTAACTAAATAATGTCAGACCTACACTAGAGTAAACCACCGTGGTATTTGGGGCTATCAGGCAGTTGGTGAGCCACCTCTGCGACAACAGCCCCCTGACACACAGTGGTTAGGCAAAAGGCATGTTTTGGCATTTAATGTTTATGATGTGGAGACAACTAGTGCATCAGGCATTTAATGTTGTGACATAAAGTATGAGGGATGTCTTTCATAGTCTTTAATGACTTATTTGCCTCGGGGATGGTGTGGGGGGCTATTTAAGGACCCCAACAACCCTTGAGGAGAGGATGACCCTTTTGAGAGTTTAGAAGATGATATTTTGAGAGTTAAGAAGTTATTGCTGGAGAGAATATACATCAGAGAGAGTTATTACAAACCAGAGGGTTTACTCACTCACTATTTCTATTCATTACAAAGCTTTTACTGTTTGACAGAGATTCTTGAGGGTGTTTGGTGTGTTTTTTACCTGCCTACCAAGGTGAATCTAGGGTGCTTACTTCTCTCTCCCTCTAGCTAAGTTACTTATACGTTTTATTACTACTTTCTGAGTTATACAGGAGAGATTTGTGAGTTTAAACTGAGTCTTATATTCATTAAGTTTGTGTTTGCATGCCCTATCATTAATCCAAAGCTTTGGACAATTAGCTTATCATTAACAAACTCGAACAGGGGTTACGCCTCCATCTATAATCTAAAGTACCCTCTTACATTTGGCAACTCCGCTGGGGAGGCATTCTTCTGAGCAAAGAGTATGGAATAAGATAACGTTAACCGAAGGCTCAACTTTGATGACATACAATACAATAAAGAACAAGCTACGAGAAAACTGGAGGCTCTAAGGGATGGGGCTCCTCGAATAGAGGTACCTCCGGTTAGGCAACGATAGGCATTCCAGGAGTGACGCAAGCTTCCACGAGTGCAGGGTTGGGACCCACTCAGGTGGCACTCCTCATGAGTAAGTTTTATGAGTTTTTCCAAACTCCGGTAGCTTCAACGGTGTTGGGAGGATTTGAGGCCAATTCCTTCGTGACACCAGAGGCAGACCCACCAGGCGCAGGTGTAACGGGAATAGTCCCAGCAAGCATACCCTCTGTTGTGAATCCAGCAGTGGGAACATAGGGAGTATCAACGGCCCCAGCTGTGATGATCATTCCAACTGCCACGGGCACTCAGTCCATGGTTCCATTGGTTGTCGCCCCAGTATCGTCATCCATGGAGGAAATGAGAAAGGAGATGCTGAAGTTCATGAAGGCTTCCTCACAATCTGCTGGCGAGGTAGCTTCGATTTATGATGACTTTCGAACACCGTATCCTCGGGAATATAATGATGAGCCCTATCTAAAGGACTATATTCCTCCTATTTTTGAAAAATACACAGGAAAAGATGAGAACCCGAAGGAGCACATTAAGCGCTTCTTTGAACATTTGGGGGCACATTATAATAATAAGAAGCTTAGGTTGAGGGAGTTTTCCAAGTCCTTAACCGATAAAGCATATACCTAGTATTCCCATTTGGCTCCCAAGAGTGCTTCTACGTGGGAGGAGATGCACATATTGTTTGTCTAGAAGTTCTTTCTAGCAGAAGATGAGTTTACTTTGACCCAATTGGGTAGGGAGAAGCAACGACGTGGGGAAGAAGTGGCAGCCTATGTTCGAAGGTTCAGGAAAATATCTCTCGACATGAGGGAGGAAGCCAAAGAGTCCAAGTTATTACAGATCTGTGTTGAAGGGTTGTTACCTGAGTACATTTGCCATCTCATCAATGAAACGCGCGAGGGGACTTTTTTGGCATTCTTAAAAATAGCAAGAAATATCTCCTTGGTGGTGTGACCAAATTCGATGGTGGTTCCCATGATGTTTAGGCAGTCGATACAACCTGCGGGAGGAAGGTCTTAGCCTCCACGGGTAGGGTGCACCGATGGAGCAGATGGGGGCAAGCCGCCAAAAAAGGACAGTTAGAGGAAATAATGAATTAATGAAAATCTTAACAAGTGTTTTTGTTGTTAAGTCACCGATATAGGTGGAGTTTATGAAAAAAATCTTAACAACTGTTTTCGTTGTTAAGTCACCGATATAGGTGGAGTTTATGAAAAAGCTTAATAAGCGTTTTCGTTGTTAAGTCACCAAATATAGGTGGAGTTTATGAAAATCTTAACAAGTGTTTTCGTTGTTAAGTCACCGATATAGGTGGAGTTTATGAAAATCTTAACAAGTGTTTTCGTTGTTAAGTCACCGATATAGGTGGAGTTTATGAAAAAAATCTTAACAAGTGTTTGTTAAGTCACCGATATAGGTGGAGTTTATGAAAATCTTAACAAATGTTTTCGTGGTTAAGTCACAGATATAAGTGGAGTTTATGAAAAAAACCTTAACAAGTGTTTTCGTTGTTCAGTCACCGATATAGGTGGAGTTTATGAAAAACCTTAACAAGTGTTTTGTTGTTACGAAGTGTTTTGACAGCTGAAAAGATAGCACCACGTCATTTACGAAGTAATGCATGCGGAATAGAAAGGGTTGCCTTCTTCAGCAAGTTTGAGTTTTGGTGCCTTAACAAGTGTTTTCGTTGTTAAGTCACCGATATAGGTGGAGTTTATGAAAAAAATCTTAACAAGTATTTTCGTTGTTAAGTCACCGATATAGGTGGAGTTTATGAAAAATCTTAACAAGTGTTTCGTTGTTAAGTCACCGATATAGGTGGAGTTTATGAAAATCTTAACAAGTGTTTTCGTCTTTAAGTCACCGATATAGGTGGAGTTTATGAAAAACCTTAACAAGTGTTTTCGTTGTTAAGTCACCAATATAGGTGGAGTTTATGAAAATCTTAACAAGTGTTTTCATTGTTAAGTCACCGATATAGGTGGAGTTTATGAAAAAAATCTTAACAAGTGTTTTCGTTGTTAAGTCACCGATATAGGTGGAGTTTATGAAAAATCTTAACAAGTGTTTTCATTGTTAAGTCACCGATATAGGTGGAGTTTATGAAAAAAATCTTAACAAGTATTTTCGTTGTTAAGTCACTGATATAGGTGGAGTTTATGAAAAATCTTAACAAGTGTTTTCGTTGTTAAGTCACCGATATAGGTGGAGTTTATGAAAAAACTTAACAAGTGTTTTCGTTGTTAAGTCACCGATATATGTGGAGTTTATGAAAATCTTAACAAGTGTTTTCATTGTTAAGTCATCGATATAGGTGGAGTTTATGAAAAAAATCTTAACAAGTGTTTTCATTGTTAAGTCACCGATATAGGTGGAGTTTATGAAAAATCTTAACAAGTGTTTTCGTTGTTAAGTCACCGATATTGGTGGAGTTTATGAAAATATTAACAAATGTTTTCGTGGTTAAGTTACCGATATAAGTGGAGTTTATGACAAAAACCTTAACAAGTGTTTTCGTTGTTAAGTCACCGATATAGGTGGAGTTTATGAAAAACCTTAACAAGTGTTTTTGTTGTTACGAAGTGTTTTGACAGATGAAAAAACAGCGCCTCGTCATTTACAAAGTAACGAATGCGAAATAGAAAGGGTTTCCTTCTTCAGCAAGTTTTAGTTTTGGTGCCAAAATTTTTGACAGACATATCCAATGACTGCCAACGAAGGCAGTGCCCCAACGATTCAAAAAAGCTACGATGTTCCCTCCCCACAAGTCCAAACGTTGTTTAATTTGTGACTCAGTTACATCAGAAAGAATTTTTTCTTTTTCGAACATAGCGAAGCATTACAAGGGAGAATTTCACTTACTAAGAGTCCAAACGAGTATTTGAGAAGGTAAGTAGGCCTTTCGGGAGAATTTCAAATAATAAAGATAGAATGGTTGAGGCTCAGCATGAGGAAAAAGTGGCGATGTCCCTTCACCCAAACCCCAATAAGTTATGGCGCTTCGACTCAGGTACATCAGGGAGAATTTTATTTTTTCCAGGAGATTATATCTCTACGGTTCTAACGAATAGAGGATGCCAGAATTTTTCACGCAGAGAGGGTTCAGCGGATTGAGAAGTTTCGTGCAGACATTTCTTGTTCCAAAAAATCTATCCACGAAGGGGAAAATGCAGAGGGGGATTTGAAGGTAATCCTAAGATTAGGGATAATTCCCTAATTGGCAATAGTTTTGAGATTAAGAAACCGAGGCAGCTCAACCGTGGCAACTCAAGCGCGACAACTCAATGAGACAGCTTGGCGTGGCAACTCATACTTTAGCTTATTGTATTAGTCATATTGTATTTCTGTTTATGTTAACTGTAAGCTATAACGGTTGTAATAATGTAACGAGAATAATAATGAGTTTTAGTGTGAGGTCAAACGGTACTCGCGAGAGACCAGGCTTGGCAGGGCCTGGGAGAGCTTTCAGGCTCTATCGAATAACCTCTCCGTGGAAACTTTAGAGAGACTTAGTTTGGAGGATTGAGAAGTGAGGCACCGTTGGGGCTTGTCTTGACCATCTTAGATACACCTAGTAAAACACCGAAGGACCCTAACCGTGGAACCTCGGACGGAGCAGCTTCGAGTTCCATCGGGCGTTGAGTTATGAACCAAACAGCCCTCTACTTAATGTCACATCTACTGTAGGTGATGTCACCAGCTAACTAAATAATGTCGTACCTACACTCGAGTAAACCACCGTGGTATTTGGGGCTGTCAGACAGTTGGTGAGCCACCTCTGCGACAACAGCCCCCTGACACACAGTGGTTAGGCAAAAGGCATGTTTTGGCATTTAATGTTTATGATGTGGAGACAACTAGTGCATCAGGCATTTAATGTTGTGACATAAAGTATGAGGGATGTCTTTCATAGTCTTTAATGACTGAGTTGCCTCGGGGATGGTGTGGGTGGCTATTTAAGGACCCCAACCACCGTTGAGGAGAGGATGATCTTTTTTAGAGTTTAGAAGATGATCTTTTGAGAGTTAAGAAGTTATTGTTGTAGAGAATATACATCAGAGAGGGTTATTACAAACCAGAGGGTTTACTCACTCACCATTTTTATTCATTATAAAGCTTTTACTGTTTGACAGAGATTCTTGAGGGTGTTTGGTGTGTTTTTCATCTGCCTACCAAGGTGTATCTAGGGTGCTTACTTCTCTCTTCCTCTAGCTAAGTTACTTCTAAGTTTCATTACTACTTTCTGAGTTATACACGAGAGATTTATGAGTTTAAACTGAGTCTTATCTTCATTAAGTTTGTGTTTTCATGCCCTATCATTAATCCAAATCTTTGGCCAATTAGCTTATCATTATCATACTAGAACAGGAGTTATGCCTCCATCTATAATCTAAAGTACCCTCTTACAAACATCTACCTTTATCTAAGGTTCTATTAATTTGCTATGTCCCATTGTATAGTCTCTCATTCAACTCATTTCTAACTACGGATTTAAGTCATTAGATAATAGCGTAGGTTAATTTCTCTCACTTAGACCAACCTAGATGGGATCTAACTTGTCCGGCCAAAAATAAGCATTCTGGAATCTCGTTAGAAGTTCCAGGATTATCATTCAAACGAGGTCGTTCGAATGAACTTCTCACTTCAAACGAACTCAAGAATTTTTTTAGAAGTCTCGTTAAATTCTCATTCGAACGAGGTCGTTCGAATGACCTGGGCAGGTCTTCAAACGAGAATTCCGTGATCAGCCCTATTCTTTCGAAATTCGTTTTTCCAATATTTTTCTCATCCAAATCCATCTCAAACTCATCCAAACTCCCAATCAATGATTCTAAACTATTCCTACACATAATGGGTTACTTTCTAACACAATTTAAATGACAATTCTATAAATATCAAAGGAAATCTAGACAAACTCCTAAATCTTTAAAAGTCCTTTAATAATGAACCCACCATTAACAATCATTCATACTCCCGGTTATATTTCATGATTTTAACCTAGAATTTTCAAATTTATCATTATTATAACAAGGTTATTCTTCTACATGCAAACCTATCTCCCAATTTCATAATTTTGTTAACAAATCAGTTCCAAATTCATAGTATTATGGTTATCTCATCAATTAAGGTTAACTTGAATCATATATGCTGAAAAACACAGCAAGATAAACACTTGCCTTATTGTGAACCTTTGAATTGATGAAAGAAATTGGTATGGGGATGATCCTCTCCTCGCAATCTACGCGTTGGTATGATTTTTCGATGAAAAGCTTTAATCCTTAGCCCAATTCTCTATGTCTTCTTCTACCTCTTAGGTTCTCTCTCTCTCTCGTGGGTTAGAAACTGTCAAATAACCTAATGCCCACGTTCCTTTTTTTCCTTTTAATTCCTATTTTTGTCCATTTAATTTCCCAAAAATATCAAAAGACCAAAATACCCCATCGGGGGTGTCGTTTTGGGCTAAAATGCCCCGAACTCCAAATAAAACACCCGAGTAGTGTTTTGTGACTATTTCGACCTTCCGAACACACAAGCACACTCAAAATGGCAATATGAGTTACTTAGAAATAAATCATCTTTTTTATTCCAATAAATTAATGCTGACACGACTCACATGCGCATCCCAACTAAGTGTGTTGCAACTGTCGTATTTTTCACTCACGGCGAAAATAATATTCTCACATTCATATTATTTTACTCTCTAAGTAATATTCAACATAATTATTTCCGATAAATACTAACTCTCGTCACGCTAGTAATTATTATAATTAAATTTGGATTAATTAAAAATTAAAATTTTCTTCATTTAAATCAATTAATCCAAATTCCATAATTAAAATAAAATTTTACAAAAATACGGGGTATTACATACTTCCCCCTAATAACAGAATTTCGTCCCGAAATTCGGTAAAAGGTTAAATAAAGGTATACCAGGTGGAAATAACTCTGGATACTTTTCCCGCATGCTATCCTCACGCTCCCAGGTAGTCTCCTCTACATTATGATGCCACCACTGTACTCGTACTAACGGCACTATCTTTGACCTCAGCTTCCTCTCACTACGACCTAAAATCGCAACACGCCCCTCCTCGTAGGAACTATTTGGTTGTTGGTCAATCTCCTATAAGGCAATATGGGTGTGGGCTAAATCATCCCGAAGATATCTCCTCAGTGACGAAATGTGGAACACAACATGAATCCTATGAGAGTGCATCGGTAATCCAAGTCAATAAGCTACTGGACCAATCTGCTTAATAATAGGGAATGGTCGCACATACCTCCGCGCAAACTTCCCTTTCTTCTCGAACCGCATTACCCCCTTCATAGGAGATACTCGCAACAGCACCTGATCCCCAACACTGAACTCTCTGAAAAATCTTTTGCCGTCAGCGTAACTCTTCTGTCGATCCTGAACAACCCAAATGCGACTCCGTATCAAATCAACCTTAGTCGAGGTGTCCTGAATCACCTCCGATCCAAGTAATTTGTTGTCCCCCACTTCAAGTCAACATGCTGGAGAACGATAGGGTCTACCATACAATGCCTCAAATGGATCCATGCCAATCGTAAACTGGTAGGAGTTATTATAAGCAAACTCCACCAGTGGAAGGTACTGCTCCCATCCCCCTACAAAATCTAGGACACACATCTGCAACATATACTCGAACATATGATTCTTCTGCTCCGTCTGCTCGTCTGTCTGCGGGTGATAGGCTGAACTCAACCGTAACTCCGTACCCATGGCCTACTGGAAACTCTCCCAAAATCTGAACACAAAAATCTTTTCTCGGTCGGAAACAATATCGAGGGGAACCCCGTGGATTCTCACTATCTCGATAATGAAGATATGAGCATACGGCCCCGTAGTGTCGTCCGTCCGAACTGGAAGAAAATGATCCGCCTTGGTCAACTGATCCACAATCACCCATATGGAATCGTGACCTCTCTACGATGTAGGTAGACTTGTAATGAAATCCATGGAAATTATTTCCCATTTCCACATAGGGATCTCTAATGGTTGTAGTAGTCCTCCCGATCTCTGATGGTCTTTCTTCACCAACTGAAAAGTGGCACACCTCGAAACAAACTCGACGATGTTTTTTTTCATTTCGCTCCACCAATACCGTCGCCTCATATCTTGGTACATCTTATCACCTCCGGTATGTACCATAAATCATGAACTGTGTGACTCTGTCATCACTGCGTGCTGAAACTCCTCCCCCTCTGGGACTACTAGTCTGACATTAAAGCGTAAGCCCCCATCTGAGCTAACGGAGAGAGACTCTTCTCCCTCGGCTAGAAGATGGATAATTCGATCCTAACAGAAGAAATTCACTGCCTTAGCCTGTATCACCCTAGTAACTATCTCGGGTATGACTGTCATCACCGACATGAATGAGCGGACAACTGCATCCTGATTCCCGAGTTCTTTCCATTTCACTTTCCATACCTCGACCACCTCTTATGTTGGCCTACGGCTCAACGCGTCTGCTTCCAAGTTAGCCTTCCCCGGATGGTAATGGATGTCGAACTGGTAGTCCTTCACAAATTCTAGCCACCTATGTTGACACATATTCATCTCCCTCTGTGTGAACAGATAATGTAGGGATTTTTGATCCGTGAACAGGTGAAATTTCTCCCCTAAGAGATAATTCCTCCATATCCACAATGCAAACACAACTGCTGCTAACTCCAAGTCGTGGGTGGGTTAATTCTTCTCGTAAGGCTTAAGCTTACGAGAAGCATAAGAAATTGACTTATCCTCTTGTTGAAGCACACCCTCAAGTCCTGACAAGGACGTGTTAGTGTAGATCAGGTACTCCAATCTGGGCTTAGGTAAGGCTAGAACTGGTGTTGAAGTTAGCTTTTCTTTCAGCTTGTCAAAGGCCAACTGACAGACATCATCCCATATAAACAGCACCCCTTTGCGAGTCAAGTTTGTCAACGTACCCGCTATCTTCGAGAATCCCTAAATAAACCTCCTGTAGTATCCTGCCAGCCCCAAGAAACTACATATCTCAGTTGGTGTCTTGGGCTGCCCCCACTCCCTCACCGCTGACACCTTTCTCGAATCCACTGATATCCCCTCCTCAGAGATTATGTGACCTTAGAACTAAACCTCTCTCATCCAAAATCCACATTTCTCATACTTTGCATACAATTCATGCTCACACAGTGGCTACAAAACCATCCTAAGATGTTCGGCATGCTCCTCCTCTATTCGGGAATAAATTAGAATATCATCAATGAAGACGATGACAAACTGATCTAAGTACTCTTTGAATACCATGTTCATTAAGTTCATGAAAATTGTAGGAGCATTCGTCAGTCCAAACGGCATCAATCGAAATTCATAAGACCCGTATCTCGTTAAAAATGTGGTCTTTGATATGTCCTGCTCCCGGATACATAGCTGGTGATAGCCCGATCTTAAATCTATCTTTGAGAAGAAAGCATCCCCTCTCAATTGGTCGAACAAGTCATCGATTCGGGGCAATGGGTACTTATTCTGTATCGTGACTTTGTTCAACTCCTGTAACACCCTGCCTAATTAAATACCGGGTGATCAGTCCTTTATTAATTAATTCAGAATATCCAGTTGGTTCAGATTATGCATCACTTCCGAAAGTTATACTATTAAAACTAACCACTTAATATTTAAGAAAAGCTGATGCCAAAAATTTTATCTTTTTAACTAGTTATAGAGCCATAAGAAAAAAACTATACATTCACCATTTAATCCAATCATATGAGAAATGAAATACTGAGGTAATAAAAGGGACTGGAGTAAACACATCCAACCCAAAGTTAAATACAATAGTCTAACCAAATAAATCCAACAAGTGAAGAGTAAATAACTAAGTTCATAATCTCTGAATAACTGAATAGAAATGGGCAAGAAGCCCTAAATAATGAAATAGTTCAAAGGAAGTAAATGAGAGTCATGAAGGCGGCTACTACCAATGCCCTGTAACTTCTACAGCAGATACAGCTCGTCGAATGAGTGAATCTCCTATGCTTGGTATCCCTGTGGATGGGTACCTGAAAGTGGTTTGATAAGAAAAGAGATTTTGTCGAAAATGGGTCAGAGCCCGAGTTGAAAACAGTTTAAAAATCAGTAAGTGCTTAAAATGATTTATTAGCACATATATTAATCATGTTAAATTATCGAAATCACTTGGGATTGCTCACCTCTCCTCTAGTGTGCACGCCTAATGAGTATTAAAACCCCACTAGTCCTATTCCCACACTAACTAGTTCTTCCTGTCTAAGCCCATCACAGTCCGATAACCTCCCTTGAATATTTCCCTCGCAAAGTACAACACATATAATAAATCCCACTTTAGCATAAATAAGCATTTTCAGTTTTTATCCAATTATGTGACTGCTACTAAATTCATTTCGTATTTCATTACAAATTTTACCTACTAAATCCGCACAATAGATATTAACACAAGTGTATACATATATTCTCTCTATCTCATATATATATATATACAATACTGCACCCCGAGACACAGCTGCGGTGCCTGCATACTCTGTTATCATGGCATGTTGCATCGCTCATTTGTATAAAGGACTAAAGGTTCAGTCTCTCGTGAACCACCAAAACAAAACACATATATTGGAGGCGAACATAGTTCCAAGCCGGTGGGCTACGCACATACCTACGCACCCATACGACCGTCATCACTATCGTTCTCACAGATAGTCCGTACCTAGGTTCTATGCTCTAGTGATACTAATCAATATCCCACCCGAAGGCTCCTCAAGGAATGATTCTCCACAACGCGCAACCTCCACTCGATAGTAAGAAGCATAGGTATGTTATACACATATTAATTAAATCAATAAGTATGCACATAACTTATTATATTTATTAGGTATTCACGCAACCTAAGTTCCTGAAATTATAGATAGTATCATCGTCTCTACCATTCACTTTATTGCAGCACTTCGACTTATCGCTCTGACATATACCTTTCTCTAAGGTTCTATCAATCCGCTATGAACCAATGTATAGTCGCTCTCTCAACTCATTTCTAACTAGGAATTTAAGTCGTTCGATAATAGCGTAGGTTAATTTCTCTCACTTCGACCAACCTAGAAGGGTTCTAACTTGTCCGGCCAAAAATAGACATTTTGGAATCTCGTTAGAAGTTTTAGGATTGTAATTTGAACTAACTTCTCACTTTGAACGAACTCAAGAATTTTGTTAGAAGTCTCGTTGATTTCTCGTTCGAACGACCTGGGCAGATCTTCGAACGAGAGTTCCGAGATCAGCCCTGTTCTTCCAAAATTCATTTTTTCAATCTTTTTCTCATCCAAATCCGTCTCAAACTCATCCAAACTCCAAATCAATGATTCTAAACTATTCCTACTCATAATGGGGTACTTTCTAACACAATTTAAATGATAATTCTATAAATATCAAAGGAAATCTAGACTAACTCCTAAATCATTAAAAGTCCTTTAATAATGAACCCACCATTAATAATCATTCATACTCTCGATTATATTTCGTGATTTTAACCTAGAATTTCCAAATTTATCATTACTATAACAAGATTATTCTTCTACATGCAAACCTATCTCCCAATTTCACAATTTTGTTGACCAATCAGTTCCAAATTCATAGTATTATGGTTATCTCATCAATTAAGGTCAACATGAATCATCTATGCTCAAAAACACAACAAGATAAACATTTGCCTTATTTGAACCTCTGAATTGATGAACAAAATTGGTATGGGGATGATCCTCTCCTCGCGATCTATGCGTTGGTATGATTTTCCGGTGGAAAGCTTGAATCCTTAGCCCAATTCTCTATGTCTTCTTCTTCTTCTACCTCTTAGGTTCTCTCTCTATCTCTCTCTCTCGTGAGTTAATAAATATCAGATAAACTAATGCCCATGTTCCTTTTTTTATTTTTAATTCATATTTTCGTCCATTTAATTTTCCAAAAATATCAAAAGACCAAAATACCCCTTTAGGGTGTTGTTTTGGGCTAAAATGCCCCGGACTCCGAATAAAACACCCGAGTAGTGTTTTCTGACTATTTTGACCCTTTCGGGCATACAGGCGCACTCAAAATGGCCATACAAGTTACTTAGAAATAAATCATCCTTTTTATCCCGATAAAGTAATGTTGACACGACTCACACGCGCGTCCTAACTAAGTATGTTGCAACTGCCGTATTTTTCACTCCCGGCCAAAATAATATTCTCACATTCATATATTGCTTTACTCTCTAAGTAATATTCAACATAATTATTTTCGATAAATACTAACTCTCGTCATGCTAGTAATTATTACAATTAAATTCGAATTAATTATAAATTAAATTTTTCTCCATTTAAATCAATTAAGCCAAATTCCATAATTAAAATAAAATTTTATAAAAATACACGGTATTACATTTTCCTTCTTTTTTTCTTACTTCGATTTCTTCTTCTTTTCTTCTACAATAGCCACTGTAATTCCTTTAAACCTCCATGGATTACCTATAATATTTGTTAAACTCCACGAAATCAACTTGATACAAACCCATTACAGAATATGAAATTATAAATTGCATTCCCTCACTTTGTCCTCCATTACATTGATCTAAAATAATAATTATAAAACCCTTATTATTACAACCAAATTAAATCTAGGTAGAAAATAACTACGGATAAACCATTGCAAGATCTATTCACACAAAATACATTCACGTGACCATAATAGAAGGGATAAATACATTCATTTCCTAAAAAACTATGTACTACATTCACATATTTCAAACATCCAACCTAGGGTTTGAACGTGGACAACAAGGATTTTTCTAAAACATGATCATTTTATAACATAGGCTCTGATAACAATTAATGAGGATCAATATATGAGGAATAAAAAAATTAACCCATGAATCTTCGAATGACTATGCAATAGAAAGAAGAGAATAAAAAAACAAGGTTTAAAACCAAAACCTGGGGTTATTAATACATTACCTTTCCAGATCAAGTTGCAATCTGATATGGAGAAAGGCATTTGTTGATTATTTGGGGTTACATTATCTTAATCCTTCAAAAGCTTTCTAGAACACTTATAAATGCTTGGATCTTCTAGTATATGATTCATCCAAAGTTAAGTAGTTGTGTGAGTAGCTCTTGAGATGAAAACTCTTGTTTATGAGTGAGATATGGGCCTCTCGCTCTTAGTCTCTTTACAAAAATGTGAATAGTATTTTCTCTCCTCCCCCTCAAACCCTAACAATGAATTATTTATATTAAAACCCTAACTTAAACTAATATATAATAGTATAATAGGTGGGCTTGGGCGAAACTGGGTTTCTTGAGAATCAGGGCCTAACTACTTGGGTATATGGACTATCATAGGGACCCAAGATAAAAAAATTAAATTGCATTTGAAATAAATACTTGAAAATCTCAAATTATAACCCTGTAATTTATTTCCTTTCTTTATTTTATAATAATTAATTCCACTAAATAATTATGAATTCACTCTAATTTAATTTTCTCATAAATCACATGGATATGATGAGGTCTTATTTGCAAAGTTGATTATGGTTCATAACGTGATTCCCCGTGTTAAACTTCTGATACTCGCTTGGTCAAATTAATTTTCTGTTAATTGATTTTAACAAAAATCTAATTAATTTCTCGATTCTCTGACTTAATTTAATTGCTAGCCCACTGGATTATAAAATAATCCATTGATCAGGTTTTAGCTAGTGAAAACAAATCTATAAGTCCATCGAGGCAATCCAAGTATCCCCGGAACGCAAATTCCTCTGAATTATGATCTCAAGCCTACCTACATAATTGTCACCCAATATGCGGGATCTATTGATCCAATATAAAATCGAATCACACCCATGGCAATCAAAGAAATAATTCTGTAAGTATTTCAACCCTCATAATTTAGGGGATTAAAAATCTATGCACCCTTTTCAAAAGTGTGTGAAATTACCTAAGTTTAACCAAGACATCCATAATAATTAAATCTCACGGGTGAACCTATTCAACACATTCCTAGATACACTGATCATAATCCTCCTTTGAATTATCAAATAAGTTCTCAAAATGTTAACCAGGTTCCCGTAATTTAAGATAAACTATAAGGATTGCATTGCAACCATTTCGATAAGGTGTGCCAACTCCCTATCTAGGTTGTGAATTGTTCCATGGTACTAGAATCGAAGTTCTGATATCGTATAATCAAGCCGAAACTAACTCGTTGAATTTCTATTGAGTACAATTCACCCGCATATATAAAATAATATATTTAATGAACATAAATATATAGAATTCTCACAAAAATAATTCTAATTTCAAAATGAACTAGACAAACCCTTTTATTAATAAATAAAATTATCTTTCAACGATTTTGAAAACAAAACCCCAAGAATATCCCACTTAGTCTTAAATCCATGTGACTATATTTGAATCTCATTCCCTAGACATAACTATCGAAAGTCTTAGTTGGTAAGCTCTTTCTAAAAGCATCATCCAGGTTGTCCTGAGATGCAATATTGATCACGATGACATTGTACCTCTGCATGATCCCAAAATCAATTGATACTTATGCCTAATGTGTTTCACCCTTTTATGAGTCATTGGTTATTTTGAATTATCAATTACCTCTCTATTGCCACAATAAATGTAATAGTCGACTTCACTTTAGGAACAACATCCAAGTCACTTAGGAAATTTTGAATACAAATAACCTATTTTTCTGCCTCCAAAGTGATAACATATTTCGCTTCCAAGGTTAAATGGAAATTGTATGATTACATGATACTCCTCCAACGTATGGATCCACCTCCTAGAGTAAACATTTAGCTTGAGATCTATATCTTAGAATCCCTATTCGATTGAAAATTGAACTTTATGTACCCGATGGGTACTGGTCTTGTACACGTCATAGCAAATATGATTCTAGCCACTACCAAAGCATAAAGTATATTCCTCATCCTCTCTATATAATCACGTGTCTTAAGACACCGATCCCTAGATAAAGATATTCCATGACTGAAGGGGAGAAACGCTTTTCTTGGAATCTTGCATGCCAAATATTGTGAGCACGTTATCGATATAAGTGGCTTGGGATAAGCCAAACATCCTATTTTTTTTTATCACGCATAAGCTTGATCTCAAGGATGTGGATGGATTGTCCTAAGTCCTTCATATTGAACTGACTAGACAACCACACTCCTATACTAGATGATAAACCCACATCGTTCCCGATTAGAAGAATATCATGCACATAAAGTAGTAGAAATACCAGTACACTTACATCATGCTTCTTATACACACAAGTTTCATCTAGGCATTGATCAATGCCAAAAAAATTTATTTATTGATCAAAATAATGTTTTAAGACAGTGATGCTTGCTAAGTCCATAAATGGATCTCTTAATCTTATACACCTCGCTTCCTTGGACATTTGTTATGAATCCCACGGGTTGCATCATATATATGCACTCGTCATGACTACTATTCAAGAACACAGTGTTAAAGTCCATTTTCCAAATCTCAAAACCAAGATGATCCATAATGTTAAGAGGATTCAGATGGAATTAAGCATGGATATTTACGATAAGGTTTCTTCATAGTTGATCCCCTCTTTCAAAGTAAATCCCTTATCAACAAGCCTTGCCTTGAAGGTTTCCACCTTCCTGTCGACCCCTTTCTTCTTCTTGTAGATCCACTTGTATCTGATGGGTTTTATCCCATTTGACAACTCTATAAGTTCCCATACTTGATTCGAATACGCCAAATCCATCTTTGTGTTCACAGACTTTAACCAAATCTCAGAGTATTTATCTTAGAGTGCCTCATTATAGTTGTCGAGATCCAGTTCATGTTCCCTAGGATCTCACCGAAGTGTTCACCCAAATACACTAACCTATCAAGATGATTCCTGACTCTCCCACTATGACATGGCTTCTCTTGTGGTCCAGTATAAGTGACATGTGTATTTGATTATTAAGAATACACCCACTACAATTAGGTAGTATATTATCAATAGCAGATCGTATTTTTTTGACACCTCATAAAATCCACAACTATATTGATCAAGTCTAAATACAGATATTACAAGGCTCTGAATAATAAGTACCATTCTAATCA
Source organism: Sambucus nigra (assembly GCA_949130495.1). NCBI lineage: Eukaryota > Viridiplantae > Streptophyta > Magnoliopsida > Dipsacales > Adoxaceae > Sambucus > Sambucus nigra. Next base: position 651,843,048 of record OX422210.1, on the reverse strand, counting down.
TGATTGAAATAAAATAAAATGTAATAATAAAAGTTGAAAACAATAATATGAATAAACCCATTACTCTGATACCAATATCGCAATAGTAAACAAACTCCATCACCGGAATATAAATTTATCTCAAATAATAAACCAACCACTGAATGTAAAAGATAACTCTAGCATAAAAAAATATCAACAACAATAATCTGACCCAACTATAATAAAAATGAAATAAAAGTAAATGAGCACGCAGGCTCGATACCTACATCCAAAATTCTGGAAGAAAGGAATGAACAAGAATGCAAGTGAATCAGGGTTATGGTGACAATTGATGACTAGGACCTAGAAATAGATTTGAAAAACATGATTGAGCCTAGCAAGTCTACAAGGAGTAAGAATATAAGTGAATTTGGGATACAATAATAACAATGCATCTTCATCCCATATTTTAGTTATTTTTAACTTATCCCAACCTAAACAACCTAAATATAGCATGTATGTCTAATCTCAAGCCCAAAACCCCCATAGATGATAATCATAATTCATCTCAATTGATTATAATTACAAGATTCCATATCAAATGTCCAGTAAATACATTTGTAAGATAAATATAATAAAATAAGGACAATCACATAAGTCCAATATCCAGATAAGTATAATTCCAACACATATAAGTAAGTGGGATATACACAAGTCCATACATAAGATACAAAGTCCAATACCTATTGCCTTCGATGATCACTCATGCATACTAGGTATAGTTATAGGTTATCCCATACCTACAACCTCACAGCAATAATAAGGGATAAGTCACTATGCCTTTCCCTCATTGGCATAGACCTCCATGCCCAATACTACACGAAAAGCACCCCCATTCATTCCCCCTCGAGATATGGGTACGTCTATATTAGGATCGGGATCAAATAACTAAGGTAAGCTCATCGCTATCACCGAGGTACCAGTGCGATCAATGTTGTATGTACCCCATAAAGATCCCTCCTAGTACGTTCCCAACGAGAAATCACACATGGTATGCTTATGCATAAATTAAAAATAAAATAATCCACTCTACTCATAAATTACTAAAACAGTATCCAAATTCTCATATTAATTATCTCCAATTAATTAAGAATTTAAAAGCGAGTATACTCATAAGTCGTTCTAACGAGATCGATAAGTCATTCTAACGAATTACCATATGGCGTTCGAACGAAGTCATAAGTAATTTGAATGAAAACACCCATATTATATTAACCAGTTCCCCAAGTCATTTTAACGAGGTCCTACATCTCATTCGAACGAATTCAATTCTTGTCTTAACGAGATGAACGCAGTGTTCGTCATCTCTTTCATCCAAAAATGGCCATTAACACGTGAAAACCTAAATACGAAGCCTCCAAACAATCCTATTCCCATCCTCCTTTATATATAATATGTATAACAATAATATTAACCTAAATTAACAATTTATTAAGTGATTAAGCAAGGTTTTAAGGATCAAATTTAGTTTATGAGTTAAGAACCCTAAGTTTATGTTTTACTTAATTCAACTCAGATTTTGATTCAATTTTTTAATTAAACAAGGGGATTTTATATGATTCATTATCATGATTTAGAATATTTTAATTTCATTCAAATATCAAGGTTAGTTCATAGGATTCAACATCATATTATCCTGGTTCATTAACATGATATTTAGGTTTAATTTATCAATTAAACTAATTACAAGAATTAGGATTTAGATTATATAATGTTAATTCATGTTCAAACGAATTATCACTATTCTAAGTCAAATCCAAATTAAATTCTTAATCGATGTAAACTTGACTTTCGACTAATTGACGAATCAAAGTTCCAAAATCTTTCAAGTTTTATTCAACCTTGGCTACCTCTTCTCTCCTTAGACTTTAGGGTTTATATAATGCCTCAAGTGTGTTTTAGGCTTGTCTAATTAACCTAATAATAGTTCTTCTCATGAATTTAGTCTTAGTCTCAACATAAGCCCCATCCTAATGAGCCCAAATAACACTCCAAATGGCCTAAAATTCTACACAAGTCGTAAACTAACCCAATGGACTTAAATCCTACTATTTTAAGTAAAAAAAGAACATTCCAAGTGTCCCAAAGGTCAACACGAAATGTGATAAATTCTAATAGATTAATTATTCCATTAATTTAACTTATAAGTTGGTACAATTCAATTACAATGTAATTTAATTATTTATTAATCATGCATGACTCGACATTATAAGAAACAACTTTACGATTGGTGGGACCCGACACTGAGGGAATAATCCAAACAAGGAAACCCTTGACCCTAATTCTTTGACCATTCCATAGTTGCCTATAATACTAACTCATTTCAAATATTTAATTAGTATTTTATCTTGTATTATGTCCGATTTCCAAAAGAAGTTTAATCGCGTAACACAAATATGAATTATATAATCAACATAAATAAAATATAATAAGTGAAATCTCAGTGTCACACAAGACATAAGTAAATAATTAATTACCCAATTTAATAATGCACAGAAAATACGGGGTATTAAAATTTCATCTTGTACGGGTGGTTCAAAAGCAATTACTTGGTCTTTCCCTCTTAGCTCTTGCAAGATAATCTTGCTCTTAGGATTTTGGTCTATCATATAGTCTTCCTCTATGTTTTCGAGCATTTGTGCTAAAAAATATTATTTGGTCCTTAGGATCATAAAACTGATCACCCTTGGTTCCTTTTGGATAACACACAAAGAGACACAAATTTGTCCTCAATTCAAACTTTCCCATCTCCTTCCTCAGCACGTGTGCTTGGCAACCCCAAATCTAAACATGTCCCAGATAAGGATAGTGCCCAGTCCATAGTTCTGTAGGAGTCATTGAGATCGATTTAGAAGGAATTAAGTTCAATAAATATGTAGTTGTCTCTAGTAAAAAGTAATCTGATAGATACGAATAACTCATCATGGATATAAACATGTCCAAAAGAGTTATGTTCCTCTTTTCTTCAATAAATTTTACTGTGGAGTGCCCGGTGAAGACAATTTGGATGTAATACCAATCTCCGATAAGTGATTCCTCAACTCTCCCAAGAGGTAATATAAAAACCCATAATTTAAGTGCTTTAAATCGAATAAATTATAAACTATTATATATTTCACTACACTAACATGTGATGTCACTATTAAATATGTTATCTTTGTTACATGTGTTACAGGTGATGTCACTATTTAAAAATATTATCTTTGTCACATGAGCTAGTGTTATTAGAAATTGAAATCGAATATAAAATATGATAATTTAGTAATTAAATCTTTATAATTAATTATGTAAGTTAATAAATAATTTGATTATGGAATTAAGACATTTTGTAAGTAGATGTTAATATGATATATTGAGGACTTTTGGAGCATGTAAAATTGTTAGTTAGGACTTAAAATAATGGATTTTATGCCCTATGGGTTACTATTGGACTTAGGCTTTATTTTGGGTTGTTTAGAACGGCATTTGGAGTCTTTGGGTTGAGGCCTATATGGGGCCTAATCCTAATTTCGAAATTAAAACAATAAAATGATCATTTGCTTGACTTCAATTCAGTCTAAACCTTTTGGAGAGAAATCTTAAAGGTAGAAAGAGGAGGCAAGTTGGAGAAGTGGAGAATCGAAACAATTGGGATTAGATTTCATCTCTTTAAATCAAGGCAAGTTTACTTAGTGTATGATTTTAATGGTTTTTGTGTTATATTAGAATCAAAGCATAATATGATTAAAATACGATTTTTAAATTAATTAACTAGTTTGGTAATTTAATTAATATGTTAATTTAGATCACTATTCATGTTCTTGACATAGATTGAATTTAATTGGATTCCTTATGAATTGGAGATATAATTGATATGTAATTGTTAAAAAAGGTTAAACACTAATAAACATTTGGTAATGGAATGAATTGATATTTAATTTGAGTCAAATTGATCTAAGATGGAATTCTAGGGTTCTTGAGTGAAATTGGAATTAATTTCATTAAATCTTACTAGAATCACGTAAAAACCTTAGTTATAGGTTAGGATTGATGTTGGATCACTTATATATGAATATAAGTTGGTTTTGTTATGATTTGGGAGCATGGAAAATTGTTAACAGAGGTTTTGAGGTTGAAATCTTCATTTTTAGGCAGACATGTGACTTCTGCCCGACGCGAATAGTTTCGGCCCCTGGGATTATAAAAAATTTAATTACGAATGCGTGGGTGTTGGTTTCGTATTTTTATTAAATTTATTATGAATATTTTACCAATATTAACTTGGCGACAGTTGGGGGGTTTTATTCTTAATTAAAATATATTAATTAAGTTGTTTATAACCTTTATGTGATTAGAATTACTTGTTTTATATATTATGTGTAACATAGCAGGCATGAGTTCTCGTGGGATATGTACTAGAGGGTATATCCTGATCGGGCTCGTACAATGGAGACCAGTACCCCGATAAATAGAGACGGTATTTACCTTGGTCATGATTACCCCAGACACTATGTGATGAAAGTACCTATTCTATCTTATGGAGATATACACGAGGTGATACTTTCATATAGCTTTGGGATATAGGATTATATGACTAGTGTGAAGGTGTTGTGATTATCCTTAATAGATGTTTTAATGGTTATAGGTGTGGGACAACCTATAACTATGTCCTATACACGTGAGCGATCCCCGTAGTCAGTAGGAATAAGACTTCTTTATGGGAGGGATTATGAGTAGTCCATTTATGATGTACATGGTGGTATGGACCATACTTATGTAGATATAGACTTAGAGATTGTCTTTATACCTCTATATGTTCATATACTGGATGTGTATAACATTTTTAGTAATGGAACCTTTACCTATATTCAATTGAGATGAATAATGCATAATCATGGAGTTCATTTGCTTTTAACAGGAGACGCATGAGATATTTTAGGGTTCTTTGAGTAGCAACTAAAAACGTGAGGAAGGTGCGTAGTAATATAGTAGGCCAAACTCAGTTATAATCTTACTCTTCATAAACGTGTTGTTAATGTTGTTGTTAAATTATCATTTCATAATATAGGTCATCGGTTTTGCATCACCCCTAATCCAGTCTTATCCTCCTTTCAGTTGCTACTCAAACAGGATGTAGGTTTCGAGCTTGCATGCTCATTCTGTTATTCCTATTTATATATCTATCGTGTCATATTTATGTTTAGAAGTATTGAGTTAGTATTATTATTACTTTTGGTATGAGATTTCATTATGAGATAGTTATAGTATGCGATGATTTTATTACTGTTGGTTGATTTGGTATCGAATTTATTGTGGTTCGTCACAATTAAGTTCAATTATTTATCTTATGCATTTATTTTTATTTCCAGTCATACTTAGAATGAGACCCAAATGCTTAGACTCCTATTTTATTTATTTTATAATTGATCAATCTAAATCAAATTTTATAGGGTGTCACACTATTCTTCTCCATGATCATATCGTAGAGTTTGGATTAGTATACAGTGCCTATGCACCACCTCAGTCTTATACATTTTGAACTTATCAATGGCTTCAAACTTGTGATGCAAAAGGTAAACATGCCTAAACCTCAAATAATAATTAATAAAAGTGAGGAACTACTCATAACAACCCTTTTCCCGGATAGTCATAAGTCCACATAAATCACAATGAACCAGTTCCAACATATCTTTGGCACTATATCCCTTGGCCGTAAACGATCTCTTTGTCATCTTACCCTCTAAGCAGGACTTACAGACTAAAAGTGCCTTCAGTTTTAATAAACTTAATTGTCCACTTGAAACCAGTCTTTGAATCCTTTTTAGATTGATATGACTTGAGTGTAAATGTTAAATATACATTTGGTTAAACTTAGAAGCTTTTTTTCTCTTTAGGTTATTTCCATTTAAGTTATTCGATTCACTACTAAGCAATAATGGTAAGACATATCTTATAATATACATATTATTTTCTAATGAATCAAAACATATAAGAGATTTGCCTTTTTTTATAATAACACCATCACTAAAATTAACCAAGTATCCACTCAAAACCTATTTAGAAACATAAATCAAATATAATCCAATGCTAGGAACATAAAAACAATCAACCATTATTGACTAATTATCTTCACCAAAATTTAAAACTAAATTTCCTGTTAATACTGTTGCTGCGGCTGCTGCTACTACTACTAAGACTACTGTTACTACTACTACTACTACTACTACTACTATTGCCTTACTACTGTACAGAAACATTTCTCCATTATAGATAACCCTGGTTACCTTGAACCCCTACAAATAATTGAAAACATTATTAGTGGCTCCCAAATATACACACTAGGTCCCGATAGATTACACCACAAACATGTCTCAATGACTAAGGAGAAATTATCGTTTCCATTCTTTCTTGATAAGAAGATCGGGAACTTCTTCTTCCCGTGTCCTGGTCATTTCTATATATAACAGTTTCCATTAGGCTTCTGAAATGCTCACTGAGGCTTAAAAGAAGTTAAACCTTCACTAATTGTACCTGAGACTTTCATTTCTTCTTCTTCTTCTTCTTCTTCTTCTTCTTCTTCTTCTTCTTCTTCTTATTATTATTATTATTATTATTATTATTATTATTATTATTATTATTATTATTATTATTATTATTATTATTATTATTACCTTGTGAGACAGAATAAGATAGGAGTTTCTTAGCAACCTGAACCATGCCCTTATGTTTGGAGATATTCTATGCATTTTGGAGTTCTTTAAGATGTTACGCTAAAGAGTAATCAAACTTATTCATAAAATAGTTTATCCAAAAATATTCAAAGGAGTTAAGTAATTATTAGAGAAAGAAATCAACATGGGCTTCCCCATCGATTTCATATCCAAGCACCTCCAGTTTACTCAAGATGGACATCATCTTAAGAACATGCTCACGTACGAGAGTACCATCTAGCATTTTGTTATTAACAAGCCTTACTATAATATCTCAACTTGCAACACAATTTTAATCCTCAAAGATGTCCCCAAGGTTCATAATCATGTTGTAAGCACTTGACATGTGTTGATGTTGGTGTTTCAACACATTGGTCGTAGAGGACAATATGTAGTAATGAGCCATTTGATCAGTCTTTTTCCACCTCCGATAGGCTTGGACATCTCTTTCGGGTGCCATTTCCTTAGTCTTGGCAAGGCATGTTTCAATCAAAACAAACTTATAGTCCTCAATAATTAGGACAATTTCTAGGCTTGTTTTCTAGTCTATATAGTTCAAGACAGTAAGTTTGTTGTCCTTTGAGATTAAAGTTAGTGGGTCAAATGAGGATCCCATTCTGAAATATGAGAATCATAAATTTTTAAAATAGAATTGATTTCTAACTAAACATGTGATAATTAATTTTAATTTAATTTTAAGTGGCATCCCGCACCGCCATTTAAAAATAAAATCCTATCGAACATCCTAGTTCCCTTATGAAATGAGATTTCTCGTTGGCAGCTTCAATCACCCCACCTTGAACTAGCTAGACTTTTGTCTTTTAATTATGTACTCCAAAAATTCCAGGAACCTCTGTCCAATATAATTGAATGGTAGATGTATTTTAGTCCCACCATTAATGATAGTGACTCCATTAGGGGGATATCATTAATTATGTCTAAATATATACCATTGGTTCATTCCTTGAATTAGAAGTCATTTGTGAAGGACTTCCTCATTAGGGGGGATCAAACTCACTTACATTCCAATTCTAACAATTATCACTTAAGAGTTTTAAACATCTCGGATGCTCTGATTAATTCCATCTGTTGGTGGGCTCAAATTAGCTAATGCAAGGAATTAGTCACATCGCATTCATAAAACACCAATGGAAACGGCAGGGTTTAAGTTGAAACCTTTCTCCCACTCAGAATTTAGAAACTTGAGGGTTTAAGAAAAATAATTTATTCAATCCTTAAATCCCGAATTAAATCGTTGGTGATTTTCCAATTTACTTGCATAAATTAAATTTCTCGATCTCACAATTTTTATTTACCAAAAACAAAATATTTTAAAATTAAATTAAAACTCGGAGATCTCAATTTAATTTACACATTAAAATTAATTACCCGATTAAATTCTATTTATAAATGAATAAATTAAAATGAGTTTTGTAAGAAAATCATGATATAGATCGGTCTTAATAAAATAATCCATTTTGTCCACAAAATTGGGTGTCCATATTATCCAATTATTTATCACACGAAATCACGAAATAAGATTATAATAAAGATATGCAAAGAAATAAATAATAAAATAAAGGATAAAAATGACCATCATGACCTAAAATTCCACTTTGAGTAGACTTTCTTGAAGAATGAGGACTCTTGAAATAAAATCCTTATTAGAGAAGAAAATTTATTGAAGAAAAATTATGGAGAAACCCGTCTTGAAAAAAATAATTCGGGATGGAGTCTGCCAGACCACCGTTGTTATCCACTGACCCCCACGACCCCCTACTATAGCGGCCAAGGCTAGTCACTATGGAGGCTTTGCCCTTGTACGATACTAGTTTTCCTTATTTTCTTTCTTTCTTTTGTTTCTTCTTTTCTTTTTCTACAGTAACCACTATAATTCCTTCGAATATCCATAGATCACCTCCAAACTTTATAGAATTTCACGAAAATCCACCGGATACAAATCCAATAGAGTATGAAATTACGACTTACATCCCCTGACTTTCTCCTCTAATACATTGATTTAAAATAATTATTACGTAACCTTAATTATTATAACCAAATAGAATATAGGGCAAAAAATAGCTACGGATAAACTAATGTAGGATCCATTCACAAAAAATACATTCACATAACCATGATGTAAGGGATAAATAGATTCACATCCTACAAAAAACATGTTAGTACACCCATGCATACATCCACGAACATATTTCTAACATGCAACTTAGGGTTTAAATGTGGACAACATGTGTTCTTCCTAAAATATGATCATTCTGCAACGTGGGCTCTGATACGAATTGATGGGGATCAATATATGGGTAATAAAAAATTAACCCATGGATCTTCTAATGACTATGCAATAGGAAGAAGGAAATACAAAAACTAGGTTTAAAACCCAAACCAAGGGCTACAAGATCCAATACCTTTGCAGATTCGGTTGTAATTTGATATGCAAAAAGGTATTAGTTGATAATTTGGGGTTTCTTTCTTTTAGTTCATCAAAATATTCCTAAAACACTTCCAAATGCTTTGATATTCTTCAATATAATCGTCCCAAAGTTAGGTAGCTATGTGGGAACCTTTGTAGATGAATTTTTTTCTTCTTATAAGTGAGATACGGTGTCCTCTCTCTTAACCTCTTCACAAAAAATGTGAATAGTATTTTATCTCCTCCGTCTCAAATCCTAATAATGAATTATTCATCTTAAAACCATAAGTTAAACCAATATATATATATATATATATATATATATATATATATATATATATATATATATATATATATATTATAAGAGGCGGGCTTGGGCCAAACTAGGTTTCTTGAGAATTCGGGCCTAACTACTTGGGTATATAGACTATACTAGGGACCCCAAACAAATAATTATATTTACTTCCAAATAAATGATCAGAAATTCAAAATCATAACCCCGTAATTTCTTTTCTTTTTTATATATGTATAATTAATTTCACTAAATAATTATGACTACACTCCAATTTAATTATTTCAGAATTTACTCGGATGTAATGAGGTCTTATTTGCAAAGTTGATTATGGTGCATAATGTGATTCCCCATGTTAAGCTTTCGATACCTCTTGGTTAAATCAAATTATCATTGATTCATTTTAACCAACATTTAATCAATTCTTTGATTCTCAGACATAACTTAATTGCTACTCCACCGGATTATAAAATAATTAATTGATTAAGTTTTAACTGGTGGAAATAAATCTTATAAGTTTATTGAGTGGGTATCGTAATCCACGGCATCCCTGGAACACGGATTCCTCCGAATTAAGATCTCGGACCTACCTACCCAACTGCCACTCAATATGCAGGGATCTATTGACCCGATATAAAATCGAATCGCACCCATAGCAATCAAAGTGACAACTATGAAAGCATTCCGATCCTCACAATTCTCGGGATTAAAAATCAATGCACCCTTTGAAAATGATATGAGATTACCCAATTCTAATAAATATAAGCCTTAGACTTAAAATCTCACGGGTGGTCCTGATCACAATCCTTCTTCGAACTATAGAAAAAGTTCTCAAACCTTTAACCAGGTTCCCATAGTTTGAGATAAACAACTAGGATTATAACACAACAGTTACAATAGGATGTCAACTACCTATCTAGGTTGTGAACTATTAAATAGTAGTATAACCAAAATTCCGATCTTCTGTGATCAAGCCAAGACCAACACACAAGAAAACCTATTAAGTATAATTGACTGACATATACAGAATAATATATTTAATGAATATAAATATAAAGCATTCTTATAATTACGATTCTCATTTCAAAATGAACTAAAGAAAACCTTTAATTAATAAATAAAATTGTCTTTACATGGTTTTAAGAATAAAACCCCAACACCCTTCCACTTAGTCTTAAAGCCATATGGCTATGCATTTCACTCCCATTCCTTATACATAACGATCAAAATTCTTAGTTGGTAAGCTATTCGTAAAAGGATCCGTTAGGTTATCCTGATATGAAAATTTGGTCATGATGACGCCACCCCTCTGCACAATATCATGAATCGGGTGATACTTGTACTCAATGTGATTTTCCTTCTTGTGAGTCCATGGTTGTTTCGAATTAGAAACTACCTCATTATAGTTACGATAAAGTGAAATAGTTGAATGCACTGAAGAGACCACACCTAAGTCACTTAGGAAGTTTCAAAACCAGACAACCTCCTTTAAAACCCTATCTAGACTGGTAACTGGTTAGTAGTACTAGAACCAAAATCTCGATCCCCTGTGATCAATCCAAACACAACTCACCAAAATTCCTACTAAGAACAATTGACTGACATATAAAAAATAATATAATTAATGAACATAAATATAGAGTAATCTTACGAACATGATTCTCATTTCAAAATTAACTATACAAAACCTTTTATTAATAAATAAAATTATACGTACATGGATTTAAGAATAAAACCCCAACTCCCTTCCACTTGGTCTGAGGGAACACACTTGAGTAGAGGGATCGTAAAGGATCATCTATAGGATTTTACATCTGAGTTGAGGAAAAATATAGTCGTATGGATATTTAGTTTGTGGGCCTTTTAATTATCTTGGATAAGCGATCTGCTCATTTAACATGGAACTGCAATAATCTACATGGAATTTGCATCTGACTCCAGTTCATCAATACTAGGTTGGTCAATGTATTCCACCTCAATCATCCTCTTTAAATTGGAGTCAACTACTGAGGCTAATGTAGCGCTAATGTGTTAGCATGACTATTATAGTTCCTTGACAATTATTTTATCGATTCCAACCTGAAGGTCTTAAGGATTTTTTTGGATTTATCGTAGTAGAAAATCATTCATGGGTCTCTAGATCTATATTCCCCCTTAATTGATTGGCGATCAAGCAAAATTCATAATGAATGGCCATGTCATGTGCTCATATGATGATCGTTCTTTTGAGTCTAATAATCAATGCCTCATATTTTTCGTCATTGTTAGACCCTTTGAATCCAAGTTGAATAACTTGCTCGATGAGGGATCCCTCTAGAGTGATGAAGATGATTGTAACACTAGTTCCTCACTCTTTAGATGCCATATCAATAAATATTCTCCACTTAGGTATCTAATCGATGTGATCTAAGTTAAACATATATAGGAGTGGGCGTGGATGGATGGCCTCCTCTTTTGAGCTTCCTAAAAACTAAATGATGAAGTCGACCAACACTTACCTTTTATGGTGGTTTGCACTAAACCAAAATAGGCGAATTGTCACAAATTTTGGCTGTGACCAGGCCTTTGGGTCACGGACCAGCTCTGTGATAATTTTAGACATGACCAAAATTAGTGATAACAGACTTCATCCCTAACCAAAAGTAATGGTCATGACCCGGAGTATAGGGTAATATATAACACCATGGTCATGGGCTTGGGTCGTGAATAGGGGTCACGAACCTAAATTGTGACCAGTGGAGGGCAAGGGGTCACAAACTAGGTTCATGGATAGTCGTGGACTAGGGGTCACGACCTAGTTCTGTGACAAGTGGTGGATAGAGAGTCATGGAATGGTTGCGTCCCAAGTTCGTGACCCCTACTGTTTAAAAATAAAAATAAAAAAATTGGTCACGACTTTGGTCGAGATCAAGTTTATTTTTTATTTAAAAAAGTGGTCATGACTTTAAGCCATGGCCATATCCATATGAAAAAGAAAATTATTTTTAGGAAGCTCGGAAGAAAAAACCCATGCGAGGTGTTCGTGCCCCTTCCAGGAGTCTTGTGACTATGCGGTCAGTTCCTACGAGTTACATCAGTTCCCTGCAAGGTGTTCATGTCCCTTGCAGGGCCATTTGGGGTATGTTTTGGATTTTCCCCTAGGGGCATGTTTTCAAGCCCAAGTCTGCTTATTTATAAATCTTAGTCCTATTCTCAAATCAAGAGTCCCTTGACTATGTGGTCGGTTACTACGAGTTACATTAGTCCCATGCGAGGTGTTTGTGCCCTTTGTAGGGCCGTTTGGGGGTTATTTTGAGTTTTCCCCTAGGGGAATGTTTTCAAGCCTAAGTAATATTATTTTTAAATTTTAGTCCTATTCTCAAACCGGAAGTCCCATACCTAGGCGATCGAGTCATATGAGTTATGTTGGACCCACGCGAGGTACTCGTGCCCCATGTGGGGCCGCTTGGGGATTGTTTTAGGTTTTCCCCTTAGGGAAACGTTTTCAAGACTAAGTCTGATTATTTGCAAATTTTATTCTTATTCTCAAATTGGGAGTTTCGTGACTACGCAGTCGATTCCTACGAGTAACATTAGTCCTGTGCGAGGTGTTCATGCCCATAGGAAACCGTTTGGGGGATGTTTTGAGGTTTCTCTCGAGGGGCACATTTTCAAGCCTAAGTTTGTTTATTTTATATTTTATTCCTAATCTCAAATTGGGACTCTCGTGGCTATGCGGTCAATTCCTACGAGTTACATTGGTATCATATTCGTGCCTATTGGGTGGTCGTTTGGGGGCTATTTTGGATTTTTTGCCTTAAAGGCACATTTTTAAGCCTAAGTTTACTTATTTGTAAATTTTAGTCATATTCTCAAATTGGAAGTCCTATGACTATGCAGTCGGTTTCTACGAGTTATATTGGTACCCTACGACGTGTTCGTGCCCCTTATGGGGCCATTATGGGTTATTTTGAGTTTCCCCTCCTAGGGGCACGTTTTTAAGCCTAAGTTTGCTTATTTGTAAATTTTAGTCCTATCCTCAAACATAGAGTCTTTTACTACACGATCGGTTCCTACGAGTTACATTAGTCCTGTATGAGGTTTCGTGCCCCTTACGGAGCCGTTTGGGGGCTATTTTAGATTTCTCCCTGGGTACACATTTTCAAGACTAAGTCTGATTATTTGCAAATTTTAGTTTCATTCTTAAATGGGGTCCCACGACTACGCGATCGGTTCCTGCTAGTTACATTAATCCTATGCGAGGTGTTCTTGCCTCTTGCATGGGACATTTAGGGGTTGCTTTGACTTCCCCCCAGGGGCACATTTCAAGCCTAAGTTTGCTTATTTGCAAATTTTTATCCTAGTCTTAAACCAGGAGTCCCATAACTATGCGATCGGTTTTTACGAGTTATATGGTCCCGTGTGAGGTGTTTGTGCCCCTTATGGGGTTATTTGGGGCTTATTTTGGGTTTTACCCTAGGGGCACATTTTCAAGTCTAAATCTACTTATTTACAAATTTTAGTCATATTCTCAAACCGAGATTCCCGTGACTACGCGGTCAGTTCCTATGAGTTATATTAGTCCCGTACGAGGTGTTCGTATCCATTACGGGACCATTTGGGGACTATTTTGGGTTTTTCCCTAAGGGCACATTCCAAGCCTAAGACTTCTTATTTGAGAATTTAGCCCTATTCTCAAACCGAGAATCTTGTGACTACGCGGATAGTTTTTATGAATTATATTAGTCCCGTGTGAGGTGTTTGTGCCTTTTGCGGGCCATTTGGGGGTTGTTTTGGGTTTCCCTTAGGGGCACATTTCCAACCCTAAGTTTGATTATTTGTAAATTTTAGTCTTATTCTGAAATCGAGAGTCCCGTAACTACATGATCAGTTCCTATGAGTTAGATTATTCCCGTGCGAGATGTCCATACCCCTTGCGGGGCTGTTTGGGGGCTATTTTTAGTTTCTTACCTAGGGGAACGTTTTCAAGCCTAAATTTGCTTATTTACAAATTTCAGTCCTATTCTCAAATCGAGAGTCCCATGAATATGCGATCTGTTCCTACGAGTTATATTAATCCAGTGCGAGGTGTTTGTACCCCTTGCGGGTCGTTTGACGGTTGTTTTGGGGTTTTCCCCGAGGGCACGTTTTCAAGCCTATGTCTACTTATTTACAAAATTTAGTCATAATCTCAAACTGGGAGTCATGTGACTACGAAGTCGGTTCCTACAAGTTACATTGGTCCCATGCGAGGTGTTCATGTCTCTTGCGGGGCTGTTTGGGAGTTTTATTGGGGTTTTCCCCTAAGGGCACCTTTTCAAGCCTAAGTTTTCTTATTTTCAAATTTTAGTCCTATTCTCAAACCACGAGTCCCGTGACTATGCGATCAATACCTACAAGTTCATTGATCTCATGTGACATTTTCTTGCCCCTTATCGGGCCATTTTGGGACTGTTTTGGGTTTTCCCCTAGGGACACGTTTTCAAGCCTAAGTCTTCTTATTTACAAAAAAAGTTACCTATTCTCAAACTAAGAGTCCCATGACTACGCGATCGGTTCCTACGAGTTACATTAGTCTCGTGCGAGGTATTCGTGCCCCTAACGTGGCCGGTTGGGGGATGTTTTGGGTTATATTATAACAAATGAGAACTTAATTAACCGTTATATATGAATGAATTATTTAAAAAATTATCCATATCAAGTATATAAATATGTGAGTTAAATTAAAGAATCCCTCATTCCTGCAATCCAATAAAGTAATGAAATAAAGTCTCCTAAGTTTATGGTTGGACCAAATATGTCCTGGAACCCCTCGCATTTACCGTCCCTGACTCTGCATTGGTCAATGTATCCCCATCTCATTCCAAGCATAAAACACGAGGCGCCAGCTTTTCGAATTTGTTCTTCCGCATCATCCCCAACTCTAGTTCTGGCATGTTTTAATGGAACAACATTGTCTTTCTCTAGTAGCCTATTGCATTTATCTTGAAACTTATTTTCTCATACGAGGTATAATTTGTTATCGTTATTAATGCGGGTGAGTTTCTCTCTCAGGTGTTAGACCCATAACTTTCACATTTTCAAATCAACCTTTCGCATGTTCGAATTAGACCATATCAAAAAAATTCTGATAAATCGAAAATCAATCATGGAAACCAAATACGACGCCGTGGAAAAGGAAAATGGGGAAATTGTGCTGGAAAAGCTTGAGATGGAAGTTGATTGAGAAGGTATAAGTTAGAGGTAGAACACCTGAGAGATCAAATCACCCGCGTTAATGATAACAAAAAATTATACCTTTTACAAGAGAATAGGGATCAAGAGAAATACAATAGGCTACTAGAAAAACACAATGTTGTGTAGTTGAAGCGTGCCAAAACTAGAGCTGAGTATGAGGCTGAAGCTTGGACGAACAAATTCGAAGAGTTGGTGCCTCGTGTTTTACGCTTGGAATGAGAAGTCGATACATTGACCAGTGCAGAGTTAAATTTTGGTAAATGTGGGGGGGTTCAGGGCTAATTTTGTCCAACCACAACCTCAGGAGACTCTATTCTCAAACAAGTCATCCCGTGTGAGGTGTTTGTGCCCCTAAACATTCATAATTCAAATGTAATATTCATAAACCAAATTAAACACTCATAAATCAAACTAAACATTCATAATCAAACCTAAAGCACCAATATAGTGTCAATATCATAGTAGGATACAAATCGGATTGTTATGGGATAATATAATAATAGGATACAAATGGGATTGCCAGGGGTAAAATAATGTTTTGATACTTAATCTTCCTCTAAATCAACTAAAAGATCCTTCAAATTAGGGTTGCCATAAAGAGTAGACTATAACTCTTTCGAAGCCTTTAATACGCATGCTTGAGTAGTCATATTCTTTGGTGGATGCACAATAATAGACCAATTGCCGTTGTTTATGCATTTTAAGTAGAATACATTCTTTATATTCTCAAAGGCATAAATAAATGACTCGCTAACTATGCGATATTTTCTCTTTATCATTAAAAAATCTATCATGATAAGTTTTAAGTCACGATCAACTTTAGAAGCATTCGTAGTGTCCTCCACCTTCATACAGTCATAATATAATATGATTTTTGTGAAATCTAAATAATCAAGTTTCAGGATTTATTGGACAATCCCATATTAGGTTAGCATCGTATCTTTTGGATTTTTATCGATTGTGCTAGAGATATTGGTATCTTTTGACACCCATTCCCTAAAATCATTTGTCGTGCAATTTCTTCTATTAATTTGGGCAATTTAGTTCTCCTATTACCTACGGTAAATTGTAGAGTTTAGATCATAATATATAGAATACATATAATCAAATAAGAAGAATTTAGTATATACCTACTCTCTCCAATATTCAACTTCATCAAGCGATTCGAAGGCATAGCGAGTTTCTTGATCGTATTGTAGATTTGTGAGTTTCACCTCTTTAGGGTTCCCAAAAGTCAAGCCATCCTCAAACTCGTTAGGTTCCTCGATCACTCCTTCTCCACAAGAATTAAACCTCATCAGCTCTTATTTTGGCATATGTTCCCGAGCGTATTGCGATGATTACATAGTTACGTATTCTTCAACAATTGACCCTCCAATATACCGTGTATTCTTTACTTAATCTTTCAAGGTTTTTATTAAGCGCTCGAAAGGATACATCCATTGATACCTAACGGGACCACATAACAAAGCCTCATTGCATAAATGCACAAGCTGGATGATGCTGATATAGAAGAACGACGAAGGAAAATATTTCTTTAATACACAAATTGCTTTGGCTAAAGTTAATTTCGCAGCTTTAATTTTCTTTCTGTTTACCACTTTTGCCAAAAGTAGGGTAAACAACAAATTGATTTGCATAATTTCCCAATGGAGATCTTTGTGTTCGAAGAAGCAAGGCCTAAATAGCAGAGGGATTAATTGAATGATGATGTGCGAGTCGTGAGACTAGCACTATTTTAGGTCATTTATTTGGTAGATTACTACAATGCATAAATTAATGGAATGACCAGTTGGAGTTTTTAATTTGAACAACGTGTTTAGGAGTATCTTTTTTCCACTAGCAATTAAAGTGAAAGTAGCTATGGGGGATAGAAATTCCTCCTATCATGGGATCATTTTTAATCACAATTTCTTCTTTAATTTTCATCTTCTATAGATCGCAGCGCAACCACTCTCCATATTTTGAATCAGATCTATGCAGACATGTTCCTATGAGATGTTCTGCAACATTCTTCTCAATATGCATTACATTAATTACATGCCTTACACGATGATCTTTCCAATACGGCAAGTCAAAAAAATATAATTCTTTTTTACCACTCCTTTATTTTACTAGGGTCGTCCGGATCCTCCTTAACTTTACGTTTAAGGTTTAAAAACTGAGGGTGTTTGCCTACATACGTATTCCTCACAACCGCAGTCCTCGCCTTCTCATCAATCTGCTGACCAAAAATTCGAACAAGTTCCCTCCTATTCTTGTGATCGATAGGTAAGAAGTTAGACTTAAAAGGGTGACTGGTCGATAAAAATCTATGATGACCCATATAAATTATCTTACCACTATGATGTATCCATATGGCTTCAGTCTCCTCCCAATATATGGGACATCCATAATAACCATTAACATTGCAACCGGATAATATCCCATAAGAAGGAAGGTCGTGGATCGCCCACATCACAATTGCTTTAAGTGTGAATTCTTCACCCTTATGAGGGTCTTATGTCCTCACGCCTTTATCCTAAAACTCTTTAAGTTCATCGATTAATGGGGCTAAGAATATATAAATATCATCTCCGGGAGCCTTTGGCCCGAGTATCAATAAAGATCACAATGTGAACTCATTTCTCATGTACAGTGTCAGAGGGAGACTTAAAGGCACCACGAGAACTGGCCAATAACTCCGATTAGTACTTAAATTATCGAAAGGGTTAAACCTATCGGTTGAGATTACAAGACAGACGTTACGCGGTTCCTTTGCAAATTCATGGTGTCGTGCATTTAAAATTTACAAAATGAGTGAATTAACCGGATGACGCATGAGATTCCCACCCACCTCGCATTGAGCGTGCCATGTCAGGGACTCTGCTATCCATGGTATAGTGAAAATAATTTTAACCATGGCCCGTGTGGAGAATAATTCAAAACATTTTGTGGAACTTGTAAGAACTTGCAATATTTTACAGTCTTGTCCTTTTTATTCTTATAAGCCACATATCTAGGCTCGCAGCATACAGGACACTCATCCTTCTCTTCATGCTTGTTGAGGTAAAATATGCAATCATACTTGCAAGCATGAATAGATTTGTACCTTAAACCCAAACCCTTAAAGCTCTTCTTCATGCTAGGATAATTATTTGGTAACGTGTTCTCTTTTGGGAGAATGTCTTCAACCCACTTAAGAATTCCGATTACATTATTTCCTGACAAATCAAATTCACTTTTCAAATAATACAAACCAATCATTGCAAACAATACTGAGTGGTCATCGCAATCTTTATACAATGGTCTAGCTGCATCAACTTTCAACCGTTTGTATTCTCGATCTACTAGTAATTCAGCATCAACTTGTTCATTGACTTGGTTATAATGCACATCATATGTATCCATAGGTTGGTGGTTTTTAGGGTAATGCACTTCGTAAGCATCATCAATTAGGTCGGTCGAAGGGCGATGCGTTGGTGAATCATGTACCACTTCCACTCGGTGGGGTTCCATTACGCGGTCGGATACCTATAATTCTTCTGGAACATAAGGTACATTTGTTTCACTATGGTATGTCCATAGCTTATAGTTTTGCCAATTTATCCACTTTAGTAATTGCAACTCAACTCCTTGTAAAGACTTAATTTTTTCATTCATACAACGGGTGCACGAACACGGAAGCTTGTCACTTTTAAGATTTCTATAAGCGTATTTAACAAATTCTTTAACACCCTTTATATGCTTATCTGATATTCGGTTACTCTTTAAAATTCAATTATCATGTATTAATAAGTTAAAATAAAGGTCGTGTTGCATACATGAATACACATTTCATAATTCAATTAAATTATTCAAGACAACTTAAACTTAAATTAAACAAATTAAAATAACTTATATAGAAAATATTATTACAACTTTTTATCAAATATTACAAATTGTCAAACATTGTTCATGGCCTAGCCTTGACTGACAAATAAAATGGCCAAATGATAAAATAATTACCATAGTATTTTAGTTCTTACCCTTCTCCACGGCTAATGTGCACAGGCGTATCTTTGAAACCATTGTATATTTGATCAACCATAATATGAACATCACCCATATGCAAAGGTCGATTATGTACTTGAGTTTCGATAATTACGAAGATGAGTGTGCACACGCTAATAACCTTAGTATCGGTCAGGTCCCTAAAATAGTACTACTCGTCATAGTCAGCGTGAGTGGATGACAATAATCCATGGCATGTAGCAGAAGGAGGCACTGGGAAGGGTAATATTGAAAGAGGCGGTATTTATGATGACAATGTTGAAGGAGGTGGCATTTGTGAGGAGAAACTTGGAGAGGGGGGATAAGGGAGACCTTGAGAAGGAGGGTAAGGAATACCTTGAGGAGGCATCGAAGGACAAAAACCTTGAGTAAAAATGGACACAAGGCGCCTGATTTTGCTCCTTAAGACTCCCAGGTTAGTTTTAATCTCCTAGACATCCCCATATGTCTTTGACTAACTTTCCTCTTGGATCGAGATATGATTCTTGACCAAAGAAAGATCATCCACGATAAGTTCAGTGTGTTTTAATTTAGTTTTCAGCATATGTGATCTCACACCTCTCGTCCTCCGTTTTGTCAGTTTCAAAGGCCTAGGTCAGGGCATCATTTTAAATGTCATCGTAAGGGATCAAATCGGACTGATTGCTAATGGCCATGATCGATTGCAGAGTCTTACCCAAGTGTGGTGGAAATTTATTATATTTGTCCCATCGGGTAAGTACATACAAGTTGTCCCAATTAGGTTCTTCACTGGCATTTGGACCTACCTTTGTCCTATTTGGCCATTCACTCTTCAAATTTTCATAGGATTTGGAGCCTAGACCATAGATATTTTTTTTTTCCTCCGTATTTCGTTTATTCATCTCCCTCTAGACCAACTTCTTATCCATCGCCTTATTTTCCAGAAAGTTATTACATTGATCAATCGGCATTTCAACATTCGAAGGCACTCTATCTCTCATAGCTACAATATTAAAGCTAGATGCCCCCTTCAATAAATGTCTATGCCGAAGGTTTTTTCGATATGCTCTCAGTTGTTAGCAAATCGGGAAAGAACCTTTTATTTTGGATGGTCGGGAAATGAAAAATGCTTGCAGAGTTGGTCATAAATGTCATCCTTTATGGCTTGATTAAATAAGTTCTACTTATCTTCTCCTCCAAATCCCACAGTTATTTTCCCAAGTGACAAACACTGGGATTTAAATCTTTGGAGATCATTTTAATCAGCAACGAGATTATTCCTGGGAAGGGAGAACCCAATAGGCTTATTCTCATTTGATCCGGAGGTATCGAGAGCACTGGGTGGGGCATTGGAGTAATATGGGTTTATTGCCTAATCGTAGTTGGATTATTGTACTGAACCAATAGTGGAGTAGGGAATTGCTCACCATATGGCGATGAGAATTCTCATTGGGGTGAAGGATATGAGAATTTTGGTTGGGGTACCTCATCACTCGGTACGTTCTGTCCATTTCCACTCGAAATTATCGACAAAAAAAATTAATAAGCGACGAAATCATTATAATAATATGAAATTATAACTAACTAATCAAGTTTATGACTATATATATGTATATACCTTCTCATAATAAGACTTTAAAATATTATAAATGTTTCTGATCTCGATCCATTCAGGATTAGTTTTTAAAAACCTATGGATTTATACACGTGGACAACTAGAAGGAAGCATATTAATGATTGATGTATATATGTCCATGACATGAACAGAGAATCCCATGCACTCCCACATATTGGAAAGATTCATTTAATGTGCATATGTCGCGAGACATTACAGTCTTGGTCAATATTCTTTATAAGTAGTTGTATCCATAACGAATAAATATTTTTTTTTTCTACCTTCTCTAGCAGTGTAAGAAAGGTCATGGCTACGTCAAGATTATGTACACAGAATATATTCTCTACAGCGTTATCCCAACTTCCTGGTAGGCAAAATAGAATACGATCGTACATGTACTCTTGCTGGAGATGAACTCCACAATTTGCAAGGTAGTTAAACTGTTCGATCTTATTATTCCCATACTTGTAAATATAAGTACCATCTAAATGGCGCGCACTAATAAAAGAGGTGTAAGTGCGGTCCAATCATAACCTCTCGTACGCTTGTTGCCAATGATTATCACCGTGCCTCCTTTTTCCTGAAAAAATATACGAGGGTGTGAATATGAGTCCTACAAGTAATGCTGCTAATCAATCATTGACTAGTTACTATTTTTCAACCGATCTAATTTAAGGTTATCTTATTTTAACATACGAGTCCTATGAGAATGGATGTAATTTGGAACTGTGCATTTAAGTAAGGTTATGTTAGTTTGATTAAGTTGTGAGCCATCATAAATAACCTTCTCTAAACCCCATGCGTGGGACGTCCCACCGAAGTGAAATCCAAATAAAGAACTCCCGCGATACACTTACATTTATATATGATAATTTTTAAAACATAATTTGTTAGGGTTTAATATGAGAGAGTACGAAAAGAGTTTGAAAGTCTATGTTGTCTATCAATCTAAGCAATCCAACATCACTATCCAACAACTAAACCAAAAACCAACAATTATTATGTACTCCTTTCATCATCTACATGATAAAACACATACCAATAATAAAAATATCTCAAGTAAGGTCTTCTATATGCTCTTACATAAAGAGACATGTAATTAACTTAAGTGTGTTATATCATAAGGGCTCACGTATGTTCTTGCATAAAAGAGACATGTAATTAACTTAAGTGTGTTACATCATAAGGGATCATATATGTATCAAGTGTCCTAAGTCATTAGTAATGCATTCACGTTAATTCTTATAACATGAATGGGGTTCTCATAGAAAAACTCATCAATTTAGTGTAAAAATATCAAAATAACTACTCTCATAGAACAAGGTACAATCCTACTAGGCATGCATAATTTTTTAATTCACTAAATCTAAATTTAAGTCCATATCTTACACTATTAAATATCAATCACCAAATTCAACAAATGGGGGCCAAATCTTAAATATTATTTTTTCCATGTTTTGTGTTTTAGCATTTAGGCATTAGGGCTTATAGTTTTCAATTTACAATTTAGGGTGTATAATTTAGGATGTATTGTGAATGTTTTAGGGCTAAAGTATTAGGATTTAGGTTTTAGGGTATAGATGTTTGGGTTTAGTCATTAGGGTTTATTGATTTAGGTTTGAGTTTTAGTGTTTAGTAAATAGGGTTTTGGATATTTTCCACTAATTCTAAACTTGGGTCAATTTTCCACTAACTAGGGTTTAAGAATTGAAAATATACACACACATACACATACACATACACACCCGCATACACATACATTCACACACATGCACACACACATACATATACACACACATATATATACACAGTACACCTATATACACACACACACATACATATACATAGTTTCTAGAGAGAGAGAGGGAGGCTATCGAACCTGATTGTAGAGAGAGAGGGAGGCTGTCGAAGAGAGAGAATGATAGAGAGGGTGAGAGTTTGGCAGTTAGGGAGAGAATGAGAGTTCGAGTGAGGAGGAGAGTGAGAGTAAAATGATGTTAGAGTTTAAGGGGTTTTTTAATTAAAAATAGTGGTCACGGCACTCAATCTGGATGAATTAATTTTCCAACGTCATCATTATGGCCACAACCTGGTCACGGACCCAAACAATTACCATCTTGATGACGTGGAAAAAAATAATTTGCATGGTCAGCAGCTACGGACTTGGGCCATGACCGTCTACCAAGACCAATCCAAAATAGTCATGGCCTAAAGTTGTGACCCCTATGACCTGAAAACCTTAAATTGGTCATGGACATGGTCACGATCATGGACCCTGACCACTGTTGGAGGGGGTTTTGGTGCAATTTTATCACTCTAATGGTCACGGCCTTATCACAAACCACAACCATGACTAGGCTAGTCACAGACCGAGGCCATGACCATCTCTAGTTTATGTCACAGTGATGTGTGGTCATGGACTTGGTCATAGGTTCTTTGACCCTACTCACGATATTCAGCCATGACCATCTTGTCACGAACCTAGACCGTGACCAGTTTGTCGTGACTATTTTTAACTTGTGGTGTAATGCTGGGGCTTATATATAATATTGTATAGAGAAAATTCTAACAACCACTTAATCATCTTATTAGGAATGTCTTCCTTCTTAAAACTTTATTGAGATGGAATGAACTCAAGGAAATATAATATGAGCATCAAAGTGGAGCCTTGGCTTCCTTGATGACAACGCTAGTCCCAAATCTATTTTTTATTAACATGAATCTTCATTCAAAATCAAGGAGAGCGTGGCTGACATTATAAATCGATCACTGTTATCCATGATATGATCGAACTAATGCCCTATTGCTTGCATGTTAAAAAAGAATCAGATATAAATGGAATTCTCACCACTGATCGACGTTAATAAGAAAGGTAGACTACCATATACCATTTGATCTAATTTAGATCTCCATTATATTCTTCCATCCATATTGTAATGTTTGCTTTCTTTAAAGCCTAAAACAAATGTCAAAACATATCGGACGATCTGTATATGAACTAGTTGAGGGCTTCCAGTATTCGAATAAGCACATGAACATTTTCGGCCATTGTTGGCCTTTTAATTTCCTATAAATCCTTAATCTAGTCAGGATTAGCTATAATACATATCTAAGTCATGAGATATCCTAAGAATTGTCATGAGTTAACCCCGAAAGTAAATCTAGAGTAGTTCAACCTCATCATATAGCTCCTTATAATCTTGAAGGAATTAGAGAGATTCTTGATGTGATCAGTCGTATATTTTCTCTATACGATCACATTGTCAATGTAAACCTCCATAGTTGAACTGATTTGTTTCCTAAACATCTTGGGCATATGGCGTTTGTGTGTAGCCCCAATATTCTTGAGATCGAATGGTATAACTCTATAATAGTAGAGTCCTGAAGTTTTGATGAAAGAGGTCTTCTCCTAGTCAAAGATGAACAACGGTATACGGTGATAAACTAAGTAGGTGGTCATAAAGCTCATGCACTGATGGCCTGCAATTGAATCAATGAGTCAGTTGATTATAGGAAGTGGAAAGCTATCTTTTAGGCATGCCTTGTTGAAATCTGTGAAGTTAACACATGCCCTCAACTTACCACTCTTCTTATTGACCACAATTATGTTGAAGATCCAATTCGAGAACTAAATTTTTTTTATAGAGTTGGCATGAAGTAGATTTTCAATTGCCTTAACCTTTTCTAGGGTAACATTCGGGTTTTTTGCTTGACGTGATGACATGCAAGATCCATGTGTAGTTAGTTTCATGCAAAGTTTGGGTCAATGCCTAAAATATCGTAGGCTTTTTAAGAAAAAGACGTTGGCATTCATCCTTAGTAAGTGAATGAGTTGTTCTTACTCATTCTTTGGTAGTTTGGATCTGATTAACAAGATCTTCTCCAACTGTGATGAGTCTAATGAACCAACTCTGATTTCCTCAATTACTAGGTCAATGGAGGTTATTATGGTATTTTACACCTCGATCGAGATCCCTTTGCTTCCTATTTGATCTAGGGATAGTGACGAATAGGGTTGGGGGAGCCCGTCCCGCTTGAAATCTCCATCCCTATCCCTATCTCCATCTCTGTTTTATTCGAGGCGGGGAATCCTCATCCAGGATTTTTTGGATATCAAGTTCCTCAAGAGACCCGATTTGGATATTTTTTTTCATTTTTTGCCTATTCTACTCCTAATTAAAAAATAATTATATGTATAAAAATATAATGTATCATTTTTATAGTAAAAGTGGATTAGAAAGTCTTTTACCTATAAATATAATATATATAATAATATTTAAATATATTACTAATTTAAAATGTACATCGAGAATTCTCGCGGGGCAGGAGATTAATTTTAAGTTCCTACCCGAACCCTAATTAGAGATTAAAAACCATTCTCGTCCCTACCCCCATCCTCAAATTTTACCTCCTATCCCCGCCTCATTATAGTTAAATCCACAAGGGGATTTAACCGTGGAAATTTTTTCCATCCCTAATCTGGGTTAATCGTCCTCTGAGTCATCATTGTCCTGACTCTTCTTAAGATGTTATTGCTTATGTCTGATAGTAACAATAAAATAACTACATATTGCAGCCTCGCCACCCTTAACTTTGATTATTCTGTGATCAGTCACAAACACCAACTTTTAATGTAGTGAGGAAGTCACAAGTCTCATGGTATAGAGTCATACCCTTCCTAGGATGAAATTGTAGGGTGACTCCAATTCAATAACATGAAATTCCATCTCACAATTTATAGGGTCAATCTTGACTCAGAGATTAATCTTCCCTAGTGGTGATTCCATATTGCCATTAAAACCGACTAATGGACCGATTTTGGTATCCATGTATCAAATGTTATACCCAAGCTTATAACATAGCTTGCCATAGTTGATCTCTAAGGAACTAACCTGATTGACTAATGCCCTATTCACATCTAGATCGGACGCCCTAAGAGTGAGGACCAATGCATATTTATGGGGGAGGTTGACGTTGCCTAAGTCTTCATCAGAGAAAATGATTACCCGATCAGATTATAGCTTTTTTCTTTCTCACTTGCTGAGGATCGACTTAGAGACTTCTACCTAAAATTCCTTTTATATTTTAGCTAAAATTATTATTCTCTCTCTCGAATCTTATTTACTATATATTTTGATGGATCAGTATAGGCATTAATGGCTATGATCATTTTATATGGAGGGAGGTCATCATCATCTTTCTTTTGAGCAGTACTAACCTGACCATAAAATAACAACTTGTTGACGTGAATATACTCCTTAAGATGGTCTTCCTATACAATATATCTAGGTAGAACTTTAATATCCTACAATTATTAATCTTGTGGCCATGATCTTAATGATAGGTCCACTACAAATTGGTGTCCCTCTCATTAGGATCACTTGCAGTCTTGGGAAGATTCTTGTGGTAGGGATTATCCTTTATTTTAGGAAGGATATTATATATCAGATCCTTAAAAAATGTGTCCACATCCAGATAGGCATTCTCATTTGTCGGCATCTTTATTCTCCCATTGGAACTATCTATTATACCTCTTTTTTTACAGAGATAAGATGGGGTCCACCCTCTACCCCTTTCTTCGTGTAATTCTTTCTGGATGGTTTATAAGAATTATCGACCTAGTTGTCCACATTGAGGAACTCATCCTCTATGCTGGAATATTTCTCGATATGAGCCATAAGATCATCCATAGATGATGCTAACTTCTTGGTGAGAGAGCGATAAAGCAATACAGATATAAAAAACCTAAATTTGAACGATGAAATTGCCAATTGCTTCTCGTAATTGTCAATTTTGTTGAATAGTACCCAGTACCTTTGAATGTAATTTTTGAGGGACCACCATTTCCTCCTCCCTAGGGCGAATAAAGAGTCCACAACCTTGACTGTCTTTCTACTGGTGATAAATCAGGTAGTGAACTACTTGACTAATTATCAAAATGAAGAGATTGACCTAGGGGATATCTTCTCAAACCACCTAAGTCCAATATATCCTAGAGTAGATAAAATAATGTTGTATATAAGGGTGTCGTGATGGCTCCACATAACATGGATTGTCTATAATAACAGATATGATGGACTTAATCGATTTTTCCATCATACATTGTAATCTTTGGAATATAAAACTTCTTTGGGGGCTTATACTTCTCTATATCAATAGTAAAGGGGGACCCGTGACTATGCACCCTTTTGGAAAGATTATTTATTGTTCTCATTAAGTTAGGGTTCAAGATCCTCTTCAGTTGCTTCTTGATGAACTCACACAAATTATGACGACTGACACTCTTCTTGGGAGTGGGTTTTAGCCTAACTATTTATGGTTGGACTTAACTAGCTAAACGAATTGGCTGCCTCGATCGGATAAATCGTGAGTATAGAAGAGTACCAAAAGAGACCAATTATGGCGTGCGATGCGTGAACTTCAAGATTTAGATACCCTGATGTTGTGATTGACGAGAGGATTCTTGGGTGATAGGATTTTCATCCTACTTCGGCGTTCAAGCTTATGGGAGATAGACCCACATCCTTCAAATAATCCGGTCACCTATTTTTTTGAATTTGATTATTTTCTCTTTGCGCTCGTTTAGGCATTTATCATAGAGATTAACAAGACGTGAAATGAGATTCCTTACGGGGGCTTTATAAAAAGAGTGTAAGGATGACTATCGGGGCCAGATTTGAAAAGAGTACGTCCACGTGACCTAGCATAAAAAAGAGGGAAGATATATAAAAGGAACATATTCCCTTCTTATGATTGTACCTATAATCATATACGATTCCTAACATTGGAATGATAGGACTGGTGTGCACTCATTATGGCATAGTGTTAGTATTCTCAAGTGGTGGGATTTAGAAGTTTCCCACACGCGATGTAAAATTATAAGGGATTCAATCCTAAAATATTGCTAAATACCAAATTAACCCATAAATATGAGTGCAATAATGAAAAGGACATAGAGATATACATGGTTTGGCAGGTCGGCCTACCTACGTCCACGGGGAAGGGAGAGAGGGGGGATTGTATTCAACAATGAAAAACATGACTTAGAGTACTAGAGATTGCTAGCTGAGAGTCCAAGCCAAAAGTACATAGTTGTTCTATATCCCTTTTCCATATTAAGGTTATTTTATTTATAAATATAAGAGTCTTAGCTATATTAGATTTTTCTTTGAGCTTTTCTGGTGTGATCGGCATCTTTCCTCAATGTCTTTTAGGTTACTGGGTTATAGTAGGATTGCATCTGATCACATTATCATCATCCTTGAGGAGTTCATCATTATATGATCCGTGATTGTCGAGATACTAAGACTTGTAATCATGGAGGATTTTATAAATACCGCGTGTGACTTATAATCCCTTTAATAACCTATAAGTAAATACATAGGATCAGATTCCCAATACATTAACCAAAACCCTCTGGAAAGTCCCAACACCAATATACTAAATCCCATACCAAACCCTCAATAAAACATCATAAAACCACCATTATGCCAACTTGATCGATCGACCTGGATGGACCTGATCGATCAACCCTGCCCAGTGAGTCCCAAAATGAAGTCGCATTATAAAATCTTGTTCGTAACTTAATTTTAATTATTTATTTCATACCATATCGTAATCAAAGGTTCTCCTAACACATAATCAGTTCCACAATAATCTAAATACTACTCATAAGGGATCTCAAAGATGTTTCCAATAATATATAATCATTAGCAGGGTTAAATATATCATTAATAGGGCATTATCATCAATTTCAACATGTTCTACATATGAGTTCAATTAATTATGAAATTAATCGATTAACAGCAAATTTAATTGGTAATTTCTCAATCTAAGCATTTGAATCATCATTTTATATTATTTATATGACAAATCTAACTAACTTTAGACATTCAACATGAATAAATCTAGTTTCTCCATGATTTATCATAAGATTCAATCCTAGTATCTTGCACGAAGGCTCTTGACCGACTTTAGGCGATTCACGTAACCCTTATTTAATAGATGAAAATTCCTCTCAATAAAGCATCTCGAATTCTAAAATGTCTTTATCTTATGTAGTTTTTTAACATGACAAAATATTTTTTCAATGTGACCAAAAAATTAAGTTTAGACGTTTCTAATAAGAATCATCTCCAACACAAATGTTTATGCATTAAAGTTTTCCCCAATGAAATAAAAATGACACAATGGATAATTTATCCACATTTGTACTTGAAAATTATTTTAGTATGTTGTTGGAAAGTTGACATATTTTATAATATTTTACAATGTGTATTTACCCAAATATTTACACATTACTCACACATGATTCACATCCCAACAACACCAATAAATATCAACAGAGAAAGGAAGACAACTACACAAACAAGTACACTCTTTGAATCCAGAAAACCAATCAACACAATAAACTCAAAATTTCTTGCAAGCAACATTAACCACAAATGAAAAACAAGAAGTTTGACCCAAAATTGAACACATTAAACTATAAACAAAACAAAACACATGAAATACAAAAATAAATTATGATCCATAACTATAAACTTAAAGCCTACTCAATCCCTACCCAGATCAAATATCATATGCACTAAGTCACTGCCCATGCCTAATATTCTTACTTCTCTAATGATAAAATGGAAAATGCAATGCAAAAAGTACAAGAGGTATATGTTACACCACCCTATCAAAAAGTGACATGTTGAACGAGTTGGTTTTGTAAATGTAAGTCATCATCACAACATATAAAGAACTCTTTGCTAGTAGTATTGAATGGGGATGAGTAGAAAATATATCCCTCAACTCATTTATCTGAGGATCATCACGAGTCTAGTAAACGTAATGTTGATTGATAATGAGTTTCAAGAGTTGATACAATATAGTCTCCAATGTATGCCTTTATAATATAACTTATTCTTCATATCATAAATTGTGCGCATAATCGACGCATTATTTCGTGATCTATTCATCAAGATATGTATGACTTATTTAGGCCTTAACCTACTCCTAATTAAGTAGTTAGCAATTTCATGTTCCTTTCTAATTAAGCGATTAACATAACAATCTCATTGTGGTGCATATCACAAAGCACTTTAACCTTCCACGAACCATCATTTAAGGGTATACCTTTGAGTTAAATTGAGCATTTTGGGGTCCATATTGTAGTATCCCTCTTTTTTTGTCTCTTATAACCCCGGTCTCACATATCCCTTTTTGACTTGATTTTGTATTCTCCACCCCATTCACAATCCATGACTAACTCGTCCCTCCTCCTCGAGGTTAAGTTTCAGACTTTGGGATAACAATAAGTACCCTCATATTTTTTCATGAGATTGACGTCATTCTATTACTGATGTTTGGTTGGGAAATACTATGATCAAAACATCCAAATATTCTCATTGAATTAATAATAATTAAATTGGAAAAAATAAGCTTTAAGTTCTTACAGCTTTAATTGTAAACTCGACAATATGATCTACTACAACCGACACAAGCTCTTTAAATACCTACACATTAATAATTTAATACTATTGCGTAACATCCTTTTTATAAAGATCTACAACACAAATTTACCTATGATGCTCTCATAATCACTTGGTTTAGTCGAGTACACTAGACCAAAATAGACAAAATTACAGCTCACAGACTTGATCCCTGACCAAAAGACACAGTTACGAACCCGAGCATGGTCTAGTATACGGTATGTTAGTCGTAGACAAGGGCCGTGACCAGCTAGTCACGGACCTAAGTCGTGACCCATCTTATACACATGGTTCATTGCGGTCAAGGACCTAAGTCGTGACCCATCTTCTACATATGGTTCAATGTGGTCACAGACCAAAGTCGTGACCCATATTCTATACATGCTTCAATGTGGTCACGGACCAAATTCATGACAACATATTTATTACGAAAAATATTAAATATGGTCACGATTTAAGTCCTTGACCATATTTATTTGAAAAAAAATATGTGTGGTTCCTGTTCTCAAACTGGGAGCCCCGTGACTACATAGTTAGTTGCTACTTGGGGGGGCGTTTAGGGGTTGTTCGGGCTTTTTGCATGTTAGAGGCACATTTTCAATCCTAAGTGTACCTATTTATAAATTTTTCTCCCATTCTCAAATCGGGTGTCCCGTGACTACGCGATCGATTGCTATGAGTTACATTGGTCAAGTGCAAGGTGTTTGTGCCCCTTGCGAGGCCGTTTGGGGATTGTTCGAGGTTTTCGCCCATTAGTGGCATGTTTTAAGTCTTAAGTGTGCCTATTTGCAAATTCTAGTCATGTTCTCAAACCAGGAGACCCACAACTACATGGTTAGTTACTACGAGTTACATTGGTCACGTGCAAGGTGTTCGTGCCTCTTGCGGGACCATTTGGGGAATGTTCGGGATTTTTCCCACTAGCGGCACGTTTTAAAACCTAAGAGTGTCTACTTGTAAATTTTAGTTCTATTCTCAAATCGGGAGTCCCGCGACTGGTTGCTACAAGTTATATTGGTCACGTGCGAGGTGTCCGTGCCCCTTCCGAGGCTGTTGGGGGTTGTTCGGGGTCTTTGCCCACTAGTGGCACATTTTAAAGCCTAATTGTGCCTATTTGTAAATTTTGAACATGTTCAAAAATTAAAGTCCCGCAATTATACTATCGGTTGCTACGAGTTACGTTTGTCACGTGCGAAGTGTTTCTGCCCCTTGTGGGGCCGTTTGGGGGTTGTTCAGGGTTTTTGCCCACTAGCGACACATTTTAAAGCCTAAATGTTCCTATTTGCAAATTTTGGTCTTGTTCTTAAACTATGAGTCCCGCAACTATGCGGTCGATTGTTACGAGTTATGTTGATCCTGTGCGAGGTTTTCGTGCCCCTTGTGGCGTCGTTTGAGGGCTATTCAGTTTTCACCCACCCGAAACATGTTTTAAAGCCTAAGTGTGCCTATTTGCAAAATTCAGTCCTATTCTCAAACCAGGAGTTTCATGACTATGCGATCATTTATTACGAGTTACGTTGGTCACATACGAGGTTTTAGTGCCCCTTGCGAGGTCATTTGGGTGTTATTTGGGATTTTCGCCCACTAACAGCACGTTTTAAAGCTTAAGTGTGCCAATTTGCAAATTTTAGTACATTTCTAAAATTGGGAGTGCCACGACTATGCGTTCGATTGCTATGAGTTATGATTGTCATGTGCAAGGTGTTTAGGCTCCTTGCGGGGCCATTTGAGGGCCGTTCGGAGTTTTCTCCCACTAGCGGCATGTTTTAAAGTCTAAGTGTGCCTATTCATAAAATTCGATCCTATTCTTAAATCAGGAGTCCCGCGACTACGTGATCGGTTGTTACGAGTTACGTTGGTTATGTGCGAGATGTTTGTGCCACTTACGGGGTCGTTTGCAAGATGTTCGGGGTTTTTGACCATTAACAGCACATTTTAAAGGCTAAGTGTACCTATTTGAAAATTTTGGTCTTGTTCTCAAATAGGGAGTCCCGAGACTATGCAATCGATTGTTATGAGTCACATTCGTCATGTGTGAGGTGTTCGTACCCCTTTCAGGGCCGTTTGGGATTGTTTAGGGGTTTTGCCCACTAGCGGCACGTTTTAAAGCTTAAGTGTGCCTATTTGAAAATTTTGGTCATGTTCTCAAACTGGGAGTCTCCCTACTACGTGGTCGGTTTCTATGAGCTACGTTGGCTGCGTGCGAGGTGTTCGTGACCATTGTGGGGCCATTTGAGGGGTTGCTCGGAGCTTTCACCCACTAGAAAAACGTTTTGAAACCAAAGTGTGATGATTTGTTAATTTTGGTGTTATCCTCAAAATGAGAGTCCCCCGACTACGCGATCGGTTGTTACGAGCTACATTAGTCATATGCGAGGTGTTCGTGCCCCTTACGGGGTCATTTGGTGGCTATTTGGGGTTTTCGCCCACTAGCAGCATGGATTAAAGCCTAAGTGTACCTATTTGCAAATTTCGATCATATTCTCAGACCAGGAGTCCCGCTACTACGCGGTCGGTTTTTATGAGTTACGTTGGTCATGTGCGAGGTGTACGTGTCCCTTGCGGGACTGTTTAGGGGTTTTTCGGGGTATTTGCTCAATAGCAGCACGTTTTAAAGCCTAAGTGTGCCGATTTGAAAATTTTGGTCCAAATCTCAAACTAAAAGTCCTGCGACTACACGATCGGTTGCTATGAGTTACTTTGGTCATGTACGAGGTGATTGTTCCCTTTGTGGGGCCGTCTAGGGGATATTCGGAGTTTTGTCCTACTAGCGGCACGTTTTAAAGCCTAAGTGTGCCTATTTGTAAATTTTTCTATTGTTCTAAAATTAGGAGTCCCGTGACTACGCAATCGGTTGCTACGAGTTATGTTGGTCAATGTGAGGTGTTCGTGCCCCTTACAAGACCGTTTGGGGGCTGTTCGGGATTTTTGCCTACTGGCGGTACGTTTTCAAGCCTAAGTGTGCCTGTTTTTAAACTTCGGTCCTGTTCTCAAACCAATAGTACCGCGACTACTTGGTCGATTGCTATGAATCGTGTTTTATCACTTGCGAGGTATTCATTCCCCTTGTGTGGCCATTTGGTAACTGTTCAAGACTTTTTCCCACTAGCGGCACGTTTTGAAACCTAAGTATGCCTCTTACAAAATTTGATCAGATTATCAAATTGGGAGTCACGTGACTATGCAGTCGGTAAGTACCAGTTATGTTGGTCATGTGCGAGGTATCCGTGCCCCTTGCGGGGTCATTTGGGGTTGTTCGGGATTTTCACCCACTACCAACATGTCTTAAACCTTAAGTGAGCCTATTTGCAAAATTCGGTCATGTTCACCAACTAAAAGTCCCATAACTACGTGATCGGTAGCTACGAGTTACATTGGTCACGTGCGAGAGGCACGTGCCCCTTGCGGAGTCATTTAGGTGTTCTTCTGGATTTTCGCCCATTAACGGCACGTTTATAAGACTAAGTGTGCCTATTTGTAAATTCCAGCCCTGTTCTCAAACCGAGAGTCCCAGACTATGCGATCGGTTGCTACGAGTTACGTTGGTCACGTGCGAGGTGTTCGTACCCCTTGCGAGGCCATTTAGGGGTTGTTCAGGGTTTTTTCCCTCTAGCGGCACGTTTTAAAGCCTAAGTAGTCCAATTTGCATATTTTAATTCTGTTCTCAAATCGAGAGTCCCGTGACCGTGTGATCGGTTATTACGAGTTATGGTGTTCACGCGCGAGGTTTTCGTGCCCCTTATGGGGCTGTTTGGGGGTTCTTTGGCGTTTTCACCGCTAGTGGCAATTTTAAGGCCTAAGTGTGCCTATTTACAAATTTCAGTCAAGTTCTCAAAGTAAGAGTCCGCGACTATGCGGTCAGTTATATGAGTTATGATGGTCGCGTGCAAGGAGTTCATGCCCCTTGCGGGGCTGTTTGGGGGTTGTTAGAGGTTCTCGCTCATTTGCGACACACTTTAAAGCTTAAGTGTGCCTATTTGCAAATTTCGGTCCTCTTCTCAAACCTGGAGTCCCGCGACTACGCGGTCGGTTGCTATGAGTTATGTTGGTCATGTGCGCTGTGTCCGTGCCCTTGCTGGGTTGTTTGGGGACTGTTCGGAGTTTTCGCCCACTAGTGACACATTTTAAAGCCTAAGTGTGTCTATTTGCAAATTTCAATTTTGTTCCCAAATCGGGAGTCCCACGACTATGTAGTCGCTTACTACGAGTTGTGCTGGTCACATGCAAGGTGTTCGAGCCTTGTGCCTATATAGGAACAAAACATTTAAAAGATTATGCATATCAAGTATATAAAAATGTTAGTTAATGTAACGAATACCTGGTTCCTACGATCCAAGAAGGTCATTAAATATAATCATCTGAGTTTTTTATTGGACCAAGTTGATCCTCGAACCCCCCACGTATTCTTGTACATGTGCGTTTGCTGATTAGTTTCATTGATACAATCTTAATAAAATGAAGGAAAATTAACGTCCCACGTGGGATAAAAATCAACATTACTGATATCCTCAAAATTTGGAAACTCGAAGTTGGTGATGAGGTTAGTATGTTCTAAAAATTAAAATTGCCTATCCACTAATGTCCTTGAGTTTGATCAAGGATAATTATTAGAACAGAACTATATCATCACCAACTTAGAGTTTCCAAATTTTGAGGATATCAGTAATGTTGATTTTTATCCCTTGTGGGACGTTAATTTTCCTTCATTTTATAAAGATTGTATCAATGAAATTAATCATCAAATGTACATGTACAGGAACACGTGGAAATTGAGCTGGGCCAATTGGGTCCAATCACAAACACAGGAGACTCTATTCTCAAACTGAACATCCCTGCAAGTTGTTCATGCCCCTAAACATTCATAAATCCAGTTAAACATTCTTAGATCAAAATAAACATTCATAAATCAAACTAAGCATCCATACATCAAACTAAACATACATAAATCATAATAAATATTCGTAAACCAAACTAAACATTCATACATCAAACTAAACATTCATAAATCAAATTAAAGTGCTAATATAGTGTCAATATCATAATAGGATACAAATAAGATTGACAAGGATAAAATAATGCTTTGATATTCAATCCTCCTCTAAATTAAAAAGATCCTTCAAATTAGGGTTGTCATCCAGAGCTGACTAGAACTCTTTTGGAGCCTTTAATGCATCTGCTTGAGTAGTTATAGCCTTTGGTGCATGCACATCAATAAACAAATTTCCATCATTTATGCACTTCGAGTAGAATACATTCTTTATATTCTGAAAGGCACAAATAAAAGGCTCATCGACTATGCGATCTTTACTCTTCATCTTTGATAAATCTACAATAATAAGTTTGGAGTCAAGATAAACTTTGCAAGCATTTGTAGTATCCTCCCCCTTCACCCAATCACAATAGAATACGATTTCTGTGAAATCTAAGTAATCGAGTTCT
This sequence comes from Sambucus nigra, assembly GCA_949130495.1. Lineage (NCBI taxonomy): Eukaryota > Viridiplantae > Streptophyta > Magnoliopsida > Dipsacales > Adoxaceae > Sambucus > Sambucus nigra. The sequence goes on along the minus strand of OX422210.1, from coordinate 651,806,876 downwards.
AAGATTTATTGGATTATACCATAATAGGGTAGCACCGTATCTTCTAGATTTTTATCGCTTTTGCTAGCGACGTATATAATCAGTGCAGATTTTGAAATTCTGTTATTTTGTACCAAAATATTTTCCTCATATGGATATAAAATGAAATCCAACTGTTGGTGCATGCTGATACCAAAAATTATCCATCTAGGTGGACAAATTAGAAATGGACACCTATCTCCTTACATGGCAACAGTCTTAGTCATCAATCACTTGATCGTCCATCAGGGTAGTTGCTCGGCTAGAAGTCCGACCAACCTGAAAAATGCAGACCATCAAAGTAGATAAATAGACATCACATGGGAAGGAAGCAAGAGTCCATTCACACGTGCTTAAGACTATCAACCATCACGTTAATTATGTACGGGTATGAATGCTTGAATATATCAAGGCATTATAATCCTTGATCTCCGGATCACTATAAATACATTGTATTCCTTTCACAAAAGGCAAGATAGAATGGATTCTATATTATTCTTCTTGTAGTAAAAGTAATTAATTTTCTGTAATCAAAATCAATACAATAATAGTGGATGTAGGATTTTTTTCACCATCGAACCACTCTAAAAACTCTTTGTCTCTTATATATTTATTTCATCGCATATTATTTTTATCTATGATTAGAAAATTGGACCTAGTCTTGTTTTTTACATCAACAAATTAGCGTCGTCTGTGGGAATCGTGTGTATATTACCATTCCATATCTCGTATGTCTTTATTCGAGGGAAATGAATGGCCCTGAGAGTAGTACCAAAAATGGAGGCAATACTACCATCCCATCTGCTCCACCTACAGTAGCCGACTTAAATGGAATTCTTGCCACTATTTTCAGTGGTCAAGATGCCATACAAGAAACCATAAGACAATTGGCTCAATCATTATAAGCCAAGTCACCATCTCTTTCCAAGTAAAATATGGCTCCATCTCCGAGGAGAGATATACCATCTTCACCTCCTAGGGGTAGCCCACATAGATATTCTAGGTCTTCATGCGATAGGTCTTATCATTTGGGACTAAGCTCATCACTCAGATCCACAGAATTCTATGACGGTCATTCTTTCTCTCCCGAAGAGCCAAGCATTTTGGAAAGGTTGAGTAGAGCTTCACCTTTCGATCATTTAGGACCCTGAGCAAATAGGAATCATCACAGAGGGTTATCCAGACCATATGAACACCCAGTCGAACATCGTGACAGCTCAGTCAGATCCAGGTCAAGCGTCCGATGATCTGTGCAGACCGAGCAGACTTCTCACGAAGAGAGCTAGCTCAGCATAAACACATGGTCGAGACGATCGAGATGCTTTACAAGAAATCTTTCATGGAAAGGATCGATCCAACGATTAGAAGACTGACTGGGAGAAATGGCCATGGCGAAGAAACTATTGCAGCAAAATTTGGTCAAGGGATCTCCCTTCATCCAAGTAATTATTGATTTCCCAATTCCATCCAAGTCTAAAACCCCAGTAGTTACCCAAAAAAATGATCGAAAACTGACCCAGTTTTACACATCGAGCAGTATCAAGCTGCAATTGACATATATTATATTCCTGATAAAATGAGATGCAGAGCTTTTTTAAGCACTATCACTGTTTAAGCCCATATATGGTACAACAACTTACCCCGAGGACAAATTGCTAATTTTAATCAACTTGTCGAGATATTCATCAGCAACTTCAATTTTGAAGCCAATCTAGTTAAGAGAGTAGCTCAGTGTCAGACAGCGAACAGGAGATACCATTAGAGAATACATCACTCATTTTAATAACGAGAAACTAGAAGTAGTTTATTATGAGGAGAAGACAACCATCACCCCTTTAATAAGTGGATTACTTCTAGAAAACTTATACTATGCCTTGGCAAAATATCCTCCCAAAATCATGACAGGACTCAAGGCTAAGGCTGAAAAAATCATGAATGTCAAGGAAACAATGGTAAAAAAGCAAAGACTAGCATCCAGACTAGAAAAGAAGGGGCAAAAATAGAAGAAAGAAGATAAGCCCAAAAAATATGAAGCATATACTCCCCTAACGGTCAGTATCCACCATATCCTGGAGGAAATTAGGCACAATAAAGATTTTAATGGCCTGAGAAGCTCAGGGCACCCCTCAACAAGAAAAATAATTCCAAACGTTATAAATTTTACAAGGATCATCGACACACGACCGATCATTGTATTGCTTTAAAGAATGAAGTTGAATCCCTTATTTTCCGAGGAAAGCCGAGTAAATTTATTGATCGTCATGAAAGTCAAGAAATATGAGGAAGGCCAAATTCTCCCTGCAAACCTAGGGATGAGAGGAAATTAGGCCATGAAGATGGTTATAAAGATGACCCAAACCTACCAAAGAAGCCAAAGTAACCCGAAATTGAGGAAGCCATAATAAGTTTTGGTTTTTTTGATAGTCATGTCATCACATGTGGAGATGCAGGAGGAGGAGTTCACATTGCTGAAAGAAAATCTTACCTGAATGAAGCACATGCCTGCTCCTACATACAACGTATCAATTTGAATGATGATGATCGACCCAGGAAAGTAAAAAAAGATAAACTGCTCATCGACTTTTCCAAAAATGATCTCTCTAGAGTGATGTATCCTCATAATGACCCATTGGTCGTTAAGTTAAGAATCTAAGATGCCATCATCGCCAGGGTTCTGATAGACAATGGAAGCTCAACTGATATTATGTGTCATCCCTGTTTTTAGAGTTTGGGCTTAATGCTTAGACAATTGGAACCATACCACAGAGATTTGATTGGATTTTCAGGGGAAAAAGTGTACCCCTTAGAAACAGTCAAGTTGAAAGTATTATTCGGCATTTGGCCAGCAAGCCTCATCGAAAATATACATTTCTTGTTTATGGACAAAAATATTCAGTCTGCTTATGATGTGATCCTTGGTAGGGTTGGACTAAAGATATTTAAAGTTGTACTATACACAATCCACCAATGTTTAAAGTTTCGTACTCACTTCGAGGTTGGTATTGTGAAGGGTGATCAGAAGGTAGCCAGAGAATACTATTATTCTTCAGTTGAGCAGGAAGATTTAGTTGATTTGAAGAACAAGGCCACCACTTACCAAGTAGACACTACGAATCCCAACAGTGAATCATAAGTTAATACTTTGGATCCTCGAGATGAAACAGAGCTAGTTAAAGGAAAGATTGTAGAAGACACCGAAAGGATAATCTTGGATGATGACAAATCGAAGAGAACCACCCAGATTGGCTCCACATTGTCTCCACTCCTCAAACAGGAATTGGTTGCGTTCTTAAGGGAACGAAAGAATGTGTTCGCTTAGAGTCATGAAGATATGTTAGGGATTGATCCCAATTTCCCCTATCATAAACTCAATATTAATAAGGATGCTAAGTCGATCAAGCAAAGGTGTAGGGTGTTCAATTATAAGAAGAACCAGGTCATTTAGGAGGAGGTAGAAAAGTTACAAAAATCCTAATTCATTGAAGATGTTAAATAGCCATCATGGTTGGCAAATGTTGTGATGGTCAAAAAGAAGAAGAATAGGTGGCAAATGTGCGTAGACTTTACTGATCTTAATAAAGCTTGCCCAAAGGACCATTTTCCTTTGCCCAGATTGATTAGTTAGTAGATGCTACAGCTGGACATGAGTTATGGAGTTTCATAGATGCTTATTCCGGATATAACCAAATCAAAATGAAACCAGAGGACAGAGAAAGTACTTATTTCATTACCAATCGAGGTACTTATTACTATAATGTAATACCCTTCGCGTTTAAAAATGCGGGAGCAATGTACCAGATGTTGGTTAATAACGTGTTTAAAGAATAGATTGGGAAAAATATGTAGGTACACGTAGATGATATGCTAACTAAAATCAAGAAAGCTTCAGATCATATGAAGGACCTCAGTCAGACTTTCGACCAGCTGGAAAAATCATCAAACGAAATTGAATCCGACCAAGTACATGTTCGGTGTGCAAGAAGGAATACTCCTTATCTATATAGTGAACCAAAGAAACCCTGCTAAAATTAAAGATCTGATAGAGCTTCAATCGCTGACCTATAAAAAAGATGATAAAAAATATACTGGTAGAGTAGTTGCTTTAAATCGGTTAGTTTCACAAGCAACAGATAGGTGTTTACCATTACTTACGGTTCTTAGAAAGACCTTTGAGTGGAATGAAGAGTACGAAGAAGCATTTTAAGAGTTGAAAAAGTATCTAGGATCGCTATCTTTATTGTCCCGACCAATCTTGGGAGAAAAATTGTACTTATATTTAGCTGTTTTCGAGTCGGCAGTTAGCTCTACATTAGTTCGGTTGGATAATGGGATCCAAAAACTAGTCTACTATACCAGCAAAGCATTCAGGGGAGCCAAAATCAGGTATCCACGCTTAGAAAAATTTGTATTAGCCCTTATTGAAGCCTCCAAGAGAATGAAGCCTTATTTTAAAGCATATACCATAGTAGAGTACACTGATCTACCTCTTCAGCAATCCCTTCACAATCCTGGAAAGTCAGGCAAGTTGATGTATTGGGCAGTAGATCTGGGAGAATATGACATCATTTAAGAGCCAAGGTCATTGTTAAAGGGGCAAGATTTGGCAAAGTTTATTACGGAATTTACATATCTAGAGGTTACCGACCAACTAAACTTGCCTGCCAAGAAGACTTCTCCAGAAGAAAGCTCAGCTCAAATGCAAGTCAAAGTGGTAGTCGATCAATCAGAATCATCCATTGCTTAAGAGATGGCTCAAGAGTATGCAGAAAAAAGTAAGAAGATATTCCACTATGGCGTTCTGTCTATAGAAAGTTTTACTAGTGAAATTCCATTATGGAACTTATATGTGGATGGATCTTCATGCGCAACTAGTAGTGGAGCAGGTATCATACTTAACACCCCTGACAATATCGATGTGGAATATGCCCTCGGGTTTCAATTCAAGGCATCAAATAACGAAGATAAGTACGAGGCTTTGACTGCTAGACTTGAGTTAGCCCAATCATTAGGTGTGCGCACAGTGATTCCAAGTTGATCGTCAACCAAGTGCTTCATATATATGGATTAAAGGTAGATTGGATGACTACATACTTTACTAAGGCAATGGAAGTCATTTCTAAATTTCCAGGCGTACAAATGAACAACAAAGATAGCCAATGCCCAAGCTGATGCACTTGTGTGACACCCCGCCTAATTAAACATCGGGTGATCAGGCCTTTATTAAATTAAAACAGGTTTCTCAAATGGTTCATTCTTAGCATCACTGCCGAAAACTTTTTAATTACTAATCCCCTAAGTAAAATTAGACCGGTGCCAAATTTTATCTTTCTTAAAACAGATAAATCAACTATGCGAAAAATAGTAAAGCAAATACCATGCTAAAACCCAAACCAACAAAGTATAAGTACAACAGCGCAAAAGTATTACCGAATAAACCATCGGCTAAAAATGCTAAACAACAATAGAACAACTACTAATCTGAAACTAACATCTGAGACTGATACCAGACTACAAGTCCATACATGGAATAATGTGACATCTTGTACTAGATCTGAATGAGAGATATCGTCTAGTCAAAATCCTGTAAGCATCCACTGTGCTACAGCTGTGAGTCCCTAGAATAGAATCATCATCCATGGCGTCCCTGTGGCTGTACACCTAAAAGGTTTTGAAAATATTTTATAGCAAGAGTTAGTACTCAAAACATTTTGAAAATAATTAGCAAGCGTTTATCACAATATAAAATGCGGTTATTGATTACACATGTTAGGTTTTCGTACACTCTCTTGAGTTCACTCACTTCTCATCTATTGTGCACACCTAACTTTCTATACCTAGCCTACCTAGACATGTTCCCCAAGTTAATTAGGTCTAAGTAATCATCTGAACTTATTTAAGCTTAAGTTCTCACATCGCCCACACCGTGCATTCATTTCAATAACATCTCGCAAAGGTTAATTAATACTCAAATAACATTTCACCTATGTTATGCTTCAAAGCTATTTAGTTTCACTACTAAATTTCTAAGATTCTCACAATTGTTATCTTTCCACTTATGTAATTAAGTTTCACTACTTAAGTTACTAATTAGATATTCTCTATCTAAAGATACATTCCGTAATTAAGTTTCACTACTTAACTTATCAATTTGATACGTAACATTAAACACATCATATTCATCTACTTATTCACAACGGTATAATATCATTAAGTGTATATATTTCACACATAATATATACTAAATATCAGTCATTACTATTTGTCCTTTTGACACACATAAAGAACTCTTGGTTCGAAATGATTCATCGACCCCAAGTAAGAATTGGTTCGGAATGATACATCAACCCCAATTATTTATATACACAAATTCTAGCTCGGACTCTTTCATCACGCCACCAGTTCAAAGGTTTGGTATGGCATTTTACATCGACCCCAAACCTATAATAACCCTATGTTAGTTCGGAATGTCTCATCGACCCTAACATAGTTAATTTAAGTATATATCAATCTACTAATATACAGAAGTAGAATATAATTAAATATATATTTCACACGCAATATATATTAAGTATCAGTCATTACTATTTGTCCTTTTTACATACATAAAGGACTCTTGGTTCGGAATGATTCATCGACCCCAAGTAAGAATTGGTTCGGAATGATACATCGACCCCAATTATATAATAACCCTATGTTAGTTCGGAATATCTCATCGACCCTAACATAGTTAATTTAGGTATACTTCTCTTAACCTAAAAGTTCATACAATTCAGTAGGTACACGCCCGACCTATCAACCATGTTCGTACATAATATTTTATTCTCTTATATTTACCGTACACTATTCATTGTACGATTTATCTCATTAATCGCATTTATTTGAGTATTCACAACAATCTAAGGGCCCTAGTTACCCCTAACGTAATATCAATTCAGTAGCTACCCTTGTTAACATATTGACCCAATAAATTTAAGCTCGCTCATGCTTTTTCGTAATTATATTCTTATCATCTCGAATTAGAATACGTCACAATCAAGCCTATGAATCTCCACTTTAATTCTCTCACAAAATTAAAGTCCAATTCTCAATCATAGACCTACTTCCATAACACTATTCCAAAAATATATTTCATCAAGGTCCCAAACACTTCCCCGATAAAATTTTAGGAATTTGAGGCTTAAAATTAAATATCTTACATTTTCTCGCAGCCTAACGAATCATAAAATTTTCTGGCAGATTAAACACCTTCTAGTAAAACTTCGATTTCTCCCTCTACAGAACTCCGATTGACCTGATTCCAAGTTCACTGGAAAGCTAAGAGATATAAATTTCCATACATCTATAATTCACACTCTAATTCTAAGTACAACACAAATCGTACATGTTTAAAGTCACGTCAAACTTCTGGCAGATTACTATGCTGGCAGATTAAACACCCTGTAGTAATATGTCTATTACTCCCTATACAGAACTCCGATTGACCTGATTCCAAGTTCATTGGATAGATAAGAGAAATACCTTTCTATTAATGTATGGTTCACGCTATAATTCTAAGTATAACTCAAATGGAATACGTTTAAAGTTGTGTCAAAAATTCTGGCAGATTGACATCTTGTGTTCATCAATTAAACCCTAAGTCATTCAAGATTCATGTTCTTTAACCAAGAACTCATAAAGATTCTATTTTAATCATCAAATGTATTCTAATTTCATTTTACCTTTACTTAGGGATTCATTCTACATGCAATCCTACCCAAACATGTGATCAATTCAAACATTTAATTCATGGTTTTTCAATAGAATTAATCAATTCTTAAAACTCCCTACACATGGGTATTATAACTTGAATTTGATTTGCAATAAACACTTGCCTTGATATAGGGGTTCTGATTTTATGATTTTTGTTGATGATTGATTGTTTTTCTCCTTCAATCTTCCTTCCCCACAAGTTTGTGGTGAAAATCTCCTTTGAATCCTTCCCAATTCTTCCTTTTGCCTTGAGAATTGTTTCTCTCTTTCTCTCTAATGGCTATGGTGTATTTTTTCTTCTCTCTCACCCTAGCCTCCAACTCTTATAATCTGACTTAGAGTTATTAAATTCGTAGGTCTTCTCACTCCTATAATTTAAAAGACTAAAACGCCCCTGAACGGTCCCGGCTTAGCCCAAAAATATCTCGGGACCCAACTAGTACCCCTGGGTATACTATTTTGACCCTTCCGGGGTTAACCTTGACCTCTAAATTATCATTTGAGTCACTTAAAAATATATTACTCGTTCTCGCCCCAAAACGGTCTACATGCGTTAAGTAACTATTTACTACTCGCACTAAGTAAATATAATGAGGCAATATAAATCAGTAACTATCTCTCGATTAATATACTATAATTACAATTCTTAATAAATATCATTAAATTACTACTCTTACGTAATTTAAATTAAGCCGTATTTTCTCATTTAATTTTCCAATTTAATTAAATAGAATATTCAGAAATACATGGTATTACAACTTGCTCGGCTGGCTTCAGTAACAAGAATAGAACTCAGGAGAAACATTCTAATTGAGATCTTGAAAATCAGGAGCATAAATGAGGATCCAATGATATTATTGTAGATTTGGGACCTTACTGGATGGATCCAATTAGATCTTACATGGAAAAAGGAACCCTATCAACTGATCCAAAAGAGTAAAAAAAGCTCTGATACAAAGCAACAAGATATGTGTTGGAGAAAGGAGTCTTATACAAAAAGGGATTTACTGTCTCCTTATTACGATGTGTTCATCCATCGAAAGTCGATGATTTGATCAAGTAAGTGCATGAAGGTTCTTGTGGAGCTCATTAAGCTGGGCGATCATTAGTTCAAAGAATCGGCACGCAGGGGTATTACTGGTCGACTATGAGGGTAGATTGTAAGACTTTTGCAAGAAAATACAATAAGTGCCAGAGTTTTGTTGTTGTTCACAAAGCACCAAGTGCTGCTTTAGCATCGATTACTTCTCCTTATCCATTCACCATTTATGGAATTGACTTGGTCATCCCACTACCGACCACCAAAGGCAGGTTCAAATACCTTATGGTAATTGTTGATTATTTTACGATGTGGGTAGAAGCGGAGCAATTGATAGAGATGTCGTACGAGAAGGTAAATCAATTCATATGAAAGAACATCATATCCAGGTATGGCATTCCTTATGCCTTCAAAACTAATCATGGAACCCAATTTGATAATGAAAAATTCGAAGCATACTGTGTTCAATCCAAGATTTAAAAACTTCACTCTGCACCAGGGCATCCACAAAGCAACGGTTACACAGAAGTGATAAATAAGACCTTGCTTAGTGGATTGAAGAAGTGACTTAATGCTACCAAGGGTAACTGGATTCATGAATTTCACTGTGTTCCTTGGTCTTATAGAATAACGTCGAGGACAGCAACTGGAGAAACACCTTATATGCTTGCGTTTGGGACAGAAGTCATGGTACCAGCCGAGATAGGTCTACCAACTCACAGAGTGTTAAACTTTGATTCTCCTAAGAGTGACCTAATGAGACGGTTGGACTTGGACATGGTTGAAGAAGTTAAAGAAGATGCCTCCCTCATAAATATTAAAATTCAGCAAAGGATTGCTTGTTTTTATAATAAACGAGTAAACCGATCAACTTAAAAGAAGGCGACTACATCCTCAAAAAATTCATCCAGAAAGGCAACAAGGTTGAGGCAAATTGGCATCGTTCATATCGTATTGTAGCAGTAATCTAACTAAGAACCTTTTAACTAGAGACACTTGATGGGGAAGCATTAAATAACCCTTGGAACGCCGAGCACCTCCGAAAATACTATCAGTGAATAAAGGCATTTTTTATTTCTACTTGCTTTATGTTCGACAAAACTTCAATTCGAGTTCAATAAAATATCTTGATTTTAGTTTCCAATTTTTTTAACAAAAATTCGGAGTACGGAAGTATACATCCCCAGAAACAATAAATAAATAATGTCACTTGGTCTACATCCCTTGCCGATCAACAGACGGCAACAACTACACAACTCAAATACTTAATCAGGTTAAACTTATCAAATTCAATATGCACCAACAACTTGACAAGTAGTTCGTGATGCACCAACAACTTAACATGAAGTTGTGTCTCGCCCGACCATGTTATCACTTCATTTATGACTTCGTATTAACAAGTCACGAATAATAAGTATTACACAACCAAGTTAAGCACAAGAATATACACCTATATTCCTAACACACTTGGTCACCACTAGTAACTTACTTCATGTATGACTTTGTCTTTGACAGGTCAAGAACAAGAAGTCTGTAAAACTTCGTATACAACTCAAGAAGTTAAAAATAAGTTTTACCCGACTAGGTTAAATGCAGGAAAACGTGTATAGATTCCTAAATACAAGAATACACACATAAATTCCTCGTACACTTGGTCTCCACTGATACTGATGCTACAACTTGAATCAACAAAACTATTTATAGTTTCATCTAAGTGCATTGGTAGAATCTAAGGCCCTAAAATCACAGTTTAATAACTCATCATTGAATAAATATATTAGTCGACTAATTGATTAATTATCATAAGTTGACAACACAAAAACATATATTTTTATTCTAATACTAAATGTATTACATTCAAGATCACGCGAATACAAAAAATAGAAAAATTATCCAGGTGAACGTCTCCCTTATGCTTTTGTCATTTCAGAAGATGTATGTTTCACACTCTTCATCCCGGTAGAAGGATCATCCAGGGTATAGGGGGAATTTACATAATTAAAATCTCTTAGCATTTCTCTGTTGCTACTGCTCGGCCTATTGATCAAATGAGGAGGATGAATTATCTCATGAACATCGTGAATGCCGCAATCTCCCAGATATTTGTTGATTAAACACTGGGAAATGGCATACGGAGGGATCCATGATATCTCTACCCTAAATGGAGGCTTGTCATAATCCAACAAACCGTGATCATTCTAATACCATAACTCACTATTTTGTTCATACTTCAGTAAGTTAAGCAGGTTGTTGGTCCATCCCCATTTATAAACTTCATGGTGACTTTGTGCAAGATGATCATCTACATGGCTTAGGGCCTCATTATAACCTTCTATCCAAATCTCCCTGGCTGCTTATAAAATTGAAAGTTTAACCTTTCTACTTGATTTTGGAGTTTCTTTAGAACATTATTCTTAATTTTTAGCTGAGCAACTTGGTCGACGATAGCCTTATCCTTAGCTTCCAGTTGAACGACAAGTTAACAATGGCTTGACTCTTTACTTTTAACTAGCTAGCTTGGTCGGTTAGAGTTTTCCTAGTTCTCTCCTCATCCACATTTAGTCAGGTAGCCATCATTTTTCTGGAAGTTTGTCCAAGTCTAGTTTTCTATAATACTTTAAGTTCTTCTACTAATCTTAGCATTCTCAGCTTCCAAGAAAGAAGCACCTTCATCGGTACCACTGGTGGATGATTTTTTCAGACTGTCTAGCTCATTTTTTAGTCGATTATTTTCCTCTTTAAGAAATTTTCCTATCTCTCGAGCTTCATCAATCTCTCAGTTTAGTAAGAATTCTTTTTGCGTATACATAGAGGCATACTCTTCAAGTTTCTTCTCAAAGAACCATCCTTCACTTAACATTTTATACTTAGCTTCATAGTCGACATGCAGTAAAGCTTTAGCCTGACTATGATCTTACTGAAGTTGCTCAATCATTTCATAATAGGCATCATTGTAGATATAGCTATGTTCTATAAGTAATGAAAATGAAGGTATGATTCTAGGTCAGATGCATCTGGGCTAAGCAACCCAGCCAAATCTTCTTCAGACATAAGAGTATGCCCAGCTTCCAGAAGGTTTTTACTCTGCCGAAGCAGGTCGGATTCAGCAGAAACTATAGACTTTTTCCTAACATCAAACTGAGAATCACAAGTGTAAACATATAAAGACAGCACACCAGAAGTATAACAAAATGCATTTAAGTAAAAGAAGATCCATTAATTAATAAAAAGGGGATTATAAAGATGTTCTCCTATTACAAAATGGTGAAGAAAGAATAAGAAATTTATTAATAAACAAGACAAAAAACAAAGGAGTTAAACCCTTATCCTTATCCTTATCAAAGACATTAGCTTCAGAAGGCAGCTCGATAAGAAGAACGGTTTTACTAATTGGCTCTTGGACAGACCCAACAGGTGGCAGAGAAGATTCACTTGATCCTCCCTCATCGTCAAATTCTTCCTCAAAATTTAGAGGAATGCTTGGATCATGCCTCTGGAATAACTCAGAGTCTTCTAGAGTGCCTACCTCCTTAATAACCTCCGATGAATCGTCCTTGGAAGACTTTTTCCTGAAATATTCAATTATACAGAGGCTGCCAAGAATACTTTCTCCTAGCCCTTATCAAAGGAAGTTTCCTTTATCTTCTTGGTTGTGGCCTTCTCTGCTGTTAAGTCGATAGTCAGCTTTGTTGTTTTCTCCTTGGCTAATTTCAGAAGAGTATGATTTTCCATAAGTTTATCCTCAGCCACCTTGGCCTAATCCTCTGTTGTCTTCAAATTGGCCTCAGCATGGCTAGAGTTAAATTATTTTCCTAAGATTTTTGCTTGGACTCCAACGCTTGTCTTGAAGTTTCTAAAGATTTCCTTAGACCTTCAAAGGACTCTTCCATATCTCCTCTAGAAGAACGAAATTGATCATCATTCTCCATCATCTAGTTAAAATCCACCAGAAATTACACAAATGAAAAATATCTGAACAGAACAAGCGAAATGAATCAAAAAAAGCAAGTAATAAGGGAAAAGGATTACCAAGGCCAAATTTTGGCAAGCTCTTTCTGACCACCTTAATCAAGGCATGGGAGCAACAGATGCCCTATCAGCTGGAAGGGTCCCAGCCTTAATCAGATTTTTTGCCAGACCAGAATTTATAGCAATAAAGGATGAGCTAGTAACCTCCAAATCAGATTGATATTTTTTACCAACTCTCGTTGGTCAGCAATAGTTATTTGAGTTTGTTTTCCAGACAAATCTTTTTTCAACCTCTTATAGTGAGGTGTAGCAGTATCAATTTCCTCAGTAGTGATGACCTAAGGTACTTTTTTAGCAATTTTAAATCTCTTCTCCGTCACAATGGACTTCTTGGCATCGGCAGCCTTGATAGTTTTTTTCTGTAGCCCTCTTGGCAGTAGGAGAAAAATCTCCAGTCATCAAATTAGGGATTTTCCTCTTTCCCATACTTACTATAGGGGAAGTACGGATAGCTGAGATGTCTAATAATTCAAAAGAAGAAGAATTGCTTAAATCCTTCTCAACTCTAGTAGACTTCTCAACCGAAGAAGTGGGAACTGGTTCCTCTTCTAAATTAATGGGAATTAAAGGTGATGCAGTGGTTGGCCTAGCAACAAAAGAAGTAACAAAGATTCTATATTACAGTAGGTAGGAGGTAGCTCTAGGGTTCTCCTCACCAATTCTTTGATGGATGCTCCACATAAATTTAAGATCCTGAAGACTGACGTCCCCTTCCTTATGATACTTTTTCTTGCTCTCAACTGTACAAAACAGGACAAAAAATATTAGTCAACATATCACCATATAGTGGGTTAGCAATAAATAAAAAATACAATATCAAAGCCAGCAACCTATGCCATGTTCTTCCTGAGGACACCTGGGCCCATCATACACTTCTCCTCTTTGAAGAGGGGCATGTTGCCAGTTCTTTTCCATTACTCTACAGTCAAAGTAGTCTTTATTGGAATCTGGTAAATTGACTACTAAGGCTCTGTTGATAAACCTAGTTTTCAGGTAATAGGTGTTGTCACTAGTAACCCACTTGTAGCAAAACATCAGCTCAGGGATAACAATATGAGTTATGTATATCTAGTTAAGCTTATTAATCCCATTTACTATTCTTCATGTATTGGAGGCTGCCCTAGCAGGGACAATGTCAAAATATTAACAAAATTCCAGGAAGAAACGATTAGGGAAAAAAGTAATACCACATTCAGCAATAAATAATGACGGAATCCACTGACCCTCTGGTAGTGTTAAAGCATTAATCGGTGGTAAAAGCATTTCTAAGTCTACCCAATCAGGGATATTTCTTTCCCGCCTAAATTCGTCTAAAGAGTCCCCATGAACAATATATGTCATGATTACAACTAAGAAAGAAATCAAAGGAAAGGGATAAATAAAGCTTATAGAGAAATTAATCGCAGGAAGCAAGGGAGAGAATGGGCATAAAAAGAAAGCTTGAAGACAAGAGAGAGAGTTCGAAAGTTTTAAAATTTATGGTACAGAAACCAACCAATGTCTCGTTTCTTATAGATTGCATAGAAAACAACACATATAATGATTAATTGTTTAGATGATTGACATTCTAATGGCTGCACAACTCTAAAGATGTGAAATTATGAATACGCCCTTTGGTGGTTTGCTAAAATTTAAATTATTCATGAAATTGCCATTACATGATCAAATGATGAAATTTTTTGCAAGTCCTATAGGCCGACCGCCGACCAAGACAACAAATATTATCGAATAACTCTATTTGTGTCATACTTCGTGCTTTCAATAAAATGTCAAGAACAAAGTATTGGGGGCTTCTGTTGATACCAAAAATTATCCACCTACGTGGACAAATTAGAAATGGACACTTGTCTCCTTACGTGGCAACAATCTTAGTCATCAATCACTTGATCGCCCATCAGGGTAGTTGCTCGGCTAAAAGTCCGACTAACCTGAAGAATGAAGACCATCAAAGTAAATAAATAAACATCACATGGGAAGGAACCAAGAGTCCTCCCTCACGTGATTAAGACTATCAACCATCACGTTCATTATGTACGGGTGTAAATGCTTGAATATATAAAGGCATTCTAACCTTTAATCTTCGGGTCATTATAAATACATTGTACTCCTTTCACAAAAGGCAAGATAGAACGAATTCTAGGTTATGCTTCTTGTAGTAAAAGTACCTAGTTTTCTGTAATAACTAAACTCAATACAATAATAGTGGATAGAGGCTTTTCTTCACAGCCGAACCACTCTAAAAACTCTTTGTCTCTTGTGTATTTATTTCATCATATATTACATTTTATCTCTTATTAGAAAATTAGATCTAGTCCATTTTTTGACATCAATAGTTCAGAATTTCTTAAACTCTTTTGCACAAAATTTAGGACCTTTTGCTAGGTGTGCAAGCCTTAAAGAGACATCACCTATTTTTAAAAGCTTCATTTATTAATGAGTTTGTATTAGGACATTCTTGACCACACATGAATAAATAACCGCACACATGAGAGGTGAAAATTATCTCTTTTGACACCCCTTGCGCTAAAATCAGTTATCGTGCAATTTCTCCTTTGATTTTGGGAAATTTTGTTCCCGTAATTCCTAAGGGTAAATTGTAGAGTTTAGATCATAATATATAAAATACATATAATCAAATAAGAATAATTCATTATATACTTACTCTCTCCAATCTTCAACTTCATCTTACGATTCGAAGACATAACATGTTGCTTGCTCGTATTGTAGATTTGTGAGTTTCACCTCTTTACGTTTACCAAAAGTCAATTCATCCTCAAACTTGTCAGGTTCCTAGATCACTCGTTCTCCACGAGGATTGAACCTCCTCAGCTACTATTCTGGCATATATTCTCGAGCATATAACGATGCTTCCACAGTAACGTATTCTTTAACAATTGACCCTCCAATATATCGTGCATTCTTTACATAATCTTTTAAGGTTTTTATCAAGTGCTCAAAAGTACACATCCAACGATACCTAACTGGACCGCATAACAAAGCCTCATCGCATAACTACACAAGAAGGTGAATGTTGATATTGAATAAGGACGGAGGAAAGTAATTCTCTAATACACAAACTTCCCCGGCAAAAGTTAATTTGTAGCTTTAATGTGTCTTCTATTTACTACTTTTGCACAAAATAGGGTAAGACACAAACTGATTTGCATAATTCTACGATGAAGATCTTTGTGTTCAAAGAAGCATTGCCTAAATAGCAAAGGGATTAATTGGATGATTACGTGCCAGTCGTGACACTTGCACTGTTTCAAGTCATTTGTTTGGTAGCTTACTATCATACGCAAATACCAGAATAACCAGTTGGAGTCTTCAAGTTGAACAACGTGTCTAAGAGGATCTTCTTCTCACTAGTAGTCAAAATGAAAGCAACCCCAGGGATATAAATTCTTCCTCTTGTATGATAATTTTTTAGCCATAATTTCTTCTTTATTTTCATATCCTTTATATCTTGGTGGGCCCTCTTTCCATATTTTGAATGATATCCACCCAGACATGTTCCTATCAGATGTTTCACAACATTCTTCTCTGTGTGCATCACATCAATTACATGCCTTACACGATGATCCTTCTAATATGGCAAGGCAAAAAATATTAATCGTCCAGACCATGACTTCGCTTTACTAGGGTCATTCGGATCCTCCCTAGCTTTACACTTCAGGTTTACAAACTAAGGGTGTTTGCCTCTCTAACTACTCCCCGCAGACGCATTCGTTGCCTTATCCTCAATCAACAGCCCAGTAAGACGAGTAGGTTTCATTCTACGCTCGTGATCGACAGGCAAAAAGTTAGACTTATCGTTCTTAAAAGGGTGATTGGTCGATAGAAATCTACGATGACCCGTATAACTAATCTTACCACTATGATATTGACACGACTAAGAATGTGTCACTAAAGTGCATTCTCTTTAGGCTCAAGTGCAGGCCTGTCGTGTTAGTAATATACCCAGCAAGTCGGGGTCATCTCCACAGGTAAATAGGATGAGAAAATCGTGACAACATAAGGACAGACGGCTAACCTAACTTCGACTCTAAAAGAAGGAAAAGGTGATTTGAATGATGAAACAGCTACAACTAGATGCAATTTCGAAAATGATTACTTAATGAAATAAGGAATGAATGGAATGCAATTACTCTAAATTACCCAAAAGATAGATGATGATTGAACTAAAACTTGAACTATATGATGAGAAAAATAGGTCGGGAATATAATCCCTCAACCCTAGTGTATTGCTGGTATAAAACTAATCGTAAATTTAAGTGATTAATCAGACCCAGACTTTAGTACTCCCAAACATTGAGTATATGAGGTTCAAGCCCGCACCATACATAATCAGAGGACCAGTAAAGCGGTAACACGATAGCTACACTCGCTTTGCAGTCTAAAGCATCTCGATTACCCTAGAGCAACCTAGATCCAAAGATCTACAATGGTTGTGTTCGCTATGCAATACGGTTATAATAAATCCTTAAATTTAGAGGATTAATTTTATACACATGCAACTATCACATCGGGTTGAGTTCATGCATCCCGACGCTAAAAAATCTAGCCGGACATGTTGAATCTAACTGTGCATGAATTAACTACGTTCCATGTGAAAGAAATCTTGATGGAAGTGTATTGAAACATGCAAGGAATTATTATGAACTTAGAATCGAACATAATCATGCAAGAAGAATAACATGCAAAACAATAATAAAGAGAATGAAAGTTGAATTAAAACTTGAGATCAAACTCGAAAATAATCAATCTTGAATCACCAAATCAAAGCTATGTTCATAGGGTATTCTCCAACTTGTCTCTCTATCAAAAACTGTTCAAAACTATGTTTTCTAAGACAATACAATGATACATGTACGTTTTAGAAGAGTTTGTACATTATAGGACTCTTTGAACCAATCAGCTTTCAAGTGGAATTTTGCGCATCAGGCATCTCGAACCGGTTCGTAGGTACCCCAAACTGGTTCCCAGTGTGGTTCAGGAAATCTTACTGGTTTTGGGCCTTTTTTCTTCACTTCCAACACTTAGAATATTTTCCAATTTTTTTTCCTTTCTTCTATGGATTTTCTTCAACTTCAAGGGATCATAACTCTTTTACCGTAGCTCGAATTTGGGTGTCGTCTTTACTAGTGTTATCTTTGTTCTGAGCTTTTCAACTTTTCAAATGGCTCCTCCTTTGGGATTGGGCTGCAGAATTATAAAAATTCCCTTGAACTTGCCTTCCTAGCCTTTTTTTCATTATTTCGATTTCTCTTTCGCACCGCTTGCATAATTTACGTGTAAAACACATAAGAGAAACACAAAACATGAAATACTTGCCAACGAAGGTTAGTATCACACATACGAGTTAAATCCATATTAATTGCACCACTCGAGTTCACAAAGGTACTGAAATTAAGGGGATAAAGATACAATATTTATGCCCTATCAAACCCCCCTAACTTAGAACTTTTATGCGTCCCGAGCAATGTAAAAGAAAAGAATAACGTCACAACTCTTCTAAACACTTTATTGGGATATAATACTTTTTTTGCAGGTAATAGATTGTAGGGGTTCCATTCGGGCAATACATTCGGCTTTGGTGCGGAGGGCACCATTGGTGGGATACATGAAGGGCACGGGGAGGACAACCCCTTTTTCTCGCATTTTGCGTGCAATGATGGAGGCGGATAATGGAATCCGAATGCCATCAAGATATGCCTCGTGAAAAGTGGAGGATTTGCACACGAGTGTCGCATAGAATTGGTGAATTGCAGCTTCGAAAACTTGGCTTCTCATAGGAGAGATAAATGAGCACCACCCCCGGCAGTTGAAAAGGGAGGTGACTTCACCGGACAACTATTCCCGACTAACGAACCGCTCAATATGAATTGGGCGAGTGGACAAGAAAAATACTCGGCCCAATGACGTTCTTGGATGGACCGGAATACTCCCACACCCTCGTCATTGAGGATGGTGGTGTCGTCATATTTTTTAGGACGAAAGTTTACTTCGTGGTGGCGTGACATGGTGAGAGAGAGAGAGATATGGTGTAGAAGAGAGGGAGAGTGAAATGAAGTGTGAGAAATTGAGGGGGGTTGAGGGTGAATTTATAGGTGGGGGGTGGCTTTTGGTGGGAAATGGGAATAGGTATGGAGGGAGATGAAGAAGGGAGTGAATTTGGAGTGTAAATTGGTAGGGGGAAGTTTTAGAGGGTGAAATTTTGTGGGGGAAATGAATGGAGGGAAGGGGGAAAAGAGAATGAATTTGGAAAAAAAGGGGGAAGAATCAGCCAGGACCCCTGAACCGGTTCGCACCCAGAATCGGTTCCCCCCCGAACCAATTCACCCTGCGGTTCGGGGTACCTTACTGGCTGGAAGCTTGGTTTCTCTCATATCTCAAAATCTAAGTGTTCTCTCATGCCTCATCACTTGCTTATGGCCCCTTATGATATCTTAGACCCTCGGGTTCCCTAAAAATCCTCTACCAAACCCTCGAAATGTGTGTAAGCTCTCTTAAAAAGTGTGCTACTTCGATCCCTATCATAAGCCATGCTCTCGGACTCAAAAATATCCTAACTCAAACACTATTACGGTACAAAATATTTCACCCCATACGCATCGGGAGTGCGACGACCTCTCATTTTCAGCTCAATCTTCCCCATAAATGGGGTCCGACAACCAAATGGTGTCGGCTTTTTCCACACACACCTCTAGATATGGCTTTAGGCATTGTCCATTCACCTTGAACATATTTCCCCCTTTTAAAAACGTCTAATTCCATAGATCCACGAGGGAATACATTCTTCACAACGAATGGGCCAGTCCATCGAGACCGCAACTTTCCCGACAATAGATGAAGCTGAGAGTTATAGAGAATTTTTTTACCCGGGAAGAAACTCTTTGCATCGAATAATCTTATCGTGGGAGATTTTCATCCTTACTTTGGAAATTTTTGCGTTCTTATACGCGTCATTGCGTATCTCTTCTAACCCATTTAATTGAAGCTTGCGAGCTTCATCGGCTTTATCCATGTCGTAATTCACCTTCTTAATTGCCCAATTCGTTTTGTGCTTTAATTCAACGGGAAGATTTCAAGGTTTTCCATACACAAAGCGAAACGGGGACATGCCGAGTGGATTTTTATATGCGTTACTATAGGCCCATAATGAATCATTCAATCGAAGTGACCAATCTTTCCGGTCGGGATTGACGGTCTTCTAGAGGATGTGCTTGATTTCCCGATTTACTAATTTGGCCTGCCCATTCGTCTGTGGGTGATAGGTCATTCCAACCTTGTGAACGACGCCATACTTTCCCATGAGCTTCTCAAATGGCCTGTTATAAAAGTGCGTGCCATTATCACTAATTATCGCTTTCGGAGCACTGAAATGGGAAAGTATGTGTTCCTGTAGGAACCTAATAACCACTTTGTTGTCATTTATCTTGGTAGATTTGGCTTCCACACATTTAGAAACATAGTCTACCGCGACAAGGATGTATAGGAAACCAAAAGATGGGGGAAAAGGACCCATGAAGTCAATACCCCAACAGTCAAATATCTCAATAATGAGTATCGAGGTTAATGGCATCATGTCTCTTCGGGTTATCGCTCCCATCATTTGACACCTATCGTAAGATTTGCAATAATTACTTACATCCCAAAATATTATGGGCCAATAGAAACCACTTTGAAGAATCTTAGCGACCATCATTTTCATCAAAAAGTGACCTCCATAAGCTTCCGAATGACATAATTGGATGACTTTCGGTATCTCGTCACCCGGTACGCACCATCGGATGATTTGGTCAGCACAATATTTTAAAAGGAAGGATCGTCATAGAAAAACATGTGCGACCAGGTAATGAACCTCTTCTTATCTTGCGGTGTCCACTCGGGAGGGACGACTCCCGTGATAAGATAATTCACTATATCTGCAAACCAGGGCAAAGAAGAGGTAACAAAGAGTTGCTCATCCGGAAAATATTCGTCTATGGGTATTAGATCGCTAGGTACGTCGGACGAAAGTCGAGATAGATGATCGACGATGACATTTTATACTCCTTTTTTATCTCTAATGGAAAGATTAAATTCTTATAGGAGTAGGGTCCACTTAATGAGGCGAGATTTTGCATCTTTCTTCGCAAGGAGGTATTTTAAATCCGCATGGTCGGTGAAACAAGTGATGGGTGACCCAATGAGATAGGATCAAAATTTGTCTAGAGAAAATTCTATGACTAGAAATTCCTTCTCCGTAGTGGAGTAATTGAGTTGTGGCCCGATAAGAGTCCGACAATCGTAGTAGATGATATGAGCCTTTTTATCCTTCTGTTGGCCTAAAACAGCCCCTATTGCAAAATCACTTGCATCACACTTTGGCATGATGGGAGCGAAAACAGTTCGGCACTTGCATGATGGGAGCGAAAACAAACATGTTTTTTAATTTTTCAAAAGCACTTTGGCATGCTTCATTCCACTCGAATGGGGTATCCTTCATAAGGAGGCTACTTAAGGGCCTAGCGATGGCACAAAAGTCCTTAATGAATCTTCGATAAAACCCCACGTGGCCAAGAAAGAGCGCACATATTTGAGTGATTTTGGTATGGGTAGATCGGCTATGACATCTATCTTTGCTCTATCAACTTCAATCCCTTTGGATGAAACTATGTGGCGAAGAACTATTCCCTTAGTGACCATAAAATAACATTTCTCCGAATTTAGGACTAAGTTCTTCTCCACACACCGGGTAAGTACTTTTTCTAGATTCGCTAGACAAAGATCGAAAGAGGTGCCAAAAACGCTAAAGTCATCCATGAACACTTCAAGTCCTCTCTCAATCATGTTGCTAAATAGGCCCAACATGCACCTTTAAAAGGTCACGGGTGCATTACACAAACCGAATGGCATACGTTTGTAGGCAAACGTACCAAAGGGGTAAGTGAAAGTCATATTTTCCATGTCAAGTATATTTACCTCAATTTGGTTATAGCCGGAGTAACCATCAAGGAAGCAGTAGTAAGGATGGGGGATACTCTCTCAAGCATCTTATCAATAAATGGTAAGGGTAAGGGGTCTTTCCTAGTTCCGACATTGAGTTTTTGGTAGTCAATGCAAACGTGCCATCCGATGGTGGTACGTTGGGGAACTAGCTCTCCCTTAGCATTTTCAATCACTGTCATGCCCGAATTCTTCGGGACAACTTGAATAGGGCTCACCCACTTGCTATTCGAGATTAGGTAAATAATCCCGTCATCCAATAACTTAATGATTTTGGTCATCACCACTTCTTTCATATTGAGGTTTAGCCTTCTTTGCATTTCTCTTGAGGGCTTTATATCCCCCTCGAGATGGATCTTGTGGGTGCAAATTAAAGGACTTATTCCTTTTAAATAAGCAATACACCAACCAAATTCACTTTGGTGCTTCCTCAAAATCTTTAATAGCTTACCCTCCTGCTCTTAATCTAGGCTAGAACAGACAACAACAGGAAATGTCTTGTCCTTTTCTAAATATGCATATTTAACATGGGAGGATAGTTTGAAATTTTTCCCTGGAGGGAAGCATGCATGCCTCCCTTGGCGGTAACTCCTCGTATCGAGAAACCCAACTTACATCTCTCGCATCCTCGTCCGACGCTCTCTCATCAAGTAATTATCTCAACTCCTCAACTTCCTTCTCGAATTCAGTATACGCTCCCTCACTCTCGTGGCTCGACACTAAGCAGGCCCCTAGGGCATCTCCGTGGTATCTTTCCTCCAAGTAATCCTCTACGATCTCGTCGATTAAGCTCATTGTGTGAAGATCATCTTCTTCCCTGTATATTGGGCTATATGAAATATGTTAGTCTCTAAGGTCATATTCCCAAAGGTGAGTTGCATCTACCCATTTCGAGTATTGATTATTGCGTTAGACGTAGCTAAGAATGGGCGCTCGAGAGTAATGGGAACATGATTGCTCGAGGCGAAGGAGGGTTCCGTGTCCCAAATGATAAAATCTACAGGGAAGTAGAAAGTGTCAACTTGGACGATCACGTCCTTAACTATAACTCTTAGGATCTTCACGGTTCGATCTGCCAATTGGAGAGTGATCTTTGTGGGCTTGAGGTCGCCCAAATCAAGTTGCCTATATATGGCGTAAGGGAGGTTATTGACACTTGCTGCCAACACTACTAAAAATAGACATTTTTATGACGGGGAAAAAGGGTCATAAAAGGTTATTTATGACGGTTTTCAAAGCTTTAAAAATCGTCGTAATGTTCTGTGTCATAAGAAATTAGTGTTGATAAAATCGTCATAACAAACCATCCTATTACGACAGTTTTTCGTACGAACCGTCATTAACAATAATGTTGTGTGTCTTAATAAAATTAGTGTTGACAAAACTGTCATAACAAACCATCCTATCACGACAGTTTTTCATACAAAATGTCATAAAATGTACCAATTACGACGGTTAATTTGTAAATTATAATGACATTGTACATAAAACAGTCATAAAATATACCCGTTTTTATATGTGAACTGTAAACCGTCACAAAAGTTTTTGTCCTTTCTTTTTTTGCGTTATATTATTCAAATATCATAAACATGTAATGTATAAAACTACGATTTGTAAATTCAAAGCACAAATTTCCATACTCAAAGTTGCAAATACCAAGTATCAATATGACTAGAACAATAAGTATAAAAATTGTCATTAATATTTGATATACACCAACAGTTTCCAATCGACTTCTAGGCAACTCACAAACAAAAAGATATCTAAAATGACCTATTCTATAGACATAAAAACTAAAAAATTAAACTGCAACATTAGCTCCATTCGTGTAGCATGGAAACCCAATTTAGCAGCTACATCGGATACGCAATAGGCAACAACGGGATCGATATCTAAACAAAAGAAGGAAACAAATAGCAGTTAACAACTAAAACAGATTAACCATATAAAGAATATAGCTCAAACAATAATGATATTCTAATATAATATCAAGCATCAAAAAATAAACATTTTCATAATTTTAAAGTTAATTTTTACTTCATTCTTTATTAAGGCGTGGGAGAGATAAATGGAAAAAGTATCATGAAAATTTCGGCTGAATTTCTTTTATTTTTTAATAATACAAAATAAGGACATTTTTAAGAAACCACCATATAAAGCCCAATATGGGCATTCACCATCAATAATAATATAAAGCCCACCCCGCACATTTAGCATCACAACAACAACAACAACAACAACAACAACAACAACAACAATATAAATCCCACTCCGAGCGTCAATCATTATCAATAATAATAATAAAATAAATACCACCCTGGACATTCACAATCAACAACAATATAAAGGCCCAAAAGGACATCACAATTAAACATTTGCAGAATCTCAAAGTTAATTTTTACTTCATTCTATTTTAACGCAGGGAAGAGATAAATGGGGAAGGTTTAGTGAAAATTTCGGCAAACTTTCCTTTATTTTTTTAATAATCCAAAATTAAACATGACATGTTTAACCAACAATAATATAAAGTCCAACCTGGTAATTCGCTATCAACAAACTAAAGCCCACCCCGGGCTTTCAACATCATCATCAACAACAACGATAATATAAATCTCACCCCACCCATTCACTAACAACATTATTCTTGACATCATATTTTTATAGTGTTTTGATAATATTAACTACGATTTTTGTTATATTTTCATATATAATATTTTGATTATCTATATTAAACATTATTAACATCGACACAAAGTAATTAATTAGATTGAAGAACAAAAAAAGCTACCTGAAAAGATATGCCAAAATTGTCCACATCTGTAGCTCACTAAAAATAATCCTGAATGAAATCAATGAACTCATGCTGAACTTCTTCTATCTCGGGATTTTCATAGGTTGATTTTTTAGCCAACTCCTCCATTTAACAAATCAAATGACACAAGTTATATTCAATTTTTCCTTGTAAAAGTAATTAGTATGGAAACAAAATATTGTAAAATAAATATTTATTACCTTTAGTTTAGTATATTGAGACAGATTCTCCATTAGATCTCTTATGAACTTCAATATGTAAAACCCACATTCAACATTCCCCAGTTGTAGAGGGTCCTATAGAATGATATATTGAAGATAATAGTTATATTAAGATTTAAGATATAAGTTAGTAATGTATATTCATTAACATTATCGTACCTTAACATTCTCCCAGTTTGAACCTGAAATTCTTCCTCCTTTCGATACCACCAACGCGTTAAATTCAATTCAAGACAAAGAGTAAAATGAAATACATGTCAAGTTTGTAAATAATGAGCGACCAACAATAGTAGGAACCCCAGTATCATTAAAAGATGCCATATCAACCCTATAGTCATGTACTAGATAAAATCCCATCGTACAGTCATTGAAGAAAATGGTACTATTATTGTAGCAAATGGTACTAGATGTGAATAAAATGAAAAAATGACCGTCTACGCTAATATTTTATGCTCTGGACACAATTTTTCATTTCATTATCAAAACAACAAACAACAGAAAATTACTATTTAAATGACAATATACAAACAAGTTTATTAAGGAATTGCTCAAGTTTCATACTTAAATGACTGTTGTATGAACATGGTTTGGTTAGCTTTGGCTTTTAAGAATCGATCATACATTTTATTTTGTTATTCCTACTCCATGTGTTTGTTCGTTTTGTGCTGAACAAACACATAGGGTAGGAATAATTGTCATTTTGTATAACCGGTAATCCAATAAGGACACACCTACTTCAAATGCATTACAATCGTCCATATCGATGTGTTTTTGCCT
Source organism: Sambucus nigra (assembly GCA_949130495.1). Taxonomy (NCBI): domain Eukaryota; kingdom Viridiplantae; phylum Streptophyta; class Magnoliopsida; order Dipsacales; family Adoxaceae; genus Sambucus; species Sambucus nigra. The sequence goes on along the minus strand of OX422210.1, from coordinate 651,781,240 downwards.
CTTTTTGGGTCATTTGGATGTTGTTTTGATATTTCACCCCCCAAACGCCCCATTTTAACCTAAAACTTGCATATACTTGACATTTTGTTAAACCAAAAGTCCAATAAGGACACGGTTAGTTGACACGTATTGCAATGGTCCCTTTGAAGGTGATCGTGCCTCTTTTGGGGACATTTGGTTGCCGTTTTAATATTTCACCCTCCAACGCCCCCATTTTTTTTATCTAAACCCTGTGTATACATGTCATTTTGTTAAATCAGGAGTCCGATAAGGACACAGCTAGGTCAAACACATTAAAATTGTCCATCTCGATGTGTTCGTGCCTCTTTCTGGGTCATTTGGTTGTTTTGATATTCCACTCCCAACACGCCAGTTTTACCTAAAACCTGTGTATACTTATCATTATATTAAATTGAGTTTTATAAAGGCATAATCAATTCCTACGAGTAACTTTGGCTCCTCTCGCGGTGTTTGAGCCTCTATAAGGGCTATTATGTTTCTATTTGTAATTTATCCCTTTAAAACACCATTTTAAAATCAAAATTACATATTATTGTGTATTATCAAAAGCGAGACCCCAATAAAAACACGGTCAGTTCCGACAAGTTATCATTTAATAAAGAAAAGAAGCGCATCATCACCTTTTAATCTTTATGCGCATTGTTCACTCTGCTTCAATACCATGTGTTCATTTATGCTTTAGACAAGAAAATTTCCTAGGCATCTACCACCAGTTGGAGATATATTTTATACATGAGAAATAGATTAAACGCGTCGAATTAATTATATTAAAATGGACAAAAGAAAAACCATAACAGAGGATTATGCTTTACCATTGGTGTTGATTCAATCGTAAAGAAGAATTAAGGGGTGTTTACACTATAATAATTACTACTAGGAAGTAATAGTCACACGCAACTTCCTGCAGATTAAGTAAAGAAACTCATAGAAGACTAGGGAATGTGAGAAAGAGAGAGAGTAAACACAAAAAAAAGGCTCTACTTGGAACTTAAGATATAAAGAGTTTCAAGACAAGTAGGATATGATTTAAGCTATCCATATATATTAAACATCTACCATACCTTGGGAAACTAAGTTATCTCTCTATCCTCCATCAATGGTCATTGTACATAGGCAATCTTTAGAAGTACGCCTGGTATTGAACAAGCTAATTCAATTAATATGGGTTGTCCGAATCAGGAAGTGTCACAAGGGCCCAGGACATCACGAAGGAATATAGACAATATATGTTCCCTTGGGGGTCAAAAAGTTAGTAAAATGTGAAGAGTTTTAATTACGTCATAAAGAATATTACTTGAAGGCCCCAGGAAGATATCATTCAACGAATTAAGAGGGAATCTCTACCAAAAAAATGAATAAAAATAGGAAAAGATAACAAAAACTAAGGCGTTACTAGCATCACAAATGCAAGTAGCCCATCTAAAGGGCTAGCATGTCAGGAGTAAGATTAATAAGTTTGAAAAATGCTTATACCGATAATGATGTCAAGATAATAATTATAGTAAAGGGATAGTATAAAAAAAAGCTAAACTTTTAAGTTTTTCAAAACTACTCCATGTATGTTTATAACGCCATGAACTATGTATTTTGTAGCAAAGACCCCTTTTGTGGACTTTTTACAACGTTTTTAGCAACATATAAGGGAGTCATTACAACAAGGTACATAGTTTAGTGGGGTTCTCACAAAACTTGAATAGTTCAGGGGGTCCTTGCAGGGTTTCTTGCAATGCACCCTTAATAATAATACATTTTAGATGAACAAAAAAATAATCAGCTCACCACAAAATGGAATCAGAAGGTCGGTCGCAGGTAACCAATCAATCCAGATTGAAAAAAAAATTCTGTAATGAGAAATAAAACAAAATTGTGATTACGATTAATGGAACATGTGAAAACATAACACTATTAAAAAATACCTTAACTACTGGAAGAACTAAGACCTTCAAATTAAATTTGACTGATTTGAAACTGTTAGGACTAGAGTAAATAAGTTGTTAATATGAAAACAATATGCTGCGATCACATCTGGACCTATATTAGGGATAGAGAGAGTACTAGTTACGATGTTAACTATTTAAATTTTGTAATCAGGAGTAATACTCTTCTTACAGGCCAAAAATCCCTTGCCGAAGTTGAACATTGTTCTTATATAATAGCTTTAGTAAAAGCAAAATATAACAAAAATAACTAAACATAAATTTTAACACTACCTTCCAAGTGCTGAAGAATGTCTTCGTTGCTCTTGGCTTCATCTTCTTGTGTAGCAGCCCTTGCAGAACAAATCTCAATATCCTGCTGCTCATTACTATCATAAACATTCTTGTAACGAGAAGTTCAAAAATTAGCATGAGTTCACAATATTAAGTTGTATTCTATCTATTAGAACAAGAGATAATGTTCTCCTAAGACCATCCTGCAGAAAATAAATTCCATATTGTAACGGCCAAACCGTCAACATATTGTCACATACTGAATCGTTTAGCTCGCTATTTATATTTGGACCCATTCTTTTTTATATATTTGATGTGCCCAGATTGATGACAAACCTAGGGGCCTTTGTATACATGGTAATACGCCTTAAGCGTAGTACATTAACCATATTAGGTAAATCTCTCTCTTATTTAGTTGTCCCATCCATGAAATGAGCATCATTTGAAGGTTAAAACCAACGCACCAACGCGCCTCTCCAATTTATTATGTCGTACATCACAATGGGCGCCAAACAAGATAATGCGTTAAACCATACTCACAAATAAGTCAAAATCTTACCCAATAGCTTCCACCCCTCCATACTCAGAAACCTTAAATTTGGATTCCAGTTATAGACCAGGTCGGTCAACCATTTTCACTATACCTTTGCTGCTCTTTGTCAGCTCTCATCTGAGCTTTATCATGGTCTAAATCAGGCCGATCAACGCTCAAGTCACGTTCATGTGAAGTTGTAGTTTCTGGAAATATTGTCTAGGAAGAAGATTTTAATGATAAATATGCATACAAGGGTTGTAGGAATTCAAATGTTGTCTAGGAAGAAGATTTTAATGATAAACTTGCATGTGAGGTGCTTGTTGAAAGTGTGATGGTAGGGGAGGGGCAACATGTGAATTAGGATTCATCGCAGCATTTTATTACCCATAGCTAAAACCAGGGTGGTTTTTTCATGAAGGGTTGTAGGAATTCCCCTGCGGTACACAGAAATTACCCTTAAAACCTACTATACCATTCACTTGCTCTTAAAGTATAACTTTATAGGTGGGTATCGTTGGGCATTCCTCTATTAAATGTCCCACCTCACAAATAGCACATACATTCTCAATGGGATTTGGTATAGAGCAGTTGGTCCTCTTGCACATATCTCAAGTACTTCTCGCATTCCTTTCTCAAGTAGATCGAGTCGACTGGCCGTCATTGTATCCTTTTTTATGTGAAATAGGCCGGCCACCGATGGAGTGGTGATCACTTGGCACATTCGATTATGAGCACTAGGGTCAGATGTATCCCATGCTTGGGTAGTCTCTGCGATATACCTTAGGTGAAGCTCAGCATTGTTGGCATCTAGGACGACAAAGGGACCATCACACATGGTTTTAACGAGTTGTTTGAAATTTATATTCAGCCCATTATGGAGGAATAAAGTGATTTGAAATTTATCAAACCCATGATGAGGGCATGAAGTTATTAACTCGTTAAAATGCTCGTAAAATAGATGTAAGGACATAAATTTTCAATTGAGTCCATGTATTGTTTTGACTTAATTCCGTGAACAAAACTGTGCTTGTAATATGTCATAGGGAGAATTTTATTTTGTCACGATTCCACTTGGTCTATGACGTATTGAAGAAATTGAAGACGTTGTGGCAAAGATTCAAAGAAATAATCATGCCAATGTTTATTTGGTACAAGTTTACTCGTCCTCAAAAATAATTTCATTCCGAGATCACTCAGGTATGAATGCGTATAATTAATGGTGCTCGAAATTATTTTATAAAAGATAAGGATGTAATTTTTATATAGAAAAATGATTTTAAATGTTTTAAAAGTGTTTTAATGGTTTAAACTTCGTTTTATGATGAAAAGCTCGAAATAGAGTTTGACTAATTTGAATCTCTTTGTTAAGAGACGTTTTTATCTGAAAGTCAAAGAAAGTCAAACTTTTGCGAGGTCGCTCGAGCGACATTGGATCTCGTTCGAGCGAGATACAATGTCGCGCTAACGACATGCTTAAGTCGTTCGAATGACACATTTTTCGAGGCAACATTTAAATTATATTTAAACAGTGTTTACATCATAATTTCGTAAGTGTGCTTTATGGAAAAAAGTTTTACGAACCAGAACCTTATTTGCACATGTTTTCTAAGGTTTACAAAGCTTAAACACATCCTTAGAGTTTGCAAAGATCTGAGTTATCATTCTTATATGTTTACGTGATCTTGTTGCACCAAAGTTATTTGTTCTACACATTGAACACAAAGGGTTTTGCGGTGAAGAAGCGACGGACATCGTGTTCGACATCGTAGACGTATCAAAGCCATATCGGTGGACACCGAGACATATGTGGACGTGTGTGTTGTGGACAGAGATCGTAGAAGACTAAATTTCTGCGTGGGCTCTATTAAAGAACGGTTGAAGATCAGAAGGAGAATCAAGACCCGTGGAGATCGAGTCTTAGTGTAAGGCTAATATGTCTTTGTAAAACCATTATTCATAGTGATTGTCTGGCTTGGGCAGTCCGAGGTTGTTTTCCCGTTTTGGGTTTTTTCCTCGTACATCCGGCGTTGTGAGTATTCTTTACTTTACTTTACTTTACTTTCTTTAATCACTAGATGCATGTTTAGGATTAATCAAGATAAAATTAGTTTAAAGTGAGAATTGGTATTTCACAACTTGGTTTGGTGGATAATTAAAAGTTGGATCTTTTTCGAAGAAAAATTGGTTTTGTTGAAAACACACATATCGGGCCACTCACATCGTATTTCAAAATTGGTATCAGAGCTAGAAAACATATTTTATTTGTTATGTGATCCCATGTGTTTGCTAATCTCTCCTGTGTTTGTTTTCTCTCGATGGATTCTCTAAGCTTTGATGATTTACATCGTTTGAATTTAAAGTTTGCAAAACGTATAGAAGTTTTGGAAAAAGAAAATTCCGGTTTTAAAAATAAGATTGAATATTTGCAAACTTTTCAAATTCAAAGAGATGTTTGTCGTGAGCATTTTAGTTCCTTGTTTAAAGATTTTAATATATTAAAATTGGGCAAAAAGGAGAGTGATGATAGAGTCCTCATTTTAGAAAAAAAGTTAGAGGATTTAAAAAATTCTAGAGTTTATGCCGTTGAGGAAAATAATTCGATTAATGATTTTGTGGCACGAGAAAAAGGCTCTTAGGGATAAGTTTGCTCACATTGAGGGGGAGCGAGATAACCTTCAATGGGTAATTGATAATTTAAAGAAGGAGTCCCGAAAGTTTGAGGAGTCTAATTTTTTGCTTGAGTCGAAAGTTTTGAAGTTAAAAAATAATTTAAATGACTCTAGTAGTGATGGTAGCGGCTTATCTTATTCTAGTGGTTCGAATGTAAAGTCCAAAACCATTGTTTGTTTTAGAGCGTCAACCACATCCGAGGGTATTAGAAAAGGTCAACCTAAAGGTCCCGTTCCTCGTCGTGTTTTCACATGTTCGCATTGTGGTAGGAAAGGTCACCTTAGGAGTTTTTGTTTTGATCTTAGAAAAGACCCTAGGAAGATTAAATGTAGTGTCCTATTGGTTCCCAAAACCCATTTTGTTAGGTATACACCTGTTTGGGTTAGGAAATCCGTTTTGGAGATGCTAAATGCTTCGTTGGTTGATTCTCACATGCATACACATGATTCATCCCTTGCTATTTCTTATGGATAGTAGCTTGCATGTTTTGTCATACGCTAGCCCTTGTATCATGATCTATTATTTGCTAGTGTTATGACATGTTTATCTCTTTGTATTTTATTTTTCACTTGTTTGAGTCTTATTGAAAAATACAAAAAGATTTTGTTTTTGAAGAAAACTTTTAAAAAACCGAAAATAGTTTTGTTGGTTTTTGTTTTTGAGTTTACATGTTTGATGTGGCATATTGGTGTGCTTGGACCCCCCCATCGTTTTATTATCCATGTGGCTAGGAGATTTGGTCATTATTATCGATGCTTAGAATGATCTTAACCATTATTTATATGGGGTTGTTTCGAAGTTGCTATGCATCTTGATTCGACTTTGTATATATGCCAACATCGCACACATGCATGAGTTTATATGGATGTTTTACTTCTCTTTCATATTTGAATTAGGTGAGGCGTTCTTATCTCAATCTTGTCATCTATGCGTAAGTAGACTTAAGGAGAAATGTGCATATAATAACCGTTTACCGTGAGGATTTAAATTGGTAAAAATGATGAGTGATTCACGGGAAAGGGCTGTAAGAGTTCAAAATTAACTCGTTGTGAAAACCACCGTTTAAAAGAGCCCAAAAGAAAATGCAATATGCTAAGAAAAGGTCCAATAAGATTTTCTCTAAGTTGAGAATGCTAGAAACCTCAAAACAACTTGAAAAATTATGTTTATATGAGGGTGTTTGGTTGGAGAAAATTTAAACGGGTTTGTACAACTAATCCTAATGTTGAAACTATGCAATTTTACGCTAATGTTTGTAGAATCGTCAAAATTCCGGACCTGTGTGCATGTAGTATGTTTAGTTCATTAAGCTCACACTTTAATTGGCATTTGGCTATGATAAAGTTTGATGATTTATCGCTATCAATTAGAGCTTCTTGACCGTTTTGATGTGTTGGAATTGTGACTCATTTGTTGTAGTTTCACGCCCATTCATTCCATATCCATGTTTGAGCACATCGGTACTATGTTTGCATGTAACTCGCATTTTTAGTTTTAATGAGTTTTTGCGTTTTGTGCAAAAAGCTTACTGTTTTAGCACTGTTTTGATTACGTCAGTCCCTTCCTGGAATTTTTTTGTGGAAATTTTTTCACTGGGCAATACTTTATAATATTTCTGGGAAATTGAGAAATTTTGGCAGGTCGCGCGAAGTCGTTCAAACGACATTGCATCTCGCGCGAACGAATTATGTACTTCGTTCGAGCCACTTCCTCATCTCGTTTGAGCGAAGTCCCTGGCTCGTTCAAACGACATAATAAAAAATGCCTTCTGATCGGTTTGCAGTCCTCTGGCTTAATTTGATATATTTATGGTAATGCAGGAAGCATTTTTTTGGTTTAGTTGGTTTATATGCAGGTTATCTTATGTTCCAAATTGGTATTTTGCATATATGTCTGCTTGTCACACTTTATTTGACTGGTATACTCTTTGTGTGATTCATTGGTTTACTAGCTACTATTATATCATTACATGATCATATTTAGCTGGTTGTTTCATGTTTATCTAGCGGTTTTCATGTTTTAAAAATTGGCATCAACTTGATTCAATTGGGTATCATATTCTCATGCTAGATATTTCATATTGGTTTATCTTTTCACCGGATTGTCTATTCGAGACAAAAAGGGGGAGAGATTTGGTATGTAATGTAGGGGGAGATTTGTTGAGCGCTTATATTTGTTTCAAATTGGTATTAAATAAATTGCTCACAGGTTTCAAATGATATGTTCTTATTGACTATATAAATTAGTTTCATTTGTTCCTCCATACTTCACTTGGTATTTGTTTTTCTGTTTCATGTGTGTAGGTATGCTTTAGCGATTTGAGATTTCACCATCACATTCAGACAATTCATGCTTGCCGGTGCTACATATATTAGTCCGTGTTATATATTTTTTATTTTGGGTTTATAGGATGGGATTTAGGCGTCATACGGCTTGACGGCCCAGTTAGGCATTTCATTGGTTTAGTTTTGTCCCGGAATAGTCAAAGGGGGAGATTTGTAAGGACATAAATTTCCAATTGAGTCCATGTATTGTTTTGACTTAATTCCATGAACAAAACTGTGTTTGTAATATGTCATAGGGAGAATTTTATTTTGTCACGATCCCACTTGGTCTATGACGTATTGAAGAAATTGAAGACGTTGCGACAAAGCTTCAAAGAAATAATCATGCCGATGTTTATTTGGTGCAAGTTTACTCGTCTTCAAAAATAATTTCATTCCGAGATCACTCAGGTATGAATGCGTATAATTAATGGTGCTCAAAATTATTTTATAAAAGATAAGGATGTAATTTTTATATAGAAAAATGATTTTAAATGTTTTAAAAGTGTTTTAATGGTTTAAACTTCATTTTATAATGATAAGCTCGAAATAGAGTTTGACTAATTTGAATCTCTTTGTTAAGAGACGTTTTTATCTGAAAGTCAAAGAAAGCCAAACTTTTGCGAGGTCGCTCGAGCGACATTGGATCTCGCTCGAGCGAGATACAATGTCGCGCGAATGACATGCTTAAGTCATTCGAACGACACGTTTTTTGAGACAGCATTTAAATCCTATTTAAGCAGTGTTTGCATCATAATTTCGTAAGTGTGCTTTCTGGAAAAAAGCTTTACGAACCAGAACCTTGTTTGCACATGTTTTCTAAGGTTTACAAAGCTTAAACACATCCTTAGAGTTTGCAAAGATCTGAGTTATCATTCTTATATGTTTACGTGATCTTGTTGCGCCAAAGTTGTTTGTTCTACACATTGAACACAAAGGGTTTTGCGGTGAAGAAGAGACGGACATCGTGTTCGACATCGTAGACGTATCAAAGCCATATCGATGGATACCGAGACATACGTGGACGCGTGTGTTGTGGACAGAGATCGTAGAAGACGAAATTTCTGCGTGGGCACTATTGAAGAACGATTGAAGATCAGAAGGAGCGTCAAGACCCGTGGGGATCGAGTCTTAGTGTAAGGCTAATATGTCTTTGTAAAACCATTATTCATAGTGATTGTCTGGCTTGGGCCGTCTGAGGTTGTTTCCCCGTTTTGGGTTTTTTCCTCGTACATCCGGCATTGTGAGTATTCTTTACTTTACTTTACTTTACTTTACTTTACTTTACTTGCTTTAATCACTAGATGCATGTTTAGGATTAATCAAGATAAAATTGGTTTAAAGTGAGAATTGGGATTTCACAACTTGGTTTGGTGCATAATTAAAAGTTGGATCTTTTTCGAAGAAAAATTGGTTTTGTTGAAAACGCATATATCGGGCCACTCACAATGAGTTTCACAATAGATCAAACGACTCATTCTCTTACTGTTGAAAGGTTTGAATTTGAGCCTTGATGGAGTTCGTTCTATGTGGAGGAAAGAATTTCTTAAGGAATTTAGATTGCAAGTCGTTCCATAATGCAATCGAGTTTGGAGGTAAAGACCATAGCTGATTCGTATCGAATATTGCATATTTTCGCCCGTTATCTTTATGCATTCTAGCATTTTTACGATCCTAAATGCCTATAATTATGCTCATTAACCAGACAACCTTGGATTTGGATATATACATGCTTTGCAAGGGTTATTTGTGCTTTTGTAGGTATTGGAATGCTAAAAGTGAGGTTCGGTTGCATTTCAGAGAAGTTCCATTGTCGAATGCTACTTCAAGGGAAATTTGGTCTTTTCAAACTCACTATTTTTTATGGAATGAAGTTACCAACATGTAGATCATCAAATTATCTTTCCGTGGCCACTGACCGTGCGTCATTCTGACTCCGTATGTGGAAGTTATGGACTTTTTCGGAAGGTTTCAGTATTTTCTTCTATTTCAAGGGCATTTTGGTAATTTCATGCTGCATAATTTGGAGGGTTTCAAACCAAAATCATGTAGAGAATTGAATTAGCTTCGCGTGGTTCTGACCACGCCTCATTTTGATTCCGTATGAGGGAGTTATAGCCGTTTCCGTGCAATGCGTCAGAATTGGTTCGGAGAGGAAAAGGGGGCTCTTAACAGCCCAAGGCAAATTCCAAAAGTTCCGTCGACCGGTCCCAAAATAGAGGTCGGCCGATCCCATCAGATATGGACGAAAATTGACTTATTTTGGGTTTTTTGGCTTGGTTTTATTGGGGGTTTATTTTGGGGTATAAATAGAATGTTGTAGGCTTTTCTTTGGAGATATATTTCATTTTAAGTTAGAGAGAAGGGGATTTATGGGTTTGGCTTATCTCTCCTAGGGTTGACACCATTTGGGTTGTGTAAGTTACTATTCATCTTTCCCTCCATTTATATTATTCGCTATTCTTTGTTTAAGCTTTATTCTCTTATTTATTACTTTGATTTATTAGTTGTTGGTAGTTTAATTCTTGTTTTCTTTGGTAATTAGTTATTTTACTTAGTTTAATCATGTGTAGTGAGTAGTTTTACGGGTTGGGATTGCGTTTTCGCCATTAATGGGCGTCGAGCTCCGAAAGTTAGGTTTTGGAGAAAATTGCATTTAATTGAAACCTCGGGTATTAAAGTCGAATTATTATGCGTTTAACTTTCTTTGTCACGCAACGTTAGTGTTTATAGCGATAATCCGAATTTATTCCGCGTGCGACCATTTTTGATTAAATGTTTAATCTCGCAACTTTGGGTTAAATTCCTTATTGTGTGACGTTTATACTTAATTAAAAATGCTCGATTAAATGTTTTCGAACCGAAATTCTAATTATTAGTTGTTTAGCTCATGGTGGGGACACGATCCCGACTCTCGTTTTATTAATTCTAGTTTAGACTTAACTTCTTAATTTTTTCCTTTTCTTTATTTCCAACCTATCACCTTTTACACTTTTATTTTAGGAGTATTAAATCCTATAAATTCTAGCAACTCGTCTCTGTGGATTTTCGATACCTGACTTACCGCTATACTTGTATCGCAAGTGCAGTCGTAATTTAGGTTTTTTGTATTAAGGCGGTGAACAGAAAATAATGAATAGCGTTCTGACGCGATGCTACTTTTCACCCTTAATCAATAGCCAGGTCTTATCCTTATCCTTTAGCGAGAATGGGAAGAGTTTGAGGTGGATCAAATCTTTTGTGCAAGTTTGGTCACTGAGGGTCTCGTACGCCTCCTCAAATTCCCGGATGTGGAGTTATGGATTTTCTGATTCTATTCCATGGTAGTTGGGAAGTATCTGAATCATTCCATTCCTAAAGCTAAATTTCCCTGCATTATACGGGAGTAAAATGCATCTCGGAGTGACTGTTCGCTCGAGGATATAAGATTTCTCTCAAAGGGCGATACGGGACCTCTTCCTCACCTGTGGCTACGCTACCGTGTTGTGACATGGCTCTATCACTTGATGACTCTGTATCCTCACTTGGTATGCTCGGAGCGTGCTCTATGGTGTGTCCTAAGAGGGATGTCGGAGTGTTACTTGCAATTGAGTGTTGAGGTGTGGGAGGGGGAACCCAGAATTGTGGAACGTTTGGAGTGTGAGGGCTATCGGGGTCGTACTCAACTATCGGGTTTTTGTGAATGCTAGTTGGAGTACTTTGGGGAGTTAAAGTGAGTTTAGGATTTTTCATTAATAGGCTTTTGAGAGAAGAAGTATCTTTTTGTGCTTTTATGAATTATTTTTTTGTCGAAGTTTTAGATTAACAGAATTGAACCTACGTCTACCTAAATCCCTGGCAATGGCGCCAAAAACTTGACGCGATACAGAATGTGTCTCTAAAGTGCGTTCACTCTAAGCTCAAGTGCAAGCCTGTCGGGTTAGTAATAAACCCGGTAAGTCGCGGTCGTCTCCACAGGGAAATAGGATGAGAGAATCGTGACGACAGAAGGACAGACGGTTAACCTAACTTTGACTCTAAAAAGATGGAAAAGGTGATTTGAATGATGAAACAACTACAACTAGATCCAATTTTGAAAATGATTACTTAATGAAATCAGGAATGAATGGAATGAAATTACTCTAAATTACCTAAAAGATAGATGATGATTGAACTAAAACTTGAACTATATGATGAGAAAAAAAGGCCGGGAATACAATCCCTCAACCTTAGTGTATTGTTGGTATAAAACTAATCGTAAATTTTAGTGATTAATCAGACCCGGACTTTAGTACTCCCAAACCTTACGTATATGAGGTTCAAGCCCGCACCATACGTAATCAGAGTACGAGTAAAGCAATAATACGATAGCTACACTCGCTTTGCAGTCTAAAGCATCCCGGTTCCCCTGGAGCAATCGAGATCCAAAGATCTACAATGGTTGTGTTCGCTACACAGTACAGTCATAATAAATCTTTAAATTTAAAGGATTAATTTTATACACATGCAACTATCACATCGGGTCGAGTTCATGCATCCCGACCCTAAAAAATTTAGCCAGACATGTTGAATCTAACTGTGCATGAATTAACTATGTTGCATGTGAAAGAAATCATGATGGGAGTGTATTAAAACATGCAAGGAATTATTATGAACTTAGAAACGAACTGAATCATGTAAGAAGAATAACATGCAAAACAATAATAAAAAGAATGAAACTTGAATTAAAACTTGAGATCAAACCCGAAAATAATCAATCTTGAATCACCAAATCAAATCTATGTTACTAGGGTATTCTCCTACTTGTCTCTCTATCAAAAATTGTTCAAAACTATGTTTTCTAAGACAATACAATGATACATGTACGTTTTAGAAGAGTTTGTACATTATAGGACTCTTTGGACCAATCAGCTTTTAAGTGGAATTTTGCGCATCAGGCACCTCGAATTGGTTCGCATGTACCTTGAACCGGTTCGCCCCCGAACCAGTTCCCAGTGTGGTTTGGGAAATCTTGCTGGTTTTGGGCCTCATTTCTTCACTTCCAACACTTAGAATATTTCCAATTTTTCTTCCTTTCTTCTATGGATTTTCTTCAACTTCAAGGGATCATAACTCTTTCACCGTAGCTCGGATTTGGGTGCCGTCTTTACTAGTGTTATCGTTGTTCCGAGATTTTAAACTTTTCAGTTGGCTTCTCCTCCGGGATTGGGCTACAGAATTACAAAAATGCCCTTGAACTTTCCTTCCTAGCCTTTCTTTCATTGTTTCGATTTCTCTTTCGCAACGCTTGTATAATTTACCTATAAAACACATAAGAGAAACACAAAACATGAAATACTTTCCAATGAAGGCAAGTATCATACATACGAGTTAAATCCATATCAATTGCACCGCTCGGGTTCACAAAGGTACCAAAATTAAGGGGATAAAGATACAATATTTATGCCCTATCAGATATATCCAACTGGCATCAGTTTCCTCCCCACATATGGGAAATGCATAATAACCATGAACATTATAACTGAACAAGGTCCCATAAGCAGGAAGGTCGTGGATCACCCACATCACCATTTCTTTAAGTGTGAACTCTTCACCCTTATGAGAGTCAAACGCCGTCATGCCTTTATCCCATAACTCTTTAAGTTCTTCGATTAATGGGGATAAGAATATATCAATATCATCGTCGGGAACCTTCGGCTTGGGTATCAATAAAGATAAGAACGTGAACTCCTTTCTCGTGCACAATGTTGAGGGGAAACTTAAATGCGCAATGAGAACTAGCCAGTAACTCTAATTTGTACTTAAATTATCGAAAGGGTTAAACCCATCGGTTGAGATTGCAAGACGAACATTGTGTGGTTCCTAGGCAAATTTAGGGTGTCGTGCATTTAAAATTTTCCAGATGAGTGAATCAATCGAATGACGTATCAGATTCCCACCCATCTCGTATCGAGTGTTCCATATCATGGCTTCCGCTATCCATGGTACAGTGAAAAACCGTTTAAACCGTGGTGCAAGTGGAAAATACTTCAAAACCTTTTATAGGACTTGCGAGCACCTGCGATATTTTGCAACCTTATCCTTTCCATTCTCACAAGCCATGTATCTAGGCTCACTGCCTATAAGACACTCATCCTTCTTTTCGTGCTCGTTGTGGTACAATATGCAACCACACTTGCATGCATGAATAAATTTTTACTTCAAATCCAAACCCTTCAAGCTCTTCTTCATGCTAGGATAATTGTTTGTTAACGTGTTCTCATTTAGGAGAATTTCGTTAACCCACTGAAGAATTTTGGTTACACTATTTCCAAACAAACCAAAGTGAATCTTTAAATTATGCAAATCAATCATTGCATACAATATCGAGTGATATTCATCGCAATCTTTATACAATGGTCTAGCCGCATCGACTTTCAAACGTATGTATTCCTGATCTCCTTGTCATTCAGCATCAAATTATTCATTTACTTGATCATAATGCGCATTATTTGTATCCATAGGTTGGTGGTTTTAATGGCGGTGGACTTCGTAAGCATTATCAATTAGGTTGGTCAATGGACAATGTGTTGGAGAATCATGTACCACTTCCACTCGTTGGGATTCCGTTATGCGGTTAGGTACCAGTAATTCTTACAGAACATAAGGTATATTTTTTTCACCATGGTATGTCCATATCAACGTTTTCTAAATTCCTCACTTTCGTAAATGCAACTCAATGTTTTCTAAAGACTTATATTTTTCGTTCATATAATGGGTGCACGGACAAGAAATCTTGTAACTTTTAAGATTCTTATAAGCGTATTTCATAAATTCTTAAACGCTCTTTACATGATTATTTATTATTCGGTTAGTCTCCCCCATCCATTCGTTGTATTGTGGGAAATCCATTTAATAATCTTCAAATTTCAGTCTCGTGCTAATAGGTTAAAACAAATCTCATATTGCATGCATTAAATTAGGGTTTAGTAAATAAGGTTTAGGGCAAATTATAATTAGGGTTAAAATACACACACATAAACATATACACGTATATATACAGTATATACATACACTTCATATATACACACACGTATATACACGGTATACACATACACACACACACACACACACACACACACTAATGCACAAATATACACATACATATATATACAAACACATACACATAAATACACAGAGAGAATGTAACCTAAGAGAGTGAGATAGAGGAAGCCGAAGATAGAGGAAGTCGGAGAGAGAGGGAGGGGGTTACAATTTGAGAGAGAGAATGAGTCTGCGTGTGAAATGGTTGAACATTTGGGGTTTATAAATAAAGAGGCTGGTCACGCCTCAAGGCCGTGACCACATGTCGTGACCTTTTTTTTATACGTCATCATCCGTGACCATGTCATCATAATTGCACTAGTCACGAGCCTGAGTCGTGATCCACTATCGTGACCAATTTAAAATGGCTACAGCCCAAAGTCGTGACCACAGTTGGAGGGAATTTTGGCCATGGTCTTGGACATAGTCATGACCAATGACTGTGACCACAGTTGGAGGAAATTTTGGCACAATTTTTCTTCCATAATGATTACGCATTGGTTACGGATCATAGTCGTGACCCAACTTGGTCATAACCCTAGACCGTGACTAGCTCCAATTTAGGTCACGAAAGTCTATGGTCATGGAACTGGTTATGTGTGTTTTTACCCTGGTCACGGCTTTGGGTTGTGACTCGCTGGTCACGAACCAAGACCGTGACCAACTTGTCATGACCATCCACCATTTTTATATAGTGAGTATCCCTTTCAGATTGGTCGTTTGCATTGTATTCTCGATCCTCCTCATCAGATGCGAGTCCCAAGGAGTTGGTTTGATTCCTATAGCCCGCGAAACATATTGCATGAATGTCATTCGATGATTTTCATTGTAAAGTAAGGGGTCATCCTAAAGTAACATAGGTTGATAAAATTACATTCTTGAGCTTGGTAAGAGCAAGTGTGAAATTAATGTTGTAAAAATATATTGAAAATGGTCGAAGAAGATGGATGGTTGATGAAACAATGAAGGACTGAGGGTTCTCGTGATGATAAAGAGAGTTAAAATTGTTTGGTGCTATTGTGTTTAGGGGTGTTCACTGTCTGGTCCAGTCTAGGTTTGGAGTAATTTTGGGATAGGATCAAATTATTTGGTATTACATTTTCCTGGACTAAGGTCAGACTAAAACATTTGACTTTGATTGACTTCGGTTTTAGTCGATCTCAGGTCGGTCTCGTTCTTTTTTGGGTTTAGTTAAAAATAAAATTCGACGAAAAATATTCAAGTATATAAAGATACAAATACAAATTGATAAGATTCAAATTGGTTCATAATAAAATTTGATGAAATAAATTTTCACAACAGAATCTGCCAAAAATATATTAAAAAATTCAAAATGATTAGGGTTCATACGCGCGCGTGTGTCCATATATATATATATATATATATATATATATATATATATATATATATATATATATATATATATACTAGGGTGTACCCGTGCTGATGGCACAGTGATAAATTTGCTCCTTATTATTTTTTATTATGTCATAATAACACTCACAGGTCCGATAAATAACGACGTTACACACCTTTTGTAACATTCTCTAGCTACACATTTTGTAACCTAACATGTCACGTTTGCCTGTGCCAATTGCACGCTGAAAGTAATGATATCTTTACAATTCATTCAAATATATGTGAGTTGAAATGTCAAAATAAATGTAACATAAGTCAATTTTCTTTCTAACTTATTAAAATGTTAAAACAACATATCCAAAAATGATGATTTGCCACCATTCCCCCTCCCTCCAAAATAGGACCCAATTCAAAATCCAAACAACCATGTTTAATATTGAATTACAAAAAAGGATGAAGCATTTGTCATGAATTATGTACAATGGTCAAGTGAATGGTATCATTTGTCTCCATATCTATGTCCATACTGTTCAACATAACTTTTCTAAAAGTCGATGACAAAATGTGTATGCGCATCGAGTGTGGATGAGCAACCACCGCAATCTAAATATAAAAAACACTGAATTAGTATCCAAGTCGAAATATAGGCCATGCATTTTAAATTATAAAAATAAGATGTTACCTCATTGCATACTCTTTCACCCCAGACCCGACCTTTTCCTTCGTTCCTCTTTTTCAATTCTTCAATGCGAAAATCCCAATTCTACAAAAGTACATCAATAACGTGATGTTAGGTTCATGTTATATAAAGTTCTTATTGGATAAGATAAAATATTTAAATTTGAACATACCTTATCGAATAAGGCATGTTATCAATGAACTATAGACATGCATTATAATAGAACTTCTGAATAAACAATGTTAGTTGTAGAGTTAGGTTCGTCTTGTGGTAGAAGAACACTTAGTCTATTTGAAGAAGTGCATCTCGAAAGTGCAACATATAATTGCCCATGACTAAACACTGTTGTACGTAAATCAATACCAATATATTTTACCAACATACCTTGAGGTTTATTAATTGTCATTGCGAATGCAAGACGCACAGGAAATTGACGCCTTAACATTTGGAAAGGAAGTTCAGACGGTGTCAAAGATATTCTGCCATGAAGACTAAATTTCCCACCTTATCTCTAAATAAAATTTGAGCTTCAATTATTCTTCTCCCACATAGAACAACCATCAGTCTAGTTCTGTTACATAGTCCATCCCTTGGAGTTAGGTTTCGCAACAGCATTATAGTCCATCCCTCGGAACATTGAGTTTTGCGTTCACTACTAACAGGAACATAGGTATTTGGAGCTTGAGGGACAGTCTTTTCATTTTTCTTTGTTTGCTGTTTGTATACAAATATGAATACGTTTAAAGTATAAGTAAAATTATTTCCTTAAAAAAATTAAAAAGTAAAATAGAAGAGTGTAATTGCACATTTTTAGATTGTATGGTGACGTTGACACCATGTGTTTGTAGTAACCAAACCTATGTGAAAAAATATTGTATAAATCACAAATACCAATTAGAAAAAAAAACATCGTATAAACATTGTAACCAAACCACATGAAATTATATTAAAACTTATGAGAGACTTACTGCTTGACTCAGTTCTTCATCCATTTGCATATGTATTAATTATTAGAAAATACTTAACAATAACCATTTAAAATTTTAAGAAATAAGAAAATACATACCTCTCCATAGCTTGTCATTCTAGAGGTTGGGGGAGTTGGTCCTTTTTCCATATCGCACAATAAGAATTTTCTGTAAAAGTAAATTTATGCAAAAGTATTTACCGAATAATGTTGTAGGAGGGTCTTAATGATAAGCCTCTCATTTAATTATTAAATGATGATAGAGATTATTAATATTGATAAAAGTCCATGCGTTTATGCGACTGGAGTATTATTATGCGTGTCGGACATATCACGCATATTTGTGTATTATTTACGTATTAACTAGACAATATTCCAGTATTGAGAGTTTTGACATATGTTATGGGACACATGCCACTTAAAATAAGACATGTGTCACCATAGGTTATTTGACATGTGGTGACCCACTTGGGTTGGTTTTGCTATAAATAAGCCTCACCCCCATACATTTGAGAGAGATCTTCTTGGGAGAAGAAGAGTAATTTTCTTGTCCCAAGAGTTTTGAGAGAGTTTTAGAAAAGAGTTTTTGGAGAAGAGTTTTGAGATGAGTTTCTCCACCTCTCACCCACCATAATGAGTTTTTCGGCGAATAGTACGAACCTACGAACTACGTTGACTTTGATTTCGACTGTGACGGATACGTAGGTGCAACCGAAGTTGCTCAAGTCAAAAACGTGGTAAAATCCGATATTTCCTCAAATTAGACTACTCTCTTACATTTGGCGACTCCGCTGGGGGAGGTATTCGCGATTTTTATCGTGTAACGTCTCATTCGTGCAGAGAAAAGTGGATGGAGATGAAGAAAAGCGGTTAACAATACGACTTCTGCTCAAACATTTATGGAAAAAAATAAGCAACTTCATTCGAGATAAGTATCTGATTTTCCTACTTACAATATCTCCTGCCTTGCATCAAAATTTCATCATATTTTATATATAGCGTCAGTCAGATGTCTTTGATTGAAAAAAAGAAAAAATGATTGACATTTATATCTTTACTTGTGATTGTATATTTTGCGTTTGGCATAAATTGATAAGATACATGAATGTTTCAAAAAGTTTGATAAAATTTATGAAAGAAAACATGATCGCACATAGTTTAATTGTATTTGTGCTTGATAAATACCTATTGATCGAGGGAGTAGCATGACGTTAATGTCTATGACTGAAGTCGTAGTCAGTGTGTTAATGGCTATAAAGAAAAAGGTGCATGTTGGATACTGATATACTTTGTCAACATTAATTCATTGTACCGTTTGTCAAAAGAAAATTTATTACATGTCAGCAGAAGTATATATTACACAGTTTATAATATGTAAACGCATTTCTAAAATTTGTTGCTTCTGTAGTCCTTTTCATTTGACAGCTATTGTAAATTTGACAGCTATTGTAAAAAAATGTAAAAAGGTTAAAAGTACATATAGATTTTGGTTTTTTCAGATACCATCTAAAACTTCGACGGATTTAGTTTTGAGCCAATTGATCAAACGTGAAGTTACAAAATAAAACAAAGACTGATCGGCGTGCTCCAGCTTTAATATTGCCTTGATGTTTTTGGGAGCTCCGTCATTTTTTGGTGAAGCTCCATCATCGGACAATTTGTCTCCATCACCCAGACCCAGTTAGTTTGTCTCCGATGGACCTGTGTCGTTTTTGGTGAAGCTGCAACAAATTGCACTCTGTATAGAAATCGATCTGGCAAGAAGAGGCCACCGAGTTAAATCACCTTTCTTCTTAGCCCCTTTCAACCACCACACTTGAGGCTTTGTCAACAGTAGAGGGAAGAGGAAGAAATTAATTAGATCATTTTGGACTTACTCAAAATCAATTTAGATTGTCAACAAAACTCAAAAACCAAGTTACTGTAGGCTTTCACCTAGGAATTAGCCGATTAGACTTGGGGATTTGAAACTTACTTCTGCCATGAGAGGCAAAATCTGACTCACTTTGGTCGTATCAACCCAAATCGATGCACCTGGGTATCCATCAACCCACTATAGATGGGTACAAACAGTTTGACCTTTTTAGAAACCCACCACTGATTTTGAAAACACAGTGCCCACAAACCTGATGTCGGAGATCGTGGTGACGATGACTGAAGGGACGGTGAATTTAAACACCCTCCAATGGTCCGGCCCATCTCTGTACACGAAATTATTTCTAATGGGTTTTTATCTCAAAAGTTTTGAATGGTGTTGACAGGCCGGTCGTGTGGATTATTGACAGGGTTTTGACAATTTCTTATGGTAGGACTTGGGGGAATGGTGTGACCATCTGATGGTTTGGAGAGGGTTGGTGGAGAAGCAAATATAATGGGTAATCTCAAAATAAAGAAAAGCAAATATAATGATAGTTCCTACTGTGTTATTTGAACTTTAATATGAAGTTAGTGATGTTTGTTCAATTTCAAAAGTGAGCCAAGGGACCTTTTCTTTGAGTATGCAAACACTAAAGTTACGTTAAAAACCCATTAGAAAGATGCATACACGGTTAGTAAACTGACAGAGCTATCATTACTGTCACTCTACCTTTCACTCAGAGGAAACATACTTACTCCCTGTGCGTGTGGTGTAAGCGATCTTTAATTGTTGAGTCAGCCTAGATTGTAGGCCACCTCGTTCTATCTGACCAGTTTTGATTTGATTTATGTATTAATTGATCGGAGTTTCAGTTCTGAAAATGAGTTTCACTTTGAGGCATTTAATATTCATTGCTTTTGTACTGTGACCTTAAAACTCAGATATATTTGTAATGTCCTTCTAAATGACTTGGTTGGTCAATAAAATGTTATCTAGATGCTAAAAAAAGGGGTGTTTTGAAAATTTTATTTTAGGAATTGCATTCAATATGTATTATTCTCGTTATAAAATTTTAACAGGCACACCGGTATTGGTAAGTACGCAATGATTGGTAGCATAAATTTTGTCAGCACCCGATAATTGTGGTTTCTTTTGGTTATAATTTACATATGAAAAGAAAATACACAAGATAAACTGAGTATTTTTATTATAAAGCAGAATAAAAATATGTCGATTATTGATATGTGCTTGTGAGATGAATTAGATATATACTTTCTTGGGACATTTTTTTTTAAAATAAAGGCAAAAAAAAATACGTGCACACTTGTTTTTCTTTCACTAGAAGAAAGTATTTTTTTATTATATGTACCATTGCCATATGGTACTACCCAAATTGATATGCTAAATTCATGAGTTACGCTGATGATTTTAGAAGCTTTAAAATCATTAAATCTGGAATATAGATTTTTTCTTTTAGATAGCGAAAGCATAATGAAGTTTCATTTGAGTATTTTATGGCACTTGTAAACATCATCCTATGTTTGTACACCATATTCGTATATTATGATTCATTTACAAAATATTTGAATATGTTTAAGAATTTAAGATATACCTTGAGATTAAATACACCTTCAGATTTATTATGGTATGTGCTCAAACGACATTAAATTGTGCACGATACACCTACAAGTATGGGTGGTTATGATTCATTACACAATTTTTTTCGAACTTTATTTAACTTTTATTTTATTACATAAAATAAAATAAAATAAAGGGGACGTAATGATAATTGTACTTGGATATTTCCTGAGTTTTACAAACCATTTGCAAATATTATATTATTGTGCCAGAAAAATATTATTTTGCAGAGGCTTCAGAATGAGAAGATATTGAGCGACGCAAATATCAAGTCATTGTTCAAAGATATGATAGTTTGAGTTACACCCCATGAAATGTAATAATTAGGTTGCTTTCATTTTTCTCGGGCGGGAATTGTAAATGATATATGTAATTTATTTTATCTTGAGATAAAATAAAATAAAAGGGGGCAGATGGATATTATGATGTAACGTAGCATGTAGTCTAAAGCTTCTTCGGCATCATCCACACAAATGATAGATTGATGAACCTTCAGAGTATAGTAGCGTCTAAGTAGACCATTACAAAACTTCTTCAACTTCTTTCCCAAAGAGTTTAGACGGATTAAATAGTTATCACTCAGAGATTGACAAAGTCGTAGTCATCGTTCAGATATGACATCATATTACAAGAACTTTGCGAATATTGTGGTAAGTCTTCTTTAGAAGTGTATTATATTCCAAAAAAAAATCCGATGAAATTGGTAAGTGGTTGAACCACGGTCATTGTGACTTGACTCGTCCGAAGAAGTTGGTCATTGAAGCAAACAGACGAAGGACCACGCTCAGTTTGTCATTCAACAGGTATGAGCTCCCGTCCTGAAAAGAGATACACAAGAATGAGTTTACAAAAAATCTTAACAATTGTTTTCATTGTTAAGTCACCGTTATGGGTGTCACCGTTATTGGTGGAGTTTTACAAAATCTTTACAAGTGTTTTCATTGTTAAGTCACCGTTATAGGTGGAGTTTATGAAAAAATCTTAACAAGTGTTTTCATTGTTAAGTCACCGTTATGGGTGTCACCGTTATTGGTGGAGTTTTACAAAAATATTAACAAGTGTTTTCATTGTTAAGTCACCGTTATAGGTGGAGTTTATGAAAAATCCTAACAAGTGTTTTCATTGTTAAGTCACCGTTATGGGTGTCACCGTTATTGGTGGAGTTTTACAAAAATCTTAACAATTGTTTTCATTATTAGTCACCGTTATAGGTGGATTTTACGAAAAATCTTAATAAGTGGTTATTATTGTTAAGTCACCGTTATGAGTATCACCGTTATTGGTGGAGTTTTACAAAAATCTTAACAAGTGTTTTCATTATTAAGTCACCGTTATAGGTGGAGTTTACGGAAAAATCTTAACAAGTATTTTCATTGTTAAGTCACCGTTATGGGTGTCACCGTTATTGGTGGAGTTTTACAAAAATCTTAACAAGTGGTTACCGTTATGGGTGTCGCCGTTATTGGTGGAGTTTTAAAAAAATCTCAACAAGAGTTTTTATTGTTAAGTCACCGTTATAGGTGGAGTTTACGAAAAATCTTAACAAGTGTTTTTATTATTAAGTCACCGTTATGGGTGTCACCGTTATTAGTGAAGTTTTTCAAAAATCTTAACAAGTGTTTTCATTGTTGAGTCACCGTTGTAGGTGGAGTTTACAAAAATCTTAACAAGGGTTTTCATTGTTAAGTCACCGTTATAGGTGGAGTTTACGAAAAATCTTAACAAGTGTTTTCATTGTTAAGTCACCATTACTGGTGGAGTTTAAACGGAACATCTTAACAAGTAGTTATTATTGTTAAGTCACCGTTATGGGTGTCACCGTTAATGGTGAAGTTTTACAAAAATCTTAAACAAGTGTTTTCATTGTTAAGTCACCGTTATAGGTGGAGTTTACGAAAACTCTTGACAAGTGTGTTTTCATTGTTAAGTCACCTCTAACGGTGGAGTTTACGAAAAATCCAAACAAGTGTGTGTTCATCATTAAGTCACCTTGTAGGTGTGAGTTTGCGAAAAATATTAAAAAAATGGTAATTTGATCGAGTCAATAATACGTACATGCACAAGAAACCTCATCGTGATTAAAACAAATCAAAAAATAATTTGCATGCACTAAGAGATTAATCGAGGATAATGAAGTAGTTATTATGTAAACCATAATAATACTTCCACCAAGCTTGGCTGAGAGTGATAAAAGAGAATGTTGAAGTATTTATCATGTGTACATGATAATACTTTTTACCAAAGAAGAGTTACAAACAATCACACTAAAATCGTGGATGCATGTTCATTTAAGTAGGAATGGGGGCAACATTCATATTATATCATTCATATGAAAAGAATGATAATGAGGTCCTTCGGAATAACCTATGAGAACAAAGCCTTAAAATGAAATTTAAGATATACAATATAAGATTGCATTATATCATAAAAGGTGAGATATGAGGTAAAAGTACATCATCAAGATGAAATGAGATATGAGATTATTACCCACGATCCACAGGTCGATCGAACATATGAAAACTGACCGAAGTTGTTTCGTACATACAGTCGATATATTTCAGACATGTATCAATATATCAACTATATGTACGAGGGGGCAAATGTAGGAGGGGCTTAATGATAAGCCTCTCATTTAATTATTAAATGAGGTTAGAGATTATTAATATTGATAAAAGTCCATGCGTTTATGCGTCTGGAGTATTATTATGCGCTCGGACATATCACGCGTATTTGTGTATTATTTACGTATTAACTAGACAATATTCTAGTATTGAGAGTTTTGACATATGTTATGGGACACATGCCACTTAAAATAAGACATGTGTCACCACGGGTTATTTGACATGTGGCGACCTACTTGGGTTGATTTTGCTATAAATAAGCCTCACCCAGGGGCGGACCCACCCCATCCCTAAGGGGTGCGGCCGCACCCACAATGTTTTCAGAAATTTTTGATAAGTATAATGCAAAAAAAGTTTATGGACCTATGTGTAAGTTTGGAAAATATAAGGTAGCCAGGTAAAGGTTTTAAACTGTGAGGGCGGATGATGTAAATAGACATAAACATAAATAAAACCTAATTTTGTTTCACTCCCATCTCTTTCTATTCAGCCGTTTTCTCTCTCCCTAATTTTCCTCCATCTCCCATACACTCTCTCTCTCACATATCCTTCCCCTGCTCCGGCTGCTATCGCCTCCCCCCGCCTCCGGACATGACAACCCTGTTGCGACCTCCTCCCCGACAGGACAGGTCCTACGCCTGCCTCTCCCTCCTGCTCTCATCTTCATTCATTGGTAATTTTTTTTAGTTTATTTTCTTATTTTATGCATCTTGCTGAATGTTTTTATTTGATGAATGTTTTTATTTTCTGAATTAATATTAGCCTAATATTAACCATTTGCTAATGTGTGAGAGGGATCCTTGAGCATTTTAGTTATATTAGTTGCTGAAATTTGATTATTTTTTAACTCTAAGAAATATTCTTTTTCCTTTTTTGTTTTATTGTTTTATTGTTTACTATTAACTGTGATATTTATTTAATATATTTTATCTGTTGGAATATTTGTGAATTTTTGCCAATTGTAATTGCTGATTATAATTAGTCATTTAATTCCTGAAATTAAATGGGCTAAAAAATTTGCAAAAAAACTTAATATAAGCCTAAAAATTCGCCTCGGGGACTCCCGTCCCCGAACCCCCAACCATGGTTTGAAAATTTCCGCACCCAATGAACAAAAATCCTGGGTCCGCCACTGGCCTCACCCCATACATTTAAGAGAGATCTTCTTGGGAGAAGAAGAGTGATTTTCTTGTCCCAAGAGTTTTGAGAGAGTTTTAGAAAATAGTTTTTGGAGAAGAGTTTTGAGATAAGTTTCTCCACCTCTCACCTCTTCGAGTTCCACCATAATGAGTTTTCCGGCGAATAGTACGAACCTACGAACTACGCTGACTTTGATTCCTACTATGACTGATATGTAGGCGCAACCGAAGTTGCTCAAGTCAAACACGTGATAAAATCCGATATTTCCCCAAATTAGACTACTCTCTTACAAATGCAAACACAACTTAATTAGAACATCCAAAAAAAAGTATTTTCAAGTCAATGTTTAATGAACACGTTAATTTTTTTATGGCTTAAACGTGTTTGCATTCATTTTGGTATAAACTGAACCGTAAATTAAATACCAGCTATTAAAACTAAACTAACCAAAACAAACATGTGTATTTTAGGTGTCACAAATTATAAGTTCGTTGTGTCACATTTTCTATTTCTATTCAAAATATCAAAATCTATTTAAAAAAAAACTAATCAAGATATCTTACTCTTACTCCTATTACAAAGTTTACCACAAATAACTAATGAAAGAAAACGTTTCAAAAGATTGTCCTATGTAAACTGTTTATAACAAATTATAATAAACTGTTTCGAAACAAAATTATAATAAACTTGTTAAAACAAAATTATAATAAACTGTATCAAAAAAATATACATAAAAAATGTTTGAAAATATGCTTTATAATAAACTTTGCATCTATATAAGTTATGAATTTTGCATCTATAAAGTTTGCTATCAACTGTTTTTCACGCCAAAAACTGCATATTCCAAGAGTTTGTTTTCTTTAGTAGCAATGATATTCATGGACTCCACTTGTATATAATGTTATACAGTTCATTAAAAAAAAACACGGACGGTGCTGTAGTTTGTTAAGGATGCTTATACTGTTCTACGGTTCTAGAGGTGGAGTTTTTATAACACAAAAACTCCACAACCCAGGGCTATCAACCGTTTCATCTAGCAAACATGTTTATTCACATCAAATTTAAAAACCCATACAGTTCCATATAATACAAACTCCACTGCCATACAAACAAAACACAGACGGTGCTAAACTCTCAAGCAAACATGTTTATACACATCAAATTTAAAAAGCCAGACAATTCCATACAGACAAAACACAGATAGTTCTACAATTATAAAACTCTTAACTAATCATGTTTATACACATTCTTGTTATACATATTTGTTTTAGGTGGTTGCTCCTGAGTTTTAGCTGTTAAAAAAGCTCAGATATGTAAACTTAGTATCTGCCGTAAGTTTGAGGAGCTGTAAACTCAGTTAGGAACTGTTATGATTTTCTGTTTTGCATTATGGGTTATGCGTAAAATAAGGACTAGATGCGTTAAAACTCAGGCTGACTTTTACAAACATTTTAACTATGTTCCTAACTGAACTGAACATAATGCGTTAAGATCCAGTTCGTAACTGTAAAACCCCAACCCCTCACATTCTATGCATTCCTAACTTCTATACGTTAAAATGACTGTATTTTAAAACCCAGTAAGGAACATTATCATGACTAAACGTTAAGACCCCGTTCCTAACTTCTATGCGTTAAAATGTTCCAAACTGTAAAACCCAGCTCCTAACTGTAAAACATGCGTTAAAATGATAAGACTAAACATTATTTGAGATTAAAACCAAAACCCAAACCAAACATTTAATATGAACAAAAAAATAGAATACATAATGCAAAAATAGAAGACATAAAATATGTTTTGTTCGTTTGAGTTTTTGTTCGTTTGAGTTTGAGTATTGGCTTAGGTTTCTTAGTTCATGAACTCCACAATGCATAAGTTATGAACCTAGACATGGACTCCACTTTCATATAAACAAAACACAAATGACGCTAAAAACCCAAACAGTTCGATACAAACAAAACATAAACAGCTCGATACAAACAAAACACAAACAATTCTATAGTTATAAAACTCCAGAAAGTGTTACTCCAAAGAGGTGAATGAGAGCTTGCCGTAAGATTGAGAGTGTGTGAAGTTATATAGTGCTAAAACTCCTCATCTTCAAAACTCTTCAGATTGTCCTCTCCCAAACTCCAAACTCTTCAGCTGCAGCTCTCTCACAGCTCTCTCGTCCTCGAGATTGTGTGCAGATTTTTGTGCAAATATGTACTTCAGCCACTATAGCCACTCCGTCGCGCAGGAATTGAAGGGTACACGGATAAATCCTTGGTTGATTCTAAACCATTAGATTCAAAGCCCTCCCATTTAATCTCAACCTTCAGTTGATAAAGATGAAACTTATCAAATTTAATCTCAACCATCAGTTGGGAGAGACGAAAAAAACCCTCCTCCTTTATTATATATATATATATATATATATAGATAAAGAGAGAAGCAAGATGGAACATTGGGGATTATTTTTAATATTAATAAGTGGTGGAGGAGATGAATTTTGGCATTTACCACAACCCTTTATGCCCTTCCTAGGGATGACAAAATTTCCCACGGGGATCTGCCCCTAATACGACGGGGATGAAGGTAAAATTCTAGGACGTGGATGATTTTTAATCCTTAATTCGGGTTCGGGTAATAGGGTCCCCACCACACGGGGATCCCTGTTATATTCCTCGCGGGGTCTTCTCGATAAGAAAATTACAGGAATTAATTAAAAGGAGTTAAAAACTAAAAAACAAAAGAAAAGAAAAAAGAAAAGAAGAAAAACAGGACCATCGTGCCAACCCACCCCTCTTGTCTTGCCCGCCACCCCTACCACCATTAAACCACACCACACCACCACTATCCACCCACCTGCAATCGCTCCCAATCCCTTATACCGATGACCTCCATCCACCACACTTTAACATCTCTCTATCTATCTCACAAACCCATTACACCAACCATTCAAACTTAAAAACCCATTACACTAGTAGAAATCGATCAAATACACCAACCATTATCAAATCATTCAAATCGATTTCGTAGAGGTAGAAATCATCCAGTTGGATATTTAAAAAATAGTTAGAAATTGTATTTTGACCTAATTTTTTGAACACGTATTGATTGAAATGTTAACTCCATCAGTAAAATAAAAAAATTGAAAAGAAAAAGTTTTTTAGGCCCTAAAACTAGGTGTGATGTATGGGTGATGTTGGAAGCATGCTGTATATGAACCTCGTGCTCTCTCTTTAAGAAGCATAATGTATATGAAACTTGCTCTCTCTCTCTCTCTCTCTTTCTATATATATATATATATATATATATATATATATATATATATATATATATATGTGTGTGTGTGTGTGTGTGTGTGTGTGTGTGTGTGTGTGTGTGTGTGCGTGTGTGTGGAAAGGTTCAAAAGTAAACATAAAAGATGAACATTTTAATGAAGCTTAACAAAAAGAGAGAGAATTTGCCTATAATTTGGCGATAATTTCTAGGCGCACCTTTAGGTGACACATGTCCGGTCCGCATTATTAAAATGCGGACTAGTCCGCACAAGAGCATTATTTTATATATATATATATATATTTGGTTTTCTTATTTTCCTATCTATTTGAATGTTAAAGTGTCATCTTAATTATTATATGAATTTCTTTTTTAACTAGTCACGTGCCTCGCTCCTGATCGTTAATTTTAACAATGGAAAAAGTATCAATAGGGATGGCAATTTAACCCGAACCGTAGGAGTCCCGCCCCGCCCCTAATGGGGCGGGTTTTAAAACCCGATTAATGAATTAGGAGCGGGTATGGGTTTAAGAAAAAAACCCGTTTATTAAATGGGGCGGGTTAGGAGTTAGCTGAAATAAAACCGCCCCGCCCCGTTTAACTTATGCTTATATAAATATCCTTTATATGTATGTTAATTATAATTAAATTATATATATATATATACACACACACTCACACACTAAAAAAAAATCTTTATATGTATGTTAATTTTGTAAAAGATTTAAGTGAAAATATGAATTGACAATTGGGGGATTGTCTCACTTATTGGAATACGAGCCATTGTATACCTCTAAGACTATAATGTAATATTTTTAATTTTACTATTTTTAAAATTAACGCAACCCGTAGGAGCCCCGACCCGCCCCGTTTATTAAATGGGGCGGGTTAGGAGTTAATTTTCAAAAATCCTAACCCGCCCCGCCCCGCCCCGTTTATTAAATGGGGCGGGTTAGGATTTTTGAAAACCCGCCCCAAACCCGCCCCGTTGCCATCCCTAAGTATCAAACTCGAAGTAAATTTGTAAAAAGTACCAAACTCAAAACGTAATAATCATAAATGTATTTAAGTCATTTTTTTTTATAATCCTGATTAAAAAGATAATTTTTTTGTTAAATCAAATTTGGGCCAAAAAAGAAACACCAATCCCAAATAAACCCCCCACCCCACGGGGATCCCCTCTCCAAAAAATAACTGTGGTCCAGTCCCCGACCGTACCCATCCCAACGTCCCCACCAGAAAGAAAAAAAAAGAAAGTAAAAAGAAAAAAAAAAGAGAAAAAGAAGGTGAAGGAGCGGGCTGGTTCACGCCACGACATCAAATAAAAGAATATGGTGGAATAGACAACGTAGGTGCAAAAGAGAGCGAGCGGGTTAAGTGTATTAATAACTATCCTACTACTACTCCCCAAGGTTCCACTCTGTATCCTCTTATCGCACTCTAGAAATGTGGTTAATAATAGAATAGTTGAGCGATAAACACAAAATCAGAAATTGAATAAATACAAACACATGGAAATCAACAACAACAATAATAATAGCGGAGTAGTTAATCCATGAAAGCCATCTCATCAGCATCAGCATCAGCATTGGCATGTGGAGGTGGTGCTATTCCTATATATGGTTATTGCAGCTGCTCCTCTTCCAAGATTGTGGCTAAAAAGAGTAGCAAGCCCCAATCACCTTCTCCTAAGGTAAAAAAAATATATATATATATCATTTCTTACTCTATATACTTATACACGCTAGATACAAAATTCATGTAAATATTTGATAAGAGAATATCAAAAGTGGACTCCACTCATTCAGGGGGATAAATCCTTGGCTGATGCTGGATTGCAGAATTAGGGTACAAACTTTATTTGGTCAATCATTCATAACTCAAATTTAGTAAAGCTGGGTAATTTGACTGTATGTATACTCGCTCCACTTTTCATAATCTTGCTTTTCTTTGTTGCTCCCATATGAATAGTCTTGGTTCTTAAAATTCTATATAAAATTAGGTCATCCCAACAATGACCATGAGAGAACGATAATCCAACTGCATCTCTTGCGTTTTAAGTATCCACATATTTACAAGGATAAATGTCCAAAGTGATTTAAAAAAAATGTTTTGACTTTTAAAGGGGGACTATTAATTTGGGTTGGAGGGATTAATTATAATATACTAGCATACAACCCGCGCGATGCATGGGCATTTGATACAATAAAAAATAAGTATTAAAATTAAATTAAAATAGTTATAGTCAATAAATATACATACATAATAATTAATAGCATATGTAAACATCTCGCGTTTAATATTTCTTGGTGAATAATTAAAAATAAGGGAACCAAATTTAAGCCTAACAATTTTAGGCATGACACAATAAAACACCAATTGACACGATATGTCTTATTCGTGTCATGTTCGTCTGAGGATCACATCGTTTTCGTGTGAAAATCATGACTCGTGTTAGTTGTGTTATTCATGCTCACTCATGTATTCATATATGATCGTTTTTAATTTGGTGTAAAAATTATTAATTTTATTCATCGTACCGTGTGAGTAGACAAATGTGAAAGTACGCTAAGATTTTTGGATGCAATAATAATCTCCTGATCCATGTGGATACTTTTAGAAGGATGGGTAATTAAGAATTGATTTTAGTACTATGTTTTATGATATTTAAAACGGTGTAAACCCCCACGATGCACGGGCTAGCCTTTAACAAATACTTTATTTCTAAAGTGCATTATAATAGAAAAACAACTATCTAGTTTGGCTAATTATATGACATGGAATTAACTATTAAGATAAATCATTATTTGTTTTTTTTAATATTAATAGCAATTATAACAAAATGAAAGCTAACAATATTAAAATAATACCATTAGAATAAATGTTCATATGAATAAACCTCCATTAACATTAAATATAAGATAATTATTAAAAATAACAGAGCACACCTACGTACTGACATACCACCTTCTAAACTATATATATCTGTTAGCTTAGACTTTGTAGAGCTATTAAAACCATTGCTTTTCAAACTTTGCACAACTACTAATGTATATCAACACACATCCCATCTCTCAGTCAAATCAAAATAGTTCCCAAAACAAACAGAGGGAGAAAAAATAATTAGAAAATGGTGCTAAATTTCTTCACCGGACCAATGCTCTGGCATAAACTGAGTTTTGGTCTTATGCATTGTCCCTCTCCTCTATTTTCACTTTATTTCCACCAACCCCCCCTAAGCCATCAACCTCATCTTATATATAATAAATCTTGCTTGGTTGAAAAGAGAAAAAAAAAAAGAAATCGATTTCAGTATATGGTAGTCTACAATTTTCTTACACTTGCCTTCTCATATCTCTAATAAAATGGTTTATAATCACTATAAATAATATTTGAAACACCGTTCAATTCCCTAACTTCTTCTCTTCATTCACTTGAAGATAAAACTTTCTTATCACATGGTTGATATGGTTGATTACTTGGAAGAAGCTTCGGTTGCTTATTGTGGACCATCAGGAGGCATATGGAGTAGATGTAGGGGCAAAAGATGAATAAAACTATACTTTAAGAGTGAACAAATTAACTTGGAGAGAACCTCAAATAATTTTATATTTATTTCCACACAATTAATGTGAATAGTCAAGAAGTAAACTGAAAAGATGACTTGGGAAGGTGAATAGAGTCGTTCGGAAAAGAGGAATGGACTTTCATCAATAATGTATTGTCATTGGAAAAAGAGAGGGCTGGATATTTAATGGGGGCTTTGAGGGAGATGAACCGGTTGGAAAATAGGAATATGCGTGGAGGAGTGAATATGGAGCTTTGAGCAGGGAACTTAAAGCTTCCCTTAATTGCTTTGAAGCCTCATTAACCTCTAATACTACCGTATTAGAGGTATAATAAGGATTCATCCTATATTTTTAGAAGTTGAATAAGTAGTACTTTTTTACCAAAACTAGAGGCAACAATTGTGCCCCACCCTCTTCCGTCTCCCACTATTACCCTAAACATTATCATCAATACTGGTGACTAGTATGTAGCCCGTGCAATGCAGGGGTGCTGTGCGCACATATAAATTATGCCACTTAATAAGAGCAAAAAAGATAATTGTTACAGATTCAATGGCTTGATAGAAACTTCAAAATATTTTGAGTCTAATTTCTTGTATTATGTATTACAAATAAAAGAAAAAAAACACTTCAGTTATAGACCTCACAAAACTACATATCTAAATATCCCCTCTCATGAGATAATAAGTATCTCGGTTGACCATTTACATAGACAAATCATAGCATTTGACCAACATTTAAACAAATCAAAACATTTGACTCTTCCCGAGCTAGTGTTCGAGGGTGAGGGTGAGATAGGAAAATTAATATCCACTGATACTCTGTTCCATAGCATAGAGGTGTATCCCCCTGGACACTGCCTAAAATTTCAATTTGCAGCACCCAATAGGTTAAGAAATGAAGTTGCTCACGTTATAGAAAAATATAAAACTGACATGGACAAAGCAAAAGAGAACAAATTCAGGAAAAAAACGCCACTTGCACATTTTGTTAAACATTCAGAAAAAAATATTATGCAAATGCTGTGGTGTTATGAACAAATAATAAAACGTTTATATTTCAGTGTTAGCAATGAAGTAGAAATAACAATGTTATTAAAGCAATGCACATTTTGGCCAACAAAGAGGGAATAAATGTAGGAGTAAAAAAGAAAAATGGTTGTCTTCCCACTGAAACAAATTAGGTACAGGAAAGGCATATAAGAGAATATTAACTTCTTTTAATTTGGATGCAAAATCTTCAAAAACTACCGTGCAGACCACAGGGAGCCAACACATCCGACCGAGTGAGAATAATTTTCATATTGTGTATATATAACATATAGGTTACACCAATTGGATTAGGGGTCATCATTTATGCAGAAGACTCTTTATTTGCATTAGGTTTGGAAGTAGAAAAAAATGGTGGAATATCGATTGGACAGAGAGAGTTCTCATAATTACCAATTATGGTAATGGGGATAATGTAAGGATATATTTTCCATTATTGTCCCTAGTTCCTAGTTTACATCATGTATTGCGTATCCCATTACATCCGTCAAGTCAATTCAGGTTCACATGTTCAAGAAGACGGATCCGAATATCAAGCATCTCTAACATCTACACGATATGAGGTATACTTTGGTATAGATTTAGTTTTGTGTTACTTAGATTTTTTACTAAGTATTTGGATACTTTTTGTAAACTGTTTTTTTACAAAATGAGGCGTTTTCCAAACTTCAAAATGTTTTCTGAGATACCTGTAGGCGGACTTTAAAAATCGTTTCTGCCGTTCAAACGACATTAGCATCTCGTTAGAAAGGTCGTTTGATGCCCGGCTACTCATATGGCTCAAACGAGAGCGTACTGTTTTATGTTTTAACAGGTCGTTAGTAAGGTCGTTTGAATGGATTCAAACGACAAGTCCATGTCGTTCTAACGACCCTGTGATGTCGTTCAAACGAAATTCCGCCTCAACTTTTTTGTTTGCCTATAAAATCTGATTCATGAAGCTTTTTGATTAAGACTTTTCATTTACGCAAACTGTAGAACAACCACTTTTTAGATTCACCAAAACAAGCTCAAATACTTTTGTGAATCTTCTTTGGAACCCAAACACTTCTTTATCGAAGTTATTCTTGTGGAGAGCGTTCTTCGCTGCTGATCTTAGGGATACTCGAGGGTATTCACTGCTGAAGGAGGAACTGCGGTTTTTGTGATTCTCGAGGGAGTCATTGCTGGTTCCAGGCTGCAGTATTTGTGAGTTCTTGTGGGAAGTCATTGTAGTATTTCTCTAAAGTGTTGTAAGTTGCGATTTTCAAACTTTAGTGAAATAAAGGTTTTGTCCTGCGGGGATTTTTCGTGAAATTTGTTTCTTGGCATGCTTATATGATTTTCTGCTTTCAATCACATATATACATGTTTAGGGTTTAATTAAAATTGGAATTTGTGGGATTGACATCTAGTTAAATAAGTTTAATCCATTGAAATATTGCGCATTCACCAATTGGTATCACATCCGCTTTTACAAATTGGTATCAGAGCTTCCTTGCGTTTTCAGATGAGGATTGATCTTTCCATTTCAGGGAATCAGTCTATGTCTCTCTCTTTAACTTTAAATTTTCATCCTGATTTAATATTACATCAGTTCATGAGATAAAAATTTAGGGAGACGGAGGAGTCGGTGTTGGGTTGAGAGGATAGAGAGTGGGTTTGATGTATTGAGTGAATTTAGGAGGGGTAATGCCAAATTCTGTATTTATCTAAATGAACCAATATCGATATGCAGAGAGATATGAGGAAGCTACACTGGTTTGGGGACCACGTTTTTGTCATTTGAGAATGGGATTTCTCTCTCTTCACCAAAATCATTGAAGGCATATTACGGCTTCTCAAATCTGATGTGTCAGCTTTGCGGAGAGACAAATGATCTTTGTATAGAATAATAGATAGCTGCTGTGGTGATTTTGGTTGATAAATCTCATATGCTTTTCAGAAACTATTACCTGAAATGATGAGTGAGTTCTCACATCTCATTAATTGTTAGCAGTTGGTAATAATTTTTTCTACAGATGAGGGCAAAATGTATGATTGAACCTTCTGTTATCTTGTGATAACCCAAAAGATTTAGAAGGTAAAAAGCAAAGAAAAGGAAAACAAAAGGCTTTTATATTTCAATCATAAGTACCCTAAGGGTGTGTTTGGGAACTTCAATTCCATGGTTTGGAATTGGGGTTCCCAAACACACCCTAACTGTGAAGTATGCAGAAAGAAATAGACCCACATAAGTGC
This sequence comes from Sambucus nigra, assembly GCA_949130495.1. NCBI lineage: Eukaryota > Viridiplantae > Streptophyta > Magnoliopsida > Dipsacales > Adoxaceae > Sambucus > Sambucus nigra. Next base: position 651,746,054 of record OX422210.1, on the reverse strand, counting down.
TGAGAACATGATGATCAGTAATTGAATTATTCTGAGTTGAACAAGCCATTTCAGAGTAGAGGAATACTTTTTTCATTAATCTTAAACAACCGGCATTGTTCTTTAGTAGTGGGAAAACCTTATGTTCAGTGCAGTTTTTTGCTTGTAGATATTCAAATAGTCATTGCATAGTTAATGAGTTTTGCTTGGCAGAAACCTAAACACACTAGAATGGTTTTTTGGAGAGTCTGATCTCACCTTATGACGAAAGAGGGAGAAAGGATGATCACCTGATGATCTGTTATATAAAAAACTCGATAACTCAAGAATGGTGAGGATCCAACTCGGATGAATTATTGTCAATGGTGTACAGGACACATCTTGTGGCTGCCACAGGGGATCGATCCAAAGAGGGCACGTCCCTGCGAACAATGGTCGATGACGAGGAGGGATATGCAACCAACCAAACAACTTTTCTGTGTTGTCAACGACGGCGTAGGTCAGGGTTGGTGTTTCCAGAGTAGGGATTGTGAAAGAAGGGGGCTGATGTGGAAGATCATGCAGCTGTGGTTGACGGTTGAGCCATTGTGGTCACATTTGGACAAATTATGATTATCTCGCAGATGTTGTAGTGGGAGTTGTAAAACTTGAAGTCACGTGTCTTTTTGGCATTATTGTAATGGGAATTGTTTTCTCAAATTCTTGCACAAAAGGCGTAGTAGCTCTGCAATGGCTATGATGGACAGGTTGTGCATGATGGAGCGTGGTATCGGTGATGAACTTGAATGAAGTCGGAATTTGATTCTCTAGCCGATTCATGGAGGGAGATAGAGTCACCTTTCCCTGTGTCTTTCTTGACTATGAGCTGGATATGATTCAAGAAACACAACTCATATTTTCTCAAGTGCTTCTTTCCATCGTTGAACTTACGTGTTCAACATGGGCCAGCCTGTCTATTCTGTGATAACCTTTTGATGTGAATATTGTTGGCAGAAGTGACGACAATTATAACACCAATACCAATATTAAATCTCGTTGGAGTTTATTAAGTAATAGAAATTTGAAGGAATAATTGCATATTGAACTAACAAATTATGAGGCCTTTTGGAGTATGATATACATCGTTGGCCTAGGTGAGAGGATGACTTATCATGGTATAGAAGCTTTGCATTTGCACAGTCTTGGGCTTGACTCTCCCATCTTGTATTTGGTTTCCACTTTGATGTTTAGTGAAGTATACACATTGTTATTGTTGTGCACTTTGTGCGTGGGGGAAGTTGACAGTGTTGGTCGGTGCACCTTGTTCTGTCTCTCCAAGTGCAAGTAGGCTCACACTTGAGGGGGAGTGGCGCAACATGGAATACATTATTGTATTAAGCTTTTAGGTGAGATGATAACTTCACAAGGCCTACATCCTTTAAATAATTAACTCTATATCTAATCTAATTAGTAATTGTATTCCAACTATGATTAGCTCACCAATAATAAAACATAAAAAATAAACTAATCATATTCCTGAAAGTAGTCAGACAATAGAATACAACAAATAAAATAGGGAGAAACGCAAATTTAACCTTGAAGTTTTGGGTGATTTTCAATTTTAGGCCCAATGTTTCAAAAGTTGCAATATTAACCCTAGAGTTTCAAAATTGTTAAATTTTAACCCTCCGTTAGAATGCCGCTAGATCACTTAACGGAGGTGCTGACACATGGATCTCCCGTTAACACTAAATGTACCCATTTAATATTAACAAAATAAAAAAAATCACAAAAGAAATTAAAAAGAACTAAACAAAACAAAAATCTTACCAACACTCGGCCAAAATAACCATCTACCCAACTTCTCTCACATCTCCCCCTCTTCCAATACATAATTGCCCGCCCACCTTTCCCCCCACCAACACCGCCAGACCGTTCCTCCAAACCACCACAACAACCTTCCCCCACCCACCACCACACCCGATCTGCCATCAACAACAAAGCTCTCTCTCTCTCTCTCTCTATATATATATATATATATATATATATATATATGCACACACACACACACACACACTCGATCTGTGTATATACACAAATCAGTGTATCTATACATGTCGTTGTATATATATATACACAGATATGTGTACATATACAACGATCCATGTATATATAAACAGATCGATCGAGTGTGTATTTTTGTGTGTTTGTCTATGTGTATATGTGCATATGTATGTGTGTATAAATGTGTAGTTTATGTATGCATGTATGGGTTGTATATGTTTGTATGTAGTTGTGGCTGTATGTGTGGCAGATTCTGTGTGCGGCAGTATGTGGCAGTATGTTTGTGTGGCACTAATAGTATGTGTGTTTATGTATGTGTGAAACCAAATATATGAATGTGTGAGAATGAATGCGTGGCAATAGATTATGGAGGCGGTTATGGAGGATAATTTTGTTTTTTGTTTTTTATATGAGTATTTTTTTAAAAAATTTAATCCAAACAATTTTTTTTTCATAGGTGGCACCCTTTTAAGTTTATTTTTAATTAATTATTTTTGTCAGACAGGTGTCATTTTTTAATTGATCAACACAATAAGTTGAAAGTCCAATTTGTGAACCAGTCAACATTCCATCACAATTTCTAACGGCAATCTAACAGAGGGTTAAAATTGAACAATTTTGAAACTCTAGGGTTAACATTGCAACTTTTGAGACATCAAGTTTAAAATTGAAAATCACCCCAAACTTCTGGATTAAATTTGCAGTTTTCCCTAACAATAAAGTTACATTCCTTGTAACATTACACCAAATATTACATTCACTCGTATGCTACCATTACATTCCTTATAATACTTCATAGTAAACTTAAAGTTTAGTTCCTTACCAAATATTTTCCTTTTGAAAAATTTGAAAATATTACATGTATTCTCTATGTTTATATAGTTACAATTTTGAACACTTATGAACAACATGTAATGTCCGGTGAATGACCGCTGTAACATTGAATGACATATGTGGAGTTAATCCATCTTTCAACATAAATTTGTAATCAGTTTTCTATTACAGGGCTCCGAGCCACCTCCTCCAAGGATTACAACAAATGTCAAGCAGAACTTGCAATTTTTAAAGTTATGGAAGGTAGATTCTTGACCATGATAATGACAACTGCAAAGAGTGTAACAAGATTCCTTTTTATTTTTTGTTATGATATGTGACACACCGCCCAATTGAATATCGGGTGATCAGTCCTTTATAAAATTTTTAAACAGAATGTTCGGTTGGTTCATTCTTAGCATCACTGTCAAAAACATTAACTTTATTAATCACCTAATATAAATTAAGCTACTGCCAAAATACCTTTTTATTTTTATTTTTTGTAACCAAAAATCATATTTATAAAGTCCAAGAATTTAAATAAAATTCTTTCACCATTCAACTGAATAAAATAAATAATGAATTTGAATCACGTACTGAAATAAATACGACTGGATAAAACCTTCCAGTTCAAAACTATAAACCACAGATTCATAGTCATACTAAATCCAACAAAAATGAATAGAAAGTAAACTGAATACAATCTCTGATAAAATGTCTAAGGAATGGGCGACACATGCCCTAAATGAAAAGTCTAGATAACTGAGAGAAATGATAGGAGCGTCTAATGCAAAGATCTATAGCTTCCACATCAACCGTAGCACGCCAAGCAATCAGAGTCTCTAAATCTGGTGTCCCTGTGGCTGAGCACCTGATATAATACATATATGTATAGCAAGAGAGAAAAGAGATGCAAGAGACGGGTCAGAGCCCGATGTGTAAAAATATGTTTTAGCAAGTATTTAAAACTGTCTTAAAGCAAGTATTATGTGCATGTTAGATTCGTGCTCTCACCTGAAGTTCTCACCTCTCTTCTATTGTGCACTCCTATCGCATCTTCTATAGTACTAGTAATTCTACCCAAGTTAACTAGTTCAAAGTCAACGTAACACTATCTACATTCAACAGTAGTATTCCCGTATCGCCCATACAATACCTAATAAGTAGTCCATCACATTTTACTATCGTTCAGGTTCACTATTAGAGCATTTAAATCTTTATCTCATTAAGATTATTTCATTTGTCCTCATGGCCACAACTACTAGTTTCTCTTAGTAGAACTTCTCATATATATATATATATATATATATATATATACATATATATTTTAGTCCTGCACCCCCGGTTTAAGCCCCATTAGTGCTATAAATAAAATGATCCTGCACCCCCGGGTTGTCACCCATTAGTGCACTTACAAAAATATCCCTGCACCGCACCCCCGGGTTATCACCCATTAGCGCATTCAATAAAATATTCTTGCACCCCCGGGTTATCACCCATTAGTGCACTTAATAAATAACTTTACACCCCCGGGTGATCACCCTTTAGTGTACTTAACAACACAACCTTGCACCCCCGGGTTATCACCAATTAGTGCACTTAACAAAATATCATATGATAGGCATACACACATCTTATTAAAAATTTATAGGTATTCACCGAACCCAAACATATAATTATATACGTATTATTCTCTCATAACTACGTATAGTATATTTATTTTATCCCAAATAATCTACGTAGTAGTAATTCATAGCTAGATTCATTACTGAGCGCTCACGAGTATTTCTCCTCACTCGAAGGGTACCACTACATTTACATATCAAGACAGTAGATAAGGTCCCTACACTCTACTGGTCCAGGATATCATTCTTCCCTAACCTCACAATTTAAGATTCGAAAGGTTCTCCAAGGTTCTGCTGCAGAACTGAACATCTACAGGAAACCGAACCGAACCGAATCGAACCGAACCGAACCGAACCGAACCGATTCTCCAGAAAACGAACCGATCCTATTAAATGAAAAACGAACCGATCCTATTTAAGAAAAACGAACCGATCCTATCAGAAAACAAACCGATCCTATTCAGTCAGGCCTGTTCTTCAACAGTTACGTTTTTCTCCTCATTATCGAACCCAAACTCTATTAGTTCTTACCCAATCTTCAATTTAACTATTTTGATTGATAACCCAACATGTTTACACAATTTTTAACATCCTAGGATCATCCAATCATTATGAATCATAAGATAAAAATGAAATCCCCAATTTATATCATAGGAACCCTAGTTTCCCAATTTCCCATTAAAGAACTTAATTAACCCAGATTTGTTCATCAATTTGTACTCCAATTCCGTATTAAATTCTCTTGCATACATAAAGGAATTAACTACTGAACCATTTGTCCATAATCATAAATTACTTCTCCAAATTTTTACCCAATTTCAATGTAATTCATTATCAAATTTACCTATACTAACATGAACATGATTATTGCTAAAGGAAAGAAAGTAATAAACACTTGCCTCAAATTAAATGTCTGATCTCTTGATGTTGTTGGTATGGGTGTGTTCCTCTTGTTCCGATCTACATGATGGTGGTGGTGGTTGTGCAAGGTGGTGCTAATTGGGCTTTCCTTCTTGGAATTTCGTCTCCCTCACACACTCGTGGCCGTTCCTTACTTTTGTATATATTAACCCTATTGAACCCCTCGTGACTGATGTAATAAACTCCCAATTTTCGTCCATTTAATTTCTCCAAAAATTAAAATTAAAAAATTACCCCTACGAGATGCCGGTTTGGCCTAAAATCTTCCGGAGTCTAAATAAAATATCCGGGTAGTGTTTTCTGACTATCTCGCCCCTCCCGGACTCAACGGCGCACTCGAAATTTCCATACGAGTTACTTAAAAATAATTTACCTTTATATTCCATTCAATTAGTCCCGACACGACTCACACGCGTGTCCCGACTTAATATACTAAACAACCGTATATTTCACTCTCGACAATTTCTCAAATTCATTAATTACATATTACTTATTCACTAAGTAATATTCAATCAATAAGTATTAAATCGGCACGCTAGTTAATATCTATCTATTTTAATCCGCATTAATTAACAATTAAATCTCACATTTTAAATCAATTAATCCAACAATAATTATAAATCACATAATTATTTAAATGCTAAAAAATACAGGGTGTTACATACTTCCCGCCTAATAACGGAATTTCGTCCTGAAATTCGAAAAGTAAGGCATTTTTGGTAAGGACAACTCCGGGTATTTACCTCACATCTCATGTAATCTATGTTGTACCGCCCATACAGTACTTTACCGAATACCCATAATAATAAACACCTCACTGATGTTATAATTTACTCTCCAAGCCTTACCATTTAAGTTTCACTACTTAAATTTTAGATAATTACTATTTAGTCCCCTACTACTCGCACTAGTAGATTAATCAGTATTTAGAAATATACGAATTCGTTTTACTACCATATCGCATCAGTAGTTTATTCTTTTTTATACGGTATATACTTTACACACAATATATACTATCAATGTTAACACATTTCCGCCATACTGCCTTAGCAACGGACTATGGAACTCAAGCCTGTAAGCTACCGGTTCCAACTTAACAATAATAGAAAAAGATCCCACATCACTTGGTACCAATTTCCTCATTCCAACATGCAACAATGCAACTCCAAATCATTTCAATCCTGGTTAACAGGCCCTAAATTCCTCTGGCCCTAGTAGCTCATTGTCTTCCACCTCTATCCAATAAGCACAAGGATGACAAGATTTTACATATGACGCCTCAATTGGAGTCGTATCGATATTGAGCTAAGGGGAGTCGTCGTACACTAACTCCACCAGTGGAAGATATTACTCTAAACCTTCCCATACTTGCAAATACAACATATTTCGCAATTCATAACTAGAACTCTCAATTTACCCGTCCGCCTGCGGGTGTGTTAGGCCGTATACATTCGCATCTCGATACTCATGGCCTCCCGAAAACTCTTCCCGATAATTGAGTCATAACTCTCTCGACTCTATTAGACAAAATGTCTACTTGTACCCCATATAACCTTACTATCTCAGGAATAATGGTTAGGGTTTACCGTCACACGTTATGATTAGTCCTTACTTGGTATAATGTGAGTTACTCCAATCACCCGACCCATTTGCACCCGAATAGAGTCGTGATCCCGTTACGAAGTAATTTACTCTGTTATGGTCTAGGCATATATTCTCCCATTACTAACAAGGAATTTCTAATACTGAAGGAAACTCTATTCTTTCCTGATGGTCCACTTCCAATTTGAGCTTAGTATTGTCTTGTCTCGTTTATCCCATCACTATTTCGGTTTTATATCATGATGCATTTTACCTTTCTCACAAACGCATCCACATCCATGACTCATGTAACAATTTTCATCGCCGCGTGTCGTAAGTCCTTCCCCCACTCTTTAAAGTTCCAGATTCTTGTGAAACATGGTCTCTACACGTCTTACCAAGTAAGTTTCAACTTCCCGAGTTAAACTCTATCGAATTTTTCCTATACCATCCTCGTGGCAAATTAGAGAACTATCAGGCCTAACTGACCAAAACCATCAATCGTCTAAGTCCTGAAGTCACCATTTCTACATTCATTTACCTTGAAAATACGCATTTTGTCTCAATTTTCACTTATGGAAAATACCATAGTCCAACTACCTAAGGCACCCATACACCCTATGTTTTGTGCATTACAGCACCACTATACTGGACGTGTTATATATATCTCAAATTATGCCCCACATGCTTGGCATGACTAAATGGTAGGGTCTTACTCAGCTACCCTACCCTATCCACCTAATTATATCTTAGGTTGTCCCGCTGGCCTGCTCGTGGTGTCAACAATTGGTAACATTTTCACATATTAACCTTATATGGCTCTATCGGCCTTAATCTGTAATATAACCATTATCTCACAGTTATAACTACGTATACATGTAACCACTACGACACTAAATCCATGTACTAAAGGCAAACTTCTCCCAACTTCCAACGGTCGCTAAGTTTTGTGCGTGGGATGTCTCGCAGAGCGAAATCCAAACAAGGACCCCCCCGATACACTACTACCTAACACTGCTGGTCGTCGAGATCTGTTAAGTCCTTAATCCATAACATATATCCCTGAATTCCCGTCTACGATCATAAAAAGTCTACTCGTCCACTCTCATGTCACTAAAGACGGCATACAACGCGGCGCTCTCACTATCACAAGTTATTAGCGCTATATAATTAACGAGCTCTCTCTCCGCTCTACAACAAGTCAATGTACCCTGAATCACATCAGTAAAACATCCCTGCTCCCCGGGATTAAAATAGTAAGACAACATACTCACTGAAGTTTATGAAATAATGCAACATACATGCAGGCTCAACCGTCTTTCAGGTGATGCCTCGCCAAAACCATATTTTTAAACTGGATATATTAAGTACAATAGTCTTATCACACAATTTACTACCGTTCGAACCATCGACATCTAGTAACCATACAATATAATAATGATTTGTTCTACTATCATAACAATCAAAGGAGCACGAATCGTTACGCAATACCATATACAAATTCTTCTTATTGCCCACACCTGCTCCTCCCCGCAGGTGGCACAAAAGTCTTGCTACCAAACGGTAGTCATTTACATAATAAGGCTGCTATCGCCAGCGCATCCACTACCAGATGTACACTCGAATCCCTAGTGTTAACCATTCACGCATGTTATGACACGCTCATGTCATTGAATCCATCATTTTCTCATAAGGATGGAACAAATCTTCATCAGTCTATCATGATCATAGGGTCCCCGCATGTACGTTTCGCGACCCATAATTATCTATCATCGTTATACCTTTCGGATTACATTCATTAGTTTTCCACTTTCTCGTTGTGGGTAAATTATTCAGTTTTACGGCTTACATGCCTCACATTGATATGTTGGCCCCATATCTGTAGGCCTCAATTATGTCCTTACTGGCCTTCCTTTTATTCCCTTGGCCCCGTCGACCCTGAAATACGGTATACTATAGTCGTTGAGGACTACACTGGTCCTTCCCAGACCCACTACTCTCGGGTCATTAGTTCCTGGGCCCAGTTCTTTTGACCCGAATTTTACGCAGGATATCTTACTTCTCCAATTGTTACGCCTTACCGGCATGGTTTGATATTCCCGTTCTTATCAATTCTACTTCTCATGTGGACACATTCAATACTGGTAGCCCCTCTCTCTACAAATAGGGATATTTCCCTTTCCCTGGTCCTACTGGCCTTTTTTGGGATCTCCTTCTCTCGGACCTGACAATCTTAGCTCCCAGTTGTCATTTTCGTTGTTCCTTTGGCTCTACTGGACATATGGAACACGTGGTTGACCTCGCTGGTCTTGGCTGAATCCATTGCCACTACGTTGAAATGGAATCATATCCTTTTAAATAGTCTTCCCCACTGGGTATACCTTCTGGTGGTGTTTCACTAACACTGTTGAATTCAATCTTTCCCTTCGACTAGGTATCGCAACTCTACTGGCTCCCTTTCTTTTGGGGTATTGACGTATTCTCATAAACGTATAATTTTGACGACATTAGTCGCACCTCCCATTCACGCTTGGGCATTCCACTCACGAGTCCATTTTCAACTTGCGGACTCTATTTGTCTTCCGTAACCCCTACTTCGGTTACGAAGTTCGCTTGTCAAGTAAGCTTATTTTCTGACGGTCGGTCCCTACCTAACCTACTTGTGATAAGTTCGAAATGTCTTCCGTATCTCCGTCTGACCAGTAGATGGAAAATTACACGGTCAACCCACACCCAATATCTCGATGTGATTGACTATTCTTACTCTTTATACTGCTTTTTTGTGCTAGAAAAAAATTCGTCTGAAATTTAAATTCTGAGTGTCACTTCACTCTACCTTACCCTATTGCCTTTGGATTAGCTCCCTCCATTGGCCCATCATACTTAGATAATACTATTGGTGACTTCCATCACGATCACCGTTCCCCTTATGCTTCACAGCTTTCAATTGTTTCCCTCCTTCTGCAGTCCCGCTAATGGCTTTCGCTGGTTGTCCCACATTGTTCGGTGTACGAAGTCCAATCAAACTCGCATGTGAATTGGATTTACTAAACTTAATCGCAGGAGAGTGTAAATTGCATATGCAGTGGAATACAACAATCCTAGAATAAGGCTCTATATCAAAGAACACTAAGCTAAAAAGTAATAAGCCGTACAGATCCTAAAGGACACTAGAACCTGATACTCTCTGTGACACCCCGCCCAATTAAATATCGGGTGATCAGTCCTTTATAAAAATTTTAAACAGAATGTTTGGTTGGTTCATTCTTAGCATCATTATCGAAAACATTAACTTTATTAATCACCTAATATAAATTAAGCTAGTGCTAAAATACGTTTTTTTTTGTAACCAAAAATTATATTTATAAAGTCCAATAATTTAAATAAAATCCATTCACCATTCAATTGAATAAAATAAATAATGAATCTGAATCACGTACTGAAATAAATACGACTGGATAAAACCTTCCAGTTTAAAACTCTAAACTACAGATTCATAGTCAAACTAAATCCAACAAAAATGAATAGAAAGTAAACTGAATACAATCTCTGATAAAATGTCTAAGGAATGGGCGACACATGCCCTAAATGAAAAGTCTAGATAACTGAGAGAAATGATAGGAGCGTCTAATGCAACGACCTACAGCTTCCACATCAGCCGTAGCACGCTAAGCAATCCAAGTCTCTAAATCTGGTGTCCCTGTGGTGTATGTATAGCAAGAGAGAAAGAGATGCAAGAGACGGGTCAGAGCCCGATGTGTAAAAATATATTTTAGCAAGTATTTAAAACTGCCTTAAAGCAAGTATTATGTGTATGTTAGATTCGTGCTCTCACATGAAGTTCTCACCTCTCTTCTATTGTGCACTCCTATCGCATCTTCTATCTAGTACTACTAATTCTACCCAGGTTAACTAGTTCAAAGTCAACGTAACACTATCTACATTCAACAGTAGTATTCCCGTATCGCCCATACAATACCTAATTAGTAGTCCATCACATTTTACTACCGTTCAGGTTCACTATTAGAGCATTTAAATCTTTATCTCATTAATATTATTTCATTTGTCCTCATGGTCATAACTACTAGTTTCTCTTAGTAGAACTTCTCATATATATATATATATATATAGTCATATCATCCCTATACATATATATTTCAGTCCTGCACCCCCAGGTTGTCACCCATTAGTGCTATAAATAAAATGATCCTGCACCCCCGGGTTGTCACCCATTAGTGCACTTACAAAAATATCCTTGCACCCCTGGGTTATCACCCATTAGCGCACTCAATAAAATATTCTTGCACCCTCGGGTTATCACCCATTAGTGCACTTAATAAATAACTTTACACCCTCGGGTTATCACCCTTTAGTGTACTTAACAACACAACCTTGCACCCACCCCCGGGTTATCACCCATTAGTGCACTTAACAAAATATCATATGATAGGCATACACACATCCTATTAAAAATTTATAGGTATTCACCCAACCCGAACATATATTTATATACTTATTATTCTATCATAACTACATATAGTATATTTATTTTATCCCAAATAATCTACGCAGTAGTAATTCATAGCTAGATTCATTACTGAGCGCTCACGAGTATTGCTCCTCACTCGAAGGGTACCACTACATTTACATATCAAGACAGTAGATAAGGTCCCTACACTCTACTGGTCCAGGATATCATTCTTCCCTAACCTCACAATTAATATTCGAAAGGTTCTCCAAGGTTCCACAGCAAAACTGAACATCTACAGAAAACCGAACCGAACCGATTCTCAAGAAAACGAACCGATCCTATTAAATGAAAAACGCACCGATCCTATTCAGAAAATGAACTGATCCTATTTAAGAAAAACGAACCGATCCTATTCAGTCAGGCCTGTTCTTCAACAGTTACGTTTTTCTCCCTGTTATTGAACCCAAACTCCATTAGTTCATACCCAATCTTCAATTTAACTATTTTGATTGATAACCCAACATGTTTACACAATTTTTAACATCCTAGGATCATCCAATCATTATGAATCAAAGATAAAAATGAAATCCCCAACTTATATCATAGGAACCCTAGATTCCCAATTTCCCATTAAAGAACTTAATTAACCCAGATTTGTTCATCAATTTGTACTCCAATTTCGTATTAAATTCTCATGCATACATAAAGGAATTAAATACTGAACCATCTGTCCATAATCATAAATTACTTCTCCAAATTTTCACCCAATTTCAATGTAATTCATTATCAAATTTACCTATACTAACATGAACATGATTATTACTAGAGGAAAGAAAGTAATAAACACTTGCCTCGAATTAAATGTCTGATCTCTTGATGTTGTTGGTATGGGTGTGTTCCTCTTGTTCCGATCTACACGATGGTGGTGGTGGTTGTGCAAGGTGGTGCTAATTGCGCCTTCCTTCTTGGAATTTGTTCTCCCTCACACACTCTGTGTCCGTTCCTTACTTTTGTATATATTAACCCTAATGAACCTCTCGTGACTGATATAATAAACTCCCAATTTTCGTCCATTTAATTTCTCCAAAAATTAAAATTACAAAATTACCCCTACGGGATGCCGGTTTGGCCTAAAATATCCGGGTAGTGTTTTCTGACTATCTCGACTCTCCCGGACTCAACGGCGCACTCGAAATTTCCATACGAGTTACTTAAAAGTAATTTACCTTTGTATTCCATTCAATTATTCCCGACACGACTCACACGCGTGTCCCGACTTAATATACCAAACAACAGTATATTTAACTCTCGACAATTTCTCAAATTCATTAATTACATATTACTTATTCACTCAGTAATATTCAATCAATAAGTATTAACACTGGTACGCTAGTTAATATCTATCTATTTTAATCCGGATTAATTAACAATTAAATCTCACATTTTAATTCAATTAATCCAACAATAATTACAAATCACATAATTATTTTAATGCTAAAAAATACGAGGTGTTACATGATTTCTCAAGGTAAAGCTAAAAAAATGTTGTAGGAGTTCCAAAAGAGAAAATCTAGCACACCCAGGCCTGCTACTAGTTACCGCAGAAAGAAGGTGGAGAAGGAAGACTTTCCAGAAGACACAGAGATCTATCATGATCCTACTTTGACTCTTTACTAGTTAAGCTCTTTCCAGGTTGTCTTATTTCAATTTGTAGTTTAAATTGTCTAATGTAGAACTATGTTAAAATGGGGTATATTACATGGGCATCAACTCTTTTTTTTGTGATAATTACATAAACCCCCTCTCGTTTCAAATATTACATTCACCTCCTTTTTTGTTTTTAACACCCACCACCTGTGTTATGGGGGTGGTGAGTGTAAACTTTCTGAAACAACAAGGGAGACAATTTGTAATATTTTAAACAAGAGGGGAGACTGGTGTAATAATTGAAACAAAAGGGGTGATATATGTAAGTTACCTTTTTAGATCGCATATTTCTGAATGTGTTGAACAGTACAAATCAGGGAATAGAATCTGCAGTTCCCGTCTTGCTTGTTGATGGTTATAATGTATGCGGGTATTGGTTGAAGCTGAAGAAACATTTTATGTGTGGAAGACTTGACATTGCTCGCCAAAAGCTTATTGATGAACTGATGACATTCAGTATGCTGAGAGGTGCATTTGTGCTTTGCTTCTTCCATCACTTATATGACAGGGCCTTGTTATAGGACATATTAGAACAGTGTGATTAAACTCATCTTAAACAATTAGCAATCGGAGCCTTCTTTTTGATATACAAAACATATAGCAAGCATGAGTAAATGCCTTAGTTAAAATAGGCAAGATTTTCTTTCACATTTGCTCCAAGTAATTTAATCAACTTCGTTTTCTGTTATCATCTTTTTGGTGACTTTTCTATCATAAATCTTTCACTAAAGTGGTGTTTAATAATGTTATGCTCCATGCTTTCAAAATAAGTAAAACAAGAAGCATGTTTCACGTTTTCTTTTGTCGTTAAACTAACCTACTTGGTTCACACATCAGTTTTATAAGAAATAAAAACATAAGCAGAAAACATTTTTGTTGACACACTTATTATTATTGCTTTGATTTCATAACCAAAGATTGACTTATTTCAAGCTTATACTACGAACATCATGATTTACATCTAAATTTAAGAGATGGCATGTTTGAAAAGTATATTGTTCTTGATATGAATAAGGATAATTGAGATATCATTTTTATTTGATTCAATTGTTGATATCTAGGAGTTAGGATTGGAATATAATTCATCTTTTATTTGTGTTCTAGTTTTATCTATCTTTCTCTTTTTAGCTATTTTTTAGGATTTGGACTATGGCGAGTAGTTTATAAATAAGTCCTTTAGACCTTTTGTAATCACTTAACTTATCATTGATTTATGATTGAGAGAAAATTTGATTTATTACGTGTATGAGTAAATGCAAGTAATATTTCGCCACATTTAGATCAAAGTGGCATCAAAGCGCGGTTCGCTAATAGTACGTGTTGTTGAGTAATTTGTTCGTGTAGTATTCGTCATGGAAGATGATGATTGAGCCATTGGGACCCCGATGGGTTAACTCGTTCGACACGACTCCAAACCCACTCAAAAACCACTGTCAACCTTCGCATCCTTAGCTACTTCAACCATTTAAATTTCAAACCCTAACCAATCCCTAGATTCTGCACTCGCTGGCATCAGGTGACCATTGCTGATGTTCGACGAGGCTTGTAAAAGCACCACAATATCAGAGCCATATATTCCTCGTCCTGCCGTCTCCCAAACATGAGCTGAACCTCGTCTTCTCATACTTCGGCCCGACCCTGAAATCTCTTTGCGGATGTCAGATGACCCTCACGGTTTCACACAAAGATTGCTGGAGCCCCCGACGAGTTTCCCCCACCCACAATTGGTCAATCTCAGGTCTAGACTCAACTCAACTCAACAACGCCTTTTTCCAATTATTTGGGGTCCGCTACATAAATTCTTTTCCATTTTGCTCAATTTAGCGCAATATTCTCAGTTAAAGCACATGATATCATGCCATTTTCTACAATATCCCAACAAGTCAGCTTAGGCCACTTAACCTTACCATCAATATTAACTAAATCACTCTTCCTTACGGCCGCACCTATCGGTCTACGTTTGACGTGTCCAAACCATTAAAACCGATTTTCTCTCAATTTATCTTCTATAGGAGCCACTTTTATCGTCTCATGAATTTTTACTTTTATCCTTTTGAGTTTTATCACATATCCATTTTAACATCGGCATCTCCGCCACACTCATTTTCAGGCCTAGACCTCCTTGACAAACCTTATTTTGAAAACCTTAAAAAAAGAAAAAACATAAATTCTACCCTGATGAACTTTCATCATAACTACAAACCTTCCAGAATCGCACTTTAAAACCCTCAACCTTTTTGCCCTGTTATGAAATTTGCAAAATTAACCCTCTTGGCTTCCCAAACTCCTTTTCCACTTCCCATTACCTCCCACATTTTCGATTTGGAGGAGGAATACCACAAGTTGGAGGATTCAATCCCTTGAAATTTTGGAAAAGGCGAGGAATGGGAAAAGGAAGGCGACTATTGATAGGGGCCTCAGAGATAGTTGAAAAGGGATTATCTCCACTGCTCATTACAAGAAATGTTGGTAAATAAAAGAGTGCGATGATGACACTAGAATTTGCTTCGTTGACTTCCATGCAACAGTGGCCGAACTCATCGCTGTCTCACCGGCCGATTATCATTACAAGTTGGATCCAAAAGTTGAAATCCTTAGTCCTTCTCTTGAAACCATGTAACTTAATTATGATTTATGAGATTTACGATTGAGAGATAATTTTATTAATTTATTCTGCTTGAGTAGGTGTAAGTAATATTTACTTGCGTTTACATCAAGTTTTAAATTGCACATAATCGTATCTATCTCGAATCAAAGGATCACACCGCACATCACAACTAATAAGATAGTGATAACAATGTTTTCTGAATGCAACCATTTTCTTGTTTTCTATTGCACAAAAGTTAACAAGCTCTATAAAGTGTTTTTAGAACAAAAAGAAGAGGAAATTATAAAATCATGGATTTAGATTTTGTGATTGTTAGATATGAATTCCGATATTTAATCTTATTTCTTAAGCTGGTTATTTAGAGATTTATGTATAAAGAGATAATAACACATATTTTTTTAATTTTATCTATAGGATTGGATGTGTGTTTGTACTACCCCGACTTTTAGTAAAGCAACTAAAGTAATAATTATGTGATCTTCGTGGACTAATTATGAAAAGTTTACGTAAAAAGTGTACACGCATGGGTTCACATGAAATTGTATGAATGATAGGGTGCATGCATGTCGCAATGCATGGCGTTACATGGCTAGCTAGTGTTCAAAATTCTCAAAAGTTATAAAGTTTTATGGGTAAAGTGACTCATTAAGATCGGTATTTTATGGAAGTAGTCTTTGGGACATGAGGTTAATTTAGAAAATTTCAATAAGTCCAAAAGGTAACTTTGGGTGAAATATTAATATTGGATTAAATTAGGGGTGAAGAACCATTGTGTAATAATTAATTGAACTAATTAATTAGGCTTGCATTTATAATTTGAGGAGTATTAATCGGCGCCATATAAACTGTGTGAGACAAAAAAAAAGAATTGGAGAAATAAAAGGTTAAAACCACTTTGGTAGTCATCAAGTGTGGGCAATAGTTTTACACCTGTAGGTTCAACTAATTCATTGCATGGGTTATATATATCTATGATTAGTTTTACATGACAAACACATGTGGGGTATGAGAGAGTTTGCTTGGCCGTATAAGTCAAAATAATAGGAATGAGTGTAAGAACCACTGTAGCATACATAAACCTTGCACATCTCTGCACAAGTTTCTGTGATGTGGAGCTAGTATGAGTTAGTATATGGGGGTCCTTAGCCGTATATATTAGGAATTAAGAAAGGGAAATGTTGAGGTAATAAATAAAACCAAGTTCTAGAACCACATATAGCATGAGCTGCATAATCAAACCAACTTGCTTCCTTAGTCAAAATGAGTAGGCGCGTGTGTTTGTAAACAAGACTGTGCAGCCAACAGGAATCTTGTGTGGCCGAATGAGGCGAGGAAGAAAAAATAAAGGGAGTAGTTGAACGGTAGGGTAAAAACCTGTAGTTGGGCTTGGAGTCGAGCAACGGACCCAAAAAAAAAAAATCTAGCTGGGAGGCAGAATTGCTTCTCAGATTTCGAAACATGTTTTGTCCTTTTAACTCCAACCGTTGCCCACTCGAAATGTGTCCCAAATCTGATACGTATTATCTCATTTGTACTTGTTATTTAAGGAGCTAATTGCTGCATATTAAAGGCACGAAAGGCATAAACCCTCTCAACCCGCTTTTGCAAGACCTAAATAACCAACACAAAAGCCACCTCCTTCCCAACGACGAAAATTACAGATTCTATGCACTTTAAAAGGATTTCTACACCATCTTACACCACAAGAGCCAACCAAATTATTTTCAGTGAGTTTTGATATATATTTCAGTGGTAATATATACTATTACTGGGGATGCAATTGGTGTATTTTGTTGAGGTGTTCGTGGGGGTTATTGATTGGAGTATTTCAGAGATGGAACCTAAATATAACTTATAGAGTTTGAAGGGTATTTTTGGAGTTTAGAAGGGGATTTTACAAGGAGTTTTCATGGAGTTTGGGGGCATTTATCATCTTCTTCAAGTATGGTTCTTCTTATGATGTGGGTTTTTTAATTAAGGCATTTAATATTCTGAAAATACATTAAGCATGCTAGGTATATATATGTTCGTGTATATACATATATAGTAATATACAGGCTACTTATTTATGAAATTATGGTATAATTTCATGTGAAGCAAGGTGTTAAATATGACTTTAAAATATGGTTTGTAAATGGTGAAATTTTTATAATTTAAAATTGGGAAAAGTTATGAAATTGTATTATGATTTCATGAGATATAAAGTGTTAAAAAGTGGGTTTTAAATTTAGCTCCCAAGTAGTGAAATTTCAGAATATTAAGTGTTGTTTCCTTGCAAAAATGAAAATGCCACCATTTTGGTAATAGTAATACTTTCATAAGAAAAAGTGGAAAATGGTATGAAGGTTAAATTCTTAATTTTATTAAGAATTTCAGAATATAAGAATGTATATTTTTATGATGATAACATATGAATGATATTAATTCACGTAAAGATGTATTATTTCAAGAAGAGAAATAATGGACTAAAGGGGTGTATAATATAAGTGGAAATGTGTTACTAGTTAACGGGATAATGACTAAGTGCGTTGATATTTGGTTGCGTTAATCCCAACGGGGTTCTAATTTGGAATAAAAAGCAAAGTGGACAACATTATATATAAAACGGATTAATGGTTAAGTTCTACAAAATGAATCTTAAAGAGGGAATGAGGGACTTTGGCCTTAGACACGATATTTCGATTAAAGATCAGGACCTGTTACACAAGACTTTAAATGAGCACAAATACGAGAATAACGGTCTTTGAATAAGAAATGGAGGGTTACTTTTATTTTCGGTAAAGATTAAAGGTGTTTAAATGATTAAACGAAGAATGAAGATTAAATGATGAAATGTGTTCGAATGTGCAACAAGTATGACAGGGTTGTATTTACCTTGGGTTTTGGCCTTCGGGCCGGGCAAAATTATTTAGTAACATTAAGGGGCTAAAATGTGTGTTTAAGCAAGTAAAGAACGACGATAAGTCGGGTGTTTTTAATAAAAACGACGATAAGTCGGGTGTTTTTAATAAAAACAACGATTGGACTGCAAGTAAACGGACTTAATATAAAGTAAAAGAGTTTTTACAGAGGAGTACCGGAAAAATTTAAGAAAGGCCTGGAGCCCTAAGGTGCGGCTTCGGCATAGACCTGAAACCAATGGGCAGGGAAGCAACGACTGCGACATTTATGATAGACGATGAAAGCCAGTAAACATAAATGGGATATGGATAACTCCAGAATTTAAAAGGGAATAAATTAAAAGACATGGAATTGGTAAGTTTTAGGAAAGAACAAAAGTAAATAACGATATACAAATCTGATAATCCGGGTTGAAACGGTACATAAAGGAATTAGGGGTAATCGTGAAACTGAGAAAATTAATAAACCCATGGTATAACGGGTTAAGGAATAAACTAAGTTGACACTGTAATGTGTTTGTAAAGGGTTAAAAGAGAATAAAGTAACAAAGATCGTGATTGGGCATTCGAATGACGCATAGCGGTTATAAGCCCAAGGAGATACATACAAGCCTAAATGAATCTTTTACACACTGGATGCGTTTGTTGAAATGTTATTTTCTTTAAAACGCCATGGAAGTAGATGAGACCCCGTGGGAACTAATTTCCCAAGGGAGTTTTTTGGTATTCAAAGTGAATTATCTAAAGACTCTTTGTCTTAGCTGAATTAGGTTTTATTTTGTTGTGGCTGAAATGAGTGAGTTCAGGTTTGATCATCAATCTTGAGTGTATCATTGCCTAAAGAAAATCGGTAAGATTTGGCGGATATGTGCCCGTTAATATATAGGAAATTTTACATGTTTATATATGAAGTGAGGTCAGTTTTGTGTATGAAGTTTTTTGTGGAGTTGAAAATTTTGAATCCATAAAACATTTCCAATTATCGAAGAAATAAATGCGTGGGGCAAATTGGTAAAAAAATCATGATGTAAACGCATGAGAAATTAATACAACAACATTTCAAAAATAAGGTTTTCTCTCATTCATTTGTGTCTCTAGAGTAATATGACTACAATGGTTGGCCAAAGGTCTAATTTATAGCGAATGGGTATCTTGCTAGTAAAGATAACCTAAAAATGATAAAAAGACTAAAGAAGGTACACAAAGGATATTTTGAAGGAATATCACCCCGGACCTAACACACTAACTACAATAGGGTAA
Organism: Sambucus nigra; assembly: GCA_949130495.1. Lineage (NCBI taxonomy): Eukaryota > Viridiplantae > Streptophyta > Magnoliopsida > Dipsacales > Adoxaceae > Sambucus > Sambucus nigra. The sequence goes on along the minus strand of OX422210.1, from coordinate 651,726,146 downwards.
TAACCTAAAGAAACACGTAATAAAATAAAAATACAAATAAGGCCCCATTACCACTCGTACTCATCACTCTCCCCCACTAAGAAAAGCACAACCCGCGCATGGAAGTGGGTGGGGTGATCATCATTGGAGTTGTGCGAAATGTGAAGTTTGGCTTGAATTTTGCACAGGTACTGTTCATACGCGAAGTGTATGTTCATAAGTGGGTTACTATTCATACGGGGGGTTGTGTTCACCTTTTCTCCTTATTTAAGGATGGTTTCAGCCATGGCTCAAAACTCACCAAACCAACACCAACACAGAGCTAGAGAGAGAAAATATCTTCCAAAGGTGAGAGTTTAGAGTGAGAGGTGAGGTTTTTCTCTCTGACCCATGGGTATTGCTCAAAGGTGGAAGAAGAGGGTGTGAGTGTAAGTGTGAGTGTTTTATGTATGGTAAGTGTGCTTAAGATATAATGTGTGGGGGATTTCGAGGGCTCTTGTCTTAGAACTTGGATTCACTTGGGTGAAGAGTTGGTGTACAATGTCTATCCGGGACTTGGGTAGGAGAGTAGAGAGTATGTGATTTATCCTTGTATATTCTCTATTGTACTTGTATTTTCTTCAAATATAGTGAAATTGGGCCTCTCCGTGAATGTAGCCAAGTTGGTGAACCACGTATATCTTGGTGTTGTCTCTCTAGTTTACATCTTAATGTGCTTGTCATTATTACCATTTTATCTTGATTATATCCGGAGTCGTGGTTGATTGGAGGGTGTCCCAACAAATTGGGTGTTGGGGCACAACATGAATATCACTGCACTCCCTCATTGAGAAAGGCAAGTCATCTACGGAAACCACGACATATTGGCTTGCCGGCAGGCGAAAATAAGCTGTTAGGATTTAATCTATGGCCAGTGGGCCCGAACTCATTCCCGAAACTTCCCATGATGATAGCGATTATGCCTTGCCAAAGAGGGGCCATCGAGGCCACACATGCCGTGACATGCATCACTAACATCTTCCGCTAGGAAAAATAAAAAATCTCGGCAAAACAGGATTCAAAGGCATCCCAAATTGGATTCACATACCCGAAAGCAACCACACTAACCTAAAGTAGCGAATCATTTTCAGTATAATCAATAAAAGAAGCCCCCTTGTCAAAATCATCTTAGTTCCAAATGAGTGGGATAAAGTCACCAACATAGTATGACGTCAAATCTTATAAATGAGTGCGAGTAATTAAACCATCCTCCACAAACATACCGAAGAAATCTCCTATACTGAACCTCGCGTCACCTCACCTCTTCCTCTCCAAAGAGGGGAAAGAATTCTCAAAACGCAAACACCCTAGCCTTTTTATATATGTATTTGACCCTAGTAATTCAACAGTCCTCTATGAAGATGTCGAAGAAGTCTCCTATCGAATACTCGGAGTGGTCATCAACAACCACTAACTCACCCAACTTGTCGATCAAATCCGCAATAGAGGAGGGGAAGCGATCGTCAGAAGTAAAAATAATGGGGGCACACGGAAGAGATCCTCCACTGCTGATCGTTGGCTCGGGCTGCGATGGAAACAACTAGTGCTCCTGCCAACCGAACTTGATCTTTCTTCTATAAATATGGACCTCATTGTGACAATACTCAACATATTGATGACACTCCTTGTTTCGGGAACGAACGATGCATCCTAATAGGTACCCATGGCCTCTTTGTACGAAGGGGACCGTAAACTTTCAAGTTCTCCAACCATCTCCATCATCGTAGGGAAGATACCCTATATGTAGCTTTAAGTTCCTAAATTCTTCCTCAGTTGGCTCATCATGGTCCAAACAATCATACGATTCTGAATCGGATGCATAGTAGGTGGTGAGCTACCCAAAGGAAGTTTTTTTTTTTTTTGGGATTTTGGAAGCGTGGTGTGTGAATTGGAGATTCGGGAAATATAAGGGGCTGCGTGGATATTTTTAGAAGGTGCGGGAGCTGAAATGTAATTTTCAAAAACGAAAAGGGGGTTGAAATAATCTTTAATAGTAGAGGGGTTGGCTGGGTGTAGTTTACGCAAGGGGTTTGGTATTTGAAAATTTCAAGGGGGTGCTTGTGCAAATATTTGAAGACAAATGGGAGGGGTAGAATATTAATCAAATAGGGGAGGGGTAAATGTGGAATTTACCTTGGCAGTTAGGCTAACAAGAGTAGTAACTTGATTGCAAGCCTTAGTTTGCAAGACATTAACCAAATCCGCAGCTACAATCTTCACCAACCTTGACGGAGGTTAACGACTATCGAGTGACGCTAGAGGGGTACGCCAGTGGTCAGCGAAAGGGCTTAAGGGGTAGGCTCAGATAATGGTTTTGTGTTACTAGGGAGAGACATAGTTGGCCTTTAAAGGAGCCACTAGTGGTTGGAGGGGTCCCGCCAGAGGCCAACGAACACAAAGGAAGGCGAGGGGTTTTGGGTCGCGAGGAAGGTTAGGTTAGCTGGGATGGATTTAATGAGCCTCGCGACCGTCGACAGAGGTCAATCGATGCCGGTTAGTAGTTTGAGGCAGTAATTTCAGATCCTGTGCCTAGGAATAGGTTTTGGGGATTTCGGGATAGTGATTGGGGTGATGCTTCTTGATTGCAAGAGGCGAAGGCATAGTTTGAAGTGGGTCACCAGTTTCTCTGTGCCTTACCTATGGCTCTACTATAACTTTGGTGGCCACATCGGGAGCAAATGTCGCCTCGATACAACTTTGATATAAACGCAATAGAAATTAATAGAAGAACAATATTTCAGGAACAATATTTTCTCTCATTCCTTCATACTAAAGTAATAGGTGACTGCAATGGTTGACCAAAGGTCTTATTTATAGTCTAAGGGTATCTTGCTAGCCTAAATAACCAAAAATGGGTAAAAAGACTAAAGATGACATGCTTAGGATATTTCCAATGAATATGACCCTAACCTAACACACTAACTAAAATAGGGAAATAACGAAAAGAAACATGTAAACAAGAATAAACAAAATACAATTAAGCCCTCATGACCTCTTGTACACATCACTCTCTCGTCAACAATAGATGAGGTGTTGAGGTCTTCAGATTTGGAGGTTTGCAACTAGCTTTGGTAGTTTGGGTTGGTGGTTTTAATCTGGTGCCTGGGAAGGGTTTTGGGATTTCTGGACAGAGATTAAAGTGGTGCTTCTTTACAGCGGGCTGCGGGGTATGGTTTGGAGGAGTAGGTCGACTGTTTCTCCAAGCATTACCCACGGCTCTACAACAACTTTAGCGACCACATCATATCACTTTGATGTAAAGGTAGAGGAAATCAATACAACAACACCAACATTTCAGAATTAAGGTTTTCTCTTATTCATTCATATCTCATAGCTATAAGAGACTATAGTGATTGACCAAAAGCCTAATTTATATCCTAAAGATATCATTCTAGCCAAGATAACCCAAAAGAGGTAAAAAGACTAAAGAGGGTACACTAAGGACATTTCCAAAGAATATCACCCTCAACCTAATACACCAATCAAAATAGGGAAATAACCTATAGAAACATGTAAATAAAATAAATAAAATGCTGTTAAGCCCTCGTAACCTCTCGTAAACATCAATTCAATATGGGACAAAATTGAAGTGGAGAAACATTTCAACGTATTTATTCTTATGGCAACGGCTTCTCCAATTTTCCCTAAGAGCTCATGGATGTGCTTTTTCAAAAGAGGGCGAGAATGATAGGCACCATTGTAGCATAGTGGGTCTCTTTGGAGAATTTCGGAATTGCAACATGCAAGAGATAATTTGTATTCTTTTATTATTCTTATCACCTTCTAAATTTTATGATAGATATCAACTAGTATGTAGTATACTTAGTAGCAGTAGTAAATATTTTTTCCTTTTATCATCAAGTTACCTAATTTAATTTGGTGTCTTTCTCTCCAAGTCTTGAGAACCTACTGTAGTCATTGAACTCTAAATTGACTAATGAGAATATGAGATGGATTAACGATACCTTTTTTTTTTCTTTGTGCAAGTGTAAATGTCAATTCCGGGCGCGTTTACGTTCAGTATGGAGTTTTCCGCTATTGAACTTGTTTGAGTTGTGCTATAGTGACATTCATATCCTCCGTGAGTTTAAGCTTTCACGGACAAACCATGTGTTCTCCCCATTATTCCGGTATTGTTCTTCTATGGTATCAGCCTGAAAGTGCTATCACGAGCGCCATAGGAAAATTTATCTCAACTTTTGCTTATGCGCTGTCATCTATATTTGACTATATCCCTCTTGCAACCCTGTGAACTGTGGAGCTCTTTCTTTGTTCATCATCAACTTTGCTCTACAGAATCTGTTGACTGTTCTAGTGCCAATCCATCCACGTTCACACAGTCTCCCTCTCGCAGAACAATTTCTTTCTCCCCGCTGACGGCTCTCACACTCTGACCGTAAAATATCTGACTCTCCTTGTTCTCTGGCCTCTACCTTGACTTTATTTCTATGCGTTTCTCTGCACATTCTTCTATTCCAAGTTATCTCCATATACCCTAGATGATATCTACCCAATTCTATGCCATTGTCTCCTATTTCCTAGTATCTTACCCATGCTTCTTTTTCGTGCGTCCTCCCAAGTTTAAATGGTTTCTTACAGTCTCCTCCTTTCACCAAATTACAAAACTCCGTACAATTATTCTACTGCAGCACCTAGTCTTATCTCAATCTAAGATACAATATCAAATCATCCATGTCTGATCACAATTTAAGAAGCCCACTATATCTTTTCCAGCGGTTTCTGCTCTGATTCTCTCCCATGTAGCTCACAGTGAGACTGTCATTCAGCTCAGGGTTTCCTACTGCTTTACCTCATCGCTTCTATCTCTGCTAGGTTTTTCGATCTCCTTTCCACACTTTTATCGACCCAGTTTACCAAGTCAATTTCACCCTTGTATATTCTATTGATCTCCTCTGCTTTCTTTTCCTCTTCAATGCTGTTTGATCTTTCCTTCTTATGCAGACGGGGGATGAGAGCTGCTCCTTAACCTTTGCTCTATGACCCCCCCTCCTCCGAGCGGCGTCATCAGGAAATAACAAATAAATCCTCACCCACTCTCTCTTTCTACGTTTTCTTTTAGCACTTGAGATTCATAAACTTATTCTAGCTCTCTCTTCTATACGTTCTTTTATATCATTGTCTTCTGTTTTGCACATGGCTCTAATTCTTAAATGACGGACTTACCTTGCTCGCAAGCTTTCATAAATGAGGTGTCCAACAATACTTTATTTCATCTCACCTTAAATAAGAGAAGTGTTATTGGCCACCACTCACTGTCCTTAAGGCTCCAGTCTCCTTTTCTGAAAATTATTCCTTCACATTGTGGGTGCACTTGTAGGCCCTAGAATTTCGAGAAGATTAGAAAAGCTGAATTTCAATATGAGCGTTTCTCAAAGTTGCATGTTCATTTTGACGGGAAGTGTTAGAAGAGATGAAAATATAGGGGATTCGCTTTTTTATCTTTTAGGTTATATGCAAAGAGAGAAGAATACATATTCTTTTATCTATCGTTAGGGGTTCGATAACGGATCAAAGTGGGTGAACCATTCTGAAAGAATTTCAAAGTTGCAATCAATCGATTTAGCGAACCAATGCTTTTAATTTATCACAACTCAACAGTAATAAATGTTTTGAAAGATGTGGCTGAATTCGTTGCTTTAATAGTATGTGCTACATGTTGCTCTTGATGAAATTTTTATAAACTTAGCCTAGCTTTGCATCTGACAACATTTATTTTACGTAGACACGTGTGAGCCTTTGTCTCTCTTTTGTGCATTAGTACAGTTTACATTCTTTTTTTAATCAGCTATCATTGCACTGATTTGGCATCATAACTGGAATTGGGACTTTTAGCATGGTCCGTCATTTAGAAATTTACAGGCGCCTGACAGAGAACATCCCTCACACACACACACACACACACACACACACACACACATATATATATATATATATATATATATATTTCTCTCCTCTATTGAGAGTAATTCCCTCTCGTGGCTTTAGGCCCTCATTGCCAGAGAATTGGAATGTAGATTTGTTTCAGATTGATTTTCTCATGTTCATATTTATCAAATCTATTCAGTGATTTAATACTTTTATGACTGGTGTTTTAAAATGGCCAAGACCCCATGAAACCATTCTCAGCATGTGTGTTTCACTTTTCTGACACTAAACCAACTTTCTTTTATATATTTAGGTCTAAAATGCAAAATTCTTGCACAAAAGATACAGAAAGAAACACGCTGACAATCATGTTCTTCTTTGCGTGTTTCGGGAAAGCATAAAACGAAAACAGAAAATCTGTAAAACGTTTACCAAACAGGCCTTAACTGAATGTTTAAATTCCCCTGTTCTATTTCCTGCAATTAGTGCATGTGTTATTGAATGTGGATTCCTCCATGATTTTCGTATGTTAAGTGCTCTATCATGGAATTGCTTCTTAATTTGATTGTCCATTTTTTGATGCTATTTATTTCATTCTATTATTTTTGAAATTATTGCAGAGGTGAAAGTGGTAGTTGTATTTGACGCCATGATGTCTGGACTTCCTACACACATGGAAAATTTTTCTGGGTACTTATTCCGGACACTAACAATTACTACCTCTTACTTTCCGTTGTTGGGATTTCAGTAGATTGTTTATTATTCTCTCTTTGCAATATATTCATTTTTCAGAGTCAACCGATTATTCTTTATAGTGATTTGTTCCGTTTGCTCTACTAAAATACATATAGGCAAAACAAATGTACACATCTATATCGGACGTGAACTACACGTCAATGACCTAAAAATAAGATAATATGATTTCTAGAGAGAGAAACAAAAGAGTTCTTACATTTCAAGAATTAGAGAATCAATACAAAATGAGAGTACAAGAGGTATTTATATGAGAGATATTACTTGCCCATCAAGTAATTATAGCTGAAATGACTAAAAGGACCAACTAAAAATAAAAGAATGCCTAATAAGTGTGACACCCCGCTTAATAAAATACCGGGCGATCACTCCTATATCAAATTAAAACAGGAGTCTCATATGGTTCATTCTTAGCATCACTGTCGAAAACCAATTTAATTACTAATATCCTATTAGGCCGGCGTCAAATTTTTAATTAACTAATCTTTTTAACCAAACCATTCAAATAAAATAATTACAACAGTTTACATGCAACAAGTGAAATGAAATAAAATAAAATAACCGAATACTCGGTACAATAATACAACGAAATCGAATGCCGCACTAAAAGGCGATAAAAGAATAAATGAGTACAGTTGGGGCATAAGCCGAATGTTTCTACAATACCTCCTATCTAGATATCAATGATATAAGCGTCTAATATAAACCTGCTTGCATCGACAGCTGCTGCAGCAAACGTCTGGCTCGAAAGAATCATCATTCAGGCGTCCCTGTGTTTGGACACCTATATATATATATAGATATAGCAAGAGGGAAAAATAGAGAAATGAGTCAGAGCCCGAGTTTTGAAAACATTTTAGCAAGTGCTTAAAATCCATATTTTAAAATATGTTATTTCTCATATTTAAACTGGTATCGCTCTCACATGAAATACACCTCACCCCTCTTCTAACAGTGCACAACTATCCCATACCTTTTTAAATAACCTAGTTAAGCGACCATGCCTAACTAATGTAATTATCCATCCTCTAATAATCCTCATCAATTCGAGTACTAAGGACTAAACTTCTCCCCATTCCCGACATTACGTTACGTTCATGCGTGGGGTGTCTCGCGAAGCGAAATCCAAACAAGGAACCCCCCTCCCCCCCCCCCCCCCCCCTCCCCCGATACACTACTACGTGTCAATGTTGATCATCGGGATCCACTAGGCCTTCAGTACATACCATATTTATACCATCCCGTATTTATTAATAGTTCTCATTAGAACCTAAGATTCATATTCATATAAATCCGGATATTCATATACCGGAAGTGGTATCACACTTTATTCATTCTTTTTCACTTTATACAAGGTTAGATTATATGATATCTCATCTCATATATATAAACAATATACTATACGCAACAAGTATATTAATCATCCACCGAGCTATAATATAAATAACTTAGCCATTCTCATTTACTAGGCAACCGTGGATTATCTCAAGTACACATATATTTTAATCTCAATAAATATATCCATATCCGGCACCCATAGGCTTAACAGTGGTGCACACATACTCTGCTATCCAATCCAAGTACATCTCGTACTAAAGGATCACATGTTCCACATCACTCAGGAACTGTAACAATACAAATCACATATATTGGAGGCGAACATAGTTCACATATCCATGGGTCACGCACATACCTACGCTCCCATAGTCAGCAGACTTATCGACTCACAAATAAGCCCTTCACAGTCCTATGTTCTTGAGGTACCAAATCTAAAATCCCCCAGAAGGCAACACAGGATAAGATTGTCCTCTTTCGAACGCCAACCTCCCGTGATAACAAGTATGGTAGGTATGTCATACACATAATAAACAATAATATAGGTACACATTCCACCTATATAAATATATCATCAATTAGGTATTCACACAACCATATTATAACGATAGGTATTTATCTCACCTATACATAATTTCCCATAGGTAATTATTTAACCCATGTATATAATAACATCAGGGCATACACACCACCCATATAATAATCTTCTACGTAGTATATTTATATCTCGACTATCCTACGCATTTATCAATTTTTGACTAATCCCCAATATTATATTTTCGAGCTTTTCTCACCGCACAATGATAATATCAACAACCCCGATATATTCATTCGTCTCATAATATATATACTTTAACGATGTCGTATATATATTATTTATATCTCTTCTCAATATACTATGGCTAAAATTTCCAAACTCTTATAACGATAGCCAATAACCTCAAATATTTCCATTCATAATAATATAAGCAGTCACACCCTTAAAATATTATCCCCAATACGTACTCTTTTATTTATTATTCAAATCACACCTAAATGCCCCTTTAAGTATTATTCCTCACGAACACCCCTATTTGGATAAATCTTGGATTTCACTTTCAACTAACCCAAAGTACACGCCTTACTAAAAAAAATATTTAGAAGTCCCCACACTATTTTTAGGAACCCCAAATATTTATCTCCAAATAATTCTAGCCTTTATTTTTCCAATTTTCGGTTTGATTTCCGAGTTAATGATGAACCCCGGAACTGCTTTCTTAGAAAAATCATATCAAATCGAAAAAAAATCAGAAAAATACGTGGTCGGCGCTCACGCGATCGTATCGAAAAGATCTACAACTTTCGTGTTTTGACCGAGAGCTGAATCGGCTGTCTTCCTAGCCGAAACAGTTCGGAAGTGACGCTGGTCACTATTCACCTTCTTTTCAAAAAAATCCAAACCTCCAAGCTTTTTATCTCCTCTCTCATCATCAACCAACCTCAAAAAATCATAAATACACATATAGAAAGGGTTCTAATCATCCTAGAACCCATTTTCAACAATTAATTTCAATAAGTTTCAAGTTTCTCAAATTGGGTATTAATCGAGTTATATCCGTTTTAATCTTCCGAAAACCCGTTTGATCCACGAAATTTCAACCCAAAAATCTTTAGTTTTATACCAACTACAATATGAGAAATAAACACACTAAATCATAAAGCAAGTTAAACACTTGCCTTGTGGATTAAATCTGACGACCCCGAGTCGAATCCCGCGAATTTTGGCCGGAAATCTCTTCTTTTCTTTTCTTCCCTTTTCTTTCTTCTTCTTTCTTCTCTTCTCTCTATCTCTCTTAGGGCTGATATTTGGGGGAAATAAGAGCTTTCCCCTTATTAAACCCGAAATTGGGTGTATACCCAATTGTTAAATTACTCGTGTACTCATTTACGAGTCCCTACTAGTCCAAAAATGTCCGGAACCTAGATACTATCCTCGGGTACTCTATTTTGACTATCTCGGCCATTCCGAACCCAATGACGGAGTCGAAATCTCCATCCGAGTCACTTAACTAAAATTCACTATTTTGACCCAACACGTTCAATACGCGTGTTTTCCAATTTAAAATATCTTCCTTTGTCGCTTTACCCAACTGCGACATGTAATAAAAATAATCTACTCATATACTTAGTCTCGAAATATAATCCACGTAAATATTAATCTGTCACTCGAAAACTAATATTTACTATTCACTTTATAATATTGAATTTATTTAATTTCACTCATTAATCCCAAAATTACTATTCATAATAATTCCTCAAATTACCAAATTACATCCACAGTGTAATTTAAATATCTTTAAAAGTACGGGGTATTACAATAAGTCCCAAACATGCTTGGAGACCAATTAAAGGCTAAAAGAAAATAAAAGAACTAAAATAAAAGAAAGACTAATACAAAATATTAAAAATGACAATTAAACCCTAATATGACCCATTTCCATCACTCTCTCCGTCTTCAAAAAAGTTCGTCCTCGAACTTGAAACGTAAATGGTCAACGTGGTTAGGCGTCCTTCCAAGAATTCTTCAATTTGATGCGGGAGACGCCCACGTACGCGACTTGTGTACCTACTTTCAAGAAACCCAAGAAATGTAAGCGTTTTGTTTTCTTGATTTTCTATATTTTCTTTCGTCGTCGAGGGAGGCGGGTAGAGGGTTGGGGTGGTATTCCGGGTAGGACAGCAGTGGTGGGCTTTCTAAGGCAGAATGGGGTCGGTTTAGGGCTTTCTTGGGGTCGTTTTGGTAGGGATTTGGGGCGGAAACAGGTCTGGTAGTATTCTGGCCTGAGGCAGGTCTGTTGTGGGTCTTTTTGAAGGTGGAACAGTGGGGGGGTTATGCCCAGAAACAGGGCTGTTTGGTTGGTTGGCAGCAGGGGCAAGAGGGCAGGTGGTTGGAGTTGGGTGTACAGCCCCAAGGCTGTGAGGGTTGCTGTCAGCGGCGGCGACAGGTAATTTCTGGGGTGGGGCAGCTATGGGGAATAGAGGGGTTTCGCCGGGGTTATATGGTGCCTGAAATTGCCCCAGAATGTGGGCCGGTAGACAGCTACTTATGCCGCTGCCTTCGGCCGCTTCTGGACAGGAGGTGGATGCGCTAGGGTTATGAAATTTGGACAAAAAAAGTTGAAAAATGGCATCCATTTGTTTCATCTCACGACTGCTCTCTATCAATTCTCGATTGCTTTGTATTAATTCTTGTTTGCTTTTTAATTCGTGTCGTCTTCCTTGGGGCCATTGAGAATGTAGTGCATGATTTGATATTCTACATACCGATACACACTAACACGAATGTTTGGAACGACACCCCGCTCTGATATTAATTTCACGTGAACTACACGTCAATGGCCTAAAAATCAAGACAATGTGATTTCTAGAGAAAGAAACAAAAGAGTTATTATATTTCAAGAATTGGAGAATCAATACAAAATGAGAGTACAAGAGGTATTTATATGAGAGATATTACTTGCTAATCAAGTAATTAGCTCAAATGACTAAAAGGACCAACTATAAATAAAAGAATGCCTAATAAGTCCCAAACATGCTTAGAAACCAATTAAAGGCTAAAAAGAAAATAAAAAAACTAAAATAAAAGAAAGACTAATACAAAATATTAAAAATGGCAATTAAACCCTAATATGACCCATTTCCATCAATATCCCTGTATGTTTTGTTTTTGTAGGGAGGCATTAGTGCCTTCTTCCTTGAATGACAATATGCCTGCCCCTTGCATTGATTGGACACTAAGGATGCATTGAATTACGAACTTGGAAAATGATTGAAAAATAATTCATTTTTATGGAAAGTTAAAAAAAGAGTGGAAAAAAAATATGGTTAGGAAAGATACCGATGTAAACAAATGGAAGAAAATCAAACAACAACTAAAGAGAAATTAGGGCTGAAGCTCTCTCTATCTATTTTCATACTCTCCAAAATGTAATAATGCAGTACTTGGGGGTGGGCTCTTTATATACTACAGAGCTAAAAGCTTAGCTAACAATGACTAAAATACCCCCTAATAGTAAGAGCACCAAAAAGTATAAAAATGACAAAACTATGCCCCTCCATCATTACCCCAATTTGAGAAGCCATGAATCAAGAAAAACAATCATTGAAGTTTGGAATGACTTGCTTTAATGTGTCATCTGAAATCCTAGAGCTCTTGGCCATGAGTAATCCAACCCAACTAACCAGGTACCTTGTCATCTGTCTGGATGTGCCAGTGAAAGTCTCGGCAAGGGTTGAGAGGGGCTCCAAATAAATTTCAGAAGTGGTGGGGCTGAAATAAATTTCAGGGGGTTTTGCGTGAATTCTGAAAATTTGTTAGTGGGGGCGGACTTGGAAATCAAAGTGGGGGTAAGAGGATAAAGAGACTTACCATCTTTACAAACCTCCAGTCAAATCCTTCGCACAAAGCTGCTGAGCTCTCTCAACAGCTGAATGTCCCTCTTCAGAACCTACTGGAGCTCCGGCAGGCATCGCAACTCTCAAGCGATGGTCAACAACGTCTGGCGATGTCAGCGTCAACTCGGAGGTGATGGAGCTGGGAAAGGCCAGATCTGACAACATTTTGACCTCCTGACAGTTGTGATGCGAATGGTAGGAAAGGAAGGCTGTTTGAAGGCGGCACGGGTTCGATGATGGCCGGCGGCCTTCCTGCCGGTGTCGTCTTGCTACGTCGGAGGTCGCCGGAGTCAGACAATGGTCGGTGGAGGTCCGACAAGGGTGTGGGACCTTTAGCACCAAGCACATGAGCTGGGGCTTTGGACTTGGGTGTAACATGAACCATAACAAATCATTTTGGCTCCCAGCCAGCAGCATTAACAGACTGCTTCCACCTCTCTGCTATGAGCCTCACGGCCTTTCTTTTCTCCATTAACATTGGACAAAAAACATGAATTTTGAGAGCATTGGATCCACCTTTGCCCCTGCCAAGAACTTGCAGCTCTCTTCTACAGACAACACCCACTTAGCATCATGCCTAAACAGGTCTTGAAAGAAATTCAGAAGCAACAGAGCTGTCACCAAAGTGAACTGCATCCATGTCATTCTTTGACCAGACGGGCGGCCTTTGCTGCCCGCCGGAGAAGACGGAACAAGATGAAGATAGCCTTAGGCTCTGATACCAACTAGAAATTCAGAATTAACTGTATATTGACAAAATTGTGATGGGAAGGTTACATTACAAAGACGCTTAAATGGGATATAAATACACACTAAATCCTAACCTAACATAAGAGGAGAAAGGGGGCGCGGCGGGAAAAGGATTGTACCGTGAGAGAAGCAAGGGGGTCAACCTCTTTCAAATATACAACAGGGATTCTGGCAATGCAATGTAGTTGGAGTCTCATGTCGATCCTAATACTAAAAATACCTTAATACCCTTAGCTATTGGAGATATGACCAAAACATAAAACATAATAATAAATATAAACACCATATTCCAATAGTTTCCAACATACCCTCCACTCGATGGGCGTAGGAACGAGGCTTGGAGGCATATGTCGACAATGGGATTGACGGTATCTGGTGGCCCCAAAATGGAGATTACTGCGTGACATAAAATGCGCGGTGGATCCGAAACTTAAGAGGAAGATCACTCGCATAGGTATTCGTCCTTTGTTGTCACTCCGTACGAAGATATCACCTGACGATAGTGGGACAGATTAGGTAACAAGGTATCGGGGGCAAAATCAATCACATGTATATCACAAAGAGGGGGCATACCATTAGACGAGGTGCGCATGTCCTCGTAATAATCAAGAATGACCCTCATGGATGGAGGAACATCTGTCGTCGGAACGGACAAAGTATGTACAATTGCATACTCCAGTGATTTTTGATACCAGTGGTCGTCGAAGCCGACATAACAACCAGGAGGACGGGCATCAATCCCTGCATCGGAAGGAGCTCAATTTGCATCCCTTTGTGCTGAAAAATATAGATGTTTGATGGGCTGTCATGAGCGGTGCACCAATTAAACTACCCAATTCGGCCTAAAGGTGGATTTCAAATGGTTATGTCGACCACGGTACATAATATCACATCTGACAATGATACAATCGAGAAGAGAAAACGACACTGCTTCCTTAAATCCAACGGTGTTGGTTGGTCTCCCCCGAGCCATCTAACAGTTGCCGGAGATGCTCGATTGGTAGGTGGACCTTCCCACCATCTCTATCGCGATAAACCCCATGGATGATCACGGTACAAAAACAACCTTAGGATGTGCATCTGCTGTGGTGTAGAACAGACTATTCTGATGTCAATCGGAGGGGATCCATATGCTGCAGAAGGGGCTACCACGGTATGGTGGCACACTAGATAAGTGACAGAACGCAACCAAGGCTTTAATGAGGTCATGTCGACTGTAGGAGGACGGGGATGAGCCGTTAGAGCCTTAAGGCAGCAAATTTGCAGCCACGAGTAGTTGACTTGTCGATGGTAGACAGAGGCAGCAATAGAATGCTAAGTGGTTGGAGGTATAGGCTTCAAACTGAGGTAGTATGTAACTGGAGGGTCAGTGGAAGCATTCAGGCGTTGCGGTAGGGCTTTCGCGGTATCGCAGGTCTTAGACAATCGCCTGAGGCATCGTTCGACTGTTGTAGGAGCAACATACCCTTCGCTTCTGTGGCTACTATCGACGCACAATGAGGGGCCTATGGTAGATCTTGATCAGGGTCTGGGGTTCTCTATTACTACCGTGACGCACAGATAGGGCTGACGTTGAGATTTTTGTTGGCCCTTGGGGGCTGTGTTGGAGGAGGCCGACTGGTGGTAAGGCCGTGTCGACTTGGTAGTGGCAAGACAATGGTGTTGTTGGATCCAATCCACCTCTAAATGCTTCCAAAGATCTTCCATTAAGCAAACTCTGGGGAAGAATTGAGATATCAAGAGTGAACCATGCTTTGACACTAATTATGATGTAAACAAGCGGAAGCAAATCAAAGCACCACCACCAACAAGAAATTAGGGCTGAAATTCTCTCTATCATTCAATCATACTCTCCAAAATGTAATAATACAGTACAAGGGGAAGAACTCTGTATGCATTAAAGAGCTAAAAGCAAACAATGTTCTTTCAACTGTCATCTTGTTCAAATCCTTATAGTCTATGCACATTCTCATAAATCCATCCTTATTCTTTACAAATAGTACCGGGACACCCCATGGGGAAATACTAGGCCTAATAAAGCCGCGGCCTAGTAAGTCTTTCAGTTGTTCTTTCAACTCCTTCAGCTCCACTGGGGCCATTCTATATGGCACCTCAGGACTAGGAGTGGCCTCTGGCGCAAGATCAATGGTGAACTCAATTTCTCTGTCCGGGGACAACCCTGACAACTCTTTCGGGAAAACGTCGCTATAGTCCGCCACCACATGGACTTTTGCTAAAGTGGCCACGGTCTTCTCAGAATCCTTGACATATGCTAAGTATCCGCGACACCCTCCCTTAATCATCCTCCTAACCTCAGAGTTGATATTAGCAAAGGTTTTTTACTAGGTTTAATTCCCTTAAAACTCACCTCGGTCTCCCCAGGTTTACACAAGTTAATTTCCTTACTAGCACGGCCTATTCTAGCAAAGTGTGTGGCTAACCAATCCATGCTTAAGATCAAATCGTCTTCAATTTCTAAGGGAATTAAACAAACTCCGAAATCTTGACCTCCTATATCTGCAGCATAACCCCCATATATGACCGCGACCTCTGATGAAGTTCCTACCGGGGTATCAATTATTAAGGGTGAGTCTAAGGTCTGCAGCCTTGCCTTAAATTTTTGTGCAAAAGTGATTGATACAAAACAGTGTGCGGTTCCGAAATCAAAAAGTACATAAGCATTTCTGTCATCAATAGTAATGGTACTTGCTATTACGTCCTTGGCTTTCTCAGCATCCTTGGCGTTGAGGGCAAAGACTCTGGCAGGAGCCTGCGGCTTCTCAGCATCCTTCTTTGCAATATGCAGCCTTTGACCGTATGACTTGGTTTGCCAACCCCTCGTTCCTAGGGGGCAAGCCCTCTCAAAATTCCTTTTTGTATTGCAGTTGAAGCACACAATATTCGCGGTGTCTACCTTTCCCTCTGCGGTCCCTTGACTCGTTCGCGGCTTTTGGGTTTGCTGCCGTAGCTTATCTTCCTTCTTTGTTCCATCTTCTCTACCCATTCTCTTTTCTCCTTTTGCCTTTAACCCATATTCAAAATCTTGTTCCATGATTTGGGCCAGCTCGGTTAGTTCCATATAAATTCTTAATCTTAGTCCCACCACCCTTCTTCAGAGTCCTCGCTTCAAGCCCCTCTCAAACTTCTTAGACTTTCTTTTCCTCAGTGTCAACAAGATAGAGGGTAAAATGGGATAATTTCATCAACTTTGTTTCATATTGGGCCACTGACATGGTTCCTTGAGTCAACTCCATAAACTCTACCTCTAACTTCTCCCTAGCCGCGACAAGGAAGTACTTCTCTAAAAAGAGTGTTTTGAATCTAGCCCAGCACATAGCCTCGGCTTCTCCTCTCAATTGATCATGGACCACCAATGATCCGCCTCACCTCAAACATAAAAGAGGTGAAGGAGACCTTCTGCTCCTCAGTGCAATTCAAAACAACAAATATCTTCTCCATCTTTCGAATTCAAGCGTCGGCCTTTAAAAGGTTAGCCTCTCCCGTGAAAGCCTCCGGTCCCAATTTCTTAAAATGTTCAATGGTGCAGCCCACTGGCCTTTGCTCGTCTACCCCTGCAGCTATGGCCCTAGCTAGGGCTTCTGCGAACCCTACTACCGCTTCCGGCACTTGTTCCGCTGCCGCATTGTTATGGTTTGCGACACCATTTGCTTTGCGATTACCTCTTGCCATGACTTTCTGGATAAGAAAGAATCACGCATGTATAAGTCTATATGCCTATCACTGGTTCTCTAAATAACTCTACGAAATCAAAATATTCCTAACGTTCCTAAAGTTGTCCTAGGTCGAACACTCTGATGCCATCTGTAACGTCTCGCGACCAGTCCATTTCGGCCGCGGACGTTGAGTCACTTAATCTCACTAGGATTTGAAATTTAAACAATATAGTTCTATTCTTATACTTTCGTGGCCTGTGAAAGGCCTCCGCTCCTACATCAGATTTGACAGATTTAATAATTCATCAATATAATATTACACTACAAGAGAAGAATTATCAACTAGATATATCCAATTTTATTAATACTATAATAGTCTCTAATACATACCATAGAATCAGTCCTTCCTCAAATAATCATCAACATAAATTGTAAAGCTAAATAAGTACAACTAAGAGTGATATATATATAAACACTTCTAAAGCACTATGCAAACTAACTCTGCAGTCTCTTTGAACTCCCTGGCCTCTAAAAGTGTCCTCAGCTCATAACCTGAGGAAACAAAGAATATAGAAAGGGTAAGCTCTAATAGCTCAACAAGGGTTAACTCAAAGTCCTCGTCCACCTGCCAAAGTTAATATTTGCAAGGGCAACAGATATACAAATGATACAATGTAATCGGTAACAAAATAGAATAATACTTGTGTCACTGTTCTAAAAAACCCGCCTAGGCACGCCTAGGCTTGAGGCTTGGGAGAAACGCCCCGCCTTAAGATTTTCACGCCTTATTCTTGGTAAAACCCTTAAGGCGCACTTTTTTTCTAAAAACAACAATGCTTTAGTGAAATGAAATCGCTTTTTAAAGAATTTTTTTACAAACCAGACCAATATCTCATCCAAAATAATCAAATAGTATTTTAATTTGAAAATATTCAGACATATTTTTATGATATGTACAATTTTAGTTTTTTAGTAGCTTTGTTATGGTTAAAAAATATTAAAATATATTAAGAAGGCCTAAACGCCTTTTGACACCTTTTTACGCCAAGGCCCGCTTAGGCTTCTAAGGTTTAAGGCTTGGCCTCCACGCCTTGATCACGCGCCGCGTTTTTTAGAACCTTGACTTGTGTATTAAGAGTAATAAGAAAAGGAAAGAATAGTGTTTCCTAACCCCTCAGATTCCCCAATGACCTATGGCTCAATCTCCCAAAGGTCTTAACTCCTCGGCTTCCCCATGACTCAATCCTCCATGTTTCGCCCTTATAGTCCGCGACATATATTTTATAACCTTGGACATTTCAGACTCCACGGACTTATTTTAGGTATATTTGACCTAGTCATGCCACAAACCGCAACCTCCTCTCCTGCCCAAATTCAGGATGAGCGATTGACAGTCTGCTGTTAACTCTACACTTTGGTCGAGCTCTGCCGCGGTGTTAAGCCCCATAGTTAGCTTAGGCTCAATCTCCCTAGACTAACCGTGTTGACCTTATGCACTGAGCAGAAGGTCTTTAAATAGACATGATGCCTTAGCCTGGATAATGAATGCTGCGGCCTCAGCACCGAATCCCCAACTCAATAAAGGCACAATATTATACTGCCTCCCAACTCTACGACCTTTTTTAATTGGCCACGGCTTCAAGAAAAGAGTTAGAACTCTTGGTCGGCAACAACAAGGGTATTATAGTAAAAATAATGTTTTAAAACTCTAATTTACTCCTAACGTGGATCCTCAAAGATCAAAGGCATAATCCTAAATAAATCTCCTAGGGTTAAGTATGAACATCCTTAAAATCCTATTCTCCATCTATAGGATCTCACTTAAAAAAATCTTGGAATCATAGATTTACTTACTGAACAGTAATAAGCCTAAGTTTCCAAATCTCAAAGAATCCATAGCACTCCACAACCTCTAACCTTGATGAAGAATAGCTTACCATAGTCAAAACCCCCCAAACCCAGAATCTCAGATGAACAGTTGAACTCCATGGGCATTTTTCAGATTTCACCCAAGGGCGCATCTCAATCAATAAATATATAGAAAAATTAGAGTTTTGAACAAGGAAGAAGATGGTAAGGACAAATCCTTTATCTCGGTGGATCAATCCGATGAATAGTTGCCTTTCGCCGCTTCCTTCTCTGGTGAACAGTTGCCCCCCGCCGTCTTGCTCCGGTGAACAGTAGCCCTCCGCCGCCTTGCTCCGGCAGCCTTTTCCTCTACACACAAATCTTACTTTCTTTTTTTAAAAAGGATTTCAGGGGTTCTAATTGCCATGGGAAGTGTGCCAAAGGTGGATATTTATAGGTTTTAGTGGGGAACCTAGGGGTTTCCTCTTTTGGACGCACTTTTCAACAATTACCCCCTTTCAAGAGGCTTCTAGGAATTTTTAAACTCTCTTCAAGTCATGACATAATAAGGCCACATAATCATCCCTCGTGCTGCCATGAAAACTAAAATCCGCGGCCATCACCTTAGGCCGTGGTCTTCTAGAGTATGTTCGCAGCCTTAACACACTAAGCCGTAGCTTCTGGGTTTTATATGCCCGCGGACCCCTCCTTTAACCTAGGTTTTTTATCAGTTCAATTACAAACCATGGCCTCCCACAGGGGGTAGCCTCTTAAGGTTTGGGCTTGTTAAAGGGGAAGGAGTCTCATCAAATAAAGGATTAAGTCAGGCAAGATGTGAAGCCTCAACCTTGAATGACATAGGGATAGATGATTCTGGAGTAGTCACTCTCACGCCCCCATAAAAAGGGATATCCTTGTGAAAGGTAACATAAAGAGAGTGATACATGTGTTGGGACACCGGGTCATAGCACCGATACCACTTAGACATCGGGGAGTACCCGACAAAAATGCACTGAATAGATTTATCATCAAGTTTGTGGCGAGAGGGCTAAGGTTTTGAACTAAACAAGTACACCCAAATACTCGGGAGGAGGATATGGAATAAGGGGCTCTCGGGTTGAAGACACTGAAGGGGCGCCTTACTCCTAAAATCTGATTGGGGGTGCGATTTATGATGAAAGTGGCGGTAAGGACAACAAGGTGCCAATAAAACTTGGGCACCTTCATACCACTCAACAAGCACCGAACAACTCCCACTAGGTGACGATTTTCATTCCTCAACCCCATTTTACTTGGGTGTATATGGGCAAGTGAGTTGGTGAAGGATCCCTTTCTGATAAAATTGAGACCGAAATTCATTAGAAATATACTCACGTCCATTATCAAATCAGATGTTACGGACCACTATTTGAAATTGATTTTAACCATTTGAAGGAATTGTACAAACAAGGGGAGGACTTCTGATTTCTTTTTAAGAAGATACACCCACGTACACCGAGTATGATCATATATAAAGGTCAAATAATAACGATGCCAGAAAATGCAGTAATAGGGATGATCCCTACACATCAGAATGAATCGAATCAAACATACTAGGAGCACGACTCATATTTGGAATATAACTAGCCCTAGTATGCTTGGAGAGTTCACATACTTCACATAAATTTATTTTGTCCTTGCAAGCTTTTGAAAAGAGAAGTGAATAACAAACATAAGTGTTGGAAATTGATATGCCCTAGGTGGGCATGCCACAAGTGCAAGGTTTGGAGGGAAACATCATAAGAAATGGAATCTAGCAAGGTGGAAGAATTGAGACTAAGGGTGGGAGGGTGCAGTGGTGGTGGTTCTCCAAAATAGTACAACCCGTTGTGCTCGTAGCCCCTGCTAATAATACTCTTCGAATCAAGTCTTGCCAGAGACAATAGGTAGGAAAAAACATAACAACACAATTGAGATGTTTGGCAAGTTGGCTGATGGACAAGAGATTAAAAGAAAAATTAGGACAATGTAAAGCTGAGGAAAGAGTAATATCTGGAGACAAACACTCTTTTCCCTTTCTATGAATATGTGTACGAGAGCTATTCGCATTATGCATGTACTGCCAAATAGGAATGTTGGGTGAGAAAAGAAGAGATGACTCTCCCGTCATGTAATCACTGGTTTCGGAATCTAGAATCCATGTGGGCTTCGCACTCTGAACATGAAAAGCGGAGGGGGCACCGGAAGTAATGGTGGCACTGTCACTGAGAGAAGAATCGGCAACCGGAGGAGTAACCGAATGAGGACAAGTGGTATTAACATCTCTGGCCATACCAAGAGCCAAAAGGTGACGGCAAACAGTCTCCTTATCATCACAACGGGATGGAAAGAAAAAGTGCGCCCATTCATGAGGACTGTAGCCAATTGAGTCCGGTTACGTTTTGCCAATAAAAGGCGTTTTGTCTTCTACTCAAATTTGCCATTCAAACCCTAAATTACCAACAAATTGATCCAGTGTATATCAACCTCCAACAAGAACCGCCAATAAAGTTCGTCAACAATCACGAAAAACATCCATAGTACTTCAAAAAATCCCACAACACGAAATTATCACAAAATCACCCAAACAAGGCCAAAAGAAAGGCAACCAATCACAAAATATCGCCAGAAACCCTCAACAATACAAGGATGTAACAAGTTTAGTACATCAAGAAAAGAGAAGAGAAAGAACCCTAGAAAAGGGTAAAGAAGAGGAAAAATCCCTAGATGTAGAGTTTGGTCCTCAAAGAAAAATGAAGAGTACAAAGAAGGCGATTAAACCCTAAAACCCAACTGAAAGAGAAAGGGTCGGCTGCCATGCGGCCGGAAAAATGAGTGGCGACGCTGGGCGGCGAGGCCGGCGGCTAGAAAAAATCAACGGCTGCGGCGGCCGATCGGCAGAGGGGAAGGGGCAACGGCCGAAGGAAGTTTTAGGGTTTAGAGTTAGGGTTAGGGTTATGTTTGAGGGTAGGGTTAAGGTTTAGTTGTTTATTAGGGTTAGGGTTTGAAGAGAGGGGGGTTTGACTCTGATACCAAAAATGATTTTGTGATGTAATGGCTTACCTAATTGGAAGTCCAATAATTGTATTTATCATTATCATCATCATCATCATCATCATCATCATCCTTGCCTTAAACTCATCACATGGGGTCGGCCACATGGATTCTCCTTTTCCATTCTAATATATTATAAGCAATATTATCATTCAAGTTTAATTCCTTAAGATCTCTCTTAATAATTTCCTCTCACGATAGCTTAGGGCGAGCCCTTTCTCTTTTACCCTCTATTCCAATAATCTTCCTCTTGTTAAAGGTGCATTTACGGGTCTACGCAACACATATCCATACCATCTAAGTCTATTTTCTCTTAATTTATCGCTAATATGTTTCGTATTTATAAGAAACATATTACAATTCTAGAAGGTTCTAGAGACTACAAAACTAAGAGGACACAACTAAGGCCCAAAACATGGAGGGCCCAATACAAAGGGAAAAATACTAAAATAATATGAAATCCAACAGATTTGATATCAAATCTATCGATCTACGTGTTGATGATATAAATCATATGTGACACTTAAAATATGAAATGCCAGCACAGATGTCTAATGTGTTGATATTCCCTATGCATGTAGGCATTGCAACTTTAAATGGTTTCATAATTTTAGCATTTACATAGTTTTTTTTTTTAAAATTGTAAAGTAGTATTGGTTATCTTTTGGGTAATTTGGACTTTAGCCCCAATTTTTTTCGCTGTACTTTGATTTGGGTCCTAAAGTTTTGAATAAATTATCTTTGGCCCCTATTTTAAACAAAACCGTGTACTCTTCGCCTTTGATTGTTCTCTATTTGTTAATACCTCAACATTCCCCTCGTTCTCTCAATACCCTTAAGAAAGAACTACTTCATGCAGTGCCAGAGGTTAGGTCAATATCAAGTAGTTGTTTTCTGATTGTTATCAATTTCATACCAGAGACTTATCAAAAAGAACAAATAATTTTAATTTCATCACAGAGAATCTCTATCCCAACTGAGTTGATCTAATCTAAAATAGGACCCAAATATATATATGGGGCGAAAATTTTCAAAAAGTACGTAATCGCAAAGTGGCGAAAAATTCCAAAATGCGTAATTGAAAACCGAAAAAAATTTCGTTCCCCAACAAAACAAAGTCGTGTATAATGTAAACAATAAATGTTTTATATATTGTAACTATAAAGTGGATTTATGTTATATTTCTCAATTTTATTGGAATTCTATTGGTATGATTCATTTCTCAACTAATAATAGAGGATCTTTGCTTCCTAATATTCACTCGCTAAACTTTTACTTCAAATCCACCTGCTTGTGTTCACAAAATGACTATATACTCTTTTTTTATGCGACCAATGCAATTCATATGCATACACAAAATTCCAAAATTACATAAGAAAACAGATCATATTTTGTAATACAACAAAATCAAAATTCAGAACGTACTCCGGCTAATATTCACAAAACAGAAACCGTATAAAGCCTAATATGAAACTTTGGAAGGTTTTAAACGTGAGTGAGACATCTGACCCCTAGTCCTTGCTTCGAGTAGCTTTGTCTTCAAAGTACCCTCCTTTAAATCTGGAGGCAATTGTGAAGATGACTCTGATATGTCAAGATCTTAGGATGGGAGTCATGCTGTCCATTATCGTACTGGACTATAGCATGACTCCTCCATGCAGGGTTACCACAATCACTTTCGGACTGCGCATTCCCACTTTCTGATAAGAAATAATGACTTGTTATTAAATTATCCAATCGTGAGCTCGTCAAACCATTCCTGCTGCAATAGCTGCGCGCTGAACTCAAGCGTGAACCTATTATGCTGCCTTGAGTCTGAAGACGTACGGCTTGAGACGCCAGTTGTCTGGTTTTGATCCGAGCATTCTCTCCCATTTGGTGGGACCTCTGATCTGCTACACCTGTCCAGAATCTGGACTATACACTTGTCCTTTGTGATGGAACGGTCACCACTGTTGGGCGAGGCAGAAGAGCAGTACACTTGTCTTATACCTTGGACTCATGGCTATTCACGCCTACTAATTCAGACAGACACGCTGATCAGGAGAAACATACAGTTTCAGCACCAATTTAGCAATGACATGATCCATACCTAATAATATATGGATACTAATCAAACCGATACAGCAAAATGGACATAAATCGAAACAGGCATAAAATTGAAACAGGAATATAGCTGTAAACACCTGTTTATATATAGAAACAGGCATATACCTGCTTGATTTTGCAGTGCAATTTCTTTAACTGCGTCTCAATTATGTCTTCGTATTCGCTCTTCGCTCTTCGGTGGTTTCTTGATGTTGATTCGATGGTCAGGCACTTTGAACCTGGAGATTTGCTTAGGGGATGCCCGTTGTTTTCTGGGATTTCTTTAATTTTTTGGTGATTTGTGTTGTGGATAAAATTTTGTAAGGCATTGTTCCATATAGTAACAGTTATAAAAAAAAAATCTTCTGTAGACATACATTCTAACATTTGATGTTCAAAGAATTACAAAAAAATAAGGATCATGGAAACATTAAGAAAAACTAAAACAGTAAACACATTGTTCTATACCTTTAGCACCTTGATGATCCAATTTGATTAGGTGCTAACAGTTTGTCCTCTTTCCAAATAGTAACAGTTATAAAAAACATCCTCTGTAGACATACATTCCAACATGTGATGTTCAAAGAATTACAAAAAAATAAGGATGAGGGAAACATTAAGAAGAACTAAAATAGTAAACACATTGTTCCATACCTTTAGCACCTTGTTGATCCAATTTGATTCGGTGCTAACAGTTTATCCTGTTTCCGGTAAAGATTCAAAAAAATATTGACATCAAACAAATAATTTATCTACATGATGCAAACCAAACATTAAATACAAAACATAATGCATTATGAATCAAGAATATACTAATATGGATTATGATTGCCAACTCCCTATAACTATATGTGATCACCTCCATTTAGACTTATTTTGGGTATACACATGTCTATGACCTTTTCTAGAGAAGACTAATATTGATTATGATCACCTCCATACACATGTATATGAATACAAAAATTGTAGTTCAAACACCAAGCATAATAAATTTGAAATCGTGTCATTTAAAAACTATAGAAAATGTAATCTCAACTTAACTTTAGACATGGGTGCGACTCAAAACAATGTGATGAATCTTCTATTAATATAACACAAAGCTCAAAATAACGGAAGATGTACACATGAATTTTTACTACCTGTAGTCAACAACTAAACAGAGATCAACACATTTGAATATCTATTCAGAACAACACATGTGAAACTAAATTCAATAGGTGCTAAATTCAAGTGAAACTACAATTATAAATTCAAGTATAGTATAAGTTCAAGTGAAACTAAAATTTATTTCTCAACTAAAATTCAAGTGAAACTAAAATTATGAAAACATATATGTACAATTAATATACCATTTCATCTTCTTTTATCAAATACCAAAATACAGTGAATCCCACGCACCTTTATTTCACTTTCGCAACATGAGAGAGGCAAAGCAGGGCAAGTGCTTCCTTCCATGGTTGTACATTGCTCTAGCAGCAACCAAAGCTGCTTTGTGTCAATCATCTTATTCGAAGGCAGTGTGATTAAGCTCTTGATGTTGCATTATAGAATACCATTGATCAACGCCAAGGTTCTAAAAGGCGCGAGGCGTGGTCGAGGCATAGAGGTCAAGCCTCAAGCCTTAGGAGCCTAGGCGTAAAAAGGCGTTTTTCCTTTTTTTATTATTTTAATTATTCCAAGGCTAGTAATATAATAAAATAGTACATACCTTGAATTTTGAAAATATATCCATATGTTTGGTAGCCATCTTTCTCATATTCATGCTCCATAACCAATATTTGTCAACTAATCCTTTGTTTTAAAAAAAAACAAGTGTGCCTTAAGCCTTTTACCAAGAATAAGGCGTAATAAGGCGTAGGCGATGCGTTTCTCTCAAGCCTCAAGCCTAGGCGGGCCTTTTAGAACAGAGATCAACGCTGAATTTGTTGCTTTCAAATTCATGAATCCTTCTTCTGTGGAGCTGATCAAGTATCCACTTCGTTCAATGTAGCCTCATCAAATAAGAGAAACACACTTCTTCTGTGCAGCAAAGTATACAACACAAAATGTCCAGAGAAACACACTTCTGCTTCTGTGATCCTTGCTGCTGAATTTCCCAATCAAAGAGAGAGAGAGAGTAATGACGGTATCATATATGACAAAACGATTGAGTAGATTTGGGAGACTTTAGCAAGTGAAAAGCATTGCAGGAGTCTTTCTCTGGTACACCCAAAGCACCAAGATTGTACAGTCCAATTGATAATTAAAAAAAAAAAAGTAAACATTCACTTGAATATGATAGCTCACCAAAATATTCTCAAATTTATTTGTAGAAAACACCGAGTCCATTCACTCAATACTAACACTCGAATTAAGGAAAATCATATTACTTGAGCTTTGGGGATCCATGTCAGTGTATTATTTGTAATTTGACCCACAAAATCCACAAACACATTGCTGGAAAGAAGCTTCAATCTCAAGATATATAGACTGTACATTCCAGATTAACTTTAAATGAAACTATTCATAGCAACCATAAACAACTAAATAGCCTATAATATTCAACTAAATGGCCTATCATATTCAAACATGTAGAAAGAATACCGTGGCCAGTGAGTTGAATCAGTAAGGAAGAACCATTTCCAACCGTTACCTGATCCAAACCAGAATAAGAGTCATGAATCTGAAGATTTGAGAGGACTGAAGTGAGATGATGCGTGGCTCCCGAATCAAGAATACAGGATTGAGGAGATGGAGAGGAAGAATGTCTTAGAACCACTTAGTAGTAGAAAAAAAACCAACATGACCCTGCAAAACCGGCACAACCACTAATGAATGTTATATATTCAAATGAAGTAGTTACAAAAGTTCAATGTGGTTTCATTTAACATAAACAAAATATAAAATACAACAACAAAAAACAAAGCCGCGAAATTGGTCTCATAAATCCTATGTACAAAACAGAGTAAAAAGTTTGCATTGAAAATAGTTTGCATTGAAAATTAAAAGTAAACATAGACCTTATAGAAACTGCCCAATGGCCCTTCTCCTCTCGTCAGCCATGATGCTGAGACATCTCCAGTTCCCATCGTTTGCTGATCGGTTGGAAATTGCTGTTAAAGGCGTAATATCAGAAGGAAAATGCCGGACAAAAGACCTCGGAGGAGACAGCAGCACCCAAGAGGTTGTTGATGCAGTCATAGCAGCTCTAGACTAAAATTCAGGAAGTTATGCCTCTTCGTCAGGCGTGGAGTATTCTACCTGCCAAATTTTCATCTGATAAAGTTCTCTTTGCATAAGTTGCTAGATTTTGCTCGCACCACAGTTCATAACATTGTTTTTTTGGTTGCTACTGCTATAAAGTTATGTGCTTGCTACTGCTGTAAAGTTTGTGACTCGGTATAACCACTTTGTCTTGTTTGTTCTCGGGATTTAGTTGTGCCTATGCATACTTCCTGTCAAAATCTAATCAATAAACGAACCTATTGAGTTTTTTCAGAATCTCAGCAATGATTACAACAGATGAGTCTTATTATCTCTTATTAGGATGTCTATTTAAAATATCAAGGTACATCAATAATAAGTTCATGACACAAACTCTCATGAACCTTGAGTTAAAAAATGAGAACAAATGACTTCAACAGATGAGTTAATGAAAATTTATTTTATACTTAGTAGATATGTACCCGCACACTAAGAAATCAGTGTTGTGTAGTGTGATTTCATGCTAACATCAACTCCATGAACACGATCTCATTCCGCCCGTATGGATGTATTCTCAAACACATGGTAGGCATACAATGGGAAAATTCTTTAAATGGCATGCCTAAAAATTAACATTGAAATGACATTAAAAAAAAGCAAGAAAATATAATGATAAGACTCGTGTCTGAAAAACTATATAAGCAAGACACCTAAAACTGGTATGAGAAAAATAAGTGAAGAAAATCATTTGTCGTTGATATCTTTTAAAGAAAAAATACCAAATATTCTAAATGGAGGTTTCCGAAGATTGCAAACATTATTTTTAAAGGGTGGTCTCATTCGCAACACGTTAACCAATTTCACATGTTGGGTAATGATAGTCAATGCAATTTGGACTGAACTACCGTAAAGAACATAAAAGAAATCACAAACTTAACACACTTGACATAAATTAAATTTTATGGACATAAAATTCTTATCCATGACAGCCATTTTAATAAAACATATTTCATAAGATTTTAAATATGTTTCAACGCCTTTTGAAACACGAAACTGTTGCCCTGATTCTTTAATCTTCTTAGCAACCTAAAGAACCCCCATTATTCACTAATTGGAATATAATTTTTGTTTTAAATATCAAAGAAGAAATCATCCAAATAGACAAAACTCGACCCTTATTATCTCCATCTTCTGAAGTTCCAGTAAACATACGAATTAATAGGAAGTCAAAAGGAAGGAAAGAAAAATGCATTTAACATTCCAATCAACCTGTTAGAGTAAACCGAATAGTTTTCAAAGTAATTTCCAAAAATTTCATACAATAAAATTACGAGTTTGCAACAACCAAACCTAACCAAACACCTTTAAATTACATGCAACTTACTTTTTTCCAATATTTTAATTACTTCACACTACCAGATTGGAATAATTACAAAGCTAAAATGAAAAGTGAAAATACAGAGTGAATTGTACAGTTACAAATGTATACAAAAAAAAAATTGGGTGTGATGTGAGCTTCTTATCAATGTTAAGTCGGCTTCTCCTTTAATCTGATTTACTTGCTTCAAATCAATACTTGAAATAGGACAACACATGAGTCAGTCCAAAACATGAGTCTGTCCAAAATATTTGAATCGCACAGTCTTCTTCTAACTCTAATAATCAAGAATTTATATGGAATGCTCAAATAAATAAACCTATAGCCCAAAACAACCTATGTAGTCTCTAAAAAACTGTTCAAACTCTTAGTAAAAAAGGACTAATCCTACATTTATATTGAATAAATATAAAAATAATAAGAAGCCTTTAACTGTCAAAGCTTGATTAAGTAATTGCAAACCCGCTTCTCCATTTGCTTGAGATGGAAACATGAGATATTAATGAGCAACTTAGAATTTTACAATCAATAATCAAATCAGAGGATAGTAAAAGTATTTAGCTGTATAATAATTGAGAATATGTAAACACCTCTATTTTATATATGAGTCCATTATTAGAGTTTGTCTATTAAAGGCAACTCACGATACATTCTCATAAAGAATATCAAATATTAAGAACATAACATTGAATCACCTTGCTATTAAAAGCGTATCCCCCTTCATTGGTATTAAAAAGCGTATCCCCTTCTTCTATGGCATGAGCCCTGCATAAAAATTAAGATGGAACCATGAAGGCTAACTCACCTTGCTACATAACAACAGAAGAAAACCCCAAAAAATCTAAGACCATAGTTAGGGAAAGAGATTCTAGTATGAATATGAATATGAATATATTGTCTTGGTGAGATGAGGAACAATAACACAATACCCGTTCTGATTTTTGCTTCCATTGTGAGGCTAAATGCATCTATCCGTTTCTTTGGACAATCGTTCACAACCACAACCAAGAAAAAGAAGAAAAAATGAGCATTAAACGAAAACATAAGAAAATAATTATGATGTGAGAAAATTCACGCCACACCAGTCACAAAGTCAAACAACTGAAATTTCGGGGCACAATCTTGGAGCCACTATATGAGCAATGACATGATATCAACATGAAATTTCGGGCACAACTGAAATTTCGGGGCACAACATTAGCATGCCATTATAGCATCAATAGGAGAACTGTTTAAATAAAAATTTAAAACCTACAAATGACGAAATGCTAAAAATCTAAAAATCCCAACAATGACTAAGCATAACCCAAATCAAAAGCTAAAAATCCCAACAATGACGAACTGCACAAACCAAAATGTAAATTTAATACCTGTCTCCGAAATGTACAAACCCAAATACAAATTAAGAATGAAAACACATCAACCAAGCTTCACAAAACCTCCAGAAATGAACCTAAGAATGTAAATACCTGTCAAACAATGACAAAATGCAGTAAAAATCGAACAATGAACCTAAGAATGTAAATTTAATACCCGTGAGGTGAGAGGCAAGCTAACCAAAATGCTCGGGAATGTACAATCTGAGAGTAAGCATAACCCAAATCAAAATGTAAATAAGCAAAACAAAAAAAACCCAACATGTCTCCGAAATGTAAAAAATCGAACAATGAACCTAAATATGTAATACCTGTGAGGTGCTAGGCAAGCTAACCAAGCTTCCCAAAACCGAATAAAAAATCGGTGAGGTGAGAGGCGAACAAAAACCGGGTGCTTAGAGGTGTGAGGTGAGCAGGTGAGAGAGTTGGTGAGGGGACATAGAAATCGGGGCAAAAGGAGAAAAGGTATGGGGGGAAACCAAAAGTTTTTGAAACCAAACAGGGTATTGATCTCAACCATTGATTTTGGCAAAATATGTAAAAATATGTAAGGAGGTGGCACACATCTGAACCGTTAAAATGTGTAGACAATTCAAAGACCGCCCTATCATATTATATATATATAGTCAGGCTCTTGTGAGGTCCTTAAATGCGGTTCAATTTTTTAAAAATAGTGAAAAAAATATTTTTTGCTGATTTTTTTTTGGATTTGATCTCTGTAATAGGGAGATCATCTTGAAAAAATCACCCACTTCCCGTTTGAAGTTTTTTGCTGACTCTATATTGTTTCCGAAGTGTTGCCAGATCGAGTTATCTAAACAACCCTAAAACAGAGAAGTAATGTCATCTTCATGCCCACCATATCACTTTTTGACGACTCTGGCGTTCAAAGTAAAATAAAATTACCGCCTTTTAAATGAAATAAGTTCTACTTGATGGATTCTATTTATTTTATAAATCAAAGTTCTAGGACGCGGGATAATATTTTATTGTACTCATCATTACTTCATTATTCTTGAAGGTGATAGTCAATGTTGAGCTTCTCCTTGAAACATATATCTTGTTCTTGTTTTTTCTTTCTGTTCATTTTATGGAACTTGAAAATTTGTTTTGTAATGTTGATATTTCATAATATTGCAGTATTGATATAGTGTTCTCAAGTGAAACCTGTGCTGATGCATGGATAGAAAAAGAGGTGAGAAATGGCATCAAGCTAATTTAATATTTTAGAATTATTAATTTACTAACAAAATAATAAAACACATTGTTTTATCATTCTTGTTTCCCCACACTTCCTTTCTATGTGTTTATGGAGATCTCTACTTCACCCCTGCCTCTCCGGGGATGTCCGGTTGGAACTATATAGAGAAGATTAGTATGCCCCTGCGCAAAATCTGATGATAAATAAATAGATAATGATGAGTTATGTTTAAACGGAGTTTTTGTGGTGGTTTACTATGGTATTGTGAAATGTATAATTCTTACCTAAACCATGTATTAAATCTGTTAAGCTTGTATTTCACATTGTTCTTGATCAACAAGTGCCTTCTTTTCTTTATTGAAGCCATTTCTTAAACTGTTGGGTAGCTCATCAAAGTTGCATTAACCAAAGGACTGTAATACAATTTGTAGATAAATTGAAATTATTGCGGTTTGATGCTACTCTAATGTCTCCGGGCTTCCTCAGGGGCAAATTGATATAACAAAATAGAATATATATTATTATAGTAGAACAGCATACTCCAGACCGATAGAAATTATATAAAGTAAGAAAGGCAGTAAGTCAAAACACAGGAAACTTGCATGGTTTGTCATATTGCCTACATTCATGGGCAGCAAGAGATGAAGTTTCACTAGAATCCAGATGAAAACATAAAAGTACAATTGCTAAAACCATCTCCTTTAATCAGCCTACAATATAAGGCAGGAATCTCCCCTGAATACAGATCTCTTCTAATGAAGAATATATGTATCCTACTTTTTTTTAAATAACGCCAGCATGATCAGAATATGCGATATTGGGTTTATTATTATATAATAATTTTCTTTGTGGTTCTTGAAATATTTTAAATACTTGCTAAATTACCATCTTAGATCAATTAGAGAAATAGTTTTCCTTAACACAGTTTTGTGTCTTTTACAGTTGAGGCCCGTTTGATGCGTAGGATAATAAGGCAGGATAGGATATGTTATACCTTCCCAACAAGACAGAATAATCCCACCTTCTAGTAGGATGGTTTTATCACAAAACATGGATAAGAAGCATACTAGTCATAATTTATCTAATCTTATATCTCATCCCGAAACTCCAAACACGGGATATGATAAAATTATCCTATGCAGTGCTCTTATCCTGCACATCAAACTGGGCTAAGTGTCAATTACATGCCATCTTGTTTGAGAGTCTATTGCTAGAAGACCAGTTTTCTATGCCTGTAGTTTTTGTTATCTTTGTTGTTACAGTATTGTTTATTACCTTCACCAGTAGCTTGCCAATCTTGATATGCAAACAGGTTGTAGCCTTGAAGGAGGATGGGTGTCCAAGAGTATGGGTTGTCACATCGGATCGTGTTCAACAGCAAGCGGCACATGGAGCAGTATGTGTTTCCCTCATGTATAGTTGATCCGAAGTAATTATTAAATTTGTAAACTCATTGTGTTTATTGTAACATGCCTATGTTTTATATATAGTAAGGGTGTGGAATTGTAGTTTGCTTCATATTTAAGGGGATAAAACTTACGAATTGGTTGAGGGTTTGTGATTAGATGGGTGTCACAGAGGAGAGAACTCGCTTATGTGGTTAGTGAGCATTTAATAATCCGTACTGAGTTGGTCATCGTCTTTGAATTTATTTACAGCTACATCTTAATCTACTTATGTTTTCCGAGATTCTTGCTCTAGAATCTAGCTGCTCTCTCACATAGAATATTCTTATGATTACCTCTGTAACCAGGGACAAATCCAAGAGCTTTTGGGGTGGGGCACTCAGTGATACAATAATATTTATTTCAAAGCATCGTTTTTATGGGAGACACAGTTAATTGATAAGATATTCAATTATTATTTTTCATGTTTTATCAACTCAATGAATAATTACACATTTTTCATTAGTAGAACTTTAATTTCATTATTTGTTCATGTGTCTTTTTTTTAGTCTAACTAGTAAATCAGTAATACATCTTTATTAATATGCATATCAAGAAAATGGAAATTTTAAATTTTAAAAATTACTGATTTTTCAACTTATCTGTTGTTACCCAGGACCTATTTGAAATACTATTTTTTCATAATTATTTAACTTGACCTCCATTGGAGTTGAGTACTATGGTCATTGAAGGATGTTTATATTTAATTTTTAATTGAAGGATGGCCTATTAGATTTCTTGCAATGAATTACCAAGTCAAATAGTGTATTACTAATAATCATAATTCAAAACAGATTAGAAATTAGAAATAGACACTATATATAAAAACTATAATTGTTGGGCACATGCCCCACCCCATGCCAATGTCCTTCCTTCCTTGACTTCAATAGTACATATTATGTGCAATGTTTAAAAAGGCGCCCGAGGCGTACGCCTCGAGGCGAGGCGGAGGAAAATAGCCTCGAGGCTTAAGCCTCTTGAGTGAAAGTTGAGGCTAACGCCTTTGTGGGCTGAGGCGGTGCGCCTCGAGGCTGTGCGCCTCAAGGCTGTGAGGCGTACGCCTCTAATTTGGGGGTAAAAAAACCTTTTAGAGCCATCGTTTCTTCATTCCGGCCATCGTTTCTTCATTCCGGCTTTGATTTCTTCATTCCGGCCTTACTTTCTTCCATTCCGGCCTTCGTCTAGCCCTAGGTAAGATTTTTGGTGTTGATTTCTTCATTCCGTTGAAATAAAAGAGTTTAAATTTGTTTAAAATAACTGTAAACTTCTATGGCCTTTATTTGGTTAAGAAAAACTTGGTTTTTTTAATTTTTTTTGGGTTTCGGCCTTTATTTGGTTAAAAAACTTATACGTCCTTTGTTTTTATTTTTTATTTTTTTTGGTTTCCGGCCTTTATTTGGTTAGAAAACTTCTACGGTCCCTTTTTATTTTATTTTTTTTTTTGTAAAAACTTTGTTTTATTCAGTGTTTGTGTAAAAAAAAATTATGTTATAAATTCACTTCAATATGACTTTTTTTAAAAAGGTTTCTGTTTTTTTTTTTTGGGTAAAATTTATGTTTCATTTTATCCACTGTTTTTGCCCAATAAAGTTGCTGTTTTTTTTTTGTAAAAACTATGTTTTATTACAAAGTTATTAGAAATAATTTAGATGTGAAGGATAAGATATAAAACAAAATTATTACTAATAATTTGGATGTGAAGGATAAAATTATTACTAATAACTTTGTAAAATTTAGTAATAGTAGTTGAATTATGTAAAAACTATGTTTTATCCACTGATTATGGACCCTTTTTGGTTCTCAACTTAGATTAATATGTTTTCTTTAACTAAACTGAATTTATTTTAAGAAACTAATATATTTTAAAGGTTGCTGTTTTTTTTAATAAACTTAGGTTGTCATATTATAAAATAACCAATATGTGAATGAAGTTAAAAAAATGATTTTGCCAATTTGATTTTGCATTGATTAATTTATTGTCTAATTGTAAAATGACCAAAATGTCAAAATTGATTTTCTCAAATTACTTTTTTTTAAAGTTATCTCGGGGCAACAAAAAAATGTCAAATTATGTGAGAAAGCCCTCAAGGATTTTTTTTTTGTAGTTTTATTTTATATTTTTTTGTTATTTTATTTTTATGGTTTTATTAGTATTATTATAATATTATTTTGCTCTTTTTTTTTCCTTTTCGGTGAGGCTTACGCCTCAAACGCCTCGAGGCTTACGCCTCGCCTCACCGCGACTAAAACGCCTCGCCTCGCCTTTCGCCTTTTTAAACATTGATTATGTGTTGTCCCACAACATTCTCAAGTTTCTATGTTGGTAAATCTGGGATGACTCAACTTATGTAGCTTTACCCACTGAAAAAAGTTAAAAACAGCGTATTGAATACCATGGCTTGACTAATAGCAATTCCAGCCTTTATTGAATTATTGTCTATCAAAGACCTGGTAGGCTCTTGTTTTGATTGCTATAATCATCTTCAGGGAGCTTTTGTTTGGAGTTGCAAGGCATTGATTTCGGAGGTAAGCCCTTTCCGCAGATTCAAGGTCTTCATGTGTTGCTTGAATCTGATACCACACTAGATCCTATAATAGTCATACATTTAAGTGATTATTATACAGCCACGTATATCAACATCAGTTATACAGATTGTGTTTTAATGTTGTAAAATCTTTTTCTTTTCTTTTTTGTATCTTCAATATTATCACCTCGCTCTCTTTCAAAATTTAACTGAAAAACAGATTAAAGCTTCGCAGAAGGAGGTTGAGAGGATGCTTGAAGAACAAAGGTTTGTTCAACTTGTGGAAAAACATGCTTCGTTTATTTTATTCATCTATTAATACAGTATTTACTAAAGGTCATGATTGATAAAAATCTACCATTTCCATCTTTCTTTCACCTGAAACTATAATGCAGATGATGTATGCCATTCTTTGTGTTTTGGCCACACTCTGTTGACTTTGAATTGACTGAGTTTTGTGACGAAGTAAAGCGAACTTATTTATCACATATGTTATGTGTTGCATGATATGATTTTTTCTTTCAGGAGGTGATAGATAGCACCTAATAGAAGAATATGCGGAATGAATTTAGTTACATTATGATGAATATAAAATTTCCATATTTAATTGCCTCCTTAATTCCCTCTAGTTGGTATGAAATTTAAAACAAAAGTAACGTAAAAAAAGTTAGGTCTGTATAACTGGGTTACAATTATGGAAATAAATGAATAAAGATCCAATAAGCAACTTAGATAAACGTGATCCAGAATTCATGGATTCTTAATTTATATTACTCCCCCTCAAACAAGAGAAGATTTTCTTTAATCCCAGCTTGGCACTAGACGACTGAACTGACTTGTTAAACATATTGCAGTTTGATCAGATGATGGAACAATGAACCTTACAATAATTCTAGGCTGGATCTAATCCCCGAGTAAAGTGAATATCAACCTCGATGTTCTTTAATCTTTCATGAAGCATAGTGTGACACCCCGACTAATTAAATACCGGGTAGCTACTCCTTTATTCAAATTAATTCAAAATGTCAAGTTGGTTCAGTTCGTAGCATCACTGTCGAAAACGTTTTAACAATTACTAGCCACCTAATATTTAAAAAGTGAGTTGTCAATTTTAATTAAATCCGATTAACATACGATCCATTTAATTTATGAAATACTGATACCACAACCACATCACAGTTGCAAATAAATAACGATGTAATAAGCTAAATCTGGAGGAATACACCTCACAACAATCCGAATACTGAAATGAACAAATACAAAGCCTGAATCATTAATTTAACTACAACCCAAAATACGAAATAAAAACTGAGTAAGTAAGATGTCTCTGAAAGGAAAGGGGCGACATGCCCTACAGATGAATAAGTCTGAAGTAGAGTCAAGATAGAAAGTGGAGGCGTCTACTATCGAGGTCCTGTAACTTCCACAGCAGCCACATCACGTCACTGGGATGGAACTCCTATGCTTGGTGTCCTTGTGGCTGGGCGCCTAAAAAGTTTTTTGCAAAAATAGATTTGAAAGCAAACGGGTTAGAGCCCGATTGTGAAAACAGTTTAAAATACAGCAAGTGTTTAATATAATTAAACAGTGAATATAAAGTACATGATAGTGCGTGCACTCACATGAGTTCCTCACCTCTCAACTAATTGTGCACTCCTATCGTACCCGTACCCGTTCTAGTTATTCCCATATCTAACTAGTCCAATACACAATCTAACATTTCTATACGATTCACGACTTAAGTCCCGACATCTTAATTTAAACAGAGAGTTTTACTTTTCTTCTTAGTTCCCATATTAGTCATGCTAATCACTAGAGATTTTCCATTTTTAACTCAACTAAAATGTTGCTGTTATTCACACTTACATTTATACATGACAGTTCATTTCAATTAGGAGTATATTATTCTCATCATAAATATACAATACTGGCACCCCGAGACTAGGCTGCGGTGCACACATACTCTACTATCCAACCCCGGTACATAACGTACATAAGGACCACGTATTCCGAATCTCTCAGGAATCGTTTTCAATAAACAACAATCACACATAATGGAGGCGAACATAGTTCACATCACATGGGTCACGCACATACCGACGCTCCCATGATCAACAGACTTATTAACTTCTCAATAAGTCCTTCTCTGACCTATGTCCTCAAGGTACCAATCTAAATCCCCCCCGTAAGCACACAAAGATTAGATGGCCCTGATCGAACGCCGACCTCCCGTGATAGCAAGTATGGTAGGTATGTTATACACAAATAACTACATATATCAAGCATTCACACATCTTCGATATCCCATAATATTAATAGAGGTATATTTCTCATTCCTATACCGTCATTTAATGTTACACGTTTACAAGTTCCCGATTTATATACGTTAAGGTTATCAACTCTTCTCTCGTCGAAATTTTAGTTACTTATACCCTAGCCCATAGATGTCATCCGGGTTACTACTAAATTCTAAGTTTTAATCCTCAACGTACTCAATTCTCACAACTATACTCACTGGTCAACATGGGAAGGTTATCACTCAATTAAATATGTCTACTGAAGGTTGGAAATAAAATCAGTCCTAAAAAGGCCATTCTGTCAACTCGTTAGAAATCTCGTTCGAATGAGGCTGTTCGAACGAGGGTCGTTCGAACGAAGTCTTCGAACGAACTCGTTAGAAGGGATACTGTCATCTCGTTAGAAGTCTCGTTCGAACGAGGTCGTTCGAACGACCTGGGCAGGTCTTTTAACGAGATGGCAGAATACGCCCAGAAAATTCCCAATTCATTTTTCTCAATTTTTCTCTTCTCTAAATTCATCCTAAGATCATCCCAATAGCATTTTAATGTTCTTAAACTTCTCTAAATCCTCTTAGGTCGTTTCTTTACATATTTTTGGGGTCAAATCCTTCTAATCAACATGTAATTATCATTAATCCCCAAATTTTACCCCAAACTCTATGAACATGAACCCAGAATTTTATTATGCCTAATTACTCATCATAAATCCGTTTTTAAATCATCATATTTAAGTTTTTTGGATACTAAATTCGTTCATAGTCATTCTACATGCAATTCCTAACCCAACTTTAGAGTTTCTACAATAATTTCATTATGTTTTCCTCAAACTTTCAAGACAAAACAGTTCCTACACTAAACATGGAAGAAATATTCAATGCACTTAAAAATATCAAATCACTTGCCTTAGATTCGTTCTTCAGATTGTTGTCGATGATTCAAGGTTGATTCTCTCCTCTTTCCGGTCACAAATCCTTTCCAATTTCTGGTGATGGGGAGATGGTTTGGTATAGACTCTCTAGCCTCTCTTTTAACTTCTCTCAAAATCTCCGTAGCCCACTCTCACTTTTGGCTGATAATGGCCTTAGTGGCTCTTTTAATAATCTTTAATTTACTTCAAAAATTCGTGGGTTTTAATCTCCTTATTTTTAAAATTACCAAAATACCCTTCTATTGCCGGTTTGGCCTAAAAATGCCCCGGGATCCAAACTAAACCCCCGGCTAGTGTTTTCTGACTATTTCGACCCTTCCGGACACGTTGGCGCACTCAAAATGATTATTCGGTGGATAAAAATGTAAATTACTTTTTAATCTAATTAAATTCATTTCTGATGCGACTGACACGCGCGTCCCAACTTAAGTTTCCAATTTGTCGTATTTCAGCCTCGCGACAACTTTAATATTTTCAATACTCATGAAATATTCAATTTTAACATCATAATGAAATACCAACTCACATCTCGTAAGTATTTATATCCGGATTAATTCCCAATTAATTCTCATTTAATTTAATTAATCTCTTAAATAAAAATCAATAAAATTACGGGGTATTGCACATAGAACCTAAAGCAAGCATAATGACAGAAACCCCAGAATAATCTAGAAACTACAACCTGCTTATTATTACTCTTCCATGACATAAGATGATTACCATGGGAAGTTGATGCAGGAGCATGGGGATATAGTCGTCTTTTAGCATTAATTCTAATTTTCTTCCTTTTGTACCCTTTTAGTATAAATAGCTTTGGAGCCCCTCATTGTATCACTTTTGACCATTTGATATTGAGAGATTAGAGAGAGAAATAATAAGACCTCCTACATTTTCAATGTTGTTGTTGTTGTATAGATAACTTATTTTTTACGCTTCCGCATCCTAGTTTACATCAAAATTGGTATCAGAGCGAGGTTTGTTCTTGGATCAACCATGTTTATAGAAGATTGGGACTCCCATTGGAGAGATCCGGATGATGTTCTAATAAGCCCTAACTCTACATTAGCTACACTTGATATCATAACCGCCGATGACCCAATTCCGCCAAAAAAGGTGCCGACGCAACCCAAAGTGGTGAACCCTACCACTAGTCAACTCCGACACCCAGTCTGCCTACAACCCCCCCCACCGAAGTCATCAGAATCACCGCCGGAAGGAAGCGGACAGCCTCCGCCCATCAGCAGGGTAGCCGCGACCTCAATAGGAGGTCCGACCCATTAATTTAGCCCTGATTAACCCCGGAATAACCCAAAATTTACCACGGAACAGGACGGAATGTCACAAAGCATTTTCAGCGCAAGAACTCAGCCAAGAGACGAGAATCAATTCCAAGATCCGCCAGAAATTTCAGAATACACTCAAAACAACCAAGATTCAAGATCTAACAATCCCAACCAATCCAAGACCATCTCAAACGCAAACCCTAATCAAACCTAACATCACAAAATTAAATCCAAACCCTATTTATCCAAATTCCAAGAAACCCTAATTCTTGCTCCACCTAAAAACCCTAATTCCCTATACAAAGGATGTGCCTCTTTGGGCATCCTTTCCATTCCTAAAAATGTCCCACTACTCACCGCTCCATCCATTTGCTGACAACGAGACTCCTTTTGTTGGACCCAAGCCAAACTTGCCGATGTCTCTACAACCTATACACACACCGTGATGATTACGACGTCCGTCGATCCCAAAATGCCTCCACCTAGCAATGACACGTGGATCCGATCGTGTATTTTCTTTACCCGTTGCACCGCAAAAGGAAGGCTATACACGATGATTATTGATGGGGGAGCGAGTGATAGTTTAGTAGCCCAAGAGATGGTCGACAAGTTAAAACTTCCCAAAGAATTATTGCCTTCTCCTTGTCGTATTGGGCGGTTAGGGAGTGGAGCCACACTTGCCCTTAGTCGGCAATGTCGGGTGACTTTTTCCATTGGAGACTACTAGGATGAGGTGGTATGTACCGTGGTAGATATGCGAGTATGCCATCTTCTGTTGGGGAGGTCCTGACAATTAGACTTTCTCCTCTGCCCCATGCGACCACTTTCGATGTCTCGACCATCGGCTCTAGTAGTTTCGCATAAAGAGTTATCCACCTAGGCCGCTGAGACTGGATTGTGTTATGCTCTTATTAGCCCCATCACCACCCCGGAGTCTTCTGTTCCACCGTGTGTCCAGAGTTTAGTGGACTCTTTTAGTGACGTGTGCACCCCAACAGATGAGCTTCTTCCTCTCCGGGATATACAGCATGCTATTGACTTCATCCCTGGGGCGCAGCTCCCCAATCTTCCCCACTATCGCATGTCGCCTACGGAGCATGCGGAGTTACAGAGACAGGTCACCAAGTTGTGTGACAAGGGGTATATTCGGGAAAGCATGTCTCCTTGTGCGGTCCCCGCACTACTAACACCTAGGGGTGTTCGCGGTCCGGTCCGGTTCGGTTTTGAGGCTTTTTTTGGATCGGACCGACTTGGTCGGTCCTCTAAAAAAATGGACCGAGACCGGACCGATAATGTCGGTTAACCGACCCTAGTCGGTTCGGTTTTTTATAGGGTCGGTTCGGTCTAACCAGTCGGTCCTCACATTAATGAATTACATCATTTATAATAATAAAAATATACATGTGTCTAATTTTTCCAAACATTAAAAACTAAAAACTATCAAAATCTGCAATTAAAACAAACCTACTATTGGATTAAACTATAATTTAAACTAGTCAAATATTAAAATATATACTTTTAATATTTATTTATGTTATATATATACATATATATGTAGAAATATATTATTTTATATAGAGTCGGTCCGGGTCGGTCCTACCAGGGTTTTTGAAACTGTAAACTGTGGACCGGACCGATTAGGTCGGTCCACCAAAAAAATAAACCGAGACCGGACCGATTAAGAAAAAAGACCGGAAAAAAAGGGTCGGTTCGGCTCGGTTCGGTTCGGTCCGCCGGTCCAGTCGGTTTTTTGAACACCCCTACTAGCACCCAAGAAGGACGGGAGTTGGCATATGTGTGTGGATAGCCGCGCCATTAATAAAATCACGGTGAAATATCGGTTCCCAATTCTCGCTCCAAGTTAGACTTGAAGAGTGGTTACCACCAGATACGTATGAGGTCGGGTGATGAATGGAAGATAGCCTTTAAAACTAAGGATGGACTTTAAGAGTGGACGGTGATGCCTTTTGGTCTATCCAACGTCCCATCCACGTTCATGAGGGTGATGACTCAGATTTGTGTTCATTCTTGGGCAAGTTCGTTGTGGTCTATTTTGATGATATCTTGATTTATAGCCGATCCGAGGAGGAGCACTTGTGACATGTGACTCAGGTTCTGGAGGTTTTACGAGCCGAACGCTTTTTCCTCACATTTAAAAAGTGTGCTTTTATGGTTCCATCGATGACTTTCTTGGGGTATGTAGTATCGAGAGATGGCGTTCGGGTGGACGACGCCAAGATTCAGGCGATCGTGGATTGACCCACCCCCACTTCGGTGAATCAGGTTCGCAACTTTCATGGGCTTGCTGGGTTCTATCGACGTTTCATAGTGGGATTCAACACTGTCATTGTTCCACTCAATGTTTAAAAAAGCGCCCGAGGCGTAAGCCTCGAGGCGAGGGAAAAACGCCTCGAGGCTTAAGCCTCAGGCCATAAAATAGAGGCTTACGCCTCGATGCGCCTCACGCCTCGCCTCACGCCTTTCTGCTGAGGCGCGAAAAAAAAAAAAAAAAAAAAAATCTTTCATCACAAAGTATGTTTTTTTAAAGGTTAAAATTCTCCATTTTTCTAAAATTGCACCTAACTTAAAAAAATGTTGTTTTAATCTACTAACTCTTATTCTTTTTTTATTTTAGTTTAGTTTTAAAGTTGCACTTAATTTTGTTTTTCTTTACTATTTGAAATAAGTGTATAAATTTGTTTGAGACTATATTTTGTTACAAATATATAGTTTGTTTGAAATAAATGTACAAAATGAACTTCAATATGACTTTTTTTTAAAAGGTTTCAATTTTTTGGTTTTCAACTTATATTAATATGTTTTCTTTAACTTATACTAATATATTTTAAAGGTTGCTGTTTTTTTTAATAAACTTAGGTTAATATGTTTTATTATTTTTTTAATAAAGTTGCTATTTTTTAATCTTAGCTTGAAAATCAATGTTTTTTTTAATAAATTTGCTTGTTAAGTTGCATTGATTAATTTATTGTCGTATTATAAAAGAACCAATATGTGAATGAAGCTAAAAAAATAATTTTGCCAATACGATTTTGCATTGATTAATTTATTGTCATATTTAAAATAACCAATATGTTCAAATTGATTTTCTTTTTCTAAAAAGTTATATTGGGGGGAACAAAAAAAGGTCAAACTATATGAGAAAGCCCTCAAGGATGTTTTTTTTGTAGTTTTATTTTATATTTCTTTGTTATTTTATTTTTATGGTTTTATTAGTATTTTTTAAATATTATTTTGCTCTTTTTTTTTTCTTTTCGGTGAGGCTTACGCCTCAAGCGCCTCGAGGCTTACGCCTCGCCTCGCCGCGACTAAAACGCCTATTCTCGCCTTTCGCCTTTTTAAACATTGGTTCCACTCACGGATTTGATGACCACTTCTTCGACAGCCGAGCTCAGGTGGATTGAGGAGGTTGATCGGATCTTCACACGTATCAAGGAGTTAATGACAAATCCTCCTATCCTCTCCTTGCCGGACTTTGATCAGTTGTTTGAGCTGTCTTGTGATGCTTGCAAGACAGGGGTGAGTGCTGTCTTGAGTCAGAATGGGAAACTCATTGCGTTTTTTAGCTAGAAATTTACGGGAGTGGCCTTACACTATTCTACCTATGACTTGGAGTTCTATGCGGTTGTGAAAGCCATGAAGTTTTGGTCATCCTACCTCCTACATAAGGAGTTTGTGATCAAATCCGACCATGAGGCCTTGCGATTCCTCCATAACCAGCGGCGTGTTAGTGACAGACACGCCAAGTGGATAGCCTATCTTTAGCAGTATACCTTCACCTTCAGTACAAGCCTGGGAAGGAGAACCTGGTAGCAGATGCACTTAGCCGGCGTGCTCATGCATTAGTGACCTTGTGGAGTCAGGTTTTTGGGTTCGATTATTCGAGATCTCTACCCGACTGATGTGGAGCTAGGGCCCATTTATGCCGCATGCCAGCAGGGCAATGGGGCATCGGGCGAGTACTTATTACAGGATGGATTTTTACATCGGGGGACAGCTTTGTGTATTCCTTCTTCCTCCTTATGAGAGAAGATTATTTTTTTAGGTTCACGGAGTTGGTTTAGCAGGTCACGTGGGACAAGCCCGCACCCATGCATTGTTACGAGACTGATTTTATTGGCCCACCATGCGATGAGATACTAATGCCTTTATCAGACGTTATACTTGTCAGATGACCAAGGGACAACAATCCAATGATGGGTTGTACACTCCCCTGTCGAAACCCAAGCCCCCGTGACCAGACGTTTCGATGGATTTCATTGTGGGCCTTCCCTGTACTTCCAGTGGGCATGATTCTATTATGGTGGTAGTTGACCGATTCTCCAAGATGTCTCATTTCATTTCATGTTCTCGCATGACAGATGCTTCTCATGTCGCGTGCATATACTTTCAAGAGATTGTCCGCTTGCACGACGTCCCCCGCACCATCACTTCCGATCGCGATGCCCGCTTTACAGGACATTTCTGGCGGACATTATGGCGATTGTTACGGACGGAGCTCCAGTTTTCGACTGCCTTTCATCCATAGACTGACGGCCAGATAGAGGTGGTCAACAAGAGTGTGGGAGACCTTTTGCGTTGTTTGACGTCTGAGCACCTCGTAGGTGGGATCTTGTGATTGCCCAAGTCGAATTTGCTTTGAAGAATGCAGTCAACTGTTCTACCGGTTTCTCCCCTTTCCAGATTGTGTTGGCCCAGTCCCCAACTATGCCTATTGACCTCGTTGAGCTCCCACCGACAGTTCCTATATGCCCTTCCGTTGAGGAGTTTGCAGCCCATTTGACATCCGTCCAGGCCAATATCCGTTCTCGTCTTCAGACCATTTACGTCTCTTACAAAGAGGTGGTTGATGCGCATCGCCGTTTCGTTTCGTACCAGCCAGGTGATTTAGTCATGGTGTACCTCCAGAAACCACCGTGTCGGCAAAGGCAACAAGCTTCTTATGCGACGTTTTGGATCGTTTCCTATTGTTCGCGCTTGTGGTCCGAATGCATATGAGGTTGACCTTCCTCCAGAGTTTTGCATGCCTCATACATGTAATGTGGCGGACCTTTCTCCTTTTCGGGGTACCCATCCTCCTCCCATCCCTCTTCCCTCTTCACCAGCCCAGCTAGTCCGCTCCCATGTTGACCGTATTGATGGTATACTTGACTCCACCTTTGTCTCTTCTGCACCGGGTGATTACACGCGCTATTTCGTTCGTTGGGTTGGGCGTCCTGATGCCGAAGCCTCTTGGATTAATGAGGTTACATTGCAGCATGTTGATTCTAATTTCTTTCGCCAGTACTCCGCATATATGGATTCCTCTCAAAGGGGGGAGAATGATGCAGGAGCATAGGGATATAGTCGTCTTTTAACATTAATTCTAATTTTCTTCCTTTTGTACCCTTTTAGTATAAATAGCTTTGGAGCCGCTCATTGTATCACTTTTGACCATTTGATATTGAGAGATTAGAGAGAGAAGTAATAAGACCTCCTACATCTTCTATGTTG
This sequence comes from Sambucus nigra, assembly GCA_949130495.1. NCBI lineage: Eukaryota > Viridiplantae > Streptophyta > Magnoliopsida > Dipsacales > Adoxaceae > Sambucus > Sambucus nigra. The sequence goes on along the minus strand of OX422210.1, from coordinate 651,681,158 downwards.
TTGTGTAGATAACTTCTTTATTACGCTTCCGCACCCTAGTTTTCATTAGAAGTACAGAACTCAATGTAGGGTGTATGTCTATCTAAGACCCTACATAATCAGTATATGGTGATGTGAATTGAACTCAAGGGCATATTAGGAATTTCTGCATTTATGTTGTCCTTTATTGTCATTTTTCCTTTGTAATCATTTAGTTGTCTTTATCGGGATTTTGAGAGCTATTTAGATACTTTTGTAATCATTTAGTAGTAGTCATGGGTGTGCTTATTCTCTTATGATGTCATCCATGAGTCATGGATGCTAGAATCTTCCTTTAGTGATCTGGAATAAACCCTCTAAAACATTCCCTCATTCCCTCTATATAGTGTACATTCCCATTTGTGGAAATTAATCAAAATACAAGATATTTTAGAGTTCGTCTATTGTGTTGTGTTGGGTATTTATTTTTTGAGTGCCATTGACACTGCTTACTTACGGCATGTAGTTTGCATCCAAATGAGCTTTATATGGAGCATGCATTGACCAAAATCATTCGCTACAATTGTAAGACCAGGTCTAGTATTGGTGATGTAGTGCAGCGGAAATTAAATAGTCTCACACACATAAAAAAATAAGGGGATCTTCCTATTAAGTCCTGTTTGAAGGGGATATTTCCTATTAGGTTCTATCACAACATTTTTTTCTTAATAGGTCCCATTTGTACATACAGAGAATATTCACTGTATGTTTAAAAATAGGACCTATTGGAACAAAAATCTTATTTCATGGACCTGATGGAGCAAAAAAAAGATGTTAGGACCTACTGAACTACACACTTAGTAAACGGGACTAATTGGTAAAAACCCCATAAAATAATCATAGCAGGAAAAAGGCTAAGCAAAGCTCTCAAGGTATCATAGATTAACCAAACTAACTGTAGAAGGATGAAAATAACCCACGGGCAGCCCTTGCCGAACCACGCGTAATTGTGTGTATTTTCATATTCTTTCAACCTGTTTTTGGCCATTAATTGATTATATGAGGTATCCCCATACAAGTATTTAAAAGTTTCAAGTACACAGTTGAGAAAATAGAAAGCACTCCCACTATCCAATAACTCTAGACTTGGTCGAGTATGTTAGAACAGTTAGTTTATGTAACTATTCTCCCACACCATTAAATTATCAGGATCCTCCATAAACAAATATACATATTTTGATTTGCTATATAGATTGAGATCCGAAAGCTATAACCAAGTATATTCATCTCGATCTCCAAATGGCCATTCAACCGTACTTTATACTCCTGATCTTGAATCTTAATCTTCAGAGAAGAAGGATATTCTCTCTTACCTCCTTGTGCACATATAATATGTTTCATAACCTCCTAAAAACGTAGTACTCCATGGGAATCGAGTACTCACCTCACTTAATAATGTAAGATCTACTCGTTCGTGTGGTAGAAGTAGTACCTTCCTCACCTATCAATCCAGCATCTTTGGTACTCCAATAGCAATATTGTATCATGTTACATAAGTATACAATAAATATTGACATTCCTATGCATGAATAGTAGCTCCCATACACGTTATAACTCAAAGTATGCAAAAGTGGTCCCCAAAGTCTTTTGTATAGGAGTATATGCATATTCATGTGCCTTTGGTTGTCTTATCCCATTTGGCTAAAACACATTTTGAGTCGTAGTTTGAGTTGATCTGGAAAGCTTCATGTTCAAAGACCGGACTTCACCCAAGGCTTCATTAAAATAATTTTCTAGAGTAAGCCAATTTTAAGCCATCATAGGATGAAGGTAAAAAGAATTTAGATGACATAGTTCACCCTTGGTTAAACATAGCTAAAATGTGGACCGTCTCAAATTGGAAAATGTTAACCTTATGAGAATATTCTTTAGAGATTTGTTATATACATATGCCATTTCCATTTCATTTAAAATATTTTTTGAAAATGTGTATATTGTGTATTAAGAAGATTGGATTTTGGTTTCATAAACTTCTTAACTCCTTTTGCTGCAACAAAGGAAAGATTCTCTGCCCGCGAACTATTTCGCAATATAAGCTTAACCAAGTTGATTTTGATAGTTTCTTGATTCTCCCGGTTTCTTCTTCCTTTTTCTTCCACTCTCTTTTTCGTACGCATTTCCTCAATTTTTTATTTGAGATTTTTTTTTTGTTCCGAGAAGATGAGTATTTTAAGAAAAATAACTAAATATTTGTCATGCTTTCTCCCAACTCTTATTGAAGTGATACCTATTAAGTTAGAAATTAATTGTACTTCCCACCTTATAGTTTATTTAGTCATTTATTTCAACCATTTTAACTTCTTTTATTTATTTTCATATAAGTTCCTTAATCCCCATTAAGTTAAAGCAATTTTTCCTCTATTTGATCCCATTTATTTTCTGTAGGAGGGTCGTTAGTCGTGGGTTTAGGTTTATGGAATTTGTCCCTCAAGGACCGAGGCGTAACCCGTCTAAGGAGAGCCTGAAGCAGAGTTCATTGGGGAGATAAGCGATAGAAGTAATAAATATACACATTGGACACATTTTTTACGTGGTTCGGCAAAACCTATGTCCACCGTGGTTCTCCAGTGTTATCATTCATATTGTTGTGAGCCAAGATGCTGTTACAAGTGGGGGAAGGTGAAGACTCTTCACCATTTGGGGCGGGAATGATACAAAAATGATGATATTCTCTATACAAGTGTTTTAACTCTCTCCTCCCTCTGGCTCATATGAGGTTCCTCCCCCCTTTCTTTTTGTTGTCTTAGCTCTCCCCTTTATTGTAGTGAGGGGGTCTTTATATAGAGTTTTTTGGTGGTGGGTGATAGTTGTACCTCACTTCTACAATTATACCCTACTTTATGGACTTTTACAATTATATCCCACTTTTATAAGGCATTACAATTATACCCCTCCTATACTTTCCAATTCACATTTGAATGTAAGCAACTCAATAATATATACCACGCTTAAATGCACATACAATTAAGCATATAAAATCACGTTTAAACAAATTTAAAACAATATAACCATGTTAATTAGAGTATTAAAAGTACAGGATGTCACAGTTGGTCAAATTGATAAGACAGCCAACTAGGCGCTGATACAGGCATGTATCATGAAGCAAATCGACAGATTCAATTGAAAGCTTGAGGTGTCGATCCGTAAGAAGAATAGAATCTGGTATAAAATCCAATGGCATACACCCCAAAATGTCTGCATCATGGAGGATATCCGGACTATAATTTCGATGAGAAGGCGATATCTCATGGCGAGAGCGAGCACCTCAGTGCCAAGCTATGAATGACACCGGCCCAATACTTCTCCGAAAAATTATGTACGAATTTTTGCATAACAATGTGCTTTCTGTTTTCTAGATATGTCTCAAATGCGTGAGTGGGTATGTCGAGATACTTGGGAGATAAGGCGAGGACACCATTTGAATAACAAAGCCAATATGTAGTTTTAAAGAACATGTATAATATAAAGTATTTTTTTAAATAAGCTAAACCAAAATTAGTCATTTGTCTCATTTCATCACAAAATTCACACACAGACATAAACTAAAACAACTCATCTCTCTACCCATGATGTTGCCACTTTGCATGTACGCAAGCAATGTTTGAACATTTATGATGAATATGATTTGTTATTTTTGTCTTTTCTATAATTGTTATTAATTTAAATAATTTTTTAGTCATATTACTCACAGGGTCGTTAAATTGGTTATTGCCAAGTTTGCTTCACAAGGTCGTAAATTGGTAATTGCCAATTTTGCTTCACTAGTTCGCGTGCAGCGAGCAAATCTAGTTGGCCTTGAGACTTGTTGGATGTAGGGAATTAAACAAAATCAAGAAGAATTTGTCCAACCCTAAGAACAAGTCTTCTTAATATAAAAATTGCGTTTTATAAGAGAGGTATATTGTGGGAGGTAGGGTGGTACCAAGTTTTGACATCCAGACTTTGGAGGTTTTTGGGAAAGTAAGGGTTTGGGAGGGAGAGTAAATAATTGTGGGTCTCAATGATCTTTCAATAATCACCATGTAAAACTTTTATTGTAGTTTTATGAAGTAATCGTTGAGGTGCCCTTAGCAGCCACTAAAAAGAAACACTGGTCTCTTAATTTGGGACGAATGAAATATTTAGTCCGCAAATTTAACCTATTCTACCATACATGATAAGAATTATTGTTGTTGATGGTAATGTGGTTTTATCAATATGGCAGGACTAGTTCAGTACAAGGCAAACTGTTAAAGCACAATCTTGATTCAGAAGTTGTGGACGCTCTCAAGGATCTGAGGAACAAGCTTTCTCAAAAATGAGTGGCAGACCTTTCTCTTTACAATGCAAAGATATGTCATTCTTTTCCACCCATTTGATACGTTCATCTCACCACAGACTTGTACAGCTTCTGTTTCTAGAAATGTAGGAGGTTCTGATATTTGGCGTAATAGCTTATTTTCAGGAGCATTTCCATGTAAATTTACAGTTTCTGTTTTGAAAACTTGGATTTCATGCTACAAAGTTTTATTTTAATATTTTTTCTAGCAATCTAGTGCATACATTAAGATAAAACCAGCTTCTATGATTATGCATAAACTAGCGGATGTTCGTGTCGATAGATTTGCCCTGGTATATCTTTGTTTAGGACTCTTATCATTTATATCTAAAAGAAGTTAGGACTGAATTTGCAGTTTCCAGTTGCGTTTTTAACACAGTTCTAGGAGTATGATATACACGGAGGGTTATGTCTTAATTTTTCAATTCAGATTCAAATTGGTCTAACATGACGAACGAATGGCTTCTTTAATTGCGTGAGTATACCACACTTGCCAGCTGATTTTCGTGTCTTATAATTTTGCCGCCTTTATTTGAGTAATGCTATGAGTATTAAACAAATCTCCCAAATCATCCATCGAGTAATTACAGTCGAGCCTTGACATATTAGTTGAGGGATATTTTGAGGGATAATTTGGAATCATATCCTTTCCCCCTTTATTTTGGGCAAGATCATAAAGTTGGAAGCCTTTATCTCATCCCTTGCCTTACAACTCGTTTGGGAGTTTTCGAGAGAAAAGAAAGGAAAAGAAAGTTTTATTAGGAGAGAAAAGAAACGAAGGAAAAATTAATATAAGAGAGGAAAAAGAAGAGAAGATAAATGAGTTTAGGAGAGGAGAAAGCAACTTTATTTCTTGTTGTTTGGGAGTTGGGAGGAAAATATTTTTTTAAAGGGGAAGAAGGTATATTCATTAAAAAACTTTCCTCTCTCCATTTCGTTCTGATTCGGAAAGAAAGTTTTGCAAAGAAAGGAAGAAAGAGTTTTTTTTAAAATTTTCCTTTCGTTCCTCTCATTTTAAACTCTCAAACAATAGAAAAACATTTTCTCTCCTATGTAAACTCCTAAACGAAGGAAAGGAAATATACTTTCCCTTTCTTTCCTTTCGTTTCTCTCTAAAATAGAGCTCCCAAACAAGCTCTTAGTTTTTGGGACGATTACAACCGTTGTTGTTTTAAGAGAGATTTTGAACACTGAGGTTCTTGGTTATATAAATTAATAAATAAATATGTATGTATGTGCATTGACAAGTATTGTGCAACTCTAATGCATAGTTTCATTTAATAATATGTTTAACGATCCTTCTGTATTTCTAACATGTTCATGTATGTTGCTTTATTCTACCACCTCCAAATCGACTCACAATATAGGATCGGGTTGAAAAATCCGATTCTCCCAGTCCTTGCTAGATGCTTGAACTTCAAGGAGAATGTGTAAAATTTGAAAAATCTTTTAGAATTAGATATTTTGTTAAATAAAAACATGTTATAGAAGGATTATTTTGATTTTAACCCAAGAAATATTATTTGATATGTTACGACTTACGATTTTAGAAAATTATTCCTTTTTAGTGCCTTTTTTTTCACAGATTGTCCCATGCATAAAATTCATCATCAGAGTTTGTATTATGAAAATGCAAGAATTTTTTTTTGAAAACCAAAATTTTTATAGGGTCATGAAACTCAACCATGCTTGCGGACATGTAGGAGCTCCAAATTTTAATCCGGTGATTTGCTGCACAACTATTTTCCCATTTTTTTTATATTTTTTTTACTGGCGAGACAATACAAGCCTTGTCAACATGAGAGGAAAAAAATGACCAAACGCTTGAGTTTTTCTCTTTGTAAATTGGGTTGAAGCCATTTTAACCATTTAATTTGGCCATGCTTATTAGAAAAAAGACACTGGGAACAGAAGTTTGGGATAATTTGTAATTTTCATCTCAATGTTTTGATTTGGCATGGTAAACCTTGAAGTACGTTATGTTTGACTCATGCCATTAGTGTGCATTGGACATCGATATGTGTTGCCACTTATGTGAAAAGTTATGTGCAACAATATTTAAATTCACTAATTAAATAATGCCATGTGATAGAAACTAAAAATAAATAAAAATTATTTTTTTAAGAAAAATTTGAAAAATAGGGGAAAAAACCAGAAAACTCTCTCCAACATGTTCACACCATCTCTGCGATTGTCCCTCACACATATTCAAACGCACAATTTCAAACACTCAAACAAAAAAAATCGATTTCACCATCCCACGATCGCTTTCAACAAAGCTCACAAATTGATTACAACAAAACTACAAAACAATCTAACTAAGCCCTAGATATTTTAAAATAAAATCAAAATAATATGTGTTTGAAGTGAGAGAGTGGGTGGGGTAGTGGTGGGTCTGTGTTGGCGGCAGTGGGTTAGGGTGGGTGGGTGGGGTAGCGATGATGTGTTATTCCCCCCCCCCCCCTCCCCCCTTTTTTTCTTTTCTTTTTCTTGGGTTCTATTAAACAAAAGATTGTTGTTGTTTTTTTCTCTGATTTTTTAAATAAACTCTGTTTTTGAAATTATTTTTTAGCTTTTTGATAAATTTTGTTTTTTAATTTTTCAAATATGCGAAGTTTGTGCGCACTATTAAAAAGCCTTTCATGTGAACGGTAGTTGTGCGAACAAGTCGAGTGTGGATCCGTGCAAACGGTTTTGTCCAGAAGCTACAGTTAAGGAATTCTTTTAGAAAAACAGCTAAAATAATCCAAAATTTCAAAAACACTTAATAATAAGGTATGAATGTATGCAGATGCATGAGAAAACATTCATTTTGATATTTTAAGCGTAAGTTTGAGATAAATGCACAAATTAAAGAACCCAAACACACATATATAAAAATGACACTCAAATATTAAATGTATGACTATGATTAGGCAATATGTGATAAACATGATTTGATGAATAAATTTCCTTTGAATTTGGATTAATGACATAGTTTGAGAACTGTAGGGGTTATTGGCCCAGAATAAAAGCTTGGATTTGCAAATTTGCTCCAAAAAGATTAGAGTGCAAAAATAATAAAGAATGGAAAAGATGTACGTGTTTTGGCAGTAATGTCAGCCTACGTCCACAGGGAAAGGGAAAGGGATTTGTTTATTACTGTTAAAGGAGATGGTAACAGTTGGAGTGTTAGGGATGCTAGCTGAGAGTCCAAGCTATCACGTGCAAGATACAATACCTTTATTATGAGCTAGATTGTTATTATTTATAGACCTAGGTGTTCTACAACCTCGAGTCTCTTTGTGTCTATCTTGACTAGGTTCAAGAGTTCCATTGATAATGGCCTTTCGATTAATTGACGTGATCTCCAAGATTCGTTCATATCTCTCTAAGATCCGTGTTCTTCCCTATCCCATTCACCCACCATGTGCTTCTCACGTGGTTTTCCACTTGTTCGGTTACATGCCGCCAATTCGGTCATACGCCTCTCAATTCCCCCAAGGTAGGGGTGATTGGTCATTCCTACTGGTCGACCTTAATTTGTTTGTAACCTCTGTGCCATGCGCGATGCGTGTATAACCTAATGTTATGTTTTACACACAGGGAATATAAATCATTGCCGACGCAATGATTTCGCACGTGTTTATCTCCTGAGGCTACACATCCAGCGTCATTACCCAGAGCAATGATGACGTGTGGGTGCGTAGCGCAACTACCCAAGCATTTTTTGGAGGCGGTTGAGTTGATGGGAATAACAAAAGGTATAAGGATTTTCTACACTTTATACCTCAAAATTCTACGTTTGCTAACATATTTTTTCTTCTTGCTTTCTCTCTCTCTCAAACTCTTCAACAAATTTCTCTGTTCCTTTTCATCTTCTTCATCTTCTCCCATGCGATGTCTAGGCGTGTAAGGAAGTATGAAGTTTCAACTACCAACGACTTCTAGGAATTCCGTAGTCAATATGGAATTCCTAATAGCGTTCACCTGAGGGTTTTCCCAGAAGAAGAAGACATCCTTTATCTTCCCTCTGGTGTAACGACCTAACCCGAATTTATGAGTTACCCGTGAGTCTACCCGGTCCGGCCTGAGCGTTATGTGTGAAGTGCAATGAAACAACCTATATAATGTTTCTAGTCCAATTTTATTTTAAACTAACATTTCACTTGTTTAGCATGCGATTCCAGTTTCAAGATAAACTACGTGTGGGACTCATGTTTAGCATATAATTCAAATTTCTCTAAAGCAATAACATCTAGGTTTTGGTAGGACACATGATGTCGAGTATTGCCCAAGAGGAGGCTCATCCTAATGACGTCGTAAGAGGTCCTATTATAAAACATTACAACTCATTTATTTAATACTAAGTCACCACAATTATTTAGTTTCACTCCTAGGTTACCTCAATCATCAAGATTAGCGAAATCCATACAAGAGTCAAGGCACATGAATCGGGACACACTAAACCCAAGTCCCCAACGAATGGATCTAGTACTTCCTCACTATGGAACTAACACTTACAAGTACGTTCATCGGCCAACAATCCACAAGGTATTCACCCATAAGGATAACATTCTATCAACTAAGACTGAGTTATCCTCTAGCATTGGCCCACCCAAATTTTATATCACGGTATTACCCCAAGGATTGAATTTGCCTAATTATAACATTGATATTGACCTCTCACATGCGTCACACCCAAGACTACATATAACTTAAATTACGATTTTCCATTACACAGTTATGACACTATAACAATCAATCCTAACCTTTGATTATCACAATGTGGTGCCACTTGCCCAATGGGGGTCATCTCTATCTATTAATATCTCTAAAGACTCTACGTCAACAAGGTTGGAACACAAACACCTCACACTACGAACCACGGTGTCACCATTTACTGGCTTACATGGACACTCGTAAACTATTAACACACTTAATCAGAAACGCGGAAGCGATTTATATAACTAACTTGAACGTATGCCACTTGGCACTAATTTTCTTATCGTGCTAACCTCTTTGACCTTACCGTCGAGGACACGAACTAAACCATAACCAAACTAGAGTGACTGGACCAAACCAACATCAACGTCGAAATATTCACTACCGACCTCATCACGTCACTCCCGAAACGAACCTTGAACCTAGAGCTCTGATACCATTTGTAACGACTCGAACGGGATTTATGGGTTACCCGTGAGTGAACCCGGTCCGGCCCGAGCGTTAGGTGTGAAGTGCAATTAAACAACCTATATAATGTTGCTAGTCTAGTTTTATTCTCAATTAACGTTTCACTTGTTTAGCATGCGATTTCGGTTTCAAGATAAACCACGTATGGGAACTATGGGGAGCACCCCAAGTCCAAGTAAACAGAGCTACTAATATAAAATAAATAAAGTACACTACATGTACAACGCCCTCAAAAAACGAAACCGCACCCAACCTGCTGTAACAAAGCGAGGGTGTGAGCCTATGCCCAGTGGGAATATACAAGCAGTATAGAAACGGACGATAGAAAAGAATACTCACACGCTACAACCACATGTATGAGAAAATGCATGTACCTCTACATATATATACATATACATTTGAAAAATATTTATTCAAATGCATTAACCGTTTTACTTCTGAAACCTTTCTCATCCAAATTAAAATACCTTAATCTTTGTAAAGACTTTCTTTATTCATACTTAGCATTACTCACTTTGTTTAACACACCCGGTTCCACACTTAAAACCACTACACTTGATTTATTCCAACCCATTCCTTTACCCGAATCATCCTTTTTTATTCATTTAAAATACATTTTAGTATTTTCATTGAAAAGTACCCTTTCACCATACGCATTCACCCTGTTAGAAAATACTTATTTATCATTCGAAAACCTTTTCATTTCATACCTATGCAAATTATGGGTTTAACAACTTAAGTTACAAAACCAGCCATTTGCCCACTTTGCTTTATCCTTATTACCCCAACTTATGGACATTTATAGATTTACACATTTACTTGCCCATTTAACCATTTACCAGAACATTTATTTCATTCACTCAAGTTAGGTTGTATTAACACGTTTTACCACACAACCCATTTCTTGAGATGTCCCTACTTACTTTATCTTTTCTTCGAATCTTCTTTTACCACATACTTAAACGGGCTTCACACCGACGACTTTGCACACCATATTCTTTGGCCAGTGATTTAGGGCTTTTCACCTAAGGGCTTCAGGACCTTCTTGCTTATTCCTGGTTGAATCCGAGTCCTTATTAATGTGTTTAACATTTTACACATGTCCACATTATTCCATTTTCTTACTTTTACTCGACCGAGGCCAAAATACGGACTTAACCGTCCGTTTTTCCATTAATACTTGAACAATTGTTTCTTTTCTTCTTTAAGTCCCTCATCCACGCACACGTGATTTCTAAAATTTTCATTCACGCTTTAGGACTTAATTCATTTTCACACATATTAGTGTAATGACATTCTTTAATATATTTATTCCATAAAAATGTTCTACTTTGAGTAAATTACCAATTTACCCTTTGTTTACCAAGACTGCAATTTAGTCCTTTAACAAGCGTTATTTATCAAAATGGTTATTAAGTTTTCAACTTAACATTTAAAACACCGTAGTACTTTGACACTTGTTTAATACCACCCGACTACCCAATTCTCACACTTGACACTTTTACACTTTGAATGTATAAAATAACACGGTCGCATAATAAACTCTCATTTTTCACACATTCTTTAAATACCAAAATTTTCATTTATCTTATTCCATGTTTAGACCCAACAAGACCTTACTTAAACTTATTCACATATTTATTATCAAAATATTACAAGTTTATATGCATGAAAAAGTGGGCTTTAATTTTTTAAAACCCTTTTTACATGGTTTAAACATACATTTATTCTAGAATTTACACCATTCGTAACAAACACCCATTTTAAGCCATAAGAGAATTTTTAATTTACTTACATTTTTATTCCATAAAATTGTCCATTTCTAGTTTTATTAGAAAGCACACTAGAATAGTATTATCACACATTTTATTCCATAAAAATGTCCCTTTCTAGTTTTATTAGAAAATACACTAAAATAATACTGTCACCCATTTTTATTCCATAAAAATGTCCATTATTATTTCTTTTTGCTAGAAATACACCAAAATGACATTATCTTACATTTTTATTCCATAAAAATATTTTATTATTTTTTTATACTATTATGATACATTTTGTTGCATAAAATGTTGAATAATTATATTCTGAATATTTCTAGGTTTTTAAGACCCATTTTAAATCATCCCTTCATAGTTCATATTCATAGGAACACCAAGATGGTTACTAATCAACACAATAATGCAAGCAAACATCTATTTCATATATATATATATATATATATATATATATATATATATATATATATATATATATATATATATATATATATATATATATATCATGCTGATTTATACTACATTTAAACTTATATCAAAGTAAGTTTTTCCCACCTTAAAGGTCTTCAAGGGTGGTAGTGATGGTTGTGAAGATAGGTGATTCCCCCACCTCCAAAGGTGGCCCTAAAGGGAGTCACAAAAGCTCCACCATACAACCTCCAAGAATGCTCAACAATTCTTCTTCTTTCTTTAAGAGCAACCCCATAAGAACCCTTTTCAAAACCTCCAACAAACCTATACATCTTCTTTTCAGAATACACTTTCTCAAATATCTAATATTTATATATCAAGTAACAAATGGGGGCAACCGAATATATGTTTGAGTGTAGGTAGTATAATTAAACGGCGGATGCAGTAACAAAGAGTTGTGAGCTCTTTGTTAAAAGAACAAGGGAATGGCAGTTGCGTGTGTTCTTTCTCAACCCACACCTCTCTTCTCTCTCTTATAGTCCAAACAAGGAGATTCTTTTCCAAATAAGAAACCTTTTTCCTAAAAAATCCTTCCCATATCAGGTAAGAATTCATCCTCCCATCGACAACTCATTTATTCCAAGTGATCCAAAGGTCAAACGTCCATGAACTGACCCAAGGCCTTGATTCACGTCTGGAAAGATAACAGTATGAAGGAAGACTTACTTTTTCCTGGTCGTTCGAATGACGAGCATAGTCGCTCAAACGACGAGATTAGTTGCTTGAACGACATGCTCAGTCGTTCTAGCGACAGTGCTCCCCTTTGTTGAACCGACGCTAAATTTAAATTTTGAAATCTGGGCCATTGGTTTCCTTATATCGCACGAGGAAATTCTAAATCAAATTAAATAAAATGGGTGGGGGATTTTCAACAACAACCCATATAAATTACAAAATACAAAAATTTCCATTTATTTAATTCAAGTTGTTACCCATAAATCCTTATAATTATAATTTGTTCCTCTTTGTATAAATTCCATATATAACTAAATAAATTTATTGAGGCGGGGTATTACAAACTTCCCTCCTTAGGGAATTTCATCCTCAAAATTCTTGGCTCATTACAAACTATACTCCAGCTACCTATGACTGGTTTCAAATCCTAGGCATCCTCGACACCATAGTCTAAACCCAAAGGTTTCACTTTAATCAACTACCATCGTTAATTCAATCATAACGAGCCCTAAGGTCTTATTGCCAAAATCTCAAGCATGCCTAATGTGTTTATCATAACAAAACCTCGAGATAATTAATCCTCATCAAATATCGCAATATCACTATTGAATTCATTAACATGTCTCATTCTTATGTTAGGATTCACAACCTGCCTTTCTTCGAACAATCTTGGATCATGCTTGGCCTCGGCTGATACAATTTCAACACTCCTCGATACACACATCAAAGATAATCACCTTGTCGCATAGTTTTACCCAACCGACATTTGATATGAGATCCCTATGCCGTCCTAGGGTCACCTTGGGTATCACAACATGTATATATAAAAGAGATCATATCCTAGATCTCTAAAATTTTGAACTAAATGCAACACTATAATCCAACGTTTATCAGGTTCCAATATTCATAATACTCTCAAGTCACAACCTCGGGACATCCGACTAAGTCATAACTAGTTATACCGACTAACTAACAACAAATTAACCTAAAGTAATCAAGTAACACATGCAACTAAATGTAAGAACGCGAGGCCATGCACATAAGTTAACTGGTGTAGAATAAAGTGCATCTGAAGAAGAGTGCACTCACATACCGTGACACATCAGCCACAAACAACTTAAATCGTATCACTACTTAGCTTATGCAGTTCCATACCTGAATCGAACTGATCAACAACCTCCCAAAGAAGGCACAAGAATGCTACAAATAGGGAGACTGCCATGCCGAAATGAAACACTCAATTTCCAATAATGAATCGACCAATACGAAGTGCGAACCCACTGCATATACCTAAGCTCAATAACTCCAATCATATACCTGCTAAGCACCTTAGCCTTGCCACGTACCCTGGCTTGGCCTTTTAACCTTGATGGGTTCTACTCGAGAATCATCCATTCGTGATGGACGAACGTAATATAAAACCAATTCCCTAAGGAAACTGAAACGCTAGGCTTCCCTCCTTTGGACTAATTCTACCTATCCATCATTGGTAAGCACAACTATCCTAAATCAAGACGAAGCTACTTCTCTTAACATTTATCATTAGTTATCGACCTATCATAACCAAACCTCCAAAATTCTTCACTTGCAATAACTAGCCTCAGTTTCTGTGATCACTCTCATCAAGTGAACATGTGATCATATAGTTTCAAGCATGAACCATTGTTACCACCCTTAACACCACCTGTATGATTCCAAATCATAACTTATCCTAGCGATATCTCAAAACTTCAATCATTACTTATGCCTAATGAGTTCTCTTAATAGAGTCATTACTAACCATTCAGGTAGCACACTTAGGTGCTATAATCAAATTTAATGATTCATCCCGAGTGCTATTTCTAAAAGCCACAACGAACCTCATCGTGTTCTAAGTCTCCCAGGTGCACCACCTAGCATTGATCAACCTATTTTCGCAATTATCCTCAAAGGTCATATCATGACCTATGCTACGCAATCTTGAGTTTGTCACCATAAAATGGACATCACTGCATAGACATCCATGCAACAATGAATCTCAAGATTTCGAAGAGAGATACTATCATCATTGTAATGCACTGTACGCATCCTCAGATTCACTATTGCTAGGGAATGACTACCACACACATTAATGTCTCATTGGACAAACCTTAATATATATCTCCAAAGTAATTTTCAATACTGATTTTACACGCCTCTCCAAATTACTAACCCAAGGTCAATTTCATCAAACCACCTTAGTACTTATCTCCAAAGGGCATTTAACACCACTCACATGCGTACCCAGAATACCAACCCGTAGTTAAATTCATTAGAACACATCATTTGATTCCCAATGAGTGTTTAACCATTATAATTGAATTGCCTTACTATGTAGACCTCATACTACGTGCTAATCTACTAATTGACACAACCATATAATTTGGTAGGATACAGGACGTCGAGCATTGCCTATGAGAACCATAAGGGATCCTATTTCTCAATGCCAAACTACAATCATCAAGCTCTAAATTAATAAGATATAGGTTTTGGTAGGACAGAGGGTATCAGGTATTATCCAAGAGGATGCCCTCTCTAATGATGTCGTAAGAGGTCCTATTCCAAAACATTACAACTCATTTATTTAATACTAAGTCACCACAGTTATTTAGTTTCACTCCTAGGTTATCTCAATCATCAAGATTAGCTAAATCCATACAAGAGTCAAGGCACATGAATCGGGACACACTAAACCCAAGTCCCCAACGAACGGACCTAGTACTTCCTCACCATGGAACTAACACTTATAAGTACGTTCATCGACCAACAATCCACTAAGGCCCACCGAAATTTCAAATCACGGTATTACCCCAAGGATCAAATTAGCCTAATTATAACTTTGATATTAACCTCTCACATGTGTCACACCCAAGGCTACATATAACTTAAATCATGATTTTCCATTACACAGTTATGACATTATAACAATAAATCCTTACCGTTGATGATCCACAACGTGGTGACACTTACCCAATGGGTGTCATCTCATTTTATAAATATCTCTAAAGACCATGTCAATAAGGTTGGAACACAAACACCTTACACTACGAACCACGGTGTCACCACTTACTGGCTTACATGGACACCCGTAAATTATTAACACATTTAATAAGAAATGCAGAAGCGATTTATACAACTAACTTGAACGTATGCCACTTGGCACTAATTTTCTTATCGTGCTTAACTCTTTGACCTTACCATCGAGGACACGAACTAAGCCATCACCAAACTAGCGTGACTGGATCAAACCAACATCGACGTTGAAAGATCCACTACCGACATCACCATGACACTCCCGAAAGGAACCTTGAACCTAGAGCTCTGATACCATTTGTAATGATCCGACCCGAATTTATAGGTTACCCGTGAGTCAACCCGGTCCGGCCCGAGCATTAGGTGAAGTGCAGTGAAACAACCTATATAATGTTGCTAGTCCAGTTTTATTTTAAATTAAGGTTTCAATTTTTTAGCATGTGATTCCAGTTTCAAGATAGACCACGTGTGGGACCTATGGGAAGCACCCCGAGTCCAAGTAAATAGAGCTACTAACATAAAATAAATAAAGTACACTTAACTGTACAACTCCCTCAAAATACGAAATCGCACCCAATTTCCGTAACAAAGCAAGGGTGTGAGCCTATGCCCAGTGGGAATATACAAGAAGTATAACAATGAATGGCAAAAAAGAATACTCACATGCTACAACCACATGTATGCAAAAATCTATGTACCTATACATATATCAGGGAGAGGTTCAAAAGTGAACATTTTAATGAACCTTAACAAAAAACACGTAACACCCAAACAATTTTAATTCGTATATTGTAATTGGTTCGTGCCAGAGGCAACGGATACACATGTAACACGCGCCAGCGACAATGGAGACGCATGTGACACGTATGTGGGGGTATTAAAGAACAAGCGTTTCACACGCGTGTCCATTGCCTCTGGCGCGGGCCAATTACAACATATGAATTAAAATTGATTGGGTGTAAGGTGTTTTTTTTGTTAAGGTTCATTTAAATATTCATCTTTTATTTTCACTTCTGAACCTCTTCCTATATATATATATATATACCTTTTAAAAATACATATTCAAATGTATTAACCATTTTACTTTCTAAACCTTACTCATCTAGATTAAATTACCTTAATCTTGTAAAGACTTTCTTTATTCATACTTAACATTACTCACTTTTTTTAACACACCCGGTTCCACACTTAAATCCACTACACTTGATTTATTCCAACCTATTCCTTTACCTGAATCACCCCTTTTTACTCATTTAAAATACACTTTAGTATTTTCATTGAAAAGTACCATTTCACCATACACATTCACCGTGTTAGAAAATACTCGTTTATCATTTGGAAACCTTTTCGTTTAATTTATATGCAAATTATGGATTTAACAACTTAAGTTACACAACCACCCATTTGCCCACTTTGCTTTACCCTTATTACCCCAACTTATGGACATTTATAGATTTACGCATTTACTTGCCCATTTAACCTTTTACCAGAACATTTATTTCATTCACTCAAGTTATGTTGTATTAACACGTTTTACCACATAACCCATTTCTTGAGATGTCCCTATTTACTTTATCTTTTCTCAAAATATTCCTTTACCTTATACTTACACATGCTCTACACTGATGGTCATGCACACCATATGATCTGGTCAGTGATTTAGGGCTTTTCACCCAAGGACTCCGGGACCTTCTTGCTTATTTTCGATTGCATCTGAGTCCTTATTAATATGTTTAACATTTTACACATGTCCACATTATTCCATTTCATTAGTTTTTACCCGGCCGAAGCCAAAATTTGGACTTTAGCCAAAATTCGGACTTTGAGTAAATTACCAATTTACCTTTTGTTTACTAAACTTGCAATTTAATCCTTTAACAAGTTGTATTTTTCAAAATGGTTATTAAGTTTCTATCTTAACATTTAAAACACCTTAGCCATTTGACACTTGTATAATACCACACAATTACCTAATTCTCACACTTGACACTTTTACACCTTGAATGTATAAAATAACACCGTCACATAATAAACTCCCATTTTCCACACATTCTTTAAAGATCAAAATTGTCATTTGTCTTATTCTATGTTTAGACCCAACAAGACCTTCCCTAAACTTATTCACATATCTATTATCAAAGTACTAAAAGTTTATATGCATGAGAAAGTGGACTTTAATTTTGTAAAATCCTTTTTACATGGTTTAAACATACATTTATTGTAGAATTTACACCATTTGCAACAAACACGCATTTTAAGCCATAAGAGCATATTTAATTTCCTTACATTTTAATCCCATAAAAACGTCCCTTTCTAGTTTTATTATAAATCACACTAGAATAGTATTATCACACATTTTTATTTCATAAAAATGTCCATTTCTAGTTTTATTAGAAAACACACTAAAATAATATTGTCACACATTTTTATTCCATAAAAATGTCCATTTCTAGTTTTATTAGAAAACACACTAAAATAATATTGTCACACATTTTTGTTCCATAAATATGTCCATTTCTAGTTTTATTAGAAATCACACTAGAATAGTATTATCACACAATTTTATTCCATAAAAATGTCCATTTCTTGTCTTATTAGAAAACACAGTAAAATAATATTGTCACACATTTTTATTCCCTAAAAATGTCCATTATTTTTTTTTCTAGAAATACACCAAAATGACATTTTTTTACATTTTTATTCCATAAAAATGTTTTATTTCTTTTTACTATTATGACACATTTTTTTGCATAAAATGTTGAATAATTATATTCTGAATATTTCTAGGTTTTTAAGACCCATTTTAAATCATCCCTTCATAGATCATATTCATAGGAACACCAAGATGGTTGTTAATCAGCACAATAATGCAAGCAAACATCTATTACACACACACACACACACACACACACACACACATATATATATATATATATATATATATAACATGCTGATTTATACTACATTTAAATTTATATCAAAGTAAGTTTCTCCCACCTTAAAGGTCTTCAAGGGTGGTAATGATGGTGGTGAAGATGGGTGATTCCCCCACTCCAAAGGTGGCCCTAAAGGGAGTCACAAAAGCTCCACTATACAACCTCAAAGAATGCTCAACAACTCTTCTTATTACTTTAAGAGCAACCCCATAAGAACCTTCTTCCAAACCTCCAACAAACATATACATCTTCTTTTCATAATACACTTTCTCAAATATCTAATATTTGTATATCAACTCTAACAAATGGGGAAAACCGAATATATGTATGATTGTAGGCACTACAAGTAAATGGCGGATGCAGTAACAAAGAGTTGTGAGCTCTTTGTTAAAGGAATAAGGGAATGTCACTTGCGTGTTTTCTTTCTCAACCCACACCTCTCTTCTCTCTCTTAATGTCCAAATGAGTATATTTTCTCCATATAAGAAACCTTTTCCTAAAAAATCCTTCCCATATTAGGTAAGAATTCATCCTCTCACCGACAACTCATTTGTTCCAAGTGATCCAAAGGTCAAGCCTCCACAAACTGACCCAAGGCCTTGATCCACGACTGGGAAGATAACAGCACGAAGGAAGACTGACTTTGTTCCGGTCGTTCGAACGATGAGCATAGTCACTCAAACGATGGGCTTAGTCACTTGAATGACATGCTGAGTCATTCTAGCAACAATGCTCCCCCTTGTTAAACCAATGCTAAATTCAAATTCCAAAATCTGGGCCATTGGTTTCCTTACATCTCACAGGGAAATACTTTATCAAACTAAACAAAATGGGTGGGGGCTTTTCAACAACAACCCATATAAAATCCAAAATCCACAAATTTCTCTTTATTTAATTCAAGTTGTTACCCACAAATCCTTATAATTATAATTTGTTCCTCTTCGTATAAATTCCATATATAACTAAATAAATTTATTGGGGCGAGGTATTATATCTGGGGAGGTTTCTTTTCTAACGATATCCATATTAGAAGGGGGAATTCATTTTTCGCTTCACCAATTACTGGTTAGGGTGCTACGTTATTACGGAATAATCCCCGCCCAAGAAAATGCTGGATTGTGATGGGGACAGTCGACATCAACCATATTTGTATGACCAATCTTAGACTTGTGGAAATTAGGCACTGTTACGACTTGAGGTCTTACCCAAGCACCGAAATGTACCATTTCTAGGCCAGGGACAAGTCTCCCAACCTGGTAACCTATTTCTCCAGATCTTAAAAAGGACACTGAGAAAAATTTCCTTGTGGTTTATGGGAATTTATATGGTGATGGATATGATGGGCTTGGAGTCCCTGCAACAAGGGGGGGCTTGGTAGGTCGCCCTAAATTTTTTACTTAAATGTTAATTGTTCGTTACTGATTGAACTCAGTTTTTATTGAAGATCACTATTGGAACACTAAACCGTCTGATTATCAAGTTAATCTTGGATATTTGGAAAAATTTAGAGGAGACCGACCTCCTTAGAGTTCTCCCCCACTAAAGAGTGGCTCACATTTTGCTCTACTACAATCTTACCTACCACTCCCTCGCCAACTTCATAACCATCCTAGATGTCCAAGTCACTGATCATACCATAATCGGTGACAATTCCATTCCAATGGCTACACTCGTCCTCAGTTAGGATGATACAAGGGTTTATATTGGGCAATCTTCCCTATACGTTACCCCAATAGACTCTGACTTTAATCAAGGAGAGGAAAAAGAAGAGGACGAAGAGGAAGAGGAAGAGGACTATTTTGATCCACCCTTATCCTACGAAGCCAGTGTATCCGGTTGTCCTTGGTAGGAGGTAGAGGACAAAGAGGACTTTGACTTTCAGGACTTCTCATTCCCTCCGATCCCGTCTGACCTTTAAGAAATGTGCAATTGATCAAGAAGACCTGTTGACCTGGAAGCTTCTAGGGATAAGTTAAAGAAATAATTAATCACCACCACATGGGCCGACCAAGTTACTTTCGTCGATAAGAAGTGACAGAGGAAGTTGGCCTCTCTCGGGGAAAAAGAATCCCTAGAGTTTGAGCGCCTACGGGTGGAGGCTAAATAGGCAAAAAGGAAGAGGACCGATAAGACATTGGTCGACAGCGGTTCCAAACCACCACCTCCTCATTCCAATCTAATGGTCATAATTGATGAGTTCGAACAAAGTCACGGGATCCGTTCAAAGACCCCACCCCCTCAAACGAGTCGTAATCGGTGGTGGGAGATCTCCTTCGATTAGGGGAAGAAGCCAGTTACTGAGGCCGATTCGACCCACAGGGACGTGGAGGTGGCCTTCCCTTTTGCCTAAGCCGCTATGCTTCTATCTGATATGTTAGACTTGAGGGGATTTACTTTTGGGAGACTCCATAAAGAGGGACTCTGTCACAATGAGTTGGTAAGTTTGCATTTTTTATTTCGGTTAATTTAGACTAAAAAAACGTTTTTATTTTTTCCCTTTTAGGTGTAGAGCATGTAAGTTCAACAAGAGCTCACTGGCCGAGATAACTGCTACTGGAAAACATTGGAGACCTCTTTTAAAGAAAATTTTACCCTCAAGGATCAGGTCAGAAAACAGTGCAGGGACCTTAAGGACCTGGGCAAGAAGATGAAGGAGGAGGTTGTTGCCAAAACGAAGGCGGTGGAAGAGGCCGATCAAATTAAAAATGAGTTTATCCGAGTGGACACCAAGATATCCAAGCTAAAGACTTCCTATTGGCATACTATTCTAGAAAAGATCATTCTTTAGAGGATGGTGATTCAGATAGAGAAGACTCGTGAGGTCGATCTGTAGAAATCGTACTATGACGGGTATGAAGTGGTCGTCTAGGAGGTTTGCCTCCCAGTTGGAATATTATGAGTTTGTTGCTTTTAACAAAGGCTGGGTGGACGGTTTATAAACGTGCAATGTCGACGAGGGAGATCCCGCCTATGCTACACATCCTCCAATAGTCAATCCTCTAGCAGATATCCTTGGGGACGCATCGGCCCAAGCCTCCACCAACCCTCATGCCTCTGTTCCCGAAGGGGTTGATATTATGTCAACCAATACAACGGTCAACTGGTCTTAGCAAATTTTCATTGTATGTATTTTTCTTTTCCTTTTCTTGACCCTTGGTGGTCATCTTATAGGCCCTGGACCATTTTTTGATTTATTAATGAAAAAGTTTCTATGCTTCTATTTCCATTATTTTCTTGACGTGAAAGTAATGTAATCTTGTTACTAAGCTAGATATTGTTCGTTTGCTTGCTTTTCATTATTTATTCACCTAAGGTCTTTTCCTTTGATCACATAATCTCTAAAGTTTTAAGGAAATCGAGCAATCAACTACTGGTGCAATTTTTTATACAAGTTTTCAATCAGTCTTTGGTTTATACCACTCTCTGAGTGGGTTTTGATTGATCTGCCTTAGATCGTACCACTTATTTAAGTGGGTTTTATGCCTCTTCTAGGGCGATCTATCTTAGATAATACAACTCCTTGAATGGGTTTTGACTAATCTACCTTATATTGTATCACTTATTCAAGTGGGTTTTGTGCCTCTTCTAGGCTAATCTACTTTAGATCATACCACTCCTTGAGTGAGTTTTGATGGATCTACCCTAAATCGTACCACTTATTCAAGTAGGCTTTGTGCCTCTTCTAGGATAATCTACTTTTGATCATACCACTCGCTGAGTGGGTTTTGATCGATCTGCCTCAAATCGTACCACTTATTCAAGTGGGTTTTATACCTCTTCTAGGACGATCTAATTTAGATCATATCACTCCTTGCGTGGGTTTTGACCGATCTTCCTCAGATCACACCGCTTATTAAAGTGGGTTTTCATACTTAGTAAATTAAATATGTATTTAATACAATATCGATAACTAATCGCAGATCATTTTATTGTCCATTAATTAAACATGAAAAATCACTTGCTTTGCTATCTAATGATAAAACTTCCTAAGGTTCATGGAATTCCCTAAACTTGGAACCATTTACCCATATGACAAATCCCCACCACCTTTCGAAGCTATGCGATAAGGTCCCAGCCAATTCGGAGCCTGCTTTCCATCTTATGTCTTCTTTATAATGGGTAGAAGCTTTTTGATGACCAGATCACTGACCTAGAATTCTATGATCTTGACCTTCTTATCATGTTGTTTTGCCAGCTCTTACTGATAGGCAACCAAATGTATCAGAGCTTGCGCCTTTCTTTCCTCAGCCAGATCCAACCTATGAGCTATTCGATCGTCATTGCATATGTTCTCAAATATCTCTGATCGAAGTGTTGGTAGCCTGATCTCTAGGGGATCGCTGCCATCTTTCCATAAGCATGGGAGTACGAAGTTTATTTTATTAGCTTTCTCGGTGTCGTCCGGTAAACCCACCGAATGGATGGAAGTTTGTCCACCCATCACCGTTTGGCATTCTCTAATCGACTCTTGATACCTGATAGAAGGATTTTATTAGTGATCACTGCTTGCCCATTGCACTAGGGGAAGACCACTGATGCATAATGGATCCTGACTATGCGTTCGATGCAAAAATTATGAAAAGAGTCATTATCAAACTGAGTTCCATTGTTTATTACCAGCAATCTTAGGATTTCAAACCTTGTGATGAGATTCCTCCAATAAACTTCCTGATGTCTGGCTCTCTAATATGGGTGAGTGGTTCGGCCTTAACCCATTTTATGAAGTGGTCGGTTTCCATTATCAATTACCTTCAATTTCTGGTGTGGCTAGTAGGGGTCCACCATATCCATGTCCCATTGGGAGAATGGACATGAGCTTGTGAGATGGATCAAATCTCCCATAGGTTGCTTGATCATTAGTGAGAACATTTGATTCTTTGGGCACTTTGCTGGCGAACCTTATTGAATCCTTCTGTATAAATGGCCACCAGTATCCTTGAGCGATCTCACTATAGGAGAGAAATCTTCTACCCGTGTGTCCTTCGCAGCTACCTTCGTGTATTTCTCTCAAAATTCTTTCCACTTGATTTAGGTGAGCAAACTTCGACAGTGGGCTAACAAATGATCGTTGATAGAGTTTCTCATTAGATTTAGGGTATAACCTTGCTGACTTGATCTTTAACTTGTGCGCTGCCTTGTCATCTTGAGGTAGCACTCCAATTTTCAAGTAGGTTATGATGGGGTCCATCCAAGATGGGGATAACTCTACTGGGAGAATGGTTAAATACTTTTATGAATCTTCAATGCTTGGTCAGTTTATATATTCCACCCCAACGATTCTTTTTAAATCGGTATCCATGGAAGGGGATAGACTGGCAAGAGCATCTACATGGCTATTATCATTCCTTGGAGTTGCTCAACTAAGCCAGGCTTGAACTATTAAAGAAAGCTTCTAGCCTTACTTTTGTAATCTATCATCCAGGATCCCTTACTTTGTATTTCCCATTGAGCTTTGAAAGGACACGCATTTCCAATTGAGTCCTTTATATTTTTGACTTAATTTCGGACAAAAATATTTGAGTCATAGGATAGTGTTCTTGACCATCAATCAAGCCTATGACAAGTTTGAGTTGAAGACGTTGCGGCCTATTTATCAAGAGAACATCATTGCCGAGTTTCAGTGCCATGTTTCACATCATCAACATCATATTTCAAGTCTCACCAAGGTATGAATGATTTTATATATTTTTAGGAGATTTGGAATAATTTTTTAATGGGTGTAATGTTTATTTGAAATAA
Source organism: Sambucus nigra (assembly GCA_949130495.1). NCBI lineage: Eukaryota > Viridiplantae > Streptophyta > Magnoliopsida > Dipsacales > Adoxaceae > Sambucus > Sambucus nigra. The sequence goes on along the minus strand of OX422210.1, from coordinate 651,657,003 downwards.
AGTTTTTGGGCTTAAAATTGAAAAATGAACATTCTGTTATTTCGTTCAAACGAGTTTGCCAGCGAATTTTCCCATTTGGCCACTGGAACATCGTTAGATGGTCGTTCAAACGAGACTTCGTTCGAATGAAAATCTTGTTCGAATGAGATTTCTGGCGGGAAATCTTTTGGTAGTTTTTAGCAGTTTTCTCCATGTTCGCACTTCCTTTTTCTCACTAACTTTTGACATAATTAATAGGTGCGAGAACCAACATTGGAAAACTAACTTTTGATAACTTCCAAACACACTTTAAGAGATAATTTGGAGAGAAAATTTTCTAACATCAAAAGTTCATAGTTTTGTGTTTTGTGAATCCATGAAATAATTCCTACCAAAAGCACATACACCCAATTGTTTTAGTTTTTATTCAAGATCCTACATTTATATTATTTTCTTGGAGTAATTTGGCACCGGGTTTAATTTTCTACCCAAGAAGAAAAGAGTTTGGGTTTGCTTCTACATTCCTCAAAGAAGAAGAATCTTTTGTTTTGCTGCGGCATTCTCACATGGTGAAAGGCATCATGTGTGGTTGATGGTTGCTTGGTCTCAATTGGTGGACTCCAAGGTTCCGGTGGACTCCAGGATTATTTGTTAGGCAGAGGTTGAAGATAAAAGGAGCGCGTCAAGGCTTGAAGGGAGTCGATTCGGTTGTGTAAGTCCTCTTGTCGAGTCTTTGTAAAATTCATGCCGCACTTAGTGAATTTGTTAGGCCAGGGCCGTCCGAGTTTTTTTTTTTCGATTTGGGTTTTTCCTCGTACATCGCCGTGTTGTGGGATTATGAATTTATTTTATCTTTTGCAAAAATCACCTAGAACGCATGCTTAGGGTACAAAGATGAAATTGGGTTTAATTCGCGTTCTTGATTAAAATGGTGCATGTTTAATTATTTGGGTAAATTTAGTTTAATTTAATTTAATTGAAGTTGGCACTAATTTAATTGGATATTAGTCTTGTCTAATTTGTTTAAACTTGATAATTAAATTAATTTGGGTTGAGTAAATTTAAAGTGTGTGTGTGTTTACTTTAATTCACTTTGTAGTGTTTAATTTTAATTTGTTTCAAGAAATTAAAATTTGTCATTTGTGTGTGTCGTTGTTGACGCAAAAATTCTCCATCTACGAGGACCAATCAGAAAAGGACACATGTCATCCTACGTGTCAATATTCGGCACCCGAGGAGAGTTGGTCAGTACCCGAGGAGAGTTAGTCGGCACCCGAGGAGAGTTGGTCGGCATACCAACCAGGAAGATCAAAGGATAACTATGCATTTAATGTGCATTAATGAAGATGACAGCGCATTTAATGAGCCTTAATGTACATTTATACTGTATTAATAGATGACAACACATAGCATACCAAGCATTCAACAATTAGATTCATTGAATGTAGACATAAATGTCTACATACAAGAAATCTCTTTATCTCCCATCACTATAAATACATGTATTCCCTTAGCCAAAAGGGAGGAAAAACCTAGAAACACCATACACAAGATACACATCCTTTCTATCTCTACACCCTATGGTGCTATTGTAAACCCCTGGGAATAAAATAATAGTGGACGTAGGCTTTATTCATAGCCGAACCACTTTAAAAATCTTTGTCTCTTATGTGTTTGATGTGATCACCATTTCACCTTCAATCATCATCTTCATACCTTCATTTTTATTTGTTGTTGATGCCGATAAGATATCCTGGCTGCTATATCTGTTGTTCATTTTTATTTTCTCTATGTATAGTGAATTATATATTATACATACATCTTTTGATTCAATCATGATTTTTATGTTTATATACATAAATTAGTTGTCCAATTTTTATTTGCAAAATATTGCATATCATGATTTTAAAATCATAACTGTTAGATTAATTCTTATTTAGAAATCTGAAAAATAGTGGATTTCATAAATCATAACTTTTTGCTTGATTCTCAAGTTTCAATTTTATATCATGGAATAAATATTTTAAATGATTACATATACCAATATATATGACGATGGTAAGATTTGATAATTTTCATTATAAATTTTGTAAGATCTTTGATGTCTATTCAAATTCCCATCATATTTTAATCAGAGAATGGAAAAAGTTAAAATCAAGAACAATTTCTCTCTCTCGATAATCACAATTCTGACCCAGATCTGCTTTAAAAGTTCTCATCAATTTGATTCATAAAACAAATAATAATATATATATATATATATATATGTTTATATTGAGTGTTAGACAATTTTCATCATGAACGTTAAGCATCTATGACTCTTCTTGAAAATGTTCTGGGCAAACACGTTTATGTAATGAGTTACATCAAGGAAAAAGATTTGACATATGTTGATTCACATATTTCACATCTTCTACAAGGGAGTAAAAATTCAAAACCATTCTTTTTCCTCTTGGATATTGATCATATTTTCTCTTAGATCTGATGATTTTTATTGGTTATCTCTTAGATCTAAGAATTTTGATTTGTTACGATATATTAATTCTAATAAAGATTGATTTATTGGTTCGATGATTGATTTTTGGTATAATTTTCGTAATGATTTTTATCATCCACCGTATTTTTTATCTCCACAAATGGAAAATAGGAAGGAAACCCAAAATAACCTTCTCTCTCCTGAAAAACCTTTACCCACTTTCGTAAAGAAGATGAAAAATGAACAGTCACTTAAGAAAGGGCAATGGAGAAACTTTCCCAGGAAGATGAAGAAATTTTGGATTTATTAAATTCATATCAATCGTTTTGACTTCAACCGTCTACAGCAACAAAAATAATGAAATTGGGCGGCATAAAAAAAATAACCTACAATTCAAGGACAATCATCCACCTCACAACTTGGTTCGGTTTCAGATCAACAAAAAATTTCAATCCCAAGATTATATTACTCTCCGATTCAAAGTCTGTCTGCTTTGGGCTCAAAGGTCCCATGAATCTGCAACTACTGTTTAGCATCAATTGTGTGAGGATGAAAAATCCAGAAGAAAGTCGCCGGATGAGTATTTCTGGTCGGTGAAAAACTATGTGAATTTTTGCTCTACTTAATCGGAATAAAGAAGTAATCTCCTTGGTATATCTCATTGACAAGTATTGTTGGTCGGTAGATTCGCCGGACTATTTTATTTTTTTTTTGTTGGTCGGCGGTCATTGTTTTTACCAATTACCTTCCCTACCAATGCGATCACAGTACCAAAATTTTGTTCACTTGCACTGGGTGATCGGTGAATTGAAATTTATGTGGTCTCGACCTCCTATCTGTTGGTCGGTGAGGAACAAATTTCCCTCTGACTGATCCGCGACACCAGGTATTATACAAGTTGAGGGGTTCCCAACCTCTTATGTGTTGATCGCCCACATTTATGTCTGATCGACAACATCTATATTACTGATCGATAGCAAATGACAAGACCCTCTTGGAACGTTTGGGTCTCAATAGCTGATTATGTTCATTCATATTCCACAACTTTTGATGGGTTGGTCGGCAGCATTTTTATTGGTCGGCACCATCTACTGTTGGTCGGCGACATCTGGTCGTTACCGGGCCAAAATTTATTTATCGGACCATCCTTGCTGGTCAGTGGTCTTTTGCGAAGAAAACACGAACAACTTCACTAAATTTTCCAATCACGGTCAACAAAATCTTCTGGTCGGAGGCACCTGATTCCAGTTGGCAATAGTTATATATTGGTAGGTGGAGGTATTCACCCAGGTTGAAATGCCTCCCGACCAACTAAACTAGGTGAAATTTTATTGTTCGTAGACATCTAATGGTGGTATGCAATTGGTTGGTGAACCTATTTGTTGATCGAGAATTTCACCAGACCATTTTTGTTGGTCGGTGGTAGGCTGTGAAGATCCATCAGCAACATTGGAGTAGATCGGCAACACCTCGGTGGTTGTTTCAAAACAAGAACATCTGGTCGACATCTACTTTTGATAATAAAGAAATAGTTGGTCAACAACTTAAAAGGCCAAAGTTGGTCGAAAACAAGTTTTAGCCAAAACAAAGGCTTCTTGATCGTATGTACATGGTCGGCAGATCAAAACGAAGGCCTCCCAACACTGACGTCACACGATGTTGGTCGGCGATACCACTGGTTAGAGATGGTTATCACCTATTGACGAGGAATGCTGGAATGGAGGGATGACAAATTTATTTGCCCAGATTATTAATTTTGACAAAGTCAAAATTATTACCATTGCTGCCTATTTATTTTTCTCACACTTCTCTAACAAAATAAATGTTTTAAAATTAAATAAAATATATCCCTGAACTTTATGTTAGAATAAATTTTTCAATCCCATATTTGAGCATTTATTTAAAAATAAATTTATTTTATAAAAAGCCCAAATCAAACCTTATGACATCTAGTTGATAAAAAATTGCTCACATTGACACACATTTGGCACAAAACATTTTATTTCATATTTTAAAATTTGTATTGCCTTATGTTCGGGCTGATACATATTATATGATATTTAGCTGAAAATTTTTGCTAATGAGAATTTCTATGAGAATCAATCTCAACAGGTGTTCGAGCAACTTATTAAATGCCGCATGTACAAGATTCACCCCCAACAGTTATCCTTTTATCATGTATTATACATCAAGAGGAGCTCCACGACTTACTATTTGTTGGTCGATGGCATCTATTTCTACTCGGCAGTTCTCATACACTTGGTCGGCATCAAGTCGGCAACAATCCTCCACCTAATTTCAGTTTACCAATTCCACTCATCAACAAAGAACGGTTGAAAAACTTCTGGCATAGGTCGGCTGTAAAAGGTCGGGGCACCTCATAATTGTAAGTATGGCTGAATGATTATTGGAGAGCAGGTCGGCAACCAGTACTACAACAATAAACATCACCAGCACCAATTGTGTTGGTCCACTATATATAGCTAGTCGGAAAAATCAAATGTTGGTCGGAGGCATTTCATTATGATCGGTGATGGATATTATGCAATTTGAGGAGTTCTCGAGCTTCAATTCGTTGATCGGCTACATCTATTTATACTCGTATGTACCTATTGTTGGTCGGCGTGTATATAGTTGGTCGAGAAAATCAATTGTTGGTCAGCAACATCTCAACCTTGGTCGGAGGCAGTAGAAAGCTAATACCAGAATTGAAAATTGACGATTCCTTTTGATGATGCTAAAATCTAGCACCACTGGATAAGTGATGATGAGCTCAAACAGTAGTAACCATGGAATCCATGGAGATGTATATGTGTGAGTGTGTAGAAGGGGATGAGTATAAGAGGAATAAGACAATGATGTATAGTGGTTCAGCCAATTAGGCCTACATCCACTGTGAGTGTGTGATCCACTAAGTATGGCCACTAATAGCCTTGGATACAATGCACATAAGCTCACTTTCTCTCTCTATTGTGTATACAAGCAGAGTTTTTGCTAGGGTTACAATTATCGATTGATCTCCCCTGTAAGGTTGTAGGTGACAAGTATATATAGGTCTTGGGGGGTGTAGTGTACCCCCCAAGTATGCATGGTGCATGTAAATGATGATCTAGCCAATCCCCTGTTAACACATGTAGATGCCAAATGATGACATAATATTCCCTCACGTGAGGGTGTGATTTTGTTATAACGGTCTCCCATGTGCCAGGTGAGCCTCACGTGCACTGTTCCACGCATCTCCCAAATCACGCGCTGTGATGATGTCACCCTCGGCCTTTGATATGAGGCCGAGGGCAAAGTTCCTTCCGTCAATGAGTCTGGCCTAATTTGGGCCTCGTACTGTCATACCCTCGAGGGGTCATCCGGATCCTGATGAAGGGTCGGCCCCCTGAGAGGTCATCCGGAGCTTGTTAAAGGGTCGGCCCCTCAGGGGTCGTCTGGGCCTGACGAGGCACAGGGCGCCCTCAGCATGGCCGAGGGTATATACGGGTATATCAATCAACCCCCAACCCTTAGCCATAGATGATGCTGAGATGGATGAGGGATAATGTTTCTTTTGAGACTAAGTGTATGGTCTGTTTGATGAGTGACACCTGTCAAGTTTTTATCCAATGTCGTTCTAGTTTTCGAATCGTGGCGACTGCATGCTGCTTGGGGCTTTGTGCCCTAATGATGTCCTCCTCGTGGACTGTGCTTTGCCTTGGGTAATGGGCCCACTCATCACTAAGGTATATAAGCAATTTTTGAAACCTTTCCTTCTCTCCTTCTTCTTCGCGCCCAAGCTCTCTCTCTAGATTTCCAACAGATAAACCACCATTTCTGCAAATTTCAACATTTCAAGTTTGGCAGTCCCGCTATTCCTTCTCAGGTAATCCCTCTGCCCTAGTGTCATCTTTTCCTTCATTTCTTGTTTGCTTGTTTTAGGCTTGTAGGGTTGGATTTTCCTTAGGGTGTTTCATAACTTTTCTGGCGTGTTTTTCGGCGACTGGTTCTTGAGTGTTCTTGATTAAAACACTTGGTTTATTTTGTTTCAATCCAAAAGTCCAGCTTGGTCAATTGCAAACTTGTTTGTAGTTAGCTTAGAAATTCATCCAAGTTTAGGGTCTCCCCCTTAATGCTTAAGAGGCTGTACAGTTTAGCCGAGGAGTTCCCATCCTTGAGAGAGAAGCTCTTCATAGAGATTAGGCGAATAGAGGAAGAGGAGGAGAGGAGACGAGGGGCCGAACCTAATTGGGTACGACCCATTTTTCCCATTCCTCTTGCCACAATAAGACCCTCTGAGTCTTGCGGGTCGTCTTGTCGTCCAGCCGAGAGTTATTCGAGCGAGATGGATGAGAGAGCGTCGTCGCCAATTGGCGCTGGACCTTCTGGAAGAGGAAAGGCGTCTGACCTAAGCCCAAGCCGACAGGCCGAGGGTATGGTTACTTCCTAGGCTATTCCCGTGACAACTCTATCTCCACATGCCTTCCAGATGGCTTTTCCCCAAGGGCCTCTGACAGCTGATGGGGCCAAGGCCGAGGGTGAGGGGACTGAGGATGATGAGGACTCAGATGACCCAGTTGACACATCTTACGCCTCGTCTTATATTTCCTCGGTCAGGGATCGTGACCTTATTCTATGGAGGCATGCATATGGTGTTCCTCCAACCATATCTATGAGGGTTCCCTCTGAGGATGAGAGGGTCTTTGAGGGTGAAGAGGGAGAGATAGCGGTGTACGAACAAATGTTCAAGGTAGGTGTCATACTCCCTGTACATCCTGCTATCGTAGATATTTTATCATCCCTCGGCGTTTCTCCCTCTCAACTTGCTCCCAACTCTTGGAGGACGATCCTTGGTTATGTCTCCTTATGGAAAAACGCTTTCACTGATGAGCCCTCAGCCGACGTATTCTTGGCCTGTTACAATATCACCTCCTCATCCAAACAGCCTGGGTATTATCACCTGGGAGCGAGGAGGTCTGACAAAAAACTTCTCCACGTGGCACAAACCTCCAACCACGATTGGAATAAGATATTCTTCTTTGTCTCCGGAGAGTGGGAGTTCTCTGTCGAGGCACAACCTGTAGCTGACGGTCCAAGGGTACCCAGGAGATGGTCTAACCCTTCAATGAAGGCCAGGTCAGACCCCGGACTTAGTTTGGAAGAGAAAGACATAGTTGAATATCTGAGAGGACGAGGGGGAGGGAGTGAACTTCCAAAGTTTAAAGATCTGATGACCCCTCGGTTCCTCAAGGAAGCTGGTCTGAGGGTCGGCCCCTGACAGAACTATGCGAGTTATATTATTTTTTCCATTCTTTACTTTTTTCAAGTGTTTCATCATTGCCTCTGCATTTTTCTGACGTGTCGTCTTCCTTTCAGGTCGTCCCTCTGGCTTATCGGATCAACTTTAGGAAATGACTGCTCCCAGCTTACTATCAGGTCTAGGCAAAAAGAAAGGCAAGGAGCCTCAGCAAGCTCCAAGGAAGACGAAGGACGTGGGGTCGACGGTTGTTGAGCCGACTGTTGATAGCCACAAAAGGAAAGAGCCTGAAACTTCTGTTGACCCTCAATCGAAATCAAGGACGAGGTTGAGGGTAGAGTCATCTGAGGGGGCTGGTTCATCTTCCAGCATGGGGGCCTTCTGGTCCCAGAACTTGGCGCTTCTAAGGGCCGAGCCGTCCTCCCTGATTGCCAATCTGAGGGTGTCCAAAGCCTCTATGTTCTCTGCCCCCTCGGCCGCCGACTATGATTTCTTATCTAAAATGCCCCTGGCCAAGGTGTATGACTATGGTCTGCACACACTGGCTCAGGTATTTATTTTAACTTCATCTCCTTAGTTGAATTTTTCACCATTTCCTCAGCCTCTTAACAAGTGTCTTTTTCTGTGCAGTCTGTCTGTGCCTTTACCTCGGCCACTAAGTGGATGGCTGAGAATCAACAGAAGTTTCATGAAGCCGAGAGGGCCATTCAGCATGAGGCCGACCTGCAGACAGAGCTCGAGACTGCAAGGGCTGAACTGGAGAGTGCCAGGACTGAGCATGCCAGGGTCTTGGATGAGCTGACGAGACAGCATGATGCCGACCAGCAGGCCAAGGACCTGCTTATAAAGGAGAAGGATGAAGCCTTGATCAACTTGGAGGTTCAGTACAAGGCCGATCTTGAGGCGGCTGTCAAGAAGGCCGAGGCCGATGTTGTGGAGGCCTACAAACTCTCGGACAAGTTTCAAGGCTTCGGCCTTGAATACTTGGAGAGGGAAATTAAGACGGACTGTCGGTGGGTCGTCTTAAAGTTCTCTGATGCAGTGTCGTCCGTCCGCCCCGCTCTAGAGGCAGTTCAACATGACGATCCACTTATTGCTGAAACCCTAGCCCAAGTGGAATCTCAGCATTTCGAAGGCACGAGCACGTCTTAGGCTCGGCCTGTCATGGTCATAGAAGAATCTCCCATTGATGTTGAGGCCTTGCCCTCTGATATTGCTCAATAGGGTGGCTGTTTGTAGCCTATACCCTCTTCGTGTAAATCATTTTTGTACTTTACCTTTGAAGAACAAACATCATTCTGTAATATAATGCCTCTTTCTGTCTTTCATACTTCTCTCTTATATAATTTGCACTGTGATGTTTTTTGATTGACAATATCACTAACCCCTCCCTCGTCTTTCTTGAGGACCATGGTGGGGTCATCCCCTCCATGCGACCTCATTATAGCCGAGGGTTATAATGCCCAATTTAATGGTTTTAAACAAAGTTTTTCCTCATCTTTCTTGAGGACCATGGTGGGGTCGTCCCCTCCATGCGACCTCATTATAGCCGAGGGTTATAATTAATAAATTAATGGTTTTAAACAAAGTTTTCCCTCGTCTTTCTTGAGGACCATGGTGGGGTCGTCCCCTCCATGCGACCTCATTATAGCCGAGGGTTATAATCACCAAATTAATGGTTTTAAACAAAGTTTTCCCTCGTCTTTCTTGAGGACCATGGTGGAGTCGTCCCCTCCATGCGACCTCATTATAACCGAGGGTTATAATCACCAAATTAATGGTGTTAAACAAAGTTCTCCCTCGTCTTTCTTGAGGACCATGGTGAGGTCGTCCCCTCCATGCGACCTCATTATAGCCGAGGGTTATAATCACCAATTTAATGGTTTTAAACAAAGTTCTCCCTCATCTTTCTTGAGGACCATGGTGGGGTCGTCCCCTCCATGCGACCTCATTATAGCCGAGGGTTATAATGACCAAATTAATGGTTTTAAACAAAGTTTTCCCTCGTCTTTCTTGAGGACCATGGTGGGGTCGTCCCCTCCATGCGACCTCATTATAGCCGAGGGTTATAATGACCAATTTAATGGTTTTAAACAAAGTTCTCCCTCGTATTTCTTGAGGACCATGGTGCGGTCGTCCCCTCCATGCGACCTCATTATAGCCGAGGGTTATAATCACCAAATAAATGGTTTTAAACAAAGTTCTCCCTCGTCTTTCTTGAGGACCATGGTGGGGTTATCCCCTCCATGCGACCTCATTATAGCCGAGGGTTATAATGACCAATTTAATGGTTTTAAACAAAGTTCTCCCTCGTCTTTCTTGAGGACCATGGTGGCGTCGTCCCCTCCATGCGACCTCATTATAGACGAGGGTTATAATCACCAATTTAATGGTTTTAAACAAAGTTCTCCCTCGTCTTTCTTGAGGACCATGGTGGGGTCGTCCCCTCTATGCGACCTCATTATAGCCGAGGGTTATAATCACCAAATTAATGGTTTTAAACAAAGTTCTCCCTCGTCTTTCTTGAGGACCATGGCGGGGTCGTCCCCTCCATGCGACCTCATTATAGCCGAGTGTCGTTCTCCGAAGATGTTTCCACGCGTACTAGAACTGATAAACACAAGATGAGAAGAAACACTGATATTTCTCATTAATTTTCCAAGTGTTATGTCGGAGAAACACCTCTTACAACTGTCGTTCGATAGGACTTTACAAAACTACTGATAGTATTTCTTCAAATGATCTGCATTCCAAGGGTTGGAAAAGGGTTCCCCCTCTAGGTTTTCTAGTCTATAGGTCCCAGGGGCGACTTCATCGATGACCCTGTATGGGCCATGCCAATTAGGATGGATCTTGTTGGGCTTCTGCCAAATCTTTTTGAGGACCATGTCCTCTACCGCAATTGGTCTCTGTTTCACCCTCTGATTGTAAAACCTTGCGGTCCTCTGCTGGTAGGCGGCCTGCCTTATCTCGGCATCTTCCCTCCTTTCCTCAATCAGGTCTAAGTCGAGTCTCCTCTCTTCTGTATTTCTCTGGGGGTCATACATTTGGACCCTATGAGTAGGAAACCCAATCTCGATGGGGATGAAGGCTTCTGAGACATAAGCTAGCATGAATGGGGTCTCTCCGGTAGAGGTCCTCACTGTCGTCCTGTATGCCCACAGCACGGCATATAACTCCTCGACCCATCTTCCTTTTGCCTCCTCAAGACTCTTCTTGATTCCATCTAGGATTGTCCTGTTTATAACTTTTGTTTGCCCATTGGCCTGAGGTCGGCCCGGGGTAGAGAAAAATTATTTGATACTCACCCTTTCACAGTACTTCTGTAGAGAGGTATTCTTGAACTGAGTCCCATTATCCGAGATGAGGGTGTTGGGGAGACCATATTTGCATATAACATTTTTCCAAATGAACTGGAAGGTCTTCTGCTCTGTGATCGTGACCATCGGTTCGGCCTCTACCCATTTTGAGAAATAGTCAATCGCTACGATGTGGAATCGATAGTTATTGACTGCTCTTGGTAAGGGTCCTACGAGGTCGATCCCCCACACTGTAAATGGCCATGGGGATATAATGGAGCTAAGAGGCTGATGGGGTTGGTGAGGGATGGTGGCAAATCTCTGGCATTTATCGCACTTTTTTACATATGCCGCGGCGTCTTTCCCCAAGGTCGGCCACCAGTACCCTTGGGTGATCACCCTCTTCGCTAAGGATCTGCCCCCAATGTGGCTTGAGCACAATCCTTCATGCATATCTTGCAAAATGGATGGGACCTTAGATGGGTGCACACACCTAAGTAAGGGGAGTAAAAATCCCTTTTTGTACAAGGTGTCCCCAATGACAGTGAACTTTGCATCCCTGTATCTCAACTTCTTCCTTTCTTGCCTTGCCTATGGCATCTCCCCCTCTTTAATGTATCTGATCAGAGGGTCCATCCACGAAGCTTCCTGAGAAACATTTAGGCAATTGCTAAGTGCTCCCTCAGTGTCTTCAATAGTTGGCCGAAGCAAAATTTCCATTGGGACCGTCCTCCTAATGTCTGTCCTAGTTGCCGAGGCCAACCTAGCAAGGGCATCAGCACGGCCATTGTCGAGCCTAGGTATCCTCTTTAATTTCACTTCTCTGAAGCCGTTCAGTAACGACCTCACCTTCTCAAGTTACCTAGCCATCCTCTCGTCCTTGGCCTCGTAGGCTCCTAGTATCTGATTCACTATTAGCCTCGAATCACTATGAACCAAAATCTGGCCGACACTAAGAGATCTGGCCAAGGAGAGGCCTGCTATCAAGGCCTCATATTCGGCCTTGTTGTTGGAGGCCTTAAAGTTGAACCTCAGGGCATACTCAATATCTATGCCGTCGGGTGCTGATACTATTAATCCATCTCCACTCCCGCTTTCGTAAGAGGACCCGTCGACGAAGAGACTCCACACGGTGTGTTCTTATGAGAAATTTCCCTCGGTGAGTGACCCCTGTCTAAAGAGATATCTTCCCTCTTCATTTTCATCCACTTTCCTTCTAGCGGTGCTTGTCTCAGCCTTATCTGCAGGTGTGTCGGTGGGCTCACCTTGTCGGTATCTATCTTCCTGAGGCTCTCACCCTCGGCTTCATCATCTTCCCAAGTAAACTCGGCCACAAAGTCTGCCAATGCTTGCCCCTTAATGGCCGTCCTAGGCTGATGCACTATGTCAAACTCCCCCAGCTCTATAGCCCAGGCCATTAACCTCCCTGATTTTTCAGGCTTGTGCAAAACCTGCCTAAGGGGAGAGTCAGTGAGGATGACCATTGTATGGGACTGAAAGTATGGCTTCATATTTCTCGATGCATGGATCAAGGCATAGGCCAACTTCTCCATCCTTGGATATCTTTGTTCTGCCCCCTGGAGTGCCTTGCTGTTAAAATACACAGGCTTCTATACTCCATCTTCGTCTCTCACAATGGCTGCAATGATGGCTGACTCTGAGATGGCGAGGTACACATACAGTCGTTCACCCTGCACGGGCCGTGACAACAGCAAGGGAGACCCCAGGTATGATTTTAACTCCTTGAAGGCCTCATCACACTCTTCACTCCATTCGAAGGCTTTTCTGAGAATTTTGAAGAATGGTAGACACCTTTTTGTGGCCCTAGACATGAACCTGTTCAAGGCATCAACTCTCCATGTGAGTCTCTGAACGTCTTTAATGGACTTGGGGGTCTTCATCTCCATAAGGGCCTTTATCTTTTCAGGATTGGCCTCGATGCCTCTTTGGTTGACAATGAACCCCAAGAACTTCCCTGCTCCGACCCCGAAGGCACACTTGGCCGGGTTAAGCTTCATCTGGTATTTGTCCATCGTATTAAAGGTCCTCTCCAGGTCTGCCAGATGATCCTCTTCCTTCAAACTCTTAGTCAGCATGTCATCTACATAGACCTCCATAGACTTCCCAATTTGGTCTTCGAACATTTTATTTACGAGGAGCTGGTACGTTGCCCCCGCATTTTTTAGGCCAAAGGGCATGACCCTATAACAGTATGTCCCCTTGTCAGTAATGAAGGCTGTCTTCTCCGCGTCTTCAGGGTGCATGAAGATATGGTTGTACCCTGAATAGGCATCCATAAATCTCATGAGCTGGTGGCCTACGGTAGCGTCTACCATCTGGTCAATGCGGGGGAGAGGGAAGCTGCTTTGGGACAGTGCTTGTTGAGGTCGGTGAAGTCCACACACATTCTCCACTTCCCGTTGGCCTTTGGGACAATGACTGCATTGGACAGCCATTCAGGGTAGATGACCTCTCTGATAAATTCAGCATCTTCTAATTTTTTGACCTCATCCCTTATGACCTCATACTTTTCTCTAGAGTAAATTCTCCTCTTCTGCTTTATCGGTTTTGCTCCCTCTACCACATTGAGCTTGTGGCACATGATTACAGGGTCGATCCCCGGAATATCTACATGACTCCACGCAAAGACGCTTCGTCTTCTCCTCAACAGTTTAATGAGGTCTTCCTTGATATTGGGCTTCAGAGACTTACCGACTTAGACGGTTTTTTCTGGGTCATCCTCATCGAGGATGATGGATTCTACCTCTTCCGCGGCCTCTCCTTTCTTTAGCTTCGTTTCATCCCTAGGGTCTAGGGTATCAATATTGTAAGTGGTTGTAGCCCTCTTGTGTGATTCCCTTTCTTCAGCGGAGTTGTAGTAACATTCTCGCTCTGTCGTCTGGTCTCCCTGCACTTCCCCCACCCCATAAGGGGTAGGAAATTTAACCATCTGATGGACCGTAGACGGCACATCTTCAAACCCCTTGAGAGACAAACGCCCCAGTATGATGTTGTAGGCCGAGAACACCTGTTCATCCATCACAAAGAAGCTGACCTTCTTGGTAAGCCATCTCGATCACTCGTCCCCCATCTTGACATCGGCCTCATACACACCAAGGGGATGAACCTTTTCCCCACTGAACCCTATCAATGGATGATGGTATGGGACGAGTCTAGAACGGATGAGGCCTAAGGCTTTGAAGCATGGCAAGAACATCACATCTGCAGAGCTACCTCTGTCGACTAGGATCCTCGGCACCTCGCACCCGTGCATCCTGGTAGTGATTACTAGAGGGTCATCATGTGGGGCTAAGAGTCCTTTGAAGTCCATTCTTGAAAATCCCACTATCAGAGTGTCCATGTCGACCTTCTTCCTCTTTTTTGACTTTGCCTCCAGAGAGGTGGAGTGTACTGTCTTCATCACTGCATTGGCTTCAGCCATGTGGGCCTTCCTATCTGCGACCTCAGACCCTCCTCCTGCTAAACCTCCGGAGATCATTCCCACTCCGAGCGAGATTATATTATGCCTCTTGACAGGGCCTTGGTCGTCTCTCGACGGGAGGTCAGGGTCTTCCTCATCATCAGAAGGGTCGTCCCCTCTTTTTTGAGGACCTTCTCTACATGCATCGCCTCGCTTCTTTCTGGGGTCGTCCCCTCGGCCCCTCTTGAAGGCACCTTTGTCGACGTACTTTATGAGCTTCCCTTCTTTCAGCATCTTCTCAATCTCATCTTTCAGAGCGAAACATTTATCTGTCACGTGACCATGGTCTTGGTGAAATTCACACCACAGGTTCTTATTCCTCCTGTTGGGGGCTGCCCTCAACTTATCAGGCCACTTCAGAGACCGATCACTCTTTATCTCATTGAGAATCTGTTCACAGCTGACCGTTAGAGGGGTGTAACCAGCGAACTTGTCGTCCGTAGACCTCTTCTTCCCCTCTTTGTTCTTCTTAGGGTATTTACCCCCACTAGCGCCTCCTTTTTCGTCTTCGTATTTTGCGGCCATCGCCTCTTCGACGTTCATCACCTTTCCTGCTATTGACAGCAATTTAGCCATCGTCCTCGGAGGGTCTTCAGCAAGCTTCCATAACAGCTTCCCCTTTTGGAGTCCTCCAATAAGGTTTGTTATAGTAATGCTCTCCTCATAGTCTTCCACCTCCAACTTCTCTTTATTGAATCTAGCTATGTAGTCCCTCAGACTCTCATTCTTCCCCTGCTTAACATAGAGCAGGTGGGTGGTCTTCTTCTGTGGCCTCATCCCAAAGCATAAGTTATGGATGAATCGGTCTGCCAACTGCTTAAAGTTTTCAATGGAATTTTTTGGAAGAGACGTGTACCAGACATGTGCAGCCCCAGTCAGGGTACCAGAGAAGGCACGACACCTCATCTCATCTTAGGTAGAGTATATGTCTGCTGCTGATTGATACATCTCAACATAGTGGACAGGGTTGGTGCTCCCGTCGTATCTTGGGGTGACCACAGGTGGCTTGAACTTTGATGGCGTAGGGAAGTTGACTATCTTCGCCACAAAGGGTGAGCCTATGGTGTATCCCCTCTGAAGAGGGTCCCGTCTTTTCAGTATATCGCCAATCTTATCCTCCAATCACTGTATCGAGTCATTCCAGGGCCTCGTAGGGTCGGCCTGGCCGATGTTATCCCCTGCCGCCTCTTTGAGATGGACGGAGGGTCCTGCCGCGGCTGGCCTGTGTCGGCTGTTTACTTCCCCCTGGACGTCTTCCCGTCCTAGGGGCCGGCCCCCATGGGGTCGGTCATCTGCTGCCTCCCTTCTAGACCTCGCGGTACTTCTTCACCTGGACAATTTTTCCCGCGGGTCATTCACTGGGCCCAGCCTCTCAAAGGCCGACCCCCTGCTTAGGCGATCGAAAGCAGAGCCTCTCGGGCGATCGTCAGGGTTTTACCTTTCTCACTTACCTCTGCTCTCCTGGAGAGGTCTTATACTATTATTGGAGACCTCATATGGTTCCCAGCATTCTATGGGGTCCTCCTCTCCCTCCAGATCGTCATACCTGTCCTCAGGGCAATGGTTTTCTTGCCTCCCCAGGCGTAGACACCGGGGGTCAGCAACATCCCTACGCCGCTGAGGGGGTGGCAGGTCTTTGCGTGGTGCCTGGGGTGGTCCCCTGGCCTCATGCTGTCCGGGAGCTGCTGCCGGAGTAATCATCTCAGGTGAGACCCCTGGTGGTCTTAGTATGTTCTGGCTCAAAGCTGTGAACTGCTCCTGCATGATCCGCTGGCTCGCTGCCAGAGACTTTAAGGCTGCCGCCACATCAGCCATCTCAGACTGAGGAGGTGGCTGACTGGAACTGGGTCCTCCCCCATCATCCGGTGGGTGAAGTAGTGGTGGTGGCATCTCCGGTGCCATGTGTTTGAGCTGTGAACAGCTGAACTGGAAAAAAGACTGGTGAGCTTGAGAACCTTAGTGGGTCACTTTCAATGGTGAAACATCTCCTCTCAGGGGGAGAACTGGTTCACCACCAGAGTGCCCAGTGAGGTCAAGCTGTACAAAGGAAGAGATGTCTTCTTATTCCCACAGACGACGCCAAACTGATGATGCTAAAATCTAGCACCACCGGATAAGTGATGATGAGCTCAAACAGTAGTAACCATGGCAGCCATGGAGATGTATATGTGTGAGTGTGTAGAAGGGGATGAGTATAAGAGGAATAAGACAATGATGTATAGTGGTTCAGGCAATTAGGCCTACATCCACTGTGAGTGTGTGATCCACTAAGTATGGGCACTAATGGCCTTGGATACAATGCACATAAGCTCACTTTCTCTCTCTACTGTGTGTACAAGCAGATTTTTTGCTAGGGTTACAATTATCGATTGATCTTCCCTGTAGGGTTGTAGGTGACAAGTATATATAGGTCTTGGGGGTTGTAGTGTACCCCCCAAGTGTGCATGGTGCATGTGAATGATGATCTAGACAATTCCCTGTTGACACCTGTAGATGCCAAATAATGACATAATATTCCCTCACGTGAGGGTGTGATTTTGTTATAACGGTCTCCCATGTGCCAGGTGAGCCTCACGCGCACTGTTCCACGCGTCTCCCAAACCACGCGCTGTGATGATGTCACCCTCGGCCTTTGATATGAGGCCGAGGGCAAAGTTCCTTCCGGCAATGAGTTTTGCCTAATTTGGGCCTCGTACTGTCGTACCCTCGAGGGGTCGTCCGGAGCCTGATGAAGGGTCGGCCCCCTGAGGGGTCGTCCGGAGCCTGTTGAAGGGTCGGCCCCTCAGGGGTCGTCTGGGCCTGACGAGGCGCAGGGCGCCCTCAGCATGGCCGAGGGTATATACGGGTATATCACCTTTGGTTCTCTCTTTTTTATTTTGACAAAATCACTACTTCGCTGCCAAAGGACAAGACTATCCCCTTATTATTATCCTTATCCTTTATTAATTCAAAACATGAAATTCCTAATTGAAAATTTTCATGGAGAAAATTAAAATGCATACTTGGTTATTTTCTAATCCACAGAAACTTTATGTGAAAAATATTCCAAGACCAAAAAATTATATTTGACCATTTATTGAATTTCAAATAATTCCTAAAGTGATAAATAATTTCTAAAAAAACAATTTATATTTGGTCTTTTACTTAAAATTAAAATGCCTAGCATTTTTATTAAAATTTGCTCATGAAATACACATTTGGCACAAAACATATTATTTCAAATTTTAAAATTTTTATTATTTTATGCTGATACACATCACATATTTTTTGGCTGAATAATTATTCTCATGACAATAATTATTTGATCTAGTCTCGACAGGTGCTCGGTCAACTTATTAAAATTTCATAGGGACGAGATTCAATCCCGACAAAAGCTCGGCCACAATCTTAAACCTCTAGAAACTATCATTGCTCGACATCACGCAATTTTGCCTCGACATATCAGCCAACATATATTATTTCATTTTTTGAAATTAATATTTGTCAAACATATACCTATCATATATTTATTGGATGATTAAATTATTCTCATGACTAATCAATTCAGCCTACACATATGGTGGAGCAAGATATTAATTTTTACAGGTACAAGACTCAACGCCGACGAATGCTCGGAAACAATCTGGAAACTATTATCATTTCACCTCAGCGAGGCATTATATATTTTATTATTACTCGGAGATATCGGCTCATGCACAAATTATTTTATATATACCTTGGGATTCATATTGTATATTCATCTCAACACGAAACTCGGCGAGATATTCATATTCAGCTCCAAGGAAGAATTATAACATTTATTATATTTCACCCCCAACGAATAGTTGGTCGGGGTAATTCTTATTTATATTCAGCATGGAGCTCGGAAAATTTCTTCTCTCTCTATATATTCAGCTTCAAGGATGTCTCTAGCAATTATTATATCTTATTCCCAACAATCCGTTGGTCAGCTCCGAGGAAGTCTCCATCATTTATTATAAAAAATCCACCAACTCCGGTTGGTCGGGAATAAAAAATTTCCCAGAAATACCAACTACGGTTGGTTGGGAAGAAAATCCACCAACTCCTGTTGGTCGGGAATAAAAAATTTCCCAGAAATACCAACTACGGTTGGTTGGGAAGAAAATCCACCAACTCCGGTTGGTCGGAAATAAAAAATTTCCCAGAAATACCAACTACGGTTGTTCGGGAATAAAAAATAGCCCAGAATCACCAACTACGATTGGTTGGGAAGAAAATCCACCAACTACGGTTGGTCGAGAATGAATCTCCATCAACTCCGGTTGGTCGAACAGCAGACAACAGGTGGAACAAATCTTATTGTTTATGCAAAATAAGAAAATTTGTCAAATAACATACTTCCGAGAAAGCATTCAAAATTCATATTCCACACTTGAGGGCTTCTATTACAAATTATGTTGTTCATTCGGTGGAACATTCTCATAACATCATGCTGTCGAGCATCAAATTCAACTCCATAAACTTACATAGTCGGGGACCCGACTAATTATCATTCAGAAGTTGTTTTTCTTGCTCGAGAATTAATTTTGATATTGAAGTTCAGGAGGCTATTGAAGTTCAGGAGGTATTCAGAAGTTCAGGAGGTGCATTCAGAATTTCAGGAGGCATATTCAGGAGTTATTATGCACATGCTATTGAAGTTCAGAAGTCAAATTTAGCATCTACAACATTGAGATCTTTACTACTACTATCCCGGTCAATAATGAAAAAGAAGTTGTATGAAAATGTTTCGAAATCCACCACTAGCTTGGTACATTGAAGAATTGGGTTCAAAAGTTAGAATGTTACTCGACAAGGTATTTAGAGGACCATAAATCAGAAGAATCAAGCACGTGAAGTTATCACTCAGTTTCTCGGCACAGGAGGCAGTTGGTCGGCTAGCAAACCAATCAACATACTTGAAGATTATGACAAGCTGCATACTATGGCATGGCTGCATCCAAATTCCCAGGGGTGATACATAGCACACGGAGTTCCTCAAAAAAAAGATTAGCAACCATCGATCAGCCTGCATCATATGTTGTCCAGGAGATAATGCACTTTATGTTGAACAAATCAAGAAGGTAGATCAAGAATTTCACGAGCACCGAGCAACACTGCAGAATAAATACTCTATCCTTTTAGTATACCATCGAGCATGGAGCATTGGGGGCTTCCGTTGACGCAAAAATTCTCCATCTACGAGGACCAATCAGAAAAGTACACATGTCATCCTACGTGGCAATATTCGGCACCCGAGGAGAGTTGGTCAATACCCGAGGAGAGTTAGTCGGCACCCGAGGAGAGTTGGTCGGCACCCAAGGAGAGTTAGTCGGCACCCGAGGAGAGTTCGTCGGCATACCAACCAGGAAGATCAAAGGATAACTATGCATTTAATGTGCATTAATGAAGATGACAGCGCATTTAATGAGCCTTAATGTACATTTATACTGTATTAATAGATGACAACACATAGCATACCAAGCAATTCAATAATTAGATTCATTGAATGTAGACATAAATGTCTACATACAATGAATTTCTTTATCTCCCATCACTATAAATACATGTATTCCCTTAGACAAAAGGGAGGAAAAACCTAGAAACACCATACACAAGATACACGTCCTTTCTCTCTCTACACCCTATGGTGCTATTGTAAACCCCTGGGAATAAAATAACAGTGGATGTAAGCTTTATTCATAGCCGAACCACTTTAAAAACCTTTGTCTCTTATGTGTTTGATGTGATCACCATTTCACCTTCAATCATCATCTTCATACCTTCATTTTTATCTGGTTGAACCATCTTTATTCCGCATTAAAGGAAATTCATTTTTATAAAATTAAAATTGGGGGGACTTCGTGCTCCAACAAGTGGTATCAGAGACGGAGTGCTAAATTATTGCATTAAGGTCTTTTAAAATATTTTTGGTTAAAAATGAATTTTTTCCCATTTTTAAAATTTCCTGTTTTCGATGGTTCCAATTACGTGTATTAGAAAGCGTGTATGAAATCGGTACTAAAATCTATCGACGAGAGGGTTTGGTTGTCAGTTGTTAACGGGTGGTCCCCACCTCTATATTTAGTTGAAAATGAATGTGTTCCCAAACCCGTAGATAGATGGAGTGAGAATATATTTAAACTTGCTAATTTTAATTCCCGAGGTTTAAATGCCTTGTTTAGCGCTATCACACCGGATGAATTCCGACGTATCATGACGTGTGAAACCGCTAAGGAAGCTTGGGATATATTACAACTCACTCATGAGGGAACTAGTGTCGTTAAGGCTTCTAAACTCCAAAACTTCACCACTCAATTTGAAACCATCAAAATGAATGAAAAAGAAACATTTGATAAATTTTATGCTAGACTTTCTGATGTAGTTAATTCATCTTTTAATTTGGGAGAGAAAATACCCGAGGACCGAGTTGTAAAGAAAATTTTAAGATCCCTACCCAAGAGATTTATCTCTAAAGTGATCATTTTAAATTCTTTACCCACCTTGAACTCTACCAAACTTGAGGAACTAGTAGGTGATTTACAAACTTATGAACTAGATATGTTCCCCTCCAAAAATGAAAAGAAAATTGATAAGGGCATTACTTTGAAAGCCCGAAAGGAGGAAAAATAAGTTGTGGTTGATGAGAGTGATAGTGACTCGGAAGATATGGCTATGTTTGCTAGGAAGTTTCATAAATTTCTTAAATTTAACAAAGATAAATTTAAAAATGATTTTAGGAAATTTGAATATTCTAAGCATGACAAAGTCGAAAAGATCCCTAAAGCTTATAATGAAAATCTTAATAGGGACAAGTCAAATAGGTGCTTTGGTTATGAAAGGTATGGCCATAGGGCTTTTGAATGCCCCACTGAACTAAGGAAAGAGGGTAAACAACCTATTTTATATAATGCTACCCTTAGTGATAGTGATAAGGAAGAGGTACCCGCTTCCACCATTGAGCAGAACTTTACCGCGTTCATGGCTAGTCATGTTAGTGAGTGTGAGATATTGTCCGACGATGACACCTTAAAATATGACACTTCCAAGGCCTTTGTTTGTGAAGCTCAAAAAGACGATGGTAGTGAGAGTTCAGGAGAGAAAGAGAGAGAGTGAAAGTGATGAAAATGAGGTTGATTTGAGTGAATTTCAATTTGCATTTCAAGAATTATATGTCGAATCTATAAAATTAAAAAAGGCAAATTTGAAGTTAGAAGCTAGTTTAAGAGATCATGCCAAGGTCATTGATGAGAGTATGTTGGTTGATGACCTTAGGACACAAGAGAGAGGTATTTGATAGAAGCTTGTTTATGTTGAAAGATATGGCCTTAAGGGGTTAATGAAATCCTTGAAAAAGGCGCTTCTCGCGTTTGAAGAGCGCAATGTTTTATTAGAATCTCACATCTTAGATTTAGAAAATAAATTAAAAGACCCTAGTAAAGTCAAATTTTATTTGGAGTGTCGTTCGAAAAAATTAGATAAAATATTTGGAACAGTCCAAATAAAGAATGACACATGTGGTTTAGGCTTCGATACTTGCCATATGTCTACTCATAAAGCCAAAACCAATGTTTCAGGAGAATACTCTAGGAACAATGTTATAGATCATTCCTTAGCTAAGTCTTTTTAGTAAGTCTTTAGGTGCTCGCATTGTGATCGAAAATGTCATCTTAGGAAGTTAAACGAGGTCCTAGAAAATTCCAACATAAGGCAACCAAGGTAGTCAAGATTCTTATAGCTCGAGATCGTCATTCGTCATTAGTTTGGGTTAGGAGATCCGACTTGGTAGCTTTACAAAATAGGATTTTTTATTCTCATTTACTTTCACACGATAACTCCCTTGCTAAATCTAAAGGTTGAATGTGTTAGTTGTTTGCATACTTTAGCTTTTATACTTCATGCTAGATTATCATGCTAATTGTATACTTACTTTATCATTTTCTAGTCATTACTTGTTCACATATCTCATGCTAGAATTATGATTTTTGTTTATCTTTCGTATTATAGTTCTTTCATTTTAGTTTTCATTAAATGAAAAATGTAAAAAGATTTTGTTTGTCTTTTGAGTAAATATTCTTTACGTTTGGTTAAAAAATTTCAAAAACTCAAAGATTTTTTTTTGTGTGTATTTTAGTTTGACACACTTTATGTGGCATATACTTGTTTTTGAATCCCTTCTTCTTCGCTTCTATGTGGCTAGAACATGTGGTTAAAATTTTTAATCCTTAAAACGTTACTTACCATGCTTACATGGAGTAGTTGGATTTTGTGTTGCTTAATGGTTTCTATTTTTATATGCCTCTAATCACACATGCACGAGCTCATTTGAAATTTAATCGTCACATATATATTTGAGCTAAGTGAGATGTTCTCCCATCAATTTAGTTATCTACATTTTGCTATGACTATGGAGGATTTGTGCATGTAATAATCGTTTCTCGGATGTAAAAATAGAAAAATATGTTTATCCGGTGTAGTAGTTTATCAATGGAATTAGGCTGCGAAAGATAAAATTACTTTGTGTGAAAAGCCACCGTTGATGTTTAGGCCTTAAAAATACGGCATTAAAAAGAATATTTGCTAAGGCCAAAATAGTTTAGTTAATATGTTCAAAAGAAAAGAAAAGAAAAATGATGAGGAGTTTGGTTGGATATATTAACAGGTTTGCACAATGACTTTGAATCCTAGTTAAGCTTTTATTGTTATGACTCTATTGGTTTGTAGAATCTTTAAAATTCTAGGATTATGTGCATTGTGTATGTTTGTTCATTGAGTTCAATTTATATTGTCATATGAGGCTATATCTAAATGTGATAAAATTTTGCAATCAAATGAGAACTCCGTGAACATGTTTTAAGTGATTGGGTCAAAATTTAATTGTTACTAGCTCACACCCCTACACTTCCGTTTAGCACATATATTTGGACACAATTTTGCCATACGAGTGTGAAAATTTAATATATTTTGTGTCATGTGTGGAATTTATACATATGTATATGTGCGTGTGCATTAGTGGTATTCATTATGTATACATATATATGGTATTTTTTTTGAGTCTTTGCCATGTCTATTTACTCCATTCATGATTTTACTTCATAATTAGTATCTATTATGTTGCGTATTTTGGTTGATATCACATGCTTAGTATCTTATTTTTCAAATTGGTATCATTCTTTTTGCATCATATGTTGGTATCTATTTATATTTGTATGGATTAGTTATCTTATTGTTGCCCATTTGCTTTAATGTTCTTATCACTTTATGCTCAATCATGTTACTTGTTTTCCCATATTTATATCCCTTATGTAGTTTTTAGGGGGTGAAATGGTACTTAGTTAGATTGGGGGAGAATGAGTAATTAGGTAATTAATTCCTAACCCTTTGTCTATTCTTGAACAAAAAGGGGGAGAAGTGGTTTCTAAACCTTTAGTTTAGGAGATTTAACTTAGGGGGAGTTGTGACCTTCTTAGGTAGATCATAGTGGATACAAGGCGAGAATTAATTTAGTGGGAGTATTTATTTTAAATGCATTTAAACTTTTGATATTCCCTATGCGTTTAATGTTTTGCTTAAGTGTGCAGGAATTATTATATCGGAAACTTTCATCGACAACGATCATAATCATCCTTGGGTGTTTGAGTTAAGCCTGTATTTTTTATTTTTGGGTGGGAAGTTTTTGCGTCTAGTAGAGCTTGATGCCTCTTTAGGATTTTGTTTTGTTTTTTGTCCCGGAATAGCCAAAGGGGGAGATTTATAAGGACACAAATGTCGAATTGAGTCCTTTGTAGTTTTGAGTTAATTCCAGACAAAAATATTTGAGTCATAGTAAAGTGTTCTTGACCATCCATCAAGCCTATGACAATTTTGAGTTGAAGACGTTGCGACCTATTTATCAAGAGAACATCATTACTGAGTTGCAGTGCCATGTTTCATGTCATCATCATCATATTTCAAGTCTCCAAAGGTATGAATGCTTTTATATATTTGTAGGAGGCTTGGAATAATTTTTTAATGGGTGTAATGTTTATATAAAATAAAGTTTTGGGGCTTAAAATTAAAAAATGAACATTCTGTCATTTCGTTCGAAATTGTCATTCAAACGAGTTTGCCAATGACTTTTCCCATTTGGCCACTGGAACATCGTTAGATGGTCGTTCGAACGAGACTTCGTTTGAACTAAAATCTCGTTTAAAAGAGATTTCTGGCGAGAATTTATTTTGGCAGTTTTCTCCATGTTCCCACTTCCTTTTTCCCACTAAATTTTGACAGAATTAATAGGTACGGGAACCAACATTGGAAAACTAACTTTTGATAGCTTCTAAACACACTTTGAGAGAAAATTTGTACAGAAAATTTCCTAACATCAGAAGTTCATAGTTTTATGTTTTTGTGAAATAATTCCTACCAAAAGCATATAAACCCAACTGTTTTAGTTTTTATCCAAGCTCCTACATTATATTATTCGCTTGGAGTAATTTGGCACCGGGTTCAATTTTCTACCCAAGAAGAAAACAGTTTGTGTTTGCTTCTACATCCCTCAAAAAAGAAGAATGTTTTGTTTTGCTGCGGCATTATCACATGATGAAAGGCCCCATGTGTTGTTGATGGTTGCTTGGTCTCAATTGGTGGACTCCAGGATTATTTGCTAGGCGGAAGTTGAAGATCGAAGGAGCGCGTCAAGGTTTGAAGGGAGTCGAGTCGGTTGTGTAAGTGTTCTTGTCGAGTCTTTGTAAAATTCATACCGTACTTAGTGAATCTGTTTGGCCAGGGTCGTCCGAGTTTTTTTCTCGATTTGGGTTGTTACTCGTACATCGCCGTGTTGTGGGATTGTGAATTTATTTTATCTTTTGTAAAAATCACCCAGAACGAATGCTTAGGGTACAAAGATAAAATTGAGTTTAATTCGCATTCTTGATTAAAATGGTGCATGTTTAATGATTTGGGTAAATTTAGTTTAATTTAATTTAATTGAAGCTGGCACTAAATTAATTGGATATTAGTCTTGTCTAATTTGTTTAAACTTGATAATTAAATTAATTTGGGTTGAGTGAATTTAAAGTGTGCGTGTGTTTACTTTAATTCACTTTGTAGTGTTTAATTTTAATTTGTTTCAAGAAATTAAAATTTGTCATTTGTGTGTGTTGTGTCGAACCATCTTTATTCCGCAATAAAGGAAATTCATTTTTGTAAAATTAAAATTGGGGGGTCTTCGTGCTCCAACAAGCTAGTTTGTGATCAGTCTGTAGTCACAATACACCGCAATGTGGAGAGAACCCAAATTTATTGCCCTATGCAAATCGTTCACCATGGCTTCGTATTCTGCCTCATTATTTAAGCTTTTGAATCTGAGTCTGATGGCTTACTCAATAAGTCCGCCTTATGGTGTTATAGGCACTACCCCAACTCCTGTTCCCTTCTCATTTGATGAGACATCCATAAAGATCTTCTCAGGCTTCTTATCCTCGCCGACCACTAATGACTCCAGGATGGGATGCAAATGTTTGTCCTTTTCTCTTGGCGATGTTAAAAATTCTTCCACGAAGTCTTCTAGGACTTGACCTTTGATCACTGTTATAGGTTCATACTTATTTTCAAATTGGGCTAATTAAGGGACCACTTGGTCATTCTGTTGGAGAGGTCATCCTTCTTGAGGGCGTGCTTCAAGTGGTAAGTTGTTAAGAAGTTACTGTATTAGCATTGAAGTAGAGATTTAACTTTTTTACGATGGTCACCAGTGCCAAAACCATCTTTTCTATGGGCATGTACCTAGTTTCTTCTTTAAGATGGGTGTATGTCATATAGTAGATCAGTCTCTACTCTCCATCATGTAGACAGGTTAATGTCACACTGGTCGCGTGCCCCAATACAACCAGATAGAGGTACAAGTTTTCTTCTCCTTTGGGAGTTAACAGCAAGGGAGGGGATCCCAAGTACTGCCGAATCCATTCTAAAGCTCGATCACAATCTTTTGTCCAGATTATGGGGTTTGCTTTCTTAAAATCTTGGAAGAACGATCGATATTTGTCAAAAGATCTTGAAATGAAATGATTAAGGCCCGCTAATATTCCAGTTATGACCTGGATATCTCTGATGGTGGTCGGTTTTCTGAAGTCCTGTAGAGCTTTGATCTAATCTAGGTTCGCCTCAATTCCCCTCTGAGTCACCAAGTAACTTAGAAACTTGCCAGAGCTCACCCTAAATACACATTTTGAATCATTGATCTTCATCTAGTACTCTTTTAGAATATTGAAGGTTTTTGTAAGTTCTCTTAGATGATCAGTCGAATACTTACTCTTGATGAGCATATCGTTAATATATACTCCATATTGGAACCGATCAATATCTTAAACATCTTGGTAACCAACCTCTGATAAGTTACCCCTGTGTTATTTAAACCAAAGGGGCATTACTTTGTAACAGTAAAGTCCCAAGATTGTGATGAATGAGGTATTCTCTTGGTCTGGGCCGAACATGGGTATCTACTAGTAGCCGAAGTATGCATTCATAAAGCTCATGCATTGATGTCTTGTCGTGGAATACACAAGCTGATCTATTTGAGGTAGTGGGAAACTATCCTTGGGGTAATGCTTGTTGGGATCGATGATGTCCACTCAAACCCTCCATCGATCGCTCTTTTTCTTAACGGCAACATTGTTGTAGATCCAATCTGGGAATTAGACCTCTTTGATGGAGCTGGTCTGGAGTAGGTTATCAATTTCAACTTCCACATCCTTACCTTCTCTGGGGCTGACTTCCTTGGTCTCTGTTTGATCGGTTTGATACTTTGTTCCATGGGCAATCGGTAGCAAGTAATCTCTGAGTCTATTCCCGGGAGATCATAGAGCTTCCAGGTGAATACGTCTGCATTTGTTCTAAGGAAGTGAGAAAGTTGTTCTGCTTCATTTTTGGGCAGCTCCGATTGGATGATGAAGGTCTTTTATGGCTGTGATGCATCCAGAGGAATAGAGATAAGTTCTTCTAACAATATACCAAATATTTTATTTTATAACTACTTGAAATAATGATTTATAAATTTTAGAGAAACTTACAAAATTTATAATGATTTTAGTCACTTACAAAATTTTTAAATGTTCATGATACAAAATTACTAATATAACACCCAATATAAAATATATAACATATGATTGTCTCGTGTATACTATTTCGTTGCCTCCAAAGTGTTAAAAAAATATTTCACTTCCCTTCTCTCTATTGCATTTTCATATTTCCCGTTTTGATAGAGAGAAAACCATCTAAAAGAACACTCATCGCTCATCAACATCTTTATCCGGTTCAAAACCCTCGCTGCTCAGCACCATCTTCGTTTGGCTCAAAACCTTCTCCTCTCATCACCCTCTTTTGGTCACCTCTATCGCAATTCTCAGGCGATTATCACCAGTTCAAAACCCTCTTCTTAGGCGACATCACTATCACTTGTCTTCGTCTCTTCTCAGATGAGTATTCTGTTTCGTTTGGTTGTTTGTCTTGAGATATAAGTGATTCTTGTTGTTTAATTAATTAGGTTTTGATTTAGGTGTGTTTTTATGTAGTTTAGTTAGAATGTTGATTTTAATGAGTGTGAAGTTGAGCTTGATGTGTTTTTAAGTTTAAACTGTTTAATTAGAGTTACTTCGTTATGAAGAATTGTGAGGAGTTGAAGAAATTTCAGATTTTTGCATAATGGGTTGTGTTCTTGAAACGATTTACTTTGGGTTTGTTGTTTTGCTGTTGAATAAGTGTAAAATGTAATATCCCGTATTTTTAGGAATACTTAAATTACATGTGTCACGGCAATTTAATTAAATTGAAAATTAAAGTGAAGTGAATAAACATTAATTAGCGCTAAGTGGATTAATATTTGATTAACGTTTATGTGTTATTGTATTTACTTGTGTGATAAGTAAATGAATTTGCAGTATTATATATTATGTCGTAAGTGAAAAAAACAACGGGTTGATAGTATCTTATTCAGAACGCGCGTGCGGGGTTGTGTTGAATATAAGATGGAAAATTGATTATGGGTGACTCAGATGATGATTTCGAGTGCACAACTGATCTGAAATAGGTCAAAATAGTAAAACATAAGTATCCGGGGGTAGTGTTTGGATCTCGGGGTTTTTTAGACTAGTCAGGACTAGTATAGGGGCGTTTGATCATTTTAATGGAAAGGGAATAGTCAATTTTGGAGTTTTAATTATATAATGAAGGGTTAAGGTAAGAGGATGAGTCATTTTGATAGAAATTGGTTTTGTATGTATATTTGTCGTTGTTGAACAAGCCTTTCTAATCAAAACCTTACGTACCTACAAAATATAATAAACTCAAGAATAGCGGTAAGTAAGGATGTCAATCCACTTTCTAGGGAGTAAGCTAGAGACAAATTCAATTGTAATTCACTTTTTATTTTCTTTTTGTGCTTTTTTACTTTTCTAATTTTTTGTTTAACTTTTTCAATATTAAAACAATAGGGTGAGGTGAGGTTTAAACTAAACTAAACTAAACTAAACTAAACTAAACTAAACTAAATGTAATATGATAATAACTAACTAGAAAATGACTAAAATGAAAAATAAAGTCTAACACTAAAATAAAAGATAAAGTGAGGTAAATAATTGTGAGAACAATCAAGGAATGGGATTACACCACAAATTTTAGTTATTCTAATTAATTAATTTAATTATATGAATTCTCCAAAATTAATATCAAAATTACAAATCAACTCTCGTTGCAAATGTAATTTTAATAGTAATCTTTTAGAAAGTTAAGTTTAACACCCCACAACTCTAGAAAATTAGATCTACACTCCTTTTAATTAATCACCCGCTAGGATCGATCAATTAGAATTTATGTCAATCTTAGAAATTAAATTTAGAGTTGAAATTCAAATGATAAAACCCTACTTAAGAAACCTCTATCTCTAGTTCGAATATAAAATGGGTATTATCACTAGAATTTCGATTTTCTCTCGAAAATCATTTACCCTCTCTCGAGGCGTAAATCTAAGGGTGAGGGATCAAAATTAACATTCAAAGGGATTTTTCAAGTAATTAAACTAATAAAAATAAAATAACATCAAATAAGGGTTTTACCCCACCCCTTGAAAGGGGTTTTAGCGTAACATGATATGAAACATGACAAATTAATAATCAAGGCTGCTAAAATAAAAGAGAAGAGAATAGAACAAGCAAACCAAATCTCTTTGAGAAAGTTTAACTATACTCTTCTAAATTGAAGCATACACCACTTAATTGAGCATCCAAATGATTTGAAATTGAAATATTCACTCAATTAACTCTCTTACAATATTTAATCTCATAAATATCTAAAAATAAAAAAAAGGAAAAACTATTTACAAAGGATAATTTTCTCTACAATTCTCTCTCTAGAATTCCTATCTCTAAGCTCTTTTTTTTTTATGATGAGTTTTTTGTCTTCAACTCTCTTTAAATACAAGGCATGGAGCATGGGGGAATTTTTGGGAAATGGCTTGGGTGTGCATGAGAATGGTGAGGGGAGCATGGGGTGTGAGGTCATGTGGGTGAGGTGAGGAATAAAATCTGATTTGGGAATGAGAGGTTTGGGGGCATTTTTGGGAATTGGGTTAGAATTAGTAGTTGGAGTTTTTAAGGGTATTTGGGTAAATTGATTTTAAGGGAATAAGTTGGGTTTTATGGCATGTGGGTTTGGGTTTGGTTGGATACTTTAAAATGGATTTGGGTTGGACAAATGGGTCGGAGAAGGATGTCGCCGGCACAGGGGCTGGCCGGAGTCGCTGGCGGTGTCTGCATTGAGGAGAGAGAGAGAGAGTCCACGAGCTTGGTTCGCAGTCGCGACTGTCGGAGGTGGTCGGCGCCGGGTTTGGATGTCAAGCCGGAGGGAGGTTGAGAGAGAGGCGCGAGGTTGGCAGTGTAATACCCCGTACTTTTATTGATATTCATTTATGGGATTAATTTAATTATATGTGAATTAATTGAGAATTAATCCGGATAAAATACTAGCGAGATGTGAGTTGGTATTTGATTATAATGTGTATATATGGTGATATATGAATATTGAAACTATTGAAATTGTCGCGAGATTGAAATACGGCAATTTGAGAAATTTTGTTGGGACGCGCGTGACAGTCGTGTCAGGAATATAATTTTTAATTAAAAAGTAAATTTTATTTTCATCAACTGTATGGTCATTTTTAGTGCGCCAACGAGTCCGGAAGGGTCGAAATAGTCAGAAAACACTAGCTGGGGGTTAAGTTTGGGTCCCGGGGCATTATTGGGCCATACCGGTAACTTAAAAGGGCATTTTGGTAATTTTGGAATTTTGGGAATTAAAACCCACGAAAATTAGAAGTTAAAAATCTGATTTAGTCATTACCCACTAAACCCACTAACAACACTAAATGACTTAATGGGTTACGATAGTTATTGGAAAAAATTTTAAGAGTTTCCTAAGGCAACCTCTAAACCACCATTGTCATCTTGAAGAAAAACTGGTAGAGAGAGAGAGGAAGGAGAATTCTGCAGAGAGAGAGAGAGAGATCAACCTTCATCAATTCAACATCAAATTCAGAGAAATATCAGAGGCAAGTGGTTTAATTACGTTAATTTCAAGAGAATGTTTCTTCCATGCTTAGAATTTAAATTTATTTACATTACATTGGGAGTTTGGTGAAAACCCATGAAATTGGAGATAGCAATTCAAGTTATGATATAGGGATTGCATGTAGAATGTTATTGGGTGATTATACTAAACAAAATACCACTTTTCATGATGTAAAAACGGATGTAGTTATGGATATTGATGACTTAAAATTCTAGGGTTCATACTCATAAGGTTTGGGGAAAACTTTGGGAAATTTAATAATTAGGTGTTGTATAGGAAGATTTGATCCCATGAATGTGCTAGATTACGACCTAAGAATGTTTAGGAATGTTGAGGAACCTTAAAATATTGTTGGAATAATTTTTGGAGGAGTTTTGAGGTGAGAAAATTGGTGAAAAACGTAATAGGAATTTTCTGGGCTCGAACTGTCACCTCGTTAGAAGACCTGTCGAGGTCGTTCGAACGAGCTCGTTCGAACGAGCTTCTAACGAGTTGAAAGTTTGCCTTCTAACGAGGGGGATGTTCGTTCGATGTCTTTCGTTCGAACGATATCTCGTTAGATGCCCACTTCGTTCGAACGAACTGTCTTTCGAACGACCTCGTTCGAACGAGACTTCTAACGAGTTGACAGTTTGGCCTGGTTTGATTTCTAGTGTCCCGTAACCTTAGTTAATGGTAGAGATAACCTTACCTTGATGACTAACTGATAGAGTTGGGATATTCAGGATATATTGGGGAGTAAAATATAGAAGAATGATTTGAACCAAATGGTAATTGTGGATTAGGACGCGAATAACTAATTACGACGTCAGGATAATGGATGATATGTATATATAAACCGGGGACACGTGTATTGGTATAAGAATGAGAAGTATACCACTAATAAATTATGGTAATTACTAAGATGTGTGGATGCTTAGTATATGTATATGATTTTTATGTGTATGACATACCTACTATACTTGCTATCACGGGAGGTTTACGTTCGCTTAGGGCCATCTAATCCTTTTGTGCCCGGATTTAGAGTGGTACCTAGAGGACATAGTTCAAGGGAATGACTTAATTGTGAGTTATTAAGTCAGCTGACTATGGAGCGTAGGTATGTACGTGACCCATGGATATGTTGAATTATGTTCGCCTCCATTTTCGTGTGTTGTGCTTATTCTAACAATTCCTGAGAGATTCGGAATTTGTAATCCTTATGTGCGTGATGTACCGGGATGTATAGCAGAGTATGTATGCACCTCAGCTTAGCCTCGGGGTGCTTGTATTGTATATTTATTATGTGAATAATATACGGTTAAATGAAAAGGAAATTGTTATGTTTAATTGCGAGAATAATTTATAGTAACTCCTTGAGAAGTTAAAAAGGGATAACATGCCGTGAATTGTAATGTTAACAATTGAGAATCCGAGTTTAGTTAAAGCTATCTGTTTAAGTGATAATATTGGGAATTCATATTGTGAATCGAGTGGAAAGGTTAGAACTTATGTCGGTTTAGTTGGATATGAGAATCACTTGAATGGGTACGGTACGTTAGGAGTGCACAATTAGTCTAGAGGTGAGTATTTCATGTGAGAGCACGTCCTAACATGTACTTTGCATTCATTATTTTAATGTTATTAAAACACTTGCTGTTTTTAAAATACTCTCCACTTTCGGGCTCTGACCCGTTTGCTTTCAAATCTACTTTTTTGTAAAAACCTTTTTAGGTGCCCAGCCACAAGGACACCATGCATAGTATTTCCAGTCAGGTGACGAGCTGTAGCTGTTGTGGAAGTTACAGGGCCATGATAGTAGACGCTTCATTTGCCTTGACTCTATATTCAGATTTCATCAGTTGTAGGGCATGTCGCCCATTTCTTTAAGAGACATTTCATTTCTTTCAGTTATTCAGACTTTTGGTTTGTAATTAATTCAGGATGCAGACTTGTCTTATTTATTTCCATTTTGGGATTGTTGTGAGGAGTATTTCCTCTAGACTCATTTTTACTTGTTGATTTACTATAGTTAGACTTTATCATGAATGGTTGTGTTACATTTCTATATTTCATTTATTGCATGTTAATCAGATTTAATTTAAAATTTGGCAACTCACTTTTTAAATACTAGGTGGTTAGTAATCATTAAAAATGTTTTCGACAATGATGCTATTAACTGGACCAACTTGACATTTTGTATTGATTTAATAAAGGAGTAGCTACCCGATATTTAATTAGTCGGGGTGTCACAGGTGGTATCAGAGCATCAGGTTCTAGTGTCCTTTAGGATCTGTACGGCTTATTATGTTTCCGCTGAGCTTTCTTTGATGTAGAGCCCTATATTTTAGGACTGTTGTATTCTTTTATGTATGCTTCGCTCTTCAGCTATTTTAAGTTTATAACTGTGAACTTATAGACTTTACTCTTATTTCAGATGCCTCCACGACGTGCACCACGGGTTCCTAGGAATGCACAGCCCGAGCCACAGCCAGCTCCAGTACAGGGCGCCATGAATGCCGCCGAGGTTGCAGCCATTGTAGCCCAAGCGGTAAATGCCGCTCTCGCCGTTGTACAACAGGCACCACCCTAGGCGCCAGTAGCCGTGCCAGTTCAGGCACATGCATTCCCGTCTGCTTGGGAATGTGTTCGAGATGCTTTTCAGAAAGCACACCCTCCGGAGTTCGCAGGTAGCTCCGATGTTGTGGTATCTAGTCAGTGGAGGAAGGATATTCAGAGGCACTTGAGGATGTATGAGTGCACCGATGTTCAGAAGCATATACTAGCTACTTTCAAGTAGTGGGATCTGCATTGCAGTGGTGGGAGTCTATTACCACCGCAGAGGAGAGAGATACTCTCACGATACAGGAGTTTTGGGTGCGGTTCGACCGCAAATATTTTCCGTCAGCTGTTCACACGGAAATGAGGAGGAAGTTGATGAGCCTTAGACAGGAGGGTAAGACAGTGGCCAAGTATGAGGCCGAATTCACAAATTTGCTGAATATTGTCCCGGATGAGATACCGACAGAAGAGAAGAAGATTCAGAAGTTTACAGATGGATTGACTTGGAGGATCCGTCAGCATTTATTGGGGAACCTCTCGTTGGCCACTTATTCTGACGTGGTTAACGCTGCACTGCTCCATTTCCAGGACCACCGCTTTCACTTGACAGAGGGAAAGCGATCAGGAGAGTCCAGCCATCAGGGCAGGACAGGGGGAAATGGTGCTAGCGGGCACAATCAGCTCAGGGTCAGTATAGGCAGGGTGATCAGGGTTCCCAGCATGGGGATTCTAAGAGATTCCGATCAGGGGGTTTCAGGAACGGTTAGGGAGGATTTCAAAATGGCCAGCAGGGTCAGAACGGCCATCAGGGCCAGCAGGGTCAAAATGGTCAACAACAGCAGTTTCACCAAGGCCAGCAAGGCCAGGGCAGAAATGGTAACCGTCACCAGGACCGTGGTTAGCAGGGGCAGCGAGGGGGAAACTTCCAGGGGAAGTGTTTCATTTGTGGTAAGATTAGTCACAAACGTCAGGATTGTCCTGATAGGGGCAGGGCCCCGCAGCCGCAGCAGCAGGGTGCTCGACAGGAGCCGCAAAGGCCTATGTTTCCCGCCGCCCTCCCGGCACCACCACAGATGGAAACATTACCACCCATTCCAGCAGTCGCAGTTCAGCAGGGACAGCTTCAGTATGGGAGAGTGTATCAGCTTCAGCAGGCCGCAGCCCCACAGAATCCGCCAGCTATTGAGGGTATGTTCTCTATTCAGGGGACTCTGGGGCGCATCTTATTTGACACGGGGGCTACACACTGTTTTATTACTATGAGATTTGCACGCACTATTGGGTTATTAGACACCGTAGAGAGCACTGCTACTTGTGTAGACTCACCGTTGAGTAGGGGTTCCATGATTTCACTTATGTGTAGAGGTGTGGGTATAGAGATGGGAGGTTTACTTTACCCGCTGATATGTTAGTGTTAGAGATGACCGAGTATGATGCCATTATTGGTATGGATTGGCTAGTTGCGTATTGAGCCATGATTGACTATTTTAGTAGGAGTATTATCTTTGCCATTCCTGGGCAGGAGATGTTTTTAGTGGCGATGCCTCGTCCTGAGGGAGGATCGTCCACTCATTTGTACTACATAGAGGAGGAGACCTCTAAGGAAGTGGTGATACCACTTGATTCAATACCCGTTGTTAGTGAGTTCACCGATGTATTTCAGGATATACCTGGACTACCTCCGAGTAGGGAGATAGATTTTGTGATTGATTTGATGCCGGGCACTCGGCCTATTGCCCGTGCACCTTACCGTATGGCTCCAGCTGAGATGAGAGAGTTACGGGATCAGATTGATCAGTTGTTGGGTCAGGGGTTTATTCGGAGGAGTACTTCGCCGTGGGGTGCTCCTGTGTTATTCGTAAAGAAGAGGGATGGATTGTTGAGATTGTGTGTGGATTACCGGGAGTTGAATAAGGTCACGATACGAAATAAGTATCCGTTGCCCTGAATCGATGACTTATTCGACCAGTTGAGAGGAGCTTCTTTCTTCTTAAAGATTGAGTTGCGATCGGGATATCATCAGTTACGTATCAGGGAAGAGGACGTCTCGAAGACTGCTTTCTTAACGAGATATGGTTCCTACGAGTTTCGGGTTATGCCTTTCGGTTTGACCAACGCTCCAGCAGTGTTTATGGACTTGATGAATAGGGTGTTCAGAGAGTTCCTGGACCAGTTCGTCATTATTTTCATTGATGACATTCTGGTTTACTCCCAGACAGAGGAGGAGCACGCCGAGCATTTGAGGCAGGTTTTGCAGACGCTACGTCAGAACGAGCTGTATGCAAAGTATGAGAAGTGTGGGTTTTAGCTGAAGGAGGTTCAGTTTTTGGGGCATATTATTTCCGATCGGGGGATATCTGTTGATCCGGGGAAGGTATCCGTGGTGAGGGAGTGGGGACAACCCACGACACCGACTGAGATTCGTAGTTTCTTGGGCTTAGCAGGATACTACAGGAGGTTCATTCGGGGTTTCTCAAAGATAGCGGGTCCTTTTACACATCTGACTCGTAAAGGTGTGCCGTTTATTTGGAGTGATGCCTGTCAGTTGGCATTCGATGAGTTGAAGGACAAGTTGACCTCAGCACCTGTGTTAGCATTGCCGAGACCGGAAGTTGAGTATCTAGTTTACACCGATGCGTCCTTACAAGGACTTAGAGGTGTATTGTAGCAGGAGAGTCACGCCATAGCTTATGCTTCCCGTAAGCTTAAGCCTCACGAGAAGAATTACCCCACCCATGACTTGGAGTTAGCGGCAGTTGTATTTGCCCTTCGGATTTGGAGACATTACCTTTTGGGGGACAAGTTTCGATTATTCACGGACCACAAGTCCCTACAGTACCTATTCACGCAGAAGGAGTTGAATATGCGGCAACGGAGGTGGCTTGAGTTTGTGAAGGACTATCAGTTTGATATCCAATATCACCCGGGGAAGGCTAATGTGGTAGCAGACGCGTTGAGTCGTAGGCCAGTAGATGAAGTGGCAGGGGTGTGGAAGGCAAAGTGGAAGGAGTTGGGACACCAGGATGCAGTGGGCCGATCATTCATGTCGGTGATGACTGTTACACCGCAGATTGTCACGAGAGTGGTAAAGGCACAAGCAGATGACTCGTTCTGTTAGGAGCAGATAGTTCGATTATTAACAGAGGGAGCCGAGTCCTATACCGTTAACTCAGACGGGGGATTACGTTTCAATGGGAGACTGGTAGTTCCGGAAGGGGAGGAATTGCGACACGAGGTGATGGCAGAGTCGCACGGCTCATGGTTCACGGTACATCCCGGTGGGGACAAAATGTACCAGGACATGAGACGTCAGTATTGGTGGAGCGGGATGAAGAGAGATATTGCCGCGTTTGTTTCTAAATGCGCCACTTGTCAGCTGGTAAAAGTGGACCATCAGAGACCGGCAGGACTTCTACATCCATTAGAGGTCCCGATGTGGATGTGGGAGAGCATCTCCATGGACTTTATCATGGGGTTGCCTACGTCACAGAGAGGTCACGACTCCATTTGGGTAATTATGGACAGGTTGATCAAAGTCGCTCATTTTCTACCCGTAAGGACCGACTACACTACGAGACAGTATGCCCAGCTCTTTATTGCAGAAATAGTGAGACTTCACGGTGTGCCCCTAAATATCATTTTTGACAGAGACAAGATATTTGTTTCACGGTTTTGGGAGAGTTTTCAGGAGGCCATGGGCACGGAATTGCGGTTGAGTATGGCTTATCATCCGCA
Organism: Sambucus nigra; assembly: GCA_949130495.1. Lineage (NCBI taxonomy): Eukaryota > Viridiplantae > Streptophyta > Magnoliopsida > Dipsacales > Adoxaceae > Sambucus > Sambucus nigra. Next base: position 651,619,654 of record OX422210.1, on the reverse strand, counting down.
GACCGATGGGCAAACCGAGCGTACAAATTAGATGTTGGAGGACATGTTGCGGATGTGCATCATTGACTTCGGGGGTGGATGGGAGCAGTATGTTCCACTGGTGGAGTTTGCTTACAACAACTCCTACCAGTTCACCATTGGCATGGCTCCATTTGAGGCGTTGTACGGTAGACCTTGTCATTCCCCAGCATGTTGGTTGGAGGTGGGGGACAACAAACTACTTGGGCCGGAAGTGATTCAGGATACTTCGACGAGGATAGAATTGATACGGAGCCGCATTCGGGTAGCTCAGGATCGGCAGAAGAGCTACGCCGATGCGAAGAGATTCTTCAGGGAGTTCCAAGTGGGGGACCAAGTTTTACTCAGAGTATCTCCTGTGAAGGGGATTATGCGATTTGGAAAGAAGGGGAAGTTGGCACCGAGATACGTGGGACCATTTCCTATCATCGAGCCGATTGGGTCTGTTGCGTATAGACTTGGGTTACCGGAGCATCTACACATGATTCATGATGTGTTTCATATTTCCTCGCTAAGGAAATATCTTAGAGATGATTTGGCTCATTCTCACATTGCTTTGGAGGACATTGATCTCCAGCTCGATAGCTCCTACGAGGAGGGGCCGATTGCTATTTTGGACCGAAGTGAGCGGAAACTGCGGTTAAAGATAGTTCCGTTAGTACGTGTTCAGTGGCGGCATCATAATGTCGAGGAGTCCACATGGGAGCGCGAGGATGAGATGCGCGAACGTTATCCAGAGTTGTTTTTACCAGGTACTTTCTAGTTCCGAATTTCGGGATGAAATTCTGTTATTAGGGGGGAAGTATGTAATACCCCGTACTTTTATTGATATTTATTTATGGGATTAATTTAATTATATGTGAATTAATTGAGAATTAATCCGGATAAAATACTAGCGAGATGTGAGTTGGTATTTGATTATAATGTGTATATATGGCGATATATGAATATTGAAACTATTGAAATTATCGCGAGATTGAAATATGGCAATTTGGGAAATTTTGTTGGGACGCGCGTGACAGTCGCGTCAGGAATATAATTTTTAATTAAAAAGTGAATTTTATTTTCATCAACCGTATGGTCATTTTTAGTGCACCAACGAGTCCGGAAGGGTCGAAATAGTCAGAAAACACTAGCCGAGGGTTAAGTTTGGGTCCCGGGGCATTATTGGGCCATACCGGTAACTTAAAAGGGCATTTTGGTAATTTTGGAATTTTGGGAATTAAAACCCACGAAAATTAGAAGTTAAAAATCTGATTTAGTCTTTACCCACTAAACCCACTAACAACACTAAATGACTTAATGGGTTATGGGAGTTATTGGAAAAAGTTTTAAGAGTTTCCTAAGGCAACCTCTAAACCACCATTGTCATCTTGGAGAAAAACTGGTAGAGAGAGAGAGGAAGGAGAATTCTGCAGAGAGAGAGAGAGAGAGATCAACCTTCATCAATTCAACATCAAATTCAGAGAAAGATCAGAGGCAAGTGGTTTAATTACGTTAATTTCAAGCGAATCTTTCTTCCATGCTTAGAATTTAAATTTATTTACATTACATTGGGAGTTTGATGAAAACCCATGAAATTGGAGATAGCAATTCAAGTTATGGTATAGGGATTACATGTAGAATGTTATTGGGTGATTATACTAAACAAAATACAACTTTTCATGATGTAAAAACGGATGTAGTTATGGATATTGATGACTTTAAATTCTAGGGTTCATACTCATAAGGTTTGGGGAAAACTTTGGGAAATTTAATAATTAGGTGTTGTATAGGAAGATTTGATCCCATGAATGTGCTAGATTACGACCTAAGAATGTTTAGGAATGTTGAGGAACCTTAAAATATTGTTGGAATAATTTTTGGAGGAGTTTTGAGGTGAGAAAATTGGTGAAAAACGTAATAGGAATTTTCTGGGCTCGAACTGTCACCTCGTTAGAAGACCTGCCCAGGTCGTTCGAACGAGCTTCTAACGAGTTGACAGTTTGCCTTCTAACGAGGGGGATGTTCGTTCGATGCCTTTCGTTCGAACGAGATCTCGTTAGATGCCCACTTCGTTCGAACGAACTCTCGTTCGAACGAACTCTCGTTCGAACGATGTCGTTCGAACGAGACTTCTAACGAGTTGACAGTTTGGCCTTTTTGGCCTGGTTTGATTTCTAGTGTCGCGTAACCTTGGTTAATGGTAGAGATAACCTTATCTTGATGACTAATTGATAGAGTTGGGATATTCGGGATATATTGGGGAGTAAAATATAGAAGAATGATTTGAACCAAATGGTAATTGTGGATTAGGACGCGAATAACTAATTACGACGTGAGGATAATGGATGATATGTATATATAAACCGGGGACACGTGTATTGGTATAAGAATGAGAAGTATACCACTAATAAATTATGGTAATTACTAAGATGTGTGGATGCTTAGTATATGTATATGATTTTTATGTGTATGACATACCTACTATACTTGCTATCACGGGAGGTTTACGTTCGCTTAGGGCCATCTAATCCTTTTGTGCCCGGATTTAGAGTGGTACCTAGAGGACATAGTTCAAGGGAATGACTTAATTGTGAGTTATTAAGTCAGCTGACTATGGAGCGTAGGTATGTACGTGACCCATGGATATGTTGAATTATGTTCGCCTCCATTTTCGTGTGTTGTGCTTATTCTAACAATTCCTAAGAGATTCGAAATTTGTAATCCTTATGTACGTGATGTACCGGGATGTATAGCAGAGTATGTATGCACCGCAGCTTAGCCTCGGGGTGCTTGTATTGTATATTTATGAAGTGAATAATATACGGTTAAATGAAAAGGAAATTGTTATGTTTAATTGCGAGAATAATTTATAGTAACTCCTTGAGAAGTTAAAAAGGGATAACATGTCGTGAATTGTAATGTTAACAATTGAGAATCCGAGTTTAATTAAAGCTATCTGTTTAAGTGATAATATTGGGAATTCATATTGTGAATCGAGTGGAAAGGTTAGAACTTATGTCGGTTTAGTTAGATATGAGAATCACTTGAATGGGTACGGTACGTTAGGAGTGCACAATTAGTCGAGAGGTGAGTATTTCATGTGAGAGCACGTCCTAACATGTACTTTGCATTCGTTGTTTTAATGTTATTAAAACACTTGCTGTTTTTAAAATACTCTCCACTTTCGGGCTCTGACCCGTTTGCTTTCAAATCTAGTTTTTTGTAAAAACCTTTTTAGGTGCCCAGCCACAAGGACACCATGCAAAGTATTTCCAGTCAGGTGACGAGTTGTAGCTGTTGTGGAAGTTACAGGGCCTTGCTAGTAGACGCTTCATTTGCCTTGACTCTATATTCAGATTTCATCAATTGTAGGACATGTCGCCCATTTCTTTTAGAGACATTTCATTTCTTTCAGTTATTCAGACTTTTGGTTTGTAATTAATTCAGGATGCAGACTTGTTTTATTTCTTTCCATTTTGGGATTGTTCTGAGGAGTATTTCCTCTAGACTCATTTTTACTTGTTGATTTACTATAGTTGGACTTTATCGTGAATGGTTGTGTTACATTTCTATATTTCATTTATTTCATGTTAATCAGATTTAATTTAAAATTTGGCAACTCACTTTTTAAATACTAGGTGGTTAGTAATCATTAAAAATGTTTTCGACGGTGATGCTATTAACTGGACCAACTTGACATTTTGTATTGATTTAATAAAGGAGTAGCTACCCGGTATTTAATTAGTCGGGGTGTCACAGGCAGGTCGAGGGGTTCAAGGTGGAAGTTGGCCGGATATAGAGGCATAAGGGGCGGAGCTCGGGGCAGGAAGGATTGGGGATGGTGGGTCCGACGAGGGTTGCCACGGGGTTGCAGTCGCGACCGCCGGAGATGGGTTATGGCAGGTATGTCTTTCCGTCGGAGGTAGGGGGATGATCAGAGATGGTGTTGGTGGTGTTTGGTTTGGGTTGATCTATGGTGGGAATGGAGAAGGAGAGAGAAATGGGTTTGGAAGATGAAGGTTGTGGGTGTTGGTGAGAGGAGAGAGAAGATGGGTGATTTGGAGAAGATGATGAGCTGTGGTTATGGTGTGTGTGGGTGTAGGGGAATGTGTGTGAGGGTGAGGGTGTAGGATAGATTAGTATGTAGGTGAGTGTGTATTTAATTTAGACCCCTAAAAAAATAAAACTAATTTAACTAAAAAAATGAAAATAATTAAAATCTACTAAAAATATAAAATCCTAATCTATAAAATAAAGGTCACAAAATAAATCTAAAAAGAAATAAAAAAAAAAATAGAAAAACTATTAAACTAAAAACTAAAAACACATAAAAAAATAAAATCTAATAAATCTAAAAAAATAATTGAAATCCTAAAAAAAATCTAATTCTAACAAAATAAAATAAAATAAAATAAAAACTAAAACTAAAACTAAAAACTTAATAAAATCAAAATAAAATAAAATTATATTAATAAAATAGAAAAAAATAGAAAATAAAACTTAAAAAATTCTAAAATAATCCTAAAATAAATTCTAGAACTTCTAAATAAATCTAAAATAAATGCTAAAAATAGAAATGGCTCAAATTAAAAATCTAAAAAAATAATAAAAGGGCAAATTAGACACACACGGGGTTCGGGGTAGATTTAGGCTAGGTTTAGGCTCAGGTTATGGGATTGGGCAATTAACTCCATAAAATGCACAATTGCCTTGAAATATGCGTTTGAACACCGCAACGTGCATTCGGCCTACAAAATAGACATTTAATCACATAAGACCCATATTGTCGAGAATTAACAACTAAAATACATCTATTCGGGGCATAAATTGTACAGTTTTGGGTGCTTATCACACCACCCCCAAACAGAGCGTTGCTAGTCCTCGAGCAATAAGATAGAGAGAAAGATAAAGATAAGAAACCAAAAGTGTACCTCTTTCGCGGGCACTTGCGACTGCACTTAGCATGTGCAACAAGCCTTTAAACCTATAGGTTGCCCTACAGGACACGTTGTGTCTCGTGAGGGTTTGTAGGGAATATACGCACAAAATTCTTTATTTAAAATGATTTATTGAAATGCAGTCAATCTCTTATTAGACGTAGAATAATCACACAATCCATCATGAGAAAAATAATTTCAAAAATACAGGCTAGAATTATAAAAGATTAAGCTAAGTAAATACTTAAGGCACATCCTTACTATAACTCAACGTGTGTAGTGTGAATCAGTCAAAACGGGTCGAAAATCATAAGAGTAATTCCTAGATTGCTTTGTCGGAATCAACGCTTCAAATTCAAATCTCACGGATATTACTCTCTCAAACGAACTCTCGAGATATGGGTAAGTGTATCGCTCTTGTGTGTGAGGAGGTGAGTAAATGTAAGCAAGTTCAAACGTCTCACACACACATAAGAAAGAACGAACATTTAGAAAGAGAAAATGATATCATGAAAGAATGTTAACCACTATAGTGAGAACGTCGAGTTATTCACCACGTCGACTATCATTTGCCCGAACACCTAGGGGAAAATATGGATGATGATGGGTGAGGGGGAAATGAGATGGGATATGTGGGATGCGATGTGAAATGGGTAGGATGGGATGATGATATGATGGATGGATGGTGGATATGCGATGTGCAATGGATAAAAAATGGATGCGATAGAAGAGTGTACACACTTTAGGCACAAATGTGTTTATTACAAACTCTCTTTCGTTTCTTTTCTCTCTTTTTTTTTTCTTTTTTTTCTATAATTTGCTATTTTTCTATTTTTTTCTTTTTCTTTTTTCTTTTTTTTCTTTTTTTGTTTTTCTCTCACTTTTCAAAGCAACGATGAAGACATTTAACATTTTGGAACAACACTCTTTTATTTGAAAATGAAAGATGATATAAATGGAGGTGATAAGTGATGGTGTGGGGAAATATATGGAAGAATATGGGTGAGGTGAACGGTAAATGGTATGTGTATGGATGAGAAACTAGTATTCGGGATAAATTTCAAGTCACGTGTTTCTTACAACTCGAAAGAGATGTCATTCTCATGATCAAGCCAAAATTTGAAGAATAATGAGATCATACAACTATTAAAGTGCGGACCCAAAGGAAGTTGGATCAACTTGTGACTCGGAGATTGTGTAAAACGCTCTGCAAGGGTGAAAGTCACAAATCTCACAAGTTAAAAGTCTCTATTAGTGATCCTTAAGGTTCTCTTTAGAATTTTAGTACTCTTCAACTCTAAACCATAGTGACATGATAAGTGCGCAAATTTTGTTGAGTCTAGAAATTCATGGTGCAAAATGCCTTGTTATGTATTACATAAGCTATTAGAAAAAATATTCTCTAGCTTGATTCCTAGACTTTGAAAGATGGATGATTGAAAATTCACATCAATGAGTGAGATGAAAGAAACTGCCCGAAATTTTAAAAATCAGGTTTAAAAATCAAAATTTTTCAAAAGAGATATGATTTTGATAAAATTCCCTACCCCCAAACAAAAAGGAACATCGTCCTCGATGTTAGGTAAAATGATTTTTAAAATTGAGAGCATAAGGTAGGAAAGATATTACCAGAATGAACCACAAATGAAGTGGAAAGATGTAGCCAAGAATAAACCTGAATAAGTGATAAGAAAAAAACGTGTACAAGTCTATAAGCATGGTAAAACATAGGATGATGTGAAACACCACTCCCAAACAGGATGAGACTAGTATAAGAAACGCGGGCTGCCTTTCGGTAGCGCTAAGTTTAATGTCTTCAGCCAGACCGAACCATTCTCACCCTAAAGATAAGAGCTATGAAAGTGCGGGTGGCAGAAAAATTGGGGTGATGAGAATCACCCCCAAACAAGATTGAAGCGTCAGTCTTGTTGGAAACAGGCTAAAAGGGTCAATGCACTTGTATAGCAAAATGCATCACGCTATACAAAGCATCGGTGGACCAAGGGCGGGTGGGAAAAAGGGTAAAGGTGACGGTGAAAAGGTATCTGTCACGGGCCTTATTGAGCCGAAAGGTGAGGGCGACTAGGGCCTTATAAGCATGGTGTTCAAGTTGTATGTGAAGACAAAAGGGTTTGAAAATAGTGATGGGGGGGATCAAATAAATCACACGACCATTCTATAAATGGGAGATGATAATGGTTGCGCCGTGACATACCAGGGAGCTGTCTTGGGAAGAAATCAACACCACAAGAGAGTGGCGAGCATAGAGGAACAAGCTCGGTGCCACGGAAGTAGAGAGTATCACCATAAATACTCTCGTGGGTGGTGGAGGATGATTTTAGGTGAGTATCTAAAAATATTGATGGAAACTTGAAATGTGCAAAATCAAGATCCAAACCAGGTGATGGGGTGGAAGGGACAATGGGTGGGTCTGGTGGGATAAACAGTGGAGCGGGTGGGATAAATGGTGGAGGAAGATGATCCAACTCAAGAGTGGGAGACACACACTCATTGGGAGGAGTAAAGGAATACTCACAAGGGAGTGTGGTTTCTAAAGATGGAGTGGTCAACTTCTCCACAAGACTTGCATCGGTGAATGTGGTGGGTGGGTAAAATGAGGCACCAAGATCGGAGATAGAAGAATCACTAAAAATATCGGGCTCAATGGGAGCCATGCATGGTGGGACATCATCCATATCCGGATAGTTAGGAACTATCACGGATTCTATCTCGAAAAATTAATGAGCACTCGTAGCCGGAGATAACCTAGGATGAAGTGGTTCCTCGGGAACACAAGGATGAAGCTCAATAGGTATAGACTCGGGCATTTTTTTGGATATGACGAGAGTGTGAACCGCAATGATGGGTTCAGGATGACATGGTGGGATTTGATCAGGCTCACTAATGAAAGTTACGTCAACACAATTGTCGACTTGGGACCCGGACCATGGAATGGTCCCAACTTCGAGATTCTCGGGGTGATAGGGTTGGTCACACACAAAATTCGTGTCACAAGAGGACACATCATCATCACAGTCGGTTGCAATGATGGGTGAATGCATGGGAATATCCGACTCTTGCTCACACTCCAATTTATTTAAACGTTGTTCAAGCCTTTGGAGAGCTTGAGTTTGAATTTGAGTGTCTCGCTCTTGCTCGAGTATGAACTTTTACAAGAGGCTTTCGAGAGCGGATGTGGATGAAGGTGTTGGTGGAGTGACGGGTGGTGGCGGTGGTTGAGGTGGACACAACTCGCTATAATCGTGAGTATATGGAGAATACTCATATGAAGTGTTTGGGGTGGGGCCAAGTTCACCATACACGAAATGATCGCTTTCGTGATGGACAATTGGTTGATGCGCATGGGGTGCGTAGTGAGGGAACTGATCGTGAACAGGTGCACAAGGTTGCCATGACGACTGTTGGAACGTGTGAGGATCCACAACATCGGGATGGGATACGTATTGCGTGGAAGGGTGATCAGGCCTCCACGAATAGCTCGGGGACTCACACAACTCGGGATTGGGTATATACGGAGAATAGGCCGAGGTGGGTTCCGGGACAGTGTCATATGGATACACATGTTCCATGGTGGATTCGGATGGATATGACATGTATGGACATTCATGGGACATGTGATCGGCATAAGAACAGTGGGTGCACAACAAGTGATGCAGCACGCCGACACTTGACACAGAGGGTGATGGAATAGGAGGTGCATGCATATATGGGTCAAGAGTACCAACAGTACTCGTGAGAGAGGTGAAGTCATGAAGAATATCATAAAGAGACCGCTCGGGATCACTCTCACACGTGTCACGTGTCAATGAAAAATGATCAAAGTAGTCCCGTAACGGATGTTCCTCGGCCATGTGGAGAGAAATATATTTTTTTGATTTTTTGGAATTTTTTCAAAAGGAAAGAAAATATTTTTGGGATTTTCTAAAAATAATGGAAAGAAAATATTTTTGGATTTTTTATAAAAATAAAGGAAGAAAAATATTTTTTGATTTTGATTTTTTTTTATTTTTTTATTAAAAAAATGAAAGAAAATATTTTGAATTTTTTTTGGAAGAAAAGGTGGGGAAAATATATGGACTCTTTGATTTGGACGGACTAACTAAAATCGACCACCGAAAAATGAAATTGGACACACACACAAGTCAAGGATAAATCCTAACTAGCACATAGCCAATTTTTATCTTTAAATTTAGTGAGAGGGTAGTCAAATTTTAATTAAGTCCGTGGACGATAAAAATCACAGAAATCTGAGTGATCGCCTTTGCAAAATTATTCTCCTAGTGGGCTACCTAGTTAATTGATTTTAAATTTAATGATGGCTAGGGTAGCACACAATGATAAGCGAGTGAGTCGGGTGATGAAATCCCTTCTCGTGAGTGACCGGGTGTAGGTCTTAATTAATTAATTCATCACACCATTCGAAAAAAATGCGATAATAAAATCAAATAAGAGCACACAAGAGCACACAAAAGAATTGACTCGCTAACAGGAGAGGCACGAGGTTGTAAGAAATATACCTCCCACGATTTTTACGTCGTGGGGTGCCAAAAATTTTGAGTCGACCGAGGGGAGATCACGCCTATCTCAGTCGTCCCCGGGAGTCCTACCGACCCAAGGTAGATAGGTTTCTAAATCCTCGCCTTTGGAGGCCCTCTCTCTACCTTGTCCGGTTTCCCTATCACGCTTGACTTTTTTTTTTATTACAAATTTTAAATAAAAAATAAATGGTGTCTCTAAGCACCGCAATACAAGCCAAGGATAAAATAATCCTAATACAATCCTTTTAATAAAATGCAAAAATGGTACTAAAATGAAAAAAAGTACAATACAAGTGAATCACAAAATGGAATCCGCTCCGAGCTTCACAATCCCAAGAATGGCAACGACGCCATTTGATAACTTCATAAATTCAATTGTAATTCACTTTTTATTTTCTTTTTGGGCTTTTGCACTTTTCTAATTTTTTTAGCTTTTTCAATATTAAAACAATAGGGTGAGGTGATGATGAAATAACACTAAACTAAAATAAAGATCTAAACAACTAACTAGAAATTGACTAAAATGAAAAATAAAGTCTAACACTAACAATTAGAGATAAGTGAGGTAAATAATTGTGAGAACAATCAAGGAGTGAGATTACACCACAAATTCTAGTTATTCTAATTAATTAAGTTAATTATTTGAATTCTCCCAAATTAATATCAAAACTACAAATCAACTATGATGAATCTTAATGCAACCAAATGTTCTTTTGGTGTACAATTCAGAAAATCCCGAGGCTACCTAGTCAGCCAAAGGGGAATCGTGGTAAAAACCAAACACATTGAGGCGATAAATAATATGCATCCATTACAACAGTTATAAATGTTAAAAAAATGACCAAAATGTTAGTAGTGATCAACCACTTCATCTCTAAATCCTCTGAGAAGTGCTGACCATTCTCTCAGTTCTTGAAGAAAGAGAAGGGCCTGGCTTGGAATGAAGAATACTTAAATTCACTTAAAGAAATTAAGATTTATTTAAGCCTACTACCTCTACTCGTGGTCCCAAATTCGAGAGATTCATTTATCTGTATCTCGCGGTGTCCGACCACACACTTAGCTTGACCTTAATGTGCGAGAATGAGGGACACCAAACCCCAATCTATTATGTTAGCAAGATGTTATCGGACATTGAGAAATTCTATCTTCCTCTGGATAAGTTATCTTACTCTCTAGTGACTGTCTCATGGAAATTGAAGCACTATAAAGCCCACTCAGTCATAATTATCAATTCCTTTCCACTCAAGGTAGTCCTTAGAAGGGTTGACCTATTTGGACGGATGTCCAAATGGTCGGTGGAACTAGGGAGTTTCGATATCCATTATTAACTAATAACTTGGATCAAGGGGCAGATGTTAGGAGATTTCATTTTGAAATTCACCAGAAGGTAGGAGCCTGACGGAGTGGAACACACCAACGAAGTCAATATTAAAAAGTTTGACTAATTCAATAAGTGGATGATCTACGTTGATGGGGATTCCAACTCAAAAAGGCCAGGAGTGGTTATTGTCCTTATAACTCTAGAACAAACCATGATCGAGCAAGGAATAATGCTGGGCTTTGAGGCCTCCAATAATAAGGCTGAATATGAATCCCTCATTACCGAATTAATAAGGCTCTATCCCTCAGCACAAGTCACCTTAATGTCTTCTATGAATCGAGGATGGTTTTTAATTATATCATAAGATTATAACGCTAGAGATGAACGCATGTTAGCATACTTACAGGTCACCCAGGACCTGGTTCCCAACCTCAAAAAGTTCATATCCAATAATTTTCGTGAGGAAATAACAACTATGTTGATGCTTTGGCCACTTTAGGTTCAACTGTTGAATGCAATCTCAAAGGAACGATTGAGGTGGAATGCCTTTCCCAACCAAGTATTGTTAAACTAAAGATCATCGAAGAATTTCTCTTCATCCAAAAATCTCCCAGTTGGATGGAACCAATCATAACTTACCTACGAAAGGATACTTTGCCTACCGATAAGAAGCAATCCCACCAAATTAAGGTTAAAGTCTCTCAGTTCTACCCATGTCCACACCACTAGTGTGTGCCCCCAAGTGACATCGACCAAGTCTTATATGAGTTGCACAAAAAAATATGTAGGAGTCATGCCGGGGGGAGGTCTTTGGCATTTAAGGCCATTATATAAGGTTACTGGCGCCTTACATGCAGAAAGATGCAATCTCATATGTTAGGAAGTGGAAGAAAAGTCAAGAATTTTTGCCCATGCTTCACCAACCAACCAATAACCTTGAGCCATTAACTAGTTCATTGCCTTTCACTAAATGGGGATTGTACATTATGGTACCCCTACCTACAACACTAGGAAATCGAAAGTATCTCTTGGTCGACACAGATTACTTCACTAAGTGGTTAGAGGCTAAACCTTTGGTAAACATAAGGGACACCGATATGATGAGGTTTATTTGGAAAAACATCGTGACCTATTTTGGAATCCCAATAATGCTCATCACCGACAATAGGAAGGAATTTGAAAGTGAACCTTTCTAATACTTCTTCAACAATCATAACATCAGGAACTACTATTATTCGGTGGCCTACCCCAAAAGTAATGGGAAAACTGAGGCCTCAAATAAGACGGTGCTCGATGGAATGAAGAAAAGGCTGGAGAAAGCAAAAGGTTCTTAGGTGTATGAGATTACTTAATCCTATAGGCATATCGAACAACGCTCATGACAGAGACTAGAAAAATGCCCTTTGCCTTAGCCTATGGAATGGAGGCCATAATTCCATTAAATCTGGCTTACCGTCCATGAAGATAACTATTGTCGAAAAATAAATAAAAGAAAAAAAATCATACGGACTGAGCTTGAATTGGCCGAGGAAAGAAGAGAGCAAGCCTTTATCAAAATAGCCTCCCACCAATAATAGTTTTCCATGAAATACAAAAAAGCGTCTGTAGGCCCCTTTTTCTTATGTGCTTACGGTGAAAACAAATTTTCTTTCAAAACCCTATTTCCAATTTTAATTACGCACCTAGTTTCAGAACCAATTTTATCTAGTTTAATCCTAAACACGCATCTAGGTGATTAAAGAAAGTAAAATAAATCAATTCCACAAACACACAACACCGATGTATGAGGAAACTACTAAGGGATAAAACCTCGGATGACCCAAGCCAGACAATCACTATGATGTGGTATTACATAGTACAGACAGTAGACTTACTTAATGACTCGATACCCTACAAGCCTTGACGCTCCTATGATGCTTCAACTACTCCTCCACAGTGAAGCGCAGAAGTCCTTCCAAGTCAAGTCGTCAACACACGCGTCCACATGTGCCTCGGTATCCACCGATGCAGCTTTGGCGAAAAAAGTGTTCAATAAAGATAAACAAACCCCAGATGGTGCAAACAAGATCTCTATAGCATATGTGTATGAAATCTCGGATCTTTATAAACAATAAGGATGGTTTTATCTTTAAAATCCTTAAAAAACAAGTGCAGAAAAATGTAACTGTTCTATACTGTATTTTGGTTCTGCAGCCCCCAAAATTCTGAGCAAAATTAACCTTAAATAAAAAAGTTAAATGACTTGGCTGTGTCGTTTAAACGACTTATCTATGTCGTTTGAACGACATTAAGATGTTATTTGAACGACATCATATGCGTTTGATCCTACAAATCATAAGGGAAGGACACGTACAACTTTAAATAGTGTTTATCTCAGAATAAAAGAAGTTAAAACCTTTTTAAATCATTTTTAATCAAAATAACATCCTTAAAATATTTTCTGAATCCCATAAACATTATGCGTTCATACTTGAGAGTATCTTAGAATGCAATATGCAATAAAGACATAAAATGTTCACCAATAAACACGGCATGATATATCTTTGAAGCTTGGACATTACATTTTCAACACAACACGTCATAGAATATGTGGGAATCTTGAAAGGAAAAAATCCATCGATGACTCAAACAAGTTTTGTCCGGAATTAAGTCAATTACATAGAAATTGAGACACTTGAAAATTTGTCCTTATAAATATACCCCTTTGACTATTCTGGGACAAAACCAAAACAGTGAATGCTAAGCCGGGCCATCAGGCCATATGACACCTAAATCCCATACCATAGACCTAAAATAAAAAATTACAGGGCAAGAACTAGTATCTGTAGGTCCGATAAGCATGAGTTATCTAAATGTGATGTAGTCGCAAAATCTCGAATCTCTGAAGAATACCTACACACATGAAATAGATAAATACCTAGTGAAGTATGGAGGAACAAATGATATAAAAACCAATTTGTAAAACAAACCATTTGTTAGACATGTGAGAAAAAACATATGATACCAATTTGTATACACATTTTTCAATGTAGCTCAAATCAATGATACTAATATGTAAACAACATGATCAAAATATGATACAAATATAAAACCATATGTGCTCATCAAATAAAAACTCCCCCTGCATCTCGAATAGACAATAAGTAAAAAAGATAAACAAGTTAATATCTAGAGTGAGAAAAATTAAATGAAGCATATATAGATAAACAGATGTAGCCAGCTAAAAATAATCAAAAGATACTAAATCGTAGCTATCAAATAGTCACAAAGAATGAATCATTAATCTAAGGAAAGATGTAATTAAAGAAATCAATTCAGTGTAAGAATCAAGCATGAATAGTTAGTATAGACTGCATGTAAACTGTTCAAAACAACCCAGATGTACCCAAACAGTATGATATCAACATATACACAAAGCAGGTACAAAATTAGAAAGAAAACTCAAAAATCATCTCTGGGTTGTTCGAGCGACATTGCCATGTTGTTAGAACGACTAAGGCATGTCGTTCGAACCAAGTAAGAAACAACATGAAAAAGTAAGGTGACGCGCGAAGCATCTATCCAATGACTAAGAAACGAACTAAGAAATGATCATACCTAACACTTTTAAAATATCGTTTCTAGTGTCGCGTGATCCAGTCTTCGAACGACTTCAATTTTTTTTATTTTCCATCTCTAAAAATGATTAGCTTTTGCCCAATGAAGAAATTTTCAGAAAACAACAACTGAAAATACGAAATAGTAGCAAAACAAACTCAAAAATAGAAAAATATCAAAACAAATACAATATGACTTATATGCTAACATAGTATCAATGTGCCTAAACATGGATATTGAATGATTGGGCGTGATCTACAACAAATGAATCACAACTTAGACACATCGTAATAATAAAAAATCTCTAATTGATAACTACATGTCATCAAACTTAGTCTTAGCCATATGTGACAATTAATATATTGATCTAAATGAATAAAACAAGCATCATGCACACAAATACGAAATTTTGACGATTCTACAAGCAATAACATCATGATATAACTTATCAACATTAGGATTCGTGGGGCAAACCTGTTGTATTTTTTCATCCAAACACCCTAATGTATTAATATTTCCTTTTTCTATTTCTTTTGAGGTTTATACTTTTCTCAACTTAGAGAAATCCTATTGGCCCTATTGTTGGCACGTGATTTTTTTTATTGCTTTAATTTTTTTCTCGGCCTCTTTTAAATGGTATCTTTCTCGACGAGATTATGATTGCCCCGTAGACCTGTCCCATGAATTCTCATCATTTTTTCAATATAAGTAATATTAATCCCAATGACAAACGGTTTTTACATACGCACCTCCTCCTAAGTTTAATTACGCATAGATGACAAAATTGAGAGAAGAACGTCTCACCAAACTCAAATATGCATGAGAAGTCAAACATTCATTTAAACTCGTGCATGTGTACGATGACACATATACAAAGTCAAATCCAAA
Source organism: Sambucus nigra (assembly GCA_949130495.1). Lineage (NCBI taxonomy): Eukaryota > Viridiplantae > Streptophyta > Magnoliopsida > Dipsacales > Adoxaceae > Sambucus > Sambucus nigra. The sequence continues at coordinate 651,604,346 of OX422210.1, read as the reverse complement.
TGTAAATCAACTTCGAAACAACCGCATTAATCAATGGTTAAGATCATTCAATGCACCAACAATTAGGACCAATTATCCTAGCCACGTGGATAATGAAATGACGGGGGTCCAAGCACACCAATATGCCACATCAAACATGAAAACTCATGACACAAAAAAATAAACCGAAAATCTTTATGTGTTTTTCAAAAATATTTTTGACTCAAAAATAAAATCTTTTTGTATTTTTCCAAATAAGACTCAAATAAAAGAAAAATATAATATAAAGAGATAAACATGTCATAACACTAGCAAGATATATGTCATGAAGCATAGACTAGCGTATGACAAACATGGCTAACACAATCATCCTTTTGATTTAGCATGTGAAGAATCAAGTGTAACCAAACAAGAAACATGAAGTTTAATTGCTAAAGCCTATAAGTTCAATTTCCTAACCCAAGTATATGTGTAGCAACGCATGGGGGTTTTGGGAACCGAAATGACTTTATTCTTAAACTTCTAGGAGCATTTTAAAGGTCGTAATAATAACGCCTAAGGTGACCCTTCCTACCACAATGAGTGCAAGTGTAAACTCGGTAATGAATGTGACCTAATTGTGGACCTCTCTTAACGTTCCTAGTTGGATCTCTCACACGATTGGTATTGGCTTTGGGAATGGGTGCAATATGATCATCGATGCCTATACCACACCTACCATCCTATATTTGGAAGGTGCCTAAAATCCTATCCAACTTTTTCGACCTAGATTCCAAATCAAACTACACCTTACTTGAGTCTCTCAATCTCTTCTCAATCTCACTAATCCTAGACTCAAGAAAATGCCTAGACTCCTAAAACTATAGAATCTCCTTCTTTATATCCTCCATCAAACCACTAATACTATCTCTCTCACCCTAAAAGTATTCTAGTTTCTCTCAAAGAGTCTTCTCCGATGCCCTAAGATCCTCAATCAGTGCATCATTATTTTCTATGGCTCACTCATTCAACCTAGCTTGCAACTTCAACTTTTCCTTTATCACCTTTATCGCTTCCTTATACAAATCATTAAAGTCAACTTATAACTCTCTCACATCTATATACTTTTCCTCATTATCTTCACCCTCACCCACTTGGGATTGACACTCAATGTCTTCAAAAGTGTCATTCACATGAGCATCTTCACGAGAAGATTTATCGTCGGCGCTCACATGACATGCCATGAACTCTATAAAGTTGTGCTGAACAGGGGAACTCTCTCCCTCTTCAGGTTCACTATCACTTAAGGTAGCATTATATGCTATCAGTTTCTTGCCCTTCTTCTTAAGTCTAGTGGGGCACTCCTTTACCTTATGGTCGTAACCCTCATAACCAAAACACCTATCTGACTCATACCTCTTAACATTCTCACTTTTATTCTTAGGGACATGATCGAATTTGTTATTATTAAATTTCTTAAGTCTTTTGGCATCTTTCGATTGCTTTTGGAACTTAAGAATTTTTTTGAACTGCTTTACCAATAAAGCTACATCCTCGAAATCAGAGTCAGAATCATCATTCAAAACTTTAGTCTCCTCTTTTTGGGCTTTCTTTGCAATGTCCTTTTCTTTCTTTGGCATGTGCTTGGAGGTAAACATGTCAGGCTCATAAGTTTGTAAGTCACCTACAAGCTCTTCTAGTATCGTTGATTCAAGCATACCCAAGGATTTTAAAACGGTCACTTTGAGATCAAAATTACTAGGCAACGACCTTAAGATTTTCTTTATGACTCGATTATCGGGTATTTTCTCTCCCAAGTTAAATGACGAGTTGACAACGTTGGGAAATCTAGCATAAAAGTCATCAAATAACTCACTCAGTAACATCTTAGTTATCTCAAATTGGGTAGTGAGGTTGTGAAGTTTAGATGCCCAAACTGTGCTAGTACCCTCATGAGTAAGTGCAAGAACATCCCAAGCCTTTTGAGGTCTCACACATCATGATACGATTACACTCTTCTGGGGTGATAGACGAGGAAATAACATTCAAACCTTTGGAATTATAAAGTTCAAGTCTATGTTCGTCTTCGGTCCATGACTCAATAGGTTTTAAAGTAGTGGCCTCTCTCTCTCTCTCGTGATTGGTGGCTAGAATTAAAAGCTATTACAATTCAGACTTGTCAAATCAGTTCCATTTTACCTTGTCTAGGATTGATGATTTTTAATGAGTCTTCGTACCGACCACCAATCTAAAGGTAAGATTTAGATTTGAGGTGATAACCATAGCTGGTCATTTTTTAAATTCTCCCTTGTTAAAGAGTGGGAACTGTCTAATTAGGGAGATTAATTCGAAGACTCCCGTCGTTGTCAAGTTATCTCAGGAAAAATATATTTTAAAATTGAAATTATCCTCACATAAATTAGATAATTCAAATTTCTTTGTGTTAGTTTAAGAATTATGTTGTTTTGATCAGAGTATTTGCCTTTGCTTTCCTTTAAAAAATTAAAATTAAAAAAATAAAAAAGATAAAAAAGAAAGAAATTCGAATGAGCATTGTTTATGCGAAGTTTTTTTCGAGATCCTACCGGTAACTTATCTTGTGTGGAGTCTTACATTCCCAATACTTCTGTAGGTAGAATTTCGATATTTGTTGAGATGGGATATGAGTTAGCTATCAGTGACCTTAAAGATTACCTATATCCCAATAGGCCGAGTCAACCCACATGCATACGTTTTCCCCCACATAATACGAACGACATCGAATTCAAGTTGGGAACAATTCAATTATTGCCCATTTTTTGGGGTACGAAAAAAGAGGACCCAACCTTGATGTGTGAAAATTTGAAAAAAATCATGGAATGATTAAGTTACATCAACTCACCGATGAGATTGTTAGACTGAAATTGTTCCCATTTTCTTTGAAAGATAAAGTCAAAAGTTGACTACTCTCGCTTGAACCGAATTCCATCACAACATGGAAGCAATTGAGCATTGAGTTTTTGCAAAAAAAAAATCCCAACTAAAAGACGGTTGTGATGCACCAAGCCATCAACACATTTAGCCAAAAAGAATGATAAGCTTTATGGATGTATTTGGAGAGATTCAAGGACTTGCTACTGTAATGTCCTCACCATAGGATTGAATTGGTATGTCAAGTCAAAATTTTATATGAGGGGTTTGATTTTACTGCTTGGTCAATGCTTGAGTCAATGTTTAATGGTGATTTTACTGAGAAAAGTGAAGACAATGCATGGACATTCCAAGAATCCGTAACGAAAAAATCCCAATAACGGGCATCCAATTGGGTATCTAGGTCCACTACATTCAATGAAGGAACCTCTCACCAGGTCGAGCAAAGTTTTGGTTAGAATGCCAAAGTGGATACACTGTCGCAACATTTAAAAGCTTTAGAAACTATCACAAAGGGTAATCGAGCAACACCTATGACTGTGTAACATATAGGTTCACCTATGTGTTTGCTTTATCATAGTTTCAACCACGTTGTCAAAATTTCCCCACCCTTTCGGCCCCCAAATCACTCACCGAGCAAGAAAATGCCCTATATCAAATTAAGACAAAGTACGACCCGTACTCCAATGCATACAATCTAAGATGACGAGACCACCCTGACTTTTCATGGTCTAAGGGTCAATACTAAGGAGATGGAGGTCGATTTTCAGGTAACCCACCCCCGGGTTTCCAAAAGATTACCCCTATACCGTCGTATCATTTATCCCAAAAGATCTAATCTTTAGAGGATATGATGAACATGCTGGCCCAAAGTACACTTCAATTCTAGAAAACCATTTAAAATATCCTCCAATCCACCTAGAAAAGCCTACACGCGAATACTCAATCGATTGCCAAACTTGAGGTTTAAGTGAGCCAACTAGTCTACACATTTAATTAGATAAATAAAGGAATATTCCTGAGTCAACCCGAGACGAATCCAAAGGGTAACATGCCTAGGGGTCAATATGTTGTTCAAGACAAAATGAGCACATCAAGACTATGCAAAAGCCAAAAGCCATCATCACGCTTAGGTTTGATAAGAAAGTCGAGAATAACGTCTCACTACCCATTGAGAGTGAATCTGAGAAATATAAGGAGAATAAAGATCTACCCATATATCCAACCTCCTCCCCACCCTCATCTTCTGATCCATATGTGAAGACCTATGTCCTAAAATCTTTGTTAGCTCAACATTTGGTGCCACAAAAGAAGAAGGCCCAAGTTAATAAGATGTTGGAAGTATTCCAACAAGTACAAATCAATATACCACTGCTTGATGCTATACAATAAGTCCCATCATATGCCAAATTTCTAAAGAAACTTTGTACCTTAACAGAAATACCATTGTTCCCAAGAAAGGTTTTCTCACCGAGCAAGAAATATCGATCATTTCCTATAAAACTCCCGTCTAGTATTAGGATTTCGGAATTCCGATAATCTCTATCAAGATAGGGGAGCACATCATTAAGAAATCCCTTTTAAATTTATGAGCTACGTGTACCTTTTGCCAAACACTGTGTATGAGGAACTAAGTGTGGGGGAGTTGAGGCTGACTATGATTACCCTATATTTAGCCAACTGTTTAGTTAAAATCCCGAGAGGTGTCGTTGAAGATGTCTTAATTAAAGTGAGCGACTTTGTCTTTCCTGTCGATTTTGTGGTTTTAGATACCCAACACATTCATGTTTCCTATTGCACAAATTTTGGTTATTTTGGGTCGTCCCTTCCTCGCCACATTTGATGGAGTCATTAGGTGTTGTAGCGGCCAATTGAACATATCTTTTGAGAACATGACTATGGACCTTAACGTGTTCAATTTGTCTAAATAATGAGCCGATGATGATGAACCCATGGACACTAACATGATTGATAGTATTGTCCAAGAGACTTTCGAGCAAACTCATAATGACGACCCTTTAGCGGTATATCTTATTTTATTTGCATCCAAATTTGATATCGAAAACTTAAATGAAAAAGTCAACGCATTCCTCGACTACGCCCCTGTTATGGAAGTAGGAGATTAGAAATCTAAGCCCAAGCCACTCCACATCACCTATCTCGCCCTCAATTAAGAAAGCTCCCGAGCTTGAATTGAACTCACTGCTCGAAACGCTCGAATATAGGTTCTGAGGACTTTGTGACACCCTTCTTGTTATCATTGCGTCTGACTTGAATAAATAATAGGAAGGTAAGTTATTACGTGTTCTTAAAGAACACAAAGAAGCCATTTAAGGGACCATAATCGACATTAAGTTGATAAGTCCATCAGTGTGCACACACAGGATACACTTAGAAGATAATGCTAAAAATTCCCATGAAGCACAATGTAAAATTAATCTCAATATAAAAGCGATCATCCTAACTGAGTTGCTTAAATTACTCGACACAGGGTATCATTTACCCTTTCTCTGATAGACAATGTGTCAGCCCTATTCAAGTTATTCCAGAGAAATCTGGTGTGACGGTGGTAAAAAATGATGAAAATAAGTTAGTACCCACTAGGATTCAAACCAGTTGGCTCATGTGTATAGATTATAGGAAGTTAAACGCTGTCATAAGGAAGGATCACTTCCCTCTTCCTTTCATAGAACAAATTCTTGAGAGATTAGTTGGCCATCCTTATTACTATTTTTTGATGGTTATTCTAGCTATAATCGAATTCCTATCACTCTCGAGGATCAACAAAAACCACATTCACTTGTCTATTTAGTACTTTAGCTTATCGACACATGCCCTTTAGGTTATGGAATGCACCCACTACCTTTCAGCGGTGCATAATGAGTATATTTTCAGATATGGGGAACGATTTCTTGAAGTCTTTATGGATTATTTTTCAGTGTTGGGATCTAGTTTTAATGAGAACTTTCACCACCTCACCCTCGTTCTAAAAAGATGTAAGGAAAAGAACTATGTGCTTAATTGGAAAAAGTGTCATTTCATGATCAAATAAGGCATGGTGCTAAGTCACATCATTTCTTAAAAGGGTTTAGAGGTTAATAAAGCTAAATTTGATCCCACCCCCCAAAACCGTGCGTGAAGTTCGATCATTCTTAGGACATGACAGTTTCTATCAAATATTTATTAATAATTTTAGCAAAATCTCGACCTCTGTGCAATCTTCTTGCCAAGGATACACCCTTTGATTTCATCGACGATTTACTTCAAGCCTTTGAAAGGATAAAGAATGAATTAACCTCTGCACCCATTATGCGACCTCCTAACTAAAATTATCCCTTTGAGATCGTGTGTGATGATTTCGACTATGCTATAGGTGCGGTTCTTGGTAAACGTGATGAGAAACTTTCACACGTCATATACTATGGAATATTACTCTTAATGATGCATAATGGAATTAGTCCACAATAAAAAAGAGCTCCTCGCTATTGTCTTTGCACTAGAGAAGTTTAGGTCTTACTTGATAGGATCCAAAGTTATCATTTTCATTGATCACTCGTCCATATGATACCTTTTGTTTAAGAAGGATGCTAAGGTTCGACTCGTTAGGTGGATCCTATTATTGCAATAGTTTGATCTTGAAATTTGAGATAAGAAAGGATGTGAGAATGTAGTGGCGAATCACTTGTCTAGGTCAACTGATGAATCATTTGATAAAATGTTTCCACTTAATGAGTCCTTCCTAGATGAGAAAGTGATGCTTGTATCCCACCTTCCATGGTTTGCTGATATTGTGAATTATCTTGTAATGGGTGAGATGCCTCAACATTAGCCTAAACAAGATCGTTCTATTTCTAAAGGATTCCAAACATTTCTTTTGGGACGACCCATACCTCTTCAAGTATTATCCCAATAAAATCATTAGGAAATGTGTCCCCGATCACGAAATTTAAAGCATAATCTCTTTCTACCATGACCAAGCACGTGGAGGTCATTTCACTACCAAGAAAACTGCTGCGGAAATTTTATAGTGTGAATTCTATTAGACCACCATTTTTTGTGACTCAAATGATTACAGTAGGAGTTGTGACCGATGCCAGAGGTTAGGAAAGATCACACTTAGGAACATGATGCCTTATATCCCATTCTGATTAGCAAGGTTTTTGACAGTTGGGGCATCAATTTTGTGGGTTTATTCTCGAACTCCTACGGGAGTCTTTACATCTTTTTAGCGGTTGATTATGTTTTTAAGTAGCTAGAAGATATATTGAGTAGGATGAATGATCTCCATGTGGTAGTTAAATTCATTCGAGAAAACATTTCCTCCCGTTTCGGTATGCCTCGAGGCATAATTACCGATTAGGGAACTCAATTTTGTAATTGATCTTTCGAGAGTCTCATGAAAAATATTCTATCAAGCAAAAAGTATGATGCTATTATCACCCTCAGATTAGTTGTCAAGTCGAAGTTTCCAATGGACAAATCAATCAAATCATCGAGAAAATAGTAAATCTTAATTGAAAGGATTGATCCTTAGAGTTATTAGATGCACTGTGGGCTTATTGCATTGCTTACAAAACACCACTTGGTATGTCCTCGTATAGGCTTGTCTATGAAAAAAATTGTCATCTTCCCATAGAGTTAGATCACAAAGCGTACTGGGCCATTAAGACCTTTAATTTTAACTTACCTACCATAGGAGGGGACCAAAAATAATGGCTCAATGAGTTGGAATATATTAGGAATGATGCATACAAGTATGAAAAAATTTACAAAGAGAAAATGAAAATGCTCCATGCCAAGTCCATCCCAAGGAAGTCATTCGAACCTGGACAAAACGTTTCTTATGCAACTCTTGGTTTCATGTCTTTCCCAATAAATTGAGGTCTAGGTGGTCTGGTCTCTTTATCGTTAGGACGGTCTACCCACTTATGGTGGTTGAGATAGAAAATCCTAAAAATTCAAAGTCAATAGTTAAAGGATGAAGCCATATCTGGAATTGCGAGATCGGAAAGTGGAGGACATTCTCCTCCAAGACCCGGTATACTACGAGTGAACATAAAATTGTGTCATTATTGTTGTATAATAATTTTAGTTTTGTTTTTATGTTTTATTCAGGAAATATGTGTTGGAGAAATTATCTCATTATGGTAATATCTTTAAGAACTTTTCGCCTTTTTCAATTTATCTTTTATAATGAGGAAAATGTAGAAATTAGGTTTTGAGTTATTGAGGTCATTTTCTCCATATAAAAAAAAAATTAAAAATCCATAAAGATTTTCATTACAATTGAGTTTTGAAACGATTTCTTAATATATAATTAATTCTCAAAATCTCTCAACTTATAAAATTTTGACACTTAACCATATAATATGATAAAAAATGGATATTGAGGAAAAAGTTAATATTATCAACGAATAAATGCGGAGATTTTTAACCTGGTGAGAAATTATGACATTCATCACTTTTGAGAGATTTAAATAAATTCGAGTTAAAATAACTCAAAATTTTCTTTAGCGATTAATTCGTTGATGATCTCAAATTCTTTGTTTTGTTCAAATACTGAAAACAAAAAGTCAAAATGTGAATTTTAAGCACTAGACGTCTTAGTAAGTTGACTTGAGACACAAATTAACTAAACGAAACTTGAGAAATGAGATTAGGCCATCATTTTGATAACCCAGAAATTTAGCCTAAAAATTAACCTTTTTAACATTATTTCATTGCAAGCCCATTTATGCCAAAAAGAAAAACAACCATTTTAATAAAAATTCAAAAATATCTACCCATTTTTTGAGAATATTAGGATAAAATTATGGTAGAAAAAAGGCCAAAAAAAGAATGTTTGCAAGAATAATACATGAAAAGAAAGAAGGAAAAAAGGGAAGAAAGAAAGAATGAAAAAACGATATAAGGAGAAAAATAGTATGTGAGTTTGAAAAAATAGAAGCTAGAAAAAATGCATAAATGTCAAAATACCGATAACCTCTATATTCTTAGAAAATTTTGAAAACTCCAAATTTCGTTCTTTTTAATCAAAATCCAAGCCTATAATACAACCGAAAGAAAGTCCTAATCGATCTCAAGCATATTTAGTTATAGTATGGAGAGAAGATGAATATAATATATGGTATGATTCAGAGTTTTAAAAAGTAATCGATTTTCTATTCTCGAGATCATATTCATCCATTTTAAATAGTCCATTTTTCGTATGTATTTTGTTCATAAAATTTACTCTTTTATTCACATGTATCCCGTGAGAATTTGAATCAAAATAAACTTTTGAATAAGAAACTTAACGATAAAATCTTTTGTTGTGGATGATTATATTAGCTATGTCTGCACAATAAGTTGAGATTGAAAAGTAAATTTTTACTATATTTAATAAATTTTCATTTAAGACTTGGTTATATTACTTTTGTATATTTTGTAAATTGAGTCAAGTTTTTAAATTTTGTGAGTATATTCACTGCAAACTCTCATGAGACAAAACTCTTCCACTAGAAGTTTAACGACTCGTTGCACATACTAAGTGCCATCGTGATTCCTATGAAAGTGAGTTAGATTTAAAAAAAATAGTTTTGCTCGAGGATAAAAAAAGTTTTGTTCGAGGACTAATAAAGTTTCGATTTTGGAGTATTTGACGAGTACATTATTTTGTAATAATTATGCCCAAATCTAAGCCTTGTTAGGCCCATTGTATCATAAATAATAAGCTTTTACATTTGTTTTTTGCTATTTAAAAGAAAAATACAAGTTTGAAAATAAATTGGGCTAAAAATACAATTTTAACAATTCTAAGAGATAAAACAGTAATTTTAGAAACTTTCTGGGCCTAAAAGTAACTTTAAATATTTATCTAGGCAATATGAAGTTCTCCCTGAAATTTGGTTTAATTCCGAGTTAAAATGAGCGAGATGGGTAATTTTATATATAAAATACTATGGACCTAAATTTAAATTATTTGTTTTTATTTTTCATTTTTAGAGGAGCCTTAGAAGTTTGAAGAACAAAAGAGTTGATATACAAAAATTGGTTAAGATACGTCACGACCCGACAAAGTCGACACAACAGTATTAAAAAAATATTTATAAATTCGCTCAAGTGTCCGTTGAGGTACTACCGTAGCTTTTCTAAATGGCCCTTAAAAGACTCACACCTTCTTAGTTTCGATAAATCTCAAAATACGATGTTTTGAAGGTGAAAAATTAGTTTGAAAAATCTGTTGTGAATAGTGATGAAAAAAAATCACTTTCCTTATTTTCCTCCCACATGCACCCCAAAGCTACCTCTTCCCTTATTTTTCTCCTACATGCATCCAAAGCTCAAGCTCTTTATCCATAATTTAAGGAAACTTTGAAAAAAAAAGGTTTCATAAAATTAAAATTCTTTTTTTCCACATTTTCACCTATAAAAGGAGTTCATTACACAAGAGATGTGAGAAGATTTGGGAGCGACAATTAGTGAGAAAGTTTGAGAGAAATTTTTTAGAGTATTTTTTAGGAGCACCAAAAATATTATACTGTGTATTTTTATTTTTGATTGTTTGCGATGTAATTTGTGTGCAAGTTTGGAAGCAGACTTTTTGTATTAACATTTGAATATTGAGACTCTATTTTTGTAAGTTAATTTTTTAATGAGAATTATTATTTCATCTTGCAATATTCGTGCTATAATTATGATGCCATCTTAATTAAATTACTAGGATTAGGTGAAATTTGTCATGGTTACTTAGTGTATGTTTTAATTAGTTCTAGTTCGCTTAAGTTCCCTACTTGTTCTAAAAACGTTTTAAAAATTAGGTAATGATTTTTTAAAACTTTGATATTAATTTTAAAATTCATATTCTTTGATTTTGTTTGCTTATGTTTGATGAATTATGCTTACGTTAAGTCGTTTGATAGTTCATGCTTACATTTCACATTTAATGCTTATGAGTGATTTTTTTAAGGGAATACGAATTTTTGGCATCTAAAAAAAGAGAGAGATAAATAAAATATTTTATTTAAACTTTGACGTTTTATCTTTCGAAATTTACGTGATGAGAGTCGGTACAATTTTAAGTTATAAAAGGAAAATACGAGTTATACTGATTAATTATACTCTAGTAAAAATGGTAAATGGATCCGAAATTCTAGTAATCTACTCTATATTTGTTACCTACCTTGTGTTCACCCTTTTATTATTGTCTACTTTATTTTATCTCTACATCTTATTTCTACACCCATAATTATCTAGTTGAAAAGTTGACAATTTATACAAATTGAGAAAATCCTTGTGAGTTCGACCTGCACTTACACTCGCTATATTACAATAGCCCGTGCACTTGCGGTAATTTATAATTTGACAACACACTTGTTATTTCTTAAAGTGCTTGCCGAACAGATAAAAATGCTTCACGTGGTCACCCAGAAGCATCTCGACTAAGGACGAGGTCCAAATCTTCACTTGTCTGAGCTACTGGCACCAAAACCAAGTTGCTATTAGACTAAAAAGATTAAAAAAAAGAGGAAGGTATTCAGAAACTAAATCAAGCGTACACTAACAATTAAAATACACAAGCAAGATGCGATAATGCCAAAAATAAGTTTATTTATTAAAGTATAAGGATAGACAAGATCTTGCAACGCCAATAATCAAAAGATAAGAAACACAAAGAATAAGAAGTCCCGGGTTAATCTAACTATCTTGGCATTCTTTTTCTTTCACCTGCTCTTGGTTGCCCAAGAGATTGTTCGGGTTTGTTGCCTCTTTTTCCTGTTCGACTCCCTCATTTTCCTCATCGCTGACTGGAGCTTCACCCTCTTCTTCATCCAACTTGGGAAGATAGCTTGGGTGATACTCGATAAAGAGCGCACACTCAGAAGATATTTCTGCCTTGATCGGGGCCCCGTCCCTTCCCTTCTTAAAGTAGGACTTATAAATGTAGTCCAATTGTTTCTTAGCCTGGCTGAAGGCATCTTCCCACCCCTGATCATAGGCCTTATCCTTAGCCTTGAAAGCCTTAAGCAAGGTCTAAGTAGACTTCATATCAACCTACTTTAGCTGCTCGTTTTTTAGTTTTAACTTGGTCCACTCCACCTCTAGCTCTCTGGATTTCTTCTCAACTTTATAGGCTTTCTTTGCATCTTTCAAAGCACTTTGAGACTCACTCAGGGCGTGGCCTAATTCGATGCTAGCTTTGTCCTGGTCAGACCTTTTGTCTAAAATATAGACAAAGTTTAAGACGATAAAAAGAGTTAGTATAATAAGAAAATTCTGGAGTAAAGGTTCGGGAAAAATGCAGAGACTTACCAAAGACAATTCCTGGGAAGCATGGGAGACCAACTGGTCGGTTCATAGTTTTTTGACCACATATTTATCGTCCTGCAAGCAGTCCCTTTTAAGTAGTGAGGGGACCTAGTTGGATTTTTGACCACTGACATCACTACAGGGCCTTTCCCCTTACCGGGGGCATCCACCTTCTTAGTGGGAAAGGAAATAGTATCAATATTGGTTCTAATCTTGGTCTTCTTTGCAAGCTAAGATTGCGACTTATCTAGGGAATCCCTTACATTGACAAGGAAAATTCCCCCCGACCTCATTCCTTTTGGAGAATGAATACTTTGGAACACTGAGGACATTAAATTTATTTAGAACGTATAATCATTTGTTCGCACCCACATGTAACGGTACCGGATCTATGGGATCCCTAACTGAGTTTGACATAACTCATTATCCTATTGACTCCATTCACTATCCTCCATGTGTTTAGAGGAACATTGGACGGGGACTACACTAAAATATTCACAGAAATCCAAGAAGAGTTGGTATAGAGGAAAGGTTATTCTGGCTTAAGCAATGAGTTGGGTTACATCTAATGTCCTCCCTCAACATTATAGCGATCTCTGAGTTTTTCTCTAAAATCTATCTTTACACACTCGGGGATAAGAAAAAAAAATATCTTCTAAACTACCCTATGGAATTCTCACTATTTAGGTAAACCATTTTCACAACTCAAGAAAGAAAAACGATAGAAAAATGGAGAGAAAAATTGCTGAGAAATAAGGAATCAGGAGGACGACTTACACTAAATGAAGAATACGAGAGAACTCTGCGTTTCTTTTGAAAGGTTGAGAAATGGAATGTTTCTCAAACTGGCAATAGTGGAGTCATTAACTGAAAGGGAAAAACTTCTAAGATGAAGCCATCACTAGCAATACACGCCCCCAAATGACAGTACACACGCTACCGACCTTTTATTAAACAGCATGGAGTTACCAGCTTACCCTTGAAATACCGACACAATTTACAAGCGTGTCCTTCAATCTCAATAGGTATAATAAAGTTGGTATTCATCTTACAAAACACAAAGTGTTTATATTCTTCGACCATAGCTTCTATGGGTGATCAGATCTCACTGCTGACCAGCGTCACGGTCAAAAAGTGACCAAACCTTTACACCCCATTCAGGCCGCAAAGCTTTGAGGGCCTTTGTGGGAGAATTATACAACCTGGTAGGAGAAGACGACACGTGTCCAACTAGGGGTGTAAGCGGTACGGTTTGGTCGGTAAATAGTAGATACTGATACTAACACCAAAACCAAACTTTAGATGGTAAAACCAAACCGTACCAGTTTACCACCCGGTACACCAAAATCAATACTAAAACCAAACCGGCTAGTATTTCGATTTTTTTTGGTAATTTCGGTTTTTTCTGGTTTCGGTAAATTCTAGTTTTTTCTGGTTTCTTCTGGTTTTTTCTGGTTTCGACAATTAACACTAAAAGTCCCAAAAAATAAAAAACAAAACCAACCAACTTTTTTAAATATTAAAACCAAAACCAAAACCAACTTTTTTCTGATTTTGGTAAATTCGGTACGGTTTTTTCTGGTTTCGATAAATTCGGTACGGTATGATAATTTCGGTACGATTTTTTCTGGTTTCAGTAAATTCGGTACGGTAATTTCGGTAAATCGGTTTTTTAAATATTAAAACCAAAACCAACCAACTTTTTTGCGATAATTTCGGTTTCGGTAAGACTGCTTTCTGGTATTTTAAAATATGAAACCAAAACCATTTTTTTTGGACCAAAACGGTACGGTACGGTACGGTAAAAACCCGTACCGCTTCCACCCCTATGTCCAACAATCTTAATAAGAGATCACAACTTGGAGATAAGGACCGAAGGAGGCCACTCAAAAAAATCTCAGACTTGGATTCACCCGATCAAATCACAACAGCAATCCAAGGTCATGAAGTTCCATACGACTTAATCCCCTTTTATTCTCTATGAATGTAAGCCACACCACTGAAAAAAGGGGTATGTAATCTTTGTTATCAAGAGTTGATCAATAAAGAGAGAGATAAACACCTCGTGGACACAGACACCTTATCGAACCACATATATACTGCGTTGTGTGATTATAATTTTTACTTTTTGCTCGATGTAGTTTGTTGAATCAATTACATTAGGATTTTACCATCTACAATATCCACTTTTTCTCTTATTTTGTTTTATAACACCGTGTACTCGTATTGCATGAGTAGTGGGTATGTAAAATTAGAACAAGATAAGTGGGGGATGTAATAACTAAGTTAAAGGAGAGATCAATGTGATATTAAAAACAAGAGAATATATTAATGATTATGGCAAAGAAAAAGGGAGGCCCGTATAACTTTCTTTAATATTAACAAGGTACTGCATACTCCTGAACGTCTTCTAAACCCTTGCGTGTACTTCAAAGATTTTATTTTCTTCTAAATAACTCTGACACTCAAGGTTCGTCTGATTGTCGTTGAATTCTTTTCCACGAGAAACGGATACTTTGGTCCCTTTTTATAATTCTTAATTGCAGGTACATTCTATGCAAACACGAAGCATAAATATGAAAAATTGCTTCATAATTTTATAAAACTGGTGAATTTGAGAAGTAAGAACAATCCACATGTATCTTTTCCCACTAATTTTTCAACTTTACATAAAATCAACTATATTTGAATTATTTTTCAACTTTGTAATAAACACACCCTTGAAAGATAATTGGTTAAAAAATATTACAAAATACGCCTAAATATGCACTCTCGTCACATGAACATGACAGTTTTATTTCAATTTATTTATTTATTTTATTTTTTGGTCAATGCAAACGTTTGTTCTCCTCAACATGTCGCTTCTTTTGTCAGGTTTTGCGTTCTTAGTTCACAAGTGAGAATTCAGTAAGACTTGCTTATTAATGACATATCCTGAGTGTAACAAACTAGTAACACTACACGGACCCTTTTTCCATACCCACTTTGATACCCGCCTAATAAGACAAGGCTAATAAGGGGTTGTACCTTGTGCCCTGGCGGGACCCACAACAACAAGGTATAGCATTTTTATGCACCGGGTATGGAAAAAGGGTACCAAAGTGGGTCTGTGTAGCTTTATTCAACAAACTAGTCATCAACGTATTGATTCAGTTGCAAGTTATAATCACAAAAAATACAAAACAACAGTCAAGCTTTATTCAAATTATGGATGTAGAAAAATAAATTTGCACCCACCGTTGTCTCCATGAATTCCTACTCCACCTCTGCCATTATTGCAGGTGACAAGATGGTCCAACTCTAGTCTTAACGAACCACAAACTGGTCAAAGGTGAAGTCTTCACATTATCACATACATGTGTTTCGCTGCTAACCAGCGCATTTTACCAATTTTGGTTGTGAGATATAAAGCGAGGAAGAATAAGGGGACAAATTAATGCTTTCGGCATCTAATAAATTCATTCCAAATTATCATCCATCTCAAACAAAGAGTTTTTTTTAGTTATTCAAATTAAGAGTCTTATTAAAACAATATATTGTGAGCCATTTTCTATTTAAAATGTTGGGCTATAAAAATAAAACTCTTAATTTACAAGAGTAATTCGTATTGAGAAAGTCAAAATTTTCTGGACCAAGGTATAGTCAAATGCACCCATGCAAATACTTTAGCACTTAAAAGACTATCACTAAATATTTACTTTTAAGAAATATCACGAAAGATAATTAAAATATTTCTATATGTTATTTTGAAGTGTCGAAGTATTCTTTTAGATTGTATTTAGCTATGCATGCAAATGATATATTGATTAAATAACTTTATTTGAAAAGGGAAAAGAAAACAAAAAAACTGGCAGATTACTCTAGCTATGTGGCTTGATCATTACTTAACTCTTTCATAAAAAAATAAGAAGATACTCTAATCCTTCAAATCTTATAATACTTTGGAAATTGAATATATTAAAATTTTCGAGAGTTTTGTTGTTCCTCACATTCCAGTGATTGTATTGCTTTAATTTCAAAATCAAACATAAAATGAGTTTCTTACACTTCCGAGTCTTAGTAATCCAAGCATTCGATCACATATACAATGTGTCAAAAAACAACTCATAACCAATCAATATCTTATTTAGAGCATATTTTTATTTTTAATGTGAATTTCTATATATTAGAAAATATGAACTATAATCGATGGCAAAAATTGAAAAGCTAAAGTGATTATATTTTTTGACCAAAAGAACTTTGGGTGAAAAGGAAAGCATAGATATTTTTAATGAACTTTGTGTAGGAGAAAGAAAAAGACCGCATTGCATGCTTAATGAGTGTTGGATTTGAGAGTGATACTGCACCATCTTTAGTTTATAGCTTTCATTTTCAATAACAATAAATTTGGAGTCAACAAGAGGTCCAGTCAGAGATTCAAAATTCTGAGTCTTGATGAGGATAAGCACATGAGTGAATAATTGATAACTCAAACGGTGGTGGTGGCTCCGTCACGTGTTTATGATGGCTGCTCAAGTCACATTCCCTCCGTCTCTCTTTTGGTCCTAACTACTTACTACCACAACCAGATCAAATTATGTAATGTCAATTAAGTGTTCATTTTGTTCGATTTTAGAATTTGTTTTCTGTAGATTTGTAACCTATAAACCTCAATTTAGTTATAGCTGAAGTGAATTTGAAATACCATGAAACGCCACCAAAAATGTGAATTCAATTGTCGGATACCCCTCCTTGCTATGTCCATTTTTCAGTTCCCTAAAAATTTCTGCTCTAATCTCTTCAAGAATGTCTAATTTCTAGTGGAATGGGGGTAAAGACAAGAGGGGCATCCACTGAAAGGCTTGGAATTCAATTTCACACTCAAAACTTATTGGGGGTTTGGGTTTCAAGAATTTTGAGAGACAAAATCAATATACGCTGGCCAAAGAGGCATGGAGATTGCTTAGTAAGCCTGGCTCTCATTAGGGCAAGATCCTAAAAAGCCTTTATTTTCCTCATTCTACTTTTTATAAAGTCTTGGATTTGAAATAGTATCATGTTTGAGAGAGAGATTTTAAAATTTCAAGCCTTGTGTCAAGTGGGCAATGGAAATGACATTAAAATTTGGAATGATATTTGGGTTAACAAAATTGTTCTCCTACAACCTTTGATCCCCATTACTACCATCATTGTGTGTGACCTCATCAACCTAATCCCCTTTACTTGGAACCAAAATTTCATCTTCTCCCTCTTTCGCTTTGACATTGTATCCACAATTCTCACCATCCCACTTATATCCCCCACTGATAAAGACACCATCATCTAGCCCCACACCACATTGATGGTGTTTTCTCAGTTTCCCCACCACCTTGACCTTTGCAAGAAAATCTGGAACACTAAAGCCCCCCCCCCCCCCCCCCCAAAGGTTCTCAATTTTCTTTGGAAATTATGTAATGAGAGTTTGACAGTTAATTTGGCTATTTGAAAAAAGAAAGCTTAAAGATGATCCTAGGTGCTCTATTTGTGGTAAGGAGGAATCTACTCACATCTACTCACTAATTGCAATTGGGTTAAGATGGTTTGAGAAATATCTCCACTCCCTATTTCGATTACTCTATCCCCTTGTAACACAATTGAGACTTAGTTTTGTAATGCTCTAGATAACCTCCCAAAACACCCCTCTCCCTTGATGGACTCAAAATCATTATTTGTATGTGCCTGTTGGATGATGTGGAAGACTAGAAACGAATTTATTTTTAGGAAAACGAATATTTTCATCTTTAATATTATTTCTAAGGCTTTATCCTTAGCTGAGAGCTATAGTAAATGCTTAAAGGATTTTATGCTTACTCATAAGGTAAATCCTTCCTTGTCTCTTAGGAGCGCAAGCCTTTGGCCCCCCCAGTCTTGGTTAAAGTTTAATTATGATGGTTGATTTTTATAGTCCTCGAAGGTGGGATCCTATGGTTTTGTTTGTAGGGATTCAATGGGTACTCTGGTTGGTGGAAATATGGTTTTTTTCCCTAAAGATACTTCTGTTCTTGAGATGGAATCCCTTGCTATGTATTCAACAGTAAAGTACATCAAAGATAATCATATAAAGTATGTAATATTGGAGTCTAATCCTAAGATCCTAATTAATTGCATGTTGCTTGACAAATACTCCTTTTGGAAAATTAATCCAAGAAAATATCAGATTTGGGAGCTCACCAAGCACTGCGATTCCATTACCTTCTTGCATGTCTCCAGAAAAGCGAACTATATTGATGATTTGATCATTAAGAGACGCTCAACAGGAAATCTACCACTAGACTGGATTAAAATGATCCCTCCTCTTCTCGCTCGTCTTCTTTAGCAAGATTTCCCCCAAAGGGGGTTGGTTAAGATGTGTTGTTTTTGGAAATGTTATCTTTCTCCATGTTTTTGTAGTTTTTCTGCAACTAATTTTGTTTTGGCTACGGTTTTGGTAGAAATCTGCTCTATTCTCTCTTCGGTTGGGTTTTCTCTAGTAGATGGTATTGTATAGTCTTTTGTTTTGGTAGTTTTAGACATTTATATCTTCAGTCGGTGCTACGTGTCTATTTTGACCGGCTACGTGTCTTTGTTTCTCGTGTTTGTGGCTTGGCCACGTGTTTGTACCCTATTTCCCATTGATGAAATCTGTTGTAGATGTTTAAAAAAAATTATCGGATATCTTTTTCATTCATAGTGAGAAGGACTTCATACTCATTAATGAAACGAAAATTTAATTTTTGAGAAATAGAAGTACAAATTTTATATACAAATTGATGTGACAATATATTACTTATTAATTAATGTTTACTTTTATAAGTTTTTTTCTTTCATACTTTTCGTGGGGGCTTATTTATTCAAGCCCAATAGTGCATTCAACCAGCCCAACGGGCAAAGTGGGCTGTCTGACCCAACTCAAATGTTTATTTTAGATTCGTGTATTTGACATGTGCTTAAATGCATGGAGATAAACTCAAATCGGTTACCAACAATCTCAAAGAGATATTTAGTGATAGCTACGAGCTATCTACAAGCTAGTTGAGTTACTTGTACAATTTAATCACTTATTATCACAACTATAAAATATAAACCCTGACCCGATTCAAAGGGACGAAACTTCAATTATTTGAGAGATACTAATAGAAAACAGTAACCTCTACATAGACGTAGGCAAATTGCCGAACCACGTATCTTTGGTGTTGTGTGTGATCATTTATTTTCATCTCGATATTGCTTTCTAGATTTCTTATTGTGATTATTCCTGCACTCACAATTGGCGCCGTCTGTGGGAATTGATTCTTTTTCCTACGAAAGCAGTTATCAAAAGAAAGATCGTGATGTCTCATATAGTAGAAACCTTACTCAAGTTGGCAATGTGCAGGACGATCCAGTCCCACTTAGGTTCAGGTCAGAGATTCACCAACCACTAAATCCCAGGTTTCTCCAAGAGAGGCATCCCTGTGAGGAAAGTCAGGGACCACTTAAGTCAACTCAGATCTCCAGATTGGTCGATGCTTCCGAAGCCAGGCTTCAAGATCAGGAGGAGGCAACATCCCTCCAGATGGAAGAGAATGCTCGCCTACAGAGGCAACTTGAAAGGATGGAGATATATCTCCATAGAGATACCAGGAAATATCATTATGTAATACCCCGTAATTTTAAATGACTTTGAAAATGGGTTATATTTTAAATTAATGGATTAATTGGATTTTATTATAAATTAATTCATTCGGGTTTTATCCGAACGGTGGATATTAAAAATGGATGATTCTGAATATTACTTAAAGATATTTAGGTAATATATGAATGTGATGTCATTGATATGACTGTATGATATAATTTCGGTAATTTATATTTTTAGTCAGACGCGGTATGGGACGTGTCGGGACTAGTTTATTAAATTAAAAAGGAAATTTATTTTCTATCGACCTTATAGTCATTTCGACTGCGTCGTTGCGTTCGAAAGGTTCTAAATAGTCAGAAAAGTCTATTTGGATGTTAATTTTGAGTCTCGGGTCATTTGGAAATGAATAGACAACCCGAAAGGGCATTTTGGTCATTTTTCTAGGGGGGATGAATAGTGATTTCGGATTTTGGCCTATTATAAGTATTGGTAGATTAAGTGTATGTGGGTTATTCATCTCCTCTACCCAAAATAGAGAAGTCATCTTCCTAGAGAGAGTGAAAGAGTGCTTGGGAAGGGAAAAGCCTACTTGGGAAGGAGAAGAACAAGAACCAAGGTTCACCACCACCAACCACCACCGGAGTTTGACCGGAGAAGGGACAACCAACTGAGATATACTACACCAAAGTATCAGACTTTCAGTAAAGGCAAGTGTTTGATAATGGCAATTTAAGTTCGTATATTGTCCAGAATAGTATGAAAAGAGAAGATTATTCACGTTTGGAAGAAATAATGGAGTATTAAATGGATTTCTGGAAACTAAAATGATATATGAATTTAACTTATGTTGTAGGATGAAAATAATCACGAAATAATCATGTATATATGGAAGAAAAATCTGAAAACCATTGAAGTGTTCTTGAAGTTAATATGTTGATGATTTTCTGGAAAATGAGGAGATAAACATGTTTTTTAATCCAATCCCTTGATGATTCTAGGATGTTTAGAGTATTGGAAATCGTTCATATATGTTGATATATCATGTAGTAAAGATTATAAGTCATTTGGGATGTTTAGATGAAGGTTTAAATGATCATAAGTTGCTAAACCCGTAGTTGCAGAAAATGCAGAAAACTAGGCTGTGACCTGAGGGATCGATCGATCGACCCCTGCCTTCGATCGATCGACCTCCCCAGAATATGTAAAGTTGTTTCTTTTTAAATGTTGATTCTTATCCTAAACCTTTTGTGGATCTTTGGTGATTATTATTTGGATATTATGGGACTTAGAAAATATCAGTAAACCCTTGATAAGATTTGAATTAATTTGATTTGGATTCAAGTGATTAAAATGATGAAAATTATATCGAATGGAATTTCGGTTGCTAGATTCATTGGTAAAATTCTAAATGGAGATGTATGAGGATTAAAGATAGGACCAGTAGGGGTGATTGAATATAACACCTGGGTATCCTTAAGTTTACAAGAGGGTTTAATCCAAACTGAAAGAAGATGTGTTTATAAGAGATTTGAAACTATCGATTTTAACCTTAATTAAAAGAAGAACTAAACTCGTAGTAATTCGGGAGAAATGATGTTATGGACCAGTAGGATATTAGTGACTTCTTACTGAATATATTTTGAGGAAAAACATATTTGAATCTTGTGTATTGAGTGAGGGTAGCCTTAGGGTTACAATTTGAACATCAAGGACTGAGTTTAAGCTCATTATTGATTTCGCAAAGGTATGAGGTTATCCCGATCGCATAGTTGAAGTTGTCGGACCTCCTCGATCGACAAAGTTAAGTAGTAGTGTATTGGAGGGGTTCCTTGTTTCGATTTCGCTTTGCGAGACGCTCCGCTCATGAACCTTAACGACATCGGGAGTGGAGAGATGTTATAGGATGCGAGGATAATTAAATTATAAGAGCGTAGTGGTATGGATCCTGGATAGAGATGGGAGTTTGGAATACATTTGGTTGAAAGAGGGTATGAGGTCATCCCAACCGCGTATTTAAAGTTATCGGACCTCCTCGATCGACAAAGTTAAGTAGTAGTGTATTGGAGGGGTTCCTTGTTTGGATATCGCTTTGCGAGACGCTCCGCGCATGAACCTTAACGACGTCGGGAGTGGAGAGATGTTATAGGATGCGAGGATAATTAAATTATGAAGTAAAGATATGATATGTGGAATTTAAAAGAGATATAATGCTACGTATGGGAAATATCTTAGGGTAGTGATAATTACCTTATTGATTGATTGATGATTTATGTGTATGACATACCTAGCTTACTTGCTATCGGTGGGAGGTTTGCGCGTGAGGGCATTCATATCCTGATGAATCCATGGGATCTTTGATTTGTCGCTCGAGAATATAGGTCTATGAAAGACTTATCGGGGAGTTGATAAGTCCGCTGACTGTGGGTACGTAGGTATGTGCGTGACCCATGGATACGAGAACTATGTTCGCCTCCAATTTGTTTGTTGTTGATTGTGGTTCGTGGAATCTTACTGAACCTGTAGTCCCTATTCGGCGACCTGCGATGATGGGACATGATAGAAGAGTAATGCATTGCACCGCAGCTGTGACTCGGGGTGCTGTATTATATATGAATATATATATATATATATATATTGGATTAAATGATTGAATGGATATTGTGGTTAAATCTATCTACGGTGATAATTGTAGATAACGGTGAATAGAGAAAGATAATGGAATTAAGTTAATGAATGTTTATGCTTATAGAATTGAAAAGCTTAACTCATGTTAATGAGAAACGATTCATATTAATGAGTAATGATTCATGTTAATGAGAAACGATTCATATTAATGAGTAATGATTCATGTTAATGAGAAACTAATCATATAAAGGAGAAATGTAAATGAATAATAATGTGACGTATGGTATGGGACATACGGGGTTATGATATGGGAATGGAATTATATTATGGAATTGTTAAAGAGGAACCATTAACTAGGAGGTTAATAGGAAATGTTAAGTGTGCACTCTAGTTGAGAGGCGAGAATAGCAAGTGAGAGTTGGATCTAACATGTACATAATAAATGCTTTATTGCACTTGTTAAATACTTGCTGTTTTAAAAATCATCTACACATTTGGGCTCTGACCCGTTTCCTTGCATATTTTCTTTTCTAATTGTATCTTCTATATCAGGTGTCCAGCAACAGGGACGCCAACCTTAGCGGATTATGTTGAACTATGGAGCTATGGAGATTTTGCTTAGACGCCTTTCATCTTTTGATTCACAGTACTCTTAGTAGGGCATGTCGCCCAAAGGATTTTCAGTTATCTTTTCTATCGAGGTCAAATACTATTGTATTCGGGTCTTTTTAATACAGTTGTTATTGTTGCGATTATTGTAAGGATTTATATTATTTGGGAATGTTTATTCCAGTTGCATTTAAATTCTTTTGAGTTATTTATTGTGTTATCTGTGTTGTAGAATAAAATGTGTAGTGTTATTCTTAAAATGGAAATGGATTTTGTTAAATTAAAATTTGGAAAGTTTTTAATACCAGCTTAATTGAGTATTGGGTGAGTTGTAAATGTTTTCGACAGTGATGCTAAGAATGAGCCAACTGTATATTCTATTTTAATTTGGTATGGGACTGGCCACCCGGTATTTAATTAGGCGGGGTGTTACACATTACATGTCTCCTAGTTCTTGGGCGAGTAAGACTCGCAGCCGAGGGAGGAGCTCTACGCACGACCAGGATCGATCTGAGCGTGGAAGGTTAGACCGTGGACGATCAGGGAGGCACCACAGGAGTAATGATCATCAGGACGAGGACATCATAATTTTGGTCCGTAAAGAGATGGAATAACATCCAACCGATCGAGGGGCTAGGTCCACCAGAGTGCTAGCCAAAAGAGCTCTTAGCCATCAGATGAAATCTCATTTTTAAAGGATGATTTAAGAAAAAGAGCCCCCTAAAGAATTTCTCCATTATCAGATTCAAAATATATGATGGAAAGACGGATTCCATAGATCGTGTTCGGCAGTATAGGCAAGCGATGAACCTATGGAGCCATAACGATGCCTTGATGTGTCGAATCTTTCCTTATTGTCTACATCACATAGCTCAAAAATAGTTTGAGAAGCTACCCTATAGGATGGTCAAGATCTTCAAGGCCCTAATAGAGGCCTTCACTGCTCAATTCATAACCAACAGTTCCAATGCTAAAAGGATGGATTCACTACTCACAATAAATAAAAATCCACAAGAGAGCCTTTGTGACTACTCTAAGAGGTATTGGGAGGTCTTCAATGAAGTGGAGGACTGTTCAGAGCAGGTTGTTGTAGCATCCTTCAAGATTGGTCTGCCGACCACATCTCTTCTGCACCAGTCCCTCATGAAGAAAGAGGCTAGGACCATTAATGACCTCATGGAACGTATTAAAAAATACGCCAAGGTTAAGAAAGTGGTCCACTCTGCCCATGGGATAACAGTCGAGCAAAAGCAAGTAAAGGAGGAGACAAAAGCGACACTCCAAAGAAAGGGAACAAAAATGGGGGAAGAACGTCTCCAAGAATGGTAGCAAGGACGATCCTTCAAAGGCATTTCAAGATGTTAACAGAGTCTTTAAAGAACCAATCTATAAGATCTTGAGCAAGATTAAGGATCAATCATTTGTCAAGTGGCCCAAGAAGATGGGTGGTGACCAAAAAAATGAGTAACGCGCTGAGATGCGCATTCCACGAGGAAGGTGATCACAGGACACAACATTACAAATCATTAAAGTCGCACTTGGAAGAGTTAACCCAAGATGGATCTTTGAATGAATGCATAGAAAATAAAGCTGACAAGGTCGCAGTCAATGTAGACCATAAATCGAATAATGTCCTTGATGATGACATGGGACAGGAGTTCGGGGTGATTCATGGAGCTGAAAAAGATCTAAGGGAAACAGATCTAAGGGAACGTGATTCAGATGGAGCTGAAAAAGGTCACAGCTAACATTGAGGCATTCCAGATTGACCCTGAAAAAATTCAAGCTATAAAGAACCGGTGACCAAAGGATATCGACTACACCAAATATATCGTCTTCACAAAGAAAGATCTGATTGGAGTGAGGACTCCACACCATGATGCGCTCGTGATTACTCTCAGAATCGCGAACTGGGACGTCGATAGATTGCTCATCATAGGTGATGTACCTAGAGTTGTTCCATAGGTTGAAGATCAACATAGTTGACCTCAAGGAGGCCACAATTTTTTTGGTTAGCTTCGCGGGAAAAATCATGATGCCGTTGGAAAAGATAATCTTACTAGTCAGGGCAAGCAATATATTAAAGATGATTCAATTCTTAGTGGTAGACAAAGAATCACCATATTATTCCATTCTAGGTAGAGGCTGGCTACACACCATAAAATATGTACCGTCTACATACCACCAAAAGCTTAAGTGTGTCACTAACCGGGGAATAATCAAGATTCATGGCGACCAGGCCACTGCAAGGAAATACTTCATTGTCTCCCCTGAAAGGAGAAGAAAAAGAAGGATACTCCAGAGGAAGCCCAAAATGGGGCTACACCCTCTAAATAGTAACTACGGTACGATCGACCAAGGGTGGAAGAGACCAGGGTTTATCCTACTGATAGGGTCATCTAAAGCTGGGAGGAAGTTGGAGTTAATGATAACTTATCAAATAAAAGTTTTTGATCGAAACCACTCTTGAAAATCATGAAGAAAGAGAATTGATTGCCTTTTTGAGAAGCAATTTGGACATTTTAGCCTAGAAACCGTACGATTTACCTGGAATTGATCCCTATGTAGCCTACTACTATCTTCACATTGACCCAACCTTCAATCCGATCATTCAAAAGGCACGTCGAATAACCCCAGAAAAGGATAAAGCAATGGAGAACAAAGTTGAGAAGCTTATGAATACAGGCTCCATAAGGGAAGTTCAGTTCTTTAAATGGTTGTCCAACACAGTGGTAGTACGGAAGAGCAACAATAGCTGGAGAGTCTGCATTGATTTCACAGACCTTAACAGAGTCTTTCCTAAAAATAGTTTCCCACTGCCCAAGATTGATCAGCTAGTTGACTCCACGACAGTTCATGAGAGAATGAGTTTTTTGGACGCTTATTCAGGGTACCATTAGATCTCGCTATTCGGTCCCGAGAAGGACAAAACATCCTTCATAACTCCAGCAGGTGTATACTGTTACAAGGTCATATCGTTCGACTTAAAGAACGCATGGGCAGCTTATCAGAGGCTAGTCATAAAGATGTTCAAGCATAAGATGGGAGATACCATGGAAATATACATAGGTGACATGTTAGTTAAAAGTAAGGACAGAGATGAACCTCAAGGACTTAGCCAGAACCTTCGAAATCCTCAGGAAGTACTGGATAAAACTCAGTGCAAGAAAGTGCTCATTGGTGTACAGTCAGGGAAATTTTTGGGTTACCTAGTCAACAAGAGAGGGATTGAGTCCAATCCAGATCAGATTGATGCGATCAATAATGTCCAGCCACCACGGACATTATGAGATATTCAAAAGCTTACTGGAATGCTCGCAGCACTTAATCGCTTCATCTATAAGTCCTCGGAACGCTATCGACCATTCTTTTAGCTACTAAAGAATGATAATGGCCTCTCGTGGAATGATAACTATTTTAGAGATTTGGAGGTGATCAAGTCTTACCTTAGCAAATCACCCCTCCTGGTAATCCCCGATCATAGAGATCCCCTGCAGCTCTACCTCATAATATCAGACCACGCTATTTACTCATCTCTGGTATGTGAAAAGAAAGGTAGACAGTACCATATCTATTACGTGAGTAAGACACTTCTAGATGTAGAACATCGTTACTTACCTTTAGAGAAGTTAGCCTACGCTTCGGTAGTTTCTTTAAGGGAGTCGAAACACTATTTTAAATCCCATTCAATAACGGTGATCACTTCATTCCCTCTCAAAGCTGTCCTTCAAAAATCCGACCTCTCTGGAAGACTGTCAAAGTGGTCAGTCGAGCTCCAAAGGTTCGATATTCACTTTTATCTAAGGACAGCGACTAAGGGAAAAGTATTAGCTAATTTCATCACTGAATTTATGAGGAATAAGACAACTGACCAATAGGTGATGGAGTTGTCAACAAATGAAGAAGCACTATCCAGGATTGGACCCTATACATTGATGAAACCTCTAATTCCAAGGGGGCATGAGTAAATATCATACTCATCACACCAGAAGACCCTATCATCAAATAAGAAATTGGGTTGGGATTTGAAGCCTCCAACAACGAAGCTGAATACGAAGCACTGATAGCTGGTTTGTGCAAAGCTTAATTACTGGGGCCAAAGCACTTCAATGTGTTTGATGATTCCAAATTGGTCTCTAAAAAAATGAGCATAGATTTTAACATAAAAGACGACAGGATGACATCCTACCTTGTCGTGGTGAGAGAGATTATGGTAGGATTTGAGGAAGTCCACATTCAATAGTTCCTCCGGGGTAAAACATTCACGTTGATGCCTTAACAACCCTGAGCTCAGCAGTGGACTTTGACCTCAGAAGAAATATCCAAGTAGAATTCCTTGAATGGCCTAGTATTGAAAAAATAATGGTCTTCGAGCAGATTCTTTACATAAAAATAGCTCTTAGCTGGATGGACCTAGTCACTGCCTACTTATAGAATAAATCATTACTTGATGATAGGAAGTTGGCTCACTAAATAAGGGTGAAGGCAGCTTGTTTCTATCTTGATCTCGGGGGAAGCTCTATAAAAGATCCTTTGCAAGACCTTACCTCCAGTGCGTTCTCACACAAGATACTGAGCAGGTTCCCAACGAGTTTCATGATGGTATTTGTGAAAGTCATGAGGGAGGAAGATCATTAGCATTTCGAGTAATAAAAAAAGGGTGTTGGTTGCCACACATGCAAAAAGATGCAAGTATCTATATTCGAAAATATGAAAAAATGCCAGAAGTTCTCCCCTATGGTTCATCAACCAATTAACGATCTGAAATCCTTAACCAGTCCTTGGCCATTTGCACAATGGGGATTGGACATTGTGGGGCCACTACCAAAAGCACCTAGGAATCATAAATATATGCTGGTTAGCACAGATTACTTCCCCAAGTGGTTAGAGGCAGAACCACTAGCAAACATCCATAATGCCGATATGATAAGGTTTATTTAAAAGAGAGTCATAACATGCTTTGGGGTACCAAGAGCTATCATCACCGATAACGACACGCAGTTTGAGAGTAGTTTTTTCCAAACCTTTTGTGATGAGCATGACATTAAGCATCACTTTAGCTTGGTAGTGTACCCCAAGATCAACGGTCGAGCAGAAGATTCCAATAAGATGATACTCGACGGCTTGAAAAAGAGGATGAAAAGAGAAAATGGTGCTTGGGTGGATGAACTCCATCACGTACTTTGGGTCTATTGTACCACGCTGAGGAGACCTACCGAGGAAACTCCCTTTGTACTCACATACGGAATGTAAGCTATCATCGTACTTAAAGAAGGTCTCCCTACCATGAGAATCAACTTCACCGACCATGCCTTATACACTGAACTTGACTTAGAAGATGAACGAAGAGAGCAAGCCATGATCACTATAGGTGTATATCAGTAGCACCTGACGGGGCAATATAGTAAGAAGGTCAATCTTAGGAAATTCTAGGTAGGAGATTATGTCCTCAAAAAAATTCTTGGCATTGCAATAAGACCGTCAGATGGTAAACTAGGACCAAACTGGGAAGGAACTTTCAAGGTAATCAATGAACATTTTTAAGGAGCTCGTCACTTGGAAACGCTGGAGGGCAGAGAGATACCTAGAGAATGGAATGCGACCAATATCAAGAAGTTTTATTTTTAGTCTTCTTCAGCACATCTATTATGCAAATTTTCATTTTAGACTTATGTTGCTCTTAAGTTATTAGTTAATAACATATTGATTGTCTCAATTTTATATTATGTATCTCAATATTATGCACCATTTACAAGAAATAGTTCCATTCTCTGGACACTAAGTAGAGCCACACTTGGTTATAGTAAGTTGCTCAACATACACTACACCAAAAACAGGAATCTAGCACGGTTTAAAACTGTGCCAGATCAAATCTGGCACGATTTTGAACTGTGCCAGAATCAGGTGTTCCAAAATGGCCATTTTTTTCTGGCACGGCTCAAAAGTGTGCCAGGTTTGGCCAAACAGGAACACTTCTGGCACACTTTTAAACCGTACCAGAATTTGATATTTCTGGCACACTTTTGGCACAGTTTTTAACTGTGCCAGATTCAGCAAAATAGGAACACTTCTGGCACACTTTTAAACCGTGCCAAAATTTGATATTTCTAGCACACTTTTGGCACAGTTTTTAACTGTGCCAGATTCAGCACAGTTTAAAAAAAATTTGACACAGTTCAAAACCGTGCCAAAATATGATACACTTTTGCCACGATTTTGAACTGTGCCAATTTCTTTTAATAAAAAAAAATTATCTGAAAGCACAAAATCGACAAATTAATAATATTGCGCGTTATTAATAAACTAATGTACATACAAACTTCAAAATATTACAAATATGGCACAACTCACAGGTCCAAAAAAAATTGGGTAGAGTTTCCTCTATTTTCTAGACATTCCAAAATCTGTTAATACAATACCTGCCTAACATAAAGCCTGCTCGGCCACAAAATATAACAATTAACTTACAAAAGCCCTCATGGCCATAAAAGTCAATAATAAAACAACAAAAGACCGTACGGTCATGACACAAAAAAATGGAATCACTAATAAACCCTTTGTTGTAAACCATTGAGTTCTTTGTGTGTTCCACGTGAATAAAAACCAACGATAAACTGTTATCCTGCAAAAAAAATAGAATACAAAAAAATTACGATATCAGTAACCCAATAATTTACAAAAAAAAATACTCAAAACAAAAAAATTACATATATGAGTGGAAATTATCGTCATACTAACAAACCGGGAGAGCCGGGACTACGCGGTCAGTTCCTACAAGTTACATTGGTCCCGTGCGAGGTGTTCGTGCCTTCTACGGGGTCGTTTGGGGGCCGATTTGAGTTTTCACCCTTTAACGGCATGTTTTCAACTAAGTGTGATTTTGGCAAATTATCGTCATACTCTCAAACCGGGAGACCCGGGATTATGCGGTCAGTTCCTACAAGTTACATTGGTCCCGTGCGAGGTGTTCGTGCCTCCTACGGGGTCGTTTGGGGGCCGGTTTGGGTTTTCACCCTTTAACGGCATGTTTTTAAGTTTAAGTGTTGAGTTTTGCAAATTATCACCATACTTACAAATCGGGAGATTCGGGAGTATGCTGCCAGTTCCTACAAGTTACATGGGTCCCGTGCGAGGTGTTCGTGCCTCTTACGGGGTCGTTTGGGGGCCGGTTTGAGTTTTCACCCTTTAACGGCATGTTTTTAAGTTTAAGTGTGATTTTGGCAAATTATCATCCTATTCACAAACCGGAAGACCCGGGACTACGCGGTCAGTTCCTACAAGTTACATTGGTCCCGTGCGAGGTGTTCGTGCCTCCTACGGGGTCGTTTGGTGGTCGGTTTGGGTTTTCACCCTTTAACGGCATGTTTTTAAGTTTAAGTGTTGATTTTTGCAAATTATCGTCCTATTCACAAATCGGGAGACCCGGACTACGCTGTCAGTTCCTAAAAGTTACATGGGTCCCGTGCGAGGTGTTGGTGCTGCCTACGGGGTCGTTTGGGTTTTCACCCTTTAACGGCCTGTTTTTAACTCTAAGTGTGATTTTTGAAAATTATCCTCATACTCTCAAATCGGGAGACCCGAGACTACGCGGTCAGTTCCTACAAGTTACATCGGTCCCATACGAGGTGTTCGTGCCTCATACGAGGTCGTTTGGGGGCCGGTTTGGGTTTTTACCCTTTAACGGCATGTTTTCAACTCTAAGTGTGATTTTTGCAAATTATCGTCATACTCTCAAATCGGGAGACCCGGGACTATGCGGTCAGTTCCAACAAGTTACATTGGTCCCGTGCGAGGTGTTCGTGCCTCCTACCGGGTCGTTTGGGAGCCGATTTGGGTTTTCACCCTTTAACGGCCTGTTTTTAAGTTTACGTGTGATTTTTATAAATTATCGTCCTATTTATAAATCGGGAGACCTGGGACTACGAGGTCAGTTCCTACAAATTACATGGGTCCCGTGCGAGGTGTTCGTGCCTCCTACGGGGTCATTTGGGGGCCGGTTTGGGTTTTCACCCCTTAACGGCTAGTTTTTAAATCTAAGTGTGATTTTTACAAATTATCGTCGTACTCTCAAAACGGGAGACCCGGGACTACGCGGTCAGTTCCTACAAGTTGCATTGGTCCCGTGCGAGGTGTTCGTACCTCCTGCGAGGCCGTTTGGGGGCTGGTTTGGGTTTTCACCCTTTAACGACTTGTTTGTAAGTCTAAGTGTGATTTTTTCAAATTATCGTCATACTCTCAAATCGGGACACTCGGGACTACGCGGTCAGTTCCTACAAGTTGCATTGGTCCCGTGCGAGGTGTTCGTGCCTCCTACGGGGTCGTTTGGGGGCCGGTTTGGGTTTTCACCCCTTAACGGCTGGTTTTTAAGTCTAAGTGTGATTTTTACAAATTATCATCGTACTCTCAAATCGGGAGACCCGGGACTACGCGGTCAGTTCCTACAAGTTGCATTGGTCCCGTGCGAGGTGGTCGTACCTCCTACGAGGCCGTTTGGGGGCTGGTTTGGGTTTTCACCCTTTAACGGCTTGTTTGTAAGTCTAAGTGTGATTTTTACAAATTATCGTCATACTCTCAAATCGGGACACTCGGGACTACGCGGTCAGTTCCTACAAGTTGCATTGGTCCCGTGCGAGGTGTTCGTGCCTCCTACGAGATCGTTTAGGGGCCAGTTTGGGTTTTCACCCCTTAACGGCTAGTTTTTAAGTCTAAGTGTGATTTTTGCAAATTATCGTCGTACTCTCAAATTGGGAGACTCGGGACTACACGGTCAGTTCCTACAAGTTGCATTGGTCCCGTGCGAGGTGTTCGTACCTCCAACGGGGCCGTTTGGGGGCCGATTTGGATTTTCACCCTTTAACGGCTAGTTTTTAAGCCTAAGTGTGATTTTTGTAAATTATCATCGTACTCTCAAATCGGGAGACCCGGGACTACGCGGTCAGTTCCTACAAGTTGCATTGGTCCCGTGCGAGGTATTCGTGCCTCCTATAGGGCCGTTTGGGGGCTGATTTGGGTTTTCACCCCTTAACGGCTAGTTTTTAAGCCTAAGTGTGATTTTTGCAAATTATCATCGTACTCTCAAACCGAGACACCGGGTACTACACGGTCAGTTCCTACAAGTTGCATTGGTCCCGTGCGAGGTGTTCCTGCCCCCTACGGGGTCGTTTGGGGGCTGGTTTGGGTTTTCACCCCTTAACGGCTAGTTTTCAAGTCTAAATGTGATTTTTGCAAATTATCGTCGTACTCTCAAATCGGGAGACCCGGGACTACGCGGTCAGTTCCTACAAGTTACATTGGTCTCGTGCGAGGTGTTCGTGCCTCCTACGGGGTCGTTTGGGGGCCGGTTTGGGTTTTCACCCCTTAACGGCTAGTTTTTAAGTCTAAGTGTGATTTTTGCAAATCATCATTGTACTCTCAAATCGGGAAACCCGGGACTACGCGGTCAGTTCCTACAAGTTGCATTGGTCCCGTGCGAGGTGTTCGTACCTCCTACGGGGCCGTTTGGGGGCTGGTTTGGGTTTTCACCCTTTAACGGCTTGTTTTTAAGTCTAAGTGTGATTTTTGCAAATTATCGTCATACTCTAAAATCGGGACACCCGGGACTACGCGGTCAGTTCCTACAAGTTACATTGGTCCCGTGCGAGGTGTTCGTGCCTCGTACTGGGTCGATTGGGGGTCGGTTTGGGTTTTCACCCTTTAACAACATGTTTTTAAGTTTAAATGTTGATTTTTGCAAATTATCATCCTATTCACGAACCGGGAGACCCGGGACTACGCTGTCAGTTCCTACAAGTTACATTGGTCCCGAGCGAGGTGTTCGTGCCTCCTACGAGGTCGATTGGGGGCCGGTTTGTGTTTTCACCCTTTAACGGCCTATTTTTATCTCTAAGTATGATTTTTGCCAATTATTGTCATACTCTCAAACCGGGAGACCCGGGACTACGCGGTCAATTCCTACAAGTTACATTGGTCCCGTGCGAGGTGTTGGTGCCTCCTACGGGGTCGTTTGGGGGCCGGTTTGGGTTTTCACTCTTTAACGGCATGTTTTTGAGTCTAAGTGTGATTTTTGCAAATTATCGTCATACTCTCAAACCGGGAGACCCGGGACTACGCGATCAGTTCCTACAAGTTACATTGGTCCCGTGCGAGTTGTTCGTGCCTCCTACGGGATTGTTTGGGGGCTGGTTTGGGTTTTCACCCTTTAACGGCATGTTTTTAAGTTTAAATGTTGATTTTTTGAAATTATGATCCTATTCACAAATCGGGAGACCCGAGACTACGCTGTCAGTTCCTACAAGTTACATTTGTTCCGTGCGAGGTGTTCGTGCGTCGTACGGGGTCGATTGGGGGCCGGTTTGGGTTTTCACCCTTTAATGGCCTGTTTTTAACTCTAAGTGTGATTTTTGCAAATTATCACCATACTCTCAAACCGGGAGACCCGGGACTACACGGTTAGTTCCTACAAGTTACATTGGTCCCGTGCGAGGTGTTCGTGCCCCCTACGGGGTGGTTTGGGTTTTCACCCTTTAACGTCATGTTTTTAACTTTAAGTGTTGATTTTTACAAATTATCATCCTATTCACAAACCAGGAGACCTGGGACTACGCTGTCAGTTCCTACAAGTTACATTGGTCCCGTGCGAGGTCTTTGTGCCTCCTACGGGGTCGATTGGGGGCTGGTTTAGGTTTTCACCCTTTAACGGCCTATTTTTAACTCTAAGTGTAATTTGCAAATTATCATCACATTCTCAAACTGGGAGACCCAGGACTACGCGGTCAGTTCCTACAAGTTACATTGGTCCCGTGCAAGGTGTTCGTGGTGCCTACGGGGTCGTTTGGGGGTTGATTTGGGTTTTCACCCTTTAACGGCTTGTTTTTAAGTTTAAGTGTTGAATTTTGCAAATTATCATCATATTCTCAAATCGGGAGACCCGGGACTATGCGGTCAGTTCCTACAAGTTATATTGGTCCCGTGCAGGGTGTTCGTCCTTTTACGGTATCGTTTGGTGGCTGGTTTGGGTTTTCACCCTTTAACGGCTTGTTTTTAAGTTTAAGTGTGATTTTTGCAAATTATCGTCATATTCTCAAACCGGGAGACCCGGGACTACGCGGTCATTTCCTACAAGTTACATTGGTCCCGTGCGAGGTGTTCGTGCCTCGTACGGATTCGATTGGGGGCCGATTTGGGTTTTCACCCTTTAACGACATGTTTTTATGTTTAAATGTTGATTTTTGCAAATTATCGTCATACTCTCAAACCGGGAGACCCGGTACTACGCGGTCAGTTCCTACAAGTTACATTGGTCCCGTGTGAGGTGTCCGTGCCTCCCACGGGGTTGATTGGGGGCCGGTTTGGGTTTTCACCCTTTAACGACCTGTTTTTAACTCTAAGTGTGATTTTTGCAAATTATCGTCGTACTTTCAAATCGGGAAACCCGGGACTACGCGGTCAGTTCCTACAAGTTGCATTGGTCCCGTGCGAGGTGTTCGTGCCTCCTACGGGGTCAATTGGGGGCCGGTTTGGGTTTTCACCTTTTAACGGCCTGTTTTTAACTGAAAGTGTGATTTTTCCAAATTATCGTCATACTCTCAAACCGGGACACCCGGGTCTACGCGGTCAGTTCCTACAAGTTACATTGGTCCCGTGCGAGGTGTCCGTGCCTCCTACGGGGTCATTTGGGGGTTGGTTTGGGTTTTCACCCTTTAACGGATTATTTTTAAGTTTAAGTGTTGATTTTTGCAAATTATCGTCATATTTTCAAATCGAGAGACCCGGGACTATGCGGTCAGTTCCTACAAGGTACATTGGTCCCGTGAGAGGTGTTCGTCCTCTTACGGTGTTGTTTGGAGGCTGGTTTGGGTTTTCACCCTTTAACGGCTTGTTTTTAAGTTTAAGTGTGATTTTTGCAAATTATCGTCATACTCTCAAATCGGGACACCCGGGACTACGCGATCAGTTCCTACAAGTTGCATTGGTCCCGTGCGAGGTGTTCGTGCCTCCTACGGGGTCGTTTGGGGGCCGATTTGGGTTTTCACCCCTTAACGGCTAGTTTTTAAGTCTAAGTGTGATTTTTGCAAATTATCGTTGTACTCTCAAATCGGGAGACTCGGGACTACGCGGTCAGTTCCTACAAGTTGCATTGGTCCCATGTGAGGTGTTCGTACCTCCTACGGGGCCGTTTGGGGGCCGGTTTGGGTTTTCACCCTTTAACGACTAGTTTTTAAGCCTAAGTGTGATTTTTGCAAATTATCGTCGTACTCTCAAATCGGGAGACCCGGGACTACGCGGTCAGTTCCTATAAGTTGCATTGGTCCCGTACGAGGTGTTCGTGCCTCCTACGGGGCCGTTTGGGGGCTGGTTTGGGTTTTCACCCTCTAACGGCTTGTTTTTAATCAATTTAGAACGTTTATTTATTTTTGAAAATTTTAACATAGTTTCATTTGTTTATTCGTTAAATCTAACATGTTTTAACATTTGAAATAAACTCAATCGCAGCAGCATCAGCAAATTCCAAAACAAAACCACCAGCAAATCCCTTCCATCAATTTAACTAAATAAGCTCATAAAGTAAGCCATTTTACGCTTAGCTACTTGTTGCCACAATTTCAGGCCATTTTTTTATTTAATGTTGCAACATTTAAATAGATTTTGAGACTTTGAGACTAACCAGATTTCATTTGTATTTTGATAGCCACCGATGAACTCTTCGCGCCATAATTCTTGTAGAACCGGTGTGTCGATTTCAACAAAGCTACAGATTCCATCGTCTAGGGTATCTCTGGTACAATCTACATAAGGAAAACATTAATCAACATACGAATAATTTTTTTACTTTCACCCTCAATAACATTTGAACTTTCGTATTACACCCTCATTTATACAATAATTTGAGATACACTCACAAAAGCATCGGAAAATTGGTTGGTTGAATAAATTATGTGTACCTCCATTATACCTGCTTGAATAAAATATGGGAAACATCCATAGTTATGCAATGATCCATTTAGGATGCCACTATTAAGGGAAAACCATGAGTCATATTTGTTTTATAAGCACGACATATCCTATTTATATAACAGTTTATATAACTCCTGTTTATAAACAGGGGCACATCTTAAATGCTTAATGGTGAAACATGTTCATATAAAACCCCTGCAAAAACTATTTGCGAAAACTATTTAGAGCGTATCCTAGTCTTGAAACATGGATTTTGTATTCAACACAAATAATACCATAACCCCGTGTTTCATACAAAACCGTATTCACCCTGCTTTTAAACAAAACTTTAACTCCATCAAGCATTTAAACAAACATAGTGTAAATAAATAATTAACTCGACAAATCTCATATTCACCCAACTCATAAGAAAGCGTCGCCAAACCCCCAAGCTCCAACCCCGTTCGCCGCATTACCCTTAATAGCCAAACCACCTATTTCTCTATCTGTATATAACTCTCTCTCTCTCTCTCTCTCTCTCTCTCTCTCTCTCTCTCACACACACACACACACACGTGCATAAAGACACACATTGCTCATATTCAATTTATTAAATTGGCTACTTTGGAACAAATCCAATAAGCTGATGTTTAACTAAAAAATAACCTAAACTCAACTAAACCTAACAAAGTACAAGTACTAATAAAACAAATAGGAAGTAAGGTTTACAATTTGCAATGCCACTTTTGCACTGATCCCTCACCTTCGGCAATGCTCCTCCCTGTATACAAGAAAATTACACAAGAAAGTTACACAAGCGGCAATGCAATAATAAAATGCTACGAGTATTGTACACTGTCACGAGATGAGTCATGAAATTAGTGATCTACAATTATTCATTTCAATGACACATCAGCTTGTGTAACTACCCATAGCATTACTCATAAATTATTATAGCCAAGAAAAGGGAGGACTCACTCAATCCAATGGGACTGCAGAATCAACAGAAATATCCTGAAGCTCCTGAGATACTGATGAAAAATCGTAAGCCTAGCCGTCTCAAATGCAAAGTAACCCAAAGCCGAAAAACAAGCACTATGAAGCACCCTAGGCCCCATCCCCCTACTAAACCCCACCCACCCTTCTTCCTTCAAAATTTGCTTCATTATCTCCCCCACGCTATTCATCCCATCCCCATGAACCTGAGTCATCAACCTCGTCTTCACCACATCCAACGACGTCGTCATGGAAGTCGATATCGCACCCGCTAACGCCCCACAATAAAAACTCTTAAAGGGCTCCAAATTAGCCTTTTTTTGTCCGATCCAAAACAACAGCCTTTAAATACTGAAAAGAGGAATAACTCAAAACCCCATTAGGTAAATTCCTAAACAATGTAGCTGAGTAACTAGCATAAAGACCCCAAAACCCATCTTTCTCCAAAATCCTCAACAAAAGCTCCCAAGATCTCCCTTTTTCCCCAACTTGCATTCTCTGAGTAATCAACTCTTTAGGCACCATTATAGCTAGTGAGACAATATTACCCATAGCACCAGCTTGTGGAGGGATAAGGATAGATAGGTATTCGGGAATTTAGATAAAATAAATTTCCCAAATTCGCATGTGTCAAAATAGATGGAGGATGAGACTGTGGAGCCGATTATGACAGCTGAGACACTAGAGTAGAAGCCAATAATGCCTTTTTGTTGAACGGTTTGGAGAACGGCGTCAAGGGAGTTGTAGATTTGAGAGGCGTCTTTGGTTTGGAGTTTTGTTTTGACGGTGTCTAAGGGGTGGAGATAGACGCAGGTGAAGGCGTCGGCGATGCCGCCGGATGAGGGGCCGATGAGGGCTCGTTCGAAGATGGAGAGGTTTTTGAAGAGGGTACGAATTATGGGTTATCTTTGGTGGCTGGTTTCATCCAGTCTTGGGAAGTGGGTTTTGATTGGGTTAGGGTTATGGAGGTTGAGGAGAATTTGAGGTTGTGGTGGTTTGTTTTGTGAGTTGGGGTGGATAGAGACGAGAGGGAGGAGAGACTAGCGGGAGAGCTAATTGAGAGAGGAGAGAGAGCGGGAGACAAAAATTTGGAAGGAAGCATATTATTTTTTTAGACTATTTGTACTCAATTTTGGTACACTTTAAAACAGTGCCAAATTTTGGCACTGTTTTAAAGTGTGCCAAATTTCTATTAAACCGTGCCAAAATCTGGCACAGTTTTAAACTGTGCCAGATTTTTAATATCAGGGTGTGCCATTGATACTTCAACTAAGGAACTTCCTCGTGCAGAGCAAACCTCTTTTTGATTACAATAGGTCATTCAAATTGTTTAAATCAAGGAATCTTCTCGTGTCGAGCATGATTCATACTGATTACAATAAAATGTTGAGTTCTTTTTAATCAATGGAATCCTCAAATATTTGTCATATTAAACACAAAGGGCCTCACGAGTCGCCCCTGCAATAATAAAATCCCTATAGGGGATCCATAGGCAAAAATCCAACTGGGGTTGGTCGCCAACTATGTTGACCACTAAAATCCTGATCGGGTGGAGGTACCATTAACTAGGTGCATTCTTGCCATCATCTCACCTAGGCCTAAGGGTGTGTGACGACACAATCTAAAAGGTAAGGCATATGGAATGATATCACTACAACATATTAGACTGGAAGAATGATTAACATTAGTTATTAACTCATTTAGTTGTAAAAGGCCCAAAATGAATAACGTTCGCTATGAAATCATTTAGTCAGCAAAGGATAAAAATGATTGACATTTGTTATTAACTAATTTAGTCGGCAAAAGGCCCAAAATAATTAACAGTATTATTTAGTCAGCAAAAGTCCTAAATGATTAGTAGGTCTCAACTCTTCCTGGTCGGCAAATTTTGAGAATGTAGAAGTAATTATTAAGTATATTTAGCTAGCAACCGCCCAAAATATACTATAGTTAATAAACAAACTTTATTCATTTCGTTAAAAGACTAAAGAGTACAAGGGTACAAAATATTCTAAAAACTATACAAGGACTCATACCGAATATGGATGGCGAGCTAGATATTATGCTATGAGCGCTCTCTGACCATCACTTGGATTAGGGTGAAATTCCTTATCGTTGTCTTCAAGGTAGTGGCTCATCAACTGGGTAGGGATGGAAGCAATGGGAATCCACTTCTCATCCTTCCCAAATAGGGGTCGACGATAAGTGATTGGGCATAAATATTGTATATTTAT
Source organism: Sambucus nigra (assembly GCA_949130495.1). NCBI lineage: Eukaryota > Viridiplantae > Streptophyta > Magnoliopsida > Dipsacales > Adoxaceae > Sambucus > Sambucus nigra. The sequence goes on along the minus strand of OX422210.1, from coordinate 651,565,178 downwards.
CCCCCTAATTTCAGTACATTTGTGAACCCGAGTGATGTAACATATATGTATTTGATTCACATTTATGCTACTAACCTTCCTTGGCGAGTATTTCGTGTTTCTTGCTTCTCTTATTGGTTTTACAGGTAAATTATGCAAGCAGTGCAAAAGAGGAAGCAAGACAATGCTAGAAAAGCTAAGAAGGCAAGTTCAAGGGAAAATTGGTAATTTTGCAACCAGATCTGGAAAGATAAGTCAACTGGAAAGTTTAAGAGCTCGGAACAACGAGAACACTTGAAGAAACGGCACCCAAATCAGAGCTACGGTTGAAAAGTTATGCTCAGTTGAAGTTGAAGAAAAATCCAAGAAAAGAAGAGAAAAGCCAAAAAAATCCTAAGTGTTGAACTCCAGGCCAGCATACATTCGCGAACCCCAGGCCGAACCGGTTCGCAGGTACACCCGAACCGGTTCGGGGTACCTGATGCACGAATTTTGTCTTTTATGCTGATTGGTTCCCAAGACTCCTATTAGGTTTTTAACACTCCAAAATTGCAGGGAACGGAGGCAGAAGCTGAGGAACAACCATTTGGGATTGTTTTAGAGAGTTTTTGATAGATAAAAATAGGGAGAAACATCTAGGAACATCAAGGGAATAAATTGCTTCAAGATTCAATTGTTACGGGTTTATTTTTCAAGTTTTAATTCAAAATTCAAGATTCTTGTCACTGTTCTTGCATGCTTAGTTTTCTGTATTCGATTTAACGTATTGTTGCGTTCATAATACATCTTTACATGTTTCAATCTTGTTTCATCATGATTTCATACACGGGCAACGTTATTATTTCATGCATTAGTCTATTTAACATGTCCGGCTAGGTTTCAAAGGTTGGGATGCATGAACCCAACCTGATGTGTTAGTGTATGTGTATAACGTTGATCCGATGAATTTAACGATTGATTTTGATCGTATTGCATAATTACATAATAATTGTGGATCTTTATATCTCGTTTGCCTCTGGGTACTCGTGATGATTTAGAGTACAATTTGAATGCAATTACCGCGATACCGATTTACTCATCCTCAGATTAGGTATGACGTGGGCTTGAACCTCGTATACATAATGCTTGGGAGTCCTAAATTCCGGGTCGGATTAATCGGATAAATTTATGATTGACGTTGTCATTGCACTACACTAGGGTTGGGGGATTGTATTCCCATCCTGTTTTCTTATCATTTAGGTTCAAAAAGTTTCAATTCAATTTTTCATTTCTCATTTAGGTAATTTAGTTAGTTTTATATTTCATCACAATTTCATAATTGCATTTAGCTTAATCAATCCCCAAAACCAAAACCAAATCTTTTCCTTTCTTTTTAGAGTCATCGTTAGGATTCCTCCGTCTTATCCCGTCGTCACAACTCCGTTGTTCTTTTTCCCTGAGGATCGATACCCGACTTGTCGGATTATTACTTGAGAGACAGACTTGCACTTGAGCCTAGAGAGTACACACTTTAGAGACACATTCTGAGTCGTGTCAAGTTTTTGGCGCCGTTACCGGGGAAATAGGTAGACTTAGGATTAGATTGAGTTAATCCAAAGCTTTGACTAAAAAAAAAAAGAAAAAAAGATTCATAATCATCACCTCTCCTAAACTTTAATGCAAAATTCTGAAACCACTCCCACACCCCATAATACCCCAACCAGCATTCACGAAAATCCACTTGTTGAGTATAACCCCGATAGTACCCACACTCCAAACGCCCCACAGTTTTGGATCCCACCGCCCACACCGTCGCACTCAGTCTCTAGTAACACTCCATTCTCATTCGTAGGACACACTTCGAGTACACCTAGTGAGAGCGCCGAGTCGTCAAATGAGAGAGAGATGTCGCAACATAGTAATGCACCCACCGGTGAGGACGATCGTCCGTACCGCCCGTTGAGAGAATTCTTATATCCTGAGCGCACTGTCACTCCAGGATGCATTATACTCCCGTATAATGCCGGGCAGTTTCGTTTCAAAAATGGAATGATCCAGATGCTACCACATTACCACGGTATGGATTCTGAAAAGCCATACCTCCTTATAAGGGAATTTGAGGACGTGTGTGATACTCTCAACGATCAAACCTGCACACAAGAGGTAATCCGCCTCAAACTCTTCCCCTTCTCGCTTAAAGATAAATCTAAAGCTTGGCTATGGTCTTTACCTCCAAGCTTGATTCCATCCTGGAATGAGCTACAGTCTAAATTTCTCAAGAAATTCTTCCTAACACATCGAACAATCTCTATAAAGGCTCAAATTCAAGCATTCAGGCAACAAGAAAATGAACCATTCCATCGGTGTTATGAACGTTTCAACGAGTTAGTGGCTTCATGCCCCCATCATGGATTTGATCCATCACAAATCATCTCCTTTATCTATAATGGGTTGAATCTTAATTCTAAACAGCTTGTTGAAACCATGGGAAGTGGTCCATTTATCGATTTAGATGCCCATGATGCTGATCTTCACATGAGGTATGTGGCCGAGACTACCCAGTCATGGGATACATCCGATCCGAACGCTCAAAATCGAAATCGACAACCCACCACTGCTCCATCGGCGTCCGGTCTATTCCACGTAGATAAGAATTCTACGACGGATTGTCGATTGGACACCATTGAGAAAGGATTGCGAGACCAATGCGAGTTATATGGAAAAGGACCAGCTGGACCCATTCCGAACCCTGTCGTGAAGGTGTGTGCGATTTGTGAGGCGGGACATTCAACTGAGGAATGCCCGACGATACCCGCCTACAAAGTAATGTTGCAAGAGCAAGTTAGTGGTATAGAAGGTTTTAAGGGTAATTTCGGTGTCCCGCACGGGAATTCATACAACCCTTCGTGGAAAAACCATCCCGGTTTTAGCTTCGGGCAACAACATGCCGCAATGAACCCTCCTTCGCATGTTGCCCCTCCTCCACCACAACAATTCCAACAAGCTCCACACATGCAAGGACATGTGCAAGCACCACCATCTCATGGAAATTATATTCCACCACAGCGGAGAACTCTCGAGGATACCATGAATCAATTCATTGCAATCCAGACCGCAACCAATGCCAAATATGATCGTCTGATTGGCGACATAAATGCAAATCTGTAAAAAATACAATCCTTGTTGAGTGTCCAAGAGAAGGGCACGTTTCCTGCCCAGGGCCAAAGACCTCTCCAAGGTCAAACTAGTGTTAGCTAGACACCCCACGACCATCCTGAGCAATGTAACGCAATTACCACTCTACGTAGTGGGAGAGTAGTTGACTTGTCACCTCCTCCACGAGACGTACCTAAAGACAAGGAGATTTCGCCCGACACGAAAGAGGCCGAAGATGTCCCCTTGAATGAGAGTGACAAAGAAGACGCTAGTGAGCCCGAGGTAGTTCTGAAACCACCCTCCGCGGCACCGTTTCCTCAAAGGCTAATTCCTTCCCATAAAGGAAACCCACGTGATGACGTGCTAGACGTGCTAAAACAAGTTAAGCTGAATTTACCTTTCCTCGATGCCATTAAGCAAATTCCAGCTTATGGAAAAGTCATTAAAGACTTGTTGACGGTAAAGAGAAAGATGAAGGTAAAGAAAAATGTCTTTCTAGCACAGAATGTGAGCTCCATTCTACTCAATGATCTCCCACCTAAATTCAAAGATCCCGGTGCACCCACCATTTCCTGTATCATTGGTGAAAATAAAATTGAAAAAGCCTTACTTGATTTGGGAGCAAGTGTCAATATCCTCCCCTACTCCATCTATAAGCAACTTGACTTGGGCGACCTCAAGCCCACAAAGGTCACTCTCCAATTAGCGGATCGAACCGTGAAGATCCCAAGAGGCATAGTCGAGGACGTGATCGTCCAAATTGACACTTTCTACTTCCCGGTAGACTTTGTCATTTGGGACACGGAGCCCTCCTTTAACTCGAGCAATCATGTTCCCATCATCCTTGGACGCCCTTTCTTAGCTACTGCTAACGCAATCATCAATACTCGGAATGGGCGAATGCAACTCACCTTTGGGAACATGACCTTAGAGACCAACATCTTCCATGTCGCCCAACATACGGGGGAAGACGATGACCTTCACGCGGTGAGCTTCATAGATGAGATCGTAGGAGAGTAATTTGAGGAAAATGATTGTGGAGATGCCCTAGGGTCCTGCTTAGTGTCGAGCCATGAGAATGAGGGGTCCCACAAGAGAGAGCCGTTAGAGGTGTGCCATATTTCATCAAGTAATATTGGTAGTTGTGACAATGAGAGAAAAGTGGGGGAGAGGTGTGTTGTGACCGCAATTGAAAGAGAGAGAGGGGTTAGAAGAGAGAAAATTGGTGGAGTTGGAGATCGAGCAAGTAAGAGAGGACGTAGGCACTACTCGAGAGAGAGAACTAGGAGACATGAGCATGGAAGATTTTGAAAGAGAATTCGGGCAGGTGGATGAAAGTATTACTATTGAAGGTCAATCCATATTGGATTCATGTAGTCACTTAGACGAAAGTGAATTGAAAGCAAAAATTGATGAATTCCTTCGTTGTGACAACCCACCCACAACACTAGAGGCCCCGAAGGCAAGTGAGGAGAAAAGTCGTGGTTCATCTGACTTAGAGCCTGACCCATGCATCTTAAAAATTGAATGAAACCTAGGTGTTCCCTCCGAGTCAATGCACGCAGATCACATTTTGCGCCAGCATCACGAGGATCCCTTTCCAGTTAGTCACGATGAGTCTCCCGGTCTATCCTTTATCTATGGGCGAGGTCCCAACTTGTTCCGATTGTTAGAATATAATCCTAGAACCGGAGTGACAAGGAGAGCATCGACCCCCGTAAGTGGGGTCGGGTCAGTTTGTGGAGAGATGAGAGGTCATCGCACCCCCGACGCGTATGGGGTGATTGTTGTTGTATTTTTGAGTCATGCATGAGGGTCATATAGTGTCTTGTTGCATTTTTCATATTTGTTTGTTTTATTTTTCCGCACTTCTCATTCGCCTTGAGTTAGATTTTCGTCCTTTTTGCTTGAGGACAATGCAAAAGTCTAAGTTAGGGGGGGTCACAAGTGCGTATTTCTAAAACTTCACAAATTTTCAAAAATGCCCAAAAATTTCTAAAAAAATCATAAAATTTTGAAAAACCCAAAAATATTTTTGTTCAAAATAAATAAAAATTGGAATTCAAAATTTTCCAAAATATCATTAAAAGTCGAATTGGAGTCTCAAATTGTAAACATCCAACATACACAAAGCCGAAATTGACCAAAGATGGAAATTGTGCGAAAATTGACGACTTAGCGAACGAATGTGGAGATTAACAAACCCGATGAGATTCGAGCCTATCACGTTTTGCGAGTTTTTAAAACAATCCGAGTTAATTGTTAACTCAAAGTTCTTTTAGCGCTTAATAAGTTGTCAAGGATCTCAATCCTTTCATTTTGATCGATTTTAAAAAATGTGTGCAATATTGCCTTGAAAAACGTGCCAAATTAGTCTCTAAACTTAAATTCACCTCGAAACGCATATGGTAACGCAATCGGCATTTTGGACAATGAAGTAGGCCCTCGTTTGTCACCCAAAATTTTGGCCAGAAAAAGTAGCGAAAAATCACCCTTTGCAACCCAAATTGAGCCGAATAATTTTCCCTTTCGTTTGACAACCCGAAAAACCCAAAATAGCCGGAATTGTGAAAAATGAAAAAAAATTCAGAATTTAAGTCCGAAAAGTGCAACAAAAAGGGGCAAGAAAAAATAGAAGAAAGCTCAACAAAAATAGCAAGAAATGAAAAGAAGTGAAAAAAGAAGAAAAAATGAGAAATAGCCCGGAAAAAGCACAAATGGACATCATTAATGACTTTTCCAATTCCAACCTTCCATTCCTCCTTCATTTCACCCAAGGCACCCTGTAACCCGAAAAAGTCCTAACCGAGTCCAAATTGCGAAAATTGATTACCGCGTGGAGAGTTAAGACACCAAAAGATAATATAAGAGGTTAAGTGCGCGAAATAGAGGCAATGTTCCCATTTTTAAAAACATAATCCGTTGATGAGATCCTTTCGCCATAAAGTTTTCGTCTTTCTACTTGTATGCGTGAATTTGCTTCCATTACATTTACTCTTTATATCATGCATGCGGAGAGAATAGCCATAATCCGAGAGATTCGTTGTGAGAGCGTTCCGTGAGAAATTGAAATCAAAACGAATTTTCGGATAAGTAACGTAATGATCAATCAGTAAAAATTGGCGGTTACATTTCCGGCTTCGCACACACGCACTACGATTTGAGACTCGTAAATATGACTTGATGATGACTATTTTCTGGAAAAGTTTGAATTGCACAATTCTTGCGTATTTTGAATTTTCTTTGAGTCGAATTTTGTGGGTATATTCACTGCAAACCCTCACGAGACACAACTCGTCCTACTAGGGTAACCTAGAGGTTTAAAGGCTTGTTGCATGCGCTAAATGCAATCTCTTGCCCGCGAAAGAGGTGCTTTATCCCAATAAAGTCTTTGATGGATTCTTAACTCATACTCTCATTCTTTTACATTGCTCGGGACGCGCAAAGTTCTAAGTTAGGGGGGTTTGATTGGGCATAAATATTGTATATTTATCCCCCTAATTTCAGTACATTTGTGAACCCGAGTGATGTAACATATATGGATTTGATTCACATTTATGCTACTAACCTTCGTTAACGAGTATTTCATGTTTAGTTCTTCTCTTATTGGTTTTACAGGTAAATTATGCAAGCAGTGCAAAAGAGGAAGCAAGACAATGCTAGAAAAGCTAAGAAGGCAAGTTCAAGGGCAAATTGGTAATTTTTCAGCCAGATCCGGAAAGAGAAGTCAACTGGAAAGTTGAAGAGCTCGGAACAACGAGAACACTGGAAGAAACGGCACCCAAATCCGAGCTACGGTTGAAAAGTTATGCTCAGTTGAAGTTGAAGAAAAATCCAAGAAAAGAAGAGAAAAGCCAAAAAAATCCTAAGTGTTGAACTCCAGGCCAGCATACATTCGTGAATCCCAGGCCGAACCGGTTTGGTAGGGGTGAACCGGTTCGCAGGTACACCCGAACCGGTTCGGGGTATCTGATGCGCGAATTTTGTCTTTTATGATGATTGGTTCCCAAGACTCCTATTAGGTTTTTAACATTCCAAAATTGTAGGGAACGGAGGCAGCAGCTGAGGAACAGCCATTAGGGATAGTTTTAGAGAGTTTTTGATAGAGAAAAATAGGGAGGAACATCTAGGAACATCAAGGGAATAAATTGCTTCAAGATTCAATTGTTACGGGTTTGTTTTTCAAGTTTTAATTCAAAATTCAAGATTCTTGTCATTGTTCTTGCATGCTTAGTTTTCCATATTCGATTTAACGTATTGTTGCGTTCATAATACATCTTTACATGTTTCAATATTGTTTCATCATGATTTCATACACAGGCAACGTTATTATTTCATGCATTAGTCTATTTAACATGTTCGGCTAGGTTTCAAAGGTTGGGATGCATGAACCCAACCTGATGTGTTAGTGTATGTGTATAACGTTGATCCGATGAATTTAACGATTGATTTTGATCGTATCGCATAATTACATAATAATTGTGGATCTTTATATCTCGTTTGCCTCTGGGTACTCGTGATGATTTAGAGTACAGTTTGAATGCAATTACCGCGATACCGATTTACTCATCCTCAGATTAGGTATGACGCGGGCTTGAACCTCGTATACAAAATGCTTGGGAGTCCTAAATTCCGGGTCGGATTAATCAGATAAATTTATGATTGACGTTGTCATTGCACTACACTAGGGTTGGGGGATTGTATTCCCATCCTGTTTTCTTATCATTTAGGTTCAAAAAGTTTCAATTCAATTTTTCATTTCTCATTTAGGTAATTTAGTTAGTTGCATATTTCATCACAATTTCATAATTGCATTTAGTTTAATCAATCCCCAAAACCAAAACCAAAACCAAATCTTTTCCTTTCTTTTTAGAGTCATCGTTAGGATTCCTCCGTCTTATCCCGTCTTCACAACTCCGTTGTCCTTTTTTCTTGAGGATCGATACCCGACTTGTCGGATTATTACTTGAGCGACAGGCTTGCACTTGAGCCTAGAGAGTACACACTTTAGAGACACATTCTGAGTCGTGTCAATAAGCTGGGTAGTCTACTTGGTACCTATACCACAACTTCGAGTCCTTGGGGGTCTAAAGCTCTCTGTGGATGTTCAGCCACCCATGCTTGTATGCCATATCTTCGGCTTCCTTTAGCCTCACAGGTGCAATTATCTGACCCTCATCATAGCCTGCTGCCCATGCTTCCCGAGGACTCATCCTAAAGAGATGCCTCAGCCTCTTGACCTCCCTCTCAAGGCCAGCTATAATGGTATACTTTTACTAGACGTCCTCCTTCATCTCAATAACCTTATTCTCCAGGGAATCATTTTCGGCCTGAATCATCTCTCCCACCTAGCCCATATACTTGCTTACTACTAGTTGGGCCCTCGGATAATTTATTTCCTTATTCAAGGAGGAGACGATATCCCCCATAACTTGGAGGTCATCTTTCAACTTGGCCACCATCTCCTATTGGTGCCTGTATGCTGTTATTCTTATCTTCAGCTATTTACAGATCTTAAAAAATTCCCGACGAGCCTGTCCACTGAGACATAGGCCTAGAACCTTCCCAAGATTTGAAGAACGAGATATATAGTCTTCCACAACGATAAGCTATAAACAACAGAGAAAATTACAAGTATAAAGAACATTATCATAATGAAAAGAGGAATATCAGCAAAAGGGAAGTCTTTTTCATTAATAGTCCAAAAGGGGGGAAAGAGCCATTACAACCAGAGAAAGGAAAAAAAAAAGGCACTACAATACAAGAACAAAGTAAAGGAAAAGATCCTAGGGTTATAGTACTTCACCTTCTTAGATATCTCTGGCTCCTTCCCCTTCTCAACAACTTTCCCCACCTGGTCGGTAGTCGCCTCGACCTCGTTTTACTCCTCTCCAGCCTAGTCAGTCGACTGATCAGCAGGAAGCTCCTCGACAGCAATGGGAGAAGGCCATGGAGAATAAATCTTGTACACGTCAGACTCTGGTGGGACTCCTTCTTCTCCTAAATCTTGGTCCCATCCTTTCTTAAAATATATATTCTTGGCATAGTCAATCTAGTGCTCAACGTCATCATAGGACGCATTCCATCCATTCGTGTAGATGTTCTCCTTTATGATTGGGACCTCTCTCTTTAGATTTTGGACCTTCTCGACTAGATCCAGGTTCTCCCCTACCAACCTCTGCTTCTCAGTAATAACAAGTCTATTAGCCGCCTTAAAATCAGTTAAGGCCTTCTCCAACTTCTCCTTTTCCTACTCTAAGCCATCCCTAGCATCAATCAAGTCCTTTTTGGACTTATTCAAGGTTTCACTCAGCTCTTGGTTCTTCTTGGACTAATCGACACAACTATTCAGGAATTTAGTGAAATCTAACCAAAACTGCAAGGAATGGAAAGAAAAATTAGTACATGGAAGTCAAAGAAAGAGAAAGGGATGATACTGATTAGGCATAAATTCTTCACATTTATCCCCTTAATTTGGTATTTTTATGATCCCGTGTATTTCAATTGACTTGGTTTTGTCTCATATTTATGCTACTAACCCTTTTTGTCAAGTTATTTCGTGTTTTATGTATCTCTTATGTGTTTTATAGGTATTTCATGCAAGTTAGTGCGAGAAAGAACTCAAAACAGTGAAAGAAATCGAGAAAAAAGAGTTGAAGGGTATTTTTGTAATTTTTCAGTCATATTTCGGAGGTGGGGACAACTAGAAAGTTGAAGATCTCGAAATTACAAGAATACTAGAAAAATGGCACCCTAATCTGAGCTACGGTGAAGAAGTTATGCGCATTTGAAGTTGAGAAAGAAATTCAAGGCAAAACTGTTAAGGCCGAACCGAACCTATGGACCAGAACCGAACCAGTTCGCCTTTTGACACACTCAAGATCCGTTGCAAATATTAGTCATGCTTTTGTCCTTATCTTTTAGCGAAAAGAGTTTTATATTTTGGGGACTCTTCTAAACGACTTGTAACCTACATATTTAGTCATTAGGGTTCCTTTAACATAGATTTCATTCATATAAATGCTCCTAATTAAGAAGGAACATCTAAGAGAAGAATTTACATATTTTGCACCTTTAATTCAAGACCTTTTTCGGTTTTTCTTCAAGCATTGATTTCTTCTTGCATGTTCTTGTTTGGGAGAGAAAAAACATGTCGTTAAAGGGTGAAAATCCAAACCAGCCCCCAAACGACCCCGTAAGAGGTATGAACACCTCGCACGGGACCAATAAAACTTGTAGGAACTGACCGTGTAGTCCCGAGTCCCCCGGTTTGAGAATACGATGATAATTATTAAAAATAACACTTAAACTTAAAAATAGGCCGTTAAAGGGGGAAAACCCAAACCAGCCCCCAAACGCCCTCGTAAGAGGTACGAACACCACGCACGGGACCAATGTAACTTGTTGGAACTGACCGAGTTGACCCGGGTCTCCCGATTTGAGAATACGACGATAATTTAAAAAAACAACACGTAAACTAAAAAATAGGCCGTTAAAGGGTGAAAACCCAAACCAGCCCCCAAACGACCCCGTAGGAGGCACGAACACCTCGCACGGGGCCAATGTAGCTTGTAGAAACTGACCGCTTAGTCCCGGGTCTCCCGATTTAAGAATACGATGATAATTTGCAAAAATCAACACTTAAACTTAAAAACAAGCCGTTAAAGGGTGAAAATGCAAATCAGCCCCCTAGCAATCCCGTAGGAGGCACGAACACCTCGCACGGGACCAATGTAACTTGTAGGAATTGACCGCGTAGTCCCGAGTCTCTCGGTTTGAGAATACGATGATAATTTGCAAAAATCAACACTTAGACTAAAAAACATGCCGTTAAAGGGTGAAAACCCAAACCAGCCCCCAAACGACCCCGTGAGAGGCACGAACACCTCGCATGGGACCAATGTAACTTGTAGGAACTGACCGCGTAGTCCTGGCTCTCACGAGAGGAGAATATGACGATAATTTGCAAAAATCACACTTAAACTTAAAAACAAGTCGTTAAAGGGTGAAAACCCAAACCAACCCCCAAACGCCCTCGTAAGCGGTACGGACACCTCGTACGGGACCAATGTAACTTGTAGGAACTGACCGAGTAGACCCGGGTCTCCCGATTTGAGAATACGACGATAATTTGCAAAAATAACACGTAAACTTAAAAATAGGCCGTTAAAGGGTGAAACCCAAACTAGCTCCCAAACGACCCCGTAGGAGGCACGAACACCTCGCACGGGACCAATGTAACTTGTAGGAACTGACCGCGTAGTCCTGGGTCTCCCGATTTAAGAATACGACGATAATTTGTAAAAATCAACACTTAAACTTAAAAACAAGCCGTTAAAGGGTGAAAACCCAAATCAGCCCCCAAATGACCCCGTAGGTGGCATGAACACCTCGCACGGGACCAATGTAACTTGTAGGAACTAATCGCGTAGTCCCGGGTCTCCCAATTTGAGAATACGATGATAATTTTCAAAAATAACACTTAAACATAAAAACATGTCGTTAAAGGGTGAAAACTCAAACCAACCCTCTAACGATCCCATAAGAGCCACGAACACCTCGCACGACACCAATGTAACTTGTAGGAACTGATCACGTAGTCCCGGGTCTCCCGATTTGAGAATACGACGATAATTTGTAAAAATTAATACTTAGACTTAAATATATACCGTTGAAGGGTGAAAACCCAAACAAACCCCCAAACGATCCCGTAAGAGGGACGAAAACCTCGTACGAGACCAATGTAACTTGTAGGACCTGACCACGTTATTCAGGGACTCCTGGTTTGAGAATACAACGATAATTTTCAAAAATCACACTTAAACTTAAAAACAAGCCTTTAAAGGGTGAAAACCCAAACCAGCGCCCAAATGACCCCGTAAGAGGTACGAACACCTCGCATGGAACCATTGTAACTTGTAGGAACCGATCGCGTAGTCCCGCCGGGTCTCCCGATTTGACAATACGACGATAATTTACAAAAATAACACTTAAACTAAACAATAGGCCGTTAAAGGGTGAAAACCCAAACGAGCCCCCAAACGACCCCGTAAGAGGCACGAACACCTCGCACGGGACCAATGTAACTTTTAGGGACTGACCGCGTAGTCCTGGGTCTCCCAGTTTGAGAATACAACGATAATTTGCAAAAATCAACACTCAAACTTAAATATAAGCCGTTAAAGGGTGAAAACCCAAACCAGCCCCCAAACAACCCCATAAGAGGTACGAACACCTCGCACTGGATCAATGTAACTTGTAGGAACTGACCGCGTAGTCTCGAGTCTCTCGGTTTGAGAATACGACGATATTTTGCTAAAATAACACTTTGACTTAAAAACAGGCCGTTAAAGGGTGAAAACCTAAACCAGCCCCCAAACGACACCGAAAGTGGCACGAACACCTCGCACGGGACGAATGTAACTTGTAGGAACTGACCGCGTAGTCCCGGGTGTCTCGGTTTTAAAATACGACGATAATTTGCAAAAATACACTTAGACTTAAAAACAAGCCGTTAAAGGGTGAAAACCCAAACCAGCCCCCAAACGATCCCTTAAGAGGCACGAACACCTCGTACGGGACCAATGTAACTTTTAGGAACTGACCGCATAGTCCCGGGTCTCCCGGTTTGAGAATACGACGATAATTTGCTAAAATAACACTTTGACTTAAAAACAGGTCGTTAAAGGGTGAAAACCTAAACCAACCCCCAAACGACCCCGTAAGAGGCACGGACACCTCGCACGGGACCAATGTAACTTGTACAAACTGACCGCGTAGTCCCGGGTCTCCCGGTTTGAGAATATGATGATAATTTCATAAATCAACACTTAGACTTAAAAACATGTCGTTAAATGATTAAAACCCAAACCAGCCCCCAAACGACCCCGTAACAGGCACGAACACCTCGCACGGGACCGATGTAACTTGTAGGAACTGACCGCGTAGTCCCGGGTCTTTCGATTTGAGAATACGACGATAATTTGCAAAAATAACACTTAAACTAAAAAACATGCCGTTAAAGGGTTAAAACCCAAACCAACCCCCTAACGATCCTATAGGGGGCACGGACACCTCGCACAGGACAATGTAACTTGTAGGAACTGATCGGGTAGTCTCGGGTCTCCCGATTTGAGAATACGATAATAATTTGAAAAAATTAATACTCGGACTTAAAAACATGCCGTTAACGGGTGAAAACCCAACCAGCTCCCAAACGGCCCCGTAAGAGGCACGAACACCTCTCACGGGACCAATGAAACTTGTAGGAACTGATCGCCTAGTCCCGAGTCTCCCGGTTTGAGAATACGACGATAATTTGCAAAAATCACACTTAAACTTAAAAACAAGCCGTTAAAGGGTGAAAACCCAAACCAGCCCCCAAACGACCCCGTAAGAGGTATGAACACCTCACACGGGACCAATGTAACTTGTAGGAATTGACCGCGTAGTCCCGGGTCTCTTGGTTTGAGAATACGATGATAATTTGCAAAAAGCAACACTTAGACTATAAAACACGCCGTTAAAGGGTGAAAACCCAATCCAGCCCCCAAACGACCCCGTAAGAGGCACGAACACCTCGCACAGGACCAATGTAAATTGTAGGAACTCACCGCGTAGTCCCGGGTCTCTCTCTTCGAGAATTCGATGATACTTTGTCAAAATCACACTTAAACTTAAAAACAAGTCGTTAAAGGGTGAAAACCCAAACCAGCCCCCAAACGACCTCGTAAGAGGTACGGACACCTTGCACTGGACCAATGTAACTTGTAGGAACGGACCGCGTAGACCCGGGCCTCCCAATTTGAGAATACGACGATAATTTGCAAAAATAACACATAAACTTAAAAACAGGTCGTTAAAGGGTGAAAACCCAAACCAGCCCCCAAACGACCCCGTAGGAGGCACGGACACCTCGCACGGGACCAATGTAACTTGTTGGAACTGGCTGCGTATTCTCGGGTCTCCTGATTTGAGAATACGACTATAATTTGTAAAAATCAACACTTAAACTTAAAAACAAGTCGGTAAAAGGTGAAAATCCAAATCATCCCCCAAACGACCCCATAGGAGGCATGGACACCTCGCACGGGACCAATGTAACTTGTAGGAACTAATCGCGTAGTCCCGGGTCTCCCAGTTTAAGGAATACGATGATAATTTTTAAAAATCGCACTTAATCTTAAAAACATGCCTTTAAAGGGTGAAAACCCAAACCAACCCCCTAACGATCCCATAGGAGGCATGAACACCTCGCACGGGACCAATGTAACCTGTAGGAACGGATCGCGTAGTCCCGGGTCTCTCAATTTGAGAATACGATGATAATTTACAAAAATCAATACTTAGACTTAAAAACATGTCGTTAAAGGGTGAAAACCCAAACTAGCCCTCAAACGACCCCGTAAGAGGCACGAACACCTCGCACGGGACCAATGTAACTTATAGGAACTGATCGCGTAGTCTCGAGTCTCCCGGTTTGAGAATACGATGATAATTTGCAAAAATCATACTTAAACTTAAAAACAAGCCGTTAAAGGGTGCACACCCAAACCAGGCCCCAAACGACCCCGTAAAAGCTATGAACACCTCGCACGGGACCAATGTAACTTGTAGGAACTGATCGCGTAGTCCCAGATCTCTCAGTTTGACAATACGACGATAATTTGTAAAAATAACACTAAAACATAAAAACAGGTCGTTAAAGGGTGAAAACCCAAACCAACTCCCAAACGACCCCGTAGGAGGGACGAACACCTCGCACGGGACCAATGTAGGTTTTAGGAACTGACCGCGTAGTCCCGGGTCTCCCGGTTTGAGAATACGATGATAATTTGCAAAAATCGATACTTAAACTTAAAAACAAATTGTTAAAGAGTTAAAACCCAAACCAGCCCCCAAACGACCCCATAGGAGGCACAACACCTCGCAAGGGACCAATGTAACTTGTAGGAACTCACCGCGGAGTCCCGGGTCTCCCGGTTTGAGAATACGATGATAGTTTGCAAAAATAATACTTAAACTTAAAACATGCCTTTAAAGGATGAAAACCCAAACCAACCCCCTAACGATCCCGTAGGAGGCACGAACACCTCGCATGGGACCAATGTAACTTGTACTAATTGATCGCGTAGTCCCGGGTCTCTCGATCTGAGAATACGATGATAATTTGCAAAAAATCAACACTTAGACTATAAAACATGCCGTTAAAGGGTGAAAACCCAAACCAGCCCCCAAACAACTTCGTAAGAGGCACGAACACCTCGCACGGGACAAATGTAACTTGTAGGAACAAACCGCGTAGACCCGGGTCTCCCAATTTGAGAATACGACGATAATTTGCAAAAATAACACATAAACTTAAAAACTGGCCGTTAAAGGGTGAAAACCAAAACCAGCCCCCAAACGACCCCGTAGGAGGCACGAACACCTCGCACGGGACCAATGTAACTTGTAGGCACTGACCGCGTATTCTCGGGTCTCTCAGTTTGAGAATACGACGATAATTTGTAAAAATTAACACTTAAACTTAAAAACAAATGTAACTTGTTGGAACTAATCGCGTAGTCCTGGGTCTCCCAGTTTAAGGAATACGACGATAATTTTTAAAACTCACACTTAAACTTAAAAACTTACCGTTAAAGGGTGAAAAGCCAAACCAACCCCCTAACAATCCCACAGGAGGCACGAACAGCTCGTACAGGACCAATGTAACTTATAGGAACGGACCGCGTAGTCCCAGGTCTCCCGGTTTGAGAATACGACGATAATTTGCAAAAATCAATACTTAGACTTAAAAACATACGGTTGAAGGGTGAAAACCGAAACCAGCCCCCAAACGACCCCGTAAGAGGCACGAACACCTCGCACGGGATCAATGTAACTTGTAAGAACAGACCACGTTGTCCCAGGTCTCCTGGTTTGCGAATACGACGATAGTTTGCTAAAATCACACTTAAACTTAAAAACAATCCGTTAAAGGGTGAAACCCCAAACCAGCCCCCAAACGACCCCGTTAGAGGTACGAACACCTCGCATCGGACCATTGTAACTTGTAGGAACTGACTGCGTAGTCCCGCGGGGTGTCCCGGTTTGAGAATATGATGATAATTTCCAAAAATCAACACTTAGACTTAAAAACAGGCCGTCAAAGGGTGAAAACCCAAACCAGCCCCCAAACGACCCCGTAAGAGGCACGAACACCTCGCACGGGACCAATGTAACTTGTAGGAACTCACTGCATAGTCCCGGGTCTTTCGATTCGAGAATACGATGATAATTTGCAAAAATAACACTTAAACTAAAAAACTTGCCATTAAAGGGTTAAAGCCCAAACCAACCCCCTAACGATCCTGTAGGGGGCACGAACACCTCGCACGGGACAATGTAACTTGTAGGAACTGACTGGGTAGTCTCGGGTCTCCCGATTTGAGAATAGGATGATAATTTGCAAAAATTAATATTCGGACTTAAAAACATGCCGTTAACGGGTGAAAACCCAACCAGCCTCCAAACGACCCCGTAAGAGGCACGAAGACCTCTCACGGGACCAATGTAACTTGTAGGAACTGATCGCCTAGTCCCGAGTCTCTCGGTTTGAGAATACGACGATAATTTACAAAAATTGCACTTAAACTTAAAAACAAGCCGTTAAAGGGTGAAAACCCTAACCAACCCCCAAACGACCCCGTAAGAGGTACGAACACCTCGCACGGGACCAATGTAACTTGTAGGAATTGACCGCATAGTCCCGGGTCTCTCGGTTTGAGAATACGATGATAATTTATAAAAATCAACACTTAGACTATAAAACATGCCGTTAAAGGGTGAAAACCCAAACTAGCCCCCAAACGACCCCGTAAGAGGTACGAACACCTCGCACGGAACCAATGTAATTTGTAGGAACTGACCGCGTAGTCCCGGGTCTCCCTCTTTGAAAATACGATGATAATTTGCAAAAATCACACTTAAACTTAAAAACAAGTCGTTAAAGGATGAAAACCCAAACCAGCCCCCAAACGACCTCGTAAGAGGTACGAACACCTTGCACGGGACCAATGTAACTTGTAGGAACGGATCGCGTAGACCCGGGCCTCCCGATTTGAGAATAGGACGATAATTTCTAAAAATAGAACATAAACTTAAAAATAACCTCAAAGGGTGAAAACCCAAATCAGCCCCCAAACGACCCCGTAGGAGGCACGAACACCTCGCACAGGACCAATGTAACTTGTTGGAACTGACCGCGTATTCTCGGGTCTCCTGATTTGAGAATACGATAAAAATTTGTAAAAATCAATATTTAAACTTAAAAATAAGCCGTTAAAGGGTGAAAATCCAAATCATCCCGTAAACGATCCCATAGGAGGCACGAACACCTCGCATGGGGACCAATATAACCTGTATGAACGGACCGCGTAGTCTCGGCTCTCTAAATTTGAGAATACGACGATAATTTGCAAAAATCAATACTTAGACTTAAAAACATGTCGTTAAAGATTGAAAACTGAAACCAACCCTCAAACGACCCCGTAAGAGGCACGAACACCTCGCACGGGACCAATGTTACTTATAGGAACTGATCGCGTAGTCCCGAGTTTCCTGGTTTGAGAATACGATGATAATTTTCAAAAATCATACTTAAACTTTAAAACAAGCCGTTAAACGGTGAAAACCCAAACTAGCCCCCAAACGACCCCGTAAAAGGTACGAACACCTCGCATGGGACCAATGTAACTTGTAGGAACTAACCGCATAGTCCCGGGTCTGTCAGTTTGATAATACGACGATAATTTGTAAAAATAAAACTTAAACATAAAAACAGGTCGTTAAAGGGTGAAAACCCAAACCAACCCCCAAACGATCACGTAGGAGGGACGAATACCTCGCACGGGACCAATGTAAGTTTTCGGAACTAACCGCGTAGTCCCGGGACTCCCGGTTTGAGAATATGATGATAATTTGCAAAAATCGATACTTAAACTTAAAAACAAATCGTTCAAGAGTTAAAACCCAAACCAGCCCCCAAACGACCCAATAGGAGGCACGAACACCTCGCAAGGGACCAATGTAACTTGTAGGAACTGACCGCGGAGTCCCGGGTCTCCCGGTTTGAGAATATGACGATAGTTTGCAAAAATAAAACTTAAACTTAAAAACATGCCTTTAAAGGATGAAAACCCAAACCAACCCCCTAACGATCCCGTAGGAGGCACGAACACCTCGCACGGGACCAATTTAACTTGTACTAATTGATCGCGTAGTCCCGAGTCTCTTGGTGTGAGAATACGATGATAATTTGCAAAAAATCAACACTTAGACTATATAACATGCCGCTAAAGGGTGAAAACCCAAACCAGAACCCCAAACGACCCCGTAAGAGGCACGAACACCTCGCACGTGACCAATGTAACTTGTAGAAACTAACCGCGTAGACCCGGGTCTCCCGATTTGAGAATACGACGATAATTTGTAAAAATAACACATAAACTTAAAAACTAGCCGTTAAAGGGTGAAAACCCAAACCAGCCCCCAAACGACCCCGTAGGAGGCACGAACACCTCGCACGAGATCAATGTAACTTGTAGGAACTGACCGCGTATTCTCGGGTCTCTCGGTTTGAGAATACGATGATAATATGTAAAAATTAACACTTAAACTTAAAAACAAGCCTTTAAAGGATGAAAATCAAAATCAACCCTCAAACGACCCCGTAGGAGGCATGAACACCTCGCACGGGACCAATGTAACTTGTTGGAACTAATCGCACAGTCCTGGGTCTCCCAGTTTAAGGAATACGACGATAATTTGTAAGACTCACACTTAAACTTAAAAAGTTGCCGTTAAAGGGTGAAAAGCCAAACCAACCCCCTAACGATCCCATAGGAGGCACGAATAGCTCGAATGGGACCAATGTAACTTGTAGGAACGGACCGCGTAGTCCCGGGTCTCCCGGTTTGAGAATACGACGATAATTTGTAAAAATCAATACTGAGACTTAAAAACATGTCATTGAAGGGTGAAAACCGAAACCAGCCCCCAAACGACCCCGTAAGAGGCATGAACACCTCGCACGGGACCAATGTAACTTGTAAGAACTGACCACGTTGTGACGGGTCTCCTGGTTTGAGAATACGCCGATAATTTGCAAAAATCACACTTAAACTTAAAAACAATCTGTTAAAGGGACAAAACCCAAACCAACGTCCAAACGACCCCGTTAGAGGTACAAACACCTCGCATCGGACCATTGTAACTTATAGGAACTGACCGCGTAGTCCCGTCGGGTGTCCCAGTTTGAGAATACGATGATAATTTGCAAAAATTACACTTAAACTTAAAAATAGGCCGTTAAAGGTTGAAAACCCAAACCAGCCCCCAAACGACCCCGTAAGAGGCACGAACACCTCGCACGGGACCAATGGAACTTGTAGGAACTGACCGCGTAGTCCCGAGTCTTTCGATTTGAGAATACGACGATAATTTGCAAAAATAACACTTAAACTAAAAAACATGCCGTTAAAGGGTTAAAACCCAAACCACCCCCCTAACGATCCTGTAGGGGGCACGAACACCTCGCACGGGACAATGTAACTTGTAGGAACTGACCGGGTCAAAACTCGGACTTAAAAACATGCCGTTAAAGGGTGAAAACCCAACCAGCTCCCAAACGACCCGTTAGAGGCACGAACACCTCTCACGGGACCAATGTAACTTGTAGGAACTGATCGCCTAGTCCCGAGTCTCCCGGTTTGAGAATACAATGATAATTCGCAAAAATCACACTTAAACTTAAAAATAAGCCGTTAAAGGGTGAAAATCCAAACCAACCCCCAAACGACCCCGTAAGAGGTACAAACACCTCGCACGGGACCAATGTAACTTGTTGGAATTGACAGCGTAGACCCGGGTCTCTCGGTTTGAGAATACGATGATAATTTGCAAAAATCATACTTAAACTTAAAAATAAGTCGTTAAAGGGTGAAAACCCAAACCAGCCCCCAAACGACCTCGTAAGATGTACGAACACATTGCATGGGACCAATGTAACTTGTAGGAACGGACCGCGTAGACCTGGGCCTCCCGATTTGAGAATACGATGATAATTTGCAAAAATAACACATAAACTTAAAAACAGGTCGTTAAAGGGTGAAAACCCAAACCAGCCCCCAAACGACCTCGTAAGAGGTACGAACACCTTGCATGGGACCAATGTAACTTGTAGGAACGGACCGCGTAGACCCGGGCGTCCTGATTTGAGAATAAGATGATAATTTGCAAAAATAACACATAAACTTAAAAACAGGTCGTTAAAGGGTGAAAACCCAAACCAGCCCCCAAACGACCCCGTAGGAGGCACACCTCGCACAGGACCAATGTAACTTGTTGGAATTGGCCGCGTATTCTCGGGTCTCCCGGTTTGAGAATACGACGATAATTTGTAAAAATCAATACTTAAACTTAAAAACAAGCCGTTAAAGGGTGAAAATCCAAATCATCCCCCAAAAGACCCCGTAGGAGGCATGGACACCTCGCACGGGACCAATGTAACTTGTAGGAACTAATCGCGTAGTCCCGAGTCTCCCAGTTTAAGGAATACGACGATAATTTTTAAAAATCACACTTAAACTTAAAAACATGCCGTTAAAGGGTAAAAATCGAAACCAACCCCCTAGCGATCCCATAGGAGGCACGAACACCTCGCACGGGAGCAATGTAACCTGTAGGAACGGACCGCGTAGTCCCGGGTCTCTCAATTTGAGAATACGATGACAATTTGCTAAAATCAATACTTAGACTTAAAAACATGTCGTTAAAGGGTGAAAACCCAAACCAGCCCTCAAACGACCCCGTAAGAGGCACGAACACCTCGCTCGGGACCAATGTAACTTATAGGAACTGATCGCGTAGTCCCGTGTCTCCCGGTTTGAGAATACGATGATAATTTGCAAAAATCATACTTAAACTTAAAAACAAGCCGTTAAAGGCTGAAAACCCCAACCAGGCCCCAAACGACCCCGTAAAAGGTAAGAACACCTCGCACGGGACCAATGTAACTTGTAGGAACTGATCGCGTAGTCCCGGGTCTCTCATTTTGACAATACGATGATAATTTGTAAAAATAACGCTAAAACATAAAAACAGGTCGTTAAAGGGTGAAAACCAAAACCAGCCCCCAAACGACCCCGTAGGAGGGACGAACACCTCGCACGGGACCAATGTAAGTTTTAGGGACTGACGGCGTAGTCTCGGGTCTCCCAGTTTTAGAATATGACGATAATTTGCAAAAATCGATACTTAAACTTAAAAACAAATCGTTAAAGAGTTAAAACCCAAACCAGCCCCCAAACGACCCCATAGGAGGCACGTACACCTCGCAAGGGACCAATGTAACTTGTAGGAACTGACTGCGGAGTCCCGGGTCTCCTGGTTTGAGAATACGACGATAGTTTGCAAAAATAACACTTAAACTTAAAAACATGCCTTTAAAGGATGAAAACCCAAACCAACCCCCTAACGATCCCGTAGGAGGCACGAACACCTCGCACGGGACCAATGTAACTTGTACTAATTGATCGCGTAGTCCCGGGTCTCTCGGTTTTAGAATACGATGATAATTTGCAAAAAATCAACACTTAGACTATAAAACATGCCGTTAAAGGGTGAAAATCCAAACAAGCCCCCAAACGACCCCGTAAGAGGTACGAACACCTCGTACGGGACCAATGTTACTTGTAGGAACTAATCGCGTAGACCCGGGTCTCCCGATTTGAGAATACGACGATAATTTGCAAAAATAACACATAAACTTAAAAACTGGCCGTTAAAGGGTGAAAACCCAAGCCAGCCCCCAAATGACCCCGTAGGAGGCACGAACACCTCGCACGGGACCATTGTAACTTGTAGGAACTGACATCGTATTCTCGAGTCTCTCAATTCGAGAATACGACGATAATTTGTAAAAATTAACACTTAGCCGTTAAAGGATGAAAATCAAAATCAACCCCCAAACGAACCCGTAGGAGGTATGAACACCTCGCACGGGACCAATGTAACTTATTGGAACTAATCGCGCAGTTCCGGGTCTCCCAGTTTAAGGAATACAACGATAATTTGTAAAACTCACACTTAAACTTAAAAACTTGTCGTTAAAGGGTGAAAAGCCAAATCAACCCCCGAACGATCCCATAGGAGGCACGAATAGCTCGCACGGGACCAATGTAACTTGTAGGAACTAACCGCGTAGACCCGGGTCTCTCGATTTGAGAATACGACGATAATTTGCAAAAATAACACATAAACTTAAAAACTGGCCGTTAAAGGGTGAAAACCAAAACCAGCACCCAAACGACCCCGTAGGAGGCACGAACACCTCGCACGGGACCAATGTAACTTGTAGGCACTGACCGCGTATTCTCTGGTCTCTCGGTTTGATAATACGATGATAATTTGTAAAAATTAACACTTAAACTTAAAAACAAGCCGTAAAAGGATGAAAATTAAAATCAACCCCCAAACGACCCCGTAGGAGGCATGAACACCTCGCACGGGACTAATGTAACTTGTTGGAACTAATCGCGTAGTCCTGGGTCTCCCAGTTTAAGGAATACGACGATAATTTGTAAAACTCACACTTAAACTTAAAAACTTACCGTTAAAGGGTGAAAAGCCAAACCAACCCCCTAACGATCCCACAGGAGGCACGAACAGCTCGTACAGGACCAATGTAACTTGTAGGAACGGACCGCGTAGTCCCAGGTCTTCCAATTTGTTAATACACCGATAATTTGAAAAAAATCAATACTTAAGACTTAAAAACATGTCGTTAAAGGGTGAAAATCGAAACCAGCCCCCAAACGACCCCGTAAGAGGCACGAACACCTCGCACGGGACCAATGTAACTTGTAAGAACTGACCACGTTGTCCCGGGTCTCCTTGTTTGAGAATACGATGATAATTTGAAAAAATCACAATTAAACTTAAAAACAATCTGTTAAAGGGTGAAAACCCAAACCAGCGCCCAAACGACCCTGTTAGAGGTACGAACACCTCGCATCAGACCATTCTAACTTGTAGGAACTGACCGCAT
This sequence comes from Sambucus nigra, assembly GCA_949130495.1. Lineage (NCBI taxonomy): Eukaryota > Viridiplantae > Streptophyta > Magnoliopsida > Dipsacales > Adoxaceae > Sambucus > Sambucus nigra. The sequence continues at coordinate 651,541,975 of OX422210.1, read as the reverse complement.
AGTCCCGCCGGGTGTCCCAGTTTGAGAATACGATGATAATTTACAAAAAGAACACTTAAACCTAAAAATAGGCCGTTAAAGGGTGAAAACCCAAACCAGCCCCCAAACGACCCCGTAAGAGGCACGAACACCTAGCAGGGGACCAATGTAACTTGTAGGGACTGACCGCGTATTTCTGGGTCTCTCGGTTTGAGAATACGATTATAATTTGCAAAAATCAACACTTTAACTTAAAAATAAGCCGTTAAAGGGCGAAAACCCAAACCAGCCCCCAAACGACCCCGTAGGAGGCATGAACACCTCGCACGGGACCAATGTAGCTTGTAGGAACTAATCGCGTAGTCCTGGGACTCCCAGTTTAAGGAATACGACGATAATTTATAAAAATCAACACTTTAACTTAAAAACAAGCCGTTAAAGGGTGAATTCCCAAACCAGCCCCCAAACGACCCCGTAAGAGGCACGAACACGTCGCACGGGACCAATGTAACTCGTAGGAACTGACCGCGTATTCTCGGGTATACCGGTTTGAGAATACGACGATAATTTGTAAAAATAAACACTTAAACTTAAAAACAAGCCGTTAAAGGGTTAAAATCCAGATTATCCCCCAAACGACCCCGTAGGAGGCATGAACACCTCGTACGGGACCAATGTAACTTGTAGGAACTAATCGCATAGTCCCGGGTCTCACCATTTAAGGAATACGACAGTAATTTGTAAAAATCAACACTTAAACTTGAAAATTAGTCGTTAAAGGGTGATTACCAAAACCAACCCCCAAACGACCCCGTAAGAGGCACGAACACCTCGCACGGGACCAATGTAACTTGTAGGAACTGGCCGCGTAGTCCTCGGTCTCCCAGTTTGAGAATACGATGATAATTTGCAAAAATCACAGTTCGACTTAAAAACAGGCCGTTAAAGGGTGAAAACCCAAACCAGCCCCCACACGATCCTTTAAGAGGCACGAACACCTCGCATGGGACCATTGTAACTTGTAGGAACTGACCGCGTAGTCCCGGGTCTCCCGATTTTAGAATACGACGATAATTTGCAAAAATAACACTTTGACTTAAAAATAGGCCGTTAAAGGGTGAAAACCCAAACCAACCCCCAAACAACCCCGTAAGAGGCACGAACATCGCGCACGAGACCAATGTAACTTGTAGGAACTGATCGCGAAGTCTCGGGTCTCCCGGTTTGAGAATACGATGATAATTTATAAAAATCACACATAAACTAAAAAACAGGCCGTTAAAGGGTGAAAACCCAAACTAGCCCACAAACGACCCCGTAAGAGGAACGAACACCTCGTACGGGACCAATGTAACTTATAGGAACTAACCGCATAGTCCCGGGTTTCTCGATTTAAGAATACGACGATAATTTGTAAAAATCAACACTCAGACTTAAAAATATGCCATTAACGGTTGAAAACCCAAACCATCCCCCAAACGACCCCGTAAGAGGCCCGAACACCTAGCACGGGTCCAATGTAACTTGTAGGAATTGATCGCGTAGTTCCAAGTCTCCTAGTTTGAGAATATGACGATAATTTGCAAAAATCACACTTAAACTTAAAAACAAGCCGTTAAAAGGTGAAAACCCAAACCAGCCCCCAAATGATCCCGTAAGAGGTACGAACACCGTGCACGGGACCAATGTAACTTGTAGGAACTGCAGAGTAGTCCCGTGTCTCTCGGTTTGAGAATATGACGATAATTTTAAAAAATAACACTTAAACTTAAAAATAGGCAGTTAAAGGGTGAAAACCCAAACCAGCCCCCAAACGACCCCGTAAAAGGCACGAACACCTCGCACGGGACCCATGTAACTTGTAGAAACTGATCGCATAGTCCTGGGTCTCCTGGTTTGAGAATACGACGATAATTTATAAAAATCAATACTTAAACTTAAAAACAAATCGTTAAAGAGTTAAAATCCAAACCAGCTCCCAAACGACCCCATAGGAGGCACGAACACCTCGCACGGGACCAATGTAACTTGTAGGAACTGACCGCGTTGTCCCGGGTCTCCCGGTTTGAGAATACAACGATAGTTTGCAAAAATAACACTTAAACTTAAAAACATGCCTTTCAAGGGTGAAAACCCAAACCAACCCCCTAACGATCCCGTAAGAGGCACGAACACCTCGCACGGGACCAATGTAACTTATAGGAATTGACCGCGTAGTCCTGGGTCTCTTGATTTGAGAATACGATTATAATTTGCAAAAATCAACACTTAGACTAAAAAACATGCCGTTAAAGAGTGAAAACTCAAACCAGCCCGCAAACGACCCCGTAAGAGGCACGAACATCTCGCATGGGACCAATGTAGCTTGTAGGAATTGACCGCGTAGTCTCGGGTCTCCCGATTTGAGAATATGACGATAATTTGCAAAAAACACACTTTAACTTAAAAATAACCCGTTAAAGGGTGAAAACCCAAACCAGCCCCCAAACGCCCTCGTAAGAGGTACGAACACCTTGCACGGGACCAATGTAACTTGTAGGAAGTGACCGAGTAGACCCGGGTCTCCCGATTTGAGAATACGACGATAATTTGCAAAAATAACACGTAAACTTAAAAACAGGCCGTTAAAGGGTGAAAACTCAAACCAGTCCCCAAACGAGCCCGTAGGAGGCACGAACACCTGGCACGAGACCAATGTAACTTGTAGGAACTGACCAAGTAGTCCCGGGTCACCCGATTTATGAATACGATGATAATTTGCAAAAAACAACACTTAAACTTAAAAATAAGCCATTAAAGGGTGAAAACCCAAATCATCCCCAAACGACCCCGTAGGAGGCATGAACACCTCGCGTGGGACCAATGTAACTTGTTGGAAATAATCGCGTAGTCCTGCGTCTCCCAGTTTAAGGAATACGACGATAATTTATAAAAATCACACTTAAACTTAAAAACTTGTCATTAAAGGGTGAAAACCCAAACCAACCCCCTAACGATCCCATAGGAGGAACAAACAGCTCGCACGGGACCAATGAAACTTGTAGGAATGGACCGCGTAGTCCCGGGTCTACCGAATTGAGAATACGACGATAATTTACAAAAATCAATACTTAGACTTAAAAACATGTCGTTAAAGGGCGAAAACTGAAACCAGCCCTCAAACGACCCCGTTAGAGGCACGAACACCTCGCACGGGACCAATGTAACTTGTAGGAACTGACCGCGTAGTTCCGGGTCTCCTGATTTGAGAATACGACCATAATTTGCAAAAATACACTTAAACTTTAAAACAAGCCGTTAAAGGGTGAAAACCCAAACCAGCGCCCAAACGACCCCGTAAGAGGTACGAACACCTCGCATTGGACCATTGTAACTTGTAGGAACTGATTGCGTAGTCCCGCCGTGTCTCCCGATTTGAGAATACGATGATAATTTTCAAAAATAACACTTAAACTTAAAAACAGGCCATTAAAGGGTGAAAACCCAAACCAGCCCCCAAATGACCCCGTAAGAGGCACGACCACCTAGCACGGGACCAATGTAACTTGTAGGAACTGATCGCGTAGTCCCGGGTCTCCCGGTTTGAGAACACGATGATAATTTGTAAAAATCAATCCTTAGACTTAAAAATATGCCGTTAAAGGGTGAAAACCCAAACAAACCCCCAAACGACCCCGTAAGAGGTACGAACACCTCGCACGGGACCAATGTAACTTATAGGTACTGACCGCGTAGTCCCGGGTCTCTCGATTTGACAATATGACGATAATTTGCGAAAATGACACTTAAACATAAAAATAGGATGTTAAAGGGTGAAAACCCAAACCAGCCCCCAAACGACCCCGTAGTAGGCACGAACACCTCGCACGGGACCAATGTAAGTTGTAGGAACTGACCGCGTAGTCCCGGGTCTCCCGGTTTGAGAATACGACGATAATTTGCAAAAATTAATACTTAAACTTAAAAACAAATTGTTAAAGAGTTAAAACCCAAACCATCCCCCAAACGACCCCATAGAAGGCACGAACACCTCGCAAGGGACCAATGTAACTTGTAGGAACTGACCGTGGAGTCCCAGATCTCCCGGTTTGAGAATACGACGATAGTTTGCAAAAATAACACTTAAACTTAAAAACATGCCTTTAAAGGATGAAAACCCAAACCAACCCCCTAACGATCCCGTAGGAGGCACGAACACCTCGCACGGGACCAATGTAACTTGTAGGAATTGACCGTGTAGTCCCGGGTCTCCTGGTTTGAGAATACGACGATAATTTATAAAAATCAATACTTAAACTTAACAACAAATCGTTAAAGAGTTAAACTCCAAACCAGCTCCCAAACGACCCCATAGGAGGCACGAACACCTCGTACGGGACCAATGTAACTTGTAGGAACTGACCGCGTTGTCCCGGGTCTCCCGGTTTGAGAATACAACGATAGTTTGCAAAAATAACACTTAAACTTAAAAACATGCCTTTAAAGGGTGAAAACCCAAACCAACCCCCTAACGATCCCGTAAGAGGCACGAACACCTCGCACGGGACCAATGTAACTTATAGGAATTGACTGCGTAGTCCCGAGTCTCTTGATTTGAGAATACGATTATAATTTGCAAAAATCAACACTTAGACTAAAAAACATGCCGTTAAAGAGTGAAAACTCAAACCAGCCCCCAAACGACCCCGTAAGAGGCACGGACATCTCGCATGGGACCAATGTAGCTTGTAGGAATTGACCGCGTAGTCTCGGGTCTCCCGATTTGAGAATATGACGATAATTTGCAAAAATCACACTTTAACTTAAAAACAAACCGTTAAAGGGTGAAAACCCAAACCAACCCCCAAACGCCCTCGTAAGAGGTACGAACACCTTGCACGGGACCAATGTAACTTGTAGGAAGTGACCGAGTAGACCCGGGTCTCCCGATTTGAGAATACGACGATAATTTGCAAAAATAACACGTAAACTTAAAAACAGGCCGTTAAAGGGTGAAAACTCAAACCAGCCCCCAAACGAGCCCGTAGGAGGCACAAACACCTAGCACGGGACCAATGTAACTTGTAGGAACTGACCAAGTAGTCCCGGGTCTCCCGATTTATGAATACGATGATAATTTGCAAAAAACAACACTTAAACTTAAAAATAAGCCATTAAAGGGTGAAAACCCAAATCATCCCCAAACGACCCCGTAGGAGGCATGAACACCTCGCGTGGGACCAATGTAACTTGTTGGAAATAATCGCGTAGTCCTGCGTCTCCCAGTTTAAGGAATACGACGATAATTTGTAAAAATCACACTTAAACTTAAAAACTTGTCGTTAAAGGGTGAAAACCCAAACCAACCCCCTAACGATCCCATAGGAGGCACAAACAGCTCGCACGGGACCAATGAAACTTGTAGGAACGGACCGCGTAGTCCCGGGTCTACCGATTTGAGAATACTACGATAATTTACAAAAATCAATACTTAGACTTAAAAACATGTCGTTAAAGGGTGAAAACTGAAACCAACCCCCAAACGACCCCGTTAGAGGCACGAACACCTCGCACGGGACCAATGTAACTTCTAGGAACTGACCGCGTAGTTCCGGGTCTCCTGATTTGAGAATACGACCATAATTTGCAAAAATACACTTAAACTTTAAAACAAGCCGTTAAAGGGTGAAAACCCAAACCAGCGCCCAAACGACCCCGTAAGAGGTACGAACACCTCGCATTGGACCATTGTAACTTGTAGGAACTGATCGCGTAGTCCCGCCGTGTCTCCCGATTTGAGAATACGATGATAATTTGCAAAAATAACACTTAAACTTAAAAACAGGCCATTAAAGGGTGAAAACCCAAACCAGCCCCCAAATGACCCCGTAAGAGGCACGACCACCTAGCACGGGACCAATGTAACTTGTAGGAACTGATCGCGTAGTCCCGGGTCTCACGGTTTGAGAATACGATGATAATTTGTAAAAATCAATCCTTAGACTTAAAAATATGTCGTTAAAGGGTGAAAACCCAAACAAACCCCCAAACGACCCCGTAAGAGGTACAAACACCTCGCACGGGACCAATGTAACTTATAGGAGCTGACCGCGTAGTCCCGGGTCTCTCGGTTTGACAATATGATGATAATTTGCGAAAATGACACTTAAACATAAAAATAGGATGTTAAAGGGTGAAAACCCAAACCAGCCCCCAAACGACCCCGTAGTAGTCACGAACACCTCGCACGGGACCAATGTAAGTTGTAGGAACTGACCGCGTAGTCCCGGGTCTCTCGGTTTGAGAATACGACGATAATTTGCAAAAATTAATACTTAAACTTAAAAACAAATCGTTAAAGAGTTAAAACCCAAACCATCCCCCAAACGACCCCATGGGAGGCACGAACACCTCGCAAGGGACCAATGTAACTTGTAGGAACTGACCGTGGAGTCCCAGATCTCCCGGTTTGAGAATACGACGATAGTTTGCAAAAATAACACTTAAACTTAAAAACATGCCTTTAAAGGATGAAAACCCAAACCAACCCCCTAACGATCCCGTAGGAGGCACGAACACCTCGCACGGGACCAATGTAACTTGTAGGAATTGACCGCGTAGTCCCGGGTCTCTCGGTTTTAGAATATGATGATAATTTGCAAAAATCACACTTAAACTTAAAAACAAGTCATTAAAGGCTGAAAACCCAAACCAGCCCCCAAACGACCTCGTAAGAGGTAAGAACACCTTGCACGAGACCAATGTAAGTTGTAGGAACTGACCGCGTAGACTCGGGTCTCCCGATTTGAAAATACAACGATAGTTTACAAAAATAACACATAAACTTAAAAATAGGCCGTTAAAGGGTGAAAACCCAAACCAGCCCCCAAACGACCCCGTAGGAGGCACGAACACCTCGTACGGGTCCAATGTAACTTGTAGGAACTGACCGCGTATTCTTGGGTCTCCCGGTTTGAGAATACAACGATAATTTGTAAAAATTAACACTTAAACTTAAAAATAAGCCGTTAAAGGGTGAAAATCCAAATCAGCCCCAAAACGACCCCGTAGGAGGCATGAACACCTCGCACGGGACCAATGTAACTTGTTGGAACTAATCGCGTAGTCCTGCATCTCCCAGTTTAAGGAACACGACGATAATTTATAAAAATCACACTTAAACTTAAAAACTAGCCGTTAAAGTCTGAAAACCCAAACCAACCCCCTAACGATCCCATAGGAGGCACGAACAACTCGCACATGCCCAATGTAACTTGTAGGAACGAACCGCGTAGTCCCGGGTCTACCGATTTAAGAATACGACAACAATTTACAAAAATCAATACTTAGACTTAAAAACATGTCGTTAAAGGGTGAAAACTGAAACCAGCCCCCAAACAACCCCGTTAGAGGCACGAACACCTCGCACGGGACCAATGTAACTTGTAGGAACTGACCGCGTAGTTCCGGGTCTCCTGATTTGAGAATACGACGATAATTTGCAAAAATACACATAAACTTTAAAACAAGCCGTTAAAGGGTGAAACCCCAAACCAGCGCCCAAACGACCCCGTAAGAGGTACGAACACCTCGCATTGGATCATTGTAACTTGTAGGAATTGATCGCGTAGTCCCGCCGTGTCTCCCGATTTGAGAATACGATGATAATTTGCAAAAATAACACTTAAACTTAAAAACAGGCCATTAAAGGGTGAAAACCCAAACCATCCCCCAAATGACCCCGTAAGAGGCCTGAACACCTAGCACGGGACCAATGTAACTTGTAGGGACTGACCGCGTAGTCCTGGATCTCCCGATTTGAGCATACGAAGATAATTTGCTAAAATAAACGCTTTAACTTAAAAATAAGTCGTTAAAGGGTGAAAACTCAAACCAGCCATCAAACGACCCCGTAAGAGGTACGAACACCTAGCACGGGACCAATGTAACTTGTAGGAACTGATCGCGTAGTCCCGGGTCTCCCGGTTTGAGAATACGATAATAATTTGTCAAAATCAATCTTAGACTTAAAAATTGGCTGTTAAAGGGTGAGAACCCAAACCAGGCCCCAAACGACCCTATAAGAGGCACGAACACATCGCACGGGACCAATGTAACTTGTAGGAACTGATCGCGTAGTCATGGGTCTCCCGGTTTGAGAATACAATGATAATTTGCAAAAATCACACTTAGACTTAAAAACAGGCCGTTAAAGGGTGAAAACCCAAACCAGCCCCCAAACGACCCCGTAGGAGGCACGAACACCTCGTACGGGACCAATATAACTTGTAGGAACTGACCGCGTAGGCCCGGGTCTCCCGGTTAGAGAATACGATGATAATATGCAAAAATCAATACTTGAACTTAAAAACAAATCGTTAAAGAGTTAAAACCCAAACCAGCCGCAAAACGACCCCATAGGAGGCACGAATACCTCGCAAGGGACCAATGTAACTTGTAGGAACTGACCGTGGAGTCCTGGGTCTACCGGTTTGAGAATACGATGATATTTTGCAAAAATAATACTTAAACTTAAAAACATGCCTTTAAAGAGTGAAAACCCAAACCAACCCCCTAACGATCCCGTAGGAGGCACGAACACCTCGCACGGACCAATGTAACTTGTAGGAATTGGCCGCATAGTCTCGGATCTATCAGTTTGGGAATACAATGATAAAAATCAACACTTAGACTCAAAACCATGCCGTTAAAGGGTAAAAACCCAAACCAACCCCCAAACGACCCCGTAAGAGGCACGAACACCTCGCACGGGACCAATGTAACTTGTAGGAACTGACCGCGTAGTCTCGGTTCTCCCGATTTGAGAATACGACGATAATTTGTAAAAATCACACTTAAACTTAAAAACAAGTCGTTTAAGGGTGAAAACCCAAACTAGCCCCTAAACGACCTCGTAAGAGGTACGAACACCTTGCACGGGACCAATGTAACTTGTAGGAACGGACCGCGTAGACCCGAGTCTCCCAATTTGAGAATACGACGATAATTTGTAAAAATAACTCGTAAACTTAAAAACAGACCGTTACAGGGTAAAAACCCAAACCAGTCCCAAACGATCCCGTAGGAGGCACGAACACCTTGCACGGGACCATTGTAACTTGTAGGTACTGACCTCGTATTCTTGGGTCTCCCAGTTTGAGAATACGACGATAATTTGTAAAAATCAGTACTTAAACTTAAAAGCAAGCCGTTAAAGGGTGAAAATCCAAATCATCCCCCAAAAGACCCCGTAGGAGGTATGGACACCTCGCACGGGACCAATGTAACTTGTAGGAACTAATCGCGTAGTCCCGAGTCTCGCAGTTTAAGGAATACGATGATAATTTTTAAAAATCACACTTAAACTTAAAAACATGCCGTTAAAGTGTGAAAATCCAAACCAACCCCCTAGCGATCCCATAGGAGGCATGAACACCTCGCACGGGAGCAATGTAACCTGTAGGAACGGACCGTGTAGTCCCAGGTCTCTCAATTTGAGAATACGATGACAATTTGCTAAAAACAATACTTAGACTTAAAAACATGTCGTTAAAGGGTGAAAACCCAAACTAGCCCTCAAACGACCCCGTAAGAGGCACGAACACCTCGCACGGGACCAATGTAATTTGTAGGAACTGATCGCGTAGTCCCGAGTCTTCCGGTTTGAGAATACGACGATAATTTGTAAGAATTACATTTAAACTTAAAAATAAGCCGTTAAAGGGTGAAAACCCAAATCAGCCCCCAAATAACCCCGTAAGAGGTACGAACACCTCGCACGGGACCAATATAACTTGTACGAACTGACCGCGTAGTGCCGGGTCTCTCGGTTTGAGAATATGACGATAATTTTCAAAAATTAACACTTAGACTTAAAAACATGTCGTTAAATGGTTAAAACCCAAACCAGCCCTCAAACATGTCGTTAAATGTGTCAGCCCTATTCAAGTTGTTCCAAAGAAATCTGGTGTCACGGTGGTAAAAAATGATGAAAATAAGTTTGTACCCACTAGGATTCAAACCGGTTGGCTCATGTGTATAGATTATAGGAAGTTGAATGCTGTCATAAGGAATGATCACTTCCCTCTTCCTTTCATAGAACAAATTCTTAAGAGATTAGTTGGCCATCCCTATTACTATTTTCTTGATGGTTATTCTAGCTATAATCGAATTCCTATCACTCTCGAGGATCAACAAAAACCACATTCACTTGTCTATTTACTACTTTAGCTTATCGACACATGCCCTTTAGGTTATGGAATGCACCCACTACCTTTCAGCGGTGCATAATGAGTATATTTTCGGATATGGGGAACGATTTCTTGAAGTCTTTATGGATTATTTTTCAGTGTTGGGATCTAGTTTTAATGAGAACTTTCACCGCCTCACCCTCGTTCTAAAAATATGTAAGGAAAATAACCATGTGCTTAATTGTAAAAAGTGTCATTTCATGATCAAATAAGGCATGGTGCTAAGTCACATCATTTCTTAAAAGGGTTTAGAGGTTAATAAAGCTAAATTTGATCCCACCCCCCAAAACCGTGCGTGAAGTTCGATCATTATTAGGATATGACAGTTTCTATCGGACATTTATTAATAATTTTAGCAAAATCTCTCGACCTCTGTGCAATCTTCTTGCCAAGGATACACCCTTTGATTTCATCGACGATTTACTTCAAGCCTTTGAAGGGATAAAGAATGAATTAACCTCTGCACCCATTATGCGACCTCCCAACTAAAATTATCCCTTTGAGATCGTGTGTGATGATTTCGACTATGCCATAGGTGCAGTTCTTGGTAAACGTGATGAGAAACTTTCACACGTCATATACTATGGAATATTACTCTTAATGATGCATAATGGAATTATTCCACAATAAAAAAAGAGCTCCTCGCTATTGTCTTTGCACTAGAGAAGTTTAGGTCTTACTTGATAGGATCCAAAGTTATCATTTTCACTGATCACTCGTCCATATGATATCTTTTGTCTAAGAAGGATGCTAAGGCTCGACTCATTAGGTGGATCCTATTATTGCAATAGTTTGATCTTGAAATTTGAGATAAGAAAGGATGTGAGAATGTAGTGGCGGATCACTTGTCTAGGTCAACCGATGAATCATTTGATAAAATGTTTCCACTTAATGAGTCCTTCCTAGATGAGAAAGTGATGCTTGTATCCCACCTTCCATAGTTTGCTGATATTGTGAATTATCTTGTAATGGGTGAGATGCCTCAACATTAGCCTAAACAAGATCGTTCTATTTCTAAAGGATTCTAAACATTTCTTTTGGGACGACCCATACCTCTTCAAGTATTATCCCAATAAAATCATTAGGAAATGTGTCCCCGATCACGAAATTTAAAGCATAATATCTTTCTACCATGACCAAGCACGTGGAGGTCATTTCACTACCAAGAAAACCGCTGCGGAAATTTTGTAGTGTGAATTCTATTAGACCACCATTTTTTGTGACTCAAATGATTACAGTAGGAGTTGTGACCGATGCCAGAGGTTAGGAAAGATCACACTTAGGAACATGATGCCTTAAATCCCATTCTGATTAGCGAGGTTTTTGACAGTTGGGGCATCAATTTTGTGGGTTTATTCTCGAACTCCTACGGGAATCTTTACATCTTTTTAGCGGTTGATTATGTTTTTAAGTAGCTAGAAGATATATTGAGTAGGATGAATGATCTCCATGTGGTAGTTAAATTCATTCGAGAAAACATTTCCTCCCGTTTCGGTATGCCTCGAGGCATAATTAACGATCAGGGAACTCAATTTTGTAATTGATCTTTCGAGAGTCTCATGAAAAATATTCTATCAAGCAAAAAGTATGATGCTATTATCACCCTCAGATTAGTTGTCAAGTCGAAGTTTCCAATGGAAAAATCAATCAAATCATCGAGAAAATAGTAAATCTTAGTTGAAAGGATTGATCCTTACAGTTATTAGATGCACTGTGGGCTTATTGCATTGCTTACAAAACACCACTTGGTATGTCCTCGTATAGGCTTGTCTATGAAAAAAATTGTCATCTTCCCGTAGAGTTAGATCACAAAGCTTACTGGGCCATTAAGACCTTTAATTTTAACTTACCTACCGTGGGAGGGGACCAAAAACAATGGCTCAATGAGTTGGAATATATTAGGAATGATGCATACAAGTATGCAAAATTTTACAAAGAGAAAATGAAAATGCTCCATGCCAAGTCCATCCCAAGGAAGTCATTCGAACCTGGACAAAACGTTTCTTATACAACTCTTGGTTTCATCTCTTTCCCAATAAATTGAGGTCTAGGTGGTCTGGTCCCTTTATCGTTAGGACGGTCTACCCACTTAGGGTGGTTGAGATAGAGAATCCTAAAAATTCAAAGTCAATAGTTAAAGGATGAAGCCATATCTGGAATTGCGAGATCGGAAAGTGGAGGACATTCTCCTCCAAGACCCGGTATACTACGAGTGAACATAAAATTGTGTCATTATTGTTGTATCATAATTTTAGTTTTGTTTTTATGCTTTATTCAGGAAATATGTTTTGGATAAATTATCTCATTATGGTAATATCTTTAAGAACTTTTCGCCTTTTTCAATTTATCTTTTACATTGAGGAAAATGTAGAAATTAGGTTTTGAGTTATTGACGTCATTTTCTCCATATAAAAAAAATTAAAAATCCAAAAAGATTTTCATTACAATTGAGTTTTGAAACGATTTCTTAATATAGAATTAATTCTCAAAATCTCTCAACTTATAAAATTTTGACACTTAACCATATAATATGATAAAAAATGGATATTGAGGAAAAAGTTAATATTATCAACAAATAAATGCGGAGATTTTTAACCTGGTGAGAAATTATGACATTTATCACTTTTGAGAGATTTAAATAAATTCGAGTTAAAATAACTCAAAATTTTCTTTAGCGATTAATTCGGTGATGATCTCAAATTCTTTGTTTTGTTCAAATACTGAAAACAAAAAGTCAAAATGTGAATTTTAAGCAGTGGACGTCTTAGTAAGTTGACTTGAGACACAAATTAACTAAACGAAACTTGAGAAATGAGATTAGGCCATCATTTTGATAGCCAAGAAATTTAGCCTAAAAATTAACCTTTTTAACATTATTCCATTCCAAGCCCATTTATGCCAAAAAGAAAAATAACCATTTTAATAAAAATTCAAAAATATGTACCCATTTTTTGAGAATATTAGGATAAAATTATGGTAGAAAAAAGGCCAAAAAAATAGTGTTTGCAAGAATAATACATGAAAAGAAAGTAGAAAAAAAAAGGAAGAAAGAAAGAATGAAAAAACGAAATAAGGAGAAAAATATTATGTGAGTTTGAAAAAATAAAGGCTAGAAAAAATGCATAAATGTCAAAATACCGATAACCTCTATATTCTTAGAAAATTTTGAAAACTCCAAATTTCGTTCTTTTTAATCAAAATCCAAGCCTATAATACAACCGAAAGAAAGTCCTAATCGATCTCAAGCATATTTAGTTATAGTATGGAGAGAAGATGAATATAATATATGGTATGATTCAAAGTTTTAAAAAGTAATCGATTTTCTAATCTCGAGATCATATTCATCCATTATAAATAGTCCATTTTTCGTATGTATTTTGTTCATAAAATTTACTCTTTTATTCACATGTATCCCGTGAGAATTTGAATCAAAATCAACTTTCGAATAAGAAACTTAACGATAAAATCTTTTGATGTGGATGATTATATTAGCTATATATGCACAATAAGTTGAGATTGAAAAGTAAATTTTTACTATATTTAATAAATTTTCATTTAAGACTTGGTTATATTACTTTTCTATATTTTGTAAATTGAGTTAAGTTTTAAATTTTGTGAGTATATTCACTGCAAACTCTCATGAGACAAAACCCTTCCACTAGAAGTTTAACGACTCGTTGTACATACTAAGTGTCATCGTGATTCCTATGAAAGTGAGTTAGATTTAAAAAAAATAGTTTTGCTCGAGGATAAAAAAAGTTTTGTTCGAGGACTAACAAAGTTTCGATTTTGGAGTATTTGACGAGTACATTATTTTGTAATAATTATGCCCAAATCTAAGCCTTATTAGGCCCCTTGTATCATAAATAACAAGCTTTTATATTTGTTTTTTGCTATTTAGAAGAAAAATACAAGTTTGAAAATAAATTGGGCTAAAAATACAATTTTAACAATTCTAAGAAATAAAACAGTAATTTTAGAAACTTTTTGCGCCTAAAAGTAACTTTAAATATTTATCTAGGCAATATGAAGTTCTCCCTGAAATTTGGTTGTCCGAGTTAAAATGAGCGAGATGGGTAATTTTATATATAAAATACTATGGGCCTAAATTTAAATTATTTGTTTTTATTTTTCATTTTTATAGGAGCCTTAGAAGTTTGAAGAACAAAAGAGTTGATATACAAAAATTGGTTAAGATACGTCACAACCTGACAAAGTCGACACAGTAGTATTAAAAAAATATTTATAAATTCGCTCAAGTGTCCGTTGAGGTACTACCGTAGCTTTTCTAAATGGTCCTTAAAAGACTCACAACTTCTTAGTTTCGATAAATCTCAAAATACGATGTTTTGAAGGTGAAAAATCAGTTTGAAAAATTTGTTGTGAATAGTGATGAAAAAAAATCACTTTCCTTATTTTCCTCCCACATGCACCCCAAAGCTACCTCTTCCCTTATTTTTCTCCTACATGCATCCAAAGCTCAAGCTCTTTATCCATAATTTAAGGAAACTTTGAAAAAAAAAAGGTTTCATAAAATTAAAATTCTTTTTTTCCACATTTTCACCTATAAAAGGAGTTCATTACACAAGAGATGTGAGAAGATTTGGGAGCAACAATTAGTGAGAAAGTTTGAGAGGAATTTTTTAGAGTATTTTTTAGGAGCACCAAAAATATTATACTCTGTATTTTTATTTTTGATTGTTTGCGATGTAATTTGTGTGCAAGTTTGGAAGGAGACTTTTTGTATTAACATTTGAATATTGTGACTCTATTTTTGTAAGTTAATTTTTTTAATGAGAATTATTATTTCATCTTGCAATATTCGTGCTATAATTATGATGCCATCTTAATTAAATTACTAGGATTAGGTGAAATTTGTCATGGTTACTTAGTGCATGTTTTAATTAGTTCTAGTTCGCTTAAGTTCCCTACTTGTTCTAAAAACGTTTTAAAAATTAGGTAATGAACTTTTAAAACTTTGATATTAATTTTAAAATTCATATTCTTTGATTTTGTTTGCTTATGTTTGATGAATTATGCTTACGTTAAGTCGTTTGATAGTTCATGCTTACATTTCACATTTAATGCTTATGAGTGATTTTTTAAGGGAATACGAATTTTTGGCATCTAAAAAAAGAGAGAGATAAATAAAATATTTTATTTAAACTTTGACGTTTTATCTTTCGAAATTTACGTGATGGGAGTCGGTACAATTTTAAGTTATAAAAGGAAAATACGAGTTATACTGATTAATTATACTCTAGTAAAAATGGTAAACGGATCCGAAATTCTAGTAATCTTCTCTATATTTGTTACCTACCTTGTGTTCACCCTTTTATTATTGTCTACTTTATTTTATCTCTACATCTTATTTCTACACCCATAATTATCTAATTGAAAAGTTGACAATTTATACAAATTGAGAAAAGCCTTGTGAGTTCGACCCGTACTTACACTCGCTATATTACAATAGCCCGTGCACTTGCGGTAATTTATAATTTGACAACACACTTGTTATTTCTTAAAGTGCTTACCGAACAGATAAAAATTCTTCACGTGGTCACCCCGAAGCATCTCGACTAAGGACGAGGCCTAAATCTTCACTTGTCTGAGCTACTGACACCAAAACCAAGTTGCTATTAGACTAAAAAGATTAAAAAAATGAGGAAGGTATTCAGAAACTAAATCAAGCGTACAATAACAATTAAAAATACACAAGCAAGATGCGACAATGCCAAAAATAAGTTTCTTTATTAAAGTATAAGGATAGACAATCTCTTGCAACGCCAATAATCAAAAGATAAGAAACACAAAGAATAAGAAGACCCAGGTTAATCTAACTATCTTGGCATTCTTTTTCTTTCACCTGCTCTTGGTTTCCCAAGAGATTGTTCGGGTTTGTTGCCTCTTTTGCCTGTTCGACTCCCTCAATTTCCTCATCGCTGCCTGGAGCTTCACCCTCTTCTTCATCTAACTTGGGAAGATAGCTTGGGTGGTACTCGATAAAGAGCGCACACTCAGAAGGTATTTCTGCCTTGATCGGGGCCCCGTCCCTTCCCTTATTAAAGTAGGACTTATAAATGTAGTCCAATTGTTTCTTAGCCTGGCTGAAGGCATCTTCCCACCCCTGATCATAGGCCTTATCCTTAGCCTTGAAAGCCTTAAGCAAGGTCTAAGTAGACTTCATAGCAACCTTCTTTAGTTGCTCGTTTTTTAGTTTTAACTTGGTCCACTCCACCTCTAGCTCTCTGGATTTCTTCTCAACTTTATAGGCTTTCTTTGCATCTTTCAAAGCACTTTGAGACTCACTCAGGGCGTGGCCTAATTCGATGCTAGCTTTGTCCTGGTCAGACCTTTTGTCTAAAATATCGACAAAGTCTAAGCTGATAAAAACAGTTAGTATAATAAGAAAATTCTGGAGTAAAGGTTCGGGAAAAATGCAGAGACTTACCAAAGACAAAAGCATGGGAGACCAACTGGTCGGTTCATAGTTTTTTGACCACATATTTATTGTCCTGCAAGCAGTCCCTTTTAAGTAGTGAGGGGACCTAGTTGGATTTTTGACCACTGACATCACTACAGGGCCTTTCCCCTTACCAGGGGCATACACCTTCTTAGTGGGAAAGGAAGTAGTATCAATATTGGTTCTAATCTTGGTCTTCTTTGCAAGCTAGGATTGCGACTTATCTAGGGAATCCCTTACATTGATGAGGCAAATTCCCTCCGACCTCATTCCTTTTGGAGAATGAATACTTTGGAACACTGAGGACATTAAATTTCTTTAGAACGTATCATCATTTGTCCGCACCCACATGTAACGGTATCGGATCTATGGGATCCCTAACTGAGTTTGATATAACTCATTATCCTATTGACTCCATTCACTATCCTCCATGTGTTTAGAGGAACATTGGGCGGGGACTACACTAAAATATTCACAGAACTCCAAGAAGAGTTGGTTTAGAGGAAAGGTTATTCTGGCTTAAGCAATGAGTTGGGTTACATCTAATGTCCTCCCTCAACATTATAGTGATCTCTGAGTTTTTCTCTAAAATCTATCTTTACACACTTGGTGATAAGAAAAAAAAAATATCTTCTAAACTACCCTATGGAATTCTCACTATCTAGGTAAACCATTTTCACAACTCAAGAAAGAAAAACGATAGAAAAATGGAGAGAAAAATTGCTGAGAAATAAGGAATCAGGAGGACGACTTACACTAAATGAAGAATACGAGAGAACTCTGCGTTGCTTTTCAAAGGTTGAGAAATGGAATGTTTCTCAAACTGGCAATAGTGGAGTCATTAACTGAAAGGGAAAAACTTCTAAGATGAAGCCATCACTAGCAATACACGCCCCCAAATGACAGTACACACGCTACCAACCTTTTATGAAACAGCACGGAGTTACCAGCTTACCCCTGAAATACCGACACAATTTACAAGCGCGTCCTTCAATCTCAATAGGTATAATAAAGTTGGTATTCATCTTAAAAAACACAAAGTGTTTATATTCTTCGACCATAGCTTCTATGGGTGATCAGATCTCACTGCTGACCAGCGTCACGGTCAAAAAGTGACGAAACCTTTACACCCCATTCAGGCCGCAAAGCTTTGAGGGCATTTGTGGGAGAATTATCCAACCTGGTAGGAGAAGACGACAAGTGTCCAACTAGGGGTGTAAACGGTACGGTTTGGTCGGTAAATAGTAGATACCAATACCAAAACCAAACTTTCGATGGTAAAACCAAATCGTACCAGTTTACCACCCGGTACACCAAAATCAATAACAAAACCAAACCGGCTAGTATTTCGATTTTTTCGGTAATTTCGGGTTTTTTCTAGTTTCGGTAAATTCTATTTTTTTCTGGTTTCTTCTGGTTTTGGTAAATTCTGTTTTTTTCTGGTTTCGATAATTAACACTAAAAGTCCCAAAAAACCAAAAACAAAACCAACCAACTTTTTTAAATATTAAAACCAAAACCAAAACCAACTTTTTTCTGATTTTGGTAAATTCAATACGGTAATTTTGGTAAATTCGGTACGATACGGTAATTTTGGTACGGTTTTTTCTGGTTTCGATAAATTCGGTACCGTATGATAATTTCGGTACGGTTTTTTCTGGTTTCAGTAAATTCGGTAAATCGGTTTTTTAAATATTAAAACCAAAACAACCAACTTTTTTGCGATAATTTCGGTTTTGGTAAGACTGCTTTCTGGTATTTTAAAATATGAAACCAAAACCATTTTTTTTTTACCAAAACGGTACGGTACGGTAAAAACTCGTACCGCTTCCACCCCTATGTCCAACAATCTTAATAAGAGATCACAACTTGGAGATAAGGACCGAAGGAGGCCACTCAAAAAAAATCTCAGACTTGGATTCACCCGATCAAATCACAACAGCAATCCAAGGTCATCAAGTCCCATACGACTTAATCCCCTTTTATTCTCTATGAATGTAACCCACACCACTGAAAAAAGGGGTATGTAATCTTTGTTATCAAGAGTTGATCAATGAAGAGAGAGAGAAACACCTCGTGGACACAGACACCTTATCGAACCACATATATACTGCGTTGTGTGATTTTGATTTTTACTTTTTGCTCGATGTAGTTTGTTGAATCAATTACATTAGGATTTTACCATCTACAATATCCACTTTTTCTCTTATTTTGTTTTATAACACCGTGTACTCGTATTGCATGAGTAGTGGGTATGTAAAATTAGAACAAGATAAGAGGGGGATGTAATAACTAAGTTAAAGGAGAGATCAATGTGATATTACAAACAAGAGAATATATTAATGATTATGGCAAAGAAAAAGGGAGGCCCGTATAACTTTCTTTAATATTAACAAGGTACTGCATACTCCTGAACGTTTTCTAAACCCTTGCGTGTACTTCAAAGATTTTATTTTCTTCTAAATAACTCTGACACTCAAGGTTCGTCTGATTGTCGTTGAATTCTTTTCCACGAGAAACGGATACTTTGGTTCCTTTTTATAATTCTTAATTGCAGGTACATTCTATGCAAACACGAAGCATAAATATGAAAAATTGCTTCATAATTTTATAAAACTGGTGAATTTGAGAAGTAAGAACAATCCACATGTATCTTTTCCCACTAATTTTTCAACTTTACATAAAATCAACTATATTTGAATTATTTTTCAACTTTGTAATAAACACACCTTTGAAAGATAATTGGTTAAAAAATATTACAAAATACGCCTAAATATGAACTCTCGTCACATGAACATGACAGTTTTATTTCAATTTATTTATTTATTTTATTTTTTGGTCAATGCAAACGTTTGTTCTCCTCAACATGTCGCTTCTTTTGTCAGGTTTTGCGTTCTTAGTTCACAAGTGAGAATTCAGTAAGACTTGCTTATTAATGACAGATCCTGAGTGTAACAAACTAGTAACACTACACGGACCCTTTTTCCATACCCACTTTGATACCCGCCTAATAAGACAAGGCTAATAAGGGGTTGTACCTTGTGCCCTGGCGGGACCCACAACAACAAAGTATAACATTTTTATGCACCGGGTATAAAAAAAGGGTACCAAAGTAGGTCTGTGTAGCTTTATTCAACAAACTAGTCATCAACGTATTGATTCAGTTGCAAGTTATAATCACAAAAAATACAAAACAACAGTCAAGCTTTATTCAAATTATGGATGTAGAAAAATAAATTGGCACCCACCGTTGTCTCCATGAATTCCTACTCCACCTCTGCCATTATTGCAGGTGACAAGATGGTCCAACTCTAGTCTTAACGAACCACAAACTGGTCAAAGGTGAAGTCTTCACATTATCACATACATGTGTTTCGCTGCTAACCAGCGCATTTTACCAATTTTGGTTGTGAGATATAAAGCGAGGAAGAATAAGGGGACAAATTAATGCTTTCGGCATCTAATAAATTCATTCCAAATTATCATCCATCTCAAACAAAGAGTTTTTTTTAGTTATTCAAATTAAGAGTCTTATTAAAACAATATACTGTGAGCCATTTCTATTTAAAATGTTGGGCTATAAAAATAAAACTCTTAATTTACAAGAGTAACTCGTATTGAGAAAGTCAAAATTTTCTGGACCAAGGTATAGTCAAATGCACCCATGCAAATACTTTAGCACTTAAAAGACTATCACTAAATATTTACTTTTAAGAAATATCACGAAAGATAATTAAAATATTTCTATATGTTATTTTGAAGTGTCGAAGTATTCTTTTAGATTGTATTTAGCTATGCATGCAAATGATATATTGATTAAATAACTTTATTTGAAAAGGGAAAAGAAAACAAAAAAACTGGCAGATTACTCTAGCTCTGTGGCTTGATCATTACTTAACTCTTTCATAAAAAAAATAAGAAGATACTCTAATCCTTCAAATCTTATAATACTTTGAAAATTGAATATATTAAAATTTTTGAGAGTTTTGTTGTTCCTCACATTCCAGTGATTGTATTGCTTTAATTTCAAAATCAAACATAAAATGAGTTTCTTACACTTCCGAGTCTTAGTAATCCAAGCATTCGATCACATATACAATGTGTCAAAAAACAACTCATAACCAATCAATATCTTATTTAGAGCATATTTTTATTTTTAATGTGAATTTCTATATATTAGAAAATATGGACTATAATCGATGGCAAAAATTGAAAAGCTAAAGTGATTGTATTTTTTGACCAAAAGAACTTTGGGTGAAAAGGAAAGCATAGATATTTTTAATGAACTTTGTGTAGGAGAAAGAAAAAGACCGCATTGCATGCTTAATGAGTGTTGGATTTGAGAGTGATACTGCACCATCTTTAGTTTATAGCTTTCATTTTCAATAACATTAAATTTGGAGTCAACAAGAGGTCCAGTCAGAGATTCAAAATTCTGAGTCTTGATGAGGATAGGCACATGAGTGAATAATTGATAACTCAAACGGTGGTGGTGGCTCCGTCACGTGTTTATGATGGCTGCTCAAGTCACATTCCCTCCGTCTCTCTTTTGGTCCTAACTACTTACTACCACAACCAGATCAAATTATGTAATGTCAATTAAGTGTTCATTTTGTTCGATTTTAGAATTTGTTTTCTGTAGATTTGTAACCTATAAACCTCAATTTAGTTATAGCTGAAGTGAATTTGAAATACCACGAAACGCCACCAAAAATGTGAATTCAATTGTCGGATACCCCTCCTTGCTATGTCCATTTTTCAGTTCCCTAAAAATTTCTACTCTAATCTCTTCAAGAATGTCTAATTTCTAGTGGAATGGGGGTAAAGACAAGAGGGGCATCCACTGAAAGGCTTGGAATTCAATTTCACACTCAAAACTTATTGGGGGTTTGGGTTTCAAGAATTTTGAGAGACAAAATCAATATACGCTGGCCAAAGAGGCTTGGAGATTGCTTAGTAAGCCTGGCTCTCATTAGGGCAAGATCCTAAAAAGCCTTTATTTTCCTCATTCTACTTTTTATAAAGTCTTGGATTTGAAATAGTATCATGTTTGAGAGAGAGATTTTAAAATCTCAAGCCTTGTGTCAAGTGGGCAATGGAGATGACATTAAAATTTGGAATGATATTTGGGTTAACAAAGTTGTTCTCCTACAACCTTTGATCCCCATTACTACCATCATTGTGTGTGACCTCATCAACCTAATCCCCTTTACTTGGAACCAAAATTTCATCTTCTCCCTCTTCCGCTTTGACATTGTATCCACAATTCTCACCATCCCACTTATATCCCCCACTGATAAAGACACCATCATCTAGCCCCACACCACATTGATGGTGTTTTCTCAGTTTCCCCACCACTTTGACCTTTGCAAGAAAATCTGGAACACTAAAGCCCCCCCCCCCCCCCTCCCAAAGGTTCTCAATTTTCTTTGGAAATTATGTAATGAGAGTTTGACAGTTAATTTGGCTATGTGACAAAAGAAAGCTTAAAGATAATCCTAGGTGCTCTATTTGTGGTAAGGAGGAATCTATGAACATCTACTCACTAATTGCAATTGGGTTAAGATGGTTTGAGAAATATCTCCACTCCCTATTTCGATTACTCTATCCCCTTGTAACACAATTGAGACTTAGTTTTGTAATGCTCTAGATAACCTCCCAAAACACCCCTCTCCCTTGATGGACTCAAAATCATTATTTGCATGTGCCTGTTGGATGATGTGGAAGACTAGAAACGAATTTATTTTTAGGAAAACGGATATTTTCATCTTTAATATTATTTCTAAGGCTTTATCCTTAGCTGAGAGCTATAGTAAATGCATAAAGGATTTTATGCTTACTCATAAGGTAAATCCTTCCTTGTCTCTTAGGAGCGCAAGCCTTTGGTCCCCCCAGTCTTGGTTAAAGTTTAATTATGATGGTTAATTTTTATAGTCCTCGAAGGTGGGATCCTATGGTTTTGTTTGTAGGGATTCAATGGGTACTCTCGTTAGTGGAAATATGGTTTTTTTCCCTAAAGCTACTTTTGTTCTTGAGATGGAATCCCTTGCTATGTATTCAACAGTAAAGTACATCAAAGATAATCATATAAAGGGTGTAATATTGGAGTATAATCCTAAGACCCTAATTAATTGCATGTTGTTTGACGAATATTCTTTTTGGAAAATTAATCCAAGAAAATATCAGATTTGGGAGCTTACCAAGCACTGCAATTCCATTACCTTCTTACATGTCTCCAGAAAAGCGAACTATATTGATGATTTGATCGTTAAGAGACGCTCAACAGGAAATCTACCACTAGACTGGCTTAAAATGATCCCTCCTCTTCTCTCTCATCTTCTTTAGAAAGATTTCCCCCAAAGGGGGTTGGTTAAGATGTGTTGTTTTTGAAAATGTTCTCTTTCTCCATGTTTTTGTAGTTTTTCTGCAACTAATTTTGTTTTGGCTACGGGTTTGGTAGAAATCTTCTCTATTCTCTCTTCGGTTGGGTTTTCTCTAGTAGATGATATTGTATAGTCTTTGGTTTTGGTAGTTTTAGACATTTATTTCTTCAGTCGGTGCTACGTGTCTATTTTGATCGGCTACGTGTCTTTCTTTCTCGTGTTTGTGGCTTGGCCACGTGTTTGTACCCTATTTCCCATTGATGAAATCTCTTGTAGATGTTTAAAAAAAATTATCGGATATCTTTTTCTTTCATAGTGAGAAGGACTTCATACTCATTAATGAAACTAAAATTTAATTTTTGAGAAATAGAAGTACAAATTTTATATACAAATTGATGTGGCAATATATTACTTATTAATTAATGTTTACTTTTATAAGTTTTTTTTCTTTCATACTTTTTGTGGGGGCTTATTTATTCAAGCCCAATAGTGCATTCAACCAGCCCAACGGGCAAAGTGGACTGTCCGACCCAACTCAAATGTTTATTTTAGATTTGTGTACATGTGCTTAAATTCATGGAGATAAACTCAAATCGGTTACCAACAATCTCAAAGAGCTATTTAGTGATAGCTACGAGCTATCTAAAAGCTAGTTGAGTTACTTGTACAATTTAATCACTTATTATCACAACTATAAAATATAAACCTTGACTCGAGTCAAAGGGACGCAACTTCGATTATTTGAGAGATACTAATAGAAAACAGTAACCTCTACATAGACGTAGGCAAATTGCCGAACCACGTATCTTTGGTGTTGTGTGTGATAATTTATTTTCATCTCGATATTGCTTTCTAGATTTCTTATTGTGATTATTCCTGCACTCACAATTGGCGCCGTCTGTGGGAATTGATTATTTTTCCTACAAAAGCAGTTATCGAAAGAAAGATCGTGATGTCTCATATAGTAGTAACCTTACTCAAGTTGGCAATGTGCAGGACGATCCAGTCCCACTTAGGGTCAGGTCAGAGATTCACCAACCACTAAATCCCAGGTTTCGCCAAGAGAGGCAACCCTGTGAGGAAAGTCAGGGACCACTTAAGTCAACTCAGATCTCCAGATTGGTCGATGCTTCCGAAGCCAGGATTTAAGATCAGGAGGACGCAACATCCCTCCAGATGTAAGAGAATGCTCTCCTACAGAGGCAACTTGAAAGGATGGAGAGATATCTCCATAGGGATACCCGGAAATATCATTACAGGTCTCCTAGTTCTTAGGCGAGTAAGACTTGCAGCCGAGGGAGGAGCTCTACGCACGACCAGGATCGATCTGAGCGTCGAAGGTTAGACCGTGGACGATCAGGGAGGCACCACAGGAGTAATGATCATCAAGATGAGGACATCATAATTTTGGTCCGTAAAGAGATGGAATAACATCCAACCGATCGAGGGGCTAGGTCCACCAGAGTGCTAGCCAAAAGAGCTCTTAGCAATCAGATGAAATCTCATTTTTAAAGGATGATTTAAGAAAAAGAGCCCCCTAAAGAATTTCTCCATTACCAGATTCAAAATCTATGATGGAAAGACGGATTCCATAGATCGTGTTCGGCAGTATAGGCAAGCGATGAACCTATGGAGCCATAACGATGCCTTGATGTGTCGAATATTTCCTTATTGTCTACATCACATAGCTCAAAAATAGTTTGAGAAGCTACCCTATAGGATGGTCAAGTGCTTCAAGGCCCTAATAGAGGCCTTCACTACTCAATTCATAACCAACAGTTCCAATGATAAAAGGATGGATTCACTGCTCACAATAAATAAAAATCCACAAGAGAGCCTTTGTGACTACTCTAAGAGGTATTGGTAGGTCTTCAATGAAGTGGAGGACTATTCAGAGCAGGTTGTTGTAGCATCCTTCAAGATTGGTCTGTCGACCACATCTCTTCTGCACCAGTCCCTCATGAAGAAAGAGTCTAGCACCATTAATCACCTCATGAAACGTATTAAAAAATATGCCAAGGTTGAGAAAGAGGTCCACTCTGCCCATAGGATAACAGTCGAGCAAAAGCAAGTAAAGGAGGAGATAAAAGTGACACTCCAAAGAAAGGGAACAAAAATGGGGGAAAGAACGTCTCCAAGAATGGGAGCAAGAACGATCCTTCAAAGGCATTTCAAGATGTTAACAGAGTCTTTAAAGAACCAATCTATAAGATCTTGAGCAAGATTAAGGATCAATCATTTGTCAAGTGGCCCAAGAAGATGGGTGGTGACCAAAAAAATGAGTAACGCACTGAGATGCGCATTCCACGAGGAAGGTGATCACAGGACACAACATTGCAAAGAATTAAAGTCGCACTTGGAAGAGTTAGACCAAGATGGATCTTTGAATGAATGCATAGAAAATAAAGCTGACAAGGTCGCAGTCAATGTAGACCATAAATCCAATAATGTACTTGATGATGACATCGGACAGGAGTTCGGGGTGATTCATGGAGCTGAAAAAGATCTAAGGGAAACAGATCTAAGGGAACGTGATTCAGATGGAGCTGAAAAAGGTCACAGCAATCATTGATGCATTCCAGATTGACCCTGAAAAAATTCAAGCTATAAAGAATCAGTGACCAAAGGATATCGACTACACCAAATATATCGTCTTCACAAAGAAAGATCTGATTGGAGTGAGGACTCCACACCATGATGCGCTCGTGATTACTCTCAGAATCGCGAACTGGGACGTCGATAGATTGCTCATCAGAGGTGATGTACCTAGAGTTGTTCCATAGGTTGAAGATCAACATAGCTGACCTCAAGGAGGCCACAATTTTTTTGGTTAGCTTCGCGGGAAAAATCATGATGCCGTTGGAAAAGATAATCTTACTAGTCAGGGCAAGCAATATTTTAAAGATGATTCAATTCTTAGTGGTAGACATAGAATCACCATATTATTCCATTCTAGGTAGAGGCTGGCTACACACCATAAAATATGTAACATCTACATACCACCAAAAGCTTAAGTGTGTCACTAACCGGGGAATAATCAAGATTCATAGCGATCAGGCCACTGCAAGGAAATACTTCATCATCTCCCCTGAAAGGAGAAGAAAAAGAAGGATACTCCAGAGGAAGCCCAAAATGGGGCTACACCCTCTAAATAGTAACTACGGTACGATCGACCAAGGGTGGAAGAGACCAGGGTTTATCCTACTGATAGGGCCGTCTAAAGCTGGGAGGAAGTTGGAGTTAATGACAACTTATTAAATAAAAGTTTTTGATCGAAACCACTTTTGAAAATCATGAAGAAAGAGAATTGATTGCCTTCTTGAGAAGTAATTTGGACATTTTAGCCTAGAAATCGTACGATTTACCTGGAATTGATCCCTATGTAGCCTACTACTATCTTCACATTGACCCAACCTTCAATCCGATCATTCAAAAGGCACGTCGAATAACCCCAGAAAAGGATAAAGCAGTGGAGAACAATGTTGAGAAGCTTATGAATACAGTCTCCATAAGGGAAGTTAAGTTCTTTAAATGGTTGTCCAACACAGTGGTAGTACGGAAGAGCAACAACAGCTGGAGAGTCTGCATTGATTTCACAGACCTTAACAGAATCTTCCCTAAAAATAGTTTCCCACTGCCCAAGATTGATCAGCTAGTTGACTCCACGACAGTTCATGAGAGAATGAGTTTTTTGGACGCTTATTCAGGGTACCATTAGATCTTGCTATTCAGTCCCGATAAGTACAAAACATCCTTCATAACTCCAGCAGGTGTATACTGTTACAAGGTCATGTCGTTCGACTTAAAGAACGCATGGGCAGCTTATCAGAGGCCAGTCATAAAGATGTTCAAGCATAAGATGGGAGATACCATGGAAATATACATAAGTGGCATGTTAGTTAAAAGTAAGGACAAAGATGAACCTCAAGGACTTAGCCAGAACCTTCAAAATCCTCAGGAAGTACTATATAAAACTCAGTGCAAGAAAGTGCTCATTGGTGTCCAATCAGGGAAATTTTGGGTTACCTAGTCAACAAGAGAGGGATTGAGGCCAATCCAGATCAGATTGATGCGATCAACAACGTCAAGCCACCAAGGACATTATGAGATATTCAAAAGCTTACTGGAATGCTCGCAGCACTTAATCGCTTCATCTCTAAGTCCTCGAAACGCTATCGACCATTCTTTTAGCTACTAAAGAATGATAATGGCCTCTCGTGGAATGATAACTGTTTAAGAGATTTGGAGGAGATCAAGTCTTACCTTAGAAAATCACCCCTCCTGGAAATTCCCGATCATAGAGATCCCATGTATCTCTACCTCATAATATCAGACCACGCTATTTACTCGTCTCTGGTATGTGAAAAGCAAGGTAGACAGTACCATATCTATTACGTCAGTAAGACACTTCTATATGTAGAACATCGTTACTTACCTTTAGAGAAGTTAGCCTACGCTTCAGTAGTTTCTTTAAGGAAGTCGAAACACTATTTTAAATCCCATTCAATAACGGTGATCACTTCATTCCCTCTCAAAGCTGTCCTTCAAAAATACGACCTCTCTGGAAGACTGTCAAAGTGGTCAGTCGAGCTCCAAAGGTTCGATATTCACTTTTAGCTAAGGACAGCGACTACGGGACAAGTATTGGCTAATTTCATCACTGAATTTATGAGTAATAAGCCAACTGACCAATAGGTGATGGAGTTGTCAATAAATAAAGAAGCATTATCCAGGAGTGGACCCTATACATTGATGAAACATCCAATTCCAAGGGGGCATGAGTAAAGATCATACTCATCACACCAGAAGACCCTATCATCAAATAAGAAATTGGGTTGGGATTTGAAGCCTCCAACAACGAAGCTGAATACGAAGTACTGATAGCTGGTCCTTGCAAAGCCTAATTATTGGGGCCAAAGCACTTCAATGTGTTTGGTGATTCCAAATTGGTCTCTAAAAAATGAGCATAGATTTTAACATAAAAGATGACAGGATGACATCCTACCTTATCGTGGTGCGAGAGATTATGGTAGGATTTGAGGAAGTCCACATTCAATAGTTCCTCCGGGGTAAAACATTCACGTTGATGCCTTAACAACCCTGAGCTCAGCATTGGCCTTTGACCTCAGAAGAACTATCCAAGTAGAATTCCTTGAATGGCCTAGCATTAAAAAAATAGTGGTCTTCGAGCAGATTCTTTACATAAAAATAGCTCTTAGCTGGATGGACCTAGTCACTGCCTACTTATAGAATAAATCATTACTTGATGATAGGAAGTTGGCTCACTAAATAAGGGTGAAGGCAGCTTGTTTCTATCTTGATCCCGGGGCAAGCTCTATAAAAGTTCCTTTCCAAGCCCTTACCTCCAGTGTGTTCTCGCATAAGATACTGAGCAGGTTCCTAACGAGTTTCATGATGGTATTTGTGAAAGTCACGAGGGAGGAAGATCATTAGCATTTTGAGAATTAAAAAAAGGGTGTTGGTTGCCACACATGCAAAAAGATGCACGTATCTATATTCAAAAATATGAAAAAATGCCAGAAGTTCTCCCCTATGGTTCATAAACCAATTAACGATCTGAAATCCTTAACCAGTCCTTGGCCATTTGCACAATGGGGATTGGACATTGTGGGGCCACTACCCAAAGCACCTAGGAATCATAAATATATGCTGGTTAGCACAGATTACTTCCCCAAGTGGTTAGAGGCAGAACCACTAGCAAACATCCATAATGCCGATATGATAAGGTTTATTTAAAAGAGAGTCATAACATGCTTTGGGGTACCAAGAGCTATCATCACCGATAACGACACGCAGTTCGAGAGTAGTTTTTTCCAAACCTTTTGTGATGAGCATGACATTAAACATCACTTTAGCTTGGTAGTGTACCCCAAGAGCAACGGTCGAGCAGAAGCTTCCAATAAGATGATACTCGACGGCTTGAAAAAGAGGCTGAAAAAAGAAAATGGTTCTTGGGTGGATGAACTCCATAACGTCCTTTGGCTCTATTGTACCACGCTGAGGAGACCTACCGGGGAAACTCCCTTTGTACTCACATACGGAATGTAAGCTATCATCGCACTTAAAGGAGGTCTCCCTACCATGAGAACCAACTTCACCGACCATGCCTTATACACTGAACTTGACTTAGCAGATGAACGAAGAGAGCAAGCCATGATCACTATGGGTGTATATCAGTAGCACCTGACGGGACAATACAGTAAGAAGGTCAATCTGAGGAAATTCTAGGTGGGAGATTACGTCCTCAAAAAATTTCTCGGCATTGCAATAAGACCGTCAGATAGCAAACTAGGACCAAACTGGGAAGGAACTTTCAAGGTAATCAATGAAATTTTTTAAGGAGCTCATCACTTGGAAACGCTGGAGGGCAGATAGATACCTAGAGAATGGAATGCGACCAATATCAAGAAGTTTTATTTTTAGTCTTCTTCAGCACATCTATTATGCAAATTTTCATTTTAAACTTATGCTGCTCTTAAGTTATTAGTTAATAAATAAAGGCCCACTAGCTCCCACACCTTGCTTTTACATATTGATTGTCTCAATTTTATATTATGTATCTCAATATTATGCACCATTTACAAGAAATAGTTCCATTCTCTGGACACTAAGTAGAGCCACACTTGGTTTTAGTAAGTTGCTCACATAATTCAACTAAGGAACTTCCTCGTGCAGAGCAAACCTCTTTTTGATTACAATAGGTCATTCAAATTGTTTCAATCAAGGAATCTTCTCGTGCCGAGCATGATTCATACTGATTACAATAAAATATTGAGTTCTTTTTAATCACTGGAATCCTCAAATATTTGTCATATTAAACACAAAGGGCCTCACGAGTCGCCCCTGCAATAATAAAAGCCCTATAGGGGATCCTTAGGCGAAAATCCAACTGGGGTTGGTCGCCAACTATGTTGACCACTAAAATCTTGATCGGGTGGAGGTACCATTAACCAGGTGCATTCTTGCCATCATCTCACCTAGGCCTAAGGGAGTGTGAAGACACAATCTAAAAGGTAAGGCATATGGAATTATATCGCTACAACATATTAGACTGGAAGAATGATTAACATTAGTTATTAACTCATTTAGTTGTAAAAGGCCCAAAATGATTAACGTTCGCTATGAACTCATTTAGTCAGCAAAGGATAAAAATGATTGACATTTGTTATTAACTCATTTAGTCGGCAAAAGGCCCAAAATAATTAACAGTATTATTTAGTCAGTAAAAGTCCTAAATGATTAGTAGGTATCAACTCTTCCTGGTCGGCAAATTTCGATAATGTAGAAGTAATTATTAACTATATTTAGCTAGCAACTGCCCAAAATATACTACAGTTAATAAACAAACTTTATTCATTTCGTTAAAAGACTAAAGAGTACACGGGTACAAAATATTCTAAAAACTATACAAGGACTCATACCGAATATGGATGGCGAGCTAGATATTATGCTATGAGCGCTATCTGACCATCACTTGGATTAGGGAGAAATGCCTTATCGTTGTCTTCAAGGTAGTGGCTCATCAACTGGGTAGGGATGGAATCAATGGGAATCCACTTCTCATCCTTCCCAAATAGGGGTCGACGATAAGCTGGGCAGTCTACTTGGTACCTATACCACAACTTCGAGTCCTTAGGGGTCTTGATCTCTCTGTGGACGTTCAGCCACCCATGCTTGTATGTTATATCTTTGGCTTCCTTTAGCCTCACAGGTGCAATTATCTGACCCTCATCATATCCTGCTGCCTATGCTTCCCGAGGACTCATCCTGAAGAGATGCCTCAGCCTCTTTACCTCCCTCTCAAGGCCAGCTATAATGGTATACTTTTACTAGACGTCCTCCTTCAGCTCAATAACCTTCTTCTCTAGGAAATCATTTTCGGCCTGAATCATCTCTCCCACCTAGCCCATATCCTTGCTTACTACCAGTTGGGCCCTCGGATAATTTATTTCCTCATTCACGGAGGAGACGATCTCCCTCATAACTTGGAGGTCATCTTTCAACTTGGCCACAATCTCCTATTGGTGCCTGTATGCCGTTGTTCTTGTCTTCAGCTATTTTTAGATCTTAAAAAATACCTGACGAGCCTGTCCACTGAGACATACGCCTAGAAACTTCCCAAGATTTGAGGAACGAGATATATAGTCTTCCACAACGATAAGCTATAAACAATAGAGCAAATTACAAGTATAAAGAACATTAGCATAATGAAAAGAGGAATATCAGCAAAAGGGAAGTCTTTTTCATTAATAGTCCAAAAGGGGGGAAAGATCCATTACAACCAGAGAAAGGAAAAAAAAAGGCACTACAATATAAGAACAAAGTAAAGGAAAAGATCCTACGGTTATAGTACTTCACTTCTTCACCTTCTTAGAGATCTCTGGCTCTTTCCCCTTCTCGACAACTTTCCCCACCTGTTCGGTAGTCGCCTCGACCTCGTTTTACTCCTCTCCAGCCTAGTCAGTCGACTGATCAGCAGGAAGCTCCTCGACAGCAATGGGAGAAGGCCATGGAGAATAAATCTTGTACACGTCAGACTTTGGTGGGACTCCTTCTTCTCCTAAATCTTGGTCCCATCCTTTCTTAAAGTATATCATCTTGGCATAGTCAATCTAGTGCTCAGCGTCATCATAGGACGCATTCCATCCATTCGTGTAGATGTTCTCCTTTATGATTGGGACCTCTCTCTTTAGATTTTGGACCTTCTCGACTAGATCCAGGTTCTCCCCTACCAGCCTCTCCTTCTCAGTAATAACAAGGCTATTAGCCGCCTTAAAATATGTTAAGTCCTTATCCAACTTCTCCTTTTCCTACTCTAAGCCATCCCTAGCATCAATCAAGTCCTTTTTGGAATTATTCAAGGCTTCACTCAGCTCTTGGTTCTTCTTGGACTAATCGGCACAACTATTCAGGAGTGTAGTGAAATCTAACCAAAACTGCAAGGAATGGAAAGAAAAATTAGTACATGGAAGTCAAACAAAGAGAAAGGGATGATACTGATTAGGCATAAATTCTTCACATTTATCCCCATAATTTGGTATTTTTATGATCCCGTGTATTTCAATTGACTTGGTTTTGTCTCATATTTATGCTACTAACCCTTTTTGTCAAGTTATTTCGTGTTTTATGTATCTCTTATGTGTTTTATAGGTATTTCATGCAAGTTAGTGCGAGAAAGAACTCGAAACAGTGAAAGAAATCGAGAAAAAAGAGTTGAAGGGTATTTTTGTAATTTTTCAGTCATATTCCGGAGGTGGGGACAATTAGAAAGATGAAGATCTCGAAATTACAAGAATACTGGAAAAATGGCACCCTAATCTGAGCTACGGTGAAGAAGTTATGCGCATTTGAAGTTGAGAAAGAAATTCAAGGTAAAACTGTTAAGGCCGAACCGAACCTATGGACCAGAACCGAACTGGTTCGCCTTTTGACACACTCAAGATCCGTTGCAAATATTAGTCATGCTTTTGTCCTTATATTTTAGCTAAAAGAGTTTGATATTTTGGGGACTCTTCTAAACGACTTGTAACCTATATATTTAGTCATTAGGGTTCTTTTAACATAGATTTCATTCATGTAAATGCTCCTAATTAAGAAGGAACATCTAAGAGAAGAATTTACATATTTTGCACCTTTAATTCAAGACCTTTTTCGGTTTTTCTTCAAGCATTGATTTCTTCTTGCATGTTCTTGTTCTTCAATCTTGGTAACCTTTATTTCCAGCACTTTTATTATTATTTCTCATGTTTAATCTCACTTTTCACATAATTATGATTTCATGCAACATAGATTCCTTATTTATTCATAGTTTCATAATGTCTGGCTATATTTATAAGGGTTGGGATGCATGAACCCAACCCGGTGTGGTTTGCATTACTATAAAATTAGTTCCCTGATTAAATAAATGGTTGAATCGTGTTGTGTAGTAGTCACAACCATCGCAGGTCTTTTTACCTCATTTTCCTTAGGTAACTGGGGTGCTTAAGAGTGCGACGCCCGTGTTAGCTATTTCGACACCGCTTTATTCTTACTCTTGATCTGGTATGGTGCGAGCTAGTACCCTCACATATGTAATGCTTGAGATTAATAACGACTGGATTTAATCAATTATTTAATTCATAACTAGTATTATCACTACACCAAAAATAGCAAATTGGTTCACCCTGATATTAAAAATCTGGCATAGTTTAAAACTGTGCCAGATACTGGCACGGTTTAATGAAAATCTGGCATACTTTAAAACAGTGCCAAAATTTGGCACTATTTTAAAGTGTGCCAAAATTGAGTACAGTTAAACTAAAATATAAAAGCCCTAAAAAAAATAATACCCCTCACAATTTTTTTTCTCTCCCGCTCACTTTGATCTCTCTTTCTAGTCTCCCGCTCTCTCTCTATCTCACCTTGGTAAAGAAGGTTCGAGGATAGCCACCTAACCGTCTCTCTCTCCTACCTCACGATCGCTTTCTCCTCCTCTCCTCCTCTCCGCCCTAATCTCAGTTGCTCCTCCTCTCCGCCTGATCTCAGTCGCCTGCCGCAGCCCATGTTCGGACCCCAACCGCATCTGAGCAGCGAACGAAACCCAAGCTAGTTTAGATACTGAGGGAGCAACAACGAACCAACTTCCAAGTTCCAATCATTTAAGACTTCATTCAACTTCCAATTTCTAAGCAGGTAATTTTTTTTAACCAACTTCCAAGTTCCAAACATTTAGTTTATTATAAAAATTAGAACATTGTTATATGGTTAAAATTATTAAATTAGTCTATTGTTAAATTAGTTTATTGTAATTTATGAAAAACATCATTAAATTAGTATTGATTATTGTATGAAAAACATTGATTAAATTAGTATGAAAAATATTGTTAAATTATTAAAGTATTGATTATTCGTCATTGAGTCCTTGTTTATTCCGTGATAATATTTGTTTTCTCATTAGTTTTTGCTAATTTTAATTGTCGAAACAAAAATTGGAATATATTTTCAAATTTAGGGCAATTATGTTGAATTTTTTTATTGTTATTTAAAATGTAGGGTAATATTTTGTTGAGGTATTTTGAAAAAAGTTTGCAAACAAAGTGGGAGCAAAAAATGGGTGACTATAAATATTAACATTTTTAAGGTTAAAAATTTGCAAAAAAAAGTGAAAATGACCCTAAAAAAATCGCATCGGGGGATCTCGCCCCCGAACCTCCGGCCTTTGTAAAAAAATTTCGCACCCCCCGACCGAAAATCCTGGGTCCGCCATTGGCCACCACCATCACTTTGCTCTCTCATTTTGGTCAAGCCACCACCTGCCGGTGTTGGTTGGCTTTGATTTGCGCAGGTCGGGTTCAGGGCTGGAGGTGGTGGCGGTTTTCGATTAGAGGTATCCAGGGTGGCAATTTCGGGTTAGAGGGATCCGGTGATGGTGATGGTGCTGGGCGTGGTGGAGGTGGTGGTGATTTTGGGGCTCACTGGGTTGAATTCCAGGGATTTATTAATATGAGTAAGAAACTATTTCTGGTACGTGTATATCATTATACGCAAAAGAAACATTAAACACGTTTGTAGTTTGTGATTGTTGTATAATATTGCATTATTAGGGTTTGATTTCATCTTTTCATAAATTTAATAGGATACAAAATTTGGTAACATAAACATGGAGAATTAAATACTAATATTCTTGTTATCAATTATTACAAATCATGGTTAATTAGTATGGAATTCTATGGTAATTAGTTAGTTATATAGTAATCCGATAATTTCAGTATTCTATTGCACTGAATAACCTCTTTGTATTTGCATTTCTATTAGTTCATCCAAATGCCATCTTGCCTAAATCCCTTGATTAAGAATTGTAATTTCACTATCATGTAGAAGGATCAAAGAATGAAGCAGAAAAGAAGTATAATGAAATTAACGAGCAGGTAATCTTCTCATATAAGTTTAGTGGTTTGGCATTCTGATAGTTACTACTGTGAGTTTATATATTTCATATGTTTACTGGATTCCTTATTTGATCAGTGTCATCATTTATAATTAGATTTTGGGCCTAAGATGCATTTGTACATCTCCTAGCTTCAACGAAATTAAATTTAGAAAAAAGGGAAAAGTCAGTTATGTAACAGCTTCACCCATAAATGATCTATCTCTATTAGTTTATGTCCATAAATGATTTATCTCTATTAGTTTGTGTGTGTCCATAAATGATCTATCTCTATTAGTTTGTGTCCATAAATGATCTATCTCTATTAGTTTGTGTCCATAGTATGATTAACATCCATTTTGGTGTTGGTTTTGGTTAGAAAAGTAAGAATTAACATGTGAAAGAGTGTTGTATTTCACTGTGTAATCATTTGGTTTTCTTCTACAGCATGAACATGCTGAATGTCATAATTAATTGGAATTTCAAGTTTGAGGAGTTATGCCAAATTTGGTTTCCTTTCTTTAGTGTAGTGTTATTAGTTAATCGACTTTGTTTCTTTATTGTGGGAGATCTACTCTTATAGGTAACCTATTTATATCTATTCTTCAACATAACATTGGTCTTATGGCATGGATTACTCATGTTATGTAAATAACATGTTTCATACCATCTCTTTTGTAGGTTTAATGTTTCATAACATTGGTTTTATGGGATGGATTCCTCATGTTCCTTTCCTTATTAGACATTGATTTCCTTATTAGACAATTGTTCATCTACTGCACACATTTCTCTCATGCCGTGCTTAGACTTTCCTTAGACTTCGAAACATCACTTGGAACTCCAATTTTAGCTGTTGCTATATATATATATATATATATATATATATATATATATATATATATATATATATATATATAGGGAGAGGTTCACAAGTGAACCAAAAGAATGAACTTTTTAATGAACCTACTAAGATATAAAAAATTGATCCTGAATTTCTTATTGTAATTGGTCCGCGCCAGCGGGGGATTGAAAAATTATCCATTGCCGCTGGTGCGGACCAATTATAACAAGAAATTATGGATCAATTTTTTAATGTCTTAGTAGGTTCATTAAAAAGTTCATTCTTTTGGTTCACTTTTGAACCTCTCCCTATATATATATATATATATATAACATCATGTAATAGAAGTAATCAGTTACAACGACGAGTTCGCGAGATCATTTGAGCTCATAGCATTATGAGGTGAACCTGGTCTTCCTTAGTCAATGGCAAATTTCCTGCACTTGTCCGAATATTTGATATTCTCATCAGTCCAATAGAGAATTTAAAACTCTTTTTTTTCTATTTGTACTGATAATTGAGAAAATTAAGCAAAATTAGATCAAGAGTTCAGGTGTTAATCAAAATTTGTGTTATCCTCTACTTTACACAGGTCAAAAGTGTGCTATATATGTTAGCTTGGGAGCTGATTCTGTCCAAAGAGATGATGATTCTGAATCTGACAGCGAGGTGATACATACATTCAATTATGAGTATTTTTTACTAAAGGGTCTCGCTAAGGGTCAAAATTAGACTTTGGTACCTCTTTTGTACATTTTTTGTCATCGAATATAAAATGGCTTACTTTATGAGCATATTCAGTTAAATTGGAGGAAGGGATTTGCTGGGGGTTTGTATTTGGAATTTGTTGCTGCTGTTGAGTTTATTTCAAATGTTAAAACATGTTGGATTTAACGAATAAACAAATGAAACTATGTCAAAATTTTCTAAAATCAATAAACAGGACCAATGTAACTTGTAGGAACTGACCGCGTAGTCCCGGGCCTCCCGGTTTGATAATACGACGTTAATTTGTAAAAATAACACTTAAACTTAAAAACAAGCCGTTAAAGGGTGAAAACCCAAACCAGCCCCCAAACGACCCCATAGGAGGCACGAACACCTCGCACGGGACCAATGTAACTTGTAGGAATTGACTGCGTATTCCCGGGTCTCCCGGTTTGAGCATACGACGATAATTTGAAAAAATAACACATAAAGTTAAAAATAGGCCATTAAAGGGTGAAAACCCAAATCAACCCCCAAACGATCCCGTAGAAGGCACTAACACCTCGCACGAGACAATTGTAACTTGTAGGAACTGACCACATAGTCCCGGCCGGGTCTCCCGATTTGAGAATACGACGATAATTTGTAAAAATCAACGCTTAGACTTAAAAACATGCCGTTAAAGGGTGAAAACCCAAACCAGCCACCAAATGACCCCGTAAGAGGCACGAACACCTCGCACGGGACCAATATAACTTATAGGAACTAACTGCGTAGTTCCAAGTCTCCCGGTTTGAGAATACGATGATAATTTGTAAAAATCACACTTAAACTAAAAAATAAGCTGTTAAAGGGTAAAAACTCAAACCAGCCCCCAAACGACCCCGTAAGAGGTACGAATATCTCGCACGGGACCAATGTAACTTGTACGAACTGACCGCGTAGTCCCAGGTCTCTCATTTTGAGAATTCGACGATAATTTGAAAAAACAACACTTAAACTTAAAAACAGTCCGTTAAAGGGTGAAAACCCAAACCAGCCCCCAAACGACCCCGTAGGAGGCACGAACATCATGCACGGGACCAATGTAACTTGTAGGAACTTCCCGCGTAGTTCAGGGTCTCCCGGTTTGAGAATACGACGATAATTTGCAAAAATCAACACTTAAACTTACAAACAAGCCGTTAAAGGGTGAAAACCCAAACCAGCGCCCAAACGACCCCGTAAGAGGTACGAACACCTCACATGGGACAATTGTAACTTGTTGGAACCGACCGCGTAGTCCCGCCGGGTCTCTCGATTTGAGAATAAGACGATAATTTGCAAAAATAACACTTAAACTGAAAAACCAGCCGTTAAAGGGTGAAACCCCAAACCAGCCCCCAAACGACCCCGTAAAAGGCACGAACACGCCGCACGCGACCAATGTAACTTGTAGGGACGGACCGCGTAGTCCTGGGTCTCCCAGTTTGAGAATAAGACGATAATTTGCAAAAATCAACACTCAAACTTAAAAACAAGCCGTTAAAGGGTGAAAACCCAAACCATCCCCAAAACGACCCCGTAAGATGTACGAACAGCTCGCACTGGACCAATGTAACTTGTAGGAACTGACCGCGTAGTCCCGAGTCTCTCTCTTTCAGAATACGATGATAATTTGCTAAAATAACACTTTGACTTAAAAATAGGCCGTTAAAGGGTGAAAACCCAAACCAACCCCCAAACGACCCCATAAGTGGCACGAACACCTCGCACGGGACAAATGTAACTTGTAGGAACTGACCGCGTAGTCCCGGGTGTCCCGGTTTGAGAATACGACGATAATTTGCAAAAATCACATTTAGACTTAAAAACAAGCCGTTAAAGGGTGAAAACCCAAACCAGCCCCCAAACGATCCCTTAAGAGGCACGGACACCTCGTACGGGACCAATGTAACTTGTAGGAACTGACCGCATAGTCCCGATTCTCCCGGTTTGAGAATACGACGACAATTTGCTAAAATAACACTTTGACTTAAAAACAGGCCGTTAAAGGGTGAAAACCCAAACCAACCCCCTAACGACCCCGTAAGAGGCACGAACACCTCGCACGGGACTAATATAACTTGTACAAACTGATCGCGTAGTCCCGGGTCTCCCGGTTTGAGAACATGATGATAATTTTCAAAAATCAACACTTAGACTAAAAAACATGTCGTTAAATGGTTAAAACCCAAACCAGCCCCCAAAACGACCCTGTAAGAGGCACGAACACCTCGCACGGGATGAATGTAACTTGTAGGAACTGACCGCGTAGTCCCGGGTCTCCCGATTTGAGAATACGACAATAATTTGCAAAAATACCACTTAAACTAAAAAATATGCCGTTAAAGGGTTAAAA
This sequence comes from Sambucus nigra, assembly GCA_949130495.1. NCBI lineage: Eukaryota > Viridiplantae > Streptophyta > Magnoliopsida > Dipsacales > Adoxaceae > Sambucus > Sambucus nigra. Next base: position 651,503,066 of record OX422210.1, on the reverse strand, counting down.
CCAAAACCAACCCCCTAACGATCCTGTAGGGGGCACGAACACCTCGCACGGGATAATGTAACTTGTAGGAACTGACCGGGTATTCTCGGGTCTCCCGATTTGAGAATACGACGATAATTTACAAAAATTAATACTCGGACTTAAAAATATGCCGTCAACGGGTGAAAACCCAAACCAGCCCCCAAATGACCCCGTAAGAGGCACGAACACCTCGCACGGGACCAATATAACTTGTAGGAACTGATCGCCTAGTCCCGAGTCTCCCGGTTTGAGAATACGACGATAATTTGCAAAAATCACACTTAAACTTAAAAACAAGCCGTTAAAGGGTGAAAACCCAAACCAGCCCCCAAACGATCCCGTAAGAGGTACGAACACCTCGCACGGGACCAATGTAACTTGTAGGAATTGACCGCGTAGTCCCCAGTCTCTCGGTTTAAGAATATGATGATAATTTGAAAAAATCAACACTTAGACTATAAAACATGCCGTTAAAGGGTGAAAAAATAAACCAGCCCCCATCGACCCCGTAAGAGGCACGAACACCTCGCACGGGACCAATGTAATTTGTAGAAACTGACTGCGTAGTTTCGAGTCTCCCGGTTTGAGAATACGATGATAATTTACAAAAATCACACTTAAACTTAAAAACAAGTCGTTAAAGGGTGAAAACCCAAACCAGCCCCTAAACGACCTCGTAAGAGGTACGAACACCTTGCACGGGACCAATGTAACTTGTAGGAACGGACAGCGTAGACCCGGGCCTCCCAATTTGAAAATACGATGATAATTTGCAAAAATAACACATAAACATAAAAACAGGCCGTTAAAGGGTGAAAACCCAAACCAACCCTCAAACGACCCCGTAGGAGGCAAGAACACCTTGCACGAGATCAATGTAACTTGTAGGACTGATCGCATAGTCCTGGGACTTCCGATTTAGGAATACGATGATAATTTACAAAAATCAACACTTAAACTTAAAAACAAGCCGTTAATGGGTGAAAACCCAAACCAACCCCCAAACGACCCCGTAGGAGGCACGGACACCTCGCAGGGGACCAATGTAACTTGTAGGAACAGACCGCGTAGTCCCGTGTCTTCCGATTTGAGAATACGATGATAATTTGCAAAAATAACACTTAAACTTAAAAACATGCCGTTAAAGGGTGAAAACCAAAACCAACCCCCTAACGATCCCATCGGAGTCACGAACACCTCGCACGGGACCAATGTAACTTGTAGAAACGGACCGCGTAGTCCCAGGTCTCTCAATTTGAGAATACGGCGATAATTTGAAAAAATCAATATTTAGACTTTAAAACATGTCGTTAAAGGGTGAAAACCCAAACTTGCCCTCAAACGACCCCGTAAGAGGCACTAACACCTCGCACGGGACAAATGTAACTTGTAAGAACTGATCGCGTAGTCCCGAGTCTACCGGTTTGAGAATACGATGATAATTTGCAAAAATCACACTTAAACTTAAAAACAATCTGTTAAAGGGTGAAAACCCAAACCAACGCCCAAACGATCCCGTTAGAGGTATGAACACCTCGCATCGGACCATTGTAACATATAGGAACTGATCGCGTAGTCCCGTCAGGTCTTTCGGTTTGAGAATATGACGATAATTTGCAAAAATAACACTTACACTTAAAAACAGGCCGTTAAAGGGTGAAAACCCAAACCAACCCCAAAAGACCCCGTAAGAGGCACGAACACCTAGCACGGGACCAATGTAACTTGTAGGGACTGACCGCGTAGTCCTGGGTCTCCCGGTTAAAGAATATGACGATAATTTGCAAAAATCAACACTTTAACTTAAAAATTGGCCGTTAAAGGGTGAAAACCCAAACCAGCCCCCAAACGACTCCATAGGAGGCACGAACACCTCGCGAGCGTCCCATGTAACTGGTAGGGACTGACCGCGGAGTCCCGGGTCTCCCGGTTTGAGAATACGACGATAGTTTGCAAAAATAGCACTTAAACTTAAAAACATACCTTTAAAGGATGAAAACCCAAACCAACCTCCTAACGATCCCGTAGGAAGCACGAACACCTCGCACGGGGCTAATGTAACTTGTACTAATTGACCGCGTAGTCCCGGGTCTCTCGGTTTGAGAATAAGATGATAATTTTCAAAAATCAACACTTAGACTATAAAACATGCCGTTAAAGGGTGCAAACCCAAACCAACCCTCAAACGACCCCGTAACAGGCACGAACACCTCGCACGGGACCAATGTAACTTGTAGGAACTAACCGCGTAGAGCCGGGTCTCCCGATTTGAGGATACGACAATAAATTGCAAAAATAACACTTAAACTTAAAAACGGGCCGTTAAAGGGTGAAAATCCAAACCAGCCCCCAAAACGACCCCGTAGGAGGCACGAACACCTCGCACGGGACCAATGTAACTTGAAGGAACTGATCGCGTATTCTCGGGTCTCTCGGTTTGAGAATACGATGATAATTTATAAAAATTGACACTTAAACTTAAAACAAGCCGTTAAAGGATGAAAATCCAAATCAACCCCCAAACGACCCCGTAGGAGGCATGAACACCTCGCACGGGACCAATGTAACTTGTTGGAACGAATCGCGTAGTCCTGCGTCTCCCAGTTTAAGGAATACGACGATAATTTGTAAAACTCACACTTAAACTTAAAAACTTACCGTTAAAGGGTGAAAAGCCAAACCAACCCCCTAACGATCCCATATGCGGCACGCAAAGCTCGCACGGGACCAATGTAACTTGTAGGAACGGACCGCGTAGTCCCAGGTCTCCCCGTTTGAGAATATGATGATAATTTGCAAAATCAATACTTAGACTTAAAAACATGTCGTTAAAGTGAGAAAACCGAAACCAGCCCCCAAACGACCCCGTAAGTGGCACGAACACCTCGCACAGGACCAATGTAACTTGTAGGAACTGACCACGTTGTCTCGGGTCTCCTGGTTTGAGAATACGACGATAATTGCAAACATCACACTTAAACTTAAAAATAATCTGTTAAAGGGTAAAAACCCAAACCAGCGCCCAAACGACCCCGTTAGAGGTATGAACACCTCGCATCGGACCATTGTAACATATAGGAACTGATCGCGTAGTCCCGTCAGGTCTTTCGGTTTGAGAATATGACGATAATTTGCAAAAATAACACTTACACTTAAAAACAGGCCGTTAAAGGGTGAAAACCCAAACCAGCCCCAAAAGACCCCGTAAGAGGCACGAACACCTAGCACGGGACCAATGTAACTTGTAGGGACTGACCGCGTAGTCCTGGGTCTCCCGGTTAAAGAATATGACGATAATTTGCAAAAATCAACACTTTAACTTAAAAATAAGCCGTTAAAGGGTGAAAATCCAAACCAGCCCCCAAACGACCCCATAGGAGGCATGAACACCTCGCACGGGACCAATGTAACTTGTAGGAACTAATCGCATAGTCCCGGATCTCCCAGTTTAAGGAATACGATGATAATTTATAAAAATCAGAACTTAAACTTAAAAATAAGCCGTTAAAGGGTGAATACCCAAACCAGCCCCCAAACGACCCCGTAAGAGGCACGAACACCTCGCACCGGACCAATGTAACTTATAGGAACTGACCGCGTAGTCCTCGGTCTCCCGGTTTGAGAATACAATGATAATTTACAAAAATCACACATAGACTTAAAAACAGGTAGTTAAAGGGTGAAATCCTAAACCAGCCCCCAAACGATCCCTTAAGAGGCACGAACACCTCGCACGGGACCAATGTAACTTGTAGGAACTGACCGCGTAATCCCTGGTCTCCCGGTTTTAGAATACGACGATAAGTTGTAAAAATAACCCTTTGACTTAAAAATGGGTCGTTAAAGGGTGAAAACCCAAGCCAGCTCCCAAACGACCACGTAAGAGGCACGAACACCTCGTACGGGACCAATGTAACTTGTGGAACTGACCGCGTAGTTCGGGGTCTCCCGATTTGAGAATACGATGATAATTTGCAAAAATCATGTTTAACTTAAAAACAAGCCGTTAAAGGGTGAAAACCCAAACCAGCCCCCAAACGACCCCGTAAGAGGTACTAACACCTCGCACGGAACCTATGTAACTTGTATGAACTGACCGCATAGGTCCGCGTCTCCCGGTTCGAGAATACGATGATAATTTGTAAAAATAACACTTAAACTTAAAAACAGGCCGTTAAAGGGTGAAAACCCAAACCAGACCCCAAATGAGCCCGTACGAGGCACGAACACCTCGCATGGGACCAATGTAACTTGTAGGAACTGACCGCGTAGTCCCAAGTCTCCCGATTTGAGAATATGATGATAATTTCCAAAAATCACACTTAAACTTAAAAACAAGCCGTTAAAGGGTGAAAACTCAAACCAGCCCCCAAACGCCCTCGTAAGAGGTACGAACACCTTTCACGGGACCAATGTAACTTGTAAGAACTGACCGCGTAGACCCGGGTCTCCCGATTTGAAAATATGAAGATAATTTGTAAAAATAACACGTAAACTTAAAAACAGGCAGTTAGAGGGTGAAAACCCAAACCAGCCCCCAAACGAGCCCGTAGGAGGCACGAACACCTCGCACGGGACCAATGTAACTTGTAGGAACTGACCAAGTAGTCCCGGTCTCCCGATTTATAAATACGACGATAATTTGAAAAAAATAACACTTAAACTTAAAAATAAGTCGTTAAAGGGTGAAAATCCAAACCAGCGCCCAAACGACCCCGTAAGAGGTACGAACACCTCGCATGGGACCATTGTAACTTGTAGTAACCGACCGCGTAGTCCCTCCGGGTCTCCCGATATGAGAATACGACGATAATTCGCAAAAATAACACTTAAACTTAAAAACATGTCGTTAAAGCGTGAAAACCCAAACCACCCCGCTAACGATCCCATTGGAGGCACGAACAGCTCGCACGGCGTAGTTCCGGGTCTCCCGGTTTTAGAATACGATGATAATTTGCAAAAATCAATACTTAAACTTAAAAACAAATCGTTAAAGAGTTAAAACCCAAACCAGCCCCCAAACGACCGCATAGGAGGCACGAACACCTCGCAAGGGACCAATGTAACTTGTAGGAACTGACCGTGGAGTCCCGGGTCTCCCGATTTGAGAATACGACGATAGTTTGCAAAAATAACACTTTAACTTAAAAACATGCCTTTAAAGGATGAAAACCCAAACCAACCCCCTAATGATCCCGTAGGAGGCACGAACACCTCGCACAAGACCAATGTAACTTGTAGGAATTGACCGCGTAGTCCCAGGTCTCTCGGTTTGAGAATATGATGATAATTTGCAAAAATCAAGACTTAGACTATAAAACATGTTGTTAAAGGGTGAAAACCCAAAACAACCCCCAAACGACCCCGTAAGAGGCACGAACACCTCGCACGGGACTGATGTAACTTTTAGGAACTGACCGCGTAGTCCCGGGTCTCCCAATTTGAGAATACGACGATAATTTGCAAAAATCACACTTAAACTTAAAAATAAGTCGTTAAAGGGTGAAAACCCAAACCAGCCCCCAAACGACCTCGTAAGAGGTACGAACTCCTTACACGAGACAAATGTAACTTGTAGGAACTGACCGCGTAGACCCGGGTCTCCCGGTTTGAGAATACGGAGATAATTTATAAAAATCAACACTTAGACTTAAAAACATGCCGTTAAAGGGTGAAAACCCAAACCAGCCACCAAACGACCCCGTAAGAGACACGAACACCTCGCACGGGACAAATGTAACTTGTAGGAACTGACTGCGTAGTTCCGAGTCTCCCGGTTTGAGAATACGATGATAATTTGTAAAAATCACACTTAAACTAAAAAACAAGCCGTTAAAGGGTAAAAACTCAAACCAGCCCCCAAACGACCCCGTAAGAGGTACGAACATCTCGCACGGGACCAATGTAACTTGTACGAATGACCGCGTAGTCCCAGGTCTCTCGTTTTGAGAATTCGACGATAATTTGCAATAACAACACTTAAACTTAAAAACAGGCCGTTAAAGGGTGAAAACCAAAACCAGCCCCCAAACGACCCCGTAGGAGGCATGAACATCATGCACGGGACCAATGTAACTTGTAGGAACTGCCCGCGTAGTCCAGGGTCTCTCGGTTTGAGAATACGATGATAATTTTCAAAAATCAACACTCAAACTTAAAAACAAGTCGTTAAAGGGTGAAAACCCAAACTAGCGCCCAAATGACCCCGTAAGAGGTACGAACACCTCGCATGGGACCAATGTAACTTTGCAGGAACCGATCCCGTAGTCCCGCCGGGTCTCCCAATTTGAGAATAAGACGATAATTTGCAAAAATAACACTTAAACTAAAAAATAGGTCGTTAAAGGGTGAAAACCCAAACCAGCCCCCAAACGGCCCCATAAGAGGCACGAACACGTCGCACGGGACCAATGTAACTTGTAGGGACCGACCGCGTAGTCCTGGGTCTCCCAGTTTGAAAATACGACGATAATTTGCAAAAATCAACACTCAAACTTAAAAACAAGCCTTTAAAAGGTGAAAACCCAAACCATCCCCAAAATGACCCCGTAAGAGGTACGAACACCTCGCACTGGACCAATGTAACTTGTAGGAACTGACCGCGTAGTCCCGAGTCTCTCAGTTTGAGAATACGATGATAATTTGCTATAATAACAATTTGACTTAAAAACAGGCCGACAAAACGGTGAAAAACCAAACCAACCCCCAAACGACCCCATAAGTAGCACGAACACCTCGCACGGGACAAATGTAACTTGTAGGAACTGACCGCGAAGTCCCGGGAGTCCCGGTTTGAGAATACGATGATAATTTGCAAAAATCACACTTAGACTTAAAAACAAGCCATTAAAGGGTGAAAACCCAAACCATCCCCCAAACGATCCCTTAAGAGGCACGAACACCTCGTACAGGACCCATGTAACTTGTAGGAACTAATCGCCTAGTCCCGGGTCTCCCGATTTGAGAATACGACGATAATTTGCTAAAATAACACTTTGACTTAAAAATAGGTCGTTAAAGGGTGAAAACCCAAACCAACCCCCAAACGACTCCGTAAGAGGCACGAACACCTCGCACGGGATTAATATAACTTGTACAAACTGACCGCGTAGTCCCGGGTCTCCCGGTTTGAGAACATGATGATAATTTTCAAAAATTAACACTTAGACTTAAAACATGTCGTTAAATGGTTAAAACCCAAACTAGCCCCCAAAACGACCCCGTAAGAGGCACGAACACCTCGCACGGGACCAATATAACTTGTAGGAGCTCACCGCGTAGTCCCGGGTCTCCCGATTTGAGAATACGATGATAATTTGCAAAAATAACACTTAAACTAAAAAACATGCCGTTAAAGGGTTAAAACCCAAACCAACCCCCTGACGATCCTGTAGGGTGCACGAACACCTCCCACGGGACAATGTAACATGTAGGAACGGACAGGGTAGTCTCTGGTGTCCCGATTTGAGAATACAATGATAATTTGCAAAAATTAATACTCGGACTTAAAAATATGCCGTTAACGGGTGAAAACCCAAACCAGCCCCCAAATGACCCCGTAAGAGGCACGAACACCTCGCACAGGACCAATGTAACTTGTAGGAAGTCATCGCCTAGTCCTGAGTCTCCCGGTTTGAGAATACGACGATAATTTGCAAAAATCACACTTAAACTTAAAAACAAGCCGTTAAAGGGTGAAAACCAACCCCCAAACGACCCCGTAAGAGGTACGAACACCTCGCACGGGACCAATGTAACTTGTAGGAATTGACCGCGTAGTCCTGAGTCTCTCGGTTTGAGAATACGATGATAATTTGCAAAAATCAACACTTAGAGTATAAAACATGCCGTTAAAGGGTGAAAACCCAAACCAGCCCCCAAACGACCCCGTAAGAGGCACGAACACGTCGCACGGGACCAATGTAATTTTTAGGAACTGATCGCGTAGTCCCGGGTCTCTCTCTTTGAGAATACGATGATAATTTACAAACATCACACTTAAACTTAAAAACAAGTCGTTAAAAGTTGAAAACCCAAACCAGCCCCCAAACGACCCCGTAAGAGGTATGAACACCTCGCACGGAACCAATGTAACTTGTAGGAACTGACCGCATAGTTCCGGATCTCCCGGTTCGAGAATACGACGATAATTTGTAAAAATAACACTTCAACTTAAAAATAGGTCGTTAAAGGGGCGAAACCCAAACCAGACCCCAAACAACCCCGTAGGAGGCACGAACACCTCACATGGGACCACTGTAACTTGTAGGAACTGACCGCGTAGTCCCGGGTCTCCCTGTTCGAGAATACGATGATAATTTACACAAATCAACACTTAAACTTAAAAATAAGCCGTCAAAGGGTGAAAACCCAAATCAACCCCAAAAAGACCCCGTAGGAGGCACGAACACCTCGCACAGGACCAATGTAACTTGTAGGAACTGACTGCGTAGTCCCGGGTCTCCCGGTTTGAGAATACGATGATAATTTGCAAAAATCAACATTTACACTTAAAAACATACCGTTAAAGGGTGAAAATCCAAACCAGCCACCAAACGACTGTAATAGGCACGAACACCTCGCAGGGGACCAATGTAACTTGTAGGAACTGACCGCGTAGTCCCGGGTCTCCCGGTTTGAGAATACGACGATAATGTGGAAAAATAACACTTAAACTTAAAAACATGCAGTTAAAGGGTGAAAACCTGAACCAGCCCCCAAACGACCCCGTAGGAGGCACGAACACCTCGCATGGGACCAATGTAACTTGTAGGAACTGACCGCGTAGTCCCGGGTCTCCCGGTTTGAGAATACGATGATAATTTACAAAAATCAACACTTAAACTTAAAAACAAGCCGTTAAAGGCTGAAAATCAGAACAAAACCCCAAATGACCCCGTAGGAGGCACGAACACATCGCACGGGACCAATGTAACTTGTAGGAACTGACCACGTAGTCCCGGGTCTCCCGGTTTGAGAAAATGACGATAATTTGTAAAAATCAACACTTAGACTTAAAAACATGTCGTTAAAGGGTGAAAACCCAAACAGCCCCCAAACGACCTCGTAAGAGGCACGAACTACTCGCACGGGACCAATATAACTTGTAGGAACTGACTGCGTTGTCCCAGGTCTCCCGATTTGAGAATACGACGATAATTTGCAAAAATCACACTTAAAGTAAAAAACAGGTCGTTAAAGGGTAAAAACCCAAACTAGCCCCCAAACGACCCCGTAAGCGGTAAGAACACCTCGTACGGGACCAATGTAACTTGTAGCAACTGACCGCGTAGTCCCGGGTCTCCCGGTTTAAGAATACAATAATAATTTATAAAAATCAACACTCAAACTTAAAAACATGCCCTTAACGGGTGAAAACCCAAACCAGCCCCCAAACGACCCCGTAAGAGGCACGAACACCTAGCACGGGTCCAATGTAACTTGTAGGAACTGATCGCGTAGTTCCAAGTCTCCCAATTTGAGAATACGATGATAATTTGCAAAAATCACACTTAAACTTAAAAACAAGCCGTTAAAAGGTGAAAACCTAAACCAGCCCCCAAATGACCCCGTAAGAGGTACGAACAACTCACACGGGACCAATGTAACTTGCAGGAACTGACCGTGTAGTCCCGGGTCTCTCGGATTGAGAATACAAAGATAATTTTAAAAAACTAACACTTAAACTTAAAAACAGGCCATTAAAGGGTGAAAACCCAAACCAGCCCCCAAACGACCCCGTAGAAGGCACGAACACCTCGCATGGGACCAATGTAACTTGTAGAAACTGACCGCATAGTCCCGGGTCTCCCGGTTTGAGAATACGACCATAATTTATAAAAATCAATACTTAAACTTAAAAAGAAATCGTTAAAGAGTTAAAATCCAAACCAGCTCCCAAACGACCCCATTAGAGGCACGAACACCTCGCACGGGACAAATGTAACTTGTAGGAACTGACCGCGTTGTACCGGGTCTCCCGGTTTGAGAATACGACGATAGTGTGCAAAAATAACACTTAAACTTAAAAACATGCCTTTAAAGGGTGAAAACCCAAACCAACCCCCTAACGATCCCATAAGAGGCACGAACACCTCGCACGTGACCAATGTAACTTTTTGGGAATTGATCGCGTACTCCTGGGTCTCTCGGTTTGAGAATACGATTATAATTTACAAAAATCAACACTTAGACTAAAAAACATGCCGTTAAAGGGTGAAAACCCAAACCAGTCCCCATACGACCCCGTAAGAGGCACGAACACCTCGCATGGGACCAATGTAACTTGTAGGAACTAACCCCGTAGTCCCGAGTCTCCCGATTTGAGAATATGATGATAATTTGCAAAAATCACACTTAAACTTAAAAATAAGCCTTTAAAGGGTGAAAACTCAAACCAGCCCCCAAACGCCCTCGTAAGAGGTACGAACACCTTTCACGGGACCAATGTAACTTGTAGGAATTGACCGCGTTGTCCCGGGTCTCTTGGTTTGAGAATACGACGATAATTTGCAAAAATAACACTTAAACTTAAAAATAGGCCGTTAAAGGGTGAAAACCCAAACCAGCCCCCAAACGAGCCCGTAGGAGGCATGAACACCTCGCACGGGACCAATGTAACTTGTAGGAATTGACCAAGTAGTCCCGGTCTCTCGATTTATGAATACGACGATAATTTGTAAAAATCAACACTTAAACTTAAAAATAAGCCGTTAAAGGGTGAAAATCCAAACCAGCGCCCAAACGACCTCGTAAGAGGTACGAACACCTCGCATGGGACCATTGTAACTTGTAGTAACCGACCGCGTAGTCCCGCCGGGTCTCCCGATATGAGAATACGACGATAATTCTCAAAAATAATACTTAAACTTAAAAATATGCCGTTAAAGCGTGAAAACCCAAACCACCCCGCTAACGATCCCATAGGAGGCACGAAAACCTCGTACGACACCAATGTAACTTGTAGGAACTGACAGCGTAGTACCGAGTCTCCCGGTTTGAGAATATGATGATAATTTGCAAAAATCAATACTTAAACTTAAAAATAAATCGTTAAAGAGTTAAAACCCAAACCAACCAGCAAACGACCCCATAGGAGGCACGAACACCTCGCAAGGGACCAATGTAACTTGTAGGAACTGACCGTGGAGTCCCGAGTCTCCCGATTTGAGAATACAACGATAGTTTGAAAAAATAACACTTTAACTTAAAAACATGCCTTTAAAGGAAGAAAACCCAAACCAGCCCCCTAATGATGAACACCTCGCACGGGACCAATGTAACTTGTAGGAATTCACCGCGTAGTCCCAGGTCTCTCGGTTTGAGAATATGATGATAATTTGCAAAAATCAACACTTAGACTATAAAACATGCTGTTAAAGGGTGAAAACCCAAACAGCCCCCAAACGACCCCTTAAGAGGCACGAACACCTCGCACGGGACTGATGTAACTTATAGGAAATAACAGCGTAGTCCCGGGTCTCCCAATTTGAGAATACGACGATAATTTGTAAAAATCACACTTAAACTTAAAAACAAGTCGTTAAAGGGTGAAAGCCCAAACCAGCCCCCAAACGAGCTCGTAAGAGGTACGAACTCCTTGCACGAGACAAATGTAACTTGTAGGAACTGACCGCGTAGACCCGGGTCTCACGATTTGAGAATCCGACGATAATTTGCAAAAATAACACATAAACTTAAAACACAGGGAGTTAAAGGGTGAAAACCCAAACCAGCCCCCAAACGACCCCGTAGGAGGCACGAACATCTCGCACGGGACCAATGTAACTTGTAGGAACTTACTGCGTATTCTCGAGTCTCCCGGTTTGATAATACGATGATAATTTTTAAAAATTAACACTTAAACTTAAAAACGAGTCGTTAAAGGGTGAAAATCCAAATCAGCCCCCAAACGATCCCGTAGGAGGCATGAACACCTCGCACGGGACCACTGTAACTTGTTGGAACTAATCGCGCAGTCCTGGGACTCCCAGTTTAAGGAATACGACAATAATTTGTAAAAATCAACACTTTAACTTAAAAACAAGCCGTTAAAGGGTGAATACCAAAACCAGCCCCCAAACGACCCCGTAAGAGGCACGAACACCTCGCACGGGACCGATTTAACTTATAGGAACTGACCGCGTATTCTCGGGTCTCCCAGTTTGAGAATACGACGATAATTTATAAAAATCAACACTTAAACTTAAAAACAAGCTGTTAAAGGGTTAAAATCCAAATCATCCCCCATCCGACCCCATAGGAGGCATGAACACTTCGCACGGGACCAATGTAACTTGTAGGAACTAATCGCATAGTCCCGGGTCTCCCAGTTTAAGGAATACGATGATAATTTGTAAAAATCAACACTTAAACTTAAAAACAAGCCGATAAAGGGTGAATACCCAAACCAACCCCCAAACGACCTCGTAAGAGGCACGAACACCTCGCACCGAACCAATGTAACTTATAGGAACTGACCGCGTAGTCCTCGGTCTCCCGGTTTAAGAATACGATGATAATTTGCAAAAATCACACTTAGACTTAAAAACAGGCCGTTAAAGGATGAAATCCCAAACCAGCCCCCAAACGATCCCTTAAGAGGCACGAACACCTCGCACGGGACCAATGAAACTTGTAGGAACTGACAGCGTAGTCCCAGGTCTCCCGGTTTAGAATACGACGATAGTTTGCAAAAATAACACTTTGACAAAAAAACAGGCCGTTAAAGGGTGAAAACCGAAACCAGCCCCCAAACGACCCCGTAAGAGGCACGAACACCTCGTACGGGACCAATGTAACTTGTAGGAACTGACCGCGTAGTTTCGGGTCTCCCGATTTGAGAATACGACGATAATTTGCAAAAATCACGCTTAAACTTAAAAATAAGCCGTTAAAGGGTGAAAACCCAAACCATCCCCCAAACGACCCCATAAGAGGTATGAACACCTCGCACGGAACCAATGTAACTTGTAGGAACTGACCGCATAGTTTCGGGTCTCCCGGTTCGAGAATACGACGATAATTTGTAAAAATAACACTTAAACTTAAAAACAGGCCGTTAAAGGGTGAAAACCCAAACCAGACCCAAAACAACCCCGTAGGAGGCACGAGCACCTCGCATGGGACCACTGTAACTTGTAGGAACTGACCGCGTAGTCCCGGGTCGCCCAATTTTAGAATACGATGATAATTTGCAGAAATCAACACTTAAACTTAAAAATAAGCCGTCAAAGGGTGAAAACCCAAATCAACCCCCAAATGACCCCGTAGGAGGCACGAACACCTCGCACGGGGCCAATATAACTTGTACGAACTGACCGCGGAGTCATGGGTCTCCCGGTTTGAGAATATGACAATAATTTGCAAAAATCAACATTTACCCTTAATAACATGCAGTTAAAGTGTGAAAATCAAAACCAGCCACCAAACGACCCCGTAATAGGCACAAACACCTCGCACGGGACCAATTTAACTTGTAGGAACTGACCACGTAGTCCCGGGTCTCCCGGTTTGAGAATACGATGATAATTTATAAAAATTAACACTTAAACTTAAAAGCAAGCCGTTAAAGGGTGAAAATCCAAACCAAACCCCAAACGACCCCGTAGGAGGCACGAACACCTCGCACGGGACCAATGTAACTTGTAGGAACTGACCACGTAGTCCCGGGTCTCCCGGTTTGAGATAATGACGATAATTTGTAAAAATCAACACTTAGACTTAAAAACATGTCGTTAAAGGGTGAAAACCCAAATCAGCCCCCAAATGACCCCGTAAGAGGCACGAACTACTCGCACGGGACCAATATAACTTATAGGAACTGACTGCGTTGCCCCAGGTCTCCCGGTTTGAGAATACGATGATAATTTGCAAAAATCACACTTAACTAAAAAACAGGCCGTTAGAGGGTAAAAACCCAAACTAGCCCCCAAACGACCCTGTAAGAGGCACGAACACCTCGTACGGGACCAATGTAACTTGTAGGAACTGACCGCGTAGTCCCGGGTCTCCGGGTTTAAGAATACGATGATAATTTGTAAAATTCAACACTCACAGTTAAAAACATGCCATTAACGGGTGAAAACCCAAACCAGCCCCCAAACGACCCCGTAAGAGGCATGAACACCTAGCACGGGTCCAATGTAACTTGTAGGAACTGATTGCGTAGTTCCAAGTCTCCCAGTTTGAGAATACGACGATAATTTGCAAAAATCACACTTAAACTTAAAAACAAGCCATTTAAAGGTGAAAACCCAAACCAGCCCCCAAATGACCCCGTAAGAGGTACGAACACCTCGCACGGGACCAATGTAACTTGTAGGAACTGACCGAGTAGTCCCGGGTCCCTCGGTTTGATAATACGGCGATAATTTTAAAAAACTAACACTTAAACTTAAAAATAGGCCATTAAAGGGCGAAAACCCAAACCAGCCCCCAAACGACCCCGTAGAAGGCACGAACACCTCGCATGGGACCAATGTAACTTGTAGAAACTGACCGCATAGTCCCGGGCTCCCGGTTTGAGAATACTACCATAATTTATAAAAATTAATACTTAAACTTAAAAAGAAATCGTTAAAGAGTTAAAATCCAAACCAGGTCCCAAACGACCCCATAGGAGGCATGAACACCTCGCACGGGACCAATATAACTTGTAGAAACTGACCGCGTTGTACCGGGTCTCCCGTTTTGAGAATACGACGATAGTGTGCAAAAATAACACTTAAACTTAAAAACATGCCTTTAATGGGTGAAAACCAAAACCAACCCCCTAACGATCCCGTAAGCGGCACGAACACCTCGCACGGGACCAATGTAACTTTTAGGAATTGACCGCGTACTCCCGGGTCTCTCGATTTGAGAATACGATTATAATTTACAAAAATCAACACTTAGACTAAAAAACATGCCGTTAAAGGGTGAAAACCCAAACCAGTCCCCAAACGACCCCGTAAGAGGCACGAACACCTCGCATTGGACCAATGTAACTTGTAGGAACTAACCGCGTAGTCCCGGGTCTCCCGATTTGAGAATATGATGATAATTTGCAAAAATCACATTTAAACTTAAAAACAAGCCGTTAAAGGGTGAAAACTCAATCCAGCCCCCAAACGCCCTCGTAAGAGGTACGAACACCTTTCACGGGACCATTGTAACTTGTAAGAACTGACCACGTAGACCCGGGTCCTGATTTGAAAATACGAAGATAATTTGCAAAAATAACACGTAAACTTAAAAACAGGCAGTTAAAGGGTGAAAACCCAAACCAGCCCTAAAACGAGCCCGTAGGAGGCATGAACACCTCGCACGGGACCAATGCAACTTGTAGGAACTAACCAAGTAGTCCCGGTCTCCCGATTTATGAAAACGACGATAATTTACAAAAATCAACACTTAAACTTAAAAATACGCCGTTAAAGGGTGAAAACCCAAACCAGCTCCCAAACGACCCCGTAAGAGGTACGAACACCTCGCATGGGACCATTGTAACTTGTAGTAACCGACCGCGTAGTCCCGCCGGGTCTCCCGATATGAGAATACGATGATTATTCGCAAAAATAACACTTAAACTTAAAAACATGCCGTTAAAGCGTGAAAACCCAAACCACCCCGCTAATGATCCCATAAGAGGCACGAACACCTCGCACGACACCAATGTAACTTGTAGGAACTGACAGCGTAGTCCCGGGTCTCTCGGTTTGAGAATTCGATGATAATTTTGCAAAAATCAATACTTAAACTTAAAAACAAATCGTTAAAGAGTTAAAACCCAAACCAGCACCCAAACGACCCCATAGGAGGCACAAACACCTCGCAAGGGACCAATGTAACTTGTAGGATCTGACCGTGGAGTCCCGGGTCTCCCGATTTGAGAATACGACGATAGTTTGTAAAAATAACACTTTAACTTAAAAACATGCCTTTAAAGGATGAAAACCCAAACCAACCCCCTAATTATCCCATAGGAGGCACGAACACCTCGCACGGGACCAATGTAACTTGTAGGAATTGACCGCGTAGTCCCAGGTCTCTCGGTTTGAGAATATGATGATAATTTGCAAAAATCAACACTTAGACTATAAAACATGCTGTTAAAGGGTGAAAACCCAAACCAGCCCCCAAACGACCCCATAAGAGGCACAAACACCTCGCACGGGATCGATGTAACTTATAGGAACTGACCGCGTAGTCCCGGGTCTCCCAATTTGAGAATACGACGATAATTTACAAAAATCACACTTAAACTTAAAAACAAGTCGTTAAAGGGTGAAAACCCAAACCAGCCCCCAAACGACCTCGTAAGAGGTACGAACTCCTTGCACGAGAAAAATGTAACTTGTAGGAACTGACCGCGTAGACCCAGGTCTCCCGATTTGAGAATTCGATGATAATTTGCAAAAATAACACATAAACTTAAAAATAGACCGTTAAAGGGTGAAAACCCAAACCAGCTCCCAAACGACCCCGTAGGAGGCACGAACATCTCGCACGGGACCAATGTAACTTGTAGGAACTGACCGCGTATTCTCGGGTCTCCCGATTTGAGAATCGATGATAATTTTTAAAAATTAACACTTAAACTTAAAAATAAGCCGTTAAAGGGTGAAAATCCAAATCAGCCCCCAAACGACCCCATAAGAGGCGTGAACACCTCGCACGGGACCAATGTGACTTGTTGGAACTAATCGCGTAGTCCTGGGCCTCCCCATTTAAGGAATACGACGATAATTCGTAAAAATCACACTTAAACTTAAAAACTTGCCGTTAAAGGGTGAAAACTCAAACCAACCCCCTAACGATCCCATAAGAGGCACGAACACCTCGCACGGGACCAATGTAACTTGTAGGAACGCACCGCGTAGTCCCAGGTCTCCCGATTTGAGAATATGACGATAATTTGCAAAAATCAATACTTAGACTTAAAAACATGTCGTTAAATGGTGAAAACTGAAACCAGCCCCCAAACGACCCGTAAGAGGCACGAACACCTCGCACGGGACCAATGTAACTTGTAGGAACTGACCGCATAGTTTCGGGTCTCCCTATTTGAGAATTCGACGATAATTTGCAAAAATTACACATAAACTTAAAAATAAGCCGTTAAAGGGTGAAAACCCTAACCAGCGCCCAAACGACCCCGTAAGATGTACGAACACCTCGCATGGGACCATTGTAACTTGTAAGAACTGATCGTGTAGTCCCGCCGGGTCTCCCGATTTGAGAATACGACGATAATTTGCAAAAATAACACTTAAACTTAAAAACAGGCCATTAAAGGGTGAAAACCCAAACCAACCCCCAAACGACCCCGTAAGAGGCACGAACACCTAGCACGAGACCAATGCAACTTATAGGGACTGACCGCGTAGTCCCGGGTCTCCCGATTTGAGAATACGATGAGTATTTGCAAAAATCATTACATTAACTTATAAATAAGCCGTTAAAGGGTGAAAACCCAAACCAGCCATCAAACGACCCCGTAAGAGGTACGAACACCTCGCACGGGATCAATGTAACTTGTAGGAACTGACCGTGTAGTCCCGGGTCTCCCAGTTTGAAAATACGACGATAATTTGTCAAAATCACTCCTAGCCTTAAAAATAGGCCGTTAAATGGTGAAAACTCAAACCAGCCCCCAAATGACCCCGTAAGAGGCACGAACACCTCGCACGAGACCAATGTAACTTGTAGGAACTGATCGCGTAGTCCTGGGTCTCCCGATTTGAGAATACGATGATAATTTGCAAAAATCACACTTAGACTTAAAAACGGGCCGTTAAAGGGTGAAAACCCAAACCAGCCCTCAAACGATCCCTTAAGAGGCACGAACACCTCGCACGGGACCGATGTAACTTGTAGGAACTGACCGCGTAGTCCCGGGTCTCCCGGTTTGAGAATACAACGACAATTTGCAAAAATAACACTTTGACTTAAAAATAGGCCGTTAAAGGGTGAAACCTAAACAAGTCCCCAAATGACCCCGTAAGAGGCACGAACACCTCGTATGGGACTAATGTAACTTGTACGAACTTACCGCGTAGTCCCGGGTCTCCCGGTTTGAGAATATGACGATAATTTGCAAAAATCAACACTTAGACTTAAAAAGATGTCGTTAAATGGTTAAAACCCAAACCAGACCCCAAATGACCCCGTAAGAGGCACGAACACCTCGCACGGGACCAATGGAACTTGTAGGGACTGACCGCATAGTCCCGGATCTCCCGGTTTGAGAATACGATGATAAGTTGTAAAAATCAACACTTAAACTTAAAAACAAGTCGTTAAAGGGTGAAAACCCAAACCATCCCCCAAACAACCTCGTAAGAGGTACGAACACCTCGCACGGGACGAATGCTAGTTGTAGGAACTGACAGCGTAGTCCCAGGTCTCCCGGTTTGAGAACACGATGATAATTTGTAAAAATCACACTTAAATTGAAAAACAGGTCGTTAAAGGGTGAAAACCCAAACCAGCCCCCTAACGTCCCCGTAAGAGGCACGAACACCTCGTACGGGACCAATGTAACTTGTAGGAACTGAGCGCGTAGTCCCGAGTCTTCCGGTTTGAGAATACGACCATAATTTGTAAAAATCAACACTCAGATTTAAAAACATGCCATTAACGGGTGAAAACCCAAACCAACCCCCAAACGACCCCGTAAGAGGCACGAACACCTAGCACGGGTCTAATGTAACTTGTAGGAACTGTCGCGTAGTTCCAAGTCTCCCGGTTTGAGAATACGACGATAATTTGCAGAAATCACACTTAAACTTAAAAACAAGCCGTTAAAGGGTGAAAACCCAAACCAGCCCCCAAATGACCCCGTAATAGGTACAAACACCTCGCACGGGACCAATGTAACTTGTAGGAACTGACAGAGTAGTCCCGGGTCTCTCGATTTGAGAATACGACGATAATTTTAAAAAATAACACTTAAACTGAAAAACAGGCCGTTAAAGGGTGAAAACCCAAACTAGCCCCCAAACGACCCCGTAGGAGGGACGAACACCTCGCATGGGACCAATGTAACGTGTAGAAACAGACCACGTAGTCCCGGGTCTCCCGGTTTGAGAGTACGACGATAATTTATAAAAATAAATACTTAAACTTAAAAAGAAATCGTTAAAGAGGTAAAACCCAAACCAACCCCCAAACGACCCCATAGGAGGCACGAACACCTCGCACGAGACCAATGTAACTTGTAGGAACTGATCGCGTTGTCCTGGGTCTCCCGGTTCGAGAATACGATGATAGTTTGCAAAAATAACACTTAAACTTAAAAACATGCCTTTAAAGGGTGAAAACCCAAACCAACCCCCTAACGATCCCGTAGGAGGTACGAACACCTCGCACGGGACCAATGTAACTTGTAGGAATTGATCGCGTAGTCCTGGGGCTCTCGGTTTGACAATACGATTATAATTTACAAAAATCAACACTTAGACTGAAAAACATGCCGTTAAAGGGTGAAAACCCAAACCAGCCCCCAAACGCCCTTGTAAGAGGTATGAACACCTCGCACGGGACCAATGTAACTTGTAGGAACTGGCCGTGTAGACCCGGGTCTCCCGATTTGAGAATACGATGATAATTTGCAAAAATCAATACTTAGACTTAAAAATATGCCGTTAAAGGGTGAAAACCCAAACTAACCCCCAAACGACCCCGTAAGAGGTACGAACACCTCGCACGGGACCAATGTAACTTATAGGAACTTACCACGTTATCCCTGGTCTCCTGGTTTGAGAATACAACGATAATTTGCAAAAATCACACTTAAACTTAAAAATAAGCCGTTAAAGGGTGAAAACCCAAACCAGCGCCCAAACGACCCCGTAAGAGGTACGAACACCTCGCATGGGACCATTGTAACTTGTACGAACCGACCTCGTAGTCCCGTCGGGTCTCTCGATTTGAGAATACGACGATAATTTGTAAAAATAACACTTAAACTAAAAACTAGGCCGTCAAACGGTGAAAACCCAAAACAACCCCAAAACGTCCCCGTAAGAGGCACGAACACCTCGCACGGAACCAATGTAACATTTACGGACTGATCGCGTAGTCCTGGGTCTCCCAGTTTAAGAATACGATGATAATTTGCAAAAATCAACACTCAAACTTAACAACAAACCGTTAAAGGGTGAAAACCCAAACCAGCCCCCAAACGACCCCGTAAGAGGTACGAACACCTCGCACTCGACCAATGTTACTTGTTGGAACTGACTTCGTAGTCCTGGGTCTCTCGGTTTGAGACTATGATGATAATTTTTAAAAATCACACTTGGACTTTAAAACAGGTCGTTAAAGGGTGAAAACCCAAACAAGCCCCCAACCGACTCCGTAAGAGGCACAAACACCTCGCACGTGACTAATATAACTTGTAGGAACTGACCACGTAGTACCGGGTGTCCCAGTTTGAGAATACGATGATAATTTGGAAAAATCACACTTAGACTTAAAAACAAGCCGTTAAAGGGTGAAAACCCAAACCAGCCCCCAAACGATCCCTTAAGAGGCACGAACACCTCGCACGGGACCAATGTAACTTGTAAGAACTGATCGCATAGTCCCGGGTCTCCCGATTTGAGAATATGATGATAAATTGCAAAAATAACACTTTGACTTAAAAATAGGTCGTTAAAGGGTGAAAACCCAAACCAACCCCCAAACGAGTAAGAGGCGCGGACGCCTCGCACGGGACCAATGTAACTTGTACGAACTAACCGCGTAGATCGGGTCTCCTGGTTTGAGAATATGACGATAATTTTCAAAAATCAACACTTAGACTTAAAAACATGTCGTTAAATGGTTAAAACCCAAACGACCCCGTAAGAGGCACGAACACCTCGCACGGGACCCATGTAACTTGTAGGAACTGACCGCGTAGTTCCGGGTCTCTCGATTTGAGAATACGACGATAATATTTAAAAATAACACTTAAAGTAAAAAATATATCGTTCAAGGGTGAAAACCCAAACCAACCCCCTAACGATCCTGTAGGAGGCACGGACACCTCGCACGGGAAAATGTAACTTGTAGGAACTGACCGCGTAGTGTCGGGTCTCCCGGTTTGAGAATACGATGATAATTTCCTAAAATCAACACTCGGACTTAAAAACATGTCGTTAATGGGTGAAAACCCAAACCAACCCCCAAACGACCCCGTAAGAGGCACGGACACCTCGCACGGGACCAATGTAAATTATAGGTACTAATCGCCTAGTCCTGAGTCTCCCGATTTGAGAATACGACGATAATTTGCAAAAATCACACTTAAACTTAAAAATAAGTCGTTTAAGGATGAAAACCCAAACCAGTGCCCAAATGTCCCCGTAAGACGTACGAACACCTCGCACGGGTCCAATGTAACTTGTAGGAACTGACCGCGTATTCCCGGATCCCTCGGTTTGAGAATACGATGATAATTTGCCAAAATAACACTTAAACTTAAAAACAGGCCGTTAAAGGGTGAAAACCCAAACTAGCCCCCAAACGACCCCGTAGGAGGCACGAAAACCTCGCACGGGACCAATATAACCTGTAGGAACTGACCGCGTAGTCTCGGGTCTCCCGGTAAGAGAATGCGATGATAATTTGCAAAAATCAATACTTAAACTTAAAAACAAATTGTTAAAGAGTTAAAACCCAAACCAGCCGCCAAAACGACCCCATAGGAGGCACGAACACCTCGCAAGGGTACAATGAAACTTGTTGGAACTGACCGCGGAGTCTAGGGTCTACCGGTTTGAGAACACGATGATAGTTTTCAAAAATAACACTTAAACTTAAAAACATGCCTTTAAAGGGTGAAAACCCAAACCAACCCCCTAACAATCCCGTAGGAGGCACGAACACCTCGCACGGGACCAATGTAACTTGTAGGAATTGACCTGGTAGTCTCGGGTCTCTCGATTTGAGAATACGATGATAATTTGAAAAAATCAACACTCAGACTAAAAAACATGCTGTTAAAGTGTTAAAACCCAAACCAGCCCCCAAACGACCCCGTAAGAGGCACGAACACCTCGCACGGGACCAATGTAACTTGTAGGAACTGACCGCGTAGTCCCGAGTCTATCGATTTGAGAATACGATGATAATTTGCAAAAATCACACTTAAACTTAAAAACAAGTCGTTTAAGGGTGAAAACCCAAACTAGCCTCCAAACGACCTCGTAAGAGGTACGAACACCTTGTACGGGACCAATGTAACTTGTAGGAACGGACCGCGTAGACCCGAATCTCCCAATTTGATAATAGGACGATAATTTGTAAAAATAACTCGTAAACTTAAAAACTGGTCGTTAAAGGGTGAAAACCCAAACCAGTCCCAAACAACCCCGTAGGAGGCACGAACACCTCGCACGGGACCAATGTAACTTGTAGGTACTGACTGCGTATTTTTGGGTCTCCCGAATTGAGAATACGACGATAATTTATAAAAATCAACACTTAAACTTAAAAACAATCCGTTTAAGGGTGAAAATCCAAATCATCTCCCAAACGACCCCATAGGAGGCATGAACACCTGGCACGGGACCAATGTAACTTGTAGGAACTAATCGCGTAGTCCCGGGTCTCCCGGTCTAAGGAATACGATGATAATTTGTAAAAATCACACTTAAACATAAAAATATACCGTTAAAGGGTGAAAACCCAAATCAACCCCCTAACGATCCCATAGGAGGCACGAACACCTATCACGGGACCAATGTAACTTGTAGGAACGGACCGCGTAGTCCCGAGTCTCTCGGTTTGAGAATATGACGATAATTTGCAAAAATCAGTACTTAGACTTAAAAACATGTCGTTAAAGGGTGAAAATCAAAACCAGCCCCCAAACGACCCCGTAAGAGGCACGAACACCTCGCACGGGACCAATGTAAATTGTAGAAACTGATCGCGTAGTCCCGGGTCTCCCGATTTGAGAATACAAAGATAATTTGCAAAAATAACACTTAAACAAAAAAACATGCCGTTAAAGGGTGAAAACCCAAATCAACCTCCTAACGATCCTGTAGGAGGCACAAACACCTCTCACGGGACAATGTAACTTGTAGGAACTGATCGCGTAGTCTCGGGTCTCCCGATTTTGAGAATATGACGATAATTTGCAAAAATCAACACTCGGACTTAAAAACATGTCGTTAACGAGTGAAAACCCAAACCAGCCCCCAAACAACCCCGTAAGAGGCACGAACACCTCGCACGGGACCAATGTAACTTATAGGAACTGATCGCCTAGTCCTGACTCTCCCGGTTTGAGAATACGACGATAATTTACAAAAATCACATTTAAACTTAAAAACAAGCCGTTAAAGGGTGAAAACCCAAACCAGCCCCCCAACGACCCCGTAAGAGGTACAAATAGCTCGCACGGGACCAATGTAACTTGTAGGTACTGACCGCGTAGTCCCGGATCTCCTGATTTGAGAATACGACGATAATTTGTAAAAATCACACTTAAACTTAAAAATTAGTCGTTTAAGGGTGAAAACCCAAACTAGCCCCCAAACGACCTCGTAAGAGGTACGAACACCTTGCACGTGACCAATGTAACTTGTAGGAACAGACCGCGTAGACCCGAGTCTCCCAATTTGAGAATACGACGATAATTTGTAAAAATAACACGTAAACTTAAAAACAGGCCGTTAAAGGGTGAAAACCCAAACCAGTCCCAAACGACCCCATAGGAGGCACGAACACCTCGCACGGGACCAATGTAACTTGTAGAAACTGACCGCGTAGTCCCGGGTCTCTCGGTTTGAGAATACGACGATAATTTGTAAAAATAACACTTAAACTTAAAAACAGGCCATTAAAGGGTGAAAACCCAAACCAGGCCCCAAACGACCCTGTAGGAGGCACGAACACCTCGCACGAGACCAATGTAACTAATAGGAACTGACCGCGTAGTCCTGGGTCTCCCGGTTTGAGAATACGATGATAGTTTGTGAAAATTAATACTTAAACTTAAAATAAAAATCGTTAAAGATTTAAAACCCAAACCAGCCGCCAAACAACCCCACTAGAGGTACGAACACCTCACAAGGGACCAATGTAACTTGTAGGAACTGACCACGGAGTCCTGGGTCTCCCGGTTTGAGAATACGATGATAGTTTGCATAAATAACACTTAAACTTAAAAACATGCCTTTAAAGGGTGAAAACCCAAACCAACCCCCTAACGATCCCGTAGGAGGCACGAACACCTCGCACGGGAACAATGTAACTTATAGGAATTGACCGCGTAGTTCTGGGTCTCTCGGTTTGCGAATATGAGAATAATTTGCAAAAATCAACACTTAGACTAAAAAACATGTCATTAAAGGGTGAAAACCCAAACCAGCCCCCAAACAACCTCGTAAGATGCACGAACACCTCGCACGGGACCAATGTAACTTTTAGAAGCTGACCGCGTAGTCCTGGGTCTCCCGATTTGAGAATACGACTATAATTTGTAAAAATCACACTTAAACTTAAAAACAAGTCGTTAAAGGGTGAAAACCTAAACTAGCCCCAGACGACCTCGTAAGAGGTACGAACACCTTGCACGGTACCAATGTAACTTGTATGAACGGACCGCGTAGACCCGGGTCTCCCGATTTGAGAATACGGTGATAATTTGCAAAAATAATAAGTAAACTTAAAAACAGGCGGTTAAAGGGTGAAAACCCAAACCAGCCCCCAAACGACCCCGTTGGAGGCATGAACACCTCGCACTGGACCAATGTAACTTGTAGGAACTGATCGCGTATTCTCGGGTATCACGGTTTGAGAATACGATGATAATTTGTAAAAATTAACACTTAAACTTAAAAACAAGCCGTTAAAGGGTTAAAATCATCCCCAAAACGACCTCGTAGGAGGCATGAACACCTCGCACGGGACCAATGTAACTTGTAGGAACTAATCGCGTAGTCCCGGGTCTCCCAGTATAAGGAATACGATGATAATTTGTAAAAATCACACTTAAATTTAAAACCATGCCGTTAAAGGGGGAAAACCCAAATCAACCCCCTAACGATCCCATATGAGGCACGAACACCACGCACGGGACCAATGGAACTTATAGGAATTGACCGCGTAGTCCCGGGTCTCACGGTTTGAGAAAATGATGATAATTTGTAAAAATCAACACTTAGACTTAAAGACATGTCGTTAAAGGGTGAAAACCCAAACCAACCCCCAAATGACCCCGTAAGAGGCATGCACACCTCGCACTGGACCAATGTAACTTGTAAGAACTGATCGCGTAGTCCCGAGTCTCCGGGTTTAGAATACGACGATAATTTTCAAAAGTCACACTTAAACTTAAAAACAAGCCGTTAAAGGGTGAAAACCCAAGCCAGCCCCCAAACAACCCCGTAAGAGGTACGAACACCTCGCACGGGACCAATGTAACTTGTAGGAACTGACCGCATAGTCCCGGGTCTCTTGGTTTGAGAATACGGCGATAATTTATAAAAATAACACTTAAACTTAAAAATAGGCAATTAAAGGGTGAAAACCTAAACCAACCCCCAAACGACCCCGTAGGAGGCACGAACACCTCGCACGGGACCAATGTAACTTGTAGGATCTAACCGCGCAGTCTCGGGTCTCCCGGTTTGAGAATACGACGATAATTTGCAAAAATCAATACTTAAACTTAAAAACAAATCGTTAAAGAGTTAAAACCCAAACCAACCCCCAAACGACCCCATAGGAGGCACGAACACCTCGCAAGGGACCAATGTAACTTGTAGGAACTGACCGCGGAGTCCCAGGTCTCCCAGTTTGGGAATACGATGATAGTTGGTAAAAATAACACTTAAACTTAAAAACATGCCTTTAAAGGATGAAAACCCAAACTAACCCCCTAACGATCCCGTAGGAAGCACGAACACCTCGCACGGGACCAATGTAACTTGTAAGAATTGACCGCGTAGTCCCGGGTCTCTCGATTTGAGAATATGATGATAATTTGTAAAAATTAACACTTAGACTATAACACATGCCGTTAAAGGGTGAAAACCCAAACCAGCCCCCGAACGACCCCGTAAGCGGCACGAACACCTCGCATGGGACCAATGTAACTTGTAGGAACTGACCGCATAGTCCCGGGTCTCCCAATTTGAGAATATAATCTGCAAAAATCATACTTAAACTTAAAAACAAGACGTTAAAGGGTGATAACCCAAACCAGCCCCCAATCGCACTCGTAAGAGGTACGAACACCTCGCACGGGACCAATGTAACTTGTAGAGATTGACCGCGTAGACCCGGGTCTCCCGATTTGAGAATACGATGATAATTTACAAAAATTACATGTTAACATAAAAACAGGCCGTTAAAGGGTGAAAACCCAAACCATCCCCCAAACGACCCCGTAGGAGGCACGAACACCTCGCACGGGACCAATGTAACTTCTCGAAACTAACCGCGTAGTCCCGGGTCTCTCGGTTTGAGAATATGACGATAATTTGCCAAAATCAATACTTAAACTTAAAAACAAATCGTTAAAGAGTTAAAACCCAAACCAACCCCCAAACGACCCCATAGGAGGCACGAACACCTCGCAAGGGACCAATGTAACTTGTAGGAACCGACTGCGGAGTCCCGGGTCTCCCGGTTTGGGAATACGATGATAGTTGGTAAAAATAACACTTAAACTTAAAAACATGCCTTTAAAGGATGAAAACCCAAACCAACCCCCTAACGATCCTGTAGGAAGCACGAACACCTCGCACGGGACCAATGTAACTTGTAAGAATTGACCGCGTAGTCCCGGGTCTCTCGATTTGAGAATACGATGATAATTTGTAAAAATTAACACTTAGACTATAACACATGCCGTTAAAGGGTGAAAACCCAAACCAGCCCCCGAACGACCCCGTAAGCGGCACAAACACCTCTCATGGGACCAATGTAACTTGTAGGAACTGACCGCGTAGTCCCGGGTCTCCCAATTTGAGAATATAATTTGCAAAAATCACACTTAAACTTAAAAACAAGCTGTTAAAGGGTGAAAACCCAAACCATCCCCCAAACGACCCCGTAAGAGGTACGAACTCCTCGCACGGGACCAATGTAACTTATAGGAATTGACCGCGTAGTCCCGGGTCTCTTGGTTTGAGAATACGACGATAATTTGCAAAAGTAACACTTAAACTCAAAAACAAGCCGTTAAATAGTGAAAACCCAAACCAACCCCCAAACGAGCCCGTAGGACGCACGAACACCTCACACGGGACCAATGTAACTTGTAGCATCTGACCGCGCAGTCCCGGGTCTCCCGTTTTAAGAATACGATGATAATTTGCAAAAATCAATTCTTAAACTTAAAAAGAAATCGTTAAAGAGTTAAACCCCAAACCAGCCCGCAAACGACCCCATAGGAGGCACGAACACCTCGCAAGGGACCAATGTAACTTGTAGGTACTGACCGCGGAGTCCCGGGGTTTCCCAGTTTGAGAATACGATGGTAGTTTGCAAAAATAACACTTAAACTTAAATACATCCCTTTAAAGGATGAAAACCCAAACCAACCCCCTAACGATCCCGTAGGAAGCACGAACACCTCGCTCGGGACCAATGTAACTTGTAGGAATTGACCGCGTAGTCCCGGGTCTCTCGGTTTGAGAATACGATGATAATTTGTAATAATCAACACTTAGACTATAACACATGTCGTTAAAGGGTGAAAACCCGAACCAGCCCCCGAACGACACCGTAAGACGCACGAACACCTCGCATGGGACCAAGTAACTTGTAGGAATTGACCGCGTAGTCCCGGGTCTCCCAATTTGAGAATATAATTTGCAAAACTCACACTTAAACTTAAAAACAAGTCGTTAAAGGGTGAAAACCCAAACCAGCCCTCAAACGACCCCATAAGAGGTACGAACACCTCGTACGGGACCAATGTAACTTGTAGGAACTGACCGCGTAGTCCCGGGTCTCTTGGTTTGAGAATAAGACGATAATTTGCAAAAATAACACTTAAACTTAAAAACAGGTCGTTAAATAGTGAAAACCCAAACCATCCCCCAAACAACCCCGTAGGAGGCACGAACACCTCGCATGGGACCAATTTAACTTGTAGGATTTGACCGCGCAGTCCCGGATCTCCCGGTTTGAGAATACGACGATAATTTGCAAAAATCAATACTTAAACTTAAAAACAAATCGTTAACGAGTTAAAACCCAAACCAGCCCCCAAACGACCCCATAGGAGGCACGAACACCTCGCAAGGGACCAATGTAACTTCTAGAAACTGACCGCGGAGTCCCGGGTCTCCGGGTTTGAGAATACGATGGTAATTTATAAAAACAACACTTTGACTTAAAATAGACCGTTAAAGGGTGAAAACCCAAACTGACCCCCAAACGACCTCATAAGAGGCACGAACACCTCGCATGGAACCAATGTAACTTGTAGGAACTGACCGCGTAGTCCCGGGTCTCCCAATTTGCGAATATAATTTGCAAAAATCACACTTAAACTTAAAAACAAGCAGTTAAAGGGTGATAACCCAAACCAGCCCCCAATCTCCCTCGTAAGAGGTACGAACACCTCGTACGGGACCAATGTAACTTGTAGAGACTGACCGCGTGAACCCGGATCTCCCGATTTGAGAATACGATGATAATTTACAAAAATTACATGTTAACATAAAAACAGGTCGTTAAAGGGTGAAAACCCAAACCATCCCCCAAACGACCTCGTAGGAGGCACGAACACCTCGCACGAGACCAATGTTACTTGTAGGAACTGACCGCGTAGTGCTGGGTCTCCCGGTTTGAGAATACGACGATAATTTGTAAAAATCAAACTTAACTTAAAAACAGGGTATTAAAGGGTGAAAACCCAAATCAGCCCCCAAATGACCCCGTAAGAGGCATGAACACCTCGTACGGGACTAATGTAACTTGTAGGAACTTTTCACATAGTCCCGGGTCTCCGAGTTTGAGAACACGACGATAATTTGGAAAAATATCACTTAAACTTAAAAACAGGCCGTTAAGTGGTAAAAACCCAAACCACCCCTCTAACCATCCCATAGGAGGCACGAACACCTCGCACGACACCAATGTAACTTGTAGGAACTGATCGTGTAGTCCCGGGTCTCCCGGTTTGAGAATACATCGATAATTTGCAAAAATCAATACTTAGACTTAAAAGCATGCCGTTAAAGGGTGAAAACCCAAACTAACCCCCAAACGACCCCGTAAGAGGTACGAACCCCTCCCACGGGACCAATGTAAGTTGTAGGAACTGACCACGTTATCCCGGGTCTCCTGGTTTGAGAATACAATGATAATTTGCAAAAATCACACTCAAACTAAAAAACAAGCTGTTAAAGGGTGAAAACCCAAACCAGCGCCCAAACGACCCCGTAAGAGGTACGAACACCTCGCACGGGACCAATGTAACTTGTAGAAACTGACCGCGTAGTGCCGAGTCTCTCAATTTGGGAATACGACGATAATTTGAAAAAATAAAACTTAAACTAACAAACATGCCGTTAAAGGGTGAAAACACAAACCATCCCCCTAACGATCCTGTAGGAGGCACGAATACCTCGCACGGGACCAATGTAACTTGTAGGAACTGATCGCGTAGTATCGGGTCTCTCGGTTTGAGAATATAACGATAATTTGTAAAAATGAACACTCGGACTTAAAAGCATGCCGTTAACGGGTGAAAACCTAAACCAACCCCCAAACGACCCCGTAAGAGGCACGAACACCTCGCACGGGACCAATGTAACTTGTAGGAACTGACCGCATAGGCCCGGGTCTCCTAATTTGAGAATACGACGATAGTTTGCAAAAATCACACTTAAACTTAAAAACAAGCCGTTAAAGGATGGAAACCCAAACGAGCGCCAAAACGACCCCGTAAGAGGTATGAACAGCTTGCACGGGACCAATTTAACTTGTAGAAACTGACCGTGTAGTCCTGAGTCTCTCGGTTTGAGAATACGACAATAATTTTCCAAAATAACACTTAAACTTAAAAACAGGCCATTAAAGGGTGAAAACCCAAACCAGCCGCCAAACAACCCCACAAGAGGTACGAACACCTCACAAGGGACCAATGTAACTTGTAGGAACTGACCACGGAGTCCTGGGTCTCCCGGTTTGAGAATACGATGATAGTTTGCAAAAATAACACTTAAACTTAAAAACATGCCTTTAAAGGGTGAAAACCCAAACTAACCCCCTAACGATCCCGTAGGAGGCACGAACACCTCGCACGTGAACAATGTAACTTATAGGAATTGACCGCGTAGTCCTGGGTCTCTCGGTTTGCGAATATGAGGATAATTTGCAAAAATCAACATTTAGACTAAAAAACATGCCGTTAAAGGGTGAAAACCCAAACCAGCCCCCAAACAACCTCGTAAGATGCACGAACACCTCGCACGGGACCACTGTAACTTTTAGCAGCTGACCGTGTAGTCCCGGGTCTCCCGATTTAAGAATACGACTATAATTTGTAAAAATCACACTTAAACTTAAAAACAAGTCCTTAAAGGGTGAAAACCTAAACTAGCCCCAGACGACCTCGTAAGAGGTACGAACACCTTGCACGGGACCAATGTAACTTGTATGAACAGACCGCGTAGACCCGGGTCTCCCAATTTGAGAATATGATGATAATTTCAAAAATAACAAGTAAACTTAAAAACAGGCCGTTAAAGGGTGAAAACCCAAACCAGCCCCCAAACGACCCCGTAGGAGGCACGAACACCTCGCACTGGACCAATGTAACTTGTAGGAACTGACCGTGTATTCTCGGGTATCACGGTTTGAGAATACGATGATAATTTGTAAAAATCAACACTTAAACTTAAAATCAAGCCTTTAAAGGGTTAAAGTCATCCCCAAAACGACCCCGTAGGAGGCATGAACACCTTGCACGGGACCAATGTAACTTGTAGGAACTAATCGCGTAGTCCCGGGTCTCCCAGTATAAGGAATACGACGATAATTTGTAAAAATCACACTTAAACTTAAAAACATGCCGTTAAAGGAGGAAAGCCCAAACCAACCCCCTAACGATCCCATATAAGGCACGAACACCTCGAACGGGACCAATGTAACTTGTAGGAATTAACCGCGTAGTCCCGGGTCTCCCAGTTTGAGAAAATGATGATAATTTGTAAAAATCAACACTTAGACTTAAAAACATGTCGTTAAAGGGTGAAAACCCAAACCAGCCCCCAAATGACCCCGTAAGAGGCATGCACACCTCGCACGGGACCAATGTAACTTATAGGAACTGATCGCGTAGTCCCGAGTCTCCAGGTTTGAGAATACGACGATAATTTGCAAAAATCACACTTAAACTTAAAAACAAGCCGTTATAGGGTGAAAACCCAAACCAGCCCCCAAACAACCCCGTAAGAGGTACGAACACCTCGCACGGGACCAATGTAACTTGTAGGAACTGACCGCGTAGTCCCGGGTCTCTTGGTTTGAGAATACGGCGATAATTTGCGAAAATAACACTTAAACTTAAAAATAGGCCGTTAAAGGGTGAAAACCCAAACCAGCCGCCAAACGACCTCGTAGGAGGCACGAACACCTCGCACGGGACCAATGTAACTTGCAGGATCTGATCGCGCAGTCCCGGGTCTCCCGGTTTGAGAATACGACGATAATTTGCAAAAATCAATACTTAAACTTAAAAACAAATCGTTAAAGTGTTAAAACCCAAACCAACCCCCAAACGACCCCATAGGAGGCACGAACACCTCGGAAGGGACCAATGTAACTTGTAGGAACCGACCGCGGAGTCCCGGGTCTCCCGGTTTGAGAATACGATGATAGTTGGTAAAAATAACACTTAAACTTAAAAACATGCCTTTAAAGGATGAAAACCCAAACCAACCCCCTAATGATCCCGTAGGAAGCACGAACACCTCGCACGGGACCAATGTAACTTGTAAGAATTGACCGCGTAGTCCCGGGTCTCTCGGTTTGAGAATACGATGATAATTTGTAAAAATCAACTCTTAGACTATAACACATGCCGTTAAAGGGTGAAAACCCAAACCAGCCCCCGAATGACCCCGTAAGCGGCACGAACACCTCGCATAGGACCAATATAACTTGTAGGAACTGACCGCGTAGTCCCGGGGTATCCAAATTTGAGAATATAATTTGCAAAAATCACACTTAAACTTAAAAACAAGCCGTTAAAGGATGAAAACCCAAACCAGCCCCCAAACGACCCCGTAAGAGGTACGAACTCCTCGCACGGGACCAATGTAACTTATAGGAATTGACCGCGTAGTCCCGGGTCTCTTGGTTTGAGAATACGATGATAATTTGCAAAAATAACACTTAAACTTAAAAACAGGCCGTTAAATAGTGAAAACCCAAACCAACCCCCAAACGACCCCGTAGGAGGCACGAACACCTCGCACGGGACCAATGTAACTTGTAGCATCTGACCGCGCAGTCCCGGGTCTCCCGGTTTAAGAATACGACGATAATTTGCAAAAATCAATTCTTAAACTTAAAAAGAAATCGCTAAAGAGTTAAAACCCAAACCAGCCCGCGAACGACCACATAGGAGGCACGAACACCTCGCAAGGGACCAATGTAACTTGTAGGAACTAACTGCGGAGTCCCGGGTTTCCCGGTTTGAGAATACGATGGTAGTTTGCAAAAATAAAATTTAAACTTAAAAACATGCCTTTAAAGGATGAAAACCCAAACCAACCCCCTAACGATCCCGTAGGAAGCACGAACACCTCGCTCGGGACCAATGTAACTTGTAGGAATTGACCGCGTAGTCTCAGGTCTCTTGGTTTGAGAATACGATGATAATTTGTAAAAATCAACACTTAGACTATAACACATGTCGTTAAAGGGTGAAAACCCGAACCAGCCCCCGAACGACACCGTAAGACGCACGAACACCTCGCATGGGACCAAGTAACTTGTAGGAACTGACCGCGTAGTCCCGGGTCTCCCAATTTGAGAATATAATTTGCAAAAATCACACTTAAACTTAAAAACAAGTCGTTAAAGGGTGAAAACCCAAACCAGCCCCCAAACGACCCCATAAGAGGTACGAACACCTCGTACGGGACCAATGTAACTTGTAGGAACTGACCGCGTAGTCCCGGGTCTCTTGGTTTGAGAATACGACCATAATTTGCAAAAATAACACTTAAACTTAAAAACAGGTCGTTAAATAGTGAAAACCCAAACCAGCCCCCAAACAACCCTATAGGAGGCACAACACCTCGCATGGGACCAATTTAACTTGTAGGATCTGACCGCGCAGTCCCGGGTCTCCCGATTTGAGAATACTACGATAATTTGCAAAAATCAATACTTAAACTTAAAAACAAATCGTTAACGAGTTAAAACCAAAACCAGCCCCCAAACGACCCCATAGGAGGCACGAACACCTCGCAAGGGACCAATGTAACTTCTAGAAAACTGACCGCGGAGTCCCGGGTCTCCCGGTTTGAGAATACGATGGTAATTTATAAAAACAACACTTTGACTTAAAAATAGGCCGTTAAAGGGTGAAAACCCAAACCGACCCCCAAACGACCTCATAAGAGGCACGAACACCTCGCATGGGACCAATGTAACTTGTAGGAACTGACCGCGTAGTCCCAGGTCTCCCAATTTCAGAATATAATTTGCAAAAATCACAGTTAAACTTAAAAACAAGCCGTTAAAGGGTGATAACCCAAACCAGCCCCCAATCGCCCTCGTAAGAGGTACGAACACCTCACACGGGACTAATGTAACTTGTAGAGACTGACCGCGTAGACCCGGGTCTCCCGATTTGAGAATACGATGATAATTTACAAAAATTACATGTTAACATAAAAACAGGCCGTTAAAGGGTGAAAACCCAAACCATCCCCCAAACGACCCCGTAGGAGGCACGAACACCTCGCATGGGACCAATGTAACTTGTAGGAACTGACTGCGTAGTCCTGGGTCTCCCGGTTTGAGAATACGACGATAATTTGTAAAAATCAGACTTAACTTAAAAACAGGCTGTTAAAGGGTGAAAACCCAAATCAGCCCCCAAATGACCCCGTAGGAGGCATGAACACCTCGTACGGGACTAATGTAACTTGTAGGAACTTTTCACATAGTCCCGGGTCTCCAAGTTTGAGAATACGACGATAATTTGGAAAAATATCACTTAAACTTAAAAACAGGCCGTTAAAGGTTAAAAACCCAAACCACCCCTCTAACCATCCCATAGCAGGCACGAACACCTCGCACGATACCAATGTAACTTGTAGGAAATGACCGCGTAGTCCCGGGTCTCCCGGTTTGAGAATACATCGATAATTTGCAAAAATCAATACTTAGACTTAAAAACATGCCGTTAAAGGGTGAAAACCCAAACCAACCCCCAAACGACCCCGTAAGAGGTACGAACACCTCGCACGGGACCAATGTAAGTTGTAGGAACTGACCACGTTATCCCGGGTCTCCTGGTTTGAGAATACAATGATAATTTATGAAAATCACACTCAAACTAAAAAACAAGCCGTTAAAGGGTGAAAACCCAAACCAGCGCCCAAACGACCCCGTAAGAGGTATGAACACCTCGCATGGGAACATTGTAACTTGTAGGAACCGACCGCGTAGTCCCGTCGGGTCTCCCGATTTGAGAATAAGACGATAATTTGAAAAAATAATACTTAAACTAAAAAAGCAGGCCGTTAAAGGGTGAAAACCCAAACCAGCCCCGAAACGACCCCGTAAGAGGCACGAACACCTCGCACGGAACCAATGTAACTTGAATGGACTCACCGCGTAGTGCCGGGTCTCCCAATTTGAGAATACGACGATAATTTGCAAAAATCAACACTTAAACTTAAAAACAAGCCGTTAAAGGGTGAAAACCCAAACCAGCCCCCAAACGACCCCGTAAGAGGTACGGACACCTCGCACTCGACCAATGTAACTTGTAGGAACTGACCGTATAGTCCTGGGTCTCTCGGTTTGAGAATACGATGATAATTTGTACAAACCACACTTAGACTTGAAAACAGGTCGTTAAAGGGTGAAAACCCAAACCAGCCCCCAAACGACCCCGTAAGAGGCACGAACACCTCGCACGGGACCAATATAACTTGTAGGAACTGACCGCGTAGTCCCGGTTGTCCCGGTTTGAGAATACGATGATAATTTGCAAAAACACACTTAGACTTAAAAACAAGCCGTTAAAGGGTTAAAACCCAAACCAGCCCCCAAACGATCCCTTAAGAGGCACGAACACCTTGCACGGGACCAATGTAACTTGTAAAAACTGACCGCATAGTCCCAGGTCTCCCGATTTGAGAATACGATGATAATTTACAAAAATAACACTTTGACTTGAAAACATGTTGTTAAAGGGTGAAAACCCAAACCAACCCCCAAACGACCCCGTAAGAGGCGCGAACACCTCGCACGGGACCAATGTAACTTGTACGAACTGACCGCGTAGTCCCGGGTCTCCCGGTTTGAGAATATGACGATAATTTTCAAAAATCAACTGTTAGACTTAAAAACATGTCGTTAAATGGTTAAAACCCAAACCGTCCCCCAAACGACCCCGTAAGAGGCACGAACACCTCGCACGGGACCAATGTAACTTATAGAAACTGACTGCGTAGTCTCGGGTCTCTCAATTTGGGAATACGATGATAATTTGAAAAAATAACACTTAAACTAACAAACATGCCGTTAAAGGGTGAAAACACAAACCAACCCCCTAACGATCCTGTAGGAGGCACGAACACCTCGCACGTGACAATGTAACTTGTAGGAACTGACCGCGTAGTATCGTGTCTCCCAGTTTGAGAATATAACGATAATTTGCAAAAATAAACACTCGGACTTAAAAACATGCCGTTAACGGGTGAAAACCTAAACCAACCCCCAAACGACCCCGTAAGAGGCACGAACACCTTGCATGGGACCAATGTAACTTGTAGGAACTGACCGCATAGACCGGGTCTCCCAATTTGAGAATACGACGATAATTTGCAATAATCACACTTAAACTTAAAAACAAGCCGTTAAAGGGTGGAAACCCAAACGAGCGCCAAAACGACCCCGTAAGAGGTACGAACAGCTCGCACGGGACCAATTTAACTTGTAGGAACTGACCGTGTAGTCCCGAGTCTCTCGGTTTGAGAATACGACGATAATTTGCCAAAATAACACTTAAACTTAAGAACAGGCCATTAAAGGGTGAAAACCCAAACCAGCCCCCAAATGTCCCCGTAGGAGGCACGAACACCTCGCACGGGACCAATGTAACTTCTCGGAACTGACCGCGTAGTCCCGGGTCTCTCAGTTTGAGAATATGATGATAATTTGCCAACATCAATACTTAAACTTAAAAACAAATCATTAAAGAGTTAAAACCCAAACCAGCCGCCAAACGACCCCATAGGAGGCACGAACACCTCGCAAGGGACCAATGTAACGTATAGGAACCGACCGCGGAGTCCCGGGTCTCCCGGTTTAGTTTGCTAAAATAACACTTAAACTTAAAAACATGCCTTTAAAGGGTGAAAACCCAAACCAACCCCCTAACGATCCCATAGGAGGCACGAACACCTCGCACGGCACCAATGTAACTTGTAGGAATTGATCGCGTAGTCTCGGGTCTCTCAGTTTCAGAATACGATAATAATTTGCAAAAATCAACACTTAGACTAAAAAACATGCCGTTAAAGGTTGAAAACCCAAACCAGCCCCCAAACGACCCTGTTAGAGGCACGAACACCTCGCACGGGACCAATGTAACTTTTAGGAACTAAGCGCGTATTCTCGGATCTCCCGATTTGAGAATACGACGATAATTTGTAAAAATTAACACTTAAACTTAAAAACAAGCCGTTAAAGGGTGAAAATCAAAATCAGCCCCCAAACGACCTCGTAGGTGGCATGAACTCCTCGCACGGGACCAATGTAACTTGTAGGAACTAATCGCCTAGTCCCGGAACTCCCAGTTTAAGGATTACGATGATAATTTGTAAAAATCACACTTAAACTTAAAAACATGCCGTTAAAGGGTGAAAACCCAAACCAGTCCCAAACGACCCTGTAGGAGGCATGAACACCTCGCATGGGACCAATGTAACTTGTAGGAACTGATCGCGTATTCTCGGGTATCCCGATTTGAGAATACGACGATAATTTGTAAAAATTAACCCTTAAGCTTAAAAACAAGCCGTTAAAGGGTGAAAATCCAAATCATCCCCCAAATGACCCCGTAGGAGTCATGGACACCTCGCACGGGACCAATGTAACTTGTAGGAACTAATCGCGTAGTCCCGGGTCTCCCAATTTAAGGAATACGATGATAATTTGTAAAAATCACACTTAAACTTAAAAATATGCCGTTAAAGGGTGAAAATCCAAACCAACCCCCTAACGATCCCATAGGAGGCACGAACACCTCGCACGGGACCAATGTAACTTGTAGGAACTAATCGCGTAGTCCTGGGTATCCCAGTTTAAGGAATACGACGATAATTTGTAAAAATCACACTTGAACTTAAAAATATGCCGTTAAAGGGTAAAAATCCAAACCAACCCCCTAACGATCCCATAGGAGGCACGAACACCTCGCACGGGACCAATGTAACTTGTAGGAACTGACCGCGTAGTCCCGGGTCTCCCGATTTGAGAATATGACGATAATTTGCAAAAATAACACTTAAACTAAAAAACATGCCGTTAAAGGGTGAAAACCCAAACCAACCCCCTAACGATCCTGTAGGAGGCACGAACACCTCGCACGGGATAATGTAACTTGTAGGAACTGATCGCGTAGTCTCAGGTCACCCGGTTTGAGAATACGACGATAATTTGTAAAAATTAACACTCGGACTTAAAAACATGCCGTTAACGGGTGAAAACCCAAACCATCCCCCAAACGACCCCGTAAGAGGCACGAACATCTCCCACGGGACCAAGGTAACTTGTAGGAACTGATCGCCTAGTCCTGAGTCTCCTGGTTTGAGAATACGACGATAATTTGCAAAAATCACACTTTTACTTAAAAACAAGCCGTTAAAGGGTGAAAACCCAAACCAGCCCCCAAACGACCCCGTAAGAGGCACGAACACCTCGCACGGGACCAATGTAACTTGTAGGAACTGACCGCGTAGTCCCGGGTCTCCCGATTTGAGAATACGATGATAATTTATAAAAATCACACTTAAATTTAAAAACAAGTCGTTTAAGGGTGAAAACCCAAACTAGCCCCCAAACGACCTCGTAAGAGGTACGAACACCTTGCGCGGGACCAATGTAACTTGTAGGAACGGACCGCGTAGACCCGAGTCTCCCAATTTG
This sequence comes from Sambucus nigra, assembly GCA_949130495.1. Classification (NCBI taxonomy): domain Eukaryota; kingdom Viridiplantae; phylum Streptophyta; class Magnoliopsida; order Dipsacales; family Adoxaceae; genus Sambucus; species Sambucus nigra. The sequence continues at coordinate 651,464,696 of OX422210.1, read as the reverse complement.
AGAATAGGACGATAATTTGCAAAAATAACACGTAAACTTAAAAATAGGCCGTTAAAGGGTGAAAACCCAAACTAGTCCCAAACGACCCCGTAGGAGGCACGAACACCTCGCACGGGACCAATGTAACTTGTAGGAACTGACCGCATAGTCCAGGGTCTCTCGGTTTGAGAATACGATGATAATTTGCAAAAATAACACTTAAACTTAAAAACAGGCCGTTAAAGGGTGAAAACCCAAACTAGCCCCCAAACGACCCCGTAGGAGGCACGAACACCTCGCACGGGACCACTGTAACTTATAGGTACTGACCGCGTAGTCCCGGGTCTCCCGATTAGAGAATAAGACGATAATTGGCAAAAATCAATACTTAAACTTAAAAACAAATCGTTAAAGAGTTGAAACCCAAACCAGCCGCCTAATGACCACATAGGAGGCACAAATACCTCGCAAGGGACCAATGTAACTTGTAGGAACTGATCGTGGAGTCTCGGGTCTCCCGGTTTAAGAATACAATGATAGTTTGCAAATATAACACTTAAACTTAAAAACATGCCTTTAAAGGGTGAAAACCAAACCAACCCCCTAACGATCCCATAGGAGTCACGAACACCTCGCACGGGACCAATGTAACTTGTAGAAATTGACTGCGTAGTCCTGGGTCTCTCGGTTTGAGAATACGATGATAATTTGCAAAAATCAACACTTAGACTAAAAAACATGTCGTTAAAGGGTGAAAACCCAAACCAGCCCCCAAACGATCTCGTAAGAGGCACGAACACCTCGCACAGGACCAATGTAACTTGTAGGAACTGACCGCGTAGTCCCGGGTCTCCCGATTTGAGAATACGATGATAATTTTGAAAAATCACACTTAAACTTAAAAACAAGTCGTTAAAGGGTGAAAACCAAAACTAACCCCTAAACGACCTCGTAAGAGGTACGAAGACCTTGCACGGGACCAATGTAACTTGTAGGAACAGACCGCGTAGACCCGGGTCTCCCGATTTGAGAATACGATGATAATTTGTAAAAATAACAAGTAAACTGAAAAACAGGCCGTTAAAGGGTGAAAACCCAAACCAGCGACCAAACGACCCCGTAGGAGGAACGAACACCTCGCACGGGACCAATGTAACTTGTAGGAACTGATCGCGTATTCTCGGGTCTCCCGATTTGAGAATACGATGATAATTTGTAAAAATAACAATTTGACTTAAAAACATGTCGTTAAAGGGTGAAAATCCAAACCAACCCCCAAACGACCCCGTAAGACGCGCGAACACCCTAAAAAAATATTAAATTTTGGCAAAAATTCCAAGTTAATTAATCTACGCAATGTATCAAAATTAACATGTCCCAATCTAGCGTGCCAAATATTAGATGACTCAATCAAGTAAGAAGAACTAGCAATTTCATTCATTGAAACAGATGTTTTAGGGGTTACAGTAAGAACATTCAGTTTAAAGAGCCCCTCATTTAGGTAGCCCTTTCCTACATACATGTCATTTTTAGACAACACAAAGCGATCAGACACAAACACAAGCTTGAAACCATTCTTAGTAAGGAGAGATCCAGAAATCAGATTCTTTCGGATATCAGGCACGTGAAGAACATTGTTAAGAGTAAGTTCTTTTCCCGAAGTCATTTTCAAAGCAATCTTTCCTTGTCCCACCACCTTAGAAGTGGAAGAATTTCCCATAAAAAGGTTCTCCTCATTTTCCAAAGGCTTATAGGTGGAGAACATCCATTTGTTTGCACAAATGTGTCGTGTGGCTCCAGTGTCCACCCACCATTCCTTGGTATTTCCAACCAAGTTACATTCAGAGACAACGGCAGAAAGATTCATATCCGCCAAATCATTGGTGATATTCTCACCCTCAGTCACATTTGCTTGAGAGTTATTTTTATTTTGCTTCTTAGGCTTACAACACTCACTTGAGCGTTGTCCCGGTTTACCACAATTGTAGCATTTTCCTTTGAACTTTTTCTTGTTATGTTTGTAAGTGCCTTCCCCATCATACTTTCGTTTGTTCTTTTTAGGACCTTCAACGATATGGACCTTTGTTTCCATCGGATTCTTCTCACTTTTCTTTTGAGACTCACAGTTGTCTTCTTCGATTCTTAGCCGAACTACCAACTCCTCCACATTCATCTCCTTACTCTTGTGTTTGAGATAGTTTTTGAACAAAGTCCAAGAAGGTGGCAACTTTTCAACAATTGCAGCAACTTGGAAAGTTTCACTAATTGACATTCCTTCAGCATGAATGTCGTGGAGGATTACTTGGAATTCTTGCACTTGCGAGATCACAGATTTAGAATCAACCATTTTGAAGTCCAGAAAACGCCCAACGATAAATTTCTTCATCCCAGCATCTTCAGTTTTATACTTCTTTTCCAAAGAATTCCATAATTTCTTGGAAGTTTTGATAGTGCAATAGACATGGTATAAAGTCTTGTCCAAGTAGGCCAAAATGTAATTTCGGCATAGGTAGTCCGAGTGCTTCCAAGCATCGACAGCAGCAACCTTTTCAGCGTCATCTCCCTCTTGAATAGAGGGGCAATCTTCATATACAAACCTGCCCAGTTGGCAGGTAGTGAGATAGAAGTACATTTGTCCTTGCCAACGTTTGAAGTCAGCCCCAATGAACTTTTTCGGTTTCTCCCCGTGTGGCATAGATACGGGTGCAGTCACATTTGTGTTGGTGGCAATCAGTTTCGTAGGAGTAGTGTTCGTACTTTGTGATTCCATTTCTGTTACAAAAACAGAATTTTAATCAAAACAGAATACAAAATTCTGTGCACCAATTTCCTCCAAATATAATTCACAATAAATGAATTCCAAAAGAATTCAAATAATAATTCAGAATTTAAAGTATAATATAAACAGAATTCCGTACAAAACATAATTAAATTTTTAAAATCTGTGACACACTAATTTTTAATAATAATAAAAAGAATTCCGTACAAAACAGAATTAAATTTTAAGAAAAAATATAGATAAACAGATTTTAACAAGAGTACACAAATAAAATTTATTTTCTAAAACAGAATATAAAAACAGTATAGAAATTAATTTCTATATCAAAACCGTTTTACTAATTTCTACAATAAAGCAGTAAATTAATTCATTTTATTCTGTCAAAACAGATTTATTTCCAACAAATAAATTTCTGTAATAAAAGAAAATTCTGTACACTAAAAACAGTAGAACTAGTAATTTTGTCTTAAGATTGTTATATCTACTATTTATAAATAACAATAGTACAAAATTATGAACATTAATATAATGACAGAATTGAAACAGAATTATAGAAATGAAATACTTACTAGAATTTGCAGAAATAATAATAATTACAAAGAAATCCGAGCCCTATTGAACAGTCTCCTTAAGACAAAATTATTCCTCCAACGTGCTTGAGTTTAATGAATAATTGCCTCCCAAGATAGAACGGATTTTCAGATTAATCAAGCAGCACAGCAATGAGTAATCCCAGCGAGCACAATTTCTGTGTTTTATACTCAACACAACCAAGAACATGTAATGCAGAAATGAAGAAAAGAATTTTCTGGGCAGAGGAAATAATGCAGTAGCATTTTTGGAATTTTGGAGGGTTATTTTTCTGTGTTTAAAACTGAGGGGGAAACATTTTATTTATAGTAAATGTTTTGACTGTTGGGAACAGTCAAAACCGAAATTAACTGTCAAAGCAGCTGACTCTTGGAATTAACTGATTATCAGTTAATTAAAGATTAATTAATTAAATTAAAGCCCAGAAAGTTTGGCCCAAAAATTTAAGAATTTTTATAACCCCGAGCCCGAGCCCGAGCCGAGCCGGCCGGACGCGCATGTGGACTTTTGATCGAAAGTCAACCCAAGCATAGCTTAGGTCATCTCCCCTTCAAAGAGTTGAGATACCCCAAAGGCATCCAAGCCTTAGTCCATCAATTGAGTTTTATTAACTCATCATTTTTTCACTACTCTTCCAATGTGGGACAAGAGCTAAAACATACCAAATACATTAACTTTCATTGCTTTATGAGTCACTTTGGGGACATAATTATCATTCATAACTTATTGAAATTGGACATATGAATATACTACGTTAATCTCCTTACGGAGGTGAACGCGTTCGTATATGGTCCCACAATTTCTGTAGTGTGGGTCCCACCTAAATTTGAGCTCAAAGTTGCTCAAAAATCTGTCCAGAAAAATCTGGACAGCTTTATAATACCCATTTAAGTTCCAATTTTCCAACAGTTTCGTCACCGATGAGGCACTCGGCTATGCGAGTGTGAGCTGAAGAAGTAAAAGAGCGGTTCGTTATTGGATTTCTTGTCCAAGACGGTGGTGGAGGGTTAAGACCTCAACGGTGAGATTGTGGTCGGTGGTACCCGGCTTTAGCTGATTCACCTTCAAAATCTCGTCCGATTTTTTCACTCCTACTTGCTGGGTTTTCGTTGTCTCATCTATGCTTTTAAGAGACAGATGACAACTTGTCCACCTAATTCACTTTAATTAAAATTGTACATGTCGACGCTCTGCCAGTTTTAATTATACACTATAACTAGCATACAACCCCACGATGCGGCTTTTTCTAACAAAATTATTAAAATATAACAAACCTATCTTCGTTTTATTCTATATATGTGCTGCAACATTACCTACCCTCTTGATAAGTAAGAATATTGAAAATGTATAGGGTAATTTTAGAACTTTGATGACCTCTTAATTAACTGAACATAGGAAAAAAGATATTCGTCTACCTGATTAAGTTATGGAAAACAAACACATTAACAATCAGGACACAAAAAATATAGATAAAGTCCTCATAAATCTATATAATAAGACATGAAAAATCATAGAAACCAAAAAATTAGGAAGGAAAAAAATAATTACACTTTACTTACTAAACTATGCACAATCTACTCCAATAGGCAAATAATAATTTTAGGCATAAGAGTTTGAGCCCATTTATTTACTCAATGTATGTGTGAGTGTTACCAAAACACATATGTTCACTATACGACACACAAAATACCTAGAATGTGAGTCCTAATTTAAGTAATTTCATTGTTAACTTTTGTCAACCCATTCAACCATTAAAAGGAAATAACATATATCTGAACAAAAAAGTTACGTTAATGTTAAAGGGCAACTTACAAAATCCATTTGAATATCAAAGGTAAAAGGACCCATTTACGTTCAGGGTGCCTCTTGAATTTGGAAAATACTCGGCTGAAAAAATCCAAAATAAAAAATGTATGAATCGATTCCAAGTTTACAAATCAATATCTGCTTCTTAGCCCTTCAAGTTCATTTTTCGGCTTAATCTTTTCTCGACTCTGACCTCTCCATCCTTCTGTGGAGTAGGCATCAATAAGGTTCTGTTCCAGCTTCATTTTTATTAGCAAGTACCTTGTCCTCCTTTGCAAGCGGGTGGTTCATTAAGCTCCACATTATAATTTTGCCTCTTTCGCTTTCCCCTTTTCTTTTAACTTCTGAGACTTTTCATTTTCAGCGGAGATAACTGAAGGGGCCTTGTGGCCGAGACATCTAAAATAAGATTTTTTCTTGAAGGACTTTATTTTAAGCAATGTTTCTTTAGTAATCAAAATTCCCTTTTTTTTGCTTACAAAGTTAAATACTTTTTCATTTAACATGGTTGGACCAATAGCTTTCTCATTATATTTTGACTTTGATTTAAGTCTCTTGTCCTGTGATCTTTCTATACTGTTTTCTATATACAACGCTTTTCCAAACTGTTGGAGATTTTTAAAATAAGAGACTAAGAGTTTTTTGGGTGTAAAAGCCTTAAGAGCTTGTCCCACATTGGAAGTGTGTGGAAGAAGTGGGAAGCTAACCCAAATATAAAAGGGGATAGTGTCCCACATTGGAAAATGTACAAAGCTAAGTGTCACCACTAAGCTATAAAAGGGGTGGGCAACCTTTGAGTCCCACATTGGAAAAATGTTAAGAATTTGTACACTTAATAAGTACAAATGGAAGATGAAGAGTTAATTCATCTAGCATTTAAGAGGCTATTCAAGAGACCTCAATACGGTGCGAAGCACCGTACGCACGCGCGCGCGCACGCGCGTGCGGGTGCGGGGCAGTGGGCTGTAGAGGCGCTAGTGAGTGTTGGTAATTAACAGTCATACCTGTTCGGAAATGACTTAATTCAACAGTCATGACTCTTGAAGACAAAGCCTTTCATTTTCTATAAATAAAGGCTGCCTAAAAACGGAATTACATTGATAACAAAAACCAGTTTCAGATTTCCAGACCCTACTATTACTCTCTTACAATTTTCAGGAGATACAAATTCTCTTATTCTGTTTTGTGCACATAAACAGAATGAGAACTTGATTGACTGTTCTTCGCTGCTACATCCAAGGGCTGTCTTCAAATATACAAGTTGCAGATAGTGCAATTGCTTCATTGTATCTTGAGTACGGATTTGCTGATTCTCGTTTGTATACCGAAATTCTTCGTGTGGGGCAAATACTGTATTTAGGAAAGTGACATCACGCCTTGAAGTTTTATAGTGACTATTCAGAAATTACTTTGTTGTATTGAAGTTGACATTTTTGAGATATATAAAGAGTTCCATTTCTGTATTTGCATTCATAATATCCAACAATCTAAATACAGTATTTTGGAAATGGCCGACTCTTCCAAATCACTTCGACAAATAACATAAAGCTTTGTTAAGTTGGACCGTTTTGATGGTGGTAATTTTCTGCGTTGGCAAAAAAAGGTTCACTTTCTTCTAACAACATTGAAGATTGTATATGTCTTGTCACAACCGAAACCAAATGAAGATGAAGATGAAACCGTGGAACAGACTAGGCAACGCACAAAATGGGAGACCGATGATTATTTGTGTCGTGGTCACATTCTCAATGCACTTGCTGATAATTTGTTCGACTTGTACCAAAATGTTGGGACAGCAAAAACTTTATGGGAAACATTGGAGACCAAATATCTAACGGAAGACGCTACAAGTAAGAAGTTCCTTATCGGTCAGTTTCTAAGCTTTAAAATGCATGATAATAGGCCTGTGCTAGAACAATTTCATGACATCCAACGCATCATAAATCATTGCAAACTGAAAAAATTAAATATGGATGATAATGTAATTGTTGCTGCCATAATTGAAAAACTTCCTCCTTCTTGGAAAGACTATAAGAAAGAACTCAAACACAAAAAGGAGGATCTTTCACTTGAAGAATTAGAGACTCATTTAAGAATTGAACAAGAGTCTCGAATTCTAGATGGTAAAGACGAACAAGAAAATTCTGTTTCTAAGGTCCATGTGGTGGAGGAAGGAAAGGAGCAAAAATATGGCAATCATGGAAAAAATAACAAGCGGAAGAATTTTTCAAATAATTCTAAAGCAAACAAAAAGAAGAAAGGAAATTGTTTTCATTGCAACAAACCAGGTCACTTCAAGAAGGATTGTCGTGAGTTCAAGAAACTAAAGGAAAAAGGAGGGACATCAGACACAAAGCAAAAATTTGCTGCTATGATATCCGAGGCTAATATGCTTGGAGAAGACAACTCTTGGTGGGTTGATTCTGGTGCCACAAGGCATGTTTGAAAGGACAAGAACTTGTTCTCTGCCTATGAAACAGTGGAAGGAGATGTTCTCTATATGGGAAATTCATCTACAGCTGCGGTTAAAGGCAAAGGGACAGTGGATCTCGAATTCACTTCCGGGAAAATCCTTAGCCTCACCAATATTTTTCATGTTCCTGATGTTAGGAAAAATTTAGTTTCTGGATATCTTCTTAACAAATTTGGCTTTAAGCTTGTATTTGAGTCAGACAAATTTATTCTGACTAAGAATGGTACCTTTGTAGGCAAAGGATATTTGTATGAGGGCATGTTTAAGCTCAATGTCAATGAAAAGGATTCTTCTGCTTATATCGTTGATTGTCTTTCATTATGGCATAGTCGTTTAGGACATGTTAATACAAAGAAAATGCATTTCATGGTTAATTTAAATTTAATTCCTAAATATGAGAATGATATGAATGAAAAGTGTAAAATATGCATGCAAACTAAAATAACAAGATTGCCTTTTCCAAAAATAGAAAAAACTACATCTTTGTTGCAATTAGTACAGAGTGATGTTTGTGATTTGCATGGAACGCCTACTAGAGGTGGTAGTAAATATTTTGCTACATTTATTGATGACTTTTCAAAATATTGTTACGTATATCTTTTAAACTCTAAGGATGATGTGCTTAATAGATTTAAGACATATAAAAATGAAGTTGAAAATCAATGTGATTCTAAAATAAAATGTCTTAGATCTGATAGAGGTGGTGAATATCACTTTCCTCAATTTTGTGAAGATATGGGAATTATACATGAAGTTACTGCACCTTATACACCACAACAAAATGGAGTAGCAGAAAGAAAAAATAGGACACTAACTGAAATGGTTAATGCTATGCTTTCTTATTCTGGTTTAAGTAAAGGTTTTTGGGGAGAAGCACTTTTAACTGCATGTCATATTCTGAATAGAATACCTGTTAAAGATAATAAGAAAACTCCTTACGAATTATGGAAGAATAGAAAACCTAATTTAGCTTATCTTAAAGTTTAGGGTTGTAGAGCTATTGTAAGACTACCTGAAACTAAGAGAAAGAAATTAGGAAGCAAAGGTGTTGAGTGTATTTTCATAGGTTATGCACAACATAGTAAAGCCTATAGATTTTTGGTTAGTGAACCTAATGATTCTGTTGAGGTAAATACAGTAATTGAATCGAGAGATGCAATTTTTTATGAACAAAGGTTTTCTTCTATTCCTAGAATTAATAATGAAAAAGAAGTAAGCACTCCTTCACAGTTACCTGAAACTCCACTAGTAGAACAAGAAGAGATTAGAAAAAGTAAAAGACCTAGGAAAGAAAAAAGCTTTGGTCCCGACTTTGTAGTCTATCTTGTTGAAGGAACTAGAAACACATCTTGTAATCAATATGCTTTGACTCTTAGCGTTGAAACAGACCCACAAACTTATAGTGAGGCAATTAAGTTTGTAGATTCAGCATTTTGGAAAGAAGCTATAAATGATGAAATGGATTCAATTTTGGGAAATAAAACTTGGAAATTAGTAGACTTACCTCCAGGATCTAAACCCATTAAGTGTAGATGGATTTTTAAAAAGAAAATGAAAATAGATGGAACAATTGATAAATTCAAGGCTAGATTGGTTCCTAAAGGTTTTACACAAAAAGAAGGAATTGATTATTTTGATACCTATGCACCTGTTGCTAGAACCGCCACTATTAGAATTTTAATTGCATTAGCATCTATATATAATTTTGAGATTCATCAAATGGATGTGAAAACTGCATTTTTAAATGGTGACTTAGAAGAAGAAATTTACATGGAACAACCTGAAGGGTTTGTTATGCCTGGACAAGAAAATAAAGTATGTAAACTTATTAAGTCCTTATTGTAATACCCCGTACTTTTGGCTATAATTATTTTTGGGATTAATTAATTAAATAGCGTATTAATTGGAAATTAATCCGGGTTATAAATACTAATGAGATGCGTATTAGTATTTGATTATGTGCATATATGATTATATATGTACTTGGTATTATAAAATTTGTCGTGGGATTTATATACGGCATTTTAGAAATTTTGTTGAGACGCGTGGGACCGCCGCGTCACGGTATAATATTTTGATAATAAAAGTGAATTTAAAATCTATAATCCGTATGGTCGTTTTGAGTGCGCCATCGCGTCCGGAAGGGTCGAGATAGTCAGAAAACACTAGCCGGGGGTATAGTTTGGGTCCCGGGGTATTTTTAGGCCATACCGGTAACTTAAAGGGTATTTTAGTAATTTGGTATTTTTGGGTAATTAAAAGTGACGAAAATTGAGAGTTGTAATCTGAAAAGGAATTGACCCAACCAACCCTTCATTAACCCCATAAGCTACGTAAGTTATCATTTAGTCTTCCAACTCTCCCAAAGGAAACCCTAGCCACCATAGCCACCTTTGGAAGAAGAAAGCTTGGAGAAGGAGAGAGAGAGAGGAAATCTGCAGAAAGAGATTACAAATCCAACACCAAATCCAGAGACAATCAAGGCAAGTGATTTATTCCATTTAAATTTTGGAGAATGCTTCTTCCATGTTAGATTATTCAAAAACTTTGTGTGTTCTTGGAAGATAATGAAAAAAACCCATAAGTTTGGAGTTATTAGTTTAAATTTTGGGATATAGGTTGCATGTAGAATGTTACTGGACGATTATATTAAGAGAAAGTACTACTTTTTGTAATATCAAATACCGATTTAAGATGAAGTTATGAATGTTCTTGAGATAAAATCTGGAAACTAGGTTTTTGATGAAGATTGATCCATATGTAGCCTTTAGTTGTTGAATTATTGGTTTGTGGACGTTAGTAATATTGTATGATGGTTATGAGACATTACTATAGCGTTATATTAGAGAATCATGCCTTAAAAATAAGTTTTGGGACGTTTTCAAATCTGCAAAACGAAGCAGTCCGTAGCCATACCTGTTCGATCGATCGATCGACATTCATCAGTCGATCGATCGACTATATCGATCGATCGATATTCATAGGTCGATCGATCGACCTTCCCAGAATGAGTAAAATTTTCCTTAATTTGATTTTAATGGTGGAAACCCTCGGAGAATATGTTTGGAGGACTTATGAATACCCTCACCCTTAAGGAAGACCAGTAGGTGTGATTATTATAGTGGACTTTAATTAGAATGCAATTCGAGGAATTATTCTAGATTATTGAAATTCGTTATGTGAGATAATATTTGGGTTAATAGTACAAATTTGAATAAGTTGATGAAATAAGGTTTGGGGCAGAAGTAAAGACCTTAGGTATAAAGATATCATATGTGAGAATTATGGGAACTTAGTAGTCTATTCGAGATAGGTTTTAAGTTTAAGGAATTACGACGTGAGGCGTGTCGACTATTTAAATTATATATTATCGGATTACTTGAAATATATAAGTTTGGGATAACGGTATAAGGATGTAGAAAATACCTTATTAATATGGTAATATCTAAGATGTGTGAATGCTTAGTATATAGTTTGTGTGTATGACATACCTACCATACTTGCTATCACGGGAGGTTGCGTTCGCTTAGGACCCTCTAATCCTTGTGTGCCTACGGGGGGGATATAGACTGGTACCTTGATGAACATAGGTCATAGAAAGACTTATTGTGATATTAATAAGTCCGCTGATCATGGGAGCGTAGGTATGTGCGTGACCCATGTGATGGTGACTGTGTTCGCCTCCATTATTTGTGATGTTGTTATCGATAAACTATTCCTGAGAGATTCGGAATATGTAATCCTTATGTACGTGATGTACCGGGATGGATAGCAGAGTATGTGTGCACTACAGCTTAGATTGCGGGGTGCTTGTATTGTATATTTATGATGTGAATAATATACATTATATTAATGGGAATCCTCATGTTAATGTGGTAAAAAAAAATATTACGGTATTGTTTCGAGATATATGATGAGTTAACTGATAGTTATATCAATGGCATATTTAGTAACTTGAGTTTATATTAAACCCCTACTTACTTACGAGCGTTATATGTTAATAGAACCAAGTAGTAACGGTAGGTCCTATGACAGTCTAGCTAGATTCGATGTCACTTAGCTAGTGGGTTATGTCGTTATAGATGGGTACTTACGTTAGGAGTGCACAGTTAGACGAGAGGTGAGGATATTATGTGAGTGTACGTCCTAACATGTACTTTGCATTTAATGTTTTAAATGTTTTTAAAGCACTTGCAGGTTTTTTTTTTTAAAATATAACTCCACATTCGGGCTCTGACCCGTTTGCTCTTCAAATCTTTTTCTTGTAAAACCTTTTTAGGTGCCCAGCCACAAGGACACCAAGCATAGGATTTTCATTCAGAAGACGAGCTGTAGCTGTTTGTGGAAGCTACAGGGACTTGCATTTAGACGCCTCTCTCATTTGGATTCCAGTCTCAGCATCTATCAGTTGTAGGGCATGTTGCCCAATTCTATTAGACATTTTTACATTTCAGTTTTCAGACTCTAGCATGTATTGCTCAGTATTCAGTTTTAGTTATTTATTTCAGTTTACTTATCAGTTGTGGGATTTGTATCGAGGAGTTTTTCCTCCAGAGTTTATTTACATTTTGTGATGGTTATTCGTTTTACTTCAGTATGGTGAATGGTGTTATTTAGTTATTCATTACTCTTGTTGCATGTTAATCAGATTTAATAAAATTTGGCACTTACTTTTTAAATACTAGGTGGTTAGTAATCTTTAAAATGTTTTCGACAGTGATGCTATTAACTGAGCCAACTTGGCATTTTGAATTAATTTTATAAAGGAGTAGCTACCCGGTATTTAATTAGTCGGGGTGTCACAGGTGGTATCAGAGCATCAGGTTCTAGTGTCCTTTAGGATCTGTACGGCTATTATGTTTCCGCTACATTTTCTTTGATATAGAGCCTTATATTTTAGGACTGTTGTACTCTTATTGTGTATGCTTCGTTCTTCAGCCACTTTAAGTTTATAAACTGTGAACTTATAAACTTTGTCCTTATTTCAGATGCCTCCACAACGTGCACGAAGAGTTCCCAGGAATGCAATGCCCGAACCCCAGCCCGCTCCAGTTCAGGGCATGTTGAACGCCGCTGAGGTTGCAGCTATAGTAGCTCAAGCGGTAAATGCCGCGATTGCCGTTATTCAGCAGGCACCACCACCGGCACCGGTTGCCGCGCCAGTACAGGTTAATGCATTCCCGTCTGCTTGGGAGCGTGTACGTGACGCTTTTCAGAAAGCGCATCCGCCAGAGTTTGCTGGTAGCTCAGATGTGGTAGTCTCGAGCCAATGGAGGAAGGACATGCAGAGGCATTTGAGGATGCATGAGTGCACTGATGTTCAGAAACAGGTGCTATCTACTTTCAAGCTAGTGGGATCTGCACTACAGTGGTGGGAGTTTATTACCACCGCGGAGGAGAGGGATACCCTCACGATTCAGGAGTTCTGGGTGCGGTTCGATCACAAGTACTTTCCGTCCGCAGTTCATACCGAGATGAGGAGGAAGCTGATGAGTTTGAAGCAAGAAGGCAAGACAGTGGCCGAGTATGAGGCCGAGTTTACTAACCTGTTGAATATCGTTCCAGACGAGATTCCAACAGAGAAGAAGAAGATAGAGAAGTTCACCGACGGGTTGAATTGGAGGATCCGTCAGCATCTGCTTGGGAACCTATCGTTGGCCACGTATTCTGATGTGGTTAACGCTGCATTACTACACTGCCAGGACCACCGTTTTCACATGGCCGAGGGCAAGCGGTCGGGGGAGTCTAGCCATCAGGGAAGGACTGGAGGACATGGTGCCAGCGGGGCACAGACCGGTCAGGGGCAGAGACAGACTGAGCAGGGTACCCAGCAGGGGGATAATAAGAGGTTCCGGTCAGGGAACTACAGGAGGGTCAAGGAGGATTCCGTCAGGGCCATCAGGGTCCAAACGGCCATCAGGGCCAGCAGGGACAAAATGGGCAGCAGTTCCATCAGGGCCAGCAGGTCCAAGGGAGGAATGGTAACGGCCACCAGGGCAGGGGACAGCAGGGGCAGAGGGGAGGGAACTTCCCAGGGAAGTGCTTTACTTGTGGCAAGACTGGCCATAAGAAGCAGGATTATCCTGATAGGGGTAGGGCCCCACTGCAGCAGCAGCAGGGTGCTCGCCAGGAGCCACAGAGGCCGATGTTTCCCGCCGCTCTTCCTGCACCGCCACAGATGGCAGCATTGCCACCCATTCCAGCAGTTCCAGCTCAGCAGGGTCAGCTACAGTATGGACGTGTCTACAACGTTCACCAGGCTGCAGTTCCACACGCACCGCCCGCGATCGAGGGTACGTTTCCTATCCATGGCACTATGGGTCGGGTGTTATTTGATACGGGTGCTACACACTGTTTTATTGCTACACACTTCGCGAAAGCTTTAGGATTGTTAGCTACGGCAGAGAGCACAGTGACGTGTGTCGACTCACCATTAGGGAGTGGGTCACTTATTTTCTTTATATGCCGGGGAGTGGGGGTAGAGGTTGGTGGTTTGGTATTGCCCGCGGACATGTTAGTGTTAGACATGCATGTTCACGATGTGATCATCGGTATGGACTGGCTCGTATCATATAGGGCCATGATTGATTGTTTCAGCGGGAGCATTGTTTTTGCCATTTCGGGGCAAGAGATGTTTATAGTGGCGATGCCTCGCCCAGAGGGAGGATCGACCGCTCATCTGTATTACATAGAGGAGGATACCTCTAAGGAGGTTGTGATTCCTTTGGATTCGATCCCGGTTGTCAGGGAGTATTCAGATGTGTTTCAGGAGATACCAGGCTTACCACCCAGTCGGGAGATAGACTTCGTTATAGATTTGCTACCGGGTACGAGACCTATAGCACGTGCACCGTACCGTATGGCTCCAGCGGATATGCGAGAGCTACGGGATCAGATAGAGCAGCTGTTAGGGCAGGGCTTTATTCGCAGGAGTACCTCACCTTGGGGCGCTCCAGTTTTGTTTGTGAAGAAGAGGGATGGTTCACTGAGATTGTGTGTGGACTACCGAGAGTTGAATAAGGTCACGATACGGAATAAGTATCCGTTGCCTCGAATCGATGACTTATTCGACCAGTTGAGAGGAGCTTCTTTCTTCTCGAAGATTGACTTGAGGTCAGGATACCATCAGTTGCGTATCAGGGAGGAGGATGTCTCGAAGACTGCGTTCTTGTCGAGATATGGTTCTTATGAATTTCGGGTTATGCCTTTCGGCTTGACCAACGCTCCAGCAGTGTTTATGGACTTGATGAACAGGGTGTTAAGAGATTTCCTCGATCAGTTTGTCATTGTCTTCATTGATGACATTCTGGTCTACTCTCAGACAGAGGAGTAACACGCCGAGCATTTGAGGCAGGTTTTGCAGACACTTCGTCAGAACGAGCTGTATGCAAAATATGAGAAGTGCGGGTTTTGGCTGAAGGAGGTCCAGTTCTTGGGTCACATCATTTCCGACCAGGGAATATCTGTCGATCCGGGAAAGGTATCAGCGGTGAGGGAGTGGGGACAGCCCACGACACCAACAGAGATTCGTAGTTTCTTGGGCTTAGCAGGATACTACAGGAGGTTTATTCGGGGCTTCTCGGAGATAGCAGGTCCTTTGACACATCTTACTCGTAAGGGTGTGCCATATATCTGGAGTGATGCCTGTCAGTTGGCATTCGATGAATTGAAGGACAAATTGACCTCAGCACCTGTGTTAGCATTGCCGAGACCGGGAGTTGAGTATTTGGTTTACACCGATGCGTCTTTGCAAGGACTGGGAGGTGTATTGCAGCAGGAGAGACAAGCCATAGCTTATGCTTTCCGTAAGCTAAAGCCTCATGAGAAGAATTACCCCACGCATGATTTGGAGTTGGCAGCAGTGGTATTTGCCTTACGGATTTGGAGGCACTATCTTTTGGGGGAGAAGTTTCAGCTGTTCACGGACCACAAGTCACTACAGTATCTGTTCACGCAGAAGGAATTGAATATGCGGAAGCATAGGTGGCTTGAGTTTGTGAAGGACTACCAGTTCGACATCCAGTACCACCCTGGTAAGGCTAACGTGGTAGCAGACGCGTTGAGCCGTAGGCCAGCAGATGAGGTGGCAGAGGTGTGGAAAGCTAAGTGGAAGGAATTGGGACACTAGGATGCAGTGGCCCGATCTTTCATGTATGTGATGACCGTTACACCGCAGATTGTTACGAAGGTAGTACGGGCACAGGCCAATGACTCGTTCTGTCAGGAGCAGATAGTTCGATTGCTAGCAGAGGGAGCCGAGTCCTATACCGTTAGCTCAGACGGGGGATTACGCTTCAATGGGAGGTTGGTAGTTCCGGAAGGGGAAGAATTACGGCACGATGTGATGGCAGAGTCGCACGGCTCACGGTTCGCGGTACATCCCGGAGGGGACAAAATGTACCAAGACATGAGACGACAATATTGGTGGAGCGGTATGAAGAAAGATATCGCTGAGTTTGTCTCGAAATGCGCCACTTATCAGCTTGTAAAAGTGGATCATCAGAGACCAGCAGGATTGCTACAGCCGTTGGAGGTTCCGGTGTGGATGTGGGAGAGCATATCTATGGATTTTGTCGCGGGGTTGCCTACGTCGCAGATGGGTCACGACTCCGTTTGGGTAATTGTGGACAGGTTGTCCAAGGTCGCTCACTTCTTACCCGTAAGGACTGACTACACTACGGGACAGTATGCCCAGCTTTTCATTTCAGAGATTGTGAGACTTCACGGTGTGCCCCTGAATATCGTGTCTGACAGAGACAAGATATTTGTTTCGAGGTTTTGGGAGAGTTTCCAGGAGGCCATGGGCACTGAATTGCGGTTGAGTACGGCTTATCACCCGCAGACCGATGGGCAGATAGAACGCACCAACCAGATGTTGGAGGACATGCTACACATGTGCATTATTGACTTCGGGGGTGGATGGGAGCAGTACCTTCCACTGGTGGAGTTTGCTTACAACAACTCCTATCAGTTCACGATTGGCATGGCTCCGTTTGAGGCATTGTACGGCAGGCCTTGTCGTTCCCCAGCATGTTGGTTGGAGGTGGGGGACAATAAACTACTTGGGCCAGAAGTGATCCAGGATACTTCGGCAAGGATTGAGTTGATTCGGAGTCGCATTCGGGTAGCTCAAGACAGGAAGAAAAGTTATGCTGATGCGAAGAGATTTTTCAGGGAGTTCCAAGTGGGGGACCAGGTTTTGCTCAGGGTATCTCCGATGAAGGGGATTAAGCGATTCGGGAAGAAGGGGAAGTTGGCACCGAGGTATGTGGGGCTGTTTCCTATTATTGAGCGGATAGGACCGGTTGCATATAGACTTGGACTACCGGATCACTTGCATCGGATTCACGACGTGTTCCATATTTCCTCGCTGAGGAAATACCTTAGGGACAATTTGGCTCATTCTCACATTGCTGAGGAGGACATCGATCTTCAGCCGGATAGCTCTTACGAGGAGGGGCCAATTGCTATTTTGGACCGAAGCGAGAGGAAACTGCGGTCAAAGATAGTCCCGTTAGTGCGTGTTCAGTGGCGACATCACAATGTCGAGGAGTCCACATGGGAACGCGAGGATGAGATGCGCGAACGTTATCCAGAGCTATTTCTAGCAGGTACTTTCTAGTTTCGAATTTCGGGACGAAATTCAGTTATTAGGGGGGGAGTATGTAATACCCCGTACTTTTGGCTATAATTATTTTTGGGATTAATTAATTAAATAGCGTATTAATTGGAAATTAATCCGGGTTATAAATACTAATGAGATGCGTATTAGTATTTGATTATGTGCATATATGATTATATATGTACTTGGTATTATAAAATTTGTCGTGGGATTTATATACGGCATTTTAGAAATTTTGTTGAGACGCGTGGGACCGCCGCGTCACGGTATAATATTTTGGTAATAAAAGTGAATTTAAAATCTATAATCCGTATGGTCATTTTGAGTGCGCCATCGCGTCCGGAAGGGTCGAGATAGTCAGAAAACACTAGCCGGGGGTATAGTTTGGGTCCCGGGGTATTTTTAGGCCATACCGGTAACTTAAAGGGTATTTTAGTAATTTGGTATTTTTGGGTAATTAAAAGTGACGAAAATTGAGAGTTGTAATCTGATAAGGAATTGACTCAACCAACCCTTCATTAACCCCATAAGCTACGTAAGTTATCATTTAGTCTTCCAACTCTCCCAAAGGAAACCCTAGCCACCATAGCCACCTTTGGAAGAAGAAAGCTTGGAGAAGGAGAGAGAGAGAGGAAATCTGCAGAAAGAGATTACAAATCCAACACCAAATCCAGAGACAATCAAGGCAAGTGATTTATTCCATTTAAATTTCGGAGAATGCTTCTTCCATGTTAGATTATTCAAAAACTTTGTGTGTTCTTGGAAGATAATGAAAAAAACCCATAAGTTTGGAGTTATTAGTTTAAATTTTGGGATATAGGTTGCATGTAGAATGTTACTGGACGATTATATTAAGAGAAAGTACTGCTTTTTGTGATATCAAATACGGATTTAAGATGAAGTTATGAATGTTCTTGAGATAAAATCTGGAAACTAGGTTTTTGATGAAGATTGATCCATATGTAGCCTTTAGTTGTTGAATTATTGGTTTGTGGACGTTAGTAATATTGTATGATGGTTATGAGACATTACTATAGCGTTATATTAGAGAATCATGCCTTAAAAATAAGTTTTGGGACGTTTTCAAATCTGCAAAACGAAGCAGTCCGTAGCCATACCTGTTCGATCGATCGATCGACATTCATCAGTCGATCGATCGACTATATCGATCGATCGATATTCATAGGTCGATCGATCGACCTTCCCAGAATGAGTAAAATTTTCCTTAATTTGATTTTAATGGTGGAAACCCTCGGAGAATATGTTTGGAGGACTTATGAATACCCTCACCCTTAAGGAAGACCAGTAGGTGTGATTATTATAGTGGACTTTAATTAGAATGCAATTCGAGGAATTATTCTAGATTATTGAAATTCGTTATGTGAGATAATATTTGGGTTAATAGTACAAATTTGAATAAGTTGATGAAATAAGGTTTGGGGCAGAAGTAAAGACCTTAGGTATAAAGATATCATATGTGAGAATTATGGGAACTTAGTAGTCTATTCGAGATAGGTTTTAAGTTTAAGGAATTACGACGTGAGGCGTGTCGACTATTTAAATTATATATTATCGGATTACTTGAAATATATAAGTTTGGGATAACGGTATAAGGATGTAGAAAATACCTTATTAATATGGTAATATCTAAGATGTGTGAATGCTTAGTATATAGTTTGTGTGTATGACATACCTACCATACTTGCTATCACGGGAGGTTGCGTTCGCTTAGGACCCTCTAATCCTTGTGTGCCTACGGGGGGGATATAGACTGGTACCTTGATGAACATAGGTCATAGAAAGACTTATTGTGATATTAATAAGTCCGCTGATCATGGGAGCGTAGGTATGTGCGTGACCCATGTGATGGTGACTGTGTTCGCCTCCATTATTTGTGATGTTGTTATCGATAAACTATTCCTGAGAGATTCGGAATATGTAATCCTTATGTACGTGATGTACCGGGATGGATAGCAGAGTATGTGTGCACTACAGCTTAGATTGCGGGGTGCTTGTATTGTATATTTATGATGTGAATAATATACATTATATTAATGGGAATCCTCATGTTAATGTGGTAAAAAAAAATATTACGGTATTGTTTCGAGATATATGATGAGTTAACTGATAGTTATATCAATGGCATATTTAGTAACTTGAGTTTATATTAAACCCCTACTTACTTACGAGCGTTATATGTTAATAGAACCAAGTAGTAACGGTAGGTCCTATGACAGTCTAGCTAGATTCGATGTCACTTAGCTAGTGGGTTATGTCGTTATAGATGGGTACTTACGTTAGGAGTGCACAGTTAGACGAGAGGTGAGGATATTATGTGAGTGTACGTCCTAACATGTACTTTGCATTTAATGTTTTAAATGTTTTTAAAGCACTTGCAGGTTTTTTTTTTTAAAATATAACTCCACATTCGGGCTCTGACCCGTTTGCTCTTCAAATCTTTTTCTTGTAAAACCTTTTTAGGTGCCCAGCCACAAGGACACCAAGCATAGGATTTTCATTCAGAAGACGAGCTGTAGCTGTTTGTGGAAGCTACAGGGACTTGCATTTAGACGCCTCTCTCATTTGGATTCCAATCTCAGCATCTATCAGTTGTAGGGCATGTTGCCCAATTCTATTAGACATTTTTACATTTCAGTTTTCAGACTCTAGCATGTATTGCTCAGTATTCAGTTTTAGTTATTTATTTCAGTTTACTTATCAGTTGTGGGATTTGTATCGAGGAGTTTTTCCTCCAGAGTTTATTTACATTTTGTGATGGTTATTCGTTTTACTTCAGTATGGTGAATGGTGTTATTTAGTTATTCATTACTCTTGTTGCATGTTAATCAGATTTAATAAAATTTGGCACTTACTTTTTAAATACTAGGTGGTTAGTAATCTTTAAAATGTTTTCGACAGTGATGCTATTAACTGAGCCAACTTGGCATTTTGAATTAATTTTATAAAGGAGTAGCTACCCGGTATTTAATTAGTCGGGGTGTCACACTTATATGGCCTAAAACAAGAACCTAAACAATGGCATGAAAAATTTGATAAAGTCATTATTTCTTATGGTTTTAAAATTCATGAATCTGATAAGTGTGTTTATAGTAAATTTGCTAATGGTAAAGGTGTGATCATTTGTTTATATGTAGATGACATGTTAATTCTTGGTACTGGTTTAGAAAGCATTAATAATACTAAGAGTTTTTTGTCTTCTAAATTTGATATGAAAGATATGGGTGTAGCTGATGTCATATTAGGAATGAGAATAATAAGGAAAGATAAAAATATAATTCTCACTCAATCTCATTATGTTGAGAAAATTTTAAAGAAATTTAATCAGTTTGATTGCACACTTGTTAGTACACCTTTTGAACCACAGCTAAAGATGATCCCTAATAATGGTAGAGCTATTTCACAATTGGAATATGCACGAGTAATTGGTAGTTTAATGTATGCCATGACATGTACTCGACCTGATATTGCTTATGCTGTTGGTAAATTAAGTAGATATACTAGTAATCCAAGTTTATTGCATTGGCATGCTGTCAATAGAATATTAAAATATTTGAAAGGAACTATGGACTATGGTATATACTATAGTGGATATCCTTCAGTATTAGAAGGGTTTTCTGATGCCAATTGGATAACTGAGCGGGAGGATCATTCCTCAACAAGTGGATGGATTTTCACACTTGGTGGAGGAGCTGTTTCTTGGGGATCAAAGAAACAAACTTGTATAGCTGACTCTACTATGGCAGCTGAGTTTGTAGCATTAGCTGCAACTAGTAAAGAGGCAGAATGGATAAGGAATTCATTAATTGAAATTTCAGTTTGGCCAAAACCAATGCCTCCAATATCTATACATTGTGATAGTGAATCTACACTTTCCAGAGCTTATAGTAAAGTGTATAATGGAAAGTCTAGACATATTGGCCTGAGACATAGTTATGTCAGACAAATGATTACAGATAGTGTAATCACAGTGGATTATGTAAAATCAAGTCAAAATTTAGCTGATCCTTTTACAAAAGGTCTTGCAAGAGGACTGGTGTCTAAGACATCAATAGGGATGGGACTAAAGCCCATTAATAATAATCACTCTTGATGGAAACTCAACTTGAAACTTGATATATTCAAGTCTCAAGTTCAATGATTAAAGTACATCATACGACGTGATTGTAAGCACTATGAAATTTAACATCCCAAGGATAAGTGCTTAGAACATGTAATGAATAATGAAAGAGGATGGGTTTAACCTTAATAGATTTATGGCGTTTTAAGTTACATGGACACCTATGATAATCTACCTATATGAGTGTGGAAGTGGTGCCGCTTCCTATGAGTATTGGGCTTGACTCTAAAGCACTCATGAAATCAAGGTACAGACACAAGGCCTAATTCATGTGTCGGCTTATATGGATAATCAGTGACTAAAAGATTTGTGTGTGAAGACAAATCCGGATAATCAATATAGATTGATAGTTAAAAGACAAGTCTACTATACTTTCATGGTTAACCTTGACGAACCTTCACAGGGTATTGGTTCAAGTCGTGAGACACCAATGCTTATACACAGTCTTACAGACAATCAAAGATTTACAAAACTTATTTTGAAAATGGTGGAGGAATGTTGGAGATTTTTAAAATAAGAGACTAAGAGTTTTTTGGGTGTAAAAGCCTTAAGAGCTTGTCCCACATTGGAAGTGTGTGGAAGAGGTGGGAAGCTAACCCAAATATAAAAGGGGATAGTGTCCCACATTGGAAAATGTACAAAGCTAAGTGTCACCACTAAGCTATAAAAGGGGTGGGCAACCTTTGAGTCCCACATTGGAAAAATGTTAAGAATTTGTACACTTAATAAGTACAAATGGAAGATGAAGAGTTAATTCATCTAGCATTTAAGAGGCTATTCAAGAGACCTCAATACGGTGCGAAGCACCGTACGCACACGCACACGCACACGCGCGCGCGCGCGCTCGTGCGGGTGCGGGGCAGTGGGCTGTAGAGGCGCTAGTGGCGCACTTTGCACTTCGCACGCCGCGTGTCCGCAGTGGTAGCGGGTTGCCGGGATTCGTACGGGTCGGATCGCGGTAGCTCGGGCGCGGTCACTTTTTGGTTGACCCGTGCAAAACCGATTCGGTATTATTATACCTGTTCGGAAAGGACTTAAGACTGTTGGTAATTAACAGTCATACCTGTTCGGAAATGACTTAATTCAACAGTCATGACTCTTGAAGACAAAGCCTTTCATTTTCTATAAATAAAGGCTGCCTAAAAACGGAATTACATTGATAACAAAAACCAGTTTCAGATTTCCAGACCCTACTATTACTCTCTTACAATTTTCAGGAGATACAAATTCTCTTATTCTGTTTTGTGCACATAAACAGAATGAGAACTTGATTGACTGTTCTTCGCTGCTACATCCAAGGGCTGTCTTCAAATATACAAGTTGCAGACAGTGCAATTGCTTCATTGTATCTTGAGTACGGATTTGCTGATTCCCGTTTGTATACCGAAATTCTTCGTGTGGGGCAAATACTGTATTTAGGAAAGTGACATCACGCCTTGAAGTTTTATAGTGACTATTCAGAAATTACTTTGTTGTATTGAAGTTGACATTTTTGAGATATATAAAGAGTTCCATTTCTGTATTTGCATTCATAATATCCAACACAAACTCCTTGTGGGTGCTTTTCTTTGTAGCATCAAGCATGTTGATTTTCTGTGTATCAAACTGGAAATAGAGAGAGAAAATAAGATATGGTGAGCTAGGGGTCACAATTCAGGTTAGTCGTGTCATTTTTGGATCGCTTTGATTTTTATTTGAATATAAGTTTTGGGTACTCTTAAATCTATACAAGTTAATCGTGTCAAATTCGGATCATTTCGAGTTATTACCATAAACGGGTTATCGTGTCAAAAATTGTCAGCGCTATGGTGAGCTTCGGGACTAATGCCATATAAAAAAATTATAACTGCATATAGAAATTGTTTGCAAATTTGAAATTTAAAGTGTTTTTTTTAATCTACTTCTTGTGTCTCTCAGTAGTCAGTTCCATCGGCTGCTTTGCCTCTTCCTCTTCCCAGCCAGCCAACGGTCAGAGCTCTCTCTCTCTTTCTCTTAAATTTCATTGCAATCGGTTGTTCTTTATGATGAATTGAATAGGTTTTAAATCAATTCTGGGAGGTGAACAGACCATAGATTGGAAGAGGTACAGACACAACCAATTAATTATTTGATGAGGCTTTTTAAGGGAGGGTCTTAAATTTGTTTAGAAGAATGTGAAAGGATTCATCAGGGAACAAACGTTTCATTAGTTAAATAATATAATCTTAATTACCATTGTTCACGTGGCAGTCTGTATATGTGATAAATGTCGACACCGTGTTCTGTTTTCAACTTTAGTTATATATTATAATTATAGATTTTCACTTATTCATAACTTAAAAACATGTATACACTACATAAAATTTACAAAGATCTTACGCAAAATACTTTTCATTAAGACCCCTTAAAAAATTTATCTCTAGGCAGTAAATCAAAAAAAAAAATTCAAAATATATTTTTAATGGGAAATTTACTCATTGGGGGTACACTAGTTCTTTATATTTTTTCACTGGGTACACTAGTTTTCGTATTTACTCATTGGAGGTCATTTTTACTTGTAGCGACGACTTAGAAGAGTTTTAGCAACCATCATTTTTCAAAAAAATTGTTGCTACAAGTGAAAATGACTCCCAATGAGTAAATACGAAAACTAGTATACCCTAGTGAGAAAATATGAAGAACTAAAGTATTCCAAAGTGTAAATGTTCATTTTTTATTTTGGGTTACCTACACTTACCCCCTAAGACTGTTGGGTTTGAGTATGTGGGTGAATTTTGAGAATTGGTTGTGGCTTTGAGATTTGACTATAGATTTTGAGATTAGGTTGCGGTGGTTTGAGGCTGCTGGAAATCTTTTTTTTTCCAGGTTGGAATTCTTTTTTCTTTTATGGATATTTTTTTCCCAAATCCCAAATCTTAGAGATTTCTTCTTGTCTTGAAGATTTCAATTCTTTTGTAATTTATTTTCGTTTATTGGTATAATTTGATTAAATTTGTAGGTTTTTTGTGTTTTAATTTTTTATTTTCTACATTCATTTTATGGAATATATGTAGATTTTTTTTGTAATGCCTTTAAGTTTATAGGTTCTAGATTTCTTTCATTTTTTATTTTCTAGATTTTTTTAATATTATTTTGTGTTTTTCATATTTATTAAATATATTTTTTGTAATCTGAAAATGATTAAATATTTCATTTGTCATTTCGAGTTTTTTTCTAGATTTTTATAATATTTTTAACAATTTCCCAAATTTAAAAATGATTTTTCAGTAATTTTTATAATTACTAAACATATTTTATTTAATTTCCAAATGTTCAAAAATATATTAAACTGTTCTTTCCTTCAATTTTCACTAATTTTGATTTTTTGTCATTTCCACATTTTTTTGAAGAATTTATTTAGTTTTTCCATATTTTTAAAATACTTATTCAGTTTATCAAAAATAGTTTTTAAACTATTCACATATTTTTTTCATCCCAGATTTGTTCTTTTTTTATCCCAGAATTTTAAAATTATTTCTTAGGGCATCCCTACATTGCTTTCCGTGTGGTATTTGCTTACCTCAGGAAGCAACACAAGGAAGGTCACATGCAAAGGATAATCAAGGTTTTAGTTGTTTGCTGGTTGGTTTGTTGATGGTTTTATAGATGGGATTGGCTTGTTTCAGTGTTTTCTTTCTTCCCTTGTCTGAGTTGTGTTTATGATTTGGGTATCAGTGTATTGCTTTGAACAGGTTGCTTCTTCTTGTTCAGTGTATAGTGATTTCTTAGTGGCTTAATTGATGGTGGATGGCATGCGTATTAGAGAGATACCATTTAATTGCTATCGTGTAGGTAGGTTGTTTGGTTTTGGGCTTGAGTCTTGTATTCAATTTAGTGTGTTGTTTTGGTTTGGGATAGGACTTGTTTGTTTTTGTTTTGGTCTGCCATTTGTTTTTGGGTTGGGTTGGGTTGGCCTTGACGCCTTTGTTTGGACTCATTGTATATATTTTTTGAACTTTTACCTTCTTCTAATTAAATTACATTTCACCCAAAAAAAAAAAAAGAAATTTAAAATTGTTTATTTAGTTTTTCACAGATTTTTTACAAAATTTTTATGTTTTTCAATATTTTTTGGAATTTACAATATTTTCTGTCAAATATTATAAATATATTTTTGTCATTTTTTGATTTTTTATTCTTGTATTTACTCTTTTTATATATTTTTTAGTATTTTTCAAAAAATTTAGTTATTATTTTTAAAAAGGTTTTACACATTTTTAAATTAATTTTTTTTATTATTTTCTTAAAATTTTAAATGTTTTAGTCGTAATTTTTAGATTTAAAAAAACTATGTTATGATGAAAATGTCCTCATGTGCCAAGCACATTGTAGAGGTATAAATCCTATTGTAATCGATTCAACACAATTGACTCGAGCAAAAAAAAACAAAGATCATAATCATACAACATAGTATATACGTGGTTCGGAAGCTGCAAACGTATACGAGGTAATTCTCTATCTCTTTGTTGATCAACTCTTGATAACAAAGATTACATGCCCCTCTTCCGAGAGTGAATGTTACATTTATATTGAATATAAGGAGATTGACTCGTATGGGACTCTATGACCTTTGGATTGCGCTGAGATTTGATCGGAAGAATCCACGTTCAAGATTTTCGTTGATTGGCCTCCTTCAGTCCTTATCTTCAAGCCGCAATTGTCTATCAAGACTGTCAAACATGTGTTATCTTCTCTTATCAGGTCGGATAATTCCCTAACAATTGCCCCCAAAGCTTTGCAGTCCGAATAAGGTGCAAAGGTTTGGTCGCCTGTATATCATGACGTTGGTCAGCAATGAGATTTGATCACCCATATAGGCTATTGTTGGAGAACATCAACACTTGCATTTTTTAAAATGAAAACCAACTTTAGTATGCCCATTGAGGTTGAAGCGCACACTTGTAATTTTCCCTCGATGTTTCATTGGTTCGTTGGTAACATTGCAATGTTAAATGAATGGGCGGTAGCGTGTGTACCGTCATTTGGGGGCGTGTTTCACTAATGATGACTTTGTCTCTAAAGTTTTGCCCTGTCACTTAATGACTTCTCTACCCAGTTTGAGGCACATTCCATTCCTCAACATTTCAAAACCATTTCAGAGCTCTCTCGCATTCTTCATTCACTGTAAGTTATCTTCTTCCTTACTCCTCACTTCTCTGTATATTTTTTTCTCCATTTTCTCAGTCATTTTTCTTTCTTGAGTTAAAAAATGGTTTACCGAGTTAGTGATAACTCCATTAATGAGTTTATGAGGCATTTCTCTATCCCTAAATGGGTGAAGATGGAGTTTGGGGAAAACCTCAAAGATGACTATAACGTTGGTGGAAGACATTGGATGTTCTCCCAATTTATTGCTGAAGTCGGTATACCCTTTCCTCCAGACCAAATCATTTTGGAGTTTTGTGAATACTTTGGTGCAGTCCCCGCTCAATTTTCCCCAAACACATGGAGGACAGTGAATAAAATGGTTAGGATAAACGAGTTGTATCAAACCTATTTAGGGTTCCTAGAGATCTGATACTGTTACATATGGGTGCGAACAAATGATGATATCTTCTACCCTAATGCGAGGAAGGAATATATAGTGCTAGTTGTAAATTTTCTTGATTTCAAAAAAGACTATTGGTCTCATGGCTTTTTCATGAAACTATAGGAACTTCCACCAATTCTTGAGGGTGATGAACCCTATAGGGGATTCAGGTGTCCCACTATAGGACATGAAATAGGCCGATTGTTATTTCCCGTTATCTTTCATTTTGGTTGGCTATGTCTTGTACGATTGTTTACTGATGCCATTCTCCTTTATTTTGTGCAAAATCTTCAAAAATGAAAGAGCCCGACTAAGCGCATTTCAGTTTTGACGAGTTTAGCAAGGTCTAGAAATTTGGAGACCTTTATTTGCTAATGTCGGACACCCAAGGTCAACATCTTTGTTGTTGGACCAATACCACCACTTCCTTTGTCGCAAGGTCGTAGACAAAGTACCAAGAATCCCATTTCCTTCCGGTAGTGAGGAGTATTCAAGCGACAACAACTCAGTCTCCTTTGGGTTTGTGAATATTACTTTAATCCATGTTGTGGTTCCTTCTACCTCTAAAGAATAGATTCTAATGAGAAGGAGAACCCCCAATATGTTGGATGAATCCAACATCCCCATTTCTCCTTAAGAACAATCCTCCTAAAAGAAGGAGGTCGAGGGACTAGCTGACCCCATCAATTTGGGAGACTCCCCCAATAAATCGAAATCCCAACTTGCAAAGAAAATTAAGACTGGAATTAGTCTTAATGTTGCTCTGCCCATCAGGAGCTAACGGTGAAGGGAAAGGCCCTGTTGTGATTTCAATATCAAGGGGGCCTGCTTCCAGGCAACAAAGTGGTGGTCGACAAACTGTCCACCGGCTAGATGGTCTCCTATCACTACACCAAAATGGGCAAATTGTCACCTTTCAGCCGGCCAGCCTTGTCAAGGTCATTGACCGTGACAAAAAAACACGCGTTTTATGTCACGGTCATTGACCTTGACACGACCGTGACAAGCCCGTGACAATTCAATTTGTCACGGTCTTGTCACGGTCATTGACCGTGACAATTATTTAAATTCTTGTCACGGTCAAAGACCTTGACACGACCGTGACAATATTCGCAGCAAAAACCCTACCCCCCCTTCTTTTTTCCCTCCCGCGCCGTTCCCTCCATTTCTCTCTCTCTCTCTCTCTCTCTCTACTTTCAGGTCCATTTTCTCTCTCTCTCTCTCTCTCTTTCATTTATATATATATTTGTGTGTATATTTGTGTGTATGTGTATATATATATGTGTGTATGTGTGTGCGTGGAGGGGGGCAGGGGGTGGGGGTGGGGCGGGGTGGGGCAGGGTGGGGGAGGAGGTGGGGACGGTGGAGGGGGCAGGGGGTGGGGCAGGGTGGGGGAGGGGGTGGTGGAGGGTGGGGTGGGGTGTGTGTGTGTGTGTGTGGTGGTGTGTGGTGGGGGAGGGGGTGGGGTGGGGTGGGGTGGGGTGTGTGTGTGTGTGTGTGTGGTGGTGTGTGGTGGGGGAGGGGGTGGTGGAGGGGTGGGGCAGGGGGTGGTTAGGGGTGGGGTGTGTGTGTGTGTGTGGTGGTGTGTGGTGGGGGAGGGGGTGGGGTGGGGTGGGGTGGTGTGTGTGTGTGTGTGTGTGGTGGTGTGTGGTGGGGGAGGGGGTGGTGGAGGGGTGGGGCAGGGGGTGGTTAGGGGTGGGGTGTGTGTGTGTGTGTGGTGGTGTGTGGTGGGGGAGGGGGTGGGGTGGGGTGGGGTGTGTGTGTGTGTGTGTGTGTGTGGTGGTGTGTGGTGGTGGAGGGGGGCAGGGGTGGGGTGGGGTGGCAATTTTTGACACGACACGATACCCGACACGAACTCGACACGAACTCGGATGATAAATTATTTATGTGTTGCAAGAATTTGAAATTAATTAAATTAAGTTATTGTAGGTGTATGAGTGCTATGATTGGTTAAGAGAGAAGAAAAAAATTATTTTATATTTTACTTAATGGGTTATGCGGGTCAACCCGAACACGACACGATAATAAATAGGTCGGGTTAGTGTTTGCTCATCTGACACGATTAGTTAAATGGGTCGGGTTAGGGTTGACTAATACTTAACACGAACCCGACATGACACGACCCGAACGCGACACGACGCACACGAATTGCCACCCCTAGTGGGAATTGATATCCAAGACATGTATTTGAATTGATATCTATTTATTTGAATTGATAGAATTGTTTCTAGGATAATAATCCTACTATAAGATAATTGCTCAAAATAAATATTAAAAATAATTACTAAGATATCAATTCAAATAAAGTCTTAATAACCTAACCAAAAGAAATAAAATAAAATATCAAATAAATTATCATCCACCTCATAGACATTCCCTACCAATCATTTTAAGATAATTTTATCCTTATAAAGATAATAGATTATGTAATTTTAGGACTTAAAATAATATTGATTATGGATATAGGACAACAAACATTTTGTTTCCATTTTTTGTCCCTATTTTCAAATTAAAGGGACACGTGGCATGTTATGATTGGTTAACGTTTTATGAATATGGGTCCGCGCCAGCGGTTTTATTAAAAAATAGGGACTAAAATCATAAATAAAATGTTTGTTGTCCTATTTTCAAAATACATATTACAATAAATCCTAAATTTACAAACCCCTAAAGATAAATACCTTTGATTGCAAAGCATGCACTTGTATTATTTCGACGTGTAATTTGGAAATGCTTGTTTTTCTTTCTAGAGACCCGTGTCGTCAAAACTTGGTAGTGTTCGAGTGTGTTTTTATCACTAAATTATTATTTCACTAACAAATACTCCTTATATCCTAGATTAAGAGTCCATATTTATTTTTTGTACTTACTAATAATACACTTAATCAATGGCTAGGATTAACCCTTATTCACTATTATGAAATTTGGTTAATTGATTATTTAAAAAAAAAAGCAAAAGTAGACTAACATATATACACAACACTAAAAGTAGACATCAATTTTATAAATAATTGATATTTTCATTCAAAATATGTGTGTGTGTGTGTGTGCGTGTGTGTGTGTGCGTGTGGCGGGGGTGGGGTGGGGTGGGTAGGGGTGGTGTGTGTGTGTGTGTGTGTGTGTGTGTGTGTGCGTGTGGCGGGGGTGGTATTGACGGAACTTACACATACGTTATAATATAGACGAAACATTTTTTTATCTGTACTAATAACATTTTTTCTATCTGTACTAATAACATTTTTTTTACAGCAAAAATGTTTCCTTCAGATGTTAGGGCGAAGATGATGATGCTGTTTATGATGATGTCGTCGTCTGGGTTCGGTGGTAGCGGAGGCGACGAGGGCTGTCCCGTTTGGAGGCGACGGTCCAAGATATGTACGCATTCATGAAGCGTACGTTGGGTGGAGACCGTAAAGAGAAAGGGAAAGGGAAAGGGAAGGAGAAGGCGGTGGAGGAGGAGGTGCGGGAGGACGAGGAGGTGCGGGAGGACGAGGCGCAGGATGACGAGGATGTGGACCTCGCTGCTTCATCACCGACACGTTCGTACTTCGACGATCCACTTCCCTATTTGACGCCCTCCAACAGACCATTATCGACAATTGGTTGGCCGAGCGTGTTCATATTGGACATATTTGATGGCCAGCGGATAGGGCGGGGATTGAGGGACCCGAACATCGTCGAGGGTGGACTAGTCCATGGACGTGTGCTTCAAGAGATGGAGTCCAGGGTGCTCGTCACGCATGTCATACCCGGGAAGGAGAACTCCCTATTGTGGTTGCGCGAACAATGCGGCACGACGTATATTAGTGGGTGCGTCAATTCGTATGTCGTGTGGCCTACTCACCTCCTCAGTTTTATCTAAGACATGTAGTAACATTATTTTTAAGTTTGTCCATTTTAATTATATTTGGATTATATCGTCATGTATATTATTTTTACTTTGAAGATTTGGATTATACTGTCATGAATATATATTTGCATTATCTTTAGTTTGTGTTGGATATATGATGTTTGGAACAGGTACAACGTTGCTATAACAGGTACAAATATACTGCTGGGCAGTGGCGGTGGCCATACTGCCCAGCAGATTTTTTTTAAATTCTGCCCAGAATTGTCACGGTCATTGACCGTGACAACATTTGTCACGGGCTTGTCACGGTCAATGACCGTGACAATTTTTTTAAAAAGGGTCACGGCTTTGTCACGGTTTATAACCGTGACAAACGTGTCACGGTCATTGACCGCGACACGACCGTGACACAAAACGCGAGTTTTGTGTCAAGGTCAATGACCGTGACACGACCGTGACAAAAAAAGTTGTCTCGCCTCGAAATGTCACGGTCATTGACCTTGACAAGGTGAATTTGTCAAGGTCAATGACCTTGACAAATGGGCAGATTTGGTGTAGTGTATGCTGCCGATACATCGTCGTTACTAAGCCTCTATATTTGTTTGGACCTTTACTTTAGAACTTTTCTATTATACTAAATTTTTTTATCGATATTTTTCTTGTAGTTCCTGGTGGAATTTTTTGATATATTAGACAAATAGGCCGACCAGGACAGAGCCAACGCTAATCATGGAAAAGCCTTGGTTGAGTCCGATAATGCTCTAAAGGATGCCAAGAAGGCCAATGAGACTGAGAAGGAGGCCAAAGAGCCGGAACTGGCCAAGATGAAATCCACAAACGAGCAACTGGAGAAAGTTGTTGAGGAGACTTATCAAACCTTGTCTGAGGCCTTGGAGGCTAAGGACAAGGCTTATGACCAAGTGTGGGAAGATGCATTTGTCTCAGCTAAGAAATAATTAGACTACATTCGTAAGTCCTACTTTGAGAAAGGCTAGGAAGAGGCCCTCATGCAACACAAACAATATCTAATAATAGATTAATCAAGTCTAAATAAAAGAATACATTAGTCTAAACAAATAATATCATTTTAAACATGAGAATAAATTAAATATACTAAATGAACTATGAATCAAATCACCTAGCAAAATCTGATGCCAATACAAGCAAAGTAATCCTTGAAAAACCAACACATCATACAATCCATAAGTATACCCTCAATACAACTGAATATAGTACTGTACAACCTCTATAATGGAAATAAAAATAATAGAAATAATGTCTAGGCACGCAAGACCATGAGAAACTTGCATCCTAGAAGATGCGACAGCGATGAGATGATGCTAACAAGAGCAGTCAAGGCTATGGATGTACTAGCTGTCTAGGTCCTGAAATGGTAAAATCCACGATGTTAACAGCAAGTGGTAGGGTATATAAATAATGGGTTGGCGTGGTGACTTATATCATAGTTGTGATGAGGTTTTATCCCCGAAAGCAATAGGGATAAGCCTATGTTATTTTGCGTGTTTATGTGAACATAAGGCTTTGAAATAATCTTAATTGCTTTGTACACTTGAAATTGTTTTGTGTAATGAAGGTTTGAACTCATTAGTTATATTCAATTGTGTATAATAAAAATTAATCATGGGGTCATGAAAATAGTTTTTATGAAAAATTCTATTAGATTTAACAAAAACATTGACAAAAAGGGCAACTGGTGAAAAAATAACATAGTTTAGGGTCTTACATATTAAAAAAAAAAGTTTGAGGGATAAAATGTCATATTGCCCAAAGTTTAGGGGACACTATTGTAATTTACTCATTTATATGTAATGTTGCACAAAAAACTAAAATATTTTCTCCTTTCTTAAAGCTAAAACATCAAGAGGAATTATATTGGAAGGAGGAGGCACTAAAGCTTTACATCGTTGTTGCTCATACCTCCATAAGAGTTTTGTTGGTACAAGACTATGAGAAGAACAAGTAACAAGTTGTGTACGACTTGAGTAGATTCCTAAATGATTGTAAATGGAAATATTCAGAAATGGAAAAATTATGTTTGACTTTATACTTCGCGTTTGTGAAACTTAGATATTACCTGTTGCTTAGAGAGGTGTATGCTATAGTAAAGTTTAATTTAATTAATTACATGACCACCATGCCTATTTTACAAAATAGAATTGGTAAATGGGTGTAATCTTTGTCCAATTTTTTCCTATATTACGTGACTCAAAGGGATATAAAAGGCCAAGCACTAGCCGACTTTTTGGTAAATCATCCATGTGAAGATGAACCAAAAGGTGAATATAATATATGATCCAAATCATTAAATCCATGAAAATTATGGTTTTATGGCTCCAAGACCGAAATAAGGCCAGGAATATGGGTAATAATTTTATTCCCTAAATGTATTAAAAGAAAACATGGATACAAATTGAAAGAAAATTCATGTTCCAACAACCAAGTAGAATATGAAGCAGTCATAATGGGTACAGAGGTCCTTAAAAGTTATAATTATTTTGTGATTGATATCTATGGGGATTTTCACTTGGTCATAAGGCAGTTAGTTGGTGAATACAGATGTTCCAATGATAATTTAACTTTTTATAACCAAGTGGCTTAAATTTATTATCCGAATTTAATGAACTAACACTAAATTATATTCTCATGTTCTTAAATTAAGAGGCTACTGAAATGGATAAGAAAGCATCAAGTTTAAAACTCGGCAATAATTTTAAAACTAAATTAAAACTAAGATCCATTTATGGACTCTTACCATTACTCCATAATAGGTGGCCTTTGGTGGAAATTGGGAACATAAATGTTCATAAGGACTGGAGAAAATCGTTGAAAAAATATCTATCTTACCCAAATATAAAAACTATTAGGGCTGCCAGGTTCAGAAAAAACAATTATGTCATGTCTGTTGGGAAATTATTCAAAAGAGGTACTGATGGAATGATCCTAGAGTACTTAAGTAAAAAGGAAGGGTTAACAACTACTGCTCAAAGTTATGAAGGCATATGCGGGGCTTAACAAGATGGACCTAAAATGAGATGGTTGTTAAGGAGACATGGTTTTTATTGACCATTCATTATAAAAGATTGCATGGACTTTGCTAAAGGATGTAAAAAGTATCAACAACATGGACCTATAAAACATTTGCCTGTTACTAATCTACAATATGTAGTAAAACCTTAGCTATTTAGGGGATGGGCAATATATATCATTGGTAAAATCAATCAGTATTATTTACAAGGGACTACTTCACCTCCATCAGAACACCCACTAGGGCTACTCCCTACTCTTTGGTCTATGACATGGAGGCGGTCCTCCCTGTAGAACTTAAAATTTCTTCTCTTCGGGTTATGCTCAAAAGTCAAGTCAGTGAGGAAGATTGACATCAAAATCATTACGAAGAACTTGTGCTCTTTGATAAAAGGAGGCTGAAATATCTATATCATATACAAGGGAATCATCAGTGTATTGTGTGATGATTCAACGAAAAGGCCAAGGACCGTGGTGTTGAAGACGGATATCTTCCCCTCAAGAAAATCGTAGAACATGTCTGGGAACCCAGAGGAAAATTTAATCTCAATTGAAATGTCCCCTACATCATGAAGAAGATCGTATCTAGTGGCAATCTTATCATCCCAGACCTCGATGGAGAAGAAATAGCACATCGAGTCAACTTGGACTGTCTCAAGTAATTTTACACCTAGTTTGTACTCTCATTGGTCTACGACTCTTCTCAACCCAATTCTATTTTTTTTAAACTCTTCCATCTTCTTTACTCAGAACAACGTAGGACCTGATCCTCTTTTAAATATCACCCCTTTAAAAAAAAATAAAGCTCGTAATTTTCAAATCCCACAGAGGTACGTAGACAGCCCAAAAAACATACATGGGGATGGTCCTTTCTCTATCCCCAAATGATATTCTTTTCCCTCTCCCTCATCATTTAAATGAAAAAATTGATTATTTTTGCCTTAGCAATAGGTATAGATATTTCAAGCAAAAGAATTCATCAAAGACACAACAAAATACGTTGAAATCATTCATATTTATTAAAAAATAAGGGGTACATCTATTCCATAAGATATAAGTAACGGGAATGAAAAATAACCTAATCCCTTATAAGCCTCACAAATACATCATAACCCAAAAACCCCATATCTTTACAAGCTTCACAAAGATCGAAACATCTCAAAACTTAAGCAACCTTCTCGTAAACATCACATAAACTACCCATGTGTTTCACATCACCACACCATCCCCTCTCATACCCAAGACTTGCCTTTAGTTGTCGAATGAACTCGCTTCATTATTATCTGTCCCCGAAGGTCCCCATAATCACACTCCTAGTTGTGACTCTGAATTCTCTCTGTGCAGAGATAAGACTTAATCAGATTAGACAATACCAAGACACCTTCCTCAAAAGTGTCAAACATCACAAGCCATCTTTGACCAGTCTCTTGAGAAAAAAGCTTCATAACCATCGATTTCCACAACCGCGTCAGATAATCCCTACATACGAAATCAACCTCCCTAATAGATTGAGACGAACGGGTAGATGATGAGCAACACTGCCATAAAGGCCCCTATATGATTCTCAATAACTTGATTAGGTTCTCCACGAGAAACAAGTTAGTAATACGAGATGGAATGATTTTCTCCAATCTCTCTTGGTGCAGAAGTCGCCATGGAAGATAGAAATAGGCCTAACGAAGGCTCACCAACTGCACATACTGGTAATCACCCAATTATAAGACACACTGAAGATTGCCCCACTATGCTGTTGACCAGCGAAGACTCCTAGCCCCATGATCTATAAGTTAATTCACTCAGTTCTCCATCTTCGGGCCAAAGCTAAACAATGATCGAGATAAGAAATTAGGAACTCCTAAAAGAGGGTATTCAGGAGGAACCACCAGGCACAATCTCTAAGAAAACCACATGAAAAGCATATCAGAGCTCCCTGAAAGACATTAGCCCCACCTTCCTTCCAGGCGATCAGTCCATTAGGAGTTTTTCTAATATTACAACAGTTGGACTATAGTGATAAGACATCCACAACACTATCGTGGCTACTTAATGGTCAACTATCATGTTGATTGTCAATAAAAGCAGCTTGGTCGTTAATCACAGGGCTACAACACCAATAAAGCCATTATTAGTGAAATTTCTCCAGCACACAGAGTTCAATATCACTGGGAGGATGATACTTCTTACATACACCAACGATCGGGAAGCTAAGGGAGAGACATGAAGCAACTCTACTAGTAATACCCGAAGATAACAAGATAAATTTGGCATGGCTATCGTAACACTTGGGTTGACACCCAACATGGCAAAAAATTCTTCATAAGTAGGGCACACTTCATCTAGCCGAATTGAAATACGTACTCTTTAGGATACTAAAATTACACTACCGCTTCCAGAAGATTCCAATTCGTAGGGTGGTTATGCCATAAGGAGACATAGCACAAACTGAGAGCTTAATAAGTAACGTTGTCAAGGCACATGGCCTCTTAGCCTTTGAGATAAGACATGAAAGTTTCAGACATCGATAGTGATGATACCGAATATCTTCTTAAGGTAGATTCAGCTTAGTTTGTAGGTTTGCACAGTTATGGTGAGATAAGACAGTAAAATTACAATACAAATATCAAGTAGAGAGTATGGGAGATGAAGAAGAGACACACATATAAGTTGTTCATCCTTGGCCTACGTCCACTGCTTGAAGAGTAAATCACTTTCACTAAATAATAAGGCTAGAAGCCATTAACAGTGTCACAATATTTTTTGTAATATCTCTCTAACACGATGTAATGTAGTAAGGTTAAAACAAACTAATCCTCGTAAAAAAAGATGATGATTTATTTTTTATAGCATTGGCGGTGTGCAGTATCACCCCTAGTATGCACCCCTGTGAGCGAGATCAAGTAAACAATAGGATTTTGACATTTGTATAATGAGGCGCGTATTTCATGATGGAAAAATATTCCCTTCATGTGGGGGTCAATGAATTATAACGATATTGATCATGTGTGTCATTAATACCCTTGTCATTTATTCCACGTGCATGTGTTATGTCTAAGACTGAGAGTCTCGGTTGGTCGAGAGTAGTGTAGCACTGATACTCAAGGATGAATCTGAGATAAGGTTGACTCCATTTTTAGCGTGTGTAACTGATGATGGGGTCTCAGCCTCATAGGATAGTCTATGGCCGACTATGTTGGGACAATACTACTGGATTGACATTGGGGTTCTTCCTTTTGCAAGGCCATTAATATTGCTTAGTAGTTAATGATGATAGTCACAGGGTTAGATAGTCTCCGAGGCCGATACTATTCAATATGGCTCCGTATGTGAGAAGTATGGTATCTGATGAGTATCAGATGATCTATGAGGGGACATGTTGTCACACTAGGTCTCATCTAGACGATAACATACTTATGTATATCAATCACCCCTAGACCTTAATCTACAATATCAATGGGAGGTCGAGGTATGAGTTTGTCCTGAACTGTAAATGGTTAGGTGCCCCCTCAATATCAGAGTTTATCTCATTAATTTTGGTGGGATAGCGTGTTATCATAGGTGTCATTTCAATGCCCCATGGTTAACTCTTTTCAGTTGGCGTGTGACCCAAACAGCTACGTTGTAATGTGTCCTGTGGTTTTGCGCATATGTCACAGGGTTTAAAAACTAGCTAAAATCTTTCATTTTTATTTCTTCTGCCATTTATCATCTTTTTTTATACTGATATTTTTCCCTCTCCTCGCTCTCTCTAAGTCCTTTCCTTTATGGTTACCGTTCTCTACTGTTTCCATCATTTCGAGTGTATCCTTCTCTTCAGGTGCCATTCATTTTTGTCAATTTTGATTTTTAGTTTTTTTAGAATTTTCAAATTATTTTTCATTTTTTCGGTGATCGGTAGCTTTTTTGGCCACCATTTTAGGTGGTTCTAGGTTTAAATTAGGGTTTAAGGAGGGATTATGGCTTAGGGCTTACATACTGCTTTAGCATTGATATTTATAGAGTTTAGGAATTTTTGGGCTTTTGATAAGTTTTCTAATGAGTTCTTCAATTGAAACTCTCATTCCAAAGGATCATTCGAGATGAGAGAAATCTAGGCTGATGCCTTAGAAGTGTCAATGAGAGTCCTCGCTAACCGTCTGGACGAGGGTGATATAGTCGAGTCCAGCAATAGTGGCCATGTCATAACTTTTACTTGTCAATAAGGGGAACTTGAGCCCTTGGTCTACGATATCTCTGACAATGACCCAAAGTTTAAAGGGGTTGTTAATGTGTCCCTAGTGGTAATTCCCATCTCTTCTATAACTAATTTCGAGACAAGAAGCCATGACCCTCACGATAAAGCTCTAGTTGTTGAGGAGGATGAAGAAGCGTATTCTATTAAGATGAAGGTTCCTTCAGGGGACAAGCGCCTTCAATAGCACAGTTGAGGGAGAGGTATCCATCTATGAATAAATGTTTAAGGTCGAATTTTTCCTACTTGATTCACTCGTCCATTCGAGCCATTCTTTCCCCTATCAGCTTGGCTCCTGCTCAACTTATACTAAATGCCTAGAGGACCCTTATTGGGGTTTCTCAGCTTTGGAAGATTGCCTATGAGGAAGGCATCCCAGTTGATATATTTTTTTCTTGTTATACATTATCTATAACCAAAGTTTCATCCTGTTACTATCACTTTATGGCACGGTGCTCTGATAGAAAGCTCGTCCACATCAACCAAACTTCCAACCACGATTAGAAGTCCCGTTATTTCTTTATCTCTAGGGACTAGGAATTTAATAGCAGTGTGTCGTCTTTTGTCGATGAATTGAGAGTCCCTAGGCAATGGGATAGGTCTCAATATCGACCAAAATGGATCCTGGTCTGAGCATCGAGACGAGAAAAAATATAGCCCAATTGCGCGACAAATGCAATAAGGGAGGCCTCATAGTTTTTGAGGACTTGACGGATCGTGAGCTCCTTGAGTGCACTAGTTTGGGGGTAGATCCCTTTACTGAACTTCGTAAGAAATTCCTTTAATAATTTTGAACTTTACTATCGTATGATTTTTCTCCACTTTTTAAATACACCGACATTGATAAATTTGTTCGTTTTTTCAAGTTGTCTAAAAGGAACAACTGGCCAATTTTAGGAGATGGCGGCCCCAATGACCAAAAATATCTTATCCCGTCTTCAGGGCACGTCGATTACGCCGACTCAAGATCAATAGAAATAAACAACGGCTTGGTCCCAGGCTGACAGGGTAGAGAAGAAGATAAAAGATGTTCATGAGGGTACCTCTACTGGGTACCTCTACTAACCCCCCCCCCCCCCCCCAAAAAAAAAAAAAAAAAGATATATGCCCCTCAGAGTGGACCAATGACCCCCTCTCGCCGCCGATAAGAGATGATACCTCAGCTACTATATGTTTGTCGCAACTAGAGACAATTGAGGGATTGAGAGACCATTACTGTGACTGTACCTGTGTGTGACAATCGGTACTTTGATGTTCAAGACCCCTCTCGGGACAGGGAAACCCAAGTAAAGGTTTTGTTCTTGATGTGCCACTTGATTTTTCTTAAGTTTTATGTCATCTGTACTAACTCATCCTCTTATATTATAGTTTGTTATAGCCCTTCATAACATTCAACGTTGAGCGACTGAGGCCGAGAAGAAGGTAAATGTAATAGAAAATGCAGTGTCTGATGTTGAGAATTTATAATAGTAACTTGCCACTACAAAGGCTGACTACAATGCTAAGGCATAGGATCAGAGAAATCGCCATAGGGAGGGGATGCAGACAGTGAAAATTGATCTTCTCGCGAAGATGGAGTAATTGGAGAAGCAGCTCAAGGACCATACAGATGGTGGAGTCCAAAAAGTTAAAGGAGAAATCCCTATCCGACTTTAAAGAGTTGAGTTTTCAGACTATGCCATTCAATATCAAGAAAAAGGAACAAAGGTTGTCTTCTACTGAGTATTTTACCAGCGCTCTAAGCTGGTGGCCAGCGATCTTCAACTGGCTAAGATCATTAATTCATTTAGCTTCACAAACTAGGGCAGTGTTGAATCTCTTCAACAGATCCAAGCTGAGGCCGAGACTGGTTCTACAGGGGTCGAGACTACTGTTGCTGAACAAGAGGCCACAGATAGGGTCGACAATGAATAAGGTAATAGCTCTACTCAAAATGAGAACCCTGTCGTGATTACTGAGACAGCGCCAATTGTTGTGGATAGTTAGTCTAAGATTCTTAGTGGGTGACCATTTGTGGTCTTTTGTGTCCTTTGTTTGTAACCCATCTTTTTGAACAATTTTAATTCTAATTGTAATAACTCTTTCCACATTTGCTTATGTTTGCTTCCGTTATGATGAATATGATGCAGTTATTCATGGTTTCAAATGGCAAGTGTGGTGCTTGAATTAACTTTTTGCATTATAAGTTTCCATGTTTGATGTTTGATGGCTTATCACCAAAGAATTGATGTTAAGTAAATTATTTTAAGGAATTTCCCACCTCTCGTTGATTTTAAGGTGACTTTGTGGAGTCGAGAGTCTTTAGTTACTCTCGTACCATCAAGTGAGAGTTTTTAATTATTTACCAAATTAATTGATGTTCTGAGTGTAACATATTTAAATAATTTTACTTGGTCTTCACCACTTAACTGATGTTAAAGGACCTCCCTACTCTCAGTGTTTTTGGAGTGACATCATGAAGTCGAGACTCCTTAGTTACTCTCGTACCGCCGAGAGAGAGTTTTGAATTATTTACCATAATTAAATAATGTTCTAGGTGTACCATATTCAAATGATTTTACTTGGTCTTCACCACTTAATTGATGTTAAAGTACCTCCCTCCTCTCAATGCTCAAGTGACATCGTGGAGCCGAGACTCCTCAATCACTCTCGTATCGCCGAGAGAGAGCTTTGATTTATTACTATAATTAAATGATGTTCAATATTTAAATTATATTTACTTGGTCTTCACCACTTAACTAATGTTTAAGTACCTCCCTCCTCTCAGTGTTTCTAGAGGGACATAGTGGAGTCGCGACTCCTCAGTCACTCTCGTACTACCGAGAAAGAGTTTTGAATTATTCAACATAATTAAATAATGTTCTGAGTGTACCATATTTAAATGATTTTACTTGGTCTTCACCACTTAGTCGATGTTAAAAGGACCTCCATTCTCTAAGTGTTTCTGGAGTGACATCATGGAGCCGAGACTCCTCAGTCACTCTCGTATCGTTGGGAGAGAGTTTTGATTTATTTCACCATAATTAAATGATGTTCTGGCACATATCAGGAATGCAAATTAAATAAATAGAAATAAAAGATGAGGCAACACTTGTGTATTTCTCATTAAAAAAATGTCACTACATACAACTGGAATTGTTACCTTTTGGATAAGGAAGTAAATGAAAACCAGAATTCAACTGAATATGAGACTGAAAATCTACTGATAATATATTTTCAAGTGGTCCGCATTCCAAGAGTTGGATAATGGTTGACCCGCAAGATTCTTCAGCCGATATGTTCCTAGGATGACCTCCTCTATCACCCTATAAAGCCCATGACAATTTGGGTGTAGTTTATTGGCCATTTGTACTACCTTCTTAAGAACAAGGTCTCCCACATCAATCGACCGAGACTTTACTCTTTTACTATAAAACTTAGTAGCTCTACGTTGGTAAGTGAACTGTCTGACTACATCATCTTCTTGCCATTCTTCTATCAGATCTAAGTGAAGCATTCTTTCTTCAAGGTTAGCCTATGGGTCATAAGTTTGGACTTTGTGGGTTTGAAGTCCAATCTCTATCGAGATTACAATTCGGACCCATAAGCTAGAATAAATGGCATTTTCGCCTGTTGGAGTCCTATATATTGTTCTGTACACCCATAAGACACCATATAGCTCATCAATTCACTTTCCCTTAGCATATTCAAGTCCTTTCTTCATCCTGTCCAATATTATTATGTTTGTCATTACTGTCTGCCCGGTTACTTGTGGTCGGTCTGGTGAAGAATAAAATTACTTAATGCCGACCTTTGCATAATATGCTTCTAGGGATTTATTTTTGAATTGCTTTCCATTTTCCAATATTATGGCATTGGGGAAGCCATACCAATCAATTATGATTATCCAAATGAATCTGAAACATTTTCCCTTGGTGATTGTTATCATAGAATCGGCTTCTACCCATGTGGAAAAGTAGTCAATTACAATAATTAAGAATCTGTCATTTCCCTTTGATCTAGGTAAAGGGACAACTAAGTCTATCCCTGACATTACAAAGGGCGAAGGGGATGATATGGATGACAGTTATTGGTGGGATTGATGAGGGATGCTTGCAAACCATTGGCATTTATCACACTTGTGAACATATTCTATCGAGTCTTTTGCGAGGGCCAAAAGTAACCCTGAGTGACGATCCTTTAAGCCAAGGACAACACACCTACATGACTTGCACATAACCCCTTGTATACGTCTTGAAGGACATAGCCAACCTCAGTGGGGTGCACAACCGAAGAAGTGGGAGAATATTGCCTCTTTTGTAAAGCACATCGCCTATAATGGTGAATTTAGTCGCAAGATATCTGATTTTTCTTCTTTCAACCTTAGCTTCAGATAACTTTTCATCCCAAATGTAATCTATGATCGGGTCCACCCACGATACTCCCGTATTCAAGTTAAAAAAAATGTTCATGTCAATCTCTTTCCTTTTGATTCACGACGTCAATTGATTTTTAATAGGCACAGATCGTCTGATGTCCATTCATGTGGTCAATGCTAGTCTTGCCAATGTATTAGATCTTCCATTCTCTAGTCTTGGAATTCTTCTCATCTTGACTTCATCGAAATTTAGCAACATATTCTTCACTCTAGCTAGGTACTTATCCATTTTTTCATCTTTAAGTGATCATCTAAACAACATTAAGAGCTTTGCCTAGGGGAAAGTCCTGCTAATAGAGCTTTATATTTAAACTGGTTATTTGATGATTTAAAATTGAATCGTAAAGCATAATCTACATCGATCCCATCAGGGGATGATAATTTTAAACCCACCCTATTGCCACTCTCGTAGTACGAACCATCAACGAATAGGCTCCAAACGGTCCCCCTTTTTTATAAAAGGACCCTCATCTAATGGTCCTTTCTTGATCATGTGTTTTTTTGTTACACGCACTATTTTATCAGCTCACACCTCCTTGGCCATAACTTGTTTCTAAACAATCGATGATACCTCGGTCGCTTCTACTACGTCCGAATCATTTTCGATAATCCATGTGAACTCAGCTAAAAAATCCATAAATGCTTTCCCCTTAATTGTACTTCCCTATTGGTAAACAATTTCAAACTCACATAACTCCACCGACGAGGCCATTAACCTACCCAATTTCTCAGGTTTATAAATGACCTATCGAAGTGGATTATTAGTCAACATCACCACTATGTATGCTTGGAAGTAAGGATTCATCTTTCTTGAAGAATGGATTAGGGCACATGCTAGATTTTCCATCCTTAGGTAGTTCAACTCTACCCCCTGTAAAGCTTTGCTATTAAAATATACAGGCTTTTGAACTCCATCATCATCTTGGACAATGGAAGCAATGATGGCCGACTCTAAAATGAGCAAATATAAATATAGATTATCTCCTTAAATGGGCCAAGATATGAGCATTAGAGATCTAAGATAAGCCTTTAATTCTTGAAACGCTTTTTCACATTCCTCATCCCAAGAAAAAGCTTTCATTAAAATTTTAAAGAATGGTAAGCACTTTTTCAAGTCAACCACTCATCTTGTTAGCCTCTAGACATCTTTTGTTGTTATCGGTGCCTTCATATCAATCAACACTTTGATTTTGATAGGATTTTTTTTATTCCTCTTTGATTAACACTAAAACTTGTGAATTTTCAGTGT
Source organism: Sambucus nigra (assembly GCA_949130495.1). NCBI lineage: Eukaryota > Viridiplantae > Streptophyta > Magnoliopsida > Dipsacales > Adoxaceae > Sambucus > Sambucus nigra. The sequence goes on along the minus strand of OX422210.1, from coordinate 651,420,971 downwards.
CGATAGCGAACACACACTTCATGGGATTTAACTTCATTCTATATGTGCCCATTTTATCAAAGGTCTTTTTCAGATCGGTCAGGTGGGTCTCGGCCTTCAGAATCTTTATAAGCATATCATCTACATATACCTCAATTTTCTTTGTAATTTGGTCTTCGAACATTTTATTGAATATCCTCTAATAGGTTACCCTTCATTCTTCAAGACAAAAGGCATTACCTTATAACAATAGGTTCTTTTTTTGTAATAAAGGAAGTCTTTTCGGCATCATCGTTGTGCATTAAAATTTTATTATACCAGTATTAAGCATCAATAAATCTCATACGCTTATAGCCTGCTATCACGTCCATAATCTGATTAATCTGGGGTAATGGAAAGATATCCTTTAGGCAGGCCTTATTCTGGTTCGTGAATCAACACACATTCTCCACTTCCCATAATATTTGGGTACAATGATGACATTAGAAAGCCATTTTGGGTATTGAACTTATATGATGAAGTCCGCGGTCTGTAATTTCTTGACCTCATCCTGAATTAAATCATACCAATTTCTTGTGAAGGTGCATTATCTTTATTTTACTGGCTTGGCCTTTTCATCTATATTGAGACAATGACAAATAAGTTAGGGATTAATCCCCGACATATCACTATAAATCAAGGAAAATATGATCTACCGTTCTCTTGGCAATTTGATTAGCTCCTATTTTATTTCTACTATAAGGGACGAGCCGATTTGAACATTTTTTTTATTCGTCCTCATTGAGGATGATTGATTCTACCTCCTCGAAGGGCTCTCCCTTCTTGAGTTTCCTTTCATAACTTGGGTCAAGGGTATCAATGTTATAGGATGTCATCTTCCCTTTGTGGGCTTCCCACTCTTCTGCCGAGGTTAAGTAACAATATTGGCCCTCCACCTGATCACCTTACACTTATCTTACTCCGTAAGGAGTCAAAAATTTCATCATCTGGTGTACGGTGGAAGGCACAACTTCAAATTCTTTACGTGTTACTCTCCTCGAGATAATGTTATAGGCTGAAAAGACATGTTAATCCATTACAAAGAAACTGATTTTTCTAGTCAGGCATCTTGGTCAGGTTTTTGTGCATTCATCCATCTCGTAGGCTCTGAGCGGGTGTACTTTTTCCCCGTTGAATCTGATCAGAGGCTAGTGATAGGGAATGAGTCTTTTCTTGCTTAGCTCGAGGCCTTAAAAATAGTCCCAGAACATAACGTTTGTCGAGCTCCCTCCATCGACTAGAATACGAGTTACATTGTAGTCATGAATCGGTGTGATAATGACTAGGGGTCATTATGTGGGGACAAAATGCCCTTAAAGTCTAGCCTTGAGAATCCCATTACAAGACTATCTATGTCAACTTTCTTGAGCTTTCCAGGTTTAGCTTCGATTTCGACTGAGTTAACCTCAACCCTTTTTGGTGTCGTTTTCACTTCAACTACATGAGCCTTCCTATTGGTTGGCTCAGTACCCCCACCTGCTAATCCACCAAAGTCCATTTTAACACCAAGGAAAATTGTGCACAAATTACTTTTCACCGCAAGAAGTTTGGCCGAAATATTACGGTTGTTCTCGCCACTATCGTCTGACTCTTTCTCATTCTTGTTTTCCCGAACTTATTTTCTCGACGTGGTATATTTTATTCTATATGCCTCTTCCTTCCCTCGTCTTAGCCCCCACTCTTGTCTACATACTTTGGGAGCTTTCCTTGTTTTAACAACTTCTTGATCTCGTCTTTCAGGGCAAAGCCACGATTAGTTGTATGGCCGTGGTCCTGGTAGAACTCACACCCTTTAATTTTGTACCTCTTATGATGTGGGGACTTCAAATTTTTAAGCCATTTGAGCTCCTTGTCATCCTTTATTTCGTTAAGCATTAAGTCTGGGCTTACAGTTAGTGGAGTGTACTTGGCAACTTATCACCGTATGTTCTCTTCTTCCCCTCCTTGTCTTTGTCCCTGCCTTGGACAAAATTTCCACTGCTTTCCTCCTTCATGTGACCTCTCTTGGATGCCATGGCCTCCTTCTATTTCATGATTCTCCGCCTGTTTCCAGAATTTCTATCGTGGCTTTGGAGGTTCCTTGGAGAGGTTTTATAGGAGTTTTACTGGTTGAAGCCCATTGATGAGGGTTGTTATTGTAATTCTTGCGTCGTAATCTTTTGCCTCCAATTTTTCCTTTTAAAAATGAGAGATGTAATCCCTCAGAGGTTCGTTCTTCCTCTGATTGACATTTAATTGGTGAGTAACATGCTTTTTCATCTTAATGACTAAGAAAAAGTTGTGGATGAATTTTATTGTGAGCTTCTTGAAATTTTATATGGATCCTCTCGATAAGCCATTATAACATACGTGCGCTGAGTCAGTGAGAATACCAGAAAAACCTTTGCATTTAATTCCATCAAGTGTCGAGTAAATGTCACTATCCAACTAATAATTTCTATATGGTGAACGGGGTTCGTGCTCCCATCATATCTAGGTACCACACTCGACGGTTTGAATTTTTTAAGAGTGGAATAGTTGACAATCCTCTCCACAAATGGAGACCCCTCTATATACCCTTGTGTCCAAGGTCTCGAATTTTAATCAAAGAGACAATCTTATCCTCCAGCCTCTGAATTGAACTTCTATAGGACTTTTCTTCTTGCACTACATTGTCTCCAGATCCTTCCACTGGCGTAACCACTTCAAGACCTAATTATGTGCCACAGGTCTTTGCCCGCTGTTAACTTCTATGTGATCTTCCCATTCTTGATCTTTTCTCACCTCCCTTCATCATGTTAATAGTAACACACGTACCACCTACACTACGGGAGTGTTTATCTCATCTAACTTCACCCCTTAATCCAAGACGTTCAAAAGTTCACCCCCTACTTAGTTTGTCAAATGTCGAACCTCTCTGGTGACTTTGCAGAGTATGCTGAACACTTGTTTTTGGTAGGTTAGGGCTGGAGTTCCCCCTAGTCAATTAGAGGTATCTAAAGTTTCATACCTTTCCCATAACCCTTCCTCATCAAAGGCCAAGTCATTCGAGAAATCGTAAAATCATTTTCTAAGGCAAAGATGACGTGGATCAATGACATTTCTTCTCCTTACGTGGTGCTGAAGATCCTTTGCTGGAGCTGCGGGTGATTCCCCTATTATTGGATGCGTCGCCTCCCTGGCAACCGGAGTTATCATATTCATAGTGGGATCATTAAGGATTATACTCATTATGTATTGGATAAAGTCCAGGAGTTATTGCTGCATTTTCTATTGGTTGGCCATAAGGGACCTTAACGCTACTGCCACATCTGCCATTTCTGACTATTGAGGTGATTGCCTGAAGCGGGCCTCGGCGTTATAAGGCAGATTGGTGGCCATTTTCGCTAAGAATCAACCAAATATAAAATAAGTAAAGATGATGAAAAACCCCCCGAAATAAGATGGATTAGTGAAACCCAAGAAACACTCAACTCAAGCTCTTCCAATGGTGATTAAGCTCCAGCAATGGTGGACCTGGATCACCACCAGAGACAAAGAAAAGAGTGTTCAAGCTAAGATAAAGAAGAAAACAAAGTCTCTTTAATTTTTTTTATCTTATTTTATGACTTGGAAACCCTAACTATGTCAGTGCCCTCGTGTTTGGATTTTAAAATCTCTGAAGCCCCTCTTGTACTCTCGAATGTTATAATCGTCCTAAACTCTTCAGTAATGACAACGCAAAAAATAATGTTCACTTTCTGGGGATTAAACTTAAAGGAATTATTTTCATCCATTTTGCAAAGGGAATAAGCTTTATGTAAACCACCTTCATTGAGAGGATACCACCCTTTCTCTACAGATTTCTAAATGCTCTCATTAGTAGATTTTAACAAAAATCTCATATGGTCCTTCCAATTGGGATTACTGGACCAATAAAATATAGGATTTCGGGTAATGAAACTACCCTTGCGATTAAAATCCATAACAAAACCCTAAAAGTGCACTAGAGATGGATCAAACATGATAAAGTAGTGCGATCCTCTCCGATACCAATTTTCAATTCAATTATGTGAATGATAAATCATAGCAATATTAGTCATGCATCAATTTAACTTACGTTGTGTAAACTAAACCAATTTTATCTTGCCTAAAATATGCATATAGGTGATTTGTAAGTATAAAATAAATAAATCACACACAATGCCATGATGTACGAGGAGACTCCATAATGGGAAAAACCTTGGATGGTCTAGTGACACAAATCTAATATGATAAAGGTGTCATAAAAGGATTAATTAGACTTACTCATATGTTCAATGCCTTCAAGCCTTGATGAAATCTTCTCTCCTTGAACCTTCTTCATAGACACCGTTGGATGCCTTCCAACAACCTTCAAAATGTAGGTGCCTCAAGTGTCTTAATATTAATCGATATTCTTAATTTTGGCTAGTTAACACCGCAACGAAACATGGAATCCACTACACGAAACATACTCAATGATTATGAAGAGTACATTTGATCTTAGTGCCCAAAAGTTATAACTCAAACTAGCATATTATGTAAAAACTTGGATCTTATACAATAGGGTGTTAACTAGGGTTTAGGAGGCTTAGGCTTTGTTTATGATAAAATATTTTAAAAATCCTCTAAAATATAACTTTTTGTGCCTTGTATTTATAGAAAGAACAGTAAAAATTGGTAGCACACAACTCGAGATAGGTTGTTCAAATGAAAACACATAACTCGTTGGAATTAACTAAGTCATTCAAACGAGACCCCAAATGTTATTTGAAGGAGCTTCAAACAACCTTTGTGCGAGAACTTTTTGTCAAGTAGAAACTTTTGCATCGAATCTCAATCGATCCTTGTTTAAACGAATACTATTATCTCGTTTGAAAGAACCAAACATGTTTTTTGAATGAGATCAATAAACACATTTGAATGAAAAACATTTCTTCGTTTAAACGACTTTAAAACTGAAAAATATTTTTCCTTATAAATATTTTTCGAAAATTGCCTCAATAAACTTTTAAAAAATAAAACACCTAAAAAAAAATCTAGGGATCAAACATAATAAACATTCATACCTTTCTTGAGATCCCATGGATGAAGAATAAATTCGACACGAACTTGATTTTGCTTTACATGGCCGCTACGATCTTCAATATGCATTATAGACTCGAAAAACTGAACACAATCCTAACCTATGACTAAGGGAGTTTTGTCTAAATAAATAATTTCAAACTTTAAAATAAACGATATATTTTAACTCAAATGTAAAATTTTCCTCACAGTTTGTTGTTAATTATATCTCTATCATACCATATTACTATCGTGGTAATTTCGTGTTCCAATTATTAAATTAATTAGGAATCCTTATTATTACGGACAACATGGATTAATTAAGTGACTTTTCAAGATCATTATTATTATGAAAAATTAAAATTATTTTTTCTTTTGCAAATTGAATTAAATTATGTAATCAAACTATCATATAAATTAAATTTTGGTTTCTCTACTTTTATTTTTATTCTACAAATTTAAAGTAAAAAAAAGTGAGACCGAGTAATTTAATATGAACAAAAAAAGGGATATTATCATTGATAATTCGGGAAATTAGATTTGAATAATATTTTTTATATACCCTATGTTATAAATATTAAGTGGGAGAGAGGTTTCATAATAAACTGACAATATTATTTCCTTGTGTTAGTTTGATGTTCCTCCTCGACAAAGAGATCTAATCACTGCATCATGGGATGTAAAAATTCTTAAGTGATAGTTCTTTGATTTGAATGTGAGTGAGTTCGATTCCCTAAACAGGTATGTTCTATTCGTGAAAATTGAATTTTAAATAATGAAATGATGGTATACACTTCAAGACAAGTAATGATATCATTCCCAATGAAGTCACTGTCAATAAGTTATAGGACTAAAAGATGTGGGTTATTTAATTATGTGGGAAAGATGTATCTTGAAATGCATGAATAACATGACTGAAGTACATAATATTTACCTAATTTAGGGTGGCATGATTTACTATCCCAACGAAAAATTTCCTTTTAGAAAGGAATTAGGATTCTCGACTCGATTAACTGTAATTCAAGCTAATGGGAAACTAAACTAAAATTTTATTTTCAATGATGCTTTTAAGTTTTCAAAAAGATCTCAACGTTTCATCAACTTGTTTTAGTCTTAAAATTAAATTTAGTCAGAGAATGTAAGGAATGTGAGGGAAAATTTAGTCAAAGAATGTAAGGAAAGTGAGGGAAAATTTAGGCTTCTTAAAATAGGAGAAATTGTTGTAAATTTTTTTAGATCCTTAAAAATGAGTAACGTATCTATTATAATGAAAAACCCTAGACGATTAAAATGATGAAATTACACGTGGACCTATCATTCTGTAGCTTGGGTTGGCCAATCAGTGGATAACCTAGAAAAAAAAAATTCCTGATATAAATCAAACCGTGAATCCAATTTTCTCAAGGATTGGTTTGTTGGAAAGGGGCTTTGGAGTCCCATAATATTTATCTGGGATAAAATTTTGGACTCTTAAAATACCAATGTCTAATTGAGTTCAGATGTTGAGTAGTTTCTTGACATTTAGGATTTCTTGTAATACCTAATAATTTTTTAAGAAGAATTTATAATTAATTCATCAGAAGTAACTTTCTTAATTTAACGGAAAACCACATTAATTATATAATTTAAATTTTGAATTTAAAGTTATTTATAAAAATATAAAGTTGATATGAAATTAATTGGAATTTTAAAGTTGATTTGGGAAATTGTTAAAGTTTAATGGGCTTAAGTGCAATTACATTAAGGTTTAGGGATAATATAGTAATTATGATAAGTAAATTAATGGTTTGGAAATATGGGAATTTTGTGTATGAATTTTAGGGTTAGAAATGACGGAACAAATTAGGTTTGAACACATTGCACAAAGGGAGGCCACTATAGAGGGTATGGAAAGATGCTACAACTGGAGTGGTCCATTCAATGGGATTTATCCCACTTTTTCTCCCTAAAACACACATGTTTTTACTCTTCAGAGCCTTTCTCAACCTACTGTTTTCTTTCCTAAAACACTATTAACTCGTACTCCGTCACCCAAATTACTTGTCAAATACACAACTGAAACCCTAGTTTACTATGTTGCATTTCAAAGAAAGATTAAAAAGATATTTTATATCAATTCAAGGAAGTCTTGAAAGTGATTCAAAAGTGTTTTTAATTTTGACTTTTAAGGGTTTCTTCTCACTCAATTAAACTAAGTTTTGGGCTATATTTTGAGGCAAGTAACTAGGCTACTCCACCATTAATTACTAATATTTTATTAATCAAAATCCCATTTATCTATGATTTTATAAACACAGGTTTAATGTGATTAATCATGTTCTTAATAGGCTCTTTGAAGCCATATATAAGGTCGACATCAGAGAAAAATAAATCAAAGTTGTTTACCTCTGAGTTCTCATTTTCATTTAATTCCATGGAAGGTACCTGTTAAACCTTCTCAACTTTGAAACTCTTTGGGAGGATTAGAACCCTATTGATTGGCACTTGTTGAGGTAGAGAACCAAACTGGATCAATTTTTGCACTCAACTTATTGCTCGAGAAATATGACATTTACTTCCATCCTTTATTCTTTTTCTTATTCACTAGGAGAATTTTCTCCTAATGAACTATCCCATCTACACCCATGGCCTTCTCCATCTATTTTAGGCTTTCGACCAACAAGTGTGAAGAGACTGTTCACTTTTGGTTTCTTGTTGAATCTTAGATTTGGCTTTAATGATGAGGAAATGGATCCCTCTGATCCACTGGTATGCATTAGAAGCCTTTTATTAGGACCTATAATTTCTTTGTATCCTTATTTGTTGAGTACAAGATACCACCACTTATGGTTCCTTACTCTTTGACTTAGGCTGCTACATGACATTTCACATACTAGGAGCCACCTATTGAGTTTTAATCGCCTTTAGTCTTTTTTGCATATCATTGAACTATTGTACTACCTTTGGGTCTTGGATAACAAATCAATCAATTATTCCTTTTACCATTGAGACAACACTGGAAACTTTGAAGGCATTAATTTGTCCGCAAATTGATGAAACTTAGCCTCTCTAAAGTCAGGCCTAATGTATTAGTTGCTTCTTTGCATTTTATCATTCCGTTGGGGATGAAAAGTACCAAATAGTGGTATCACCTTCGCATAGGGATTAATTTAGACTGTATCTTGATTTTCAAACATTGGATTTAGTATAATAACCATTATTACCATTTTGGTTACTCTATAGTGCTTTTTTCCCTTCGAAGCCACCAGTTGAGACATTTTAGCATAATGTTCACCACACGTGATACATAGGTAATTCATCACATTTCAATCAGGGTCCTCGATCACTTAAACTTCGTAGCTTTAGGATCATTTTTTATCTTCATTTTGTTAAAATACGACAGAGTGTTCCGGCTATGTGTATGATTCGTAGACTTGGTCACACACAGCAAATTCAATTTATTCAAAATTTATATTGATTAACTTAAGTGGGCATGCAAGATATTTTTGAATCTAAATACAAACAAACCACAATCAACCAAATAAAATAAAAATATGAGGAAAAATCCCTTTCAATCAAAATCTATAATTAACACTACTTCTAACAAGACATACATACACAGACGTTGGAAGTTAATTTGAACGAACTCACATTCTCATTCGAACGAACGCCTAAGGTTGTTCGAACGACAACAAAAATCAAAATATATTTTGAAAAATAATTTTAAAAACATGACCCGAACAAATTATAAAAAATACTGAATAAACTGTTTATGCATAAATCAAAACCACCTTTTCAATCAATGTAGCGATGATTTCACAGCATTTGATCTTCGATTGGTGCTCGGTCATTAACTTGTCTACACTTTGAATTCTTGAGAAGTAGATGATGAAGCTTTAATGAAATACGCAAAAATAAAATATATATTGAGACATTATAAACTTGCTCTTACATATCTCCCTCTTTGGCTATTATTGTACAAAACACAAACCGAAAACCATAACCCTTAAGATAAGTACAACTTATTCCCTCCTAAACCCGAAAAGGAAAGACACTTTTAACATTGTCTTCAATTGAAAGACTTTATCGTGTAGTCCATGAAATCGTCAAGGCTGGAAAGACCTACACACATAAAGCAAAAGAAATACCTCATAATGCATAGAGTTTAAAGAAAACATAAAACTCACCCTCAATATGTTCTCCTCTCTTTTTTTGTAATATACAAAGGGTTAGAAACTAATCCTGAAATGTAAAAATCACATGGTACCTAATTTGAAATATCATTACAAGGATAAACAATTAAGCGTGTTCGATGAGAATTCAATGAAGCAACCAACTATTTTTAAAAACTTTTCATATTTTTGTGTATATAAAAAGTACATATGAATAAAAAATATATATATGTACAAATACAAATAGTCACACCATGGAGTGGCACAAAAAATCTGAATCATGGAAATGAAATAAAAATTTTTGAACTTAAATTGTGGAAAAATCGACATAGACATATGAAGTAAAAGGTGCACGAAGTCAATTAAATACTCCTAAAGAAATAACTCAAATTTAACCTTAAGTGTAAAATTGTGGAACAAAGTGAAATTGACTCAACTTATTAAAAATGTAATGAAAGTTAATTCTTCTGAAATAAATAATGTCAAACTATTTAATATTTTTCAAGGAAGTTCATTTTGCAAACTCATTGATCTTCAACTTGTAACACCCTCAAAATATCATATTTTTAAGCATACACTCTCAAATTTTTTAAGGAACCATAATGCTCATGATAGTGAAGCATCAATGAAATAAAAAATTAGCCTTGGAACTTCTAGTTTTGTGTGCCAAAATAATCTTTTAGGCTCTTTCTAATGGCGGTCTTTAACGCAAAGGAGATTTCTTCTCTCATAGCCTCTTTCCATTTCTTTAAACAAAAATTAAATTTTTTGGGAATAGAAATTTGAGCAATGGTTATTACAAGAACATTTTTTTCCTAGTACTATCGGTTCGTTATTAAACACTATTGAGATGAGAACATTGTATTTGATATATAACAACCAAGTACAATGTTCAACAAGTCTGTGCATGTGTACAATAAAGGTGATAACGAGTCTAGCATGAAGGAAGTAATCATAAAACAACAATGAAATGCTAACCATGCATTATTAATCACATGAAAGAAATAAAGACAAGTCTCATAACACCATCAATAAGACACATAAATGGATGGAATATAGTTGTGATTCGAACATCTAAAATGCATGTCCATATATCGTGTAAAATAATACAAAAAATCTTTTTAAAGTTTTTGAAATTTTTATATCTAAAAATAAAATCTTTTTGCAAATTTTTGAAACATTTTTTTAAAAGAAAATCCTTTTAGATTTTCCAAGAAATATGAACATAGAAATACAATCTAGAAATATGGACAAAAGATAGAAATATGATAATCACCCAATACTAGATGCAATATAAAACTCAATCAATGGCGTAGATACCCAAAGACTTTCTAATATCCTAAAATCTAAGTGCATCTAAAGGTTTCATGAAAATATTGGCCAATTGATGTTCAGTGCTCAGGAAGCTCAAGCAAACGATCTTCTCATGAACAAGGTCTTGAATTAAGTTCTCACGAATCTTAATATGCTTCATACGAGAATGTTGGACCGGATTATAGGAAATGTGAATTGCACTCATATTATTACATGAAATAGTCATTGTTCCTGGTGTAATCCCATAATATTCCGACATTTATTTCATTCACAAGAGTTGTGTGCAACAACCCTTGAAAACGATGTACTTGACCTCCATTGTGGACAAAGAGATGGATTTTTTGCCACTTTTTCAACTAAGAGATAGGTGCACTCCCAAAGTAAAATCATCCACGCAAGGTTCTTTTACAACCACCAGCATCCTCGGCCCAACGGGGATCTAAATAAGTTGACAAATCATGGGTATCAAAGGAATACCAAATGCCATAAGAAAGAGTGTCACTCACGTATTTTATGACACATTTAAGTGCATGTAAGTGAGACTCTTTGGTGGACGGTTGGTATCACGCATAAACTCCAATGCTAAACGCTTTGTCAAGATGGTTGACGATCAAGTAAAGGAGACTACCTATCATACTCCTATAAAGGGTTTGCTTTGCGCCATTGCCTAAAGTGTCTTTGTAGTCAATGAACTCATAGGTGTGCGTGAGTGCTTAGCGGAGTGTAAACCAAACTTTTTCACTAGGTCCCTAGCATATTTAGATTGAGATATAAATATACCATTCTTAAGTTGATGCACTTGGATACCTAAGAAGAACGTGAGTTCACCAAACATGCTCATCTCAAACTAACTTTTCATCTCTCCCTCAAAAGTGTGAGCATGTTGGGAACACGTGGATCCAAAGACTATGTCGTCCACATAGACTTGGGAAACGAAGATAGCTCCACCCTATCTTCTAAAAAACAACATCATATCGACTCCTCATATCTTCAATCTATGAGCTAATATATAATAAGTTAGTGTTTCGTACCAAGCACGGGGTGCTTACTTTAAACTATACAAGGACTTATTTAAATAAAATATGTGTCTTGGGTGATTTGGGTCTTCTAACCCCTATGGTTGTTCCACATAAACATCATTATGAAGAATTCCATTAGAGAAGGAACACTTGACATCCATTTGGTATAAGTTGAACAGTAGATGATATGTTATGGAGAGTAGTAAACGGACGGACTTAAACCTAGAAACATGAGAAAATGTCTTGTCAAAGTTTACATCCTCAATTTGTGTGTAACCTTCAGTGATCAACCTATCCTTATTGTGAACAATGTTATCATTATTATCTATCTTGTTCTTATACACCCATTTGACACCATTCACATTAGTCTCGCTAGGTCGGGGGACTAATTCTCAGACATCGTTCTTTTGAAATTGAGGCAACTCATCTTGTATAGAACATATTCAATGCTCATCTTTGGGTGCTTCCTTCATAATATTGGAATCTACTATTGAGGTGTAGCAAAAGTAGCTAACCACATTCTTTAGTTAATTATGAGTCTTGACACCTAGTTTAGGATCACCAACTATGTCGGAAGGGTCATGACTCTTTAGGACCTAAGAGGGTGGATCCTCTATATCAAGATGAGGGTCCACAGGGGAAGTGCGGGGAACAATGAGATATTTATTAAGTGGTGCATTATTCTCACACGTAGGTCTAGGATCAATAAATATGGTAGCCCATTGTCTGTAATTGTAACGTTTATCAATTCCATAACCTTAGAAATTTTAATGTCAAACACCATATAGGATCTATTAGATAATGAATACCCTAAAAATATTCCATCATCGCTTATAGACTCAAACATTCCTAACTGATCTCTATCTCTAAAGATATAGGAAGGACTTCCAAGAAATCAAAAATACGATATGTTGGTTTTTTACCTATCCATTGTAATGCCTCGACCCGGATTTATGGGTTACCCATAGTCAACTCGGTCCGACTCGAGCGCTAGGTGTGAAGTGTAATGAAATAACCTATATAATGTTTCTACTCTAATTTTATTTTAATTAACATTTCACTTATTTAGCATGCGATTCCAATTTTCAAGTTAAACTACGTGAGGGACCTATGGGAAGCACCCTGAAGTCCAACCATAGAGAGCTACTAATGTCATAATAAATAAAGTACTTACCTGTATAGCGCTCTCAAAATACGAAACCTCTCCCAATGTACCGTAACAATGTGAGCTATGAGCCAATGCCCAATAGGAAATATACAAATGCAGTATAGAATCGAATGACAGAAAGAAAACTCTAACACGTTATGCCTACGTGCACATGCAACTACCTTGTATACATATACACATAGATATACATATACATATACATATACTTAATACATGAAATAGTTTAATTCCGAATATATTATTTTCCCACATTATACTTAATCTTATAAAAGACTTCCTTTTCTCATCTGGACATTTATCACCTTATTTAACACATACAGTTAAATACTTGAACATCTACACTTGATTTGACCAAAAATTATTTCTTTACCGAAATTGCCCTTTTCATTTTATCAATCCGCATTAGTTTTTTCATTGAAAACCACCCTTTAGACTTTGTTTTACAATAATTTATTTTGTTAGTTATGGGTTTAAGCACTTAGGTTGCTTAACCACCCATTTACCCACTTACTTTACCTTTCCTTTACCTTATGGACATTAATTGATTTCAAACTTATTTATCCATTTTAACCTTTATCAAAACGTTTATTAATTCATTCAAGTTAGGTTGTATTAACACGTTTAACCACACAACCCATTTCTTGACATGTTCCTTATTCCTTTATCATTTTTTGGAATCTTTCAATAATCGCATACTTCAATGGAATCCACAACACTGGCTATGTGCACCATATTATCTGGCCAGTTGTTTTGGGTCTTTCACCCTAGGGCTCCTGTCCCTACATAATTATCATGGGGTCATCCAAGTTCATATACATGTGATTTAATATTTTACAAATTTATACATAATTCCACCTTTTCTTTTATCCGACCAAAGCCAAAACCCGGGGTTTCACCCCAACTTATGTTAAACTTTGAAATTTACCATTTCATGTCCTTTCCACTTTAACCTTGATTTTTTTTTCCAAAAATCATATTCATTTAGGACCAATATGTGTAAAAGCCTTTCCAACATTTTTATTTCATAAAAATGTTCCACATTAATTGAAATTACCATTTTACCCATTTATTTTCAAACTCGTCCTTTACTTCGTTTCCACAAGTGCTAATTTTATGAAAACACTATTAAGTTCTCCACACTAACTTCTTAAGTGTTTTAATACCTTAACACTCTTTTAACATTGGAGTAATATTCTTCTTAATTGGAAACATCCTTATCTCATTATTTCCTTTTCAATTTCATAAGTGTTAAACTTTCAAAATATTATTGAGTTACACACATCAATTTACCAATGTTTACCCATTAACACTTATCCAACACATTTACTAATCATATTTCCAAACTAGACATTTCTTTTCTTTTTTTATTCGAGAAATCCAATTTCAACTTAAAGACAGCTTTTCATAAGAAAAAAATTATTTCCTTTTTACCAATACATATTGGCTTGCAACTTTGTACTTATCACACTTTGAACTCATTTTTTCACACACTTTGAAGACAAAAATTTATACTTTTCATGTTTAAACCCAACAAGATCTTTTTTAAACTTGTTTATATATTTGTTGCCAAAATAATACAAGTTTATGTTCATGAGAGGATGGATTTTAAATCCTAAAATCCAATTAATGGGCTAAACATATATTTCCTTCTTGAAGTTCATCATACTTTCAAAAATATCCTTTCGAAGCATAAAAGACATTTAGTTTCTTCAAACTCAACAAATCTTCATTTTTTCAAGAAACTTTAAAACATTATTTCACCAATGTTTGACAAGACAAATAATTATTTTTAAACATTTTATTTCATAAAATGTTTAACACCAATCTTTCTAGAACATACACCATTTTCATAAAATACCATCTTTTAATATTTCAAGACTTTGAAATATTTATTCATCAATTATTTTAAACAAAATAACATTCTTGTAACATTTTTATTCCATAAAAATATTTTTTATTCACTTTTTCATGATTTTCATCATTTAATCAAATGTACCCTACTTATGTAATCTAATAAGAAGACTACATATATAGAAAATAGAGTCTTAATACTTAGAGTAATATTTCACCTCTTAAAACTCCAATTGGTGATGGAAATATTAGTGTAGGAGGAGCAACCCCCACCTTCAAAGGTGGCCTTAATGGGTTACCAAATGCGTCCTCCAAAATGCTCCATTCAAGCTTCCAAGTAAAACCCCTTCAAAACCCACTTCAAACTCCATGAAAGTTCCATCTTCATCTCCAAAAATTGCCCAACACTTCTCCAATATTTGAATCTATCCTCATCCACTATAAAATGGGTGCACAATGTTCAAATATTGCTAAATATGTAACAAATATGGGGTTATGATGTGGAGAGGTAGTGGTAGCATGGTGGTTTATTGTGGTGGAAGAGTGTTGGAAGACAAAAATGGTGGAGGAGGACCACCTCTTCCACTCTCGCACTCTTCTTTCAATTTCCTAACACAAAATAACCCAAACACATTAAATTACCGTTATGCCCAATCTGGTCTAATCTGAGCTCGACAGCTCAAATATACAAGGGCTAGAAATGTGACAACACGCAAGGGTAGTCAGAATAAAACATTTTCGAGGCACATCGTTCTCATGAGATGAGCCTCGTTTGAACGACATGTCCATCTTGTTCGATGAATGGCTTTGCACGACCTTCGCGTAACCTGGAGTTTTAAAGCAGTGGCATCTCGTTTCAAGGCCTACTTCGCACGACCTTTGCGCGAGCTTCACGCGACATCTTCATCTCGCTTCTAACAACAACCTTATGTCGTTAGAACGACCCCATATTATTATCTTTCTTCAATTTTTAACCCAAAATTTTCTAATAGTACTCTTCAACCCTCATTCCATCATAATTTACATAAAATTTAATTGAATTATTGGGATAGGGTATTACAAAATTTCCTCCTTGGGGAATTTCATCCTTGAAATTCTCGATATTTCAATCATTAAACTTATAGGGTTCACCAACTTCTATTCTAAGCCATTAAAACCTCCAATATAAAATCGTCGAAGTTCTCTGTACTAAGATTACCCTACGTTCCCCCATATGGGTTTAGTCACCAAATAATCAACATGCGGCATGTTTTATCGCTCAACATCTCTGTAACCATGAACGTCACATAATCGACTCCGAGTTCCCACTCACTTTATGATCACGTCAAATAATTTTTAACACCACCTATTCTAGTACCCAAAGCATATTGGTGCCTCCATGGGCAACCCTTAATAGCGATCAACACTCAGCCAATGTGAACTGCAATATAACCAATCGTTGTATTCATCATCAAAATCAATTCTATTTTATGGCCTCACATCCCGCGTCCCATAAATTTTCAGGCTATTCGGACTACGCAACTTGCATGAGCTCGACAATACCCATGATATGTTTATTTCTCACCCCAATAAGTAATATTACTATCAATTTATCACCGTACGCTTGGCTTACACCTTTCGCTACGTCACTGTGATGAACCTAGTACTACCCTAAGTGTCTCACCCTTGAGTACTCCCTAGAGCCTCACTCTAATACACTCACCACGGAAAAGCAACATCGTATGCTAGGTTTTCCTCAATTTCCAACACTATATCATATCCTCAAGTCATCATCCCACTCTTTACAACTCGATCCACTAACGCCCATGTCGGCCAGTAAAAAATCCACTAATCCTAAGAAAGATCAATACTACGAGCAAACCGTGTGGCAAAAAACACAACAGCCCATACACAGAACGTTATGAAATAGTAAGACTACCTTAGATAGGGTGGAACCAGTTACCGAGCTACATTGACCATATCCGATCCACCGTGATCTACTAGACCCAATCTTGTCGTGACATAACATGTAACCAATTCGAGTTATCCCACATGTGAGGATAGAATCAACGATTATTGAAACTGAAAGATGTCACACCCCGCTTAATCCTAGCGTTGGCCACCACCAAAAGTACGTCGGGTGCGAGTAAATAAAATACCATTCATAGCATGTGACATATATGAGACATATTAAATCAATCCACCATATTAATAATTTAATCAATCCCAAATGATAATAACAACCTATACGATAAAAGTTCCATCACCATGCTAAATTCCAAATAATAAACTAATCGCCAATAGTATAAACCTGAATAAACTCCAACTGAATCCGTAATGAAATATCCGAATAAAATCCATAAACATTTTGACCCGAGTGGTCCAACAAAATCGTAAACTGAGTCTCAATGTAAATACGAAGGAAAGGAAACTAAACAAAACTAATACGTATAAAGTAAATAACTCCAGTTGCACCTCCAAACGATAATCTACAAATGGTCCTATGCAGCTTCTCCAAAACTTATCCTGAAAAGGTTAGTCAACGCACTAAGTTAGAGCCCCGAGCATGAATACACATTACTCCCTCCAAATAGGATCCGTGAACGGAGACAATAGCATTATACACAATAAATATCACAATAGAATATTTTAATAAAACGGAATATAATTAAATGCCATAGCAAAAGTCACAAACTATCCTCAGTAATTATTATTCACAATGCACACCAATATGATTTTAAATAATTATGCCCCAAGTTTTTAGTTTAATTAAATTAATCAATTTATCATTTTCTCAATTCTCACTTTAATTAAGTATAGCGGTCCTCCCGCCTCGGGTGATTCCCCCACCAAAATACACATCCCCTCGTCAAAACGCCAGCTGATCCGTTTAAACTGCTGACCCCTGCTGATTGACGAGGTTCCACACACGATACGACATAAAATGACGGCTGGCCCGTTTAAACAGTCAACCCTCGCTGATTATGTCGCCAATATATTTTAATACCCGTCTAATTATCTTAGGTATTAATTCTCAATTCTCAATTTCATAATTAACAAATTACCCCACTCTTTTAATCGATGTGAGATCCTCAAAATACCTCCTTAGTCCCATACCTATGGATCCCCAAGTACATGTACGTCCTATCCTACATAAGGACGAATTTCTAACATTAAACACGTCCTAGTCTCATGCCTAGGCTAGTGTAACATCAATAAAGTATAAAAATCTGCCCCACCTCGAAATATAAAATCTGCACGAATCTACACTAACTAGTCCCATACTTAGTAAGCATAAATCATAATCAAAGTCTACCCATTAGTCCCATACCTAGTAAACATCGTATAAACAAGGTGAGCAATTGATTAGGCATAAATTCTTCACATTTATCCCCTAAATTTCGGTATTTTTATGATCTCGTGAAGTGTAAATAGCTTGGATTTGTCTCATATTTATGGTACTAACCCTTTTTGGCAAGTATTTCGTATTTTGTGTATCTCTTATTTGTTTTACAAGTATTTCATACAAGAAAGATGGAAAAGAGAACTCAAAATAGTGAAATAAACCAAGAATCGAGGAGTTGAAGGGAATTTTCATAATTTTGTAGCCTTAGTCCAGAGGTGGGTCCAACTGGAAAGTTGAAGATCTTTCAATTACAAGAATACTGAAAAAAACGGCACCTCAATTCGAACTACGGTGAAGAAGTTGTGCCCATTTGAAGTTGAGAAAGAAATCCAAGAAAAAAGGTGTCAGACCCAAACCGATCCGGTTAGAAATTAAAAGAACTGATCCGGCCATTAGTCACGCACCAGATTCGTTAAAAAATTAGTCACGCTTTCTAAGTGTGACAAATTGCCAGATACGAGATTTTTATTTTGTGCTTATCTTTTAGCCAAAAGATTTTTATGTTTTGGGGACTCTTCTAAACGACCTCTAGACTATATATTTAGTCATTAGGACTATTTTTATTAAGATTTTATTGATGTAAAAGCTTCATAACAAGTAGGAACATCTAGGAGAAAGATTCACATATTTTGCACCATTAATTCAAGAGCTTTTTCAGTTTTTCTTCAATCTTTGATTTCTTCTTGCATGTTCTTATTCTTCAATCTTGGTAACTTTTATTTCCAACACTTTTATTATTATTTCTCATGTTAGGCTAGGTTTTTAATGGTTGGGATGCATGAACCCAACCTGATGTGGTAGTAGCATGTGTATAAAATTAGTCCTCTAAATTTAATGATTTATTACGACCGTATTGCGTAAAAACGCGACAATTGTTGATCTTTGGATCTCATTTGCTTCTCGGTAATCGGGATGTTTCAGAATGCAATTCGAGTATAACTATCGCAATACCGACTTACTCGTCCTCTGATTAAGTATGGTGCGGGCTTGAACCTCATGTATGTAATGCTTGGGAGTACTAAATTCTGGGTCTAATTAATCACTTAAATTTACGATTAGTTTTATACCATCAATACTCTAGGGTTGGGGGATTGTGTCCCTACCTTAATTTTTCAATTAGTTTTAGTTAACTTCTTTATTTTTCCCTTTTTCCTTTCTCACTCAATCATCATCTTTTATACTTTATTTTTTGAAGTAATAAATCAATTAAAATATATCAAACATTCCCTGTGGATTCGATACACAAACTCGCCACTATACTCCGCAAGAGTGTAGTTAAAGTTTAGTTTTTTTTTGTATTGTGGTCGGAAGCCGATAAAAACGACTAGCGTATTTACACGGACGCTCGGTTTTCAACACGATCAAAATGGCGCCGTTTCATAATATAGTTTTTTTAACCTTTTTGCAGGATTTCACTATTGGGCACCAAGAAACGTTGAATCCTCAACCACACACCTCCTTATGTGGATTGTCCATCTACAAATTATTTGGTAATCATGACTTTTCATAGTGAGTTCGGTAATTATAATGGTTTATATGGGAATAGTTCTCAAACTTGTTATTTTCAAGAATCCGTGCCTCGACCTATTATCATTGGTGAGGGCCTTCGAATTATTGAGAATGAAAGGCTTGAAAATATATATCGGGAAGAAAATTGTTTTCGAGCTTTTTATTTTCAAAAACCTCGCCCTCGACCTATTACCATTGGTAAGGCCTATCTATGTATTGAGTATGAAAGGTTTGAAAATAAATATTGGGAAAAAATCATTTTTGGGAGAAAGAGTTGGATGCATTATTCGAATCCAATGATGATTTTTCTTCCGATATTTTTGAAACTAAAGAACGTTTTCGACCAAATGAGGAATTCAAGGTTATAGATACAAGGAATCCTACTTTGGAAGAAAGAATGTTTTTTCTGCTCAAACAAATACTCAATTTTCTTTCCACCCAAAGCACGATGAATATCGATATTGGTTTTATTAAGGAAATTCTCGCACTTTGCGATAAGATGCGTTATGATTGAAAAAACAAAGAGGAGGTTGAGACTTATGTGTCACCTCAAAATTTTGAAGAACATCTCATTGAAAGTGAGTCTTTTTCCCTTGAAATTCAATCTCCAAGTGATGATAAATCTCTTGAGATTGAGTTTATCTCATCACCATTCTCGTTCACCGTTATTGAATCATTAGAAGTACCGCTAGATTCCTATGAGTCGGTTGAAAATTCTGAAACGTTTAAACCTTTTACCGACCAAGACAATTTGCTAGAATTGTTTTCTAATATGGACTCTTCCTTTTTGTGTGCCCCTCTCCCCATACTACTTGAAAAATATTTTGGAGGTGATTATATTTTTCTTGGATCTCAATTGTACTTGTCCCACCTAGCATCCAAACCCCCCATCATCCCGTTAATTTTTTTAATTGGTGATGGTTCATTTTTTTCATCTCACACATGCCTTCCGTTGGTCAAACGGAATTATTATTTTTTAGGAGGCATGCATCCTAATGAGGGTACACCTATTACCCCTCAAAGTCAAATTGTATTTTGGGTGGACCCTCATATTTTTCGACTTCTAGTGTATAACATATTAGAATTTGAAAATCGTAGGTTGTACAATAGTTAGCTTATTTTTTTTTTAGTTTAGAGCTTTTGTTATTGTTTTTATTATGCTTGGTTCTAACATGTTTTGTAGATTCAATAGACTCGTACTTTTCGAGGATCGCTCCATTTTAGGTAATATCTTTCTTTTCCTCTCTTTATGTTGTGTTCTTGATTCGCATTGATGACAATGCAACATTTAAGTTAGGGGGTGTGGGATATTCTTCCCATTTATTATTTAGTTTCATTGATTCGATCACATGTTCTTTCCAAGTGTGTTTTTTTTAGAAAATTTAAAAAATGAAAAAAAATTAAAAAAAGAAAAAAAATTGAAAAAATTTTGAAAAATTCCAAAAATATTTTTCTTCAAAATAAATAGAAATTGGAATTTAAAAGCCTAAAAAATGTCACAAATATTGTGTCTCAAGTTGTAAAAATCAAATGCACAAAGCCAAAATTGACCAAAGATGGAAATTGTGCAAAAATTGATGACTTAACGAATAAGTGTGGAGATTAACAAAATCCGGTGAGATTTCGAGCCTATCGATATTTTTGAGTTTTTAAATCAATCCGAGTTAATTGTTAACTCAA
Source organism: Sambucus nigra (assembly GCA_949130495.1). Classification (NCBI taxonomy): domain Eukaryota; kingdom Viridiplantae; phylum Streptophyta; class Magnoliopsida; order Dipsacales; family Adoxaceae; genus Sambucus; species Sambucus nigra. The sequence continues at coordinate 651,399,833 of OX422210.1, read as the reverse complement.
AGTTCATTTCAGCGTTTTAAAAAGTCGTTGATGATCTCTATTTCTTTGTTTTGATCGGTTATGGCAAACATGTGTGATGTTGCCTCGAAAAATGCGCTACAAATCTCTAAATTAAATTAATCTCGAGACGCATATGGTAAATTAATAAATAATTCAGACAATGAAGTAGGCCATCGTTTGTTACCCAAAAATATAAGCCATAAAAAGTTGTGAAAAAAATCATCCCTTTTGTAACCCAAAATTTGAGCCGAATAATTTTCCTTTCGTTTGTCAACCCGAAAAATCCAAATAGCCCGGAATTGTGAAAGTTGATAATTCCAGAAATTAAGTCCGAAAAGTGCGTTAAAAAGGGCAAACAAAATAGCTATGCTCAACAAAAATAGCAAGAAAAGAAAAGAGTGAAAAATAGAAAAAGAAAAAAAAAGATAAAAAATAAATGAGCAAAATCCAGGAAATAACGCACCAGATTTTTCGTACCATTCTCATTTTACCCAATACACCCATAGCCCGAAAAAGTCCTAACTGAGTCCAAAATTGCGAAATTGGTTACCGCGTGAAGAGAAAAAACACAAAAAGATAATAAAATAGATCAAAGATACTAATTAGAGGCAATGTTCCCGTTTTCTATATCAGTAATCCAATGAGGAGATTCCGTTACCATAAATTTTCGTCTTTCTACTTGTATGCGTGAATTTGGTTCCACTACATTTAGTCTTTTAAATCATGCATACCGAGAGAATAGCCACATTCCGAGTGATTTGTATGAGAGAGCGTTCCGTGAGATTTTGAAATCAAAATGAATTTTAGGATAAGTAACGTAATGGTCAATCGGTGGAAATTCGCGATTAAATCTTCGGCTTCACACACGCGCACTATGATTTGAGACTCTTGAACATGAATTGATGATGACTATTTCCTGGAAAAGTTTGAATTACACAATTTTTGCTTATTTTAAGTTTTCTTTGAGTCGACACAACTCGTCCTACTAGGGTAACCTAGGGGTTTAAAGGCTTATTGCATACGCTAAATGCAATCGCTTGCCCGCGAAAGAGGTATTCTATCCCAATAAAAGTATTTGAAGGGTATTTAAATCATACTCTCATTCTTTTACATTGCTCGGGATGCGCAAAGTTCTAAGTTAGGGGGGTTTGATTAGGCTTAAATTCTTCACATTTATCCCCTTAATTTTGGTATTTTTATGATCCCGTGCGGTGTAAATAGCTTGAATTTGTCTCATATTTATGGTACTAACCCTTTTCGGCAAGTATTTCATATTTTGTGTATCTCTTATGTGTTTTACAGGTATTTCATACAAGAAAAATGAAAAAGAGAACTCAAAATAGTGAAAGAAACCAAGAATCGAGGAGTTGAAGGGCATTTTCGTAATTTTTCAGCCTTAGTCCGAAGGTGGGGCCAACTGGAAAGTTGAAGAACTTTCAATTACAAGAACACTGGAAAAAACGGCACCTCAATACGAGATACGGTGAAGAAGTTATGTCCATTTGAAGTTGAGAAAGAAATCCAAGAAAAAGAACCGATCCGGTGAGAAATTAAAAGAACCGATCCGGCCATTAGTCACGCACCAGATCCGCTACAAAATTAGTCACGCTTTGTAAGTGTGACAAATTGCCAGATACGGGATTTTTATTATGCTTATCTTTTAGCCAAAAGAGTTTTATATTTTGGGGACTCTTCTAAACGACCTCTAGCCTATATATTTAGTCATTAGGACTCGTTTTATTAAGATTTCATTGATGTAAAAACTCCATAACAAGTAGGAACATCTAGGAGAAAGATTCACATATTTTGCACCATTAATTCAAGAGCTTTTTCAGTTTTTCTTCAATCTTTGATTTCTTCTTGCATGTTCTTGTTCTTCAATCTTGGTAACTTTTATTTCCTGCACTTTTATTATTATTTCTCATGTTAGGCTAGGTTTTTAAAGGTTGGGATGCATGAACCCAACCTGATGTGGTAGTTTCATGTCTATAAAATTAGTCCTCTAAATTTAATAATTTATTACGATCGTATTGCGTAGAAACGCGACAATTGTAGATCTTTGGATCTCGTTTGCTTCCGGGTAACCGGGATGCTTCAGAATGCAATTAGAGTGTAACTAGCGCAATACCAATTTACTCATCCTCTGATTAAGTATGGTGCGGGATTGAACCTCATATACGTAATGCTTGGGAGTACTAAATTCTGGGTCTAATTAATCACTTAAATTTATGATTAGTTTTATACCATCAATACTCTAGGGTTGGGGGACTGTGTCCCTACCTTAATTTTCCAATTTGAAGGCCCCCGAAACCCCCGATTTTGTACTCTTTTTAAAATCGTAACATTTCCTTTTTATGAAACAGATGCAGAAGCGTAAAGCTGATGGTTCAACTTAAATACCAAATTTTAATTTTTATCTAAATTAAAATTAAACACAAGTGAAATATGATGAACACACACACTAATTTAAATTTCACTTAAAACACCATTAATCCAGTCCTAGAATTTGCCTAAGTCATATTTATTAATATATCCAAATTAGGTCAGACCAGTTTTAACAATAGACTTGAACTAACTAAACAATTACCTAATTTAATTACGCACCAAAATTAAATTAAGTGTGTCAATTAAAACCATTTTTATCTTGAATTATCCTAAACATGCGTTCTAAGTTATTATGCAAGATAAAAGTAAATCAATCACACTACGCCGCAATGTACGAGGAAAAACCCAAAATGGGAAACAACCTCGGACGTCCCTAGCTTGAAATCCACTAAGTACGGAATTACATTTACAAGACAGATGACTTACTTCCTCAACTCGAACCCTTTCTAGCCTTGACGCATCTTCTTGTAATCACCTCTTCCTAACGGATAACCACGGAGCTCCACCGTGATCTTGGACTCACCAATCGGACAATAGGTACACCATCAACCACACGTGGTGTCTTTTACCACATGAGAATGCCGCAGCAAAACTAACTCTTCTTCTTTAAGGGATGTAGAAGAAAACCAAAACTTCTCTTTGAACGGAAGAGATGAACCCGGTGCCAAAACTCCAAGCAAGATGTATATATATTGAAACTTGGATAAACAAACAATTGGGTGTAAACTAGAGTGGTGTATATTTTTCTCTAAATAATTTCACTCAAAACAAGAACATTTTCCTTAAGAAATTTTAGCTCTCAAACTCTCTCTAAAAGATCAAATAGAATGGAAAAGTTAAGTTGGAAAATGTTATTCCCGCACATAATAAAGTCTGAGAAAAGTTGGTTAAGAAACAAGTGGGGAAGTGGGAGAAAAACTGCTTAAAAACTGCCAAAAAATGTTCCCGCCTGGCATCTCGTTCGAACGACATTTCGTTCGAACGAAATCTCGTTCGAACAAGTCTTCTAACGAAGCTCTAGTATGAACTCGTTAGAAATCTTGTTAGAACGACCATCTCGTTCGAACGACATTTCGAATGAAGTTCCAGTATGCCATAATGGGAAGTCGTTGGCAATCTCGTTCGAACGACTTGTGGTTCGAACGATAATTTCGTTCGAACGACATTTTGAACGAACCCACAGAATGTTCAAAAAATTCTTTTTAAGACCAGAAACATTATATACTTTATATATAAGTTTTAATAGAGAACATTCTGAAAACAAAACGCAGTTTTGAAAACCTAATACCCAAATAAAAACTGTTCCAAGCTCCTATATATATATATATATATATATATATATATATATATATATATATATATATATATATATATATATATATATATATATATATATAATGCATTCATACCTTAGGAGCATGAAACCACTGTTGATGACGTTGAAACGAGGCATATAAACCATGGCATTTTCATGAAACTTTATACACTTGGCTACTACGTCTTCAACAAACACGTCATAGGCTTGAAAGATGATCAATATACTCTATCCTATGACTCAAACGTTTTTGTCCGGAATTGAGCTAAACCTACAAAGGACTCAATTGGAAATTTGCGTCCTTACAAATCTCCCCCTTTGGCTATTCCGGGATAAAAAACTATACAAAAATCCTAAAGGGACGTCAAGCTCTACTAGACTAATAAAAAGTCCCATCCAAAATAAAATACAATACTTGACTCAAACAACCCAAGGATCAATATCTTTGCTGATGTTGAATGTTGCCATTTTGAAGTATTCCTGCACACTTAAGCAAACTATCAAACGCATAGGGAATATCAAAATATTAAATGCAATTAAATAATTACTCCCCCTAAATTAATTCTCCCCTTTATCAAACAAATGACCTACTTAGAAAGACGTCCCCTCCAAGATAAATCTCCCCCAAACTAAGGTACGATAATAATAGGATTAGATACCATTTCCCCCTATCATTCTACCCCTTTTTGTTCAGGAATAGACAAAGGCTTAAAGAATCAAACATATACCAAGTAATTGTGCATATAGTGATGATAACGGTCATGTATATGGGCAACAAAAATTCAACTAATCCAAAAAATAACAACTTAGACCAACTAGAATGCAATAAAATGATACCAATATGATATATAAATTATTAAGCATGTGATATCAACAAAGAATGCAATAAGATGGATACCAAGTATGAATTAAAGCATATATGGATTAGAAATCAAAGCAAAGACTAAACAAAAATATCAAATATATGTATACATAATATATATCAAAGAGACTCAAGTACACATATATAGATATAAACACACAAATGACAAACACAAAATATAATAGGAGTCTTTCACACTCGTATGGCAAAAATGTGTCAAATGGAAACGGAAGTGTTGGGGTGTGAACTAGTAACGATTAAATTTAGACCCAATCACTTAAAACATGTTCACGGAGTTCTCAATTGATTGAAAACTTCATCACATTTGAATATAACCTCATGTGACAATATAAATTAAACTCAATGAACAAACATACACAATGCATACAAGCCTATCATATTGATGATTCTACAAACCAATAGAGTCATGACATGAAATACACAACTAGGATAAATGGACATTGTGCAAACCGTTGATATACCATCCAATCTCCCTCAATATGCATTTATATTAAATTTGAATGAATATATCAATCAAACATAGGCCTTGGCAAATTATTTTTCTTTTTAATGCCATATTTTTCTTTTTAGGCCTTTGAACCACATATTTCTTTTAGGTCCATTAAAAAACGGTGGCTTACAATCACAAAGGATAACTAAGTCCTTTCGGAGCCCTTCCCCGTGCACATTTATATTTATCATGTTTTTATGTTTCACACAAATCTCACGAGCAACGGATTTTGACATGCACTAGTCCTCCTAAGTCACAAATATGAAGATGACAAGATTGGTAGGAGAACACTTCACAAAGCTCAAATATACATATGAAGGTAAAATTTCAAAAGAGCTCGTGCATGTGTGAATAGAGGCATTTAAAAATAGAATCCATTTAATCAACACAAAATCCAACTACTCCATGTAAGCATGGTAAAGAACACAATAAGGATTGAAAATCTAAACCAAAAGTTCTAGCCACATGAGAGCGTAAAATATGGGATTCAAACACAAGTGTATGCCACATAAAGTGTGTCAAAATAAAATACACAAAAAATAAAATCTTTTTGAGTTTTTGAAATTTTTAACAAAAAATAAAAAATATATACTCAAAAGACAAACAAAAATCATTTGAATTTTTCATTAAGCTTAAATTACCAAGAGATAAAATCCAAATGATAAACAAAAATCTTTTTGTATTTTTCATTTGATGCAAACAAAATGAAGGAAATATAATACAAAAGATAAACAAAAATCATAATTCTAGCATGTGATAAGCATGGAGCATAGACTAGAAAATGATTAAACAAGCATACATTTAGCATGTGAATATAGCATGAAGTACAAAAGCTAAAGTATGCAAACACTAACACATTCATCCTTTAGATTTAGCAAGGGAGGAAGCATGTGAAAGTAAATGAGAATCAAAAACCCCATTTTGCAAGGCAACCAAGTCGGATTTCCTAACCCAAATTAATGAAGAATGACTATCTTGGGGTGTAGGAATTTTAACTACCTTGGTTGCTTTACGTTGGGATTTTCTAGGATTACGTTTAAGATCAAAACAAAATTTCCTAGGATGACCTTTTCGACCACAATGTGTACAAGTAAAAACATGCCGAAAAGATTTACCTAAGGAGTGATCTCTAAAGACTTTCCTAGTAGATTCTCCTAAAACATTGGTTTTGGCGTTATGAGTAAATTCATTACAAGTATTGAAGCCTAAACCACAAGTGTCATTTTTAATTTGGACCGTTCCTAATATTTTATCTAATTTTTCCGAACGACACGCCAAATCAAATTTGACATTACTAGAGTCTTTTAATTTATTTTGCAATTCTAAAATGTTAGAGTCTAATAAAACATTTCGCTCTTCAAAAGCAAGAAGCTCCTTTTTCAAGGATTCCATTAAACCCCTAAGGCTATCTCTCTGGCCTTCTATATATTCAAGCTTATCTAGAAGAGCTTTCTCTCGTGTCCTAAGGTCTTCAACCAACATGCTAATATCAATGACCTTGACACGTTCTTTCAAACTAGCTTCTAACTTCAAATTAGCTCTTTTCAATTTAATAGATTCTTTATAAAGTTCTTGAAAAGCATTTTGAAGTTCACTCACATTAACCTCTTCTTCATTTCACTCTCTCTTTCTTCTCCACTCTCACTATCATAAAAAACAAGGGAATCAAAAACTTTGACCTCGAAAGTGTCATGTGTTAAAGTTTCATCAATCGACGAGTTCTCACTATCACTCACATGACTAGCCATAAAAGCCACAAAGTTGGGCTTAGTGGGGGAATCGGGTCCCTCTTCCTTATCACTATCACTAAGGGTCGCATTATATGAAATGGGTCGCTTACCCTCTTTCCTTAGTTTAGTGGGGCACTCAGAAGCCCTATGGCCATAACCCTCACAACCAAAACATCTATTAGACTCGTCCCTATTTAGTTGTTCATTAATAGGTTTAGGGATCTTCTCGGTTTTGTCATGTTTAGAAGTTTCAAATTTCTTAAAATCATTTGTAGTTTATCTTTGTTAAATTTAAGAAATTTTCTAAATTTACGAGCAAACAACGCCATGTTTTCCGAGTCACTATCACTCTCGCTCTCTACTACTTGTTTGACCTCTTTTCGGGCTTTTAAAGCAACACCCTTTTCAATTTTCTTTTCAGTTTTGGAAGGAAACATATCTAGTTCATAGGTTTGTAAATCACCTACAAGCTCTTCTAATTTCGTAGAGGCTAAAGTTGGTAAAGAATTTAAAACGATCAGTTTTGGAATAAATCTATCGGGTAGGGACCTTAAAATTTTCTTTACAACACGGTTGTCAGGTATTTTCTCTCCCAAATTAAACGATGAATTAAAAATATCGGAAAGTCTACCATAAAATTCATCAAAAGTTTCATTATCGTTCATTTTGATGGTTTCAAATTGAGTGGTGAGGTTTTGGAGTTTCGAAGCTTTAACGACACTAGTTCCTTCATGAGTTAGTTGTAAAATATCCCAAGTCTCTTTAGCGATTTCACACGTCATAATGCGTCGGAATTCATCCGGTGTGACCGCGCTAAACAAGGCATTTAAACCTCAGAAATTAAAATTAGAAAGTTTAAACTCATTCTCAGTCCATCTATCGGTCGGTTTGGGAACATGTTCATTTTCAACTAAGTGAGTTGGTGGGGACCACCCGTTAACAACAAACATCCAAACTCTCTTGTCGATAGATTTTAGTGTCGATTTTATTCGCGCTTTCCAATACGCGTAGTTAGAACCATCGAAAATAGGAAATTTTGAAAATGGGGAAAATTCCATTTTAGCCAAAAATTATTTAAAGAATCGTTAGCGAAGTAATTTATCGCGTTGGCTCTGATACCAATTTGAAGGCCCCCGAAACACCTGATTTTGTACTCTTTTTAAAATCGTAATATTTCCTTTTTATGAAACAGATGCGGAAGCGTAAAGGTGATGGTTCAACTTAAATACCAAATTTTAATTTCCATCTAAATTAAAATTAAACACAAGTGAAATATGATGAACACACACACTCATTTAAATTTCACTTAAAACACCATTAATCCAGTCCTAGAATTTTCCTAAGTCATATTTATTAATATATCCAAATTAGGTCAAACCAGTTTTAACAATAGACTTGAATTAACTAAACAATTACCCAAATTTAATTACGCACCAAAATTAAATTAAGTGTGACAATTAAAACCATTTTTATCTTGAATTATCCTAAATATGCATTCTAAGTTATTATGCAAGATAAAAGTAAATCAATCACACTACGCTGCGATGTACGAGAAAAAGCCCACAATGGGAAACAACCTCGGACAACCCTAGCCTCAAATCCACTAAGTACGGAATTACATTTACAAGACAGATGACTTACTTCCTCAACTCGAACCCTCTCTAGCCTTGATGCGTCTTCTTGTAATCACCTCTTCCTAGCGGATTACCACGGAGCTCCACCGTGATCTTGGACTCACCAATCGGACAATAGGTACACCGTTAACCACATGTGGTGTCTTTTGCCACATGAGAATGCCGCAGCAAAACTAACTCTTCTTCTTTAAGGGATGTAGAAGAAAACCAAATCTTCTCTTTGAACGGAAGAGATGAACCCGGTGCCAAAACTCCGAGCAAGATGTATATATATTGAAACTTGGATAAACAAACAATTGGATGTAAACTAGAGTGGTGTATATTTTTCTCTAAAGAATTTCACTCAAAACAAGAACATTTTCCTTAAGAAATTTTAGCTCTCAAACTCTCTCTAAAATATCAAATAGAATGAAAAGTTATGTTGGAAAATGTTATTCCCGCACATAATAAAGTCTGAGAAAAGTTGGTTAAGAAACAAGTGGGGAAGTGGGAGAAAAACTGCTTAAAAACTGCCAAAAACTTTTCCCGGCTGGCATCTCGTTCGAAGGGCATTTCGTTTGAATGAAATCTCGTTCGAACGAGTCTTCTAATGAAGTTCCAGTATGAACTCGTTAGAAGCTCGTTAGAAATCTCGTTAGAACGGCCATCTTGTTCGAACGACATTTCGAACGAAGTTCCAGTATGCCTTAATGGGAAGTCGTTGGCAATCTCGTTCGAACGACAATTTCGTTCGAACGACATTTCGAACGAACTCACAGAATGTTCAAAAAATTCTATTTAAGCCCAGAAACATTATATACTTTATATATAAGTTTTAATAGAGAACATTCTGAAAACAAAATGCAGTTTTGAAAACCTAACACCCAAATAAAAACTGTTCCAAGCTCCTATATATATATATGTAATGCATTCATACATTGGGAGCATGAAACCACTGTTGATGACGTGGAAACGAGGCACAAAAACCACGGCATTTTGATGAAGCTTTATACACTTGGCCTCTACGTCTTCAACAAACACGTCATTGGCTTGAAAGATGATCAATATACTCTATCCTATGACTCAAACATTTTTGTCCGGAGTTGAGCCAAAACTACAAAGGTCTCAATTGGAAATTTGCGTCCTTACACAATTAGTTTTTGTTAACTTCTTTATTTTTCCTTTTTTCCTTTCTCACTCAATCATCATCTTTTACACTTTATTTTTTGAAGTAATAAATCAATTAAAATCTATCAAGCATTCCCTGTGAATTCGATACCCAGACTCGCCACTATACTCCGCAAGAGTGTAGTTAAAGTTTAGTTTTTTTTTGTATTGTGGTCGGAAGCCGATAACAACGACTAGCGTATTTACACGGATGCTCGATTTCCAACACGATTATCAATATACTATCCAAAAGCCCCTCGTCCCTACGATGGCAAAAGTGAATAATAATAATCCACACAATATCATAAATCATAAACACAACATGACAATATAATTATAAAGGTCCCAATTTATTTTAATTCAATTAATGGCACCGTCGTTGTATTCAAAATAATTCATTCTATTCAATAATATTAATTTATTTAACATGTGATGATATCCAATATGATATAATCGTTCTCTTTTATAAATCATCTAATTTTTTTAAGTGTGTACGCGTCCCACTATAACATATATCTAATCCCATAGTTTCTACATGCAAACCTACATCCCCCAAATCATGAAAATCCAACAATCTAACCTACGCACCCAAGGGTTTCAAAGATTAAACCATTTTAAAAAATTTCATAAAAACAGTCCCAAATTAAGTGTCCACTTTCTCTAATTAAGTTACTAATTGATTTTATAAAAAAAGATGATTAAGGGTTTGGGTGACACTTAAGACGCATAATACCAAAGGAAGAGAATAGAGTATTCATGCCTGAGATTAAGATGAAGAAATTCTAACTACAGAGTTGGATTCCTGTCGAAAAATTAGCAAAGATGCGTTCTTGAACAATCTTGAGAAAATTCGGTTTAAAGATTCAAAGCTTGGATTGAAAATTGCTCTCCAATGGAGTTAAAGTTTTGAGGGGGGAAGAAGATGTAAAAGATAAGATTGTTGCTCTTAGGGTTTAGAAAAAGGTGTTTTTAAAAGTCCCAAACCCGTCACTTTGTTTATATACCAAAAAGAATTTGAGTCTTAATGAAATATAAACACTCGAAAAATTATTACGAACGATCGGACCGTCAGAATGGCTTGAAATTTTTACATGTTATAGCGAACGGCAAGACGGAGCTACTGTGAAAAATTCATCTCGATCGGACGATCATATTTCTAAACATATTATTTTTATCCTCCTTAGCTCGGATCCTCCCCCGATTTTTATACAAAAAGTTATAATTTTCAAATTTTAATCCCGATTTAAATTCCACATAAAACCTTATTTTTCATCAATAAAAAACCAACATATTTAATTACTAAGAATAATTAAATCCAAAATTTTATTTTTTCTCGAATTTCCCCAATTAATTAATTTAATTATATACTAAAAACTCGAGGTGTTACATACTTCCCCACTAGCGGAGGCGTTTCATCCTCGAAATTAGACCAAGCATAAACATCAAACGTAAATCGCGAAACATAAAATAAGGCTCACATACGCCTACTCGTTGAATGCCATAATTGGGTGCCCCTACACCCAATCCTACACGCACCTACCCCACGATCAATAAAATAATATATATATATATATATAACTTTTAAAGTAACGGCGTACCACGCGCTCTCACAAATCACCACTTGATTCTATTTCCGATAATCTCCTATACTATTGATCTTCTAATTAATTAACGTCTCCAAATTCAACTCTAAGGATCCTCACATCAAGCTTAATAATTCTAAACACAATGCCAACAACGTCCTTAACACAAAATTCTATATCTCTAAGAAACACATTTAACACGTATGCTAGACCTTCTACCTTAAGGAGTACGAATCAATAAAGGGAATCAAAGATCGAGAACGCGGAAGGTAAACGGACTCAAAACCTACGAAACCTAAGACCATGCTCTGATACCATCTGTCACACCCCGCTTAATCCTAGCGTCGCCCGCCACCAAAAGTAAGCCGGGTGCGAGTAAATAAAATACCGTTCTTAGCATGTGACAGATATGAGACATATAAAATCAATCCACCATATTAATAATTTAATCAATCCCAAATGATAATAACCAACTATACGATAAAAGTTCCATCACCACGCTAAACTCCAAATAATAAACTAATCTCCAATAGTATAAAACTCAATAAACTCCAACTGAATCCATAATGAAATATCTGAATAGAACCCATACAACTTTGGAACCGAATGGTCGAACAAAATCATAAACTTTGTCTCAATGTAAATACGAAGGAAAGGAAACTAAACTAAACTAATACACATAAAGTAAATAACTCCAGCAGCACCTCCAAACGATAATCTCCAAATGGTCCTATGCAGCTTCTTCAAAACTTTTTCCGAAAAGGTTAGTCAATGCACGAGGTCAGAGCCCCGAGCATGAATACACACTACTCCCTCGAAATAGGATCCGTGAACCCAAACAATAACATTATACATAATAAATATCACAATAAAATATTTTAATTAAACAGAATATAATTAAATGCGATAGCAAAAGTCATTAACTACGCTCAGTAATTATTATTCACAATGCACACCAATATGATTTTAAATAATTAAGCTCCAAGTTGTTAATTTAATTAAATTAACCCAATTTATCATTTTCTCAATTCTCACTTTAATTAAGTATAGCGGTCCTCCCGCCTCGGGTGATTCCTCCACCAAAATACACACCCCCTCATCAAAATGCCAGCTGATCCGTTTAAATTGTTAACACCTGCTGATTGATGAGGTTCCATACACGACGCGACATAAAACGACGGCTGACCCATTTAAACTATCGGTCCTCGCTGATTATGTCGTCAATATATTTTAATACCCGTCTTATTATCTTAGGTATTCATTCTCAATTTCACAATTAACAAATTACCCCACCCTTTTAATCGATGAGAGCTCCTCAAAATACCCCCTTAGTCCCATACCTATGGGCCCCCAAGTACACGTACGCCCTATCCTACATAAGGATGAATTTCTAACACTAAACACATCCTAGTCTCATGCCTAGGATAGCGTAACAGCAATAGAGTATAAAAATCTGCCCCATCTCGAAATATAAAATATGCACGAATCTACACTAACTAGTTCCATACCAAACAAGCATAAATCATAATCAAAGTCTACCCACTAGCCCCATACATAGTAAGCATCAAATAAACAAGGTGAACAATATACTACCCAAAAACCCCTCGTCCCTGCGATGGAAAAAGTGAATAATAATAATCCACACAATATCATAAATCATAAACACAACATGACAATATAATCATAAAGGTCCCATTTTAATTTAATTCAATTAATGGCACCGTCGTTGTTTTCAACATAATTCATTATATTCAATAATATTAATTTATTTAACGTGTGATGATATTCAGTATGATATAATCGTTCTCTTATTTAAATCATCTATTTTTTTAAGTGTGTACGCGTCCCAATATAACATATATCTAATCCCATAATTTCTACATGCAAACCTACATCCCCCAAATCATGAAAACCCAATAATCTAACCTACGCGCCCAAGGGTTTCAAAGATTAAGTCATATTAAAAAATTTCATAAAAACTGTCCCAAATTAAGTGTCCACTTTCTCTAATTAAAGTACTAATTGATTTTATAAAAAAAAGATGATTATTCATGACTGAGATTAAGATGAAGAAATTGTGACTACACAGTTGGGTTCCAGTCGAAAAATTAGTAAAGAGACGTTCTTGAACAATCTTTAGAAAATTCGGTTTAAAGCTTCAAAACTTGGATTGAAAATTTCTCTCCAATGGAGTTAAGGTTTTGAGGGAGGAAGAAGATGTAAAAGATAAAATTGTTCCTCTTAGGGTTTAGAAAAAAGTGATTTTAAAAGTCCTAAACCCGCCACTTTGTTTATATACCAAAAAGAATTTGAGTCCTAATCAAATACAAATACTCAAAAAATTATTATGAACAATCGGACCGTCAGAATGGCTTGAAATTTAACATATTGTAGCGAACGACGAGACGAAGCTGTTGTGAAAAATTTAGCTAGATCGGACGGTCGGTTTTCTAAGCATATTATTTTTATCCTCCTTAACTCGGATCCTCCCGCGATTTTTACACAAAAAGTTTTAATTTCCAAATTTTAATCCCGATTTAAATTCCACTTAAAACCTTATTTTCATCTATAAAAACCAACATATTTAATTACTAAGAATAATTAAATCCAAAATTTTATTTTTTCTCAAATTTTCCAATTAATTAATTTAATTAACTACTAAAAACTCGGGGTGTTACAAATGGGACACATGAGAGTCAGAAGAAATAAGAAACCATCCTAAGAAATTTTTCCCATAAGCGTTCGACTATGATTTACGGAGGTGAACCCACTCTATATGCTTGAAATCATGTCACTTATTCCCAAAGTTCTCACTGAGCACTAGTCCTAGCCGTACCCTGGCTTGGGTCACTAGCCGTGATGAATCTAATCACAATCATTCACTACACGAAAACAATAAATGGATTGCTAGTCCTCTAGGAAATCAACACCTGACTTCTCTCCTTGGGATCAAGACCCTACCCTTCACATCCTTGGCGTACATGAACCATTCCGATTGGCGAATACCTCACACCTTTGTCTTCCTTGACCTTGTCCATTTACTGGTGACGACGTTACCAACCAACCTACTTCACTTAGGTTATTGTCTGCCTTATCATATCATGATAAAAATCCCAAATTCCTAGAGGCATAGCTTAGTTCAAGTGAGGCATTCATCTTATCATGTTCCTTGACCACACGAAATTTCTACCAAACTTACTTTCGAATTCTACCCACATACAATTTACGTGGCGACCACACCCACCGTCATTGGAATTCTAAGGGTAGTAAATATCACACAGGGATACATCTTCTAATTCGTACTGGCTTGGCTGGAAGTGCCATAATTTAGTCCTTACATTGCAAAGGCTACCCTAGCATATACTGTCGACACACACCAACATTATAACCATGTTTCAATGTTATCCCACCTCGGTTTCCATCTTCAAGTCTCTACATTGTGTCATACCTCTAAGTCTCATACACATTTTTTAGTACATCCCAAAATCGAGTATCGCCATGCCCATACTAGTCATTCCATGACATCCAAGCATCAATCCAATAACGGCACAGGCTATCAACCTACCTTAGGGATTACACTACCCATCTGTGTTGATTTGGCAAGCCACCCCCAGCACGTACACTATACGATAAAAAATCTGGAATCATCTCCTGATACTCAACACAATCATTACTAGGATGCTAATGCTCCTTCATACCTAACTAGCTGGTCTTCTAAGGACACTAAACACATTTTATGTAACCGTCCTCAAGACGGACAAGCTTTCATCATCCATACCTTTATCATTGTAGGTGTGCTCTACAAACCTTCAATACCCACATTGCGATTACTCGGTGCTCGACAAAGACACTAGTCTACGAACTTCTACCTATAGTTCACCTTATCTATCAAACACATCAAGGTGTCATAACATTCAATCTTGATCATCAATGAGGCCAAACAAAATTTTTCCTATGGGCGGCACCTTAAAATGCCTATGAACTACTCTCACAATAGTATTACCTCATACCTAACCATTACTTTGATGGCTAAAATGAGTCTATACACTTGGATGCTAACCTTATCTTTTACCCGAATGATTGTGACCATAGGCCACATACAAGCCACGACCAATGTTGTTGTGGATTATGGCAGGGTACATGATGTCTCTTCCAACCTATAAACATCAAGGTGTTCCTCTCCTAATCCTTAATGAATGTTCAACTATGACAACTAAATTTCTTCACTATGTGAATATCATACCATGTGATAATCTATAAGTTAACACGACTATATATATCTTGGTAGGAAATGGGACGTCGTATATTGCTTATAAATACTAAGTCCTACACCACGGACACCACGAGGGATCCTATTCCTCAATACTGCATTATAATCAAGATACACAAAACCTAAGTCCTCAGCCAAGTAACCCAATATGTTCTCACGACATAACCAATACTTATAAATGTCACTCAGTCATCTAATCCGTCATATATGAAATATACAACCCTTACAACTGAGTTGTAATGAACACTACTCACTGTTGCCACTACCAAGGCTACTATACTCATCAAAGTTAACACACAATGCATCTCACGCAAAGGATCACGGTGTTACTACTATTATCCTACATAACTTTATATGCTCACCGGACTACCATCAAGTGAGATATCACCCCAAGGAACGAATTTTCCTAATTACAATACCGATGTTAACTACCCATAAGCATTGTGCATAAGGGATATATACTTTTTAATCACCAATCATCAGTTCTTAGTCATGACACCCTAACCATCAAACCTATCGTTGACCATAAGCAATTTGTGCCATCTTCCCAATGGGCGTCATCTCACTCTATTAACATCTCAGAAGGATCTACGTCATCAAGGATTGGAACACAAGCACCTCACACTAACAACCACGGTGTCTCCACTATTGTCTTGCATGGACACCCGTGAATTACCAACAATTCTAATAAAAAGCACGGAAGCAATAAATAACTATCAACTTGATCACGTTCCACTTGGCACTCACTTACTTGTTGTTCTAACCTCTTTAACTTTACCGTCAAGGACACGAACTAGATCGTTACTAAACAAGCATGATCGATCCAAACCAACACGGACGTCGAAAGATCCAATACCGACCTCACAACGTCACTCCTGAAAGGAACTTTAAACCTAGAGTTATGATACTATTTATAACGCTCGGTCCGAATTTATGGGAGTTGTGAAGTGTAATGAAACAACCTATATAATATTACCAGTTCAGTTTTATTTTAATTAACATTTCACTTGTTTAGCATGCTATTCCAATTTTCAAGGTAAACTACGTGAGGGACCCATGGGGAGCACCCCTAAGTCGAAGTATACAGAGATACTAACGTGTTAATAAAGAAAGTACTTACCTGTATAGCGCTCTCAAAATACGAAACCTGTCCCAACCTGCCATAACGAAATGACAGGGTGAGCCAATACTTGGTGGGAAATATACAAATGCAGTATAAAATCGAACGGCAGAAAGAAGACTCTAACACCTTATGCCAATGTGCACGTGCAACTATCTTGTATACATATATCCACATACATATACATATACTTAATGCATGGTACAACCAATAGTATATAGCAACACAATATCCATAATATATAATCCAAACAACCAACAGTACTATCCAAACCATCCAAAGGTATCAAATAGAAACCTCTAACAGTGCCATGTTACAACCAAAACAAATACCAAAAATATAGACAAACCACAAATGTATAAAGTACCAAAGGCAGTACATCAAAAAATGAATTACATGGAGTAAAGAAAAACTAGAAAACAACTAGTGGGATATATCATTGTCCTCCACATCATCATCAACATCCGCATATATCTCCCCATAATCAAGAATATCACCATAAAAATCATCAACACCATCATCATCATCAGCACCATCAACATCCGTATGTGGAGGGTGAGCATGAGCAGGAACCACAGGATTGGCATCAAGAACCAAATCAGATCGACAAATATAATCAACAATCAAAGTAATATCGGCGTATAATGTGGCTATATCACCATAAATCTACCGAAAATGATCTCTAATGAATGAAAATTGGGATGTAATAAATGACCTTTAACGTCCTTTAAACATCATTTGCTGAACTAGTGCAGGTTCTCCTAGAGGAGCAGTGTGACATGCATCTTGAGTAGTGGAACGATTAGCACTCCTACAGGATAGAGCACTCATAATATATGCATCAGAATTAGTCATCAAACTAGGCACCCATAAAGAGTATAAAAAACTTTTAATCAATCTCCCATAAGAAAATGCGGTATCAGTAGAATCTGTGCGAGACCTCTTTATAGTTGAAATAATGAGATCAGGATAGTCAATCGACACACGATGAGCAAGGGTATAAACCAACCTGCTTGTGTGATTTGAGAAATAATGTATCCATTGGCGTGGCATGAGATTTCATGGAACAAAGAGGTGTACCTAAGAATAAACTTGATCTATGTTAACCAAATAAAATACGGGATGTGCCCACTGAGCCTCACGACCAACAATAAATGTTGCAACATCATGATGATCAAAATCATTATAGATGATAAATCGCACATTGTAAGGATCATCTGATCGAGTCTCTATAACTTAAAGGGTACCTATATGATCATTGATGATATGAGAAATCATCCACTTGTCATTCTCTTACCAAAAAATCAAGTATAACGTGCGTAATAAGCAAATAGAGCACGTAGAGAGAGATAAAAGATAAGATATAGAGTGGTTCAACTATAAAAATGAGCCTACGTCCATTTTGGTGCCACACTCTCATTATATATACTGTTTGGTACATATTTATTAGGCCTAAAGAGGTGTTCAATCATGAGTGTAGAATGTAGTACATGACTATGATGATTTCTATGGCTCCAGGATGATGGCTGTGATGCTCCTGCCAGTAGCCCCCAAGCTATGCTTAGTGGCGTAGAGAGAGTAATCAGCTCCAAGCTTGATACTGATATAGGAAATCAACCCGGATCCCCTATCTCGAGGTGTTGACCTCTATTTATAGGTGACTTTGTATTGATGGTGGATGAAAGTGGGTGCTTCCAGTTAATATGATAAGACTGGGGCCGCACCCTGTAGCAAGTAGGGGTCGCACCGTGCAGCGAGCAGGGTCGTGCCCTGTAGCAAGTATGGCCGCAATTTTTTTAGTGGGGGCCGTAGCCTGTACGCTTTGGGATACGACAACATGACTTAATGTAGGCATATTGTTCTTCTTCCATGGCAGCGTGTAATATCTGTCATCAATATGATCCCAAGTCGTAGTGCCAAGAGATTGCGATTGGGGCTGTGGCTGAGAAATCAAATCTTCTCAAGATGCCGCGGAATTTCAAAGGCAACGTTTCATCTTCCCGTGGCCTCTTATATAAATGGCAACTGGACGTGGCCTTCATTACATTTTCCAACTCTTGAGAGCAAATCAAAATCAAAACTCTGTTCATTTCTCCTCTTGATTTTTTCGGCGACCTTCCAAGGCAGTGTGTGGTGGTTCTGAGGTGGCGCAAGGTAGTTTGAAGCTGAGGAATCGATTTTCATCCTTTTCCAGGTAATTTTTTCAATCAAAAACCTCTTTAATGGCTTTTTCAATTCACAATTCATCCTTGTAAGTCGTGTTATCAACTGAACTTCTGAATTTCTGCCTTTGTGAATCAACCAATCTTGAATTATAATGATTCATATCTGCTAAACTCACCATGAATTGAACTTACTTGAATGAGTTTTATTGAATTGCAATCAATAACTGATATTATAATCGTGTTTGTTGCTTTCTGAACATTGTATTTCTGGGAAGTTCATGTTGTAATTGAATGATTCTTTGTGTGAATTTGTTTCTGCCAATTTCCCAACTAATCGAACTTATTTGAATTTATGTAGTTGTTTGGATTTGAAATAGGTAACCGATCTTCTACTGAATTAATCTTCAATGTTGACCCAATAAATGAATTTTGTTGGTTTGGGTTAGACTTTAGGGTTTCTGAACTCCCATTATGTTCTTGACGTTCTTGACAAAACTCTTCAAATTCTAGGGCTTCAATCACTAAATTTAATCAACATTAAATGCTAAACTATTTGATTATATAGTCGCTGCTTGAATATCTTGCTGCGGCATGACAAAATACCTTGAAAATTTTTAGGGTGGTCTTAGGTAAATGTCTTTAGCCCTCAATTGTTGCGGCATGTAGATTTCTAGCTGCGGCATGTAAATATTCCCTTGCCTACGGCCCTTAGGTTAGTGTTCGCAAAACTTATCCCCTAGCCCAATGACTATAACATGTAAGATTACAACATACCTCATTCCTAAAAACAATATGTCGCGACAAAAGTTAACTTTTAGGATAAGAGAGCCCAAGACTTGGTGTAGTTAGCCAATTTTGCCAAACATTTTCATTTATCCTCAACTTGATATATCATTATTCCTGCTGCGACCTATAAGAGGCCTTAGGACCATATTGGTTGCGATGCCTAACTGCGGACTCTCTACTTTTAAAGTATTGATGTAGCCATATGAAGTTTGACCCAAACGGATTTCTGAGAGGCTTTTGGAACAAACATTTTGGAGCCTCTCCTCCCGAACTTCCTTTTGTGCTCCCTTTGAAATCAATTGGAACTTGCCAACTAAGAAATTACCCCAACTGTGTGGTACTAAATTCAAAATCAGACTCCGTGGTAATGGAGGAAGAGGCTAATTCAAGTCATCAACCAGTGGATATAGATGCCGCGACAGTGGGTACATCTGAGGTTAGGGACGCACCCGCTGGCACATCTGGGAGGGATGAGAGACCTCTTTCTACACTTAATGTTCGCAGTACTAAGACCCAAGAGTGGGTTGATCAGGTGTCTGACGCCTTTGAATTTCCTGAGGGTTTGATGTGCTCAGCACCCGCCGCAGAATAAAGGCCATGCATGGCACTTGCTAACGATGTGGTCTGCTTCCCCCTCCACACTTTCATTTATGGGTTACGACTACCTGTCCTTGTTCCAGTTAGAAGAATTTTCCAGACGATGAGGTTAGCCCCAGCCCAATTAGATCCTAATGGCTAGAGGGCAATTCTGGCAGCCATAGTGCCGTGGAAGAAGAAATTCAAGAGAGACATTACTCCTGCAGAGTTTTTGTACTTCTACCGTCCAAAGGAAAAATCCGTAAAATTTACCAAGTACTATTACTTTTCTGTCTGCAATAGAGATGAGACCCTTAATTTTGGGAGGCCCACAAGTGTGAAGAATTAGAAGGGCTAGTATTTTTACATTTCTGGAGAAGGGTGGGAGATCTACCCCCAAGAGACTGAGAGGGAGAGAACCTTTAGGATGCCACGGTTATGGGGATGTCCCTCTAAGCTTGGTAAATATTTTTAAATTATGGTCGCGTCCCCTTTTTATAGTTGCATATAATTCTCCAAGTTTTGCTTTTGTACTAACCTTTGCATTTTTCTACAGTTCTTGACAATTTGCAACTGAGTGAGCGAAAGTTCCTACTGACAAGAAGAAGTTCAGCACTCTTGTAACCTCTGCTTCAATCTACAAGGGAGGCTTCTTTCCCAACAAGTCTATTCCCAAAGTTATGGGTGCTGAAGGTAATACTATTCTTTGATTTTTTATACCGTAACAATTGCTTCAAACTTAGATATTGACCTTGCTTTATTTCTTCTCAGGTGAGGAGATTGATAGATCTCTGTTAGCAGCCCAGCTTGCTAAGATGGATAAGGACGCAGTCGTCCTCAATTACGCAGCCAGGTAAAGAAAAAGGAAGACGACAAAGTCCAAAGCTCCTACTGCAGTCACTTTTAGTGACTAAGTTGAACCTGTCGCGCCCACTATGCAATCTGCAAATCAAAATAATCCTGTCGTTTCCTCAAACCAACTTGACGGTCAAACAACTCCTGTCACACCTATCACTCAAGTTGAGGAAGTAGCTCCTGATGAGAGGCCTGAGAGTAATTTTAACGATGACATTGGAGATAATTTAGAAGCGGCAGGTCTAATGCCATCTCTCTCTAACCAAGGTGGCCGCGACACTTCACCAATTCGTGTGACAAATTCTCCTATCCCTTCATAAATAATTGATGTCAATGCAAATCTGGCACCTTCACAAAGCAGACGTCCGCGGCCATAATTGCACATGCCGGATCCTCAGTCTTCTTGGGACACAACTGCCCGTGCTGTCTACAGGATAAAAAGGGTAGTTAATGGAGCCGACCTAGATCGATTGGTGGATGAGGACCACGAGGATATGGAGTCTTATGCCCTCCATAGTCTGTTGAGAGTAAGTAACTCTAGCTTTTAAATAATTCTTCTTTGTAGCTTCAGTTTTATTATCTAACTTTTAATACATTTACAGGCTGTAGAAGTTGTGATGATCGAGAAACTCAAGTATGAGGGTCTATATAGGCTTAATGAGGCCACGAATAACATTCACAATGCGGATTTGGTGAAGGCAAGGGCTGACTCCTTTGAAGCTGGAAAGAAGTCTTTTGCTGCTGCCCTTGAGTTATATAAGATGAATGCAGATGCCACCATTAAGGCTGCAAAACAAGCCAAGAGGGATGCTGAGGAGAATTTAAGCAAGCCATGGACTCTCTCAAGGTCTCCCAAGCTCAGGTTATCGAGGCTGCCCAAGCTGCAGAACTTTCAAGAAGCAGGCTTGACCTTCTTCAAAAGAAGTTTGAATAATTGGAGACCAATGCTGCTAATGATGTTGTGGCTCACACGGAGGCCATAAAGAAAATGGAAGAAGATCATGTTGCGGCTATTAAGAAAATAGAGGAGGACCATGCTGTGACTGTCAAGAAAGAGGATGAAGGTCATACCGCGACCCCCCAATTGGTCATTGATAGCACTGTGGAGTCATTCAAATCTTCTAAAGACGTCTACCTCATCAACAATAAAGCCTACCTCATAGGCTTCCAGGAACTAAGGCATAGGGTCATAAAAAATTTCTCGAAGTTTAAAGAGCAAATCATGTCCTTGAAATTGGGTGATGCTGAGCATGACCAATGTGTGGCTGAGATTAGGGCTGCCGAGGAAGAAAGAGAGAGAAAAATGGCAGAAGAGGTTACAGAAGGTGATCTTACTGTGACCGCGAATGATAATGATGAAACCGAGGAAGCGAAAGATGCGGTGTCCTAAGTCATCTTTTCTATTCTTTTGCTTGCGCTGTGATGTTTTTTTTATGAACAATTTTACAATCTTTAAACTGTTGATTCATTTGGGCTGCGTCCCTTTTTATAAACTTGCCTCAATATAGGCTACATCTACTTAATTTTCCTACACATTTGTTGTTGACATACTGCCTTTGATTACTAAACTCAGAAGATTTCACACCCTTCGGCATAGGGCTACAACCTTAATCAATACCAGTACATTTTCTTAGCCTTTTGGTTTGCTTATTTCTTTATTGTCTGCATTTATATTTGAATGAGTACCGCTTTCATATTTGAATTATTGCCTTCTTGGATGAGCTTGAAATATTTCACTCTGATGCAAATATAAGGTTGCGACAACATTATATAAATGGATTCTCCAAAAAGGCTACGGCCTGTTACACTTTGCCTCAGACTTTTCATAACTTATTACTTTTCAAGCCTTTATTGTAACGCTGAAGCGCCTCGACGCTTTAGTACTTTGGCACTAGAGTCCATTTCGCTCTGCTTCATCTTCCAAGTGAATGAGTGATCTGCAGCCATATCGATGGGCTACGACCATTTTGAATATTTGAATACCCTCTGTTGTTGCTTTATTTGGATCCAAATCCAAGTCACCACAACATCAACTCTCAGTCTCTTTAATCTGGTTTGTTGAAAAGGGCTGCGGTAAGAGATTCTTTTTCAGAGGCTGTGGCAGGTTATCGTCCAGCTGTGGCATGTTAACAATCACGTGCCTTTCTCTACCGCTTCTTCTGAATTAATGAACTTAACACCTTTCTATCCTTTGAGAAATTGATGACATCATGTTGGGCTGAGGCCATCCTCTTTCTGTAGCTTTGGCATGCTTCATGATGGCAGCAACACAACATCCTTTAGTCACTTCGATTGCCTTTAATGGATTTCCTTTAGTTGCTTTAACTGCCTTTCATGGCTTTCCTTTAGTTACTTCGATTGCCTTTCATGGCTTTCCTTTAGTCGCTTCGATTAGGTTATTATCAGGCCCCCCTGGATAGGTATTATAAAGCTTCCCTAAGCTATGTTTGGATATATATAATGCCTTCCTAGGCTATAATAGAATTATTCGCAGATAATTAAGTCTTCAGCCCCTTCAAATATAAGATTATTCGTAGATAATTAAGTCTTCGACCCCTGTGGGTTATTATCAGGAATTCTCGGGCTAGGTACTACGAAGCTTCCCCAAGGTAATATGAGATCACCCAATTAATGATGTTTTGTCTTTATCCACAAAATTAATGATGTTTTCCGGGGGAGTAACCTCCCTGGGCTAATGACGCATCCCAAAAGCTAAGAATGGGCATCGAAAGCCCTTGCAGCTAATGACGCATCCTGAAAGCTAATGACGCTTTCTGATAATGCTTTCAAGAATGTAGCCATAATATGCCGGAATATAGTCTCCTTGTGTGGCATTATAAGCCAATTTTTCTGATGCTCTCAATATTTGCTTTCGCCATTTTCAATTATCATTTGCTTTCAGTCAATCAGGCGTCACGACCGGCGTTGTGGGCCCATTTAGATATTATCATTCCCGATATAACATATTGTCTTGGTTCGGAATATGTTTAAGACAAAGAGTTTTTTATAAGATAACCTTGAATGGAAATGAGAATCAAAGTATGGCACTATCAAGTGAACTTGATTTCATATATCTATTCATATATTCACGACTTTGTTAGGACAAAGTTAACATGGAACTTATTCAAAAGAGTTTTCACTAAGAATTGAAATAGATGAAACATGAATATGGGAATAAAAAGAGGAATGTGGCATGTCAGATTAGGATGCGTCCCTTCGGCATCCTTTAGGAAGCGCTGCAGCATCCCCTGCCTTATGAGCCTCTCAATTTCATCTTTCAGGGCATAGAACTGCTCAGTGTCATGGCCATGGTCCTGATGAAACTTACACCATTTGGATTTGTTCCTCTTGTGGGGTGGAGCTTTAATCTTCTCTATCCACTTCAACATATTCTCCTCTTTTATGAACTCAAAGATGTCTTCAACTAGGAAGGCTAATGGGGTATATTCCTCGAAGCATCTTTTAACTTTCTTCACTTTCCTTTCTGGGTCTTGCTAGCTGTCTCTGGGGATGGAGCTTCTGGTACGACCGCGACAGTGATAGTTCTAGCAGGAAACTTGGGTGCCGCACCCACATTGGATGAGGCTGTGACCTCTAGCATGAGGACCCTATGGGTCAAATAGTTCACTTGGGTTAGGAGTGAAGCATGACTATCGTAGAGATGGTTGAGGTGATTGTACAATTGCACAATCTCATCTTTGATTTCTGTGCTCTGGCTGGATTCTCCTTTCATTTTCTGCTTTGTTAGTCTTTAAAAAATATATAATCCGAGACAAAACTAGCAGAAGTAAGTAACCACAGAATATAGAATCAACTAAGTAGGAAGTAGGGATGGAACATTTGCACTGCTGCGTGTTACTACTGGCAAAGCCGCAACCATTAAGGCACACAAGTGTAAAGCCATGGCTCTTTGAGCAATGGAATTCACCAAGGTTGAGCTCAAATCCATTCCTTGATGCTTTGAGGCTTCTACGATCCATCTGCACTATTAGAGGCCGCGGCCAAAAGAGCAGTTGAAGTACGAGGCCGCCTCCCTTTCTAAGCAGTGAATGGAACATACCTCATGGAATTGAAATCCCAAAGCTGAGTTTTTCTCCCGAAACACATGGAGAGCACACCTACTAGGGTCTATCTAGGATAAAATAACCTCTCAGTGCACAAATGGCACAATTTCATTGACAAACCCCAGATCATAGGTCTAGAACAGGAAAAAGGGAGTAAATATAATTCTTCCCTAATCACTCACCTTTACGGAGCTAAAGCCCACCAAGCTTTCCAGCATTATCTAGGTGAGGCGATATCACAGGGGTATGTAAAATAGATCTAAGTTCATAAAACGGAGACCCAAGAGAATATCTGAATATACAAAATACCCATTTAAGGGTGTAAATATAAAATAAAGCTCAATAACTAAGATTCACCCATAAGAAGATGATCCAAAGGATCCCCATGAATAAAACAGGATGTTTAAGGACTCGAAATATAAGGGAATAAGATTGAAGTACCTCGTTTCCCACAGATGACGCCAAATTGATGATACGAGAATCGTCCACTTGTCGTTCTTGTATCAACAAATTAAGTATAACATGCGTAATAAGAAGATAAAACAAGTAAAGAGAGATAAAATACAAGATATAGAGTTGTTCGTCTATAAAAATAAGCCTACATCCACTTTGGTGCCACACTCTCATTATATATGCTGTTTGGTACATAGTTATTAGGCTGAAAGAGGCGTACAAGCATGAGTGTAGAATGTAGTGCATGACTATTATGATTCCGGTGGCTCCAGGATGATGGTTGTGATGCTCCTTCCAGTAGCCCCCAAGCTATGCTTAGGGACGTAGAGAGAGTAATCAGATCCAAGCTTGATACTGATGTAGGAAATGAACTCGGATCCCCTATCTCGAGGTGTTGACCTCTATTTATAGGTGATGTTGTATTACTGGTGGATGAAAGGGGGTGTGGCCAGTTAACATGAGAAGACCGGGGGCACACCCTATAGCAAGTAGAGGGCTGCACCCTGCAGCGAGCAGGGCCACGCCCTGTAGCAAGTAGGGTCACGGTTTTATGAGTGGGGGCCGCAGACTGTACACTTTGGGAGGCAAGATGACTCAATGTAGGCATATTGTTCTTCTTTCGCGGCAGGGTGTAATATCTGTCATCAATCATCCGAAATAATAACACTAGTCCCTCGTACAAATGATAAAATAATATGAGTCTCATCAGTTAGAATCACGTTGGCATAAAACTCGTAAACCTATGTATCATTAGTCGAACCGTATGGTCAAACCAATGGATACTCTCTGATAATCTCAATAAAAAAATAGTAAAACCTGACCATCACCACTACGCTCCTAATGAGCTAAGTCAATCTCTTGCTCCATGATGACTAGATGCGACATAAATGTGGAAGACAAGGCCAAACCATCTCTGGTGAAACGCATCCTATAGGCATCTAATTAAGTGTGAGGAAGATGCTAGGAGGAACTCGGGACCTGGTATTGGGATCTTTGAGACGATCTAGAAAGCTACATGGAGTCTGGTGATCCAGAAGTCTCTCCGGGTCCACTTGGTGGACGAGTATTCTTATTTGTATTACTCTTCACTCTCACCATATCTAATATCCATGAAACAACAATGACAAAAAAGGGGTATGACCAAACAACATGGAAACGAGGCACCTAGGGCATAAGTACAACAAACGTACACAGACAAAGCTAAAATAGTACATAAAAATCACTAAAACCTTAGTTCAATCGCTTTAACCCCCATGATATCTAGGTAATCAACCTAAAAACACTAAGGATAGAGTAAATCAATGATAATAAATAAAAATCGATGACTTATGCAAGCGATTGCAGCAGAACACTCAAAATTACAAACCTAGGGCACAATATCAATAACCAATGAAACGGTCCACAAAATGATGATTGATTGAGCTTGCAAGGTCAAAAATGTGTTTGGAATGTAAAATTGCCTAGGGTTTTGGCTTTGACTTATGTTTGAAGTTAAAATGATCAAATCAACAATAGACAATTTAAAAACCACTAACTTCATTCGAATGGACAAACTTAACCATTCACACGAGGCCGTGAGAACGCGCTAAAAAGTGTACCATGCAGGAGATATACAAAACATCTTATAAAATCTAAAAAATCTTGTATTATCCCTCAATAAAGTTCCAGAATTCCAACTCACAAACTCTCAGAAGTATAAATGAATGCAGATGCATGAAAATCATTCATTTTTACATTAATAGCTTCAATATGGGATAAAATTGCCAAAAAAACAAAAATTAAACAACTCACACATGCATATATACAAATGTAAACTCCAAACGTTCAAAGTATTATAGTGATTAGGCAACTACTGATTCAATGATTTGATATAGAAATTTCCATTAAATCTTGATTAAAAAACATGAATTGAAATTACAATCAAGTCAAATTCAATCAATTTGACATCAATAGTATGAAATTCTTATCATATCAATATTTTTCAACTATGTAATATACTTTATGTCCTAATTCAAGTGAAAATTAAATGTTCACAATCAACATGAATGCATATAACCAAATCATGTATGACATTACTAAATATGCTTAAAATACAATCATTACATCAACATCCAAATTGTCTATAATGGTAGTTTCAAACCATTATTACTCCCTCAAGCTTATGTTGTTAAAATTGTTTAAGTGCCATCTAAAAGACAGTTTCATTTTGAAATACTTATCCCTAACTTTGTTTTTATATTGGTTCAAGTTCTTGTCTTATACTTCTTTTTCAATATATTTTGTATTTTGGCATTGATTGGATTTTCACATGCCTAGATGACACCAACCCAAAAACATTTGATTTTTTCAAAATGGGTGTAATCAATCCTAGGGATAGCCCATATCAATGCTTATAAAATCGGTCGATTTTAAAATCCAACAAAGTAAGAAACACTCAAAATTCTCACATATGGACAAACAAATTTTAAAACCATTATAAGATGAGGATCTGATCATGATCAAGTTAAGAACACAAAGCAAGATCAACATGATAAACACCATATGACTTAATAGACATGCTATTTCTCATGAAGTGTCAAATCAATGCCATAGACCTCAACAAGTCAACAATCATGATTTTTAAATGAATGCCAACCAACAATTGAATCAATCAAGAATCAAACACATAATGGTTCCAAATTCACTTTATAATCATCATTCGAGTGAAATCTCATATCAAATGGTATAAAATCAAAGACTTTAACAAATAGATGAAAACAAAGAAAAAACATAAAATCTTTTTGTCTTATTCAATAAGAATAATTCATGGATATTTACAAAATCATGTTTTAGATAAGGAAAAAATTCATAGAAAGAAAATCCATATAGAATGAACATATGCATGAAGAATATCACCAAAAAACATGAAGAAAATCCTTCAAAGTAATACACTCAACCACAAAAGATTTGTTTTCCCACAAAATGGGAATGAACTGGGAATGGAAACCTATGAGAACCTAATCATCCTAAGCAAACTACTATCCTAAGTAGTGATGGGTGGTTCACCCCCCGGGTCAATTGGTTAGTTAAACTTGACTTCACTAAATTAAACTTTATTTTGACTCTCTCTTAAGTCAACCTTGACATTTGGTGTTTTCCTAAGAAGACCTTTAATGTTTCTAAGTATCCATCTCTCTTCCCTTCTAAGATTATTATGCACAGTCCTCGAAAATTGAGTTTGGTGTCCAGTTCTAGGAATGGTACCTCTAACCTCACCATTGTCTCTCATAAGAAAATCCATCCTATGCATCAAGGCATCCATTTATCCTTTTATTTCCTCACTAGGATTTCTAGGAAATGCGTTTCTCCTATTATTGACGAACCTCTCATTTTTTTCTTCAAATACCAATATGTTTGATTTGAATGTCCATACACTTGACAAAATATACAATACCCTACATTTTTCTTCACAAGCCTTCTCTCACCTCTTCTAAATTTTTTTGCCTTTGCACTAAATTTCTCAAGTCTCTTTTTCTTAAAACAAAAATTCACCAAGTGATCGTTTTTTACACAAAATAAACAAATAAAGTCATTTTTACCAATCTTGGACTTAGTTTTGACCTTCTTTTCATGTTACATAGAAGCTTGTAACACATCCAATTTTTCATAAGAATTTGAACTTTAAAAATTCACTTTTTCGTTTCCAAGCTTCTTCTTAAGCAGGTCATTGAAACCTATCCCATAGTTATTGGGCTTGGGTTAAGCATTACTTAGCAAAATACTATCAAGAAATTCCATTCTATCATAAACTTTTATTTTTAAATCTTTTGCAGTTCAAGGTCAAATTCCGATTTCTCAAAGTGCTTTGTCAAAGCATGATTTTCAAGTTCAATCTCTTCTTTTTATTTCAACATGATTTCATTTTGAGATTTTAAAGATTCAAATTCTTTGTTCAAAATATCAACCAATTTGTCAAGTTAAAAACATTTTGTTGGAAAATTATCTAGATTTTCTTCTTTCTCATCTAGCCCACTTCGAAAAAAAATCACTTTATACAAAATCTTAATGTTTGTTTTCTTGAGTTTCAGAGATTATTGATAAGTTTCATCAAACGCTTCCTATATGTCCTCACCTTCACAATCACTCTCTCCTTTTAAATTATCATTCAAAGTATGCATACCTACTACTACAAGATGACAAGTCACTCAAAGTCATATCACTAGTAAACCACTCCCTATTTTTTTTCACAACACCACTCAAAGACATACTATCCTCATGAATCTTAATCAAATTCTTGTTCACATTCTCATGAGTCTTAACCATGAATACTATTACACTCATGCACTCATCACTATAAGATCTATCCTCACTCTCACTTTTTGAATCACTAAGTGTATCTTTGTAAGATTTATTCTTCTTTTCTTCATCTCTCCACTTATATTCTTCACGAGTTTCTTCAAATGTGCAGGACACATATTGATATGGTCACCAATGCCACCACAACCAAAACACGTATCTTATTCTTTCTTATTTTTCATCTTGAACTCACCTTTGTCTACAAATAGGACATGTTTAGTACACTTGTGAGATTTAGCATCAAACTTTTGATTATTTTTGAAAAAATGTTTGTAATTTTATTAAAAGTTACTAAATCTATTCACAAACAAAGAAACACCCACTTCAACATTTGGTTTCTCACCACTCTTCACCATCTCACTAGACTCAAGGATAAAAGATAAGTCCTTCTTTGGTTTCTCAATAAAAATGTTCTCCTCTTAATCACATATTTTGGGTGATCTAACCAACACTTCAAGGCTAAATGTGTGCATGTCTTTAACTTCATTCAAGTTGGCAACCTTAGAAAAAACCTCTTGGCTAAATTTATAAGGAGTTTCTTAAAAATATTATTCTCGAGAATCTTCCCACAAAGGTCAAATGATGCATTCACCACCTTTGTTAACCCGGTGTAATACTCATTTAATGTTTTAGTGCCATCCATTCTCATTGTTTTAAACTTTGTTGTAATGTTTTGCAATTTTTCTCTCTTCACACTCGAAGTCCCTTCATGAGTAACACGTAAAATATTCCAAAGTTCTTTAGAATGTTCAGAGTTCAAGATATGGTTATACTCTTGAGTACAAACCGATGGAGAAAATTTATTCAATGCTACAGAATTAAAATTACAATCCACAAATTTAGCATCCGCCCATAAAACCTTTGGTTTCTTATCACTAACCCCATCTTCTTCAATAGTTGGGTAAATCCACCCTTCATCAAAACTCATCCACACTCTCTCGTGTTTTCATCTAACATGTGCTCTCATTTTAACCTTCCAATGACCATAGTTAGATGCATCAAAATAAGAAGGACGATTAATAGAAATCGAAGCATGAAACTACTACATCAAAGTAAATGAACAAGACAAGATGAATTCATAACAAGGAAATCAAGCACTTGATCAAAATAACAATTAGCACACACAATAAGATCTACCCAAGCACGTTGATGATTAAACAATGAGAACCATTATCTGATACCAATTGAAAATTAATATGTGCATGCTAACACAATTACACACTGGGGGAGGGATTAATAGGTTTGCTAGAAAACTTGACCAATTTTTCATGCTTTCAAAATTATGTTCACAAATAAAAATTCCCAGCACTTGATTTGTTTACAACATTCTCAAAATTACTTGAACACACACTAAACCTCTAATTAAGTGAATCTAGTTTAACAAACCTATATCTATAATAATTAAGTAATTATCAAGAAAATATTAAGATGAAAACAAATCTGTGTGAGGTGTGTGAGATCAATTGTGTATAAATAAACACATAATAACATGAGACATATTTTATTAGGAAAAACCTCCATCTAAGGCAAAACCTTTTAATTTTTAGCACTGTACAGAATTGACAGACATTAGAAGAGTTGCAGACTACTTTGAACACTAAATATAACACACGATTCTTCAAGTCTTCTATAGATATGGCACAGTCCAGCACCATCCATAGAAAGTGTTCTTCCCTTGGTATCCACCGATCAAACTTCTTCTTTAGGAGTAAAGCCTCGACTCCACAAATCAGAAGTAGAGATGAACTCTACACGATTTCTTAAACATGAGTTTGATCTTCTTGATTTGGTAAAGTGATATTTAACGTTCTAAGGGGTTTGCATGAAATTTCATAGAGTTTAATCCCAAAAATAACTCTAAAAATGGATTAGAAAAGAATCTAATCCCGTATCTTAACATGTCAATATTTCAAAAATTCTTTTTAAAAAACATTTTGAGAACTTTTAAATGCAAACTCTTTTAAAAATGACCCTTGGAAAATTAAAGTCTTTACGAAACTACCTTATAACTCTTATTGGGTAAACTGGTGACGAATGATCTCCAATCTTGCAAATGACATCAATTTCTTATCTTCGAATACGTGGACGTAGTCATGAAGGTGCAGTGGTGTGTAACGAGATAAGCCAAATCGAAACTAAAGTGAACAATTATAAAACTTGATCTTACAAATCTCCCCTTTGGATATTCCGGTACAAATTAGAAACTAAAGCCAAATTGACCCCTAAGACTAATACAACTACTGCCCTCCCAAATCATCAATCAAAAACTCATAAATGTATAAGTCTTCAAATGAAAAGTCTTCTTCTTGTGCTGTCCAAGAAATCATCATCAAAGCGGAATAACATACACACATGAGACAAAAGAAATACCGTGATGCATAAGAGTTTAAAAAAAATACTAAACTCCCCTTCAATTGTTTCTCCCATTTTTTGTTCATAATAGAAAAATGAGTGGAATCTAAACATGAATAATAAGCATCACATAAAGAAGCAAAGATATCACCTCAAAGATAATTAATAAGCACAAGTAATGATAATTCAAAAGATATATTTTTCCCTTATTAATTAACTATTTTTGAATGTTTTCAATATTTCAAATATAAAGTATACAAAGTACATATAGGTACAAAAACACACAGTCACCATTGAATAACACTAAAATATATGAATCGTAAAAATAAAACATAATTGTGTAAACATTTTCCATAGGCAAATCATCATAAGCATTCATAACATAAGTGCACGAAGTCATGAGACACTTCTAAAGGAAGAACTCAATTTCTACCATAGGTGTAAAATGTTGAACTTAAATGAAATTGAATTTACTTTTGTAATATGCCATGAACTTTAGTGATTCTCAAAATGATAATGCCAAAC
The DNA here is from genome assembly GCA_949130495.1 of Sambucus nigra. Classification (NCBI taxonomy): domain Eukaryota; kingdom Viridiplantae; phylum Streptophyta; class Magnoliopsida; order Dipsacales; family Adoxaceae; genus Sambucus; species Sambucus nigra. The sequence goes on along the minus strand of OX422210.1, from coordinate 651,367,166 downwards.
TATTTAACACTTTTCAAGAGAGTTCGTTGTGGAAACGAATTGATCTTTTACTTTATAACAACCTCAAAATCTCACATATATAAGAATACACTATCAAATATTTTGAAGAAGTCATAATTTTCATATGTAGCTAAGCATTAATGAATATAGACTATATGGATTTGGCACTTCAGTTTTTGTGTGTCATTAATCTTTTAGGCTCTTTTTGCAAATGGTGGCATTTAACGAAAAGAGTATTTTTCTCTTTTCTAGCCCCTTTCCATTGCTTAACATATATAAATATTTTTTGGGAAACGATATCTAGGAAATGGTTCTTACAAGCACAACTTATCTCCTTTTACATTTGTTTTGTTATTAAGCAGGATTGAGATGAGAACATCATATTCGACACATGATAAGCATGTACAATATTCAAAAAGTCTATGCACATTTGCAATAAAGGTGACAAAGAGTCTAACATTTTGAAAGTAGTCATCAAAGATCAATGAAATGTTATCCACACATTATTAAGCACACTAACGAAACAAAGCCATGTCTCAAAACAGTATGAAAAAGTAACGTGCATGGATGGAATGTAGGGGTGATCCTAATATGTTAAATGCTCATCCATATATGGTGAAAAATGAAAATACAAAAAATCTTTTTTGTCTTTTTCAAAAATTTTATCAAAATAAAATCTTTTTTAATTTTTCTAAATATATCAAAAGGAAAAACACAAGAATTCAATAGAAATACATCTAACAATAAGGATATAAGATATGATCATGATAAATATTCTACACTAGATAATGTACCTTTACTCAATCAACGGAGAAAATACCCAAAGATTTCCTAAGATCCTCAAATCTAGGTGTATCTAAAGGTTTCGTGAAAATATAGGCTAATTGACGTTTGGTGCTCACAAAGCTCAAGGACATGACCTATCATGCTCCTATAATGGGTTTTCTCTAGGCCCTTGCCTAAAGTGTCTTTGCTAAGCTTAGTTAATGTAATCATAGGCGTGTGTGGGTGCTTAGCAGGGTCTACACGTAAATTCTTCACTAGTTCTGTAGCATGTTTGTATTGAGATATGAATATTCCATTCTCAAGTTTCTGCACCTGGAGACCTAATAAGAATGTAATCTCACCAACCATGATCCTCTCAAACTCGTTCTTCATCTCCTCGTCAAAAGTGTGAGCATTTAGGGAGCACGTGAATCGAAAAACCATGTCATCCACATAGACTTGGAAAACCAATATAGAACCACTCTCTTTCTCCTTACAAACAACGTCGTATTCATACACCATCTCTTGAAGCCACAGGTTAAAACATAGGAAGTGAGTCTCTCGTACAAAGAATGGGGTACTTTCTTCAAACCATACAGGGCCTTTGTAAGATCAAAGATGTGTTTTGGGTTCTTTGGGTCTTCAAACCCCTTTTGTTGTTCCAAGTAAACTTCCTCTTGTAGAATTCCATTTAGGAAGGTACTCTAGACATCCATTTTATATAACTTGAAGAACATATGACATGCTATGGCGAGTAGTAAGTGAATGGACTCAAGCCTAAAAACATGAGCGAATGTATCATCAAAGTCTACACCCTCAATTTATATGTAAACTTAATCAATTAACCTACCTTTATTGTGAACTATGGTACCATTCTCATATATCTTATTCATGTAAATCCACTTGGTACTTATCACCTGGGTCTCGTTAGGGGACTAACTCCCATACGTCTTTCTTACAAAACTAAAACAACTCATCTTGCACAACGAATATCCAATGCTTGTCCTTGGGTGCTTCTTTCACATACATGGGTGCGACTAAGGAGGTGTAGCATATGTGGCAAACCATATTCTCAAGTTGAGTACAAGTCTTGACATCAAGTGTGGGTTCACCAAGTATAGAGAAAGGGTCATAACTCTTTTGAAACAAACAGGGTGGATCCTCTAAACCAAGATTAGGCTCCACTGTGGTAGTATGGGAAAATATGGGATTGTCACTAGAGGTGCATCATCCTCACACTTGAGGTTAGATTCAATAGACATTGGTAACTTGTCATTTCTAATTGTGATGTTTATTGACTCCATAACTTTAAAACTTATAAGGTTAAACACCCTATAAGACTTAGTTGATGATGAATAGCCTAAGAGTATCCCCTCGTCACTCAGGGAGTTGAACTTTACTAAGTGCACTCTATCTCTCAAGATGTAGGGAATACTCCAAAATAAATAAAAATATGATAGGTTGGGATTCTTCCCTGTCCACAACTTATATGGTGTGTGTAGTGTGTGTGGATGAGGACATACCGTATTCACCGTATAAAATGTGGTACTCAATGCTTGTTCCTAAAAATGTCTGGGCATATTTCTTCTAAGAAGCATGGATATAGCCATCTCTTGTATCTCCCAATTCTTCCTCTCTAATATCCCATTTTATTGAGGAGTACGAATGACCAAAATTTCGTGTTTGATTCCCACTCCATCACAATATCTATCCACTATGGCTTCTTTAAATTTAATATTGTTGTCACTATGCATATGATTAATAGTGATACCATGTTGGTTTTGTTGGACATGGTACTTAGTTGTTAGGAACTCAACTGCATCAAGAAATCCCATAATAGAGTATTTAGAAAAGTCATCTACCATCACGCGAATATATCTCTTACCACCTAAACTCTCTGAGTAAGTAGGAATAATAATATCCATGTGAATCAACTCTAAAACATATATGGTGGTAATGGTATTTAACTTCTAATAGGGACTTCAAATTTATTTTCCTTGTTTATAAGGTCCACAAACCGAGGAAGTTGGTTTTTTAAGTGACGATAAGCAACGAACTAGGTACTTTTTCACTAATTTCTCAAGATATCTAAAGTTCACATGAACTAGTCATTCATGCCAAAGATCCATTATGTAAACCATGGCAGTGGTGTACACAAAAGAGGAATTGGGAATAATCCTAAAGCAATATCTTCGGTCCTAAAACCATGCAGTAAATGTTCACCTAAGTGATACATTACATTTGGAACGATCAAAATTTACTGCAAATTTTATATCACTGTAAGAGAGTAGTATAATTTTGGGGAAATACTCGATTTTTGTACATGTTTGACTTGAGCAACTTCGGTTGTGCCTACGTATCCATTATGCTCGGAATCAAAGTCAGCGTAGTTCGTGGGTTCGTACTATTCGTCGGAAAACTCGTTGTGGTGGTTTTTCGGAGAGATGGGAGGTGTTGAAACTCTTTTCTAAAACTCTCTCTAAAAACTCATAAGATAATAAATCACTCTTCTCTCCCAAGAAGATCTCTCTCAAATGTATGGGGGTAAGGCTTATTTATAGCAAAACCAACCCAAGTGGGTCACCACATGTCAAATTACCCGTGGTGACACATGTCCTATTTTAAGTGGCATGTGTCCCATAACATATGTCAAAACTCTCAATACTAGAATATTATCTAGTTAATATGTAAATAATACATAAATATGCGTGATATGTCCGATGCGTATAATAATACCTCAATCGCATAAATACATGGACTTTTGTCAATATTAGTCATCTCTAATCTCATTTAATAATTTAATGAGAGGCTTATCATTAAGCCCCTCCTACATTTTCCCCCTCGTACATATAGTTGATATATTGATACAAGTCTGAAATATATCGACTGTATGTACGAAATAACTTTAGTCAATTCTCATATGTTCGATCGACTTGTGGATCATGGGTAATAATCTCGTATCTTAAATCTCATTTTAATATTTTGATAGGTTATTCCAAAGGACTTCGTTATCATTCTTTTCGTATGAATGATATATAATGAGTGTCGCCCCCAATCCTACTTAAATGAATATGCATCCACGATTTTATTGTGATTGTTCATAACTCTGCCTTGGTAAAAAGTGTTATCATGGACCCATAATAACTACCTCAGCATTCTCTTTTATCATTCTTAACCAAGCTTGTTGGAAGTATTATTATGGTTTACATAAAAACTACTTCGTCGTTCCCAAGTTTGGCGGAAGTATTATTACAGTTTACATAATAACTACTTCATCGTTCTCTTTTATCATTCTCAGCTAAGCTTGGTGAAAGTATTATTACTGTTTACATGATAACTACTTCATCGTCCTCAATTAATCTTTTAGTGCATGCACATATTTTTTCGACTTGTTTTAATCACGATGAGGTTTCTTGTACATGTACGTATTATTGACTCGATCAAATTACCACTCTTTAATATTTTTCACAAACTCACTCCTACGAGGTGACATAATGATGAACACACACTTGTTAGGATTTTTCGTAAACTCCATTGTTAGAGGCGACTTAACAATAAAAACACACTTGTTAAGGTTTTTCGCAAAATCCACTATTAAAAGTGACTTAACAATGAAAACACACTAATTAAGATTTTTCTTCCACCGTTAGAGGTGACTTAACAATGAAAAACACACCTGTTAAGGTTTTTTCGCAAACTCCACCGTTAGAGGTGACTTAACAATGAAAAATACACTTGTTAAGGTTTTTCGCAAACTCCACCGTTAGAGGTGACTTAATAATGAAAAACACACCTGTTAAGATTCTTCGTAAACTCCACCTATAACGGTGACACCCATAACAGTGACTTAACAATGAAAACACTTGTTAAGATTTTTTGTAAAACTCCACCAATAATGGTGACTTAACAATGAAAACACTTGTTATGATTTTTGTAAAACTCCACCAATAACAGTTACACCCATAATGGTGACTTAACAATGAAAACACTTGTTAAGATTTTTTATAAACTCCACCTATAATGGTAACACCCATAACAGTGACTTAACAATGAAAACACTTGTTAAGATTTTTGTAAAACTCCATCAATAACGGTGACACCCATAACGGTGACTTAACAATGAAAACACTTGTTAAAATTTTTCGTAAACACCACCTATAACGGTAACTTAACAATGAAAACATTTGTTAAGATTTTTCTTAAACTCCACCTATAACGGTGACACCCATAATGGTGACTTAACAATGAAAACACTTGTTAAGATTTTTCGTAAACTCCACCTATAACGGTGACTTAACAATGAAAACAATTGTTAAGATTTTTCGTAAACTCCACCTATAACGGTGACTTAACAATGAAAACACTTGTTAAGATTCTTCGTAAACTCCACCTATAACGGTGACTTAACAATGAAAACACTTGTTAAGATTTTTCGTAAACTCCACCTATAACGGTGACTTAACAACGAAAATGCTTGTTAAGATTTTTTCATAAACTCCACCTTATAACGGTGACTTAACAACGAAAATGCTTGTTAAGATTTTTTTTCATAAATTCCACCTTATAATGGTGACTTAACAACGAAAACGCTTGTTAAGATTTTATCATAAACTTATTATGACTTCTATCTCTTCTCAGGTTACTCGGGAAGATTCTCCCCCAGTTCTTTCGCCTATGGGCTCACCTCAGTGGGAACCTGTTATTTCGGAAAACTCTGGTCATGATGATCAAGGTTCCATGACTGGTACTGTAGCAGAGAGCGAATCTGGGTACGAACTCCCTCTTCCTGACCAGGATCCTCATGCTTTCTGCCTAATGGTGCTTCGACAGTCTCCTCAAATACCTGTCAACCACCGCTTGGTGATCGAACAACTGGTGAATCGTCACCCTGAGACCTTCACACCGGATTGTCTACGTTCTAATATTCACGTGATGAGTCACAAACTTCAAGGCATGGCGATCGTTGTTACTGAAATTGCCATTACTCCTACTGCCAGCATTACCAGATCCCTCATTAACCAATTTCTAGGTTTTCTGAGGGAGCTGGGGCATGATGGTTTCCGTTTTGACTGGCTCATAACACATTTGAAGACCTTAAAGAACCAGCAACTGATCGGCCAGAGGGAAGTGTTACGAAAGCATCAGGAGGACCAATGAGCTGAGGAAGCTAGGTTGGTCGCGTTAGTGCCTCTTTTGGAAGTAGTGGATTAAGAGGTGAAGGATGTCGAAGAAGCCTTGTGTCTGGTCAAACTAAAATATGAGAGACTCCTCATCGAACGTACACAAGTGCAAACGAGGCTGGAGGTTTCTATTAACGCCCAACGATCTTTCTCAGTAGCTTCTTCGGGCCTTCCTGGAGATTTTTTCTCTTCCTCAGATTTATCATTTCTTTTAGGCTAATTGCTTCTTATATCCATATCCTCCCTCTGCCTCTATCTGTGTAATTCTTGGGCGATAGCTCCCAATTTTTTTTGTAATACTCCATTGTTTATGAATGAAAAATATATATTTTCCAATTCTTCAATGTGTTGTGACTGCTTTTGTATGTTATAAATTCCTACATTTATGTAATTCTTTTGTTGAGTTTAAATTGTAACTAAAATTTGTATATTCATAACAACAGCCAGTTATAACAGTGGTTCACACTTGATTATTTACACATGATAAGCCTTCAGCCATTTATTGTTAATCTTAAATGGCCTATCTTCCTCTAACTTTGAAATTAAATAATAACCTGAATCATGAGCTTCCCTCATAATGAAAGGTCCCTCCCAGTTAGCTGCAAACTTAGGTAGAGGAAGCCCCCTGATGTGCTTCACTGCTGCTTTCAATACGAGGTCTCCCTCCACGAACTTCATTGGTCTCACCAAGTTATCGTATGCCCTTGAAAGTTTCTTCGTATACATTCGAAAGTGTTGCATCGAATTATCTCTGTGTTCATCCAACTCTTCTAGCTGTACATGTCTACTTTGAGGGAGCATGCTACTTCGCAAGGCATATCGAGAAGAGGGAACTTCCAACTCCACTGGAAGGATTACCTCAGCCCTATAAACAAGAGAGAACGACGTATATCCTGTGGGTTTTCACGCTTTATTGTTCGATAGGCCCATAAAACAGCTGGTATCTTGTCATCCCATGCCTCTGGAAAGTCCTCCATCATCTTGGCAAAAATATTAACCAAGGTTTTGTTAGTTGCTTCGGTCTGACCATTTGGTATGCCACCGTTGAAGTATGATGAACAATGGAGTACTTGTCCGTGAGCATTGTTACTTAGAAATTGATGAAGGGAGTCCCGTTATCTGAAAGAATAACCTTTGGGATCCCAAAATGGCAAATGATATATTCTCACCCGTTGCTCTTCTGAGTGGTATCGCCTCGGCCCATTTTCTAAAACACTTCGTTGCTACCAGTATCCATATCTTGCCTCTCGAAGAGGGGTGTATTGCCCCCACTAGGTCGAACGCCCAAGTATGAAATGGATAGGGTGTTGATAGAGAGTGTAAGTCTACCGATGGGTCATGGATCATATTTCCATAAAGTTGGCAAGCTTTGCATTTTCGAACGAACTCAGCAGAGTCTTTATCCATTGTTGGCCAATAATACCCCAACGTCATCAGCTGATCATATAACTTGGCCCCTCCTATGTGGACTGGATCGTTCACCTGCTTGAGGACCTCAGCTGCTTCTTCCTTCGTGATGCAACGCAATGGCCTGTTGAAGTACCCCTGACACGACTCAGAATGTGTCTCTAAAGTGTGTACTCTCTAGGCTCAAGTGCAAGCCTGTCGTTCAAGTAATAATCCGACAAGTCGGGTATCGATCCTCAGGGAAAAAGGACAACAGAGTTGTGACGATGGGAGAAGACGGAGGAATCCTAACGATGACTCTAAAAGAGGAAAAGAAAAGATTTGATTTTGGTTTTTGGGATTGATTAAACTAAATGAAATTATGAAATTATGATGAGATATGCAACTAACTAAATTATCTGAATGAGGAATGAAGAATTAAATTGAAATTGCTAAACTTAAATGATGAGAAAATAGAATGGGAATACAATCCCCCAACCCTAGTGTAGTGTAGTGACAACGTCAATCATAAATTTATCCGATTAATTCAAACCCGGAATTTAGTACTCCCAAGCATTATGTATACGAGGTTCAAGCCCACGTCATACCTAATCTGAGGATGAGTAAATCGGTATCGCGGTAATTACATTCAAATTGTGCTCTAAATCATCACGAGTACCCAAGGGAAAACGAGATATAAAGATCCACAATTATTATGAAATTACACGATACGATCAAAATTAATCATTAAATTCATAGGATTAACGTTATACACATGCACTAACACATCAGTTTGGGTTCATGCATCCCAACCTTTAAAACCTAGCCGGACATGTTAAATAGACTAATGCATGAAATACTAACGTTGCATGTGTATGAAATCATGATGAAACAAGATTGAAACATGTAAAGATGTATTATGAACGCAACAATACGTTAAAACGAATATGGAAAACTAAGCATGCAAGAACAATGACAAGACTCTTGATATTTGAATTAAAACTTAAAAAACAAACCCTTAATAATTGAATCTTGAAGAAAATAATTCCTTTGATGTTCCTAGATGTTTCTCCCTCTTCTTCTCTATCAAAAATTGAGTTAAACTACTCCTAATGGCTGCTCCTAAGTTATGACCTCCGTTCCCTACAATATTGGAGAGTTTAAAACCTAATGGGAGACTTGGGAACAAATCAGCATAAAAGGCAAAATTCGCGTGTCAGGTACCCCGAACCGGTTTGGGTGTACCTGCGAACCGGTTCGCCCCCCCGAACCGGTTCAGGTTGGGGTTCGCGAATGTGTGCTGGCCTGGAGTTCAACACTTAGAATTTTTCTGACTTTTCTCTTCTTTTCTTGGATTTTTCTTCAACTTCAACTGAGCCTAACTTTTCAACCGTAGCTCGGATTTGGGAGCCGTTTCTTCCAATGTTCTCGTTGTTCCGAGATCTTCAACTTTCCAGTTGACTTCTCCTTTCGGATCTGGCTGCAAAATTACCAATTTGCCCTTGAACTTGCCTTCTTAGCTTTTCTCGCATTGTCTTGCTTCCTCCTTTGCACTGCTTGCATAATTAACCTGTAAAACCAATAAGAGAAGCACAAAACACGAAATACTCTCCACGAAGGTTAGTATCATAAATGTGAATCAAATCCATATATGTTACATCACTCGGGTTCACAAAAGTACTGAAATTAGGGGGATAAATATACAATATTTATGCCCAATCAAACCCCCCTAACTTAGAACTTTGCGCGTCCCGAGCAATGTAAAAGAATGAGAATATGAGTTAAGGATCCATCAAAGACTTTATTGGGATAGAGTGCCTGTTTCGCGGGCAAGCGATTGCATTTAGCGCATGCAACAAGCCTTTAAACCTCTAGGTTACCCTAGTAGGACGAGTTGTGTCTCGTGAGGGTTTGCAGTGAATATACCCACAAAATTCGACTCAAAGAAGATTCAAAATACGCAAAAATTGAGAAATTCAAACTTTTCCAGAAAATAATCATCATTAAGTCATATTTACGAGTCTCAAACCGTAGTGTGTGTGTGCGAAGCCTGAAATGTAACCGCCAATTTCCATCGGTTGATCATTACGTTACTTATCCAAAAATTCGTTTTGATTTAAATTTCTCACGGAATACTCTCTCAAACGAACCTCTCGGATTATGGCTATTCTCTCGGCATGCGTGATATAAAGAGTAAATGTAATTGAAGCAAATTCACGCATGTAATTAGTAAGACGGAAATTTTATGGCGAAGGGATCTCTTCAACGGACTACGATTTTAAAAATGGGAACATTGCCTTATTTCGCGCACTTGGCCTCTTATATTATCTTTTGGTGTCTTAACTCTCCACGCGGTACTCAATTTTCGCAATTTGGACTCGGTTAGGACTTTTTCGGGTTGAAGGTTGCATTGGGTAAAATGAAGGAGGTATGGAAGGTTGGAATTGGAAAAGTCATTCGTGATGTCCATTTGTGCATTTTCCGGGCTATTGCTCATTTTCTTTTTTTTTTCTTTTTTTCTTTTTCTATTTTTGTTGAGCATACTATTTTGTTTCTTGCCCCTTTATATGCACTTTTCGGACTTAAACTCTGAATTTATCACTTTTTCACAATTCCGGCTATTTTGGGTTTTTTGGGTTGTCAAACGACAAGAAAAATTCATTCGGCTCAATTGGGTTGCAAAAGGGGTGATTTTTCGCATCTTTTTCTGGCCAATATTTTTGGGATGACAAACGAGGGCCTACTTCATTGTCCAAAATGCCAATTGTGTTACCATATGCGTTTCGAGGTGAATTTAAATTTAGAGACTAATTTGGCACGTTTTTCAAGGCAATATTGCACACATTTTTCAAAACTGATCAAAATGAAAGAATTGAGATCCTTGACAACTTATTAAGCGCTAAAAAGAACCTTGAGTTAACAATTAACTCGGATTGATTTAAAATCTCGCAAAACGTGATAGGCTTGAATCTCACCGGGTTTGTTAATCTCCACATTTATTCGTTAAGTCGTCAATTTTCGCTCAATTTCCATCTTTGGTCAATTTCGGCTTTGTGTATGTTGGATATTTACAATTTGAGACTCCAATTCGACTTTTAATGATATTTTTGAAAAATTTGAATTCCAATTTTTATTTATTTTGAACAAAAATATTTTTGGAATTTTCAAAATTTTATGATTTTTTTGGAAATTTTGGGCATTTTTGAAAATTTGTAAAGTTTTAGAAATACGCACTTGTGACCTCCCCCTAACTTAGACTTTTGCATTGTCCTCAAGCAAAAAGGACTAAAATCTAACTCAAAGCGAATAATAAGTGCGGAAAAATAAAACAAACAAATATGAAAAAATGCAAGCTTGTATTATAACCAATGAGAAACCTGTGTTATATGAGAAATGGGGAAATAACTGTGAACAATGTGAAAGCCCTACCACAACTAACAATTACACCAAAATATAAAAACAATGATAGGTCATGGTGGAGGTGGGTGGGAGGTGGAGGGTGAATTCGGATCATATGGGTCATAATAGAAGAGGGGGGGGACCGCCAAAGTTGAGCTGGTGAAGGTGGACTTGTAGCTGATACATCATCCGGGTGTCCCTTCGGTAGTCCGCTTGGTCTTGATTGTATTGGTTGATGAACCCGTCGAGACGGGCCTCAACCGCCGAAAGGAGACTATCGAAGTTGGCCCCCGAGGGCTCGAAATCGGAATCCTCCTCATCATCCTCAAATTCTTCCTCATCGACGTCCATCATCGGGTGATCATGAGCTTCCTCGGGCACGTCCTCTTCATGAATGGGACGGTCGGGGTGAGCTACGCGCATTTGGCATTCGCTTCTAGTGGTGGACGTGCCGCCAATGGGGCGAGGAAGGCGAATTTGTTTCCCGGGGGGGTTATCCACTCCCGCTTCCATCAATAGCTCCGTGATGAAACGAGCGTAAGGTAGTGCAGTTTTGCCGTTCTCATCGTAGGCGGCATTGAGGATATCCTCATAGAAGAGCTGGGCGAGGTTGATGGTGCTCTCAGGGTCCAAAAAGTAATAGAGGAAATTTGCGTGACGTAACCGGACCACCGAGTCATTGGTGGTTTGGTGGATGGCCCCACAAGCAATGAGGTGCGTGAAGCGCACCGTGGGGGCCAAACCACCAATAGGAAAGGATTCTCGCGCCCATTCTACCCCGGGTGCCATGCGGGCAATGCATTCTTCTTTGGTATGGGGGGTAGCGTTGTTGGGGTATTGGAAGGGTACGGGGAGGATCACCCCTTTGGCACGCATTTTGCGTGCGATGATGGCCGTCGAGAAGGGAATAGTGATGCCGTCAAGGTACGCCTCGTGAAGTGTGGAGGATTTGCGAACCAAGTTCGCATAAAATTGGCGAATGGCGGCATCAAAGATGTTATTGCTCGTAGGGGCGAGGAAAGAGCACCACCCGCGGAGAGCAAATAGGGCGGTGACATCGCCCGGAAGGTGGTCCCAATCCACGAAATGTTCAATATGAATGGGGCGCGTATGTGAGAAGTAGTGCTCGGCCCAATGACGTTCTTGGACGCATCGAAAGACCCGCTTACCCGGGTCGGTAAGGATGGTGGTATCATCATATTTCTTTGGGCGGAGGTTGGAGCGGCGTTGGCGCGGCATATTGACGGAAAGAGGGAGAGAGAGAGAGAGGAAATATGGGAGAGAATATGGGAGAGAAAAGAGTGAGGGAGATTGTTTTGGTGTGAGAAATGGAGGAGGGGTGGTGGGGTATTTATAAGTATGAAGGGGTGGGTTTTTGGTGGGAAATATGAAAGGGTGGGAAGGAGAGGAGGGAAAGGGTGAATTGGGTTGAATTTGGGAGGGGGGGGAAGGATTTGGAGGGAAGAAAAACGAAGGGGAAAGAATGGAGGGAAGGGAATGAATTTGGAAAAGAAGGGGGGAAGAATCTGTCAGGTACCCCGAACCGGTTCGGGTGTACCTGCGAACCGGTTCGCCCCCCCGAACCGGTTCAGGTTGGGGTTCGGGGTAGCAAGCTGGTCCGAACGCTGAAAATCACTCTTCTCTCCATTTCAAAGTGCTCTCTCATCCTCTAACTTGTGCATAAGGCCCCTAAAAACCTTCTAGACCCTAGGGCTCCCTAAAAATGCTCGAATTCAACATCGTGATACGTGCTAGCTCCCTCAAAATGCGTGCTAACCGATCTCTCTTGTAACTCAGGCTCTTGACTCCTAACTAACCTATTCACAAACGACTCCTATACACACAATTTCACCCCATACGCGTCGGGGGTACGACGACCTCACTTTCTCAGCACAATTGACCCCGTAAACGGGGTCCGACAACCAAATTGTGTCGACCTCTTCAACACACGCCTCTAGATATGTCTTTAGGCGTTGTCCATTTACTTTGAATGTGTTTTTCCCTTTTGAATCTTCTAGTTCAACAGCTCCATGGGGAAAAACGTTCTTCACGACGAACGGGTCGGACCATCGTGACTGCAATTTGCCTGGAAAGAGGTGAAGCCTAGAGTTGTAGAGAAGAACTTTTTGCCCGGGATGAAACTCCTTTCTTCGAATGATGCTATCATGAGCAAGTTTCATCCTCTCTTTTGAAATTTTGGCGTTCTCATACGCATCATTGCGTAGTTCTTCTAGCTCATTCAATTGAAGCTTACGGGCTTCACCGGCTTTGTCTAAAGCATAATTCAATTACTTAATTACCCAATACGCTTTGTGTTCGAGCTCAACAGGAAGGTGGAAAGGTTTTCCATACACAAAACGGAAAGGAGACATGCCAAGTTGATTCTTAAATGCGGTACGATAGGCCCATAGCGCATCGGTCAATCTAAGGGACCAATCTTTCCGGGTAGGATTAACGGTCTTTTCAAGAATGTTCTTGATCTCCCAATTTGCTAGCTCGGCCTGCCCATTCGTCTGTGGGTGATATGTCGTCCCAACCTTGTGGACGACGCCATACTTTCTCATGAGCTTCTCGAATGGCCTATTGCAAAAGTGCGTGCCATTATCGCTAATTATCGCTTTCGGTGCACCGAAGCGAGAAAGTATGTGTTCCTGTAGGAACTTTATCACCACCTTATTGTCATTAGTCCTAGTAGCTATAGCTTCCACCCATTTAGAAACATAGTCTACCGCGACTAGGATGTATAGGAAACCAAAAGACGGTGGAAAGGGACCCATGAAATCAATACCCCAACAATCAAATATCTCAATGATGAGTATGGGGGTAAGGGGCATCACGTCGCGTCGAGAAATGGCTCCCATTCGTTGGCACCTATTGCATGACTTGCAAGCGTCATTTGCATCCCGGAAGATTGTGGGCCAATAGAGGCCGCATTGCAGAATTTTAGCGGCCGTCTTTTTCGTCGAGAAATGGCCTCCACATGCTTCCGAATGACAAAACTGGATGACTTTCGGGATCTCGTCATCCGGTACACATCGTCGGATGATTTGGTCGGCGCAATATTTAAAAAGGAAAGGATCATCGTAAAAGAACATGCGCGACCAATTAAGAAACCTCTTCTTATCTTGCGGTGTCCAATCGGGAGGGACGGCTCCCGTGACAAGATAGTTCACTATGTCCGCAAACCAGGGATATGAAGAAGTAGCAAATAGTTTCTCATCCGGAAAATGCTCGTCTATGGGTATGGGATCACTAGGTACGTCGGACGAAAGCCGAGATAAATGGTCGGCAACGACGTTTTCTACTCCTTTCTTATCCTTGATGGAGAGATTTAACTCTTGTAGGAGTAGGATCCACCTTATGAGGCGGGGCTTGGCGTCTTTCTTCGCAAGTAGGTACTTTAAAGCCGCGTGGTCGGTGAAAACAGTAATGGGAGAACCAATGAGATAGGAACGGAACTTATCGAGGGCAAAGACTACTGCTAGCAACTCTTTCTCCGTGGTAGAGTAATTGAGTTGAGGTCCGGTAAGAGTACGACTAGCGTAGTAGATGACATGAGCTTGCTTATCTTTACGTTGGCCCAAAACGACCCCGATTGCGTAATCGCTTGCGTCACACATAAGTTCGAATGGTAAGGACCAATTCGGAACTTGCATGATGGGAGCGGACACTAGCATGTTTTTCAACTTATCAAAGGAGCTTTGGCATGCCTCTGTCCACTCAAATGGGTTGTCCTTCATAAGTAGGTTACTTAAGGGCTTAGCGATGGCGCTAAAGTCCTTAATGAACCGTCGATAAAACCCCGTGTGGCCCAAGAAAGAGCGCACGTCCTTTAGCGATTTCGGTGGGGGAAGATCAGCTATGACATCTATCTTAGCCCTATCAACCTCTATTCCGTTGGATGAAACAATGTGGCCAAGAACTATTCCCTCAGTGACCATGAAATGGCACTTCTCCCAATTCAGCACTAAGTTTTTGTTCACACATCGGGTAAGTACTTTTTCCAACTTGTCCAAACAATGATCGAAAGAGGTGCCAAAAACGCTGAAATCGTCCATGAACACTTCGAGTCCTCTCTCGACCATGTCGCTAAATAAGCTCAACATGCACCTTTGAAAAGTCGCAGGCGCATTACACAAGCCAAATGGCATACGTTTGTAGGCAAACGTACCAAAAGGGCAAGTGAAGGTCGTCTTCTCTTGGTCAAGTACATCCACCTCAATTTGGTTATATCTGGAATAACCATCAAGGAAGCAATAATAAGCGTGGCCCGTAACTCTCTCAAGCATCTGATCAATGAATGGCAAGGGGAAATGATCTTTCCTAGTTCCCGCATTGAGTTTCTGGTAGTCAATGCAAACGCGCCAACCGGTGGTGGTGCGTTGGGGAACAAGCTCTCCCTTAGCATTCTCAATCACAGTCATACCCGATTTCATCGGGACGACTTGAATAGGGCTCACCCATTTGCTATCCGAGATTGGGTAGATAATCCCGGCATCCAATAATTTGATGATCTCGGTTCTCACAACTTCTTTCATGTTGGAGTTCAGTCTTCTTTGCATTTCTCTAGAGGGCTTAACATCCTCTTCGAGATGAATCTTGTGAGTGCAAATTAGAGGACTTATCCCCTTCAAATCAGCGATACACCAACCAAAAGCACTTTGGTGCTTCCTCAGAATTCTTAACAATTTACCCTCATGCCCTTCATCTAGGCTAGAGGAGATAACAACAGGAAATGTCTCATCCTCTCCTAGGTATGCATATTTAATATGGGAGGGGAGTTTCTTTAGTTCGAGGGTTGGAAATTTTTCACTGGAGGGAGCCATGTGTGTATCCCTCAGAGGTAATTCCTCGAACCTAGAAACCCAATTAACCTCTCTCACGTCCTCGTCCGACGTACTCTCATCAAGTAATTCTCTCAACCTTCCAACCTCCCTCTCAAAGTGGGTATACGTCCCCTCACACTCATAACTTGTCGCTAAACAGGATCCTAGAGCGTCGCCACAGAAAGTTTCCTCAAAATACTCTTCTACTACCTCGTCTATGAGGCTTACCGCATGAAGATCATCTTCCTCCCCTGCATTTTGGCCTATGTGGAAAATGTTAGTATCCAAGGTCATGTTCCCAAAAGTGAGTTGCATTCGCCCATTTCTTGTGTTGATGATTGCATTAGCTGTAGCTAAGAAAGGGCACCCAAGGATGATGGGAACATGATTGCTCGAGTTAAAGGAGGGCTCCGTGTCCCAAATGACAAAATCTACCGGGAAGTAGAAAGTGTCAACTTGGACGATCACGTCCTCGACTATGCCTCGAGGGATCTTCACTGATCGATCCGCTAATTGGAGAGTGACCTTTGTGGGCTTGAGGTCGCCCAAATCGAGTTGCCTATAGATGGAGTAAGGGAGTATGTTTACACTTGCTCCCAAGTCAAGTAAGGCTTTCTCAATTTTATTATCTCCAATGATGCATGATATGGTGGGTGCACCGGGATCTTTAAATTTAGGCGGGAGATCATTTAGTAGAATGGAGATCACGTTCTGAGCTAGAAATACATTCTTTTTTACCTTCATCTTCCTTTTTACCGTCAACAAATCTTTGATAACTTTGCCATAAGCTGGAATTTGTTTGATGGCATCAAGGAAGGGTAAATTTAGCTTTACCTGCTTAAGTACTTCTAGCACTTCATCACGTGGATTCCCTTTTTGAGCGGGAATCAATCTTCGAGGAAATGGTGCTGCGGAGGGTGGTTTCAATACCACCTCAAGCTCACTAGTGTCTTCCTTATCACTCTCGTTCAAGGGGACATCTTCGGCCTCTTTCGTGCCGGGCAAAATCTCCTTGTCTTTTGTTGTGTCATGTGGAGAAGGTGATAAATCAACGACTCTTCCACTACGAAGAGTGGTCACTGCTTGACATTGCTCCTGATGTTCAATGGATGTGGAGCTAACACTAGTTTGAACTCGTAGAGGTCGTTGGCCTTGGGCAGGGAATTTGCCCTTCTCTTTAACACTTAACGAGGATTGTATTTTAGACAGATTCCCATTTATGTCGCCGATCAGACGATCATATTTGGCATTGGTTGCTGTCTGGTTTGTAATGAATTAATTTACGGTATCCTCGAAAGTTCTCCGCTGTGGCGGGATATAATTTCCATGAGGTGGTGGTGCTTGCATATTTCCCTGCATGTGCGGAGCCTGTTGAAATTATTGTGGTGGAGGAGGGGCAACATGCGAAGGAGGGTTCATTGCGGCATGTTGTTGCCCGTAGCTAAAACCAGGATGGTTTTTCCACGAAGGGTTGTATGAATTTCCGTGCGGGGCACCGAAATTACCCTTATAGCCTCCTATACCACTAACTTACTCTTGCAACATTACTTTGTAGGCGGGTATCGTCGGCCATTCCTCAGTTGAATGTCCCACCTCAAAAATCGCACACACCTTCACGACAGGGTTCGAAATGGGTCCAGCTAGTCCTTTTCCATATAACTCGCATAGGTCTCGCAATCCTTTCTCAATGGTGTCCAATCGACAATCCGTCATAGAGTTCTTATCTACATGGAATAGGCCGGATGCCGATGGGGCCGTGGTGGGTTGTCGATTTCGATTTTGAGCATTCGGGTCAGAGGTATCCCAATATTGGGTAGTCTCGGTGACATACCTCATGTGAAGATCAGCATCATGGGCATCTAAATCGACAAACGGACCGCTTCCCATAGTTTCAACAAGTTATTTGGAGTTAAGATTTAACCCATTATAGATAAAGGAGATGATTTGCGATGGATCAAATCCATGATGGGGGCATGAAGCCACTAACTCGTTGAAACGTTCATAACATCGATGGAATGGCTCATTCTCATGTTGTCTAAACGCTTGGATTTGAGCCTTGATAGAGATTGTTCGATGTGTTGGGAAGAATTTCTTGAGAAATTTAGACTGTAGCTCATTCCAGGATGGAATCGAGCTTGGAGGTAAAGACCATAGCCAAGCTTTGGCTTTATCTTTAAGCGAGAAGGGGAAGAGTTTGAGGCGGATTACCTCTTGTGTGCAGGTTTGATCATTGAGAGTATCACACACGTCCTCAAATTCCCTTATATGGAGGTATGGCTTTTCAGAATCCATACCGTAGTAATGTGGTAGTGTCTGGATCATCCCATTTTTGAAACGGAACTGCCCGGCATTATACGGGAGTATAATGCATCCTGGAGTGACAGTGCGCTCAGGATATAAGAATTCTCTCAACGGGCGGTACGTAAGCTCGTCCTCACCGGTAGGTGCATTACTATGTTGCGACATCTCTCTCTCACTTGACGATTCGGCGCTCTCACTGGGTGTGCACGACGTGTGTCCTACGAAGTAGAAGGGAGTGTTACTAGAGATTGACTGCGACGGTGTGGGCGGTGGGATCCAAAACTGTGGGGCGTTCGGAGTGTGGGGATTATCAGGATTATACTCAACGAGTGGATTTTCGTGAATGCTGGTTGGAGTATTATGGGGTGTGGGAGTGGTTTCAGAATTTTGCATTAAAGCTTAGGAGAGAGGGTAATTGTGAATCTTTTTGTGCTTTTTAATTTTATTTTTATTTTTTATTTTTTATTTTTTTTGGTCAAAGCTTTGGATTAACTCGATCTATACCTAAGTCTACCTAATTCCCCGGCAACGGCGCCAAAAACTTGACACGACTTAGAATGTGTCTCTAAAGTGTGTACTCTCTAGGCTCAAGTGCAAGCCTGTCATTCAAGTAATAATCCGACAAGTCGGGTATCGATCCTCAGGGAAAAAGGACAACGGAGTTGTGACGACGGGAGAAGACGGAGGAATCCTAACGATGACTCTAAAAGAGGAAAAGAAAAGATTTGATTTTGGTTTTTGGGATTGATTAAACTAAATGCAATTATGAAATTATGATGAGATATGCAACTAACTAAATTATCTGAATGAGGAATGAAGAATTAAATTGAAATTGCTAAACTTAAATGATGAGAAAATAGGATGGGAATACAATCCCCCAACCCTAGTGTAGTGTAGTGACAACGTCAATCATAAATTTATCCGATTAATTCAAACCCGGAATTTAGTACTCCCAAGCATTATGTATACGAGGTTCAAGCCCGCGTCATACCTAATCTGAGGATGAGTAAATCGGTATTGCGGTAATTACATTCAAATTGTGCTCTAAATCATCACGAGTACCCAAGGGAAAACGAGATATAAAGATCCACAATTATTATGAAATTACACGATACGATCAAAATTAATCATTAAATTCATAGGATTAACGTTATACACATGCACTAACACATCAGTTTGGGTTCATGCATCCCAACCTTTAAAACCTAGCCGGACATGTTAAATAGACTAATGCATGAAATACTAACGTTGCATGTGTATGAAATCATGATGAAACAAGATTGAAACATGTAAAGATGTATTATGAACGCAAAAATACGTTAAAACGAATATGGAAAACTAAGCATGCAAGAACAATGACAAGACTCTTGATATTTGAATTAAAACTTGAAAAACAAACCCTTAATAATTGAATCTTGAAGCAAATAATTCCTTTGATGTTCCTAGATGTTTCTCCCTCTTCTTCTCTATCAAAAACTGAGTTAAACTACTCCTAATGGCTGCTCCTAAGTTGTGACCTCCGTTCCCTACAATATTGGAGAGTTTAAAACCTAATGGGAGACTTGGGAACAAATCAGCATAAAGGCAAAATTCGCGTGTCAGGTACCCCGAACCGGTTCGGGTGTACCTGCGAACCGGTTAGCCCCCCCCGAACCGGTTCAGGTTGGGGTTCGCGAATGTGTGCTGGCCTGGAGTTCAACACTTAGAATTTTTCTGACTTTTCTCTTCTTTTCTTGGATTTTTCTTCAACTTCAACTGAGCCTAACTTTTCAACCGTAGCTCGGATTTGGGAGACGTTTATTCCAATGTTCTCGTTGTTCCGAGCTCTTCAACTTTCCAGTTGACTTCTCCTTTCGGATCTGGCTGCAAAATTACCAATTTTCCCTTGAACTTGCCTTCTTAGCTTTTCTCGCATTATCTTGCTTCTTCCTTTGCACTGCTTGCATAATTAACCTGTAAAACCAATAGGAGAAGCACAAAACACGAAATACTCGCCACGAAGGTTAGTAGCATAAATGTGAATCAAATCCATATATGTTACATCACTCGGGTTCACAAAAGTACCGAAATTAGGGGGATAAATATACAATATTTATGCCCAATCAACCCCCTTCGATAAAGCTGTCCTTCCTGAACATAGAACCTTGGGGCCTTTCGCCTCAAGCCCATCGCATCCATTTTCTTCGTTGGGATAACTCCATCCTGAATGAAGTCGATATAGGGATGCCTCCAATCTGCCTGAGTTTCGATGAAATGGCACTCTGCTGCCAAGAAAAATAGCTGACACTTATCGCACTTTCGTTGTAGCTCTGTCGCATCTTGCTTCATTCTAGGCCAGAAATACCCCTCCCTTTGGATTCTCCTATATAGAGGTATCTCAGTCATTTTGTAGTGCTCCTCATGCATTTTCTTTAACCTTCGCTCTGCTTCCTCTAGGCTGATACATCTTGACAACCATCCCCCAGCATTTCTGTAGTAAAGATTTCCCTGGTTCGTAAAGTATTGGTCTAACTCTCTTAACCCCAAAGCTCCTTCGCCCGACTCCAGTTGCTTCCTAATCTCTCCTCTCCAGTTCGCATCCTCTTCCATCGATAATATTGACTGTACCACCGATGGAGCTGTCTTTCGTTGGATCACAATGATAGTCTTATCATTTCTCATGATCATTTTCTGGGCGATAGTGGCATAGTCGTCTGGATGGCGGTTCATCGTTTTGGGATGTCTTCTGATCTTGGTCCGATAGAACTAGTTGAGAAGCCTCTAAATGATTGTTCTGTATGGCGCCAGGCTCATGCGCTTCAATGCATATTCTCTGTTTACTTGCTGAATTACTAAGTTCGAGTCACCCTTAATGCAGAGTGGATGAATTCCCCTTCGAAGAGCCTCCAGCAGCCCTAGTACCAACACCTCGTACTCTACTTCGTTATTAGAACAAGGGAAATCTAGTTTTTAGGAAAGGCAAATCTCCTCTATTCCCTTAGAAATATTAACCCCCACTCCTCCCTTCCTTTCATCCGAAGATCCATCGAACTGCATCGTCCATTCCTCTTCACTTGTATCTAGATAGTTAGCCTGCAAATCATCTCCTGGAATGTCTTCTTTGGATGGCTCGAAGGTTCCTAAAGGGAAGATGGCCAACAGATCAGCGTGCGCTTGGCTTTTAATTGTGCGAGGGACCACGCACTTCAAGTCATATTCAGAGAGGATAAGGAACCATCTAGCTGCCCTACCAATCAGTATGGTTCTTGCAAGAAAATACTTAATGGGGTCACATCTAGTTACGATATGAATTATAAAAGACAAAATATAATGCCTAAGTTTTTGCGCTACAAATACTAAGGCCAAACAATGCCTTTATAAGCTATTGTATCTAACTTCTGGCCCCTGGATGATCCTGCTAAGGTAGTAAATCGGCCGTTCTTGCCCGTCCACTTCTTGTGCCAGCAGAGCTCCAACGGACCTCGTGGTGGATGTAAGGTATAGCTGCAACGGTACTCCTGACTGGGGAGGAACCATGATTTGTGGTGAAACGAGCAATTTCTTCAGCCCAATAAGAGACTCCTGGTGAACCTCCTCCCACCTGAATTTCGTGTTCTTTCGTAACAACTGCATCAGTGGGTGTCTTATTTCGGCCAATCCAGGCACAAATCTCCTAAGGTAGCAGACTTTACAGAGAAAACTCTTCAGCTCCTTCGCTGTTCTTGGACATGGCATCTCCAAGATTGCTCGCTGTTTATCCTGGTCCATCTGCACCCCTTGTCGATCAACCACGAAGCCTAGAAACTTCCCACTCGTTACTCCGAAGACACACTTCAATGGGTTCATCCTCAATTTATACCTCCTGCACCAAACAAACACCTTCCTTAAATCATTCAGATGGGACTCCTCCTTCTTTTATTTGATGACCAGTTCGTCCACGTAGAACTCTACAAATTTATGGAAGAAGTCATGAAAAATGACCATCATTGTCCTCTGGTAAGTAGCTCCAGCGTTCTTGAGTGCAAACGGCATCACCTTGTACATGAAGTTGCCCAACGGAGTTCTGAATGATGTTTTCTCTGCATCGGTGGGGTCCATCTTGATCTGGTTGTTCCCCACGTATCCATCCATGAAGCTATACATCTCATGACCAACCGTGGCATCTATCAAACTGTCAATGGAGGGTAAGGGAAACTCATCCTTGGGGCAAGCCCTATTCAAGTCTCTGAAGTCTACGCATATCCTTATTTGGTTCTTGTCTTTCTTCCCTACTGGGACAATGCTGGATAGACAAAGAGGATGTTGTATTGGATTGATAAATCTTGCTGTCAACAAAAGTTAGACCTCCTCCTCAATCTTCAAGTCTAGTTCAGGTTTGTAAGTCCTCATTGCCTGCTTCACCGGAATAGCTGAAGGCATCACATTCCGTTTATGGCGGCTCACTTCCTCATCTAGCCCTTCCATTTCAGTGTACTTCCATGCGAAAACATCTATGAATTCCCGAATCAGCCCAACCAAGGCTTCTCTTTTCTCCTCACCGAGGTCTTTTGAGATAAAGATAGGCATTGGATCTTCCCCTTCTCTTACTAAGTTCAGTTAATCCAACTCTTGTGTCTGGGGCCTTGGTTGGTCTGCCATGTAGTCTGGTTCTTCAGCGACATCTTCTATAAATTCCTGTATATTGGAGTTGTCTATCACCATACACTGCCCCTGTTGATCTACTAAGAAACACTCATACATCGGGTCAACCTCATCCTTAGTTTCTTCGACCGCCCGTTCACACCGTTATAAGCGGTACACCACTTTTCCCTCTTTAGTGACAATTTTCTTGCATTGCCTGCTATTTGCTGTTGCCACGGCCTTTCTCTTCTTCTCTCTGGACGCCTCAGAGATTCTTTCCCCCGAGAAGTGGCTCAACACGCTTTTTCGTTGGGCCTCATGTTCTATCGGGTCTTTTCTGGGACTCATCCTGTCTTTGAGTTGCTTCGGGATCTTTTGGGGTCGAGGGATCTCCGGATGGGCTTCTTCAGTCCTTACCCCTTCTCCATTTCTGCCCTCTTTACCTTGCTCATTCAAGGGCCCCATCTTCTCTCTAATCGAGGAAACCCATGCTCCCTCCATTCTCCTTGTCAGGACCCGCACATCCTCCTCCGGCTCTGTATAAAATGCCGTATCCACTAAGTGTGCTTCTTCGATAGCGAAAGGCCTCTTCGTGGCCCTAATGGTCACTTTTGTTCCCTTGATATTTGCCTTGGAGCATTGATGGTAAGTTGAAGGAACTAACCCTTAGTTGTGCATCCACACTCTTCCTATTAGTAAATGATAGGAAGTTGCACTTTCTATCACATGGAACTTGATGTGGGAACTCAGATTTCCCATCAAAATCCCAACATTTACATACCCGATGGATTTGGAAGATTGATTGTCATAGCCCGAGATTACCAAAGGCATGGGAACCAACCTTTTTTCAGAATGTTAGCCGCGTGGAAGGAGTTGATCGACATAATATTGATGGAAGCACCCCCATCCATAAGAGTCCTTACAAAGCTAACCCCGTTGACACTAGCGATTACATACGGAGGCCTATTATGGGGGAACCTTACAGCTCTATCTGCATCGCTGAAAGTTACTTCTGACAGAAACTTCTTCACCAGCCTAGTCATGGGTCCCCTACACCTTAGCGAGGGGACTGCGTTTCTTCTTGCGATGTCCAAAATTGCATGAATTATCTCCATTCTGCTCTCCTTCGGGATCCCCACTTGATCGAAGAACCAAGTGAACTTTGGAGATTTTGAAACTGCACTATACTCTATGACTGGGTCTGTTTCCCCACCTTCAATGCTGTACATGTCTTCCACGTCCTTAGCGCTTACTTCATCGTAGGTTAAAACTACGTTAGCCATTCCCATGGTACAATGTTCCAGAGCTTCTTCGAGCTCCTTCTGCTTCATCGTCAACCCTCCTCCTTCCTTTTCCGCCTCCTCATCATAGGCCATCACCAAATTGGCCCCATGTGCTGGAAGTGGGTTATTGTTAATGTTCTGCGAGGGGATTTGTAATGTCCCCGCCTTCATATACTTGTCAATGATTCTTTGAAGCGTGAATCAGCTCTCTGTTTGATGCTGGACCTTTCGATGAACCTGGCAGTATTTGGGATCAGCCCTCGTCGCAGCATCGGGTTCTTCTGCCGGAACGCCTTTTGGTTCATAAACTGTTCCGCCTTGGACCATTGTGTTATAACAGCTCGCAGCCTCCTCTATCAGACAAGGCAACGGTGGCGGGTCTTCTCTGTCTCTTCCAAACTTTCTTTTGTTGTCCTTCTTTGGCGCCTTGCCCCCATTTTCCCTCTCGACGTATCCTACCCGTGGGGGCTGAGACCTTCCCCCCACGGGTTGCATCGGTTGTCTGAACACCATGGGAGCCACTACCGAGATAGGCCGTACCACCAAAGAGATATTTTTTGAAATTTTAAGAATGGTGAAAAAGTTCCCTCACGCATTTCGTTGATTATGTGGCAAATATACTCAGGAAGTAGTCCCTCAGCACAAATCTGTAATAACTTGGATTCCTTAGCTTCCTCCCTTACATCAAGGGACCTTTCCCTGAACCTTGGAATATAGGCCACCACCTCTTCTCCCGGTCTCTGCTTTTCCCTGTCGTGTTGGGTCAGGGTGAACTCATCTACTCCTAAGAAGAACTTTCGGACAAATAATACATGCATCTCCTCCCATGTAGAAACGCTATTGGGAGTCAAATGGGAGTACTAGGTGTATGCCTTGTCAGTTAGGGATTTGGAAATCTCCCTCAATCTAAGCTTCTTATCATTGCAATGTGCTCCTAAGTGTTCAACAAAACGCTTAATGTGATCCTTCGGGTTCCTCCCTTTCCCTGTGTATTTTTCAAAGATAGGGGGAATATAGTCTTTTGGGTAAGGCTCGCCATTGTATCCCTGAGGGTAAGGTGTTCGAAAGTCATCGTAGACCGAAGCCACCTCGCCCATAGCCTACGAGGAATCCTGCATGAACTTCAGCATCTCTTTTTGCATCTCCCTTCTCATTTCTTCCATGGGCGATGGGGCAACAACCAATGGGGCTACCGACAGAGCACCCGTTAAAGCTGGAGCCATCATTACTGGGCATGTCGTTGATACTCCCGAGGTCCCCATTGCCAGATTCACGACAGAGGGTATGGTTGCTGGGATCGTTTCAGCAATACCTGCACCTGGTGGGACCATTGGAGCTACTCATGGTGTTACGAAAGCATTAGCCTCCAAACCTCCCAACATAGTTGAAGCTACTGGGGTTTGCAAAAAATCGCAAAACTTGCTCATGAGGAGCGAAATCTGGGTGGGTCCCAACCCCGCGCTCGTGGAAGGTTGTTCCACCCCTGGAACACCTGTCGCCATTGGAACCAGAGGTATCTCTACCCGAGGGGACCCATCCCTTAGGGCTGCCAGTTCTCCCGCGGCCTGTTCTTCATTATGATGGATATCATCAAAGTTGAGTCTCTGAGTAGCATTATCTTGCGCCATACTCCTTACGTAAGAGAATGCCTCCCCAGCAGAGTCACCAAATGTAAGAGAGTAGTCTAATTTTGGGGAAATACTCGATTTTTGTACGTGTTTGACTTGAGAAACTTCGGTTGTGCCTACGTATCCGTTATGCTCGGAATCAAAGTCAGCGTAGTTCGTGGGTTCGTACTATTCATCGAAAAACTCATTGTGGTGGTTTTTCGGAGAGATGGGAGGTGTTGAAACTCTTCTCCAAAACTCTTTTCTAAAACTCTCTCTAAAAAATCATAAGATAATAAATCACTCTTCTCTCCCAAGAAGATCTCTCTCAAATGTATGGGGGTAAGGCTTATTTATAGCAAAACCAACCCAAGTGGGTCACCACATGTCAAATTACCCGTGGTGACACATGTCCTATTTTAAGTGGCATGTGTCCCATAACATATGTCAAAACTCTCAATACTAGAATATTATCTAGTTAATATGTAAATAATACATAAATACGCGTGATATGTCCGATGCGCATAATAATACCTCAGTTGCATAAATACATGGACTTTTGTCAATATTAGTCATCTCTAATCTCATTTAATAATTTAATGAGAGGCTTATCATTAAGCCCCTCCTATAATCACAAAATTGGAAAATGCTAATTAAGTTCACTTTCAACCCTTTTACATACAACACATTATCTAGTTTAGGAAATTCGAGTATCTCAACCCAACCACGTCATAAAATACTAGACCCACTCCCATCTACAAAGGTGACTTTGCCTTCGTTGTGATCCTCAAGGTTGGTGAAAAAAGATATGTCACCAGTTGTTTCTTAGAGTACCCACTATCAAAACACCGCTGGGAATTATTTTGAACCTTGACATCAACGTGAATAACAAGGGCTTTTTCGTCTTGATTAGGTAACCAAGTGGAGGTAACCTTTATTTGCCCTTATTTTGATGGCTCTAGTTGAAGAATTAAGAGCATTTTTAAACATCATAGAGATCAATTGAAATTTTTATCAAGATTTTTGAAGTCGCAACTAGGAACTCAACTTTCTCTATAACACTAGAAAAGTCTCTATAGTGGTGTGCGAGATTTTTCGTATGTTGAGTTTTTCCTAGCTTGTAACAAAACTCTCTAAGGTGAACTCACCTTTTGCAAAAGATGCAAACATAGAATTGTTTGAGTCTACCTTGGTTTTATTTCTTAGGTTGAACTCTCTTTTGTGGTTTAAGTTGAGTCACTTAAGCATCTACAATAAATTTATGAACCGATTTCGATGCGGTATGATAAGTGGATACACCGTTGTAACATATTCCTCGCCTCTCCTCGAAACCTAAAGCGGGACCAAGGAATATCTTTTCAACCTTCTTTAATGAGTTCTCTATTGTGACCTTGACCTCTCTGTCACGTTCAAGATCTTTCTCGAGTTGGGATACAAGGGATTCAAATTTCTCACAAGTCTCCACGGATTCCTCAAGTTCACTCATAAGATAAGCCACTTTGTTGGTCAAGTCACTATTTTTCCTCTCTACTAAAATGACTCTCTCATCCAAATTAACTCTCACCGAGGAATCTCTCTCTCTCGCCTCTTTCAACTCCTCCTCTAAAGATAAAACTCTAAAGGTTAAAGGCTAAACCTTTATTTTTCTTTTCATTTTTAAGAACACAGTGTAATGTTTGGCATAAGCACGTTGAAGGTCACTCTTTCCCTCACTCAAATTGTCATCTCCCTTACTCTCTTAGGAATGACCAGACTCACTATCAACTTCATCATGTTTAGCATCTTCATCATCGATGTGAGGTTCACTACATGTACTAATATGACTGGCCATGAATGCGATGAAGTTACGTTCATGCGTTAATTCATACCAATATCCACCGAGTCGACATCGTTATCACTAAGTGTGGCATTGAATGCAATTTTTCCTTTGCTTTATCTCATTAATATCTTAATACACTCGTGACCTTTTTGACCCTTACCCCCTCACTCATAATATCTCTCTTCATATTTCTTAGGGTAATCTTTTCTTTCTTTTTCAAATTTTTTTTGCTCGATTTATATTTTTTGTCTTTCATATAACTCTTTTTTAGTGGAAATATTTTCTTTTATAAGTTTGAGAAAAAAATTCATTTTTTTACTCGGAGTCAGATGACACTTCCTCTTTCTTTTTAAATTGAACTTTTAATGCGATTCCCTTTTCCTTAGGTTTAACAGTTTTGATAAACATGTCGATCTCATAAGTTTGATGGTCTCCTACTAGTTCTCTTCACCTAAGCATATCTAATATATCTAATGAATTAAGCACAATAACTTTAGGAATAAAACGTCTTGGAAGTGATCTCAAAATATTTTTAACTACACACTTCTCAGGAATTTTCTCATAAAAAATTAAAACTAGATTTAATGATATCAAACAATCATGCATAAAATTCATCAAAAGGCTCGGACTCTAGATTGGTAATAGTATCAAGCTATGATATGTGGTTTTAATGCTTATAAGCTTTCATAGCATTTGTACCCTTGCAAGTGCGATGGAGGATATCCCACACTTCCTTAGACGTGGTGCACATCGTGATGCGGTGGAACTCGTCAGGGGTGACGACTCCAAAAATGGAACTTAAACCATGTGAGTTAAAATTACTCAATTTAAATGCATCTTCTGTCCAAGCAGAGATAGGTTTTAGAGTAATGACATTTCCATTGGTCATTGTGGGTGGTGTCCACCCTCTTTCACAAACAAGCCATACTTTTTCACCAATAGATTTTAAACAAGACCTCATCCAAGATTTTCAGTACGAATAAATAGACCCATCGAAAAATAAGCATCATGTTGTACAAATTATCCCTAAAATCCAAATTTTAAGATCACACAAAAACCTAGTGTAACCTACTCTGATATAAATTTTAGAAAGCAGATTCTACGCAGATATTCGTCTCTTTGGCCAATCACACATAAATTCAAATTTTAACAAATTTTATCATGATTTAATTTAGTGTGCATGTAATATGAAGTATGAAGACAAATACCAAACAAAACAAGCAGAAGAAGAAACTGAGGAAAAATCCATTTCGGGCAAAACCTTTTGATTTTTAGCACTACATAGAATTTAGAGACATTAGACGACGTAGCACACTAAGCATAACGCGCAGTTCTTCAAGTCTTTTAAAAGTTTCATAGTTTTCAATGAACTTTCTTATTTTTTAGCAATCTTTGTTCTCTTTTGGCCAATTTCTTAGTTGCCTTCCACCATTTGTAATTTCAGGTATTCTTTCCCCTTACTCTAGTTTCTAAGGTTTCCTTTAATTTTTTTGATTTTTCGTTTGAAATTTTTCTAAATATTATTGTTGTTCATGTTGAATTATTATTTAGTGGTGGATTTTGGCAATTTAGGTAGCCATTGACTTGGTTAGCCTAGGAACTAATAGCGTTTAGGGTTTTCTTACCCAATTCCTTTAATTCCAAGAGCAGATAATGTATAACTATCTCTCTTTTATTAATATCTATCCTTTATAAGTGAGTCTTTGTGGTTTGAGAGGTTTTTGAGAGGTATTTTTGAATGTAGCAAGAGTTGGCCTAAATTTTTTAAAGCGAGAAGATCAATTCCTCTAGCGCTTATTCGAACTGTCGAGGAGGGTCATAATAATCCCAGCTTCGTCCCTTGTGTTTCTTCCTTTGTTCATTTGTCTCTTCATCCCCCTAAGTGTCCATTATAATACCTAAATTATTAGAATTCAAATGTTCTAACCGTGATAACCATGAATGAAGAGGTAAGAACTATGCGACTACAACCTCGGAGGTGTCCATTATTATGGACATGACTTCTTTTGATCAAGCCATAAAGTCCAGAAAGCCTTCTGAACCCTTTAGATCACCTGTAATGGTCCCTGTGGAGTCATTAGGGTCATCATAAGAGGGTACCCCTGATCATTCTAATAGATCAAAGGATTATTCGAACACCAAGTGTAAGTACACTACCCGTGACACCTCTAAAGACGAGATCATAGACTTCGATGATTTGTATAGGATCCATATAAATATAAGGTGTAAGTTTGCATACCTCATAGAGTGTGCCTATGATCGGTGCAGAATGAAGGAGATTTGCTTTCCCGTTTGGGATATATAGGTAGGTCTTAATATTCATTTTCACCCTATCATATGAGGGATTCTAAAGGGTTATGGAGTAGCTATGATCCAAATCCTCCTAACACATACAAGACTATACTTGGGTCCATGATTTGCTGTAGGGAGAACTCTGGATTTGATATGACCGAGTAAGTCTTCAAACATATCCATGGTGTTAGAGACAATGCCAACGTCTCATTGTACCATTACCTTTCACCTAAGAAGTCAAGCTATAAGTTAGTGAAAGTAAGACAAACAACAAATCATTTTTATAAACACAAGTTTTTATATCTTAAGGGAAACTAAGAGTTTGACCTAAATAAAAGGAGGAAAACTACAAGGATTCCTTGTGACTGAAGTGGGATGAAAATAATTTGTTTATACTTTCATTCCTTCTATTTTATTTTTCGTAACTGACGTGTATTTTTACTTGGATTTTCCTTTTTGTAGTGAAGGCAGCTATAAAGCTCTCTCCTATTGAAAAGACCAATGAAAAAAGTATGTGTAGCTGATCCTCTAGGTTTTTAAGATATTTTCACGTTGAACAAGTTTACAGTATTGTCTACTATAAGCCACCAGGGTCAACCAAAGCTCACGTACTAGTTCCAGCCGAGGTTGAGCCAGAGGTTGAATAAGGTAAGGAGATTTTCAGAAGTGTTCGTTCATCTTTCCTTTGTAGATTTACTGACTATTAAAATTTCCTGTATAGTTTTTACTCCACCCACATTGAGATTTTATATTGAACCATTTTATGAAATTGAAACTAGAAGAGCTAATTGTTGCTCTCTTGGGAATGTTCGCCAATAAAAAGATGAGACAGCTAAAAAGAAAACTGAAGTCGAGGCCCAACAAAGGCTAAAGTCAAGGCTCTAAATAAGACAAGATAGGTCTCCACTAACCCCAAGAGAACTCAGGTTAATCCCAAAAACATGGTGGAGTCTTCAACTATTGCCCTTAAGAGGACAATTTAACATTCTACCACCCAACATGATCCTAAGCAATCGAGATTAAAGGGGTCCAAGACTAAAAAACTAGGGCATACATCTGTAATGACAATGGGTAGCCGACATGTCGACTAACAAGGGAGTTTGTGGGTATTACAAATATCCCATGGTTGAGGAGTTTAAAGCGTCCCCACTAACCTAGTAACTCCAGATATGCTGAATAATGATAAGAAATCGATTATCCATAATCTTTCCAAAATTATGACATTCCCGGCTACCCTGGGCACATTCCTATTTATATGTACCTCAGGACTTTGAGTCACGATGACCTATAGACCTTTTTCCCATCACAGGACGTTCTTGGTTATATTTTGATACTTTATATATTTTATGAGATTTTTGCTTCTTGTTGATCTTATTTTCTTCATTATTTTCAAGGTGGCATAATGGCCACATTCTTCAGGTGAAAACTGCCTCTTCTTTAGGTAATGTTCAAATTTTAAAACATAATACGAAGATGAACCATGTGATCCATGGTCAATACAATAATTTGGTTACACAGATGATCACCCTACAAGGGGAATTTTCCAACAACTAGGATAAGCTAAAGAAGAAGGATGATGAGTTGGAGTAAAAGGATAATTAGTTGGTGGAGAAGACTCGGGCACTCAATACGGTTGAGGAAGAGATAAAAAAGGTTGAATATTGGATGATGTTGATGTAACATCCATTTAGGGATTGAACTGTCTTGGAGATGACCGAAAAGGAGGCAGTAGACAAGTACAAGGCTTCCTTTGAATTTGTTGTGGATACAATGTTATTTTTCCCTAAAGGGTGCCAAGAGGTTAAGAAGATGGTAATGAATAATTGTAAGTATATTATTGTCCATTATCAATTTAGTATGTCATATACCGCTGCAAGTCGTCGAAGGATTGAGAAGATCACATCTACACAAGACGATCCGAATTTCAAGAAGACTTCAACATTCATTCCCAACAAGGATGAATTTGGTAAAATATGTTTAAAGTTTCATTTACATTTCACATTAAAAGTGTTGGGATGTTTTTTAAAAATGTTAAAATGGTTTTTGATATTTTAATAAATGGTTTTTATTTTTCAAAAAAATTTTAGCATAAAAGTTTTGGATAAATATTTCTGATCTCATGAACAATTTTAAGTTTTGAGGTTTCCAAAATATTAAAATACTGAAGTTTTTTGAGTTACGTGTATGATGTCGTTCGGACGACATCGTACCTGGTTCAAATGAGATCGAATCTCGCTCAAACAACATAGTGTCATTTGAACGAGATATTGTTTAAGATAACACGTAACCGCCTTAAATTTTATTATATATAGGGTGTCAGACTTCTCAATTTTTGTGTGGAGAAAAACTGGTCACGGAATACATTTTTATACTATTCTCCAACCAATTTGAGGGTTCATAACTTTTGTTTTACAATTCACAATCCCAATAGCTTTTGTGTGAGTTATTTTGTGGAATCCAAAACATAGTTTGCTATTATTCATACTTTGTGGGGACATCTCTACAACTGAGGGCTACGTGCTATTGTGGAGTGAGTCTCTATGCAGGTTTATGACTATGTGTCATTAGGGAGTGCTGCCGTGTTCCTGAGGTGAAGGCTGGACTTCGGTTCATATAGGTTCACTGCGTGTGGACTTATTGTTGGCATCATCAATCTATGACTGCGGGTAGGGGTAGCAATTCGGGTCAATGGGTCGTGTTTTGGCTCGACACGACACGACACAACAAGATTTTTTCGTACCCGAACACGACACGACATGACACGAATTCGTGTTTTTTTAGTTGACACTAACACGACACGAATAAAAAATAACATGGCACGACATGACACGAATACCATAATTTCTTAAATTTCACATCTTAAAAACACGATAACACGACACGACATGACTCATAATTTAGACACGAACACGACACGACGGGATTTCGTGTAAAAAAACACGACATATCGTGTCAATTTCGTGTCGTTCTGTGTCATTTTTTCGTGTCATTTCTAAAATTACCACCCCTAACTGCAGGTATTCGAGTGTTAAACTGTATTTTATTGTAACCATGTAAGTTGTGATTTACAATTATAGTGAAATAAAAAGGTTTTGCCTTGAGGGGATTTTTCCTGAACTTTGCGTCGCATACTTATTTATGACGGTTTCACACTTGCACGCATGTAGCTATTTGAGTTTAAGGGATGAATTGATTTGATTTATAAATTGACTCTTGTGATTGGAATTTGCGCAACTATTTGAATCAGTATCATACACATAAGGTCTTTCAAATTGTTATCATTGGAGGTTACGCTAATTCATTGTGTATTCCTATTTTCCGGAAAAATTGTGTGATATTGATTTTTTTTAAAAATCTTATTTTTGAAAGTTTGTCGCAATGTTTACAAATGAAAACATATATAGTCAGTTGCCAATTTTTGACGGGTCTAATTATGCTTACTGGAAAGCCTAAATGAAATCACATTTAAAAGCAATCGATGAAAGAGTTTGGGTCATTTGTGAAAGAGGTTGGACTCCACCCACTGTCACCGCATATAATGTCATGAATTTAAAACCTGTGTCAGACTGGACTGAGGATGCGTTTAGGTGGAGAACTTACAATTTACGAGGGCTTAGTGCAATTTCCGAACACGTCAACCCTGACGAGTTTTGACGTATTATGACGTGCACCATGTTTAAAGAAGTGTGGGATATTTTTCAACTCACCCATGAAGGCACTAACGTGGTCAAAGAGTATCATATTCAAAATTTGACCACTCAATTTGAGACCATCACCATGATAGAAACTGGGTGTTTTGACGATTTTTATGCGCGTTTGTCTGACATTGTCAACACTAGTTTTAACCTAGGTGAGCCTATACCTAATGCACGAGTGGTTAAAAAGATTTTAAGAACGTGTTATCCCTAAAGTGACTGTTTTGAATACCTTAGGAAATTTGAATCATCTGAAATTAGAAGAGTTGGTAGGAGACCTACAAACGTACAAAATTGACATGTTTCCCGACACTGTCAAACGTAAGGATAGATGGATAGCGTTTAAAGCCCAAGCTAAAAAAAAGAAAGTGATTTTCTGTGAGTCTGAGTCAGAGGTTGAGTCTGATTTTGACATGGTCCTACTTGCAAAGAATTTTAAAAAATTTCTCCAATTTTTGAAACAAAATTCTTCAAATAAAAGATTTTCGGAGAAAAACAAAAAGAAAGACTAGGCCAAAGAAAGCAGTGAGAAAAAGAAAGAGGGTGAATAAAAGTTTGAAAATTTAAAATTTTTTGAGTGTGAGGGGAGAGGGAACAAGTCCTTTGAGTGTCCCACTAGACTTAGGAGAGAGGGCAAGAAAGTGGATATGCCAATGACCCTGAGTGATAGTGAGGAAGATGTGAATGATTCCGAGGATGAGTCTTCATAAGGAAAGTGTATTTCCTTTTTAGCAAGTCATAATAGCACACCCACTTTGTCCCACGAAGATGAGGACACTTGTGCACGTGATACCCCCGAGCAGGTTTTGAGTGTTTCTAGCGAGTCTGAGAGAGAGTGCGCTAGTGATGATGAGAGTGAGCTCCAGATTGCATTTTGAGAGTTGTACGTCGAGACCTTAAAGAATAATAAATTTAATAACAAGTTGGGTCTCAAGGTGAAATATTTGGAGAGAGAGATTGAGAGTTTAAAGTAGTTTGATGCAATAGCAAGTCAACTTGAGAAAGTGAAGGTTTCTTTGAGTGAGCAATTGATTGCTTTAAATAGGGAAAAGAGTGAACTTATAGCCCGCATGTCACAATTCGAGACATATCTTAAGCATGCCTTGGAGGATAAAGTCACATTGGAGAACGCATCTAAGAAGGTGGGAAAGATGGTTCTCAATCCTGTTTTGGGGAGTGGTGAGAGTTTAGGAATAAGCCATGACGGTGCGTTTACTTATTTTGTTGCACCCGAGATGGTTCCAACTTTATAGTTAGATTCACATGACTCTCAACCCAACCCACTTAGGCGTCCCGTACCTGTTAGGAGAGCGCATATGAGACATTTTGAGAGAGGTGTACCTCGGTTTGCTTATGTTTACCCTCATTACAAAAGGAGAGGACACTATATGCAATTTTGTTTTAAATTGGGTATTGTGTCACGCTTTACTCCTACATATGTTCTCACACATTCACCTACCCATGATACTTTGCTTGCACATAATGATAGAGAGTTTGCATATATTCGAGAGCAAGTAAAATTTTTGGTCAATAATTCTCATGACTTGATAGAGTTGTTTCACAAGAAGTCATCGTCTTTGGCAAACTCCACCTCACCTACTGGATGAGGTCTAGACATGTTTGATACTATAGGTTGATTTGCATGATGTTATCTTATGCCTATTGCTAGTATGTATCATTTGTTTTATACTTTGTTAGCATTTTTGTTTGCTTTTCTTACTTTTGGTATTGTTTTAGCACTAGTTTAGATCTATTTGCCCATTATAGGAACTGTTTTTTTTTTTAAATTCCACTTGACAAAACATGATTATTTTCTGGGATCACTGTGTTCTCGTTCGAGAGAGATCACATGTCACGCGATGTTGTCATTCTGACGACAACTTTTTTTGTTCGAGCGACTCTATATTTCGTTTGAAAGACGTGATAGGGTTTTCTGGATTTATCTCTTTGCAGTCCTCTGTTTCATAATGATATAATATTTGGTACTGCTGGGTTGTTTCTGAACAGTGTTCGAAAAAATACAAAAAGGTTTTCTTTTTTAAAAAAACTTGAAAAATCCAAAAAAAGTTTTTTATTTTGTTTACACCTTATGTGAAGGCACACTTAGGATGACCAAGTCACAACTTCATGCCATATCCATGTGACTATTTGACAGTGCTTTGAGACAATATGTTGTGTCATTCATGTGCTTTATAAAATTTGGAGTCTTTGAGATGATAAAGTGTTGCTACCTACATGATTGACTCTTCTTGTACTTTATTGAACACATGCACGAATTTGTTTGACTTTTGTGCTTGTCTATCACATGTTGGTTGAGTGTTTCCATCTCAATTATGTCTATATAATGAACCAAATACGATAAAACTTGACTAAAAGTAGCGCATGTTATAAACCGTTTGTGAGTTTGTGTGATTTATTTTGGAAAACGGAAAAAGGATGCGAAAGGTATTTCATTTTTTCCTTTGCGATAAAGCCACCATTTAAATAGACCTAAAAAAGTGAGGAATTGAAAATTATCCGGGGTCCAATGAGGTTTAAAAAAGAGGACCAAAAAATTAAAAGGTAATAAAAAGAAAAATAGGCTAAAAATGGGCCAAAAGGTTTTAGTTTCATCACCTCATAAGAAAAATAAAAATTATTATCTTTTAATGAGGATGTTTGGATGGGATTTTCTACGGTTTGCACGTCCTTGAAAGTCAGGAAAAATCATTACATAGTTTTGGATGTTATTGGTGTGGAAATTATTTATACTTTGATTTGTTGATATGATTAAGACGATGTCATTTGAATTCAACAATTCTACAACTAAGAACTACTTTTTATATTCATTCGTTAGGAATACACTTATGCATCGTGCACATATGATATGATTGAGTTGATTTTCCTATAGTTCATTCAGTTTCCATGATTTGGTTGTCTTAGTGTAAATTCATGGTGTGTGATTTTTGTAACATCATTTTTGCATTTTTGTATGAAAAATCAGAAAAATCAAAAATAGTTTGTTTGCCTTGGTTTACCGTGACACCCCAATTTATTTTATGTGATTTATTATTTTCCTTGTCAATTTCAGACAAATAAAAAGGGGGAGAACGAATTATGATTTTATGGGGGAGTTTAAGTATGGGGGAGATTTGATTATGCTTTCATGTTTATGCTTATATCATTTCAAACTCGATACGTCACGAGGTTTTTTCTTTGTCTCATGTGTGTATGTACAATTGAAGATTTTGGATGGCACACCCTGATGAGAAAAGATTGAAGGTTTTGAAAAGTTGATTGTTGAAGCATCGCTCAAAAAGTTCGAAGATTTTACAATTTATCTTTCCACATTTGAGTTTATGGGAGGGTAGATTTGTATAGGTCATTTGATATTAATAATTCAGATATTTTTATTTTGTACCGGCATAGACATAGGAGTAGATTTGTAAGGATATTATTGTCTGTTATCAATTTAGTATGTCATATATCGCTGCAAGTCGTCGAAGGATTGAGAAGATCACATCTACACAAGACGATCCAAATTTCAAGAAGACTTAAACATTCAAGCCCAACAAGGATGAATTTGGTAAAATATGTTTAAAGTTTCATTTACATTTCATATTAAAAGTGTTGGGATATTTTTTATAAAAGTTAAAATGGTTTTTGAAATTTTAATAAATGGTTTTTATTTTTCAAAAACATTTGAGCGTAATAGTGTTGGATAAATATTTCTGATCTCGTGAACAGTTTTAAGTTTTGAGGTTTCCAAAATATTTAAAATACTGAAGTTTTTTGACTTACGTGTATGATGTCGTTCGAACGACATCGTACCTGGTTCAAATGAGATCGAATCTCGCTCAAACGACATAGTGTCATTTGAACGAGATGTTGTTTAAGATAACACGTAACCGCCTTAAATTTTATTATATATAGGATGTCAGACTTCTCGATTTTTGTGTGGAAAAAAATGGTTTTCATAGAATACATTCTTATACTCTTCTCCAACTAATTTTAGGGTTCATAACTTTTGTTTTACAATTCATAATCCCGATATCTTTTGTTTGAGATGTTTTGTGGAACCCAAAACATAGTTTGATATTGTTCATACTTTATGGGGATACATCTACAATCAAGGGTTTCGTGCTATGGTAGAGTGAGTCTCTACGGAATTTTGTGACTGTGTGTCATTAGGGAGTGCTGCGGTGTTTCTGAGTTGAAGACTGGACAACGGTTCATGTAGGTTCGCTGCGTGTGAACTTATTGCTGACGACATCGACCGACACCTGTGGGTATTTGAGTGTCAAACTGTATTTTATTGTAACCGTGTAAGTTTCGATTTACAATTATAGTGAAATAAAGAGGTTTTGCCCCGAGGGGATTTTTCCCGAACTTTATGTCGCATACTTTATTTATGATGGTTTGACACTTCCACACACATAGCTATTTGAGTTTAAGGGCTGAATTGATTTGATTCATAAATTGACTCTAATTAAATAAGTTTGTGATTGGAATTTTCTCAACTATTCGAATCAGTATCATACACATAGGGTCTTTCAAGAGTTACTCATATATTACTGAGGCCATCGACGCTTGGGAGGGAGACTAAGAGGCGGCCATGGATTTGGCCAATGCTGACGCTAATATGGATGTGCACAATCGATTACCTCACGTCCAAACTATTTCACAGATTGAGTACACCTTAACCACAGAGATGACCATTGCCATCGCTCCTAAGTTGGTCCAAGAGAACCCTCAGGACACACCAATGACTGATGCAGCTACTGGTAACCTTACGCAAGATCCTCTAAATTAATTAGCTCTTTTCTTTTATAATAATTTATCTATAATTTTTTGAAAGATATATATTTTGTACCCTTAACTTAATCGGTCATTGTTTCCTTCTTTGGAAGGATGTCTCTATTTGTAAATAATTAATCTGCAATTAAGTGAACATGTAGTTTTTATCATGCATGGTGTATATATAGGTATTCTACTATGTTATTTTGTTTAGCGAAGATATTATCCTTAACATATAACATGTGTTTTTTGTTTATACCTTACCATGGAAAATATTTTAAATTGTGTTAATTTAGCAATTATTTTTAAATAATGCTTTTATGTCAAATTAGGCCTGCAAGTATTTGAGTAAGTATGGGGTTGTGGTCAAATTTTTTCCTACCTGACTTGACTTACTGGCTACCATTTAGACCAGCGTGTGTTGTCTAGGTATGGTTCTTATAAGTAATAACTTAAATTTCCCCTACCAACTTTATGGGTGTAGTCTTTGGATGTGACCTGTGGTGTGAGGACAAATTTACAATAGATTTACATTGTATATATTTTGGCTTTTTTCGTGTTTGGACAAAAACTTTTATTCATAGATTAAGACTTGAGTATGTTTGACCTTTCAGGCCTATGACGTGTTTGTTTGAGGACATGGCATCCAAGATATCATGTTCATCATCATACCGAGTATCGTACCTTATTTTCGTCTTTATGTTCTGAGGATCTCTCAACTTTGAATGCATATATATTTTTGAATTTTGTAATCTAATTATTGGGTGTTGGTTTTATGAAAATGGTATTAAAATGTTTAAAAATATTGTTTCTTTTTTTTAGAAAATTTGCTAAGTCGTTAGAACGAGATTCGTGATGGCATTCTAACGAGCCTTGGGATCTCGTCAGAACTGATCCAACAAACTTTGAATAACTTATTTTTATATTCCTTTGGTTTCTAATATGATATCTAGTTTGATGTTGGTTGCAACAAACTCCGTGGAGTCATTTGAATGATCCTTAAGAACTCATTCAAAACGACCCGAAGAGGTTTTTATTTTTTTGAGATTTTCTTCAAGATTTTCATCCATGTCTCAATTTTGGAAAACCTGTTATAAATAGGAATGTTGTGAAATAGTTTTATTTGAGGCTTTAACCTAGTTTTTGAGTTACCAAATTGTTTTTAAGAGCTCTCTAATTACCATTGATCACCTATGATCAAGTTTTCCAAAATCAAAGCCCTAGTTTACACCGAAACAATTTTAGATCCAAGTATCTTCATATATACTCTTTGAGATATGGGTTTGTGGGAATCTTGTTTTGTTCTTCACAAATTGTTGACAATTTTTTTGTGTGGGGGATTATATGCCTGATTTGTTTACATATGGTGGACTCCGTGTGTGACGATTGCTGAGTCTGTTTGGTGGATATCGAGGCCTGTCTAGGCTCACATGTTGTGGCATTGCATAAGTGGACTCTTCCATGCATAATGGAGGAAAGGACGAAGACTGAAGAGCATCGGGACTTGCAAGGGCATTGACTATGTGCTGGAACCCTATTGTTTATCTCGTTTAATTGCTCATCATAGTGAATTCCGTTGGTTGGGTCATTCGAGATTATTTCCATTTTTCCCTCATATATCGGGTGTTGGGGTGGATTTACTTATTTTATCCCGCACTTACCTAGATGCATTTTTAAGTTAAGAAAAAATTATTGAATTTTTTTAACACAACAATTGAATTAAAATTGGTGGAATGTTTTAATTTGGGTTAATCGTTTGATTGAACATAAAAATTAAAAATAAAATAAAATGGATGGTGTAAGGACACAAATTTCCAATTGAGTCCATATATAGTTTTGGCTCAATTCCGGACAAAAACATTTATTCATAGGATAGTATTTATTGTAATATTCTCAAGCCTATGAAGTGTGTGTTGAAGACGTAGCGGCAAAGAATTTAAAGCTTCATCAAAATGCCGGTTTGTGTGCCTCGTTTCTACGTCATCAACTAAGGTTCCATGCTCCCAAGGTATGAATGTAATTATATGTATATAGGAGCTTGGAACAATATGTATTGGGTGTTAGGTTAATAAAAACTGCATTTTATTTTTCAGAAAGAATCAATTAGAAACTTAAAAATAAGTATATAAAAGTTTATAAAAGTTTCTGGGCCAAAATCGAATTTTTCAATCTTTCTGTTTGTTCGTTTGAAATGTCGTTCAAACGAGTTTTTTCGTTCGAACCAGATTTCGTCCGAACGAGTTTTGTCGTTCGAACCAGGTTCGTTCGAACGAGTTTTGCCAACGACCCTAACTGGACAGTCGTTCGATATATCGTTCGAACGAATGCTCGTTCTAACGAGGTATCTAACGAACCTCTAACGAGCCCAGGCTGGTCACTCGTTAGAAATCTCGTTCGAACGAGAATCACGTTCGTTCGAACGAACTTCCAGCGGGAACAGTTATTTGGCAGTTTTTTGCAGTTTTTCCCCACTCTTCCACTTGGTTTTCAACCAACTTTTTTCATGCTTAATTATGTGCGGGAAACACATTTTCCAAGACAACTTTTCCAATCCATATCCATCTCTTAGAGAGAGTTTGAGAGCAAATTTAATTAGGGAAAATGTTCATGTTTTTGAGTGTTAATTTTTAATGGAAAATTCATACACACTCTAGTTTACACCCATTGTTGTTTATTCCAAGTTCTATATATACATATCCTTACTTGGAGTTTTTGGCACCGGTTTTCTCTACCGAATTCAAGAGACGTTTCGGGTTTGCTTCTACACCCCATCACAAAGAAGACCTTTGTTGAGATTCTACCCGTTTGGAGAAAGGCTCCATGTTCGGGTGACGGTGACCGTTTAAAGTCCTATCGGTGTATTCCGAGACCACGGTGGAGGTCCGTTGGTTATCCGCTAATTGGAGGTTGATACAAGAAGGAGCATCACGGCTTGAGAGGGTTCGAGTTTAGGAAGTAAGTCTTTTGTCTTGTATTTTGTAATACCATTTTTAGTGGATTTGAGGCTAGGGCCGTCCCGAGGTTTTTTCCCGTTAGTGGGTTTTTCCTCGTATATCGCGGTGTAGTGTGACTGTTGATTTTATCTTGCTCTATATCACTTAGAACGCATGCTAGATTAATTTCAAGATAAAATTTGGTTTTACAAATCACACTAATTTAAATTGGGACTTTAATTTAATATTGGATAAAATTGGTTTATTCAAGTCACTTGCCAAAATTGGTTTCGCCTAACTTTGAATAATTGTTAATGATGACTTAGGCAAATTCTAGGACTTGAATTATTGTTTTAATTTGTTTATTAAGATATTAAAACCCGACCTTGTTTGTTTTGTTGAACCAACACTTGTATTTATACGCTTCCGCATTTGTTTAAAAAGGAAATTAAATATTTTATAATTGTGATAATTATTTAATCACCGGGGATTCCACACTTACAAATTGGTATCAGAACCAAAAACGATAAATTATTTCGTTAAGATCCTTTAATTTTTGGCTAAATATGGATTTTTCCCCATTTTCAAAATTTCCTATTTTTGATGGTTCTAACTACGCGTATTGGAAAGCGCGAATGAAATCGGAACTTAAATCTATCGATGAACGTGTTTGGATGTCTGTTGTTAACGGTTGGACCCCACCAACACATTTAATTGAAAATGTACATGTTCCCAAACCCATTGATAGATGGACTGAAAATGAGTTTAAACTTGCAAATTTTAATTCCCGTGGTTTAAATGCCTTATTTAGCGCTGTCGCACCGGATGAATTCCGACGTATTATGACGTGTGAAACCGCTAAAGAATCTTGGGATATTTTACAATTAACTCATGAAGGAACGAGTGTCGTTAAAGCTTCTAAACTCCAAAACCTCACCACTCAATTTGAAACTATCAAAATGGATGAAAAAGAAACTTTTGATAAATTTTATGCTAGACTTTCTGATATTGTCAATTCACCCTTTAACTTGGGAGAGAAAATACCTGACGACCGTGTAGTAAAGAAAATTTTAAGGTCCCTACCCGATAGATTTATTCCAAAGGTGACCGTTTTAAATTCTTTACCCACTTTAGCCTCTATGAAATTAGAAGAGCTTGCAGGTGATTTACAAATCTATGAACTAGATATGTTTCACTCTAAAACTGAAAAGAAAATTGAAAAGGGCGTTGCTTTAAAAGCCTGAAAAGAGGTCAAACAAGTAGTAGAGAGCGATAGTGATAGTGACTCGGAAGACATGGCTTTGTTTGCTCGTAAATTTAGAAAATTTCTTAAATTTAACAAAGATAAAGTTAAAAATGATTTTAAGAAATTTGAATCTTCTAAACATGATAAAAATGAGAAGATTTCTAAAGCCGATAAGATCCCTAAACCTAGTAATGAAAATATTGATAGGGACGAGTCTAATAAATGTTTTGGTTGTGAAGGTTATGGCCATAGGGCTTTTGAGTGCCCCACTAAACTAAGGAAAGAGGGTAAACAACCCATTTCATATAATGCGACCCTTAGTGATAGTGAATAGGAAGAGAAGCCCGAATCCCCCACTAAGAAAAATTTTGTGGCTTTTATAGCACATGTGAGTGATAATGAGAACTCATCGGATGATGAAATTATAGCACATGCCACTTCCAAGGTCATTGTACATGATTCTCTTATTTTTGATGATAGTGAGAGTGAAGAAGAAAGAGAGAGTGAAAATGAAGAAGCGGTTGATATGAGTGAACTTCAAAATGCTTTTCATGAATTATATAAAGAATCTATTAAATTGAAAAGAGATAATTTGAAGTTAGAAGCGAGTTTAAGAGAGAGTGTCAAGGTCATTGATGAAAGTGCCTTAATAGAAGACCTTAGGACACATGAGAGAACTCTTCAAGAGAAGCTTAACTATGTAGAAGGCGAGAGAGATAGCCTTAGGGGTTTAATGGAATCCTTGAAAAAGGAGCTTCTTGGTTTTGAAGAGCGAAATGTTTTACTAGAATCTAAAATTTTAGAATTGGAAAATAAATTAAAAGATTCTAGTAATGTCAAATTTGATTTGGAGTGTCGTTCGGAAAAACTAGATAAAATGTTAGGAACGGTCCAAATTAAAAATGACACTTTTGGTTTAGGCTTCAATTCTTGTAATGATTTTAACCCTAAAGTCAAAACCAATGTTTTAGGAGAATCTTCTAGGAATGCGTTTAATGATCACTCCTTAGATAAATCTTTTCGACATGCTCTTACTTGTACACATTGTGGTCGACAAGGTCATCTTAGGAAATTTTGTTTAGATCTTAAACGAATTCCTAGAAAATCCCATAGTAAAGTAACCACGATAGCTAACGTTCCTACACCCCAAGATAGTAATTCTTCATTAATTTGGGTTAGGAAATACGACTTGGTTGCCTTACAAAATAGGGATTTTGATTCTCATTTACTTTCACATGCTTCCTCAATTGCTAAATCTAAAGGATAAATGTGTTAGTGTTTGCATACTTTAGCGTTTGTACTTCATGCTATATTCATATGCTAAATGTATGCTTGTTTAGTCATTTTCTAGTCATTGCCTAATTTCATATCCCATGCTAGAAATTATGACTTGTTTATCTTTTTGTATTATATTTTGTGTTTGAATCGACTGCATAATATAAAAAGATTTTTGTTTATCATTTGTGTTTTATTTATTTC
Source organism: Sambucus nigra (assembly GCA_949130495.1). Classification (NCBI taxonomy): domain Eukaryota; kingdom Viridiplantae; phylum Streptophyta; class Magnoliopsida; order Dipsacales; family Adoxaceae; genus Sambucus; species Sambucus nigra. The sequence continues at coordinate 651,323,580 of OX422210.1, read as the reverse complement.
ATTTAAGCTTAATGAAAAATACAAATGATTTTTATTTGTCCTTTTGAGTAAATATTTATTTTTGTTTAAAAATGTTAAAAACTCAAAAAGATTTTATTTTGTGTGTATTTTTGTTTGACACACTTTATGTGGCATATATTTGTGTTTGAATCCTATCGTTTACGCTCCCATGTGGCTAGAACTTTTGGTTTAGATTTTCAATCCTTAAAATGTTCTTTACCATATTTTTTATGGAGTAGTTGGATTTTGTATTGTTTAAATGGATTCTATTTCTATATGCCTCTATTCACACATGCACGAGCTCTTTTGAAATTTAATGTCACATGTTATATTTGAGCTTTTTGAGGTGTTCTCCTATCAATCTAGTCATCTACATATCTATGACCTAGGAGGACTAGTGCATGTCAAAATCCGTTGCATGTGAGATTTGTGCGAAAAATGAAAACATGATAAATAAATATATGCACGGGGAAGGGCTCCGAAAGGATGAATAAAATCCTTTGCGATAGTAAGCCACCGTTGATTGGATCTAAAAGAAATACGTGATCCAAAGGCCTAAAAACAGAATATTTGGCATTTAAAAGAAAGCAATTGCCAAGGCCTATGTTTGTTTGATATATTCATTCAAAAACAAAAGAATATATATGCTCATTGAGGGAGAATTGGATGGTATATCAACGGTTTGCACAATGTCCGTTTATCCTAGTTGTCTTTAATGTCATGACTCTATTTGGTTTGTAGAATCATCATCATGCTAGGCTTGTATGCATTGTGTATGTTTGTTCATTGAGTTCAATCTATATTGTCACATGAGGTTATATTTCAATGTGATGAAGTTTGCAATCAAATGAGAACTCCGTGAACGTTTCTTAAGTGTTTGGGTCTAAATTTCATTGTTGCTAGTTCACACCCCTACACTTCCGTTTCCATATGACACATTTTTGCCATACGAGTGTGCAAACTTATTGTATTTTGTGTCATGTGTGTGTTTATATCTATCTATATATGCACGTACTTATTGGTATATTTATAGTATATATATATATGATATTAGTTTTTCTTTGCCTTGCTTTAATTGCCCATATGCTTTCATGTCGTTTCACTTTAAGCTTTCACATGTTGTTTATTAGTTCTTTATCCTTTGCCTATTCCCGAACAAAAAGGGGGAGAATGATGATAGGGGGAGAAATGGTATCTAATCCTATTATTATCGTATCTTCGTTTGGGGGAGATTTATCTTAGGGGGGGACGTCTTTCTAAGTAGGTCATGTGTTTAAAGGTAGAATTAATTTAGGGGGAGTAATTAATTAATTGCATTTAATACTTTGATATTCCCTATGAATTTGATGAGTTTGCTTAAGTGTGCAGGAATTATTCTAAAGCGGCATCTTTCTATGGCAAAGCGTTTGATCCTTGGGTTGAGTCAAGATTGGGCGGGTTATGGTTTGAGTCTAGTAGAGCTTGACGGCCCTTTAGGATTTTTGTTTGGTTTTTGTCCCGGAATAGCCAAAGGGGGAGATTTGTAAGGACACAAATTTCCAATTGAGTCCATATATAGTTTTGGCTCAATTCCGGACAAAAACATTTATTCATAGGATAGTATTTATTGTAATATTATCAAGCCTATGAAGTGTGTGTTGAAGACGTAGCGGCAAAGAATTTAAAGCTTCATCAAAATGCCGGTTCGTGTGCCTCGTTTCTACGTCATCAACTAAGGTTCCATGCTCCCAAGGTATGAATGTAATTATATGTATATAGGAGCTTGGAACAATATGTATTGGGTGTTAGGTTAATAAAAACTGCATTTTATTTTTCAGAAAGAATCAATTAGAAACTTAAAAATAAGTATATAAAAGTTTATAAAAGTTTCTGGGCCAAAATCGAATTTTTCAATCTTTCTGTTTGTTCGTTTGAAATGTCGTTCGAACGAGTTTTTTCGTTCGAACCAGATTTCGTTCGAACGAGTTTTGTCGTTCGAACCAGGTTCGTTCGAACGAGTTTTGCCAACGACCCTAACTGGACAGTCGTTCGATATGTCGTTCGAACGAATGCTCGTTCTAACGAGGTATCTAACGAACCTCTAACGAGCCCAGGCTGGTCACTCGTTAGAAGTCTCGTTCGAACGAGAATCACGTTCTCGTTCGAACGAACTTCCAGCGGGAACAGTTATTTGGCAGTTTTTTGCAGTTTTTCCCCACTCTTCCACTTGGTTTTCAACCAACTTTTTTCATGTGCGGGAAACACATTTTCCAAGACAACTTTTCCAATCCATATCCATCTCTTAGAGAGAGTTTGAGAGCAAATTTAATTAGGGAAAATGTTCATGTTTTTGAGCGTTAATTTTTAATGGAAAATTCATACACACTCTAGTTTACACCCATTGTTGTTTATTCCAAGTTCTATATATACATATCCTTACTTGGAGTTTTTGGCACCGGTTTTCTCTACCGAATTCAAGAGACATTTCGGGTTTGCTTCTACACCCCATCACAAAGAAAACCTTTGTTGAGATTCTACCCGTTTGGAAAAAGGCTCCATGTTCGGGTGACGGTGACCGTTTAAAGTCCTATCAGTGTATTCCGAGACCACGGTGGAGGTCCGTTGGTTATCCGCTAATTGGAGGTTGATACAAGAAGGAGCATCACGGCTTGAGAGGGTTCAAGTTTAGGAAGTAAGTCTTTTGTCTTGTATTTTGTAATACCATTTTTAGTGGATTTGAGGCTAGGGCCGTCCCGAGGTTTTTTCCCGTTAGTGGGTTTTTCCTCGTATATCGCGGTGTAGTGTGACTGTTGATTTTATCTTGCTCTATATCACTTAGAACGCATGCTAGATTAATTTCAAGATAAAATTTGGTTTTACAAATCACACTAATTTAAATTGGGACTTTAATTTAATATTGGATAAAATTGGTTTATTCAAGTCACTTGCCAAAATTGGTTTCGCCTAACTTTGAATAATTGTTAATGATGACTTAGGCAAATTCTAGGACTTGAATTATTGTTTTAATTTATTTCTTAAGATATTAAAACCCGGCCTTGTTTGTTTTGTTGAACCATCACTTGTATTTATACGCTTCCGCATTTGTTTAAAAAGGAAATTAAATATTTTATAATTGTGATAATTATTTAATCACCGGGGATTCCACTCTTTCAGACGGTTTGCTTGTTTTGAACCCTTTGCCATATATTAGAACCCCATTCCACATTGTGAATTTTCAGGTAGTATCAGGGCACGAACACTAAGTTATCATGTTGATCCATAGTTTCATATTATTTTTGGTTTTTTTGGGTGTTTGTCTCTCTCTTGCTGATTGTGTGTTTATCTCCAAAGGTCATCACTGTGATAAGTTGTCGATGTATTTAGATATGATGATAATTTTTATTTTAAAGAGGAGTTTTATGAGCTTTATAACCATGCTTATAGATTATCTAAATATAATTTGTAATATGTTAAAAGGATAAAGGATAAAATTTCTTGAAAAAGAAAATATGTGCTTAAAAAGTGATAATGATTTTTTGCGAAATACTCAAACTCAATGTCACATTTAGTTTGATAAGATGAAGGACATGAAATGCGATTTTCAAAATTTATAAGTGTCCAGGAATGAGAGGGAGTCTAGATTCCATGTTTTTGAAAATTAATTAAAGGACTCTTTCTAAGGAGAAAAAATGTTCCTTAGAGGACAAGACAAATTTAAGGATGAATTTAAGGAACATGAAAAGACTCTTAGGAATAAGTTCTCTTGCATTGGGGGGTGGGGGAGTGTGGCAATACAATCTTCTAGGAATGATTGAAAATAAGAAGAAGGAATCCATAAATGTTCAAGAGTAAAAGTTTTGCTTGAGTTTAGAATTTTGAAGTTAGAAGATAATTTAAGAGACTCAAATAGTGATTGTATTGGTTTCGATAATTTGAATTGTTTCGCTGCTAAAACAAAGACCAACGTTTGTTTTAGAATATTAACCACTGCGAAGGATGTTAGACAAGGTCAATCCATATGTAACATTCCTCATATTTATAGATGTTCGCATTATTGTAGGAAAGGCCACCTTAAGAAGTTTTGTTATGATCTTAGAAGAGGTCCTAGGAAGTCTAGACCCGTGTCACCATTATTCCAAAAACCTGAGGTATTAAGTATGCATCTATTTAGGCTTGGAATTCAGTTTTAGAGGCATTGAATGTTATATTAGTTGATTCTAGCATGCTTGCACAAGATTCTTTTCATGCTATATCTTATGGTTGATTGTGTTTACATGTTTCATACACTAGATTTTGTGCTTCATGTTATATCTTCTTGCTAGTTGTATCATGTTTATCTTTTGTATTTTTATTCTTCTTTTTATTAGTACTTATAGAGAAAAATACAAAAAGATGCTGTTTGTCTTTTGAGTTTTGTTTTCATATTGTGTCTTTTGAAAAAATGTTTAAAAACTCAAAAATATTTATGGTTTATGTGTAGTTTAGTTTACATATTTTGTGTTCCATATCGGTCCATCTGAATCCACTTCCTTCCATCATGTGTCTAGAACATTTGATTTTGAATTTCAATGCTTATATTGTTCTTAATCATGTTTGGATGGATTAGTTTGACTTTGATTTGCTTAACATATTCACTTTGCAAATGCCTTCTCACACACATGCACGAGATCATTTAGATTTTAACTTCATATGTTACATGAGTTGAATGAGGTGTTCTCCTAAAAATCTTATCATACACATATATATTTTATTGGGGAATTTATGCATGTAAGAACCATTGTCTGTGAGTTTTCTATTTGATTGAAAAATATGAATATGCACGAGGAAGGGCTACGACGGGAGAAATCTTCCTTGTATGAAAAGCCATCATTGGAAAGAGCCTGAAAATCAAGATGCAAAAGAAAAGATAATATTTCTAAGTCTAATTTTTTTCATTAATTCTTCGAAAGAATGATATCTTTAAAAAATGAAAGTGAAAAAATGATATATCCATAGTTTTTAAGGTGTTATAAGTTCAAGATCAATGGGTTTGCACAATAAGTCATAGTTATTTCATGTTTAACACTATTTATTTTAGATCATCAATGTTTTTTAAGCTAGTGTGCATTGTGCTTGTTTGTCCATTATGAGTTCACTTTATCTATTACCATGAGGCTTAATCTTTTTTTGATAAAGTTATGCAGTCAAAAAGAACTCCTTGAACATTTTTGTGTGATTGTGTCGTAATTCATGTTTTTCTAGTTCGCTCCCCTTCACTCCATACCACCCTTATTTAGGCACATCGATAATATGCTAGTGTGAAAAGATTATTATGTTATGTGTCTTGTTTGTGGTGTTTGTGTATATATATATGATTGTTTTTCATTGATATCTTTTTCATATTTATATATATGGTTACGTTTGTTTTGAGTCTTTGACTTTGCATTTAATCCATGTATGCCACATGTTCAGTTTTAGTTTCAAGTGGTCTCATATTGGTATGCTATATGATTATATTTGCATCTCTTGTAGATTGTTTGTATTGGTATCTCATGTTTCATTTTGTATTCAAGTTGGTATCAGTTTTGAATCAAAGTTGGTATTAATTGATTATTGTTTGGATTATTTGTCCTTATGTTGTCGAGTTGTCTGTTGTTGCATGTTGCACTTTACATCATTACATGATATACTTATTTTTTCCTTTATGCTTACCCATGTTTTATTTAGGAGGAGTTTTGGGTATATTGGGGAGAGATGATTTTATTATACACCTTTATCCTTTGTCTATTCTAAACAAAAAAGGGGAGAAATGATATCTCAATATTTATAGTTCGAGGGATATTTTTACCTTGGGGGAGACATCCTAACTTAGGTGGAGATTGTTAGAAAAATGTTGAGGATTTATTCATATGAAAATTTATATTGTTTATATATTCTCTTTTCATTTGAATGCGTGTTTAAGCCCATCAGTTTGCAACAATGGGATAAGGTTTTCATGGGAAGCAAAGCTAATCAATTTTTATGTATTGGTCAAGCTTTACCTTTTTCATTTTTGGGGTTGGTGATTAAGTTTTTTGGATTATCTTGACGACCCATAGGTTTTTCATTTTGTGTTTTATCCCGGAATAGCCAAAGGGGGAGATCTGTAAGGACGAATTTTTGATAGAGTCAATTTGTATGTATTTTGGCTTATTTTGTGTTTGGAAAGAACCTTTGGGTCAAAGGTGTTGAGTGTGTTTTCCCTTTCAAGCCTATGACATATTTGATTGAAGATATAGCGGCCAAGATACCATGTTCATCACCGTGCCGATTTTGTGCCTTATTTTCGTATTTATGTTTTGAGGATTTCTCAGGTATGAATGCATATATATAAATATTTTTCCTTGGAATCTTATTATTGGATGATGGTTTTATAAAATGGTTTTATATTATATTTTGAATGTTTTTATAGAAAATTCACTAGGTCATTCGAACGACATTCATGATTCCATTCGAACAACCCTCGAGGTCTCGTTAGTACAGATCAAAGGGTGAACAACTTCATTTTATATTCCTCTAGATTTTCATTTTATATTGGTTCCAATGAACTTTGTGGATCGTTCAAATAAGACTTGAGAGCTCATTTGAATAATTCAATGAGGTTTTTATTTTTTTGAGATTTTCTTCAAGCTTTTCATCCTTATCTCGATTTCAAAAAAACCTCCTATAAATAGAAGTGCAGAGCAATAGTTTTATTTGAGGCTTTAACTATAAGGAAATTATTTTATTGTTAGATATATATTTGAGTATGTCGTATACCGGTACAACCGTCGAAGACTTATTCAAGTTCAATTATGCATCAAGACGGATCCAAATATCAACATTATTCAACATTCAAGCCTCCACGAGACTAATTTTGGTAAGGTTGTGTTTAAGTACCTTAACGGTTCACTTAGAGTGTTGGGATAATTTTTCTTAAATTTTATTCTAAGTGTTGGAGAGGAGTTTTTCGTCAAAGAATTTTTTCTAAGTGTTGAGACGGAGTATTTTTGGCGAAATAAAAATTATATTTTTTTTTCTGTCTCATTCAAGCAACATGTGGCATCGTTCAAGAAATGCGACGACTTTAGTTTTTTGTATAAAGCGTGTGAAAACACTCCATTTTTGTTAAAAAGACCTGACATTTTAGTTTCTGCAAACACTGCAAATCGGCAGAATCCTTTGTCTTCTTCATTTGAAGGCTTAATCCTTTTTGTTTTTAATTCACAAAATATCTGAATCTTTAGGTGAATTATTTTGGAACCCAAGAACACAATTTTGTGAAGTTTCTCTTGTTAAGAATATATCTACTGCTGATATAGGTGCCACTTGAGGGAGGTGCTGGGTTGACTTGACTACTTGTCACTTGGGAATACTCATGGGTATTTCTTGCTGATTTGGAGCTGCGGTTCTTGCTGACTCTAGGTTGCGTGTCTATGTGATTATTCTGAGGAGTAATCATTATGGATTTCATTGTGTATGTAAGTTGCGATTTATTTTACATAGTGAAATAAAAAGGTTTTTCCCTTCGGGGATTTTTCCAGAAATCTGTGAGTAAGTAATTTTATTTGTGATGGTTTGACACACACACATAGTTGCATGTTTAGGGGCTGAATTATTTGGGTTTGAAAATTAACACAGATTAAATAAGTTTATCTTGAAAATTTGCTGATTTATATTAATAGATATCACACGACATTATCAATTTGGTATCAGAGCTTTTTAAGCGATATACCTATCTCAAATTAGTATCAGAGCGGGTTTCTCTAAGTTATCAAATGATCCTTATTTTTCACAAAATTTTGTGATATTCATTTTTTAAGAATAAGATTTTTAAAATTTTGCAATTTTTACGATGTAACACTTATGCAATCGGATGCCTCCCCTTGATGACACAAGTCAAAGTTTCGATGATTTAAATAGTTTGAATTTGACGTTTATGAAAAGAATTGATTTTTTGGAAAAAAAAATTGTCGTTTTAAATCATCTATGGATCTTTTGCAAACGGTTCAAAATCAAAGATATTTTTATCGTGAGAAATTTTTTGCCTTCGACCACGACTTTAAAGATTTAGAATTGTCCAAACAGGAGAGTGATGATAGAGTCCTATTTTTAGAAAAAGAATTAGAGGAATTTAAAAATTTTAGGATTTGTGTTTGTGCCAAAGAGGACAAAAATATTTTAATCGATGAGTTTGTGGCACGTGAGGAGACTCTTAGGGATAAGTGTGCGTATTTTAAGGGAGAACGTGATAACATTCTAGGAATAACTAAAATTTAGAAAAGGAGTCCCTAAAATTGGAAGAGTCTAATTTTTTGCTTGAGTAAAATTTTAGGAGATAAAAAATGATTTGACAGACTCGAGTAGTGTTGGTAGCAATGGTAGTGGCTCGTTGTGTTCTAATGCTTTTGTTGTTCAAGATAAGACCATTATTTATTTTAGAGGGTTAATAAATCCCAAGGACGTTAGAAAAGGTCAACCCATTGGTGTCGTTCGTTCCGTTTACAAATGCTCACATTGTGGTAGGAAAGGTCACCTTAGGCATTTTTGTTTCGATCTTCGATAAGGTCCTAGGAAGTTAAAGTCTAGTTTTTCCTTAGTTCCCCAAATCCCATGTATCGTTGCACACCTATTTGGGTTAGAAAATATATTTTGGAGACGTTAAATGCTTCGTTGGTTGATTTTCACATGTTGTTGCATCACATGCCATTTCTTATAGATAGTTGTTTGCCTGGTTTATTTATCATACGCTAGTTGTGCTTCATGTTATATTATTTCTAGTGTTATGACTTGTATACTTTTTGTATTAGATTTTTGTTTTTGATAAAAAATTGAAAAAGTCAAAAAGATTTTATTTTGCCAAAATTATTGGAAAAAAAGACAAAAAGATTTTTGTATTTTTTTTTTCACCGTTTATGAATGGACATTTAGGATGACCGAGTCACAATTTCATTCCTTACCCATGTGACTATTTGATAGTATTTTGATATGCATCATCATTTCATTTATGTGCTTTACAATGTTTGTAGTCATTGCGATGTGATTAGTTGTTACTACCTACATGTTTGACTCATGAGTTCCGTTAATGCACACTTGCACGAATTTTTTTGAATATTGTTCTTGTCTTTCATATGTTGGTCGATGTGTTTTCATCTCACTTCTGTCTTTAAAATGAACCAAATGCGATAAAACTTGACAATGAAAGTAGTGCATGTATGAACCGTTGATGTGAGTTTGTGTGATTTATTTGAAAAACGAAGGGCTTCGAAAGGTACTCATTTATCCTTTTTTATTAAGCCACCGTTTCTATTGGACCTAAAAAATGTATGGCACAAAAACAGAAGCCAATGTCCAATGAGGATGAAAAAATCCCGATAAAAAATTAAAGACAATAAACATTTATGCCAAAAATGGGCCAATTTATGTTGTTTCACCACCTTAAAAGAAAAATAAAAAGCATTATTATTTATGAGGGAGTTTGGATGGAATATAAAATGAGTTTGCACTTCCTGACAAAGTCATGAAAAAGTGTTACATAGTTTTAGACGTTATTGGCGTGAAGATAATATCTGACTCTGATTTGTCGATTAGATTAAGACGATGCCATCTAAATTCACTTTTTCGACACTTAAGGACAATTTTGAGATTCATTCATTAGGAGTACATGATAAGCACCCAAAAGTATAAAATTTATGCCCCGAATAGATGCATTTTAGTCGCTCGTTTTTAATAAAATTTGCCTTATGTTCGTATTTTATCATTTTGCAGGTCAATACGCAGTTACGGTACAAATAATGCTAAATCAGTGTAATTGCGACACATAAGTGGTTAAAGTAGTGCAACGGAGAAATCAAAAGATACCGCGAAGTCAGAGTCCCATTGAGCTTGCCCAGAAGAGTTTTGATGTTCCGAACCAATCCCCAAAAATCTTAACCTAACCCAAACCTTTCCCGAGCCCCGTGTGTGTTGAGTTTGTAACTTTATTATTTTTTAGATTTTTTTATTTTGAGTCATTTTATTTTTATGATTTACTTTAGATTTTTTTTTATTTATCTAGGATTTAGTTTCTATTTTTATATTTTAATATTGATTTTTATTAGTTTTTAATTTTTAATCTTTATTTTGTTTTATTTCCTAGTTTTATTAGATTTTATTTTTTTATTTTAGTTTTATTTTATTAGGATTATATTTTTTTTTAGTTCTAATAGAATTTTATTTTATTTTATTTTCATTTCATTTTTATTTTTTATTTAGTGTCTTGTAATTTTTATTTTGAGATGTTAGTTTTTTTTTTTTTAGTTTTATTAGATTTTTTTTTATTTAGTTTTTTTTTAGGTTGTGTTATTTTTAGGGTCACAACTTAAACACACACACATTAAACCCACTCACACCTAACTAACCTACACACATCACACCCAAACTATTCCTCACCCACACCCACCACTCCATACACCCTCATCACACACAACCATACCCACACCATCTTCTTCCACAAAGCCCCTCTCTCTCTCTCTCTCTCTCTCTCTCTCTCTCTCTCTTACCTCCATTAAAACCCACCAACCTCAACCTCACTTCTACTCACCATCACCTACCACCCTCTTACCCAACACCCGCCTGCCCTTGTCCCTTAGTTCGGCGACACCACCTACTGCCCAAACCCGAGATCAGTTCGACCACCCCCGAAACTATAACCCGGAGACCAACGGGTTTAACCCGATTCCCATTTCTGACCCCCTGGCGGCCCATACCTGCTACGATCCAGCCTTATCCCCAACCCGATCTAACCTTATCCCCAACAACCCATATCCTTGAAACCCAATATCCATATTCACCCAAATCGTTTTTTTTTATCTCCTGCCAACACCTAATCAAATACCCCAAAATAAAAGAAAACCCAAACCCACAAAATCAGGATAAACAAAATCCCACCAAATCTTCAAAAAAATCGTGGACAACAAAAGAAGGGGGACTCTCATTTATAAAAAGGAGACTCTGATAGATACAGAAAAGAGAGACTCATATAGAGAAAAAAAGTGTGTATATTATGTACAGTTTAGGGTCATAAAAAATTCAGAAAAATACAAAAAAATTAGTTTAGTTTTAGAATAAATTTTTAGGTCTATTTTTAATTTTTTTTTGGTGTAATCAATTGCTGGATTAGTGAGAAGATTGAGACGCATTTCATGAATGTGATTCGACAAGGAGACTTGTGTATTGTATTCTATTTCTCTATTCAAATTTATGTCATCTTTTGATATTTTATTGAATGTTGTTTATTCTAACATGAGAATGTTTGGCTAAACATTATGTTCAAGGGGTGGGATGCATTGCGAATGATGTTAATTTAATTAGTTGGTTTCATTAATTTATATTTCTAGGTAAATTAATTTTAACTGTCACCAATTAATTTATGTAACGAGAGTTAGTAAATTAATTGAACAAATTAGTATTTGAATTTAGGAATCGAACTAGAGATAGGTTTTTTCGATATTTGAATATTAATTCGGTGTTGAAATTTAAGGATTGATATTATTTTTGTTAAATTGATCCTAGCGGGTAATCTTCTGAAAATATTGTAGTCCTAATTTTTCATTGTGTGACATTTTTAAATTAATTTTCTGAAAAAGATTTTATTAAATTTATAATTGTAACGAGAGTGTAATAACCCTCCCTTTTGGAGACAATTAAATTCCATAATTAAGTATAATTTGAAATTTGAAGAATTTCTCGAAATAGTAATTTTTGGGATTTTTGAGGATTTAATAATTTTCGAAGGGTGTTATAAATTATTTTGGGACTATATAGGTCGAAGTAATTTAATTATATGTCGCCGTGGAGTATAGCGATAAAAGAGGTAAGATTTTGAGTAGAAAACCCGCATTTATTTATTTTGAGTTGGAATAGTGATTTGCGGTCAAGTACCTCGGATGGAAATTTCGACTGCGCCATGAGTCTCGAAATATCCGAGATAGTTGGAAAAGAGTGTCCGATTGTCGAAATTAAGTTTCGGGTAATTGTAGAGGTAAAAGTAACTCGTAATTGGGTAAACGAGTCGTTTTTGGGTTTTAAGGGTTTAAACCCTTTTTCTTTCTTTATAAAGAGGGAGAGGGGGAGAAAAGAGAAGAAAAAGAAGAAAGAAAAGAGAGAAGAGAGAGAGGAAGGAGAAAAGTGGGGAGAAAAGGGAGATTCGAGCCAAACTCCGCCGGATTCGACTCGAGGTCGTCGGATTTCATCCTCCAGGCAAGTGTTTACTTGTTTTATTTACTTTTGTGCATTAATCTCATATCATAGTTGGTAAAAATATGATTTTGGGATTAGAACCCTTAAAATAAAATTGGGTAAAAGTTGATTATGAGTTTACATATTGATGTAGTGTAAACTCTTAATGATTTTTGGTGTTAAAACCATGTTAATGGAGTATAACAATGGGTTTAAATGTTAAGTTGGGGTTTTTATGGTTTTAGGATTTAAAACTAAGAGAAATGATTCAATACCCCAAAATAATTTATGTGTTAGTTGTAAAACATAGATTAGATATTTATTGAGTTGTTGGGTGAGGTTAGAAACAACAAAAATGGAGAAAAATGGAGTTTGGGATTTTGGGAAGATAATGAATAGTAACCCGTAAGCTTGTGGGGTTAGTTTGACTAGTAAAAGAATTGATTTAACTTTCGGTCAAAACACGAAAGTTGTAGATCTTTTCGATACGGTCGCGTGGGAACCGACCGCGTATTTTTCTGATTTTTTTACGATTTGATATGATTTTTACAAGATGGCAGCTCCGGGTTGAAATTATCAACTCGGAAATCAAATCGGGAATTGGAAAAATACAAGCTAGGATTAGTCGTGTAGATATTTTGAATAATTTTTGGGGTAGTTTAGAAACCCCGATAATAAAATTGGGTTGTTGGATGGAGGATTTGGAGGATTTAGTTTTGAGGACCTGGTGTGACCGGTCGACCGCGCCCCTAAGGCCGGTCGACCGCGTCAAGAAGAAATGGCCTACTGTTTTTTTTCGTAGGCTTAATTGCAACCCGCGGTTGACCGGGGGTCCAGGACCGGTCGACCGGTACTCTGTTTTCAGCCCAAGATTTTGGACATTGTTATTACTTCTCCTCTTTGAGTTTAAAGCGGGCTTTCTAAAATTTGAGTATTAAAGAGGATTATGATCTAAAGAGATAACGTAATCATATTGATCTTGGTTGAGTGAATCCTATGAGTGGATTAGAATAAATTTGGGGAGTATAGTTATATATTCGCTAAATGAGAAATGGTATAATTGGAGATATCCAATAAATCCTTAGATGGGATTGAGGTATATAGTGATTATTAAATTAACAAATATTTGGGTTTAGTATCATGCTTATATGAATGCATGATTATGATTCCTGGAGGGAATCTTTGGGATTATTGGTTATCGCTAGATGCTATAGGCCACTATGGCCGTTATTATATATATATTCTAGGAGGAATATATATAGGATATGTATATACTGTGTGATTTAGGTATATATATATATATATATATGTTATGATGGAAATGATTTTGAAAATATAAAAATGAATATTTTCAAAATGGAAAGAGAAATGTTTTTCATAATTAATAAAATATGGATTACACACCTCTCTAAATCGCTATCATAAGGGAAGTTGCGTACGTATGGTGAAGCCCCCTGGCTAATTAATGCAGGGTGGATATAGTCCTATAGGCCATGTGAGCGTTTGTTGATATATATTTTTCTGCGCTGGTTAGGAGATTCCGGGTGTGGTCTTGACTATCCCGCAGGCACATGGTTGCTTCCCGACGTCTTGCGATGTAGGATCCCAGGTTGTCTTGATGATAGGCCCTGGAAGATGATAGTCATTTAGGGGCGCGCACAGTGGGGAAACCCGGACGGGCGGTCTTAGAACGCGTTATATTAAAGCAATTCATGATAATGGATTGGCTTTAATTACATTTCCTGGATATAGGAAGGGAAATGGGTTATATGTTTAGCTTCGGTAATACTCCCGGATGGAAGAAGGGATGTGGAAGCATATGATATGGTAAAAGTATTTTTATGATAATAAAAATGGCTTTTAAATACATTTCCTGAATATAAAAAGGGAAATGGGATATTTTAAAACAGAAAAGCATTTTTATGATAATAAAACTGGCTTTTAAAAAGTATATGTTATGATAAAGAAATTCATGCTAATGAAGATTTTAAATACATTTCCTGGATATGAGAAGGGAAATGGAAAGTTTTGAAAGAAAAATGATAAATACTTTGTGTATAGACTACACCTCAGTCCGGGAGGTAGATCCGGATGAGTATTATTAAGATGATGATTAGTAAACCTCAGTCCGGGAGATATTATCCGGATGTAATTGTAGATGTATATATATATATGTAATTATACATTTGTGCGTGCTACGGGCCCAATGGATCTCTACCATTAACCCTACCAAGTAGTAGTGTATCGGGGGGGTTGCTTGTTTAGATTTCGCTTTGCGAGACACCCCACGCACGAACTTAGTGCAGTGTTGAGAATGGAGGGATGTTTGGCCCTTAGCACTTGGACTATCTAGGGTAGATAGTACATGGATAAATTAGACTAGTTAGGTAGAGATAGCTTGACTGGGGTATGTTGTTAGGATGCGTTAGGTGTGAACTACTAGAGGAGAGGTGAGGGGTATCTCATGGGAGTGCGATACCAATTTAAATATGAGATAAAACTATTTTTCTAAAAATAAAGAATTTATGCACTTGCAAAATATTTTCAAAATTCGGGCTCTGACCCGTTTATCTACTCTGCTTTCTTTTTATATATTATATATATATAGGTGTCCAGACACAGGGACGCCTGGATGGAAATTCGTTCGAGTCAGACGTCTGTTGTAGCAGCTGTGGATGCTTGCGGGTTCTCGGTAGACGCTTCTTTCCTTGTACTCTAGATAGGAGGTATTGTACAAACATTCAGGCCAATGGTCCAACTGATTTTATTTATTCTTTGCACGATATTCGATATGCTTGTATAATTTGAACCGAATGTTCGGTTATTTTAATTTATTTCATTTTCATTTCAGTTTTATTTACGCACTAAATTGTGGATGTTTTATTTTAATCGTTAAAAAGAGTAGTTAAGTTAAAGTTTTAACGTTCGCCTAATAGGATATTAGTAATTAAATGGATTTTCGACAGTGATGCTAAGAATGATCCATATGTAACTCCTGTTATAATTTGATATAGGAGTGATCGCCCGGTATCCCATTAGGCGGGTTGTTACAGATGGTATCAGAGCATCAAGTTCTAGTGTCCTTAGGAATCTGTGCGAACGTACTACGCTTTCAGCGTTGCTCTCGATTTGATATAGAGCCCCAGGAATAGGATTGTTGATTTCTCTTGTGAGATTTCGTTCTCCTTCCATGTTAGAAGATTTTAGTTATCCTTTGCGTGCTCGTTCTAGGATCGTGTGTGCCGATCGAAGAAGGACGACCAAGGAGGGCCTCGGGGAGGACAGCAGTTGGCAAGGCTTAGTTGGGGAAGCTGGTAGAATATGGGGACGAGGACCTTAGTAGAGGCCACTCTCCTTGTTACAAATTGCTAAGGATTGTTGCAACGGCTACTAAAGTATAGTAGTTATGAGCAACCAAGTACTACTGTGGTAGAAAGTGGTACTCAAGTTGAATTACCCCGTGGAGATAAGGGTTACAAAGGGATCTTACCGATAGTTTTAACCGTGAGTCCCCATGATTCTGCAGGAAGGAGAAGAATTCCGTTTCGTAATTATTCACATAAGGGTCGGCCAAAGACCGACAGTGAATAAAGAACATTATGGAGAAGTGAACTTTGTACCGAGGTGAGGAAGGTACAATGAAAAATGAGTCCTTTACAGGGTGGATAGGCTCACTAGAGAAGTGTTGTTAACACTTATGGAGAATGTGGGTGTGTTCAGATGCCCCTGAGGGGACATCCACATTGGGGAGATTTAATGAGGGAGGATTGTTGGAACCGGTGGTGGAATTTCCTTTTAACAAAGGAGTTAAGAGGATTTGTAATGTGATTGTAAGGAGCGAGGCTATAGAGTCAGATGGTGTTGACAACTCCATGATGGTCAGGAAGACCAATGATGGAAATGGTGTTGTGGAGTGCGGAGCCACACGGATAGTATTTTCCGATAGGAATAAAGGACAAGGTTTGGGTGCCCAGATAGGGCCTAGAGTTAAGAAATTCTAGTAAGAGGTGTGGCTAGATGAAGTTGTGGTGTTCGATAGCCCTAGACTCGTGTGTGTAATTTGAGCTTTGTATTCGGTCTCGATAACATAAGAATGTAGGCCTATGTGTTTTCCGCGATAGCTGAATTTTGTTTTCCTTCACTCGCCATAGTGGCGGGTGATTATATTTTGTATATATACGTATGAGGTATATGGTATAACGGAGCGATGGCAGGCTAATGATGGCAAGTCTATCGTGTCCAAAGTTCCTAGAGGGAACAAATTGTGGTTGCGGTGTCTCACCTGGATACAGGTTGAGTACACCTTTGTTATTATGGATTGATGGAACCTCGATGAGTAGAGGCTTCCTTATTTTGGTTGGTATGTGTGGCAACCTTATAGATATAATTTAAGGCCCACAGGATCATTGTTGAGCTGTAAGATTTAGCTCAGTATTGGTTTGCGCAAGGACTTAGAAATAGTGCGAGCGCTGGGTGGTGTGACTCTTAGTTAGAGATAGGAGTTCAGACCACCTTTCGATGATAAGGGATAGGATTATCCCGGTTGCATGTTTGAAATAACGGGACTCCGTGACCGACGAAGTCAAGTGTTAATGTGTGGAGGGGTTCCTTATTTGGATTTCGCTTTGCAGGACACTCCACACATGACTCTTAACGACGTCGGGCGTGGAGAGCTGTTATAGGATGCAAGGATGGGGGTTAGTCTTATAGTGTGGATGAACCACTATAGACTATGAGCCCTGTGATGATGGTATGTTTATGAAAATATTGTTCTAGGGAAAAGCACTAAAGTGGTCCTCTCACCACAAGTAGTTGGGTTGGAGTAGGACTTAGAGAAATTGATTTGAGGATAATAGCCAAGCCTTAATAAGAAGGCAAATTTGGAGGAAATCTGTGATCGGTGTGATGTAAGTAGTGTTCCTACAAAGAGTAGGCACTTTGATTAGTTAGGTTTCCTTCTGTATGGGCGGAAGGATAAGATAGTAGGAATGCATTTGTAGGTTAGTTTAGTAAGATTTAGGACGTCCCGCTGGTGTGCCTTAGGTAGTTATATCTCGATAACCGACAACGCGAGGGAGTAGTGTAACGGGAGGGTTCCTTGTCTGGATTTAGCTTTGGCGAGACGTCCCACGCACGAAATCAAACAAATGTCGGGAGTCAAGAGAGGCCTTGGGCACTAGGGATATAATTAGGATACTCGTTTCTCTTAGGTAGGGTAACGCATAGACAGTAGCATTGTAGGATGTAGGCTCGATAGAGTTAGTGATGCCGAGGTTAGGAGGATTGAAATTTCGCGGGTTGGAAGAACCCATAGGTGAGTATTACACCGAGGAAAGGAGACCCTTATTGGGAGAGAGTGTTACGTGTCAGACGTTCACTACGGATGTGCAGATGTGCACAAGTTGGAAGGGTGTATGGGCAACTTGGTAAGATAGTCTTATGTACCGCCAAAAATAGGATGGGCGTAGTATATAAGGTTGAAATTCATGCCAAGAGGCATTTTAGAGGATGGGTATTAAGTGACGTATTAGAGTCACTTTTTGATCGCGGTAGCCGCGTAGTACTCGGTTGGGAACCGTTGGGTTAGTGTCGTTTCCCTTGAGGTTTAGGATTTGTAGTGATCCTAGATATATCTGAATTTCGAGGATGAAATTCCGTTGTAAGGGGGGGAGTATGTAATAACCCGCCCTTTTGGAGACAATTAAATTCCATAATTAAGTATAATTTGGAATTTGGAGAATTTCTCAAAATAGTAATTTTTGGTATTTTTGAGGATTTAATGATTTTCGAAGGGTGTTATAAATTATTTTGGGACTATATAGGTCGAAGTAATTTAATTATATGTCGCCGTGGAGTATAGCGACAAAAGAGGTAAGATTTTGAGTAGAAAACCCGCATTTATTTATTTTGGGTTGGAATAGTGATTTGCGGTCAAGTACCTCGGATGGAAATTTTGACTGCGCCATGAGTCTCGGAATGTCCGAGATAGTCGGAAAAGAGTGTCCGATTGTCGAAATTAAGTTTCGGGTAATTTTAGAGGTAAAAGTAACTCGTAATTGGGTAAACGAATCGTTTTTGGGTTTTAAGGGTTTAAACCCTTTTTCTTTCTTTATAAAGAGGGAGAGGGGGAGAAAAGAGAAGAAAAAGAAGAAAGAAAAGAGAGAAGAGAGAGAGGAAGGAGAAAAGTGGGGAGAAAAGGGAGATTCGAGCCAAACTCCGCCGGATTCGACTCGAGGTCGTCGGATTTCATCCTCCAGGCAAGTGTTTACTTGCTTTATTTACTTTTGTGCATTAATCTCATATCATAGTTGGTAAAAATATGATTTTGGGATTAGAACCCTTAAAATAAAATTGGGTAAAAGTTGATTATGAGTTTACATATTGATGTAGTGTAAACTCTTAATGATTTTTGGTGTTAAAACCATGTTAATGGAGTATAACAATGGGTTTAAATGTTAAGTTGGGGTTTTTATGGTTTTAGGATTTAAAACTAAGAGAAATGATTCAATACCCCAAAATAATTGATGTGTTAGTTGTAAAACATAGATTAGATATTTATTGAGTTGTTGGGTGAGGTTAGAAGCAACAAAAATGGAGAAAAATGGAGTTTGGGATTTGGGGAAGATAATGAATAGTAACCCGTAAGCTTGTGGGGTTAGTTTGACTAGTAAAAGAATTGATTTAGCTTTCGGTCAAAACACGAAAGTTGTAGATATTTTTTATACGGTCGCGTGGGCACTAACCGCGTATTTTTCTGATTTTTCTACGATTTGATATGATTTTTACAAGATGGCAGCTCCGGGTTGAAATCATCAACTCGAAAATCAAATCGGGAATTGGAAAAATACAAGCTAGGATTAGTCGTGTAGATGTTTTGAATAATTTTTGGGGTAGTTTAGAAACCCCAATAATAAAATTGGGTTGTTGGATGGAGGATTTGGAGGATTTAGTTTTGAGGACCTGGTGTGACCGGTCGACCGCTCCCCTAAGGCCGGTCGACCGCGTCAAGAAGAAATGGCCTACTGTTTTTTTTCGTAGGCTTAATTACAACCCGCGGTCGACCGGGGGTCCAGGACCGGTCGACCGGTACTCTGTTTTCAGCCCAAGATTTTGGAGATTGTTATTACTTCTCCTCTTTGAGTTTAAAGCGGGCTTTCTAAAATTTTAGTATTAAAGAGGATTATGATCTAAAGAGATAACATAATCATATTGATCTTGGTTGAGTGAATCCTATGCGTGGATTAGAATAAATTTGGGGAGTATAGTTATATATTCGCTAAATGAGAAATGGTATAATTGGAGATATCCAATAAATCCTTAGATGGGATTGAGGTATATAGTGATTATTAAATTAACAAATATTTGGGTTTAGTATCATGCTTATATGAATGCATGATTATGATTCCTGGAGGGAATCTTTGGGATTATTGGTTATCGCTAGATGCTATAGGCCACTATGTATGTTATTATATATATATTCTAGGAGGAATATATATAGGATATGTATATACTGTGTGATTTAGGTATATATATATATGTTATGATGAAAATGATTTTGAAAATATAAAAATGAATATTTTCAAAATGGAAAGAGAAATGTTTTTCATAATTAATATAATATGGATTACACACCTCTCTAAATCGCTATCATAAGGGAAGTTGCGTACGTATGGTGAAGCCCCTTGGCTAATGAATGCAGGGTGGATATAGTCCTATAGGACATGTGAGTGTTTGTTGATATAAATTTTTCTGCGCTGGTTAGGAGATTCCGGGTGTGGTCTTGACTATCCCGCAGGCACATGGCCGCTTCCGGACGTCTTGCGACGTAGGATCCCAGGTTGTCTTGATGATAGGCCCTGGAAGATGATAGCCATTTAGGGGCGCGCACATTGGGGAAACCCGGACGGGCGGTCTTAGAACACGTTATATTAAAGCAATTCATGATAATGGATTGGCTTTAATTACATTTCCTGAATATAGGAAGGGAGATGGGTTATATGTTTAGCTTCGGTAACACTCCCGGATGGAAGAAGGGGTGTGGAAGCATATGATATGGGAAAAGCCTTTTTATGATAATAAAAATGGCTTTTAAATACATTTCCTGAATATAAAAAGGGAAATGGGATATTTTGAAACAGAAAAGAATTTTTATGATAATAAAACTGGCTTTTAAAAAGTATATGTTATGATAAAGAAATTCATGCTAATGAATTGGCTTTTAAATACATTTCCTGGATATGAGAAGGGAAATGGAAAGTTTTGAAAGAAAAATGATAAATACTTTGTGTATAGACTACACCTCAGTCCGGGAGGTAGATCCGGATGAGTATTATTAAGATGATGATTAGTAAACCTCAGTCCGGGAGATATTATCCGGATGTAATTGTAGATGTGTGTATATATATATATATATATATATATATATATATATATATATATGTAATTATACATTTGTGCGTTCTACGGGCCCAATGGATCTCTACCATTAACCCTACCAAGTAGTAGTGTATCGGGGGGGTTGCTTGTTTGGATTTCGCTTTGCGAGACACCCCACGCACGAACTTAGTGCAGTGTTGAGAATGGAGGGAAGTTTGGCCCTTAGCACTTGGACTATCTAGGGTAGATAGTACATGGGTAAATTAGACTAGTTAGGTAGAGATAGCTTGACTGGGGTATCTTGTTAGGATGCGTTAGGTGTGCACTACTAGAGGAGAGGTCAGGGGTATATATGGGCGTGCGATACCAATTTAAATATGAGATAAAACTATTTTTCTAAAAATAAAGCATTTATGCACTTGCAAAATATTTTCAAAATTCGGGCTCTGACCCGTTTATCTACTCTCCTTTCTTTCTATATATTATATATATATAGGTGTCCAGACACAGGGACGCCTGGATGGAAATTCTTTCGAGTCAGACGTCTGCTGCAGCAGCTGTGGATGCTTGCGGGTTCTCGAGACGCTTCTTTCCTTGTACTCTAGATAGGAGGTATTGTACAAACATTCGGGACAATGGTCCAACTGATTTTATTTATTCTTTGCACGATATTCGATATGGTTGTATAATTTGAACCACGTGTTCGGTTATTTTAATTTATTTCATTTTCATTTCAGTTTTATTTACGCACTAAATTGTAGATGTTTTATTTTAATCGTTAAAAAGAGTAGTTAAGTTAAAGTTTTAACGCTCGCCTAATAGGATATTAGTAATTAAATGGATTTTCGACAGTGATGCTAAGAATGATCCATATGTAACTCCTGTTATAATTTGATATAGGAGTGATCGCCCGGTATCCCATTAGGCGGGTTGTTACAGAGAGTTAGATTATCGATTTAATATTATCTCGAAATATTTCAAATTAATAAATTGAGAAATTAAAATAATTGAAAATGCATTGTAATCCCATCTCTTGACTTTCTCATATATTTCACACCCATTTGCACATTCTTTTTTATTATTTATTCATTTTATAATTTTAGTATTTAATTAGTTAATTTTTCCCTTGAAATTGTTTTAAAAAAAATAAATAATAATAATAAAATATATTTTCATAAAAAAATTGAATTGCAAGTTTTTACATTAATTGTTTCACCTTGGAAGTTAGATTGATACCCGTACTTACCGCAATACGAGTTATTTTTAGACAAGTTTTGTTGGTACTCAAGAGAATTTTGAGAGTGTCTTTTGAAGACAACGACCGTACAATGACCATACCAAAAAAGCTTCTTATCAGTACACATATTCATCTTGCACATATGTTATGTGTGATTGCATTGATTTTTCTATCGAATATGTTCTCACTCATTCATTCCGTTTCCACGATTTGGTTGCCTTAGTGAAAATTCATGGTGTGAGATTTTTGTAAAATTATTTTTGCATTTTTGTGTGAAAAAAATAGAAAAATAAAAAATAGTTTGTGGATGTCTTTGAGTATCTCTTTATGATAGAAGTTGTTTGCTTTGATTGTCGCGCATACTCCACGTTTATTTTTCTTATTCGTTTCCTTGTTTATTTCGGACAAATAAAGGGGGAGAACGAATTATGGGGGAGTTTTTCATTAAGGGAGAGATTTGATTATTGATGATTGATTTATTCTTATATTGTTTCAAACTCGTTGTATCACGAACGTATTTGCTTTGTCTCATGTGTGTAGGTAAAAAATTAAAGATCATTATTTTTCACACCCAGATGAGAAAAGCTTGAAGATTTGATGTTGAAGATCTGATGTTGAAAAAGCATTATGGGGGAGCTTGAAGATTTGATGTTGAAGATCATTGTCCTCTTCTCCTGGAAATTTCTAATCCTGTGCATTTGAGACCTAAGTCTTTTAAATTACAAAATTTTGGCTTGAAAAACCTGAGATTTTTTAGGTAGTGGAGCAAGCTTGGAATTCTACAGGTCAAAATAATCCTTTGGTCTCTATCGGATTAAAATTTAGGGCCCTTAGGTTTTCTTTATCAAGCTAGAGCAAAAAAGTGTTTGGAGATATCTTCCAAGAAGCAAGGAATGCTGAAGACTACCTTATAGCTATGGAATTAGCATTTGACAGAGATCCCACTGAATTGAATAGAGATATCCTTTCTCTTGCTCAGGACAATAACACTAAGAAACTAGAGATTGAACATCTTTACTAGAGTAAAAAAGGCAAAGAGAAGTGCTTGAAAGAAGGTGATAGGAATACTACTTTTTTTCACAACTCAGTGAAAGCTACTAGAAGAAATTTGGTTCTGTCAAAAATCAAAAATCAAAATGGGATTCTTCAGAATAATGAGGAAGACATTCACAGGGCTGCAATCAATTTTTTAAAACCAATTTCGACAAGAAGATGCTCCTATTATCTCTATGCAAGATCTATTTTTGGAGGTAATCCCTAAAATAATCAATCTAGAAATCAATATAACTTCATCTTCCAAACCTGAAAGTCCTGAAATATTTGAAGTGGTTAAACAGTTGAATCCCAATAGTTGTCCTGGTCCTAATGGATTTCATGGTTTCTTCTTTGTGAAATTTTGGAAAATTATTGAAAAAGTGGGGGTTGTTGCAGTCCCAAGTTTTTTCTTAGGAGTGTCAATGCCTAGAAATATAACTTCCACTTTGCTTTCTTTGATTCCCAAATGCCATTCTCCTATGAGTTTTTAAGACTCCATACCTATAAGTCTAGTAAACTTCATCAGTAAAATTATCTCAAAGATTCTCTCTAATAGATTAAGTGAAGTTTTGCCTTTGATCATATCTCAAAATCAATTCATTAAAGGTAGAGATTTGATTGAGAATGACATACTGGCTCAAGGAATGGTGTCAATTATCAATTCTAAAAACTTTAGTGGGAATGTGATCCTTAAATTGGATTTGGCTAAAGCCTATGACTGAGTTTCTTGGCTTTTTTTTAATTCATATTCTTAGGAAATTTGGATTTTCTGAGCATTGGATTGATATGATATGGAGATTACTCTCTAACTGTCGGTTTTCAATTCTCATTAATGTAAATTCTTGTGGTTTTTTCATGTCCTATATAGGATTGAGGCAACGTGATCCTCTATCACCTAGTTTATTCATCATAATGGCTGAAGCTTTCTCTAGAAACCTTACTTACATGGATTTGATAATCTTTTTAAATATAGAAACCTTACTTACAAGCTGATTCCTCATGACAATTGGTTTCCCCAAATTTAACCATCTGGCCTATGCAGATGGTGTTATCATCTTCTCTTCTGGTGCAAATAAAAATTTAAAGCCGATCATGGAGGTTATAAGGGAATTTGAGAGGGTTGCTGGTAAAAAACTCAATATTTCCAAATCTCAGATATTCCTTTAAAAAGAGATATCTCTTGCTAGGGCAAAGAGAATCAAAACTTCCACTTGTTTTACTAACAAAAAATTTCCTTTTTTATACCTTGGTTGTCCTTTGTTTGCAGGTAAAAATAAGATCTCTCATTTTTACCCCCTCCTTCAGAATATCAGAAATACTCTATCTGGATGAAAATCAAAGATGTTAACTATGGGAGGAAAGCTGGTCCTTCTCAAAAGTGTCCTTTCTGCCATACCAGTGCATACTATAGCTTCTTTAAACCCTCCCAAAAAAGTTATCCAAAATTTTGAGTCCTTTTTTGCTAGATTCTTTTGGGGTTCTTCTGAAGCTAATGTGAAACATCACTGGTGCAAATGGTTGGAAATTTCTAAGCTTATTAAAGAAGGGGGTATAGGCATCAAGAGTCTGAATGATATAAGTAATGCTATGTCAATTAAGTTATGGTGGGAATTCAGGTCAACTAACTCTCTGTAGAAAGGTTCATCCTCTTTTAGTGACTCCAAAATCTTTCTCAAATACATGGGAAATAATGTGCAACAATAGAGCTATAGCTGAAGATCAAATGAAATGGAACATCAGCAAGGGAGACATAGACTTCTCTTAGTATGGTTGGTAGGATTCTGGACCTATAGGAGATTTTTTCAATATTTCCGAAAATACAAAAGTTAAAGAGTTTTGGAAAGAAGATAGATCTTCGGATACTAATAAGTTACATCTATTTTTTCCTAGGGAAGTAGACAATCAAATCATAGAGGTTCACATTTGGAATGAAGATAAAGATGAAATAGTGTAGACTGCCTCTAATTCAGGTTCCTTTACTTTTTCTACTACTTGGGAATCTGTCAGGCCTCATAGTACTCATATGTTGTCAACTCATTTCATTTGGGATCCTTGTATCCCCCCTAAGATGTATGTGCTTATTTGGAAAATTCTTAAAGGTATTTTGCATACAGATGAGAATATTAAAAAAGTTGGTATAAGAGTCCCATCAATATGCTCATGTTGTAAATTTCATCAGGAAGAAAGTACTGAATATCTCTTTTATTCAACTGAAACAACAACCAAAGTGTGGAATTTCTTTGGTTCAATGTATGGGATAATTGGGCAAGAGGGTTCTATTAGGAAGAGAGTGATTTCTTAGAGGTTGTGTTCAAACTCTTCCTCAAAACCTGTTTTTAAGTTAATTCCAGTTCTGATTTGTTGGCATATTTGGACTAATAGAAACATGTCTAGATTTGAGAATACTCCCATGTCCACTAATACAGTCATTCAGTGAATTCAAGTTACTTTTTATATCTATTACAAAGGTCCAAAAATTCCTAAATCTAAGTTTGTCATGGTCCATTGGTATTTCCCTCCTAAAGGTGTTTTGAAGCATAATGTTGATGGAAGTTCTTTGGGCAATCCTGGAAAAATGGAGTTGGTGGTATTCTAAGAAATTAAGTATGTGAAGTGTTATGGTTCTTCTACAACTCTTTAGGAGATTTTTCAAGTTTAGAAGGAGAGGCTGCTACTCTAGTTCAAAGGCTTACTCATTATCAAGATCTAAAAGACTATGAGCTAATCATTGAATCTGATTCCAAAATTTTAATAGAAGATGCCCACAACAAGGATTCATGTCCATGGAAAATTAAAATATTTGTACTCAAAGCTTTATCTTTAGCTTCTACTATTCAAAGCAAGTTCAAGCATATTCACAAGGAGGCAAATTTTGCAGCTGATTTCTTGTCCAATATGGGAAGTTCTCATAATGATCCTTTAATGTCTCACAACATATACCTTCTTCCTAATATTTCAAAGGTATCATGAGACTAGATAAAATGCAAACTCCATATATTAGAATTTTTTTTAAAGATTTTTTATAATCTCTAAGCTCTTTAGCTTCCCTTTTTTGTTTTGTAAGCCATGGTGAGGGCTCTTCTCACCTCTGTGTATAAATAAATCTCTATTTAGAAAAAAAAGAGAAGATTTTGAAGAAAAGTTTTAGACTTGAATTTTTAGTACCTTTTCAGTTTGGGGTTCATGGGAGGGTATTAGATTTGTATAGGCATTTTGATTTGATAATTCAGATGTTTTTATTTTGTACCTACATAGACATAGGGGGAGATCTATAAGGACATTACTTTATTATACGATTTACATTTGAGTATCTCGTATACTGCTACAACCGTCGAAAACTTATTCAAGTTCAATCATGGGTCAAGACAAAAAAAAAATAGGGGGAGATTTTTAAGGGCATTCTCATCCTGTCGCTCGAACGAGACATAAAAAAATATAATTTTTATTTCGCCAAAAATACTCCACCTCAACACTTAGAAAAAATTCTTTGACAAAAAACTCTGCTCCAACACTTAGAAAATATTTTAGAAAAATTATCCCAACACTCTAAGTGAAGAGTTAAGGTACTTAAACAAAACCTTACCAAAATTAATCTCGCGAAGGCTTGAATGTTGAAGAACATTGATAATTGGATCCGTCTTGACGCATGAATGAACTTGAATAAGTCTTCTATGGTTGTAGCGGTATACGACATACTCAAATGTAAACTGTACAGTAAAATAATGTCCTTGTAAATCTCTTCCTATGTCTATGCTAGTACAAAATAAAGACATCCAAAGTATCAAATCAAAAGGCGTATACAAATCTAATACCCTTCCATGAACCCAAAATTGAAAAGGTACTAAAGATACAAGTCTAAAACTTTTCTTCAAAATCTTCAACATCAAATCTTCAAGCTTTTCTCATCAGGGTGTGTGTTGATATCAAATTTAGTCTGCTGACATGGATCAATAAAATGAAGACACGTGGCAGTCTACAGGGAAACAACAAACACTTCCGAGGAACTCACATATTCCAAGGAACCATACTACAACGAAGAGCACTAATTCAACGAGGAACTCATACGCTCCGAGGAACAAGAACTCTACGAGGAACTCTTGAGTACCGAGAAGCTTAGGCAGTCCGAGCTGCACCTCGAACAAAGTATTAATAGCGGGACAACCAACAGTTTGACTGTTCATTAAATGCTTATCATTCAAACGCATACGCTTAAGGAGCATTGAATGTATCACCCTTTCATATGTACATCATTTAATGTATTACCCTTTCGCATTATAGCCTCAGGGATATAAATACATTGTATAATCCTCATTTAAAGGGGATCGGAATTTCTTGAGATAATTTGTAATCGAGAATTTCATACAATCAGCAATACCATAACAGTGGACGTAGGCCATTCTTATAAGGCTGAATCACTTTAAATTTTTTTGTCTCATTTATTTATCTGTGATTGAATAATTAGATATGATCTAATTTTTTACATCAACAGATTGGCGCCGTCTGTGGGAACGACTGGTAACATCATTTTTCATCAAAAATAATTAATCACAAATGGCTGATATTCCAAAATCCAGTAATCGAAATGCTAGAAGCCCTCCAAATCCATCTGCTCTGCCAAACATTCCAGATCTGGCTGGAATAATGACAAATCTGGCTCAGGGCCAGACCGTCATGCAAGAAACTATGCGACAACTCATACAAACCCTCCATGGCGGTGCACCAACTCATTCAGGGCTGCGGAGTATTCAAAGAAATACACGTGCGCCTTCTTTGCGTACTAGGCGACTAGTGCGCTAGAAAGATTAAGCAGAGTATCTCCTTTCGATCGATTAGGTCCTAGGAGGATAAAAAGTACTCCTAGAGCCCCATCGAGGAGTTTTCGATGACCATCAGACTTAAGGGAAGGATCTGCCCAGTCGCGACCAGCTGCTCGTCAAGATAAATCCCAGGAAGCCACTTCAATGCGATCAGCTGCTCGAACCAACAGGCCCGAGGAAGGAAATGATGCATGGAAAGGCTCTATTCAGAGGCTGGAGGATAAATTAGGGGAAATGGTTAAAGCCAAGAACCCTCTACAACGAACCTTTGTTCGAGGAACACCTTTTGTCCAGGCCATTGTAGATTTTCCAACACCATCAAAATTCAAAGCACCTGTTATGACCCCCAAATATGATGGAAAAACTGACCCCGTCCTTCATATAGAACAATACCAAGCTGCAGCCGACATCTATGCTGTTCCAGATGAGATGAGATGCAGAGCATTCTCGGGAACTCTTACCGGATCTGCTCAAATATGGTACAATAATCTTCCTCGGGGTAAGATCTCAACTTTTTTTCAACTGGCCGAGTTATTCATTGGAAATTTCTATTTTGGGGCAAAGCCAGTTAAACGAGTAGCACATTTGTTAAGTGTTAGACAAAAGGCTGGTGAGAGTACCAGAGATTATATAACTCGTTTTAATAACGAGAAACTTGAAGTCATTGATTATGAGGAGAAGACAACGATTACCGCCTTGATGAGTGGACTACTGCCCAACAAGTTGTACTATACTTTGGCAAAAGATCCATATAGAACCATGTCGGATCTGATGGGGAAAGCGTCCAAGATTATAAATGCCGAGGAAGTTATGGTTGCGAAGAAGAATATGGATGCCAAAGAAACCAAGGTGGAAGGCGATAAAGCTAAGAAGAAAGAGCATAAGAACAATGGTAATGACAAACATTCAAAAAACAGGTCGGTATGGGACGTGATGAAGAAATATGATAATTATAATCCTTTGAAGAAGGATATCAACCATGTTCTAGAGGAAATCATGAACAACGAGGAACTAAACTGGCCAGAGAAAATGAAGGCAGACCCTGACAAGAGGAATAAGGCAAAGTATTGCGAGTTTCATAAAGATCATGGCCATATGACCAAAAATTGCATAGCTCTTCAGAATGAAAATGAAACACTCATCAGACGAGGAAAGCTGGCAAAGTATGTTGATCGTGGAAGCGAAATAAGAAACAACGACCGAACAAGAGAGAGGTCTAGATCTCCTCGTCGAGCAGAGGAGAACAAGAAAAGAAACCATGAAATTGATCCCGAGGACGACCCCGATATTCCCAAGAGACCAAGGCAACCAGAACGAGAGGTATTTTTAATACGCTTTGGGTCATTTGACTGTAATGTTATAACAGGTGGAGATGTAGGAGGAGGAGACCTTACTGACGAGAGAAAAGCTTACCTCTGTGAGGCTCAAGGTTGCTCGTACATTCAATGAATAAATCTAGCTGAGGATGATCGCCCGAGAAAGGTGAACAAAGAGAAGTTGGTCATTGGGTTCTCAAAGAATGACCTTGCAGGTGTTCTATATCCTCATGATGACCCATTGGTGATCAAGATGAGAATGAAGGAAGTAATGATTTCAAGAGTACTGGTAGACAATGGTAGCTTGGCAAACATCATACTTTACTCGTGCTTCGATAGTTTAAATCTAAAGCTATCTCAACTGGAGCCTTATCATAGACCCCGCCTCGATTTTGCTGGCGAGAAAGTATTTACACTTGGGACGATCAAGTTGGATATATTCATTAGCACGTGGCCTGCTTGTCGGACAGAAAGAATACGCTTTTTCATGATGGATAAGAATGTTCAATCATTATACAATATCATCATGGTAAGAGTAGGATTGAAGAAGTTCGAGGCTGTACCATCTATGGTGCATCAGTGCCTGAAATTTTCAACAAATTTTGGAGTAGGAGTTGTTAAAGGTGATCAGAAAGTAGCTCGGGAATGCTATTATTCATCCGCCGAGCAAGAGGAACTGGAGGAATCAAGGAAAAAGACTACTACATATCAAGTGGAAGAAGGGGCAGAAATTGAAACATTGGATCCTAGAGATGAGTCACAACTCGTGAAGGGTCAAGTGGTGGAAGCTACTGAAAACATCATTTTGGACGATGAGCACCCTGAACGGACTACTCAAGTAGGTTCGTCGTTGGAAACCTCACTAAAACAGGAATTGATAACTTTCCTTAGAAGCGGAAAGCAAACTTTTGCGTGGAGTCATGAGGATATGCCCGGAATAGATCCAAATTTCTTATGTCACAAACTCAATGTGAATAAAGAAATCAAACCAGTGAAGCAAAGAAGAAGAGTGTTCAGCCCCGAGAAGAATCAAGCTATACAGGAGGAAGTCGAGAAGCTCCAAAAATCCTGCTTTATTGAAGATGTTAAATATCCAGACTGGTTAGCTAATGTGGTGATGGTAAAGAAGAAAAACAACAAGTGGAGGATGTGTGTAGACTTCACCGACCTCAACAAAGCATGCCCAAAGGATCATTTTCCATTGCCCCGAATTGATCAACTGGTTGATGCTACCTCGAGACATGAGCTGCTGAGCTTCATGGATGCATATTCTAGCTACAATCAGATTAAAATGAAACCTAAAGACAAGGAAAGTACTTCTTTTATTACCCCTAAGGGAACTTATTATTATAATGTTATGCCTTTTGGTTTGAAAAATGCAGGTGTAACATATCAGCAGCTGATGAACAAAGTCTTTGCTGAACAAATCAGTTGCAATATGGAAGTCTATGTTGACGATATGCTTACAAAGAGAAAGAAAGTTGCCGATCATCTAGTTGACTTAAGTCAGACTTTTGATCAACTAGATAAATATCAAATGAAGCTGAACCCGACGAAGTGCATATTTGGAGTACGAGAAGGCATGTTCCTCGGGTACATTGTCAATCAACGAGGCATCGAGGCGAATCCTGAAAAGATCAAAGCTCTGCTAGGGCTGCGATCTCCAACGACGAAGAAAGAGGTGCAAAGTCTTACAGGACGAGTAGCAGCACTCAACAGATTTGTATCACGAGCAACTGATAGATGTCTCCCATTCTTTAAGACACTCCGAAAAACTTTTGAGTGGAATGATGAATGTGAGAAGGCTTTTCAAGACTTGAAGAAATACTTGGGAGCACCTCCACTATTGTCCAGGCCAGTGATGGGAGAAAAATTATACTTATATCTTGCAGTGTTCGAGAATGCAGTTAGCTCGACGTTGATCAAAGTGGAGAATGGAGTGCAGAAACTAATTTACTATACGAGTAAGGCCTTCCGAGGAGCAGAAATCAGATATCAAAGGCTGGAAAAATTGGCACTGGCGCAGATTGAGGCGAGTAGGAGAATGAGGCCATATTTCCAGGCTCATACCATAGTAATATATACTGATATGCCATTGAGGCAAGCCCTTCATAAACCAGAAAAATCAGGGAGATTGATGTACTGGGCAATAGAGCTCGGTGAATATGATATAGTTTATGAACCCAGATCATCGCTAAAAGGGTAGGCTGTAGCAGATTTCATAGCAGAGTTTACCTATCCTGATACCCCCGAGGAGAAAAATTTGCTCGCTGATCAACCTGTGGATGTTACAGGATCATCAAACACAAGCTCAGACCAACTCCGGTTAGTAAAAGGGCAAGTGGATGTTACAGGATCATTAAATTCGAGCTCAGACCAACTCCGGTTGGTAAAAGGGCAAGAAAAGATGATCGATGAAGAGCGAGAAATATGAGGGGAAGATGAAAGGAAGCAATAAATATTTCATCGAGGAACTCTATCAGATCAGAAGTTTGAAGACGAGTTACCCATATGGAGGCTATATGTAGATGGCTCCTCTTGCACAACAGGCAGTGGGAAGGAATAGTTTTGAGCACTCCGGACGAGGTCGACATGGAATACGCCCTACGTTTCCAATTCAAAGCTTCCAATAATGAGGTTAAGTATGAGGCCATGATTGCAGGTCTTAATTTGGTAAAAATTATGGAGGCACAGTAAATTATTATCTTCAGTGATTCTCAATTAATTGTAAATCAAATGTTGGGAATATATGCATCCAAAGGGGAATTAATGATCAAATACCATGCAAAGGTGATGGAGTTGGTATCAGAATTTGCTGCTATTCAGCTGGTCAGAATACCAAGAATGGAGAATGCAAGAGCAGATGCCCTAGCTCGATTAGCATCAGCTACTCGTACTGAGCTACGAAGAACAATCCCAATTGAAGTTTTAGCTGGTCGGAGTATAGATGAAGATTTGGCGATGAACTTTATCACCTTTGATTTAGGACCATCTTGGATGGATCCCATCAGGGCATATATTGAAGAGGGAGAATTACCAATTGACAAGCTCGCAGCCAAGAAATTGAAGTTTAAAGCTTCTCGGTATGTATTAACTAACGGTATTTTATATAGACGAGGAATTATGGCAGGTTTGCAAAGATGTTTACATCCCTCCGAGGTGAAAGAATTGATTGAAGAGATCCATGAAGGGTCCTGTGGAGCCCATGTAGCTGGTCAGACGCTTTTGCAAAGGGTGATGACGCAGGGATACTACTGGCCGACGATGAGGGCTGATTGTATAGCCTATGCCAAGAAATGTGACAAGTGCCAGCGCTTCTCCTCCATCCAAAGAACTCCACAAGCATTGTTGACACCCATCACTTCCCCTTGGCCATTTGCCATGTGGGGAATAGATTTGGTTGGACCACTACCAACGACTAGAAGAAGGTTCAAATACCTCGTTGTCGCAGTGGATTATTTTACTAAATGGGTGGAAGCCGAGCCTCTCATTGATATGACGTACGAGAAGGTGTACCAATTTATTTGGAAGAACATCATTTGTCGATATGGTCTTCCTCATGCTTTCATCACAAACCATGGAACACAATTTGATAACGAGGAGTTCGCTGCCTATTGTCATCAATCAAATGTGTTGAAGATCCACTCAGCACCAGGACATCCTCAAAGTTATGGACAAACTGAAGTGACAAATAGAACACTGCTGAATGGTTTGAAGAAAATACTGGATGATGAGAAAGCAAACTGGATCAACGAGTTACAGTCAGTACTGTGGGCTTACCGAACTACTCCCCGAGTAGCAACTGGAGAATCACCATATATGCTGACATTTGGAAGTGAAGCTGTTATACCTACCGAGTTGGGCCTCCCAACACACAGGGTACTGAATTTTAATTCCCCTGTCAGCGACTTAATGAGAAGATTGGATTTAGACATGCTCGAGGAAGTTAGAGAAGAAGCAGCCATTAGAAATGCTGCTTACCAGCAGCGAACAGCTTTGTTCTACAATAAGAGGGTGAGGAAGTGCGACCTGAAAGAATGAGACTATGTGCTGAAGAAAGTAATTCAAAATCACAATAAGCTAGAGGCAAACTGGCATGGACCATACCGAGTTACAGAAGTTGTTCGACTAGGAACTTACCGAATAGCAAATTTAGAAGGGGAGGAGTTTAAGATCGCATGGAACGCAGAGCACCTACGTAAGTATTATCAGTGATGAATAAAATGAAGATATTCTGCCGAATTCTTTCTTTTTATTGAAAGTTTTTCGGGGAATACTAGTGCTACACACTACTCGACAAAGCTCAGGCTACTCAAAATTTTTCTCAAAAATGCCAACTAAGGTTGGTCGAGAAACCTGTATTCCTCCGGGAAGTAAAGCTACCAATATTCCTCCGAGAAGTAAAGCTACCAATATTCCCCCGGGAAGTAAAGCTACCAATATTCCCCCGGGAAGTAAAGCTACCAATATTCCTCCAGGAAGTAAAGCTACCAATATTCCTCCGGGAAGTAAAGCTACCTGTATTCCTCCGGGAAGTAAAACTTGTATTCCTACGGGAGGTAAAACTATATGTTCCTCGAGAAATAAGAGTATTCCTAAAAATTCCAATTTATGTTGTTTAGGAAGTAAATATATTGTTGAAAACATGCCAAAGCTCCTCGTAGAGGAAAAATCCACTAACTATGGCTGGTCGGGGATAAAAACCCACTAACTGTAGTTAGTCGACAAGGAAAATTTACCGACCTTGGTTGGTCGGAAACATTTTAAACATTTTTGATATTCGTAACTTTTTACTAAGTTGGTCGAGAAACATAAAGTGATCGAGCAACATAAATGATACTCGTAACTTTTTAATTATTACTAAGTTGGTCCAGAAACAAAATATTATTTTTGCCAAATGACTACCACAAATTCAAGCTATTCGACAATAAGTTGATCGACAAACTACACAATATTATTATCTTTTTAACAGATACACATGCACAGATATAAAGTGTTATAAGACAATAACAAATAGAAATGAAAGTCTTTCATTAAATCCAAAACAAGTTACATTGATATTGAAATGTATACTAACTATTACATCAAAATTCCTACTCTACTGGTCTTTTCCCCTCTGCTTTTGACACAGGTTCCTTGCCAGCAGGCGGATCATTTAAAGCCAGGGGAGAATTTATGAAGTTGAGATCCTTTAACATCCTGATATTCATCACGGATGGTCGATCTAAGAGGTGCTCGAGATGAGATATCTCGGCATTTGAATGGAGATTGTAGTCACCGAGATATTTGGAAATCAAGCATCGAGGAATGACCCGAGCAGGAATCCAACTCATATCCAGTTTGTATGGTGGCACAGATAGGTCGAGCAGCCCAGGATCATGATAGTCCCACAGGTAATGACTCTGTTCGAGTTTCATCACACCTAAGGCATTCAACCAGCCTTACTTGTAGCCCTCATTATTGGCATTCTGGATACGATCGTCCAAGTGATAGAGAGCTTCGTTGTATCCAGCCATCCAAAACTCCCTGGGCTGTTTGTGGAAT
Source organism: Sambucus nigra (assembly GCA_949130495.1). NCBI lineage: Eukaryota > Viridiplantae > Streptophyta > Magnoliopsida > Dipsacales > Adoxaceae > Sambucus > Sambucus nigra. The sequence goes on along the minus strand of OX422210.1, from coordinate 651,289,060 downwards.
TGATATGTTAGTCTTTCCAGCTGATCGTGGAGATTTTTGATGAAGATCCCTTTATTCTCCAAGGTAGACTTCTACGTGGAAAGCTGCTCTTCCAGGTCCTTGATCTTCTTTGACATTTCAGCCAATGCCTGGTTCTTCGCCATTAACTGGAAGGCCTGGTTCTCTAAGGCAGACTGAGTCCTCTGTTCCTCGACAGGAATCCGAGATGCTCTTGCTCGCCCCCGAGGAGCTCTTGCTCGACCACGAGAAGGTGTAGAAGGGCCAGACCTCTTCAAGGTTTCCAACTCGTCCCTCAAGTTGGCCTTCTCGACTTCCAAGAATGAGAACCCCTCATCAGTTACTGGGATCAAGGCTTTTGAAGTAGAAGCTGCAGACTTCAACTGTGGCAACTCTCTTTGAAGATTGTTGTTCTCTTTCTCTAATAATTCAGCTATTTTCCTGCATTCCTCGACCTCACCCTTCAGAGTTCTCTCCCTCACATCGTAGCCAACAAAAATTTTCTCGTAACCCTTGTCGGCAATGATCTGCTGGTACTTCTTCTCGTAATCCTCGTGCAAGAGGGCAGTGGACTCTTTGTATTGTTGCTGAAGATCTTTGAGGGTGCCTTGGAGATCCTCGATCATGTCGTAATAAGCCACATTATTGGCCACTGCTCGATCAAGTAGACACTTCAGATATTGGTATGCTTCAAGTGCTTGTTCAGAAGCATCTTGACCGAGGATGTCGATGACTTGTGCTGCACTTAGATCTGTGTGACCAGCTTTAAAATAATCATTGCATTGTCTCAGCAGCTTGGAATCGTGAGCAGATAATAATTCCATCCTAGCCAGAAACTAGCAAAGGAAGAAAAAGCAGTAATCAATAATCAAAACAGAGAATGAAGAAGAGACAACAGTATGAATAAACACAAGTTCAAGTTTTATTATATTATGAAGATCAGAAGTACAAGATTCAGAATTACATGTTCAGGATTACATTTGTTAAAGAAAAATATAAAGAGAAACCCGAACAACTCTACACCTTTTCCTTGTCTCCCAAAACCTTCTCGGGAGGCTGGGACGAGGAAGTAGGTTGCTCGTAGGGAATAGAAAGTTGCTCGGGGAGCGTCGACAGTTGCTCGAAAGAAGTAACGATTTGCTGAGGTTCCTCGTTAGCATGCTAGATGGCTGGGGAATGATATCCCATCACCATTGAAGACTCTTCGGAGGCAGCTTTTTCCTCTTTTAAGTCTTCAGGAGTTGGAAGGGGACCAGGGATGTGTCGCTGAAAGAGTTCGGAATTTTCATCCACTTTCATCTCCTGTAGAGCAGCGACCCATCCATCCCTAAAGTACTTGAGGCTGCCATATTCAACTTGCGACACCATGGCAGCCAATCCCTTGTTCCACCCCTTGTCCCAGCCAGCGCTGAAAGACTTCTTCACAGCCAATTTTATCTTCAATTTCTCTGAGGAAAGCTTCTCAGACAGCAGGTTATTAGCAGCTTTCAATTTTCTCTCAACCTCCTCCTTCTGTCGATTTACCTCCCGAAGCTGACCCAACTCTTCCTCAGCAACCTTGAGCTTATTCTCAAGCTCTTCAGCATTCTTGAGCTTCCTTTCGAGCTCTTTATTTTTCTCCTCCAAGTCCTTTATTTTCTTCTCCAACCCCTTGGAGATTTTAGCAACTTGAGCTTTCTCCTGCTCAGTAGAGGCAAGCTTGTTCTCCCAGATTGCCTTGTCAGTAGCATATTTCTGGCAAGAATCTTCCAAAGACTTAATAGGTTCCTTCAGAGCTTCCTCCACACTAGATGAGGAGCATGAAGCTTTAATTGCCTCATCTTTCTTCAAAATTATATTGAAGCAGCTCGCCAACTGTGACAAGAAAATAAAAGCAAGTCAGAGATAGATATAACAAAGGAAAGATGAAAAGTTCAAAGAAACGAGACTTACAAAAGTAATATGGCGAGTAGCCAATGATGTAACCATATCCCGAGAAAGGTTCTATTCGACACCTTGGATCTCAGGAATGATCCAAGTCTTCACCGAGCTCATGGGAGAGCTCGGGGGAACAAAAGTTGGAACACCAATTCCAATAGCTGGGGGCTGAGCGATGGTGTCAGCCAAATTGATCGAGGAGCTCTTCTTCAGCTTTCTCGGGGGAGCAGGAATAGATTCAACCAAGGAAGAACTCTTGGTCGGTGATATTATAATCACTTCTCCTGGAGCAGCATCCTTGCTCGGGGCTACTGGAGGCTTCTCGACGACCTTAGCAGGAGCAGCTGGAGGAGCTGCATCAACTTTCTTTGTCACTTCTGAGACATCAGTCTTACTTCTTTTGGCCTCTTCAGTAGCAGAGGAAGGTTTCTCGAAGAGAGTGGGAGGTCTTCTTGTCTTCATCCTTTCGCTTAAAGGAATGTGTGATTCAAGCGAAGAACTTGCAGAGGCTGGTACTGGTTCTGCTTCACTTATCACCGTACGAGCAGTGAAAGAAGTGATGTAGCTCTTATACTACAGCAAGTACGAGGCTGACCTAATGTGCTCGTCAGCAACACTCTGATGCAAACTCTAGATAAGTTTTAAGTTCCTTATATTTACGTCTGCTTCCTTTGGACACTTTCTTTTGTTGTCAACTGCAAATAAATAAGCATCACAACATCAGTGGTACATTTTGTGAAACACAGAGGAAGCATAATTTCAAAATAAATAAAATGAAATAAAAATAACCTATCCCATTGCCATAGGGAGGGCATCTGGGACCCTGATAAACTTCATCTCCAGATAAAGGAGCATGTTGCCAATTTTTTATGACAACCCCGTGCTCAAAATAATCCCTATTAGCATCCGGGAGATTGACTACTAAGGCCCTATTCAAAAATCTAGTTTCTAAATAAAAGGTGTTATCACCAACTGCCATCTATAACAAAACATGATTTCTGGAATTCCTATGCGAGTTTTATGGATTTGATTTAACCTATGAACCCCATTAACTATTCTCATGTATTGGGGGCTATTCTTGCAGGAACAACGTCAAAATATTGACAAAATTCCAGACATAGAGGATTGGGTGGAAAAGAAAATCCACATTCAACAACAAAGAGACTGGGGAACCAATGTCCCTCAGCCAAACGGAAATAGTCAGAAGGCTCAGAAAGCTCTTCCAGAACAATCCAGGAAGGAATAGAAAAATCAGAGCGAAACTTTTCAAGAGATTCTACAGGATAAACCATGATGAAAGAAGGAAATGAAGAAGAAGAAAGAAGATCTTACAGAAAAAGAGTGGATCTGTTGGCAACGAACAGTGAAAAGGATGAACGCAAAAGAGAGTAAGGTAATGGAAAACTCGAAAATACAAATTTGAAAAGGTAGAAGACGATGGGAGTGTCTGTGAAGTTTAAATACTCTGCCTTGGGAAATGGTAAAGTAATGATTACAAAAAGAAACGATCACGCTACAAAAAGGGCGCGGCAATCGAAGCGATAAAAAATGATTACGCTACCGACGGCTAGAAGGATAAAAAGTACGCGAAAATCGAGGCGATTATAAAAATTCAAAAAAGCCTGATTCTACGAATTTGGAAGGAGAAATAAATACGAGGGAAACACTCCTAAAAATCAGGAGGACCATTAAAGCTACCATATTCCGAGAAAGAATATTCCACACTCCTCAAATTTTGAACTATGAAACATTGGGGGCTTCTGTTGATACCAAATTTAGTCTGCTGACATGGATCAATAAAATGAAGACACGTGGCAGTCTACAGGGCAACAACAAACACTTCCGAGGAACTCACATATTCCAAGGAACCATACTACAACGAAGAGCACTGATTCCTCGAGGAACTCATACGCTCCGAGGAACAAGAACTCTCCGAGGAACTCTTGAGTACCGAGAAGTTAGGTGGTCCGAGCAACTCAGGCAGTCCGAGCTGCACCTCGAACAAAGCATTAATAGCGGGAAAACCAACAGTTTGACTATTCATTAAATGCTTATCATTCAGACGCATACGCTTAAGGACCATTGAATGTATCACCCTTTCATATGTACATCATTTAATGTATTACCCTTTCACATTACAGCCTCAGGGCTATAAATACATTGTACAATCCTCATTTAGAGGGGACCGAAATTTCTTGAGATAATTTGTAATCGAAAATTCCATACAATCGGCAATACCATAACAGTGGACGTAGGCCATTCTTATAAGGTTGAACCACTTTAAAAATTCTTTGTCTCATTTATTTATTTGTGATTGAATAATTAGATATGATCTAATTTTTTACATCAATAGTGTGCAAAATAATGATCTTCAATTTTTTACCTACACATATGAGACAAAGAAAATACCTTCGTGACGCATCAAGTTTGAAATGATATAAGAATAAATCAATCATAAATAATCAAATCTCCCCCATAATGAAAAACTCCCAAGATCTTTCATAAAGCTCTTTAATTTTTATTGAACATTTATGATTAGTTTTCCAAACCAAAACTTGAGTTTACACCCGAACAGTTTTAGATCCAAGTTTCTTCATATATATATATGCTTTAAGATATAGTTTTGTGGGAACCTTGGTTTATTCCCTACATTTTGTTGATAATTGTCTCGTGCGGTGGATTTTATGCTTGATTTGTTTACATAAGGTGTACTCCATGTGTGACGGTTGCTGAGGTTGTTCAGTTGATCTCAAGGCGTGTGTGGACCCACACTTTGTGGCATTGCATAAGTGGACTCTTACGTGCACTGTGGAGGAGAGGTTGATGATTAGAGAGGAGAAAGTCTTGCAAGGGAATCGAGTCTGGGTTGTAATTTTATTGTGTGTCTTGTGTAACTTTTAATCATAGTGATTTGCATTGCCTGGGCTGCCTGAGATTTTTTCCATTTCGGTTTTCCTCGTTCATTAGGGTTGATTTACTTATTTTATCCTACACCAACCTAGATTCATATTTAGGCTAATATAAAATAGGTTAATCTATTTAACACAACAATTGAATTAAAATTATTGGAACGGTTTTATTTGGGTTAATTAATTAATTGAACTTAAAAATCAAAAAATTTAAAATAGTTCATTTTTTTGGTACCATTTGCCATATGTTCGGACCTTACAGAGCATCATACTTTCAAATGGAGTGCTTGTCTATGATGGGTTTTACAAATTACTTAGTCAAACAACTAGTCAATTGGGTCAGATCATGGTTGACCTAACCTTTTGAAAACACTGACTTCTTAGAGGTTGACTAACTTTTCGAAGTGTGGCCTGGTCGTAGTCAGTTTAGTCTATTCATCTTTCAGATGTCTTCAACCTATGGTTCCTACACATCTCTTGAATTGATAACCTTTGCAATATTTAATGGAACAGATTGAATAACTAGAATATGCGGAGAAGACTGATTTTCATTGAATATCCAGAAACGTTTAACCCTAACTTCCTTCATTACATTGATTTCTTTCAAAAAGTGATTATGGTCATCATAGTGGTAATATCTCCCTAAATTATTAGCATTCCATGGGTTCTTGAAAGGTTACCCCTCCAGAGTCTCAATTATGTAAGTGCTTGGTCAGACTATGATGCCCCCTCTGTAATGACCATGCAAGTTCGGCTCTAGCTTGTTTATCTTTTGGATAATTTTATTCAGGATCACCATACTTCAATGTGCTCGACTTGATTATATTATTATAGAATCTCTTTGTTCTTTTCTGATACGCTGTGACTCAGAGGGTTGATTGTTCTCTGATGTCTTCCACCAAATCAAGACCAAGCCAACACATCAAATCACATATCGGTAAGTTGAAGTTCAACACCCTATGACTTGTTAAGTCAATAACTATAGGTATTACTGCTTTGATGCCAAATTCCAATATAAAAGGTGTTTCTTTCACGGTGGTCTTCGAAATCATCATATAATCCCAAAGATTCTGCAGTTCATTGATCCAATTGTCCTTAGAATCATCCAATATTTTCTTCATCTCTTCGAGTAGAGTCTTATTTGTGCTTTCGGTCTGATGAATTCACTGGGGATGACTGGGAGCAAGTGTAGTTTCCTTATCTTTGATCTAGTACAATACTCCTTAAACTATGTGTTATTGAACTGATTTCTATGATCCTTGATAAAGAATAAGGGCATTCTATAATGGTAAATAATATTCTTCTGTACGAAATGGAAGACTTTTGGGTGAGTCATCTCCACTAACGACTCGACTTTGACCCATTTTGTAAATTAACCTACTTCGACGACCAAATACTTGAAATTACCCTTAGTATTTGGAAAAGGGACGGCCAGATCTGTTCCTCACGTAGAGAAAGTCCATGGGGATGTAATGGGTGTTAAGGATGCTAATGGAGTCCAATACATGACAACATATCTTTGGCCCTTATCATATTTTCAACCATAGTCTATGCAGTCTTCCTTTATCGTAAACCAGTAGGAACCCGCGTCTCCACTCTCTTCACTAATTATCTTCCAACTGAATGTGACCTGAAGGATCCCTCATGCACCTCTCTGATCATATTTGGTACGTCCATGGGGCGGACACACTATAAGAGAGGCATTATGAAGCCTTTTTAAAATAGTACCCCATTCTAGAACACATATCTCATTGCGTTGTAACGTAGAATCCGTGCCTTATAAGGACATAATTTTATAAATGTACGGGGTAGAATCTAGGAATTTTCTATTTTTCCTAGATCACAGTATGTATGTCTAATACCGTTACATTCGTCACGTCAACACGATCATCCACAACGGCCTTGATCCGAATCCATGCATCCACCATCTTCACACGTGCATTATGCTACATGAGATGTGATTCTCAACTGTTCCCACTACTCCACGACACATTATTGGTAAAATGGTTTATTGGAGTTGTTTTTATTCGCATAAATATTTGGGAATTTTTTTATAAAATATTTTTCGAAGTCTGATTAATTTTAAACAAACGAAAAAATATTTCTAAGTGTAGAAGCGGACTTGCCTCGGTCGTCGAGCTCATGATATCTCGTTCGAACGACATCTCTCTGTCGTTCAAGCGACATGAGGATGTCGTGCGATCTCGTTCTAGCTCCGCCGCCGCCTCGATTTTTGTATAAATATTTGGGTACATTTTACACGTTTTCCAAGTCTTTTTCGCACATGATTTATGTGTTTTACAGCCCAAAAAATAGACTTCATATTTTAAGGTTTCATGCCTTATTTATTCACATAACCACTCCCATATATGTATGTGAATCTTTAAACCTTCAAGAGGATCATTTTTACTCATTGGAGTAACTTGTGGAGAAGCCGCCTCTTTTCCATTGCTGCCCATTTGGAGTTCTTGCGGGAGATCCCAGCCGACGACATCGGAACCGACACCTGAGGGTATTTCGTATGTCACTCATGTTTTCAGTATAATCCGTGTAAACCGCTCTTTACAATTTATATTGAAAATAAAAGGTTTTTTCCCTCTGGAAGATTTTTCCTCATTTGTGTGTTTGTTTGTGATTGAATATTCTTGCATGATCATATTGTCTTCAATTACACCTAGATGCATGTTTTAGGATTTAATTAAAAAAACTGAGTTTAATTAAATAATTTCTTTATTTGAACAAAAGCGCACTCTTCAAATTGTTATCAGAGCCAATTACACAATTATACCGTGTAATTTTCCGCAATTTTTTTTTAAGATATCAATTTTTTGAAAAATTAATTTTTGAAAAAGGGCGTGTTCAAAATGGAGAAATTATATAATAAAATGCCAGTTTTTGAGGGGACAAATTATGCTAACTGGAAAGCCCGTATGAAATCTGCTCTAAAAGCCATAGATGAAAGAGTTTGGGTTTTAGTTGAAAGAGGGTGGACACCTCCCTCCATCGCTATTGATAACGTGACAAATTTAAAATCTGTGACTGCATGAACTGAAGAAGAATTTAAATGGTCACCTTTTAATTCTAAGGGTCTTAGTGCTATTTTTGGATTCGTCAAACCTGACGAGTTTCGACGGATAATGACGTGTACCACGTCAAAAAAGGCATGGGATGTTTTACAGCTTACCCATGAAAGAACTAACGCCGTAAAAGAATCAAAATTGCAAAAGTTAACAACTCAATTTGAAACTATCACCATGCTTGAATCTGAATGTTTTGATGAATTCTATGCTAGATTATCTGATATTGTTATTACTAGCTTTAATCTTGGTGAACACATTCATAATGCTAGAGTTGTTAAAAAGACTCTAAGATCTCTGCCTAATCGTTTTATCCCTAAAGTCACTGTGCTAAATTCTATGGGTAATTTAAACACGCTTAAATTAGAGGAACTAGTAGGAGACTTACAAACATATGAAATTGATATGTTTTCTAAATCTGTCAAGCCTAAAGATAAGGGAATTGCACTTAATGCCCAAGATAGGAAGAATGAAGGGTCGGTAAGAAAAAGGGTAGAGTCATCTAGAAAAAGGGAGATAGAAACGTCTGATTTCGAGTGTGACCTTGATTTAGATGATTTGGCACTGTTTGCAAAAAAAATCAAGAAAATTCTCAAATTCAAGAAAAATGGAAATTTCAAAGATAAAAAGATTTTTGAAAAAAATAAGTTTGAAAAGAAAAATGAAGAAGATTTTAAAGATCCTCCTTAGAAGGACGGTGAGAGATGTTATGAGTGTGATGGTATGGGTAATAGAGCTTTTGAGTATGCTACTAGGCTGAACAGACTTGCAAAAGAAAAGGGTAAAGTTGTCCTTAATGCTACCCTTAGTGACGATAGTGAGGTCGAGTCAGTGGACTTTGGAGACGAGTCACCGCATGAGTGTAACTTCACCGCATTCATGGATAGTCATGTGAGTACCTCTAGTGATCCTCACGACGATGAGGATGCTAATTCACAGGGACACCTCGACAGTGAGAACGAAGTGAGTGAGGGGGAGGATACTGCAAGTGAGAGCGAGAGTAATCTTCAACGCGCCTACACTGAGTTATATACTGAGTCATTAAAAACCAAAAATCATAACAAAGCGTTAGTTCTTAGGATCACCACTTTAGAGGAAGATTTAAAAGAAGTGAGAGAGAGAGAGTCCTCCACTTCCACTACCTTGAGAGAGAGAGAGTCTGCCTGTGTTGAGAAAGAAAGTCAGTTTAGAGAAAGAGAGAGACTGTTTGGAAAGAGAGAAATTTGTTTTGAGAAAGAGAAAGAGTACTTGACTAAACAAGTGGCTAGTCTTACGAATGATCTCCATTCCTCCCTGGAGACTCGGAAGAAACTTTAAGCCCTTATTGCCCATCTTACTCATGATCTTGAGAGAGCACGGGAAGTCAAGGTTCAAATCTAGGACAAATCTGTAAAGATGGGAAAGATGCTCCTCGGTCCCGCTTTAGGTTTTGGTGATAGGCTAGGAATAGGTTTTGATGGTTCCTCCACGTCCCAAATAGCACCTGGACCTATTCCTGAGTTTACTACAACTCCATATGGCCATCGTGAAAAACCACGAAGGAGAGTTCGACCAAGAAAAGCAAACCAAGGTCCGCCTAAGACTCTGTTCTTTTGTACGTACTGCAAAAGAAAAGGCCACCTCAGGGAGTTTTGCTATAGTTTGGGTCGGACATGATGTACTACTGCTCCACCACATCGTACTGATGATTTTACCAGTTTGAGAGAGTGTGTTGTGTTTTTAGTCACCACATCACAAAGTTTGGTGGAGGAATTTCGACGGATGTCTTTGTTATCAGTGAATGCTTACCATATCCCGGCTAAAACCAATAACAATAAGGGTAAACAAAAGGTTACCACTTCTTGGGTACCTAAGAAACATGAAAAGGCCCTTGTTGTTCATGTCTCTCTCAAAGAACATAATACCTCACAGTGGTATTTCGATAGTGGGTGCTCCAGACATATGACCGGTGATGTCTCATTTTTTACCTACCTAGAGGACTATAAGGAAGGTAGAGTCACCTTTGGAGATAGGAGCAAGTCTAGCATCGTAGGATGAGGTACAGTAGAGTTACCAGGATTTCCTAAGCTAGAGAATGTTTTGTATGTCAAAGGTTTAAAAGCAAACCTTCTCAGCATTAGCCAGCTGTGCGACGCTGACTTTGCCGTAAAGTTTGATCGAGATGCGTGTAATGTTTATAATCAAGCTGGTAAACTTTTAGTGCAAGGGGTGAGGATAGAGGATAATTTCTATGGGATTGTGCCCAAGTCCTGACTTATCTACAATAGCGCCATGATCACTCCTATGGATCTGTAGCACCAACGTCTAGGTCATGTGAACTTTAAAGATTTGATACGATTAGCTAAAAAGGAACTAGTACGTGGCTTACCAACAATTGGAAAGCTAACTTCCACAGTTTATGGACCCTGTTAGTTGGGAAAGCAAATCCATAGCCCCCACAGGAAGTTGAATTCCATTACCACTTCACGAGTACTTGAGTTGATTCACATGGATCTCATGGCTCCTACTCGTACAGAGAGTTTGGGTGGTAAGAGGTACATCCTAGTGATGATAGATGATTTCTCCAGATATTCGATTATAGGTTTTCCAAGAGAGAAATCCGATGCTGTAGAGTTTTTAACGACCAAGTGTCATATCCTGCAAAACCAACATGGAGTCACTATTAATAGAATGCGTAGTGACAACGACACTGATTTTACGTAGAAAAAACTAGATCTTTGCTGTGATAGCCTAGGAATCAAACATGAGTTTTCTACTGTGAAAAATCCTTAGCAAAATGGAATTGTTGAGAGGAAGACGAGGATGATTCAGGAAAAGGCTAGATCTATGCTTCTAGGTTGTAAAGTTACTAGGAGATTTTGGGTAGAGGCAGTGTCTACTGCATGCCATACGGTGAATAGGGTTTACCTTCATCCACACACACTTGATTGTGGACTGAAAAGAAGCCCAACCTTGCATATTTCCATGTCTTTGGGAGTAAATGCTACATCCTACTGGATAGAGAGCAATTAGGAAAGTTCGACTCCTGAAGCGACGAGGGATGACTTCTAGGATATTCATCACATAGTAGAGCGTACCGAGTTTTTAACCTAAAGAGATCTAAAGTGATGGAGTCAATAAACGTTACTGTGCAAGATGACGAACCTTCGACGTCTGTTGACTCCACCCATTTGAGTGAGGATGACACACTCCTTTTTATGATCCCACTGTGTCTCCCACATCCAGGGTGGACCCTACTCCTGTTATAGGGGACACACCTGCTTGGGTTTGCAAGAGTGATGATCCTTCCGCCATTGTTGGTGATCCCACTTTAGGGGTCAAGACTCATGCTCAGCTAGAGAATGTTGTTAGCCACGTCCGCTATAATCTAAAGCCGAGACCAAGAATCACAAATAAGCACTCAAGGATGAACACTGGATATCTGCTATACAGGATGAGTTACTTATGTTTAAAAAGAACAATGTTTGGGAACTTATCCCCCGACCTAGTGAGACGAATGTGATAGGTACCCGGTGGATTTACAAGAATAAAATGGATGAAAATGGTACCATAATCAGAAACAAGGATAGGTTGGTCGCTCAAGGCTACACACAGATAGAGGGTGTAGACTTTTGGGAGACATTTGCTCCTGTTGCGAGGCTTGAATCCGTCTGCTAACTAGTCGCCATCGCATGTCATCTGCGCTTCAAGCTATATCAAATGGATGTCAAGAGTGACTTTTTAAATGGCCTTCTACAGGAGGAGGTTTACGTGGAACAACCAAAAGGGTTTGTAGACCCTAAGCACCCAGAGCACGTCTACTATCTGAGGAAAGCCTTGTATGGTTTGAAGTAAGCACCATGTGCTTGGTACGAGATGATTCCTTCCTATCTCTTAGCTCGTGTCTTTAAGAGAGGGGGAGTTGATATGATGTTGTTCATCAGGAGAGATGACAGTGATATTTTGGTTGCCCAAGTCTATGTGGACGACATAGTCTTTGGATCCACGTGCTCCCAGCATGCTCACCACTTTGAGGAGGAGATGAAAAGTGAGTTTGAGATGAGCATGGTAGGCGATCTTACTTTCTTCCTTGGTCTCCAAGTTTGTCAGCTAGAGGATGGGATGTTCATCTCTCAATCTAAGTATGCTAGAGACCTAGTGAAGAAATTTGGTTTAGAATCCGCTAAGCATGAATGTACACCTATGAGTACTTTTATCAAGCTTAGTAAGGACACTTTAGGCAAGGACATAGATCAAACCTTGTTTCAGAGTATGATAGGTAGTCTTCTCTACTTGACTGCCAGTCGTCCTGACATAGCCTTTAATATTGGAGTCTGTGCGCGATATCAGGCGTCCTCGAAAGAGTCACACTTACTCTCCCTAAAACTTATTATCAAATATGTGAGTGGGACTCTCTCCTATGGTATTTGGTATTCCATTGATACCGATGATCGTTTGTCCACCTATTTGGATGCCGATTGAGTCGGGGATGTAGATGGTTGTAGGAGCACTTCTGGTGGGTGTTTCTACTATGGTTCTACTCTTGTCTTCTGTCTGAGCAAGAAGAAAAACTCCATCTCTTTGTCCACTATAGAGGCTGAGTACATCGCCGTCGGGAGTTGTTGCACACAACTCTTATGGATGAAGCAAATATTGGAGGATTTTGGGATTTTACAGGACACCATGACCATCTCCTGTGATAACAAGAGCGCGATACACATATCCCACAATCTAGTCCAGTATTCGAGAACAAAGCACATCAGGATACGCGAGCACTTTATACGCCAGTTAGTTGAGGAGAAAGTCGTATTCCTGAGTTTCGTTCCCACCGACCTTCAGTTAGCCAATATTTTCATGAAACCTTTAGATGCCCTTAGATTTGAGAGTTTTAAGAAGTCTTTGGGGATTTTCACAGTTGACTGAGGGGATGGTCCATGTCTAGGATATGATGCATTGTCATGTTCATATCATATGATTCCTATTAGTAGTTTGTTTCATTTGTATTCTTATTTTTGCTTTTTATATTTTTTTGAAAAATCCAAAAATATTTTCTTTTTATATTTTTTTGAAAAATCCAAAAAGATTTTCTTTTTATAAAATTTTTAGAAAAGCACAAAAAGATTTTTGTATTTTGTTTACACCTCTTATGGATGAGCATTTAAGATAGCCGAGTCACAACTTCCATTTCCATTTATTTGCGTGACTGTTTGACAGTGATTTGAGACGCTACATCATTGCATCCAAGTGCTTCACATTGTTTGGAGTCTTTGAGATGTGATTAGTGATATCTTTTTACATGTTTGGCTCCTTATATCCTTTATTGCACACATGAACGGTTTTATTTGATTATTGTACTTGTCTATCACATATTGGCTTGAGTGTTTCCATCTCAATTCTGTCTATACAACGAACCATATGCGATAAAACTTGACAAGATTGGAATGCATGTAAAAAACCGTTTGGTGAGATTGTGCGGTATTTTAAAATGGGGAAGGGCTGCGAAAGGTTCTCATTTGACCTTTGCGAATACTAAGCCATCATTAAATCGGACCTAAAAAATTGAGGAATTTTAATTATCCGGGGTCCAAAGAGGTTAAAACAGCCCGAAAAAATTTAAAGGCAATAAAAAGCAATACATGCCGAATATGGGCCATTAGGTTTCACCATCAATTCTCCAATTTTTGAGAATTTAGATCTCTGCTAAAACAAAATATAAATTCGAGAGAGTTTGGGTGGAGAATTTAAACGGGTTTGTACTTCCTTGAAAGTCGTGAAAATACATTGAATAGTTTTGGACGTTATTGGTGTGGAAATCACTTTGAGCTCTGATTTGCTGATTTGATTGAGTCAATGTCTCATATTTCCATCTTTTTACACCTAAGGAAGATGTTGAGTTCATTCATTAGGAGTATCCGATATTCATCATGCACATATTTCACGTTTGTATGCATTGATTTTCCTATCGAATTTGATCACACCCCTACATTTCCGCTATCATCGAATTGCTTATTTTTGTGTTTGTTCATGGTGTGAATCTTTGTTGTATATTTTGTGTGAACAATTTTGAAAAATTTAAAAATTAGAAAGTTTATTACCTTGTGGCACTCTCCATTTCCATTGTGCTTATCATATTTGTCTATTTGGGGACATCATAAAAAGGGGGAGAATGAATTATGGGGGAGAATTTGGTTGATTTATCAATGATTTGCTTAAGCTTAATTGATTCGATTTTTGCATATCATTATATTTCAAACTATTGCGTGTCATGGGTACCTGCTTTATCTCATGCGTGTAGGTACAAAATTGATGATTATTGGATGCACACCCTGATGAGAAAAGCTGAAGATATGATGATGTTGAAGTTTGGTTAAAGACATGTCAGTTGGTATTCTCAGTTTGAGGGTTTAATGGGTATATTACATTATATGTCATTTGCTTTATGGATATTTCATAATTCAGATTTTTTATGTATGTACCGGCATAGACATAGGGGGAGATTTGTAAGGACATAATTTTATAAATGTCCGGGGTAGAATGTAGGAATTTTCTATTTTTCCTAGATCATAGTATGTATGATACCATTACATTCGCCACGTCAACACGATCATCCACGATGGCCTTGATCCGAATCCATGCATCCACCATCTTCACACGTGCATCATGCTACATGCGACGTGCTGCTCAACCGTTCCCACTACTCGATGACACATTATTTGTAAAATGGTTTATTGGAGTTGTTTATATTCGCCTAAATATTTGGGAATTTTTTTAGAAAATATTCTTTGAAGTCTGATTAATTTTTAACAAAAGCAAAAAATTTTCTAAGTGTAGAAGCGGACTTTCCTCGATCGTCGAGCTCACAAGATCTCGTTCGAACGACATCTCTCTGTCCTTTAAGTGACATGAGGATGTCGCGCGATCTCGTTCGAGCGACAAGGCCGCCTTGATTTTCGTATAAATATATGGGTACATTCTGCACGTTTTCCAAGTCTTTTTCGCACACAATTTTTTCATTTTACAGCCTAGAAGACAGACTTCATATTTTAATGTTTCATGCCTTCTTTATTCACATAGCCACTCCTATATATGTATGTGAATCTTTAAACTTTGAAGAGGATCGTTTTTACTCATCTGGATTAACTTGTGGAGAAGCCGTCTCTTTTCCATTGTTGCCCATCCGGAGTTCTTGTGGAAGATTCCAGCCGACGACATCAGAACCGACACCTGAGGGTATTTCATATGTCACTCATATTTTCAGTATAATCCGTGTAAATCGCTCTTTACAATTTATGTTGAAAATATAAGGTTTTGCCCCTTTGGGGGATTTTTTCTCATTTGTGTGTTTGTTTGTGATTGAATATTCTTGCATGATCATATGGTCTACAATCACATCTAGATGCATGTTTTAGGATTTAATTGAAAAAACTGAGTTTAATTGAAAAATAAGTTAATCTATTTTACAAAACAATTGAATTAAAATTATTGGAACGTTTTTATTTGGGTTAATCATTTAATTGAACTTAAAAATAAAAAAATTTAAACTAGTTCATTTTTTTTGTAACGTTTGCCATATATTCGAACCTTATAGAGCACCGTACTTTCAAATGGAGTTCTTATTTATGATGGGTTTTACAAATTATTTGGTCTAATAACTAGTCAATTGGGTTGGCTCATGGTTGACCTAACTTTTTGAAAACACTGACTTCCTAGAGGTCGACTAACTTTTTGAACTGTGGTATGGTCGTAGTCAGTTTAGTCTATTCAGCTTTCAAATGTCGTCAACCTATGGTTCTTGCACATCTCTTGAATTGATAACCTTTGCAATAATTAATGGAAAAGATTGAATAACTAGAATATGCGGAGAAGACTGATTTTCATTGAATATCCAGAAACGTTTAACCCTAACTTCCTTCATTACATTGATTTCTTTCAAAAAGTGATTATGGTCATCATAGTGGTAATTTCTCACAAAATTATTGGCATTCCATGGGTTCTTGAAAGGTTACCCCTCCAGAGTCTCAATTATGTAAGTGCTTGGTCGGACTATGCTACCCCCTCTGTAATGACCATGCAAGTTCGGCTCTAGCTTGTTTATCTTTTGGATCATTTTATTCAGGATCACCATTTAATGTGCTCGACTTGATTATATTATTATAGAATCTCTTTGTTCTCTTCTAATACGCTGTGACTCTGAGGGCTGATTGTTCTCTAATGTCTTCCACCAAATCAAGACCAAGCCAACACATCAAATCACATATCGGTAAGTTGCAGTTCAGCACCCTATGACTTGGTAAGTCAATAACTGTAGGCATTACTGCTTCGTTGCCAAATGCTAATATAAAAGGTGTTTCTTCCATGGTGGTCTTCGAAATCATCCTGTAGTCCCAAAGACTCTGCAGTTCATTGATCCAGTTATCTTTGGAATCATCCAATATTTTCATCTCATCGAGTAGACTCTTATTTGTGGTTTCGGTCTGATGAATTCACTGGGGATGAATGGGAGCTGAGTGTAGTTTCCTTATCTTTGATCTAGTACAGTACTCCTTGAACTATGTGTTATCGAACTGATTTCTATGATCCTTGATGAAGAATAAGGGCATTCTATAATGGTAAATGTTATTCTTCCGTACGAAATGGAAGACTTTTGGGTGAGTCATCTCCACTAATGACTCGACTTTGACCCACTTTGTAAATTAACCTACATCGATGATCAAATACTTGAAATTACCCTTAGTATTTGGAAAAGGGACGACCAAATCTATTCCTCACATAGAGAAAGTCCATGGGTATGTAATGGGTGTCAAGGATGCCATTGGAGTCCAATAAATGACAACATATCCTTGGCCCTTATCACATTTTCTACCATAGTCTATGCAGTCTTCCTTCATCGTAGACCAGTAGGAACCCTGCGTCTCCACTCTCTTCACTAATTATCTTCCAAGTGAATGTGACCTGAAGGATCCCTTATGCACCTATCTGATCATATTTGGAACATCCTTGGGGCGGACACACTATAAGAGAGGCATTATGAAGCCTTTTTTGAATAGTACCCCATTCTCCAACACATATCTCATTGCGTTATAACGTAGACTTCGTGCCTTATAAGGACATAATTTTATAAATGTCCGGGGTAGAATCTAGGAATTTTTTATTTGTCCTAGATCACAGTATATATGTTTGATACCGTTACATTCGGCACGTCAACACGATCATCCACAACGGCTTTGATCCGAATCCATTCATCCACCATCTTCACACTTCCATCATGCTATATGCGACGTGCTGCTCAACCGTTCCCACTACTCCACGACACAGTGTTGGAAAAATGCTTTATTGGAGTTGTTTATATTCGAATAAATATTTGGAAATTTTTTTTGAAAATATTTTTCGAAGACTGATTAATTTTTAACAAAAGCAGAAATTTTTCTAAGTGTAGAAGCAGACTTGCCTCGGTCGTCGATCTCGAGAGATCTCATTTTAATGACATGTCTCTATCGTTCAAGGGACATAAGGTTGTCACGCGATCTCGTTCGGGTGCCGCTGTCGCCTCGATTTTTGTATAAATATCCGGGTACATTCTAGACGTTTTCCAAGTCTTTTTCGCACACGATTTCTACGTTTTACAGCCCAAGAAAACAAACTTCATGTTTTAAGGTTTCATGCCTTCTTTATTCACATAACCACTCCCATATATATATATATATATATATATATATATATATATATATATGAATCTTTAAACCTTCAGGAAGATCGT
Source organism: Sambucus nigra (assembly GCA_949130495.1). NCBI lineage: Eukaryota > Viridiplantae > Streptophyta > Magnoliopsida > Dipsacales > Adoxaceae > Sambucus > Sambucus nigra. The sequence goes on along the minus strand of OX422210.1, from coordinate 651,271,424 downwards.
TTTTACTCATCGGGAGTAACTTGTGGAGAAACCATCTCTTTTCCAATGCTGCCCAACTAGAGTTCTTGCGGGAGATTCCAGCCGATGGCATCGGAACCGATACCTGAGGGTATTTCGTATGTCATTCATGTTTTCAGTATAATCCATGTAAACTGGTTTTTACAGTTTATATTGAAAATAAAAGGTTTTGCCCCTTTGGGGGATTTTTCCTCATTTGTGAGTTTGTTTATGATTGAATATTCTTGCATGATCATATTGTCTTCAATCACACCTAGATGCATGTTTTAGGATTTAATTGAAAAAACTAAGTTTAATGAAATAATTTCTTTATTTGAACAAAAGAGCGCTCTTTATGCCTCATTTGGGTCATTAAAAACTATTCTAGTTACCAAGTATGACCTGATTGGATCCATATAGGATAGTCCCTTATCCAGCTCTATCTCCACCTCAATGCTTCATTACACTAGTATCTTCACTAATAATGTTCTTCGGATCTCGGCCCTTGTTATTGAGACCAATCGAGCCAATGTATCATCTCGGGAATTCTCAATCCCTTGTATTCTAACCATTTGTACAATATAAAACTTTGGTAGTAGTACTTTCACCTTTACTGAGTACTTGGACATTGTATCGTCTCTCTCTTTGTGTATGCTTAATACATAATTACCAATTAGATTCTAGTTGATGTCGGATAAAATTTATTATACTCCGAGTGATAAAGCTAGCCCCAAATCTACTACTAAGGTTTCATATTCCACCTCATTATTGAAGGCTTCAAAGAAAAATAAACGTCCATATATCACATATGTCCCCTCTAGAGTTATGACAATCAGTCCCGCTCCACTTTCGTTAGTGCGTGAGGATCCATCGATAAATTATTTCAAAACATGAGGTTCTTTCTCAAAACTTTCTTCAATTAGAGAGCCATTACTGAATATTTTCTTCATGTTGTCCCTACCACGAGCCCTTTTATCTTACCTTTTGAACATTATGTCCTGTCAATAATCAAAATTAGAGGATCCTCGGCTTCGATCGGTTTCTCCATTGGCTCCTCAACATATGTGATCTTTATAATTAAATATGAAATTAGTTTCCCTTTTCTTGTTGTTATCCGCTCATACATGATGACATATTCCCCTAACTCCAAAGCCCAATTCATCAACCTGGAATATTTTTCATCTTTATCAATGGCTTGTCAGAGGGGGGCAAATTAGTAGTGTACACTACGATCGCGTGAGCCTAGGTAGTTGGCTTCATTCTTCTGAAAGCCTCAATCAATGCAGTTCCAACTTTTCTACTCGGGGATATAGCATCTCCGCTCACATATAGGCCTTAATATTGTAATAAACTATTTTTTGAACACCTTCTTCTAATATCATAACTTTTGAGCTCATAATAGACTTGGACATAACCAAATACAAATACATCTTCTATCCTAGGATTGACCTCAACTGTAATGGAGGGGATGGCATACTTCATCAATTTTGGAAGGGTTTCTCTTATTCTTCCTTCCACTCATAGGTCTTTCTGAGAACCTTAAAAAATAGAAGACATCGATTGGTGGAACTTGGAATAAATCTATTGAGTGTAGCAACATGACCAGTCAATCTTTGGATCTATTTCTTGTTCAGCAGAGGCTTCATGTTGATAATTTCTTTAATCTTGTTGAGCTTGGCCTCAGTACCATTTGATTGACGATGAATACAAGTAATTTCCTTCTCTTACTCCGAAGAACATTTTCAGGATTTAATTTCATCTGGTACTTCTCTAGCTCGTCGAAAGTGAAATTGCCAAAGTTCTAGTAGTGTTATACCAAAAACACCAATTATTAATTTTCCAAATTAATTCAACCAATTTTAATATTTGTACGAATTAAACCAAAGTGTTATGCAAACAATTTACCAATTTTATCTTAACCTAAGAATGCATCTAGGTGATATAGCAAGAATAAAATAATGCAAACCACAACATAATGATATACGAGGAAAACCCACAATGGGAAAAACCTCGGTTAACCCAGCCATGCAAATCCACTATATAGGTATCATACAGGGACAAATTAAAATTACTTAACCAACTCGACGTCTTCAATCCTTATTGATCTCTATGGTCCTTGAATATTATTCACAGTCATCGTTGGATGCCTTCCAACGGTAGCATAACGTAAGTACTTTCCACATCTCGGCATCACACGAATCTTACCATTTTAATATCTAGTTCATCCGTCACCACATAACACGGAATCCACCTCTTAAAACAAACTCTCAATGAAGAGTAAATATTCATGGTACAAGACAAACGAGATCTCAAACAGACATAAGATGTTGAAACTTAGATCTTAAACTTTTGGGTGTAAACTAGGGTTCAGAAGGCTCAATATTTTTCTCAAAAATTTGTTTTTGCAAAACCTCTCAGTAAAAACTATTATTGTGCCCTACTATTTATAGGAAAAAAGTAAAAAAGTAATGGTACGTAAATCAAGTTAGTTCGTTCGAATGAAATTATGAAGTTCGTTCAAATGAGTATAGACATTTCATTTAAACTAACATAATCTCGTTCGAACAACCTGGAAAACTCGTTGGAATGAGTATCGAGTGACCTTCTTATGAGATCTTTCAATCAAACATCAACTTTTTGATTGAAGCCCGTTAGAAGCTCTTTTGAATGAAACATTGTACCCCTTTTGAAGGAACTCATTTGAATGACTTTAATAACTCGTTTGAAAAAAAACAATAAGTTCTTTCAAACAACTTGCAAAAATAAAATATTTTCTTTAAAAATGTTTTAACGAAAAATGACTCAAACACATTATGAAAACTAGATACCCAAAAACATATCCATGATTCAAATGTAATATGCATTTATACCTTAATGAGATCCCATGGACCTGGAAGATGAAGGCACTAAAGTCAAAATGATGTCAATATCGCTTTACATGTCCTCTACGATCTTCAAAAAGCATCATAGGCTTGAAGGACAAACTGAACTCAAATATAACCTATGACTCAAACTAGTTTTATCCAAACATAATAAAGCGAATATACGTGCAAATTGACTCGATCAGACATTTGAACCTACAAATCTCCACCTTTGGCTATTTTAGGACATAAGTAAAAAACATAAACCTACTTTGGCGTTAAGCTTTCTAAAGACTCAATTTCAACCCAAAAGAAAAAAAATTACAAATGCTTAGTAGACACAAACTTTGAGTAGCTTTCTCTTATGAAACTTAGTTGCATTGTTGTTAAACCTACACACTTAACACACCTCTCAAAATAAAAGATAATATACTAATATATAAACTGTATATGAAAAACAAAATCCCCCTTCGACCCCTATTAGTATGCATCCCCCATTGGTTAGACTTCTCCCCCAGAGGCAATATTTCTCCTTTTTTCATTCGGGAATAGATAAAGGAAAAGTGCACAATATAAACCAAATTCTCCCCTAAATGAAACACATGTGAACATAAAAAAAAAAGCAATTTCTACGATGTAAAATGAAATGACAATGATAAACAAACTCGACGACACAATCACAAATAATCCAAACTATGAAGCAAATGATACCAAAGAAATCATATTTGATGCCAATGTGATACAAAAATAAAGCAAAAGTAAAACATGGATTAAATGCAACACAGAGACTCAAAATAGACATAGTATACATACATATACAAATCCAAGTTAGTCAAAACCTCAAATACCTACAAATTATAACATCTCAAGTGTAGCGGTAAATAAGGGTATCAATCCACTTTCAAGGTTGTAAAGCAAATGGAACAAAATTGTAATTCACTTTTTATTTTCTTTTTGTGCTTTTTCACTTTTCTAATTTTTTAACTTTTTCAATATTAAAACAATAGGGTGAGGTGATGATTTACACTAAAATAAACTAATGTGAGATGAAAACAACTAACTAGAAAGTGACTAAAAGTGAAAAATAAAGTCTAACACTAAAATAAGAGATAAAGTGAGGTAAATAATTGTGAGAACAATCAAGGAATGAGATTACACCACAAATTTTAGTTATTCTAATTAATTAATTTAATTATTTGAATTCTCCCAAATTAGTATCGAAATTACAAACCAACTCTCGTTGCAAGTGTAATTATAATAGTAATATTTTAGAAAATTAAGTTTAACACCCCAGAACTCTAGAAAAATAGATCTACACTCCTTTTAATTAATCACCCGCTAAGATCGATCAATTAAAATTGATGTAAATCTAAGAAAATAAATTTAGAGTTGAAATTAAGGTTATAATACCCCACTTAAGAAACCCCTATCTCTAGTTCGAATCTAAAATGAGGTAAGATGTAACATCGGCTGAGGAATAGTACGATGTTGGCAATAGATTGGTCTCATAAAATGTTGTTGGCCTCGTCTGCTGGCTAGACGAGGTTGGTCAATGAAGAGCCAATCTTACAGAAGACAAACATTATGATAGTTATTGTGAGCTTCCTATCAACTCGGTTGTGAGATAGGCCGAGATCAGTGACCCTGAGTACGAGTGTACACTTTGGGCATATCATATCATATTATATATGAAAAAACATATTACAATATTCACACATATGTTGAATATATAGTAGCCCATCCTCCCTAGTAATAACTCATCGGATGTATTCTCTAAAGTGTTATCAACCCAGGCTACTCAGTCCCAGCTGGAGTTTCGAGACAACTATGGTCCGCTGAATCGGAACCTAAATAAAAATGTAATGGAGGTGATCATATATCCCTCAAGTATGAGGACATCATCTCAATGCCCCATCTCTGAAATTGGACGCTATGACTTGGGGATACTCGCCTTACTCCTCAAGCTAGGGGATTCACCCACATCGCGCAACCTCCTCTGAAAGCACTAGAGTATTTCATTTAAATAAATATCTAATCACTGATATTTATAAGCACACAATATATGTATATATACTATCACACACCATATATATATAATAATTAATTCCCGGATTTACCGTGTACAAATACCGTAGCACTAGCCCAAAAATCCCGAGTCTATGGTCCGACTATAATCTAATTAATTAGTTTCATTTTAATTAATTATCTTAAAGTAGTGTCGCTCAACTACATTACCTGAACATTTTCCCTCAGTCCAAAATTAATACATAAGAATTATTATCCCCACATTTATCCATAATGTGTCACTCACATCGTACCCCCTAGTCCAATTATATTCCCCATAATTGTTAGGAAAATTTATTCTTATATTTATTTTTCCCTAAATAAATATTTGGAATTCTATTCTTTAAAGAAATCCCTCTTATATATGAAAACTGGCCGACCTGCCAAAATTTTGGGGTCGTTGATCGATCAACTCCCTCGCCGATCGATCGATCGATCATGTAACCTTCTTCCCCGAGTTGTCTGTTTCCTCCATTGTTAACCCAACCAAGGTTTTAACTTAAATCTCACAATATTAACACATGAAAACATGTTCTAATCATCCTAGAGACCTTAATTCAACAACTAATTTCCATGAATTTCAACGTTTTTCGAGATTCGTATTTTATCCGGGTTTCAAACATCCAATATAATTTTACATCTCTATTATCCGAAATTTAACATCGATTCTTACAGAATTTAACTTACGATTCATACTCCTACACACCAGAATCATAAAACACAATTAATTTGACCCAAATCAAGGTATTTTATTCACTAAAAACCCAATTTCACTGAAATACCCAACCAAAATGGATTTGTAATACACCCACTACCATATGGATTGATTATCACAATTAAAAATTACAGCAAGTTAACCACTTGCCTTAGGGTTCGTAGAGTCTGAAATTCTTTGGTGTAGAGGTTGTGTGATGAAGAACACCTCCCTTGTTCTTTCTTTTGGCTCCCAAGCCTTCTCCCTCTTTGTTCCTCTACATTCTTAGATTTCTCTCAGATGAGTTATGGTTGCCCACAACTCTTAAACATAGGTTTATATCCCCTAATCTCGTTTTTAGTCACATGGGCCTAATTAAAATGGCCAAATTACCCCCGCGTGGGCTCGATTATGCCAAAAAATGTCCCGAGACCCATTTACCACCTGGGTACACTTTTTCGACTACTTTAGCCCATTCGGACTCAATCGTGGACTTAGAATTGCATCCAAAATGCTTTATAATACTTTCAAATTTTTAAATCTCAGAATGCGACATGAACATAATCTGAATAATTAAGTCTTAAATCTCCAAATTAAATAAATCCTCTGATTAAAAAAATAAATTCTCCCTATCATAAATTTAAATTTCTCCAAATAAATATGATTTCTATTTCTTTCAAAATAATTAAATTCAATGTCCTCGAATTTATGGGGTGTTACATACTCCCCCCCTTACAAAGGAATTTCGTCCTCGAAATTAAGATAAGCCTAGTTCTCCAAATTTCAACTAGCTCTCAAGTCACCTACCCTTAAGGTCACTACACCCATCACTCCCACATGTAATCGAAAATTATTTTAAAAGTTTAAATTAATTAACTCGGGTGCCCATACACCCTATACCCGTGCTTAATCGCACGAAAGTTGCCCAACTATGTTAGCCGTAAACCATAATATAACTTCTAACCCATAGTCATATCACATGCATCAATAATAACTGAGGTACCCAACCCATGTATTATCGACCAAACATCTCCCCACTTCCAATGATGCGCTAGGTTTCATGTGTGGGACGTCTCGCAAAGAGAAATCCAAATAAGGAAATCCCCCCCTCCGATACATTACTACCTAACATTGCCAGTCGTTGAGAGCCATTAGACCCTCAGTCCACCGCACGCACCCCCAAATACATGTCTCTTAACAAAAAAGCATACATGAAAACTCTTATGCTACAAAAGATAAAAAAATGCTGTGCCCTTACTATCACTAGTTCTTGCGCAAAATAAACCCCGAGCTATCTTTCTTCTCTCGAAAATAAACCTAACCGCTCTGAATCACCTCAGTAGACATCCTTACTTACAGGGATAAAATATAATGACACAAGACATTCTTATGTGTCTATCATACCACACAATAACACACACACACACACACACACACACACACACACACACACACACACACACACATATATATATATATATATATATATATAGGCTAGACTCCCTCTCAGGTGACACCTAGCAGAAGTCATCCATATCCTGGTACCGCAAACACCAAAACTTGGATGCTAGGAGGAGTTTGAGTAGAGGCCTCATCTCTTTATTCCTAGATTAGGGATTTATTATCATATTCAGTTATCATTTCGGGCATGTCGCCCCTTTTACTTCCAGTTTTAGTGTTTGGATTTATTAAATTAATTATTGGATTATTTTTACATTGTGGTTTAGAGTCGATAGTTTATTCAGCCAGTAGTTTATTTATTTATTCAGTTGATTTGGATTCAGTTGTTGTGAATGGCTCATGTTATATTTTTGCATGTTGTTATTTTTGTTAAAATAAAAAGATAAAATTTGGCACCGGCTTTTTGAATACTAGGTGGTTAGTAAGTTTTAAGAAGTTTTCGACAGTGATGCTAAGAATGAACCAAATGAGACTCCTGTTTTAATTTGGTATATGACCGATCATCCGGTATTTTATTAGGTGGGGTGTCATAATAATTAATCAAATATGCTCAATTAATTATTTTTGAACTAAATTCCTTATTACGTGTTGGTATCCCATGGTAGGGAAATGATCCTAATATCATTTTTGTAATTTAATTTAGTTTACTTATTGACAACTGTAATTATATTCTCACCTTAACATCTTTTCCCCCTTTATTAAGTGTTAAACCAAATTAATCCAAAATACCGCTCTCTATGGATCTGATACCTACTTGTCACTAAATTTTCATATATAGTGTGCCAAGTTGTAGTATCTTTTTGTATAAGGCGTAAACACACATCGACATGTTTTAGATAAATATTTCACGCCTCATAAAAAATGGCACTGTTTTCGTGAAATGGTGCATTCTACGATTTTAGTATTTTAATACTTTGTATATATTGTATATTCTTTTCACTTTCTTTGGGACTTGTACTAAATTGTTTCGAGAAACTTGAAATTTTAGTGCTTGTTGCGTATTTGAATTTTCCACTTTAAAATGTCTCATCTTAACTCCTTAGTTAGGGGTAATTGTTATGATAACACTTTTCAAAGTTACACTCCAAAGACTATGTGTGAATGCTTTCAAATTCTTAAAAATGAAAGAATTGAGCCCAAAAAATTTCCCCTCCACCGATGACGGTGGGTGATTACATGAAAAATCTTGAAAATGAGAGAGTTCAACAAAGTTCTTGGGAAATTTTGAAAATTAGGGACAATAAATTGAACGATCAATTCGGGAGTTATGAAGCTTTGACAAATTAAAAAAATATCCAACTCTATGAAATGAGTTCTTCTTCAAAAATCTCGGTTGAGGTTGAAAGTTTCTTTTCACCTCCACCCACTTTTGAAGAAAAAATCACTGAGAATGATCCAATCACTTTCAAATTTCAACATCTTATTAATATTTCAAATCCTTTGGAGGTTAAGTAACCTTGATTTCCTTTGTTTCCCATAGTTATTGAACCATTACAACGATACCATGACTCGGATGAATGTCTTGAGGACTTTGACCCGATTTTTGAACGGGAGAGTTATTTTGAGATGCATCATGTGATGGTTTATTCGCTCAAACTTGCCCCACCTCTCATTAAAATTGAAAAAATATTGGGAGGTGATTTTAATTTTCTTGAAATCGATTTGAACTTGTCCCCCGTCATATCCAAACCACCATCATCCTCTAAAAAAATTTAATTTGTGATGGTTCATTTCTTACGCCTTATAAATGACTTCCATTGTTCAAACGAAATTTTTATTTTTTGGGAGCCATGCATTCAAATGTGGGACCACTATTGACTCCTCAAAGTCAAATTGTATTTTCGGTGGACCCTCAAAAATTTCAACTTCTAGTGTATAGTTTAGTTAGAAGTTCAAATTATAGGTTGTACACTGTTAGTTTGATTTTTCTTTTTACTTATAGTCTAATGTTATTAGTAAAAGTTTTTGTTATCCTTTTTTTATGCTTGGTTCTAACATGTTTTCTAGATTCAATGGACTTATACTTATTAGGGATCGCTCCATTTTCGGTAATATGTTTCTTTTCCTATCTTTATGTTGTGTCCTTGATTCGAATTGAGGGGGTGTAGTTATTCTTCCCATTGATTTTTGAGTTTCATTGACTTGATCGCATGTTCGTTCTAAGCATGCTTTTGTTGAAAATTTGAAAATTTCAAATATATTTTTTTTCTTTTATCTCATTTATTGGGCGTTTTGCCTTTGTTTTCGATGATAAATTTTAATAAATTCCCGATCCAATGGATTATTCAATGATGAATGTTCTTGTTTTTATAAGTTATTAGACTTTAATCCTCAAATCATTAATATTATGAGAAACTTTATGTATTAAACTTTAAACCCATAAGCACATGCACTTTTCTTGTTTAATTGATTTGGCTTAAGATTTTTATAACATGGTAATCTTGTTATTGCATTGTATATACTTACACCGAGTGAGCATTGTGATTTTCTTAGTTTGTGAGTTATGTATTACTCTTTCCTCCTTGAAAAGGTTAAATTCGTTGGTAATCTCTCTATTCTTTTATTTGTTCATTCATTATTTGAGTTTATATGAAATGTGTTACTTGATCATGATTTATAAAGTTATCTTGAGATGAGAATCGCATAAACTTTAGGAAAGGATCATAGGCCCTCTTTGTTATATCACTCATATTGACCTTCACCTCACCTTATATTTTTCCCTAGTTAACCCCTTTGAGCCTTAATATAGCCTTTCATTTCAAAATCCAAAATCCCATAACCAACTCCACATTGGAGTTATAAACTATATGTATGACCTTCCATTCCTTTGTTTGTAATAATACTTGGGATTTAATGATATTTTTATTTTGTGGTTGCAATTGAGTATGTGAGAGTGAAAAGAAAAGAAAAAATGAAAGAGAAAAGAAAAGAAAATGAGAAAAACAAAAGAAAAAAATGAGAAAAAGAAAAAAAGAAAATAAAGAGAAAGTATTTCCATTTTTTATATAGTGTTCAATAATTTTTATCTCTTTCCAAACTTATATCCAATGCTTGTTATGGTAATCATATTCCCATTTTGAACTTGCCCACAATTTTTCATTATCCTAAGTGTTTTATCCCTTAACACCTATGAATCCGTAAATATCCCCTTCTTTCATAACCTCAACTCCATGCCTACATTAGAACCCTATAAAATTCCAATGTGATAATAGGGTGAATTTGATTCTGTGGTCATCCATCCCCTTTGTTTTTTTTCTCCTTCTCCATCTTAAGGGTTGGCACTCGCGTGCACGGTGGAGAGGGAATAAAATGTCTCATGTCCTTTTCCAGGAATGCTTCGGCCATCGTCAATGTGGGGTGATGTAAAGATATAGAGTCGCCAACCTATTTTGCACAAAATAGGCAAAAGAACATGTTGTAGCCGTAAAAGAACAGTATCAAAGACAAAATAATGGTTGCGAAACCAATTAAATCAGAGTTTCGGGAGGGTAAGTTATGGATTGGGGCTAAAAATAGGATTTTTTAAACTTCTAAAATGCGCATATATTTCCTTGTATAATTGTTAGATGTGTTATACACCTTCTTGTTTCTCAATGGTCCGTCGTGTGTTTTCTCCCTCTCACATACCTGAGATGCAATTCGAACCCTTAATATTAGTTAATCAATGATCTTAATGAGATCTCTTTTGATCCTAGTGAAACACCCTTTAGCCAATTAGAATGTAGGACTTGAACTTGTTATAAACGTTTATCCCACTTAAGAGGTGCAATCTTGATCGATAGATTAAGTTAGAAAAGATCTTAGTAATTGGTTTGATCAACAACTTTCAGATCCTTCAAGCCTCAGTATAAATAAGTGCTTTGTCTCAAGAATGAGGGACTTCAACTAGTAAAAAAGTTTGAGAGAAAAAAGCGAGGAAATAAATTATTCAAAGAGAAAAAGAGTTTTTTGTGGAAATTATGCGAAAATATTTTTCAAAACAAAAGTGAGTTAGGGTTTGTAAAAAATAGAACAATATCCCTTCTGATTTTCAAAACCACTTTTGAAAACCCTTCTTCATTCTTGAAAACTTAGGGTTTCTAGTTGTGAGTTGGAGTTGTTTTAGTGTTAGAATCAAACGCAACCTCGTTTGAAAACCTATCTCTCTCAAAACAACCTCACAATGTTGAGTATCGTTTATCTTTTTAGAAATTTGAGATTTCAACACAATGACACATTCACGTTATTTTTAGGTTTTTTTGTATAATTTCTTTTATAGAAATTATTTATCTGGTTGGATCTTGGTTCAAATTCTTTAAAAATTTTAGATCCACTCTTTTTTGTTTTAAAAATAGAAAAGAGACTTAAAAGTTGTTTGCATGTTCTGATATTATTTTATAGGTTAACATTTTGTAAAATTTTTGTAGATAAATAACTTTTTTAGATATGAGGTTTTCAAGATCTGAAAACACACTGATCTCAAACATTGAAAAGTGATAAGTCTGATTTTCTTTCCTTTAAAATAAAATCATCATATACTCTCTATAATTTGTAGGACTGGTTTGTATATGTGTGGGTTCATTATCAACATATATTTAATATGCACGCGTTGCACCACTCTCATACATTATTCACATAGTCAAAGTGTGTTGTTGAGAGAGAGAGAGAGAGAGACTTGTTTGACTGATTCAACATAAATCTAAAAAGGAGAAGGACGGATTACCACTATTGGGAGAGGTCAGAAAAAAAGAATGTTGTTAGAGGTGTGGCTCAATTTAGGTATACTTCTTTATTTTTCGATCTCGTGTTATAGTTTGTAATCTTGTAACATTGATTGATATTTAGTGAATTTTTTGGTTTGTGGTGCAGATGTCACCATGGATGTTTCCCCTAATTTTGGGTTTTACCACATAAAAAATCTCGTGTGTACTTTACTGCTTGTGTTCTTTATTCTTTCTATACTAATTAGGATACATAAGGTTTAATAAGTTATTTTTTTTAAAACTAGTTAACCAAGAATCATAAATTTTTTTTTGATTTTCGTCTTTGCACATCTTGTGTTTATTCAAAAGGAGTTTTCTCATAGAGTTTAATCGAAGTTTACCTAATCATTGACTTTTATTAATAACATGATAAGTGTTTTTCAACTGGTATCAGAGAGGGTTTTTCAAATTATTTTTTATCCTGAAGCTCCTGAATTTCTTTTGAAGTCTATTTATAAAAAATGGATGAAAAATTCAAGAAGCATGGTAACTTGTCTAGACCACCCCTCTTTGATGGACGCAATTTTCCTTATTGGAAGTTGAGGATCATTACCTTCATTTAAGGGAATCTGGGTGACGATGTTTGGGATATGATTGAGAATGGTTATGTTCACCCTACTAAGTTAAAACCAGTACAATAACAATTAAGAAAAATCTTAGTGAGTCCACTAAGGAAGAAAAACAAATGTCACTTCATAATAATAAGGGTAAATACTGCATCTTATGTATGTTAATGAACATGAATTTAAACGTATATCCATTTGTACAACTTCCAAAGAAGCCCGGGATACCCTTATCACTGCCCATGAAGGTGATGAGCGCATTAAGACTGGGAAGACATAATTGTTAGTTCAAGACTATAATACCCTTATGATGAATGAGACTGAGTCATTTGATGACTTTTACATATAGTTGACTAATATTATCACAAAAATCCATGCTAATGGGATAGTATATGATAGGAAAGAAATTATGCTTAAAATTCTGAGATCCCTTTCTATTAAGTTTGATAATAAGAGATATGCCATTGAGGAAATGGATGACCCTAATTTAACTCCAGAATTATTGAGTAGTAAACTTAGAGCAGCTGAAATGGAGTTAGAGTACAAGAAACATATGACCTCACATAGTGAAATATCCTATGATTCTAATGTTGTATTTTTATCTCAGTTAATTATCCCTAGAAAGGCTTCACCTAACTATAACCTAAACTTAGATGAGGACCATGACTTAGAAAGTATTGACAACCAAATTTCCCTGATGAGTAAATAATTTAAGAAAATTATTAAGTTTAAGAATGCAATGTCTTCCAAATAAGGGAAATTTGGTTATCAAAACTTTTAGAATCCTAGACCCCATGATAGGAATGGTGATAAATAGACCTTTATTAATCACTCCATACTTAAGAAAGACCTTAGTAATTTACAATGTCATAGGTGTGGTAAGATGGGGCACTTTGCTAATAAATGCAGGACTAAGCTTAACAATAATGTCATGTCCTATATGTGTAAAAAATGGGACGACTCTAGTGACTCTAAAGAGGATGAACCTGAGTCATCCAATGCTAATGAATCATGCATGTCTTTCTATACTAAAATTATATATTCTGATGACAAAGCATGCTTGCCTGCTGATAGTGCTATACCTCCTGCTATTGTGAATGATGTTTCTACTGCTGTGATAAATGATCCTGGTACTTCTAGCATATATGTTAGTCAAAGTGAAACATCTTCTAACAAAATGAATAGGTGTATGAGTACCACCACACAAGCTGAAGCGTTAGGGGACACATCACACACATCACTTAGTGAGTTTGATGTTGTACTTGGCATTCAATAACTGTACACTAAAACCCTTAAGAGATAAGTCAAATAAGAAAAGATGGTGAAATAGTTAACTGAACGTGTTGAGAACTTGAGTAATACTATTAGGAAGAATGTTGAGGAATACAGTAATCAATGTATTTCCCACGAGAAAAAAACAAAAGAATATGTTTCCAAACTAAAACAACTTTATGAGAAAAAAATTGTTTTAGAAGAAAGGTATAAAGCTACCTTAGTAGAATTAGAAGAATTTAAACAAAAGATCTTAACTATATTTTTAAAAATGTCTTCATTTTGAGACTAATGCTAAAGATTATGACAAAATCATAAGTTCTTGACGACAAAACAAGCCTTGGGTTTGATAAAAATCTTAAATTAACAAAGACAAATTTTCAAGATTAAAAAATAGTCTTTGTTAAAACAGGCCAGACTTTTGATATAACTTAGAAAATAAATTTGAACATTAACATCTCTAAATAAACTCAAAGTGTGTGTATTCCAAAATCGAATGATAAAGCTAAGTATGTTTGTCCACCTATAAGAGAACTTGAAAAAAGGAGGAATACTGTTGTAGTTAATCCTCATGGTTCAAACATGTCTATACCTACTTTCAAGGATTTAGAAGACAAAGTCAATCCTACTTTGCTATAATAATGTAATTATTGCGATGTCTATGGTCACTCCATTACTGAATGTTGTCAAAAACGTTTGCTCACACCAGTTTACCAAAATATTAATAATTCTATAAACAATAGAAATACATATGTTCTCCCTAGGTAGACCTATCAAAACTCTAACTATAAGAAGAAAAAAAGGAGGACCTCGAATAAATAAGAAGCCATTTAGAAAGACTCATCAAACCTTTTCTAATTCTAAGGCCAAGGAAAAAAAATTAAAACTAGGACCATCTGGGTTAGAAAAAATGACCTTTTACTCCAGCTTAGATGTAATGTGGTTATAATTTTGTTTAGAGCCGAACTCACCTCAGTTGGATGGTATTTGGATTCGAGTGTTTGAAACACATGATCGAGGCTGAGACTATATTAATTAATGAGGCAGGCTTCTTATGATGGAGTGTCCTTTTTAATGATAGAGTCTCATCCTAAATGATTGGTAAATGAATGTTTTGGGAAAAGGTCTTCCTCCTCTAAATGACGTCTTATTAGTAAAAGGTCTTAAAGCCAATTTTCTTAGTATATCACAATCTTGTGGTTATTATCACACAATTACCTTCTCTAAAACTTGATGTAAGATTTGAAATAAAGAGGGTGACTATATTCTATAAGGAAACAGAACTCCGAATAACTATTACACGGTGGTTCCAAGGAATGAATTATGTAAAATAACCATCCTAGATGATTCTGATCTATGGAATAATAGATTAGGTCAGACTATTTTTAATAATCTATGCAGATCGAGTTCCCAAAGGGAGTTAGAGGTTTACCCAAACTAAAAAATACCGTTAACACTAATTGTGGTTCTTGCCAAGTGGGGAAAATAAATAAACTCCTCATAAGAAAGTTAAGGACATTGTGACTTCTAAACCTCTTGAGCTAATCCACATGGACTTAATGTGTCGTTATAAAACTTTGAGACCTTGTGGTAACAATTACATCCTTGTGGTGGTGGATGACTTTACGCGATTTACTTGGGTTGATTTTATGAAAAACAAATCGGATATTTTTTAATAAATTCATAAAACCCTTTTAAAAATTAAAAATGAAAAGGATACCCAAGTATCTCACATAAGGAATGAAAGAGGTGGAGAATTCAAGGACTTTGGTGTGGCACAATATTGTCTTCGTAATGGTAATAAACATGAAATTAGTGAACCTGAAATACCTCTACAAAATGGTATTACTAAGTGAAAGAATATAACAATTCGAGAAATGGCTAGGGTTATGTTACATGACAAAGGTTTGCTAAAATACATTTGGGTTGAGGCAGTCGAGACAACGTTTCACATTATCAATCGTGTCTACCTTAAAAAGAATACCAAAGAGACATCCTACAAACTGTGATACAATAAAAAAACCTAACTTAAAATACTTTAGAACCTTTGGAAGTATTTGCTATGTCTGCAAAGACAGAGAAAGCTTTTTTAAATTTTATACCAAAGGTGATAATGTGATTTTTAGGATATTCCTAATCAAGTAGGTTCTATCGTGTTTATAATTTGCATACCAAAGTTATGATGGAATCTATAAATGTAATTGTAAATGACACAAGTACTGAGAGTCGTAATAGTAGATAATTATCAGGGATGAGTCTAAAAATGATTTTGAAATCGACTCTCCTAAGACAACTGACCCACTGCCACCTGAGGTTCCTACTGTACCAACCTGGGTTTCTAAAGACCATCCCCTAGAAAAGGTTGTTGGTAACCCTTTAGAGCCTGTGTGAACTAAATCCCAACTCCAAAATGTTCTAAACTTTTCATGTTTTGTTTCTCTTCTAGAACCAAAGAATGTGAATGATGCCCATTATGACTCTACTGGATTAATGCTAAGCGAGAGGAATTAGTTCAGTTTAAGAGTCACTATGTTTGGTATCTAGTCCCGAGGCCCGAAGATAAAAAGGTTTTTGGCACCCATTGGATTTCAAAAATTGAACCGATGAGTGTGGGTCAATCATTAGAAATAAGGCTAGGTTAGTCATGCAAGGATATTCTTAGATAGAGGGAATAGATTTTGACGAGACTTTTTCTCTGGTAACAAGGCTCGAATCTATTCATCTCCTCTTAGACAGTTCTTGTCATTTGTAATTTAAGCTCTTCCAAATGGACGTTAAGTCCACCATTTTGAATGATATTCTATTAGAGGCAACACACGTACAACAACCTAAGGGCTTTGTTGATCCTTATTATCCCAACTATGTATTTAGATTGAAAAAAGGCATCATATGGCTTACAACAAGACCCTAGGGCCTAATATGAATTCCTCTCACCTTTCTAGTCAATAAAGGGTTTGAGTGTGGAGGCAATGACAAGACGTTATTTGTCCAAAAAATTGACAACGAGGTTTTGATTACACAAATTTATGTGGATGATATCATTTTTGGTTCCACTTCCTTAAATAAATTAAGGATTTTTTTGGTATCATGCATGGGAAATTTCAAATTTCCTTAATGGGGGAGTTACAATATATTCTTGGATTACAAGTTAAGCAATTAAGTGATGGTATTTTTATATCTCGAACGATATATGCTAGTGAATTGGCTAAAAAGTTTGGCCTTGATAATGTTAAATCTGCACGTACACACATGAACACTGCCATTAAAATATCTAAAGATGAACATGGGAAAGATATTGATTTAACTCAATGTAGAAGCATGATAGGGAGTCAGTTATATCTTACTGCATCCCGACATGATATTTCATATGCTATATGTGTTTGTGCGTGATATCAATGTTCACCTAAAGAATGTCCTTTATTGTGTGGTAAAACAACAAAATATGTTAAAAGCAAATTTAATTATGGCATATGGTACAAAAAGACACTACAAGCACTATAGTTGGTTACACAGACGCTGACTGGGCAGGTTTCTCAGATGATAGTAAAAGTATGTCTGGTGCCTGCTATTATGTAGGAAATAATTTAGTTAGGTGGAGTAGTAATAATCATTTTCATTATTTAGGATCGATTATCCAAAAAGATGGAGATATTAGTGATCATGTTACTCATAGGACTAGAGAAGGCTGGGTCAAGTGGAGAAGTGTTATCAATGTATTGTGTGATAGGCGTATACCTTTAAAGTTAAATGGAAAATTTTATAGGATGGCCACTAGACTCTTTATGTTTTATGGGACAGAGTGTTGGACAACCAAAAAAAAATGTGCAGAAAATGAGTGTGGTGGAGATGCAAATGCTGAGATGGATTTGCGATAAAACTTGAAAGGATAAAATTAGAAATGAACAAATTCGTGAAACGATAAAAGTAGAACCAATAGAAGATAAATTTAGAGAATTATGACTTAGAAGGTTTGTACAAGTCAAGCTTAGACCAATGGATGCTCTCGTAAGGAAGAGTGATTTAGTTAGTATCGATAGTAACACAAGGGGCATGGGTAGACCTAAATTCACTTGGTGGGATATTATAAAAAGGACATGATATCATATGATTTAATCGAAGATATTGTGTTGGACAAAATGGAATGGAAAAATAGGATTCATGTAACTGACCCCAAATAATTTGGAAAAGGCTTTGTTGAGTTGAGCTAAGTTGGGTGGAGTAGTAAGAAATAATATTGTATATCTTATTTACTATTGAACCTGAATATATAGCAGCTAGTAGTTGCCGTGCTCAATTGTTATGGATTAAACAAATGTTGTGTGATTGTGGCATTAAAGAAGACAAACTAAAACTATTTTGTGATAATCAAAGTGATAAAACATTCCTAAGAAACATGTTCAGCACGCACGCATTAAGCATATTAAAATCAGACATCACTTCATTCGAGAACTTGAGGAATCCAAAGAACTAGAAATTGAGTAGATAAGCATTAGAAACAGTTGGCTGATTTATTTACAAAACCCTTGGATAATGCTCGTTTTGAATCATTAAGGAAATCCATAGGGATGATAGTTCTTGAATAAACATTCTGCCTTTTAGTCATATCCTCCGGTACATATCTTGGTAATAATTAGTTTCTGAGGATCTAGGATATGGTTGTTTGATAAATGATAAAAGACGCCTCCTTTATCTGTTTGTAGGAGACCCTTAATATGACCCTAGTTGTGACTTTAAACTTGGAAAAATTATTCTTTGTTTATCTCTCTCATATCTGTTAACCCATTGTCTATTTGAGACAAATTGGGGGAGAAGGCTTGAGTACATATTTCATCATATTTAAGAACCTTACTCCATATATATATATATATATATATATATATATATATATATATATATATATATATATATATATATATATAATTCAACTAACATGCCAATTCAAGTGTTTTCTTTCAGGTTTTTTCATATAGATCTTGATGTATATTATTCTATATTTAGGGTAATGGTCAGTATTGTAGTTGAGTTATGTATTTTTTTTCTTTGTCTTATTTTCAATTTTAGGATGGGAATGGGTATAATAGAATTTTTTTTATAGGATATAGGATTTATTTTCTTTGTGCGTACGAGTACCAATGTACTCAAGAAAATTTTGTCTTCAATAGACAAAGGGGGAGATTGAAACACACTATATGGTTTACTTATTACGAGTTTCTACCATACAGGAGTTTGAACTAGTTTAGTTATGAAGAAAAAATATTTTCTAGTTTGAATTGAACCTTCCGTAATTAAGGTATAACATGGACATCATCAAGTACAACTCTAGCACTCCCAATCCTGGTTTCTAACGTCAAAAGGTAGTAAACAACAAACTATAGGAACACATTGCACTCATATTACATTTAGTGTGCTCAAAATTATTTTTAATAATTTGTGGAAAATTTTCAAACATTTTAAAATTAATTTTAAACATTTAAAATTGATTTTAAAAGTTTTGTGGCTTTAATGGAAATATCAAAACTGTCCTAAAAACCTTTTGGTCTGATTTTCAAACCAGCAGAAAATATTGGGGCTAAAAATGGGATTTTCTAAACTTTTAAAACGTGCATTTGTTGCCTTGTATAATTGTTACACATGTTATAAACCTGTTTGTTTCTTATTGGTCCGCAGTGTGTTTTCTCCCTCTCACATACCTGAGATGCAATCCTAACCCTTGATCTTAGTTAATCAATGATCTGCATGCATTATCTTGTGATCCTAGTTCAACACCCCTTAGCCAATTTGAATGCATGACTTGAAATCAGTTATAAATGATTCATCCCACTTAAGAAGTGCAATCTTGATTGTTAGGTTAGGTTGGAAATAGTAGATGCAATCTCAACCGTTGGTTCGATTAACAAATTCCAGAACCTTCAAGACTTAGTATAAATAAGTTCTTTGTCTTAACAATTAGTATAAATAAGACTTGGTTCGATTAACTATTTGTTTTTGAATTTATTTGATTTAGTATTTCATAGTATTTTCTTTCTATTTGTATTATTTGCTAATATTTTGCAGCACTTCCACATTTGAGCACTTAGAAACGCTTGAATTTCCCGCGAGCACTTACTTTGTGGAATTCGCCATTTCGAGCCATTTTTGGGGTAAGCATGTATTATTCCAATTATTTTGGTAATCATTGTTATAATTCTCAAAATTCTCGCAATCCTATGACTTTCGGTCAATACTTGGAATCCCAAAAATTTGCAAATTCACCTATGACTTTGGGCGAGTATAACCAAAGTCAAAATTTGGGTTATTGGAATTTCGATGATGATGATAATGATTTTGGGACTTTACCTCCTTATAATAGGAATTTTGAAACGAATTCGAATAGTTTTCAAAATTCCTATAATAATGAGTTTTCGTTTAAGTCCGATGGTAATTTTCAAAGTTCCCATTTTCATGCATCCGCACCTCGACCTATGACATTCGGTGAGGGCTTGTGTATGTATCAGAATGAGAAACTTGAAAATCATTATTGGGAAGAAAATCATCTTTGGGAACATGAATTGGATTTATTATTTGAGTCCGACGATGATTTTGCTTCCCAGACTTTCGAAGTCGAGGAATGTTTTGAACCAAACGAGGTACTTGTGCCTACTTTAGAACAAACCATTCTAGACTTTGCCCATCTCGTAATAGATATTGAAAGTGAGGATGATAATGAAGTAATATCTATATGCAATGAAATGATTTCTTCTTTGGCCCCCAAAGATGAACATTTCATTGAAAATGATATTATTTCCTTCGAAACTCAATCTTCATGCGATGATGATTCATCTCATGAGTTTGAATTTCTTTCATCCCCGTTTTCATTCTCTATTACCACACCATCACAAGTATCCGATTATTCGGTTTCAAACTTTAACGTTTTAAACCCTATCGCCGATGTGGAGTACTTGCTCGAGTCACCCTCCACGGTCGCTGATTAGTCGCAAATATTGTATATCTTGCGCCCGTTAATTATGCATGCACGCACGCTTGCGACTGTTATTTCACGTATTTAAGCTCTTGTATTGTATAACCCTTGGTTTCCATATATATATGCTTTGCGAGGTTTATTTGAGCTTTTGTAGGGATTGGAATGTTAAACGGTGCAAGTGCGCGTCATCCGGGAACGTTCAGTGCTTTACGCAACTTCAGGGGTAATTCTGTCATTCCTACATTCGAGCTTTGTGCCCGAACCCTTCACGGATGTTGTAGTTCTTCTTGCCAACTTCGCGTAGCCCCTGACGGTTTTTCAATCCGGTTCACGATGACCAAGTTATGGGTGTTTTCCCGAGCCCCTTTTGTTGTGTATCAAAAGAGGGGAGAGTGCTGATGTTTGCAGGAGCGGTCGACCGGTCCAAGATAAGCGGTCGACCGGTGTTTTGCCTTTTGCCTTCGAATTGAGACAGTGTGCCCTCTCCTTGATAAGCGGTCGACCGGTCACTGACCAGCGGTCGACCGGTACTTCATTTTCTGCAAAAACCCCGCAGTTTTGGTTTGGCCTTACCACCCTTGTTTTGTGGTTTTCTTCCACTTAGTATATATTTGTGGTGGTTTATTCTTGTAAACTATCTGATTACATTCGTGTGAAAAGAAATAGATAAAAGGGATTTTTGTTGGCTTCTCTCTCTCTCCTAGGGCTAGATAACTTGCTTGTCATTTTCATCATCAACTTCATTTATTGCAAGTAAATTTACTCCTTTATTATTTCTTGTTGATCCTTGGTACAATTTGGTATAATTAATATTGTGCATTGAATGCTTATTCTCATTATGGGTATTACACATACTATTAGTTTAATGAGGTGTTTTGATATGGTTGGTGTCATGAGTAGCTAATCTCCCTAGGTTGGGAGCATAAACCCACCTTGGAGAGTTCAGTTCTTGGCTTGGTTCAATGATTAAATCCAATAAATGGGTGTGTGGGTTGAGATTGGAGTTTCATAGGATTTTATCTTCTCTTATCATGTAAGGGTTGTATTTTAAGACTTAACTCCAACATCAACGCATTTTTTCGATAATATATTGTTACCTTCATCTTACATTGTTGGGTTGACATCCTTCATGTAGGATTGTTGATATTGATATCTTATTCCCATTTGATTGTGATTTAATCGGAAGAACCCGTTGAGTTGTGCGCATTCGAGGTGGGGGAATGCTCCTTAACCTTTTGTTAAAGAATCGTTTCATAATCCTGTTTATAAATCTCGCTTGTCTCATTTCTATTTTTGTGTAGCGTTCCATTTATCTTGGTTCGCTTTGGTTCATTACAACACGTATAACCCAAATCATCTTTTCTTTTATCTTGTATTCTTGTTTATTGATTTTTTACTGAAAGAATATCCTCGGTACTTCATATAATTCCCTGCGGAAATCGACCCCGGTCTTACCGGGCTTTTATTACTCTCGCGATTAGCGTACACTTGCGCTATACAATTTTCTGAGCGAGTCAAAGTTTTTGGCGCCGTTGCCGGGGAATTATTAGTAACGACTATATTGATTTAGTTCTTTGTCGATAAACCTTTTGCATTTAATTGTTTGAGCTAGTGTTGTTTGTGAAGGATAGGTCGTTTGTCCTAATGAGCAACGCTTCGAACCAAGGGATCGCCGGGGACTACAGACCACTATTTTCTTCTGAAGGCTCAAATAATCTCTTCAATAACTCTGGGGAATCGTCTCAACATCGGTACTCGCTTAATACGGCGCCATCCCAGACAAACTTGTCGTCCATATCACAATACCCGAGTGCACCCCCCTCGGTACGGTCTTTTGAGCCCTATATGGAGTATAATTATGCACCCCCGTGGGCTGCTGCCCCTGTGCGCCAATCATTTGGCGATTACCTCCGACCGGAGACAGTCTCCGTGCCCGGATGCATCACATTCCCTTTTAACCACGGAGCCTTCCACTTTCGGAATGGTATGATTAATATTTTGCCTTCCTTTCACGGGATGGAAAATGAAAACCCTTATCGCCACATAAGAGACTTTGAAGAGGTGTGCAACACTTTTTCCGATCAAAATTGCACACCCGATCTTGTGCGGCTTAAGTTATTTTCATTTTCCATTAAAGACAAAGCAAAAGATTGGTTGATTACCCTCCCCCCCAACTCTGTGGGGAATTGGCAGCAGTTGCAGGACCTCTTTTTAAAGGAATTCTTTCCCATACATAAGACAAATGAGCTCATGAAACAAATTCAAAACTTTCAACAATATGATCATGAGACATTTGACAAATGTTGGGAACGCTTTAAATCTTTAAAGCGGTCTTGCCCGCATCACAATTTTGATCAGATGCGATTAATTTCAATCTTTCACGGAGGGCTTAATCCTTTGACCAAACAATTGGTCGAAACAATGTGTCAAGGTAGTCTTGTTGACTTGAGTAGTGAGGAGGTAGAGGCCCATTTCGAGTTTTTCTCAAAGATATCTCGGGGATGGGACACATCGAACCCTTACGATCGAACTGTTCGCGATAACCCGGTCCCTCGTGGGCAAACCAGTGGTTTGAGTATCCTACAGGAAAATCAAGATACTCAAGCCAAGTATGACCAGTTATGTCGTAGAATTGACGCAATGCAACTCACACAACAACCCCCACTCATGGAAATCGTCAAAAAGGTTTCTGTTGTGGAGGAAGTTGTGTGCGTTATTTGTGACAACATTGGCCACCAAACGAGGGAGTGTCCGTCACTCCCTAGCATTAAAGGCCAGTTGCAAGAGCAAGCCAATGTTATAGGGGCATATCGGAAGCAATACTCTAATGCCCCGTTCGATCCCAATAACCCTCCCTACAATCCTAGTTGGAGGACAACCCATCCTCTGATGAGTTGGAAGGACCATAATTCCAACTCCCAAATAGCCCCAACTCCGAACTTTCAAGGCCCGTGTCAGCCCCCGCAATTCCAACAACCGCCCCCATATCAATCACAGCAACACCCGCCCGCGGGACCACCCGCTTCGTATTTACCGCCTCAGAGGAGCCATAATGAGGAACAATTCGCGACTGTTCAAAAAGTGTCACAACTTGAACAGTCTATCTCGCAAATGGCGCGCACTATGCAAGAGATGCAAATCTCTCTTGCTCAGTTGGTTCAGAATTCCCAAGGAGTCGCGAGACCCCTTCTCCCGACACAACCTCAACCCAATCCCAAAATCCAAATGGGTAATGAGGGCTCCAACTCGAGTACGTCGCACACTGAGCATGCTAAGGGTATTGCCACCCTTAGGAGCGGCAAAACGGTCGACAACAAAGTTGTGCGACCATCGCCGGAGCCGCCCATTCATGCTAAATCCCAAGGCAAAGTCGTTGCTACTGAGGACGTGCCATTGCACGGTCCCGCTAACATAGACGATGACATCCACAAAGAGGGAGATGAGCCTATTGTTGCGAAAGACCCAATTTGTCCCATCCCGGCACCTTTTCCTCAACGGCTTAGGGTAAAGCCCACAAAAGCCTCCGAAGAGGGGTTTCTCGAGTTGTTCAAGCAAGTGAACATGAACATCCCCCTCCTAAAGGCAATCGAACATGTGCCCAAGTACGCCAAGTTTATAAAAGACTTGTGTACGGTCAAAAGGAGACAAAGTGTGCGCTCAAAGGCATACATGGCCGCCCAAGCTAGTGCTATCATAACCAATGAACTAGCCCCGAAATTCAAAGACCCGGGTTGCCCCACCATTTCATGTGTGATTGGGGAGACTAGAATTGATCGCGCCCTCCTCGATTTAGGAGCAGGTGTAAACTTGCTTCCTTATTCGGTATATCTCGAGTTAAAGCTCGGTGATATTAAATCAACTCCTGTCACGTTACAACTAGCCGACCGTTCGACTAGGATACCTAGAGGAGTTGTAGAGGACGTGATTGTCCAAGTCGATTCTTTCTACCACCCGGTAGATTTTATCATATTGGACACTCAACCCGTGCCTAATGGGAGTGCACAAATCCCTATCATTCTTGGGCGCCCATTTCTCGCCACCGTGAATGCGAACATCAATTGCAGAAACGGGGTGATGAAACTCTCGTTTGGGAACATGACGGTCGAGGTCAATGTGTTCAACCTCCTCAAGCAACCCCAATTTTGCAATGAGAGTGAGGAGGCGGTTGAATCTGTGGCTTGCATCGACACTCTTGTGCAAGAGTATTTTGACCTCTCCCATTTTCAAGATCCATTAGAGGCAATTCTTGCTAACTCCCTGGAAAGCGATTTGCTCCTCAATGATAAGGGCTATAAAGATGCCCTTTATGCAAATTGTTTTTCACTGAATGGGGAGTTGATGGACATGTGTGATTCCCTCGAGCACTTTGAGGAGGTGAATGAAGGGTTGGATGGTAACAGCATAGATGGTGATGGCGGAAGTGACCTCACGCATAATGAAAGCGACGGGGTTAGCGAAGACTCGATGTGGATATCCCACTTTGAGAAACTACCCCCACGCGACTCTTTTCCTTTCCCGTCGAGTGTTTCAATGCCTAGCCTCGAGCTCAAAACCTTGCCAAAGGAGCTCAAGTATGCTTTCCTAGGTGGTGAGAACACTTTTCCGGTGATTATAGCGGCGAACATTGACAATTGTCAAGAGGAGGCCTTTCTTGGGGTGTTGAGAGAACATAAGAGTGCTATAGGATGGTGCATTTCCGACTTAAAAGGGATCAATCCCTCCATTTGCACTCATAGCATATACTTAGAGGAAGATGCCAAACCCACCCGTCAAATGCAAAGACGGTTGAACCCGGTCATGAGTAAGGTGGTGATGGCGGAGGTGATCAAATTGTTGGATGTGGGGATAATCTACCCCATTTCCGATAGCGAGTGGGTGAGCCCGACACAAGTTGTGCCAAAGAAGTCGGGTGTCACTATTGTCGAGAGTGCGGAGGGTGACCTTTTACCCTCACGCATTCCTACCGGCTATCGTGTGTGCATTGATTATAGAAAGCTTAACGCGGTCACAAGGAAAGACCACTTTCCATTACCCTTCCTTGACCAAATCCTAGAACGGGTAGCCGGACATATGTATTACTGTTTTCTTGATGGATACTCGGGGTACAATCAAATCGAAATAGCCCTCGAGGATCAAGAGAAGACCACGTTCAGTACGGCACTTTTTCCTTTCGGAGAATGTCGTTTGGTCTTTGCAATGCACCGGCAACATTTCAACGGTGCATGCTGAGCATATTCAGTGTCATGGTGGAAGACATTGTAGAAGTCTTCATGGACGACTTCAGTGTCTTTGGTAATACATATGATGATTGCCTAGCCAATCTCAAAAGAGTGCTAGCGAGGTGTATTGAGAATAACCTTATTCTCAATTGGGAGAAGTGTCACTTCATGGTGACACGAGGGATAGTTTTGGGCCATGTCGTCTCTAACGACGGTATTCAAGTTGACAAAGCTAAAACCGAAGTTATAGCCAACCTTCCCGCTCCGAAAAACCTTAAGGATGTAAGGTCCTTTCTTGGTCACGCCGGTTTCTACCGACGTTTTATTCAGGATTTTAGCTCGATCGCACGCCCCATGTGCGCTCTTCTTGCTAAAGATGCTCCGTTTCTGTGGAGTAATTCGTGCCAGGAATCTTTCGATAAATTGAAATCGATGTTGACCACCGCCCCCATCATGCAAGCGCCCGATTGGACCCTTCCATTCGAGCTTATGTGCGACGCGAGTGATTATGCCGTGGGGGCGGTACTTGGTCAGAGGAGGGATAAAAAACCACACGTGATTTCTTATGCTAGTCGCACGCTAGACAGTGCACAGATGAACTACTCCACCACGGAGAAAGAGCTACTAGCAATAGTTTTCGCGTTGGACAAATTCCGGGCGTACTTGGTTGGATCTCCCATTGTGTGTTTCACCGACCATGCCGCACTTAAGTACCTTCTTTCTAAGAAGGATGCGAAAAGTAGGCTTATTCGTTGGGTTCTCCTCCTTCAAGAATTTGACCTCTCTATCAAAGACAAAAAAGGGGTGGAGAATGTAGTTGCGGATCACTTATCCCGACTTACATTTGATCATGATCATATCGACCCCATCCCAATCCGAGAGTGCTTCCCGGATGAGCAGCTCATGGCCGTTTCTACGTTGCCATGGTTTGCTGATATCGCTAATCTCCTTGTCACCGAGGCCTACCCACCGCACTTTTAGGCTAAGGACAAGGAGAGACTTTCTATGGTGGCCCGGTCATTTTTCATAGATGATCCATACATGTACAAGCTATGTCCGGACCAAATCATACGCAAGTGTGTCCCAAATGATGAGATAGCAAGTGTCTTGTTGTTTTGTCACGAAGGTGCATGTGGGGGACACTTTTCTTCCCAAAAGACCGCTCTCAAAGTTTTACAATGCGGTGTCTATTGGCCAACGATCTTTAAAGATGCGCATGCCTTATGTAAAATTTGCGCCCGTTGCCAATCTATTGGGAAGATAACAAAAAGGAACATGATGCCCCTTGCCCCTATTCTCGTAATCGAAATTTTCGATTATTGGGGAATAGACTTCATGGGTCCGTTCCCAAAGTCCAATCATTTTGAGTACATTTTGGTCGCAGTCGACTATGTATCAAAATGGGTTGAAGCTGTGCCTACAAGGAACAATACCGCCAAGGTGGTGTTGAAATTCCTCAAAAAGAACATCTTGGCTCGCTTCGGCACACCCAAAGCACTCATAAGCGACCAAAGCGTCCACTTTTGTAATGATATATTCCGCCGCTTGATGTCGCAATATGGGGTAACCCATAAGGTCGCCACCGCCTATCACCCGCAAACCAATGGCCAAGCAGAATTGGCAAACAGGGAGATAAAGGGCATTCTTGAGAAGACTGTGGATCCTTTGACTAAGGATTGGTCATATAGATTAACCAACGCGCTTTGGGCGTATCGGACGGCCTATAAGACACACCTTGGAATGTCCCTGTACCGTTTGGTTTATGGGAAAGCTTGTCACTTGCCGGTTGAGCTTGAGCACCGGGCATATTGGGCTGTAAAAAAGCTCAATTTTGACATTAACGAAGGCAGTGACCTTCGTAAGTTCCAACTCAACGAACTTGAGGAGTTGCGGAACGACCAATACGAGAATTCTCGTATCTTCAAGGCTAAAACCAAGGCCTTTCATGATAGAAGGATAGTGCGCAAGCACTTGGAGGTGGGCCACAAAGTCCTACTCTATGACTCTCGCCTCCACCTTTTTCCCGGGAAATTGCAATCCCGGTGGAACGGACCGTTCGTGGTGCAAAAGGTACACGATCACGGTGCCGTCGACATATTAAACCCAAGAACCGGAACCATTTCTAAGGTGAATGGGCAGAGGCTCAAGCCTTTCTTGGAGGGGTTCAATCCCGAGCTTGCTGAAATACCTCTTGAGGATCCACCTCTTGCGGGCCCCTCGGAGGGTGTCACGACGTAGGTTTCGGATTGTCCCTACTTTTTTGGATTGCCTCGTTTCATATTGATTCCGAGGCAATCGTGCTTATGCACATTCGGTTATATATCTATCGCCCCGAGAGCGTCCCGTAGTCGAGTTGAGAGAATTGTTGGTTTAGTTGAGATTTTAGCAGAAGGTGAGGTGAATTGAAAAACAGAGTCGCGGTCGACCGGTCAAGTACCAGCGGTCGACTGCTGAAACCATTCCAAGCCCACTGTCTCCACTCCAAGGTTTTTTTTAAAGTGCGGTCGACCGGTAAAAGACCCGCGGTCGACCGGTTGTTTTTAATCGAGCATACTGTCTCCACTCCAAGGGTTTTTTTTAAAGTGCGGTCGACCGGTAAAAGACCCGCGGTCGACCGGTTGTTTTTAATCGAGCATACTGTCTCCACTCCCAGTTTTAAATATATAACGCGGTCGACCGGTCCCAGACCAGCGGTCGACCGCACGCCTCAGTTATTTTGCCCTGCCCGTTTCATTTCCCCCTCATTTGTCTTATACTCTCTCAACTTCTCCCATTCTTTCCACACCCGAAAATCCCAAATTTCAGCCCTAAGTCCATTTTTCTCTCCCTTTCACCTCCAATACCCTCCTACATCTTTCAAGGTATGAATCCCACTACTATTTTCATAATGCATTTGATGTTTCTGGGTATTCTTGGGTATATTTCGTGATTTAGGGTTGATTTCAGTTGGAATTTTTGGGATAATTTTTTATTTGTTTTTGGATGCTCTCCTTGTTCTACTCATTTTCTCATCCATACACATATTTTCCATTGCTTCATTGTGTTGATTGTGTTGTTGAAATGAATGATTATGGTATATATATTGTTGCCCCAAATTGTGCCCACTCCCTGATTTTGTCACCTTGCATACTGCTTTGTTGTTAAAATCCCATTCATGGCAAAATGTTGATGTTTATTCTTGAGATTGCCATGAATGGGGGGATCTTTATTGGAACAAACTTGCCCCACACCCCTGTTTTCCAGTTTTGCATGCCAAGTGTTTGTTCAAATGCCTCAATGAATATATTTGCATCTTCTGAACATTTTCTTGCTTGCAAACTCATTCCTTACCATTGCAAATTTAGTTTCAACTGCACTGTTGTACTAATTTCTGTTTTGCAGGTACAATGGGTGACGTTGACAAATACAAGTTGTCTCGATGCGTGCCTCCTAAAGGCATCGATGGGTTCCGTTGTGCCCAAGAAAAGGAGTGGTTTGAGGCATTCTTTTCAACTTCAAAACGCCCGCTTGCAATCAATTTGGAGTGGAAAATGGATGACCTTCCCCATCCAGTCTTGTCCATTCTTAAGCGGTATAATTGGGACTCGTTGGTGGCAAGTCCATTCAAGATAAATGAAGAACTTGTGCGCATTTTCTATGCCTCATTGATCAAATGCAAGGGAGAAAAGGGTGTCTTCGAGGCTTTCGTACGTGGAGTTCGGATCACTTTCAGACGCAAGGACTTGGCCCGCTGGATGGGCAATGTGGCTGACCCGTTCCCATTTGTGAGCCTCTCTGATGAGGCGACCTTTGATCTGGATACACTTATAGAGTTTCTTGCCTCGGGAGAGGTTTGGACAAAGAAGATGTTCCGGTCGGCCGCGATGACAGATTTACCGAGGCTGTTGCACTATGTCAACGTGCATTGTTTGATGGTTACCAACAATAGATCCGAGGTTCGCCATAAGCATGCTGTTTTCCTCTACACACTTCTGAAGCAATCGGGAGACATCAATCTCCCGCAATATTTTTTGGATCAGATGTATTTGGCATCTAAGGAAAAGGCATGGAACGTCTCCCTTCCATTGCCCGGTATAGTGACCCAAATTTGCATTCAAGCCAAGTGCCCCGAGTTCCCTTCGGATAGGAAAGTGGACCCCAAACCCATCCTAACTAGAGAGAACATTAGGAGGTGCTTGCAGCACTACTGGGGTGAGCCGGCAGTTCAGAAGAGGCCGAGAGTGGTTGTTGTGGATGTTGACGAGGAGACAGAGCTGAGGAGGGCAGAGCAGGGGTCAGGCCAGCACACTGAGGTGCCTACCGCACTTACCGACGCCCGCTTTGCGGCATTCGAGGCACGGCACGAGCGCATATGGGAGGAGACCCAGTTACGGCTGGCGACTTTGGAGTCCCGGTTTGACTAGTATGGGGTTGACCAGATCCAGATCCAGGACCGGACCGAGCGGCGACACGAGTTTCATATGGTCCAGTCCATGATGCGTGATCTTTATATCCAGCAGCATGGCCCTGAGGCGCCGCTTCCGCCGCATTTTCAGAGTCTGTACGACCCAGCTAATCCGGGTTCATCCAGTGGTGCGGGTTTCTAGTCTAGTGTATGGGGGATATTGGGTGGTTTTTTCTGATGGCTGATGATTTGTTTCATTTTTTGGGGCGACTCGGCGAACTATGTATTCTCTGTTTTACTTTTTTTCGCAATGACCAATGCCTGTACTGAATTCTATGATATTAGTAATGATAATTTAGTTGTTGTTGAATTATTAGATTTTGATGTGTATACATTTTTTCAAATCCTATGTCCACCATCAATTATCTAGTATCTGCATTTCAACCCCTCTAAACTATTGAGACTCATGGCATGTTTCTTTCTAACTTAATCATTGTGGTACATATTTTTGTTTTTCTTATGTTGGTATAGGGCGCACGTTGATAACCTCGGACTTCACTCTAAATTGGGGTGATTTATTCTACTTCCTCTTTTTCTCATAATGTCTTTTAATTACATTGAGGACAATGTGCGATTCAAGTTAGGGGATGTGTTTAGGCATCTCAATTTCTTTTTCATCCCTCGTGTGCCATATATATATATATATATATATATATAATATAAAAAAATATATATATATATATATATTTTCTTTATTTCTTTTCCCTCTTTTGGGCATTTTGCCCTATTTTCCTATGATAAACTTAATAATTGCCCTATCCGATTGCTAATTCAATAATGCATTTTCTATTTCTTTCATGTTATTAAACTCTAGTCCTTATATTATTCAACATTGGGGATAAATGCATGAATTAAACCTTGAAACCCATGAGCACTTGAGCATATTTTCTAAATCATTCGGTAGGACAATTATAGCTTGGTATCTTGTTGTTGCTTTGTGTACACTAAAAACCTAGCAAGTTTCGTGCTTTTCTTCGTTTCAGAGTGTTTATACATTACTCTCTTTCTTGAATAACGTATTTTGTTGGCGATATCATTTTCTTTTCATTGATTGCATATTAATTGATGTATCACATGAGCATGATTTTCAACGGTGTTGTGTCTCGAGAATCACATGAAACTTTAGGAAAGGATCTTAGGCTCTCTTTGTTGTTAACCCATATGACCTTAACCTTACCCTTATACATGTCCCTAGTCAACCCCGTTGAACCTAATTATGACCTTTCTTTTCGTCCCAATTCCCTAACCAACTCCACATTGGAGTTTTACACCATACACATTACCTTTCTTACCTATGTTTTGGAATGATATTTGGGATTGAATGATGTTGTGTAGTGTGGGTGCAATTAAAGAAAAAGAAGAAAAGAAAAGAAAATAGAAAGTAGAAAAGAAAAAGAAGAAAAGAAAAGAAAGAGAAATTTGTATATGATGTTCAGTGTGATTCAATAATCCTTGTTACTCTCTCGATTGATATATTTAAGGCGTGTTTGGATATCATGTTCCAATTTTGAAATTGCCCGCCATTTTCCATTATCCCAAGTATTTTCATCTCCGAACAGTTTTTGTATCCGTAAATACATCCTTTCATTTCATTTCCCATAACCCCAAACCCACATTACAACCCAATAAAGTCCTATTTGATCCTAGGGTGACATGATTCAAAGGTCGAACATTAGCGATAATCTGTTTATGTGCAGTTCACATTGATTAATATGCGATATCCTTTCATGAGATTGTATTTTTTTCACTTTTATATTGCGTTCTCCTTCTTTGACATGTGCGCGGCTTAGTTTCCTTTTACAATTACTCTTTATGCCCGCATGTCCCGTGTGTTACACCCTATTCCGAGTGTTTCTATTTGTTGAGTGTGATATCCGGAGAGGATTGAGTGGAAGCATGCTTTAATGGTTATCCGGGTTGTAGGCATTTTTACCGAATCAAATCTCTTTACATATGCATGCGCACCACTCACATTTGAGGTTTCAATTCCATGTAGTTATTCTTCTAATGTTCATAGTTTTGGATTATTGGGCAGAACCTCTCCTTTGCTTTGTTAATAATATGTTGAAATATCTAATTATTGTTGAGTTTGGCATATTGGGTGGTTTGGCCATGTATGTTTTGAGGAAATTCGATGTTTGTGGGTATCATCCCTGAAAACCCTCACGAGACAACACTCGTCCGCTAGGGTAACCTAGCGGTTTAACGACTTGTTGCATTCGCTAAATGCAACCGTGCGCCCGCGAAAGTGGCACTTTTTCTGTGTTTATATTGTCGCTATACCACCGCACTTTTGTGGCGGGTTTTGTTTTGTTTCATAGCCAGGGACTAGCAATGTGTAAGTTAGGGGGTGTGATTAGTCGCAAATATTGTATATCTTGCGCCCGTTAATTATGAATGCACGCACGCTTGCGACCGTTATTTCACGTATTTAAGCTCTTTTACTGTATAACCCTTGGTTTCCATATATATATGCTTTGCGAGGTTTATTTGAGCTTTTGTAGGGATTGGAATGCTAAACGGTGCAAGTGCGCGTCATCCGGGAACGTTCAGTGCTTTACGCAACTTCAGGGGTAATTATGTCATTCCTACATTCGAGCTTTGTGCCCGACCCCTTGCCAACTTCGCGTAGCCCCTGACGGTTTTTCAATCCGGTTCACGATGACCAAGTTATGGGCGTTTTCTCGAGCCCCTTTTGTTGTGTATCAAAAGAGGGGAGAGTGCTGATGTTTGCAGGAGCGGTCGACCGGTCCAAGATAAGCGGTCGACCGGTGTTTTGCCTTTTGCCTTCGAATTGAGACAGTGTGCCCTCTCCTTGATAAGCGGTCGATCGGTCACTGACCAGCGGTCGACCGGTACTTCATTTTCTGCAAAACCCCCGCAGTTTTGGTTTGGCCTTACCACCCTTGTTTTGTGGTTTTCTTCCACTTAGTATATATTTGTGGTGGTTTATTCTTGTAAACTATCTGATTACATTCGTGTGAAAAGAAATAGATAAAAGGGATTTTTGTTGGCTTCTCTCTCTCTCCTAGGGCTAGATAACTTGCTTGTCATTTTCATCATCAACTTCATTTATTGCAAGTAAATTTACTCCTTTATTGTTTCTTGTTGATCCTTGGTACAATTTGGTATAATTAATATTATGCATTGAATGCTTATTCTCATTATGGGTATTACACATACTATTAGTTTAATGAGGTGTTTTGATATGGTTGGTGTCATGAGTAGCTAATCTCCCTAGGTTGGGAGCATAAACCCACCTTGGAGAGTTCAGTTCTTGGCTTGGTTCAATGATTAAATCCAATAAATGGGTGTGTGGGTTGAGATTGGAGTTTCATAGGATTTTATCTTCTCTTATCATGTAAGGGTTGTATTTTAAGACTTAACTCCAACATCAACGCATTTGTCCGATAATATATTGTTACCTTCATCTTACATTGTTGGGTTGACATCCTTCATGTAGGATTGTTGATATTGATATCTTATTCCCATTTGATTGTGATTTAATCGGAAGAACCCGTTGAGTTGTGCGCATTCGAGGTGGGGGAATGCTCCTTAACCTTTTGTTAAAGAATCGTTTCATAATCCTGTTTATAAATCTCGCTTGTCTCGTTTCTATTTTTGTGTAGCGTTCCATTTATCTTGGTTCGCTTTGGTTCATTACAACACGTATAACCCAAATCATCTTTTCTTTTATCTTGTATTCTTGTTTATTGATTTTTTACTGAAAGAATATCCTCGGTACTTCATATAACTCCCTGCGGAAATCGACCCCGGTCTTACCGGGCTTTTATTACTCTCGCGATTAGCGTACACTTGCGCTATACAATTTTCTGAGCGAGTCAGTCGCATCTTTGCCTTTGTGTGTGCCGCCTCCCATTCCAACTTCAAAATCCTTGGGAGGATATTCGGCTTTTCTCGGTCCCCACTTGTCTTTGTCACCCGTTGAATCCAAACTCCCCATCGTCCCACCAAATCTTTTAATTGACGATGGTTCCTTTCTTCCGCCTTACACATGCCTTCCGTTGTTAAAATGGAATTCATCTTTTTCGGAGGGCATGCTTGTATGTGAGGGTACACCGGTTATCCTCCAAAGACAAATCGTTCTTATGGTGGACCCTCAGCTATTTAGACTTCTAGTGTATAGTTAGTGTGAAGCCTAAATAGTAGGTTGTATATAGTTAGCTTTTTATTCTTTCTTTCTTTTTAATTTAGTCTCTTGTAATTAGTTAACTTTTTGTTAGTTGTTTTTGCTATGCTCGGTACTAACTTGTTTTGTAGATTCTTTGGACTTTTTCTTATGGGGATCGCTCCAATTTTGGGTAATATCACTCTTTTCCTCTCTTTGACTTGGTTCTTGATTTACATTGAGGACAATGTCAAGTTTTAA
This sequence comes from Sambucus nigra, assembly GCA_949130495.1. Classification (NCBI taxonomy): domain Eukaryota; kingdom Viridiplantae; phylum Streptophyta; class Magnoliopsida; order Dipsacales; family Adoxaceae; genus Sambucus; species Sambucus nigra. The sequence goes on along the minus strand of OX422210.1, from coordinate 651,236,756 downwards.
GTTAGGGGGTGTGGGATATTCTATCCATTTATGTTTTTAGTCCATGTTTTTGCTCACATGTTAGTTACTTTGTATGCTTTTCTTAAAAAAATTCAAAATTTCAAAAATATTTTCTTTCTTTTTTCTCCTTTTTTGGGCATTTTGTCTTTGTTTCCGATGATAAATTTTAATAATTGCCCGATCCAATAGACAACCCATTGATGCATGTTCTCGATTTTAGAAGTTATTAGACTTTAGTCTCCATTATTGATATTATGAATAACTTCATGAATTAAACTTTAATCCCATGAGCACATGCACTTTTATCGTTCTATTGATTTAGTTTAAGATTTTTATAACTCGGTAATCTTTTGTTGCATTGTATATACTTACACCGAGTAAGCTTTGTACCTTTCGTCGTTTGTGAGTGGTATACACTATTCTTTTCTCATTGAAAATGTTGAATTCGTCGGTAATCTCACTACTCTTTCATTTGACCGTTCATTAATTGAGTTCATACTTGAAATGTGTTACTTGATCATGATTTTCATATATTGTTTTGACTCGATAATTGCGTAAACTTTGTGAAATGATCATAGGCATTCTTTGTTATATCACCCATATTGGCCTTGACCTCACCCTTATATGTTTACCCTCGTTAACCCCTTTTGAGCCTAAATATTAGCCTTTCATTTCATACCCCATTCCCATAACCAACTCTACATTGGAGTTTTAGCCCATATATACACTTTCCATACCTTTATTTGGAATGTTACTTGGGATTGAATGATGTTATTATGATGACGGTTGCAATTTAGGCATATGAGAGTTTGATAAGTAAAGAAAAAGAAAGTAGTGAAAAAAATGAAGAAAAAGAGAAAGCAAAAAGCAAAAGAAAACAAAAGAGAAAATGAGGAAAATAAGAAAAGAAAGAAAAGAGAAAGTTGTATATGTTGTGTATATAGTTCAATAAGCTTTGATTACTCTCCCCGACTATATATCTAATGCCGGTTTGGAACTTGTTTTCCAATTTTGATATTGCCCGCATTTTCCCATTATCCCGAGTGTTCATCCCTGAACACTTTGAATCCGTACATACATATCCTTCATTTCGTACCCTAGTCTAGCCTAGCCTACATTACAACCCTATTAAAGTCCAATGTGATCTTAGGTTGATGCAATTTAAAAGTCATAATATTTTTGATAATCTGTAAAAATGCATTTCTCCTCCTTTAATGTGTGGTATCCTTTCATTGAGATTACAGTTTTTTAGTTTTTATATAGCGTTCTTCATTTGTGACATGTGTGCGGCGTAGTTTTCATTTACATTTACTCTTTAGCTCGCATGTTCCGTGTGTTACCTCCCTGTTTCGAGTGAATTTCATTTGATGAGTGTAATGCCCGTGAGGATTGAATATATTCTTGCTTTAATGTTTATCCGGATTATTTAAGTTTTTGCCAAATTACACTTTTCATGTGCTCGTCCCCCTCCCACATTTTAAGGTTTTAATTATATGAGGTGCATTCTATAATGTTAATGATTTGGACTTTTGTTTGAATTCATTCAATGTGCTAATAATGCATATGAAATCATTTTTTCCATTATTGGGCTTGTCGCATGTTGGGTTGGGCATATTTTGAGGAAACCATGTGCTATTTGTGGGTACCATCACTGAAAACCCTCACGAGACGACACTCGTCCACTAGGATGACCTAGGGGTTTAACGGCTTATTGCATACGCTAAATGCAATCGGATTGCCCGCGAAAGTGGCCTTATCTTTTATTGCTTTTTATACCATACTTTTGTACTATCTCCTGATTTTGGTTTGCTTGTAGTTCTTGTTGCATCCTATTTCATTGCTATGGAATAGCAATGTGTAAGTTAGGGGGTGTGATAATATGCAAATATTGCGTATTTCATCTCTCGAACCTACGCATTTTAGCCCCCTCGGGTGCCTTAATCTCTATATTTAATCTCGTTAACCAGACAACCTCGGTTTATATTGTTAACATGCTATATGAGGTATAATTGGGCTTTTGTAGGTATTTAGGTACTAAGTATGGAGTTCGAACGCATTCCGGTGAAGTTCCGCACGTAATTGCATGTTTAAGGGCATTTTAGTCATTTTATAGATTGGGCACCTGGCCCAACATCTTCATGGAAGTTGTATCCCTCCCGCAAGCTTCGTGTAGCCGTAAACGGTTCCCGATTCCAATTCAGAACAAAGAAGTTACGGCGATTTTAGCGGAGAAGAAATGCAAGCCAAAACAGGGAAAAATGTAGTCTGCCCTGCTTGATCGATCGATCGACCAAATGGTAGATCGATCGATTGACCCTTCCCATTTTTGCCACGATTTCTACTATCGATAGATCGACCCAATGGTAGATCGATGCCCTATTTTTAGGAGATATTTTTCTTTTCTTTTCTTTCTTCTGTTCTTTTATTCCCACTTACTATATAAAGCAATTTTTGGTTGTAATAAGGAATATATTCAGTAGATAAAACGTTTTTAGGTTAGAATAGCTTAGGTTTTGAGGATTTTGAAGAGTTCTTCTTCAATTGTTCTTGGATTGACAACCTTTTGGATTGAATGTTGCACTATTCATCATCCTCTTCCTTAATATATTTTGTATTTTTTCATTTCTTGCTTTCTAGTTAATTTACAGGCTTTCTAAATTAGGTTTACATGCTTTGATTACTTGCTTTCTAGTGTATATTTTCCGCGTTTATTTATCGCTTTCCATTTACCACATTTTTAACATGCTTTCTAAGTAATTTAAATTAGGTTGTGCTTGAATTGAACTCACTCGAGTTGACGCGTTGCTTTGCTTTGGTGATGGAGTTTACGGGTCTATTTCGGGTGCGTTGTCCTAGTTATTATTCCTAGGGGATTTGAAGGGGCATATCATGTATGTTCCGTGCTTACGACCTTTTGCTCGTAATTTCTGGGATATTTATTGACGCCAAAATCTTATTAGGCTTTTATGATGATTTAGGGCGTGACAACCCTTGATTTAATTAACTGTCGAAACGAGACGCGTTCTTAATAACTCATCGTCCCATGTAACCATTTTATACTAATTAACTCGGGTGAGGGATATTCGACGCAACCTATAGTTTTATTCGCTTTCATAATCTATTTTCAATACCTTGCCTAGATTAACATTTCACTTTATGCATATTTTTCCTTTTAGTTTGTAATCATCTTTTACACTTTTATTTCAGAATATTAAATCACTTGAATTCTAGCATCTTGTACCTGTGGATTTTCGATACCCGACTTACCGCTGTGCTTGCCTCGCAAGTGTAGTCGTAATTTAGGTTTGTTTGTATTGAGTAGGTGAAATGAAAACAACGATTAGCGTCTTGACACGCGCTACTTTTCACCTTTGATCACATACCCTACCTCATTGTTTGATTATTTAAATTAAAATCGGAGATTGAAAGGGATTGTACCTCATTTTGGAATTACCAAGTGAAGTCAAGGTCCGCTGTCTGAGATGTTGTAGGATCCACATGGGTTAGAGAGATAGGGTATATCTACTTAAACAATGATTATTTGGGTTTCCTGGTCATGTATATTTCTATTTTAGAGCTTTTAACCTCCTCTTCCATCTTCTTCGGGTTACTGAACTCTACTATCAAATCATCTATGGTCTAACCCTTGATGGAACTCCATGGTTGATACTTGATATCAAATTATTCCAACTCAATAAGCCACTTGACAAGGATTCCTTAGGTATTAGTCTTGTGGAAGATATGTCCGAGGAGTTGATCGATCATGACCATAATAATGTGAGTTTAGAAGTATGGCCTCAAACACCTAGCTAAGGTTATAATGAAAAATGCGAGCTTTTCCATCCCTGGGTACATTTTTTCATCCCATTGTAGAGATCATATAACATAATATATAGGGTAATAGACCCTGAATTCCTCTCATAACAGAGTTGGGGTGACTATGGCTAGAGAGGAATAAAGTTACAAGTATATATCTTCCCTTGTGATGGTCCGGGACAAGTACTTTATGATGCTCTTTATGGCTTATTCGACCTCAAAAGTCCACTAAAATTCCTTTTTCAGTATTTTAAAGAAAGGTAGGAACTTGTATGTGGTTTTAGAGACAAATTGGCTGAGGTTAGTAACTCTCCCCACTAGGCTCAAGACTTCTTTGATTGTCCTTGGGGACTTCTTATCTAGCATGGCTTGAATATTTTCTAGATTCGCCTCTATACCACAAATGGTAACCATGAAACCCGAAAACTTGCCTCCAACAACCCCAAAAGCACATTTTTTTGGATTTGGGCTCATTTGTTTCCTTTTGAAGATGGAAAAGGTCTCTCTAAAGTTCTTCACATGGTCATGATCCTCTAGGCTTTTGTCCTCCATGTCATTAACACAGACCTCCATGGACTTGCCAATGATTTTTTTAGAAATAGAGTTTACCACCCTCTGATTTCACCTTGCATTTTTTGGTCCAAAAGCTATAAATTTATAACGATAGGTACCTTTATTTGTAATGAAGGAGGTCTTCTTTTCGTCAGCCCCTATCCATCCTGATTTGGTTATACTCGGAGTATGAATCCATGGATGAGAGGAGCTTCTGACATGATATTAAGTCCACTAAAGTATCAGTTTAAGTTAAAGGCTATTAGTCTTTGGGGCATGCGTTGTTAAGGTCAGTGAAGTTAACACACATTCTAGTTCTAGGTTCGAGAGCCATTTTTAGTAGTTCTCCTCTCTGATGAAGTTGGATTCTAAGAGTTTGTAAACCCCTTCAGTTGTAGCATTATTTCCCTCTAAACCAAAGAACCTCTTATTTTGTTAGACATGCATGTGGTTTGGATCAATGATAAGGTGGTGGACCATGACCTCAGTGTCTACTCGCATCATGTTTGAGTGGCTCTAAGCGAACACATCTTTATTTCTTTTAATAACAGGGTGAGATCCTATCTAAGGGGGATCTTAGTCGAGCCCCAATTTGTACTACCTTAGTAGGGTCCTCTGGATCGATACAAATAACAATTATAGCCTCATTCAGTTTTCCCTATCTACTCCTTCTGCCCAACTCGTGGATCTAAGGTATCGATATTCATTAATTATCTTCCTAAACTCCCTAATGGGATGTCAAGCATAGGTGAAAGAGGCGGAAAAATATCTGATGGGGTTCCATGGAACTTTTGTGAATCTTCGAGTACCTCTAACAAGATCTGGGAAGGCTAAAGTGACCATTTCCTCTATTTTATAGATGTGTTGTAACACTCTCTAGCCTTTGTCTGGTCCCCGTGTACTTCTCCAACACCCATAAGGGTTGGGAACCTCATTACCAACCTCCATGTAAATATGACAATCATTTAAATCAATGAGTGATGGTCTGCCAAAGATAAGCTAAGGGAAGATCCACCACTAGGAACTTATTCCAAATGGTATGATCCCCGTTAAAGCTAATCATAGCAGTTTTGATTGGCTGCATGTGCTTCGTCCTAAGGCATATAAACTTGAAAGCATCAAAGATTAGGATGTTCGCTGAGATCTGAGTGTTAATCAGGGCCTTCTTCATGTTTCCATTATCTATTATTTCCACAATAAAAAATGGTTCTCCATATTGTAGGAAGATCCTTAGGAGTTCTAATTTTATAAAGACCATCATTAAAAACCCCTTTGGGATTTGATTATAGTAAACGGCTCTATTGACCTGCACCCTTCATGTTGGATGCTTCTAAGATCGGATTTTCTATAAGTGGAATAAAGTCCTACACGGGTAAAAACTTCATAAATGGTATTCATGTCAATCAAAGGTATGTATTACTTATTTTTATTTTTATTGTTATTACACTAAACCTTATGTGACACCCCGCCTAATTAAATACCGGGCTATCACTCCTTTATTAAATTAAAATCAAGGTGAACAGTTGGTTCATTCTTAGCATCACTGTCGTCAAAATAACTTTTCCAAATTTAACACCCTATTTAATTAAGCTAAGTGTCAAAACTATTTTTTTAATATTACTTTCCAAATTTTATTTTGAAAATAAATATTTAATCATCTACAACAATTCAATATTTAAAGAATCACACCACAATAATCCTGGAACATATAATCCAATTAATTTAAACATTCAACAACTAAACTCCAGCATTTAAAACTTAAAGTAAAACATACATGCTGAATAAATCCCAAAGTAACAGTACTAGAAATAACTGAAATACAAATGCCCCAATAAACAGATAAATAGTGGAAAGGGCGACACATGCCCAATAAGGAGAACGATAGAAGTGGAATCAAGTAAATGAAATCGTCTAAGCAAGTGGCCTGCAACTCCCACCTAAGCTGCAGCACGTTCCTTCCAAGGGATCCTAAACAAGACTCCCATGTGGCTGGGTACCTCTAATATATACATATATATACAAGAGAGAAAGAGGAATAGAAATGGGTCAGAGCTCGATAGTGTATATGATTTAAAAATTCGTTTAGCAAGTATTTAAATTGATACATGCCAATGCAACAACATATTAGTGCGACACTCTCTTGAGAAATTCTCGCCTCTCTTCTAATGTGCACTCCAATCGCACTAACCTTCCCAATGGTTTATCTCATCATATATCACACTATCCTTCCCCAAGGATTTAACTTATCTTAGGTGACTCTCAAAATTTAAGATTTAACAACATCATGGTTTAAAAAGGATACTTTCATTTAGTACAAAACGCTCATTTTAACTTTATTGATTCATAAAGTTTTTCAATATCATATTATACTTTTCAAAACAAGTATTTCCAATTTGAGTCATTATACATGTCTTACTTACCATGACACAGTAGGCAGTTTCCCATATTTCAGAAGTTCATATATATATATATATATATATATATATTAAATACTCGTATAATATATATATTCTAACAGAACCCCACATAAAATTTTATGGTGCGGGCATACTCTGCTATCCAATCCCCGTATCAATCGTACTAAAGGGAATAACAGTTCGGAATCACTCTCGAACTATATAAATACATACACAAATAATATTGAGGCGAAGCATAGTTTCCAAGTCCAAGAGGTCAGTACATACCCTCACGTCTCTTAGGACCGTGACTACCGATTCGATAGCCTGTACCTAGGATTTCTATCTTCTAGGGTACGAGTCAATATCCCCCATAAGGCACACGAGATAAGATCGTCCCAGCGCGGAAACCTCAGGGATAGCAAGTAGCGCGGGCATGATTTTCACAAGTATATAATATATGCATACACAATCATATAAATATACCACTTTTATTATATCAATTTAGGTTTATCCAATAACCCACATTCATAACATTTATCCTTATTTTCCCATTATTATTTATCAAGTATAATGGTTCGTTTCTAACTTTAATTCGAAGGGTTTTTCCAACTTACTACGTAACCCTCATGGACTCTATTCTTCCAAATGTACAATTCAGTAGATATCCATTTATGTTCCAACGTAACTCTCTCTTACGTGTCTCTCCCCTTTAATATATACTTACATTATCCCTTATGCAAAATATCCCAAAAATATAGATTTCGCCTTACATTAATGGATTTTGAATTTTATTATCAAAGATGAGAATTTCAAACGGTTTCGAAATCGAAATTAAAATGGAGTTTTAATTGAATTTTTATTATCTCTAAGAGTCCTCAAAACATAAAACAGTCTAGCAAAAATAAATATTAAAAAATATTGAACGGTCCGATCGAGCTAAATTTTTTTCTGTAGCTTCCTCTCGTCTTCAGCTAATTCTCTGTAAAATTTCATCCAATTCCAACGGTTCGATCGTCCGAAATATTTTTTTTTTAGTGTTTGTATCTGATTAGAACTCTTTTCTTAATCAAACTCTTAATCCTTTACATGACAAAGGGTTTCCAGAATATCATATAAATCATCACTACATGAAAATTTCCCATCTCAAATTGGGTTTTTCTCCCATAAATCTCATCCTAATAACTCCTAAACTAATATGGCTGATGCATCAACGAAATAAGCAAGACAAACACTTTCCTGGGATTTTCAGAAATCTGGTTTGGTGTTGAATTTGGTGTGGTTGCGTTCCCCGTCTCGCGATCTACGCGTTGGCGGTGGCGGCGGTGCAAACGGGTGAGTTTTGAGCCTTGGAATGCCTTGAGAGCTCTCTCCTCTCCTCTCCAATGGGCGTTCTAGTGTTTTGAGTTATCTAACCCTAGGAGATAACCTAAACATCTGATATAACCCCTTTAATTTTCGTGGGTTTAATTACCCAAAAATACAAAATGACTAAAATGCCCTCCCGGGGTACTAATTAGGCCTAAAAACGCCCCGAGACCCAAATCAAACTCCCGGGTATACTTTTATGACTATCTCGACCCTTCCGAACGCGTTGGTGCACTCAAAACGACCATACGAACAACTTATAAAATATTTACTTTTATTTATCAATATTTAGTCCCGACGCGACACGGGCGCGTCCCGACTCAAATTTCTAAAATTGTCATTTTATTCACTCGTGACATTTAATATGGCCACTATTATATATTACTGTTCTCATTAGTAATATTCAACAAATTTTCCCATAATTACTAACTCTCATCACGTTAATAATTATAACATAATTAATTTTCGGATTTTTATTAAATAATTAATTCACATTAATATTAATAAATCCCCAAATTAATATAGCATAAAAATACGGGGTATTACATACTTCCCTCCTAATAGCGGAATTTCATCCCGAAATTCAGAAAATAAGGCATACCTGGTAAGAACAAATTTGGATATCTCTCGCGCATATCGGCCTCGCGCTCCCAAGTGGATTCCTCCACATTATGATTCTCCCACTGGACCCGTACAAGTGGAACTATCTTCGACCTCAATCTCCTCTCACTATAGTCTAGGATAGCCACCGGTCTCTCCTTGTAAGAGCTGTCAGGCTGCAAGTCTATCTCATCTATCGCGATGTGAGTATGGGCCATATCATCCCGAAGATACCGTCTCAACGACGAGATGTGGAATACATCGTGAATGGGATGTAAATGCTCTGGTAGTCCCAATCTGAATGTTACCTGCCCAATCCTCTCGATAATGGGAAATGGTCACACGTACCTCGGGGCCAATTTACCTTTCTTCCCGAACCTCATCACTCCCTTCATAGGAGATACATGCAGTAACACTTGGTCCCCCACATTAAACTTTCGGAAGAACTGTTTCGCATCAGCGTAGCTCTTCTGCCTGTCCTGGGCTACTCGAATGCGACTCCTAATCATCTCAATCCTCGCGGAGGTTTCCTGAATCACCTCTGGTCCTAGCAACTTGTTATCCCCCACCTCAAGCCAACAAGTTGGAGAACGACAAGGCCGGTCATACAAAGCCTCAAATGGAGCCATACCAATTGTAAACTGATAAGAGTTATTATATGCAAACTCTACCAGTGGAAGATGTGGCTCCCAACCTCCTCCAAAATCAAGAACACACATGCGTAGCATATCCTCTAACATCTGATTAGTACGCTCTGTCTGTCCATCTGTCTGTGGGTGATAAGCTGAACTCAACCTCAACTCAGTACCCATAGCCTCCTGAAAGCTTTCCCAAAAACGTGATATGAAAATCTTGTCTCTATCTGACACAATATTCAGGGGCACCCCATGTAATCTGACAATCTCAGCAATGAACAACTGAGCATACTGACCTGTGGTATAATCTGTACGCACCGACAGAAAATGAGCCACCTTAGTCAAACGGTCTACAATCACCCAGATAGAGTCGTGGCCCCGCTGTGATGTAGGCAACCCTATAATAAAATCCATGGAAATACTCTCCCACTTCCACGCGGGTACTTCCAATAGCTGAAGCAATCCTAACGATTTCTGATGGTCCACCTTCACCAGCTGGCAGGTAGAACACTTGGACACGAACTCAGCAATGTCCTTCTTCATCCCACTCCACCAGTATTGCCTCCTCATATCTTGGTACATCTTATCTCCTCCAGGATGTGCCGCAAATCGGGACCCGTGAGATTGGGTCATCACTGCATGACGTAATTCTGCCCCTTCCGGAACCACTAACCTCCCATTAAACCTCAAACCCCCATTAGAACTAACAGAATAGGACTCAGCACCCTCGGCTAAAAGTCGTACAATCTGCTCCTGGAAAAATGGGTCTGTGGTTTGGGCCTGTATTACCCTCGTAACAATCTCGAGTGTGACTGTCATAACAGATATGAAGGAATGGGCTACTACGTCCTGGTGACCCAACTCCTTCCACTTCGCTTTCCAGACGTCCGCTACCTCATTTACCGGTCTTCGGCTCAACGCATCAGCAACTACGTTGGCTTTCCCCGGATGATACTGTATGTCGAACTGATAGTCCTTCACAAACTCTAACCCTCTGCGCTGACGTATATTCAGATCTCGCTGAGTGAACAGATACTGCAGTGACTTGTGGTCTGTGAACAAACGGAACTTCTCCCCCAATAAATAGTGTCTCCATATCCGCAGTGCAAAAACGACCGCTGCTAACTCCAGGTCATGGGTGGGGTAATTCTTCTCATGTGGCTTAAGCTTGCGGGAGGCAAAAACTATAGCCTTCTCTTCCTGCTGAAGTACTCCCCCAAGTCCCCGTAAAGAGGCATCGGTGTAAACCAGGTACTCCACACCCGAATTCTGTAAAGAAAGGACTGGTGCTGAAGTAAGCTTGTCTTTCAGCTCATCGAAAGACAATTGACAAGCATCATCCCAAATATATGGTACCCCTTTTGCGAGTCAGGTTCGTCAATGGACCCACTATTTTGGAGAATCCCTGAATGAATCTCTTGTAGTATTCGGCTAACCCCAAGAAACTACGCACTTCCGTCGGTGTTGTGGGCTGTCCCCACTCCCTCACCACTGACACTTTACTCGGGTCAACTGCTATCCCCTGTTCAGAAACAACATGCCCCAAGAACTGGACCTCTCGCAACTAGAATCCACACTTCTCGTACTTAGCATACAACTGATGCTCTCGTAAAGTCTGAAGAACCTGCCTCAAGTGCTCGGCATGCTCCTCCTCGGAGTGTGAATATATCAAAATGTCATCTATGAATACGATGACAAACTGATCCAAGAACTCTCTGAATACTCGGTTCATTAAGTCCATGAACACGGCTGGAGCATTTGTGAGACCAAATGGCATCACTCTGAACTCGTAAGACCCATATCTCGTCAAGAAGGCAGTCTTTGAAACATCATGCTCTCTAATACATAGCTGATGGTAACCCGACCTCGGATCTATCTTCGAAAAGAAAGTTTATCCCCTCAGCTGGTCGAACAGATCATCGATTCGAGGCAACGGATACTTATTCTGTATCGTGACCTTGTTCAACTCCCGGTAGTCCACACATAACCTCAGTGAACCATCTCTCTTCTTCACAAACAAGACTGGAGCGCCCCAAGGTGAGGTACTCCTGTGAATGAAGCCATGACCTAACAGCTGCTCTCTCTGATCTCGTAACTCTCGCATCTCCGCCGGAGCCATACGGTATGTAGAGCGTGCTATCGGTCTCGTATATGGCAATAAATCTATGACAAAGTCTATCTCTCGACTAGGGGGGGGTAGGCCTAGTATCTCCTGGAATACATCAGAATACTCAAGAACGACTGGGATCGAGTCTAAAGGAATCACAACCTCCTTAGAGGTATCCTCCTCTATATAATACAAATGAGCGGTCGAACCTCCCTCTGGGCGAGGCATCGCCACTACAAACATCTCTTGCCCCGGAATGGCAAAAACAATGCTCCCACCGAAGCAATCAATCATGGCTCTATAAGTTGCGAGCCAATCCATACCGATAATAACATCATGCTCATGCATATCTAAGACTAACATGTCTGCAGGTAATACCAAACTACCAATCTCTACCCCCACTCCCCGGCATATAAAGAAGATAAGCGACCCACACCCCAGTGGTGAGTCTACACACGTCACTGTGCTCTCTGCTGTGGCTAACAACCCTAAGGCCTTCGCAAAATGAGTAGCTATAAAACAATGTGTCGCCCCAGTATCAAACAAAACCCGACCCATAGTACCATGGATAGGAAACATACCCTCAATTGTGGGTGGTGCCTGTGGAGCTGCTGCCTGGTGGACGTTATAGACACGTCCGTACTGTAACTACCCCTGCTACACTGGAGCTCCTGGAATGGCTGGTAGGGCTGGCACCTGGGCTGGAGCTAGGAGGGCAGCTGAAAAAAATGGTCTCTGTGACTCATTACGGGCACCCTGCTGCTGTGGGGCCCTATTACCCTCTGGGCAATCCTGGCGCTTATGACCATGCTTGCCGCATACAAAACACCGGCCTCTGAAGTTACCTCCCCTTTGACCCTGCTGACCACGGCCCTGCTGGCCGTTACCTCCCCGCCACTGGCCCTGATTAGCACGCTGTTGGCCCTGTTGATTAAGCTGGCCCTGCTGGACCTACCTATAACCCCCAAATCCCTGCCTGGAATCACCTGAACGGAATAGCTTAGCAGGGTCCCCTGATGGGAACTCTGCTCGTGTTGACGAGTCTGTCCATGAGATGGTGCCCCACTATCACTACTACCCCCGGTCCTGCCCTGCTGGCTGGACTCTCCTGCTCTCCTGCTTCCCTACAGATGGAAGCAGTGATCCCGGCAATGTAGTAACGCAGCATTGAGTACATCAGTGAAAGTACTCAGAGATAGATTCCCTATAAGATGCTGACGGATCCTCCAAGCTACCCGTCCACAAACAACATTATCTTCTTACTATCAGTAGGTGCCTCATCTGGCACTATGGTGAGAAGTCTCATGAACTCCTCCTCATACTCAGCAACGGTAGAGTTCTCCTGTTTCAAATTCAGTAATTTCCGCCTCATCTCAGTCTGCACGGCGGGTAGAAAGTACTTGCGGTCAAACCGCTCCCAAAATGACTGAATAGGGACCGTGTCCCTCTCCTCCAAGGTGGTAGTGGACTCCCACCACTGCAAAGCGGCCTCCACCAGCTTAAATGAAGCCAACAACTGCCTTTGCACGTCAGTGCACTCATACATACGAAGATGCCGCTGGATGTCTTTCTTCCATTGGCTGATTGTGATGATATCTGAGCTACCAGAGAACTCAGGGGGATGCGCCTTCTGAAAAGCATCCCTAACCCTCTCCCATGCAGATGGAAGTTGTGCTGGTACTGGCACCACTGCCTGAATCTGGGGTGGAGCCTGCTGAACCACCGCTAGCGCGGCATTCACCGCCTGAGCAATAATGGCGGCTACTTCATTAGCATTCATAGTGCCTTGTGCCGGAGCTGCTGGATGCTCGGCCTGGGCACGCCTATCCTTCGGTGCACGTCTCGGAGGCATCTTAAAAGTGAAGAAGTTTATTAGTCTCCAGTCATTATCAAATCCCAAATGGCTGGAGACGTAAACGTAAAAGCAGGAATACAACAATCCTAAAAATAGGGCTCTATAGCAAAAACGTTAAGCTGAAAGCGAAAATAAGCCGTACAGATCCTATGGACACTAGAACCTGATAGCTCTGATACCACCTGTGACACCCCGCCTAATTAAATATCGGGCGATCACTCCTTTATTAAATTAAAATCAAGGTGAATAGTTGGTTCATTCTTAGCATCACTGTCGTCAAAATAACTTTTCCAAATTTAACACCCTATTTAATTAAGCTAAGTGTCAAAACCATTTTTTTAACATTACTTTCCAAATTTTATTTTGAAAATAAAGATTTAATCATCTACAACAATTCAATATTTAAAGAATCACACCACAATAATCCTGGAACATATAATCCAAATAATTTAAACATTCAACAACTAAACCCCAGCGTTTAAAACTTAAAGTAAAACATACATGCTGAATAAATCCCAAAGTAACAGTACTAGAAATAACTGAAATACAAATGTCCCAATAAAACAGATAAATAGTGGAAAGGGCGACACATGCCCAATAAGGAGAATGATAGAAGTGGAATCAAGTAAATGAAATCGTCTAAGCAAGTGGCCTGCAACTCCCACCTAAGCAGCAACACGTTCCTTCCAAGGGATCCTAAACAAGACTCCCCTGTGGCTGGGCACCTGTAATATATACATATATATACAAGAGAGAAAGAGGAATAGAAACGGGTCAGAGCCCGATAGTGTATATGATTTAAAAATTCGTTTAGCAAGTATTTAAATTGATACAGGCCAATGAAACAACATATTAGTCCGACACTCTCTTGAGAAATTCTTGCCTCTCTTCTAATGTGCACTCCTATCGCACTAACCTTCCCAATGGTTTATCTAATCATATATCACACTATCCTTCCCCAAGGGTTTAACTTATCTTGGGTGACTCTCAAAATTTAAGATTTAACAACATCATGGTTTAAAAAGGATAATTTCATTTAGTACAAAACGCTCATTTTAACTTTATTGATTCATAAAGTTTTTCAATATCATATTATACTTTTCAAAACAAGTATTTCCAATTTGAGTCATTATACATGTCTTACTTACCATAACACAGTAGGCAGTTTCCCATATTTCAGAAGTTCATATATATATTAAATACTCGTATAATATATATATTCTAACAGCACCCCACATAAAATTTTATGGTGCGGGCATACTCTGCTATCCAATCCTCGTATCAATCGTACTAAAGGGAATACAAGTTCGGAATCACTCTCGAACTATATAAATACATACACAAATAATATTGAGGCGAAGCATAGTTTCCAAGTCCAAGAGGTCAGTACATACCCTCACATCTCTTAGGACCGTGACTACCGATTCGATAGCCTGTACCTAGGATTTCTATCTTCTAGGGTACGAGTCAATATCCCCCATAAGGCACACGAGATAAGATCGTCCTAGCGTGGAAACCTCAGGGATAGCAAGTAGCGCGGACATGATTTTCACAAGTATATAATATATGCATACACAGTCATATAAATATACCACTTTTATTATATCAATTTAGGTTTATCCAATAACCCACATTCACAACATTTATCCTTATTTTCCCATTATTATTTATCAAGAATAATGGTTCGTTTCTAACTTTAATTCAAAGGGTTTTTTCAACTTACTACGTAATTCTCATGGACTCTATTCTTCCAAATGTACAATTCAGTAGATATCCATTTATGTTCCAACGTAACTCTCTCTTACGTGTCTCTCCCCTTTAATATATACTTACATTATCCCTTATGCAAAATATCCCAAAAATATAGATTTCGCCTTACATTAAAGTATTTTGAATTTTATTTTCAAAGATGAGAATTTTAAACGGTTTCGAAATCGGAATTAAAATGGAGTTTTAATTGAATTTTTATTATCTCTAAAAGTCCTCAAAACATAAAACTGTCTAGCAAAAAAAATTATTAAAAAATATTGAACGGTCCGATCGAGCTGAATTTTTTTCTGTAGCTTCCTCTCGTCTTCAACTAATTCTCTGTAAAATTTCATCCAATTCCAACGGTTCGATCGTCCGAAATAATTTTTTTTAGTGTTTGTATCTGATTAGAACTCTTTTCTTAATCAAACTCTTAATCCTTTACATGAAAAAGGGTTTCCAGAATATCATATAAATCATCACTACATGAAAATTTCCCATCTCAAATTGGGTTTTTCTTCCATAAATCTCATCCTAATAACTCCTAAAATAATATGGATGATGCATCAACGAAATAAGCAAGATAAACACTTGCCTGAGATTTTCAGAAATCTGGTTTGGTGTTGAATTTGGTGTGGTTGCGTTCCCCGTCTCGCGATCTACGCGTTGGCGGTGGCGGCAGTGCAAACGGGTGAGTTTTGAGCCTTGGAATGCCTTGAGAGCTCTCTCCTCTCCTCTCCAATGGCCGTTCTAGTGTTTTGAGTTATCTAACCCTAGGAGATAACCTAAACATCTGATATAACCCCTTTAATTTTCGTGGGTTTAATTACCCAAAAATACAAAATGACTAAAATGCCCTCCCGGGGTACTAATTAGGCCTAAAAACGCCTCGAGACCCAAATCAAACTCCCGGGTATACTTTTCTGACTATCTCGACCCTTCTGGACGCGTTGGCGCACTCAAAATGACCATACGAACAACTTATAAAATATTTACTTTTAATTATCAATATTTAGTCCCGACGCGACACGGACGCGTCCCGACTCAAATTTCTAAAATTATCATTTTATTCACTCGTGACATTTAATATGGCCACTATTATATATTACTTTGCTCATTAGTAATATTCAACAAGTTTTCCCATAATTACTAACTCTCATCACGTTAATAATTATAACATAATTAATTTCCGGATTTTTATTAAATAATTAATTCACATTAATATTAATAAATCCCCAAATTAATATAGCATAAAAATACGGGGTATTATACCTTGCCCGTGTCTTTAGCCACAAACTCCTTGAGGTAGACCCTCTTGAACACCCCTTTAATAGCCATTTTACATTTTAAGCAACTGTTGCTATTGTGGCTGCGGTCTCAACAAAACCTGTAATACTTCAATTTATCTCTCTTATCATCTGTAGACCTCATAGGATTTAACGAAGGTAAGAGATCCTAATATTCTATTACTGCAATGATCTCTTTTATGGTGGGGTTATGCACAAAATGAAGTGTTTGGCTTCTAAAGGTACATTCTTGTACCTTCGTTCTTCTTTTTATTGGTCTCATATATCTTAGGAGAGTCCCTAAGTCATGAGAACAGATCCTTCCTCTTCCTTTGTTGGGGAGAGGCTATCGAGCAGCTTGTTGAGATTGAGTCTTCGACATTCATATACTTCTGAGCACTGTCTAGCATCTCGATAATGGATCTAGGGGGCTTCTTGCTAAAAGACCACAGGAAGTCCTCTAAGGTGAGGCCTGAGATGAAGGCTAACACACTCCTTCAGATCATCAACTTGGAGAGCCTCTTAGTTGAATCTCTTGGCATACTCCTCGAGGGCCTCACTATTATTTTGTCTAAAATGGAGGGGGTAGTGACAAACTTTCTCATCTTTTGAGTTCCTATGAAATGGATGAAAAGGGATATTTCTAACTCTTTAAATCTTTTAATGGTTCTTTATTTGAGCTTGGGATACCAGTGCCTAGCCATCCCCCTCAAAGTAGTAGGGAAGGCTCTACACAAAACCTCATCGTGGAAGCGCATGAGTGATATGTACATCTCTAAGTGGTCTATAGGGTCTTTAGATCCATCAAATGATTTAATATTAGGCATATTGCACTTTGGGAGAAGAGAATAATGTTGAAACTTATTGGAGAAGGGAGATAATGTCCTCTAAAGAGCTAGCTCAATAGTTTTGGGAGTTTGCGTCTTGTATTGCTTGAGGAAATTCCCTAATCGTTCTTTAATATTCTTGATCTCACTGTCCTATAGCCCAACACTCTAGAACCACCTTGGGATTGATCTCCTGGTCGTGACAATCTATCATTGAGAAGGATGCGGGTCACTGATCGTTGGGGGGGCTCTAGGCACACCCTCTAGATCTGTTTCCCCTCCCAACTAGGGTTCTTGGTTCTCATCGGTTCTGCTATGTTCTGATCCTGTTGGTTCCTCCACCATAAGTGGTAAAAGAAGTATTTAGAGAATGGAAGCTAGCTTCTTTGGAAGATTATTTTGTTGAGCATGGATATTTTTGAAAGAATGGGCCAAAATGTCATTGATCTACATATTAAAAAAAGTGGGGTTTCTTTATGAAAGAAATAGAACTTGTCGTTACCAGAGACGATGCAAAACTGCTTGGTATTGAAATCGTGAATGACCTTAGACCCAACAAGTGCTCCCCTCAAGACCTTAGATAGGTTAAAGGGATGCGCATCAAAGTGTGATACAAATATATAAAGTTGTTCGGGCCTCAAATGAGGACCTTACGTCCACTCTCAAAGGGTTTTATACTATTTATTGGGTCATACAAGAGTTATTATAGTCTAGGAGGCCTCTTGTAATTTGTCAAATAAGGTCTTTGGTCTGTGCTACCTTTGTCCCTAACCAATGGACTTTAGAAAATAACTAATAAACTACTCTAAGGATTCCATGTTGGGAAAAACAACTTGAGATATACATTTAAATGAGGAAAATTTTCCTCTATGTCGATCTTTGATTAATCATGCATTGAAAAAAAATAAGAACTAGGTTTAAAGATTAAACCAAGGGTTTTAAAAATTCATACCATAGCGAATCTTTTTGTGATTCGTATGAGGAAACAAAGGTAGATGATGATCAAATCCTTGCTTCCCTCCAAGTTATTTTAAAAACCTTTATTAAACCTTCTGTACATTAGGATCTTCTAATATATGATCCTCCCCAAAGTCAGGTAGGTGAGTGGACACCGTTTGAGATAAAAACCCTTGGTTTTGAGTGAGACATGGTTCTCCCTATCTATCCCTCTTCAGAAAAATATGAATAGTGTTTTACATCACCCTTGTTAAACCCTTGTGATCAATAATAATGATTAAAACAACTTACCACACCATTACATGGATATATGAACTACAACAGAGACCCGGGACAAATAATTAGATCCAAATAAATACTTGTAAATCCTAATTATAATTAGAATAATTTTTTTCTTTCTTTATTTAATCATGAATTAACTCCACTAAATAATCACCACTACACTCCAATTTAAGTATCCCAAAAATCACTCTGATATAACGATGTCTTATTTGCAATGTTGATTATGGCACATAATACGATTCCCTGCGTTAAGTTCGACACCCACTTGATCAAATCAGTTTTTTATTAATTGATTTTAACCTACATCTAATCAATTTCATTGATTCTTAGACTTAAGTTATTTTGTAACTTCCACAATCCACCAGTTGAGTTTTACTTGGTGATTTTTTTTTTATAAGTTTGTAAAGGGGGTATCACAATCCTAGGTATCCCTATAAACACAGTCCTCTAGATTCATATCTCAAGCCTACTTACATAATTGTCACCCAATATGTGGGGATCATTTGATTCATTATGGTATTGAATCTCACCCATAGCAATTAACATGACAACCACATAATCATGTAAATTGTTATAATTCTTGGGATTAAGAATTTATGTACCCCTTTTAAATGGTATGGGATTTCCCAAGTCTAATCGAGACAACCCTTAGACTGAAATCTCATGTGTGGCCTTGTTTAATAAATTCCTTGGATGTACAGATCATAATCCTCTATTGAACTATCAAACATGTTCTCAAACCATCATACTAGTTCCTCTTAGTTTGAAATAAACTACTAAGATTGTATCACAACCGTTATAATAGGATGTCAAGATCTTATCTAGGTTGTTAACTTTTTAATAGTGCTAAACCGAATTCTAATCTCCTCGTGATCAACCCGAATTCGCATCACTGGAGTTCCTATTGATCTCTATTGACTGACATTAATATAAAATAATATATTTAAACCAAATATAAAGCATTGTCGAAGCCATGATTCTTATTTCAAAATGAACTAACACTTTTACTTAAAAGTAATCGTCAAACATGGTTTTAAGATTAAAACAAAAACAATATCCCACTTACATGTATCCAACTCCTAACCCATATACATTGCATTTTGTTCCCTATTGGTAGAGGATTAATTTAGTGTTATCCGATACAAACCTTGGTCATAATCTTATCACCCACTTCGTTCGATCTCTCGAACTAGGTGAAAGCTACACTAAATTTGATTTACCCTTTTATGGATCACAGGTTCTCTCAAACTTGCAATCGTACCACTATGTGCACTGAAAAGTGTAATATCTAATTTTATTTGATGAAACCTCGCCCAAATTACTAAAGAAGTAACTAAGCCATATAGCCTCTTTTGTTGCCTCCGAATAGACAACAACTTTGGCCTCTATGGTGGAGTTAGCAATCCAAAATTGATTCACCCTCCTCCAACTTATTGCTAAACCTCCTTAGTAAACACATATTCAGAGGTAGAAAACATGGAATCCCTATCTAACTAAAAACTTGAGTCTTTGTGCCTAGAAGTTACAAGACTATTAAACTAGAATCTGTTGACCATGCCGAAGGCATAATAGATTTTAGTCTTTGCATAAAATATATAACACTAATGAGGCTTCCCACCACAAAAGCATTAGGTATATTCCCGTTACCTACATCTAATATAGTGTCATAAAACATTGATTTCCATATAGAATGATTCTTTACTTGAAAAGAAAATCTTTTTATGGAATCTCGATTTTAATCCTATGTATACAACATTGATATAATCTACTTGGGGTAAGTCAAACATACTTTGAAACCAATCTAGTGAAATCTTGATCATAAAGATGTTCCTGGATTGTCCTAAGTATTTTATATCGAATATCTGAACAACCACACTATATTGTAAGACAATACTCCCACCACATTCCCAGTTAGGAAAATACTATCCACAAATTGTACTAAGAAATACAACAGATTTTTCCTCATTCTTCTTATGATAACAATTAATTTTGGGGCTTTGATCAAAATCAATACTTGATTATCTTATCAAATCGAATGACCCAAGACCTTAATGTTAGCATAAATCCATAAATGGATGCCATAAACTTACATCACTATGCTTTTCTCGAGTTCTTACTATGTACATTCCCAGACAACCATTCAAAAATGCAGTCTTGACATTAAAAGAATCCCGAAAAACTTAAGAATGACTATCGTAAGAATCTTTGATCATTGTTAATCCATATATTTCTGAGTAAAACCTATCTTAAGCATCACCTTAAAGATTTACACCTTCCCATCCATCTATTTTTTAACTTGTTGTTGATCCACATCTGCCCAATAGGTTTTACCCCATCAACAAATCTACAAGTCCCTAAAATTTATTTGGATACATCTAATCCTTTTGGTATCTATAGCCACAAGCCAAAGAAAAATTCAATGTCTTTAAATGCCTCATTATAGTTATGGGAAACGGTCCGTGTTTTCCCGGGATCATATCGAAATGATCTCCCAAAATACTAACCATTCACGATGAATCCTGATGTGGCACCACTATCTATCCAGTATAAATGACATGTGTATCCCAATAATCGATAATGCTACAACTACGATAAGGTAGTGTATTATCAATATTAGGTCATATTTCATCTTGTACGAGTGGTCTAACAACATTGGTAATATGATGCTCCATTATATCATGGAAGTTTAACTTACACTTGAGCTCGTGGTTTGTTGCATAAATATTTTTTAAGAACATGGCATTGATGCACTCAACGAACTTCTTGTACTTAGGAGTATTGGTCCAAAAAAACTTATAACATATAAAATATTTCCCAATGCATCAAAACATGCACCGAAACAGATAAAGGACCACTACACCAAAATGCTCATTTAGTAACACGCTTTTTTTTTGTATTACTAACACTCTTTTACCATTACTATTTCTCACAATATATTAGTGTTAATAATTTTAGCCCAAGTGTTAGTGGTATTAGTTAATAATTTAAAAGTATTTTGTTTTCTTGAAAAAAGGTTAATTTTTCCCCACCAAACCAAAACATTGTCCCGACTCTCTTCGAACCAAAGCGGGAAAGCTCTTCTCAAAACATTGCGTACCAAAGAGGGAAAGCTCTTCTCCAAATCGGTTCGTGCTAAATTTTTCAAGGCTAACATTGGTGCCAAATCGAAAATCGGTAGCTCCCAAATCGATTGCTGCTTTATCCCAAATCGGTAGCTGCTAAATCCCAAATCGGTACTGCAAATCCCAAATCGGGAAAGCTTTTCTCCAAATCGATTCTTCTCCAAATTTTTCTCCACGTAACCCTAACCGGATCCAGGTAACCCTAAGTGACATGTATATATATATATATATAAACATACTTGTTTTGGATTTGATAAGTTAGGTTTTTTTTGTAACTGTTTGATTTTATTTATGTTTTTTCTTATATCTGATGTTATGAGTGTGTATGTATATGTTATGAGTGTGTATGTGTATATATGATGTTATGAGTGTGTATGTATATGTTGATTTATTTTATGAGCAGTGATATTTAATAAGAAACAATCTAAGCAATAATTTTTAATTTTCTAAATAAACACACATTTATTTTATTTAACATTACAATTATTTTATGAGTAGTCTAGGAGTGGACAAAATATAGATAGACTCACTTAAATGTTAAATAAAATGTTTTATTTAACATTTAAGTGTAATTTCACTACATTAGTCATTGAATGTTGTAGTAGGTGAGTGAATTAAAAATGGAATGGCCATAGTCAGTGTTGATTGTGTGCGATGTGGGATGGTGAGGGCATCAGGCATACGATACGAGTAGAAAATAATGTGTACTCTTGTGCACCTTTTCTGTGTAAACATGTCTTACAAAGACTGGTTGAAGCTGAAACACATATAGTTCTTTTATTTTCCCCCTATGTTTGTCGGTTACGAAGTATCTTTTTGCACTCTTGGGTCCCGTACTAAATCTGCATTTTTTATTTTTTTACTATATATAAAAGTTTAGAGGTCCTTATTCCGTTTGGTGTACCTGTATTTGTTATATCTGCTACAAATATTTTAGTGTTCTTGATTTTTTAAGTAATGGTTAATATATGACATTATTCTATAAATTGGTCTCCTCTGGTTTTGGGAGGAAAGAAAAAATGACTTAGATAATCTCCTATCCCTCCGTTTTGAATGATAAACCTATTTTAAGAATGCGAATCTTGGCTAGTCTTGATTTCAATGGTTTTTTGTGAATTGGCTTATGATTGTTTATTGCAAATTATCTTTTTTCCCATTCAATGTCCATTGCATTTTTCTAAAACACAATTGTCCATGCACTAATGCTTTTGAGTTATTTTGTGTTCATGTAGAGGGAAGACTTGCGTAGAGACTTATTTTAGGATTACTAACATTACTATACCGTTACTATACCTTTACTTAATTTGAGTTACCAACGCTACTATATCATTTCGGTAAAGTGTATCATGTAAGTCCAAAGGTGCACACTATCCTTTTATATAAAATAATGATATTTTTTTTGGTAGTGCAGAATGTCCCAAACATTAAACAAAGGATGGATGACTGAGAGGAACACAATAAGTGAGGTATACATAAATGGAGTACCATCTTTCCTTGATTTTGCAATTGCAAACAATAGACATCATCTCTCGACATTTCCATGTCTGTGTGTTAAGTGTCGAAATAAGAAGCGGTTCCGTGTGTAGATATCAGGAGTCATTTGATTCGGCATGGCATAGATTCTACATATACTACATGGATTTTACACGGTGAAATAAGATCCTCGAACTCCCCGAATCCCATTATAGAACCTATTGATTGTGGAGAACATGTCGAAAATTATGAGAGCATTGAGAATGAAAGGCTTCAAGACTTAGTTGACACGTGCTACGGAGTGCACGAACAACATTGTGGAGAAACTGCTTTTGTTGACGAGGTTGCTTCTTCAGGCTCAGGCGATGACACAAACATGTTAGATGGACACAATAAGCATCAATGTGTGACACCAAGTTCAAGTCATCACAAAAGAAGTTGTAAAGCTACTAGAGATGCTATTGTTGACATTATGCTAGAAATAGCAGTTGCTTTAAAGACGAGGGCAACAACAATTATGAAGAACAAGGATCTCTTCTCTATAAGAAGATGCATTAAAGTGTTGGATGAGATGCAAGATGTTGGCCAACGTCTCTACTTTGTTGCATTGGATTTATTTGAAAATCCCAATTCCCGAGCAACTTTCATATCTCTTAAATAGGTTTGATTTGATATGGTTTTTAAACTCATGAGATATGTTTGTTCTTTTTTACACAAAATGTTGTTTTTTTCCTTCTATAAGTAATTGCACAATAGGCTCGGATTGGTTTAATTTCACATTGATAGGTATCTCTCAGAGTTACTGGAAGAGCATAAAAAACTCAGCCCATTTATGCATATGCTTCCTCATTGCCATCGCTTGCTGAATCAGGGTGAGTTTTGTAACCTTATTATTGTCTCATGTGTCTCATATTAATTAGGTAGACGACCCAAAATTGTTTTTTTCCTCTCCTGTGGCGATTTTAATCTAGGAACTCGAAACATCAAATTAAAAGGAAAAAGAAACAGGTGAATCTTTTGGCCACCTGAAAGAAATAGTTGTGGGTATAGTCAATGTAATGGATTTGATAATGAGGCTCAAAATGGAAACTGAGTCATCACTAGAGCTATGTTAAAAGATAATGATTGTTTCCTCCCCTTCTCTCATTGGATGGCCTAACTCAATCCTATGATAGCACTGATATTTTAAAATGATAGGATTATACCATTCATGGGCCTTAACACATCTCACTTTGAGCCATACATTTTAATTTATATCCATGATGAATGTTTCAATTTCGCAAACTTCCATGACTAATGGTTCTACAATCATGAGTTGACTTATTTGTTGGAGGCCATGTTAAATATCACGGCGTTCTTTCCCCCTTCTTAAATATGCAGATGTGAATGAAAAATAAAATGATTATGATTGAGTTCATTTATAATTAATCGTAATATGGGTGTAGAGAGTGTGAGACTATGTTAAAAGAATAGTTCAAAATGTTACTCAGCGGTAGCATCCATCATTTGAAATCATAGAAGCACTCTGACATCACACTGCGTTAGTATGACTGTAAGTGTCTATTATTTCTAAGCATTATACAATCGGACACCCCCCTCCAACTATGATGACATGTTTGAGTTACGCCCCTAATTTGAAAGTAATTTTCAATTGCCCATCAAAACTGTCGTAAAGGTTAACAGCATCATCACAAGATCATGGCAAAGTTTTGTTGAAACCCTGAATGGGGAGGGGGGTATATGACAATTATTTAAAAATGAGGATTTAAATCAAAACTTTTCATAAAAGTAAAGTTTACACTCAAAATAACCCGAAAAAAATTAATTTTTTTACACTACTTATGTATTGTGAATGTTCTGTGCAAGTGCCTTTTCTCAGTGGTGATTATGAAATACCACACGGATCTAGGGTAGAGATTCTAATTATTCCACTCCTCCTTCCCATCTTAATGGCCCATTGGCAAATATATAGAGCAAAAAGTGGCAATGGAAAATGGAAAACAATTTTCCACAACTAAACGACCCCTAATGGTTTTCACGCTCCTGGAGAACACGTGCTTTTTATGGGGAGTACTGATTTCCAGATGAAAATGAGGTTTGTTGGACTATTACCTTTTTCTTAAATATGTTCAAAATTCAAATCATCTGGTAGATATTGATTACTTCTTATTTACTTTGGGTAACCTAGTGGATTTGAAGTTATATTGTGACCAATTATAGGAGTATTTGCAATTTATTGTTTTTGGAGCTTAGTGTCTAATTTTTGCTATTATTCATAACATAATTAAAGACATCGCTGAGAGTGTGTTGGGAACTTCAATTCCATGACTTCGAATTGGAATTTGATTATTTTCTTCAAAATTTGAACTAAATATTTCCAAGAACATGCTGAATGTAAAATGAGAGATCAATTGTATGTGGTAATACAAAATGATCTTCTGATCTCCCAACTTGACTTTTATTTTGCTAGTATAGGGCCAGATTGGTGATAAAAACACTCAATATTTAATGTATTTGGATAGCCAGCAGTATATGGAGTTCTATTGCAACTTTTTGTGTCTTTCACCAGATAACATACATGGAGAAAATTGATTTGTGGTGGTCTATACCAAGTGAATGAAAAAATAATGACAGTTAGACATGTATTATTAAGTATTGTTGAGATTACCGATACTCATTAGTTTTTTCTTATCTCAGGTTTCTATTTCAAGTCCTAGAATGGGTAAAGAAAAGTTTCACATCAACATCGTGGTCGTTGGCCATGTTGACTTCGGAAAATCAACCACCACTGATCACTTGATCTACAAGCTTGGAGGTATCGACAAGCATCTCATCGAGAGGTTCGAGAAGGAGGTATTATTGCATTGTGGAAATTCGAAACCACCAAGTACTATGGCACAGTCATTGATGCCCCTTGACACCGTGACTTTATTGAGAACATGATTACTGGTACCATACAGGCCGACTGTTTGTCCTCGTTATTGACTCCACCATCGGAGGTTTTGAAGTTGATATTTATAAGGATGCTCAAACTCGTGCACATGCTCTGCTTGCTTTCACCCTTGGTGTCAAGCAAATGATTTGATGATGTATCATAGTATTGTAGTTCCATGTTTTTTAGACATGAAGTGTTGTAGATTGTGTTATTTTTAAACCCACATTGACATAACTTTGTATATGTTTGTGTATATGGACGTCACTACTGACATTAATACATGATTTTATTTATGGAAAAAAAATTTGCCTTACAATTCTAGTGTAAAACTGAAGCATTTGTAGAGGGACCTGCGAGTAATTTAAATAGTAATAATATCTCAATTAAAAATATGTTTTTTTTAATTTTTAAAAAAAATAGTAACGGACCTATAATGTTACTAAATGTTACACATTTTTTTGTTAGAAATGTGTTATGAATGTTGGTAATGGTAAAAGTGTGTTAGGATTTAAATAAATTTGTAACACTTTAGTAACACTAGGGATGTGTTAGTAATACATAATTTAGTAACAGTAAAAAATGTTAGCAATTTGCTTCCCCACACCTTTTTTCTAACATTAAAATAGTGTTACTACTTTTTTTTATAACACTACATTAGTGTTACTAATTCACTGTTTTGGGGTAGTGGACAATCAATTCTTATAAAAACAATTTTATAAAATCAATCGAATATCTATTTAAAACCAAATTAGAAAATCGAAACCAAAATTTCTAAAATCCGAGTACATTAATAATTTATATACATTAATTTTTTGTCTACACTAATATTCATAAGAATATCCAACTACTAATACTGTTGTGTTAATCTAATTTCCCATAACTAGGAACATCCTTCTTTAAAGTAATTACTCGTTTACCCGGAACCTTTGCAATGAGTTCTAGTTCTGATTTGTGGTTCTCGAGTCAACATACCAGGTTTACCATAAATCGGGCCATGAATCATGCATTTTTTAAGAGATAAACCATTACCATTCCCTTTTCCTTATGAAATAAATAAATGTTGGACATATTGCTATAAATGTTCTAACTACTTGTAGTTAGAATATCTTCTTACCAAATATTCAACTATTATCGCGGAATATGAACATTCTTTAACCCCAAATCGTTGTACTCGACACTTAGCTTTATCCTCCTTCTCCTATTGGGAAACAAATATCTTCTCAAATAACTAACACCAAATTTTAGCTACCGGTGATCCTCACTCGTAAATTTCAAAATAGTATCGGGTTTCCCCACTATGTCTAATCTAAAGAATCCTTAGTTCAATTGATGATGAAGATCATTCCAAGAACATGACTATTACTTATGTGTCATCAACTAATAAAGGTGTTAATAGATTATCATCTATAAATTCTTTATAATTAAAGGTGTTAATATAAAATTTCCTCGATAGGGGGACCGAACACATGCAACATTTAATTTAAAATAACCACCATGTATTTTAAAATACTTTGATTCCATGATAAAAACCATCTGATTTAGGGGGGGGGGGGGGGGGGGGAGGGCAGGTCAAGCATACACAAGAAATCAATTGCATCAAAATTTTAAATATTCGTGGAAATTATTGGTTAAATAAGGTTACTATTCCTTTTAGTTAGAATAATGTCCAATTACATTTTAGTCCTTGAAACTTATGCCAATTAAACTTTTAAGACTAAAACAACAAGAAAGTGTTGAATTCGTTTTAGAAAACTTAGAATCATAAAATCAAAAAAATATATAATTAAATTAAGACATGAGAATTAATTTGATTAGATTTTAAAGTGACATCCCTTAACCGCCAATATTTTTAAAAATCAATCCGTCGAACCACCTATTTACCTTATTAGGTGATATTTATCGTTAGGAGCTTAAATCATCACACCTTGAACTAGACATATTTTCATCTTTCATTATGCGATCCGAAAAATTTAGTATCCTCTGTCCGATATAATGAACAGCTGACAAACTTTTGGTTTCACTCCTAAGGACACTGAATCCGATGGGGAGTATATCAAAAGTTTTGTTTAAGTGTATACAATCAATTCATTTATTTAAATCAAACCCGCTAGTGTAGAATTTCCTCTGTGGGTGGTAGAAACTCACTCACATTCAATTTGATAAACTATCACTTAAGAATTTTGAGAATACCGGATGTCCTGATTAAATCCATCCAATTGGGGACATATTAAGCTGACATGAGGAAGAAATCACATCATCATGCTCAAGACACCTATGGAGACCGTGGGATTTATGAGAAACCCTTATCCCACGTAGTATTTTAAAAACATGAGGGTTTTGAAAACCTAATCAATTAATTCTAAAAGTCTGAATTAAAATTCTTGATAATTTTCAATTTACTTACATAAATTAAATTCCCCGATCTCACTATTTTAATTTTCCAAAAATAAAACTAGTTTTATATTAAATAAAACCCAAAGGCAAAATTTAATTTATAGCTTAAAATTAAGTACCCCAATTTAAGATAATTTAGAAATATTAAATAAAATGGATTTTTTATTACAAACAATCGTGGTCTAGGCCGGCCACAATATTAATCTGTATTGTTCATAAAATGGGTGTTCCTAATTTTTTGAACTAGCACACTAAAATATGCAACATAATTAGAAAGAGACTTAAACAATCCACTCCTAGTTTAGGAACCTAGGAAATAGTAACCTGATCAAATAATTAGTGAATGGGATGAGTGGAACAAAGAGCCTATCGGACTCTGTTCAACTAGCGAAAACTCTTGGAACAACTGGGCTAAAAAGTCCTTAAATGAGCGTATTATGGGGGATTGTTAAGCAATATAAAGACATGCAAATAGATATTTAAAAGTATTTAAAATCCTTTTCCATCATGGCCTAAAATTCATATTGAAGAAGAATTCTTCAAGATAAATAACCCTTAACTCCTCATTAAACTAGTGTTCCCGTTGAAGTAGACTTCATTAAAATATGATGTAGGCAACCTTAAAGATTTTCGATCAAGTTGATTTCTAGATCATAGCTTCGTATCACCTTAAAAAATAACATAACCAAAATTCAAAGTGATATGACAATTTGATCTCCAAAATGTGATGCGGACCTTACTCATTTTGATCGAGCTTATTGTTGGATAACAACTTCATCTCGCCTTCAACAAGAATATATCCAAAATTCAACTAATTCCATCGATCTGATAGTATTCTATGAACGAAATAATATTTTGATCCTCGTAGTCTCAAAATTACATCATTTTGTAAAAACACAAAATTTTGCAAATTTCCACTGAATCCCATCCAAGAACTCTTTTATTTTTTTCAAAAAGTCAACAGCCTATGCCCAAATTTTTCATGATCACAATCCATCGTTACAATGATAATTACAATAAAAATATTACATCCCCTCATAATCTCCACCAAAACATGATTTATTCAAAACCAAAATTAACACATTTAATTACTGAAACCCCATCGTAAGATCCAATCGCATAAATAAATAAAAGTTATTTACGTGACCATGATGGAAGGAATGGTCATAGCAAAACCCAACAAAACAAAGTTATTATGATTCCATACACAAAAATGTTTGTATTCATAAAAACCAAATTAGAGGTTCTAGTTGGATAATAAGGATATTTTCAATACATAAGCAAACAACTAGAATATTTTCAATACACAATCAATCTCAACCAGGGATCTGATACCAGTTGTTTGGGAAAACAACATGGGATTGGTATTTAAATGTGAAAAAATTTCATCCCTATAAATCTTTGATTAATCATGCATTAAAGAGAAAATAAGAACTAGGTTCAAAGATTAAACCAAGGGTTTCAAGAATTCACGCCATACCGAATCTTGTGGTGATTCGTATGATGAGACAAAGATAGATGATGATGAAATACTTAATGCTCTCCTAGGTATTTGAAAAACCTTGATTAAACCTTCTATATGATACGATCTTCTGGTGTATGATCCCCCTAAAGTCAGGTAGGTTGGTTGATAACTTTTGAGATGAAAATCCTTTGTTCTGAGTGAGATATAGTCCTCTCTCTAGACCTATTCACAAAAACTTGAATAGTGTTTTCTCTCACCCATTTCAGACCCTTGTGATCAGTAATAATGATTAAAACCCCTTCCTAAACCTTTATATACAAGTAAAAAAGTTGGGCTTAGGACAAATAGAGTTTCTTGAGAGTACGGGACTGGGTACTTGAGTATATGGATTGCACCAGGGATCCAAGACAAATAATTAAATTAGCCCCGAATAAATAATAAAACATCCCACTTACGATTACAGTAGTTATTTCATTTATTTATTTAATCATGGATTAAGTCCACTAAATAATCACAACCATACTCTAATTTAAATATCTCATAAATCACTCGGGTATAATGAGGTCTTATTTGCAAAGTTGATTATGATACATAATACGATTCCTCACATTAAGTGCGACACTCGCTTGGTTAAATAAATTTGATGTTAATAGATTTTAACCAACATCTATTCAATTTCTTTGATTGTCAAACTTAAATTATTTTTGTACTTCCACTAGGATTATAAAATAACCCATCGATTGGGTTTTACTTCTTGTAAAAAAATCTTGTAAGTCTATTAAGGGGTATTGCAATCCTAGGTATCCTCGAATGCGGATTCCTCCAAACTAAGATCTAAAACCTATTTATAAAACTGTCACCCAATATGCGGGGATCATTTGATTCAATCTAATATTGAATCGCACCCATGTCAATCTGAGTGACAACTATATAAGCATCTTAATCCTAATAATTCTCCCGATTAAGAATCTATGCACCCTTTGCAAATGGTGTGAGATTGCCTGAGTTTAATCAAGATAATACTTAGACTCAAATCTCATGGGTGGCCCTATTTAATACATTCCTGGGATGTAACAATCACAATCCTCTGTTAAACTACCACACCAGTTCCTACAAAATCACACCGATTCCATGTAGTTTGAGACATACTACTAGGATTGTGTCGCAATAGTTTCGAAGGGATGTCAATCTCCTATCTTGGTTGTGAACTTTTTAATAGTGCCATAACTAAATTTTTATCTCCTCGTGATTAAATTGAATTTGCATCACTAGAATTCCTATTGAGATCTATTGACCGACATTTATATAAGACAATATAGTTAAACCAAATATAAGCCAATCTCATAACCATGATTATTACTTCAAAATGAGCTAACACTTTTACTTAAAAGTAATCATCATGAATGGTTTTAAGAATAAAACCCCAATCTTCCCAAGTATTAATTTAGGTCTCGACAATGAATACAATAGTAAGATAACTGGAACGAATCCATGTTATGGTTTTAGATTCAGAATAGTGGGTTGAGATTATCTATACAAATGACGAAACACTTTTATAAGTTATAACATTTTTTTCTTTCGATCTACGATGGATATGGTATCCCTGAGGTTTGACAGTGTTAGATGGGAGGGGAGTGTGGGTAAAAAAATATAAGTGGCTTAAGGTAAACTGGGTTCCTTTAATGCGGATGGGATCCATTGATGCAAGTAGAGCTAAGTGGTGGTGGTGGTAGGTGGAATAGTGTCGTGATGCTCACCTACCCGCCAGACAAACTGCATGTAATGACCCAACTTTTATATGCCAATATAAAATTATTTTTACAATTGCGTCTTACTTAATATCTAATAATGTTATATTATTACATATGTGATATTCTAATATGAAAAATCCCGTTTTTTTTTTTAAATTTGAAGAATCAACTATAAAATGGGCTAAATTGAAATTTTATGACACACCCTAAGCTAAATGATAACTTTCGGGGTAGAAAATGTACTTTAATGAAACTTTAGGGACTTGTAGTATTCTTAATTCTTTATAGAAAAAGACACGCTTTTAAATATGACTAATCAACTATTAAATTGGATCAAATCAAAGTCGTAAGGCATATACTAAGCTAAATGATAAGTTTTAGGGTAGAAAAATAATTTTATGAAACTTTAGGGACTTGGTTTTAATTAAGAAAGTTTTAGGAATTAAAATGAAAATATAAAAATGACCATTTTTTAAATAAAATATTTTCAAGTACCTCTAAGAAATATTGAAAATATATAGTGTGAAATTAACAAAATGCCCTTTATATGCAAAATGACCCTTATAACTTTAATACCATTCCACCTCATGCTTGGTTTTGGACACCTCCACCGTACACGTGTCATCTTTAAAGGAAAAACTAAAGCACATGTCATGCATTTAAAAAAGGCTAAAAAACGTGTCGTCATTTGGTGAATAAAAACTGCAAGACAGCTCCGTTACGCGACACGTCAATGTCGACTCACCAAAATAAAAGCTTAGTCACCTAGACATGGGTCAACACCCATATACCTTTGAAAAACTATAAATATATCCCTTATGATCAGTTATTACATGAAATCACTCCAAAATCTTACAAAGAAATAGTGAGAGAAAGTGGGGGAAAATATAAGAAAAAGTTTCATCTTAGTGATCAAAGACTCGATATCCGTAACATCGTACTTCTATTTTAGGTGAGTACTATATGACAATTCCTTGTGCATTTTGATTATATGATATTATGCAAACTACATATATTTTGTGAAATGATTTTATTCTCAAATTCATATGATACCGATGATTCCATCATTTGTTATTTGTTATTTGTGTATATCTCTCGATATAAACATCTGATTTGAATTCTAAAATTATTGATTCGGCCCATGGAAACTCTCTTACTATGTTGGCCTTGACTATCGGGTAGAAATATTTGGGTGGTACATTCCCTGCTGGTTTATCACTGGTGTGCCCTAAACTAGGCGTTGTTCGAGAGATCGTGATTTTATGTATGTGTTGTTACTAGGTGGAAACATTTGGTGAGACTATCTATCTATCTGGGTATTAGAGTGTACATGGCCATTAAAATTTAAAATTAAATTATTGACATATTTCTCAATTGCTTATCTATGATGTTCTGAACTATTTATTCTGAAAATATATATTATCAGTTGCTTTATATATATTACTGTAAATTCATATCTCTCTCTATATATGACTTTTGTTCTAAATTGAATAAGTATCATTTTTCTGAAAAAACTGGAATGAATATAGATTGATTCTCACTTGGATTTTAGTGGATGTTGTATAATAACGATTTTTCAGGAAATAAGTAGGCTTGCCGAGGGAATGTAAAAGGACTATGTTGACGATTTAGCATTTAGGGTTCTTTTTGTTATTTTAAATAAAATGTTTGTTTCATCATATAGAGTATGTTTGGCTTTCTTGTAATAAGTTTTAAATTTTGTCTTAAGTTGTAACTCGTTGTTACTCTTAATATATATGACGTTTACTTTAGAAACCTATGATGATGTAATTCTATCATTTTCAGTATTTTACGATTCATAACCATGTGATTGTATTTTCGTTGCATTCATTATCAGAAATATTTTAAAACTAGAATATTTGTTGCCTTGGTGGCATGTCAAGACACTCATTCCCTACTAATTTTGGGTCGGGGTCGTGATAGAGGTGGTATCAAAGTATAGGTTATGAACCCGTAGACTATTGAACATAAGTTTCAAACATTATAGATTTTAAGTTTCCATACATAAGATATAGGATTAAATATTTGACTTATGTGATAACCCTCAATATGTCTTACATTCTATATAATTGTTTATATATAATTATTCTTCTAATTTGCAATCTCGAGATAGTATAATACATCTTACGTTTGGCCGTGAATGTATAAAATGATCAAGACAAGATCAACTGCGAGAACTAGTGGTTCAAGTATGGACGGAATGGAAGGTACCTACAAGGCGATTGAGAGTCTAGCAAAAATTATGGAGCATCAGGTAAATTATGGACACCAAGGAATCTTGAACTAACTAGTTGTACTATTGAACAGTTCAAGAAGTTGAATTTTCCTTCTTTTAAAGGTACTCCTAACCATACTGAAGCAGAAGTTGGGTGATGCAGATGGAAAATATGCTCGATGTTCTTAAGTGTACCGATGAACAAAGGGTTTCATTTGCAACGTTTATGTTGGAAGGTGCAGCCGAGCATTTGTGGAGAATGACTAAGAGAATACGCGAGGAAATGAATACTTACATAGGTTGGAATGACTTCTTGGTGATTGTTTATGAGAAAATTTTTCCTGAAACGGTGAAAGATGAAATGACAGCTGAGTTCATGAGTCTAGTGCAAGGGAATATGACGGTTAGTCAATACGAGGCAAAGTCTACTAAGTTATCCCGTTTTTCACAACATGTTAATAATTGACATTTTAAAAGCTAAGAAATTTGAACGTGGGTTAAGGTTTAATATTTATAGTCGAATTCCATCCTAAAGTTAACATCATATTGTGACGTCGTGTCTAGGGCTACGATAGTTGTGAGGGTTGGCGAGGAGTACAATCGAATTAGAGATGGTAAGAGGAAGTTTGGGGAACAAATAGTGAAGAATCCGAATAATAGAAATAATTTTAGGAGTACATCGAATGTTGGGGTATCTAGTGATAACAAATAGCTTAATAAAAAGATATGTCAGCGATGCGGGAAGATGCATGGATGACGACCTTGTTACAAGGATATGGGAGCTTGTTTTAGATGTGGACAGAAAGGACATCAAATAAAATACTACCAAACCCTAGCAAGGATTTCAATACAGCCTTTAGGTGAAAATAAGGACCAAGGCAAACAGGGTATAGTTTTTTCACTTTTTTGATACCCAAGCTTCTAACGCAGTAGTGTCAGGTACACTTTCTATACG
Organism: Sambucus nigra; assembly: GCA_949130495.1. Taxonomy (NCBI): domain Eukaryota; kingdom Viridiplantae; phylum Streptophyta; class Magnoliopsida; order Dipsacales; family Adoxaceae; genus Sambucus; species Sambucus nigra. The sequence continues at coordinate 651,201,995 of OX422210.1, read as the reverse complement.
TGCACAACCTTTTTAAGTTTTAATAGATCCTGTTTCTACCCATTCATTTGTGTTTGTACATTTTGTTAATCATTTTCCTAATATGCCTGAACCCTTAAATCATAGCATACACATTTCTACTCCTTCGGGTGAGTTATTGACGGAAACATTAGTATATATGTCTTGCCCTATAGATGTTAGTAGTCATAAACTATTCACCGATTTGATAGTTTTGTACATAAAATACTTTGAAGTCATTTTGGGGATAAATTGGTTAGCATCGTATCATGCTAAGTAGATTGTTTTGAGAAGAGAGTTACTTTCCAAATCCCTAACTAACCAGAATTTAGTTTTGAAGGAATTGGCATCCTATCTCCTATGCATATTATCTCTGCAATGCAAGCTTGTAGTTTTCTTAAGAAGGGATGTCAAGGATTCCTTGAAAGTGTTATTGATTTTCAAACAAAAAACCCTAGTTTAGAAGATATTCTTACAACTAAACATTTTCCAAATGTTTTTCTAGATGATTTACCCAATCTTCCTCCTACTACAGAAATAGAGTTTACGATTGACCTTATTCCTGGAACTATACTAATCTTGAAACCACCTTATCATATGACACCTTTAGAAATAAGGGAATTAAAATTTCAATTCCAAGATTTGTTAGACAAGGGTTTTATTAGACAAAGTGTATCCCCTTGGGGTGCCCCAGTAATATTTAAAAAAAGGATGGGACGATGAGGTTATGTATATATTAATGTGAATTAAACAAGGTAACTATTAAGAATAAATACCCCTGACCTCGTATAGATGATTTATTTGACCAACTTCAAGGTGCGCAAGTATTTTCAAAGATCGACCTTAGTTCAGGCTATCACCAATTAAAAATTAAGGAAGATGATATTTTGAAATCAACTTTTCATACTAAATATGGTCACTATGAATTTCTTGTGATGCCATTTGGACTAACTAATGCACCAACTGCTTTTATGGATATGATGAATAGGGGTTATTTATTCTAAAAGCATTGAAGAACACAAAAATCATTTAGAGACAGTGTTATAAATCCTTAGGAAGGAGCAATTATATGCGAAATTAAAGAAGTGTGATTTTTGGTTACCTAGCGTCTCTTTTTTACGACATGTCATTTCCAAGGAAGGAGTGTTTGTTGACCCTCAAAAGATCAAATCTATATTGGATTGGCCTAGACCAACTAATGTGACGGAGATTCATAGTTTTCTTGGATTAATAGGTTATTATCGAAGATTTGTTGAAGGATTTTCTAGTATTGTCAAACCTCTATCTAGGTTAACCCAAAAGAAGGTGAAATATGAATGGTCTGAGGAAGTTGAGATTAGTTTTCAAGACTTAAAAATCGATTAGTAACTGCCCCAATTTTAACTATTCCTTCGGGGACAGGGGGATTTATGATTTATAGTGATGCTTCTAAAAAAGGTTTGGGATGTGTGCTAATGCAAAATGAAAAATTATTAGCTTATGCCTCGAGACAGTTAATACCACGTGAGCAAAATTATCCAACCCATGACCTAGAATTAAAAGCTTTATTTTTTCCCGTAAGATTTGGAGACATTATTCGTATGGTGAGACTTGTGTGATTTATACTGATTATAAGAGTTTGAAATATATCTTTACCCAAAAATAATTAAACGTTAGACAAAGGAGGTGGCTAGAATTAATGAAGAATTATGACTTAAATATTCATTATCACCCGGGGAAAGCTAATATAGTAGTTGATGCTTTAAGTAGGAAGTCTAGACCACATTTAGCATGTCTTATTACAATCCAGGAAGCTCTGTTGAAGGAGTTAAGAAGTATGGAAATAGATGTACATATTTATAGCAAAGGAGGAATAATTGCACACTTACAAATACAACCCATGTTAATGGAAAGGATCAAAATTGCACAAGTAAATGACCCATAACTGAAGAAGATTAGAGAAGTTATTGAAGGGAAGAGGATTGAATTTGGGATACGAGATGACATATTCAGGTTAGGAAATAGAGTTTGTGCACCATGTGATGCCCAACTAAAGAGACAAATTTTAGAGGAAAGTCATTACTCAAGATTCACATTTCATCCCGGATGTACAAAGACGTATATGGATCTTTGAGAAGTATTTTGGTGGAATAACATAAAAAGGGAGATAGCTGAATTTGTATCTCAGTGTTTAGTTTGTCAACAAGTAAAATATGAACATCAGAAACCATCAGGATTACTATAACCCCTACCTATTCCTGAGTGGAAATGGGAACATATTACTATGGATTTTGTGACAGTTTTACCAAGGAGTTCAAATGGTAATGATTCTATTTGGGTAATTATTAATAGGTTAACAAAATTTTCTCATTTTCTTGCCATTAAGATTACCCATTATTTAGGAAAGTTAGCTAAGTTATACGTGCGGGAAATCATTAGGCTTCATGGAACCCAAGTTTCAAGTATTTCTAATCGTGACCCTAGATTTGTGTCTCGCTTTTGAAAAAGCCTAAAAGCGGTCATGGGAACAAAATTGAATTTTAGCACCGCTTTTTATCCTCAAAGAGAAGGACAATCTGATAGAATCATTCAAACCTTAGAGGATATTCTTAGGGCATGTGTACTTGATCTGAAGGGGAATTGGGATAATCATTTACCGTTAGTGAAATTTTAATATAATAATAGTTATCAAGCAATTATTCAAATGACTTCGTATGAGGAACTTTATGGTAGAAGGTTTCATTCTCCTGCATGTTGGGTAGAAGTGGAGAAAGAAAATTATTAGGACTAGAATTAATTCAGATCACAACAGAAAATGTGAAATTGATACAAGACCGACTTCGAATCACTCAAAGCCATCAGAAAAGTTATGTCGATAATCGCCACCGATAGCTGGAATTCCAAAAAGGAGATTATGTGTTCTTGAAAGTATCACCAGCAAATGGAGTAATTCGATTTAGGAATAAAGGGAAGTTGAGTCAAAGATACATGGGACCTTTTGAAATCCTTGAAAGGATAAGAGCTGTTGCGTATAAAATAACCTTACCCACAGAAATCTGTAGTGTGCATAATGTGTTTCACGTGTCAATGCTGAAGAAATACGTCCTAGATCCAACACATATCTTATGTTACGAACCTCTTCAAATTACAGAAGATCTGACCTACATTGAGCATCCAGTAGAAAATTTGGACCATAAAGATCAAATATTATGAACCAAAGTAAATCCATTGGTAAAAGTATTATGGGGTAATCATTCCATTGAAGAAGTAACTTGGGAGCGAAAAGATGCGATAAAGAAGAGATATCCATACTTGTTTGAAAATTAATGTAAGTCAAGTTTTGGGAGTAAACTTTGTATAAGGAGGGTAGGATGTAATGACCCCACTTTTATATGCCAAAATATAATTATTTTTTATAGTTGCATCTTACTTATTATATAATAATGTTATATTATTACATACGTGATATTCTGACATGACAAAGCCCATTCTTTTGAAATTTGAAGAATCAGGTATAAAATGGGTTAAATTGAAGTTTTATGACACACCCTAAGCTAAATGATAAGTTTCGGGGTGGAAAATATAATTTTATGAAACTTTAGGGACTTGTAGTATTCTGAATTCTTTATATAACCAAATAAGCTTTTAAATATGAAGAATCAATTCAAATTGGATCAAAATAAAGTCTTAAGGCATATCATAAGCTAAATGATAAGTTTAGAGGTAGAAAATATAATTTTATGAAACTTTAGGGACTTGGTTTTAATTAAGAAAGTTTCAGGGACTAAAATGAAAATATAAAATGTACCATTTTGTAGATAAAATATTTTTAGGGACCTCTAAAAAATATTGAAAATATATAGTGGAAATTACCAAAATACCCTTTATATGCAAAATGACCCTTATAACCTTAATACCTTTCCACCTCATGCTTGACACCTCGTGCTTGGTTTTGGAAACCTTCACCATACACGTGTCATCTTTAAAGGAAAAGCTAAAACACATGTCACGCATTTATAAAAGGCTAAAATATGTGTCGCCGTTTGGTGAATAAAGACTGCAAGACAGCTTGGTTACACGACACGTCAATGCCGACTCACCAAAATGAAAGCTTAGTCACCCAGACACGTGTCAACACCCAAATACCTTTGAAAAACTTTAAGCATAGCCCTTAGGATCAGTTATTACACGAAATCACTCCAAAATCTTACAAGACTCAATATTTGTAACTTCGTACTTTTGTTTTAAGTGAGTACTATATGACAATTCCTTGCGTATTTTGATTATATGATAATATGAAAACTACATATATTTTGTGAAATGCCTTTTATTCTCAAATTCATCTTATACCAATGATTTCGTCGTTTGTTATATGTGTATCTCTCGATATAAACATCTGATTTGAATTATGAAATTATTGATTCGGCCTATGGAAACTATCTTACTATGTTGGACTTAACTACCGGGTGGAAATATTTGGGTGGTACCTTCCCAACTGATTTATCGCTTGTGTGCCCTAAACAAGGCGTTGTTCCAGAGATCATGATTTTATGTCTGTGTTGTTACTAAGTGGAAACATTTGGTAACACTATCAGTCTATCTGGGTATTAGAGTGCTCATGGCCATTAAAATTTAAAATTATATTATTGAAATTTTGCTCATTTACTTCTCTTTTCTGTTCTGAACTGTTTATTCTGAAAATATTTACTATCAGTTACTTTATATATATTACTGCAAATTCCTATCTCTCTCTATATATATGCCTTTTGTTCTAAATTGAATAGGTATCAATTTTTTGAAAAAACCTCGAATGTTTAGAGATTAAATCTCACTTGGCTTTTAGTTGATGTTGTATAAATAGCGATTTTTCAGGAAATAAGTAGGCTTGCGGAGGGAATATAAAAGGACTATGTTGAAGATTCAGCTTTTAGAGCTCTTTTTGTTATTTTAAATAAAATGTTTGTTTTATCATATAGATCATGTTTGGGTTCTTGTAATTAGTTTTAAATTTTGTCTTAAATTGTAACTCGTTGTTACTTTTAATATAAATGAATTTCTTTAGAAAGCTCTGATGACGTAATTCCTTCATTTTCAATATTGTACGATTCATAACCACGTGATTGTATTTTCATTGCATTCATTATAAGAGATATTTTAAAATAAGAATATTTGTTGACTTGGTGGCATGTCGAGACACTCGTTCGATACTAGTCGTGACACTGCATGAGCTCAGTTGACATCTAGGAGGTTTGGGTCTGGAGGTATATTATAATAATAGTCCCCTAGGTTGAGGGTTAAATTAACTCTGGAGGCCATTTCTCCCCAGACTGAGGTCTGTTATGTACGTTAGACATTGAGGAATATTAGTGATGAGGTATATGGACTTTGTTATGGATATATGGTGGAACGACTAAACATTGTAGGAGAGTAAAAATGGGACTGAGGTCTGCTATAACACTGTGGTCCTTTCTTGAAGGCAACGGTGGTCTTAAGAGCCTAGTAGCATTTTGGAAAAGGTCAAAGGCTTACCGTAGGACCTCTGTTCTTACATGAAGGAAGTTTTTTTTTTTTTTTTTTTTGGGGGGGGGGGGGGGGGGGGGGCTAAGAAGTATTGGAATACTAATGGTTGAATATGGTATCGTCATAATCTATAATTTCTAATCAATTATTATAATTATCTTGGGGCTTTTACTGAACATAACTAATGTAATTCATATCTAATGGTGTTGAACTCTCCTTACACGGATTCATAGATTAATTTGTTAATTCATTAACAAAGTTTCAAGAGTTCTTCAATACATAAACTAGGGTTCATAATATCATTAATCTTAATCACCAAATTGGGTTTGACTGTTAATACATATCATCTTATAAGATTATTTTAAATAATCCAATGTAGTAATTTTATTCAAACACTAACCTAATTACATTCTTAAAATAAATAAACTTTCCTTAGGATGATTGTAAGAATCAATCTCCAATTCCCTCAATTTTCAAAATATTGAATTCTCTGTCCCCAAATCTCCAAAGTTAGTCATCTCCCTCTTTAACTTAAGCAGTTAGGGTTCTCCCAATATGTTGTAAGTGTTTTAGGTTATGTTAATTAGTCTAATAAAATCATCAAACTCGAAATTAGTCTTAAGCGTCAAAATAGCCTCAATAAAAAATGCCCAAAATGACTCCCAAATGGCTTAAAACATGGCCCAACCCATATACTAACAATATAAACCAATATCCCACTATTATGAACTCAATTCGGACTTTCTAAATGTTCTAAAAATCAACCCAAAAGTTAACACATTCTACAATACAGTTGCCTTATTAAATTAATTAATTCGTCAATACACATACCTTAATTTAAATCTTAATATTAATTAATTAAATTATGACACGGTATTAGAAGAACTTACTGCACAATCCATGGGATCCGATGCCAAGAGAATAATCCAAATAAGGAAACCCCAGACACCTAGCCCTAATTGTTTCGTAGCCAATTATTATCATAAAATTGGTCTAATCAACACGCAACTAAATTAAATAGCATAACATATGTAACATCACAAAGTCACATATCAATCAAAATGATATAATGAGTCTCCAAAATTTCAAATCACCAAATGGCATACCGATTGTCATATGAAATCATATCTTGTAAAAAGCTAATAACAAATTTAAAAATGAATTAAATTCCATAAAAATATGGTGTAATACCAATAATTCTTGTTGTCAGTGGGATTTATGTTTTTGATTACTCGTTGTTATTGATGGGATTTATATTGATGGTTATAGGTTCTTGTTAAGAGGATTAACGTTATTTGTCAACAATGTTGTCATTGGGATTTATTACGTTGGGTATATATATTATTGTTGTTGGATACATGATCACTACACCAAATCCTGTGAATGGTCACCCCCAGGGAATCACGACCCAAAGCCATGGCCACATAAAATTTGGTGTGACCATATTCATGACCCAATGTGGCCATGGATGCTCTATTTGGGATATAAACGTCGGGATTGATATACGTAAATGATCTTTGGGCTACTTATATTGTCATTGAGAGTTTCCTTAAGAATATAAAGTGTAAGGCAATATGTTAAAATATTATTAGAGGAAGGGATGTTGAGATATGATAGTAAGGCTATGAAAATCATGGATCTAGGAGTGAACCTTATGATTGGGAAGATGATTTCATGCCTAATATTTATTAATTCATTAGGATATTGGGAGTTTATAGATTGAGATATAAGTAAATTACATGAATTTTGGCATATATGGAATTAAGGATGAATATAAACATATGGGTAAAATAGATTATATGTTGTTATCTTTAGACTTGGTTTTATATCAATTTTATCATATAGGTTTTGGGTTATAGGTTGTTTAACACCCAACCCGAGCTTGGGTCAATGTTTGATCAACCCGCACCGAGTCAAGAAGTAAAAGGGGGAGAGGAAAAGTCCAATTTTATTAGTAATGAAAAATCATTTTTATTGCACCATTTATTAAAGATTAATTTACCATTCTTAAATTGGAAAGTAATTAGGTTAATTTACAAGATTTATCTATGAAAGATCTGATTTAATCCACATTACTAATTATCTAATAAATAAACCATAATCATCCCAGTATTATTGCAAACCATAGCCAAGCGCCTGAATAAAATGTTTAAAGCACCAAATAACAAATGTTCCAAAAAAAATTCATTAAAATTACACGGCTACTAATAACGTTGATTATCCTCTGGGGTCGTACCGGCGTCCTTTCGAAAGTCCCTACTCGAAGTACATGGGGTGAGTGTTTTAACAGAAAAAGCAGGGGTGAACAAATGCTCAGCAGAGTAGGTAATACTAAGATATATGTTTTCTACAAAAAAAAATGCTATACATATTGATAACCACCCAAAAGGGTATATTTTATACCTCGAAAAGACATATTTTAATGGCTAATTCTCGACAAAATTGGGTCTTATATGCGTAAATTTTAATGTGCAGGCTTGATCGTCATTTGCGGAGTTCGACACTATTTTCAAGGTAAATGCGCATCATATGGAGCTAATTCCCTTGTCACGTATCAAACCCAAGCCTAAACCTAGCCCAAACCTTCACCCGAGCCTGTGTCTGTTGAGTTTGTATCTTTATTATTTTTTTAGATTTTTATTTTAAGTGATTTTTATTTGTAGGATTTATTTAGATTTTTCTAGAATTTATTTTCTATTTCTTTTTATTTTTTATTTTTATTAGTTTTTAATTGTAGTCTTTATTTTTAGTTTTGCTAGATTTTATATTTTTTAGGACTTTAGGTTTTATTTTTACTTCGTTTGTTGTTTTTATTTTTATTTGAGTTTTATTTTTAATAGATTTTATTTATTTTTAGAGGATTTATTTTTTGCTTTAATGCGTCGATTATTTATTTTCCTTTATTTTTGTTTTTAGTTAGTTTATTATTATTTTTGTTTTGCTTTGTTTTATTCTATTTTATTAGTTTTTATTTGAGTCGTGTTTAGTCTTTAGTGTTTGTATTGTGTTATTTTTTTTAGTGAGTTTTATTTTTAATTGATTTTTATTTTTATTTTTAGTTTAGTTTAGTTTTTATTTTTATTTCACTTGTTTTTATTTTATTAGGTTTATTTTATTTTAATGGGGTCACAAATCACACACACACACACAAAAAAAAAAAAAATATATCCTACACCTTAGCTACACCATATCTCCTCATTCACCTCCATCCTAACAATCCTACACCTCACATACACCTAAGCCCCTTACTTTCATCTTCAACCTCCCACTTTCTCTCTCCTCTCTCATCCATTAACACCAAAACCACCAACCGCCTCACTCTATTTCTTCAACCATTACCAAAAAACACCCCTCTCACCTTAGATCACCCATATTACCAACCCATCACCCACAATAAAACCAAACCATCACTCACCAAATCCAAACCTTACCCGGTTCCATTTCGCCCCATACCAGTAATGTTCTACCCACCACCTGCTCTGGCCGAACCAATAGACCAACCCGGAGCTTCTTCAACTCGATCCTCTCGGGTTCGTACCCAAAACCCCCCAAACCCGATCGCGACCTCCCTCATATCCCTAAACCCATCGCCACCCCTGCCAATATCCAACCCGAGCTCCTGCTCTGACCCCAGCCAAATCGGACCATCAACCCGAGACCATCCGATGTGAACCACCTTCGGCACCTGTTGTCCAAACCCAACTCCTTCCACGGGCTTCATTCCATGGCAAACCGAAATCAACCCACACCTCCATACCCCATCCCCGATTTTGCCTAGTCCGAATTCAAACCCATTTCTTATCCGATGTTAGCTGCCAAATGCCAAGACACAAACCAAATTGCCCACATGTGTTAATACCCCACTTATTCCCTTCTTTCTATTTTAACCGCTCTCCAAAATTACCCTCAACTAACTCCTTTCACCCCTCTTCCCAAAATACCCTTATAACCAAATCAAATTTTTATATCCTCTCACACCCCATGATCCTCTCACCATTTCCATGCACACTTTTAATCCATACCCAATTTTCACTATAAATGAAGACCCAAAAGCTCATTTGGATATCATCTAAAAGAGACTTGTAGAAGAAGAGATATAGTTTAGAGTAGGAAATCAATTAGGGAGAAAAACATTTTGTAAATAGTTTTATTTTTATTTTTTTAGAGAATTGGTGAGATTTAATTTTGAGTGATTTAATTTGTAATGAAGAAGATAGAGTTCAAATTGCCAAATTCAAGGAGACTTCTTGAATATTTATTCTGTTTCTCTACTCTTTTATTTGATATGCCTTTGATTATTTGTTCATTATGTTTAATATAATGTTAGGCTAATTCCCCTTTCAAGGGATGGGATGATCCCATTATTTGATGTTAATCCATTTTAATTAGTTTATTTACATTAAAATTCCCTTTGATAATTAACTTTACACTCTTACTTTCTATTTACGCCTCGGGAGAGGGTAAATGATTTTCGAGAGAAAATCGAAATTCTAGTTATAATACCCATTTTAGATCCGAACTAGAGATATGGGTTTCTCAAGTGTGGTATTATTCCTTTAGTTTAAACTCTAGGCTTACTTTTATGATTTAAACTAGTTTAATCGATCGATCCTAGCAGGTGATTTGTTAGACAATGTTTGGATCGACATTTCAAGAGTTGTAGGAGTGTTAAATTTAACTTTCTAAAATGTTATTATCAAAACTACATTTGCAACGAGAGTTGATTTGTGATTTTGATACTAACTAGGGATAATTAATTTTAATGAATTAATTAATTTTAATTAACTAGAATATATGGTGTCATCCTATCCCTTATTAGTCCTCACTTTTATTTCCTCACCATTCTCATAGTTTAGATTTTTATTTAGTTATATTTACTTAATATCTTGAGTTACTTTTATTTACATCTTGATTTAGTTTAGTCTTATTTCATGTCGTCTCAAAAAATTGTTTTAATATTGAAAAGGCTAAAAAAAGGGAAAATAGAAAAATCGAAAAAGAGAATAATAAACAAATGAATTGCATGCCTCTTTTATATGTTTCACCCTTAGATTTGGATTGATTCCCTTACTTACCGCTACACTCTAGTATTGTTATATTTTTGTAGGTAATTGAGTTTTCGATTAGAGGAGCTTTTCAACAGGGACGAAAAATACATAAGAGAAGCAATTTTCCTCTATCAAATGGCATTGTTGCCAATCTTTGGAGCTTGAAGCATTGGAGAGGATTTGTATTGTGATTCATTTGTATTCCGTTTATTTTTATATTTTTTGTACCATTTTTCATTTTTTTAGAATGCTTGAATTAGGATTTTTATTCTTGGCTTGTATTGTGGTGCTTGGTGACACCATTTATTTTTCATTTAAATTTGTAATAATTCATTGTGAAAAAAAGCGTGATAGGAAAACTGGACAAGGTAGAGAGAGGGTGTCCAAAGGCGAGGAAATGAAGCCTCTCTACTTTGGGTCGATAGAACTCCCGGGGCCGACTAAGATAAACGTGATCTCCCCCCGGTCGACTCAAATTTTCCAGCACCCCACGTTGTAAAAACCGTGGGAGGTACATTTTTAAACCCTCGCGCCTCTCCTGTCAGCGAGTCAATTTTTGTGTGTGATTACGTGCTCTTGTGTGATGTTATTCTCGTATTTATTTTCGAATGGTGTGATGAATTAAATTACTAAGACCTACAACCGGTCATTCACGAGAATGGATTACATAACCTGACTCACGCGCTAACCATTTGTGTGCTACCCTAGACATCATTAAATTTAAAATCACTCAACGAGGTAGCCCACTAGGAGAACATTTTTGAAAAGGCCATCACTCAGATCAAGTTCGTGATTTTTTATCGCTCGCGGACTTAATTAAAATTTAACTACCCTTTTCACTAAATTTAAAGATAAAAATTGGCTATGTGCTAGTTAGGATTTATCCTTGACTTGTGTGTGTCCGCTTCACTTTTTTTGGTGGTCGGTTTTAGTGAGTTTGTTCAAAATTTATGAGTCCAAATATTTTCCCCACTATTTTCTTCCAAAAAATCCAAAAATATTTTCTTCCTTAATTTTTCAAAAAAAAAAATCCAAAAACATTTTCTTCCTTTATTTTTTAGAAAATCCAAAAATATTTTCATTGTTGCATTTTCAGAATAATCCAAATATATTTTCTTTCCTATTGAAAAATTTTTAAAAATTCAAAAAAATATTTCTCTCCACATGGCCGACGAATGTCCCTTATGGGACTACTTTGATCATTTTCCATTGTCACACGACACGTGTGAGAGTGATCCTGATCCGTCTCTTTATGATATAATTAGTGGTTTCAGCTCTCTCACGAGTACCGTTAATATTCTTGCACCATATATGCACACACCTCGTCTTCCATGACCTAAAAATATAAGCCATGACCTAACTTTGAAAAGGACACCTGAACATCCCTCTCAACAATCCATAGAACATTATCTCGAATTCAGAGTTATTCCCCTCTTAAAAATCCCATTTCCCACATTACTTCCACCATTTTCATACTTCATTTAGTAAAGTCCCCCCCATCTTCTCATACCACCATCACCTCATTGCAAGATCAACACATTTACACTCAAGATCTAAGTAAATTCTTCATAAGGAGGTCTAATTCTCCATCCTTGTCCTTAAATTCTCTTGTTTTAGTATGAGTTGCTTTTATTTCTACTTTAGTTCTATGACATCACATAACTTAATCTCAAACTTTTATTATTAGTATTGCACATGCTTTATTTCAATTCAAAAAATCCAAAAAGAAAAAGAAAAAGATGATTTACCTATAAATTCTTAATGGATGGCCCTTGGGCTACGTAGGCATCTTGGATAATCTCTAGAATCGAGTCCTCCCTTATGCACATTTATTATCCTGTTTTTACTATATATATATATATATACACAATCATATGAAATCCATTATATATAATGACTTGTGAATCTACAAACACTTACATTATATTTTGGGAACACTCCTAAGGATAAACTCACTCCGTCCTTTTCCATGACGCGAGTTGAGAGATTCCATTCTCCATTTATATTATGCACATAAGCACACACTTCACATAGTCTAATAGGATAAATTTAACATATGCCCATGAGAGATCGAAAGGGTGGGATGGGTTCCTAAAACCATTCCATTCCATAACTATTCCATGGACCTTTAAACTACATGGTTTTACAAGCATCAGTATTGTTCTTGATGTTGTTCTCTTGAGGCGGTAACAACTCTATCTCTACATATTACCCCACATTGATGATGGTCGAGCGCCCCGATAAAAAGGTGCAATCCCGTGTTCATGCACGGAATAGGAAAAGGGGGGAATCCCTCCCAGTCCCACCCCCACCCTCAGGATGTCCATAAGCATATTCCAAAAATAGTGGATTTTAATGACAATTCCATGCTTAATAATGTTCCAATTGATGAGGAGATCAAAGAAATGCTTTTTTCTATGGACAAAGATAGTGTTGCGGGTCTGGATGGTTTTAATTATTTTTACTTTCAAACATCATGGAATATTATAAAAAATAATTTTATTAAATCGATTCCATCCTTTTTCCTTGGCAAGGATATTCCAATAAGTTGGAATGCTACTAATATTGTCCATATTCTCGATATTGAAAACCCTAAAACTTGTTCTAATTTAAGTCCTATAAGTCTTTGTAATTTCTCGAACAAAATTATTTCAAAGATTGTAGATAACCGAATTGGGACTTTGCTTGCAGGTTTCATTACAGGAAGATTTATCACAGACATCATCTTACTTCCTCCTAAATTGTTCTCTCAACTCAATAAAAAATCTCTCGCCCCTAATGTGGCTGGAAAATTGGATATAGCTAAAGATTATGATCAAATTTCTTGTTATTTCATCATCAAAGGCTTAATGGCTTATGGTTTTTATAAAGTTTGGATTGACATGATTCGTATATTTCTATCAAACTGCCGGTATTTTATTCTTTTCAATGGAAAACTTGTAGTTTCTTTAAATCGGGTCATGGTGTTTGTCAAGTTGACCCGCTTTCACTGGCTCTCTTATTCTAACAGATGAGGTGTACACCTATGGCATTCATAATCTCATGAGTCAGAGAGCTATTTCTCACTTCTCAATTCCTAGTTGTTGTCCATTACTCTCATATTTGTCCTTTGCTTACGATATCTTATTCTTTCGTAAAGGTCAGTCTAAATATGTTAAAAACTTCATGTCATTTCTAGAAGTAGACGAAAGGCATTTAGGAAGGCTTGTTTACAACAAAAAGACTATATTTATCACTTGATATTTCTTATCTCTAAGCCAGTATCATATGTTGCATCCACTACTGGATTCGTGCATAAATATTTACCCCTAATCTACCTCAACATTCCAATGATCAGTGGTAGGAAAAAAAAATTCTCTTTCTACTCCTATATCATCTAAGGCTACTGACAAAATTAAGAGTTGGCAAAGTGTTCATCTCAATCATGCTGGTAGATTGAATCTGTTAAATTTAGTGCTTAATTATTTGGTCTAACACTTTTTTGCAACGTTGTATCCTACTACCTCCTTGTTTAAAGAGTTTAACAAAAAAAATTCTAATTTTTTTCTAGTTGTTTGGAGGATGCTTGGAAGTATCATTGGGTTGAATGGGATATTACCTGTCGTTCGAAGAAAGAAGGTCTCCTTGGGGTGCGAGATTTACGTTATGTTTGCATTGATTTTTCATTCAAAATATGGGTCCATTTTCTTAAAAATAATTTCTTATGTTCTCAATATATGACTTGCAAATACTAAAAATTGGCTCACTTAAATTTCAATTTTTGGGGTCTTCCTTCATATTTTAGTGAGACTTGGAAAAGCATTCAAGCTATTGGGATGTAATTGACTCAAATATTTTTTACCATTCAGATCGTGTATTGCTTTTCCATGAATCTCCTCGTAAAAGGGATTAGGAGGTGGTTAGGCACAAACATTGCTCACAATTCTTATGAAATGGGATAGTAGGATCACTCCAAAAATCTCCATTATGATATGGCATCTACTTCACGATGGCCTTCCTCTTGATGAGAATTTAAATAATATTAAAATTCCTCCAGTATCAAAATGTAGTTGTTGTGTCCTTGCTAAGGAAAATAATGGGAATCATTTATTTGCTACAAGTGATATGGCCTTATGTGTGTGGAAATATTTTGAAAATTTGATGGGGATGAATTTTTAACTTTCCAGGTTGTGATCTCGTATCATGTTTTGGTGGTTTAATTCACGTGGAGATTCTATTAGCACTTTACTTTGTAAGATTATTGTGACACCCTGACTAATTAAATACCGGGTAGCTACTCCTTTATTAAATTAATTCAAAATGCCAAGTTGGTCCAGTTAATAGCATCACTGTCGAAAACATTTTAATGATTACTAACCACCTAGTATTTAAAAAGTAAGTGCCAAATTTTAATTAAAGTTTGATTAACATGCAACAAGTGTAATGAAGAAATAAATAACACCATTCACCATACTGAAGTAAAAAGAATTAACATCACATAACGTAAATAAAGTCTGGAGGAAAACTCCTCACAACAATCCCACAACTGAAATAAGTAAATCGAGTACTGAAACAATACATGCTAAAGTATGAAAACTGAACTGTAAAAGATGTCTCTAATGGAAATGGGCAACATGCCCTACAACTGATAGATAATAAATCTGGAATCCAAGTGATAGAAGCGTCTATAAGAAAATCCCTGTAGCTCCCACAAACAGCTACAGCTCGTCATCAGAATGAGAATCCTATGCTTGGTGTCCTTGTGGCTGGGCACCTAAAATGGTTTTACAAAGAAAAAGATTTGAAAATCAAACGGGTCAGAGCCCGAATGTGGAGTTATATTTTAAAAACCTGCAAGTGCTTTAAAAACATTTAAAACATTAAATGCAAAGTACATGTTAGGACGTGCACTCACATGATATTCTCACCTCTCGTCTAACTGTGCACTCCTAACGTAAGTACCCATCTAGAGTGATACAAACTACTAGCTAAGTGACAACATATCTAGCTAGACTATCATAGGTCTTACCCGTATTACTCAGTTCTATTAACATAATAACGCTTGTAATTAAGTAGAGGTTTAACGTAAACTCAGATGCTCAATATGCAATATATATCACTATCAGTTAACTCACTATATTTCTCGAAGCAATACCGTAATTATATTCACAACATTAACATGAAGGTTCCCATTAATTAAGTGTATATTAATCACATCATAAATATACAATACAAGCACCCCGAGAACTAAGCTGTGGTGCACACATACTCTGCTATCCATCCCGGTACATCACGTACGTAAGGATTACATATTCCGAATCTCTCAGGAATAGTTCACAGATAACAACATCACAAATAATGGAGGCGAACACAGTCACATCACATAGGTCACGCACATACCTACGCTCCTACGATCAGCGGACTTATTAATATCCCAATAAGTCTTTCTATGACCTATGTTCATCAAGGTAACCAGTCTAAATCCGGGCAACACAAGGATTAGAGGGCCCTAAGCGAACGCAAACCTCCCGTGATAGCAAGTATGGTAGGTATGTCATACACACAATTCATATACCAATACTAAGTAAACACACATCTTAGTAATTCCGTAGTTTAATCGTAGTACATATCGTATTCTCGTACTAACTTATAATATCTACACTTATTTTATTCCGGTTTATCATCATACGCGCCATAATCTATTCTCACGTCGTAGTAGACACTCACGCCTCAACCCAAACGGTTCATTGAATTAAATCTCTCGTATATAAATTTACTCCTCGTAATAACCCAAAAGTCCCAAATCTATCCTTACATCATCAAAGGAAGGTTATCTATATCCTCGAACAAGTTTACGGGACTCCAAAAATCAAAACAGTCCAAAAAGGACCAAACTGTCAACTCGTTAGAAGTCTCGTTCGAACGAGGCTGTTCGAACGAGATCCAGTTCGTTCGAACGAACTGTCCCTTCTAACGAGATCTCGTTCGAACAAAGTTATCGAACGAGACTCCCTTTCATTAGAACGACTGGTCATTTCGTTAGAAGCTCGTTCGAACGACCTGGGTAGGGGCTTCTAACGACCTGCCAGTTTCGTCCCAGATTTTCTTAGTTACGTTTCTCACCATTTTCAACACCTCAAGTCTTCTCCAAAGTTCGTTCTAACAATGTTTTAAGTCCTCTAATCATACTAAAACATGCTTAGGTCATAAACTAACATCTTTTAAGGCATTAATGCATCCTAAACATCATTAAATCACAAGATTTTATACTTTTCCCCAATTTTATCAAGAACATGAACCCTAGATTTATATCATCATCAAATCCCAGAATTTAATCCGTTTTAATTTCTTCTAATCACAATTATCATGAGAATAATCATCTACCTATCATTCTACATGCAATTTTCTTCAAAATATTCAAGTTCTAAACTCCAACTACATGGGTTTTCATAGTTCACCAAGAACAAACACAAAATTCGAATTTTTCTAACATGGAAAGGACATTCTCTGAAATTAAATGGAATAAAGTCACTTGCCTTGGTTGTCTCTGAGTTTGGTGTAGGTTTGATGAAGCTTTTCTGCAGAATTCCCTCTCTCCAAGCTTCTCCTCCAATGGTGGCTTAAGGTGGCTAGGGTTTTCTTTGGGAGAGTTTGTAAACCTAATGATAGCCTCCGTAGCTTAATGGGTTAATATGGGTTGGTTAGTGGGTTTAGTGGGTTAAATACACATCAGATTAAAACTCCCAATTTTCGTCACTTTTAATTCCTCAAAATGTAAAATTACCAAAATACCCTTTAAGTTGCCGGTATGGCCTAAAAATACCCCGGGACCCAAACTACACCCCCGGCTAGTGTTTTCTGACTATCTCGACCCTTCCGGACGTGTTGGCGCACTCAAAATGATCATACGAATAATAGAAATAAAAATCACTTTTTATAATTAAAATAATATACCATGACGCGGCGGTCACACGCGTCTCAACAAAATTTTTAAAATGCCGTATATCAATCTCACGACAAATTTTATAATACCAAATACATATATCAAAACATGTATGCACATAATCAAATACCAACTCGCATCTCGTTAGTATTTATAACCCGGATTAATTTCCAATTAATACGCATTTAATTAATTAATCCCAAAAATAAATATAGCCAAAAGTACGGGGTATTACAATTATTCCTAACCTCATTTTTTGGAACATTTGGTACGCTAAAAATGGAGCTACTTTTGATGGAGTTAAGATGAAGCCTAAAGATATAATTACAGACATCCATGAAGAAATTTTTGTGGCATTTAAAGCTAGACATTATAAAGGTCCTACCTCTATATTTCTATGTTCTTTTATTAGAGACTTGTCTATTGTATGCTTTCCATGTAAGCCCCTAGAGAAAGGCTTTTTCCATCCTCTTATTAATTAAAGTGGGGTCATATCCTCTTTTCTAAAAAGAAGAAAAGAAATAGCAAATATTTAGGGCAATTTTTCTACATTTAATCATTTCTTCAGAAAACCCATTTCATCATAATTTATCAAGTCTAAAATGTCATTTTCTATCTTACTACATGATTCTATATGTCAATGAGGATTTCAAGCCTATAAATTCCTCAAAAATGCACTAAACACGATATAAATAATGGGATTACAATTTTCATGCTTTCTTCCATGTTTCAAGGTAAAAATGTAATTTTATTCATAAAAGACCTAGTTAGGGTTTGTCTTCCTTAAAACCCATTTTTTACAAGACTTAAATATTTAAGCAAATATCAATATTTTTGGCATTGTATCATCTCTGCCACGCATCCTACACATTTATTTAATATCTAGAACCTTAAAATCATAGGAAGAGGAAAACCTATCTCAATGTTTGAAGAGGAGACAACTAAGAAGGTGAAGATGGAAGTTCTTAGTTCAAAAAACTCTAAAAAAACGATCTTCAAAATGCTCCAAAATATAACCTACTCACTTGGCCCTACCCACTTCTTCCTTGACAAATGATTAAGGATGGAGAAAAAGATTGAAAATGGTGTATATTGGTGTACAATGTGGTCGCAAGGTGGAACTATTGTGGAAAATGGTTGGGGAATAAGATGGACTTTTGAAACATAAAGAAGGAGAGAGAGAGAGAGAAAATATGTTGAAGAAAAATGGTGGGGAAGACCCACCCTCTCTCTCTTTTTCTTATAACACTAAAATAACCCAGAAAATCAATTAAAAAGTCTAGCCAACCACATCAATCACGTTTTGATCATCTGGGTTCACTAGAAGTGGATGCATCATTAAATCAAGTGCCCAAAATGTGACAACACACAATCACAACACAAAATAAATAATATCCGATCAGGCCGTTCTCATTAAAACGAGATTTAAATGTCATTAGAAGTGCATTTGAATGACATACTAACGAGGGTAAAAATATAAGGCAGTGTAGGTTCGTTCGATCTTCGTTAGAAACCTGTTTCAAACGAGATTAACTTCTCGTTCGAACCAAAAGGGTATTCATTCGAACGATAGTGGGACCTCTCTTAGATGACTCTTGTTCACTTGAACCTCAGAATTTCTCCAAAATTCCAAATTCACACAATTAATTACCAATAAATTCCATAAAGGACACAAGAATATACTATAACCAACAACCCTCCATATATAAATATGATTTGAATCCCATGGTTTCTACATGATTACAAATTTACAAGGAAATAGATAAAATAGAGGTCACTAGTATTACAAGTTTTATTGATTGGGCATACGATTATAGGATAATGTGACTTATAAGTAGACCAAACTTATTGATTACTGGGACTTTATACATAACTTGATATATTTATGAGGATAAAGTAAACTAATAAGTAGTTATATGAATCTACTATGTGATTACGTGTAGTATATGGGTAAGTATTAGGGTTAGATGCACTATAATGTAGAAGGATAAGTTTGGTTGTTTTTTTCTCTTGATAAAAACCTAATTTATATTGAAGTGTATCAGGGGTTTTCTTACTTAGAGTTCACTAATGAGATAACCCATAGATGGAGTCTAGAAAAGGTTAGATTTTGGGAGATTAGAAAGTATATAATGTGTAAATATTCTAGGTTTGGAATCTGAGAACAATATTTTTAGGAATGGGTGATTCCTAGGTATGGTGCTAGGAGAGGTGTTTATTTTGTACTCAACGAATACATAATCTAGACAGAAGTGTATAATGGTTTTTCCTTATTTCGATTTCATTTATGAGACATACCACGCATGATGTTTGGACAAGTTTAGGAGTTGGGAGTTTATGATGTGTAAAATTTTGTAGAGATGGATAAATATGTGGGCATCATTATATATATGGGGTGTAGTGTCGATTGTTTGTGGAGTATATTATGTGCATGACCTATATTGGATGGCTACCTAAAAGTTCAAAAGGGTGAAAAACGTGATAACATACAAGGGCAACTCAAAATAAACAATATCTGATTAGGTCGTTCAAACAAGATTGCATCTCGTTTGAACGACATAATAACGAGGGTAAAAATATAAGGCATCAGAGGTTTGTTCGATTTTCGATGGAAACCTATTTCAAACGAGATGAAATTTTCTTTCGAACTAAAAGGGTATTCGTTTGAACGAGATTAGGATCTCATTTGAACGACTTTCATTCTCGTTTGTACCTCAGATTTTTCCAAAATTCCAAATTCTCCCAATTAATTTCCAATAAATTCCACAACGGCCACAAGAATATACAACCACAAGGGCACAAGAATGTACAAAAACTAACATCCCTCCATATATAAATATAATTCGAATCCCGAGGTTTATACATAATTATAATTTTACAAGGAAAAATATAAAATTGAGGGCAAGAGTATTACATTCTTCCTATCTTAGGAGATTTCGTCCACGAAATAAGAGTAACGAACTGGGGGAAGAGATTCGGGTGCTTTTCCCACATCTTCAACTCTCATTATTAGGTAGCACCTTCATCACCTTTAAATTCCCTAAGAACTTTTGTCGATGGGATGACCTTGTTGCGTAGGACCCGTTCCTTGCGGTCCAAATTAGATATCGATCGCACGGGAAACATGATATTTTCCTCAAACTCGATGAAGTTCCAATTGATGATATGCCGAGGAACGTGAAGATACTTTTTCAATATAGAGCTATGGAATGAATTATAAACTTGGGACAATTGTGGAGGTAGTGCCAAGCGGTATGACACGTTCTAATTTCTCTCAAGGATTTCAAAGGTGCCGATGTGCCGTGGGGTCAGTTTTCCTTTCTGCCCGAATCGTTGACTACCAGTACTTTCTCTAACCTTCAGCATTACATGGTCACCTACCCAAAATTATAGGGGTACTCGATGATTATCAGCGTAATTATTTTGACAGTTCTTTGTCATCATGATTCTTTGTCGAATTATACGAACCTTTTTCATCATCTCTTAAATCAATTCTGAATTGGTGAAATGTTTCTCACCTACCTTAGCCCAGTAAATTGGAGAGCGTCATGGCCTCCCATAAAGATCTTCATAGGGAGTCATCTCGAAGATATCTTGATAATTATTATTATAGGCGAACTCTGGCAGATGCATATTTTTTCCCCAACTACCCTAAAAGTCAAGCGATCAAAATCTCATCATATCCTCCAAAATTTGGATGGCTCACTCTGACTGTCCATCGGTCTTAGGATGATAAGTCGTACTCGTATTCAGCTCGATACCCAAATCTTACTGGAACTTCTTCCAAATTTGAGATATAAATTGGGTACCCCTATCTGAGACGATCGAGAGTACGACACCAAGAAGCTTGACTATTTCTTAAACATAAAACCTCGCCAACTTATCCATGATATCCGTGACCTTGATCACCAAGAAGTGTGCAGAATTTGTGAGTTGATCCAGTCTAACCCATATTGCGTCATAATAATGCTCAGACCGTGTTAAATCCGTGATGAAATCCATCATTATATGCTCTCATCTCCACTTTGCCATGGGTGGTAGTTGCCATAGCCTTGATGTCTTCTTTTGCTCTGCCTTTACCTGTAGGCAAGTGTAGCACTTGGATATATACGTCGCCACATACCTCTTCTTACCGGACCATCAGAAGTATCCACACAGGTCTTTATACATATTGGTGGCACCGAGATGTATGATGAAGCACGAGTGATGGGCCTCTTCCATCCCTCGTCCTGAAGCTCATAAATAATAGGGAGAATCAATCGACCTTTGTATCGTACCCTGTTGTGCATATCCATGGAAAGAGTGTCAAACATTCCCCCATTCGGAATATGATCTTGAAATTGAATAAACTCGATATAACATGATTGGGAATCAATAAATTTTTATTGAATAAGTGGCCTAGCTACCACACCCCAAAGGTATGCTTTATTGTAACCCTCCTAAATGTTGAAATAAAACTTCTGAAACTCATCGAACATTTTCACCCGATGGCACCTCATCGTCGTAAAGGTGAGACTAGACTTTCGACTAAAAGCATGATCCATCACATTGACCTTGTTGTGATGATACTCCAATGAGAAGTCATAGTCCTTCATCAATTCCATCCATCGCCTCTGATAGAGATTAATATCACACTACATGAAAACAATTTGGAGGCTCTTATGATCGAAAAACACGTCCCCATACAATTAGTACCTCCAGCTCTTGAGTATAATTATTACAGCGGCTAGCTTTAGATCATGGATGGGGTAGTTCCTCTCATGCACTTTCAGTTGACGGGATGCATAATCAATTACCTGCTCATTCTGCATTAAAACTTCACTATGCCCTAATCATGAAGCATTAAAATACACGATGTAACCTCTGCCTCACTCGGGGAGGATAAGAACAAGCGCAGAAGTCACCTGAATCTTTAGTTCCTGAAAGTCCAATTCAATATATTTTGACCACTCAAAGTGTACATCCTTCCAAGTCAACATCATGACGATCAAAGCGACCCTCGAGATATATTGTACGAATCTGTGGTAGTAAACGACCAAACCCAAAAAGCTACGCACTTCCACAACTGTCCTCGGCTTGTCCCATCCCAGGACGTTATCCACTTTGGAAAGATAGATAAAAATTCCCTCACCGAAAACTATATGTCCAAGGAACTTAACCTCCTCCATTCAAAACTCGTACTTACTGAATTTATTGTACAGTTGATTCTCTCTAAGCACTTGCAATGTCTTGCAAACGTTCTCTTCATGGTCTATGTCCGAGGTCGAATAGACCAGTATGTCATCCACAAAGACCACCACAAATCGATTTAGGTAGGGATGATAAATGTGGTTCATCAGGTCCATGAATGTCTCTAGGGCATTGTTCAAATAGAAGGGCATCACTAGCAACTCATAGTGTTCGTACCGAGTCCCGAATGTCATCTTAGGTATATCATCCTCCCTAATGCGCAACTGGTTGTACCCAAACCGAAGGTCAATCTTTGAAAACTTTCCCGCCCCGTGTAACTGATCAAATAAGTAGTCAATACAAGTTATAGGGTACTTTTTCTTCACTATTTTCCTATTCAATTTCCTGTAGTCGATACAAAGATGAAGAGAAATATGCTTTTTCTTCCCAAAAAGGACCAGGGATCCCCATGGAGATATGTTGGAAGAAATAAAGCCCTTACTGGTTAACTCATCCAGCAGAACCCTTAGCTCCTGCAATTCTATCAGATCCATCCTATGAGGTAGGATAAAGATAGGCGAGACACCTTAATGAAACTCTATAGAAAAATCCACATCTCGATGTGGGGGTAACTCGGTCATCTGAAAACACATCGGGATACTCTCGTACTACTAGGTCATCTAACACCATACCATCCGACTCATTATGAGACTCCGTACTACTAAGATAGTTAAAGTAATGTTTTGGCTCACTTACAGTAGAAGACTTGCAAGGATATTTTTTTTCCTTTATTTCTACAAGAGCGATGGCAAGACCGATCTGGAAGTGATACTAAGACATTGTGTCATGGCATTCAATGACAACTTCAAAACATGACAGCCAATCCATAACCAAGGATCACCTAGAATCCATCCATGCCTGTAAGGATTAAATTATACTCCAGAGAATAATCCCCATCCATAACAACACACTTATGGAAGATCCTATGAAAAACTATGTTTCCCCTAACCGATAGCCCTATAAATATAGGAGGAGGAAACTTCTCTATTTCAAGTCTCAAAATGAAAGAGTGCAATGTGACAAAATCAAATAATGGCTTAACCCATGTATTATACAACATAATCATACCTTCTATCACCGATGGATCACCGAAAAGTGTAGCAAAATTAGACATGGCATAATCTTGCCCGGGGTTAAACCTACTACTTTTCCCATCGAGCACCTGAACTGGCCCATGGCTACCCTATCCCTGACTTAGATGTGAACCGTCCACACTATTCCTTACATGATGCTAATTTCCTCAGGAGAACTGCAATTGAGTGGGTCTTATGTAACTAGAACTCCGGCCTAACACAAAATTGACAGTCTACTGACTACTCGAAGCTCGATGTGGACAATCTCTCTTAAAATGACAAGGGGAACCGCAAGTACAATAAATCATCTCGGTGGGGGCTATAGGACTCTCATCACTGGTGTACTGGGTTGATGAAGAACCAACCCCCATAACAACCTTCAGCTTCACAAAGAAGTTTCGAGCCCTTAACCAAGACTTCTTGTGATTGCATCCCTGGTACCCGTTGGGCACCCTCTTCTTCTCCCAAATGGAATTTCCATCCTCAAAATCAAGCTCCAAATGAATATCCTTATTTACGTCAGAACTGAAGTTGGGCAGATTCATACTTGCAAGAATCCTCTGAATACCTTGGTTGAGGCCCTTAACAAATAACCTTGTCTTCTCAATCTTATCTCTCTACACGACATCAACATACTTACACAAACTTTCAATCTTCACCGGATACTCATTCACTGTAGTCTTCCCCTGTACCAGGTGGAGGAACTCGTCCTTCTTAGCATCCTTAAACTCCTTGGGAAAGTAACTATTGAGGAAGGCAACCATGAAAGTATTCTCGTCAATAGTATCAGTATTACTGGGGGAATAGACACTCTACTAGTGTTGTTCTTGCTCCGTGAGCTAAAACATGGATATCTTGACTTTCTTCCTAGTTGGCACGTTAAGAATCTTCATTTCCCTAGTGACTTCATCGAGTCACTCTTCTATAGAATTGGGGTCATCTACCCCGTTAAATGTGGGTGGGTGGAGCCTCTTGAACTCCTTAAGGATGGAGGTTGAGATAGTACTCTCAATTGTCCCACTGCGATTGGCTAGATGTTGCTACGTGAGGGAGTTGGCAAGATGCCTCACATCTTTCTCTATGCATCTAAGCTCTCTAATACCCGACCCACTAGCTATATCATGACATGGAGGCATCTACATAAGAAAGGAGAGTTCAATACACAATGATACGAATCAAAAGCTATAGCGGAAGCGATTTACTAAACAGAAGCTAAAGCATTAACTAAGTGGAAATGTGTAAAGGAAAGCGCACTAAGAAAGCATAAACACTATGTCACACATGAGGAACCTATTGCTCTAATACCATTTGTAACGCCCCGACCACAGTTTCGATTACTGTTGGGTCAACCCGTTATGAGTCAAGGAGTAAAAGGGGAGTGGATAAATTCAATTTTATTACTTTAGAAAAACCCTTTTTATTACACCATTTATTAAAGATTAATTTACCATTTTTAAGTTGGAAAAGGGGTGGCCACTTTAACTTAATAGGTCAATTTATGAGTATTTATGAAAGATCCAGTTTCATACACATTACTAATTAACTAAAAAATAAACCTTAATCATCCATGTATTATTACAAGCCACTGCCAGGGGCCCGGATAAAATGTTTAAAGTCCCAAATTACCAATTTTCCAAAAAAATAACTTCATTAAAATTACAGAGCTACTAATGACATTTATTACCCTCTGGGTTCTTACCCGCTTCCTTTCCGACGTCCCTACTTGAAGTACTTGGGGTGGGGGTGGGGTGGTGTTTTTAACATAAAAAGCAGGGGTGAGGGGACACTCTGCAGGGTGGGTAATACTAAGTTATACATTTTTAACAAAAAATACTATACAAGGAACATGTATTTTAATCAATTTCGAAGACGTTTAATAATTTAACTAGTATTAATGCAACTAATATGCAATGCACCCAAGCGATGAGCTCATAGTTACACTTAACCATTACATACCACCCATTATCGGGTCTAGAGACTGTGAAACATATTTTATTCTTAATATCCATTTATTTCATTTGATTAGGTTGTATTACTTATGCATTTTATAGCACAACCATTATCATTTCCATTTTTCATTATCTTTTCTCGAAATCTTCCAATAATTGCTTACTTTAATGGGCCTCACATCGCGAGCTATGCTATTATATGCTCTGGCAGTTATTTTGGGTCTTTCATCCGAGGGCTCCGGGCCCTTCTTAATTATTTTCGTTGTCATCCGAGTCCATATAAATGTGTTTTAATATTTTTTCTAATGTCCACATTATTCCAACCCTTTTTACCATTTTCATCATTTCTACGATTTATTTCATCATCACAACTTATCAACGTGCCATTTTATCAACTTTATCCCTTTTCACCAAAAATTGATACATATGGTCTAACGAGGAAACCCAACCACTAGGACCCTCAATTTTATCAAAAGTAAATCTTTGCCCTTTCTTTCATCATAACATTGTGAAAAACACATTTAATTCATTTTGGCACTAAAACCCTATATTTTCCTTTTATGATTTTTGTCAAAAATAATGTTTATCATTTTATGTTTTACAACATAAAATATATTTTGTCATTTAAGATCAACTTTAACCCAATGTCCATAACCTGGCCTATTATCATGTGTGACTTCAGATATCCTTTTCTTCATTCTAACAATATTTGTAACATATATTTAGGGATATTATTCTAAAATTAATCATTTCTTCATAAAAACCCATTTCATCATAATTTATCAAGTCTAAAATGCCATCTTCAATCTTATTACATGATTCCATGCATGTCAAAGAGGATTTAAAGCCTAGAAATTCCTAAAAAATGTACTAAACAAGATATAAATCATGGATTTACAATTTTTATGATTTCTTCCATATTTCAAGGTAAAAATGCCATCTTATTCGTAAAAGACCCATTTGGGGTTTGTCTTCTTTAAAAATTCATTTTTTGCAAGACTTGAATATTTTAGCAAATATCAAAATTTTTGGCATGATATCATATCTAGCATGCATCCTACACAATTCTTTCGTAGCTAAAACCTTGAAATCATTGGAAGAAAAAAATCCCACCACAAAGTTTAAAGAGGAGAAAACCAGTAACATATTGATGGAAGTTACTAGCTCCAAAAACACCAAAAAAAAATCTTCAAAATGCTCCAAAAATTCTCCTACTCCCTTGGCCCTATCCAATTCTTCCTTAACAAATGCTTAAGGATGGAGAACAAGCTTGAAAATGGGTATAATGATATTTTAATGTGGTCTCAAGGTGGAATTATTACAGAATATGGTTGGGGAAGAAGATGGACTCTTGAAACTGAGAGAGAGAGAGAGAGAGAGAGAGAGAGAGAGAGAGAGAGAGAGAGAGAGAGAGAGAGAGAAAGAAAATATGCTGAATAAAAATAGTGGGGAAGACCCACCTTCACTTTATCTTCTTATAATCCCAAAATAACCCACAAAATCATTTAAAAACTCAAGACAACCACACCAATCACATTTTGATCATCTGGGTTCACCAGAAGTCAACACGTCATCAAATCAAGGGCCCAAAACATGAAAGCACACCAGCACAACTCAAATACATAATATATGATCATGTCATTCTCGTTTAAACGAGATTTAATCTCATTCGAAGGGAATTCAAATGACATACTAGCGAAGGATAAAAATCTAAGGCAGTGGAGGTTCATTCGATCTTCGTTAGAAACATGTTTCAAACGAGATGAACTTCTCGTTCAAACCAAAAGGTTCTTCATTCGAACGAGATTGGGATGACTCTAATTATCATTTGAACCTCAGAATTTCTCCAAAATTCTAAATTTGCACAATTAATTACCAATAAATTCCATAAGGGCCACAAGAATATACAATAACCAACAACCCTTCATATATAAATATGATTCGAATCCCAAGGTTTCTACATGATTACAATTTTACAAGGAAATAGATAAAATTGAGGGCACTAGTATTATAATTTGTATTGATTGGACATACGATTATTGGATAATGTGACTTATAAGTAGACTAAACTTATTGATTACTGGGAATTTATAGGTAACTTGAGATATTGATGAGGAATGAGTAAATTAATGTATGAGTAAAATATCTCAATTTTACAACAAAGTAGTTATATGACTCTATTGTGTGATTACGTGTAGTATATGGGTAAATATTAGGGTTTGATGCACTATAATGTAGAAGGATAAGTTTGGCAGTTTTTGTCTCTTGACAAAAACCTAATTTAGATTGAAGTGTATCAGGAGTTTCTTACTAGCAGTTCACTAATGAGATAACCCACGGATGGAGTCTAGAAAAGGTTAGATGTTGGGAGATTAGAAAGTATATCATGTGTAAATATTCTAGGTTTAGAATTTGAGAACAATTTTTTGTGGAATGGGTGATTCCTAGATATGGTGCTAGGAGAGGTGTTTATTTTATAGTTTCAATGAATACCTAATCTAGATAGAATTGTATGAGGGTTGTTCCTTATTTCGATTTTATTTATGATACATCCCGGGCATGATGTTTGGACAAGTTTAGGAGTTGGGAGTTTAGGATATGTAAAATTTTGTAGAGATTTATAATTATGTGGGTATCATTATATATGTGGGGTGTAATGTCGACTGGTTGTGGACTATATTATGTGCATGACCTATATCGATTGGCTACTTTGATAAAGTTTATGTTTGTTCATTTTTGTATGTCGAGATATAGTGTTAGCTAGCTATAGATATTGTTTGTGCAGGGTCGAAAGTGTCGAGATATGGTAGTTAAGATTTATATGTGCATTGTTGTAGGTATGTGTCTAGTATTGGATGGATATAGAGATTTATATATGAAAGACCTTCACTCTAAGGCTACAAGAATGGTGAAATTGAATTTGTGTACATAACGAGCGTGTAAATTGTTGTGTAGTTGTATAGGTTATGAGATTCGTACGGTTATGTGTTGGGCTGTGTGGGAGGTCGGTAAATATATTTATATTTGTAAGACGATATACGGTGTATACTATAGTATGTACGTGTTCATGTGCGAGGACTGTTGGTTATATTGAAGTTATGAAGATAAATATATTATAAATGAGATAATAAAGTGAGAAGTGGTTAATAAATAATAATATGAAGACGGTTGTAAAAAGAGTTATTAAATGAATAGTCGTTGAAACATATTATTAAAGTTATAGAAGTTTATATCCCTATTCCTATGCGAATCTTTGTTTATTCCTTTTTTTATTCGGATAGTTGTTTATTTATATTATCACATGGACATTTGTTTATTTATGTTATCATCTGAATAGTTGCAAAGATTCTACGATTAAATGTGACTACTAAATAAAATACTATGTTGTGATATTTACTTCATTTGTTACTTTTGAAGGTTTATGTTGCCGCAGTTAAGATCACGTAAATGTATTCTTGCGATGGGAATGACCCATCGTACTCGTGGATAACATCATAGGCTTGGAATGCACTTCTAGGAGTAGTTGGATCTTGGATTCAAGGTTTTGACTTTTTTAGATTTCATCATGTATAGTATGATTTTTTCTTTTGCACTACAAAAAATATTACATTATCTCTCAGAATCTAATCCTGGTGCTCATTAAAGGGAAAGAACTTATTGAGAGTGATAAGCAATAAGAGTTTGAAAGACTTAGTGCAAGTAAATAATTAATTAAAGCTTGTGCATTCGATTAATTTCTATATCTACTTTTAAGGTGACCATTACTAATTAATTTTCAAGAGAGATTTGAAATTGACTTGGATGATTATGAAAAATAAAAGTTGTAAAGAATTTATGAAAGGGAGGAGTAGGACTCGCCGAAGTAAGCTTTGCTAATATTAATTGAAATTTGCATCAGTGGAGGAGGCACACATAAATATCCCTTTTGGTACCATCGCGATAAATTGGATTGATTTGTGTGATTTTATTGATGATCCAAAATATGAGGTTTAAAGTTATTTCAATGATTCTCAATTATTTAATATACAAACTATTTTATTCATTATGGAGATATAATAATTTTAAAACATATGTTGTAGCAGCGATGTGACATAAACAAAAACAATAAAGCAAAACAAACTCTAAAGTACAACAGGGAGTGTTGACGCATGGCGTCAATGGGGTCTAAGGCATTCGTGGTTATTCGTCATGAATTGGTAATATATAGTGATTTTAGATTAGAATTTTCTCTTCTAGATATGCTCAATAATTATTTACTTTCTAATTACATAGAGGCAAAGGGATGATGTTGTTGAGCCTAATAGGATCGAGTTCATTAAAGTGACCCATTGGAAAGATGAGAAGTGGACATTTCCTGAATCCAAAACACTCTACGCAAGTAAATTATGATTAATACTTTACCATGTGCATGGTTGTACTGACCAAAGACTTAGATTGTTGTATTCTAAGTCCTTTGAAGTTTGACTTGGGTCAGATGAAACTTGTTATTATTCTAAAATATTAGTATAAAATTCATATGTGTTGACTTAGAGGTTGGAATTAGATATGTTTGATAATTATTGTGGTGTTAGATATACTTTGATGAAATGTACATGATGGTTTTCATGTAAAAACAAAATAGACTCTTTCGAATTTTTTTAAAACATAAAATGTTTTCAAAATGATTAACCAGTAATTTCATTTATTATTTCCAGTTTGAGATGTAACACCTTGAGTCATAGTCTGCATTCGAGGGAGGTACAATATTGAGCCTAGACGAGATAGTAGATCAAGTTCTCTACACGAAACAGGGGTATATCAATGATCTTGAGAATAGTCCCAAACTAACTAGTTACAAAAATACATTGAAAAAAATGCACAATTTAAAGGAGGCTCTCAAGGAATCCTCTAGAGTTCAAGAAGATTTGAGGGATCCCCTACAAGATGATGAGGCAGAGTCAGCAACACAGCATGAGGAGACAACATCTTAACAAGCAATCATAGAGGCCATTTTAGCAAGGCAAGTTGAATCTGATAAACTCATTCAAACCTTACTCGCTTCGAGCGGAGTTAATTCAACATCTTTTAGTTAAAGCTATTTTACTGGCCAAATTTTGATGGCACGCTCTTTTATTGACAACATTTTGTGCCACACTTCTATGCTTGATTTGAAGTTAACGTATTTTATAAATTTGACTTTAGTTTTAGAATTGTATGATGAATGCTGAGAATGTTGATGTTTATTATTATATGTATGGATTTATCAAATTTGTGAATGCATAACTTATAGAAAATTTGATATGATGTAATTCATTTGATAGCTATTAGTTATACAAAAGTGCGATAATTGACATTATTAATTTTGTTGTTGATTAAATGATAATAACATTAGCCAAAACAGGAAAAATAAAAATATTACTATTATGAGTAGTGAAGATTTTATTTCTTGCCAATTGTGCTAAAACTTTTTGCTATGATTTTTTAGGGAAAAAATGCGGCCTATTGGCCACTAAATCTAAAATTCTCCAACGAAAATAGGGAATAAATAACAATAATAAATTTTGTTCCTGAAGAACAATATTAGCTCACGATTTTAATTTCATTACCAATAGGTATACAATTGGCCACAAAACGTAATTTCATTGTCAAATTCATTTAGCTACGGAGCCTTTGCACGAGTTTGCAATGACAAAAGCTTCATGGCTAAAAACATTTATCCACGAATTTACTTATTTTAGCCACGATTTTTTTGCGGTAAATCATACGATTTGTTATGGTGTCTGCCGTTTATTTTATATTAAACAATAATGGATTAGTGGGTCACTTATGATTCCACAATTGTACTTGAAACTTTATTGGATATTTTTGTTGGTGATGGATTGTATTGGAGGTTTTGATATATTTGGATCATATTATTGATAGTTACTCATAGTAACTTTACTCACACTTATATTGTTGAGAAAGTTTTAAATTGTATCATATTTCTGTCACATAATAAGAATGGTATTTTAATTATAATAATTTATATAATCTAATATTTGCACTTGATTAACCCTGATACTATAATATGTTGGTTGTTACATTAAACATTTACTCACTGTCCCAAATACTCAACAAGGCCTAGATTCCATTAATATAATTCTTATTCCAAAATTATTCCTCAAAAATATTATTTAAATCCAATAAATATTTTTCCAATTAATTTT
Organism: Sambucus nigra; assembly: GCA_949130495.1. Taxonomy (NCBI): domain Eukaryota; kingdom Viridiplantae; phylum Streptophyta; class Magnoliopsida; order Dipsacales; family Adoxaceae; genus Sambucus; species Sambucus nigra. Next base: position 651,170,093 of record OX422210.1, on the reverse strand, counting down.
CATGAATAAATAATTTTCAATAACTTTCCCAAAAATATATAGGGCATTATAACTTCCAGAAATAAGAACTAGAATGGGAAAGTAATTTGTCTCTTTAGGGGATAAATGGGATACTCACCCAGTTGAGTCTCCATCTAAGAAAATTGTGCAGAATTTCATGGAATTAGGGTCACCCTTCAAAGGAAGGTATATTTTTCTCCCACATCCTTAGTATTAATTAACCGAGGTTCTTCTTTTTGTTATTAATAAAATTTCATCTTTTTCCTTACTTTTGTTATGGACTAATCTGGAAACGAAATTTTAGGTTAAGGCCAAAATTTCATATTGAAAAATGGACTTATGCATGGAAATATTCTTTTTGAGTTTTGAAAATTGAGTTTCCACTCGTTCGTACATGTAGTGTTTGATCCTACTGAGGAAGAATGTATATTCCCGCGAACTTGGAATTTTTGTTTCTTCCCTAACTTTCTTTGTTAATCATTTAGATTTTGGCTAGGACCAACTTGGAATTATTGGTAGTGAAGTATTAAGATTGATATCAAACTTATGTCTACCCATATGAAAGAGATAGAAGACGCCATAGAGTCTTTAAAATATGCAAATCCAAAAGAAATTAACAAGAAGAAGAAGAAGAAGAAGAAGAAGAAGAAGAAGAAGAAGAAGAAGAAGAGGAGGAGGGAAACCATAAGGGGTAAAAAAAAGGTTGTGGTTGTTGATGAGGCTATTAACATTTTTCCCACCTCTTATAACAATTGTGATCCTTAGAAAATTAATTATACTAAGTCCTCAACAAAATACAGCCTTGTTTTTTCAATTTAGCATATGTATGTTTCCTTCCATGTGGAGATATTCCATAAGAAGATTAATAATTATTACCTGCGTGATAATATTTAGGGAGGCATTTTTCCTCTTTATCTTATCATTCAAACAAAGAATGTCCAATCCTATTAACAAGGTCGCACACTAGAGTGCAATCGAAACTTTCATGCCAAGGAGGGCTCAAGCGTCTAAGACTAATGACCCAAACTCAATATTTATTTATGATTTATACAATTTAAGAGTACCAAAAGTGATATTATTCCGTAGGGACCTTCACTCATGGAGGACCAGGGTACCACGTACATTAAGAACTATAAACTCTATTTTTTTTTACCAAGGTAATGCTTATGTCCATGGCCTTTTATATGTTTCATGTTCCCTATTTCTGATGTTGTTGTAAGATATGGGTTCTTAGAATATAGTTATTATCAAGTGAGGCGTAACCCCTTATCAAGATCGAGATTGACACCGTTCAGTATTAAATGTTGGCAGTGACCACAGGTGAATAAGAGACAAAGGGATTAAGTATTTAGACTTGTATTAAATGATATATTGTCATAAGAGATACATAACATGCATAATAAACGGATGGGACCAGCAGGTAGTGTGGTCGAAGTGAGAAAGAGCAAGCAATCTGGGCACAATAAAGGCAAGGCAGGGACTTCAAGCTCAGTTAATGCCCAATGATAGGGGTATTAAATAGGTATGGGGAGTTAATATCCTCACAATAGCTCTCATGAATGGAGGAATTTGGACAGTAATTCTACGCTCAGAATGCTCTCCCCTCTAATTTGTTCATCTGGTGTATTTATAGGGGGCATGGTTTCTGGAGTAAGCTTTCATGCGATTGGATTGATTGGGTACATTAAATGCACAATATATTGCATTAAATGCATGGGATCTTCTAGTTTTTGCGAAAAGTCATTCTATTGGGTGGAAGTATTATGGGCATTAATGAGGATTATGATATATCGGCTTGGGGCTTACCTGAGAATGGCTAAAGGGTCAGGTTTGGTGAACTAAACCTTCCATCCTAAGGATAAACTCACTTAAGTACTATGTTTTTTAGTCCCTAAATGTCAGACGTTATGACGTCAAAAAGTGGTTAAATAGTGACTCTGTCAGGTGAACGATCACATCAGTCAGGTGAGCTGGTGTCTGTTCTAAGATTTCTCAGCTGTCAGGCAGCTTGAGTATCCTGGTTTCTATTTGTTTTTTAAGATTTATCTTAGAACCAGGGTGCAAGATTGAGGTACCTCGAGGGGGTTGCCTCGAACAGGTAAGAGTTGAGGTGGCTCGGATGTAATGGCTCGACCGACCTTATGTGTTAAATGAAGTTTTTCCTAAGTGTACCAAGAAGTTTGGTCACTATATTCCTAAAGTTTCCTTGCTCTCAATCCTCCAAACCATGTCCATGTGAGGTTCCCAAGAGGATCTTACTCGATAGAGCATGTTATCTCTCCCATGCCCTGCTAGGCATGGTCCCTCGTGGGTACCAAACAACCTCACTCAACATATATTTATAAGATAAGGTAAATGATACAAATTATTGTATTTCTTATTACAAACTATTTTCATCCAGATGACTTTGGTCTGCAAGTTAGATCCTTCGAACCAGGTTCGTTGAGGATTGTCTTCGATGTACGTCCTTCGAGACACCTATGTGACTTCGAGGTAACTATCTCGAGTGGCCTTCGAGGGTCAATCAATCTATTTGACTAAGTTAATAACTCTTTAGTGGGGACTCCCCCCTATATTTTCCCCTTCATAGAGATATTTATTCATTGGATGAAGAAATATTTATACGAAACCCTCTGTTGATCTTTAGTCTCTTTTCTTCTCTACCTTTCGAACCACCTCATTGGTTTACTAAGTATCGCACCATATTTGGACAATATCTCTTCCCTCCATTAGGATTTATAATTATTTGTGGCAAATGCCTTGGGGAAATTGAAGAGGTTTATTCGAATTTCCCCCAAAACTCTTCGCTCCCCAAGACAAAAAGACCCCAAGCATGTCTCATTAAATGATATTGTCGTTTATACTTATGTATGTGACACATGGCAACGCCATGGCAGTCCTCGAAACATCATTACTGTAACCTTCGATATTCAGCAGTCGCGTGTGCTTGATGAACACCAAGCTAAACTATTCATTATTTTCCTTTTCTAAGTGTCACCTTTTTGTTGACTTATGGGGTCCGTGTTGCCCCTATAAAAAAGGGTATCCTTATTTCAAACATTCACCTTTGGGTTTCCTTTCTCTCGAACTGGGTCTTTGTGAGATTTTTGCCATCTTCATCTTTTTCACTCCTTCAACTTAACCTTTCACTCCATTTCTTTAAACTTCCATGGCACATGTCGTTAAACGAACCCACTCCACCAGGAATGCTTCCCCTAAAACTCAAGCGAGCCAACACCAGTGGGTACGCTATTATCGTGCTCCATATTTCGATGAGTCTGACCACTTCTGGAAAATGATGGAGAGATTCCCTAGCGAGTTGGTGCCAACTAAGAACCCTAACCTACTGATGGTTGAGGATGAAGACACTGAAGACTTTTCCTATATCCCTATTGCTACCATCACCTGCTTTCGCATTGAACATAGCAATTTACCTTATTCAAAAATAGAATTTAAAGCTTCCTTTGGCGCCTGCGAGGGGTTAGGTCCTTGGACTGAATATATCCACTATAATTATTCTGTATAAATGGCTCTGGTTGGTTTGTCTTTCTCCCTCTGGTTGGGTGATCTTACCCTCGCCAATAATAACACCGCTCTCTAATTGCTGATTTACTGCTGGAGCCATAGGTCACACACTTTTGTGGCCTCCTGGGGAGAGTTCACTATCACTCTAGAAGATGTTTGTGAGCTTCTGGGGTTGGAAGTTATCGTTTTGATACTTTTTTTGAGGAGGCAGTCTCTAGCAAGGAAAAAGCCTTGAGGGCCGAACAGGAGGCAGCGGTAAAGGATTGCATGGTTACTTATAACAATTGCACCTACTCCGAAGTGATTAGGTAATTTTACTTCATTGAAGACAAAGCTGTTATTAAGGCTCGCGAGGTAGCCAAAGTGAATCCACGAGGGAATTAAGTTTTTGAACAACCCATGGTAGGAAAATGCTTTAATTCCTAGATCGAGTTGGCTAGGTATATTTGAGTGATGTTATCAAAAGTCTACCTATTGAGGACAAAGTTGTAATTCTCATATTTCCTAACTATTGAGGACTTTGTGAGATATATAAAGAAGTATGAAAATAATTATGTCGGGGTCAAGAAGAAAGATAAGAAATTTAAGCAGTAGATCATAGCTCAAAATAAGACATATATATAAGTATGGAAGCAATCTATATTTGCAACCATCCAGATGTCCACAATGGAGTTTGAGAAAAAGGTCAAGTCCATCAATAATTCCAAAAAAGGGTCTGAGATAAACTATCCAATGATGTGGAAACAAAATTTTTCTTTGAAGGTTAAGTTGAAGCTTTCTCATTTTCAATTCTCCAAGCTAGGATAGTAAATGGATTGGAGATGGGTCAACTATACCTCAAACTGTCAATATTAAAATATTTTTGGCTAGATTAGTTCCTACTTGATTAAAAAATTGGTATTATGGTTTTTTACCAGACTCAGATCCATTAGGAGCCGAGATCCGTCTCATTTCTCTAACCCATACCATTTAAAGAATTGCACTCTTAAAATCTTAGGAAATGAATATGGACCCCAAAAATTCTAAATCATAAGAACAAACTAAATTTTACCCCTAAATCGAGTTCCATAATGTTTTACATGTAACACTAAAAAACAGAATAAGATTGGTAAGACGTATGATAAGTGAGTTAATAGTAGTTTGGAGTTATGCATTATTTAGTAACTATTGTAATTGTATCACATGGTATGAAATTTACATATCTAAACCATCCAGAGAGTGTTAACATGGGTCGATTTATTTATAGAGTAACGAAGTAATTCCCTTATTTCAATGTTTACATAGTTCGTTATAGTGTAAAATTTAGAGAACTTTAAGGATATATTGTTTAAACAAAATAATAAAAAAAATATATCCCACATATATGATCCCATCAAATTACATGTCACTAAACTGTAACTAAATCATATGCAAATCCTAAAAAAATAAGAAAATAATTGACATCATATATAAAAATTATTATTAAATATATATATATACAGGTCTGGGATTAAACAGATCATGGTCAGTAAAACCAAATTAAGTATATGTGGTAAATTAATATATAGGTACTCGTGCAAATGTGTATATGTGTTGATAAAAAAATTCAAACTCGGTTAAATGGGGAGGTTCTGGGTTTTACTTGTGTTAAGAATTGGTCCATTGAGAGTCTAGTAAAATCTAAAGAAAAAGTTTATGATGGATCCACAAAAAATGCCATTTCTAATATCCAAGAGCTTCAAGACAATATGAAGAAACAAATTTATGATCATGCCCAAACCTAATAAGGCGGTGGATCAAATGTTGACAAATACATGATTTTGAAGGGTTACCATACACTTCAGAAAAACTTGATTTCTCTGCGGCTAAAAGGAGATAGGAATAAAATTTTCAAAGGCCTTTCATGAGAATAAGGAAACTAAGTTCTCCTAGGGACCATTTGATGAGAATGGCAAGGCCCTCTCTAAGTACTTCTAAGGACAACAATTCAGCATGATAGGATGAAGGTAATAAGTGATAAAGGAAAACATATAAATTATGAAGTTGAGGATGAGAAAATAGGGCCTTGGATTATGGAAATGAAAAGGATGAGATGATGAGGTCAAGGCCTACACTTATGTTAATTTTATACATTTTATATTTTATTTCCTCAATCTTGATTTTGATTAATGTATGGTTATCTTCTTCAACTTTGGTACTTTTCAATATAATGAAATTCAAACTCTAAGACTATTGGGTTATATTTCATCCCATAACCTATTGAGTTTAATCTAATTTAGTTGGGAAACAACTTCCACCTTTGATGTGCATGATTGTCCTCGATCATTGACTTTTGAGTTTTTACATAAAATGGATTTTGTAGAACTATATATGCTCATCTCTTTCATGGGGGCATTGCTTAATTAGTTTTCCCTGAAAAAAAGACACTATGCTTTCTATATAGTCATTTTTTTTTATCTTATCTTAGAGTTTGGACCCAAATGTGACCTATTAATGGGACCCTATGTATTTACATTAAGATTGTGTGCTATTCGGAGAGCCCAGTCCCTCATTTTATGTTATCTGCATTCTTAGAATGTTATGTTTAGTTTACACTAGAATTAGTTTCCATTTTTTGGATCCCCTTGAGGGATATTTGAATATCCTTAATCATATTTTGACTGAGACTTTTGTGGCGATCAATTTTGGACTCCATTTTTTTCAGTACGAGGAGAAACCCTATAATGAAAATCTTCCTCCACGGACTATTCATTGTGAACTCTTATGTCGGATTATTATTGTTGTTTCTACCATTTTTATAAGGTATGTGGCCCTATAAAGTCCTTGTAAGATGGTCTTTGCGATAAGAAAATCTTTAAGAATTAAAATTACTTTAAAAATTAGGAAGAATAAATTAGGCACAACTTGAGATTTTAAAATGTCTTTGAAGGAGTAAATTTTTTATCCTCAACTGTCCTGGGAGGAATACATAATATTTTGGACTGGTTACCCTACTACTTTCATGCACTATTGATAACTTGGGATTTTTGGTGCATTTTTTTATATTGTGACCTCTGACATCTAGCATGGATTGGTTGTGATGTCTATAAACATAGTCATAAAGAACCCCACTTTGTATCAACCTCTTTATTTCATCTTTAACGAAGATGCAAGTGTTGTTATCATGGCCATGGTAAAAGTGGAATTGAAACAAATTATTTGTGTTCCTTTTTTCACATTAGGGGATTTCATATTATAAGGACACCTTATGTACTCCTAATCCATGATAGTAGAGAGGAATGTTTTCAAGTATAAAATAAAAAAGATTGTGCTCATAATATTTAGGATATTCCTTGGATCCATGCTTCCTTTTGGCTCTTAACTTATTTTTCTAATCTGGATTTTTAGGATCAGATTTAGGAGATCAACTTTAGTGAGTCTTTAGCCTTGATTATAGGTTACGGTCATAAGAAATACGATCCTCTACAATGAGGTTATATGTTCTTAAAGGGTTAATTTCCCCATGATAGATGGTGAATTAGCATTATGACATTATCCATTTCATCGAATTTCTAAACTAACTATGAACATCTCAGACGCAATGCAATGGACATGGATTTGGCTAGCTTTAATTGGGACGAGTTGAGATTCTAAGGGTCCTTGAACTAAGATGATGGATCTAATAGCCATAAAGTTAGTGCTCAAGGCCAAAGAAAATAGATGAAATTTCATTATATTTAAAGTTGTGGTAATAATGAATAGATCACTCGACGATTGATAGATGTACAAAGTAAGGGAATGACTTTATAAGCTGTGAACTCTCTACCGAACCAAAATATATGAGGTCTTCCTTGGTTAAGCCTTTGGTAACTAAGATCATAGTACTCCTTTGGATGGAAGAACTTAGATAGATTGACCTATCCTCAACCTATATGTCATTGCCAAGGATGAGACATGAATTAACATAGAATTTGGAAAGAATAAGAAATAAAAATGAGGAAAAAATAATTAAAAAAGTAAAATGGATGAGTTATGAGGCATATTAGGAAAAAATATAGCTGTATGAGGTTATTAAACCTAATCATAGGATTCATGTTTGTGGCAAGGTCGAGGACTGTCTTCTAACCTTAGGGAGGTGGGTCTTATTTGTTAATGAGATAATGTATGACCTTGTTATTTAAATAAATGTGTTATCATAATAAATTTAAATACATCTCCCAAATGTGCTCCAATGTTCTCAAACCATTGATATGGCTCTGGCCATCATTATGGCTAAAGGTGAGGCCTCGTTGACATGGGCATGAGAGACATGGTTTTGAAGTTCATCCAAAATATCAAAAAGATGAGGAAAGTAAGGGATATTTCATGTAATAGAGCATTCCTAAGAGAGTTTGAAAATGGTATTAACTTCGGACCTTGATCAAGCTTCCCAAATTTTGTTGCGATTGAGGCAAGCCTTTTGAGCATATGATTTGGCATAATAGGTCTATATAGATGAATTAAAAACATATATGAACATAAAGAGATATTAAAAATAATTATAGTGACATAAACTATTGGATCTAGCCCTTATCACGGACTAAATGGAAGTGGTATTAGGCATCGTGGTTTGTTAAGTTGCCATCATTGATCCACAAATAGAAAAGGTATAATGGCAATACACAATTGTTCCTCTAAATGGTGGATCATAGGTATTATTGTATCTTATCTAAGCTAATTATTAAAAACAAAATATGAAATTCTACATAATGTAAAAGAATGTAGGGATAAAATTGAGATTAAGTCTATTACGTATGTAGTTTGGCCAAAATTAGGCCTACCACAAGTGAGGACAGTATCCACTATAATTAGTGTTTTTAGTACATAAGGAGGTTGTAATAGACTGAAATAGAGTACACGAATGATACAATTTAGGTATTATAGTTCTTCGGTAGGTTTGAGATCGCGATCAACTTGAAGGTGCCCAAGGATGACAAAGTAGTTAGGTTGGTGTAATGAAAGAAGTTTGAGGGTTATAGGGATTATCCATTTATCAAATATGTAATGAAATAAGAGGTCAGAGGTTCCAATTATTATATATGGAGGAGGTTGGACTGGTTTCTAACCTAACATGTTAAAGTCTCTTAGATTCATCCACAAGATCCCAAAAATGCTAAAGTCGTCCAGTTTGATGAGGTAAAGTGCTAAGGTATAAAATCCACATAAGGATGAGTGATATAATTTTCCTAAATACTGAACTATAGTCTTATACTGGTCTAAGGCCTAATGTGACAGGTTTCTATTGGTAGAATTCAATATTTGCTGAAGGCCTTTGTTCCCACCAAAATCATCATAATAATTTATTACATTATTCTTGTTGAGGATTGATAATAAAAAAAAACTCTTCACTAAAGAACTTTGGTTCATCATATTTTAGAATATAAAACTGTAATACCCCGTATTTTTATGACTTTAAAATTTAGGGATTTATTAATTTTAATTGAGAATTAATTTAATATTAATTTAATTATAATTTAATATTAATTCGAAATTTTATTTCAAATATTTACTAGCATGACGAGAGTTAGTAATTATTGAGAATTTGTTGAATATTACCAGATGAGTAAATTAATATATAAGATTGATTTTATTAAAATTGTCACGAGTGAATAAAATGGCAATTATGAAAATTTAAATCGGGATGCGTCTGTGTCGTGTCGGGACTAAATTATTATTATAAAAGTGAATAAATTATAAGTAACCTATATGGCCGTTTAGAGTACGCCAAAGTGTCCGCAAGGGTCGAGATAGTCAGAAAAGTGTACCCGAGGGTTTAGTTTGGGTCTCGGGACGTTTTTAGGCCTAATTGACATCCCAAGAGGGTATTATAGATATTTTGTATTTATGGGTAATTGAACCCATGAATTTCTAAGATCTATCAGCTATTAGAAGTTATCTTTTAGGGTTAACAAACACAGAACATAAGAACAACCATTATAGAAGAAGGTAGAGAGCTTTCCAAAAAATCCAAGGCCTAGAACTCACTCGATCGCACCACCACCACCGCCAAAACATAGATCGTAAGACGACGAACGCAGCCATATCCTCTTCATCATCAAATCATACATTAAAATCCCAGGAAAGTATCTATCTTGCTTTGCTTTTAGTTAATGTTTCACCCATGTTAGATTAGGATTGTTAAAAACATGTTTCATGGAAGAATTTCATAACTTAGAGAATTTAAATCACATGTTTTAGAGGAAATAGATATATTCTGGACATCTCAACATATGTAGAGGATTAGCCACGAAATCATATTATTTTAGAAGTAGGAAATCTGGAAAAGAATTAGAATAATGGAAGTTTTATGAAAATTAGGGTTCTTGATAATAATGTTAATTTACCCCATTAATTCAATACCTTTTGTGAATTTGTACATGTTTCTTGTAGAAAATCATGTATACAGGTATATATGACCAGTAGTAATTTAGTTTGGGAGTTTGGGAATCATTAATGGAGTTTTGGTTGAGGTTGGAGAAGGAAACCCGCAGATAACAATGGCAGAATTCAGAATAACTGCTCGATCGATCAATCGACCAAGAGCATCGATTGGTCGACAATCGATCGATCGACCCATCCTGTAAAACTATATGGTTTTCCCCTTTTTGTTTAATTAGAATAAAATACGTAGGAACCCTTGAATATCCTTTAAATAGTATATTGGGACATGAAGAGGACCTGTAGGGTCTAAGTAAACTCCGTTGAATGAAATATGATACAGGATGGAATTATGGGTTAACGGGGGGTTTCATCACGCATTAAAAATTGTGCGTACGTTCACTAAAGAATTGATACTTCTAAAGACTTAGACCAGAAGGTTAGAGAGGGTGTGCCTACTGAAATTATATTTAGTAAGAGAGAGTACTTCGAGAGATGAGAAGTAAATGTCAAATGTGTATAATTAAGAGTAAAAGAGATGGATCCCTTGTGCGAGACAATTGGGTAAAATTTTACTAAGTACGGATAATAATAATTATGGGTCATGAGCGAACCTAATTTGGTAAATGTGAACATCTTTATATATGACCGGGTGACTATATACATATATTAGGTATTATATTTGTGAATAATCATACCAGAGCTACTTGCTATTATGGGAGTTGCCACGCTGGGACAGTCTTATCTCGATGGGACCTTTATGGGGGATATTTACTTGTACCTTAGAACATAGGATTCCTTTGTACATACTAGTTTAGAATGATAGTCAGACGGTCCTAAAAGACGTGAGGGGTATGTGCTGACCTTTTAGTGACTTGGAACTATGCTTTGCCTCCATATTCTGTGTTTTGTGTTAATACAGTTCGAGATTGATTCTGAACTAGTATTTCCCTTAGTACGAGTGATACGGGGACTTAATAGCAGAGTATGCCAGCACCATAGATTTATGTGGGGTGCCGATGATAGTGTATATATATATATATATATATATTATATGAGTGACTGAAATATATATACTTATATATGGAAACTTTCTACTATGCGTATAAGTAGTTAAGTAATGAATAAATGCTCCATCTTTATAATAAGTGTTCAGAAACTTTGTAACGGTACTGAGTTGTTCTAGGTAACGTAAGAAATATGGAAGAGATTGATTTTCTAAAACTAAATATCATAGACTTAGTACTTCTCGGGATAAAACTTTATGGAAAATAAGTTAGATAGACTTATGAGTTTAGTAGTACGGTAGGCGTGCACAATAGATGAGTGGTGAGAATTCTTAAGAGAGTGTCGCATACTAACATGGTTGTTTCATTAGCCAGTAAGCATTTTAAATACTTGTTAAACTATTTTAAAACTGTTTTACACTCGGGCTCTGACCCGTTTTCTGTCATTTCTCTCTCTCCTGTATATATATATATATGTATGTATTACAAGTGCCCAACCATAGGGGCGTCATGCATAGGTTCTTTGGATTGGACGTGTTGCAGCTTATGTGGGAGTTGTGGGCCCTTTCTTTAGACGACCTCTTCATTGATTAAGTTCCTATTTTAGTTCTTCATAGTTAGGGCATGTGTCTCCCGATTTCCTATTCCGTTTGGATTTGTCAGAGATTTATGTTTATTTATATTTCCAGTATTTAGTACTCTATGAGAGTTAACTTTTATCAGGATGATTTCATTTATGGTTCTTAAACTTGGTTTGGTTTATTTAGATGGTTTAAATTCTTGTGTGTTAATTGCCATCCTTAGCACTTATTTGATTCTTAAACTATTGTTTATTAAAAAAGGCTTTCATATTAGAATTTGATAAAAATTAAAATAAGACTTTAAATTGTTTTGACACTTAGCTTAATTATTTAGGGTGTTTATATTGGAAATAATTATTTTGCGACAGTGATGCTAAGAATGAACCAACCGTTCACCTTGGTTTTAATTTAATAAAGGACTGATCACCCGGTATTTAATTAGGCGGGGTGTCACAGGTAGTATCAGAGCATCAGGTTCTAGTGTCCTTTAGGATCTGTACGACTTATTTCGTTTCCAAGTTAGCGTCTTTGACTTAAAGCCCTATTTTTAGGTCTGTTGTATTCTTCTATTTACGCTTACATCTTCAGCTATTTGAGATTTGATAACAACTGTATACAGATAAACTTCCTTATCATTTTAGATGCCTTCGAGATTGGCATCCCGAGATAGGAATGCCCAGCCCGAGCAGCCCGCAGCTTCGACTCAGGGAATGATGAATGCAACTGAAGTAGCCGCCATTGTTTCTCAATTGGTGAATGCCGCATTAGCGGTGGTGCAGCAGGCTCCACCCCAGGTTCAGGCAGTGGCGCCAGTACTAGCACAGCTCCCCACTGCATGGGAACGTGTCAGGGATGCCTTTTAGAAGGCGCATCCCCCGGAGTTCTTGGGTAGTTCAGACATCGTAGTTGCCAGCCAATGGAAGAAGGATATCCAGAGGCTTCTGCACATATATGAGTGCACCAACGTGGAGAGACAGTTACTCACTTCCTTCAAGCTGGTGGGGGCTGCTTAGCATACCGATTCACTCATTTTGGGCCCGGTTTGATCGTAAGTATTTCCCATCCGTCGTGCAGACTGATATGTGGCGGAGGTTACTGGATCTCAAGCAGGAGAGCATGGACATTGCTGAGTATAAGGTGGAGTTCACTAGACTTCTCACTATAGTGCCGGATGAGGCGCCCACTGAGGAGAAGAAGATACTATTTTTTTAGATGGATTGGCCTGGAGCATTCGCCAGTACCTCATAGGTAATCTATCGTTGAGTACTTACATTGACGTACTTAATGCTGCTTTGTTACACTATCAGGATCATTGCTTCCATCAACAGGGGAGAAAACGAGCAGGGGAGTCCAGCCAGCAGGTCATGACAGGGGGTAGTAGTAGTACTGGTGGGGCACCAGCAGCCCAAGAGCAGACTCGTCATCGTGAGCAGAGTTTCCATCGGGGGGACCTTGCCAAGAAATTCCGATCAGGTGATTCCAGGCAGGGATTTAGGAGATTTGGACAGGGCCAACAGGGCCAATCCAGTCAGCATGGCCAGTAGGGCCAATACCATCAGTAACAGGGTCAGCATCAGGGCCAATGGCAAGGTGGTAATGGCTAATAGGGTCATGGTCAGCAGGGGCTAAGGGCAGGTAACTTCAGGGGAAGATGTTTTGGTTGTGGCAAGAATGTCCATAGGGGTCAGGATTGCCCAGAGGGGGATAGGGCCCCATAGCAGCAGGGTGCCCGTAATGAGCCGCAGAGGCCACTCTTTCCAACCGTCCTCCTAGTGCCAGCTTAGATGCTAGCTCTACCATCCATCCCAGAAGCCCAAGTTCAGCAGGGGCAATTAAAGTACGGATGTGTTTATAATATCCACCAGGCAGCAGCACCTCACGCACCACCTGCGATTAAGGGTACGTTTCCTATACATGTCACTATGGGTCAAGTTTTATTTAATACTAGGGCGTCGCACTATTTTATAGCTACTCATTTTGCACGGGCACCTTAGGGTTATTAGACACGACAGAGAGTACAGTAACATGCGTAGATTCACCACTGGGGAATGGGTCTTTGATTTTCTTTATATGTCGGGGTGTAGGTATAGAGATTGGTAGCTTGTTTTTACCTACATACATGCTAGTTTAAGATATGCATGAGCACGATGTCATTATTGGCATGGATTGGCTCGTCGCGTACAGAGCCATGACAGATTATTTTGATAGGAGTATTATCTTTGCCATTCGGTGGCAGGATATGTTTTTGGTGGCGATGCCTTGCCTAGAGGGAGGATCTTCCACTCATTTGTATTACATAGAGGAGGATACCTCTAAGGAGACTGTGATTCCCCTGGATTCAATTCCAGTCGTTCGTGAGTTTTTGGATGTATTTCAGGAGATACCAAGCCTACCCCCAAGTCGATAAATAGATTTCATCATAGACTTGATGCCGGGAACTCGACTGATAGCATGTGCATCGTACCGTATGGCTCTAACGGAGATGAGGGAGTTACGGGATCCGATAGAGCAACTGTTAGGCCTGGGCTTCATTCGTAGGAGCACCTCACCTTGGGGCGCTCCCGTGTTACTTGTGAAAAAGAGAGATGGTTCACTGCGGTTATGCGTGGATTACCGAGAGCTAAACAAGGTCACGATACAAAATAAATGTCCGTTGCCTCAAATCGATGACCTGTTAGACCAACTGAGAGTAGAAAATTTCTTTTCGAAGATAGATTTGAGGTCGGGATATCATCAACTACAGATTAGGGAGCAAGATTTATCGAAGACTGCTTTCTTGATGAGATATGGATCCTATGAGTTCAGAGTCATGCCGTTTGGGCTGACAAATGCTCCATCCGTATTCATGGATTTGATGATATGAGTGTTCAGAGCGTTCTTGGATCAGTTTGTCATCATCTTCATAGATGAAATACTGATTTACTCACAGAATAAGGAGGAGCATGCCGAGCACTTGAGACAGGTTCTTCAGACTCTACGAGAGCATCAGTTGTATGCTAAGTATGAGAAGTGCTAATTTTGGCTACGGGAAGTATAGCTTCTGGGGTATGTTATGTCAGAATTGGGGATATCGGTTGACCCAAGCAAAGTATCGCCAGTGAGGGAGTGGGAACAACCCACGACACCGACAAGGGTGCGTAGTTTCTTGGGGTTAGTCGGGTACTACAGGAGGTTCATCCGAGGCTTTTTGAAAATAGCAGGTTCGTTGATAAACCTGACTCGTAAGGGAGTATCGTATGTTTGGGATGATGCTTGTCAATTGTCTTTTGATGAGCTGAAAGACAAGTTGACTTCGGCGCCAGTTCTTACTTTGCCTAAGCCGGGAGTAGAGTACCTGGTGTACACTAACACCTCTTTACGGGGACTCAGGGGAGTACTTCAGCAGGAGGAACATGCTATAGCTTTTGCCTCCTATAAGATTAAGCCTCACGAAAGGAATTACCCCACCCACGACCTGGATCTAGCATCGATCGTAATTGCATTGCGGATTTAGAGACATTACTTGTTGGGGGAAAAGTTCTGCTTGTTCACAGACCACAAGTCACTGCAATACTTGTTCACCCAGTAAGAGTTGAACATGCCCCAGCGCAGGTGGCTGGAGTTTGTTAAGGACTATCAGTTCGAGATACAATACCATCTGGGAAGGCTAATGTGGTTGCTGATGGGTTAAGCCGTAGACCGGTAGGTGACATAGCGGAAGTGTGGAGAGCAAAGTGGAAAGAATTGGGACACCAGGACACAGTAGCTTGTTCCTTTATATCTATTATGTCAGTCACCCCCGAGATTATTACGAGGGTGATAAAGGAACAAGCAGCGGATACTTTTTGCTAGGAGCAGAATGTACGACTCTTAGCTAAGGGTACCGAGTCCTATTCTGTGAGTTCTGATGGGGGTTTGAGATATAATGGGATATTAGTGGTCTCGGAGGGAGAAGACTTACGTCATGCAGTTGTGACACAGTCACATGGATCTAGATTTTTGGTACATCCCAGAGGGGATAAGATGTATCAGGATATAAGGCGGCAGTACTGGTGGAGTGGGATGAAAAAGGACATTGCAGAGTTCGTGTCCAAATATTCTACCTGTCAGATGGTAAAGGTGGACCACCAGAGACCGTCGGGGTTACTCTAGCCATTGGAGATACCTATGTGGAAATGGGACAGTATTTCCATGGACTTCATTACTAGGTTGACTACATCATAGTGGGGTCACGATTCCATATGGGTTATAGTGGATCGATTGACCAAGGTAGGACATTTTCTGTCAGTACGAACAGACTACACCACAGGCCAGTATGCACAGTTATTCATTGTCGAGATCATTAGGCTACATGGGGTGCCCCTGGATATTTTGTCTAATAGAGACAAGATTTTTCTGTCACGCTTCTGGGAGAGCTTTCAGGAGGCTATGGGTACAGAGTTGAGATTGAGTTCATCTTACCACCCACAAACAGATGGACAAACAGAGCATACCAATCAGATGCTAGAGGATATGCTACGCATGTGTATCCTTGATTTTGGAGGAGGTTGGGAGCCGTATCTTCCACTAGTGGAGTCTGCTTATAATAACTCCTATCATTTCACGATCTACATGGCCCCATTTGAGGCATTGTATGGCACGCCTTGTCATTCTCCCACTTATTGGCTAGAGGTGTGGGACAATAAGCTGCTCGGACCAGAGGTGATTCAGGAGACTTGAGGTAGTATTGATCTTATCAGGAGTCGCATTTGGGTGGCCTAGGACCGACAGAAGAGCTACGCTGATGCGAAGCGGTCCTTTCGAGATTTTAGCATGGGGGACCAAGTATTACTGCTCGTATCTCCTATGAAAGCTGTAAGGAGGTTCGAGAAGAAGGGAAAATTATCTCCGAGGTACGTGGTACCATTTCCCATTATTGAGAGGATTGGGCCGGTGGCATACAGATTAGGGTTGCCAGAGCATTTGCACCGCATTCACGATGTATTCCACATCTCGTCATTGAGACGATATCTTCGGGATGATATGGCCCACACTCACATTGAGATAAAGGAGATTGACTTCCATCCCAAAAGTTCTTATGAGGAGAGACAAGTGGCTATCCTAGACCACAGCGAGAGGCAATTGAGGTCGAAGGTAGTTCCACTCGTACGGGTTCAATGGGAGCATCATAATGTGGAGGAATCCATTTGGGAGGGCGAGGCAGATATGCGCGAAAGATATCTAGATCTATTTTTACCAGGTATGCCTTATTTTCTAAATTTCGGGATGAAATTCCGTTATTAGGGAGGAAGTATGTAATATCCCGTATTTTTATGACTTTTAAATTTGGTGATTTATTAAATTTAATTGAGAATTAATTTAATATTAATCCGTAATTTAATTTTAAATATTTACTAGCGTGACCAGAGTTAGTAATTATTAGTAATTTGTTGAATATTACTAGACGAGTAAAGTAATATATAAGATTGATTTTGTTAAAATTGTCACGAGTGAATAAAATGGCAATTATGAAAATTTAAGTCGGGATGCGCGTGTGTCGTGTCGGGACTAAATTATTATTATAAAAATAAATAAATTATAAGTCACATGTATGGTCATTTCGAGTGCGCCAAAGTGCCCAGAAGGGCCGAGATAGTCAGAAAAGTGTACTCGGGGGTTTAGTTTGATTTTCGGGGTGTTTTTAGGCCTAATTGAACTCCCGGGAGGGTATTATAGACATTTTGTATTTTTGGGTAATTAAACCCACGAATTTCCCTAAGATATATCAGCTATTAGAAGTTATCTTTTAGGGTTAACAAACACAGAACATAAGAACGACCATTAGAGAAGAAGGTAGAGAGCTTTCCAAGAAATCCAAGGCCTAGAACTCACTCGATTGCACCGCCAAAACATAGATCGTAAGACGAGGAACGCAGCCATATCCGCTTCATCATCAAATCAGTCATTAAAATCCCAAGCAAATATCTATCTTACTTTTCTATTAGGTAATGTTTCACCCATGTTAGATTAGGATTGTTAAAAACATGTTTCATGGAAGAATTTAATGACTTAGAGAATTTAAATCTCATGTCTTAGAGGAAATAGATATATTCTGGACATCTCAACATATGTAGAGGATTACCCACGAAATCATATTGTTTTAGAAGTAGGAAATCTGGAAAAGAATTAGAAGAATGGAAGTTTTATGAAAAATTAGGATTCTTGATAATTATGTTAATTTTCCCCATTAATTCAATACCTTTGATGAATTTGTACATGTTTCACGTAGGAAATCATGTATATAGGTATATATGACCAGTAGTAATTTTGTTTGGGAGTTTGGGAATTGTTAATGGCATTTTGGTTGAGTTTGGAGAAGGAAACTCGTAGATAACAATGGAAAAATTCGGAACAACTGCTTGATCGATCGATCGATCGACGATCGATCGATCGACGATCGATCGACCCTTTCCTCGATCGATCGACCCCTCCTGGAAAACTCCATGTTTTTCCCCTTTTTGTTTAATTCGAATAAAATACATAGGAACCCTTGAATATCCTTTAAATAGTATAATGGGACATGAAGACGACCAGTAGGGTCTAAATAGACTCCATTGAATGAAATTTTATACGGGATGGAATTATGGGTTAACGGGGGGTTGCATCACACATTAGAAATTATGCATACGTTCACTAAAGAAATGAGACTCGTGAAAGATTTAGACTAGAAGGTTATATAGGGTGTTCCTAAAATTATATTTAGTAAGAGAGAGTACTTCGAGAGATGAGAAGTAAATGTGAAATGTATATAATTAAGAGTAAAAGAGATGGATCCCTTGTGCGAGACAATTGGGTAAAATTGTACTAAGTACGGATAATAATAATTATAGGTCATGAGCGAACCTAATTTGGTAAATGTGAATATCTATATATATGACCGTGTGACTGTATACATATATTACGTATTATATTTTTGAATAATCATACCCGCGCTACTTTCTATGATGGGGGTTGTCGTGCCGGGACAGTCTTATCTCGATGGGACCTTTATGGGGGATATTAACTTGTACACTAGAACATAGGATTCCTTGGTACATGCTATCTGAGAATGATAGTCATATGGTCCTAAGAGACGCGAGGGGTATGTGCTGACCTCTTAATGACTTGGAACTATGCTTCGCCTCCATTTTGTGTGTTTTGTGTTAATACAGTTCGAGAGTGATTCCGAACTAGTATTTTCCTTAGTACGAGTGATGCGGGGACTTGATAGAAGAGTATACCAGCACCATAGATTTTATGTGGGGTGCCGATATTATATATATATATATATATACACTTATATATGGAAACTTTTTACTATCCGTATAAGTAGTTAAGTAATGAATAAATTCTCCATCTTTATAATAAGTGTCCGAGAACTTTGTAACGTTACTCAGTTGTTTTAAGTAATGTAAGAAATATGGAAGAGATTGATTTTGTAAAACTAAATATCGTAGACTTAATACTTCTCGAGATAAAACTTTATGGAAAATAAGTTAGTTAGACTTATGAGTTTATTAGTACGGTAGGCGTGCACACTAGATGAGTGGGGAGAATTCTCAAGGGAGTGTCGCATACTAACATGGTTGTCTCATTAGCTAGTAAGCATTTTAAATTATTGCTAAACTATTTTAAAACTATTTTACACCCGGGATCTGACCCGTTTTCTATCATTTCTCTCTCTCTTGTATATATATGTATGTATTGCAGGTGCCCAGCCACAGGGGCGTCATGCATAGGTTCTTTGGATTGGACATGCTGCAGCTTATATGAGAGTTGCGGGCCCTTGATTTAGACAACCTCTTCATTGATTAAGTTCCTAATTTAGTTCTTCATAGTTAGGGCATGTGTCGCCCGATTTCTCATTCCATTTGGATTCATCAGAGATTTATGTTTATTTTTATTTCCAGTATTCAGTACTCTTTGAGAGTTAACTATTATCAGGATGATTTCATTTATGGTTCTTAAACTTGGTTTTATTTATTTAGATGGTTTAAATTCTTGTGTGTTAATTGCCATCCTTAGCACTTATTTAATTCTTAAACTGTTGTATATTAAAAAAGGCTTTCATATTGGAATTTGATAAAAATGAAAATAAAACTTTAAATTTTTTTTACACTTAGCTTAATTATTTAGGGTGTTTAAATTGGAAATAATTTTTTTGATATAGTGATTCTAAGAATGAACCAACCGTTCACCTTGATTTTAATTTATTAAAGGACTGATCACCCGGTATTTAATTAGGTGGGGTGTCACAAAAACAACATAAACTACATGTAGGTTTTTAATCACCATATCTTTATGGATATGTAGGTGATCTGATATAAGAGAAAAAATTGAGGAAAAAGATGTTGTTGATAATTCACCTCCTTAAATCCTTGCTTAGATGTGGAAAATTCCTTAGATCTTTTTGTATACAATTAACCTAAAGAAAACTATGTGTGTGGACACTTTTGGAGATGAAAAATTAATAAAATAAGAGAAAAATATTTTTTTTATCTACTCACCTCCTTACAAAAATCTAAATAATGTTTTTATCTCACCCTTTCCTAAACCTTAGGAGTGTTAATTTATCTTATACCCCTTCCTTAGGCCCATACAAATAGGTAAATTAAGTGGTCTTAGAAAAATTAGGGTTTATAGAGAGTTATGAGATTTCTACTTGGTACATGGACTATACTAGGGAAGCAATAAAATAATTAAATTGTATTCCAAAATATGCCCCATTATATATTTTCTTTTATATTTAATTGTAAATAATTCAACTATATAATTACAATTGCACTCAAATTTAATTATTTCAAAATTACTTGAATAAATAAGACTTGTTTGCAAAGTTAATAACAAGATTCCACGCGATAAGTATTCATAACCCACATAGTAAAATTCAATTTGTAGCAAACATATTTTCACCAACATCATATTAATTACTTCATCTCAATCTTAACTTATTTTATACTCTACTAGATAAAAATCAATCGGCCAAGTTTAATAATAAAATCAGAACTTATAAGTTTATTGAGGGGGTACAATAGTCCAGATGATCTCCTAGACACAAATTCCTCTCGAATGTGATTTCAAACATTTTCATACAGTGATGGACCAACTATAGAGATTACTAACCCATTGAATTAAATCTCACCCATAGGAAATCAAAGAAATAATTATGTTAATATTCTAATTCTCATAATATACGGGATTAATAATCTATAAAACATTTGCAAATTATGAAATTGTGCAAATCTAATCTAGCCAGTACCTAGACTTGAGTCTCACTTTTGGTCCTGTTCAACACATTCTTGATGTACCAGTACAACTTTTATTTAACTATCAGATAATTTCTTGAATCATTAGAAAGATCCCCGTAGTCAAGATAAACTACCAATATTTTACACTAAGATTTATCAGTAAGATATTAACATCCTATATAGGTTGCGAATAATTCAATCATACTAGAATCAGATTTCTAATCTTTCATGATCAAGTCGATCCCAACTCAACAGAATTCCTACTAAGTACTATTTAACGACATGTACATTATGTTAAGGTATTCCCACAACTATGATTTATACTTTAAAAACATATAAAGATAATATTTTTTAATAAATAATAAATCTCAATAAACATAGTTTCAGGGGGAAAAAGACAACACTTATTTGCTTAAAAGAGATATAATTGTAGTATACTCGATTTTTCTTGAATATAACTTAATACAAGGAGTTATATGGAGGTGTTTTAGTGCTTTGATTTATGATAATTTTCATGAGCATGCCAGAAAAGGATTATGGGTTTTGCTAACCAAAATTTATTATATTTAGCAATCAAATAATCATAAGATTGTACTACCCTCAAATGCTTCAATTAAGAAGACTTTTTGTAAAGTGTTAAGTTATTTTTCCATTATTTTAGGACTAAAATAAATAATAAAGTTAAAAAGGAAAATTACATTATAAGAACAACAAAAATGATTAAAAGAGAGAAAATTGTGCATTTGGAAATTAAATGAAACTGAGTGGTTCAATAGTAAAATAAATAAATTTAAAAAAGATTGGAGTTAAATAGTAAACTAAAAGGTAAAATGAATTGAACTGACAAAGCACTTTAGATAAAAACTAAATCTAACCTTAAAACTAGTTCAAATAACAAATAAAGTGATAAAAGTGGAAATAAGTGGTATACTAAACTTGGTAAAATAAAAGTGAAGTAAAGAGATTTTTATGGAAATACCTTTATAATTATCTCCTCCAATCGATTATTTTTAGTCCTCGAAATTATAAATATTTGTCGAATAATTATAGGAAAGTTTCTTTTTGAATCACAAGAAATGTGTGTACCCACACGTGTGGCCACTCTATTTTGGAAACAACCTCCATTCTCCATTTCCACGTTCACCCTCCCTAGGCACCGAGGTGTCCTTGCATGTACATGATTGTTACATTTTATTTGGCCATTTTAATCACGATGTTATATTCTTATCTATTTTTCATGTGTTGTTAATACATTGGTCAACTGGATATGGTGTTACCATACCCCCCCCCCCCCCCCACACACACATACTAGTAAATCTTTGGAAAAAAAAGTTAACTAGTGGACTGTTTCTCTTCCTCTTATGCGGGATTAGATTCCCCTTGTGAGGTGGCATAATAACTGAATATAGTAATTAGGGTTATCCTCTCCAAGACAACATTGCATTTGGATACTTCTTAATCTTTGGACCTTCAATGAAGATTTGTAAGAGTTTCCTACAAGGTTTTAGATTATTTTACTTTCTTCTCTGGGTTTTGGATAACTCGTAAGACCTTTTTAAATCAAGTTTTGTAGATATCCAAGCCATTCAACCTATGATGAGGTCCGCTCCCTCTTTGAAGTTTCACTAATCTTTGAAGACTCAAGTTTAGGAGGAAGAATTTTATTGATAGAAGACTAAGCGTAATTTTCTTTTGAAAACTATGAAGCTTTTATCTTCCTTACAACCTTTCAATCTAAAAAGGATCGACAAGTAGTATTTCTTGAAGAGGGGAAAGACTGAAGGAAAAGTTGGAGAAAGTGGATGATGAATTCGTAAATACTAAGGAAGATGTCATTGGTTTGTTCCTTAAGTTAAGATTTATGGTGACAAAGTTGTAAGATTCCTCGTACAACTAACCCTATTTTTATAATAGGCATCTTGGGATTCTGGAGCAGAATTCAGTGTACCAGACCATTTAGACCAATATTAGGTCTTTTGTATTCCAACATTTTAATGATAAGTGAATGATGTTTTTTTTTACTTGTTTGGTTCAAAATAGGATCATTTGGCTTCAACCCATTTACTAAAATAAAAGCAGCCATTACATTGAAGTAGTATAATTTCGAATATGAGGGATATATTTTCCCAATAACATATATTTTCCATCCTTGAAATAGCCAAGAATTCACTATATATTGGAGGTTCACAACTGGGATATGGTAAGGGGTTGTGTTGCTGACATTTTTTACATACCTTGAAAAATTCTATACAGTATTTTAGAATGATTGGTCAATAATGTCCATTCATTCTCAATAACTACTTAATTTTAGGATCTTTTATGCACCCCACATAAATCGTCATGACTTTCGAATATGGTTGTCAAGCCATCTTATTTTATCAAGCATTCTAGAATAATGCCATATGCTCCTATTTTGAAATTTTTATTTGAATAAATCATGTAAATAACGGACCTTAACCCGACTACTCTATCAACCCTAATTTTTAGTTTGGATAAATATTCAATTATGGGATTTCTCTAATCTTCATAAGCCTCAATATTACTAATTTCCACCAATGGTAACATATTTTGAAGACAAGGTAGCCATTTGGCGATTGAACTCAATTTGAACTTCCCTTTAAAACTCTCATTAGGACTGAAATTGAAAGGTTTTTTACCCATATCATTAGACTCTTCATTTAAGAATCTAAGGATGTAATTCATAGAAACTTCATCAAATTTTGACAATAGATGCAGGGTTATTTTTTTGTATACAATTAACCCATCACTCATCATATATATATATGTTAATTGTTTAATAAGTAGTTGAGAATCCCCATATATCTCGATCATAATGTCTTTAAAGCTTCAAAGGATATCTAATCCCATTATGACTGCTTGATACCCTACTTGGTTATTTGAATGTGAATTTCTTTCCTACTTATACTCGTGTTTGGGCTTCATGTTGTTAAGGGATGCCATGACTATCCCTATTCATGACATGATCTTTATTGTATAACCATCAAACCAAAGATTCAAAGGGCTTAAATATGCTTATCCTATATCATATTCTCCTTCAAAGTCATCCTCATAAGGATGGTCTACTAAGAAATCAGCAAAGGCCTTACCTTTCACTGCCTTTTAAGACACATAACATAAGGAGAACTCTAACAATGCTAAGAGCCATTTACTAACTATATTTCTTAGAATAGGTATGGTAAATATGTATTTGATTCAATTAAATTTTGAGATTATGAATACTTTAATAGTCAATAAGTAATATCTTAGTTTTGTATGCATGAAATACAAATTTGAGCATAATTTTTTCATCAAGGATTGTTTGCACTCATAATTGTTTAGAAATCTACCAAGCTAATAAAAAATATGCTCTTTCTTATCATCATTGTCTTGAGCCAAAATCATCCCAATTGAAGATTCACCAACAACTGGGTAAAGCTTCAAAGGTTTGTCATCTCTTGGTGGAACTAACACATATGGGTTATCAAAATATTCTTCAATTATTTGAATCCTCTTTCTTCTTTCGTCATCCATTCGAATTCTTCACAATATTTTAGCTTTGAAAAAGGATAAATGATTGTATTTTTCGATCAATAATGGAAATAAATTTGCAAATGAAATTAACTTGTCCTAAAAAGATTTGTAATTCTTTTTAGATTTTAGGAGACAATACTCTCAAATGTGGTTGGCTTTGTCTTTGATTTATTCACTCGAATCCCCTTCTTATCCACCAAATATCCTACGAAATTTCCAATAAAAAGCCTAAAGGTACATTTTAAAGGATTAAGGTTCAATTGGTAATGCCACATTCTTTCAAATGATTTTTTTGAATGTTTTATATTGTTTGATGTTGTCTAAGATTTCATAATTACATCACCAATGTGGCATTTCAAAAAGGTGTCAACTATATTATGAAATATGTTATTCATTCTCCCTTGATAAGTCTTTCCTGACCGAAAGACATTTTTACCAATTCAAATGTACCAAGATTACATGGACATATAAAGGAATTTTTGTGCACATCTTCTTCAGCTATGCATATATGTTTGTAGACTGAATGGCCATTCATCATATAAATAATGGTATGGCGAGGAGACCGATAAACTAGGAGATCAAACACGGGCATTAGATATTAATCCTTAGGTATTCCAACATTCAAATTCCTTAAATCAAGGAAAATTCTTAGTTTGCCAAATTCTTTTATGAAATGGACTATATTAAGAAACTATTCAATATATTTGGTAATTTGAATGAACCCATCTTTCAATAATTTTTCAGTTTCTTCATTTATCTTTGTTGTGACTTTTAGGGACATCTGTCGAGGTAAGCTTTTTACAGGCTTGTACCCTTATTTTATTAGCATCATTTGTCCACCAAATTCATATCTAGACTTGGTAGCTCATCATATTGCCAATAAAAAAAATGCTTATGCATGTGTAACAAGTCTACAACAAACATATGGTCTTCATTGCTAATATTAGCATTTACATAAGTTATTTGTTTGTTTTGTTCACTACCTAAGTTGATTTCCATTAACAAGTTTAGTTAGTTGATTTTTATATCTTTATAATAAACAGGAAAATTTTAAAATCAACAATCCTAGGGACTTTTCTTTTTCTTTTTCCTCTTCAAAGATATAATGAGACCAATTAATAGTTTTTACTCATTAATTCTATTTTCTATTTTGAAGTATCTGAACTTATAAAAGGTCAATGTTATGGTCTTATTTTCTTCCAATTCTATGAGGTCTAGATCCATTAAATAACTAATTTTTCATCTTCAGATGGGCCCATCAAACAAAAATCCATTTCTTTCCAACTCTAATCGATTTTCTTCTCTCATTATGTTTGACCATGTATAACATCTATCTTGACCAGTCCAAAATTTTCTTAATATAGTTCAACCTCCATACAATTAGAGCTTACTTGGAAAGAGAAGCGTTAACCTCCACTTACTTAATATTCCCATCCTTTTTCATCAACAGTACCTTTTGATGCATAGAATAAGGAATACATTTGTTATTATGAATCAAATCTCTTCCTAATAAAACATTAAAAGGGTTTTTGAATAAATTATAAAGAAGGTTGTTTTATATTTTTTTAGTTCCAAATTATACATCAACTGGAAAAACTCTTTAAGATCACTTTTATCTCCAATAAAATTAAAGATTATTATTTGAGTTTGTGATAATTTTTCAATTTTATTATTTATTTTATCCAACAGTTAATATGGATTGATATTGATAGGTAT
Organism: Sambucus nigra; assembly: GCA_949130495.1. Classification (NCBI taxonomy): domain Eukaryota; kingdom Viridiplantae; phylum Streptophyta; class Magnoliopsida; order Dipsacales; family Adoxaceae; genus Sambucus; species Sambucus nigra. Next base: position 651,144,113 of record OX422210.1, on the reverse strand, counting down.
CCCTTTATCTACCAAAGTTTTATTGATCAAGACTTCATTAATATAAGACATTATGAACAAAGGTTAACATGACTGATCATGTCTTGAGTGGGATTTTGAAAGCCATAAGCAAGGTCTAGATAAGATACAAACCTATTTAAGAATAAATTGTCGAATAATCCATCATCTTTACTATTTTTTTGGTATCTCTTATTCACCTTTTTGTTTGAATATTTTTTCACTATTATTCCGACATTTAATGACACCTGACTAGGTAAGGTTCCAAATTCTATATATTATTGATGATATTGTCCCTCCAAAGGTTCGATATCATCTACAGCCATCAGTTCCTGAATTGTTTTTTCATCTTCAATATAATGCATGTCATCAAATGCATCACTTCCATCAATACTCATGGACTTTTCCAAATCCTTGATCTTTTCAATAGAATCTACGATACTGATTACCCTTACTCTCTCTTGGACCTATTAAATCTTAGGTTAGGCTTTGAAGAAGAAGATCCTTGACCTTATAATCTAAATGAGTGGAAAGATTGGCACACCTCTTGCCAAACCCTCAATTTCCTTTGAATATGCTGTAATACCCTGTATTTTTAATGACTTTTAAAATGGGATTAATTAGGATTAATTGTGGTAAAATTGAAAATTAATTCGGATTTAAATATTACTCGAGAATAAAGTAATATGTGATTTATGCTGAATATTACTTAATGATTAAAGTAATATATATTATTATGAATTTACAATTGATTATGACTTTATAAACTTGTCGCGAATTATGTGTACGACAATTATGGGAATTAAGTCATGACGTGCAGTTGAGTCGTGTCGGGATTATTATTAAATGATATAAAGTGAAGTATTATTATTATGTCATCCGAATGGTCGTTTTGACTGTGCCAAAGTATCCAGAATGGTTCAAATAGTAAAAAAAGTCTACTTGGATGTTTTATTTGGGTCTTCGGGGACTTTGGAATCGAAAGGACACCCCGGAGGGGTATTTCGGTCATCTTACAAGGGAGGTGAATAGCACACACGAAAATGGGTTTTATTATATTAGTGAGGAGATTAGAGAGCTTAGGTTCATTCATAAAAAATAAGAGGAAAAGGTTTAGGGGAGATTGAGAGACTTTCTATGGGAGAAGAAAAGACTTTTCTAGGAAACCAAAGGATAGCCACCTTGCACCACCAAGAGCCACCACCACCACTGCCAGAAGTTGGTCGAAAAAAGAGAGGACCACCAGTAGAGTATCATCACCGACGGATCAGACCTACAATCTAAAGGCAAGTGATTAATTACTGCAATCATAGCTTTTATATTGTCCATGTTAGGATAGTTAGGAAAATTTTAAAAAGTTGCATGACCAAAGATAAATTTGTGATACTTTTAAATGGATCTTTGATATGGATATTATCTAGGATTTGTCTCTTTTTATTATATAATAAACTCCATGAATTTTATATTACCTTGTGAAGAAATCTAGGATTTACACTCTTATTGATGATAAAGTCAAAAATTAGAGTTCTTGAGAATAAAATGGAATTTGAGTAAATTGTTTCATGTTAATAATGTTTAAATGATTTTGCATACGTTAGAAATTATCCATATATTATGGTATATGATCTAAATATCATGAGATTAAATTAGGAATCATTTGGTGAAGAAAAATTAGCGTTTATATGATGTTTATGGATAAATATAAATATGAGTTTTTCAGGAAATAGTATGTTTTAAATCCAACATTTTTTATGATTCTAGGTTGTTTAGATCAGTAGGAATCATTTACGTATATGGATATATCATGTGGTATGGATTATAAGAAGTTTGGGACATTAAAACAGAGGTTTGATTGATTAAAACATGTGAAAACCGTAGAATAAAAATTGCAGAAACTGGGCTGATATCTGGATGATCAATCGATCGACCCAGGACCATCGATCGATCGACCTCCCCATAAAAGATGAAGTTGTTTCTTTTTAATTTTTTATTTAATCCCAAAAATTTTAGGAATTTTTTGTGATTATTAATTAAACATAATGGGACTTAGGAAAGGGCAGTAGGCCATAGGTAAGACCCAGATTAATATTATTTTTGGGATTTTTGAATGATGGGAAATTAATGAGTGTTAATTAAACGAGTTATTATCGAGACTTGTATTACTTGGGATTTAAATTGGATAAATGATAATTTAAGGTTGGGACCAGTAGTAAGAGAGTTATTAATTGCCGGTATGACCTTAGGAATAGGTGGGATTAACCCTAAGAGATAGAATGAAGGGTTAAGAATGAATTAAGGGTTATCGAGAATTAAACCTAATTAAAGATGAGATTAATTCATAGAATTTCGAAAGTTGTGATGACATGGACTAATAGGGTGTAGACACTTACCTACTGAATTAGGTTAAGGAATAATTATTTAATCTTCGAGTAATGAGTGAGGCTCAGGAATATAAAATAAATAAGTAAAGTCATAATCTTTAATACGTAGGATTTGACAGATAAAAATACTACGTATGGGAATTATCATATGGTTGTGTGAATGCCTTATGGATATTATATTTATATAGGTATGATGAATACCTATATTATTATTTGTATGTATGACATACCTACGTTGCTTGTTATCGGGGTGGAGGTTTTGCATTGTGGACGGTCTAATCATGTGCGCCCATTTGGGAGGATTTTAGATTCCTACCCTGAGCATAGGACCTTGGACACGTGCTATCAGTGTATATGATAATTTCAACGGTTGAATTGGAGCGTAGGTATGTGCGTGATCCATTTGGCTGGGGAGTATGCTCACCTCCAATATATTTGTGTTATGATATGATTCCTGAGAGACGCCGAATCAATAGTCCTCTATACAACGACATTATGTATCAGGACATGATAGAAGAGTATGCATGCATTGCAGCTGTGACTGGGGAGGTATCGTATTAGTATATATATAATTAGTGTGATATTATATATATATATAAATTGTTATGTAATCTACTGTGTGACATTGTAGATGTAGAGATGTAATCTTCTGTGTGATATTGTAGATTAAAAATATATAAACTATGATTTAATCTACTGCGTAATGTTGTAGATTGGGGTAAATAATGAAATCTGAATTGAATTAAGTAATTGAACACTTAATTCTAAGGTTGTAACAAGACTAGTTCATATTAAAGAGAAATAAATATGAATAATTATATTATGTATGGTATGGGACATACGGGCTTATGATATGGGTTAGAATTATGTTGTGGAAACTAGTTAGGAGGGAACCTTATCTAGGAAGATAATAAGATACGATAGGTGTGCACTCTATATGAGAGGTGTGAGTTCTCGAGAGAGAGCCCGAGAAACTAACATGTACATAATAAATGCTTATTTGTAATTGTTAAGCACTTGCTAATTTCAAAATCTTTTACAATCGGGCTCTGACTCGTTTCCTTGCATATTCTCTTCTCTACTATATCTTGTGCATCAGGTATCCAATAGCAGGGATGCCCAGCATAAATTATGGATGTTCCGATTGATTATAGCTACTATCAGAGATGCGGATTTTGTTTAGACACTTCCTTTTTGTTGATTCACTCATCTGTAGCGTCTACTTGATTTAGGGCATGTCGCCCAGGATTCTAGAGGTTGTAATTATTTATGTAAGCATTGTGAATATCAATTTTATTTATTGTAAATGTTATAGTTTAACTGGAGAGTTATTCCAGTCACATTTATTCTTGTTGTAGTTAATTCAGTTGTGATGTGTTGTTGCATATTTTTATTCCATGTCGTGGAATGGTTTTAATTAAATTAAAAATGGGAATTTTTTTTGACACTTAGCTTAATTAACTATTAGGTGAGTAATAAAGAAATTGTTTTCAATAGTGATGCTGAGAATGAACTAACTGGATATTCTGATTTAATTAAATGAAGGACTGATCACCCGATATTTAATTAGGCGGGTTGTTACAGGTGGTATCAGAGCATCAGGTTCTAGAGTCTTTAGGATCTGCGGCTTACTACGTTTAAGTGTAGCGTTATTTAATGTAGAGCCCTATTATTAGGATGTTGAATTCTTCTGCGTATTTGGATTTACGTTCTTCTTCCATGAAGTATGTGAAATGTAATTCTTATATGAGTTCGATCGGGCATCATGCGCCAAACATATTGGGATGGCTAGCAAGAGACATTAGAAGGACAGCAGGAGGAAGACTCAGCTAAAGATATAGAGTATTTTGGAAAATGGCGTTGGAGATAGAAACCATCATAATTGTTGTTTGGGCTGAGAACATTAAGGAAGTCTCTTAGGAGCTGTAGTTTCCCAAGCACCATCATAGTTGATGGTTGTCGTTCTTAACTCACCGAGCACTGTATGTGAAAGGTGAGGGAGTCGGAAGGACTCTTGTAAAGGAAGAAATTCAAAGACAATTATGAAGGGTGAAGTGTAGTAACACCCAGGATTTGAAAATTTTCTAGTGAAATTTTTCTAGGAAGAACAAACTTAAGTGATGAGAGTTATACAGCACATATATGGAACATGTGTGAAGATGGAATAATAATTTTAGGTATGGTTCGATAGTGAAACCGTTCATTTGATGTTTTAATCAGGGTATGAATGGAATTTTGAAACTTATCTCTTATGGGCAAGAAAGAGAGAAGTAACTTATTTAATGAACTCCTTACCCTAGGAAGAATGGGGCACATAGAGGATAAATAGAGTTCATTATATGAAAGTACTTGTGAGTGAAATACTCTAGTGTGAGTGGAAATCTGACGCAGACGACTAGGATTAGCGTCACCACGAAATTTGATGATGCTTCCAAATGAAGGGGAGATAGAAGGGTTAGGAAACCTAGCCGAAGGACAAGCTTGAATTCAATATTGTTAATGAAATATCACCGGAAGGTGTACCCAGTAAGGGAACCATTTAAAGTGACATGATTAAACCCCTACTTAGTGGCGATGAAATTAGCGAAGAGTGTAGTCAACAATGTATTCCATAGGACGCGTAGAGCCAAAAGAATAATGAGAATAGAAATTGGGATTTAAGATTGATAGGTCCAATAGAAGGACGTTCAAATGGTCAGTAAAGAGGAAATAGTAAGGGAAATTACCCTATGTGTAGAGAGAGAGACTACTAAGTGTTAAATGTGTCCACATTGAGTAGTAAGACCGATAAATTTTTGGAATAGTAAACCACACCAATTAGGCATAACAACTGGAGGAGTGAGACTTCTAGGGGAGTAATTGGGTAAAGAGAATTAGGCCTGGGAAATTTATGACCCAAGAGTGGTAGGTTTATTTAGTACTAGTGGAGTCCTCGATAATAGTATCATACCGTATTTCAAGATCAACGATGTCGAAGAAGAAAAAAGGAGGTCGGTAAGACCATAATTGAGGCCTAGATATGCTGGGCCAACGTTTCAATAATGGGTGTGTAAACTAGAGGAGTGAATAATTTGTCCACCACGTGTGGGTACACTATGAGATGAAATCCTATATGTATAACGGGTGAAAGTGATCATGAGTTGTTTTGACCGTGAGAAGTGCATGTAAGGGCCCTACGTGATCACGATAAACTGATGAAGTTTTATTTCATCCTTGTGACTAAAGGATTAATTCTAGTGACATGGTGTGTCACAACAATTATATATAAATTGAAAACCCTGAATTCGCGTGCGAGTCGAGATTAGTGGAAATGATAATTTTAACAATCTGGTTTTAAAAGTATTTCTCGTTGATAGCGAGACTTTTTAGTGTCACCCGTGAGTGAACCGGGTGGGTCCTAAGAGTATATTTTGTTGTTATAATTTTCTATTGCTTTGAGTTAGCATAATAGAACTTATTATGGTAATATGTAGTGATAAATTACCAAATATTTTAACGATAGTAGATTGAGTGATAAGATAATCGTGCTGGATACTTTGGGGAGAGTAAAATTAATTTTGTTCGTCGCCAACTGAAATAGAGTTCGGCCTATATTTCATGATATCATAGACCTTAGTGAAAATGTTGTCTAGTTATATGTGTGAGTAGAAATTTATTTTACTGATGTGACTCGGGATATATTATGTTTTAGTCGAACGACGAGAAATAGCTCATTCTATAGTGCCGAGAATTTGGATAGTGAGAGAAACATGGTTTATGTTATTTTTGGGATATATAAGTATGGACTAGTATACTTTTATGTCAACATACATAAATTATGGGAAGGTACATATTATGGACTAAGGGCAATTACGAATCTCGATGACTGACTATATTAAGTAGTAGTGTATCGGGGGGGGGGGGGTTCCTTATTTGGATTTTGCTTTGCGAGACATCCCACGCATGAAACTAGCGAACGTCGGGAGTTGGAGAGAAGTTTTGTCGATAGTACATAAGTTCGTACCTTAGTCATTTTAAATATACAAACATAAATTTAGAGTTGATAATTCTATTATGACTTAAGAGTCGCCTAGTCCTAGTAATATTATGAATGAAATAATGATGTCACTGATAGCGTGATTAAGTTATGACTAGTGGGGTGATTGGTGTACTATAACTCTTATAAGTTACTATTGGGTATGCTCCCAGTTGAAGTATGGTACGGCAAGTCTTATTGTTTCTCCTACTTGTGGGATAAAAGTGAGGAACCAGGAACTATTGCGAATAGTAGAGATGATTTGAAACTTATAGTATATATTGTGTGTAAAATATATGCTGCACAATTAGCCTACTTGTATATGATAATCGCAAGACGAGATGGTATTTATCGAAAGAATGATTAAATCTATTTAAGTGCATATAGTAGAAGGTTAGATAGTGAATATCTAGAATAAAGTATAAGTAATGAAACTTAAACTGTAACGCTTGGACAAGAACCTATGTGACAGGATAACCTAGGGTTAAAATGATCTTAAATGACTATTTGTTATTGGGGGTATTCGATAGCGTATTGTATGGGCGGTACAGACTAGTCTACTTGAGAGCGTAATTATGTGATGCGCAATACTTATCCAGAATTGTTCTTGCCTGCTATATTTTTGTTTTTCAAATTTTGGGACGAAATTCCATCGTAAGGGGGGAAGTATTTAATACCTCGTATTTTTAATGACTTTTAAAATGGGATTAATTAGGATTAATTGTTGTGTAATTGGAAATTAATTCGGATTTAAATATTACTCGAGAATAAAGTAATATCTGATTTACATTGAATATTACTTAGTGATTAAAGTAATATATATGATTATGAATTTACAATTGATTATGACTTTATAAACTTGCCGCGAATTATGTGTACGACAATTATGGGAATTACGTCAGGACGCGCATTTGAATCGTGTCGGGATTATTATTAAATCAAATAAAAGTGAATTATTTTGTCATCCGAATGGTCGTTTGACAGTGCCAAAGTGTCCGTAAGGGTTCAAATAGTTGAAAAAGTCTACTTGGATGTTTGATTTGGGTCTCCGGGCACTTTGGAACCGAAAGGACACCCCAGAGGGGTATTTCGGTCATTTTACAAGGGAGGTGAATAGTAAACACAGAAATTGGGTTTTATTATATTACTGAGGAGATTAGAGAGCTTAGGTTAATTCACCAAAAATAAGAGGAAAAGGTTTAGGGGAGATTGAGAGACTTTCTATGGGAGAAGAAAAGACTTTTCTAGGAAACCAAAGGACAGCCACCTTGCACCACCAAGAGCCACCATCACCACTGCCGAAAGTTGGTCGAAAAAAGAGAGGACCACTAGTACAGTATCATCCCCAACGTATCAGACCTACAATGTAAAGGCAAGTGATTAATTATTGCAATCATAGCTTTTTATATTGTCCATGTTAGGATAGTGAGGAAAATTCTCAAAAGTTGCATGACCAAAGATAAATTTGTGATAACTTTAAATGGTTCTTTGATATGGATATTATCTAGGAGTGGTATCTTTTGATTATATAATAAATTCTATGAATGTTTTATTACCTTGTGAAAAAATATGGGATTTACAATCTTATTGATGATAAAGTCAAAAATTAGAGTTCTTGAAAATAAAATGGAATTTGAGTAAATTGATTCATGTTAATGATGTTTAAATGATTTTAGATACGTTAGAACTTATCCATATATTATGGTATATGATCTGAATATCATGGGATTAAATTCGGAATCATTTCGTGAAGAAAAATTAGAGTTTATATGATGTTCATGGATAAATATAAATATGAGTTTTTTTGGAAATAGTATGTTTTAAATCCAACATTCTTGATGATTCTAGGTTGTTTAGACCAATATGAATCATTTACATATGTGGATATATCATGTGGTATGAATTATAAGAAGTTTGGGACATTAAAACAGAGGTTCGGTTGATTAAAACATTTGAAACCCGTAGAATAAAAATTGCAGAAACTGGGTTGATATCTGGGTGATTGATCGATCGACCTAGGACCATCGATCGATCGACCTCCCCCGAAAAGTTGAAGTTGTTTCTTTTTAATTTTTGATTTAATCCCAAAAATTTTAGGAATTTTTTGTGCTTATTAATTGAACATAATGGGACTTAGGGAAGGGCAGTAGGCCATAGGTAAGACCTAGATTACTATTATTTTTGGGATTTTTGAATGATGGAAAATTAACGAGTGTTAATTAAACGAGTTATTATCGAGACTTATATTACTTGGGATTTTACTTGGATAAATGATAATTTAAGTTTGGAACCAGTAGTAAGAGAGTTATTAATTACCGGTATGAACTTAGGAATAAGTGGGATTAACCCTAAGAGATAGAATGAAGGGTTAATAATGAATTAAGGGTTATCGAGAATTAAACCTAATTAAAGATGAGATTAATTCATAGAATTTTGGAATTTGTGATGACATGGACTAGTAGGGTGTATACACTTACCTAATGAATTAGGTTAACGAATAATTATTTAATCTTCGAGTAATGAGTGAGGCTCGAGAATATAAAATAAAGAAGTAAAGTCATAATCTTCAATACGTAGGATTTGATATATAAAAATACTATGTGTGGGAATTATCATATGGTTGTGTGAATGCCTTATGGATGTTATATTTATATAGTTATGATGAATACCTATATTATTATTTGCATGTATGACATACCTACGCTGCTTCCTATCGGGGTGGAGGTTTCGCGTTGTGGACGGTATTATCCTGTGCGCCCATTTGGGAGGATTTTAGATTCGTACCCTGAGCATAGGACCTTGGACACGTGCTATCGGTGTATATGATAGTTTCGACGATTGAATGAGAGCGTAGGTATGTGCATGACCCATTTGGCTGGGGAGCAGGATCGCCTACAATATATTTGTGTTATGATATAATTCGTGAGATACGCCTAATCAATACTCTGTGACACCCCGCCCAATTAAATATCGGATGATCAATCCTTTATAAAATTTATAACAGAATGTTCGGTTGGTTCATTCTTAGCATCACTGTCGAAAACTTAAATCCAATTAATTACCTAATATTTAATTAAGCTAGTGTCAAAACATTTTCCAATTAATCTTGAAACCAATTGATTTAATAAATTATGAACATGTAACTATAAACCATACACAAGAATTAAATGCTGACTGAATCAAATATTGAATAGATAAGACTGGATAAAACCTTCCATTTCACATTTACAAACCAAACCATATGAAATACTCAAACCAACTGAGAAGAACTACAAGAGAAACTGAGTATAACTCTGCTAATGAGAATGGGTGACACATGCCCTAACTTAGATATCTGAACTAGGAACTGAATGAAATGAGAGGAGCGTCTAATCTCAAATAACCCGCAACTTCCACAACAGCTGCAGCTCGGCAAACCATCCAAGTATCTAGAACCAGTGTCCCTATGGCTGAGCACCTGATATAATACATATATATAGCAAGAAAGAGAAGAGATGCAAGAAATGGGTCAGAGCCCGATGTGTAAATATTTATTTTAGCAAGTATCTAAAACTGCCTTAAAGCAAGTATTATATGCATGTTAGTTCGAACTCTCACATGAGATTCTCACCTCTCGACTATTGTGCACGCCTAACGTACATCTAATCCAACCTAGCCATCTGACACACTTCTAACTAGGTGAAAGGCTTATCCATCTAACTACCCCTCGTAGTATTATTCCGATATTAGATCTCAACTTTTATCATTTTAAACAAGTGTTATCACACTAAAGTCAAGTATTCACTATTTACATTACTGAAGATTTCACTATCTTAATAATCCGATATTTTCTCATTTTAAATACACCATAAGCATATATATATATATATATATATATATATATATATATATATATATATATCTTTCACTATTATATATATGCATTAACCCAATCTTAATAGCCTACAAATATCACATTGTAAGTATAACACAAGTATATATAAATATCCACCACTCATTATATATATACTAACACAACACCCCAAGGCTATACCTGTAGTGCATTGCATACTTTGCTATCATGTCCCGGTACCTCTCGTACTCAAATAAGGACTATCGGTTCACAAGTCTCCTATGAACCATATATACAAAACACACATAATAGAGGGGAATATAGTTCACATACCTATGGGTCACGCACATACCTACGCTCCCATAGTCAGCAACTTACCAACTCACAAGTAAGTCTTCACAATCCTATGTTCTGAGATACAAGTCAAAATCTCCTCAGGATAAGACTATCTCTACACCACCTCCCATGATAGCAAGCAGCTAGGTATGTCATACTCACAATACTAGCAAGTAATAGGTATTCACACACCCCATCTAATCAAACAGTATACACAATGAAGTGTCATTTTCCATACGTAGTATTTTTATCGCTAAATACTATCAACGTAATTTAAGTTACGATATTCCCTCTCTCGCAATATATTTCTAAGGAAAATATGTCACCCGAAAATCCTTAATACAAAATCACAATCAGTCCCACAATTAATCACTAATTTTTATTCTTATAAGTTCTATTTCTTTAGGACTAATATCGTTAGTATTTATCACTCAATACTCTCGACGCATTTATAATTACGATTATCTCTCTCTCGAAATCTCCAAAGTAATCTCACCGTCCCGAATATTTGAAATCATTACCCCTAAATAACTTCTAATAATTTTGCACAATTTTGGGTTCATTGAACACTAACCATTTACCAACATAGGGATAAAATAGAAAATTCCCTAAAATTAGCAATCTCGCTCGAGCCAGAAGGGATCTCGCTCGAACGACTTCAAGTGTCGCTCGATCTCGCGCGAACGACTTCGCGCGACCTGGGCTATTTCGTCTTCAACCTTAGATAGCTTCATTTTTCACCATTTTCCAACCCTAAAACCTCTAAAATATCATCCCAAACTCCAATCAATTATTCCCAAATCGAATCCTAACATTTGTAAATGAATTCTAACAACCTAGAATCATTAAATCATCACCAATCATTCATATAATTAGAAATCCCCATATTTTATTGTCAAGAACCCTAGTTCTTAAATTAATATGCATTACTTCAAATTAAACCCAGATTTGTTCATAGAGATCATCCAAATTACGTAGGAATCATCCTATCTACATATGGTATTCAAATCCTTATCAAATCAGCCCTAATTAATGATATAGTTCTCTAATTTCACCCAAATTAATTTTCATCACAAGGTTTATTAACCTAGACTAACATGAACATAATTATCGCTAATAAAAGAAAGCAATAAAAACTTGCCTCGATTTCGAAGGTCTAATCCATTGGTGTTGCTGGTATGGATTCGTTCCTCTGGTTTCGATCTACACGATGGTGGTGGTGGTTGTGCAAGGTGGTGAAAATAGCTTCTCCTCTATTGGAAATTGCTCTCCCTCACCCACTGTGTCTCTCTCTTCATTTTGGTGTAACCTAACCCTAATTGTCACCAATTAGTTGTTATATTATTCCTCTAATTTTCGTCCATTTAATTCCTCCAAAAATACAAATTACAAAACTACCCCTATTGGGTGCCGGCCTGGCCTAACAATGTCCCAGAGTCAAAATAAAATACCCGGGTAGAGTTTTCTAACTATCACGACCCCTACAGACTCAACGACGCACTCGAAATGATCATACGAGTTACTTAAAAATAATTTACCCTTTTTATTCCACTTAATTAGTCCTGACACGACTCACACGCACGTTCCGACTTAATATATTAAACTGTAGTATTTCTCTATCACAACAACTTATATAAAATCGTCATTCCATATTACTTATTCTCATAGTAATATTAATAATTACTAACTTCTCGTCATGCTCGTAAATATTCAAATTTAATCTGGATTAATAATTAATTCTCACATTTTAATTTAATTAATCCCACAATAATAATAAATCACGTAATTATTTAAGTCTTCGAAAATACGGGGTATTACATACTCCTCCCCAAGTAACTTGTTGTCTCCCACCTCTAGCCAACAGGCTGGAGAATGATAAGGTCTCCCGTATAATGCCTCGAATGGGGACATACCAATTGTGAACTGATAGGAGTTATTGCAAGTAAACTCCACCAATGGAAGGTACTGCTCCCAACCTCCCCCAAAGTCAAGGATACAAATGCACAACATGTCCTCAAGCATCTGATTAGTACGCTTAGTCTGCCCATCGGTCTGCGGGTGATACGTCGTACTCAATCGCAACTCGGTACCCATAGCTCCTGGAAACTCTCCCAAAAGTGAGACACAAAAGTCTTATCTCTATCTGACACGATATCAAGAGGCACACCGTGCAGTCTTACTATCTCTGTAATAAATATCTGAGCATACTGTCCCGTAGTATAGTCTATCCTGACTGGAAAAAAATGGGCCACCTTTGTCAACCGATCCACAATAACCCATATAGAATCATGCCCCCTCTGCGAAGTAGGTAACCCGGTAATAAAATACATGGAAATTCCCTCCCATTTCCACGTAGGGATCTCTAACGACTGAAGTAAACCTGGTGGTCACTGATGGTCCATTTTTACTAGCTGATAAGTGGTACACTTGGATACGAACTCTGTGATATCCCTTTTTATCCCACTCCACCAGTACTGTCGCCTCATATCGTGGTACATCTTATCCCCGCCGGGATGTACCGTAAATCTGGACCCATGCGACTCCGTCGTCACTGCATGTCGAAGTTCCACCCCCTCTGGAACCACGAGTCTCCCGTTGAAACGCAAGCCTCCCTTGGAACTCACTGAATAAGACTCGGCTCCACTAATTAAGAGTTGTCTTATCCTCTACTGGCAAAAAGGGTCTGTCGCCTGTGCCTAGACCACCCTTGTCACTATCTGCGATGTGACGGTCATAACTAACACGAATGATCTGGCCACATCATCCCGGTGCCCTAGCTCCTTCCATTTCACTTTCCACACCTCGGTCGTCTCATCTACTGGTCTACAGCTCAACGCATCTGTAACTACGTTAGCCTTTCTCGGGTGATAGTGTATCTCAAACTGATAATCATTTACAAACTCTAGCATCCTGCGTTGATGCATATTCAACTCCTTCTACGTGAACAAGTACTGTAGTGACTTATGGCCTGTAAATAGGCAAAAATTGCTCTCCCAAAAGGTAATGCCTCCATATTCTGAGTGCAAACACGACTGTCGCCAACTCTAAGTTGTGTTTGGGGTAGTTCTTCTCATGAGGCTTAAGCTTTCGGGAAGCATAAGCTATATCTTGATCCTCCTATTGAAGCACACCCCCAAGTCCTAGTAAGGACGCATCAGTGTAGACTAGATACTCCACTCCCGGCCAGGGTAGTGCTAACACTGGTGCTGAAGTCATCTTGTCCTTCAGCTCATCAACAACCAACTAACAAGCATTATTCTAAAAAAATGGCACTCCTTTGCGAGTCAAATGAGTCAACGGGCCTGCTATCTTTGAGAATCCCCGAATGAACCTCCTGTAGTATTCTGCTAGGCCCAAGAAACTACGTATCTCCGTCGGCGTCATGGGCTGTCGCCACTCCCTCATCGCTGACACTTTTCTCGGGTCTATAAATATCCCTCTATCCGAAATAATGTGCCCAAAAAACTGAACTTCCTTAAGCCAAAATCCACATTTCTTAAATTTTGCATACAACTCGTGCTGACATAGCGTTTGCAAAACTTGCCTCAAATGCTCGGCATATTCCTCTTCCGTCTGAGAGTAAATCAGGATGTCATCTATGAAGACAATGACAAATTGATTCAATAACTCTCTGAACACCATGTTCATCAAGTCCATAAACACGGCTGGGGCTTTGGTTAGCCCAAAAGGCATAACTCTAAACTCATAGGAACCATACCTCATCAAGAAGGTAGCCTTCGACACATCCTGCTCCCTGATCTGTAACTTATGGTATCCCGACCTCAAATCAATCTTTGAGAAGAAAGCATCTCCTCTCAACTGGTCGAATAAGTCATCGATTTGGGGCAATGGATACTTATTCCATATCGTGACCTTATTTAACTCACAGTAATTGACACACAACCTTAACGATCCATCTCTCCTTTTAATAAACAGTAATGGGGCACCCCAAGGTGAAGTACTCCTACGAATAAACCCCTATCCCAACAGCTATTCTATCTGATCCCATAATTCCCTCATCTCTGCTGGAGCCATACGGTAAGGTGCGCGAGCTATCGGACGAGTGCCCGGTGTTAAATCTATGACAAAGTCTATCTCTCTGCTATGTGGTAATCTCGAAATATCCTAAAACACATCAGCGAACTCCTGAACCACCGGTATCGAATCAAGAGGTATCACCACCTATTTAAAAGTCTCCTCATTTATATAATACAAATGCGTGGAAGATCTTCCCTCTGAATGAGGCATCGCCACCAGGAACATCTCCTGACCAGGTATAGTAAAAATGATACTCCTACTAAAATAATCGATCATAGCCCTATATACAACAAGCCAATCCATACCGATAATCGCATCATACTCGGACATTTCTAATACAAGCATGTTGGTAGGTAAAGTAAGTCTCCCAATCTCTATACCCACATCTCGACATATGAGGAAAATCGGTGAGCCACTACCCCAAGGAGAATCTACACATGTAATAGTACTCTTTGTTGTATCTAATAACCCCATAGTACGTGCAAACCTCGTGGAAATAAAATAATGTGTGGCCCCCGTATCAAATTAAATACGCCCCATAGTTCCCTGAATAGAAAACATACCCTCAATCACGGGTGGAGCCTGTGGAACTGCGGCCTGATGGAGGTTGTAGACCCATCCATACTAAAATTGACCCTGCTACACTGGAGCTACGGGAAAGGCTGAAACTGGTGCTGGAGCTGGTAGGGCGGCAGGAAAGATGGGTCTCTAGGGATCCTGGTGAGCACCGTGCTGCCGAGGGACCCTGTCCCTATCGGGGCAGTCCTGCTTCTTATGGCCAGTCTTGCCATAAGTATAACATTTGCCGACGAAATTCCTTCCCCTCTGTCCCTGGTAACCTCGGCCCTACTAACCATTACCACCCCTACCTTGTCCCTGATGGCCCTGATGTCCTCCCTGCTGCTGACCCTAGTGGCCCTGTCTGAAGCCCCCGTGATCATGCCTGAAACCCCTTGAATGAAACCTCTTAGCAGAATCCCCCTGCTGGGAAACTTGCCTCTGACTCTGATCAGTTGGTGCCCCACTAGCACTAACTCCCCCTAATTTGCCCATTTGGCTGGGCTCTCCTCCTCGCTTGCTTCCCTTAGCATGGAAGAGGTTGTCCTGATAATGTAACAATGCTCCATGTGTAGGAATGTAGGGAAAGGTTACCCAGGAGATACTGTCAGATCCTCCAAGTCAAACCGTCCATGAACATCTGGATTCGTTTCTCCTCACTAAGCACCTCGTCCAGTACCATATTTGTCAATTGCATGAACTCCTCTTCATATTCCTCAACTGTCTTCCTTTCCTAGGTTTAGTCTAAAAGTTTCTGCCTCATCTCAGTCTTGAAGGCAGAAGAAAAAATACTTGTTGTCGAATCGCACCTAGAAATTGGCAATTGACATCAAGTTCCGCTCCTCTGAAGTAGTAGTTGACTCCCACCACTGTAAGGCTGCCCCTGTCAGCTTAAAGGTTGCCAAAACTTACCTCTGTACCTCAGTTCACTCGTACATACGAAGGTGTCTCTGTATATCCTTTTTCCACTCACTCGCCAATACTACATCAGAACTGCCTGAGAACTCTGGAGGATGCGCCTTCTGAAAGGCATCCCTGACTCTCTCCCATGCAGTAGGGAAAATAGGAACAGGTGCTGGCGCCACTACTGTTACCTGAGGTGGTGCCTGATGTACCACTACTAGTGTTGCATTTATTTCCTGTGCAACTATGGCAGCAACTTCTGTAGAATTCATCATTCCCTAAGCTGGAGCTGGCTGTGGCTATGGATGGGCATTCCTGTCCTTCGGTGCACGTCGAGGAGGCATCTGAGACGAGAAAGAAGTTTATTAGTCCACAGTTATCATTAAATCTCAAATAGCTGAAGACGTGATCACATAAACAAGAATACAACAGTCCTAAAGATAAGTCTCTATAGCAAAGGATGCAAAGCTAAAAGCATAATAAACCGCACATATCCTAAAGGACACTAGAACCTGATGCTTTGATACCACCTATGACACCCCGCCCAATTAAATATCGGGTGATCAGTCCTTTATAAATTTTAAAACAGAATATCTGGTTGGTTCATTCTTAGCATCACTGTCGAAAACATTAACTTTAGCAATCACCTAATATAAATCAAACTAGTGTCAAAATACTTTTTCCTTTTAAATTTTAACCAAAAATATTTTATTTACTAAGTCCAAGAATTTAAATATAAACCATTCACCAATCAACAAAGATAAATAATAAATCTGAATCATGTACTGAAATAAATACGACTGGATTTAAACATTCCAGTTCAAAATCTTAAGCCAAAGAACCACAGTAAACTAAATACAACTAGAAGGAATAGAAAGTAAGCTAAATAGAATCTATGATAAAATGTCTAAGGAATGGGTGACACATGACCTAAATGAAAAGTCTAGATAAACTAAGAGGAAAGATAGGAGCGTCTAATGCAAAGACCTACAGCTTCCACAGGAGTTACAGCACGCCAAGCGACCCAAGTCTCTAAATCTGGTGACCCTTTGGCTGAGCACTTGATATAGTACATATACATATATATATATATATATATATATATATATATATATATATATATAGCATGAGAGAAAAGAGATGCAAGAGACGGGTCAGAGCCTGATGTGTAAAAATATGTTTTCCAAGTATTTAAAACCGCTTTAAATCAAGTATTATGTGCATGTTAGATTCGTACTCTCACATGAAGATCTCACCTCTCTTCTATTGTGCACTCCCATCGCATCTTTTATTTAGTACTAGTAACTCTACCTAAGCTATCTAGTTCAAGTCACTTAACACTCTCTACATCTAACAATATTATTCCCGTATCTCCCATACAATACTCCATAAGTAGTCTATCACGTATTACTACCTATCACATTCACTATATGACTATTTAAGTATTTATCTCTTTAAGATTAAATTCATTTGTCTTCATTGCCATAACTACTAGTTTTTTTTTTTTTTTCAAATCGAAGTCTTATTTGCAATATTTAGAAGACCTTGCCTCTTCTAAATGGCTTACATCCAAAGAACACAGAGAACTTGATAAGGAAACATAAATGAGGATCTTTATAGAATAGATTCCTTACAGAGCCATAAAATAGGGAGCAAATTAGAAATAGACTAATACCACCTACTGACAAAATATAACACCAATGACCACTATACATGTCTGATGGATGGGAGACTCCATTTATCCACTACTATAAGACCTTTAAGATGCTTTGGGAAATCATTTAAGACTAGAGAAAAATAGTCCTTCTTCTCAGATGCTCCAAGCTTGGCGAGAAAATCAGCCAATTTATTCGCCTCTCTATAAACATGAACAAGTTTTATCTTCATCAAATCCATTAAGCTCCTGATTTTATTAATAGCCCAACTTATTTTCCAAGGAGGCTTTAGATGACTATTGATGATGTTCACAAGAGCCTCTGAATCACTTTCTAACAACAGGTCATAACCAATAAAGTCTAAGAGGAGTTCAAGGTCTTTTAGTAATGCCAAAGCTTCAGCTTCCATATTAGACACCACTCCAAAATGCGCATGAAAAGCCCATACCATATCTCCTGATTGATTCCTAAGCACGCCACCTCCTCCTCCCTGCCCAGGATTCCCTATAGCACTCCCATCAACATTTAGCTTCAAAGAGCCATATATAGGAGGATTCCATTTTATAAACATTATATCTTTTTTACCATGCTCCATACGCGTAACAGCCCTTCGGGAAATTTCATTTTTAATGAGGACCAAAATTGAAGCCACACTAGGAAAGCAATCATCATACTGACATTTATTTCTATAGCACCATAGGTACCAACATACAATTGATGGCACCACTTTGCTAGCAAAATGATCTATCTTAACCCCATGAATCCACCATTGAAAAAGCTGATTTCGCACACCTCCACCTCTTATTCTATTAATCCCATATTCTCTAGTTACTTGATCCCATATAGCAGAAGGAAATTCTCCAGCCTCAAATATATGATCAATAACTTCTTCTCTAGGCTTTTGACAACAACAACATTTTGAAGGCCCTCTAAAACCAATAGCTTTTATCTTATCATCAGTAGCAAGAAGATTATTCAACATCTTCCACATAAATACAGACATCTTTATGGGAAGATATTTATGCCAGATAAACTTCGAACTCAAACTAGATGGACTTGACTGCCTACAAATGTTCCAAGCAGAGGTTATAGTGAAGATACCTGTAGTTGAAGGTTTCCAAATCAGAGAATCATAAGAATTAGGCATAATTTCATCAAATTTTAACACTTTATAAGTGATCTCATAGTTGAAGACCTGCTCTAATTTATCTTTTTCCCATATTTTACCTTGGTTCCAGTATTCTTTAATCTGCCCCGCTTCAACCACGTTTGATAATTTACATTCAGGAACACCCCAGTTGTCCTTTGCTATATTAATATTTCCTTCTCCAATAACCCACATCATGTGCTCTTCAGCTTTGTCCCTCACATTGCACATACGATTCCAAGTCTGAGCTGACCCTCTATTAGAAGCTGAGCAAGGGTGCTGACTCCTACAATAAGCTGCCATCATGAATTTTTCCCAAATAGATTTTTGCAGTCTAAAATTCCACCATAATTTCATACTCAGGGCCGAATGAACATCATATATATTTCTGATTCCCAACCCACCTTCAGTTATGGGTTTAGCAATTTTCTCCCAGCCACACCAGTGATGCCGAGACTCTCCAAAGCAGTTACTCCAAAAAAAATTTGCAATACTAGCAGAAATTTTATTGAGAAATGCTTTTGGAGGATTCAAAGCAGATAGATTGTACAGATACATGGAAGAGAGCACTGAGTTAATGAGAACAACCTTACCTCCAAGACTCAAACATTTAGACTTCCAACCTTGAATTCTATTCTTTATATTCTGCACCATCTCTATAAAATAAATACTCTTTTTCCTTCCACTGAAAATAGGACAGCCTAAGTACTTTATAGGATCAGACTTCAGTTGCATACCAGAAACTTCCTTGATTTTATTGAGAGCTCTGAGATTAATCTGCTTCGAAGCCATGACATTGCTCTTACTTGTATTGATTAGTTGACCAGAAACCTGCTCATAGAGTCTTAGCACTCTCATAATCTTCTTCACTTCCTTCACAGAGCCTGAGCTAAAAATGATAATGTCATCTGCAAAAGACAAATAATTAAATCGAGGGCTGCCAATTGGCATTTTATACCCCACATAATTTGAGTTAGTAAGCAAGAATTCAAGGTTTTTGGATAGGACATCTTCCATCATAATGAATAGACTAGGGGATAAAGGGTCCCCTTGCCTTAATCCTCTAGAAGATTTGAAAAATCCAAAAGTCTCTCCATTAATCATTATAGTGAACCATGCATTAGAGATAATCCTCCATATATAATCCAACCATATCTCGCAGAACCCCATTCTTCGCATAATCTTTATTAGAAACATCCAAGAGACCCTATCATATGCCTTAGTCATGTCCAATTTAAGGATGATATTCCCTCCAAAATTCTTATGATGGAGACGAGAAATACATTCTTGAGCCAACAAAACATTTTCTGTAATGGACCTGCCTTTGATGAAGCCTGATTGAACTGGAGAAATTATTTGATTCAAAAACTTTGAAAGCCTGTCATTCAAAATCTTTGAGAAGCTTTTATTGATAAAATTTTGCATACTTATAGGTCTGAACTCATTAAACGATTGAGGGTTTAAAGTCTTTGGGATCAAAGCAATTTTGGTAGTTGTTGAAATTTTTGGAAGGATAGAGCCTGCAAAGAAACTATGGACAGCCTTCAACACATCAACTTTTATAATATACCAAAAAAATTTAAAGAAGTACCCAGGGAAGCCATCAACACCTGGACTGCTAGAAGAAATTAGACCTTTTATAGCTTGTTCCACCTCCTCCATTTCTGGCCACACAATCAAAGCTTTGTTCATGTCTTCACTAATGGTTTTTGGAATATGTCTTAGCAGATCTTTTTCCCCTTCTGGATACACAATCTCATCTGATCGAAAAACTGCAGAAAAATGATCAATTGCTTCAGATTTTATCTCCTCTTTTGTATGAATCCACGAACCATCTTCCTTCTTTATCTTATCAATAGCTAAACGTCTCTGCTTATTTTTAACACACTTATGAAAATAGGCAGTGTTCCTATCCCCATCTTGACCCCATCTCTCATTTGCTTTTTGCGACCAGAATTCATATTCTATTTTGAGACAATGATTATGGGAAGCAGTGACCTGGGAAAGAGCCTCTCTATTAAACTCAGAGGGATCATTTTCATAAGTAATTTCAGCTTGCAAGAGTAAGTCTTCAGCATGCCTAGCCGCCTGAAAAATATCCCCATAGAAGGATCTACTCCACCTGCTAAGTTTACCTCTGATAGCTTTGAGTTTGGGGGATATAGCTACTATAGGATTAGAGCACTCCACTTCCCTCCAGGTTTCTTCCACAATTTTGATGCAGGCCTCTTTCTCAGTCTCTCTTAGTAGAATATCTCATAATTATATCCATATCAGCCATATATATATATATCAGTCTTGCAACCCCGGTTTAAATCCCATTACTGCTATTAATAAGATAATCATGTACCCCCGGGTTATCACCCATTAGTACACTTAATACAATATCCTTGTACCCCCGGGTTATCATCCATTAATGCGCTAAATAAAAATATTATACCCCCGGGTTATCACCCATTAGTGTATTAATCAACATCACCTTGCACCCACGGGTTATCACCCATTAGTGCACTTAACAAAAATAGCAAGTAATAAGCATACACACATCCTATTAAAATTTATAAGTATTCTCCCATCCTATTGGTATACTTACCATACGTATTTTATTCTCATTGTTACGTATTTTATAGTATTACTAAATTACCACAACTCTTTAGTAATTTCCTAAGTAAATCTTCTTTCTGGAATAATTAAAGTATAAAACTGACATACTTTCTCGTAGACCTGCCTCGTTTCAAACCTATTAACTGGCAATTTCTCTTACTCGAATAAACTGGAAAATTCCAAAATCGCCCCTAAGAAGTTTCCCAAAAATTCAACTTGTCGCTCGAACCAGTTGGCAATGTCGTTTGAACGACTGCCACGTGTTGCTCGAGTGAATTCACGCGAGATCCCTATCTCTCTTGAACGACCTTCGCGAGAGACCAACTGTTTCGTCTTCTTCCCCAGAATTTCAGCATTTTCCCACCATTTTTAACCCTAAAACCTCTAATGTTCATTCCCAAACACCCAAACAGCAAACCCAATTGATACTCTAACATATTCAGATGATTTCTAACAACCTAGAATCATTAAATATTCACAATACATCAATTAAATACTGAATCCTCAAATTATTTAACAAGAACCCTAGTTCTTAAATTAAGAGCATGACACCAAATTAAACCCAGATTTGTTCATGGAAAATTATCATCAATTCATGAATGTAATCCTATCTACTATATGAAGGGATTTAACATCTTGAAATCTCAATCCCAATTTATGAATCATAACATCAATTTTCATCAAAATTAACTTTCATAATTAATGGATTATCACCTACTCTAACACGAACACAATTATTACTAAAGTATGCAAGTAATAAACAATTTCCTCGAATTAAATGTCTAATTTCTTGATGTTGTTGGTATGGGAGTGTTCCTCTTGTTCCATACACGATGGTGGTGATGGTTGTGCAAGATGGTGCTAATTAGGCCTTCCCTCTTGGAATTTATTTTTCCCTCACACCCTCTGTGACTGTTCCTTACTTTTGTATCTCTTAACCCTAATGGACCTCTCGTGACTGAATAATAAACTCCCAATTTTCGTCCATTTAATTCATCCAAAAATTAAAATTACCAAATTACCCCTACAGGTGCCGGCTTGGCCTAAAAATCTCCCAGAGTCTAAATAAAATACTCGGGTAGTGTACTCGAAATTACCATATGGGTTACTTAAAAATAATTTACCTTTATGTTCCATTCAATTAGTCCCGACACGACTCACACGCGTGTCCCGACTTAAAATACCAAACTATCGTATATTTCACTGTCGATAATTTATCAGATTCAGTAATTCCATATTACTTATTCACTCAGTAATATTCAATAATTATCATTAATAAGTATTAACCCTTGTCACGCTAGTTAATAATTATTTTAAATCCGGATTAATTATCAATTAATTCTCACATATTAATTTAATTAATCCCACAATAATAATTAATCACATAATTATTTAGGTTCTCAAAAATACGGGGTGTTACACTTTCATTCACTTCATGGGTTTGATTATCCATTCCTACATCTTGACCAACCCTAGAAACCCCTTACTCTGTGGGTATGGCGTCTTGGATGGTGGAACGCATTTCATTCACTCGCCTCTTTTGTTTCAATCCATGACCTGAGCACACAATGTCCCATCGGGGCTAACAAAAAATATGTTTTGGTGGATTGATTTATGGGGATAATGCCAGACAACAATTATGGGGCTTGCCAACCAAAATTAATTATATTTATCCAAAAAATAATCAGATGATTGTGCTTCAATTAAGATGACTTTTTGTGAAGTGATAAGTTGTTTCTTTTATTTCTTTTAGGAATAATTAACTAAAAAGTTAAAATTGGAAATTTATAGCAAAGTAACAAAAAAAATGTTAAAAGAGAGGACAAATGTGCGTTTGGAAAATAGAGGAAAGTAAGTGATTTGACAGTAAAATAAACAAATTAAAATGATGGAGACTTGAAGTTAAATTGTAAACTAAAGGGTAAACTCGATGAAAGTTACAATGCACTTTAGATAAAAACTAAATATAGCCTTCCAAACTAGTTCGAAGAAGAAATATACTAACAAATATGGAAATAACTACTAATGTAAATTGGTAAAATAAAAGTGAAAAAAGCATTTATTAGAGTCACCCTGTAATTTCGTCGTCTAATTTCTTATTTATAGCCCTCCAAATTGTAACTAGTTTTTTTAAAATAATTGATGGGAAGTTTTTTAATCACAAGAAATATGCATACCCTCATGTGTGACCAATTTATTTTGGTAATTACCTGCATGCGCCCATTTCCATGTCCACCCTCCATATGCATCTAGGTGTCCTTACATATACGTTACCATTATATTTTTTGGCCATTTTAATCACGACATTATACTCTCATTTATTTTCCACGTATCGTTGATACATTGACCAACTCGATATGGTGTAAACAATAAGATTATATATATATATATATATATATATATATATATATATATATATATATATATATATATATATATATATACTAGGGTATGCTCGTGCCTAAAGGCACGCTGATTATTTAGGGCTTCAAAAACATCAATAATCTCATTGCAAAATGCCGAAAAATTTCAATGTATGTAATTGCAAAAAGGAAAAAAATCGTTCCCCAATAAAACAAAGTGCAATCTTAAAAAAATTAGTCATAATATCATTTGTTTATAAAACTATCTACTCTAGTTAACAAATAAAAAATAGTCCAATAAACATTGAATGTGTAAACAATAAATCTTTTTACAACAAAAATATTTGCATTTTTTAAATTTGGGCATATTTTACTTTTCTATAGAGTTATCCACCATATTTTGCTAAATCTCCTTTGTATATAGAATTATCCACCCTTCTTAATAAGGAAAAAATACTCCAACAATATTCAATCCCAAGAACATACACATAAAATAGGGAACTATATTCAACATTTACTTTTAAAGTCATAAATACACATTATAACTGAACTGAAATAAAATAAATGTATGTAATCCAAATATGTGTCAACATGAAATACCGTAAAATCTAGCTAAATAATATCAACACAACATGTTTAATGATGTCCATTGTCGGGTTAAAGGCACGCCTAGATTTTCAACAACATATTCAGTGTTGGGTTTACAGCATGCCCGATGTGTATGCATCATGTCTAGTTTGGGGCCTAATGCACGCCCCATGGTCGGGATAATATACACTTGCACCAATGTATAGACTATTTATGTAACCTCCCAATCTTCTATAGACTTGACATTAGGTTCAACCTGACATCAAATTGGCCAATTCAAAACATCAGATAAAAAACAATATAAATAAATTGGTCTTAAAATTAGCAAAAATAATAAAATAATACAATGCACATGACTTATCAATATTTTTGAATAGTTTACGGGTCAAATTTATTCATAGACTTCAATGAACATCCCAAGTTAGTTATTTGAATTCATAAAAAAAAAGGCAATGCTAGACAGAAAATTATTTTAATTAGACAACTGATATAACCTAAAGGAAATGACAAATTACCTGAAATTTTGTAATACTAAAACGCAAAACGACTGCCTGTTCAATCGAGAAAACGATCGGTATGCCACTATCTTGCTTGAAGTTCAGCGAGAAATGGAGAGATCATGGTATTCGTCCTCTCATAAGCCTCTTGTAAGACGCTAAAATTCAGATCATGAGCACACTTCTGCATGTTTGCAGCATATGCAGCCACCAACCAGTAGCGATGTTCTGTAATACAATATCAGTCCATCTCCTACCACGATTTAAAAGAAATTTATCATTGGGGAACATTTCTTTCAGTATCCTCATAATAGAATAGCAATCTGTAGTATTTACTTATAGACATTAATCTATATACATATATTCACAATTTAAAAATGGAAACAAAGTGAAACTTAATGTATTCAAAAACTTGTAGTAATTTCGAAAAACAACGTGACGTAGACAATGAAATTCTTAACTTCGGTATAAAACCATCAAAGGCCAATAAATAATTGCTATCTGGGTGGTTCTTAGGAACTGCTCTCTCGTCCACCCAGAACACGTGCCATCATGAATAATCCACTGAGTCAATGTAGGGAGGTTCCAATAATTTCCTGCAATTGAAACACAAAATAACAACCAATTTCACTTACCATGTCATAATAATGATTTTCTACAAAGAACAAACGGGTTGCATAAGCTTTGCTACAAAGTAGTTCTCAAACTTTTAAAAGAATCTTATCTATTAAATACTGGGCAAATGAATTTATAGATTCAGACAAAGAGATTTGGACTTCAACTGAGGAATTTGATTTCAAATCTGCCTTTGCTTTATTAAGATATGTTAAAACTAAATCTCTCAGCTAGCACTTTATTTGAAAAGTACGTAATCGTGAAGTTTTTCTAACGCATAACCTTATTCATGACAAACACTATTTGTAATCACGAAGAAAGAAACTTCTCATTTTTATTTTTAAAAAATTAAAATTGTAATTGCACACTATAAAACGTTTGGACACAAAAAGGGATTTTCTCGAGCTTCCCTTAGTTGGGTGCACCGAATCCCAAGATGGAAGACATGAAGTTTTTGTGAACTATGTAGAGGTTCCTGTCATATACTCAGTTGGCCAAAGTGCTCATTTGAACATTCGAGTAACAGAAACTTTGAAAAATAAAGATGATATACTATCAATACCTTAGAGCTTACCCCTGATAAATAACAAATTACAGAGAGCAGTGTTGTGTGAGGTCTTTAAAGAAAGCCAAAAGTTCACTTCGATGAGGTCACGTTTTCTCCAAAATCAGCGAGGAAGGTTCATCGGTTCATTATCAAGGATAATGAGGTCTCTTGGTCTTGCTTCTCCGGTTGGTCTTGCTGCTCGGTTCACTTTTTTTTCATATGATAATGTAATGGACCGGCTTTGCAAAAACACTGCACAATTTTCCCAGAATTACAACAGGCCCTGAACCAGGGGTGAAAATATTCATATCGTTCCTAACCACGCATATTAACAACTTTTATTTATTATACAGGGAACTATTGAATTGGTAATTGAAGAGGAACCTCGAGAAAACTGTAAATTTGGAATGAATGTTCTAAGGACTCAAGTTTATTTGATTGGCAACCTAAGATCAGGGACTAAGGAATCAAGTTTCTAGGTAAATTCCCCACAAATCAAATCCAAACATATTTCTACATTGAGTGTGTTTTCTTCAACTAACAGCCAAGAGTGGAGAAAAGATTTTTGTACGCATAATAAGCATATATAACCAACCCAAAAAAATTAATAAGATATTTCGAATGACAAATAGAATGAAATAACAAATAGAAATAAAATCAGAAACTATAGTATATACTTGGATAATTAACCCCTAAGTTAGATCTAAAAATAGAAAAATTATAACAAATTAGAAAAAAAATGCACAAATCAAGTAACAACACATTTGTGTACTTCCCTCTAAATCATTAATGAAACATCTTAATGTATCTCAGACCAACATTTACATTTTTATGTTCGTAATAAAATAATCAAAGCAGGGCTGCAATCATATGGTTTATGTCAGTGAACATAAAACAACGTGGAAGAAAACAATGTGGAAAAAAATCAGTTGTGTATATGTCAAAAAAAATCATCAAATGATAAAAAACAAATATTTATCGAACACAAATTACCTCAGTTACCTAAGACATAGTTCACATGGCAAAGACAAATTGTTGTGACTACCATCAAGCTGATAACATAATAGTAGAGTGCAAAAGCCCAAAGTCGAACAATAAACCTTCAAAACCTTAGTGAGTATATGTCATATTGTTCATCTCTCTCACGCTAATAACATTTTTATGTGCACAAAATAAAAAAAATAAAAAAAAAATGATTTTATTTGTCTTTTGACTACATTTTACCTTTTTGATGTTCTTACTTACAAAATGAAAAAAATGATGATAATCTGATTAATGCACCCACTGGTTTGATTTCCTCATAGATTCTCCCCATTAATTTGATTCCTCCGCGACTCTCTCTATCTCTCCTCGCACATACATTGTAGGCATCACAAAATATAAGACACATATTCACGAAATATGAGATACCATATTCACAAAATCTGAAATACCCAAACACAAATAAAAAATTTCCATAGAACCATAGTTAGGAAATTGAATAATATTCACGAATTAACACCAAACACAAATCAAAAATCAAATGAACATTACACTAAAACAAAAAAATTACCTTATTGTTGTTCGTTGTTCATTATTCGTTGACAGTGTTTTTGGTAGGTCAGATATGGCAGTGGGTTCGCCAGATATGAGAAGAACAACAAAAATAATCACAGTGTTGGATCAGGTAAAACAAATTACATACGTGTTATCCAGATCTTCTAGAGCTCGCGTTGTCGGAGAAGATGGACAGGAGGAAGAGGAGGAGGTTGCGCAGAGAGGAGGAGGGGGAGGCGGCGGCGCAAGAGAGGAGGGGGTGGCAGCGGCGCAAGAGAGGAGGGGAGGCAGATTTGAGAGGAAGATATCGTGGAAAGGGGTATGGGGACTCATCAGATGAGTGAGAGAGAGAATGAGAGGCGTGTAGGTTTAGGCTGATTTTTCCCATTTGCCTGGTCAATAAGTCTCCCCATATTATGTAGTTTACTATTATATCCTTTATATTTGAATCAAATTGAAATTTTATTAGAAGGGAAATGAGGGGGAAAATAAATTTGAAGGGGCAAAAGAGGTAATGAATGAAAAACTTAATCTCATGACATCATAGTTGAAGCTTATGACATACTTTAAGTGTCTTACTTTATTATATATATACCCTTTTATTATGTAGATATTTTGGATCATATAAAAAAAATTCATGACATGTTTAAAAGTAAAGGAAGATCTTAGGTATATTTGTTAATCCATATAGATTATTATCTTAAAAGGGCATTTATCATGGTATAATTGTCATGAATATGGGTAGTCCATATGAGTTTTATAATATCTAATTTGTGCATATAATTTCATAGATAGTAACATGATTTCGTTGTGTAAAGCTCTCTCGATATTGTTGATAAATTTGTTATAAATAACATTGAAATGAGTAAAATGTTTAGCAGATCTCATCCTAACATCGTCATGTTCTTAGGTTGGTAATAATGGTAAGGATGATATTGGAGTTAAAACATAAGTATTATAATATTAATTTTAAAGACTTTGTGTCGAGTGAATAAAAAATAAAGCATTTGCATATTTTCCCAATGGTTGTAGAACAGAAGGTCGTTTATGTGATAACTTGGTTATATGAATGACATAGATTGCATTTTAAATCCTAAGATTTAACCTTAAATTGATTTATGTGACTTTTATTTATTTAACTTGGACTTTCTATTATTGATTTGTTTAACTAAAAAAATATTTGTCATAAGATAAATAGCATTTAACATATAAAATAGGTATTTTTCAAATACTATTGGGTCATGTAAATCTTATTTGTCCTTATCACACAAAGTTTACGAATTTAGTGAATTTTACACTGAATAGTAAAATAAATTAAAAGGTAATAAGTGGAAAGACATGAACTTAAATTAAAAGTAAGTGCAAGTGAAAAAACTCACTGGTGGTAAATAATCAAGCACACAAGACAAACAAATAATGCATAAAAAAACAAGTGAGAACATACACATAAATGAAAACTCACGGAGAAGGGAGATATTTATTGATGTTTAAAAGTAAAATAAGGAGAGTTTATAGGCTCTGATTTTTCACATGCCCCGCCTTGAGGGATGCACCTAGTATTTATATTAATTAATACAAGATGCCTTTTTGGAAGGGACTATCCCCTATGTAATACCCTGTCTTTTTCTTGTATAATAAATAGAATATAACGTATGCCTAAATAATGTGTAATGTCACAACATACTTATTCATATATAAATAATGTTCAAAATTTAGAGCCAGCAAAAACATTAATAGATATTTTAATTATGATTCAAGAAAAAGAAATTGACTACTAGAGCTAATAATATGGTGTTATTTTCTATTATTTGTTATAAGAATGATGGATTATGAGGGTTAAGACTATTTGAAATGAGGCATTTGTGGATTAGCTACTTAAGACCCTAAATTAGGCCCAAGCCGAGGTAGGTCGTTAATAGTTAGTATTGAACCATTAGGAAGCACATTTTAATAAAACACAAATTGGGGACATAAGAGCTTGGAGACAAGAAGGCTACAAGGAAAAGAAAAGATTTTGAAGATTTGAGACCTAGTTCTACACAATTGGAAGCAAGTTTCATTTGAATTCTTGTATAATTGAAATTGTTGTAAATTATGACTATTAATGTGAATTAAAACCCTAACTAAGTAATTACAATCTTATTTAAATTAATAAACTTCATAATTAACACAATTAAGAAGTAATTAGGATTGATTTAGCATCACTTTGATTGAATCTTCCTAATAATTATTGTGTTTTGATTATAATTTGAATAGGTTATGTTTTTTATTTTAATCCATTCAAAACCCTAGGATCTATTGTATAATATATAGATAATTGAAATCAATTGGTTGAGAATTGAAATGCCAGGTTCTTGATAGGGAAAGTGGATTTTAATTGGGTTCTTGAAATTTTATTAGGATTATGATGATATAATTGAGTTTCACTCATGTTTTGTATGTAGATAAATCATGTGTACATCATATGGATCATATAAAAAACATGAGTTCCAATCCTAATCATGTTAATTAGGATTGATTTAGCATTTAGCATTTGGTAGGTACCCGTGTTTGAGATGTATTACATGAATATTTCTTTTATATATCCTTTGGTATGGTAGACTATATGATTTACGAGTAGACATGGTGATTTATCCCTTGCCTTGATGAGGTCTTTGGTTCGGGACGACCTAAAACTATACTTAGAATGCGCGAGTGATCCTCGAAGGCATTTTATCTAGGCCTTTATGACTTGATTTACTTATGTGATCCTTAAACTCTAAGACTATATTAATTTCTTCATAACACTTGACTTTGATTTGTGTAATGCTATCATGAATTTATATGGTTATTTTAATATGTGTAGAATAAAAATTGACCATATGGTCACTTGGGATTTGGGATCATAGATGCACATGATATTAGGATTAAATGGTGGGGTAATTCTAAAATATGTTAAAAAGCTATACGCAGGTGCATAGTTATGACTTATTACAACTTTCCTTATATTTTTATTCTCTTTAAACTTGTTGTTAACATTTTGGATTTAACGTTTCACGACTGAGGCTACCCTTTTCGCATCTTTGATTGATAGTTTTGTTGTTATTCGTCCTTTTGTTGCCTTCAGATGTAGGTGTCAGTAGCTTGCATGTCAGATCTATCATTTCTTTTATTTTTCATTATAGTGGAGACATTTACACATTCGTATTCGTATATTTTATATATCCTATAGTAGTTGTATTGGCATATAGATTTGACTTATGTGGACGGTACGATAGTGTTGGGATATCATTCTTTATGGATATTATCTTTTGATTTTAGTTTATTTATTTTCTTGTATGATTAGAATGGTACTCATATGTTTAGACTCCTGTACTTTTTGAATGTGGAACTGATCAATCAATTGTTTGAATGGTACGAGGTATCACATCTATCATTTATTTGTTTCTTATCATATAATCTCTTTAAATATACTCGAATATATCCATAAACATATTTATTAGATATGGGATATGGGACTTACACGTACTGTCCCACAAAAAGGTCATAATTATGAAATATTGGATCTTATAATTACCCCCAATGCTTTATGGTTGTGAGGAAATAAATCCTTGACTTGATCGAGGGACCTTGTGATCATTTAACATTCTCAACGAAGAGACATCTTCTTGAAAAGGATATTAACGATACGTGGAGAACTTCTCTTAATGATTGAAAATCCCTTGGAGGTCCCGCTAGTTCATTTTACCTCTAAAACATACTAGTGTGCTAGTAAACATTTATATTTACTCACACTATTCAAGAAAATTGAAGATCTTTCCACAAACATATCTGTCAATACATATTTGCAAGTTATATGTTCCTTAATTTTCCTTTGTTATTTTTTCTTCTTACAAAGATGGTTTACTCCATCAATAATTACACCATTGATGACCTTAAACTGGGGTGCATCCGTAAATGGCTCACTATTTAGTTTCTTATGGGATTGACTATTACAACCCCGATATGACCTCCTTTAGTTATTTCCCCAAATTATTGTTGAAGTTAGGATTACATTAACCTAAGAACCTTTTTCTTCCTTTTTGGTGAATATTTTTGTGTTGTTATAGAACAATGGATCCCTAATATTTGAAGGAATGTTAATAGCATTCACCACTTGAACCAACTAAATGGAACCAGTTTGTTCCTTGTCAAACTAAGGTATTAGTATTAGTGGGTCTATTGGTTAATTGTGTTTATTACTTAATGGTTATCATAGTGGAAGGCACATTTTTATCCAACTTCCTTAATTCCATCAAATATTACTTAGATTATGTGTTTCTTGTCAAAAGTTTATAACATTTCCCCATCTTTGAGGGTGAACCTATTTATAATGGCCTAGATGCCCAAATATGGTATGAAGATAGTTTGGATGATATTTATTTATTTCTTTACCTCTTTGTCTTATACTTTTGTGAATATCTAAGTTAATTATTGATTATCTATTTTCGTTGTTGTTTTTTCAATTGATTACGAGAAACGAGATCATGCCTCAAAGAAATCAATTATGTTAACTCCAAGAAGATTTGATAGATCAAGTAAAGTCTATGAGAATCTGACCACCTTAGGAGTGTCATTGGTTTTCTTTCAAATACCTCCTTTACCTCGTCATTATACTTATTTTTAGTGAGCCCAAGATCTGGGGGGTTACAATGACCACATCCTTGTTAGCATTATGTTAACTGGTAATGTTGTTAACGCTGGGCATTATAATACTCACTAATACCATACTTATAGTGATTTTGATTCCTTGGACATTGAGTAGATATCAATAGTAAACCATCAATCCCCGAATGCTGAGAACCAGGGTTTCCAAAAGGGTCATCCCTAACTTGCTTGGAACAATACTTAGCAATATTCCTCTAACCCGCCTATAAAAAAGAAATGAGAAAGAGAGCACTCCTGGTCCAATCAATATGGATAATTATCCAAAGGAAAAAAGCTTAGGACCCTGCATCAGATAAGAAAAATCCCACTCGATCTAATGAGCTACCTATATCTCGGAGAAAAAAGGGTTATGCCTTTGGGTATGAAAGGTCCTTGCCAACGACTCTTATGCTTCCTCTTTACCCAATTTTGCCTTAGGACCCTTTAAGGGTTCTTATTTGTCACGCTAACAAGCCATCGCCGATGGCATTGTCAATTAAGATCTTGTAAAATATGAAGCCCACACTCTTTCTATACTAAGTTAAATTTTATACTTTTTAAAAAAAATTAGGGTTTACTGATCACGTCTCATTGTGTGTTTACAGTTTATCTTGGACTTCACTACCACGGTGGACAGGGATGTCAGCTAGAGGAAGAAATCCTCTCAGTTGGACCAGGGCATGGAGTTCTTGAAAAATACCTCGGGTAGGGTGAAGCACCATTTGGTCTAAAAATATAAAGAATGTAAAACAACTATGGATCCCTAGTCAAGGAAAATAAGAAGGTGAAGGACAAGCTAAAGATGTCACCTGGGAACTTGAAAGAGGACCTAGATCCGAACCCGAAGCCTAATAATAAAAGTTCGAATATTAAATTCAAAAATTCCCATCACAATTGGATTATTCCTAGAAGTACTAATTCAAAGGGGGTGGGATGCTAACCTTCTAGATCCTAAAGTCGCTTCCACTAAAAAATTCTCCCATTGTTATTTCTTAGGGGAGGGGGGCCTCTTTCTTACTTGTATTTTAAACATGCCATTTCGATGAACTAGGGCTTATTCACAGCCAGAAAAAATTAAATGATGAATCAACATTTTCCTTCTCTTATTGTGTGAATTTTAATTATTAATAACGTGTTTATTTTTATGCTCAATAACCTTATTATCACTGTTGACTTGCTTCTTGCCTTTTAGTCTTTTTCTCAATCCAGTTCATTAGTGCTCGCTTTGGTCAAGCAATCAATGGAGGATTTAGACTTTACTTAAGGGCAAGACTCATCTAATCGGGTTAGGTCAGGGTACATAATTATTTTCCAAGACTTTAAGCATCTTTTCTTGATGAATGTCGACCATGTCAAGAGGTTTTTTGAATATCACTTAGAGCTTGACAACACACTTAGTGTGGGGTCTTTTCTAAGATTAATAGTGATACCCTTTAGAGAGAAGTGGAAAACTCTCATATTGATCTGAACAAAATGAGTTTAAATGAAATGTTCCAAAGTGTGTCTATACGGTTTCCACTATAGCCCCTTTAAGTGTGGCTATACGGTTACTAATGTTTAGTATCATCTTAGAGATTTCAAGGCATATGCCCACAAACCTGGGTGGGTAACAATATTTATGATGTAAAGGTACCTAAAGATTTTGAATATTATTATGATTATGGCATTGGCATTCACTTTTATCATTTGACACCCTTTTCACATCAAGAATCATAGGCGGCCACAAATGTTGTTCCTATGCAGCTTCTTGATGTCTAAAAATGGACTAACTTTAATTTTAAAATCACGGATAAAAATAAGCAAAATAACTCAAACCACACACATAAGAGATAAGGATTTTTGAGTAGTTCAGTTGTAAAATAGCCTACGTCCACTGTTGATTTTATTCGATAGGGTTTACAATAGCTCAGCATGGTGTGTATATGAGTTATTTGAGTTATCCCTTGAGCTAAGGGAGTAGTTTGTATTTATAGGGTGCAAAACTCCAAAGATGAAACACCTTTATATTGCAGGCGTTTACATCTATTTATAATAAGTAAAACTCTTGGAATTCAGTGCCGGTTGGCATCTTTTTCAAGTAAATGTTGATGTTCCTGTTGGTTGGCCTTCTAAAGTTGGCCGGCATTCCATCCGACTAAGTATCTATGAAGCCAATTAAGTAGGCTAGTCAGCCACGTTGGATGACAGGTGTGCATTCATCATTGATCCACGTGGGAGTATAATTTTTACATACAACAAAAGCCTCAAATGCTCCAAGCTTGATGCTTGCATGAAACTATGGAGTATTTAGCCCAGAAAGTTGGTCTACATTCTATTTAAATGTTTGATCGAAAATTGATCTCCCATACTTATAAAAATTTATGCCTGCACTATTTGATAATGGAATTTTTGTGATTAATTTGGACTTTTTTGAACTTCCAAAGGACACAGTCATCTTTTGATGCTTTGGAAAGCGTGCAGTCGACGGTAGCTATACGATTTGTTCAGTTAATCATTTTTTTCACATTTCTCAAGGCAACCTATAAATAGGTACGAGGTTTCCCTCTTTTTTACCTCAAATCTTCTGAGCCTTAGCTATCTCTTTGGTTTCGAGTCTTTCTTTGTACGATTGTATCCTTCTTCAGTTCTTTCCATCATCTTTGATTCTCTGTAAGCCTCCTTTCCTTTTCCTCTATTTTATTATCTTTTCCTCTTTATCACAATGGTTCACATTATTGATGATAACTCTTTAGATGAGTTTAGAGAAAAAGTAAAATCTCATCTTGGGTAGATTTAGAGATAACTAGGGTCCCCATTGACGTTTATTCCCTTTCTAAAGGTCACTAGATCCCAACCTTATTTATAGCTGAGTTTGGTATCACCTTTCCACCTAATACCCTTTTTCTTTAATTTTGCCAATATTTTGACGTAGTTCCTGCTAGAGTAGCCCCTAACTCTTAGAGGGTTATAAATGGGGTCATAAATTAAATGAACTTTACAAGTCCCATATTGGATTTTTGAAATCGATGTTTTGGTACAAGTGGGTAACTATTAGACAGAGTACCTACTATTTGAAGACTAGGTAAGTCAATAGGAATTTAGTAGTAAATTTACCTGATTCCCGTAAGGATTATTAGTATTGTGGTCTTATTGCCAAGAACTAGCAATATTCTCCCCTCGTATCTGGGGTATCTAATATTAGTCCTCGATATCCCTAATAAGACGAGGCATAGGTTCTCACTCTGTTAATTGTCTTTACTCTTTTCATTTGTATTTATGATATATGCCAACTAACTCTGTTGTTTATTTTTTATGTAGAGGAAAGTAAGAAAAAATTACCCATGGAAGGGGAAATCAACCTCAATGACCTCAAGTTTATATGGGGTTTGAACCAAAAGTTTGAAGAGGAATATCCTAAGGTTGTGTCATTATTGTTGGAATATAAAAGTTCCATCACATATTTTGTTTCCCCACATAATCTTGCTTTTCCCTTCATTACAATTAACCTTGAAGAAGATTTGGTGGCAACTTTTTCAGTTACTGAGTCTGTAGGTGCTAATTTCACTCAGGGAGGAACTTCTTCCTCTTTTAAGTCTTTTGATATTTTTTAGATTCCCTTTATCCTTCCACAAACTTGACAAAGAGGAAGATGTCCAATCTAATGGGATGACCACTATCCCCTTAACCAAAGAAGGTTGCTGATACTAGCAAGAAGCCAGTTGAAAATAAGTATAAGGCCAGTGACAAAGGTCAATTGGTACTGATGAGACTCAGACTAAACAGAACCAATTGAAAAAGAAAAATAGAGGTTTTAGTGATCTTTCAAAATAGGTACATAAGACATCATCCAATCAGCAAAACTTAGTTATACAGAAAACCACTAGCCAACAAGAGTTGGTGAAGAAGATTCAGGCTTACCTTAATATTGGGCCAGCCTCTATCGCTGTTAACCCTGGATTAGCCAGGGGATTAATCAATTTGGGACCCTCTCCATTAATCGGGATACTTCATCCCCCATATCGAGATCTAGGCTCACTGAGAGAGATTGTAACAACTTATCCTTAGTAATTTTTCCTTTTTCTGCCTTTTCTTTATGCTTTTGAACTTCTTTTATCCATTTAGTGTTTGTTCCTTTTGTAGTTTATGGTTGACTTCAACCAAATAGTGGAGAAGGATGACCAGCTGAGGACTTATCCTAATGAAGTTGAAGAGGCATTTGAGGCCTTGAGAAAGTCCTTAGATGCTTCCCAAGAAGCTTTGACAACAAAGCTAAAGTCTTGGGAAGAAGAATTAAGAAGGCCAATGACAGCTTAAAGCGGGTCATTGATAGGGCCACTGCAATTGAGAACAAAATATAGGCTGCTGAAGAGAAGGGCAAAGCTATCGAGGAGAAGCTGGGTAGTGCTAAAGATAAATCCAAGGCTGCTGATGACAAATTTATAGAAGTTACTGGTCGAGCTTAAACTTCTGAAGATAAGGCGGCTAGTTTTACTTCCCAACTTGCCTCCTTGATGGACAAAGATAAAGCCGCTTTTGATAAGGGATGGGAGAAAGACATTTTTGCTTCCTCTACTCAAATTGAGTATGCTAAGAAGCTATCTTTCAAGGAAGGATTATCTGAGGCATTGAAGGTGGTTGGCATCGAAGAAAGCTCAGAGCTCTTCCTCAGGTATGACCCTCGCACTCCTCCTAACTTGGGTGAGGAGTTTGATGATGATGAGGGATATGAAGAACCTTCCATAGTGCCCATTGAATCTTCAAGGGTGCCAAGTTCCAGTGTTGACCAATATGCTGCTGGACAAAATCAAGCCCAGGACAAGGAGAAGGTCTAACAAGTTTCCTTTTTTTATTTTTATTTGTCTTTTTTTCTTGAAGATGTATCCCCTTTTGTACTCCATTTATCAATCAATGAAAGAACAAGTTATTATCTCCAATTACTATATATACATCAGAACGACTTGTAATATATATTGAACTGTATTGCTTTACTTCTTATGTTGATGATCTTTTGGATGTCCATAAACTCATGTGTTTGTAACTTTCTAGTTTAATGTTAGGAAAAAGGCTATAATTTCTACTAAATTTGACCTACTCAGACGAAGTGAAAATCTTCTGGATGCTGGCCATGTACCTATATCCAAAGAAGACTAACATGGGTTGCTCGGCCCAGACATATCTGACCAAGTGAAGGAGTCATATATCCACCTCCATGGTTTATTTGACAGAGTTGTTACTAATAATGCCGCATATTATGAAATGATTGAGCAACTTCAATGATATTATAAGTTATCCTTGGCTCTACTTTATTTTGACTATGAGACTAAGTATAAAGCTTTAAGTGAAGTTTGGGGTTTTGACACCAAATTGAGAGATATTACCTCTGCCCTTAATAAGAATGATATTTCCTTAAAACATGATTTGGAGAGTGATTGGTCCATTAATGCTATTTTAGAAAAGAGAATAATGCTTTAAGGGATGAAATGAAAATCCTGTAGAGATGAAATGCTATTGGTCCCGATGAAGGAGCTTCTTTTTTGGAAAATGAAAATGCAAGATTGGTGGCAGAACTGAAGGCCTTACAAAATAAGAAGATTAAACTTGGGTGAACTTTAGGGAGAGGGTAGTTATTTGACCAACTATTGAAGAAGAAAGAACTAAAAAGACTCTTATCGACCAAGCTTCTCAGTTGAAGGCCAAAGATAATGCTATTGTCGACCAGGCTGCCCAGTTGAAGTCCAAGGATAATATCCTTAAGAAGCTTAAAATTAAGTGGAGAGGATTTCATTTCAATTTCGTACACAGCCTAGGGAAGTTTGGATAGAGGGATATAATGAGGCTTTATCCCACATGGATGATCATCTTGCTCAAAGCAATCATGAAGGATATAAATGGGGATAGACCAACTTGCTGATTTTACTGAAGTTTAATCAAAACAGTGACATATGGCATTGGAATGACCTAGGTTTCTTGGATTGTGACAAGCCTCCATTCAAATTAGACACCAAATGGATTCCTCCTAATTTTATTCCCCAATGTCTGATAACCAAATATTTAGGATATTATGGTCTTCATAATGAGCTTGAGATAGTTTTCCCTCCTTATTTAATTGATAGGTCGAGAAAAAATAATAGAAAAATGTTAGGGACTCACAATCAATTCTCCGTGTACTTTTGATGATCTTCCTGCAAGCATGGAAAAGGCCCAACGACAATGACCAGTAAAATAAATTGACATTTTTTGTATTGCTTTTTATTAAATTCCATTGTAATACATTGTGATAAATGAAATGGATTTAATTTGAATTATCTTTATTCAATCTCATAGTTGTTCTTATTCTTTTTTGCTGACTAGGAAGACTGTATCGTCTTGTAGATAAAATAACCTCATCATATTTGATTCATGTTTTAATCATGTATACGGCCTTAGATTCGACTAATGCACTTAGATAAAACTGTAAATAGCTTAATTGCACTAATTTGCAACATTAGTTATAAGTGGCGACCAAGTGTATTATGAATGTATGATTATTCCAGTATTTTAACCTGGTCGGGTGAAACATCAAATTAACAAGTTTTACTAACTTCTTGTTCGTGACTTTCCAAGGATAAATCATACATGAAGTTTGAACTTTTCTAAAGTTGGAAAAGTTTGAACTATGCCGTTATCAATGAGGAACTTTTTGAGAACTTTTTAGAAGTTGAAAAAGTTTGAAGCATGCCATTCTCAGCGAGGAAGTTTTTGAAAACTTTTCTGAAGCTGGAAAATTTTGGAAAAGTTTGAACCATGTCGTTCTTGGCGAGGAATTTTTTGAGAAGTTTTTTTAAGTTGGAAAAGTTTGAACCTTGCCATTCTTAGCAAGGAACTTTTTGAGAACTTAGGAAAGTTTGGAAAAGTTTCAACCATGCCGTTCTCGATGAGGAACTTTTCTGAAGTTGGAAAAGTTTGGGTGAGGAACGTTTTGAGAATTTTTCTAAAGTTGGAAAAGTTTGAACCATGTCGTTCTTGGTGAGGAACTTTTTGAGAACTTTTTTGAAGTTGGAAAAGTTTGAACCATGTTGTCCTCAACGAAGAAATTTTTGGAAACTTTAAATTAAAATCGCTCATGAATTGTAAATTAAAATTACTCATAGTTTTAATTAGTTGATCACCATACTCTGAAAAATAAAACACAAAAATGATTCGGACTGTAGAAAAAATGAGATTTTATTAACTTGAATAAGTAATTACATTCGAGCTAAGATGTTCAAAGCGAATTACTGATAATACTTGCGCATATGATCTGTGTTCCAAGGATTCTTGAATTCTCCCCCTTACAAAGTCACCAATCAATTAGTTCTGGTCAGATAACTGCTGAGATACAGTATGGACCATGCCAATTGGGCTCCAGCTTGTTATTTTTCTGGATTACTTTCTTAAGCACCATTTCTCCTTGATTTAGGTTAGTCGACTTAACCCTTCGATTATAAAATATTGCAATTATTTATTGATAAGCATCCATCCGAATAACAAAATCTTATAGTACATCTTCTATCATATCCAAATCTAGTGTCCTCATGAGGTCACTCTTTGGTGAATGAAAGTTCAATACCCTATGAGTGGGCAGGCCTATTTCTACTGAAACTAATGCCTCAGTGCCAAAAACTAGCATGTATGGAGTTCCTCTTATTGTTGTTCTGGGATTAGTTATGTATGCCTAAAGGATACTGTGTAGCTTATTAATTCAGTTTCCTTTAACCTCATCTAACCTTTTCTTTAACCATTCTAGCGAGGTTTTGTTGGTGATCTCTGTTTGATCATTGCATTGTGGATGCCCAACTACTGAATGAAGTTTCTGGATGCCTGACCGAATACAATATTCTTCAAATTCTTCCTTATCAAACTGAGTGCCATGGTTGATGATGAAAGCATAAAGCAAGCCATATCTATAAATGATCTTCTTTCATATGAACCGGAACATAATTTGATAGGGCATATCAACCAGGGGTTCAGCCTCCACCCATTTGGTAAAGTAATCAACAGCTATAACCAAGTACTTGAATATTCCTTTGGTTGTCAGTAATGGTCTGAGCAAGTCAATTTCCCATATAGTGAAGGGCCATGGAGAAGTGATGCGTGTTAGACTTACTCTTGGTCTTCTGTGGATCGTAGTAAATTTCTGGAATTTATCACACTTTTTATGAAATCCACACAATCTTCTTTCATCTTTGGCCAATAGTAACCTTGCATTACTATTCTTTGTCTCGAAGACCTTCCAGTTGCATGTGCACCAAATGAGCCTTCATTCACCTCTTTGATCAAATCGTTCACTTCATTCTAATAAACAAAATAAAGTAGGGATACAATGTATCCTTGTCTGTATAGGACACTTTTATCGAGCACATAATTTGCTTCTTTATATCTCATTTTCCTGGCTTCCTTTTGGTCGGATGGCAGCATTCCTCTCTCGATGTATTCTCTAATCGGGTCCATCTAGGAAGGACCTAACTCCATGGATATGACACTGATTTTCATCCCATCGATGCTTCTATGGGAAAGAATCTCCACGGCGATTATTCATTTGAGTTTTATTGGAGTTACTAAAGCAAGCTAAGCAAGAGCATCTACTCGGGCATTATCAAGTCTAGTAATCCTCCCTATTTTAACTAAAGTGATCAGAGATATAACTTCCATTAATTTTTAGTGGTATCTCATCATGGTTTAGCCTTTGACACCATAAATTTGTTCAACTCGATTAACAATCAATTGGGAATCACTATATACCAATACCTGGTTGGCACCCAATGATGAAGATAATTACAGTCCTATGATCAGAGCTTCTTATTCGACCTCATTGTTGGAAGCCTTGA
Organism: Sambucus nigra; assembly: GCA_949130495.1. Classification (NCBI taxonomy): domain Eukaryota; kingdom Viridiplantae; phylum Streptophyta; class Magnoliopsida; order Dipsacales; family Adoxaceae; genus Sambucus; species Sambucus nigra. Next base: position 651,103,011 of record OX422210.1, on the reverse strand, counting down.
ATTTTAATCTTAGAAAATATTCCACATCCAAGTCATCATTAATGTTAACGATGAGGCTTGATCCACTTCCAATAGCACATGAGGTCCCATCTACAAATAACTTCCAAGTTGGAATATCGTCAGAGAGATCTTCTTCCACCAGTACTCCATGCCTGGATATCTTCTGACTTTGTTATAATTTTTCCTGAGCAACTGACGACTCAAGCTGACTGGCCACGGTCTCTATATGCTTTTGGGATAAGCTCTCTTTCATAGAAGTTTGCTCGACTAGCAAAAGAGGATTATGTTGCTCCTCTGCATATGTGAATTTAGCAATAAAGTCTACCACTGCTTGGCATTTTATTACTACTCTAGGCTTATAAAAAATTTCATATTCTCCTAACTCTGCTTCCCAAGACATTAATCTTTTAGAATCCTCTAGTTTGTGCAGCGCTTGTCGTAGAGGAAAATTCGTGTAGATAACAATAGTGTGGGCTTGGAAGTATGGCCGCATCCTCCTAGATTCTTTAATAAGAGTCAGGGCTAACTTCTACAAATGTGGATATATAATTTTAGCTCCTCGAAATTCCTTACTAATGTAATACACTGGCCTTTGAACTCCATTATCAAGTCAGATCAAAGCCGAACTAACAACCGACTCTGAAACATCCAAATATAAATATAATTTTTCTCCCATAACTGGTCGGGAAAGGAGTGGGGTAGAATAATAGAAGACAATTATCAGTTGATCGATAAAAAAGCACTTTAATGAAGTAACTCTTCTTATCATCTTTTGAACTTCTTTCTTGTTGGTCGGGGACTGCATATCAAGCAAAGCTTTGATCTTGTCAATGTTTTCTTATATTCTCCTTTAATTAACAATGTACCCTAGGAACATCCTTGCCTTTACTTCTAATATGCATTTAGTTGGATTGATCTTCATTTGGTGCTTATCCAATTGATCAAAGGTTTGAGCCAAGTCTGCTATGTGGTTGACAGCATATTTGCTATTTGTGAGCATATCATCTACAAAGACCTCCATATTTATGCCAATTTGATCCCCCAAAACCTTATTCACTAGCCTCTGATAGGTAACTCCAGGATTTTTCAATCCAAAAGGCATGACATTATAATAATAAGTTCCTCGGATGGTAATGAAGGAAGTGTTTTTCTTGTCTTCGGGCTTCATCTTAATCTGATTGTAACCAAACTAAGCATACATAAAGTTGATTTACTCATGAAATGTTGTAGCATCGACCAATTGATCAATCCTTGGCAAAGGAAAATGATATTTTGGGCATGCCTTATTGAGATCTATAAAATCTACACATATACGCCACTTGTAATTTTTCTTCTTGACCATCACCACATTAGCCAGCTAATTAGGGTACATGACATCCTTAATGAACTGTGTTCGTTGCAGTTTCTCTACTTTCTCCTAGATTGCTACATTCATCTCGGGACTGAAGACCCTTCATCTATGCTTGATCGACTTGGTACCTGGGTAAATATTAAGCTCATGGCACATGAAATTCGAATCAATTCCCAACATATATTTATGGCTCTAAGAAAAAACATTTTTTCTTTCTCTAAGAAAAGTGATTAATTTATGTTTTATAGAAGGAGATAATTTAGAATCGATCTGAGTGATTCTTTTTGGCTTCTCATCATCCAGTACCACAGTTTCTATTTCTTCCATAACTTGTCCCTTTACCAATTGTTCTTCCTCTTGAGGATCCAGAGTATCAATGTGGAAAGTGGTGGTGTTCTTCAATTGCATCTCTTATCGGTCGACTAATAAGAGAAGCTTTTTTACCACTTTCTGGCTTACGGGAAAAGGCGTGCCCACTTGTGTTTAAATTGAAAAAGACCTAGTCATTAAATGTGGATCCAACCTGCTCTGTATAAGAGAAAACATGCTCTAGTTGCGTTCAGCTTTACTATGCCGACTCCATAATTTTTTTGGAAACTTCATGCATTAATGCACTATAAATGGCACGGCTTCTAACAGCTTGATTCCCACTCTTCCCAGGATGACATTATAAGTTGATGGGACACTTTTATCTAACACAAAGAAGCGAATTCCTTCTTTCCTTCTCATCGTCCAAGTGACGACCAAGACTTCCATCTTGATGGTCCCTAATGGATATACCTTCTCCCTTGCAAATCTAATAAGAGGTCGATGGTATGGTTCTAGCTTGCTGATCTTTAGCCCTAGGTTGTCGAAGCAGTTGTAGAACATTACATCGGTTGAGCTCCCATTGCTAACAAAGATCCTTGAAACTCTGCCATAATGGACCTTGAATGTGATAACTAATGAATCATCATGAGGATAGATAACCCCAATCAAATTATTCTTGAAAAATCCAATTACTTACCTATCTCTGTTAACTTTCCTCGGCCGACTATCACTGGATTCAGCCTTGTCAATTTGTCTGACAGTTGGGCAGGCTTTGACTTCATTCAGATAATCTTTCCTTTCTATTGTGTCATCTCCTCCTCTAGCGTCACCACCTATAATCCCCAAAGGATATCATACCGACCTAAACTTCTAGTTCATCAGGCTTCGTTGGAAAATTAGGATCCTTTTCAAAATTATCATTTCTTGCTCTCTTATTATCATCCCTTGCTCGGGCTGGAGATTCTGACCTCTTTCAATCATTTATGTTGCCATTCTGATCAATAAACTTGCTCAACTTTCCACACCGAATAAGATTTTATATCTCATTCTTTAGCTCAATGAAACTGTTGGTATTATGCCCATGATCCTTGTGGAAATCGTAGTACTTGAACTTATCCCTCTTGTTGGGGGGTGTCTTCAACTTTCCAGGCCAATTCAAGTATCTGTTTCCCTTAATCTCCTTTAGGATATGGTGAACACCCTTGTTGAGCGGGGTTTATTCGTCATACTTCCTGATCCAATCCAGCTTCTTGTCTTTCTGATCATTCTTGAAAGAATTATAATTATTTTTTTGACCTTTACCTTTGGTCTCAGGAGATTCCTTAGCTATCATAGCTTCCTTGACATTCATTATTTTTCAAGCTTCAACCATTAGTTCTGTGTGGATTTTTTTGCTAAGGCATAGTAAAGATATTTAGCAAGTAACCCACTCATTATGATGCTATAACTGTTTTCTCCTTACACTTTACTACTTCTATCTTTTCATTATTAAAATGAGTAATATATTCTCTAGTGCTTTTTCCTGGATTTTTTCCCGCGATCAAGGGATGAGTGACACTCTTGATCAGCTTAGCCCCAAAACAAATGTTATTAATGAACAGTTCAGCTAACTAGTGAAAACTAGAGATTTTACCTGTGGGGAGATTATTATAACAAATCTAAGTTGCCTTATGATAGAACTGGGGAAAGCTTATCATCTCATCTCGTCGGGCATGAAGTAGATGTCGACAGCATCCTGATATTACTCCATATGCAATATTGGATCATTTTTCCCATCATATCTAAGGGTAACCACTGGTGGTTTGAACTTGGAAGGTGTGGGATACTCCATAATTGCATGGATGAAAGGTGATCCTTTGATGAAACTCCTTTGCAATGGATTCTTTATTTTGGACAATTATCCTAGACGGTCCTCCAACCGTTGCATAGATGCCTTCCATATAAGTTATTTTAGTTTAGACTTATCCGAGGTAGATTTAGCAGCTTTATTTTGCCTATGTGTTGAACTCTCCTCCTGAGAGGTTTACTCGGCACGCACAGAGCCCCTCATACTGGCTCTAGATCTTGTTAAACATTTTCTATATACACGATGACGATCCTACTCCCTATGATGTCCTCTATGTACTCAGGGTCGTAGTCGATCAAAGGCTTTGTCCCTGCTGAGCTGAGCCTCTCTAAGACACTTGGTCTTTATATGGAAAAAGATCTACCATTATAGCAATCGGTTGATCGAAATGAAGAAGTTACGCCAAGATGATATGACCTATCGTGAGAAGAACGAGAATAATAAATTCTTTCATGCCTAACTGGTGGAGTGGTGGCATATCCCTTGTGGAATTAGAGGACTTAGATTACATGGTGCGAGTCAACTTCTTAACAATATCCTGCATAGCTTCTTAACCTTTAGCAAGGTTGACCAGAATTCCTTGTAAATATGTCGCACTAGGGGGTGGATGCAGTGATGGTGTTTCCTTCGTTACAAGCACTATTCTCAGGATTATTCATTTCTTTAGAAATAAAGAAACGAAGTAAGTGGTAGAGAACAATAACAGACAAAGGTTGCCACAGGCGGCGCCAATCTGTTGATGTCTAAAAATGGACTAACTCCAATTTTAATATCATAGATAAAAATAAGATAAATAAATCAAACAACACACACAAGAAACAAAGATTTTAAAGTGGTTCAATTGTAAAATAGCCTAAGTCCATTGTTGCTTATATTCATTAGGGTTTACAATAGCTCAGTATGGTGTGCATACGAGTGATTCGAGTTGTCCCTCGAGCTAAGGGAGTAATTTGTATTTATAGGGGTGCAAAACCCTAAAGATGGAAAGCCTTTATATTTCAAGGAATTTATAATTGTGTACAATAAGTAAAACTCTTGAAATTCAGTGCCCGTTGGCATCCTTTTCGAGTAACTATAGATGTTCCTGTTGGTTGGCCTTTTGGAGTTAGTCGGCATTCCAACCGACTAAGTATCTATGAAGCCGATCAAGTACACTAGTTGTCCACGTTGGATGACATGTGTGCATTCATCATTGGTCCACGTGGAAGTACAATTTTCACATACAACACAGATGATCTAGGATGATGCAACAGAGTGTGATAGTGAAACTAATTATTTTCTGTAACGCCGAGAAGACTTGGGTCCTTATTAATGATAATTTCTACTTTCGTGTTTTCATACTTATTTTGTAAAAGAAGTCCCTTTATGGAGAAAATGTGTAATTATTTTAGGTTCTCAATGAAAAGTTCAGGTTTCCTTTAATTACGTGTTATGTATCAGCATGACATTATACTCATATGTATGTTCAAATCACATGATTACCTTTTATATAGTGTCTTCATACGCATTTTTGGACCTAAAACAATAGTGAATAAAAATAAATATGTTTACTATCCCACATTGAAAGATTTTTTCCAACCAAATATGTTGGATTCATTTGTGCCTAGAATCCCTCATAAGTCTTTTCAGCTAGTTGGGCAATGTAATACCCGCGCACAATATTTTATTATTTTCTCGTGTGAATTGTAATAATATGAAACTCTTGGGAATTAGATCATTATGTATGGGATTTTATCTCTATTATTGGTTATTTTTTTAGCCTTAATCGTAATTGTTGGAATTTATTGGGTGGAGTTGGAGATTTAATTAATCTTGGAAGATCGAACGAATTTCAGGGTCGTTCAAACAAAATCCTTGTCTCGTTCGAATGAGAATACTAGTGGTTCGAACGAAAAGGCCATTTTTTTTCAAAGTGGACATCTAACGACGATCCAACGACCAACCTTTGTAAAGGTACACAACTTCATTATAAGGACGTCTGAAGGATTGATCGAATGATAATCCATTCTCGTTCGAATGAGGTCCCATTCTCGTTCGAACGACCTGGGCAAAAATTGATCATTTTGACTTTGCTTGTGTGCTATTGCATTTTTAGCCATTAAATTTGATGATGTGTTGACTTCTTGACGTCCCAGATCAAATGTGGGGCAAAAGACTAGTCTACCCTTAGCTTAAAGGGTTAAGTGTGTGGACATTTGAGGAATTTACCCACTTAGGATTTTTGGAAGTATTTATGTGTGTATTTGGTTGATTTAGGAGACTCAAATCATATTTCTCCTCTTTCTCTAGCTCTTAAGAGCTCCACCACCCTCTCCCACCACCCCAAACCACCCTACATCTCTATATCCCCACCCTTTGTCACCATATTTTTCTAGTATTTCACCATAAATAAGCCTTATACACCCATTTCCTCCATTGTTTAGTATAGATACACATTTGGAGTTATTGTTGGGGTTTTTAAGGAATAAGAATAGAAGATTAATAGAGCTTGAAAGGGGTTTTACTTAGAGAATTTATGGAGGCAAGATTTGTGGACCTAGGAAACCTCCTTGAGGCCACCTTAGGAGGTGGGGGCTTTCCATCACCTTCTTCTTCAGCCACCATTGTTGAAGCTTCATTTTAGGTGGGCAAACTCTACTCTTTAGTTAAAAAATCTATTTTTCAATATGTCGGTCATGTAGTTAGAGTTTGTAAAAGTATGATGAATTTATGATATAAGAATGATATTTCTTATGATTTGTACAAGAAATTACGAAAGGGTTTCAATGGTTTTGAGAAAAAAATTATATAATTAAAGAGAACTTGGTATTAAACATCTTTATGAAATAACAATGTTGGAAGAGTGTTATTTTGTTGGGACCAATTTATGAATAAATATTTCAAAGTATTTTTGTGAAAAATCGGGATTTTTTTTGTAAATGGACATTTATTCAAGTTTTGAAGAAACAAAAATATTTTTTGCCTCGAATAGTATGTTTGAGCAAACATTATGAGATTTTTAGAAAAATCATATGTTAGATCCATTAAATAGGATTTTTGGACTTAAAATTCCTCTTCTCATGAATATAAACTTGTAGTATTTTGATGATGGGCATAAAAACAAGTTTACTGAGGGTTTAATCATGAAATAAAGGAAAGAGAAATTTCATCCCTTAATGTGTGTGAAAAAGTATTAAAAATGTGATAAGTGTTAGGTTTCAAGACTACATGTATTAATAAAGAAAAATGGTATTTTTCTTATAAAGTAGTCTTTAAATGTTGAATGATTTCTTAGAGAAAGAAGGTAATGAAATAAAAGAGATCCCTAATTTGAGAAGTATGTTACTTGAAAGTGTCAAATAAGTGTTAAGAAGTTAAAAACACTTAACAAGTTAGTGTGGGAAACCTAATGATATTTTGGGAAATAACACTTATGAAAATGAAGGAAAAAACAAGTTTGGAATCAAATGGGAAAAATAGTAATTTTACTTAAACTGGAATATTTTTATGACATAAAAATATTGGAAAAGGTGTTACACAAAGTGGTTGTGACACCTCTTCTAATTAAATTACGGTAGCTACTCCTTTATTAAATTAATACAAAATATCAAGTTGGTTCAGTCTTAGCATCACTATCGAAAACATTTAATTAGTAACTAGTCACCTAATATTTAAAAACTGAGATGCCAAATTTGATTAATTAAATTAACTTACAACTAAGTAATGAATAACCATTCATTCAACATTCACATAAACAATATCAAAGGAAATAATTAATAGAAAGAAATAACAGAGTCTGGAGTAAACACTACAATAATAGTCTAACTACCAAATAATTCCAATACAAGAGTCTGAATAAATAAATCCAACAACTGAAATAAATGAAAGTCTAAAACAACTATCTATGAATAAGAATGGGCAACATGCACTAACTGATATGAATAACTCCGAAGGAAGCAAAGAAAAATGTGGAGGTGTCTAATTCCGAGATCCTGTAAGTTTCACAGCAGCTACAGCACGTCAATAGAACGTAACTCTTATATTTGGCGCCCCCGTGGCTAGGCACCTAAAATATTTTTACAAAAACAAAATAGATTTGGAAGAAAACAGGTCAGAGCTCGAGGTGAAAATATTTTAAAAACAGCAAGTTTTTAATTGCATTAAATAATAAATATTATATACATGTTAGTCACGTATTATTCTCACCCCTCAACTATTGTGCACGCTTAACGCATTCTTACCACTGCCTAACCAGTCGATACCTAATATGTCTATACGAAACTTCTTTACGATGCCTACTCGTATTACCCAATTAAGACATAATTACATTCCAAATACTCTTTAATTGAATCAATTATCTCATGTATTATATAAGTTCCCACAAATTTAAGTCATTTACATATCTTAGACATTCTTATATACTAAGCAACAGTGAACAATCACAAGTTTATATATAAATCACTCTCAGTACTTATATACACATATGGTACCCCTAGGCTAAGCTACAGTACACGCATACTCTGTTATCGAATCCCGGTACATCACGTACATAAGGATCACGAGTTTCAAATCACTCATAAATCGTATCAATACAAATCACACATATTGGAGGCAAACATAGTTCACATACCCATGCGTCACGCACATACCTACGCTCTCATGGTCAGCTGACTTATCAACTCACAAATAAGTCTTCACAGTCCTATATTCTTGAGGTACCAAATCTAAATCCCCCTGAAGGCACACAAGACAAGATTGTCCTTTTCCTACAACCTCCCGTGAGAGCAAATATGATAGGTATGTCATACACATAATAATCCATATACTAGGTAATCACACAACCTAAGTAATCAACATATCAATATAGGTATACTCCTGCTTTATATTACAAGTCTCATACGTAGTATAGTTTCATCCCGATTATTCTACGTAATATGTTTAGCGCGATAACTCTCGTCGTATAATTTCGAGTACTTAAACATATCCCAAAAGGTTACTAAGTCTCCCATTTATCTCTAAGGTTATTTCAGTAATTAAAAGGCCCTCTACTATTGTTCCTAACCATAAGTTATTGTTTATCCGAATTAAATTCAAGTTCTTATAATTTCTAACTGTAACTCACTCGTCGGACATTCGTAAATTTATTATTTAATCCTAAACCAAACTAATATTTTTCGGGCCTTAAAAACACCCCTACTAACCTTCGCTAAGTCCCACTATGTTCAAATAGTCCACACCAATAATTCTTAAAAGTCGGGATTGGTTCAACCTTAAAAGGAAAATATAACACAAATTCTGGAGGAGTCAATCGATCGAAGGAAAGGGTCGATCGATCAACCAACATTCTTGAGTCGATCGATCGATCCATCAGATAATGGCCTACGATTTCTGCATATTTTAGCCTACGGGTTTCACCAATTTTAACCCTCAAATCTTCTATTATAATGTCCCAAACTCCCAAATATTTATACCAAACGTTATACCAAGATAAACACATAATTTCTAACGTCTTTGAATCATCAAATCATTATGGGTTGTCAATTTCTTGGACCGAATCATGTATATTTCACAAAAAACTATTTCTTCTATTTCTTCAAGAATCATCATATATCTCAATATAAATTTGTAATTCTCTACACATGGATCATAATTTCGTGACTACTATTTTTTCAGAGGTTAATCTACATGTAAAATCTACCAAGATTAAGATTTAAATCTCCGAATCCATAAATTTATCATTTTTCAAGATTTTTCTTCAATTCTAAACTATCATGGATAACATATACACCAGATTATTGCAAGTTAAACCACTTACCTGGAATTGGAAGTTTTGATCCTTTGGAGAAGGTGATATGGAGGTGATGTTCTCTTTCCGGTCACAAATTTGGCGATGGTGGTGATGGTGGTGCAGGGTGGTTGTTTGGCCCTAGCAACCCTTAGAAACCCTTCATTTCTCTCTACTTATCTCTCTCAAGTTTGTAGCAACCAATAAACTTAATTACCCTAAGGGTTGGCTGAATCCTAAATTTCGTAGGTCACTATTCATCAAATAATAAAATGACTAAAATACCCTCCCGGATTGTCGATTTGGTTTAAAACTGTCCCGGGACCCAAACTAAACCCTCGGGTAGACTTTTTTGATTATCTCAATACTTCCGGACACATTGGCGCACTCAAAATGATCATAAGGATGACATAAAAATAAACTACTTTATAATCCATTAAATTAAAATTTTGTACATAATTTGGGAAGTCATCGTGAAAGCCTACATACGGTGGAAAGTTGCTGTGACAACCCTTACCGATGGTAGGAAGTTGATCGCCGTGAAAACCCCCTACAAGGAAGCCATCGACTGTGTAAAAATTCTTTATTTTTAATCGTTCACATTTGGTGAGAAAGCCAGCAAATTTATGAGTACATCCGGTGATGGCCCACTGAATGTGTAGGGGCGACCTTTTTTACGGGTTTGCAATTTTTTATATATATTTTGGGTATATTAGAATTTTAGTTTTCCATTTTTTTGTTTTGATTTGAAAAAATTATTTAACTTCATTTATAATGAAATGAAAAATGGGATTTTATCGCCCTTTACTACTCGATACATTTTGTTGGTGTTTAAAATAAGATTTTTGTTGGTGTTTGAAATAAGATTTTTGTTAGCTCGTTGTGTTTGGCAGTTTGTGGTGTTAAAGGGCTAAAATGGGGTGTGTTTTAAGAGCAACATTTTATTAAATCTCGTACAAGAAAAGAAAAGCAAGTGGGAGGTGCTGTTGAGAACTCTTAACGATCGGGTACCCACTCTTGTGACTTGCCAGAATTCAGATAATTACGTGCTATAAACAATTGATAACTCAATCAGTACGATTGTTAACATCTTTTTAATTTCGTGTGCTATGTTTTTTGTATTAATTTATTAAGACAGTTATATTATTTATATATTGAATGAATCGTTTTCACAATATAAAATTTAGACTATCATTTAAATTCTGTGCGAGCTAAGTTTGACTCTCATTATATCATTAAAGTAAACTTTAAACCCTAATGATTCGAGGACTGAGAGGGATAGATAGGTGGGTGGTGTAAATACTTATGATGGCGTTTTATTCTCTTAGAACAAACGCCTCAATCATAAAAAATGAATGGATGAGAGAGAGGGAGAGAGAGAGAGAGAAATTTTGAAAGAATCTACATTCACACGGGGGAGTGATAAAGGGGTTACATGTTTCCACTTTTCAGGAGAGGATCATTTTCGTAGAAGAATAAGTGCTTGATCTGAATCTGTGTAAGAAGTGATATTGATATTGGTCCATTGAAATAGGCTAGCTTGTATACACTCTCTGTTATAGAATAATTTCCATCAACAAGATCAAAAGTCAAATTGTAGTAGCTTTATAAAGATATTTAATAGGAAGTGGGTGAAAATTAAGAGCCAAACTTTCGTCATTATTGTTAAAGCACGTTACCTAATTGTAAATGAACCAAATTAGCATTGGCTTCTCGTTGGAGAGACAAGACTTTGGGACTAAAAACACTTTTGACTTTTTAGGGTTTGAACTTTGAGTATCATCTCTTGCCTTTGCATAGCAGACAAAATATGATATATTGTAATATAGTTTTATATATTCGTGCAACATTTGTTGTTGATGAAGCGTTATCGCTGTCATTGAAAATTATCGTTCTTGTCCTATTTATACACACCCGCGGCAGAGAGTCAAATGATGCTTCTGGAAAGTTTTCGACCAACTCACTTAAGACAGAAGCTAAGGATTTCATATCTATAGATTTAGACAAAATGTCAAACTGCCCATTCTTATGTAATACTTATGCACCCGTGTGTGTGTGTGTGTGTGAAGAGAAAGGAGAGAAGGGGGCAAGCTTTTCCTCGGAATTCTTGAGGACCCAAGTCAGTGTTCTAGTTCCCTAACAAGACACGGTTTGGCTTTTACATTACAAAGACTAAACGTTACCAATATGTATGTGAGAAAGATTGCTCAAGTGGTGTATTTAAAAATCTAAAATGCTGTCTAAATAAATTGATTGTTTGCAGGTTCTTTTTATTTCCAAATTTTTGCTCTTTTAAATTTTGAGTTCTTATATTTATTCTTTAGACATTTTATGAGATTTTATTTGATAGATATTTTTAAGAAGTGGAAATATGTTACAGTTAGAACTTACTACCATCTTAGAGCTGTTGCTATATTTACAAAACATTATTTTTACCATTCATTTTGTATTTTTGGCTCTCTCGAGCCAGCTGTATATATTTGTAAAAGTTGTCGGGTTAGCAAAATTTCGAAGTGGTAAAACAAAGTTCCCCCCAAAGTTCATTTATCTCGTGAGCCTTGTCATTTATGTCTTTTCGAGTTTTTCAACAATTTTTATATATTCTTAAAACTTTTTCCTCTCTTTCGACTACGCTTCACTTGTCGCGAGAGAACTATTTTACTTACTGCCTTGCATCAAATCGACCTTTTGGTGGAGCAAAAATGCATTTGATTATTTTGAGTGTGCAAATATATACACATGCATTGGAGATAATTTAACTCTGAAGTATTCAATCGACTTATGAGTCTCAAAATAAAATAACCATTTTTTTAAAAGCCAAACAATGAATGAGTGAATGAGTATAAGAGAAAAGATCAAGAGAGAATCTTGAGTACAAATTTGTAATTTTATTGAGATGAGGGTAAACATAACTCTAGAATGTGATTTATGGGAAAACGAATTACTCAGTAATGAATTTCACATTTTATAAATTATTTATATTTTAACCAATTTCAATAGAATGTTACGTTAACTCTTTTTAAAAATGATCAATCAAATTTGAACACGTGAATTTTGAAAAAGATGGGAAAGGCAATAAAAACCAAAGTGTCATCATCGAGAACGGTCACGGGCCTCTCGTTGACTAGTGCAGTCCCGTAAGACTCCAACCTATAGATTGCCAGTAATATTATGATTCCTCAAGCACCAAAGGGCCACACTCCCTGCACCACCACCTCCCTACAAGTGCTCAACAAATGTGCCACCTGTTAGTAATAATCTGTATGCATATACCTACTAGATCATACTAACTTTATTTTATTGACAGATCAACAAAGTTGGAAAAAACAAAGTTATGTTTTGGTGCAGTGATATAAAAATATTTATTAAATATGTTGAAGCCGAGGAGTATTTGTTAAAACTTAAAATCAACTGAGCTTTAGTGTCTGTTTATTAATCTCTAATAACACTTTTTGGGATTATTAAATATTTATATTTTGAACCAGACGAATAATCATTTGTTACCAAAAAAAGTCTCTTTAAAAATATTTATATTTTAATACATTTAAATATATTCTCTCTAATTTCAAGAAGTTCTAAATCATGTACTATATTGAAATTTAGTCACAAGAATCTTGCGAGAAGCTACTCACACAGGCAAACTTTGAAGTATCAAACCAGATTTCAACTTTTAATCTAATATATAAATATAAAATAGCGTCTCTTCGAGTAGTTTCGTCATGTGGCTCCTTCAATTTACTCTCTCATTATATTATTTGAAATTTAAGAGAGAAAATGAAGAGTTAGTTTTTCCTTTAAATGATTCGTTCATCATTTAAGTATTATATATATACACAGTACTACGGACCGGACATGTGTCACATGGCGGTGGTGCTAAAAATGAGAGAGTGCCTATTATTTAGTCGATAATTTCTACGATCATCGTCAGGTGACACATGTCCGACCTGCACTCTTAAAATGCGGACTAGTGTGTGTATATATATATATATATATATATATATATATATATATATATGTAATCTCTGGTGCGAACTCACCGTGCGGACTTTGTCCTTATCCCGAAAGTGCTCCCCTCGTAGTCCCAAAGACTTTTGCTATTTACCTTAGATGGTCCCCCTCTTGTCTTATACTAAAACCTTAGTTTAAGACTATATATTTAAAAGATTTATAGTTTAGACCCAAATTGGTATCAAGACCTTAATGATTTTTAGAAACTCACCAAATTCCCACCAAAACCCTAATTTTGGTATCAGAGCCATAAGACGTTCCTTTTAGACTAAAAGTAAAAAGACTTTAATGCCCTTGGGATTTATCCCTCGCATTTACCAAGATATTTTTGGAACCAATCCAGACTATCATTTCATACCCATAATTGATATAGACCCAGTAGGTTGTTTAACCTCTCACATAGACGGTTGTTCACACTCCGAACACATCCCATCCAAACACGCAAACAGTAGACAAGTTACTGCTAGTGCTATTAATAGTATAATAGACCAAAATAAGTGCATACTCCTCATATTAAGATAAATAATAAAATATACTCAAACCTTGGAGACAGAGATAAAAAATATCTCTAAAAGACTATTAGAAATAGATAATCAAATCCCAATAGACTTAGTACAAGTTTTACAAGAAATAAATATTAAGACTAATCATATAGAAGTCCTTAACAAAGACATTTTAGAAATTAAAACTTTAACTAAAAATCAAGATGGTGAGTTAATTAAACTTACTAAAGAACAAGCTAAGTTTATCCCTAGACTAGAGAGTTATCTTCCTAATGGAGATAGTTAGATCAGACTGGAATGAGGTACCAAAATACCTCTCCATTCAGACTTTATCAGACTTTATCAAAAAAATTTAGAAAAGATAAATGATGATAGATTTATTATAAGATAAATGAAAATGAGATTGCCAACGCGGCTAAAGCAACTAGACTTATATTAGAAATATTAAATTTAATTTCTACATCCATGGCCACTACCCAAGACGATAACAGTAGCTTTGTTAAATACTTACATTTAGATTTAAAGGCTAAAATAGAAGGATTAACTACCTTCTATACAGACTTTGTTAAATTCCAACAGAATTTAGCAAATTGCCTTAATAATATGGAAAGCCATAACCTATCCAAAATGGATAGTATTATTAATGAACTTAGACTAAACATGGCCCAAGTAGAAGAAAAATACAAAGAAATTATAAACGGAATTAAGGCCGTATATAATAAACCTTTCCAAGCAGAAATAGACTCTCATTTTATTCTAACTCGTTTAGATAAAATAGAAAAGACTGTAGAATCTATAGAAGCTAGAACTATGCAACAACAAGAAAAAGATACTTGAAGATAGCATAGACGTATTAAAATAGCATAGACGTATTAAAATTTATTAGACGAAAAAGATTATCTGAAACAAAAACTATTTTAATTAAAGCCGGAGGAATCCGCCCTCTCATTAAAAACGTAGAAATAGCTGCCCCTAGAACATACCGTAGATTTTTGTCATCTTATGGTGATAATAATTTAGACGAATTTATAGATAACAATATAATTGATATTATTAATCAAATATATAAAGAAATCAGATTGATAAACCCACGATACCGTATAAGGTATTTAAGACTAGAATATTTTCCATCAAAACCTCTTCCAATTTCTAGATTCTCTTAAGAAACTATTTATATAGATAATCCTCGCTATTCAGAACTCTAATACGATAGTGACGGAAGAAGCCTGAGAAGTGGCAGTAGCCCTAAAACTTCTACACTTAGACTTCCAGATTAATTAAGTGTTAAAACAAGCTTAAAAGACCTTAGAAATCATTGGGGTAAAAACTTATATTCCCTAAAACTTAGAAGAAGTTGAAAGACATTGTGGTCCCAAAAGGTGGTCCTAAAAAGACAAAACGATCCCTAGATAATTCTTGGACAGTAGCGGTCCGTAAACTAGGTCCGTAAACTAAGTCCATATGAGAGCCGGTCTCTCTCTCTCTCTCTCTATATATATATATATACAGAGAGAGAGAGAGAGAGAGAGAGAGAGAGAGAGAGAGAGAGAGGTTCTTGTACATTCCAAGTTTACATACCGATTTTTAACATAGTAAACAAATTAATTTTGAGTTGAGTTTTTTTATGGTATTTAAATATTTCAAGGAACAAAAATAAATAAATAAAATAGTTCAAAATAACTTTTCTTGCTATTTAAAAAAATCTGGCAAACTTTCACAAAAATATTTTTTTTAATATCTAAAAAAAATAGTTTGCTCTAGCAAGTATTATATATAGCAGGAGACTCCCATACATACCACCTATACATAGTAAAAAATAATTTGAATTCATTTTTTCTGTGTAATATTTAAACATTTTAGGGAACCGCACAAAAACAAATCAGCTCAAAATAATTTCTTTTGATATTTTAAAAAAATCAGTCGAACTATATCAATTTTAACAACTTAATAAACAACTTAAAAGCTCACAAAGGTTAACCGATTTTTTTAAAATAACAAAAGAAATTATTTTGAACTGATTTTTTTTGTGGAGTCTCTTGAAATGTTTAAACACCATACAAAAAAATCAACTAAAAATTATTTTTCTTACTATTTCCAAACAAACGGTCTACATTGGTGGACCTCATGTGGTATGTATGAGAAATTTTCTCTCTCTCTCTCCGTCTCTCTCTCTCTCTCTCTCTCTCTCTCTCTCTCTCTATATATATATATATATATATATATATATATATATATATATATATATATATATATATATATATATATATATGAGAAATTAACTATGTTTGTGTGTTTGTTTGACTACTAGGTTTGATCACTTTATAATAAGAAATGTATTTGCATTTTTTGTTTAAATGAAAGAAGGAGTGCTACTTAACTAAATTGATGATTTGATTATTTTATTTTGTAATAAGAATAAAAAAAATCTAGCAGTAAAAAAATTAATTTATGCTATATTTCATTTCGTTACCATTAAGAATTAGGTTGGTTGAGGCTATGGTCAAATTACAAAATATTCATCATTAGATAGCTTCCAACATTAAGTTATAACATTGTGCGTGAAACTATTCGATTAGAATTATGTCAAATTTGTTTTTACCGCAATTCTCATGAAAAGAATATTATATCATAAAAGATTGGACACTATTTACTTGATATAAGTGAATTTTGTTCCAATTAGTTTTTATGAAAATTTAACTCCATTTTTTATGTAATTATCAACTAATAAAAAATTTTGCTCATTAAAAATATATGGATACATATTTCTATATTATTTCAATAACATGTTTCTTTTAGGTCGTGTTTGGTTGCGCAAATTGTTTAATTATGCAAATTCATTCATTGTAAATTATTGAATTGTAAATGAATGAATTTGAAACGAGTTTAAATCCAATTTTACATAATGTTTGGTAATTTGAAATTGATGTTAAGGTGTTATGAGAAAAAAGATAAAAACAAATTGAGAGAGAGGAGAGGAGGAGGGGGGGGGGAGAGAGAGAGAGATAGAGAGAGAGGAGCATACACTTTATGAAATTACTGTTTCAAATGGATGCATTTCACGTTTTGTGTGAAATAATTTAATTTCACATTATACACATGAGCTAAAATGGAACAATTAATGAATTATTTCATTAATGAAATCGAACACAATTAATGGATCAATTTATTAATGAGTTAATTTATAATTTTGAGACAACTAAACGAAACCTTAGCCTTTTTATACGAGATTTGTATAACGTTCGCGCAACGTGCATGGTTAAAATGTAGTTCATGTAATACTCAGAACTCATGCCTTTAAAAGTTATCAAGGTATTGCACTGGGGGAGGGAGAAGTGTTGCAAGGCCATAGACTTTCTAGCACTAGTAAGGTAATGACGTTAATAACATAGTCACGGATCATTCAGTTCATCTCGTTATTAAATATTATAATTGGAGATGTGATGACTTTACAGTTGGCCGACTGCGGTTTGTGGAGCAACCTTTAACATATCTCATATGCATATACACTTACGGACTATCTAATCGTCCATGAATCAGCTCAGAAGTCATATTCTCGACTTATACACTCAATTTTAACAACTGTCAGTAAAATGTATATAACTCTCTCTGTAGGGGTTTTATTAACAAATCGTGTTTCGGGATTGGCATTCTTTCATTTCTAGAGTCATCAATGAACCTAGCCGCTTTTGAATATTGTGTCATTTATCATTTATTGTTTCTAGGTTCAGCATTAAATATAATTCAAGTACATATGGATGTAGGGATGTTTCATGCTACTTATATAAGTCCTAGGCTTAAATAAAGAAAGAATTTATGTTTTCTAAAGAACGTATTCTTGTTTTAGTTGCTCTATCTCTTTGATAATTTTTTTTTTGGTGGTGGGGGGAGGGTTATAATGTAAGTATATTACCAAAAGTTAGGGGATTACAAAAGGATATATAGTAAATCCCAAAACACTACGGCCTCCAGGGCACCAACTACGCCCAGAAATAACAAAATAATGGTTGAAATCACCCGTCACATTACCTACACTAATCATATACAAAACACATTTTAAGAACTAAACAAACCTATCAAAAACAATCAAAATTTAATATGGCACGTAGGCTAATAATCAATCACTATTACAAATTGAAATTTCCAATAAAATATCGCAGTATCACAACACTCACCATAGAAGATTTAACAATAAATTGACGTAACACGCAACATAATGTCATCATTGGGAAACACCATCTTGAAACTGGGAAGCCAACCCAAATCCGAAAAATAACTCGAACGAACCGCAATTCATCTGAAGCATCACACATATCCATGATTAATAAATGCCACACAAATAAATTTACAAATAACATCATGTACCCAGACAACTCAATACACCAACCAGAAACCCAATCGACCAAATCCAAGGGAAAAAAACACGCATCGCCATTACCAACCAAACGCCAGAGAAAGCTCTAACATCGACCTGACGTGAAGCACACGAGAAAGAGTAAAAATCACAAGTTAACAACCTTGAGCAAGAAGATACGAGCGACAGGAGACTACTGGATCCCAATCTATGAGGTGTCACCGGGGTTGGAAACAATTCCAACCAGACAGCTTCAAAGAAAAATAAATGCCTAATATAGGACCAGCCAATTTGGTCTAATGTGACGCACCCAAGTAAAGATGGTGGTGAAGCGGAAATGGGGTAGAATCCAATAATAAGACTAGAATCTGACAAGAGGGGCCAAAACCCATCATCGAAGATAAACCACACCCTATCTCTAATCTAACATGAAGCGCACCAAAGGAGATATTGACTGAGAGTTTGAGGGTGGTTCCATAAGGAAGCAAACCAACACAAAAGTGGGAGGAATTAGAGGGTGGGCGGCTGGATAAAGGGTGTATGTAATAACATCGACCCTCGAACAACGAGAAATTGAATCTTAACAAACACACACAACCATAAACATCGAACAAAACAAAATAGCCAATCGATCCAAGGGGAAAAACCTGTCACAGACTTGAGTGCCAAATCAAATGTAACACCATCGAAGCTAATTCAAAGCTTCACAACCCAACCGAATGCAAGACCGTGTCACGCAATAATGAACAAATCACTACCCACACGATCTCCATCAATAGAGCCAAACAGAGGACCCCAACACGATCTCCATCAACCCAACTAAACATCGCCACTGCCCCACATTCTATTATCAGAAAAAACCATTCAAGACCTCACGTGAGGCGCAACGAGTAAGGATAACGATTATGAGAAGTATTTCCAGTAAAGGAGTGGGAGGGGGTGCTGTTGGGTCCAAAATCATATGCAACCATCAAAGAAGGATCAAAAGATTAATCCAATCTCAATCGCCTTCGACCAAACCCACTGATGGAAACAACCCATCCCGTTTTGACATGAGGCAACCTAAAAGAAGGCGACTAAGAAAGAAACGGGTGGGATCCAAAGACAGGGATAGAACAGAGTCCAATTTGGTTGATTTCACTGAGCGTGAATTATTTTATTTGGACTTTCTCTTGTATTCTCTAATCACTCTTATATTTTTGTGTCAATTTTGTACAGGAGCTTGGATTTTGATTGTCAATTTTCTCCTTTGTATCCCAAATGTAAAAGCACAGGTATGTGAAGGAGTCATTTATGATATTTTGAGATGGATGACCCAAGGATACGATTTCAATAACTCTTGTAACATTTAGAATATTATGAATGTTTTAAGGTAAAGCATTGTATTAGTCATCTTTGGTCATTTTTTAATTTTTTTTCCTTACCTTTTATTTATCTCAACTTCATCCCCCACCTTTCAATTTGTTTCAATTTAATCTTTATCTTAACTTTTCATTCAAATCGAACTTAAGTTTGACACACATTATCTAATTTACCCATCATGTTCACAAATTTTTTTCAAGAGAATTTTTTTATTAATAAATAGGAGAAAAATCCTCTCCTAGGGCTCTTACAAGCGCTCAAGCAAAAATAAAATTGAGAACACTTATGAAATCTCGATCGAGTAGCAGCTGATCTTAAATTATATTTAAGAGTCGATTTCTCCTCGGCAGTTAAATACAAAAAAGAATAATTTTTCTTATTTCTCTCTGGTTTAAATCCTTTACCTCAACTGAATTATTGGAATCTTCAAAGTTCCCTAGAACCTCAAAAGAATTACTAATTAGAGTAATTTGAGTTTGAATTTTACCACAGTTTCTCCCAACCGAGTCCACAACAAAAGTCCTAGCTTTTGACAAATTAGAAGACGTTCTAAGATCAAACTTAGGAATCTCCACATATAAATTAATTTTAGGGCCTTCATTATTCCTTAAATAATCATTTGACATGTTTGGGATGTTCTCAAGAGGAGGCATATCACCGTAAGTATCTTCAATATCTGAAATATCTCTCCAAAAATCAACACCTTTTTGCAAAAATTTAGGGGTTTGCCTTTCTTTTTAAACGGGCACCACCTGATTTGAGAGCACCTTATTAATAGGACTTACGGTTTGACCTTTCTAATTTTTCGGGTTAGTAGATATTGATATATCATTTATCACGTGTTGGTAGATTTGACCTTCTGGTTCTTTGGGGGTAAATCTCCA
Organism: Sambucus nigra; assembly: GCA_949130495.1. Lineage (NCBI taxonomy): Eukaryota > Viridiplantae > Streptophyta > Magnoliopsida > Dipsacales > Adoxaceae > Sambucus > Sambucus nigra. The sequence continues at coordinate 651,082,633 of OX422210.1, read as the reverse complement.
TATTTTTCTGTCAACAAAGGAGATTTTGTTACCAAGTTGTTGAAAAAAAAATTCCTTATTACTGGAGCCATCCTGATTTTTTGGGATTCCTTTATTTTTTTTGTCAAACACATTTTCTCTTAAGATCTTCGGCCACCTGAAAAGATGTATCATCACTTGAGTTTGGAGTTATTACTTTTGAACAAGAAGCATGTAGACCTGCTACTGATTGATCATACATGTAGACTAAATTAGCGATTGTGGCAGAGAAATCTAGCTCACCCCTAACTTTTTTTCTCACATTGTGAAAGGGAATATATTTTCTAAGCTCCCATAGCACATAAGTCTACCAGATGTAGTCCTAGCAGTAGGTAGCTGTAACACCTCGAATTTTTAAGCATTATATATTTAATTAATTCGGCTAATTTAAATTACTTGTGTGTTATAATTAAATTGAATTAATTATTATGAGTTGTTTAAATATTAATCGTGAGAGTTAATGGTTAATCTTTATGGAAAATAATTACTAAGTAAATAGTAGTAATTTATTACGTCATAACGAGTGATAGTGACGTGGTATTATTTTATCTCAGCTGGGAGTCGGAGATAGACTATATTGAGGTTGAGATAGAGAATTTTAGTAAAGTAATTCGGATGACAATTATGAGTGCACGGTTGATTCCGGATCGACAGAGATAGTCAAATAATAGTACCCGGGGATAGTAAATGGGTCTCGAGGCATTTTTAGGCATAATCGAGCCTACACAGGTTGTTTAGGCCATTTTAATTTGGCCAATAAAGCATAATTCGGGATTTGCATAATAAAATCTAAATTAGAAAGTTTGTGGCAGTCACAACTCAAAATGAAAATCCTAATTCTACACAGAAGAAAATAGGGTGAAAAGGGGGAGATTTTGGGAGCCTAATCAAACGGAAGCAAGTATGTTCTTCGCCAATCATCATCCACCTCAAAGGATCAGACACTACAAATTATTAGAGGCAAGTGGTTAACTTGGTGTAATTTTAAATATGTGATAATTGATTCATATCATAGTATATGTAATTATAAATTCGTTTTTGGGTGGGAAATTGCATGTGAAATTGGGTTTTCTTTAAATGGGGCACTTTGGGGAGATTAGAAGTGAGAAATTTGGCGATGCTTTATGATTATAGGATGTAGAAATCTGAATGCTGTGAGAAACACATTAGAAATTGATGACAAATTTTAGATGATAAAGTCGGATTCATAATAGGTTGAATAAAACACAAATTTGAAAATATGGGATTAGATGAAAAGTAGTTGGTGATTAATGGTTTTTAGGATGATTAGAGAATGTTTCTATGTGTATAAAATCTTGGTTGTGATTGAGTCATGATCTAAGAGGAAATAAAAATCTTAAAGGTTTAATAATGGAGGAAAACGGATCTGGGAAGAAACAGGTTCGTAATCTAGTGCAGCGAACCGGTTCAAAAGTGGGGGTGAACCGATTCGGGGGTTAGGTCAACCAGTTCAGGGGGACCTGACAGCACGATTTTTCTTATTTAGTTTAAGTGGTCAAAACGGAGGGGTTTCCAACGGAGTTTTAAATGTAAGGATGAGACAAACTTGCTGGGAAAATTGCGGGGCGTCATTTTACCTTATGGGAATAAAGTAGTGATTTAATTTATTAATGGATTAAATGAAATGGAATTCATATAAATTAAAGCTCGGGCTGAGTAGATGTGTCCGGTTATTATAGTTGAGTGACACTACCGAAATAAATTTAATTAATGTGAAATTAATTAAAATAAGAGTTGGGTTATAGACTGGGGTATTTTCAGGCTAGTGCTACGGGAGTTAGGCACGAGTTAGCTAGATTTAAATTATTAAATATATATACAGATAGTGTGATTTTATATATATTATTGTGTGCTCATTAAATATCAGTGAAAGATATTTTTATAATTACATACTCCTCTAGTGCTATCATAGAAGGTTGGGCGATGTGGGTGAATCCCCTGGCTAGTGAATGCAAGGAAAGTATAATCCCCAGGTTATAGCATCAGGTATTTTATGTTGTGATTATTTACGAGGTGAGACGCTTTGGGTATGATTCAGTCTCATACTTAGGGAATTATGACTAACTCCACTTCATTTATTATTTATTTCGTGATTCAGTGTGAGCAAACCGTCTCATGATATCCGTGTTAGATTGAGTATACCTAGGATGGTAACATTTTAGAGAAAACATCCAGTGAGTTATTACTCGGGAGGATGGATATACGTATATAATAGTGTATATAATTATATACGGGTGAAATACCTGGAGTGAAATGGTATTATTTATATAACTGGTAAAATTGTTATATAGACACTTAAAGACGATAAATTAAGTTAGTGTGAGAAATAACTTATAAATCATTGGTAAAAGTTACACGTACTAGAGTAAGGTTTCAGACAGCGGTTATAACAAGTCTAGTTAAACGGGGTAGTGTAACTAGGAGGGTTATAAGAAAAAGCGATAGGTGTGCACAATAGTTAAGGGGTAAGTATTATCTCAAGTGAGTGCGACACTAGCTTAAATATGTAGAGCATTCATGCATTTTAATTACAGCAAACTTAAGCACTTGCTAAATATTTTCAAAATATTTTGGGTTCTAAACCTTGCTGCAAATATTTTTTTCAAAAAACTTTTAGGTGTCCATCCACAGGGACACTAGGCTAGAGATTCTATTCCAGGGATACGCAGTTGCGATATATGTGAATGCATGCAGGAGACTGAATTTTATGCATCTTTTCTTCATTCCAAGATTTGGAATCTCATTTTTGTTACAGTTCCATTTAGGGCATGCTGCCCATTTACTTTTAGATTCAATCTTGGATTATTTATTTATTCCTTGGATTATTATGTTGGAATTGGATTTATTACCGATGGTTTATTCAACTAGTTTTTCAGTTAGTTATTCACCGTTGATTTTTAGACTCGGTGATGGTGTGCATGGATTTAATATTTTATTCCAGATGTATAATTATCTATTTAATGAAAAATAAAATTTGACACCAGTTTAATTATTTAATTAGGTGGTTAGTAATTAAAATGATTTTTCGACAGTGATGCTAAGAATGAACCAAATGAAAATCCTATTTTAATTTAATAAATGAATGATCGGCCGATATTTAATTAAGCGAGTTGGAACAGATAGTATCAAAGCATCAGGTTCTAGAGTCTATGGGATCAGTACGGCTTATTACGATTTATGCACATAATTCTTTTTATATGGAGCCCTATTATTAAAATTATTGTTTTATCTTTGCGTGTTTGAGCTATCGTGTTTTTGCTATTAGATTTCATATAAACTATGTACTTATACAAATTCGATCTATTTTCAGATGTCACCGAGGAGAGAGAGAGAATATAGGGCATAGGACAGGTATGAGGTGAGGGCGACTCACCAGGAGCCATATATACCGCAGCCACCACCGGAGATGATCTCGACTTCACAAGTGGCAAAGATTATGGCCTAGGAAATCAACGCAGCTATGACAACTATGGTTGTTCATTTCCCACGGCTCCAGAGTCATCTACTTAGTAGAGAGTCAGAGAGACGTTTCAGAAGGGCCACTCGCCCGAGTTTTAGGGTAGCTCTAATGTGGTTAAGGCTTGTTAGTGGAAGAAAAACATACGGTGCCATCTGTGCATGGTAGAGTGTAGTGAGACATAAAAGCATATGCTAGCTACGTTTAGGCTTGCTGGAGCGACATTACAGTGGTGGGAGTCCGTTACCACCACCGAGGAGAGAGATATAATGATGATTGTTGATTTTTGGTTGTAGTTTGACCGCAAGTATTTTCTGCCAGCAGTGGAGAACGAGATTCTCCGTGGCAGATTATGAGGTGGAGTTCACCCGTTTGGCTAATTTTGTGCTAGACGAGGTGATAAATGAGGAGCGAAAGCAGGCGAGGTTTATAGATGGTTTATCTTGGAGGATCAGGAAGCACTTAATCGGCAACCCAACATTGATTACGTATACTGATGTAGTCAATGCAACATTACTACACTGTCAGGATCATCGCTTCCACATGAGGGGGATCAAGAGAAGAGGTGAGCCTAGCCAGCAGGGCAAGGAAGGTGGGGGTACTATTATCAAAGCACAACAGAAGGTTGTAAAGCAGTAGGGACAGGTCTCCCGAGAGGGGGATTCTGTTGAGAGATTCGGATATGGTGGGTATAGAATGGATGGTTAGAGTTTCAGGCAGGGCCAACAGGGTCCTAATCAGCACCAGCAGGTTCCTCAGGGCCGACATGGCTAAGGGAACAATGAGGGTGTCCAGTAGGACGAAGGCCACTAGGGCCTGCATCAGGGACAACCTCATCAGGGCCAGGGACAGGGGGCATTCAGGGGCGATATTTTGTATGTGACCAGACAGGGCATATGAAGAAAGAATGTTCATAGAGATCTCTAAGACAGCAGTAGGGGGCCGAGTATGGGTAGCCGTCACAGAGGCCTCCAGCAGCACCAGCCCCACAGCCATAGGGGAAAATGCATTATTGGCGTGTGTATCATCACCTCCGGTGCCACTAGCAGTTGAGGGTACTTTTCCTATTCATGCGCATGAGGGTAGGATTATTTTTTATATGGGCGCATCACACTCCTTTTTTGATACTAGATTTGCACGAGCAGATGAACTTTTAGAGACAACTAGCACTCGCCTTATATGTGTAGCATCAGCGTTGAGTAGTGGGTCACTTATACACTCAGTATGTAGAGGTGTGGATATTATTATTGGGCGTATGAGATTAGCAGTGTACCTTCTGGTGTTATACATGGAGGGATAAGATGTTATCCTAGGTATGGATTGGTTGACCGGTACAGGGCGACAGTAGACTCTACGAGAGGACCATAGTGTTCTCCATTTTGGGTTAGGAGATGTTCTTGGTGGCCCTGCCTCTTCCTGAGAGAGGGTTACGCACCCACATATACTACATTAATGAGGAAACCTCACAGGAGCTATTGATTCTGATAGACTCGATTACATTAGTGAGAGATTTCGAGGATGTATTTCAGGAGATACCTAGGTTACAACCTAGCCAAGAGATTGAGTTTATTATCGACCTAGCACCGGACACGAGGCCAATTGCTTAAGCACCGTATCACAAGTCCCCATTAGAGATGTGAGAGTTGAGGGAGTAGATTCAACAACTTTTAGGACGTGGTTTCATTCGTCTGAGTACGTCATCGTGGGGTTCACCGGTGTTGTTTATGAATAAAGGGGATGGTTCGCATCGATTGTGTGTGGATTATAGGGAGTTGAACAAGGTCATAATACATAATAAGTATTCATTGTTCAGGATTGATGACCTGTTTGACTAGCTAAGAGGGGATGCAAAATTTTCAAATATTTATTTGAGATCAGAATATCACCAGTTTCATATTCGGGAGGAGGATGTTCCTAAGACCTCTTTCCTGTCACAGTACGGGTCGTCAGGGTGATGCCGTTTTGGCTCACCAATGCGCCAACAATGTTCATGCATCTCATGAACAAGGAATTCAGGGAGTTCTTGGATTAGTTCATGATCGTATTTATAGATGAAATTTGTATTTACTCTCGTACTGAAGAGCATCACGCAGAGCATTTGCATAGGGTCTTGTAGACACTTCGGGACCACTAGTTGTATGTCAAATTCGGGAAGTGTGGATTTTCGCTACGGGAGGTGCAGTATCCTAACCATATCGTATCGGACAGGGGTATTGAAGTTGATCCAAGTAAGGTATCGGCAGTGAGGGAGTGGTGACAACCTATGACACCAACTGAGATTCGCAGCTTTTTAGGGTTGGTCGGGTATTATTGCCACTTCATAAAGGGATTTTCGAAGATTGCGAGCCCATTGATGAACTTGAATCGCAAAGGGGTATCGTTTGTGTGGAGTGACCATGAGGGATAAATTAGAAAATATGTATCTTAAGTTGGCTTTGATTTGAATATAAACTTAAAATAATAATTAAATTCAAACAAATTAAAAGATGGGGGACGAAATTGAGACAGAACCAAAGGCGAGGGACTTATACGATACTTTACTCAATATTTTATATGTGAAAATTATAACACGGTTCATAAAATAATAATTAAATCAGGATAAGGAGAAGATTACCATTTCTTTTCATTCTCAAGCCTTAAAACAAGATTATGACATCAAAGTAATAACCTTATTACAAAGTTGAATATTAAGGGTTATATTTTTTTAACATAATGATGAATTTTTATAAGAAATAGATTTATCAAAATCACCAATCTTTGATGAACATCCCTATAAAGAATTTGGAAAAGTTTATTTTGAAGAAATCACCAATGTTGTTGATATCACTCACAAAGAAGTCACGAAAGAAGACCATTGGTATATCAAAGAAAAAATATATAATCCATGGTCTTCCTCTTTCCTAAAATCTCTTCTATAAACTTTATTTATTGTGATAAACATCAAGAATTTTATGAACTACTTTATGTTATACACTAAAAAGAAGTGATAGTTATATCATGGGAGTTCTTAAATTGTTGTCAAAGAAATTGAATTGTAAGATTTAATATTATTGATCATTTATAATCTAAGTAATTTGATAAACATAAAATGAAAATATTGAGAATGTATGGCTCTTCATGGTAGATACCCAAATATAATTTATTTTTCAGTTAAAAATAAATATTTTATTTGTATCCAAATTTAGATAAAAAAATTCTACTATCAAAAAGTGAAAAAATGTGATGTACACAATTATTAAACTTATTAACATATGTTCATTAAGCATATAAAGAAAATCAAAGTGGGAAAACTTAGATTATGCATTTGACATGCGAATTTTTTATGAGAACAATCATTATAGAAAAATCTCGGGCCAACCTGACACCTAACACTGGTATAGGCAAGGGTTACAAAAGAGAGAAATGACTTACAAACTTGAACATGTTCTAGACTTAGTACTGAAAAACTTTCCACCTTATAGTAGAAAGAGAGTCCATTGGTCAAATTCAATCACCCAACACAGGGCATCGTGTCAACCTTGTTGATAATTTCGAATTCTTACCACTTTCAAATCTTCTCTAAAGTTGAATTAAAGTTTGTTAAACATGGAATTGTTACTTAAACCTAACACCTAAGATGTGTGTGGATATATTAAAGGTTGATGGTGTAGGAAAATATTTGGACTCACTTAAAAGTCTCAAGAAGTTTATAAATATGAAAAAGAGAAAAGCACTCAAGAAAAAAATATAACATGTGTTTGCAGAAAGTTTTTTCAAATTTTTCTATGAAAAAATGGATAATGAATTTTTACACGAAGAATTTTTTTCTCTCTAAGATTTTTTTTCTTTTAGCCTTTAGATAATAAAATTTTGAAAAAACTTATTGGTTAAACTAGCTGACACTGAAGTTAATAGCCATTGGACAAGATTTAAAACGCTTTTAGCTTGAAGAAGTCGCCATAGATGACCTATAGAATCAAATCTTAGCTTGAAATTCATGAGACATGGCCATGGCACAATTTTAAAAGAAATAAAACAACTAATGATCTCAAATACCAAATTCTGTGGAATATTCAATAGGCCTTTGTGATAATTTTGTTGCATCGAAGAATATTCTTTGTTATAGCGAATTTCAGCAAAAAGTTATGATATCAAAATAGATATTAAAAACAGGAAACTTTAGCAACTAGTAGGCATTGAACATGGTCTTTGTTATATAAAATCAAACAAGCATTTTATTCCCCTTCCCTAGACCCATATATATAGGTACATGAAGTGGTCTTGGGCTAATTATGGGTTTCAGAGAGTTTTAGATTTACTACTTGCTATATGGATTATACTAGGGACCTAAGGCTAATAAAGTCTTCCAAAATGAATATGAAAATATCACATTACGTCCCATAATAATTTTTTTAATTAAAATCAATTCCATTACATAATTTTAACTGTAATCAAATTCAATTACCTCAAAATTGATTGAATTGTGATGTCTTTTTTACAAAGTTTGATAGCAAATAATATAATTCCCGTGTCAAATATTTAATGTCCTCTTGGTGAAATTCAATTTTTCATGAACTGATTTTTACCAACAACTTAATACTCTTTCATCTAAAAATTAACTTATTTGATATCCTAGCAGAAGGGGTGTCAATTATTTTCGAACTTCCGACTATTCTGATTTTCGATCCATAATTTTCCAATTTTGGCATCATTTTAAAAAATTTATTTTCGAATTTTCCGATTTTCGAATCTTCTGAAATAAATTAGAATGGAATTGAAAACCATATTTAATTTTTTGAATTTCCAAATTTTCGATCTGAAAATTTCGATGACAAGCCGATCCGAATTATCCAAAATAAATTTCGAAATCGTAATATTAATATTTATTTTAATAGTTTTTTCGTTATCATTTTTACTAACATTTTTACATTAAAAATTTATTTTTTAGTAGTGTAATATCAACCCTTCATTTAAAACAATCTCAACCCTTAATTTATACCATATATATATATATATATATATATATATATAACACTAATAACCATATTAGGCACCGCTTCGAGCGTGTTTTAGATTTGAGCAATGTGGTTGCGCCTACGTATTCGTCTTTAGGGAATGAAAGTCTGCGTAGTTCGTGGGTTCGTACGATACGCTGGAGAGAGCTCGGTTTTTTTTGGTTTTAGTGTGTGTGGGGTGTCAAATCCGATGAGCCACCTCTCAAATGCCCAGTTTTGATAGTTTCGATGCGCGGGGGGTGCCACATTCGGCTATCCACCTCTCAGACGCCCATATACCGTAATGAAACTACGAAAATCCACTCGTCACTATTGAACCTTTGATGAAGCTCAAAAGGTGTGTGGGGGAGGAGAGCTATATTTCCTCTCCTTACTTTGCCCCTAAGACCATCATCCATCAAATGAGGGGGGAACCCTCTTTTTATAGCAAAAGTGCCTCAAGTGGGCTTGACACATGTCATGTTCTCTATGGAACCAAGTGTCCAATATTTATGGTGCCACTTATCACAATATATGTTGTGGCATATTAAATGAATAAATTAAATTACCACTAGAGTATTGTCTAGTGTAATTTATCAAATGCGGAGTATATGCAATATATTAAATCACGCGTAATAATATATCAACCCATGTAGGGTCTAGTTTGTAGTAAAACTTGATAAATCATAAATCAATATTTGATTAAATCTGTGAGTTAATTTATTAGAGTGTTGGTGGTTAATTCATTTAACCCCACTCTACATTCCCCCCCTCGTAGACATAGTTGGTGTGTTGATGTCTTGACTGAGACATATCAACTATGTGTACGAAATAAATCATTTTAGCATATTTCGACTAGAAAATCATAACAAAACCATGTTTGGTCTGTTTATTATGCATGTTTATGCATATATCATCCGTAAGTAGTTTTGAGGGATATTTTTTATGCCTCTGCTTTTCATTTTAGAAGAGTATTTGGGGGGTTGCCCCCATTCCTCTCGAATGAACATGTCTCCATAATTTTATTACGATTTCAAATATTTTGAACAACAAGCTTGCCAGATATACTATCCCATGTAACCAATTGGTGGTTATCTAAGTATAGTGGATCTTTTGCAATCATAAGATCAAAACTTGTTGAGAGTACTCGATCGAGCAACCATTCTTGCTTCAAGTGAACTGGGGTTTTTCAAGTAACATATTTTGTAAGTATGCCCAAAAATAAGGGTCTTGAAGCGTGCCTAGTAATGTAGGACTTTAGTCTCCCGTAAATTAGGCTTATGCCTAGTAATGTAGGGATTTTAAATCTCCCTTAAGAGGGTCATATGTTCCAAGTAATATTGGGCTTTGGTGACTAGTGATATAGGACTTTGAATCTCCCATAAGCGAGGGTTAGGCGCGTCAAGTTATATCGGAGTTATTCCCATAACCGAGGGTGGAGGATGGCCAAGACATCTTGGACTTAAAATCTCCCATAACTGAGTATGGAGGCGGGCCAAGTCATATTGGACTTAAAATATCCCATAATCGAGGGTGGAGGCGAGCCAAGTCATATTGGTCTTAAAATCTCCCATAACCGAGGGTCAGGTAGGCCAAGTGATATTGGTTTTAAAATCTCCCATAACCGAGGGTCGGGCGGGCCAAGTCATATTGTCAAGGTTGGTAAGGACTAGAATACGCCTCTGTGGGCAACTTACCATAATACTGGTAAAGTTCGTGAAAACTTTAATGCACCTCAGTGGGCGACTTACTACAATACTGGTAAGGTTTGTACGATCTATAATGCACCTCTGTGGAAGATTTACCACAATATTGGTAAGGTTTTGTGAGAACTATAATGCACCTTTATGGGAGACTTACCTAAAAATTGGTAAAGTTTTATGAGAACTATAATGCAACTCTGTGGACGACTTACCTCAAAACTGGTATGGTTTTGTATGCAGACTCTGTATCCATACTCTAGGTTTTATAGGCAATTTCGTTTGCCCCCTGTCGCTATGCTGTAAATAATGTCATATAGTCAGTGCGATATGTGAGCCATCTAGTGGCTATACTGAACAACTCTAATATTTCTCTTGGGAGGCTTCATCAATAATGGCCATTATGGGACCACATGCGAGCATACTTGTCACCTGTGTTTATGCCTAACTATAAGTGGTTCATTATACAGTACTTTTCCCCGTCTTTACTTTGCTTTGTATTTTATCTCAAGATAAAGTAAAGTAAAGAAAAATATAGCTACCAGTTACAACATCATCTAAGAGTTGAAAGCATTTAAATACATTGCACAGGGTATTTATCCCCAATTAAAATAAAATATCTTGAGCATTTGGTTTTGACATTTGTAAGGCCTAATGTAATTGCTCAAGCTTGATTTGATCATGTGCGTTCAATATCTGCAAGGATAAGAAATTATCTCAGATTCTGGCACAAAAACCATTAGTAACTCGTAAAGCATATTATAATGCGATATATAATCATGTGGGGTATATCTTTTCCCCCTTTATTTTATTTTATGTTAATAAAATGAAATAAAGTCAGAATCATGCATCGATGAATCGTAACACATATTGATCTGTGTGATTTCATGATTCTAGTTCTATATGATTCAATATTCAGTTCATACTAGCGTAAAATAATAGAGACAAATTTATCATGTGGTGAGATACTTATCTCATGCCCCCGCTATTTTACCAAAGCTGAGAAAGCTTAGAAGAATTTTTAAATCATATATAGAACAATTTAGTCAGTAAGCATGCCTAGTCACCTCGAGGTGAATAATAAATATCAGACTTAATTTTTTATGTAAGTTGCATATCAATGTGAATAAATCAGAATTTAGCACAGCGAAAAGTTGTTTCGAGCGACCATGGATCGAGTTTCTCCGAGCAACCGTAAATGACGCAGCTCGAGCTACTAGGACTAGGCAACTTGAGCCACAATGATGAAACTTCTCGAGCCACTAGGTCAAGGCTGCTCGAGCCACTAGGGCGAGGCTGCTCAAGGTACCACGGATGAGGCCGCTCGAGGTACCATGACTTGAGCAAATTTCTAAGTTTCAAAAATATTTTTATTTATGACAAACTGTTTGAGGAACTAGGACGAGTTTGTTCGAGGAACTAGAACGATGCAATCTTAAGTCACTAGGATGAGGCTGCTCGAGTCACCAGGAGGAGGCCGCTCGAGTCACTAAGAGGAGGCTACTCGAGTCACTAGGAGGAGGAGGCTCGAGGCACTATGACTTGAGAAAAAATGCTATGTTTTCAGCAAAAAACATTATTTTTCCAAGGTAACTATAAAAATATAATTTTGATATTGTTGTTTGAAGGATGTCATTTTCGACAGGGTTGCTCAAAAATTCTATTTTGACAATATTGCTCGAGTACATGTTCGTACTAAGTCTTTAAATGGTCTCTCATGGGATAATCGTAAAATATTCACAATTTTAAGGGGTATATGATTTTTCGGAAATAAATGTTTTTCCACTCGAGCAACTCAAATTCGCGTGAGGCTACAAATATTTTCAAATCTTGAACAATAATTTTTCAGGCTGTGTAATTAAAACTCGGTCAAATTAAATATCATAAGCTCCGAGATTAAATGAAATAGGCGATATATTTTATTTTGGCATATTTTTCAATATGACATATCACTAATTTTAGCAACTCATCAGTGTCAAATGGTTCGAATGACCACATAATTAAAATTCTATAAAACTTTTGAAAATATTTCGAGTGCGGTTTAACGCCACTGCATCATATCCATGCTTTTAAAAGAGGTACCTCGGGCACCTTAAGTCCCTTATTAATTTTAACAAAAAGCCAAAACTTGATGACTTAGGGACTTTGGAGTCGTGGATCACAAAGAAAATATTAGAATCACAGTAAATGGTCGAGGTAGCTCGAGCATTAAGCCCTTTCAGAGATCCAAACCGGAGCTCGAGGCTGTTTAGAGGTTGGGGATGTTCTATAGATAGTTATTATCTAAAGATCAAGGTTGTTCAGAGGTCAAACCTCATGGGTGGTAAATGGTGCCTTGGTTCGGGCAAAGACGGAAATTGGTCGGTGTGATGTGCGTAAAATACCCATTTGAACGGGAACTGGATTTGTTTCAAGGTTTGTTGGACCGAAGTCCCTCTGAGCTACTTACAGAGGTAAAGTCTCCTCAAGTATAGATGTTAAGAGTTAGAATTGGAGATACCTGTTCGTATTTTGATAGTATGATTATTCCAAGGTGGATCGGAGGTCTAGATTCGTTCGAAGTCCTGATTGCTCAAAAGTTGAGCCTCTTCAGAGGTCAAACCTCTTTGGAGGTAGCTGTTTGGAGATCTCTCATGTTCATTGAATTTCCACTGCTTTTGATTCTCTTAAAACCATGATGGGTCGAAGTCAAATGTGCCCCTGCTTCATACCTGAATGAGTATTCGAGGTGGGTTGATGGTTCATTTTTTTTTTAGTTCATTTTCCACATTTTTTCAAATGGAAATTTCATCCCATTTTGATAAACAAAAATTCATTTTTTTTTCAATTGGGTTCTAATTGATTTCTCCCCTCAATTTGTTTTCACCCAAATGGTAAATCGGCTATATTGATTTCGTCCTATTTTTGCTGGAGTTTGGAACATAAGTTCTACCGCAGTTTTGGGACATGATTTTTCAATCGGGTTCGTGTTGTGCTAAATAATGTTGACCGATTTGACTGGTTGGTTGGTACAAGCACATTTCATACTCAATACTGTTGAACGAGATATTTAATAAGATTTCTAATCTATTTAAACTATTATTCAGTATATTTGTACAGATGTAGAAGCATGTAGCTGGTAGAATATTGTGCGGCTCAAAATCAGTTTTTGCATCAGATTCTTTTACTTTCGGCTCTGATAGACTATAGTCAAGTTAATATAACTGATGTAATACCCCGTAATTTTAATGACTTTTAATATAAGATTAATTAAAAGTTAATGGGATAAATAAATGTGGATTACTTGGAATTAATTATGAAAAATTAATTGAGATTAATCTGGATTTAATATTACTAGAGATAAAAGTAATATATGATTTAAAATATTACTTAGCGATATAAAATTAATATGTGAAAATAATAATTATTGACGGGAACTACAAATACCGCAATAATGGAAAATAAGTCGGGACGCGCTTATGAGTCGTCTCAGGGCTAACGTTGGGAAATAAAATGAGATTTATTTTTAAGTCATTCGGATGATGATTACGTGTGCGTCGATGAGTCCGAAAGGGTATAATAGGCAGAAAAGTCTACACGGGGGTTTGATTTGGGTCTCGGGTCGATGGAAAGATGAAATGACACCCCGATGGGGCATTTTAGTCATTTGGCTTGGAAGATGAATAGTATACACTTTTTTATCTTTCAACTATCCTTAGAGACTTGTTATATATGTGGGTTTAGACTTTACGGAATGTTTATTTCATAAAATCACTTGTGAGGACTTTTGAGAGAGTGAAAAAGTCATCTAAAGAAAGTGAAAGGTTTTTTGTGGAGAGGAAGAGTCATCTAGTGGAAATCAAGGGCCAACCACCATCTCTACACCTTGCACCACCATCGGATAATCGCCGAAAAGTCGTCGAAAAAAGTAAAGAGGAGGTTCTAACATTATCTTCTCCAAAGGTTCAACCTTACACTAAGAGGCAAGTGTAATTCTTGCTCTAATTGGTGTTTATATTATCCGTGTTAGATTAAGATTTATAAACATCCTTAAAAATTATGTAATTGGGTTTGAAAATTGATTGATAAACCAAATGAAATGGATAGGTATTGCATGTAGAAGAGATATACACATGTAGAGGATATAAAAATGATGATTTGTAGCTTAAATCAAGAACTAAATTATGGGTTCATTTTGAATATCAATGGAGAATTGAGAATCGGTGATATTAAGAGGGTTTAATTGATTTTAATTGAATCTTTGAAATGAGAGTTATGTAGGATTAATTTTTTGTTTAAGAGATATTTTAATCCACGAAATTGGAATCATTTGTTGAAGAAATTATGAGTTTCTTAGAGAAAATGATAAAATATGAATTTCTGGAATTTAAGGTAATTAGCATGCTTGAATCCAACCTTCTTGATGATTTTAGGTTATTTAATTAGTAGAGATCATTTATATATCATGTTATAACATTTGTATTGAATAATGGGGAGATTGGGATCGATTTATGATGGTTCTGATGTTTTAAAATGTTCAAACCCGTAGCTAAACATATGCAGAATCTGGGCAGAAAAATGATCAATCGATCGATCGACTCAAGAATGTGGATCGATTGAGTTCCCCTGGAAAAGTGATATATTTCCTTTTTAAATTGTGATTAAATCCCATTGGTTAGAAATTTTTGTGATGATTATTAGAACATAATAGGACCTAGAGTAGAGCAGCATGATATACCTAAGACCAGAAATGTGATATTATGTATAGGATTAAATGGGGGAAATTAACGAGCCTTAATTGAATAAATTACAATGGGGAATTATATTTGAATAATTTCGGTACATTAACAAGGAGAGAGAGAATTGCGTTAATGTTGGAAAATTATATTAAAGTGAGGAAGACATTATGTAAGTGATAAATATATAATAAAAATACGATGATAATCGTGATTAACAAGTACGGGTAGTATTCGAGAAATACGACAGGTACTTAGAATATGATGAAATACTAATATGATATTGGTCGAGTGCATACCAAATTTTATAAAGGTTGATGCGTATACCCATTACTTGTTTAATTTATTTATATGACATACCTAGCCTACTTGCTATCAATGAGAAGTTTACACGTAAAAGGAAATCATATCCTGATGAGCCTTAAGGGAGATCTTTGACTTGTTGCCTCAGAACATAGGACTTAGGTTGGATTTACATTAGTGAGAATAATGGTATTGAATGGTCTTTTGGGTGCGTAGGTATGTACTTAGCCCAAAGGCTTAGGACTATGTTTACCTCCATTATTTGTGTTTGATATTTATGGTTCGAGGAATCTTTACCGAACTTATAGCTCCTTATGTGGTGATGATATGTATTGGGACACGATAGCAGAGTACGCTTGCACCGTAGCTGAGCCTCGAGGTGCTGTTTAGTATATATATAATAGAGTGAATGTATATATATACTTGTGATAGTGTTTACTGTGTGAATTAAGTAGACATAAAAGATAATAAAATTTGAAATGAATTAAGTAGGTGAATACTTAATTATATTGAATTGTAAAAAGGACTATCTATATTATAGAGAAATTGGATTATATGTATTACCTATATTATGAGAGAAATACCTGGGAAAGATATAGGCTATGGTTAGTTGGAACTGATATGAACAATGTTAGCATGGGAATAGTATCTAGTATGATTTAAGGTACGTTAGGTGTGCACTCTAGATGAGAGGTGAGAATCTCAAGAGAGAGTCCGATAAATCTAACATGTATATAATAATTGCTGAATATAGGATTTATTCACTTGTTGTTTTCTAAACTATTTTTACAATGGGCTCTGACCCATTTTCTTACATATTCCCTTCTCTCTTGTATCTCCTATATTAGGTGTCCAGCCACAGGGACGCCAACCATAGAGGATTGAGATTTTGACGAGCTATGGATGCTATGGAGTCATGGACTTTGTTTAGATGCTTTCATATTCACTGATTCATACTCTGTAGCTGATTTTTCATTTAGGGCATGTCGCCTAAGAAGATTGTAGTTATTTCTTTCCTATCATAGGCAGATTAAGTTCTTATGTTGGTTTTGGTACATTTAATTTTGGTGGGATTGTTGTAGTGAGATATTTAAACTGGAGAGTTTTATTCAAGTTTCATTTAATTTAGTTTTGATATTACTCTGTTATTTTTCATTGTGTGAATGGATTATGTTATATGGGTTATGTTTTAAAAGTGGAAATTTTATTTATATTAAAATCTTGAAATTTTTTAACACCTACATAGTTAGATATTAGGTAAATTATAAAAAAGAAAAATGTTTTTGACAGTGATGCTAAGAAGGAACCAACTTTAAATTATGTTTTAATTAGGTATATGACTGATTGCCCGGTATTTAATTAAGCGGGGTGTTACAGGTGGTAAAAGAGCATCAGGTTATAGAATGATTTAGGATCTGAACAATTTATTATGCTTTCAGCTTAGCATTTTTTGATATAGAGCCCTATTATTAGGACTGTTGTATCCTTATTTACGCATATACGATCTTCAGCTATTATTTGGGATTTAAATTGAATACTGATGAAATTTTTCTCTCATTCCAGATGCCTCCTCGACGTGCACCTCAGTCTGCCCCAGCTCATGGTACAATAAATGCTGCAGAAGTTGCTGCCATCGTTGCTCAGGCAGTCAATGCAGCTTTAGCTATTATTTAATAGGCTCCAGCACATGCACCAGCTATGCCACCTACACCAGGGCAGGTGTATCCTACTACTTGGGAACATGTTAGGGATGATTTTTAGAAGGCGCATCCACCCGAGTTTTAGGGAGGTTTTGATGTTGTGACGGCTAGCCAATAGAAGAAGGACATCCAGAGGCACGTGAGAATGTTTGAATGCACGAAGGTTCAGCATTAGATACTAGCTGCATTTAAGCTAGTTGGGGAAGCTTTGCAGTGGTGGGAGTCTATTACCACCGTCGAGGAGAGGGATACGATGACTATCCAGGACCTTTAGGTGAGGTTTGATCGTAAATGCTTTCCCTCCGCCGTTCAGACTGAGATAAGGCGAAAACTACTCGACTTAACCCAAGAAGGGAGGACAGTGGCAAAATATGAAGAGGAATTTACTCGGATGACTAATTTAGTGCCATGAGAGGTGCCTACTGAAGAAAATAGAATTCAGATGTTCATAGATGGCCTAAATTGAAAGATTCGCCAGCACTTATTGGGTAATGTTTCATTACATACTTACACAAATGTTCTTAATGTTGCGATGCTTCATTTTTACGATAAACGCTTACATGTTAAGGGTGGTAAGCGGGGGATTGAGTCGATCCAGCAGGGCAAGACTGGTGGAGGAAGTTCTAGCGGGACACATCCAGGCTAGAGTCAGTAACGCCAAGGTGAGCAAGGTTCCCAGTAAAGCAAGACTACACTAAATGTTTACTATCTAAAGGATTTCATTTTGGGAAAGGGGGTAACAGGCAGGGGCAACAGGGTCATCAGAGTCAGTAGCAGGGCCAAGGGAGATGTAGTAATGGAGTAAAGTTTACTGGCTGATGTTTCGTGTGTGGTAAGACTGGCCACAAGCAACAGAAAGATCCTGATAAGGGAAAATTTCCTCAGTAGGGAGTTCTTCATGAGCTACAGAGACCAGTATTTCCACCATTCGCTCTCCCAGCACCATCACAGGTTCTAGAATTACCTACCATTCCAGAAGCTCCAGCATAGCAGGGATAGTATGGGCATGTGTATAACATCCATCAGGCCATAGTTCAGCAGCCACCGCCTGCGATTGAGGGTATGTTTTCTATATATGGGGCTATGGGGCGCATTCTATTTGAGACGGGGTCCTCACATTCATTTGTATCCACTCGATTTGCACAGGCCACAGGATTACTAGACTTGACCGATAGAACTATTACTTATGTAGATTCACCGATGGGTAGTGGGATGCCTATTTTCTTTATATGTTGTAATGTGAGTATAGATATTGGGAGTCTAATTTTACTGGTGAATTTACTTGTATTGGAAATGTCCGAGTATGATGTGATTATCGACATGGATTGGCTTGCTGCATATAGGGCCATGGTTGACTGTTATAATCGATGTATTATTTTTACTATTTCGAGACATGAGATGTTCCTTGTGGTAATGCCTCATTTAAAGAGAGGGTCATCTACTCATTTGTATTATATAGAGGAGGAGACCTCAACGGGAGTAGTAATACCCCTTGATTACCAGTAGTTTGTGAGTTTGTGAATGTATTCCAGGATTACCTCCCAGTAGAGTGATTGAGTTTGTGATTGATTTAGTGTTGAGCACTCGGCTTATTGCTCGTGCGCCTTATCATATGGCTCCAGCAGATATGAGGGAGCTCAGGGAACAAATAGATTAACTTTTGGGGCAGGAGTTTATTCGTAGGAGTACGTCACCTTAGGGTGCCCCAGTGTCGTTTGTAAATAAGCGAGACAGTTCTTTACGGCTATGCATGGATTATCGATAGCTTAACAAAGTCACGATACGGAATAAGTATCTGTTTCCTAGAATCGATGACTTATTTGATCTTTTGAGAGGAGAAGCCTACTTCTCGAAGATAGACTTAAGGTCTGGTCATCATCAGCTACGTATCAGGGAGCATGACGTTTCAAAGACTTCCTTCTTTACCAGATATGGATCGTTTAAGTTTCAAGTTATGTTGTTTGGGCTGACTAATACGCTAGAAGTATTCATGGACTTGATGAATAGTGTATTCATAGAGTTCTTAAACCAATTTGTTATTATTTTCATAGATGACATCCTGATTTATTCTCAAATTGAGGTGGAGCACGCCGAGCATTTGCTACAGGTACTACAGACACTACTAGAGCATCAATTGTATGCGAAATATGAGAAGTGTGGGTTTTGTCTTTGGGAAATTCAATTCTTAGGGCATATTGTGTCTGAAATAGAAATATCGGTGGATACTAGAAAGGTATCAGTGGTGAGGGAGTGGGGACAACCCACAACACCGACAGAGGTGCGCAGTTTCTTGGGATTGGTCGGTTATTAGAGACGTTTTATCCGGGATTTCACAAAGATTGAGGTTACAATGATAAATCTAACCCGTAAGGGTGTACCATTTATTTGGGACGATGCGTGTCAATTGGCATTCGATGAGCTGAAAGATAAATTGACTTCAGCACCCGTACTAGCACTGCCCAAGCTAGCAGTGGAGTACTTGGTTTACACTGACGCATCATTACAGGGGCTCAGTGGAGTATTATAGTAGGAAGAGAAGGCTATATATTATGCCTCTAGAAATCTCAAGCGCCATGAGAATAATTACCCCACCCACGACTTGGATCTTGCAGTAGTCGTGTTTACTCTTTGGATATAGAGACATTATTTATTAGTCGAGAAATTTTGCCTATTCACGGATCATAAGTCATTTCAGTATTTTTTCACTCAGTGGGAGTTGAACATGCATTAGTACAGGTGGATTGAGTTACTGAAGGATTATCAGCTCGAGATACAATACTACCCGAGGAAGGCTAACGTGGTAGCAGACGCGTTGAGCCAAAGGACGGTAGGTGAGTTGGTCGCAGTGTGGAAGGAGAAATGGAAGGAACTGGGACATCAAGATATAGTTGCCCGATCATTCAATTTAGTCATGACTGCTACACCTCAGATTGTGATAAGGGTAGTTCAGACTTAGGCAACGGATCCATTTTGTCAGGAGAAAAGTCGATAACTTTTAAACGGGGGAGCATAGTCTTAGTGAGTGAGTTTAGATAGGGGCTTGCGCTTTAAAAGTAGATTGATTATTCCAGAAGGTGTGGATTTGAGGCATGCGATGATGACAGATTTACACGGATCCATATTTGTGGTACATTCCGCTGGGGATAAGATGTACCAAGATATGCGATGGCAGTATTGGTGGAGCGGGATGAAAAGAGACATTGCTGAGTTCGTCTCTAAGTGTGCCAATTGTCACTTAGTGAAAGTGGACCATCAGAAGCCTTCTGAGTTTCTCCAGCCATTAGAGATCCTGATATGAAAATGGGAGAGCATTTCCATGAACTTCATCACAGGGTTAGCTACTTCTCAAAGGGGTCACAATTCCATATGGGTGATTATGGATCGGTTGAATAGGGTAGCTCACTTTTTTCAAGTTTGGACTAATTCCTCTACGGGAGAGTACGCCCATCTTTTTATAGCCGAGATAGTGAGGTTACATGGGGTACCACTTAATATTTTGTTCGATCGAGACAAGATTTTTATATCCCGATTTTAGGAGAGTTTTCACGTGGCCATGGGTATCGAGGTGCGTTTGAGTACTACCTATCACCCACGGACATATGGGCAGACAGAATGTACAAAGTAGATGTTAGAAGATATGCTATGTATGTGTATCCTGGACTTTGGGGGAGGTTGTGAGCAGCACCTTCCACTTGTGGAGTTTGCGTATAATAACTCTTATTAGTTCACCATCGCTATGGCTCCATTTGAGGCACTTTATGGTAGACTTTGTCGTTCGCCTGCAAGTTGGTTATAAGTGGGGGACAAAAATTTACTTGGTCCAGAAGTAATTCAAGACACATCTGCCAGGATTGAGATGATTTGGAGTCGTATTCGGGTAGCCCAAGATAGACAGAAAAGCTACGCCGATGCGAAGCATTTCTTCCTGAAATTCAGTGTGGGGACCAAGTGTTATTGCGGGTATCTCTTGTGAAGGGGATCATGAGATTCGGAAAGAAAGGTAAATTGGCGCTTAGATACATAGGACCATTTCCTATAATCGGCAGAGTTGGACCGGTTGCTTATAGATTGGAGTTGCTGGAGCACTTGCATAGGATACATGACGTAATCCATATTTCTTCGCTGAGGCGATATCTCCGAGATGAGTTGTCTCACACTCATGTTGCATTATAGGAGATCGATTTGCAGCCAAATAATTCTTACGAGGAGAGATCGGTGGCGATCTTAGACCATAGCGAGAGGCGGTTGAGATCGAAAGTAGTTCTGTTGGTGCGTGTCCAGTGGGAGCACCATAATCTTAAGGAGACTACTTGAGAGCGCGAGGATGAGATGCGTGACAAATATCAGGAGTTATTTTTACCATGTATGCTTGTGTTTTTTGAATTTCGAGATGAAATTCCGTTATAAGGGGGGAAGTATGTAATACCCCATAATTTTAATGACTTTTAAAATAAGATTAATTAAAAATTAATGGGCTAAATAAATGGGAATTAATTGAAATTAATTATGAAAAATTAATTGAGATTAATCCGGATTTAATAATACTAGAGATAAAAGTAATATATGACTATTACTTAACGATATAAAAGTAATATGTGAAAATAATAATTATTTTCGGGAGCTACAAATTTGACAATAATGGAAATTAAGTCGGGACGCGTTTATGAGTCGTGTCGGGACTAAAGTTAGGAAATAAAATGAGATTTATTTCTAAGTCATTCGTATGATGATTTCGAGTGCGTCTTTGAGTCCGGAAGGGTCGAAATAGGCAGAAAAGTCTACCCGAGGGTTTGATTTGGGTCTCCGGTCAATTGGAAGATGAAAGGACACCCCCCGATGGGGCATTTTAGTCATTTGGTTTAGAAGACGAATAGCATACACATTTTTTTATCTTTTAGCTATCCTTGGAGACTTCTTATATATGTGGGTTTAGACTCGACGTAATGTTCATTTCATCAAATCACTTGTGAAGACTTTTGAGAGAGAGTGAAAAATCATCTAGAGAAAGTGAAAGGGTTTTTGTGGAGAGGAAGTGGAAACCAAAGGCAACCCACCATCTCAACACCTTGCACCACCACCGGAGAATTACTGAAAAATCTTTGAAAAATGGGATGAGGAGGTTCTAATATTATATTCTCCAAAGGTTCAACCCGACACTAGGAGACAAGTGTAATTCTTGCTCTAATTGGTGCTTATATTATCCATGTTAGATTAGGATTTATAAACATCCATAAAATTTATGTAATTGGGTTTGAAAATTGATTTATAAACCAAATCAAATGGACGAAATAGATAGGTTTTGCATGTAGATGAGATATACATAAGTAGAGGGTGTAGAAATGACGATTTGTAGATTCAATCAAGAACTAAATTTTGGGTTCATTTTGAATATCAATGGAGAATTGAGAATTGGTGATATTAAGAGTGTTTGATTGATTTTAGTTGAATCTTTGAAATAAGAGTTATGTAGGATTAATCTTTTGTTTAAGAGATATTTTAATCCACGAAATTGGAATCATTTGTTGAAGAAATTTTGAGTTTCTTAGAGAAAATGATAAAATATGAATTTCTGGAATTTAAGGGAATTAACATGTTTGATTCAAACCTTCTTGATGATTTTAGGTTGTTTGATTAGTAGAGATCATTTATATATCATGTTATAACATTTGGGTTGAAAAATGGGGAGATTGAGATCGATTGTTGATGGTTTTGATGTTTTAAAATGTTCAAACTCGTAGCTAAACATATGCAGAATCTGGGCAGAAAACTGATCAATCAATCGATTGACTTAAGAATGTGGATCGATCGACTTCCCCTGGAAAAGAGATTTATTCCATTTTTAAATTTTGATTAAATACCATTGGTTAGAAATTTTTGTGATGATTATTAAAACATAATAGGACATAGAGTAGAGCAGCAGGATATACCTAAGACCAGAAATGTGATATTACGTGTAGGATTAAATGGGGGAAATTATCGAGCATTAATTGAATAAATTACGATGGGGAATTATATTTGAATAATTTCGGTACATTAACAAGGAGTGAAAGACTTGGGTTAATGTTGAAAAATTATATTAAAGTGAGGAAGGCATTATGTAAGTGATACATACATAATAAAAATACGATGATAATCGTGATTAACAAGTACGGGTAGTATTCGAGAAATACGATGGGTACTTCGAATAGGATGAAATCCAAATATGATATTGGTCAAGTGCGTACTAAATTTTATAAAGGTTGATGCGTATACCTATTACTTGTTAATTTACTTGTATGACATACATAACCTACTTTCAATCAGTGAGAAGTTTACGCGTAGAGGGCAATCATATCCTGATGAGCCTTAAGGGGGATCTTTGACTTGTTGCCTTAGAACATAGGACTTAGGTTGGATTGTCATTAGTGAGAACAATGGTATTAAACGATATTTTGGGTGCGTTGGTATGTGCATAGCCCAAAGGCTTAGGACTATGTTGGCCTCCATTACTTGTGTTTGATATTTATAGTTCGAGGAATCTTTACCGAACCTATAGTTCCCTATAAAGTGACGAGATGTACTGGGATACGATAGGTGAGTACGCATGCACCGCAGTTGAACCTCGGGGTGCAGTTTAGTATATATATATATAATAGAGTGAATGTATATATATAATTGTAATAGTGTTTATTGTGTGAATTAAGTATACATAAAAGATAATAAAATATGAAGTGAATTAAGTAGGTGAATACTTAATTACATTGAATTATAAAAAGGATTATCCGTATTATAGAGAAATTGTGTGTGTATATATATATATATATATATATATATATATTACCTATATTACGAGAGAAATACGTGGGAAAGATATGGGCTATGGTTAGTTGGCACTGATATGAATTAGTTAGCATGGGAATAGTAACTAGTATGATTTAAGGTACGTTAGGTGTGCACTCTATATGAGTGGTAAGAATCTCAAGAGAGAGTCCGATAAATCTAACATGTATATAATAATTGTTGAATATAGCATTTATTCACTTGCTGTTTTCTAAATTATTTTTACATCAGGCTCTGACCCATTTTCTTGCGTATTCTCATCTCTCTTTTATCTCCTATATCAGGTGTCCAGTCACAAGGATGCCAACCGTAGAGGATTAAGATTTTGACGAGCTATGGATGCTATGCAGTCATGGACTTTGTTTAGATGCTTTCATATTCATTGATTCCTATTATGTAGTTGATCTTTCATTTAGGGCATGTCGTCCAAGAGGATTCTAGTTATTTCTTTCTTATCATAGACATATTAAGTTTTTATATTGGTTTTTGTACATTTAATTTTAGTGGGATTGCTGTATTGAGATATTTAAATTGGAGAGTTTTATTCAAGTTGCATTTAATTCAGTTTTGATAATACTCTGTTGTTATTCGTTGTGTGAATGGATTGTGTTATATGGTTATGTTTTACAAGTGGAAATTTTATTTATATTAAAATCTTGAAAAATTTTAACACCTGCTTAGTTGGATATTAGGTGAATTATAAAATGGAAAATGTTTTTGACAGTGATGCTATGAATGAATCATCTATAAATTATGTTTTAATTGGGTAAAGGATTGATCACCCGGTATTTAATTAAGGGGGATGTTACAACTAACACACGTAAACTATTAAAATCTGCCCAAATTTTATTCGTGGACTACACACAAACAAAAAATATCTTTATTTATGTGGCCAAAATTATGGGTAATAAAAAAATTTATCCAAACTAATGTTGAAAATCAACAATAATAATTTTTTTTCAACAACATCATCATGCGTATATTTTATTAATCTGAATATTTCAAATATTCTGGTTGAAGATAAATGCTAACAGATTTTATCAGTATTCTAACAAACATGATTTGTGATATTCAGCATAAAAAAGATATATGAGATATCTCAACAAAGCGAACAATAGAATAAAAGCAATAATATTTATCTTTGTTTGAAGAAAATTTTTCCACCACCACCGAGTTCTCCGTGTGTACGTATGAGGCATTACGCAATCGAAATCACAAATACCTCCCCAACAGAGTCGCCAAATGTAACATATGAGTGCAGATTTGAGGAGGTACCGTATCGAGCATGTTTTGGACTTGAGCAACATGGTTGCGCCTATGTATCCGTCTTTGCGGAATCAAAGTATGCGTAGTTTGTGGGTCCGTACGATTCGCTGGAGAGAGCTCAGTTTTTGGTAGTTTTGGTGTGTGGGGAGTGCCCAATCCAACGAGCCGTCTCTCAAACGACCAGTTTTGGTAGTTTCGGTGCGCGAGGGTGCCAAATTTGGCTAATCCCCTCTCAAATGCCTATATACCATAATGAAACTATGAAAATATGATCGTCACTATTGAACCCGTAACGGATCTCAAAAGGTGCATGGGGGAGGAGATCTATATTTCCTCTCCTTACTTTGCCCGTAAGACCATCATCCATCAAATGAGGGGGGAACCCTCTTTTTATAGCAGAAGTGCCTCAATTGAGATTGACACACGCCATGTTCTCTTTGGAACCAAGTGTCCAATATTTATAGTGCCACTAGTCACAATATATGTGTGGCATATTAAATGAATAAATTAAATTACCATTAGAGTATTCTCTAGTATAATTTATCAAAGGCAGAGTATACGCAATATATTAAATCGCGCATAATAATATCTCAGCCTGTGTAGGGTCTTGTTTGTAGTAAAACTTGATAAATCATAAATCAATATTTGATTAAATCCGCAGGTTAGTTTGTTAGGGTGTTGGCGGTTGATTCATTTAACCCCACTCTACAATATTTAACCTAAAAAAGAAACCAGTCGCTCCTCTCTCTCTCTCTCTCTCTCTCTCTCTCTCTCTCTCTCTCTCTCTCTCTCTCTCTCTCATGCCTCACCTCACTCTTTCTAAACCTAAACTCTCAGCCATCGCACCTCAACTCAACAATCTCCTGAAATGATAAGGCCATAGCATTTTGCCCCTCAGTCATTGCACGGTCGCACCTCATCACAATCATACAGTCATTGCACCTCAGGTTCTCACCTCGAGTGTGAATTTTCTATAAACCATCGTAATATTTGCAACAAGTTAATTTCTAACATGTTTTTTTTGTTATTTTTTAGATCTGATTTGTTTATATGCAGCCATCAGACATGAAATATATTTGTTTATATATGATTTTTTTTACACAATGTATAAACCCTTTTTTGCATCCTCTGTTTTTTTTTTTATAAAACTAATAATTTTAACTTTTTCAAATAATCAAATATCCAAAACTTCCAAATATTCCGGATCAGTCAACATTGAAAATAAATATTATCTCGAAAAAAATTCGATTTGCAAAGGATTTTAAAATTTTGAAAATTTTGAAAATTTTTGCGAACACCCTTATTCCGATCCGATCTAGACAAAACACACCCCTAACTACTATATATAAATTCATTGAATAGTTTTATTGGTAGAATCAAAAGTTATATGTTTATTAGGGGAGGTATCATAATCCAGAATATATCCAGGGCATAAATTTCACCGTAATATGATCTAAAGCATATTCAAACAATAACACGAGATTCACCGTGTTAAACAAACTCGAACAGATGAAGAGTAAACAAATTCGGGTCTCAAAACATGATATCTCTACATAAAATATTAATTTGAAACTTGGATCTCTAAACTAGGGCGTGAACGGGTGTAGATGTGCCTATATTTTCTTCTCTATATATAACGTTTTTCAAAACTTACAAAAATTGGCTTTCCTCTGTCTTATTTAACTTGAAATTTGTGTAAAATGACAACACAAATTTCTAGGCATAAAACCTAATGTCGTTCGAATGAGATTAATATTTCATTCGAATGACTTACGTAAACCTCATTAGAATGAAACCAACTGGTTCGAACGAAACACCTAAAGTCGTTAAAACAATCTTCGAATGAGCATCTAATCACAATTTGTAGAGTTTGTTAGTTAGCATACGTTTATTCCTCGTTTGGAACAAATTCAATCTCTTTTGAATCGGGATACAAACTTTTTTGAAGGATATGTCATATCTCGTTAGAATGAAAACCCATTTCGTTCGAATGACTTTAAAAAAAATATTTTTCTAAAACAACTTTTTGATAAATGCCACTGTAAAAAAATAAAAGACCCAAAATAGAAATCCATGGATCAACTTAATACAACTTTTATACCTTTTCGAGATACTAAGGCTGAAGATAAAAACTCGGCATGAACTTGATGTCTCTTTACCCAATCCGCTTCATGTTTTCATTATCTAGGCTTAAAGGTACAAACAAAAACCCCCTGAACTTTGACTACAAAAGTTTTGTCCAACGGAATAAAGGTAATTATAAAAATTGAAATGTTCATTACATACAGGAAAAAATTTATCCTTACAAACATCCCCCTTTGGCTATTTTGGGACAAAACCAAAAACTAAAACTAGGTCATTAATCTTTAATTCCCAATCCCAAAAATTGAAAAGGAAAAAGACGCAAACAAACACTCTAACGACTCTATCTCTTGAGAATCTTTGCACTTATGAAACTTTCTCTCATTGAAGAAAAAACCTCCATATTAAACAAACCCTTCAAATGCACCGAGAATGTGAAATATATAATATTATTCTAAAAAAATTTCCCGCATATGAAATCCCTTCCCCTTAGTAAAAATTTATCCCCTTTTTTTCTCGGGAATAAACAAAGATGAAAGTGCATAACAAGAAAAAAATGATTATAAAGATAACAATCATATCATACAATACGAATTGAAACGATAACAATACACAAACTAAAACACAATAAACAAATAATGAAAAAGATGAAACAATGAAGAACATGGATGAAATGCATGCAAATATTAAAAAAACAGATATATACATATATAAATAAGCATATATATGTATTACCAGACACGACATACAAAAATATATTTTTCACACTCGTATGGCATAAATGTGCATCTAAAACAATGTGGTAAGGGGTGTAGCGGTATGAACTTAAAATAAAGAAAATATGCACCAAACACTCAATATAGTCCAAGGAGTTTGATTTTGATCGTCTTGATTTATCAAACCTGGATTTTATGACAAATAAGGTGAACTCAAACGAATAAAAGGACTAAATGACACAAGCCTAGAAAATATTGATAATTTTCAAATCAATAGCGTCACACAATAAGGATAAACTAGGGCACATTGTGCAAAATCATTAATCTTCAGCTTATAACAACCTCAAAAATATAAATATTAAATTTTTGCCTTTGATTTAAAGATATGATGATTAATATCAAAACTCTAGACTTAGCAGATATATTTGCTTTTCTTTCCTTTTTCAAAAAATCTCCTGCCAAGTTTTTTATAACTCCCTTCATATCCCTTTGCATTGCACATTTTTTTTAACCTGAGAGCATCCGCACTTGTAATGTGTAACACCTCCGAGTATTTAAAATTTAATTAATTCGGTTATTTTTAAATTACACGTGTGCCGTAATTTAATTGAATGAAATATTATGTGTTTATTAAAATACTAATCAGAAGAGATAATGATTCATATTTATGGAGGAATATTTCTAAGTGAGTAGTAAATAATTATTATACGTCATAGTGAGTGATACCGATGTGATTGTGTTATATCTCAACCGGGAGTCGTGCGTATACTATATGAGGTTGAGATAGGAAATTTATATATGGTTACTCGGATGGATATTTTGAAATCACGAATGATTCTGAATAGGTCGAGATAGTCAGAATAGAGTACTCAAGGGTAGTATTATGGTCACGGGGCCTTTTTAGACATGATCGAACCCACATGGGGTCATTGGGGTCATTTTGGCTTGTCCTATTAGCCTAATTTTGGGATTGGAGATTAAAAACCTAAGTATAAGAGTTTGAGGTATCCGTAACTTATATTCTAAACCCTAATAGATTGAAAGAAGAGAGAAAGAAGACAGAGTAGACTTTAGGAGCCAAGATCAAAGAGGATTTGGGAGTGCTATCATCAATTCATCTTCTAGAACGTGTAATCAGACACTATGAGTACAGAAAGGCAAGTGGTTAACGTTATTTCAATTTAATTTGCATAAATTCATGTTCATGTCATTGTAAATGTAGAAACAAAATTGATTTGGGAAGGGGTCACTCATGGAAAAAGGGGATTTTGGGTGAAACTAATCTCCTCTTTTTAATTAGATGAAAACTTGATGTTGTAGACAAATCATAATTACTGAAAATCAAATCTTATAGAAGTATATGAGCTAGTTATACTTAATTTTGATTGGGGAATTATATCTAGGGTTTCATTGGGGTATTTTGATATAAACCCATTCGATTGATTCATTTGGTATTTTTAGTCCAATATTTGAAGTTAGATTGATTGATGAATGTTATCATCATCATATTTATATCTCATTGAGTTCTATACATCTTGATGAAGATTTTCTAGAAGTAGATAGGATCGAATTTGGGATTTAAAGGTCTGGTTTGGGTTTGTTGTATCGAGGCAGTGAATCGGTTCGCCACAAAACCAAACTGGTTTTGATTTCTCGGCATTCAAACTGGTTTGATAAGGGGGCCAAACCGGTTCGGTTTTTTGACAGTCACAAATTTGGGTTGTTTTGATGGTTTTGGTGATTTTCGGGAGGTTTAAGAAAATTCAAAAACCTATAATAATTAGAGAATATTATTAGGGCGATTTAAAGATATTAAATTATCTAGGGATGATAGGGTAATGAAAAGTTGGAAGAACTGTAGTGAGATATATAATTGACGATTAATTGTGAATTAAGAACTGTGTCAGATGAGTAAAGAAATAGTTGATGAATGGGTTGGGTGGACAACTGGAATACTCTAGTAGGGTGACCCTAAGTGGATTATTTAATTAATGAGAGTTTAATTAAATTAAGAGTCGTGGAATAGAGTCGGGGATTATGGGCTAGTTCTAGGAGTGTTAGGCACGGTTTAGCCGGATTTGTTTTGATTATATATATATATATATATATATATATATATATATATATATATATATATATATATATATATATATATATATATATATATATATGTGTGTGTGTGTGTATGTATGTATGTATGTGTGTGTGTGTGCGCGCGCGCATATGTGCATGTGTGCATGTGTGTGTACTTTATAAATATCAGTGTGGATGATATTTATGTGACCACATACCCATCTAGTGCTATCATGGGAGGTTGCGCGGTGTGGGTGAATCCCCTGGCCAGTGAATGCAGAGAGAGTATACTCTCCAGGTCATAGCCCCCGATATTTTATTGTGTGATTTATTTTCGAGGTAATACGTTTTGGGTATGATTTGGTCACACTCATGGGGAAATATGACCTACTCCACTACGTTTGTGATATTTTTACGAAAGTTCAGTGTGAGTTAGTCCAACTTGTGGTAACCGGGTTAGAGTGAGTATATATGGGATATAATAGCATTTTAGAGAAAATCATCCAATGAGTTAATACTCGGAAGGATGATTATTATATACGACATATGTGTGATTATTTTAGTATAATTATACGTATATAATAAAATAGATAATTATATACGGGTTAAATGTATAAAGTGTGAATGCATTACTTATATAACTAGGGTGAATGTTATATATAACCAATTAAAGTGGAATTGATTAAGTAAGTTAATGAGTAAAATAACTTATGAATCAAAGGGAGTAAGTACTCAGGATAGATTAGGGTGATAAAAAGATTTACAATAGGTCTAGTTAAATGGGGTAGTATAACTAGATGGGTTAAGAGATAAACATTAGCTGTGCACAATAGTTGAGGGGTAAGTAATATTAAGAGAGTGCGACACCCGCTTAAATATGAAAAGTGTTAATGCATATTTAATTGTTGCATCTTAATTACTTGTTAAATATTTTTTAAAAGGTTTTGGGCTTTGACCCATGCCAAAAAAAATATTTTCTAAAACATTTTACATTTTCAGCAATAAGAACACCAATCTCGAGGAGTCATTATAGGAATGTGTAGCTACAACATTTGTGGAGGCTTGCAAGATTTTGTGTAGACGCTTCAGTTATTTATTCCTAGATTAGGACTTTGATTCAGTAATTCATTTGTTCATGTTAGGCCTTTAGTTGATACATTCTTTCAGTTTTATTTATCAGACGATGTATTTGGATTCAGTTTTATTTCTGTAGACTCATAGATTGGGTTCTTGTTTGGAACCGATGGTTTATTTAGTATTCATTATTTATCTATTTATCATGTGATGATCTAGACTCTTATATTTGTGTGGATGAGATATGATTTTTTTGTTTTGCTTTTTGTTTCGTTAATGAAAGATAAAATTGACAACAACTTAATTTAACATAGGTGGTTAGTAATTTTAAAAGTTTTTCAACAGCGATGTTAAGAATGAATTAAATGAGATTCTTGTTTATTTTGATATAGGACTGATCACCTGTGATTAGAATAGGCAGGGTGTCACGGATGGTATCAGAGCATCAGGTTTTAGTGTCATTAGGATCTGTACGGACTTACTACGTTTTCAATGTTGCTTCTCTATGATATACATCCCTATGCTTTGGTTATTGATTCATAATGCGACTTATGTTCTCCAACTATTAAGTTTAGTTGATACAGATCATATACAAGTTTAGTTGGTCTTCGTACACTAACTAAAATGGGATAACCAACGAGGGCCATTAAAAGACTATAGGATGAGAGGCTCAGTTGAAGCCACGGAGGATTATACGAACGGTGACCGCGATATAAGTCACCACTATTATCGTGTAGGCAATTTACATAGGGATAAATGCTAGGGCGCAGTTTGTTTTCCCCAAATACCACTATAGCAAGTGGTGGAGAAAATTCAGACTCACACAATACAGTCAGTAGGAGAGATAGTCGAAGAGGTTTTTTAAAAGGCCATACGCAAGAGTTCGAGAAAGTGAGAAAATGTGATTGGAGACTAGAAAGGATCCATCCAAAAGAAGTTACGTACGGTGGAGTGCAGTGACAATTATGATTAAAAATTTTGGACAAATGTTTTAGCTCATAGGAGCAGTATTGTAGTGACGGGAGTCAGTAACCACATTCGAGGAGAGACACCATGAATATCGAGGGATTTGGGGGTGGGGTTTAACCGAAAATCCTCTCGTCAGCTGTCTTATTATAGAGATAAAATAAATTCCAGTACTTCTTACAAGAGGGTCAGACAGTGGCCAATCAAGAGGGAGAATTTTCTTATTTAACGAACTTCATACCCAATGAGGGGGTCTCTGAGTTGATGATGGACTCAAGGGTAGAATAAGAATTCGACCGGGTGACTAATGGTGATGTCTTCAATGTCGTACTTTTGTAAGGGCAATATAAGTGCTCCCATGTGAAGGGAGTTATAAGATTGAAGAGTCGAATCAGCAGAACAAAATGAATGTAATTGGTGATAGTAAGGCACCACAGGGTGATACCCAGCAGGGGACCCATTTAAATGATTCAGATAAAAGGAATTCCTACCAATTAATAATAGATTTAGTCAGGACCGTCAAGGCCACCAAGGTGTTCCACGGGGCTAAGAGAGGCAAAGTAATAACGGGGGTAGTAATCGGGACCACGACTACCAAGTCCAATAGAAGGACAACCCCGATATAGCCAGTGGGACCATAGATGGGGGGATGACACACAAAGGTGTCCTATGTGTGGAGAGTAGGGTTATCTGTATTCAACTTATTCGTAACTAGTTAGGGGAGATGAGTGGGATGCCCAACAAAGGCAAAAGTTATAGAAGATTTTGGTTCGATTTTGATGAGAGTGTTATGTCTAGGACCTTTTTGAACCACTAGTGCTTTTGCCAATTAAAAGTATGAGCTTTATCCTAAGGTGAATGGGGTATGTTTTGTGTGACACGAGTGAGTCACAACAGTTATTTAGCACTAGATTAGGACAAGAAATGCGTTTAGTAGAGGTATCGTTAATAGTATTATAGTTTTTATATAGTTACCGTTGAGTAACGAGGCTCTCTTTGATTCCATCTGTAGGGGAGAGGGTGTGGAAACTAAGACGATATATTTTAGTGGGTTAGATCATTTGGATATATGATATTCAAGTGTGATGTTATCCTGGGTATAAACTTATTAGCGATGGTCTGAGCGATGATGGAATGTTACAATAGGGATATCGTGTTCGCTATTTCAAGGTAGGATGTGTTGTTTTACAATGTTTCACTTACAAGAGGGTTGATTTTTCATCTGTATTATATTATGAAGGCGACTTCGAAGAGCATAATTGTCTCGTTATATTTGATCTCAGTGTGTAGGGACTTTACTGATGTAAATAAGGGTATATCGGGTTTTCTTTTGAGCAAAGATATTTAGCTCGTTATTGATTTAGCACTGAGTGCTTAGTAATAGTTAGAGCATTGTATCGTAAGACTCCTTTAGTGATGTGGGAGTGGCCGATTAGACTTATACATCTAGGGATAGGATTTTGGGTATCATGGTTATAGGCTTTGGGACTACAGAACTCAATGACTAAAAATTCTAGGTGATAGCCCATCGAGGGAGATCTTTGTTTGAGTTTTATTTGCGGGATGTTCTATATATGAACCACAATAAACGTTGAGAGTGGAGAGACGTTATTGGATATTAGGGAATCAATTTTGAAAGTTAAATCATTGAACGTGTAAAGGAAACACTTTGATCTGAGAGCTCTTACACTACTTATGGCCAGTGGAGCCAGTAAATGTTGTGTAGAAAGAACAGGGGAACTTTTGTACCGCTAGTTCTTAAGTGGGGCACTCTCGAGGCGAAATAAGTGACGACAAGTAGGGAAACTGAGTATAACCTTATTGTATAACCACGTTGAGAGTGTGAGACCAAGATTGAGGTAAGAATTTTACATATGAGATGTTAGTGATGATTGTGCACGAGTGCACGACATATAAGTTGTATAGGTGCCCCAGATAGTTTGATTTCCAGAAGCGTCCAGGATAAGGGGGTGGAAATAAATGTGTTTAATGTAATCATATGTGGCTATTAGAAACATAAGTGGAATGGTATGATGGACTAACTTCATTTGAAAAAATGAGATAGTCCGATTAAGTGTGTGTTAAGGAGAACTATCATAACCATGGTAAGCTGAAAGACAGTGGAGGCACATGTAAAAAGATATCCCTTAATATGGGAGGACCCCACAATTATTGGAAGGTAGAAATGAGTCTCACTTAGTCAAAGGCCTAGAGTGGTTTACACATAGATAAGATGTTTATTTCTATCAGATGAAAAAGTATCTAGGAAGTGCACAATTTTAGAGAAAACACAAGGGTAATGATTTTCGGTATAACCCAGAAAAATGGAGTAAGATGTTCTATATAATGTGAAATGTTGAACATGGGGATTAGTGTTGAGTTAGATATAGTTAACTTATCTCCAAGTGCATGACTCGTGGGTGGAAAAGGTTGGTCCGCGATTACCGACCATGATTTCGTAATAGATAGATGATTCCAATGAGGGAATGGCTTTGCGAACTAAGAAAATTCATATTTGGGTTATAAATATCGTGGAGAGGTCGGGATTTTCTTTGGTTTGTTGAATGGATTGATCAAACCAGAATAATTATTTATTCAGGATGAATTATACTATCAGACAATATGCCTAATATTTCACTGGAGAGAATAAATGTACCGACACAAGGTGCTACCTAATATTATTGTGAATCGAGACAAGACTCTTGAGTCCCACCTCTGATAAGGAGTGTCAGGAGGCAATGGGGACGGAGTTGCGTTTTGATCCAGACTTATCACCCGTAGTCTAGCCAATAGATAAGAGAGGTGACTAAAATGTGGGAGAATGCGAGAAATGCGTGTTTTGGATTTTTGGGTTAATGGGAGTATTAATTACAACCGGTAGAACTACATGTGAAGACTCATAGAAGAATGTTATTTGTAAAGTTCCCTCTAAGGCTTCATACGCTGATCTTGTCATCCACCTTTGGTTAGTTAGAGGTGGGAATAACAAGCTTGTCAGACCCGAAGTGACTCACGATATGTCGAAAAGGAGTGAATTAATCTACGTCATTTTCTTATGGTCTAGGAACATAGTGAGAGCATGTCGTCGTGAACTAAAATTTTTAATTCTCACATGAGTGGTTAGGGTTTGTCGCGGGTGTCTACCATGAATGGAGTTATATGCTTGGCAATAAGGGAAATTAGCACCTATAAAAGTGGGGCCTTTTCTAACACAGAGAAAATAATTCTAGTGACGTATAGCCTCGTCTTTTGAGGCATTAATAGAGGATTCACAATAGTTTTTGCATGATATATTCTAAGCAAGACCTTAAGAATCAGGGGATATATCGGTATGCAAGAGATTGAATGGAATTGTCGCTAATATCTGGATGTAGTGAGTAGACCTTCACTTAAAATGGCACCATTGGCATCTGTATAGTGAAAATACAAAAAATATTATTACAAGTTAACTTTGAATACGTTCAGATGTATTGAATGTAAGGATTCGAATTTCTTAGTAGTGGGCATATCCTAATTTTGAGAACGAAATTCCTTTATAAGGGGGGAAGTATGTAACACCCCGTATTTTTGAGTATTTATAATTTAATTAATTCGATTATTTTTAAATTACACATGTGCAATAATTTAATTGAATTAAATATTATGTGTTTATTAAAATATTAATCAGGGGAGAAAATGATTAATATTTATGAACAAAATTGATAAGCGAGTAGTAAATAATAATTATACGTCATAGCAATTAATCCCGACGTGACTGTGTTATATCTCAACCAGGAGTGACGTGTAGACTATATGAGGTTGAGATAGAAAATTTATATAGAGTGACTCGGATGACAATTTTGAAGTCACGATTAATTCCGAATAGGCTGAGATAGTCATAATAGAGTACCTCGGGTAGTATTTGGATCCTGGGGACTTTTTAGACATGACCGGTCCCATACGGGGTTATTTGGGTCATTTGGGCTTGGCTCGTAATCTAATTTCGGGATTGGGGATTACAAATCTAAGTCTAAGACTTTGAGTCAGCCGTAACTCATAATCTAAACCCTAAGAGATTGAAAGAAGAGAGAATGAATAAAGAGGAGAGCTTTAGGAGCCAAAATCAAAGGGATTTGGGAGTGTTGTCATCAATTTGTATTCTACAACATGTAATCAGACCCTACGAACATAGAAAGGTAAGTAATTAACTTTCTTTCTATTTAATTTGTAGAAATTCATGTTTATATCATGGTAGGTGTAGAACTAAAATTGATTTGGGGAGGGTTCTCTCATGAAAAAGGGGTATTTTGGGTGAAACTAATTTCCTATGTTTGATTGGATGAAAATTTGAGTTGTAAGCAAATCATAATTACTGAAAGTCGAATCTTGTAGAGTTATATGGAGTGGTTATACTTAATATGGATTGGGGAATAAAATTTGGGGTTACGTTGGGGGATTTTGATATAAACCCATCCGATTGATTAAATGGGTGATTTTTAGTCCAATAGTTGATGTTAGACTAATTTATGAATGTTAGAATCATCATAATTACATCACATTAAGTTCTATACATCTTGATGAAGGTTTTCTAGAAGAAGATAGGATCGAATTTGGGATTTAGATGTTTGGTTTGGGTTTGCTATATCGGGGCAGTGAACCAGTTCACCACAGAACCGAATTAGTTTGGATTTCTAGGCATGTGAACCGATTCAATAAAGGAGCCAAAGCGGTTCAATTTTTTGACAATCGCAAAATTGGGTTGTTTTGATGGTTTTGGTGAATTTCGGGAGTTTTAAGAGAATTTAAAAACCTATAATAATTAGAGAATATTATTAGGTAAATTTGAAAGAGGGTAAATTACCTAGGGATGATTGGGTAATTAATAGTTGGAAGAATTATAGTGAGATATATAATTGATAATTAATTGTGAATTATGAACTGAGTGACATGAGTTCAGAAATAGTGGATGAACGAGTTGGGTGGATAAGCTCGAATACTCTAGCAAGGTGACACTAGCTTGATTATTTAATTAATGATATTTTAATTAAATTAAGAGTCGAGGAATAAACTCGAGGATTATGGGCTAGTGCTATGGGTGTTGGGAATGGTTTAGCCAGATTTGTTTTTATTTTATATATATATATATATATATATCTTATTATATATATGTATGTAGTTCTTACTTCAGAACTCTCCAAAAATCCATCCCTAATTTCTTAGAATTTAGAATTTCTTAAATGAAAAAATATCCGCATGTACACCTGCCCACGATCTTGAGACAGTTTAGAAACATAAACGTTTTTTTTCTAAAACACAACCCACTATATTCTCCCTCCATTATCCTCCACTAACCTTAATTTAAAACTCACGTAATCCCAATAAAAGTTGAACTTCCTCTATGTACTCCTTCAAGGAACTTCCTGTACATAATCCTTCTGCTTTCTTCTCATATCGCATTATCTATGCATCTCTTACCAAGTTCAATTTAACACCATATCAATAGTGGTTACACCAACAATTACAATGTTCTGGAATATATAACAGGTATATACCTATCTATTTTCTTATATTTTTTCATTCTCAGATTTTTCATACAGTTATTATACAAAGTATCCAAAATGATAGCATAACGACTTATCAAAGGCCATAAAAAATCATCTCAGCAAGTTATAGAGCTCAAAAAAGACACTGGATTGTTGGGTTCTCAACCCATTTCATGAATCTGTTACTTTGGATGTGTTCTGAAAATGGCTGACCTTTTTGGGTTTAGATACACTAAATACATATAATCCCTCATAAGTACGAGACCTCTCTCTCTCTCTCTCTCTCTCTCTCTCTCTCTCTCTCTCTCAACCCCTCACTACTTTGAATACCCATAAACACTTATCTATTGCTTCCAATTACGAGTGTATGTGAATGAGGTTAGTTTTTGTATTTTTTTCTTAATTTAGATCTATTGTGCGACTGATGCAGATTTTTAATATCTATTCGGGTTTTTTCGCCAGTTGCGTATGGGTACGTAGGTGAACAAATAATACTGTTGCTGGAACGGTTCATTTCATACTTTTAACACTATCGTCTCTCTTATTCGGGTTTCATTTTTTGGATGTTTCCAAGACGCCATTTTTGGAGTTTTTGATGTTGGTTGAGGGTTTGAGTGGACGCAAAGGAGGTTTGGCTTCGGAGTGTATCTCTCTCATTTACTTTTTAGTTTCTTCAATTACCAGAGCATGTATTTGAAGGTGAAAGTATTATATGCAAAACATTGATCTCAGCCTCTCAGGCATATCCAGATACTTATATAGTAATAAGATAACCGTGTATTGAGAAGCATTCAAATGTTGAGAGCTCAGGTTTTTGAATTATTTTAAATGTAATAAAATTCCACGTGTCTAACATCTCTCTCATGCACGCCTCTTACC
Source organism: Sambucus nigra (assembly GCA_949130495.1). Lineage (NCBI taxonomy): Eukaryota > Viridiplantae > Streptophyta > Magnoliopsida > Dipsacales > Adoxaceae > Sambucus > Sambucus nigra. Next base: position 651,044,349 of record OX422210.1, on the reverse strand, counting down.
GTTTCTCAAAATTTGAAACTGAACGACCCACCATAAATGTACTCTCCCACTCAAACCTCTAACATCTCACAACCAACGACATCACTCTGCTCCCAAAGTTTTCGTCATAGCCTAAAGTAAGGTCTTTCCCCCTTACCTATCAAATTGCACCAATACGTTAACATCGCCATCTCTCCCTCCTTTTTTTTCACTCCCTTTAACTATCTCCTATTTTGTTTTGGACTTTTATTCATATTGTTTTTCCTTTTTAGTATAACCAACTACAGCTACATCACCTAATCCGTCAGTCATCATCCAGAATATTTTTGATAGTTTTTCATCTCTCTTATATATGTGTGTATATATATTGCTATAATGTGGATACAGTAGTTGCCAGATTTGCATAGTATCTTTTATTCCCTACCAAAGTGAGTATATGCACATTTGTGTCTATGTTTAGAAACACATCAAATGAGAGAATTTTAGGGGAAAACGAAACGAATATAGATAGTACATTTTGTATATAGTGTGTAATATGATGTATCTGGTGTGTACATAAAATTGTATTAAACTAAAGTTAAGTTGGGTAGTTAAATTTTTGTTCATATCCATAAGCAGTATATTGCTCTCCAAGGCATCTGAGGTAATATTTTTCAGGTAATGTGAGAAGAGAAAACCATTGAAATGGTTCCTAGATGGTTACGAAAATTCTTACCAAAATCTTTGAGAATTTTTGGAAAAAAATATCTCTTTAAAAATTATATTATTATATCACAAAGTTATTGTAATGAATGATTTATATAATAGTAAAGTTAATTTTATAAAAGATCTAGCATTATCTAAATGGTCAGTGTATCGACGAAAGAGCTTAAGAAAATATTTACTTATAAACTATTAATTTTCTTTAGTTGATCATCAATGCATTTTGGTAACATGGCCTATTTGATTGCTAAATTAGGTATGCATTCTATTTGATATTAAATTATTTGAGAATTTTTATTCTTAGGTTTATCTTTATGAGTAGAAATTCATTTTTATCATTGAAAATTTACTCAATTTAGTTATTAGAGAATCATTATTTTCATTCAACTTTGTTCTCACTAATTTTATTAGTCCATTTGATTTTTTCAGTGTTTGGTAGATCAAGAGTAGAAAAAATCTATTAGGTTCAGTACTTCACCCCCCCCCCCCCCTTTTTTAACTTTACATCTTATAGTTTATTTTGTACATTGTTAGTATTGTAGGCATGTGCAAAAATTCATTATTTCACACCCAATTAGAACTACGATGAGACAATGAATAAAACATGACAACATGACCTGATGCGACTAACGCGAGTCATAAATTTAACTCGAGCATGAACAAATACATTTAAAATCTCAACACGAACACGATTTATATTTTGCGTTCTGTTGACGTATCATTTTCAAAATTTCCAACTCTATTAATCTTTTTTATATCAAAATATAGTGTCAAACAACAATAAAATTGACCAAAATATTTCAGGAAAGTTCAAAGACATGTGATTTCATATCTATTTAATAGGTCTTTTATAGTGATTTTAATGAGCATATGTTTATTTTTTTGTACACATGGCTTGAATAATAATTGATCTATATTTTTACTATCCTCTATGTTTTTTGTGCATCTATAACTAATGTTTACATTTACGCCATCCTCATTTTAATATGTTACTAATAACATTTTTGTTTCAAACAAGATGTACTCCCTAAGGTATTTATCTACACCTTTAGTTTCTCATTCTTACCATCTTACATCTTATTTATTTTTCTTTACCGTCTTACTCTACTACAAGTTTGTAACAACTATTTTAGCATTTTTATTCAATTACTGCGTATTAGTTATTATGTCTTGAATTACTTTGTAATTTGAGTTATATTATTAGTTGGACCTTTAGGCATCTTTCACCTTCACTTCCCATGCTACAAGTTAAATAACCCAGTGGCATTTAAATGATTTGACAGGGAGAGTATCACTCAAAACATAGATTTGTGCAGTTCAACATTAGTGGTTAAGCACACTACGACCATAGTAATTATGTAAGTTGTCACAAGGAAACGTTGTAATTGTTTTCTTTGTGTAAAATTGATTTAGCCTAAGGTCAAGACTATATTATTTTCAAAAGATAAATTTGATAACTTAATGCACAAATTTTATTGATCAATACTTATTAAAGAGGAAATTATGTTGGGTTCAGTCATTTTATTTCCTTTGTTTGTCTAGGATCATTAACGGTTATTTATTTTTCATATATATGATATTTTTCTTTCATTGAAAGATTTTGAAAAGGGCCATAGTGAGAGCAATCAATGACGTAACATTGAGTTATTAGTTGCAAGATTTTGTGACAATCATTGTGAGGAAAAAATAGGTTTCAGTTTAGTTTCAATTAGTAGTTTATATGTTGTTGAATGGGTGTTCATTCACTATCACTATTCCAAACATAAGATTTGAGAATTATTTTAAGATAATCTCTTTTTATTATATGCTACACCATGGACAAAGAGTATTTCAATTAACTGCAAATTTATCTGTTGTAGTGTATATATGTTCAGATGATTTAACTATAACTTTCTAATTTCATACATAATTTATATTTGTTTTCGAACATTAACCTCCAAGGTTTTACGTACTAAATATTGCTTCCTCTAATTCAATATGAAGAATCCAAATTTATATAGTTGATTATGTGTTAGCCACAATCTTTGCAACAGTATTGCAACACAATTTATAGGCTTATACGAAATAACATTGTTATTTTCAAGGACTTCCTTTTCTCTCTCATTATGAAAACATTGATTCACATATAGCTAATGGGGCTATAGTTTGATAGTTCTTAATAAAAAATAATTAATAGTTTTCATATTAGAAATAAAAATTGACTAGGTTTAAAAGACTCACCAATCCGGCACGAATACGGTAACCTTATAGCATATTTCTATAGTGAATACAAATAAACACTCTATACAATATTGCACTTATAATTATTTATTTGTACAAATGGCTTGAAAACTTCTCTCTTGCAGTGTATATATATTCAGAAAATAAGGATTTACCCAATACGATTACACTGAAAATCCAATTTTGGAGTGGCTCAAAGAAAATTAATTGTGCTGTCATTTCGGCAAAAAGTTGTTGTCACCCGTTTTAAGGACTACTTCATTTTAAAATTCACTTTGTAATGTAGTTTTTTTCCTAACTTGGATTTTTTGACTATAGTTCGTTCTACGACATTGCGGTTATTACCATTCATTTCCTCTTACTCATTTTAAGTTGTACTCTCTATTCACCACATTAATTATATTTACATGCTCATGGCTATGGTCACGATATTCTTTCGAAATACCAATAATAATTACAATTTAATTTATTTGAATAAAACATTTCAAAATGCGTTACATCCGCCCGTGCATCGCACGGGTCACCACTAGTATATATATGTGTGTGTGTGTACTTTAAAAATATTGGTGTGTATGATATTTATGTGAAAACATACCCCTCTAGTACTATCATGGGAGGTTGCGCGATGTGGGTGAATCCCCTGGCTAGTGAATGCAAGGAGAGTATAGTCCCGAGGTCATAGCACTCGGTATTTTATTATGTGATTTATTTTCGAGGTGAGACGCTTTGGGTATGATTCGGTGTCACTCTCGGAGGAATATGATCGCCTCCACTACGTTTGAGATATTTTTACCAAAGTTTGGTGTGAGCTAGTTCAACTTGAGGTAACTGGGTTAGAGTGAGTATACCTGGGATATGATAGCATTTTATAGAAAAACATCCAGGGAGTTATTACTTGGAAGGATGGTTATTATACACAACATATGTGTGATTGCTGTAGTATAATTATACATAGAGAGGATAGTAGATAATTATATATGTGTTAAATACATAAAGTGTGAATGCATTACTTATATAACTAGTGTGAATGTTATATATAACCAATTAATGTGGAATTTATTAAGTAAGTTAATGAGTAAAATAACTTATGAATCAAAGGGAGGAAGTACCCGAGATAGAGTAGGGTGATACAACTATTTGTAACATGTATAGTTAAATGGGGTAGCATAACTAGAACGATTAGGAGGTAAGTTTTAGGTGTGCACAATAGTTGAGGGGCGAGTAATATCTCAAGAGAATGCGACACCTGCTTAAATATGAAAAGTGTTAATGCATATTTAATTTTTGCATTTAATTTCTTGTTAAATATTTTTCAAAAGGTTTTAGGCTCTGACCCGTGTCAAAAAAATATTTTCCCAAACATTTTAGGTGTATTGCCACAGGGATATCAAGCTTGAGGACTCATTCCAGGGATACGTAGCTGCAATACTTGTGGAGGCTTACAGATTTTGTGTAGACTCTTTAGTTATTTATTCCTAGATTAGGATTTTGATTCAGTACTTGATTTAGGCATGTTTCCCCTTTAGTTGATACATTCTTTAAGTTGCATTTATTAAACGATGTATTTGGATTTAGTTTTATTTTTATAGACTTATGGTTTGGATTTTTACTTGGAACCGATGGTTTATTCGATATTCATTATATATCTATCTATCATGTGATGATCCAGATTCTTATATTTGTGTGGATGAGTTATGATATTTCTATTTTCCGCTTGTTGTTTTGTCAATGAAAGATAAAATTGACACCGACTTAATTTAACATAGGTGGTTAGTAAAAACTTTTTCGACAGTGGTGCTAAGAATGAACCAAATGAGACTCCATTTACATTGATAAAGGATTGATCACTCATGATTAAAATAGACGGGGTGTCACACAATGGTTCTTGCATTCAAAAATGCCCTAGATATACATATATGTATTTGAAAAGATTCGTAGGAGAACACCTCACTTAACTCATGTATAAGCAGATACTAAATTCCAAAATAACTCGTGAAATTGTGTGCAGAGGCATATACTTTTATGAACCCATTAAGAAGAACGAAATAAGAACAAATCCATGACAAGGAATGATTAAGCAATAATCCAAAGAATTTTAAACCATAATAAATTGTTATAGCACTACACCACAAATACAGAATGGTCACGATAGGTGGTTGAGGCCATGACAAGAGTCAAAGACACATGACCAAGATAGTGACGAGGCAAAAGGGTGACATCTAATGGCTTTGGTCATGACCATAGGTGTCACGGCCTAGGTCCGTGTGTTTCCCATGACCAAAGAACTCCATATATCCCTTTAAAATGGGTTATGACTTTAGACCGTAACCATATTTGTGAAAAATGTAATGGGTTCAATTAAGAGTGGTAATAGCCCAAGACCATGACCATTTTGAAATAGTCATGGCATCTAGTCACGGTCCAGGATGTGACCACTTATTTTTTTAATGTCACTAGCATGGTCACGATCTTGGATAGTGACGATGTTGGTGATGTGTAAAAAAATAAGTGGTCACGCCTTAGGGTCACGAGCATATAAACACCCCGGACTTTGACAACATCTCTCTCTCTCTCAACTTTAAACATTTGTTACCTATATATTCTCTGTTAGAGAGGAAGTCCATGGATCTATTGAAAAGGCGTATAGATCGAACTACAAAACAAATTACACATACGTGAAATCCTACAAAACAGATTAAGGATTTACATATGAGATCTTTTTAAATTGATCTCATCTTATCGCGAACAAAATATGATGACAGTTGATCTTCAATGAAAGCCCAGATGCACTTCGCGATCTTCTACTGTATTCCTTATATGAATAGTCACAAGCAGAGTGTAGGATCTTCCTTTGTGACCACCTTCTCGCCTCTCTTTTCCTCTCTGCTACCTCTTTTTCGTATAAATCCCTATTAGGGTTTATTGAGTAGCAAAGAGTGATGGTTAGGTTAAGGAAAAATGATCCTTTGGTTCATATATATGGGCTACAATAGGGACCCTAAGGAGAGATAAGGATGTATCTCCTAATGATCCTGAGAAAACCTAATCCTTCCCATATTTTAATCATAGTCCCTTAATTATAATTAATACCACTACATAGTTATAATTGTAACTCGACTCCTTAACTCAAAATTATATTTCGATCTTCTTATTATTAATTACTTAATTCTCCCCACATTAAGGTTACCAATACCCGTTAGTAAAATAAATCACTGATAATTTATTTGATTAACTTCTTCAAGTCCTTGAGCGATCCAACTTAACTTATTTGTAGTGTCAGATTAACATAATCCACCTGCAAGGTTTGACACATACAAAACTAATAAGCATCTTAAGGGGGTATCACCAGTCTCTAAACCGAGACGTGGATTCCATATATAAAATACTTTCACCATACATTGATCACCATTACCCAATTTATCAAGATTATGGATCCAATGAATCTCAACCGATAAGTCAAAGCAATAAATATTGTTAAATAAACACGAATAAAGCACACATGTAAATAATACTCTAATTTTATCTTGCTTAAAAGTTATCTATGAGAGTATGCAACATAAAAAATGGAGTAAATCATCAAACACACAATGCCGCGATGTACAACGAAACCCAAAATGAAAAAAACCTCGGATGGCCTAGTCAACACAAGTCCACTGCGATATAGGGTTTATATCAGGATGCATATAACTTACTCACTAACTCGTCTCCCTTCAACCCTGATTTAATCTTCTCTCCTTATACATTCTTCACGAAAACTGCATGAACTCATAAACGACTCACAACGCGGCCCTCCGCGTGAATTAGATGTCTCTTTACATAGGTCGGTTCTTGTCTTCATTGCATAGGATTGAAGGTACAAACACACACACACACCCCCTGACCTATTACTCAAAAAGTTTTGTCCAGTGGAATAAAACCATTAATACAAATTTAACTATTCATTACATACATGGAAAAATTTGTCCTTACAAATGGGACTGTACAAGTATGGTTAATTATATTGGAGTGGGGTAATACATACATTATAGATTATTTCTATAATTAATTATGGGTGTATGTACTATTAGACTATCTATATATATATAATATGAGACAATGGTGTTACGAATAGTAACTCATGTATGATAAGACATGCATGATAAACATGCATGGAATTTTATGTGTTGCATGATTGCATGCATACACATGCATGCTTACATTATTATTTTTATTAAAATATTTAAAAAATAATAATTTTTTAAAATATTTTTTGAAAAAAATTATTTTTTTTAATTTTTTTGAAAAGTTTATTTTCTAAAAATGACGGGTTATTATGGGCTGGGTTTTATCACGGGGACAAATTTATCACCGTGCCCTCGGGCACGGGCATCCGCTAGTGTGTGTGTGTATATATATATATATATATATATATATTTATGAATAGTAACTCATGTATGATAAGACATGCATGATAAACATGCATGACATTTTATGTGTTGCATGCTTGCATGCATACACATGAATGCATACACATGCATGCATACATACATTATTATTTTTTTATTTTTTTATTAAAATATTTAAAAAAAATAATAATTTTTTAAATATTTTTAAAAAAAATTATTTTTTTATTTTTTGAAAAGTTTTTTTTTCTAAAAAATGACGGGTTATTATGGGCTGGGTTTTATCACGGGGATAAATTTATCACCGTGGCTTCGGGCACGGGCATTCGCTAGTGTGTGTGTGTGTGTGTGTGTGTGTTTGTGTGGATGTGTATATATGTGTGGATACTTAGTTCGGTAGTGAGGAGAAGTTTATCGATAATGTTAAATACATGTGTTAGGTGATGACACTTTAACATTTGGATTGTATATGCTCCAGTAATTATGGATATTAGTTATATTTATTTGTATATGGGTATTGGTATACATGGGACCCGGTTATAGCTGTGAGGATAATTTGGAATACATTAGTATATGTAAGACAAAATGAACGAAGGTGTAAAAAATAGTGAAAATGTTGTTATACATCAGGATGGATTAATAATAATGAGTAAACAGTGGTTAACAACATGTGATTTAGTATATCCTTAGTGATTGACTTTATTAGAGTAGTGATACTCTTTATACGGACTAAATATGGGGCCTAAGTTGGGTTATCTCACACCTGTTGAATACTTTTTTAGGGGGTTTATCTTTTGGGATAATAGACATTGTGAGTTGGGTTAATACTTTTTGTAGTGGGTCTTTCCGGGATGGTCGATTTATCTGGCCCGATGTATTATATGTATTTAATGGAGTATACATATATTGGATTTGGGTATCTGCTTAGGGACTCTCTTACCATAATCTCGGACGGACGATTCAGCTAAATAAAAATGTATTTGGGGGGTGCGAGGTTTCTTATTTAGATTTTACTTGTGAGATGTCCCATACATGGAGTCTAGTTCGATAGGAAGTTAATAGCGATTTGAAATGTGTACATTATGACTTATCGATTATAAAGAATTGGTTAATGTGGATATTGCTATTATTTTATTGTTAGGTCATGGGCCAACAAATCTTAGTGACCAATTAAGCTAAGAAGGAGTGTACCAAGGGGTTCTTTATTTGGATTTCGCTTGTGAGACGTCCCACACATGGAGATTAGTAAGGTTGGAAGTTAAGAGACGGTAGGGCAATTTACTATAGGTGTTACTTAATAGTGTACTTGTGTTGATATATAACCTTAATATGGTAAGGTATGAATTGGGTATGGTTAGTTAGAATTTTATTAGGTTAGAGAAGAGGTGAGGTATGTATTGCATCAATGCTGGAGGGTGACAGCATGGGCCATAAATAGGTCACATTTAACACTGTAAAGTAAAATAGACATTTTTTGCAACTTTTGGGCTCTGACCCAAATCTATAAAACATTTTCCCCAGGTATTACTATTGGTAAGGAACAATAAGACTGAATAGTTAGAGTTGGGCTGAGCCATTAGAGTTCCATTTATTGGGGATCTAACTCATCGTCCTTAGTGTAGGAATTATTTTCATTTTTGGTTTTATTATAGTAGCTATTTGTATTCAGGTAGCTATTTGTATCATGAAAACTCGTATTAGTGGATACTGTTTTATTTTATTCATTTCAGTTATTAATATTATTTATTATTATTTATGTTGAAAATGGTTTTTATTTACTGTCATTTTAATTTATCATTGATGTTGAGAATCATATAAAATGCATGCCCTATGTTCGGCGTGTCAACCTAATCAACTGCACGTGGAATATATGGGGTGTTACTGTTGGTACTAAGGCATCCTACATTCTTGTGTCCTTAAGATATGTGTTGCGCTCGTTAGGTTTTTTGCATTACATTTTTTTTAGTATTTATAACCCTACGATTAGGAAGATTTGTAATCTTCATTAGTGCTCGATTTATTATATGAATCTTCTTGTTTACTTTTAGATGGAAAACATTCGAGGTAAGAGAGGATGGACAACATATACCAAGGTTTCCAGTTGGGTGACTGAGCCAGGACATCAGGCAACATATGTAACACTGGATAGCTATGCTACCATCATTACTCAAGCAATCACAGTAGAGATGGATGCCATTGTGTTTTACTTTCCACATCCCCAGAAGCCACAACGAAAGATGGTTGTGCCTACTTTGCCACAACTATGTACATAGGAGAGGGCACATGGGGTTTTTGCTAAGGGTAATACATTGGAGTTTGCGAGGACCATGGATATTTTGATGGCACATTAGTGGAGGAGGCATATCTAGAGGTACTTGAGGATGATAGAGTGCATAAAGATTTACATGAAAATGCTTACCTACTTTAAGTTGTGAGGGATGCGCTACAATGGTGGGAGTCTATCACTAATATTGAGGAGAGAAGAACCATGGACATCGATGAGTTATAGAAAGGGGTTGAGGACAAGTATTATCTTCCAACAATTAGAACCACAAAGAAGAAAAACTTTCAGGATTTTGTTTAGGAGAGTCGTACGGTGTCTGAGTACGAGCAAGATTTCACAAATATCTTTATGTTTACACCTGAGGATGTGAATACATAGGGAAAGAGGATTGCATGTTTCAATTGAGGTTTGACGTGGAGGATTAGGCAATTATTTTTGGGAATTCAACATACACCACATATACTCAGGTGGTAAATGTCAGACTTTTTCACTGTTAGGAGCACTCAGACTTTCAAAAGTTAAAGAAGGGGAAGATAACAAACATGGATATTAACTCTACTAAAGAGAAGAATGGTGGGGTAAAAGGAGGAAAGAATTTTCATTACTGAGAGGGAAACAATTCACACTGTGAGAATCTATAGGGAGACTACTAATATTAGAAGAAACATAAAGAGAAAAAAGTGGGTTAGCAATAAGGGTTTCATAGTGGTGTGTTTAGATGACATTATTGTGGTTGTGGAAAGGAGGTTCGTTCATCCAAGAGGTTCCCTAAGGACAACCCAGGGAGGATCCTGCTGGTTCAAATAATTTTTCTAACATTACAGTTTCCAGCACCAGTCTATATTCTGTTAGCTCATCCAATACATTAGGAGTTAGTATGATAATAACTACTGCGCTAGTAAGTCGGTCAGCATGGTGCCTATGATAACAAGCACCATTTTAGATTGGTTGGGGTATATCCTTATTGTTTGATGTATTTACGTGCATTTTTATTTTCCCTTATTGGTGTGCGTATAAGGGAATGTTTTTAATACACTAGTTATGTTATTTGAAGCTACTAAGATGACTGGCATGTTGGGATTATTATGACATGGGTTATTATCTCATTTCGAAATGCTAGTCCATCATAATGTGAGTGAGCTATTAGGTTGGATAGTGCAGTTTGGCATAACACAATGCGAATGAGCTGTTGGGTGGAAGGGCATGGTTGATTTTTCGTAGTATGGGAGAGTTGTTGATTAGTATTGGCATGCTGGGATTACCACGTCATGGTGTATTTGCCACATCACGACGAGTGATGAGAATATTGGCCTTGGTTTAGGCATTTTTCCATGGGGAATTAGATAGGCCATTGATTCCAGTGCTCCAAAGGTAGGTTACGAGTATAAACAAGGGTTTCCTTATTTGGATAATTCATCTGACGAATGAGTTTCTACGAAGTGTTAAATCTTGGCTCCAACAACTTACCATTTCCATGTGCTTATGTGTGTCATAAGATAGGATTTAGGTGAATTTGGAGGACAAAATTTCGTTGTTAGAGGGAAAGAATGTAATACCCCGTATTTTTGGAAACTAATTAAATGGTTATTTAATTATTAATTTATATTTACTCGGGTGAATTAATGAGTAATTTATTTAATTTAATTTGTTTAGCTTATTAACTCGAATTCAAAATGAGAAATTTTAATATTTTTTAACTGACTCATAAATTACATTAACTCCATTGTAATTAATTTAATATTTTGTGTTAGTATGTTTGGATTGGCCTTTAGGGGAGTACAAATGCAACGAAATGGTATTTTTAATGTGGCAATTTGGACCCTGAGGTAAGTACACATTTGGGCAAAATTTTAAGAGAAGTTGGTTAGTGTTTTGACCTTATTTAGGGGGTCCAAAAGTAGGCCCATAATAGACCTGTAGGTTTAGGATTTTAAATAAATTACTAGCCCTCATTAAACATCATCATACATCATAATTAAAATCCTACCATTAAAAGTCAAGCTTTAGGATAAAAGGGAGAACGCAAAGAGAGACTAATCAAAATCAAGCTTCATTTAAGGCATTAAGTACTATCTTGCTTATAGTGTTAATGTAACCTTTTTATGATTGCATTACCGAGTTTGTATCAATTTGGTAGGATCATGATTTAGGATAAAAAAATCTAAATGTTGATTATTAAATTTGCTTATTAATCATGTATTATTTTGAGCTAATTTGGGCTGAAGATGAAATCTTGGTAAATCTGATTAACTGGTAATAAATCCTTGATTTTACGATTAGAAACCAGGTTAAAGAAGGGTCTATATATGTTGTTGGTAAATAATTTCTATGAAAGAAACGTAAGAATTTATGAAACTTAGTATGCAATTCAATTTATGTTAAGTGTTTTAAAAGCTAGAATTTTGAGTGTATTAATATTTTATGATTTTTACACTAGGATGTGAGTTATTTAGTTTGGAGGGTTTTTTATGGAGGATGTTATGAAAATTTTAATGGTGGAAAGTTTCTAACTCCGCACAACGTTGGATTCTGGATGGAAGGAAGAACCCCACACACTATGAAGGGTTAGCCCCACCATCATAGCACCACCTAGGCTGCTATAGCGAACCGACCTTACGGTCATAGAGAACGTAGGGGGAGGGGAAGGCATTTCAGGGGGATTTTTCTTGTTTTATTGGGTGTTTGATTTTTTTTCCTCTAAGTTTATTATATGAAGCTTCTTGATATATTTTTTATGAGATGATTTTATTAATATACGAACTATAAAATTATTATTAGTACTATAATTAGGATATGAGAAATCCTAAGGTTTCATAAATATAGGTTTTGGTGTATTAAACCTATGATTGTTGATATAATCTGTTTCGTGGATTTAGACACGCTTTGGGACATAATAGTAGTATTATATATCCTGTGTATTTATTACGTAAGTATAATTATGCAATATAAATTTCAGGCTTAGGTATTCGGTAAGACTTGATGATCGGGATTGGGACGGTATGAGTATGGTTAATTATATTAGAATGGAGGTAACACATACATTATAGATTATTTATATTATTAATTATGGAGGCATATACTATTAGGCTATGTGTTTAGTATGGTATATATATATATATATATATATATATATATATATATATATATATATATTTGTGTGTGTGTGTGTGTGTATATGTGTGGATATTGACTATGGGTTTTTGGTACGAGTGTGTGTGTGTGTGTGTGTGTGTGTGTGTGTGTGTGTGTTGATACTTTGTCTGCTAGTGTGTATAAGTGTGATACCCCGCCTAATTAATCCCGGGTGATCAGTCCTAAATCAAGTTAGAACAGGTTTCTCATTTGGTCCATTCTTAGCATCACTGTCGTTTTATTAAATTACTAACCACCTAAGTGAGAAAAATATATTGGTGCCAATTTTTATCTTTCATTAATTAAACAAAAACCCATGCTGAAAATAAAACTATATAACAATCACAGATAACTGAATTAATCATTCACAAGTAAAAATAATTGACCGAATAAACCAACGGTCCAAATAATAAATCCCATAAAGATAAGAATAAACCCTCAACAAGTCTTAATAAAAATAAATGGAAAGTGAGCAACATGCTCGAATACTAATTATGAACTTCTACATTTAAGAATGAAGAATGAGGCGTCTATCAAAATCCCGCAACATCCACATATGCTGCAGCAACGGATCTCTGGAATATAGTCAAGGCTGGCGTCCCTGTGGCTGGACACCTAAAAGGTTTTTAAAAAGTTTTTATAGCAAGGGTTAGTACCCAAAACATTTGAAAACATTTAACAAATGATTAACTTGCAGTAATAATAAATATGCATGCTCTTCATATTTTAGTTAGTGTCGCACTCTCTTGAGAACTTCCTTACCCCTCCTCTAATGTGCACCACTAACGCTTTAATTATCACCTAGTTATCTATCTCATGACTAGATAATTATTAAAGTCTCCTTGTACCCCCCCTACTCTAATTTGAGTATAATGTGATTATGATTTTTAAGTTATTAGTAACATCAACTTAATTAATCATTTCCCTTTTTGATTCATATAACTTCTCCACTAGTTATACATATACAACAACTCATGCTTGTATTTATTTAGCCCGTATATAATAATCACCTAATTATATACTTAGAAATATTGCAGCATTCACACACATACTGAAATACATAAAACACTAACATCCACCCGAGTAAAAGTACTCACCGGACATAATTTCTCTAAAGTGCTAGTACACTAGGTATATTCACATACCCTAGTTATCCAAGTTAGAATCGCTCACTAACTTGGTTTATTATACGATTGGAGGCGGTCATATTCCTTCCCGGAAAGTGAGATGCCCCTCACCCCCTGTAACGGACGCTATGACCTGGGAATCTACTCGCCCTACTCCTCAAGCTAGGGGATTCATCCACGGTGCGTAACCTCCCCTATAGCACTAGAGTATAATAATATCTAACCACTGATATTAAGGCATACACTATATATATAAACTATCACACACCGTATATATATATATACATATATAAAAATGTTCCAGCTACACCGTGTACTAAACCCGTGACACAAGCCTATTCCATTTTTATTATGACTTTGTTACCCAACTCGAATTATTTATTAATTTGCACATTAATAAATTCAGTTACTTTTGATGTTGCCCTCACCATTTAATTGGACTCAATCTCATAGCCCGAATTAACCTCACCCGAGTCTAAATCCCGACTCTAAATTTCTTAGTTCATTACTAAGTAAAATAATTTACCTCGATGTCGCTCAACCAATTTTGACGTGTCACCCAAATTTCTACTCCCATCTCCTAATTAATTCACTCACATTTAATCAGGTTTAACTCATGCATTAATTTCTCCACAATAATTAATTACATAACAACTTTTATATAAATCTCTTTCTATATAAACAAAACGGGGCGAATTGTCAGTTTCTGCCGACCATCGATCGATCGACTTCATGGCGTCGATCGATCGATCGATCAGGTACTCGTCTTCTTCGCGAAGACAGACAGCCATGGACGAGTTTTCAAGTCCCAATTCCTTCTACACTAAAACTAAATCCCTTTTAGCATTTGTATATATTAGGAAACTCATTAGGGATCTCCAGAACATTCATCAACATTGTTTTAATTCGTCCATTAACTCCAATTTCTAAGTTTGGGGAAAGTTTCATCATTAACCCTAAACCCATTTATACCCCAAATCTCATCATCAAATTTGTTTCCAAATATTCAGATATCATTCTACCAGATATGCATTAACTTACAATCATCAGATTTTTACAAGAATCACCACCCAATTTCGTAAATCAGAATTGTTGTTTTCAAAATCTCATGTTCATACCATTAACACCCAAAAACGAATTTCTACTTAATCACTACACATGAATATGAATTGAAAACAGATTTAATGCTATTGCAAGTTATCCACTTGCCTTAAGGTTCGTAGAGTCTGAATTGGAGCTAAATCCCAAGGTTGAAGATGACCTTTGTTGGCTCTCTTTTGATCCCCAATTTGCCTTTCGCTGCTGTTAGGGTTTCCTAACCCTTAATTTACTTTTTCTAATTAAGTTCAACCACCCCCTTATTTCTTTTTATTAGATTAATTAACTTAATCCCGTTTTTTGACTAATGGGCCAAGCCCAAGTGACCCAAATGCCCCCGAGTGGGCCCGGCTATGTCTAAAAAACGTCCCGTGACCCGTTTACTACCCCCAGGTACACTTTTTCGACTATCTCGACCCATCCGGACTCAACTGTACACTCAGAATTTGCATCTGAATTAATTTATAGAAATACTTATCCCCCACCCAATATAGTCTATACCGACTTCCGGATGTGATAAGTACATATCTCGTTATTAATACTCGAAACGACGAAATTACATTATTACTATACGCTCATGAAATAATTTTCCCTAAATATTAACCATTCAATCCCAGATTAATATTTATATATTATTCTATCATAATTAATTCACTAAATTACAACACACTAGTAATTTAGAATTTCCGAATTAATTAAATTTTTAAATGTACCAAAAATACGGGGTGTTACATACTCCCCCCCTTATAAAGGAATTTCGTCCCCGAAATTAGATTGTACCTGCGTTGAAAAGCTCTGGATATTGTTCCCGCATATCCTCCTCTCGCTCCCAGGTAGACTCGTCAACATTGTGATGACCCCACTGTACTCTAACCAATGGAACAACCTTGGATCGTAATTTCCGCTCACTATGATCCAAAATAGCTACCGGCCTTTCCTCATACGAGATGTCTGGCTGTAAGTCGATCTCCTCGAGTGGAATGTGCCAAAAGGCTCTCTCGCTCCTTCGATATTTCTTCAGCGATGCCACATGGAATACATCATGTATCCGCTGAAGATGTTCTGGTAACCCAAGCTTATACGCCACCGGTCCCACCCTCTCAATAATAGGGAAAGGTCCTACGTATCGCGGTGCTAACTTACCCTTCTTGCCGAACCTCATCACCCCCTTCATTGGGGATACCCGGACTAAAACCTGGTCCCCAACTTCTAGCTCCACATGTCGTCGAGAAGCGTCCGCATAACTCTTTTGCCTGTCCTGAGCTATCCGAATTCTTCCTCGAATCAGCTCTATCTTGGAAGATGTCTCTTGAACAATATCCGGCCCCAAGAGTTTGTTGTCCCCCACCTCTAACCAACAAACGGGTGAACGACAAGGTCTCCCGTACAGTGCCTCAAACGGTGCCATGCCAATCGTGAATTGGTAAGAGTTGTTATACGCAAACTCTACCAAAAGAAGATATTTCTCCCATCCTCCCCCGAAGTCCAAAATGCACATTCTGAGCATGTCTTCCAGCATCTGGTTAACTCTCTCAGTCTGTCCGTCCGTCTGTGGGTGATACGCTGTACTCAAGCGCAACTCCGTGCCCATTGCGTCCTGAAAGCTCTGCCAAAAGTGGGCGACAAAGATTTTGTCTCGGTCGGATACAATATTTATCGGCACTCCATGCAGCTTAACAATCTCTGCTATGAATAGCTGTGCATAACGCATCGTCTCGAAGTCTGTGCGTACAGGCAAAAAGTGGGCCACCTTAGTCAACCGATCCACAATAACCCATATGGAGTCGTGACCCCTCTGCGATACAGGTAACCCTGTGATGAAGTCCATGGAGATGCTCTCCCACTTCCACATGGGAATTTCTAACGGCTGTAGCATCCCTGATGGTCTCTGGTGGTCAACTTTCACAAGCTGACACGTGGCACACTTCGAAACAAACTCCGTTATGTCCCGTTTCATCCCTGCCCACCAATACTGCCTCCTCATATCTTGGTACATTTTATCCCCACCGGGGTGTACCGTAAATTTCGAGCCATGGGATTCTGTCATAACGGTGTGCTTCAAATCCTCATCCTCTGGCACCATTAACCTCCCATTAAAGCGTAGGCCTCCTTCTGAGCTAATTGAGTAACCCTCTGCTCCCTCAGCTAACAACTGGCCCACCCTATCCCGGCAAACCTGATCCTCAGCCTGAGCCTTCACAATTCGCATAATGATCTCGGGTGTGATGGATAAAGCTGACATGCAAGCCCTGGCTACGTCATCCTCATATCGAAGCTCTCTCCACTTCGCTTTCCATACCTCTGCTATCTCCCCAGTCGGCCTTCGGCTCAATGCGTCTGCTACCACATTGGCCTTACCAGGATGATATTGAATATCAAATTGGTAGTCCTTCACGAATTCTAGCCACCGCCTCTGCCTCATATTCAGATCCATCTGTGTGAAGAGATACTGAAGTGACTTGTGATCCGTGAATAGAGTAAACTTCTCTCCTAGAAGATAATGCCTCCATATCCTCAAAGCAAAAACGACCGCTGCCAACTCTAGGTCGTGAGTGGGGTAATTCCTCTCGTGGGGCTTTAGCTTCCTGGAAGCATAAGCTATAGCCCTTTCCTCCTGCTGGAGCACACCCCCAAGACCCCGTAAGGATGCGTCTATGTAAACCCGATACTCTAGCCCTCCCTTTGGCAATGCCAGCACGGGTGCAGATGTCAATTTGTCCTTTAGCTCGTCGAACGCTAATTGACAACTATCATCCCACTTGAAAGGTACCCCTTTCCGAGTCAGATTCGTCAAAGGTCCTGCAATTTTGGAGAATCCCTGAATGAATCGCCTGTAGTAACCGGCCAAACCCAGAAAACTGCGCACCTCGGTCGGTGTCGTGGGATGTCCCCACTCCCTCACCGCTGACACCTTATCCGTATCCACTGCAATACCCTGATCTGACACGACGTGACCAAGGAACTGTACCTCCCGTAGCCAGAATCCACACTTCCCGAATTTGGCATAGAGCTGATGATCCCTCAATGTTTGTAAAACCATGTGCAGATGCTCTGCGTGCTCCTCCTCGGTACGCGAGTAGATTAGGATGTCATCAATGAACACGATGACAAACTGATCTAGGTACTCCCTGAAAACCCTGTTCATGAGGTCCATGAACACTGCTGGTGCATTGGTGAGCCCGAAGGGCATCACCCTGAACTCATACGATCCATACCGCGACAAGAAAGCGGTCTTAGGAACATCCTCCTCTCGGATACGCAGTTGATGATACCCGGACCTCAAGTCGACTTTGGAGAAGTAAGACGCCCCTCTCAATTGGTTAAATAAATCATCAATCCGAGGCAACGGATACTTATTCCGTATCGTCACCTTGTTCAGCTCCCTATAATCCACGCACAAGCGGAGTGAACCATCTCGCTTCTTCACAAACAACACCGGCGCACCCCACGGCGATGTACTCCGCCGAATAAAACCCTGACCTAGTAGTTGCTGAATCTGCTCCCTCAATTCCCGCATTTCTGAAGGGGCCATTCGGTAAGGTGCCCGAGCAATCGGCCTCGTCCCCGGTGCCAAATCGATAACAAATTCGATTTCTCTGCTGGGTGGTAATCCTGGTATCTCCTGGAATACATCCTCAAAGTCCCTCACCACAGGAATATAGTCTAAAGGAGCTACCACTTCCTGTGAGGTTTCCTCCTCAATGTAATAAAGATGAGTGGTCGAGCCTCCCTCTGGGCGAGGCATTGCCACCACAAACATCTCTTGCCCCGGAATGGCAAAAATAATGCTCCCACCGAAGCAGTCAATCATGGCTCTATAGTCAGCGAGCCAATCCATACCGATGATCACATCGTGAACATGCATATCTAATACCAACATGTCCACGGGTAATACTAAACCACCAATCTCTACTCCTACTCCTCGACATATAAAGAATATAAGCGACCCACTCCCCAATGGTGAGTCGACACACGTAACAGTGCTCTCAGCGGTGGCTAACAACCCTAAAGCCTTCGCGAAATGTGTAGCTATAAAGCAATGAGTGGCCCCCGTATCAAACAATACCCGACCCATAGTGCCATGGATAGGAAACGTACCCTCAATCGCGGGCGGCGCATGCTGTGCTGGAGGATTGGGAACGTCCCGAACGTTATACACACGTCCGTAGTGCATCTACCCCTGCTGCTGTGGGGCGGGTGGGGCTGCTGCTGCTGGCGGCATCTGATCCTGTTGCCCCTGGTGGGCACCCTGCTGCTGGCCTCTGCCCCTCTGCGGGCACTCCCTCTTCAAGTGTCCTGGCTGGCCACAGGAGAAACAACGTTTCTGGTCGTCACCCTGTCGTTGGCCCTGCTGGCCCTGACATTGCTGCCCCGGGTGGCCTCCCCCGTTGTTCCCTTGGCCCTGACGGCCCTGAGGAACCTGCTGTTGCTGATTAGGGCCTGGTTGCCCCTGCCTGAACCCCTGTCCTCCCGGTCGGAACCCACCAGGCTTAAACTTCTTAGCCTGATTCCCTTGCTGAATGATAACCTGCTGCTGTGTGCCACTTGCCTCACTACTAGTAACCGCCTTGCCCTGCTGGCTCGGCTCACCTGTCTTCTTATTCCCCTTAGCATGGAAACGATGATCCTGGCAATGTACAAGTGCGGCATTAACGACATCTGTATAAGTCACTAATGCCGGGTTTCCAATCAAGTGCTGCCTGATTCTCCAAGCTAGACCATCCATGAACTTGGACTTCTTCCGCTCCTCATCGCTCACCTCATTTGGCACAAAGTTTTCCAAACGGGTGAACTCCTCCTCATATTCTGCTACTGATCTGTCACCCTGTACCAACTCGCTGAATTTCTTTCTCATCTCAGACTCTACTGCTGGAGGGAAGTACTTGCGGTCAAACCGCACCCAGAATTCAGAAATCGGCATCAAATCCCGCTCCTCAGCGGTGGTTACGGACTCCCACCACTGTAAGGCTGCCCCCGATAGACGAAAGGTAGCCAGCATCTGTTTCTGCACCTCTGTACCCTCTAACATGCGCAGATGGCGCTGAATGTTCTTCTTCCAGTCAGAAGCCTCGACCACATTGGTGCTACCTCGAAACTCAGGTGGGTGACCCTTCTGAAAGGTCTCCCTCACTCGCTGCCAAGATGGTGGCCCTACTGGAGCCTGAACTGCTGGAGCCAATGGAGGCGGTGCCTGAGGCTGTGCAAAATGAGCTGCCATAGCTCGCATCGCTGTCTCGACCGCTTGGGCCACTATCACTGTCACCTGAGTGGTAGAAATTAACTCGGGTGGGGGTGGTGATGGCGGTACCTGTGGCTCCTGGCGAGCCTCCCTCACCTCATCTCTAGCCTCAGCCCTTTCCGCTCTCTGTCTCTTTGGCGGCATCTGAAATAGATTGAATTGTATAAGTACACAATTTATACAAAAACTAATAGCAAGAATACGATATCTCACAAGCGGAAAATATAATCAACAGTCCTAATAATAGGGCTCTATTACAACCGAACGCTACGCTGAAACGTAGAAAGCCCCACAGATCCTAAGGACTCTAGAACCTGATGCTCTGATACCATCTATGACACCCCGCCTAATTAATCCCGGGTGATCAGTCCTAAATCAAGTTAGAACAGGTTTCTCATTTGGTCCATTCATAGCATCACTGTCATTTTATTAAATTACTAACCACCTAAGTGAGAAAAATAGACTGGTGCCAATTTTTATCTTTCATTAATTAAACAAAAACCCATGCTGAAAATAAAACTATATAACAATCACAGATAACTGAATTAATCATTCACAAGTAAAAATAATTGACCGAATAAACAACAGTCCAAATAATAAATCCCATAAAGATAAGAATAAACCCTCAACAAGTCTTAATACAAATAAATGGAAAGTGAGCAACATGCTCGAATACTAATTATGAACTTCTACATTTAAGAATGAAGAATGAGGCGTCTATCAAAATCCCGCAACATCCACATATGCTGCAGCAACGGATCTCTGGAATATAGTCAAGGCTGGCGTCCCTGTGGCTGGACACCTAAAAGGTTTTTAAAAAGTTTTTATAGCAAGGGTTAGTACCCAAAACATTTGAAAACATTTAACAAATGATTAACTTGCAGTAATAATAAATATGCATGCTCTTCATATTTTAGTTAGTGTCGCACTCTCTTGAGAACTTCCTTACCCCTCCTCTAATGTGCACCACTAACGCTTTAATTATCACCTAGTTATCTATCTCATGACTCGATAATTATTAAAGTCTCCTTGTACCCCCCCCCCCCTACTCTAATTTGAGTATAATGTGATTATGATTTTTAAGTTATTAGTAACATCAACTTAATTAATCATTTCCCTTTTTGATTCATATAACTTCTCCACTCGTTATACATATACAACAACTCATGCTTGTATTTATTTAGCCCGTATATAATAATCACCTAATTATATACTTAGAAATATTGCAGCATTCACACACATACTGAAATACATAAAACACTAACATCCACCCGAGTAAAAGTACTCACCGGACATAATTTCTCTAAAGTGCTAGTACACTAGGTATATTCACATACCCTAGTTATCCAAGTTAGAATCGCTCACTAACTTGGTTTAGTATACGATTGGAGGCGGTCATATTCCTTCCCGGAAAGTGAGATTCCCCTCACCCCCTGTAACGGACGCTATGACCTGGGAATCTACTCGCCCTACTCCTCAAGCTAGGGGATTCATCCACTGCGCGTAACCTCCCCCTATAGCACTAGAGTATAATAATATCTAACCACTGATATTAAGGCATACACTATATATATATACTATCACACACCGTATATATATATATATATATATATACATATATAAAAATGTTCCAGCTACACCGTGTACTAAACTCGTGGCACAAGCCTATTCCATTTTTATTATGAGTTTGTTACCCAACTCGAATTATTTATTAATTTGCACATTAATAAATTCAGTTACTTTTGATGTTTCCCTCACCATTTAATTGGACTCAATCTCATAGCCCGAATTAACCTCACCCGAGTCTAAATCCCGACTCTAAATTTCTTAGTTCATTACTAAGTAAAATAATTTACCTCGATGTCGCTCAACCAATTTTGACGTGTCACCCAAATTTCTACTCCCATCTCCTAATTAATTCACTCACATTTAATCAGGTTTAACTCATGCATTAATTTCTCCACAATAATTAATTACATAACAACTTTTATATAAATCTCTTTCTATATAAACAAAACTGGGCGAATTGTCAGTTTCTGCCGACCATCGATCGATCGACTTCATGGCGTCGATCGATCGATCGATCAGGTACTCGTCTTCTTCGCGAAGACAGACAGCCATGGACGAGTTTTCAAGTCCCAATTCCTTCTACACTAAAACTAAATCCCTTTTAGCATTTGTATATATTAGGAAACTCATTAGGGATCTCCAGAACATTCATCAACATTGTTTTAATTCGTCCATTAACTCCAATTTCTAAGTTTGGGGAAAGTTTCATCATTAACCCTAAACCCATTTATACCCCAAATCTCATCATCAAATTCGTTTCCAAATATTCAGATATCATTCTACCAGATATGCATTAACTTACAATCATCAGATTTTTACAAGAATCACCACCCAATTTCGTAAATCAGAATTGTTGTTTTCAAAATCTCATGTTCATACCATTAACACCCAATAACGAATTTCTACTTAATCACTATACATGAATATGAATTGAAAACATATTTAATGCTATTGCAAGTTATCCACTTGCCTTAAGGTTCGTAGAGTCTGAATTGGAGCTAAATCCCAAGGTTGAAGATGACCTTTGTTGGCTCTCTTTTGATCCCCAATTTGGCTTTGGCTGCTGTTAGGGTTTCCTAACCCTTAATTTGCTTTTTCTAATTAAGTTCAGCCACCCCCTTATTTCTTTTTATTAGATTAATTAACTTAATCCCGTTTTTTGACTAATGGGCCAAGCCCAAGTGACCCAAATGCCCCCGAGTGGGCCCGGCTATGTCTAAAAACGTCCCGTGACCCGTTTACTACCCCCAGGTACACTTTTCCGACTATCTCGGCCCATCCGGACTCAACTGTACACTCAGAATTTGCATCCGAATTAATTTATAGAAATACTTATCCCCCACCCAATATAGTCTATACCGACTTCCGGATGTGATAAGTACATATCTCGTTATTAATACTCGAAACGACGAAATTACATTATTACTATACGCTCAGTAAATAATTTTCCCTAAATATTAACCATTCAATCCCAGATTAATATTTATATATTATTCTATCATAATTAATTCACTAAATTACAACACACTAGTAATTTAGAATTTCCGAATTAATTAAATTTTTAAATGTACCAAAAATACGGGGTGTTACAATAAGTTTATTGATAATGTTAATTATCTATGTGTGGGGTGATGGCAGTTTAACATTTGGATTGTGTGTGTTTCGGTAGTTATGGATGTTGGTTATATTTATTTGCATATGCGTATTGGTATAGTTGGGACTCAATTATAGTTGTGAGGCTTATTTGAAATACTTTGGTATATGTAAAACGAAATTAATGGATGTGTAAATAGTTAGCCAAAATGTTAAAACACACCAAGATGGGTTAATCATAAAGACTAAAGAATGGTTAACAATACGTGATTTCGGTATATCCTTAATGATGGACTTTATTAGAGTAGTGACGCTCTTTCTATGGACTAAATGTGGGGCCTAAGTTGGGCTATAACTTGATCATTAGACGATTATGTTTTGGGTTTATCTTTTGGGATGATAAACGTCATGAGTTAGGTTAATACTCTTTGTTGTGGGCCGGTCCAAGGTGGTTGATTTCTCTGCGCTGATATGTTACGTGTATTTGATGGTGTATATGAGATTTGGTATCTACTTAGGGATTCTTTTACCATCGTCTTGAATGAAAAATTTGTCTAGATAGAAGTGTATCAGGGGGTTCCTTATTGGGATTTCTCTTGCGAAATGTCCCACACATGGAGTTTAGTTCAGTCGAGAGTTAGTAGAGTTTGGGTATGAGGCCCTTACGAATTATCAATTATAGATAATTGGTGTATGTGCTTATTACTATTGTTTATTATTGAGTCTTAAGTCAACGGATCTTAGTGACCAACTAAGATAAATAGAAGTGTATCAGGGGGTTCTTTATTTAGATTTTTCTTGAAAGACATCCCATATATGAAGATTAGTAAGGTTGGGAGTTGAGAAATTATTGTGCACTAGATTATTGATTTTACTCCATAGTTTACTTATGTGGATAGATAAACTTAGTATGGTAAGATATGGATTGGGTATGGTTAGTTAGAACTTCATTAGGTTACAATAGAGGTTATGTATGTATTGCATGAGTGCCGACGATACACATAATGGGGTGCAAATGGGTTGCATTTAATACTGTTAAGTAATATAGATATTTCTTGCAACTTTTGATAACTAACCCAGATCTATTAAATATTTTCCACCAATTATTATTATTGTTATAAAAAAGCACCACGATTGAGCAGTTAGAGTTGGATTGAGTAGTCAGAGTTTCAATTCTTGGAGATCCAGTTCATTATCCTTAGTGTAGGAGTTGATTTCATTTTCTTTGTTACTCTAGTAGATATTTATATTCAGGCATTCTTTTACTTTCAGTTTGAGACGTTTGTATTATGGAAACTCATATTAATGGATTCATCTTTATTAGAGATTTATTTTATTCAGTTCAGTTATTTATGTTATTAATTAATGTTATTTATGTCCTGGATGGTTTTTGTTTACTATCATTTTTCTTATCGTTGATGCTGAGAATGATATAAAATGGTTATCACGCCCTATATTCAGCGTGCTATCCAGATCATCTTCACGTGAAAAATAGGGGGTGATGCACTTGAGTTATGCACAACATCCTATTTTTTATCACACAAAATCGTGATCCCAAGGGTCTGACGGGCGTCTCCTAAGTCCTTCATATTTAACTGACTAGACAACCACACTCTTATGTTGAACAATATAGCTACATCGTTCTTGATTAGGACAATATCATCCACATAAATTAGTCCACCATGTTTCTGATATGTTATAATAACATTCACATACAATCCAAGATTGGTGATTTATTTGAAAAACATTTCCACAGACCATTTAAGAGTTTTGTGTAAAAAACATATTTACTCAATGGAGTTAATTTATGCAACATTTTTAAAAGTGAAAGGGCTACCATTAGTGAGATTACACTTATTTCAGTTCAAGTATCATCAATATGTGTGTACCAAAATATATGTGAAATTTGTCATAGAAAAAATCCATTTAATGATGAAAATATCAAAATCCAAGTGATAGAAAATTCAAGGCAGGAAAAATAAGATAACGATTTTTAATATTTTACCCTACTAATTTTAGTATCAACTTTAGGGGTTTTATGTCATTATGAGGCTTATTACATGGTTAAAATCTTCCTTTTGATGATCTCAAAAGGATATTGATGCAGTGATACTATTAAGCTTGAAATCTAATTCGTATGAAATAACCTTGTCCATTCATTTGATTGTGTGATCTTTTATTTGGTCATATCATGCCATGATTGATATGGAAAATTACTTAAGGGATTTAATTAAATTTGGACTAATATGGTTAATTGATTAATGTTTGTTTGGATTTTTATTTTATCCATATCAATAATCTTAGTTCAAAGAAAATTTATGCAAAGAATCCATTATATCATTGATAGCCTAATCACGACAATTTTATATTTTTTTATGTTTACATGTATATATGTGTTTTCTTGATTCTTTGAAAACATCAAAACTTTGCAAAAAATAATTCTTGAGCGTGCATTATTCATCTCACATTGCATATTTTGAGGCAGTTTGACTTTTGGGGTTATAGTGAGTATTTTCAGGAGTTATTTCAATAACTTTGCATTTTACGCAAAAGTTTGCTCATGGTAGACATCTGGTCCGTTCACACGGTAGTGCAAAATTAGGCCTTTAGACCTTTCGGCCTAAATCGATTTGCAAGGATGAGTTTTGTATAATTTTTTCATTTGCACAACAAGTTGTTCATGTGATTTTCTTCAATCCCATTTGCACGGTTAACTTTTGCCCTGAGTGCATGTACAATAGCAATTACCGTACGCTTCCCTTCTGCGACGTAAGAGAGTTTGTACTCACATTCTAATCATTTTAAACCTATTACTATCTCTATCTCTAAAGTTTTCCCTAAGGGTCCGTTTGGTTCGTGGTGAAATACTTTTCACCGTGTTAAAAGTAAAAGGTGAATTATTAGTGCGGTGATTTTGTTTTCACCATCTCCGTTTGGATGGTCGAGTTTTCACTAGGTGGAAATTTTAACTTTTTCACCATTTGTTGTTTGGATGGTCAAGATTAATATGGTGAAAAAATAAAATGACCATATTACCCACATACTTCAAATGCATATAACTATTTTAATTTTCATCACACAAGTGTCAATGACCATTAAAAAATATGCATTTACCCAAAACTAAAATTTTACATAATCAACCCCCACACCTAGTCATATTTCGCTACGCAAGACAAATAAGTAAAAAAACAATACCAATTAAAAATAAAGTCCTTATTAAAAAAGAAAACAGTCCCAATTAAAAAAAAAATCCAACAATGAAAAAAAAATGTCATTTGTAAAAAAAAATCACAGTTAAAAAAAAAGAGTCAACTATAAAAACAGTAGTCCATAATAAAAAAAAAGTTCTCAATAATGAAAAAACAGTCCCAAATAAAAGAAAAGTTTTCAACATTGAAAAAAAAGCAATCCCAATAAAAAAAAAAGTCCCAACTATAAAAAAAAAGTGTTCCAATTAAAAGAATTAAAAAAAAAATAGTTCCCAACTATGAAACCGTCCCAATTAGTAATTAAATTCCCAACAAATTACCATGCACCAAACAAATATTCATTTTTTTTATTTTTTTTTATGGGAATAGATATTCTCACACCCTCTATATGTTCCCCCACACCCTTTGAATAATAAATGAAAATTGCGCCCTTAAATTTATAAAAGCAAAATGTCCAATTTTTTCACCTCCAACTAAAATAATTACATTTGATAAAAACAAAAAAATTATATTTTCAATAAAAAAAATTGTTTTTTATAAGTAATAATAAAAAAAACTGTTTATAAAATGTAAAATCTTATCTATTTGTTTTATTAAAAAACTGTATATAAAACGTAAAATTTATTTTTCTTAAGAAACTCTTTTCTTAAAAAGTGTTTTATTTTTTATTTACAAATTTTATTTTTGGTTAAAAACTGTTTTTTTTTACTATATTAAAAATAATCTTTTTACTATTTTTAAAAAATATTATCTGCGGCAGTGGTATGTATAGGCGGTCTGACCACCTATACATACCGCCGGCGCGGAGCATTTTTGTCTAATATGTCGGTCCGCGCCAACGGTATGTATAAGTGGTCGAACTGCCTATACATACCACTGACGCGGACCATTTTTTTGTATAGTAAAAAGATTATTTTTAAAATAGAAAAAAAATAGTTTTTAACTGAAAAAATAAATAACGAAACAATTTTTTTAAATAAATAAAAGAAACAGTTTTTTAACTAGAAATGATAAAAAGAATGTCCATTTTTTAAAATAAATAACGAAATAGTTTTTTATCAACGTCCATTTAAATAAAAAGTAATATGTTTTTTTATAAATAAAATAATATTTTTCAAATGAAAAAATAACTTTTATAATTTTTATATTTTCAGAATATTAAAATTTTAATTTTCTAGAATATTAGGATTTTAATTTTCAAAATATTATGTTTTATTTTTTTCTTAATATTACCTTTTTTTTTTAATTATAGATTTTTGGGCAAAAGATTATATTTGCTCAAATCATATTTGCATAGAGGGTCTTTTGATCTTTTAGTATTTAAATATTAAAAAGGGTGTGGGGAAAGACATAGAGGGTGTAGGAATAGCTATTCTATTTTTTATTTTTTATTTTAATTTTTAATTATTTAATTTTTTTTTTATTTTTAAAATAAAAAATGAAATTTAGAAAAAAAATATTTTTTTAAAATGAATATTTGATGATCGTATTAATTGAGAGGGAGAAATGAATGTGTGATAATAGTAAGTGGAAATAAGAAAGGTTACTTTGGTAATAAGATAAATTTAATTGTTTTCACCTGTTAAATTATTCACTTTACCCATGGTTTAAAATGGTTAAAGTTTCACCTCACTTTTCATCATATTCATTTTATTTCACCTGTTAAATGCCCAACCAAACACATATTTTACCTAGGTGAATTTTATTTTAACGCGGTAAAAAATATTTCACCACGAACCAAACGGACCCTAAGTGATATTTTAGTTCTTTTTAGTGAATTATAACTATATGCAGGATTTAAACAAGATTTTATTACCTATTTGAGGATATAGGGTTTTTTTTGCTCTAAGTTCAAAATTTGGGAATTTCTCGATTCCATCTCAAGCGAACATTCTAAATCATTTCTTTGAGTTGATAATAGTTATTTTTAGGAATTTTAAGGTTGTTTAATAATAATTTTATCATTCTTAATATCCTTTGATATGTTCCTTGTGATTTTGATACTCAAGTGCTTTGTGTTCATATTTTGATCCATGATTCCTTTTGTTTTGCACTTGTTTAAGTATCATTAGGGATTCTTTATTGTTTGGTGGGGTCTATTGACTACCTATATAATGCTTTTCACTTCTTCTTAATTTTCTTGATGAGCCTAGACACCCATCAAACTCTTTTGATCGTTGTACACATTGATGCATGGATGGTGTTGATACCAAAATTTACCACCCTACGTAGACCAATTACAAGCCAGCACGTGTCATCCAATATGGCACAAGTCCAAGTTAGCATGAAACAAAAGCCCGACCAATAATGGAGCCTGACCAATAATGGAACTCGACCAACTGAGAAGCCCAACCAACAGTCAAAAATCCAGCATGTATAACCAATAAAGCGACAACAATCTTAAAGCCTATATTGCCAATAAAGCGACATCATTCATATATTTAATTCTCATTGTGTATTAATGTAAATGCCTAATAAATGAAGGCATTCCATCCTTTCATACGACAACTATCAATACCTCTCTTGGGCTATAAATATATTGTATCACCCTCATTGCAAGGGATCGAAAAACAAATCAAGGCAGTCAACACATAACAGTGGACGTAGGCTTTTCCATCAAGACGAACCACTTTAAAAATATCTTTGTCTTATTTGTTTTTGTTTATTTATCTGTGATCAATCAATTAGGCCAAGTCTAGTTCTTTTCATCAATATATTGGCGTCGTCTGTGGAAACGTATTGCTAGACGTTTTCACTCATTCATCATCCATGGTTGAAATTCCACATTCAAGCACCAGAAATGAGGGAATTTAGCCTAATACCTCCTCCCCTCCAAACAACAATGATTTAACTGGGAATTTGGCTAGCTTAGCCAATGGTCAAGAGGCTATGCAAGATACGAAACGACTGTTGGCCCAAACTCTACAAGTTTGAGCTCCTACACAATTCAATCAAAGGAATATGCCACCACCGCCAATAAGGAGTATTGGGCATAGCCATTCTCGAACTTCAAGGGATCCTTCGTACCTTCTTGGAGAAACTCTTCTATCAGAATTACTAACACCTCTGATGGACAGTCCCTCATCCCAGAATGATTGAGTGCCTTAGAAAGGCTAAGTAAGGCCTCACCTTTTGATCATTTGGGACCCCAGGCAAATGCCTTATGGGTTGTGTCGAGAAATACTCGACGACCAAGCGATCTAAGGGGAGGCTTAGCCCAATCCAGATTGAACACCCGATGAACTGCTCAGTCCAGCCAAAGATAAGGCTCACAAGAAGAAAGCTCAGCACGATCAGTTGGTCGGCATAAAAAAGCTGCCACCCATAGATCTGTTGTTGCCAGTGATGCTTAGAAATGTTCCATTCAGCGCTTGGAAGATAGGTTGGGTGAAATGGACAAGGCCAGGAATTCCCTCCACAAAAGTTTTATTAAGGGATCTCCCTTTGTGCAAAACATCATAGACTTCCCTACGCCGACCAAGTTTAAAACTCCAGTGGTCACTCCCAAATATGATGGAAAGAGTGATCCGGTTCTTCATATAGAAAAATACCAAGCAACGACAGATATCTATGATGTTCCTAATGAAATGAGGTGTAGGGCATTTTCAGGAACAATCACTGGATCTGCTCAAATCTGCTATAATAGTCTTCCTCAGGGGAAGAATTCTTGCTTCCAATAACTCGTCGATCTATTCATTAGTAATTTTTTCTTTAGAGCAAAACCAGTGAAGCGAGTGGCTCATTTTCTTAGTATGAGACATAAGGTGGGAGAAAGTACCAGGGATTACAACACTCGTTTCAACAACGAGAAATTGGAAGTCATTGATTACGAAGAGAATATTACAATCACAGCCCTCATGAGTGGTTTGCTGCCCGACAAACTGTATTATACTTTGGCAAAAGATCCCCCAAAGACGATGACATAATTTATGGACAAAGAAGTGAAGATTATGAACGTCGAGGAAGCTATGGCTGCTAAAAAGAATTCAGATGCCAAGGCGGAAGCAAGGATAGAAGGGAAATCAGATAAGAAGGAGAATAAAAATTATAATGAGCGTAGGAGTTCAAAAGTAAAAGAAAGACTAGATCGACTTAGAAAATTTACCAATTACACTCCTTTAACGGTGGATATGCAACATATTTTAGAAGAAATCAAGCACAACAATGATTTGAGTTGGCCTCAAAAGTTAAGGTCACCTGCTGATCAGAGGGATAAGTCCAAGTATTGTGAATTTCACAAAAAATCATGGTCATACGACTAATCGGTGTATTTCTCTCCAGAATGAGATAGAAGCCCTCATTCGAAGAGGAAAATTGGATAGATTTGTTGATCGGCAAGACGGTGGAAGAACTGGAGGTAGAGGTCGGCAGAGATCTAAATCACCTGCTAAGCCTAGAAAAGATAAGAATAGGAACCATGGCGATGATCCAGAAGACGATATTGATCTCCCTAAGAAGCCTAGATAACCTGAACGCTAGGTACTCAAACTCAGTTTTGGATCTTTTGATTGCTATATGATTATAGGTGGGGATGTAGGAGGAGGAGATCATACAGCTGAAAGGAAGGCTTACCTCAATGAGGCTCAAGCTTGTTCTTATATCCAGCGAATCAACCTTGTCGAGAAAGACTGGCCAAGAAAAGTGAACAACGATAAGCTCGTAATTGGTTTTTCTAAGAACAATCTATGAGGAGTGTTGTATCCTCGTGATGATCCTTTAGTGATCAGAGTCAGGATGAAAGAAGTAATAATAGTAAGAAAATTAGTGGATAATGGCAGTTCGGTAGACATCATGTTATATCCCTGTTTTGATAGTTTGGGATTAAAACTCAGCCAATTGGAGTCTCATCACAGGCCACTCATTTGATTCTCTAGAGAGAAAGTGTTTCCATTAGGAACAATCAAACTATATATGTTGATCAGGACATGGCTAGTGAGCAGGACAGAGAAAGTGAGATTCTTTGTAATGGACAAAAATGTTCATTCTGCCTATAACTTGATCATGGCAAGAGTTGGTCTGAAAAAAATTTGAAGTTGTACCTTCTACTGTTCATCAATGCTTAAAGTTCTCGACCAACTTTGGAGTTGGAGTAGTAAAAGGAGATCAAAAAGTAGCTCGGGAATGATACTATTCATCTGTCGAGGAGGAAAATATGTTAGAAATAAAGAGGAAAACAACCACCTGTCAAGTGGATATATCTGAGCCGAACAGCGAGTCTGAGGTTGAAACCTTAGATCCAAGAGACCAATCTGAGTTTGTAAAAGGCCAAGTGATGGAGGCAACAGAAAGAATTATTCTGGATGATGATAAACCAAAATGAACAACTCAAATAGGAGCATCATTAAAACTGGTTCTTAAATAGGAGTTGGTTACTTTCTTGAGACAAAGAAAATAGGTGTTCATGTGGAGCCTCCTATGCCATGAGCTTAATGTTAATAAGGAGGTTAAACTCGTGAAGCACCGAAGAAGAGTTTTTATCCCGGAGAAGAACCAAGCTATACAGAAAGAAGTGGAGAATCTTCAAAAAGCTTCCTTTATTGAAGAAGTGAAGTACCCGGACTGGTCGGCCAACGTAGTTATTGTCAAAGAAAAAAATAATTAGTGGAGGATGTGTGTGGATTTTACTGACTTGAACAAAGGATGTCCAAAGGATCACTTTCTTTTACCACCAATTGACCAACTTGTGGATGCTACTTCGGGGCACGAGCTGTTGAGTTTCATGGATGCGTATTATGGCTATAACCAGATCAAAATGAAGCCAAAAGACAGAGAAAGTGCTTCCTTTATTACTCCCCGAGGGACTTATTGCTATAATGTTATGCAATTTGGTCTAAAAAATGCAGGTGCCACATATCAGAGACTAGTGAACAAAGTATTTGAGGAGCATATAGTCAAGAACATGGAGGTGTATGTTGATGATATGCTCACTAAGAGCAAAAAAGATGTTGATCATATTATCGACCTCAGCTAGACGTTTGATCAATTGGAAAAGCACTAGATGAAGTTAAACCCCGCCAAATGCGTCTTCGAAGTTCAGGAGGGAATGTTCATCGGATATATAGTAAATCAAATGGGAATTAAAGCCAATCCAGATAAGATCAAAGCCTTGATAGAAATGCAATCTCCCACCTGTAAAAAGGATGTTCAAAGGATAACAGGGTGGGTAGCCGCACTGAACAAATTTGTGTCCCGAGCAACAGACAGGTATTTGCCATTCTTTAAGGTACTCAAAAAAACCTCTGAATGGAACAATAATTATGAAAAGGCCTTCCTGGAATTGAAGAAGTACCTAGGAACACAACCACTACTCTCTTGACAAGTGTTGGGAGAAAATTTATATATGTATTTGGCAGTTTCTGAGTCAGCTGTTAGCTCTGCCTTGAGCAGGGAGGATCATGGAATCCAAAAGCTAGTTTATTACACTAGCAAAGCTGTTCGAGGAGAAGAAATTAGTATTGGCCTTAATTAAGGATAGTAGATGAATGAATCCATATTATTAATATCACATCATAGTGGTATACACTGACATACCACTAAGGCAAGCTTTGCATAAGCTAGATAAATTCGGGAGATTGATGTATTAGGCTATAGAGTTAGGGGAATATGACTTTATATACGAACCATGGACTTCTTTAAAGGTCTAATATATGGTAAATTTTATTGAAGAATTCACTTACCTAAAGGTCCCTGAGCAACAAGGGATTCCAGCCGAGCAACATGCAGGAGTCAACAGACCTACTGAAGATACGCCCGACCAACTCCAAGAAAGGGAAACTATATAAAAAATTACCACCGACCAACCAGAACCCTCTAGTGGAGTACAGGAGATGAAAAAGAAATATGAAGAGGTAAAGGATAAAATTTTCCATCATGGAATTTGGACAAACCAAGCGTTTGACAACGATATTCCCATATGGAGCTTGTATGTTGATGGGTCATCCTGTTCAACTGGATGCGGAGTTGGAATCATTCTCAATACTCCAGACGTATTTAGATATATAGTATGCTCTACAATTCTAATTTCAAGGGTCCAATAGTGAGGCAGAGTATGAACTTGTGATTGTTGGGTTAAATCTAGCTAAATCACTAAATGCCGAGCAAGTTGTGGTATATAGTTGTTGATACCAAATTTAGTCTGCTGACATGGATCAATAAAGTGAAGACGCATGGCAGTCTACGTGGCAATAGCAAACACTTTCAAGGAACTCACACGCTCCGAGGAACCATACTACAATGAGGAAAACTGTTTCCCCGAGGAACTCATATGCTCCGAGGAACGAGAACTCTCCGAGGAACTCTTGAGCACCGAGAAGCTTAGGCGGTCCGAGCAACTCAGGCAGTCCGAGATGCACCTCGAACAAAGCATTAATAACAGGATAACCAATAGTTTGACTGTTCATTAAATGCTTATCATTCAGACGCATACGCTTAAGGAGCATTGAATGTATCACCCTTTCATATATACATCATTTAATGTATTACCCTTTCACATTACAGTCCCAGGGCTATAAATACATTGTACAATCCTCATTGTAAAGGGACCGGAATTTCTTGAGATAACCTGTAATCAAGAATTCCCATACAATCAGCAATACCATAACAGGGGACGTAGGCCATTCTTATAAGGCTAAACCACTTTAA
The DNA here is from genome assembly GCA_949130495.1 of Sambucus nigra. NCBI lineage: Eukaryota > Viridiplantae > Streptophyta > Magnoliopsida > Dipsacales > Adoxaceae > Sambucus > Sambucus nigra. Next base: position 651,010,174 of record OX422210.1, on the reverse strand, counting down.
AAACTCTTTGTCCCATTTATTTATCTGTGATTGAATAATTAGATATAATCTAATTTTTTACATCAACAGATTTGCGCCGTCTGTGGGAAACGACTGGTAATATCGTTTTTCCATAAAAAACAATCCATCACAAATGGCTGATATTCCAGAATCTAGCAATCGAAACGCTGGAAGCCCTCCAAATCCATCTGCTCCGCCAAGTATTCCAGATCTGGCTGGAATAATGACAAATCTGGCTCAGGGCCAGACCGTCATGCAAGAAACTATGCGTCAACTCATACAAACCCTCTATGGCGGTGCACCAACCCATTCAAGACCACGAAGTATTCAAAGAAATACCCATGCATCTTCTTCGCGTACTAGGCGTACCAATTCATATCTCAATGAGGAGTCTGAAGATTTTTCTTATCAACCTGGACGAACTTCGTCAGTGCGAGCCACAGATACTGAACAACGTATCACTCTCTCCTCAGAAAAGGACCAGTGCGCTAGAAAGATTAAGCAGAGTATCTCCTTTCGATCGATTAGGTCCTAGGAGGAGAAAAAGTCCTCCTAGAGCCCCATTGAGGAGTTTTCGATGACCATCAGACTTAAGGGAAGGATCTGCCCAATCGCGACCAGCTGCTAGTCAAGAGAGATTCCAGGAATCCACTTCAACGCGATCAGCTGCTCGAACCAACATGCCCGAGGAAGGAAATGATGCATGGAAAGGCCTTATTCAAAGGCTGGAGGATAGATTGGGGGAAATGGTTAAAGCTAAGAACCCCCTACAACGAACCTTTGTTCGAGGAACACCCTTTGTCCAGGCCATTGTAGATTTTCCAACACCATCAAAATTCAAAGCACCTGTTGTGACCCCTAAATATGATGGAAAGACTGACCCTGTCCTTCATATGGAACAATACCAAGATGCAGCAACATCTATGTTGTTTCAAATGTGATGAGATGCAGGGCATTCTCGGGAACTCTTACCGGATCTGCTCAAATATGGTATAATAATCTTCCTCGAGGTAAGATTTCAACTTTTCTTCAACTGGCCGAGTTATTTATTGGGAATTTCTATTTTGGGGAAAAGCCAGTTAAATGAGTAGCACATTTGTTAAGTGTTAGACAAAAAGCTGGTGAGAGTACCAGAGATTATATAACTCGTTTTAATAACGAGAAACTTGAAGTAATTTATTATGAGGAGAAGACATCGATTACCGCTTTGATGAGTGGACTACTGCCCAACAAGTTGTACTACACTTTGGCCAAAGATCCACCTAGAACCATGTCATACCTGATGGGAAAAGCGTCCAAGATTATGAATACCGAGGAGGCTATGGCTACGAAGAAGAACATGGATGCCAAAGAAACCAAGGTGGAAGGTGATAAAGCTAAGAAGAAAGAGCATAAGAACAATGGTAATGACAAACATTCAAAAAACAAGTCGGTATGGGATGTGATGAAGAAATATGATAATTATACTCCTTTGAAGAAGGATATCAACCATATTCTAGAGGAAATCAAGAATAACGAGGAACTAAACTGGCCAGAGAAAATGAAGGCAGACCCTGACAAGAGGAATAAGGCGAAGTATTGCGAGTTTCATAAAGATCATGGCCATATGACCAAAAATTGCATAGCTCTTCAGAATGAGATTGAAACACTCATCAGACGAGGAAAGTTATCAAAGTATGTTGATCGTGGAAACGAAAGAAGAAATAACGACCGAGCAAGAGAGAGGTATAGATCTCCTCGTCGAGTAGAGGAGAACAAGAAAAGAAACCATGAAGTTGATCCTGAGGATGACCCCGATCTTCCCAAGAGACCAAGGCAGCTAGAACGAGAGGTATTTTCAATACGCTTTGGGTCATTTGACTGTAATGTTATAACAGGTGGAGATGCAGGAGGAGGAGACCTTACTGCCGAGAGAAAAGCTTACCTCTGTGAGGCTCAAGCTTGCTCGTACATTCAACGAATAAATCTAGCTGAGGAGGATCGCCCGAGAAAGGTGAATAAAGATAAATTGGTCATTGGTTTCTCAAAGAATGACCTTTCATGTGTTCTATATCATCATGATGACCCACTGGTCATCAAGATGAGAATGAAGGAGGTTATAATTTCAAGAGTACTAGTCGACAATGGTAGCTCGGCAGACATCATGTTCTACTCGTGCTTCGATAGTTTAAATCTAAAGCTATCTCAATTGGAGACTTATCATAGACCCCTCCTCGGTTTCGCTGGCGAGAAAGTATTTCCACTTGGGACGATCAATTTGGATATATTCATTAGTACATGGCCTGCTTGTCGAACAGAAAGAATACGCTTCTTCGTGATGGATAAGAATGTTCAATCATCATACAATATCATCATGGGAAGAGTAGGATTGAAGAAGTTCAAAGATGTACCATCTACAGTGCATCAGTGCCTCAAATTTCTAACAAATTTTGGAGTAGGAGTTGTGAAAGGTGATTAGAAAGTAGCTCGGGAATGCTATTATTCATCCGCCAAGCAAGAAGAACTGGAGGAATCAAGGGAAAAGACTATTACTTATCAAGTGGAAGAGGGGGCAGAAATTGAAACATTGGATCCTAGAGATGAGTCACAAATCGTGAAGGGTCAAGTGGTGGAACCTACTGAAAACATCATTCTGGATGATGAGCACCCTGAGCGAACTACTCAAGTAGGTTCTTCATTGGAAGCCTCACTAAAACAGGAATTGATAACTTTCTTTAGAAGCAGAAAACAGACTTTTGCATGGAGTCATGAAGATATGACTGGGATAGACCCAAATTTCTTATGTCATGAGCTCAATGTGAATAAGGAGATCAAGCCTGTGAAGCAGAGAAGAAGAGTATTCAGTCCCGAGAAGAATCAAGCTATACAGGAGGAAGTCGAGAAGCTCCATAAAGCTTGCTTCATTGAAGATGTTAAATATCCAGACTGATTATCCAATTTAGTGATGGTGAAAAAGAAGAAAAACAAATGGAGGATGTGTGTAGTCTTCACCGACCTCAACAAAGCATGCCCAAAGGATCACTTTCCACTGCCTCGAATTGATCAACTAGTCGATGCTACCTCGGGACACGAGTTGTTGAGCTTCATGGATGCTTATTCTGGCTACAATTAGATTAAAATGAAACCTGAAGACAGGGAGAGTACTTCTTTCATTACCCCTAGGCGAACTTATTGTTATAATGTTATGCCTTTTGGTTTGAAAAATGCAGGTGCGACATATCAGAGGCTGATGAATAAAGTCTTTGCTGAACAAATCAGTTGCAATATGGAAGTCTATGTTGACGATATGCTGACGAAGAGCAAAAAAGCTGCTGATCATCTAGTTGACTTAAGTCAGACTTTTGATCAACTAGATAAATATCAAATGAAGCTGAACCCAACGAAGTGCATATTTGGAGTACGAGAAGGCATGTTTCTCGGATACATTGTCAACCAACGAGGAATTGAAGCAAATCCTGGAAAGATCAAAGCTCTATTAGGTGCGATCTCCGACGACGAAGAAAGAGGTGCAAAGTCTTACAGGACGAGTAGCATCACTCAACAGATTTGTATCACGAGGAACTGATCGATGTCTCCCATTCTTCAGGACACTCCAAAAGACTTTTGAGTGGAATGATGAATGTGAGAATGCTTTTCAAGACTTGAAGAAATACTTGGGAGCACCTCCACTGTTATCCAGGCCGGTGATGGGAGAAAAATTATACTTGTACCTAGCAGTATCGGAGAATGCAGTTAGCTCGGCGTTGATAAGAGTGGAGAATGGAGTACAAAAACCAATCTATTACACAAGTAAGGCCTTCCGAGGAGCAGAGATCAGATATCCAAGGCTGGAAAAGTTAGCACTGGCGCTGATTGAGGCGAGTAGAAGAATGAGGCCATACTTCCAGGCTCATACTATAGTCGTATATACTGATATGCCATTGAGGCAAGCCCTTCATAAACCAGAAAAATCAGGAAGATTGATGTACTAGGCAATAGAGCTCGGAGAATACGATATAGTCTATGAACCCAGATCATCACTAAAAGGGCAAGCTGTAGTAGATTTTATAGTAGATTTCACATATCCTGATACCCCCAAGGAGCAAAAGTTGCTCGCTGATCAACCTGTCGATGTTACAGGATCAACAAACACAAGCTCAGACCAACTCCGGTTGGTAAAAGAGCAAGTGGATGTTACGGGATCATCAAATTCAAGCTCAGACCAACTCCAATTGGTAAAAGGGCAAGAAAAGGTGATCGACGAAGAGCGAGAAATATCAGGGGAAGATGAAAGGAAGAAACAAATATTTCGTCGAGGAACTCTATCCGATCAGAAGTTTGAAGATGAGTTACCCATATGGAGGCTATATGTAGATGGCTCATCTTGTACAACATGCAGTGGGCAGGAATAGTTTTGAGCACTCCAGACGAGGTCGACATGGAATACGCACTACGTTTCCAATTCAAAGCTTCTAATAATGAGGCTGGGTATGAGGCAATGATTGCAGGTCTTAATTTGGCAAAAATTATAGAGGCGCAGCAAATAATTGTCTTCAGTGATTCTCAATTAATCGTAAATAAAATGTTGGGAATATATGCAGCCAAAGGAGAATTAATGATGAAATACCATGCAAAGGTGATGGAGTTGGTATCAGAATTTGCTGCTATTCAGCTGGTCAGAATACCGAGAATGGAGAATGCGAGAGCAGATGCCTTAGCTCGATTATCATCAGCTACTCGTACCGAGCTACGAAGAACAATCCCAATTGAAGTTTGGGCTGGTCGCAGTATAGATGAAGATTTGGCGATGAACTTTATCACCCTTGATTTATGACCATCTTGGATGGATCCCATCAGGGCATATATTGAGGAGGGAGAATTTCCAATTGACAAGCTCGCAGCCAAGAAATTGAAGTTTAAAGCTACTCGGTACGTATTAACTAATGGCATTTTATATAGACAAGGAATTATGGCAGGTTTACAGAGATGTGTACATCCCTACGAGGTGAAAGAATTGATTGAAGATATCCATGAAGGGTCATGTGGAGCCTATGTAGCAGGTCAGACGCTTTTGCAAAGCATGATGATGCAGGGATATTACTCGCCGACGATGAGGGCTGATTGTGTAGCCTATGCCAAGAAATGTGACAAGTGCCAATGCTTTTCCTCCATCCGAAGAACTCCACAGGCATTGTTGACACCCATCACTTCCCCTTGGCCATTTGCCATGTGGGGAATAGATTTGGTTGGACCACTGCCTACGACTAGAGGAAGGTTCAAATACCTCGTCGTCGCAGTGGATTATTTTACTAAATGGGTGGAAGCTGAGCCTCTCATCGATATGACATACGAAAAGGTGTACCAATTTATTTGGAAGAACATCATTTGTCGATATGGTCTTCCTCATGCTATCATCACTGACCATGGAACACAATTTGATAACGAGGAGTTCGCTGCCTATTGTCATCAATCAAATGTGTTGAAGATCCACTCAGCACCAGGCCATCCTCAAAGCAATGGACAAACAGAAGTGACAAACAGAACACTGCTGAATGGTTTGAAGAAAAGACTAGACGATGCGAAAGCAAATTGGATCCACGAGTTACAGTCAGTATTGTGGGCTTACCGAACAACTCCCCGAGTAGCAACTGGAGAATCTCCATATATGCTAGCGTTTGGAAGTGAAGCTGTTACACTTGCCGAGTTTGGCCTCCCAACACACAGGGTACTAAATTTCAACTCCCCTATCAGCGACTTAATGAGAAGATTGGATTTAAACATGCTCGAGGAAGTTAGAGAAGAAGCAGCCATTAGAAATGCTGCTTACCAGCAGTGAACAGCTTTGTTCTACAACAAGAGAGTGAAGAAGTGCTACCTGAAAGAAGGAGACTATGTGCTGAAGAAAGTAATTCAAAAGCACAATAAGATGGAGGCAAACTGGCATGGACCATACCGAGTTACATAAGTTATTCGACCAGGAACTTACCGAATAGCAACTCTAGAAGGGGAGGAGTTTAAGAATGCATGGAACGCAGAGCACCTGCGCAAATATTATCAGTGATGAATAAAATGAAGATATTCTGCCGAATTTTTTCTTTTTATTGAAAGTTTTTCGGGGAATACTAGTGCTACACACTACTCGGCAAAGCTCAGGCTACTCAAATTTTTTCTCGAAAATGCCAACTAAGGTTGGTCGAGAAACCTATATTCCTCCGGGAAGTAAAGCTACCTGTATTCCTCCGGGAAGTAAAGCTACCTATATTCCTCCGGGAAGTAAAGCTACCAATATTCCTCCGGGAAGTAAAGCTACCTATATTCCTACGGGAAGTAAAACTACCAATATTCCTCCGGGAAGTAAAGCTACCAATATTCCTCCGGGAAGTAAAGCTACCAATATTCCTCCGGGAAGTAAAGCTAATTGTATTCCTCCGGGAAGTAAAATTTGTATTCCTAAGGGAAATAAAACTATATGTTTCTCGTGAAATAAAAGAATTCCTAAAAATGCCAACTTATGTCGATTAGGAAGTAAATATATTCTCGAAAATGCCAACTTGAGTTGATCGGGAGGTAAAATTATTTCAAAAAGACTAACTATGGCTGGTCGGGGATAGAAACCCACCAACTGTAGTTGGTCGACAAGGAAAATTTACCGACCTTGGATGGTCAGAAACATTTAAGAGAAAAATCTACCAACTATGGCTGGTCGGGCAAAAAAGCCCACTAACTGTAGTTGGTCGACAAGTAAAATTTAAAGTGATCGAGCAACATTTTTTATACTCGTAACTTTTTAATTATTACTAAGTTTGTCGAGAAACAAAATATTATTTTTGACAAATGACTAACACAAGTTCAAACAACTCGACAATAAGTTGATCGACAAACCACACAATATTGTTATCTTTTTATCAGATACACATGCACAAATATAAAGTGTTTTACAAGACAATAGCAGTTAAAATTGCGAACAAAAATGAAAGTTTTTCATTAAATCCAAAAACAAATTACATTGATAATGAAATGAAAGTTACATTGATATTGAAATGTATACTAACTATTACATCAAAATTCCCACTCTACTGGTTTTTTCCCCTCTACTTTTGACACAGGTTCCTCGCCAGCAGGCGGATCATTTAAAGCCAGGGGAAGTTGAGATCCTTTAACATCCTGATATTCATCACGGATGGTCGATCTAGAAGGTGCTCGGGACGAGATACTTCAACAATTTAATGGAGATTGTAGTCACCGAGATATATGGAAATCAAGCTCCGAGGAATGGCCCGAGCAGGGATCCAACTCATGTCCAGTTTGAATGGTGGCACGGGTAAGTCGAGCAGCCCAGGATCATGATAGTCTCACAGGTAATGACCCTGTTCGAGTTGTAGCACACCTAAGGCATTTAACCAGCCTTACTTGTAGCCCTCATTATTGGCATTCTGGATACGATCGTCCAAGTGAAAGAGAGCTTCATTATATCCAGCCATCCAGAACTCCCTGGGTTGTTTGTGGAATTGATATGTTAATCTATCTAGCTGCTCGTGGAGATTTTTGATGAAGATCTCTTTATTCTCCATGATAGACTTCTGCGTGGAAAGCTGTTCTTCCAGGTCCCTGATCTTCTTTGACATTTCAGCCAAAGCCTGGTTCTTCGCCATTAATTGGAAGGCCTGGTTTTCTAAGGCAGACTGAGTCCTCTTGTGACAACCCGTATATGATTATGATAAATTATATTTAAATTATAATTATCCTATGTGATATGAATAATGTGTTATTAGTATATCTAATGTTAAGTGATTATGGTTAGTATAATTCTACTTTCATAAATCATGAATTGTCGAATTATTTACGAACACAAGATTTGGTTATTTTCGATAGAAATGTTCCTGTTTAAGACTAATTTTGACCCTTGTAAAATTACAATTGACTTGAGGTGAAAAGTACATAGTTGTAGATATGTGATTTAGGGTTGTAACACAACAAACGGTGCATCAAACGGATGTTCGAGTAAGAAGTTAGGTCGAAATTACGAGAAGGGGCGAATCTGTCAATTCCCTTAAGTGGTAAATTGTCTTTTATTAAACCAAATGTTTTAATTTGATTGGATGGATTGGGAGGCAGCCTTGGCAGACTTAAAACTCTCCCTTAACCTTATTTCTTCAGCAAATAAGTCCCTAGGTTCAGTTTGAGGTGATATTAGCTTGAGGAAAGAGAGGTAGAAGTTAAGAAAGAAAGGGTTACAAGGAAAATCTAGGAAAACAATTCCAAGAAAATCCTTAAGGTGTTTCCAAGGTAATATTATATGTTAATATTGTTTTAATCTTCTATTATACTTATTTCAAAGTATATAAATCGTGAATTATTGATCCAAATTCCATCCTCCTTTGTGATAATATGTATTGGTTCATATGTGAGATAAGTGGTGTTATAGGTCATATTGCTTTGTATTGAAACCTTTTGTATTAAAACTTGCATATCTCTCTATGTGTTTACTGGAATTCAGAAATTCCAATTGGATATGAAAGTAGACTTATATGTTCATATGATATCCTAAAATAAGAATTTAACTCCTTATGGTTAGGTCTTAGGGATGGTTTCAAGTTGGTATATAGTTGCTGTTTGAATATTTCATTTCGGTATGCCCTGAGTTTGGTCAAGCTTTTGAGATAGCAAATGAAGTCCAAATATTATGAAACTTTAATTATGTACTATTCAGTATGTCTACTGAAAGTGTGTCCAAAATCATGGAATGTTATAATGTAGAAAAAGTATGAAAATTCTTGGAAGTCAAAGGAACAATAGAGGAGTTTGTAGGACAGATTTCTTGTGTTGTAAAGAAATGGCCATAACTTGACCTAGGAAGCTTGAAAAATTACACCGTCACTTGTAACAGAAAGTATATTCAGATGTGTTTCCATATTGATAAGCTTGAACACCTGTATGTGTACTATTTATGAATATGGGATGGTTAAGTATGGAGGACAATGATTTGACGCCATATTGGATACCCCATGAAAGAATGTTTGTATCTACTCCTTCCCAAGGGTATTTGGAGTACATGTTTCATGTGTATATATATTCAGAAGTATACTTTTATGTTTACTTGAGTTTAGTTATAAATTCCTTACGAGGTAGTTTCTAGGGTTGAATGTTCATGACCTTATCAACATATATACCATCGTTTCGTCTTTACATATGTTTCATGGAATATGACTTGAGTAGAATCATATTGTGGTTGTGTAATTATTTAAAGTTACATAATTATATTAAGATAATACTTATGATTGAGTTTCAATACTGATTTAGTTGGATTAATAGGTGTAAGGTCAAATCAACCAAGTTCAGCTCCACACGAGGGAAACGTGAATACATAGTTGACAACACAAGGTGAGTGTACTTACTGAGTTGATTTTGGATATGACATATATATAACATATGTTGATATGATATGGCTTATTTATAAGTCATGAGATGTTTATATGTTATGGCTTATTTAAAAGACAAGAGATGTTGAGATGTTATGGCTTATTTAAAAGCCAAGAGATGTTGAGATGTTATGGCTTTATAAAAGTCAGGATATGTTGAGTTGCTATGCAATTCAGGAGATGTTAGGTTTTTAAAACCTATGGATATGATCATTGCCTACGGGCAGGAGATGTGGGGTTTATTAACTTCGGATATGTATATGGCCTAATTTGGCACAGAGATGTATATATTGTTATGTTGATATATTAATATAGTACTTTTACTATAGATAGCTGTAGTACATTCACTGAGTTTTTAAACTCATGGTTTTATATGTTTACATTTTCAGGTTTTCCAGCTGCCACTACCAGGTCTAGGAGGTTGAGTACATAGAAGTAGCGTCTTGTTAGTTTGTTTTATAAACTGCACTAGTTGTAATTAAGTTAAATGATATGTGGGTTATGTTGAAATTATGTCTCCTTAAAACGATTGGATTTTTTTAATATTCCGCATTTTAACCTTCAAGTTGTTTAAATATGTATTTCCTAAATAATAATTAAATTATAATTGTGGTTTGTAAACTATCTAGCTAATTATATCCCAAAATGGGGTTAGGGAGTGACAACTTGGTATCAGAGCTTTAGGTTTATATATCCTAGGGTTAGAGAGTCTAGATATGGCAGTGGCAGAAATAGCGTTGTGTGGGTCTTTTATATTAATTTGTGAGAAATACTAACCATTGAGTTAGAAATAAATGTTGTATTCTTGTTTCTATAATTGTGGTTTATGACAGATAGTAAGCTATGGAAGGAGCAAATGTTCATGAGAGGGTGGATGAGGAGTCTTCAAATACAGTAAACCAGCAAAATCAAAATAATGTAGAGGGGGCTCCTGAACAACTTACAGATATGCAGAAGATGGCTCGTGCCATGACTTTAATGGCAGAACAACAAAACATGTTTATGATGCAAATAGCAGAGCAACAAGCCAAGTACTTGGAGGAGCAGACTTTGGCAAGAAGAGAAAGGGAAATACAACGAGAGGAGAAGAATACTTTGTACGAGAAGTTCATCAAATTGAACCCTCCAGCATTCTCAGGTTCTGTAGATCCTTTAGAAGTTAAGACTTGGGTTAGAGACACAGAAACTATCTTTGGGGTGATGAATGTACCTGGCGCGCAGAAGGTGATTTTGGCTACTTTCATGTTAAAGGGAGAAGCTAAATATTGGTGGGAGTCTTCCAAACATTTATTGCTTACTCCGGAGGGAGGTGAGGTAATTACTTGGGATTCCTTTATTAAAGTCTTATATGAAAAGTATTTTCCTCGCATGTACCGGAAGCAAAAGGAGAGAGAATTTTTATCATTGACTCAGGGGAATATGTCGGTCAGGGAGTATGAAACTAAATTCACATCTTTGTCTCGATTTTCATTACATTTCTTACGTGATGAGGAGGATAAATGCACCAGATTTCAGGATGGGTTGAATTTGGTTATCAAGTCTAGACTCACTGCACTTGAGATGGTAGATTATTCTTCCTTAGTTAACAAAGCTATGATGGTTGAAGGAGATGTTAATGATGCAATAAATAATAGGGAACAAAGAGGAAAGAGGAGTAGATTTGATTCATCTCAGCAAAAGGAAGGCAATGTAGAATACTCGAAACAAGGGAGTCAAAGATTTCAGCGCGGTAGAGGGACTGGAATTATGTTCAGAGTAGGACACCAAGTAGTTTTAGGGGTGCAGGATCGATGGTCCAACAGAATAGACAGCAGGAGAATGACAATAGGCAGTCCAAGCCTGTTACATGCTATTTTTGCAAAGCTGAGGGCCATATTAGTCCAGATTGTCCCAAGTTAAAGGGGTAGAGTGTTATCACTGCCATCAAATTGGTCATACCAAAAAGAACTGTCCTATGCTAGTGGGAGGGATTCAATCAGCTACTACTAGTCGAGGCTCATCACCTGGAGGCACAGGGAGAGGAGGAGGTAGAGGACAGGCTAGTGGATCCAGGGCTCCAGGAAGGATATTTGCTATGACTTTACAGGATGCTCAGGCTACTCCAGAGGTGGTGACAGGTACATTTTCTGTCATGAACAAACATGCTTACGTGCTTATTGATCCAGGTTCTACTCATTCATTTGTAGCACTGTCATTTACCATGCATTTGGGTAGACCATGTTCTTATCTAGATTGTGGTTTATATATTTCTACACCTATGGGGGATGTGATGCTAGTGGAGCTTGTGTATAAAAATTGTGTATTGTATATGGGGGAGAGGGAGTGGACCATTGATTTAATTCCCCTAGATATTCAAGATTTTGATATTATCTTGGGTATGGACTGGCTATCTTCCTACCATGCATCAATTGACTGTTTTTGTAAGGAGGTTACATTTAATATGCCGGGGGAGGAAGAATTCAAATTTACTGGGGAAAGAAATGTGGTTCCGAACTATCTTATTTCAGCCCTTCGGGGGAGGAAATTGTTAAATAAGGGTTGTCAAGGCTTTCTAGCATATATTGTGGATACAAACAGGGAATTGCAAAAATTAGAAGATATCCCAGTCGTTAAGGATTTTGCAGATGTGTTCCCAGATGAATTACCAGGATTGCCACCTAGCAGAGAGGTAGAGTTTGCTATCGATTTAGTGTCTGGTACAGCTCCAGTTTCTATTTCTCCATATAGAATGGCACCTGTGGAACTAAAGGATTTAAAGGTTCAACTGCAAGATTTGCTGGATAGAGGTTTTATTCGACCCAGTGTATCACCATGGGGCGCTCCAGTATTATTTGTGAAGAAGAAAGATGGCACCATGCGACTCTGCATTGATTATCGACAGTTGAACAAGGTGACTATTCAAAATAAATATCCATTGCCTCGTATTGATGATTTGTTTGATCAATTACAGGGTGCTAAAGTGTTTTCAAAAATTGATTTGAGATCGGGTTATCATCAATTACGGGTGAGAGATTGTGACATTTCTAAGACAGCTTTTCGTTCTCGCTACGGTCATTATGAATTTTTGGTAATGCCATTTGGGTTAACGAATGCTCCTGCGGTGTTTATGGATTTAATGAATCGAGTATTTCATCCTTTCATAGATTCATTTGTGATTGTCTTTATCGATGATGTTTTGATATACTCACCTAGCCAAGAGGAACATGAGAAGCATCTAAGAGTTGTATTGCAAGTTTTGCGAGATAGTCAATTGTTTGCGAAATTTAGCAAATGTGAGTTTTGGTTAAATCAGGTAGTATTTCTGGGGCATGTTGTTTCGGGAGATGGAATTTATGTTGACCCTAAGAAGGTAGAGGCAATTGTGCAATGGGAAAGATCGAGAAATGTAACGGAGATAAGGAGTTTCCTAGGATTGGCTGGATATTATAGAAGATTCATAAAGGGGTTTTCATCTATAGCCTTGCCGTTGACTAAATTGACCCGAAAGGAAGTGAAATTTGTGTGGAGTGATGAATGCCAGCAAAGCTTTGAAATGTTGAAAAATAGGCTAGTATCAGCTCCAGTTCTCACTGTTCCATCCAGTGGAGAAGGTTTTGTGATTTATACTGACGCTTCACATCAGGGCCTGGGTTGTGTTTTCATGCAACATGGAAAGGTAATTTCGTATGCATCTAGACAGTTGAAGACACATGAATGTAATTATCCTTCACATGATTTAGAACTTGCGGCTATTGTTTTTGCCTTGAAATTATGGAGACATCATTTATATGGAGAGACGTGTGAAATTTTCACTGACCATCAAAGTTTGAAGTATTTATTTACTCAGAGAGACTTGAATTTGAGACGAAGATGTTGCATGGATTTAATTAAAGATTATGATTGTACCATTCACCATCATCCCGGGAGGGCCAATGTTGTTGCAGATTCTCTGAGTCGAAAGTCATTGGGGAGGTTATCTTGTATTCAATGTGCACGGGTTGGCAATATTATGGAATTAAGACTGATGGGAGTCGAGTTGAACTTATCTAAAATGGGGGCATTATTTGCACACGTTACAGTTAGACCTTTACTGGCAGAACGCATACGAAATTTGCAAGTCAGTGATCCATTCCTTGAAAAGAAGAAACGGGAAATCCTGGACGGTAAAGAAAGTGACTTTGAAATTAAGAAAGATGAATTATTGTGTTATAAAAATAGAATTTGTGTACCGAATGATCCGTCCTTAAAGAAGGATATATTAGAAGAGGCACATAGTTCTATTTACTCTATGCATCCGGGAGGTACCAAAATGTTTAGAGATTTGAAAGAGTATTACTGGTGGAACAATATGAAACGTGAGATTGCCGAATTTGTAGCTAAATGTTTAGTATGTCAACAAGTGAAAGCGGAGCATCAGAATCCGGCAGGATTATTGCAGTCATTGCCTATTCCGGAATGGAAGTGGGAGCATATAACGATGGATTTTGTTGTAGGATTGCCACGATCACCAAAGGGGAATGATTCTATTTGGGTGATTGTAGATCGATTGACAAAGTCAGCTCATTTTCTTCCAGTTAAGACCACCTACACGGTTGACAAGTATGCACGTATGTACGTTGATGAGATTATCCGTTTACATGGGGCACCAGTGTCAATTGTATCAGATAGAGATCCAACGTTCACTTCTAAGTTTTGGCCTCGTTTACAGAATGCCATGGGCACAAGTTTGAAGTTCAGCACTGCATTTCATCCACAAACCGATGGGCAATCTGAGAGGACGATTCAAATATTAGAAGACATGTTACGAGCTTGTGTATTTGACTTCAAGGGCAGTTGGGATGATCATTTGCCATTGATGGAATTTGTGTATAATAATAGTTATCAGTCCACCATTGGTATGGCTCTTTATGAAGCTTTATATGGGAGGAGATGTAGAACGCCATTATGTTGGGATGAAGTGGGTGAAAGGAAAGTTTTAGGTCCTGAACTGATAGATATGACAACTGAGAAGATCAAAATGATTCGGGAACGGATAAAGATAGCGCAAAGCAGGCAAAAATTTTATGCAGATAAGAGGAAGTATCCATTGGAATTTCAGAAGGGCGATTTTGTATTCCTACGTATTTCACCATGGAAAGGTGTTATGAGATTTGGAAAGAAGGGGAAACTAAGTCCAAGATACATTGGACCATATAAAGTGTTGGAAAGAATTGGGACCCTGGAATATAGATTGGCATTACCTCCATAGTTATCTCGTTTACATGATGTGTTCCATGTATCAATGCTTCGTAAGTATTTGGCAGATCCATCTCATCAACTGAAAACCCAACCTATTGAACTGAAAGAAGACTTGTCGTACATCGAGGAACCGGTGGAAATTCTTGATCGTAAGGAGCAAGTATTGAGAAATAAGGTTATTCCCTTAGTTAAAGTTATGCGGATGAGCCATATAATTAAATAAGCAACTTGGAAAACGGAGGATAGCATGAAGAAACAATATCCCCATTTGTTTGGTAAGTGTCATTCGTATTAAATTTCGGGGACGAAATTTTCTAGGGGGGGGGGGGGAGGTTGTGACAACCCGTATATGATTATGATAAATTATATTTAAATCATAATTATCCTATGTGATATGAATAATGTGTTATTAGTATATCTAATGTTAAGTGATTATGGTTAGTATAATTCTACTTTCATAAATCATGAATTGTCGAATTATTTACGAACACAAGATTTGGTTATTTTCGATAGAAATGTTCCTGTTTAAGACTAATTTTGACCCTTGTAAAATTATAATTGACTTGAGGTGAAAAGTACATAGTTGTAGATATGTGAGTTAGCGTTGTAACACAACAAACGGTGCATCAAACGGATGTTCGAGTAAGAAGTTAGGTCGAAATTACGAGAAGGGGCGAATCTGTCAATTCCCTTAAGTGGTAAATTGTCTTTTATTAAACCAAATGTTTTAATTTGATTGGATGGATTGGGAGGCAGCCTTGGCAGACTTAAAACTCTCCCTTAACCTTATTTCTTCAGCAAATAAGTCCCTAGGTTCAGTTTGAGGTGATATTAGCTTGAGGAAAGAGAGGTAGAAGTTAAGAAAGAAAGGGTTACAAGGAAAATCTAGGAAAACAATTCCAAGAAAATCCTTAAGGTGTTTCCAAGGTAATATTATGTGTTAATATTGTTTTAATCTTCTATTATACTTATTTCAAAGTATATAAATCGTGAATTATTGATCCAAATTCCATCCTCCTTTGTGATAATATGTATTGGTTAATATGTGAGATAAGTGGTGTTATAGGTCATATTGCTTTGTATTGAAACCCTTTGTATTAAAACTTGCATATCTCTCTGTGTGTTTACTAGAATTCAGAAATTCCAATTGGATATGAAAGTAGACCTATATGTTCATATGATATCCTAAAATCAGAATTTAAATCCTTATGGTTAGGTCTTAGGGATGGTTTCAAGTTGGTATATAGTTGCTGTTTGAATATTTCATTTCGGTATGCCCTGAGTTTGGTCAAGCTTTTGAGATAGCAAATGAAGTCCAAATATTATGAAACTGTAATTATGTACTATTAAGTATGTCTACTGAAAGTGTGTCCAAAATCATGGAATGTTATAATGTAGAAAAAGTATGAAAATTCTTGGAAGTCAAAGGAACAAAAGAGGAGTTTGTAGGACAGATTTCTTGTGTTGTAAAGAAATGGCCATAACTTGACCTAGGAAGCTTGAAAAATTACACCGTCACTTGTAACGGAAAGTATATTAAGATGTGTTTCCATATTGATAAGCTTGAACACCTGTATGTGTACTATTTATGAATATGGGATGGTTAAGTATGGAGGACAATGATTTGACGCCATATTGGATACCCCATGAAAGAATGTTTGTATCTACTCCTTCCCAAGGGTATTTGGAGTACATGTTTCATGTGTATATATATTCAGAAGTATACTTTTATGTTTACTTGAGTTTAGTTATAAATTCCTTACGAGGTAGTTTCTAGGGTTGAATGTTCATGACCTTATCAACATATATACCATCGTTTCGTCTTTACATATGTTTCATGGAATATGACTTGAGTAGAATCATATTGTGGTTGTGTAATTATTTAAAGTTACATAATTATATTAAGATAATACTTATGATTGAGTTTCAATACTGATTTAGTTGGATTAACAGGTGTAAGGTCAAATCAACCAAGTTCAGCTCCACACGAGGGAAACGTGAATACATAGTTGACAACACAAGGTGAGTGTACTTACTGAGTTGATTTTGGATATGACATATATATAGCATATGTTGATATGATATGGCTTATTTAAAAGTCATGAGATGTTTATATGTTATGGCTTATTTAAAAGACAAGAGATGTTGAGATGTTATGGCTTATTTAAAAGCCAAGAGATGTTGAGATGTTATGGCTTTATAAAAGTCAGGATATGTTGAGTTGCTATGCAATTCAGGAGATGTTAGGTTTTTAAAACCTATGGATATGATCATTGCCTACGGGCAGGAGATGTGGGGTTTATTAACTCCGGATATGTATATGGCCTAATTTGGCACAGAGATGTATATATTGTTATGTTGATATATTAATATAGTACTTTTACTCTAGATAGCTGTAGTACATTCACTGAGTTTTTAAACTCATGGTTTTATATGTTTACATTTTCAGGTTTTCCAGCTGCCACTGCCAGGTCTAGGAGGTTGAGTACATAGAAGTAGCGTCTTGTTAGTTTGTTTTATAAACTGCACTAGTTGTAATTAAGTTAAATGATATGTGGGTTATGTTGAAATTATGTCTCCTTAAAACGATTGGATTTTTTTAATATTCCGCATTTTAACCTTCAAGTTGTTTAAATATGTATTTCCTAAATAATAATTAAATTATAATTGTGGTTTGTAAACTATCTAGTTAATTATATCCCAAAATGGGGTTAGGGAGTGACACCTCTGTTCCTCGATAAGAATTCGAGTTGCTCTTGCTCGTCCCCGAGGAGCTCTTGATCGACCACGAGAAGATGTAGATGGGCCAGACCTCTTCAAGGTTTCCAACTCGTCCCTCAAGTTGGCATTATCGACTTCCAAGAACGAAAATCCCTCATCAGTCACTGGGATCAAGGCTTTTGAAGTGGAAGCCGTAGACTTCAACTGTGACAGCTCCCTTTGCAGGTTGTTGTTTTCTTGCTCCAGTAACTCGGCTATTTGTCTGCATTCCTCGACTTCGCCCCTCAGAGTTCTCTCCCTCACCTCGTAGCCAGAAAAATGCTTCTCGTACCCCTTGTCAGCATTGAGTTGCTGGTACTTTATCTCGTACCCCTCATGCAACAGGGCAGTGGATTCGTTGTATTGTAGCTGAAGGTCCTCGAGGGTGCCTTGGAGATCCTCGATCATATCATAATAGGCCACATTATTGGCCACTGCTCGATCAAGTAGACACTTCAGATATTGATATGCTTTAACTGCCTGTTCTGAAGCATCTTGGCTGAGGATGTCGACGACTTGTGCTGCACTCAGGTCTGTGTGACCAGCCTTAAAGTATTCATTACATTGTCGCAGCAGCTTTGTATCATGGGCAGATAGTAATTCCATCCTGGCCAGAAACTAGCAGAGAAAGAAAAAGCAACAATCAATAAGAATCAAGACAGAGTATGAAGAAGAGACAACAGTATGAATAAACACAAGTTTGAGTTTTATTATATCATAAAGGTCAAAAGTATAAGATTTCAGAGTTACATATTCATGATTACAATTAACAAAAGAAAAATATAAAGAGAAATACGAACAACTCTACACCTTTTCCTTGTCTCCTAAAACCTTCTCTGGAGGCTGGGACGAGGAAGTAGGTTGCTCGGAGGGAATGGAAAGCTGCTCGGGGAGCGCCAGCAGTTGCTCGGAAGAAGTAATGATTTGCTGAGATTCCTCGGGGGCAGGCTGGATGGCTAGGGGATGATCTCCCATCACTATAGAAGACTCTTTGGAAGCAGCCTCGTCCTCTTCTAAGTCTTCAGGAGTTGGAGGGGGACCAGGGATGTGTTGCTGAAAGAGTTCAAAATTTTCATCCACTTTCATCTCCTGAAGAGCAGCAACCCATCCGTCCCTAAAGTATTTGAGGCTTCCATAGTCCACTTGCGACACCATGGCAGCCAATCCCTTGTTCCACCCCTTGTCCTAGCCAGCGCTGAAGGACTTCTTCACAACCATTTTCCTTTTTATCTTTTCCGAGGAAAGCTTCTCGGACAGCAGGTCATCAACAGCTTTCAGTTTTCTCTCAGCCTCCTCCTTCTGCCGATTTACCTCCCGAATTTGAGACAACTCCTCTTCAGCAACCTTGAGCTTATTCTCTAGCTCTCCGGCATTCTTGAGCTTCTCGTCGAGCTCTTTATTTCTCCCCTCCAAGTCCTTTATTCTCTTCTCCAACTCTTTGGAGACTTCAACAGCTTGAGCTTTTTCCTGCTCGGTGGAGGCAAGCTTCTTCTCCCAAACAACTTTGTCAGTAGCATATGTCTGGAGAGAATCCTCTAGAGACTTAATAGCTTCCTACAGAGCTCCCTCCACACTAGACAAGGAGCATGAAGCTTTAATTGCCTCGTCTTTCTTCACAATTATATTAAAGCAGCTTGTCAACTGTAAAAAAAAAGCAAGTCAGAAACAGAAATGACAAGGAAAATATGAAAAGTTCAAAGTAAAAATACTTACAGAAGCAAGGTGGCGAGCAGCCAATGAGGTAACCAAGTCCCGAGAAAGGTTTTCCTCAGTACCTTGGACCTCGAGAATGATCCAAGACTTTACCGAGCTCATGGCACAACTCGGGGGAATAAAAGTTGGAACACCAGTTCCAGTAGCTGGGGGCTGAGTGATGGTGTCAGCCAAATTGACCGAGGAGCTCTTCTTGAGCCTCCTCGGGGGAACAGGAACAGATTCAACCAAGGAAGAACCCTTGGTTGGTGATATTACAATCACCTCTCCAGGAGCAGCAGACCTGCTCGGAGCCACTGCGGGCTTCTCAACAACCTTCATTACAGCAGCAGCCGAGGAAGGCGCATCAGTCTTCTTTGTCCCTTCTGGGACATCAACCTTACTTCTTTTTGCCTCTCCAGCACCAGAGGCAGACTTCTCAAAAAAGGTGGAAGGTCTTCTCTTCTTCATCCTTTCACTTAAAGGGATGTGTGATTCAGGCGAAGAACTGGTGGAAGCTGGTACTGGCTCTGATTCACTTATTACTGGATGAGAAGTAAAAGAGGTGGTGTAGCTCTTGTATTGCAGCAGATATGAGGCCGACCTAATACGCTCGTCGGCAACAGATTGATGCAGACTCCAGATAAGTTTCAAGTGCCTTATATTAACATCTGCTTCTTTTGGGCACTTTCTTTTGCTATCAACTGCAAATAAATAAACATTGAAATATCAATGGCACATTTTATCAAACACAAAAGAAGCATGATTGCAAAATAAATAAAATAAAATAAAAATAACCTATCCCATTGCCATAGGGAGGGCTTCTGGGACCCTGATAAACCTCATCTCCAGATAAAGGAGCATGTTGCCAATTTTTTATGACAACCCCGTGCTCAAATAATCTCTATTAGCATCAGGGAGATTGACTACTAAGGCCCTATTCAAAAATCTAGTTTTTAAATAAAATGTGTTATCACCAACTGCCCATCTATAGCAAAACATGATTTTTGGAATCCCTATACGAGTTCCATGGATTTAATTTAACCTATGCACCCCATTAACTATTCTCCATGTGTTGGGGGCTATTCTTGCAAGAACAACGTCAAAGTATTGACAAAATTCTAGACATAAGGGATTGGGTGGAAAAGAAAATCCACACTCAACAATAAAAAGACTGGGGAACCAATGTCCCTCAGCCAAGAGAAAATAATCAGAAGGCTCAGAAAGCTCTTCCAGAACAACCCAGGAGGGAATAGAAAAATCAGAGCAAAACTTATCAAGAGATTCAACAGGGTAAACCATGATGAATAAAAGAAATGAAGAAGAAGGAAGAAAATCTTACAGAAAAAGAGTGGATCTGATGACAACGGACGATGGAAGAGATGAATACACAGGAGAGAAAGAGACGATGGAAAACTCAAAAATACAAATTTGAAAAGGTAGAAGACGATAGGAGTGTCTGTGAAGTTTAAATACCTTGCCTTGGGAAATGGTAAAGTAATGATTACAAAAGAAACAATTATGCTACCGGCGGCTAGAGGAACAAAAAGGGCGCGGTAATCGAAGTGAGAAGAAACGATTACGCTACCGACGGCTAAAAGGATAAAAAGTACGCAGAGATCGAGGCGGTTGTGAAAATTCAAAAAAGCCTGATTCTACGAATTTGGAAAGAGAAATAAATACAAGAAAAACACTCCTAAAAATCAGGAGGACTATTTAAAGCTATCATATTCCGAGAAAGAATGTTCCACACTCCTTAAATTTAGAACTATGAAACATTGGGGGCTTCTGTTGATACCAAATTTAGTCTGCTGACATGGATCAATAAAGTGAAGACGCGTGGTAGTCTACGTGGCAACAACAAACACTTCTGAGGAACTCACATGATCCGAGGAACCATACTAAAATGAGGAACACTATTTCCCCGAGGAACTCATACGCTCCGAGGAACGAGAACTCTCCGAGGAAATCTTGAGCACCGAGAAGCTTAGGCGGTCCGAGCAACTCAGGCGGTCCGAGTTGCACCTCAAACAAAGCATTAATAACTGGATAACCAACAGTTTGACTGTTCATTAAATGCTTATCATTCAGACGCATACGCTTAAGGAGCATTGAATGTATCACCCTTTCATATGTACATCATTTAATGTATTACCCTTTCACATTACAGCCCCAGGGCTATAAATACATTGTACAATCCTCATTGTAAAGGGACCGGAATTTTTTGAGATAACCTGTAATCAAGAATTCCCATACAATCAGCAATACCATAACAGTGGACATATGCCATTCTTATAAGGCTGAAACCACTTTAAAAACTCTTTGTCTCATTTATTTATCTGTGATTGAATAATTAGATATGATCTAATTTTTTACATCAACAATAGTGGCTCACAGTTGATGGTAAATCAAGTGTTGAATTTATATGCAGCTAAAGGAGAACCGATGACCAAATACTTAGCCAAAGCATTAGAGATAATTTCCACTTTGATAGCTATCCAGATGATTAGAATTCCCATATTGGAAAATGCCCAAGCAGATGCTCTTGCTCGACTAGCTTCAATAACAAGAATTGAGCTATGAAGAACTATTCCTATTGAGCTACTTGCTAATAGGAGCATAGACGACGATCTGATGGTCAATTTTATTGTAGTTTATATGGGGACATCTTGGATGGATCCTATAAGAGCATATATTGAAGAAGTAATTCTTCTAGTCGACCTACTTGAAGCTAAGAAGTTAAAATACAAAGCCGCAAGATATGTGCTAGATGGTGGTGTGTTATATAGAAGAGGATTAACTGCTGGTCTACAATGGTGCGTCCATCCAGTCGAAGTGAAGGATTTGAATGAAGAAGTCCATAAAGGGTCCTGTGGAGCCCATGTAGGAAGAAAAACATTATTGCAGAGAATCCACACACAGGGGTACTAGTGGCCAATTATGCGAGCATATTTTATAGATTTTGTCAATAAGTGTGATAAGTGCCAGAGGTTTCCCAACATACGCAAGGATCCACAAGGTCTCCTAACATCAATCACGTCACCTTGTAACTTTGTTATGCGGGGAATTGACTTAGTTGGGCCTCTACCGACCACCCAAAGAAGGTTTAAATATCGAGTTATCGCTGTTGATTACTTCACTAAATGGGTGGAAGTTGAATCGTTGTTCGATATGTCCTATGAAAAGTTTTATCACTTTATTTGGAAGAATATCATATGCAGGTATGGCTTACCTTACACCTTTATCACTGATCATGGCACATAGTTTGACAATGATGAATTTGCTGCTTATTATGCCCAATTCGACGTCCAAAAAATCCACTCTACTCGTGACCATCCTAAAAGCAACGACCAAACAGAGGTAACTAATTGAAATTTGCTGAATGGGTTGAAGAAAAGGTTGAAAAATGCCAAAGGGAATTGGATCATTGAACTGTATTCTGTTTTATGGGCTTACCGAACAACTCTTAGAATAGCTACTGGAGAAACTCCCTACATGTTAGCATTTGGTAATGAGGCACTAATTCCTACTAAGGTTCTTAACTTCAATACCCCAGTTAGTGATTTGATGAGAAGGATAGATTTAGACATGCTAGAAGAGGTAAGTGAAGATACGACTTTAAGGAATGCATCCTATCAATAGCGGATTGCGCATTTTTACAATAAGAGGGTGAAGCCAAGCAACTTAAAAGAGGGTGATTATGTTTTAAAGAAATTGATTCATAAGTGCAATAAGTTGGAGGCCAATTGGCATAGACCTTATCGTATTACTGCAGTCATCTGACCAGGCACATATCGAATTCAGACTTTGGAAGGTGAAGAATTCAAGAACCCATGGAACGCAGAACACTTGAGGAAATACTATCAGTGATGTAATCATGATGTATGAAGTTCATTTAAATATTAATGAGAATGCGATTTCCCCAAAATTGTTATTTTTTTTGGAGTACTAGTGTTATGCAATACATTATGCATCTACAAAAATACCAACAATGTTGGTCGGCAACAACAAAGACACCAACAAAGTTGGTTGTCAACGTAAAAATACCAAAAATGTTGGTCGGCACCAACAAAGGCACCAACAAAGTTGGTTGTCAACATAAAAATACCAACAATGTTGGTCGACGGCAACAAAGGCACCAACAAAGTTGGTTGTCATCATAAAAATACCAACAATGTTGGTCGTTAACATAAACCACCAGCGAAATGTTGGTCGGTATGAATAAAGGCACCAATAAATTTGGCTGTCAAATACATAAAAAAACACGTAAGGCAAAAGTGTAAGTCCCAAATGCTTGGTTAACGAAGACCCGGAAGAATAATTTTCATCTAAACTGGGCTAAAAGATGGAAAAATGTTCCACTCACGCCTAGGAACTAAGGTAACTAATGTAATTACCTAAAAACTTTAGGTACATTAGTAGAACCATTGTGATGCATTGGTAATTGATATAATAATTAGGATAATCCTAAGGATATCAATAGAACCGGTGAAAAACTAAAGATTAACTAAAAGTTGGTATATTCATAGTCAAAGACTAAATAAACATTCATATATTTAAAGATTGACTAAAAGTTGATCCACTCGTAAAATAAGATTTTCATTAAATTAAATGATTACATATTGTTACTCAAATATGAAAAAACAAATTATAAAGCCTTATTCTACAAGACATTTTCCTTCAGCCTTAGAAGCGGGATCCATGCTAGTTGGAGGATCATCCAAAGTAAAAGGGGAGTTGATGAAGTTAAAGTTCTGAAGCATCCTGATATTGCTGCTACTAGGACAATCAAGCAGATGAGGAGGTCGGACAATCTCTAGTTCATCATGTAGCTCGTAATCTCTTAAGTATTTTAAAATCAAGCATTGAGGAATGCAATGAACAAGAATCCAGTTAACATCTAACTTAAATGGAGGATTGTCAAGCTCCGGTAAGCCTGGGTCATACCAATCCCACAAATAATTGTTCTGGTCCACCTTCATCACGGTTAAAGCATTTATCCAACCCCATTTATAGGACTCATTCTTGTCCTGTTGAAGTCTATCGTCAAAATGTCCCAAAGCTTCATTATACCCATCCATCCAAACTTCTCTTAGCTACTTGTGGAATTGAAAGGTTAATTTATCAACCTGATATTAGAGTTTCTTTAATACTCCATCCTTAACCTCTAATTGGGAAAATTGAGTGGATAATTGTTCAGACAAGGTCTGCAGCTTCTAGGACATCTCAGCAATAGCTCGGTCTTTTTCTTTTAAATGTGAATCTTGATTGGTATGGTCTTGATGTGTCCTAATTTCTTCTGTGGTTCCGCGTCCATTCTTACTTCTTGCTCTGGAGGAAGATGCGGGCTTAATCTTTTTTTAATCTTCTAATTCATCTCTTAATGTTGCATTTTTAGCCTCTAAAAAGGAGTAACCCTCATTAGTAGTAGCAACAACAACTCCATATGCAGACTTCAAAAGATTCACTTCATTTCTCAAATTATTATTCTCCTCTTCCAGAAGTTTGGCAATAGTTCTGATTTCTTCAACTTCAAGCTTAAGAAAAGCTTCCTTTTTATTGTAAATAAAAACAAAATTATCAAAACCTTGGCCTACACTTAAGCTTTGATATTTCTGCTCGTAGCTCTGGTGCAACAACAAAATGGATTCTTTATATTGTTCTTGAAGTCCTTCTATCATCTCATAGTAGTCAACATTATTTTCTACTGCCCGATCAAATAAGAACTTCAAATACTTGTAGGCTTCTTTAGCCTGCTCTTATACATCATCACTGAGCAACCGAATAATTTCTTCTTTGGATAAGTTCGCATGAAGCATTGCACTTAGTAGCTCGATATCATTGGAAGAAAATTATTCCATCTTCGCTATGAACTAGCAAAAAAATGACTACCAATCAACAACAAGAATGGAGAAAAAGTATAATCAACAAGAGATAAAAGGGAACAAAATGTCCTTTTATTGATAACAAAAAGTTCAAGTACAATAAAAATGAAAAAAAAGAAACAAAAAAGCAAAAAGGGGAAGATATTGAACAACTTTACACCTTCTCCCTGTCACTCTCTACCTTCTTATTCGGCTCAGAAGAAGGGATTATAAGCTGGAGTTGCTCTATTTATTTGACTGGAGGAAGATAAGATTCATTAATTTGTGGTTGATCGAAAGCATATTCAACCACTAGAGAAGATTCTCTAGAACTAGCCTCATTTTCAACCTCATCCTCAATGGCTGGAGAGGACTATGAATATATCTCTAAAAAAGTTCAGAGCTTTCAGTTGTGTTCAAGTCCTAAAGGGAAGCAACCCAATCATCTCTGAAACATTTTTGTTTTGCATACTCAATCTGAGCAGAGGTAATAGAAATGACATTATTCCATCCTTTGTCCCAGTCAACATTGAAGGAGGCCTTCAGAGAAGACTTTCTCTTAGATCTGGCGGAGGATATAAGCTCTTTAGCAGCATTATCCCTACGCTCAGCTTCATCTACCCTGCGCCTTCTTTCTTACACTCAACCTGCTTCCCCTTGCGCTCAGTTTCCTTAGCCATGTTCTCATCTTCAAGGGCATTCTCATTAGACGTATGCCGAGCAATTTCAGCTATCTTCAATTTATTGGCCCAAGTACTCTTCTCAGTCTCTAAGGCCTGCTAAGATTCAAGCAGAGACTTCTTTAAACCAGCCAAAGCTTCCTCCATATCATTTGAAGAAGAAGAAGCCTCTATTGTATCATCCTTCTCCAGCATATTATTGAAGTGTACCAAGAAATGCAAGAGATGAAGATCAAGATGAGTATATGAGAAATATAAAATACAACCAAACTAAGAAACTAGAAATGACTTACTGATGCAAGGCTCTGAGTAGCCATTTCAGAAACCCTCGCGCAAGGGAGCATGACATCCACCCCCTGTGGTCTGGAAGAGTACGAGACTTGATCAACTTCCTGGCCAAACCAGGAGTAATAGCTACTGGAGGAACAACATCAGAAGAGGGTAATTTAACCAAGGACAGTTAATCAGTCGCCTGATCGACCTGCTTCTCTATAAATCTGAGAAACGTGTGTGCTCGCGTTCAAATGATCAAATTATATATTAAACACCTTTTAACCCAAACAAACCCTAATCATGCAACTAGGTGTGATTGAAATAATATGAAATCATGCAAGAGTTATTCAAACACACACAATTGAGGAAAAATCCCCCACAGGGGCAAAACCATTTATTTTCACTATAATTTGTAAGAAAACGGCTTACAATCGGATTACAATGAAAATACAAGTTGACTAAGAATTACCCTCAGGTATCGGATTCTGTAGTCGCTGATGGAATTATTCCTTTCCAGTAGGGATGCAATGGAGAAGAAGAACGGTCTCCTCCACAAGGGTTGAACTGCAAAACTGCGTTCCTGGGTTACCAAAAGGATTCACAAATGTATGGATTTTGTGTGAATCAAAATACCTAGAGTATTGATACTCAATAGGTGAAGACTTGGGGCTTTCTCTACTCTGAAAATCGTGTGTAGAAGTCTTGGAAAAACCACTTCCCGTAGTGGGATTAAATAGGAGAACTTGAGCCCTAAAATTCGGAACATGATCTGAACACGATCTGTTTGAAATTATCCTCGTCGGATCGGTCCGGTCTCTTTAGGCGGATCGGTCCGGTGACATCGGATCGGTTCCTTTTTGAAGGCGGATCAATCCGATTGGCATCGGATCGGTTCAGCTTTTTAGCTTCATCGGTTCGCTATGGATCCGGGGTACACTGGCCTCACCTCAGCAGGCGGATCGGTCCGGTCTCTTTAGGCGGATCGGTCCGGAGGAACCGGATCGATTCTTTTATCTGGGCCGGATCGGTCCGGTCTGTTCCCTGATTCCTTTTCTGCCTTTGATATTCGGATTCCGTTGATGAGCGTATGATTCTTGAATTTTCTCAACGGTGTAACGGCGTACGACATATAGAATGCTAATGGACAAAAATGTCCTAACAAATCTCCCCCTATGTCTATGCCGGTACATACATAAAAAACAAACATCCGAATTATCAATCATAAAAAATTGCCTATACAAATCTACCCTTCCATGAACCCAAAACAGAAAGAGTACAAGTGAATAAGACTGCATCGTTTGATCTTCAAATCTTCAGGAATCTCAACGCTTTTCTCATCAGGGTGTGCAATTTAGTGATCATCAATGTAGTACCTACACACATGAGATAAAGCAAAATACCAAGTGACATATCGAGTTTGAAATGATGAGATAAACATATATATCAATTTATGAGCAAACTCAAATTTCAAATCTCCCCCATGAAAAGATAATTCATTCTCCCCCTTTTTATGATGTCCCCAAATAGAAAAATGAGAGAAACAAATCAAATAAGCACTAGCGGGGTGACACTAGGATAAAACCACACCATGAATGAACACAAAGCAACCAAGTCGATGATAGCGTAAATGAAGTGGTGTGATCAAATTCGATAGGAAAATCAATGCATACAAACATGACATATGTGCACGATGAATATTGGATATTCCTAGCGAATGAACTCAAATGCTTCCTTTGGTGTAAAATAATGACAATATAAGATATTGACTCAATCAAATCAACAAATCAAAGCTCAAAATGATTTTCACACCAATAACGTCCAAAATGATTTTATGCATTTTCAGGACTTTCAAGGAAGTGCAAACCCGTTTATATTCTCCAACCAAACTCCCTTAGATATTATTTTGAATAGAGGCATTCTAAATTCTCAAACTTTGGAGAATTGACGGTGAAACCTAAGTGGCCCATATTTGGCATGTATAGCTTTTTATTGCCTTTAAATTTTTTCGGGCTCTTTTAACCTCTTAGGACCTCGGATATTAAAATTCCTCCATTTTTAGGTCCTTTTTAACGGTGGCTTTTGCGCAAAGGATATATGATTACCTTTCGCAGTCCCTCCCCGTTATACAAAAACACACAGTCTCACCAAAACGGTTTTTACATGCATTCCAATCTTGTCAAGTTTTATCGCATATTTTACATTGTATAGACAGGATTGAGATGAAAACATGCAAGCCAACATGAGATAGATAAGTGCAATAATCAAATATTTCCGTGCATGTGTGTAATAAAGGATATAGGAGTCAAACATGTAGGAAGATATCACTAATTACATCTCAAAGACTCCAACCAATGTAAAGCACATGGATGAAATGATGTGGCCTCTCAAATCTCTATCAAACAGTCACATGGATATATGGAATGAAGTTGTGACTTGGCTAACTTAAATGCTCATCCATAAAAGGTGAAAAAACAGAAAAATCTTTTTGGATTTTTCAAAAATTTTGACAAAATAAAATCTTTTTGTGCTTTTCTTAAAATTTTTCTTAATGGAAAATCTTTTTGTATTTTTCAAAAGAAATATAAAAAGCAACAAGAATAAAACAAAGCTGTACAACTAAGCAATGGTACATATAAAACAGACTAGCAATAGGAAGCATATGATATGAACAAGAAGGAGCATCCTATTCTGGACATAAACCAACCCCTCAGTCAACTGTGAAAATCCCTAAAGATTTCCTAAGACTCTCAAATCTAAGGGCATCTAAAGGTTTTGTGAAAATATTGGCTAACTAACGGTCGGTGGGAACAAAACTCAGGGATACGACTTTCTCTTCAACTAACTGACGTATAAAGTACTCACGTATCCTGATGTGTTTTGTACGCGAATGCTGAACTGGATTGCGGGATATGTGTATCGCGCTCGTGTTATCACAGGAAATGGTCATGGTGTCCTGTGATATCCCATAATCCTCCAGCATTTGCTTCATCCACAAGAGTTGTGTGCAGCAACTCCCGGCGGCTATGTACTCAGCCTCCGCAGTGGACAAAGAGATGGAATTTTGCTTCTTGCTCAGCCAGGAGACAAGAGCAGAACCAAAATAAAAACACCCACCAGAAGTGCTCCTATATCCATCTACATCCCCAGCCCAATCGGCATCCGAATAGGCGGACAGACGGTCATCGGTATCAAAGGAATACCAAATCCCGTATGAGAGAGTCCCACTTACGTATTTAATAATACGTTTTAGAGCAAGTAAATGTGACTCTTTTGGGGATGCCTGATATCGCGCACAGACTCCAACACTAAAGGCGATGTCGGGACGACTGGAAGTCAAGTAGAGAAGACTACCTATCATACTCCGATATAAGGTTTGCTCTACGTCCTTGCCTGAAGTGTCCTTACTAAGCTTGGTAGTGGTACTCATAGGTGTACGGTCATGCTTAGCGGAGTCTAAACCAAATTTCTTCACTAGGTCTCTAGCATACTTGGATTGGGAGATGAACATCCCATCCTCTAGCTGACAAACCTGGAGACCAAGGAAGAATGTAAGCTCACCAACCATGCTCATTTCAAACTCACTTTTCATCTCCTCTTCAAAGTGATGAGCATGCTGGGAGCATGTGGATCCAAAGACTATGTCATCCACATAGACATGGGCAACCAAAATAGCACCGTCATCTCTCCTGACGAACAACGTCATATCTACTTCCCCTCTCTTGAAGCCACGAGCTAAGAGATAGGAAGTAAGCCTCTCGTACCAAGAACGGGGTGCTTGCTTCAAACCATACAAGGCTTTCCTCAGATAGTAGACGTGCTAAGGGTGCTGAGGGTCTTCAAACCCTTTTGGTTATTCCACATAAACCTCCTCCTGTAGAATGCCATTCAGAAAGGCACTCTTGACATCCATCTGATATACCTTAAAGAGGAGATGACATGCGATGGCGAGCAGAAGACGGACGAACTCAAGCCTCGCAACAGGAGCAAATGTCTCCCCAAAGTCTACACCCTCTATCTGTGTGTAGCCTTGAGCGACCAACCTAGCCTTATTACGGATTATGGTACCATTTTCATCCATTTTGTTCTTAAAAATCCACCGGGTACCTATTACATTAATCTCACAAGGTCGGGGGACAAGTTCCCAGACATCATTCTTTTTAAACTGAAGCAACTCATCCTGCATAGCAGATATCCAGTGTTCATCCTTGAGTGCTTCTTTGTGGTTCTTGGGCTCGACTTTGGACGTGTAGTAAAGATGGCTAACAACGTTCTCTAGCTGAGCACGAGTCTTGACCCCTAGAGTGGGATCGCCAATAATGGCAGATGGGTCATGACTCTTGCGAACTCAAGCAGGTGTGTCCCCTAACACAGGAGTAGGATCCACAGAGTGTGAGAGAGGAACATGTAAATCACTGTCAGAACAATCCTCATCCTCATACTTAAGGTTAGGATCAATAACCGTCAAAGGTTCGTCATCTTGCACGGTAACGTTTATTGATTCCATAACCTTAGAGCTCTTCAGGTTAAAAACCCGGTACGCTCTGCTAGTCGATGAATATCCTAGAAATATTCCCTCGTCGCTCCGGGAGTTGAACTTTCCTAATTGCTCTCTATCCCGTAGGATGTAGCATTTACTCCCAAAAACATGGAAATATGCCAGGGTGGGCTTCTTGCCAGTCCACAACTCATATGGAGTCTGAAGTGTGTGTGGACGCAAATAAACCCTATTCACCGTGTGGCATGCAGTAAACACTGCCTCTGCCCAAAATCTCCTAGAAACTTTACGACCTAGAAGCATAGATCTAGCCATCTCTTGGATCGTTCTATTCTTTCTCTCAACAATCCCATTTTGCTGAGGAGTTCTCACAGCAGAAAACTCATGTTTGATCCCGAGGCTATCACAGTAAAGATCTACCTTTGCTTCTGTGAATTCAGTGCCATTGTCACTACGCATCCTGTTAATAGTGACACCGTGTTGATTTTGCAGGACACGGCACTTGGTCGTTAAAAATTCTACAGCATCGTATTTCTCTCTCAGAAAACCTACAATGGAGTACTTGGAGAAATAATCTACCATCACGAGGATGTACCTCTTACCACCTAGACTCTCAGTACGAGTAGGACCCATAAGATCCATGTGAATCAACTCAAGAACACGAGAGGTGGTGATGGAATGCAACTTCCTATGGGGACTACGAATTTGTTTTCTCAACTGACAGGGTCCACAAACGGTCGAAGTTGACTTTCCAAGAGATGGTAAGCCACGTACTAGGTCATTTTTAGCTAATCGGTTGAGATCTCTAAAGTTCACGTGACCTAGACGTTGGTGCCACAGATCCATAGGAGTGATTGTGGTGCTGTTGCAGACAAGTGAGGATGTGGACTCATTCCCATAGCAATTATCCTTGGTCCTCACACCTTGCATCAAAAGCTTACCGACTTGATTATAGACTTTACACGCGTCCCGGTCAAACTTTACTGCCAGGTCAGTGTCGCACAGCTGGCTAATGCTGAGAAGGTTTGCTTTCAAACCTTTGACGTACAAAACATTTTCTAGCTTAGGAAACCCAGGTAACTCGACAGTACCACGTCCTATAATTTTAGACTTGCTCCCATCTCCAAAGGTGACTCTGCCATCCTGATAGTCCTCAAGAGTCGTAAAAAATGAGTCATCACCTGTCATGTGTCTGGAGCACCCACTATCAAAATACCACTGTGAGGTATTATGTGCTTTAAGAGAAACATGAACAACAAAGGCCTTTTTATCTTTCTTAGGCACCCAAGCAGAGATGACCTTTTGTTTGCCTTTGTTGTTGTTGATTTTAGCTGTAATTTGAGAAGCATTCACTAACGGCGAAGACATCCGTCGGAATTCTTTCATCAAACTCTGAGTCGTGGCAGCTAAGAACTCAACTCACTCTCTCAGACTAGAAAATTTATCAGTATGACGTGGTGGAGCAGTAGTACGTCGTGTTCGACCCATACTATAGCAAGATTCCCTAAGGTGGCCTTTTCTTTTGCAATAAGTACAAAAGAGCACAGTCAAAGGCGGACCTTGGTTTGCTTTTCTTGGTCGAACTCTCCTTCGAGGTTTTTTACGGTGACCATAAGGAGTTGTAGTAAACTCAGGAACTGGTCCAGGTGCAATTTGGGACAGGGAGGCACCATCATATCCAATTCCTTGACGATCACCAAAACCTAAAGCGGGGCCGAGGAGCATCTTTCCCATCTTCCCAGATCTGTCCTCGATTTGTACCTTGACTTCCCGTGCTTTCTCAAGATCACGAGTCAGCTGAGCAACAAGGGCTTCAAGTTTCTTCCGAGTCTCCACGGAGGAATGGAGCTGACTCGTAAGACTAGCCACTTGCTTAATCAAGTCCCCTCTCTCTTTCTCTAAAACACTCTCTCTCTCTCTAAACAAATTCTCATTCTCGACACATGTAGAATCTCTCTCTCTCAGGGCGGTGCAGGTGGAGAACTCTCTTTCTTTCGCTTTCTTTAAATCTTCCTCTAAGCAGGTGATCTTAAGAACTAACACTTTATTACGCTTTTTAGTTTTAAAAGACTCAGAATATAACTCAGCGTAGGCGCGTTGTATATCACTCTCGTTCTCACTTGTGTCATCCTCCCCCTCACTCACATCGATCTCACTGTCGAGGTGTCCCTGTGAAGCATCATTCTCAATGTCATGAGGAGAACTAGGAGTGCTCACTTGGCTGGCCATGAATGCGGTGAAGTTACACTCATGCGGTGACTCATCTCCAGAATCCACCTTCTCGACCTCACTGTTGTCACTAAGGGTAGGATTAAGAACAGCTTTCCCTTTCTCTCTATTCAGACGATTGGCACACTCAAAAGCTCTATGACCCCTACCATCACACTCAAAACATCTCTCACTTTCTTTCAGAAGAGGATTTTTGGAAACTTTTTCATTTTTCTTTTCAAACTTATTTTTCTCAAATTTCTTTTTATCTTTAAAATTGCCATTTTTCTTAAATTTGAGAATCCTCTTGAATTTTTTTGCGAAAAGAGCCAAATCATCTAAGTCAAAATCGCACTCAGAATCTGACGTGTCAGTCTCTATCTTTCTAGATGACTCTACCCTCTTTCTAGCTGACCCCTCACTCCTTCTCTCTTGGGCTTTAAGAGCAATTCCCTTATCTTTAGATTTAGCATTTTTAGGGAACATATCAATTTCATAAGTTTGCAAATCTCCTACAAGTTCTTCCAATTTTAGCGTATTTAAATTATCCATAGAATTTAGCACAGTGACTTTAGGGATAAAACGCTTAGGCAAAGAACGAAGAATCTTTTTAACAACTCTAGCATTCGGAATATGTTCACCAAGATTAAAACTAGTATTCACAATGTCAGAAAGTCTAGCATAAAATTCATCAAAGCATTCAGAATCATGCATGGTGATTGTTTCAAATTGAGTTGTCAAGTTTTGCAACTTAGACTCATTCACAGCATTAGTTCCTTCATGGGTGAGTTGTAAAACATCCCATGCCTCTTTTGACGTGGTACACGTCATTATGCGTTTGAACTCATCAGGTGTGACAGACCCAGAAATAGCACTTAGACCCT
Source organism: Sambucus nigra (assembly GCA_949130495.1). Classification (NCBI taxonomy): domain Eukaryota; kingdom Viridiplantae; phylum Streptophyta; class Magnoliopsida; order Dipsacales; family Adoxaceae; genus Sambucus; species Sambucus nigra. The sequence continues at coordinate 650,976,703 of OX422210.1, read as the reverse complement.
TAGAATTAAAAGATGACCATTTAATTTCTTCATCAGTCCAAGAAATGTCAGGTTTCAAGTTGGTCACATTATCAACAGTCACGGTGGGAGGAGTCCACCCTCGTTCAACCAAAATCCAGACACGTTCATCAATGGCTTTTAAAGCCGACCTCATACGGGCTTTCCAATAAGCATAATTTGTCCCGTCAAAAACAGGCATTTTATAATATGACTTCTCCATTTGAACACACACTTTTTCAAAAATCAATTTTTTCAGAAAATTGATATCTTAGAAAAATTTTGCGGAAAAAGGAATACGCGATAGATTAGCGTAACCTGCTCTAATACCAATTTGAGAAATGTGTGTGCTCGCATTCAAATGATCAAATTATATATTAAACACCTTTTAACCCAAACAAACCCTAATCATGCAACTAGGTGTGATTGAAATAATATGAAATCATGCAAGAGTTATTCAAACACACACAATTGAGGAAAAATCCCCCACAGGGGCAAAACCATTTATTTTCACTATAATTTGTAAGAAAACGACTTACAATCGGATTACAATGAAAATACAAGTTGACTAAGAATTACCCACAGGTATCGGATTCTGTAGTTGCAGCTGGAATTATCCCTTTCCAGTAGGGCTGCAATGGAGAAGAAGAACGGTCTCCTCCACAAGGGTTGAACTGCAAAACTGCGTTCCTGGGTTACCAAAAGGATTCACAAATGTATGGATTTTGTGTGAATCAAAATACCTAGAGTATTGGTACTCAATAGGTGAAGACTTGGGGCTTTCTCTACTCTTAAAATCGTGTGTAGAAGTCTTGGAAAAACCACTTCCCGTAGTGGGATTAAATAGGAGAACTTGAGCCCTAAAATTCGGAACATGATCTGAACACGATCTGTTTGAAATTATCCTCGTCGGATCGGTCCGGTCTCTTTAGGCGGATCGGTCCGGTGACATCGGATCGATTCCTTTTTGAAGGCGGATCAATCCGGTTGGCATCGGATCAGTTCAGTTTTTTAGTTTCATCGGTTTGCTATGGATCCGGGGTATACTGGCCTCACCTCAGCAGGCGGATCGGTCCGGTCTCTTTAGGCGGATCGGTCCAGAGGAACCGGATCGGTTCTTTTATCTGGGTCGGATCGGTCCGGTCTGTTCCCTGGTTCCTTTTCTGCCTTTGATATTCGGATTCCGTTGATGAGCGTATGATTCTTGAATTTTCTCAACGGTGTAACGGCGTACGACATATAGAATTCTAATGGACAAAAATGTCCTAACAAAATCCTCTCCTAAGTCTCCAAAAAGGAACTTCAGCATCTTTGTAAGCTGTATATTTGGGGGTTGGGACTTTGGGCGATGGGTCTTTGGGGGCTGGGTCCTTAGGAACTATGGGCTTCATAACATCCCATGTTTTCTTCTTGTCTCCTTCAGCGGGTACTTGGGAACTAGAAGTTCCACCACTGAGAAGGTCAGGAAACTTTCTCTTCTTCATGATTTCTGATAGAGGAGTGTCTAAATCAGCGGCAACCTCTTAATCAATATCAATTACCAGAGCAGGAGAAGTAGTAGGTCTGGTAATAAAGGAAGAAACAGTGTTTTTGTATTGAAGCAAATAGGAAGCGGACCTAACATTCTCCTTAGCAACTACCTTGTGAAGCCTCCAGATAAACTTCAACTCTTTCAATTTTCACTCTCTTTGGGGGATTTTCTTTTCTGGTCAACTGCAGTTTAATTTACAAAGCAAGAGTCGGCATGACATTTTATCAAATATAAACAGGGCAAAACTACTAAAACACAAAACAACATATTCTGTTGCCAAAGAGCAGACATCTAGGTCCTTAATATTTAGCACCTCCAACTAAAGCGGCGTGTTACCAATTTTTTACAACTACCCCATGATTAAAATAATCCCTATTCGAATAAGGGAGGTTAACTACTAAAGCTTTACTAATTGCCCTAGTTTTTAAATAATAAGTAGTATCACTAGTTACCCATTTATAACAGAATATTATTTCTGGAATCCCTAAATGGGTTCCATAGATTTGATTTAACCTTTATACTCCATTCACTACTCTCCATGTGTTAGGATCCACTCTTTCGAGAATAATGTCAAAATATTGACAAAACTCCAAACATAGGAGATTGGTAGGAAATGTGAACCTACATTCAGCAATAAAGATGGAAGGGAACCAATGGCCTTCAGCAAGAGATAAAAAAATCAGAAGAAAAGGTGGGATATTCTAGTACAACCCAAGATAGAATGTTAACGTCAATTATGAATTTATCAAGCGACTCGATAGAATAAACCATGATGAAGAAAACAAAGAAGAAGAGAAGAAAAATTCTAAAAAAAGTCTAAGGATTCAGCAAGAACTGAAGACATAAAATAAAAGGATCACAAAAAAGTTCAAAGAACATAGCAGCAGAATCAAAAGTGCGAGGTAAAAGATGATCAAAGCTTTATCGCCCTTTTTATAAGTCGCCTCAAAAATTGGGAAAAATAATGATTAAAGTGAACGACGGTTGAGTTTACGACGGCTAACAAGGGAAAAGATGAAGATACCCCTGAAATGTTCGCTAAAATTTGAAATATTTACAAAATTGCCATTCGCACTAAAAAAATGTCTAAGTGGATAAATTTCACAAGTCTAGGAGGTCTATATCCGACCAAGCATCCCGAACTACTATTAAAATATAATATTTCACACTTTCGCATCAGCTCCAAGTATGAAACATTGGGGGCTTCTGTTGATACCAAAATTTACCATCCTACGTGGACGAATTACAAGCCAGCACGTGTCATCCAATGTGGCACAAGTCCAAGTAAGCATATGATACAAAAGTCTGACCAACAGGGAAGCCCGACCAACTGGGATGCCCGACCAATAATGGAGCCCAATTAATAACAAAACCCGACTGATGATGTAAAAAATTATATTTGATATAATATATTAATCACATATAAATATGAGTAAATAAATAAGACAAGATATTTTTAAAGTGGTTCAGCCTTAAGGAAATGACCTACGTCCACTGGTTTGTATTACTGGATGTCTTGCCTTGGTTTCCATTATTCTCGCTTGCCCTGCCAAGAGGATATTATAATGTATTTATAGCTCTTGAGCTGTCAATGTGAATATATAGTGTGCCTTTATCGAATAGGCATTTACATCTGTACATGGTAAGGAATGACAGTAATACAATAAAACTGAATTTGACTGGTCGTTTGGCTTTTCCAATAAGTTGCTCGGTATGCTTGGTAGCTCGGTACACTAAGTAGCTCGGTACATTGAGTAGCTCGTCATTTGAACTTGTGTGTGTCTTCATATAATTGGTCCACATCAGCTGATTAATTTTTGTATCAACAGAAGCTCCCAATGTTTCATAGTTGAAGTTGGATGCGAGAGTGTGGAATATTTTACCCAAAAAGTTATTCGCGCACATTTCCCATGTCTTGGTTAATTACAGACCTTCAACACTTGTAAAATTTTTCCCTTTTGCGTAATAGTTTTGAGCGCGAAATGGTAAATTTGTAAATATTTTGAGTTATGGGGAACACTTGGGTATTTGCGTTTTTTGCTCTGATTAGCCGTCGAGAATGCAATTATCATCACCTTTGATCATTACTTTTCTCATTTTTCGGGACGGTATATATAAAGACAGTAAAATATGATTATCTTCTACCTTTTTCCATCTTTGTTTCCAAAGTCCTTGTTTTCTCATTTTTCTCTTTACGAACATTCTTTCTGTCATGTGCCTTAGCTGATTCCTTAATATTCTGTCAGAGTTTCTTCCTTCCTTCTTCTTTCTTTGCTTTAGTCACCATGGTTTACTCTATTGAGTCATTGGATAAGTTTAGAACCGATTTTGGGATTCCTTCCTGGGTTAATTTGGAAGAACCTGCTTATCCTAATGATTTATTTTCTTTACCCGAGGGACACTGGTTTCCCTCTATTTTGTAGCGAAATGCGGTTTTTATTTCCCGCCTAATCCCGTGTGTTTGGAATTTAGCCAATACTTCAATATTATACATACAAAAGTCGTTCTAAATACATGGAGGGTAGTTAATGGCGTACATAGGCTAAATCAAATACATGGAACTTATACAGGGATTCATGAAATTATGTTTTGTTACAAATGGGTCATCAGTGACACCATTTTTTATTTAAAAACTAGGTATGTTAACAGAGCCTTGGTGGTCAATCTCCCTGATTCTAATAGGGATTATTTTGATCATGGGGTTGTGATGAAAAATTGGCAACACCCCCCTTTAAATGGAAATGACATGTACCAAGGTCCCTGATGTCCACCTTATGGCAATGGGATAGGTTGTTCTTTATTTCTAAACTAGCTCTAGTTTTGTTCGATAAAATGTTTCATTGACTTTTGCTTCTACGATTTTAATTTACAGTTGATAGTAAAAGAAAAACCCCAAAATAGAGTGATATTAATATAAAAGAGTTGAAGTTTATCTGGGGTCTTCAACAATCAATTGTTAGGGAACACGTGAGATTTGCTTCCTATTTGGTGAAATACATGAGCACTTTTCTTCCTTTATTGCTCGGCCTATTGCTCCACCTTTTTTGGTGATTGACCTTGAGCAAGATCCAAAAACTTCTTTAGTTGTTGAAGAATCTTCATCTGATTTAAATACTTCCATTGTTGATCTGATGATGAAGAAGAGGAAAGTTCTTGATCTCGTTGCTAAGATTGTCCTTGGTCCCGACGGGTAAAAAAAGAGCAAATAAGATGTCCCAGCTGAAGGGATTAACAAAAAGGATGTCACTCCATCTAGGGGGAAACTACATCTGTTAAGGAGGTTACTAAGATGCCCCCTGCTGTTAAAAAAGAGGCATCACCTTTGAGAAGATTAAGAAAAGGTCTTGCTGAAAAGACCATTGATGTTATTGCTCAACCTGCTGGGGTTGAATTACCTTCCTTGAATGTGAATCCTCCAGCATTCATTACTCCTGGTTTGGCCAGGAAATTGATCTGGTCTGGAACTCTCCCAGATCACAGAGCTACTGAAACCTCTACTCCTCGAGGAAAAGTCTTTGATTTGGTAGCCCAACACCTAGCATTAGTATGTGTTATTTTACCTTGACATTTCAGTTATGCTTTCAATTTTCATATACTAATTTTAGTTTATCTTTGTCTTACAGTTTTTGGTGTATTTCAATAATATCTTGGAAAATAATGAAGCTATCAAAGGTACTTCCTCTTCCAATGAAGTAGAATAGGCCTTTTCTGGGTTTTTAATATCTTTGGAGGACTCCCAGTAAAAATATGAAGATGATAGAACTTCATGGGAGAGTAAAATCAAGGATGTTGAAACAGCTCAGAAAAAAGCTGTGGATTTTGCAAAGGAGGTAGAGGAGAAATTTAAGGTCACTACTACCAGCAAGGAAGAAGTTAAGAGCAAGCTTGAAGAGGTTGAACGGCGTAAGAAAGATCTTGATCAGAGGGTACAATCTGTTGAATACCTACTTAGGGAGAAGGTTTCCTCGAAGAGGACAAAGAGGAAGTCTGCTGTGAAACATTCCTTTAGCTCTGGCTGGGACAAAGGGTGAAATAAAGCTCTAACTGCTGCCTCTGCTCAAATTGAGTATGCAAGTTTGAAATTCTTTAGGGATGGATGGGTTACAACGCTGAAAGAGTTAAACATTGCTGAAAACTATGAATTATTTCAGAAACATGTCTATGGCCCTCGTCCTACCATTGGAGAGGAAGATGAAGATGAAGATGAAGCTGGATCTGATGAATCTTCTTTGATGGTGGTGGAGCAAACACCTACTGATATTATCCCCCAGCCTTCCAAGTAAGCCCAGTAAATAGCGACTTCCTCCGAACAACGTCAGCTGCCTTCTGAGCAACTTCAGCAACCAACTCCTTCTTCAAAATTAGCTAAAAAAGTGGCGGGGGATAAGGAAAAGGTGTAAAGTTATTCTGTAGTTTTTCTTTTGTTTTGTATCTGTGAGTGTACTTCACTTCATTTTGATCAATAAAATTGACTCTTTACTTATATGGAGTTCCTCTTCTACTATTCATTATTTCTGTTGTTGATCTGTCTTTACTTTTCTTCGCTAGTTTGTTGCTAGGATGGAATTTTTTTCTTCTCATGATTTCGAGCTGCTGAGAAAATGTACTGACTTATTCAAAGCTGGTCACATGAATTTATTCAAGGAAGAAATAATTGCAATATTCGGTGATGATGCCTCAGAACAAGAAAAAGAGGCTTATCAATACTTGAAGTTTCTTCTTAACCGAGATGTGGCGAATAACGCGTCCTATTATGAAATGATTGAGGAGCTCCAATTTCAGCACAAAGAAGCTAGTGCCCTTCTTTATGAAAGTTATGAGAAGAAATACCAATAATTGAGCGCTGATCAGGGCTATGATAAATTTATTTTTGCCCATAATAAAAGGGAAAGCGTTCTGAATTCAAAATAGAAGAGAACAAAAACATTGCCAAACTGCTGGAGGAGGAAAATAACATTTTGAGAGAAGAATTGAGATAGTTAAATATGCTTCTTCTTCTGGAGCTATAGTCCTGATTAATGATGATGGTATTTCCTTTTTGGAGACTGAAAATTCTTCATTAAGAGAAGATCTGGAAATATTGAAAAGAATTAGACCTGCATCCACTTCTTGAGGTAGAAGAAGAGCAGGTCGAAGTATCATTAAAGAGATTAGAAATCGAAAAGTCTAAGAAAATCAAGATGCTCAATTGAAGGTGAAAAATCAAGCTCTGGCAGAGATGTCCCAGAATATTCAAACTCTTGTAGAATAATTATCCACTTAGAGTTATTCGTTGATGACAAGACTACACCAATATGTTGAATGGCTAACTTATCAGTTTTACAAGAATCCCAGAGAGTTCTGGATGGAGGGATACAATGAGGATTTATATCATCTTGATGCTAGATTGAAGCAATCAAACAATGAAGGTTACAAATAGGGATGGATGAATGCTTTAACTGTAATGAAAGTTGAGCAAGGAAATGAACTGTGGGATTGGTATGACCCTGGGCTACTTGATCTGCCAAAACCACCTTTTTAGCTAGATATTAATTGGATTCCAGTTCGCTCCATTCCTTATTATTTGATTTCCAAGTACCAACGTGATTACGGTCTTTATGAAGAATTTGAGATATCCCGACCTCCTCATTTTCTAGACCGACCAAGTTCAAGTAACACCAGAATGCTTCAGGACTTGAATTTTATCAATTCTTCTTATGATTTAGATGACCCTCCAACTGGAATGGATCCTGTATCAAAGTCTGAAGGAAAGAAAACAATAGAATGATCTTTTTGTACTTTGTTAGTAACAGTTATTTATTTTAATGAAGGAAATGAACTTTTGTATTCTTGATTTTGAACATGGAGTTCTTTTGCAATTTTAACAATATATCAATAATATGATGTTATATTAGTAAATTACTAATAAGAATGTTGGATCTTTTTTCTGATCAGTCTTTGGATATAGATGAATATGAAAGGACAGTCTATCACTTTATTTTTGGGGCCTAGACAATGGAATATTTATCCCATGTTCCTGTCTAGTTTTAGTGATGTTTCATCACCCATAAATGCCTAGGCAATGGAATATTTATCCCATGTTCTTGCCTAGTTGTAGTGATCTTTTTTATCACCGAATTGTCACCATGGATCTCACTAATATGTCTTGATATTTAGACAATTAGTTAGCTTGGTTCCCAGGCAGTGGACGTTTATCCAACTTCTTGCCCAGTTTAGGTGCCCCTTTTCGTAATCCGTGTTTTAACCAAGCATTTAGGACTTTGCCTTGCTCGATTATGTGACGACCAACCTTATTGGTGTCTTTATTGATGCCGACCGTCATTATAGATGGGGGTTACTAATGTCGACCAACTTTTAGTTGGTGGTTGTTGATGCCGACCAATTTTTAGTTGGTGGTTGTGCATTTCCAAATGCTGCAAACTATTGAGTGTAGTGTGTAGCACTAGTACTCCGAAAAAAACAAATGAATGGGGAAATCTTCTTTTTCATTCATATTCAAATATTTTAGTACATTGACTGTTACATCACTGGTAGTACTTTCGCAGGTGCTCTACATTCTAGGCATTCTTGAATTCTTCCCCTTCTAGAGTTTATATTCTATAAGTGCTAGGTCGGACAATTGACATGATACAATAGGGACCATTCCAATTGGCCTCTAACTTATTATGGTTTTGGATTACCTTCTTAAGCACGTAATCACCTTCTTTGAGATTGCATTTCTTTACCCTTTTGTTATAGAACATAGCAGTCCTTTTCTGATAGGCTGCATTTCGGATCGTTGCATCTTCTCGGACTTCGTCGCGCATGTTCAAATCCAAGCATCTCATCAAATCACTCACCAGAGAATTAAAATTGAGACCCCTATGAGTAGGTAATCCCAGTTCAACAGGTATCGCTGCTTCACTCCCAAAATCCAACATGTAAGGTGTTTCTCCAATTGTTGTTCAGGGAGTTGTTCGGTAAGACCATAACACTGATTGTAACTCACTGATCCAATTCCCTTTGGAATTATCTAATCTCTTATTCAACACATTCAGTATAGTTCTGTTCCTCACCTCTGATTGCCCGTTACTTTGGGTATGGCCTGGAGCATAAGGGACTTTTTGAATGTTGGATTGTAGATAGTACGCTGCAAAGTCATCATTGTCAAACTGGGTACTTTGATCAGTGATAAAGTCATGGGGGAAGACCATATATGCAAATGATATTCTTCCAAATGAATTGATAGACCCTTTCATAGGCCATGTTGATGAGAGGTTCAGCTTCCTGTGAAGTAATCAACAGATACAACCAAATATTTGAATCGTCCTCTTGTAGGAGGAAGAGGCCCAACTAAGTCTATGTAACACCCCAAAATTTTGAGGATTTAGTATTTAATTATTTTTGGGAGTTATAAAAATATTTAAATTGGACAAACTTAAATTTATGATCTGGAGAATTTATTTGAGTGGGAAAAATTATTTATATTTGCCGAATTTAAGTTTAATTGTTCAAAATTTTGTGTGTCGCATTTTGAGGTCAAAATTGGAGAATGTTGAAAAGTATTTCGGATGACAATTTTGAGTCTGCGGTTGAGTCCGGATGGGTCGAGATAGTCAAAAAAGAGTACCCAGGGTAGTAATCGGGTCTCAGGACATTTTTGGGCATAGTCGGGCCCACACTGATTTGGGCCATTTTAATTAGGACCATGTGGCTAAAAATGAGATTAGGGGTTTTAAACCTAATTGAGGGTGTGTTGAATGGCAGTTAACACAATTCTAAACTTAGGGCTTTGAGAGAGAAACATAGGAAGCTAATCAAGAGCCAACTGGGGATCTTTTGGAGTCAACATTAAAGGACAAAGTGAGTGTTCGTCATCGACCATCCTCTGCACCAACAGATCAGACTCTACGAATAATTCCAGGTAAGTGGTTAACTTTTGTGATTCTTAAAATAAGTGATAACCAATTCATATTATGGTAAGTGTATATGAAAATTCGTTTTGGGTGTGTAACTATATTTACAATTGAGTTTTTCTGAATTAGAGTAATGGATAGATTTAATTACTCAATGGATGTTAAGTTATAAATTGGAACTGTTGAGATTGAATTGTAGGGTGGATTACAGTATGTATTAGTGAATAATTTGACTGAGAATGATGAGGTCGAATTCGGTAAAACAGGACCCGGGTGAAAAAAGCCCAAATCGGATATTTAGAGTTATATATAAATTTGATGATAAATTAAGGTCTCTAGGATGTTTAGACCCTTTTTCTTATGTGGAGGTATTGTTAGTTGTGCTTGGGTTAGAGCAGGGGAGGAGATAAAACCTTGGACAAAGCCATTAATGGCAAAACATAAGGTTGGAGAAGGAACAGACTTGTTCGATCGATCGATCGATGGCTGGGATCGATCGTCATTGGTCCCAGATTTTTGGCAGGGTCGCCAGTTTTATATATAAAGGGAAATTAATTTAAGATTTATTACCCTACTTTTTATTTAGTGATAAATGCATATGTGTAGCACATATTCCTTAGCAATTATAAGGGGATATAATTGGGTTTAGGAGGGTGATAATTGTATGTCATGAGATGAATAAATTTTGGAAAATAATTTGTAGGTATTGATTTTTGAACCGAAGGAAAACGTTTGGGTATTGCAGTTGAGTGCCACTACATGATTAAAGGAATTGAGGTGTAATTAATTAATTATGGGGCGAAAAATAGAATCGGGTATTAACGATGGTACGGGCCAAGTGAGCGAGTCCGGATATATTGGTTGGGCGACACCAAGTATTAAATTAATTGATGTGTAAATTAATTAAATTAGAGTCAGACTATAGACTCGGGAAGGTAATAAATTAAATAAGGAGAAAATTAATTAATTAGAGTCGGACCATAGACTCGGGAATATACAGGCTATTGTTACAGATTTTAGTACACAGTAAAGCCGGGATTTATATTATATTTTATATATATATATATATATATATATATATATATATATATATATATATATATATATATATATACGGCGTGGTGATAGTATATATGTATGTGTGTACTTTGTGTGTGCTATTAAATATCAGTGACTAGATATTTATTTAATTTATGTACTCTAGTGCTATCAAGGGAGGTTGCGCGATGTGGGTGAATCCCCTAGCTTGAGGAGTAGGGCGAGTATATCCCCAGGTCATAGCGTCCAGTATATGGGTGAGGGGTTTATCTCACTTTCAGGGAAGGAATATGACCACCTCCACTACGTTTATATTTTGGGCCAGGTTAATGAGCGATTCCGACTTGGGTAACTAGGTTTTGTTAGCACACCTAGTGAGACAGCACTTTAGAGGGAATCATCCGGCAAGGGTAAACTCAAAAGGATGGATATATAGTTGACATATGTTTGGATGTGGTAGTAAAGATACGTATATAATGGTATTAAATTATATGCGGGTAATAATACAGTGTGTGATGTATTTACTTTATATAACTTGTTTCATGGTTATATGATATTATTTTAAAAGGAATTAATTTATTAAATTGGTGAAATAACTTATAACCCATGAATAATAATACGCGGTTCAGAGTAGAATGGCAAGGGGAGATTATACTAGGACTTCTTGGACGGGGTAGTACAACTAGGTACGGTTAAGGAAACCGTTAGGTGTGCACATTAGTGGAGGAATGAGTATGTCATCAAGAGAGTGCGACACTAACTTAAATATGAAGAGCATTTATGCATTTTAAATTACTGCAGTTAATTCACTTGCTAAATATTTTCAAAATGTTTTGGGTTCTAACCCTTGCTATAAAATTATTTTCAAAACCTTTTAGGTGTCCAGCCGCAGGGACACCAGGACTGATATTCTATTCCTGCGACACGGAGTTGCGGCATATGTGGATGCTAGCAGGAACTTGGATTAGACGCATAGTTCATTATTTCCTAGAGTTGGAATCTTTTATCAGTTTTAGTTTTACTTAGGGCTTGTCGCCTAGACTTTGCAGTACAGTTTTCAGATTTATTTATACAGATGTTGGATGTTTATTATTGGATTATTTACTTTGGTAGCCGATGGTTTATTCGGCATGTAGTTTAATTATTTATTCAGTTGATTCAATTCAATCGCTGTGTATGACTCATATTATCTTTCTGCATGTTATTGTTTGTTTAATTAAAGTTAAAATTTGGCACCGACTTTTTGGAATACTATGTGGTTAGTAAGTTTTAAAAAGGTTTTCGACACTGATGCTAAGAATGAAGCAACTGGGATTCTAGTTTTAATTTGGTATAGGACTAATCACCCGGTATTTTATTAGGCGGGGTATCACAGATGGTATCAAAGCATCAGGTTCTAGTGTCCTTGGGATATGTGCGACTTTTCACGTTTCAGCTTAGCGTCCTTTGATGTAGAGACCTATCATAGGATTGTTGTATTGTTATACATATGCGCATTTACGTTCTTCTGCCAATTTCTTTATATTTGATGGTGAACTCATACGATTCGATTCTCATTTTAGATGTCGCCTAGGAGAGAGAGAGTAGGTAGGGCAGCAGGGGGAGATCAGACTAGGGAGGCTCATCAGGAGCCAGTGTTACCACAACAACTGCCCGAGATGATTTCGGCTGCATAGGTAACTGAATTAGTGGCGCAGGCAGTTGAAGCGATGATGATCACAATGGAAAAGTACTTTCCACAAGATCAGCCACAGGAGTTAGTGGTACCGGATGTTCAGGCCCACCCGGGGCCGTCGGAATGGCAGCAAGTACGAGAGGTCTTTCAAAAAGTCCATCCACCAGAGTTTCGAGGGGGTTCAGATGTGGTGCTAGCGTGTCAGTGAAAGAGAGATATTCAGTGTCACCTATGCATAGTAGATTGTAATAAGGTGCAGAAGAAAATGCTAGCCACTTTTAGGTCAGTGGGATCAACTCTACAGTGGTGGGAGTGATCACCACAGTTGAGGAAAGGGATACATTAACTATTGTAAAATTTTGGGTTCGGTTCAACTGCCAATATTTCCTACCAGCAGTTGAGACCGAAATGAGGAGGATATTCAATGAGGTGACTCAGGGGGACCGTTCAGTGACCGATTACAAGTAAGAATTCACTCGTTTGGAAAATTTTGTACCGAATGAGGTAAGCAACAAAGAAAGACAGAAATTGAGGTTCATGGATGGGTTAGTCTGGAGGATCAGGCAACATTTGATTGGTAATCCCGCATTAGTAGTTTATACAAACATCGTTAATGCAACACTTCTTGGCTGCCAGGAATATCGTTTCCATATGAAAGGAAGCAGGAAGGGAGTGGAACCCATCCAGTTGGATAAAGCGAGAGGGTACAGTACCACTAGGGTATCCTAGCAGCAGACAAGGAGACATCAGGGGAAGGATTTTCGATAAGGGAATCAGGCCAAGCGATTTAGATCTGGAGGCTATCGACAAGATGGTCAGGACTTCTGAGAAGTCCAGCAAGGAAGGGATCAGTGGTAGGGTGAATTTATTAGGAGGTGTTTCGTTTGTGGGGAAGCGGGACACATGAAGAGAGATTGTCTTAAGCGAGGTAGGGGTCAACTACAGGACGAGGTCCTGGATGTATAGCCACTACAACAAGTCATGGGTGCGTTCGAGTAGGGGTAAGTCGCTCAGGAACCCGAGGATCAACCATTACAGCTAGAGTATAGAGGTAATTATCTTTTATCCTATGGGCATGGGGTATATTTTGAGTGACAGTGAGGGTGTCACAATATAAAAAAAATATTTTCACTAGAGTTCGCGGGTAAGTCGAATTTAGTGGGTGCGCTGGCTATATCAGCCATATTAAATTTATATATTTCTATGGGGTTGTGGATTTCTTTGGTGTTAACCATGAGATAGTGGGGGTTTACACAGAGAGAAGGTATGAATTATGCGAGGGGTTACTACTTTCGAGAATTATGGGATTAGGATTGATGATTTTCCCAAACATCGGCTTGATAGCGATGGATTTGAACTATTGTGGATATTGAGGGTAAGTTTTGGTGTTCGCGACACTAGGGTATGAATGATTTTTACTAGGTATCACCTGAGAGGGAGTCTAGCCTATATATATGTGTGTGTATATGTTGTATTGTGTGGTGCGATAGACATAAAGTGAGGTCTTGTGTTCTCATATTTTATTCCGATAAGTAGGGGTGTCTACTGAAGTGAATCAGGTTGGTTAGATTTATTTTCGAGTAGGTAGAGATAATTCGGGGTTTATTTTGTGCAGGAGCTAGTGATAGTGAGGGCGTGGAATTTTATGTTATCTTTTGTAGAATAAGAGTAGGCATGTATACTTTTGTGTTAAGAGACAAGTATTTGGGGGTACGTGCTATGGACTGAGGTTCTAACAGATCTCAACGACCGACAATTTTAAGCAGTAGTGTATCGGGGGGGGGGGGGGGGGGGGTTCCTTGTTTGGATTTCGCTTTGAGAGAAGTTACACGCATGAAACTTAGCTCAACGTTGAAAGTGGGGAGATGTTTGGTCGTTAGTACATGGGTTTATTATTCATATATGTGATATGACTACGGGTTGAAAGTTATATTACGGGTTACGACTAGCATAGTCGAGTAACTTTCGTGCGGTTAAGCACGGGGACAGGGTGTATGGGCACCCTGGCTAAATTAGGGTAACTTTCATGCGGTTAAGCAAGGGTACAAGGTGTATGGGCGCCCTAGGTAATTAAAATGCATATTTGTGAAACTCATAATTAGAATCGGGAGAACTAGATGTAGCGATCTTAGAGGCTCAGGACTAGAGAATGATATTAAAAGCTTGGAGCACTAGGCTTATCTTAATTTTGAGGACGAAATTCCTTTATAAGGGGGGAAATATGTAACACCCCGAAAATTTGAGGATTTAGTTTTTAATTATTTTGGGAGTTATAAAAATATTTAAATTGGAAAAACTTAAATTTATGATCTAGAGAATTTTTTTGAGTGGGAATTTTTTTTTATATTTGGCGACTTTAAGTTTAATTGTTCGAAATTTTGTGTCGCATTTTGAGGTCAAAACTGGAGAATGTTGAAAAGTATTTAGGATGACAATTTTGAGCGCGCGGTTCAGTTCGAATGGGTCGATATAGTCAGAAAAGAGTACCCGGAGGTAGTAATCGGGTCTCGGGGCTTTTTTGGGCATAACCGGGCCCACACGGGGTGATTTGGGCCATTTTAATTGGCCCATGTGGCTAAAAAAGGGATTAGGGGTTTTAAACCTAATTGAGGGAGTGTTAAACGACAATTAACACAATTCTAAACTTAGGGCTTTGAGAGAGATACAGAAGAATCTAATCAAGAGCCAATTGAGGATCTTTTGTAGTCAAAATTAAAGGACAAAGTGAGTGTTCGTCATCGACCATCCTCTACACCAACAGATCAGACTCTACAAACAATTTCAGGCAAGTTGTTAACTGTTGTAATTCTTAAAATAAGTGATAACCAATTCATATTATGGTAGGTGTATATGAAAATTCATTTTGGGTATGTAACCATATTTATAATTGAGTTTTTGTGAATTAGAGTAATGGATATATTTAATTACTCAATGGATGTTAAGTTATAAATTGGGACTGTTGAGATTTAATTGTAGGGTGGATTACAGTATGTATTAGTGATTAATTTGACTGAGAATGATAAGGTTGAATTCGATAAAACGAGACCCGGGTGAAAAAACCCAAATCGAATATTTAGAGTTATATATAAATTTGATGATAAATTAAGGTCTCTAGGATGTTTAGACCATTTTTCTTATGTGGAGGTATTGTTAGTTGTGCTTGGTTTATTGATGGGGAGGAGATAAAACCTTGGATAAAGCCATTAATGGCGAAACAAAAGGTCGAAGAAGGAACAGACTTATTCGATCGATCGATCGATGGCTGGGATCGATCAATCGATGGTCCCAGATTTTTGACAGGTTCGCCTGTTTTATATATCAAGGGAAATTAATTTAAGATTTATTCCCCTACTTTTTATTTAGTGATAAATGCATATGTAGCACATATTCCTTCGCAATTATAAGGGCATATAATTGGGTTTAGGAGGGTGATAATTGTATGTCATGAGATGAATAAATTTCGGGAAATAATTCGTAGGTATTGATTTTTGAACCGAGGGAAAACGTTCGAGGATTGTAGTTGAGTGGCACTACATTATTAAAGGAATTGAGGTGTAATTAATTAATTATGGGGCGAAAAATAGAATCGGGTTTTAACGATGGTACAGGCCAAGTGAGCGAGTCCGGGTATATTGGTTGGGCGACACCAAGTATTAAATTAATTGATGTGTAAATTAATTAAATTAGAGTCGGACTATAGACTCGGGAAGGTAATAAATTAATTAAGGAGAAAATTAATTAATTAGAGTCGGACCATAGACATGGGAATATACATGCTAGTGTTACGGGTTTTAGTACACGGTAAAGCCGTAATTTATATTATATTTATATACGGTGTGGTGATAGTATATATGTATGTGTGTACTTTGTGTGTGCTATTAAATATCAATGACTAGATATTTATTTAATTTATGTACTCTAGTGATATCAAGGGAGGTTGCACGATGTGGGTGAATCCCCTAGCTTGAGGAGTAGGGCGAGTATATCCCCAGGTCATAGCGTCTGGTATATGGGTGAGGGGTTTATATCACTTTCAGGGAAGAAATATGACCGCCTCCACTACGTTTATATTTTGGGCTAGGTTGGTGAGTGATTTCAACTTGGGTAACTAGGTTATGTGAGAAAACCTAGTGAGATAGCACCTTAGAGGGAATCATCCTGCGAGGGTATACTCGGAAGGATGGATATACAGTTGACATATGTTTGGATGTTGTAGTAAAGATACGTATATAATGATATTAAATTATATGTGGATAATAATACAGTGTGTGATGTATTTACTTTATATAACTTGTGTCACGGTTATATGATATTATTTTAAAAGGAATTAATTGAGTTAATTGGTCAGATAACTTATATCCCATGAATAATAATATTTGATTTAGAGTAGAATGGCAATGGGAGATTATACCAGGACTTATTGGATGGGTTAGTACAACTAGGTAGGGTTAAGAAAATCGTTAGGTGTGCACATTAGTGGAGGAGTGAGTATGTCCTCAAGAGAGTGCGACACTAACTTAAATATGAAGTGCATTCATGCATTTTAAATTACTGCAGTTAATTCACTTGCTAAATATTTTCAAAATATTTTGGGTTCTAACCCTTGCTATAAAATTATTTTCAAATCTTTTAGGTGTCCATCCAGAGGGACGCCGGGATTGATATTCTATTACAGGGACACGGAGCTGTGGTCTATGTGGATACTAGCAGGATCTTGGATTAGACGCATCGTTCATTCCTTCCTAGAGTAGGAATCATTTATCAGTTTTAGTTTTACATAGGGCTTATTCAGATGTTGGATGTTTGTTATTGGATTATTTACTTTGATAGCCGGTGGTTTATTCGACATATAGTTTAATTATTTATTCAGTTGATTTAATTCAGTCACTGTGTATGACTCATATTATCTTTCCGCATGTTATTGTTTGTTTAATTAAAAAGTTAAAATTTGGCACCGACCTTTTGGAATACTATGTGGTTAGTAAGTTTTAAAAAGGTTTTCGACAATGATGCTAAGAATGAACCAACTGGGATTCCTGTTTGAATTAGGTATAAGACTGATCACCCGATATTTTATTAGGTGGAGTGTCACAATCTATTCCCCACATAGAAATTGGCCAAGGTGAAGTGATTGGTCTTAGCATCACGTGAGGAGTTCTGAGTATAGTAGAAAATCATTGACACTTGTAACATTTTTTAGCATAAGTCGTACAATCAACACGCATTATTGGCCAGTAGTACCCGTGCGTACTCATTCCCTATAATAGAGTTCTTCCTGTTACATGAGCCCCACAAGATCCTTCATAAATTTCCTCTATTAGGCCTTTAACTTCTGTTGGGTGAACCCACCTTTGCAAACCAGCTATCAAACCTATCCTGTACATAACTCCATTATTCAAAGAATATTTGGAAGTCTTGTACTTCAGCCTCTTAGCTACAAGTAGGTCGACAGGTAAAATACCTTCTTCAATATAAGCCCTGATGGAATCCAACCAAGATGGTCCCATATCCAAGGCGATAAAATTCATCATCATATCTTTATCAATACTTCTCCTAGAAAGTAGTTCAATGGGGATTGTCCTTCTTAACTCGGTGTGAGCGGATGAAGCTAGTCGAGCAAGTGCACCTGCTCTTGCATTCTCCAATTGAGGAATTCTAACCATTGGAACAGTGGTTAAACTAGCTATAATCTCCAAAGCCTTGGCTAAGTATCTTGACATGAACTCTCCTTTTGCTGAATAAAGACTTAACATTTGATTCACCACTAATTGCGAATCACTGAGTACCACCACTTTCTTTGCATTTAGATATTTAGCCAGGTTTAGGCCCATAATTATAGGTTCGTACTCAGCTTCGTTATTGGAGGGTTGGAATTGGAAACGCAGAGAATATTCAATGTCTATCCCATCTGGACTTTTAAGAATGATTCCAGCTCCACTTGCATGTCCCACATGAAGAACCATTAACATATAAATTCTATATGGGAATATTATCATCAAATCCTTGGTCTGATAAAATTTCTTGATGGAATATCTAGACATTCGTCTCCTCATACTTCTTTTTCATCTCCTGTATTTTATAAGAAGATTCTAGTTGATCTGTTGTCATCCCTTCTGTCAATTTTGCTGCTAAGAGTTGATCGGGGGTATTTTTAGTAAATGCTCTGGCATCCTTGAGTTGCTCTACATTGGCCCCTTATTGATAGGAGATATCTGGGTAAGTAAACTCAGCGATGAAATTCGTCCCTGCTTGTCCTTTAAGAGAGGACCTTAGCTTATAAATAATGTCATATTCCCCTAACTCCACTGCCCAATACATTAATCTTCCAGATTTTTCTGGCTTATGTAAAGCATGTCTGAGTGGCATGTGAGTATATACCACTATTGTATGGACCGGAAAATATTGTTTCATTCTCCTTCTTGCTTCAATCAATGCCAATGTCAATTTCTCTTGCTTAGGATACCTGATTTCTGCTCCCCTAAATGCCTTGCTGGTATAGTAAACTAGGTTTTTTCACTCCACCTTCTATTCTTATCAAAGCTGAACTAACTGCGCTTTCTGAGACAGCTAAGTACAAGTGTTGATGTAAAAAACTATACTTGATCTAATTAATTAATCACAGATAAATATGAATAATGAAATGAGATAAAATATTTTTAAAGTGGTCCGGCCTCAATGAAGATGGCCTACATCCACTGTCTTGTATTATTGGGTGTTTTGCCTTGATCTCAATTATGATCGTCAGAAATCAATTGCCCCATTATGAAGGCGATTACAATGTATTTATAGCCCTTGGGCTGTCAATATGAATAGACAATATGTCGTTATTTAATAGACACATACATCTGTATATGGTAAGAATGTTCACTGAATCTGTAATTATCGCTTGATCTTCTTGACTAGATGCTTTGCACGTTGAGTAGCTCATCAAGTTGAGTGACTCGGTATGCTGAGTAGCTCAGCATGCTGAGTTGTTCGGTGAATATGCATTTTGACACGTAAGATGATACATGTGTTCATGTAATTGGTCCATATCAGCTGACTAATTTTTGTATAAAAAAAAGTATAGTTTTTCTCCCGCTACTAGCCTGGATAATAAAGGAGATGTCCCCAAGTATCTCTTCAATTATAATAACTCCTTCTCGCATTCTTCGTTCCACTAAAAGGTCTTTCTGAGCACCTTGAAGAACGGAACACATCTATTAGTTTCTCGGGAGACAAATCTATTGAGATCGGCTACACGCCCAGTAAGGCTTTATACATCCTTCTTAGTGGTAGGGGACTGTAACTCCAGCAAAGCTTTTATCTTTGTAATAGGGTAGTTTAGATTATGTGGAGGCGTAAACCCTTTCGAGTACAATAATGATAATTTAACTAATCACGCCATCGCTTAACTATAGGACACGCAAACACAACTTAGTGAAGATAAACTCAGTTTGAACTCATAAATCTCTCGTGTATAACTCAGAAGGTAATAATGAACTTAGAAGAAACTTCACTTAGAGGGAGAGAGAAGATGAGCATCCTAGATGCACCATGACCAGCAGCCAAACACCCTAACCACCCTCAATGATCTTTGCCAGGTATTAAAGCTCCACAATAAATGACAATGGTGGGTGAGTAAACTCTCTGGTTCGTAATAAAATCTCTCTCTGATGTATATTCTCTCTAGTAATAACTTCCGAACTCTAAAAAATAACATATATATCTCCCCAGAGGTGGTTGAGGTCCTTAAATAGCCCCCACACTACTCCCGAGGTAACTCAGTTATTAATAACTGTGAAAGACATCCCTCATACTTTATGTCACAAACATTAAATGCCTGATGCCGTAGTTATCTCCACGTCATAGACATTAAATACCAAGACATGCCTTTTGCCTAACCATTGTGTGTCAGGTGGCTGTCATCACAGAGGTGGCTCACCAACTGTCTGACAGCCCCAAATACCATGGTGGTTTACTCAAGGGTAATTTGGCATTGTCTAGCTGGCTAGTGACATCACCTATAGTAGACGTGACATTAAGTAGAGGGTTGTTTGATCCACAACTCAATGCCCGATGGAACTCAAGGATGATCCACCCGGGGTTCCACGATCAGGGTCTTTTGTTGTTTTACCAGGTTTATCTAAGATGGTCATGACAATCCCCAACGGTGCCTCACTTCCCAATCCTCCAAACTAAGTCCCTCTAAAGTTCCCACGGCGAGGTCGTTCGATAGAGCATGAAAGCTCTTTCAGGCCCTGCCCAGTATGGTCTCTCGCGAGTACCGTTCGACCTTACACTAAAAATCATTATACTCGTTACATCATTATAATCATTATGGCCCATAGTCAATATAAATAAAGATGCAATGTGACTAAGTAGCACAACAAGATAAAGTGTGAGCTGCCACGCTAAGCTGCCTCGCTTGAGCTGCCACGTTAAGCTACCATGCTTGAGCTGCCATGCTGAGCTGCCTTAATCCCAAACATTATTGTTAACGGGGGAATTATCTCTAATCTCAGGATTACCTTCAAGCCTTCTCTACATTTTCCCCTTCGTGATGAGATTTGTTGTGGAAATAAGACATGTCTGAACGAAAACTTCTCAATCCGATGAACCTTCTCTGTGAAAAAATTCTGGAGTCTTTTCCTTCATTGCAACCAACTACGGTTAACGCCTCCTATAAAAAGTAAAATTCTCCCCGATGTACTAGAGTCGAAGAGCTGTGACTTATTGGCGCTATGGAAAAGGGACATCGTAACTTTTCCCTATTACTGAGTTTCAACCGTTGTGGCCTAACTATCTGAAATTATCCCGATAGACCTACTAACTTTTTTAAATACTCGTTTTGACTTTAGGGAAGTGAAATTCTTCGGTTTGTACTGTGGTGGAGTATAGTTGTAGGCAGTGAGTTTTTCGTTAGGACTTCCCCTGTCATTGAGACTTGGGGAATTCTCCCTTGTAATATTTAGCCAGGTTCAGAAAAGTAAAAAATCTCCCCGATGTAACTGAATCACAATTTAAATAACATTTGGACTTGTGGCGAGGGGACATCGTAGCTTTTTTGAACCGTTGGGGCAGCTTATTCATTTAGAGTTATTAAATATGTGTGATAAAAGAAAATTTTGGCGCCAAACGCCAAAACTTATCTTGGAAGAAACCCTTTCCATCTCCATGCGCCGCTTCATTAATGACGTAATTCCATGTTTTCAACTATCATGACACTTACCAAAGTGTCACGTGTCTGTTTGAAATGATTATAGGTGGCTTTGCACGTGTGGTGGTGGGAAACTCAAAAGACGGGTTAAAGATTTCAAACGTCTATTTTTCAAAACACTTCTCGTTTCTTCGTCTTCTTCAAACTCCCGTCTACTTTAGAGAGAGAGAAACTCTGTCAAAACTCTATTATTGCCAAGCTTTTCTCCTCAAGATTTTCTCCTCATTCCTTTCCTCTGCAATCATCCTCACTTTCTAGCCATTCCATTTTTACTTCTTCGGTGCCTTTTCTAAGCTTTTTTATAATCTTCACTGTCATCTTCAATGGACTCCTCAAGCAATCCTACTACGTCTGCCACCAATGCTCCAGCTACCACCCCTGTTGGCACCACCTCTACTGCCACCTCTTTGACTGTCGCCCGCCAGGACCAGTTGCGTTTCTACCTTCGGTCCCCTATATTTGGCAAGGGTGATAATTTTGTTGGGTTTTGTAAAACTTGCGTTTTCAACGCTAAGTATGATGCCATGACGCTTGGTGATGAAGATGAAAGTTCTGCTGATTGTGGCTTTCTCCCCCAGAGGGGAACCTTCTATTTTGTCTTGAGCGAAGGGACCTCCCGTGGTCCCATATTGACTTCGAAGCACCTAGAGGCTCTCCTACTCACTTCGCTACCTGAAACTCCCATATGCGGAGTTCTCACGCTGATACCCTCACCAAAATTGGGCTTCATCGGGCTAAGTGGTTTGGTGAGTTTACTCTGCCCAAGAATAATGTTGCCCTTTCTGTCCTGGTGTCTCACTGGAATGTTACTAATCACTCCTTCATTGCTGTGTGGGGTGATTTTATAATAATGTTGGAAGACGTGTGT
This sequence comes from Sambucus nigra, assembly GCA_949130495.1. Taxonomy (NCBI): domain Eukaryota; kingdom Viridiplantae; phylum Streptophyta; class Magnoliopsida; order Dipsacales; family Adoxaceae; genus Sambucus; species Sambucus nigra. The sequence goes on along the minus strand of OX422210.1, from coordinate 650,954,500 downwards.
GAGCTTCTGGTCCTTGAGGCAATAGGCCATGAGCCCTATTCTGATGAGGCCCTGGATGACCAAGAGGCTGTTAACCCTTTGGAGTTGGACCGTATATGCCGAAGTTGCATCGGTTCTTAAAATAAGGCCACTTTCACTCCTCTCATCAACTATTTCTTCAAGGATCCTTCTGAAGGTAGTTCTTATGAGGCTTCCCTTAGTCAAGGTACATCGCTGGAACTTACTGCCTACATCCTTATCATTATTTCTCATTTCCTTTTAATGGGAAAACCTAACAACCAACCTCGAAGGGACCTCATCAATATATCCCTCCATTTGGCCCGGGGTATCAAGCTTCCTCTAGCTGCAATGGCCATGGTATCGCTCTACACACGGCTTGATAGAACTCTTTTTGACATGGAACAATCTCTTGGTCATTATAACTTGGCCAAATTTTCTAACTGTGTCCTTATAACAAGCTTCCTTTATGTTATTTTCCCCGCCACAATAGCCAAAAACAACCATCCTCCTTCGGGGGAAGCAATTCTGCCTCTACGCCCCTTTGTTTATCACAAGAGGCAAAGTCAAAATCAGTTAACCTCTATTATTGATAATCCTAGGAGTTTTGTGATGAGACCTTACGAAGATGATGTTTTCCTCCACATTTTTGGTTTTTTCAAACATGGAGCAAGGGTGGTCCCCGAAACTACTTTGGACCTCATCGTTGAAGACCTTTTTGCTAGCTGTGGTCCTTCTATTTTCACCGGGGTAACTGCCTTCCTACACCGAGTGGGGATACATTAGTAAGTATTACATTCCCAATTGATACAACCGTCAATTCAGTTTCGATCAGGGGGCTCCTCGCCCAGTTTTCCAATTATCTCACCCTAAAGTCTCTTTTAGCGAGGCATGTTCCCTATTATCATCTATTACTGCGTGGGGGGTAAGTTCTACCATGGATGGGAGAGCCACCATTCCGAGCATCACAAGGCAAGGGGATGTGACCCCCCTATTTGTAACAAAGTACTAGTTAAAACAGCTGGCCTAAATTTCTGAGTTCATCCAGGGGGATCCCATGTATCCCCCAGTTATTTTATTTTTTCTCTGGAGCTGGGGCTGAAAGGTAATTACGTTCTTGAGATTGAGTTACCTCTAAGAAAAACCCCCAAGGAACCTCTCACTGATCTTCCTCCACATTGCTCCATGATTCCTGTTGCTACCCCAAAGCCCAAAAAAGCCCCAACACCCAAACAGCCTTCTCCTTCAGGAGGTATTCCTGGTGAAGGGGTTTCAACTGAGGTGGCCTCTAGTGAAGGACCTTCTCAACCACCATCCAAAAAAACTAGGAGGTCCGGGAGTGGGACTTCCTCAAAGTCTAAGTCTCAAGCTCATCCTTAAACTCCTTTGGAGGCCTTCCCCATCGCCTACGTTCCTCCTCCCATGTCTGTAGAAATGAGTGAGGAGTTGAGAAGGAAAGTTCAGGCTGAGGTGGCACGAATAAATTATGAGTTTCAATGATGCGCTCTCGTCGTTACTCCTTCTACTGCCTTCCCCACTATCTTGGTTGATTCAACGGAACCAGAGTCAAAGAGAAAGAAGAGTTCAAAGGTTCCTCGAAGCACTGGTGCTGTGGGTGTGAGGAAGAAGACTCTGGGTACCAAGTCCCAGAGGAAACAAGCTCCAGATGTATATCTCCCCCCAGCCCTCTGTTGCCGCCTCTTCTCCTCTTTCGCTAGTGGTTATATCCTCCCATTCTCACTTTAGGTCCGAGGTATGTACGTGTGTTGTTTTTATTACTCCTCTTTTTCTAAGGTAAGTTGCATCCACTTAACTCTTAACAACTTTGGTGCAGGAGGTTAAAGAAGAAAGACCCATCCCCCTGTGAGCCCTTTCGTGGGGAACGTTTTGGTTCCTCTCAAATCGATGTAACTCCTCCCCATTCTCCCATAACCGGTATTATTTACTCCCGTCGTTCGTCCTCATAATGTGTGAAGGATGCTGCTATGGGGAGTGATTCCATTGAGTCTGTGGGCATCCCCTAGACCCATCTGAATTATCACCTCAGCTCGAGGTTATTCTACCCATCGTTCCACCTGCAAAAAGTTTCCCCAAGGTAACATATTATCAATTACTTGTTAGGTCTCACGTATTTTTCCTCCTCCATCCCTTTTCTCTGTTTAACATGCTGAACTTTAATATTTTGGGTTGCCTTAGGTTGAAATGGCGCCTTTGTTAGCTAACATTCTTTTTCCCACTGTGTTAGCAAGATCCCTAGCTACAGTTTCCCTCTTTGGTTCCATAACTGAGGTAAGTAACACTTAGAGGTATTTCTCACTTCTTCTGTACTTATTCCCCATTTTTAACACTTAGCTTCATTTTTGCAATTTTCTCCAGATCTTACCCCACCCTCCTCTCTTGGTGGACTACCTATTCCCAAGACGAGGGTTAAAATCTCTGCCCAGCATGGTGTTCCTCTACATCCACCAACGTTGAGGCTCCTGCGTTGGCCTTGGTAGCTTTTGTTGGCGAAGGAGCTTTACCGACCGTTGAGGCTTCTTTAGTTGGGGGTGCCGTTGAGGCTTCTTTAGTTGGGGGTGCCGTTGAGGCTTTTGAGGAGGCCAGCCTGCCCCCAACAGTTCCCGCCGTTATGGCCTCCTTGGTGAATCCCATTCTTGCTCCAGTCACTGCTAAGGGACTTCGCTAGTTTCTCTTCGTTTCTCATTGTTTGTCTTTTATTCTTCACAATGTACAATCTCACTACACCAAAATACTAATTTGGTAACTGCCATCTTTTAACTGCTAATGGGGGTGACAAACTTAATCACTTCCATTAGGAGTCACAACATTATTTGTAACTGCCATTAGGAGTCATAAAATATTTGGGTAATGGAAAATTTGAGTCAATTGGTTTGTCACTGTTAATGACAGTCACAAATCTTACCATATAATTAATTTGTGACTGCTATAAGGAGTCACAAGTTTATAACTTCCACAAAGAGTTACAAAGTTATCACTAGACTTAATTTATGACTCTTATGAGCAGTCACAAAATTGTAACTGCTATGAGGAGTCATAAATTTTAGATTTGTGACCGATATTGACGGTCACAAATTTGTGACTGCTCGTAGCCGTCATAAATTTTGGCTTAAGACTTAATTTGTGACCGCTATGAGTGGTCACAAATTTGTGACTACTCGTAGCGATCACAAATTTTAGTGTAAGAGTTTATTTTTGAGTGCTATAAGCGGTCACCAAAATTTTGCCCAGGTTTAATTTCCCTCCTCTCTCCTCCATCCATCCTGAATCTCTCGTTCCCTTATTGACAAAATTTTGACCAAGACAAAATTTTGGACAAAATCTCGATCGACCAAAATGCTTCATCTCTCTCTCGACTAAGCTTCGAAGTTCGATAGCAAAGCTTCCTCTCCATCTTTTCACTATAAGCGATTTTTTAAGCTCCATCACTACAATCTATAATAATATTAGGGCTGTAATAATATTAGGGTTGTAAAATTTTTTTTAAGATTCATTGTAGCAAAAATTCTAAGTATTAGGGCTGTAAGATTTCAATATGTAGTTATCTTCCAATCTTTAATAATAACCCATTCTAGTTTCTTAAAATCTGGGATCATTTTTTGATTGTTAAATCTTGTTATTAATTTCGCGTTTGATTAACTTCGTGTTTGATTAACTTCATGCGTAATTTCGTGTTTGATTAACTTTGTGCTAATCAAAATAAATGTTTGATTAAATGCAATTAATTTTGTCGTATGATTAAATCTGATGTGGAATCTGCGAGATGAAATATTTACTGTATCAAAATAAATGTTTGATTAACTTTGTGCTAATTAAAATATTTTTTTGGTTGAAATATTTACTTGAAACAGTGGATGAAATATTTATCGCGCTATTTGATGCGTTGGATAATACAATCAATTTAGTGGAGCTTAAATCCGCGGAAATTCTATGGTCTTTTGCACCAGGACCATAAATTTACTCTTCATATCAGGCTCATGTCAGCCATGATAATGACGAGGAAAATGTGTTTGCATCTGGAGGTGCTTATTTAGTAGATGGTGTGGATGATTGGAAGTTGTATGCGCACACCGAGCTTGGCAAATTGGTATGCCCCCTGAGTCTCTACTGTACTTGCCATATAATTACTTCAATCAAATAGTCTACTGCCTCATTATTTTAATTCTTAATTATTTATCTATATCATTAGTTTTTGTACATATGATTTTTAGTGGTGATATGAAGTTGAGGGTGAGCCAAATTAAAAGTCTGGATTGATTTGTAGTGGTGATAGGAGGTTGAGGGTGAGCCAATTGAAAATTCGGATTGCAAATTGGTTGTTGTAGTATATTTTTATATTAATATAAGATAATATTTGTTTACTAGTTTATGTGAATTTTAGTTATATTATTGATATGTTTGTTTATAATCGATCATCTAATTTAACGGGGCGGGTTTTGGCGGGGACCCACCCCGCACCCGCACCTAATGGGGGAAATTTGGGGTAAATAAATGGGTTGGTCGGGTTTGAAATAAAAAAACGGAGAGTTCGGGGCAAAGTAAGTTTTGTGTGTAAAAACCCTGAACCCGCCCCGTTTAAGGGTATTATTACAAATATTGTAGTTAAATTTATGCACCTTAATTAGTTTGGCATACTAATAATTCAATGCATACTCTTAGTTTGGCGGGGACCCACCCCGTACCCACCCCTAATGGGGGAAATTTGCGGTAAATAAATGGGTTGGTCGGGTTTGAAATAGAAAAACGGAGGGTTCGGGACAGAGCGGGTTTAGTGTTTAAAAACCCCGAACCCTTCCTGTTTAACGCTATTATTACAAATATTGTAGATAAATCTTTACACCTTAGTTAGTTTGGCACAATAATAATTCAATGCATACTCTTAGTTTGGCGGGGACCCACCCGACCCTAATGGGGGAAATTTGGGGTAAATAAATGGGTTGGTCGGGTTTGAAATAAAAAAACAGAGGGTTTGGGGCAGAGTGGGTTTTGTGTGTAAAAACCCTAAAACCCGCCCCGTTTAAGGGTATTATTATAAATATTGTAGTTAAATCTATGCACCTGAGTTAGTTTGGCATAATAATAATTCAATGCATACTCTTAGTTAGAGGACTTTAAGTTTTTCATAGTTTAACATTAAAAAAACTTGAAATTAGTTAAAATACTTGACTAAAATAAGTTAGAAAATATCATAAAAATTTTTTTGGGGCGGTTTTGAAGCGCTCGCAGGGTTTTTAAACGGGTTTCGGGCGGAAGCGGGGTAAGAGGGTTTGGGCGGGGTAACGGGGTCGCCTTTGGTCAAACCCGCACCGTTGTTATCCCAAAGTGCTACACTTAGTAGTCAATTAAATGGCACCGCTCCCAATGCTGGACTTTATACACCCCTTCTAGTGCACAACCAACATGATGTTTTGACCGAGAACTGCGAAAGGACATGTTTCTATCTTTGTGATGGTCGTTACTCTAACGTGTCATGCTTTATTCCGTGTAGGATGACATCGGATGCTTCCTATGTTGCCATATGGTACTTTCAAGAGATTTTTTTTATCTTAACGGTGTGTCCATAAGTATTACCTATGACCGGATATACAACTATTGAATTATGGTTAAAATGTTTTTATAACATTCCATGTTATTTTACATAATTAGAACTGATTGTGACCCAACTTAAACAAAATTTAATCTACAGAGTAGTTGTAGCTTCAGTTAATAAAGCATCTTCAACACTCGTGCATATAGACAAACTACCAATGAAATCCCCTATAAGATCTCTAATAATGCCTCCTATACCACTATCTTTCGAAACCCCCATAGAAGATTCATCCACATTGAGTTTCAAAAGGCCATTAAGAGGCTTGATCCACTTGATTGCCAAAATTTCAGAGCCTTTAGTAGAGAATTTCATCGTGTAAAAATAAAAATGATGCAAGTCTTTAGTAGAGCCTTTATCTTTGAAAGTGATGGGATAACTCATATGGTTTTCTTGGAAAGGGGATCAATGGGAAAATTCTTCTTATGAGTGTTGATGTTGCTGATCGTTATTGTACTTGGGCTTATTATAGGATTTTTCTTCTTCACGACCTTAGCTTTATCATCTATATACTTCTAATAAAAACTATCATAAGAGGAGGAAAAAATCTCCAATTCTTTAGGAGTGGTGGCTGAAATATTTCATATAGGTTCAAATCAGAATTGTATTTTTTCTCATGGCTTATGTGTTTATCATAATCAGGAAGATCAGTGACCCTTGGGGAGAGATTTCAATGGTCTACTATCATCACCTCCTCAATATAAATATCTCCATGTTTAATCTTTTCTATGTTGTTGGCAATGGTCTTGCGTAAAACAACAACACATTTGGATCCACTTTTTGGAGAAAGATAAATCTTTGAAAGCATGGTGATGGAAGAAGGGAAGAAACTTTTAATATAGTAAGAGTTATTGTTGGTTTTAACTATGAGGCTAGCACGAGGAACTAAATTTTTAGTAGGGATTTTCCATGCAACTTGGTGGTTTTTCACTTTCAAAAATGTTTGTGTTTGTAAGTCCCGATCTGCCTTCTTTATGGGAGCCAAAGCGAGGTCAATGTCAATAGGGTTGTTGATGTAAAAAACTAGATTGCTCTAATTATTCAATCACAGATAAATAAATAAGACAAAGATTTTTAAAGTGGTTCGGCTAGGAATAAAGCCTACGTCCACTGTTATGTTATTGCTGAGTGTTTGCAGAATTCTTGATTACAAGTTCTCTCAAGAAATTCCCGTCCCTTTGAATGGGGTTGATACAAGGTATTTATAGCCTTGAGGCTGTACATGAAAGGTTCGATACATTAAATGATATACATGTGAAAGGGTAATACATTTAATGCAGCGTGCGCGTCAAGAATATAAGCATTCAATGAATATTTGAACTGTTGATTATCTGGCAATTAATGATACGACCGAGGTGCAGCTCGGACCGCCATAGTTCCTCGTTGATCAGGAGTTCCTCGGAGCACTAGAGTACCTCAGAGCGTTAGAGTTCCTCGGTGCGCTAGAGTTCCTCAGTGTATCCTCGTTGCTCGGAAAGAATCATGGTTGGTCGAGAAATGAACTTCCTCGATGCTATTGTGCCACGTAGATTGACACGTGTCTTCGTATTATTCGTCCACATCAGCATATTAATTTTGGTATCAACAGAAGCCCCCAATGTTTCATATTTCGAACTTTGAGGAGTATGGAACATTCTTTCTCGGTATATGGCAATATTAAATGACTTTCCTGGGTTTCAGGAACATTGTGTTCAAATTTCCTTCTCATTTCGCAGCTTCCGCCTTTTTTTCGAATTTTTTATAAGCGCTTCGATCTCCGTGCAGTTTTTGTCCTTTTAGCCGCCGGAAGTTCAGTAGTTTCTTTTTGGTAATCATTTCTTTCGCCGTTTCCCAATGCAAAGTATTTAAACTTCTTAGGTAACCATACCGTCTTCTACTTTTCCCAATTTTCTGCTTTCAAGCTTTCTATTCTCTCTTTCAGTCTTGTGCGTTCGTCCTTGTTTTCGTTCGTTGTTGACAGCTCTCCTTTCTTCCTGTAAGCTTTTTCTTCCTTCTTCTTTTACTCACCATGGTTTATGTTATTGAATCTGTTGAAAAATTCCGTTCATATTTTTCCATCCCATCTTGGGTAATTTTGGAAGAGTTTTCTGGAACTCAAGATTACTTTCATTTGGCTGAGGGACATTGGTTTCCCAGTCTTTTTATTGCTGAATGTGGTTTTTTCTTTCCACCAAACCCATTGAGTCTCGAATTTTGTCAATATTTTGATCTTGTCCCTTCAAGAATAGCCCCCAATTCATGGAGAATAATTAATGGGGTGTACAAATTAAATCTAACTCATGGGACTCGTATTGGGATCCCTGAGATTATGTACTGCCATATACCGAGAAAGAATGTTCCATACTCCTCAAAGTTCGAAATATGAAACATTGGGGGCTTCTGTTGATACCAAAATTAATATGCTGATGTGGACGAATAATACGAAGACACGTGTCAATCTACGTGGCACAATAGCATCGAGGAAGTTCATTTCTCGACCAACCATGATTCTTTCCGAGCAACGAGGATACACCGAGGAACTCTAACGCTCCGAGGTACTCTAGTGCTCCGAGGAACTCCTGATCAACGAGCAACTATGGCGGTCCGAGCTGCACCTCGGTCGTATCATTAATTGCCAGATAATCAACAGTTCAAATATTCATTGAATGCTTATATTCTTGACGCGCACGCTGCATTAAATGTATTACCCTTTCACATGTATATCATTTAATGTATCGAACCTTTCATGTACAGCCTCAAGGCTATAAATACCTTGTATCAACCCCATTCAAAGGGATGGGAATTTCTTGAGAGAACTTGTAATCAAGAATTCTGCAAACACTCAGCAATAACATAACAGTGGACGTAGGCTTTATTCCTAGCCGAACCACTTTAAAAATCTTTGTCTTATTTATTTATCTGTGATTGAATAATTAGAGCAATCTAGTTTTTTACATCAACAAGGGTATGTGGTTTTTCTTGCTTCTTTACATGGTTCTTTTGAGGGTTCTTGATAAAAATAGTCAGCTACTTTATGGCAATTTTTTATACAACGCGAAAAACTTAGGGGATATCTTTGTAATTGACTTGTTGCAAAAATCCTTGATTAATGGAATGCTTTTAAAATTGAATGTATACACTATAATATTATAGTTAAAATATGCAATGTAGTATACATATTACAGGGTAATCTGCATTCTACACTGTGATATGCATACTACTGTTAGAATACACACTTGGTTGCTGTCATTATTTCCTTCATGTTCAGTGAAATCGAAAAAGCCAAACCCCAAGCCAAATTTCCTAATTCAACTTTCTCAAGATAATTGGCTAAGTGTTTTATTTGCAATGTCCAGTGGGATTGTCCTCAGTCTTGGAAACCTCTCAACGCAGTATACGTGGGCCTTTGTTAGTTTATCAGTAATTGAGGTGATGACTTCGAACATAACTGTTGTTATAGGTACAACCTTAAACTACTTCTTGTTAGTTATGATTTCTTATAAAACATTGTAGGCACAAAGTGTTCAAGAAATTTTAGGCAGTTGAGGTCATTACTTTATGGAAATTTTAGGCAGTTGAGGTCATAACTTAATTCATATTAATTAGTATTCTATGCATTGCCGTGGATTGTTAATTTGAAGCGATGTAGCTTAATTTCAGTGGATTGTTCCATGATTATTAGTATTGTATGCATTTCATCCTTAATTATATATATACGTGTAGCTTAATTCATATTTATATGTATGAGAGGTTTATAAGAGATACCATTCGATAGTCTACTACACATATTATTAGTGTACGACACATATTAATGCATTTAGGATTGTTATACTCAGTGCCGCATCAATATCAATTGTTCTCTGTCCCATCTTCAAGTCAAGAAGTTTGACCATATGCATGTGGGCGCTAAATTACTATAAGAACTGAATCTTTTAAGCTCCCACCTCGTGAACATGTTTGAAATCCAATGTGTCATCCTAACTAAATACTTTGAATGATGTTTCATCCATTAATTTCTACTGTGTTATTATGCTTTCTACTTGAAAGGGATAAAGGGGAGTATTATCAAAGTCGTCGTTCTTTAGGAATTCTGAAGCTAGGCTCGGTTTGTAACCTCTTTCTCATCAAACAAACTTTACTGACGAACTGATCAAGTCGATATTCTCTTAAAACTGGCATGATCCATGTTTTATTGATAATGCACTTTCCAGATTCAGTTAATGTTCAAGTATTAGAGGAGTTTAGCCGTGATGTGTTGTGTCTCTTTGATTCATTTGATATAAGTTCTTTTCTTTTCAGTATTTTTAAATTTGGTATATGTTGTATTTTGTTTGTGTTAAATTTATATTCACTATATTTTGATGAGATTTTCAACCATGTACATTGATATGATATGAATTTTCTGTATGATATGACATTCCACCAAGTACGTTGATTTTCTCCTTGTCATCTTTGTGATTGTATTTGCGCTTGAACATGTGTACTCCAATTTCTGTACGACTTACTAGAAAATTATACGCAATTAGTTTTGTTATCGCGTGAAATACTTTGTGCATGCAATCATTCTTGACCATTATTTTGGCTTATCAATGTGAAACTATTATCTCATTTTTAACACCCTTATTATTTTCCATCCTTGTTGTACACATCAGGTAATTATATCTCATTTTCAGGGGCACAACAATTTCAACTGTTCTTCATGGTATCTTTACATGAAGCATCGGATAACTATTGTATACCATCGTAATGGGCCAACAAAACATAACTAATCAGAGCTATTTCAATAAGGAGGAATCAGGTTCACTTATTCATACACCACCACCAACATACGAAATGGATATACAAAATAAGGTGAATTTCGTTATTAACTTTAATTTCAAATCTTTGGTTCATATTTGGTTCAATTAAGTAGTTGTTTATATTGATTATCGCATTTGGTTCAAATCTGGTTCAATCTTTGGTTCATATCTGGTTCAAATCTTACTATAACAATCTTAATTATCTCATTTGGTCGTTAGCTGGCAATGCCGTATTTTTCGTAAATTTATATAACATAACTGTTATATAAGTTATAAAACTTATATAAGAGTTATGTTATATAACAGTTATTTAAGTTATATAACTCATATAACAATTATGTTATATAACTTATATATAACATAACTGTTATATCAGTTTTATAACTTATATAACAATTATGTTACATAAATTTACGAAAAATACGGCATTGCCGAAGGGTAGATATGTATAACTAGTCATAGGTTGTTAGTTTTGCGGGGCTTTATTCTTATTCATAATCCACATATAAGTACTGGGTGCGTTGGACTAGCCGAAAGCCATTACCAACCACACATAAGCCGTCTTTATTCTTGAACGTGCCTTTAACTCGTCTCCGAGATAGATTTAAGTTTGATCATAGAAACTTCGAATATCGATCTTGGTAAAATCTTTTATTCCTTACAACATACCATCCAGTGTGAAATAGAGAACTATATCAGATTATAATATTGTCGATGGTTCAGCAATGAAGGCATATCTGCTAACTTTCAGATCATGCTTTCATAATTTAACCCCTTCTACAGCAACTCTTATTTCTTCTCCCTTAGGATCTCAATCCACTTTGGGCTCATTCAGTATTGTGGGAATTCGGTAGACTTGCACAAGGGACTATGTCTATGTGGTGTTGAATGTCCCTCATCAGGGGTGTCTAGTTCGCCATGTTTCCGGATACTAGATTTTGGAACTCTATTAATAGAGAGCTTTGGGGACTGCTAGTTCTGCAACTTCTATCATTATCTCCTACCAAGGTGAACATATCCGGTGCCTATTTCATGTTTTCCACTATCTCTGAATATGTTCTGATGATGGTTAGGTTAGACTGCCCCTCCACTTTAGAGGGTTTTGACAAGATGGAGAAATAACAATCTTATAATTTCCCAAAGTGAACAAATATGTGTTGTCCCTGACCCTTAATGTCACATCAAGATCGAGTTGCCAAAGCGTGACTAAGATCAAGTCACTAGCATCCATACCTATTACATCAAATACTATATCGTGTTGATTAAATTTACCAATGGAAATAAAAAACATTGCAAGTTGCAGTTATCTCTACTACAGGACCCACCCTTATTGATCCAGATAATGGTGTATAGAGATGGCTATGCTCTGTTTGCAACTTCAGATTTTTCCAAGATACTTGTCCATGAAGTTTTCACAATTCTCGTTATCTATAATCAAATCACACTCTATGATTAATGGCGCAACATGATTCAAAAATAATAATGCTATGTGAAACTCCCCCTGATTTAGTGTGTGAACCATCTTTCCTCACTTGATGAAAGTTGGGCACCCTGACCTTGTTGGAAGACAAAAGAAATGACATCTGGTACTTGAAATTGATGTAGACAAAGAATCTGAAAAACATAAACGAATGCAAAAAATGATAGAAATCGAGCTCAATAAGCTTTATGATTAAAAGAGCTCATAACGTCGTGTAGAATAAGAAAACTCTTTTATTCTGAACACTACTAAATAATGCTTTAGTCGATTCATGAAATAAAAGAATGGGAAAAGTATAAGGAAGACAAATCACAGCAATCACCGTTAGTGATCTCCCATTTTTCAATTCAATCTGTTTTGCTTCCTTTTCCTCTCAACATATATTTATTATGGGATTCACTAAAAAGATGTATATCTAGTTCTGAGATAAAGAATGGAAAATAGGGACAATATAAAATATGAATTGATCTATTGCTTGTTTAGATGTATATTTCGCATGGATATGGTTCTGCAGCCTTTGATGGGAGCAAATTTAACTTAATAGAATTTGGGCAGGAAGAGGTGCTTTTTTAATTTGAAGCGAGTGAGGACGATGAAGTCCAGTTCTTCCTTAACACACCCATTGACGTAGAGAATTCTCCAAGTGTTGTTGCCATTAATGTATGTCACTTAGTTGTTCATTTTCTAGGGAATTATGTCTTTTGTAAGAGTTTGTACTAACCTCATTTTTGTTGTGTATGAATTTATCAGGTTAGCCCTATTGAATATGGATATGTTCTTCTCATTCATCGTTCTTGAGTACTATCCTATTTTTCTTACCTTCTGTTCTTCCCTTTTTTTATTAATTGATCTCTTTCCATATATCTTAGTTTCTTAGAGCCTCTGGATTTGTGTTTATGTCTGTGTTTTGTTTAATGGTTGTTGAAATTACATATAAACATGGCAGTTTTCTACATGGTTATGTAGTGACTTAGAGCCATCTGTGGTGTTGGTGTGGTGAAGGGTTTTGAGAAGTCCTATTACAATGTAGAAGGTGGTGGTGCTAACGTTGTTGCCCATGGCTACACCAAGGGATCAGGTCTTGGTGCTGAGATTATTGGTACCTTTGTTCTTGTCTACACTGTCTCCTCTGCTACCGATGCCAAGAGAAGTGCCAGAGATTATCATGTCCATGTATGTACGTGTTAATTAATATTCTCCTTTTCTATACGTGTTAATTAATACGGGTTCGTAAATTGATATTTTTACTTTTGTCATATATTTAGTTTATTAACTTTATGTGTTTAGGTAATTAACTTTTCTAAGAATAGTTAACCTCAATTTCAACGTCTGGTCTGATGAAAGTGTGAATTATTTGCATGTGAAATATAAAATGCTATGTATTTAATAAAAGGATTAATGAACAAAAACAATATTAATCATATCTTTTTATTATACAAAAATAATAGTTACTGATAAATGATATATTTTATTGTTTGCAGGTACACACATGGCATACCCGACATACGTAGTATTTAAAGGCCTAAATCTAGGTGTTTACACTCCATAGAAAGCAACACAAGTACAAGTCAATGGATACCGAGATGCCGCATATAAAAAAATGAGTCCATTGAACTTGCTCAACGGGCGTACGTACTGCGAGTACATGAGGGAGGATATCACTGCATCAATTACCCCCCACATTTGATATCATCGAAGTCTTGTGTTGTCATTTTTTAAGTTTATTTTTTATTATATGTTCATTTTGTACTTAGCGCCCAAGAAGGGTTTGTTTGATGTAAAATTAAGTCTAAACAAGTTTTATGTGTACCAGATATTTGGAATGTCAAAAATATAAATGAAATGTTGTCGAATTTTTTTAGACTTGTTACATGTTCATGATATTTCATCTACTTCTTTATTTTAGCTTATTTTTTTATTCTACTCTCATAATTTTGTGAAAATATAAAGAAATTTGTAACAATTGTTATTACATTTAGAAAATTCAACCTTTATAAATGCTAATAGCAGTCATAAATTTGTAACTATTGACAGTAGTTAGAAATTCGTAACTGCTAATAGCCGTCACAAACTTGAAACTGCTGACAATAGTTATAAGTATTAGATTTATAACTGCTGACAGCAGTTATAAAGGTTAGATTCGTAACTGCTGATAGCAGTTACAAATTGGAGTCGCCAGTCATAACCCCCATAGGGGTTATAAAAATTTGTGACTGTTGTTAGGAGTTACAAACTTTCTTTTGTCACCACCTAAATTATTACAGTAAATAGCAGTTATAAAGGTCATTTATGAGTGTTAACAACACTCACAAATCTCCCATTTTGGTGTAGTGTCTAGAAGATTGTCATTTCTCAAACTTTCAAACTTCCCCTATATCGATGACTTAACAATGAAAACACTTGTTAAGATTTTTCCCAAACTCCACCTATAGCGGTGACTTAACAATGAAAATACTTGTTAAGATTTTTCGCAAACTCCACCTATAATGGTGACTTAACAACGAAAACACTTGTTAAGATTTTTCACAACCTCCACCTATAATGGTGACTTAACAAAAACCTATAATGGTGACTTAACAACAAAAACACTTGTTAAGATTTTTCGTAAACTCCACCTATAATGGTGACTTAAAAATGAAAACACTTGTTAAGATTTTTGCAAACTCCACCTAAAACGTTGACTTAACAATGAAAACACTTGTTAAGATTTTTCACAAACTCCACCTATAACGGTGACTTAACAATGAAAACACTTGTTAAGATTTTTCGCAAACTCCACCTAGATAAGGGTGACTTAATAATGAAAACACTTGTTAAGGTTTTTCGCAAACTCCACCTATAACGGTGACTTAACAATGAAAACACTTGTTAAGATTTTTCGCAAACTCCACCTATATAAGGGTGACTTAACAATGAAAACACTTGTTAAGATTTTTCACTTAACTCACTGTTTCTTCTACCTATTCTGAGGTTGCATGTAAATATTTTCTGGAGGGAGAGAAATCTCCACCAGTTCTTTCACCCATCGCTTCACCCCATCGTGAACCCGCTATTTCAGAAAATTCTAGTCACGATGACCAAGATTCCATGACTGGTACTTCCGCTGATAGCGAATCTGGCTGTGAGCTTCCTTTGCCCAACTTAGCTCCTCACAACTTTTGCCTTATGGCTCTTCAGCATTCTCCTCAAATACCTACCAGCCATCGTTTGGTAATTGAGCAGCTTCCAAGCCACCATCCTCAGACTTTTACTATGGATTGCCTATGTTCCAACATCCTCGTGATGAGCCATAGGCTTCAAGGCATGGCGATCATTATTGTTGATATCGTCATCACTCCTACCGCGAACATTACCAGACCTCTTCTTAATCGATTCCTGGGCTAACTGAGGGAGTTGGGTCGAGATGGCTTCCGTTTTGACTGGATGATTGCGCACTTAAACACTTTGAAAAGCCAATAACTGGATAGTCAGAGGGAACTGTTACAGAAACATCAGGAGTATCAACGGGCTGAGGAGGCTAACTTGGCTGAGCTAGTGCCTCTGCTTGAAGCTGCCAATAAGGAGGTGGAGGACTTCAAAAAGGATCTACGTCTGGTGAAGCTGAAATGAGAGAAACTCGTTATTGAGCGTACACAAGCATAAACGAGATTGAAGGTTTCTATTAACGCCCAACAGTCTTGCCTAACAGCTTTTTTGGGACTGCTCGATGATTTTTTCTCTGCTCCAGACCTGTGGTTCCTTTTAGGCCAATGAACTTATGTATACATTTTCCTTTTTCTTCTTATGTAATTCTTGGGCAATAGCTCCCAATTTTGTAATGCCCCAAATTTTGTGAATTAATAAAAAAGATATATATTTTCCCATGTCATTTCTTTGTGCTATCTCTGTTTGCGTATATTATGGAGTTCCATAATTCTTTCATCTTCACGCGAGTTGCAATAAATATGACTTGTATATTCATAATAACAGCTAGATACAACAATGGTCTAAACTTAATTGCATGATAGACTTTCAACCACTTATTGTTAATCTTGAATGGCTTGTATTCTTCCATCCTAGAAATTAAATAATAACCTGAATCATGAGCTTCTTTTACAATGAAATGTCCTTTCTAATTCGCTGCAAACTTAGGTAGAGGAAGCCCCCTGGTGTGCTTCATTATTGCCTTCAAAACGAGGTCTCCCTCAACGAACTTCCTTGGTCGCACCAAGTTATTTTATGCCCTAGAGAGCTACTTCGTATACATTTGAAAGTGTTGCATTGCATTATGTATGTGTTCATCCAACGTTTCTAACTGCACATGCCTATTCTTAGGGAGCATGCTACTTTGTAAGGCATGTCGAGCAGAGGGAACTTCCAACTCTACTAGTAGAATTGCCTCAGCCCCATAAATAAGGGAGAACGGAGTATACCCTATGGGATTTGTCTTAGTTTTTCGATAGGCCCACACAACAGATGGTATCTTATTATCCTATGATCCTCGGAAATCCTCCATCATTTTAGCCAAAATATTAACCAAGGTTTGGTTAATTTCTTCGGCTTGACCGTTTCCCTTTGGGTATGCCACCGTTGAAGTATGATGAACAATGGAGTACTTGTCTGTGAGCATTATTACCTCTGAGTTGACGAAAGGGGTTCCGTTATCTGAGAGAATAACCTTTGGAATCCCAAAACAGCAAATGATGTATTCCCTGATAAAGTTTCTTACCACCCCTGTTGTTTCCCTTCTTAATGGTATCACTTCAGCCCACTTTGTAAAGCACTCAATTGCTATTAGTATCCAGATCTTCCCCTCGAAGAAGGATGTATTACCCCTACTAGGTCAAACTTCCAAGTGTGAAAAGGATAAGGCGTTGCCAGGGCGTGTAGGTCCACCGATGGGGTATGGATCATATTTCCATGAAGTTGGCAAGCCTTGCATTTTCTAACGAACTCAGCAGAGTCCTTCTCCATCGTTGGCCAATAATACCCCAACGTCATCGATTGGTCATACAACTTAACCCTTCCTATATGAGTTGGATCATGCGCTTATTTGAGGACCTCTGGTGCTTCTTCCTTCGTGATGTAACGCAATGGACTATTGAAGTAACCCCTTTGGTAAAGCTGCCCCTCCTGAACATAGAACCTCAGGGCCCTTCCCTTTAGTCCCATCACACCAATTTTCTCTGTTGGGATAACTCCATCTTGAATGAATTCAATATAGGGCTGCCTCTAGTCATGTTGTGCTTTAACAAAATGACATTCATCCGCCTTAAAGAATAACTGGCACTTATCGTACTTTCGTTGCAGCTCTGTTGCATTCTGCTTTATTCTAGGCCAGAAATATCCCTCCCTTTGAATTCTCCTACAAAGAGGTATCTCAGTTGTTTCGCAGTGTTAACAACTATCCTCCCACATTTCTGAAATAAATATTTCCCTGATTTGTAAAGTATTGAGCTAATTTCCTCATCTCCATCACTCCTTCCCCTGATTCTAGTTGTTTTCTTATATCTCCCCTCCAGTCAGAATAGTCCTCCATCAACAGAATTGACTGTACCACTGAGGGATCTATTCTTCGTTGGATCACAACTGTAGTTGCATCATCTCTCATGACCATCTTCTGAGCAATGATGGCATAGGTTTTTGGATGGAGGCTTATCATTCGGGGATGCCTCTTGATCTTGGTCCGATGGAACTGGCTGAGAAGCCTCTGAATGATTGTTCTATATGGTGCCAGATTCAGGTGTTTCAACGCATATTCTCCATTCACTTGCTAAATCACCAAGTTCGAATCATCTTTGATGCAAAGTAAATGAATTCCCCTGCGAAGAGCCTACAGCAACCCCACTACCAAATCTTCATACTCTGGTTCGTTATTGGAATAAGGTAAATCTAACTTGTAGGAAAGACAAATCTCCTCCATTCCTCTTAAAAGAATAACCCCTGCTCCTCTCTTCTTTTGTGCCTAGTATCCATCAAACTGCATCGTCAATTCTTTATCGCTTTCATCTACGTGGTTGGCCTGTAAGTTATCTCCTGGAATACTTTATTTAGGTGGTTCAAATGTCCTCGAGAGGAAGATTACCAAGAGATTTGCGTACACCCGGCTCTTGATCGCGCAAGGAGCCACGCACTTCAAGTCATATTCTTAGAGGATCAGGAACCACCTAGCTACCCTACCAATCAATATAGTTCTTGCCAGTAAATACTTAATAGGATCACATCTAGTTACAATATGAATTATAAAAGATAGCATATAATGTCTAAGTTTTTTCACTACAAAGACTATAGTTCTTGCCAGTAAATACTTAATAGGATCACATATAGTTCTTGCCAGTGGGTTGTTGTTAACGTTCTACGGAGTTTTTTGCAACATTCATGCCTTCACATATTTGTCGATATTCTTCTTATCGTGAAATAACTCTATGTTAGATGCTAGATCTTTCAATGAATCTGGCAATATTTGGGATCTCCCTTAGTTGTAGAGTCTGGTTCCCCAACGGGGATGCCCCTTGGTTCGTACACCGTTCCTACTTGAACCATTGTGTTGTAAGAGCTGATGGCCTCTTCTACTGTACAAGGAAAAGGTGGCGGGTCTTCCCTGACTCTCCCAAACTTCCTCTTATTGTCCCTCGTCACTACTTTTCCCCTATATGTTTCTTCAGTACACCCCACCCGTGGGGGCTGAGACCTCCCTCCCACAGGTTGTATCGGCTTCCTTAACATCATGGGCAACACCACTGGGTTTGGTCGTACAACCAATGAGATATTCCTTACTGCTTTTAGGAATGCTGCAAAAGTTCCCTCGTGCATCTCGTTAATAATATGGCATATGTACTCAGGAAGTAGTCCTTCTGCACAGATCTGCAGCAGTTTGGACTCTTTGGCCTCCTCCCTCACATTGAAGGACCTTTTCCTGAACCTTCGAACCTAAGCCACTACATTTTCCCCGGGTCGTTGCTTCTCTCTCCCCAGTTGGGTCAAGCTGAACTTATCTTTCGCCAGAAAGAACTTTTAGACGAACAAAACATGCATCTCCTCCCATGTGGAAACACTCTTGGGGGCTAGGTGTGAATACCATGTATATGCTTTATCGGTTAAGGATTTAGAAAATTCCCTCAACCTAAGTTTCTTATTATTGTAATGTGCCCCCAAGTGCTCAACGAAGCGTTTAACGTGCTCTTTTGGGTTGCCACCCTTTCCTATATATTTTTCAAAGATAGGAGGAATATAATCTTTTGGGTAGGGCTGGGGGTAAGGCGTCCGAAAGTCGTCATAGACTGAAGCTACCTCGCCCGCAGATTGAGAGGAAGCTTGCATGGATTTAAGCATATCTTTCTACATCTCCTTCCTCATATCTTCTATAGCTGATGTCGTTGAAGGAATGACCAGAGGGACCATAGGTTGAGTGCCCATTGCAGCTGGAGAAATTATCACAGTTGGAACGGTTGATACTCGTGGAGTTCCCACTGTTGGATTTACAATAGAGGGTATACTTGCTGGGATCATTCCTGTTAGAACTGCACTTGGTGGGGCTGTTGGGGCTGCCCCTAGTGTCACGAAAGAGTTGGCTTCAAATCCCCCCAACACCGTTGAAGCTACGCGAGTTTGGAAAAACTCATAAAATTTATTCATAAGGAGTTCCACTTGAGTTGGTCCCAACCTAGCGCTCATAGAAGCTTGTGTCACCCCTAGGACACCAGTCGCCGTTTGAACTAAAGGTACCTCTAGTCGAGGGACTCCCTCCCTTGAAGCCTCCAGCTCTCTCGTTGCATGTTCTTCATTGTGTTGAATGTCATAAAAAATAAGTCTTCAATTAACGTTATCCTATATCATAATCCTTGCTTAGAAGAATGCATCCCCAGCAGAGTCATCAAATGTAATTGGATAGTTCATATTAGATGGAGGCGTAACCCCTTTCGAGTACAGTAATGATAAGTTAACTAATCACACCATCGCTCAACTACAGGACATGCAAACACAACTTAGTGATGATAAATTCACAAATATCTCGTGTATAACTCAGAAGGTAATAATGAACTTAGAAGAAACTTCACTTAGAGGGAGAGAGAAGATGAGCATCCTAGATACACCATGACCAGCAGCCAAACACCCTAACCACCCTCAATGATCTCTGTCAGGTATTAAAGCTCCGTAATAAATGACAATGTGGGTGAGTAAACTCTCTGAATTTTAATAAAATCTATCTCTAATGTATATTCTCTCTAGTAATAACTTCTGAACTCTAAAAAAGAACATATATCTCTCCCCAGAGCTGGTTGGGGTCCTTAAATATACCCCACACCACTCCCGCAGTAACTCATTCATTAATAACTGTGAAAGACATCCCTCATACTTTATGTCACAAACATAAAATGTGTGATGCCCTAGTTAGCTTCATGTCATAGACATTAAATGCCAAGACATGCCTTTTTCCTAACCACTGTGTCAAGTGGATGTCGTCACAGAGGTGGCTCATAAACTGTCTGACAGCCCCAAATACCACGGTGGTTTATATAAGTGCAAATTTGGCATTGTCTATCATGCTAGTTACATCACCTATAGTAGATGTGACATTAAGTAGAGGGTTGTTTAGTCCACAACTCAACGCTCGATGAAACTCAAGGCTTCTACGCCCGGGGTTCCATGACAGGGTCTTTTAATGTTTTACCAGGTGTATCTAAGATGGTCAGGACAATCCCCAACGGTGCCTCACTTCTCAATCCTCCAAACCAAGTCCCTCTAAAGTTCCCTCGACGAGGTCGTTAGATAGAGAATGAAAGCTCTCCCAAGCCCTGCCAAGCATGATCTCTCGCAAGTACCATTCGACCTCACACTAAAAATCATTATACTCGTTACATCATTACAATCGTTATAGCCCACAGTAAATATAAACAAAGATACAATATGACTAAGTATCACAATAAGCTAAAGTGTGAGCTTCCTCGCTTGAGCTGCCACACTTGAGCTGCCACGCTGAGCTGTCATGCTGAGCTGCCTCACTGCCTTAATCCCAAACACTGTTGTTAATGGGGGGATTATCTCCAATCTCAGGATTACCTTCAAGCCCCCTCTACAATCTTGTAAGTGTTTGCTTTAATACCTCTTTGATTCATGATGTATCCCAGGAACATGCCTTCCTGTATGCAAAAAATGCACTTAATCGAGTTCAGCTTCATTTGGTACCTCTCCAGTTTATCAAATGTTTGGCTAAAATCAGTTATATGGTCGGATGCTTTCTTGTTATTAGTCAACATCTCGTTGACATATACTTCTATATTTTTGACAATATGCTCCGTAAATACCTTGTTTACCATCCGCTGATATGTAGCACCTGCATTTTTAATACCAAAAGGCATAACATTGTAACAATATGTTCCTCGGGGGGTAATGAAAGAGGTACTTTGCTTGTCTTCTGGCTTCATTTTAATTTGATTATATCCAGAATAAGCATCCATGAAGCTTAGCAGCTCGTGTCCTAAAGTTGCGTCCACCAACTGATCTATTCTGGGCAGAGGAAAATGATCTTTTGGGAAAGGTTTATTTAGATTTGTGAAATCCACGTACATCCTCCAGTTATTCTTCTTCTTTTTGACCATCACAACATTAGCCAACCAATCTAAATATTTTACGTCTTCGATGAAAAAATCTTTTTGCAGCTTTTCCACCTCTTCTTGAACATCTTGGTTCATCTCCGGACTAAAGACTCTTATCCTTTGCTTAACTAGTTTAATCTTTTTGTTGACGTTAAGCTCATAGCACAAGAAATTTGGGTCTATACCTGGCATGTCCTTGTGACTCCATGCAAATACCTATTTTCTTTGCCTCAAGAATATTACCAACTCTTTTTTTAAGACGGGATCAAGTGTAATGCCAATCTGAATTATTCTTTCTGGTTTCTCATCATCCAGAATAATATTTTTGGTTCCCTCCATGACTTGCCCTTTAATGAGCTCCGTTTCATCTCTTGGGTCTAAGGTTTCAATCTCAGACTCATCAGATTCATCCACTTGATAAGTGGTTGTTTTCTTCCTAGCATCCTCCAATTCCTCTTACTCGAAGGAAGAGTAATAGCATTCTCAAGCTACTTTTTTATCTCCCTTTACAACTCAAACTCCAAAGTTGGTCGGGAACTTCAAACACTAATGTACAGTGAATGGAACTGCTTCAAACTTTTTCAAGCGTACTCTTCCCATGATTATATTATATGCTGACTGTACATTCTTGTCCATCATAAAGAAACACGCCTTCTCTATTCTTCTAATTATCCAGGTACCGATCAATATGTCTATCTTAATCGTTCCGAGTGGAAAAATATTTTCTCCAGAAAGCCCAATAAAGGGTTGTGATACGTCTCCAATTGACTAAGTTTCAAGTTCAAACTATCAAAACATGGGTAAAATATGATTATTGTCGAGCTATCGTTATCCACCAGCACTCTCGAAATAATTATGTCCCTCATTCACATTTTGATCACCACAGGATCATCATGAGGCTATAAGACTCCTTCCAAATCATTTTTAGAAAAGCCAATGACCAGATTATCTTTTTTAACTTTCCTTGGGCAATCATATTCAGCCAGATTTATTCGTTGTATATAGGAACAATCTTGAGCCTCATTGAGGTAAGCTTTCCTTTCAGCGGTATGATCACCGCCTCATGCGTCTCCACATGTAATCATATTACAATCAAATGAATCTAAATGAATCAAAAATACCTCATGCTCAGGTTTTCTTGGCCTTTTTAGGAGATAGGGATCATCTCCAGGGTCATCTTCATGGTCCCTTTTCTTATCTTCTCTTGGTCGGCAAGGAGATTTGAAACTCTGTCGACCTCTGTCGTTGGTCTTTCCACCATTCTGACGATCAACAAACTTATTCAACTTTCCTCGTCTAATGAGTGCCTATATCTCGTTTTGGAGAGCTATACACAGCTTGGTTGTATGGCCATGACTTTTGTGGAACTCATAATATTTGGATTTATCCCTCCTCCCAGGCGCTGTCTTTAGCTTTTCTAGCTAATTCAATTCCTCGATGTTCTTGATTTCCTCCAGAACATGATTTATGTCCACTTTCAAGGGAGTATAATTAGTATACTTCCTCAAATGATCTAATGTTTTCTTGTCCTTTGACTACTTGCTTCACTACACCAAAAACAGCAATTTGAAACACATTGATATTAAAAATCTGGCCCAGTTTTAAATTGTGCCAAATTTTGGCACGGTTTAATGACAATCTGGCACACTTTAAAATAGTGCCAAAATTTGCCACTGTTTTTAAGTGTGCCAAAATTGAGTACACTTCACTAAAATATAAAATGCCCTAAAAAAATTGCCCTCACTCACTTTTAGAGTCTCCCGCGCACTCATCCCTCTCACTTTGGACTCTTCCGCTCGTCTCTTTCTCTCACGTTTTGGTCACTTGTGAGTCTCTTGCTCTATCGTTTGTCACTTTGGAGTCTCCCACTTGGCTCTTACACAGGTCTGTAAATCGACTTTCTTTGTTTCTTGATGTTCTCTTTCGTTGGTAATAGAGTTTTTTCATTTTTGTTGTTTATTAATCTAGAAACAAAACTATGGTGATTATTTTGTTTTGGGTAATGTTTCTTTATTTTGCTTTTTCTTTGATGCAAAAGGCTGTGAAAGTGATACTTTCTAATTTTTGGTGTCATGGGTTTATTTTGCTCAGAAATGGTAGTTGTTGTTTAATCTCATAAATGAACATGTTATAATGATGTGTGATTATTAAAATTTGGTGCTCTAATGATTTGGGTTTTTTTGTCAACTTCTCTTTCTTTTCAAAGTTTTAATTTTAATTAATAATGGATAATGGGTTTCGCTTTTATGAAAATAGTGAAAGGTTGTTTGATTGTGGAACAAATTATAATGGTTGCATTTTTCTTATCTTGGGATCGATTATAACATGTGTTGGATGAGCTCTAATTAAAATATGAAGATTCAATTCATGTTTGGTTCCTTGGTATGTGGGTAAATTATCTTTGTACTATTTCATTTTCTCCTATCACAACTATTGTTTAAGGTCTTACACAGGTAATGCACATCATTTTCTCTCACACACCTTGAGATTTGATAGTTCTACTGCTTAAGTTTCTATTTGGGATTCAGTAGTTCAAAATATTCATAGTATGTTGAGATTCGAATGATGAGCTTGAGATTCGATAGTTAAGAGCCGGTGTTTTCATTTCTGTATAATAACAGGTAAGACACATCATTTCGATAGTTGAGATTCTATTGTTAAGAGGCAGTATTCATAGTTCATAGTATTCATAGTATTTTAGTTGCTAATCGATCTTATATAATAACTGTAAAATGTTTAGGTTTCAGAAGATGACTTTATAGGATCCCTACTATTGCAGAAGCCTTTGAATATGCATTTCAATTTGGTAATTTATAAGGCACAGACAACTAAAAAGATATTATATAGTTTTCATATTGTTTTTCCCCATCTAGCATTTGTTACAATGATTCAAATAGTTTGTAAGTAGTTTTGATGACTGCCATATACTTTGTTATGTTAGTATATTGCGCGAACCCTACAAATCGGTTGTTGCACATCTAGTATTGTGATTTAATCTACACTAAATATTGATGGTTTTAATATCCATTTTTTTCGTTTTGGTTCTTTCTATTCTCCTTACTCTTAGTGTAAACACACTGCGCAATAATGATTGGATTCTTTTTTAAGAATATCTAAATCTTTTAGGGTAACTGAGTAATCCCCAATAGACGTTTCAACCATCTAATCCGCACATATCATGATACTAATGGTATGTTTCCCCAAGAGGATTTGAACTCTTGACCTCTAGCTTGTGATGATTGGATACTTTTAGTGGCAATGTTATGTAAACAGGATCAAGTGTGCCATCTTAATTGAAAAATACATGATGTTTAGTGAGGGGAGGCCACATCTTTTATGGAGTTCAATCCTAGTGTCATCCATGAGTTTATATGGTGTACAAAATAGTGTTACCTCGCACATCACTCTCCCTATTCCATAACTCTTTTGTGACTTGAACCCATTACCTCGCTTTGGTACCACTTTAAGTAACTGGTATTGAGAGTGTCATTTTCATTGAAAACCATTTAGGAAAAACCTATGATGGCATTCAAGCCCAGCGAACTATCCATGAGATTACATGATTTACTGAGCATTGTCACAATATACAGTACTTTCCCCACCTCATGATGCCTATGCAAGATACCACTATTGACATAAATTGTTGTAATAGTATAAACACACAAATCACAATGAACTCTAACCTGTAATGCATCACAATGAGCTCTAACCTGCCTCATTAAAATGTTGATAGCACTTTTTTAAAGCAACAAGGATTTTTTACAGTTGCTACACTTTTAACAAGTATTGGAATTGTTAACATCATGTCTCATTATTTTATTTGTTTATGAATTGCACATTTTTAAAAAAGCCATCTCACATGTATTAAAGTTTCTAATGATCTTCAACACATGCAATGTTTTGCCCATTAACTAATTTGAGTTGACATTGGATTTATATTAAACTATATCATTTTGTATTTATCCATTTTGGCATGTTTGATCACTATAAAATACCAAACAATTTACAATTTCATTAACTTGATTCAAAAAGGGAAATTGTAACCAATTTTCCGGCACGGTCAACTGTTGTCTTTGGTTAACTTGTCTTGCTGCCCCTTTTGTATAGCAGCCGGGGCATCGACAGCTCATTATTGATACTGGAGTTGTTCAAGCTCGTATCTCCAACTTTCATATGCTCAGTATTTCAGTGAAGAGATGGTAAAAGAGGCCCAGGTAGATGATAAGATTGTAGCCATACACGCAGCAATGGGTGGTGGGACCGGTCTCAATTATTTCCAAAAGAGGTTTCCAGACCGTTGTTTTGATGTGGATATTGTCGAGCAACATGCTGTTACATTTGCATCCGGTATGGCCACATAGGGTCTCAAGCCATTCTGTGTTATCTACTCATCGTTCCTACAACGTGGCTATGATCAGGTGAGAAATCGAAAGAGAATATTATATGGACTTTCATATTTTTAAATGCTCTTTGGAATATATTATTTTTATTGGATTATAACTATAGATCATATTACAATATCATTTTGACATTTACAAATACTTTTTGGAATTTAATCGAGGGGAAAGTGCAAAAATTCCGCTGGATTATGCATGTTTTGCAAAGGATTATGCATGTTTTGCAAGAAACTCCCCGAACTATTTTTCAAGTAAAAGACTCGCCTCGACTATGTATTTTCTTTGAGAAGTTTTAGTGACAATTTTAGCTAATCAGGGGTCTCCAAAACTAAATGCAATGTTTAGCACAGTTTGCATTGAAAATAGTTCAATAAGTTTCTTGAAAAACATGCATGGCTCACGAGTTTTTTATATTATTATTTTTTGGCACCTTCCCCTTTAGGTTTCATTATACTTTGAAAATAACATATTCTAAACGAGGCCTTAAAAATTTTCATTCTGGATTTCGGTATTAATGAATTGCAATGAATGTGTATGTGGCCCATGATGTTGATCTTCAAAAAGTACCTGTCCGTTTTTCGATGGATCGAGTCGGTTTGGATGTCGCGGATGGACCCACTCATTGTGGCGCATTTGACATCGCGTATATGGATTGCTTGCCAAACATGGTGGTCGTGGCTCCATCTCATGAAGCCAAGCTCATGCACATAGTTGCCATAGCAGTAACCATTGAGGACAAATCGATTAGCTTTAGGTTCCTAAGGGGTAATGGAATAGGATCAATTCTTCCTCCTAATAACAAATAAATACCAATTGAGGTTCGCATTAGTCCCCATTTGGGATGATTTATTTTTTAGCCTATCTTGAACTAAAATTAATCAAAGATTAAACTACAAAATCATTTTCATGGGAAAATAAGTTTTATTGATGATTGAACAGGTTGGGAAGGGGAGAATAGTGATGGAAGGAGATAGAGTGGCAATATTGGGATATGGTTCAATTGTTCAACAATGTGTAGAAGCAGCACGCTTGTTAAAATTTCATAATAACATACCTATAACAGTAGTTGATGCTAGATATACGCTTCTAAAATTATCATTTTTGTTCACTAGAAAGTCCGTTGAACAGGTATTTACAATGCATATTTCGGGGAAGTTATTTGCATCGAAAGTAATTTAGTGGAATTTCTTTCAAAAGCCGTTGCACTGTCCCTTGAATAAAACAAAAAACATATTTTTGCTGCACTTTCATTTCAAAGGAAACATGCCTCTGTTGTGCTTTCATTTCAAAATCACGTTTCACATTTGGTTTGGTTTGTAAATGTATAGTGCTTTAAGAAAAATAGTCAAGAGTGGATCCTGATTATGTTTTAAAATTTGGTGCAGTTGAGATCAATGGTACTTCCTGATAGATTAGATTGAAGAAGCAGGCCTTTCTTTAAGACATATCTCAATTAGCTGTGAAATTCGAAGATATATGGGTATGTCCATCTGTCTTATTTACAGTTCAATTAACTCTAGTGTGAAATCCGAGCACATATGGGTTCCTCAACTAGCTAATATTGCTAAAGCTGTTGGTGTAGAAGTAGTAGAAATAATAACCCAAGTCTTTGATATGTATACTTTTTATCGTAATTTAGGATGAATAGATGAGGTTGTTGTCACTCCATATATTTATATATATCAATTTTTGTATATTATTAGTTTTATTCCAATTTTTAAGGCTGCTATTGTAGAGCTAATTAATGCATTTGGTCTCACGCTAGTGAACTTCGTGCAAAGGCACTCACAAATAACGCTATGAGTTATGTTTCTTTGTTTTGATTCAATTATAATGTTTTGCTGTGTAGGGTTATACAAATACAGCTTCTACCTTGGTTATGATATATGAAATATAATTTTATGTTTTGAATCCATGAAGTACGCCTAGACATAAATGTATATCAGAAGCTTGCTACTAATCATTTGCTTTTTTCTAATGTTGAAATTTGATGTTCTTTTTCCCCTTAATGATACATAGATTACATGGTTATTTCAGGCCAAGATTTTATATAATGTTCCTTTCGATGACGACGAGCGTCGAAATGTTAAATCCATCATCCGGAGCAATGTTTATGTTTATCTTGGCATTCTTCTTAAGGACCATGAACAATATGAAGAAGAACGGCCAATTGAAATGAGAAAAAAACAAATTGATCAACCTGGTCCTTCAGGTACAATTAGAATGAATTTAATCTTGTATCCTTCTCATTTAGCTTACTTATAATGTTGTTTAACCCTTTATTCCTATATATCATATCTTTGTACATCTTCAAACTCTAAAACTCTAACCATCCTCAAGCTTTTGTATGATTATTCTTGTAATTTTAGGTGTGGTATGATTGACATGATTTTCTTATCGTGTTCGAGTCGATTGCATTTGTTGAACTAACCATCCTCGTGCCGCATCCTCTACTCCCCTTCTTCATCTTTTACCATAAATACTTTTGTAGGGTGACCAATCATCACTGTCAGACCAATCATCATTGTAATCAGACATCTTATACCATAAAATTCTTTTACCATGAAGGCCACTCAAAGGAACCTCAAAAAATTATGTTTTTTTTCTCATAGTCCAAATTTCTTGTGCATTGTTGAAATGCATCTACTAATTATGCCCAAAGAAGAATTTTATGGTCTGCTCTTATTCAACTCAGTTCTCAGTTCTCCTTACCATAGTCTGTGGTGTGGGATTTCAATGTTGTTCTGGGCTCCCATGAAGCTAGTAGCACATGTCCTCCTCTTATAATTGCCTGTGAGGAATTTCAAAGCATGTTTATCAGGCCCCAAGACCTTTAGATTTATATCTTCCTAGTTCAATCATCATTATTTTCTTTAAGTGGTGGATAAAGAATGTAATTATCTTCCCATAACTGGATGTCTTATTATGGGTTAACTGAAAAATTGAAGCACCTAAAGAAAGTTTTAAAAACTTATAATGTTAATGTATTTGGCAACATCTATGAAAATGTCAAGAAAACCTCTCATCGTCTCCATGAAATATAAATGGAGATTGCTTCTCTTGGTCACTCTCAAGATAGAAATTTAAAAGGTGCCATTTTTCAAAGGAACTTCATTGATGCTCTTAAAATTGAGGAATCATTTTGGAAAGACAAGGCCAGAGTCAAGTGGCTTAGTGGAGGGGATAGAAATACTCAATTCTTCCCTAATATGGCCAAAAGTAAAGCAATTTGAAGTCAAATTTCCATTCTAAAAGATGATTCTACATCTATTGCTGACCATATACAGATTAAATCTCACAATATGGAATGTTTCTATTCTTTGTACACTACAAATTCAAACTTAGTTCACGATGGGCTAATTGATTATGTGGTTCAAAATTTGATCACTTTAGAGGATAACATTTGTTTTAAAAAAAAGACAGTAGCATGTCATGTTGAGTCGCGTCGTAGCCTGTCATTATTGGATTAGCACGAGTCTTGTACTTCTCACTATTATACTCCCACCTCGATAAACCTGAAATTTAGCACATAACTATTGAGATTGGATTGGAAGATTTTGATTTATGAATTCTTTAAGTTTCCTTGCAGTCCCTCAAAATTTCAGATTGTTGTAGGAACTTGAACGTGGCAAAAAGGGTATTTGGGATGGCACTATGAGCTATGGAATGGATGATGGTGATGACATTTACATGCGATATTGGACAGGAACCATCATTGGTCCTGATAGTGTAATTCCCCCCTCTTTTTAAATGTATTTTTAGATCTTTCATTGACTCCTTTTTTTATATATTTTAAATGTACAATAATAATTTTTCATGTTTCAGTCCGTACATAAAGTTCATATTTATCAGTTGAAACTTTTCTACGACAAAGACTACTCTGAGAAGCCTCTGATTGCTCTCTTTCATTCTCAGATCGACATGACTTGTGTCAGCACCAAAGTTGTACATGAAAGTCCTTCTAACCATGACACGAACTCTATTAATCAACTGCTTTAAAATAAAAATAGTTGAACATGTGGAGGAAATGATCACCATTTGAGTTGCGTGATTAATCCTTGCATTTGAGACTCCCGCCCTTATGCTCTCTTCTCTCCCTCCCATGTCGTCTCTTCTCCCCCTCACTCACAAATGCAACCCCCTGTCGAAGCAGAGCAGTGACTGCACGCAGTCCTCTTTTCATCCACGAAGCAGTGCAGTGGCAGCACATTCCTTTGGGTATGTTATTTTTTTCAAAAGATCTGATTAATTACTTTTTTTCAATAGATCTGATTAGTATGCTGAAATTTTTAGTTTTTAATTAGTTTAGTTATTAGTTAATTAGTTAATTAGTTGTTGGCCTTCAGTCTTGAACTTGAAGGTTTAATAGATTAGTTAATTAGTTTAGTTGTTAGTATGTTGGGTTTTGAACTTGAAGGTTTATGGCTAATTTATCCTTGGTGGTCTAAAAAATGTATTTTTCTTAGTTAGTATATATTTCATCCAAAAGTTTATAATGTGTATGGTTGAATCAGTACTTAATTTTTGGTTTTTCCCTCTTGGATGAGCTTGCGGTCATGGATATTCTCAGTCCTGCTTGTGGTCTTTCTGATGTGATATATATATATATATATATATATATAGCATCAACTACTTTATATATAATATATATATATTCTCCTGCTGCTATATATAAAAATATATATATAGCAGCAGATATATGTATATAATAGACATTTCGTGATTAGTTACATGTCATTTTGTGTTAATTTCGTGTTGCCGTCACGTCCTGTGTATAATCTTGCAACTTCATTTCATATTTTTTTCGTGTGTCACCTAACTTCATATCATATCATTTTTTTCTTCCGTTTCAGGTTTCTATACGACCAATTGCACCAATGCACAACTGTTGCGGAGTTAGACGCACTATTTAGGAAAATTATCGTCACACATAAATGAACGCTGATTCGGTACAATTTCAAATTGTATTCTTATAAATCGTTTGTCTATTGTTTTTGAAGTGGTACATAACACCAGTTAAAATGTTTTCCACTAACATGGGATTTAGGTGATATGCACTGGTATGCTTTTCATTGGCCTTGGTTAGGTGAACAATCGATGTTTGCTTATGCGATCCATATTATGTAGCCTCTAGGTTCAGTAAATAATACTACTATTGTTGTGGTTTGAGTAGTTTTTAGTTGTTAAACCGGGTGGATAATCCTATAAACAAAGGGAACTCTGCCCAAATTTTGTAAACTATTTACAAATTGTATGCAATTCACATATATCTCAACATAAAACTATGGAATTAGTTTTTTAAAATGCTTACCTGCTACTTTCTTTATTTCACGAATATTTTAGTCATATTTTAGTCTTTTTCATGCTCAAGTCATTGTGACTATACACATAATTTTAGTGTTAATACCAGTTCTTACTTTGCATCTGCAAGTACCAACTCATTAGAGTTCACTCAAGTAGCCTAGGAGATTATTACAAGTGGTATTGAGATGAATTTCATATGTATTGACATGAATTTTATATTAATGGAATTTCATATGTATCGACAAGATGGTTGTGCTTGTATTGAGATGAATTTCATATGTATTGACATGAATTTTATATTAATAAAATTTGAGCCATTAATTTTTAGTGGGCTTATTGTATGTGTATTAGTGGTGTTGCGGACTATTTGTATTGTTGTATTATTTTTTCTATGCTGGTTTTATATTATTATTGAATTTTTGTTACTGTAAAAAAGGTACAAAAAATCGTGAAAATGTTGCTGATTTTTTTTGGAAAATATTATATATAATATTTTTTTTCTTTGATAACAAAATTTGGCACAGTTCAAAACCGTATCAAAAGTGTACCAAAATGTACTCAATCTGGCAAAGTTAACAAGTGTGCCAAAAGTGTGCCAGAAATATTAAATTTTGTCACGACTATAAAGTGTGCCAGTTGTGTTCCTGTTTTGTCAAAACTGGCACACTTTTAAACCGTGCCAGAAAAAACTGGCCATTTTAGAACACCTGATTCTGGCACAGTTTAAAACCATGACAGATTTGATCTGACACAGTTTTAAACCATGCCAGATTGTTTTGTTGGTGTAGTGCTTCCACTATTATTCTTGTTATCTTTCTTCTTCGATTTACCCTCATCTTTATTCTGCACTTTCGTCTCAGCATTTTTCTTTGCAGCCATAGCCTCTTCAGGATTCATGATTTTTACTGCTTTGGCCATTAATTCTGCCATGGATTTTAGGGGATCCTTAGCCAAGTTATAATAAAATTTATTTGGCAAAAGACCACTTATGAGAGCTATGATGGCTGCCTTTTCCTCATAGTCTATAACCTCCAATTTCTCGTTGTTGAAACGATTGATGTAGTCTCTAGTACTTTCACCTACTTTCTGCCTGACGCTCAATAGATGGGCTACCCTTTTAACTGTCTTCACACCAAAATAGAAATTACCTATAAAGAGCTCTGGAAGTTGGTGGAAGGTTGTAATCTTCCCCCGAGGAAAGATGTTGTACCATATCTGAGCAGATCTGGTAATAGTCCCTGAGAATGCCTTACACCTCATTTCATCTGGGATCGCAAAAATATATGTCTTAGCCTGTTACTGCTCTATGTGAAGGACATAATCTATTTTTCCATCGTACTTCGATGTGACCACAGGAGCCTTGAACTTTGTTGGTGATCATTTAATAAAGGTTCTTTGGAGGGTTCTTAGCCTTGGCCATCTCTCTTAACCTGTCTTCCAACCTCTGAATAGATCCTTTCCATGAATAATTTCTAGCCACTCACTTATCAATATTTGGCCAAGCAACAGATCGCACAAAATTTTCCTCTTGGGATCTTTCTCTTCGAGATGCAAGTCTAGAGTTTGGATGTGATTGGGTTGAGCCTTCCCTTAAACCATTTGGTCATTGAGAATTTCTCGACGCAAACCGAGGAGGATTTTATTCCCCTTGGGTCCCAACGGTCGAAGGGAGAGGCTTTGCTCAGCCTTTCCAGAGCACTTGGTCTCTCTGGCATTAGAGTGATGTCTTCCTGAGATCCAAAATTCTTATAGGGGGAGTTACACCGGGGTGATATGATGCATCTCTTGAATTCTCAGAATAATTTAATTCAGGTGTGTTGAAGCTCGAACAAGGTCATTATCTGTGGGACTACCATAATCACGGGCTGTTCGACTTGCCTGTGCCACCATACAAACTGGACATGAGTTGGATCCCTGCTCGGGCCATTCCTCGGAGATTAATTTCAAATTATCTCGGTGACTACAATTTACATTCTCAAACCGAGGTATCTCGTCCCGAGCATCTCTTAGATCGACTATCCGTGATGAATGTCAGGAAGTTGAAGGATCTCAACTTCATCAATTCTAGTCTGTCTTTAACTGATCCGCTGCTGGCGAGGAACCTGTGTCAAAAGCAGAGGGGAAGAGACCAGTAGAATATGAATTTTTGATGTAATAGTTAGTTGGCATTTCAATATCAATGTACTTTTCATTTTATTATCAATGTAATTTATTTTGAATTCAATGAAAGACTTTCATTTTTGTTTGCAAATCTTGATTGCTATTGTCTTGTAATTATCAAACACTTTATATTTGTGCATATTTGTTAAAAAGATAACAATATTGTGTTGTTTGTCAACCAACTCAGTAACAATTAAAAAGTTACAAGTATCAATAATGTTGCTCGATCACTTAATAATAAAGTAATGAGTATAAAAATGTTGTTTAAAATGTTTCCAACCAACCAAGGTTGTTAGATTCTCCATGTCGACTAACTACAGTTAGTGGGTTTTTATCCCCGACCAGCTATAGTTAGTCTTTTTGAAATAATTTTACCCATAAAATGTTTTCGACCAACCAAGATCGGTAAATTTTTCTTGTCAACTAACTACAGTTGGTGGGTTTTTATCTCCGACCAGCCATAGTTAGTAGACTTTTATCGCTTTCTGGATGTAATCTTACCTCCCAACCAACATAAGTTGGCATTTGCGAGAATATTTTGTTTCCTAGCCAAATAGGTTGGCATTTTTAGGAATATTGTGTTTCCTAGCCAAACAGGTTGGCATTTTTAGGAATATTTGGTTTCCTAACCAACCAAAGTTGGCATTTTTAGGAATATTTGGTTTCCTAGCCAACCGAAGTTGGCATTTTTAGGAATATTTTGCTTCCTAACCAACCGAAGTTGGCATTTTAGGAATATTTGGTTTCCTAGCCAACCGAAGTTGGCATTTTTAGGAATATTTTGTTTCTAGTTTCCTAATCAACCGAAGTTGGCATTTTTAGGAATATTTTGTTTCCTAACCAATCCGAGTTTGGCATTTTTAGGAATATTTTGCTGAGCAGTCTGGAGCTTTGCCGAGTTTTGTCGAGTAGTGTGTAGCACTAGTATTCCCTGAAAAATTCTCAATAAAAGGAGAGACTTTAGCAGAATATCTTCATTTTATTCATACTGATAGAACTGTGTTACATATACATCATTGATAATACTTGCTCAGGTGCTCTGCATTCCATGCGTTCTTAAACTCCTCCCCCTCTAGAGTTGCTATTCGGTAAGTTCCTGGTCGAACAACTTCTATAACTCGGTATGGTCCATGCCAATTTTCCTCCAGTTTGTTGTGCTTTTGGATTACTTTCTTCAGCACATAGTCTCCTTCTTTCAGGTCGCACTTCTTCACCCTCTTATTGTAGAATAGAGTTGTTCGCTGTTGGTATGCAGCATTTTTGATGGCTGCTTCTTCTCTGACTTCCTCAAGCATGTTTAAATCCAGCCTTCTCATTAAGTCGCTGACAGGGGAATTGAAATTCAGTACCCTGTGTGTTGGGAGGCCCAACTCGGCACGTATGACAGCTTCACTTCCAAACGCAAGCATGTATGGTGATTCTCCAGTAGGTACTCGGGGAGTAGTTCGGTAAGCCCAAAGTACTGATTGTAACTCGTTGATCCAGTTTGCTTTCGCATCATCCAATCTTTTTTTTAATCCATTTAGCAGCGTTCTGTTTGTCACTTCAGTTTTTCGATTGCTTTGAGGATGGCCTGGTGCTGAGTGGACCTTCAAAATATTTGATTGATGACAATAGGCCGCGAACTCCTGGTTATCAAATTGTGTTCCATGGTCTGTGATGAAAGCATGGGGAAGACCATATCGACAAATGATGTTCTTCCAAATAAATTGGTACACCTTATCGTACGTCATATCAATAAGTGGATCAGCTTCTACCCACTTAGTAAAATAATCCACTGCGACGACGAGGTACTTGAACCTTCCTCGGGTCGTTGGCAGTGGCCCAACCAAGTCAATTCCCCACATGGCAAATGGCCAAGGGGAAGTTATGGGTGTCAACAATGCTTGTAGAGTTTTACGGATGGAGGAAAAGCGCTGGCACTTGTCACATTTTTTTGCATAGGCTATACAATCAGCCCTCATCGTCGGCCAGTAGTATCCCTGCGTCATCACCCTTTGTAAAAGCGTCTGACCTGCTACATGTGCTCCACAGGACCCTTCATGGATCTCTTCGATTAATTCTTTTACCTCGGAGGGATGTACACATCTCTGCAAACCTGCTATAATTCCTCGTTTATAAAGAATACCATTAGTTAATACATATCGAGCAACTTTAGACTTCAATTTCTTGGCTGCGAACTTGTCAATTGGCAATTCTACTTCCACAATATATGCCCTGATGGGATCCATCCAAGATGGTCCTAAATCAAGGGTAATAAAGGTCATCGCCAGATCTTCATCTATACTCCGACCAGCTAAAACTTCAATTGGGATTGTTCGTCGTAGCTCGGTACGAGTAGCTGATGCTAATCGAGCTAAGGCGTCTGCTCTCGCATTCTCCATTCTTGGTATTCTGACCAGCTGAATAGCGATAATTTTTAACACCATCTCCTTTGCCTTTGCATGATATCTGATCATTAATTCTCCTCTAACTGCATATACTCCCATCATTTGGTTTATGAACAATTGAGAATCACTGAAAATAATGACCTGTTGCGCCTCCATAATTTTTACCAAACTAAGTCCTGCAATCATGGCCTCATACTCAGCCTCATTATTGGAAGCTTTGAATTGGAAACTCAAGGCGTATTCCATATCGACCTCATCCGGAGTGCTCAAAACTATCCCCGCGCCGCATCCTGCAGTGAAAGATGAGACATCTACATATAGTCTCCATATAGGTAACTCGTCTTCAAATTTCTGATCAGTCAGAATTCCTCGGTGAAATATTTGTTGCTTCCTTTCCTCCTCGGATTTTTCTTGCTCTTCGTCGATCATTTCTTCTTGCCCTTTTACCAACCGGAGTTGGTCTGAGCTCGAATTCAATGATCTTATAACATCCACTTGCCCTTTTACCAACCGAAGTTGGTCTGAGCTAGTGTTTGTTGATCCTGTGACATCCACAGGTTGATCAGCGAGCAACTCTTGTTTCTCGTCCGGAGTCCTCACAACTATCTTTGCGTCACATCCTGTAACATCCACACGCCCTTTTACCAATCGGAATTGGTCTGAGCCTGTGTTTGTTGATCCTGTAACATCCACAGGTTGATCAGCGAGCAACTTTTGTTCCTCAGAGCTATCAAGATAGGTGAACTCCTCTATAAAATCTGCTACAGCCTGCCCTTTAAGCGATGATCTGGGTTCATAGACTATATCATATTCACCTAGCTCTATTGCCCAGTACATCAATCTTCCTGATTTTTCTAGCTTATGCAGGGCTTGCCTCAATGGCATATCAGTATATACTACTATGGTATGAGCCTGGAAATATGACCTCATTCTCCTACTCGCTTCAATTAACGCCAGTGCTAACTTTTCCAGCCTTGGATATCTGATTTCTGCTCCTCGGAAGGCCTTACTTGTGTAGTAAATTGGGTTTTTCACTCCATTCTCCACCCTGATCAACGCCGAGCTAACTGCATTCTCGGACACTGCAAGGTACAAATACAATTGTTCTCCCATCACCGGCATGGACAACAGTGGAGGTGCTCCCAAGTATTTTTTTCAAGTTTTAAAAAGCCTTCTCACATTCATCATTACACTCAAAAGTCTTTCTGAGTGTCTTAAATAATGGTACACATCTATCAGTTTCTCATGACACAAATCTGTTGAGTGTCGCTACTCGTCCTGTGCCTTCTTCGTCGTTGGAGATCGCAGCCCTAATAGAGCTTTGATCTTTTCAGGATTTGCTTCAATGCCTCGTTGATTGACGATGTACCCGAGGAACATGCCTTCTCGTATTCCAAATATGCACTTCGTCGGGTTCAGCTTCATTTGATATTTATCTAGATGGTCAAAAGTTTGACTTAAGTCAACTAGATGATCGGTAGCTTTCTTGCTTTTCGTCAGCATATCGTCAACATAGACTTCCATATTGCAACTGATTTGTTTAGCAAAGACCTTCTTCATCATCCTCTGATATGTCGCACCTGCATTTTTCAAACCAAAAGTCATAGCATTATAACAATAAGTTCCTCTAGGGGTAATGAAAGAAGTACTCTCACTGTCTTCAGGTTTCATTTTGATCTGATTGTAACTAGAATAAGCATCCATGAAACTCAGCAACTCGTGTCCCGAGGTAGCATCCACCAGTTGATCAATTCGGGGCAATGGAAAGTGATCCTTTGGGCATGCTTTGTTGAGGTCGGTGAAGTCTACACACATCCTCCACTTGTTGTTTTTCTTCTTTACCATTACCACATTAGCTAACCAATCTTGATATTTAACATCTTCAATGAAACAAGCTTTCTGGAGCTTCTCGACTTCCTCCTGTATATATTGATTTTTCTCGGGACTGAATACTCTTCTCTGCTTCACAGGCTTGATCTCCTTATTCACATTGAGCTCGTGACATAAGAAGTTTGGGTCTATCCCAGGCATATCTTCATGACTCCACGCAAAAGTTTGTCTTCTGCTTCTAAGGAAAGTTATCAATTCCTATTTTAATGAGGCTTCCAACGATGAACCTATTTGAGTAGTTCGCTCAGGGTGCTCATCGTCCAGAATGATGTTTTCAGTAGTTTCCACCACTTGATTCTTCACGAGTTACGACTCATCTCGAGGATCCAATGTTTCAATTTCTGCACCTTCATCCACTTGATAGGTAGTAGTCTTTTTTGTTGATTCTTCCAGTTCTTCTTGCTCGGCGGATGAATAATAGCATTCTCGAGCTACTTTCTGATCACCTTTCACAACTCCTACTCCAAAGTTTGTTGGAAATTTTAGGCACTGATGCACTGTAGATGGTACATCCTCGAACTTCTTCAATCCGACTCTTCCCATTATGATATTGTACGATGATTGGACATTCTTATCCATCACGAAGAAACGTATTCTTTCTGTCCGACAAGCAGGCCACGTACCCATGAATATATCCAACTTGATCGTCCCAAGTGGAAATACTTTCTCGCCAGCAAAACCAATGAGGGGTCTGTGGTAAGGCTCCAGTTGAGATAGCTTTAGATTTAAACTATCGAAGCACGAGTAGAACATGATGTCTGCCGAGCTACCATTGTCGACCAGTACTCTTGAAATCATGACCTCCTTCATTCTCATTTTGATCACCAGCGGGTCATCATGAGGATATAAAACATCTGTAAGGTCATTTTTTAAAAAACCGATGACCAATTTCTCCTTGTTCACCTTTCTCGGGCGATCTTCCTCAGCTAGATTTATTCGCTGAATGTACGAGCAAGCTTGAGCCTCACCGAGGTAAGCTTTTCTTTCTGCAGTAAGGTCTCCTCCTCCTACATCTCCTCCTGTAATAACATTACAATCAAATGACCCAAAGCTTATTGAAAATACCTCTCGTTCTGGCTGCCTTGGTTTCTTAGGAAGATCGGGGTCATCCTCTGGATCAACTTCATGGTTTCTCTTCTTGTTCTCCTCTGCTCGACGAGGAGATCTAGACCTCTCTCTAGTTCGGTCGTTGTTTCTTCTTTCGCCTCCCCGATCAACATACTTTGCTAGCTTTCCTCGTCGGATGAGTGTTTCAATCTCATTCTGAAGAGCTTTGCAATTTTTGGTCATATGGCCATGATCCTTGTGGAACTCGCAATATTTTTCCCTATTCCTCGTGTTAGGGTCTGCCTTCATTTTCTTTGGCCAGTTTAACTCCTCGCTGTTCTTAATTTCTTCCTGGACGTGGTTGATATTTGCCTTCAAAGGTGTGTACTTATCAAATTTCCTCAAGACCTCCCATGACGACCTATTTTTGGATTTTTTGTCACCACCATTGTTCTTATGTTCTTTCTTCTTAACTTTATCACCTTCCACCTTGGTTTCTTTGGTGTCCATATTCTTCTTCGCAGACATAGCCTCCTCGGCATTCATAATCTTGGACGCTTTTCCCATCAGGTTCGACATGGTTTGAGGTGGATCTTTGGCCAAAGTGTAGTACAACTTGTTTGGCAGTATTCCACTCATCAAAGCGATAATCGCTGTCTTCTCCTCATAATCAATGACTTCGAGTTTCTCGTTATTAAAACGAGTTATATAATCTTTGGTACTCTCACCAGCTTTTTGTCTAACACTTAAAAAATGTGCTACTCGTTTAATTGGCTTTGCTCCAAAGCAGAAATTCCCAATGAATAACTCGGCCAGTTGAAGAAAAGTTGAAATCTTACCCCGAGGAAGATTATTATACCATATTTGAGCAGATCCGGTAAGTGTTCTCGAGAATGCTCTGCATCTCATCTCATCTGGGACAGCATAGATGTCAGCTGCAGATTGGTATTGTTCTATATGAAGGACAGGGTCAGTCTTTCCATCATACTTGGGAGTCACAACAGGTGCTTTGAACTTTGATGGTGTTAGAAAATCAACAATGTCTTGGACAAAAGGTGTTCCTCGAACAAAGGTTCGTTGTAGAGGGTTCTTGGCTTTAGCCATTTCCCCTAATCTATCCTCCAGCCTCTGAATAGATCCTTTCCATGCATCATTTCCTTCCTCGGGCCTATTGGTTCGAGCAACTGATCGCGTTGAAGTGGCTTCCTGGGATTTATCTTGACGAGCAGCTGGTCGGTCATAGGATCTATCTTGACGAGCAACTGGTCGCGACTGGATAGATCCTTCCCTTAAATTTGATGGTCGTCGAAAGCTCCTCGACGCTGCATTAAGAGGACTTTTGTTCCTCCTAGGGCCTAATCGGTCGAAAGGAGAAACCCTACTTAATCTTTCTAATGCGCTGGTCCTTTCTAGGGAGAGGGTGACACGTTGTTCAGTATCTGTGGCCCGCACTGAAGAAGTTCATCCAGGTTGATAAGAAAAATCTTCAGATTCCTCATTGCGATATGAATTAGTATACCTAGTACACGAAGAAGACGCACGGGTATTTCTTTGAACGCTTCGTGGTCCGGAATGGGCTGATGCACCGCCATGGAGGGTTTGGATGAGTTGTAGCATTATTTCTTGCATGACGGTCTGGCCCTGAGTCAGATTTGCCATTATTTCAGTCAGATCTGGAATAATTGGTGGAGCAGGTGGATTTGGAGGGGTTCCAGCGTTTCGATTGCTGGATTCAGGAATATCAGCCATTGGTAATGGATTGTTTTTGATGAAAAATGATATTATCAGTCGTTTCCCATAGACGGCGCCAATCTATTGATGTAAAAAATTAGATTACTCTAATTATTCAATCACAGATAAATCAATGAGACAAAGAATTTTAAAGAGGTTCAGCCTTATAAGAATGGCCTACGTCCACTGTTGCTTTATTACTGAGTGTTTGGGAATTCTCGATTATAAGTTCTATCAAGAAATTTCGGTATGGATTCGGGGTCCTTTTACAATGAGGATTGTACAATGTATTTATAGCCCTGAGGTTGTAATGTGAAAGGGTAATACATTAAATGATATACATGTGAAAGGGTAATACATTTAATGCCCTTTTTGCGTGTGCGTCTGAATGATAAGCATTTAATGAGAAGTTAAACTGTTGGTATCCTGCTTCGAGGTGCAGTTCAGACCGCCTGAGTTGTTCGGACCGCTTGAGCTTCTCGGTGCTAAAGAGTTTGAAACTCATAGGAACTGACCCCGCAGCCGCGGGTCTTCCGATTTGAGAATACGACGGTAATTTATATATTTCTAGACTTAGGCTTAAAAATAAGGCGTTAGAGGGTGAAAACTCGAAACAGCCCCCGAACGTCCTCGTGGGTGGCACCAACACCTCCCACGGGACCAATGTAACTCGTAGGAACTGACCACGTAGCCACGGGACTCCCGGTTTGAGAATACGATGGTAATTTGCATATTTCTAGACTTAGGCTTAAAAATATGGCGTTAGAGGGTGAAAACTCGAAACCGCCCCCGAACGTCCCCGTGGGTGGCACAAACACCTCCCACGGGACCAATGTAACTCGTAGAAACTGACACCGCAGTCGCGGGACTCCTGGTTTGACAATACGACGATAATTTGCACATTTTTAGACTTATGCAAAATATGGCGTTAGAGGGTGAAAACTCGAAACAACCCCCGAAAGGACCCGTGGGTGGCACCAACACCTCCACGGGACCAATGTAACTCGTAGGAACTGACCCCGCAGCCACAGGTCTCCCAATTTTAGAATACGATAATAATTACATATTTCTAGAATTAGGCTTAAGGCGTTAGAGGGTGCAAACCCAAAACAGCCCCGTGGGAGGCACCATCACCTCCCACGGGACCAATGTAACTCGAAGGATCTGACCGCGCAGCCGAGAGACTTAATACGACGGTAATTTGCATATTTTTAGACTTATGCAAAACATGGCGTTAGAGGGTGAAAACTCAAAACACCCCCCGAACGTCCCTGTGGGTGGCACCAACACCTCCCACGGGACCAATGTAACTCGTAGGAACTGACCACGCTATCGCGGGACTCCCGGTTTGACAATATGACAATAATTTGTATATTTCTAGACTTAGGCTTAAAAACATGACGTTAGAGGGTGAAAACTCAAAACAGCCCCTGAACGTCCCCGTGAGGGCACCAGCACCTCCTACGAGACCAATGTAACTCGTAGGAACTGACCACGCAGTCGCGGGACTCTCGGTTTGAGAATACAACGATAATTTGCATATTTATAGACTTAAGCAAAACATGGTGTTAGAGGGTGAAAACTCGAAACAACCCCCAAACGGCCCCGTGGGTGGCACCAACACCTCCCACATGACTAATGTAACTCGTAGGAACTGACCCCGCAGCCGCCGATCTCCCGGTTTGAGAATACGATGATAATTTATATATTTCTACACTTAGGCTTAAAAACATGGCGTTAGAGGGTGAAAACTCGAAACAACCCTCGAACGACCCCGTGGGTGGCACCAACACCTCCCACGGGACCAATGTAACTTGTAGGAGCTGACCCCGCAGCTACGGGTCTCCCGATTTAAGAATACGACGGTAATTTGCATATTTCTAGACTTAGGCTTAAAAGCATGGCGTTAGAGGGTGAAAACTCGAAACAACCCCCGAACGTCCCCGTGGGTGGTACCAACACCTCCCACGGGACCAATGTAACTCGTAGGAACTGACCACGCATCCACGGGACTCCCGGTATGAGAATACGACGATAATTTGCATATTTCTAGACTTAGGCTTAAAAGCATGGCGTTAGAGGGTGAAAACTCGAAATAGCCTCCAAACGTCCCCGTGGGTGGCACCAACACCTCCCACGGGACCAATGTAACTCATAGGAACTGACCACGTAGCCGCAGGACTCCCAATTTGAGAATACGACGGTAATTTGCATATGTCTAGACTTAAGCAAAACATGGCGTTAGAGGGTGAAAACTCGAAACAACCCCCGAATGGCCCCGTGGGTGGCATCAACACCTCCCACGGGACCAATGTAACTCGTAGGAACTAGCCCCGCAGCCACGGGTCTCCCGATTTTAGAATACCATGATAATTTATGTATTTCTAGACTTAAGCTTAGAAACATGGCGTTAGAGGGTAAAAACCCAAAACAGCCCCCGAACGGCCCCGTGGGTGGCACCATCACCTCCCGTGGGACCAATGTAACTCGTAGGAACTGACCGCGCAGCCGCGAGACTCTCGATTTGAGAATACGATGGTAATTTGCATATTTCTAGACTTAAGCAAAACATGGCATTAGAAGGTGAAACCTCGAAACACCCCCCGAACGTCCCCGTGGGTGGTACCAACACCTCCAATGGGACTAATGTAACTCGTAGGAACTGACCGCGCAGTCGCGGGACTCCCGATTTGACAATACGATGATAATTTGCATATTTCTAGACTTAGGCTTAAAAACATGGCGTTAGAGGGTGAAAACTCGAAACAGCCCCCGAATGTCCCCGTGGGTGGCACCAACACCTCCCACGGGACCAATGTAACTCGTAGGAACTGACCACGCAGCCGCAGGACTCCCGGTTTGAGAAAATGACGATAATTTGCATATTTCTAGACTTAAGCAAAACATGGCGTCAGAGGATGAAAACTCAAAACAACCCCCGAACGGCCCCATGGGTGGCACCAACACCTCCCATTGGACGAATGTAACTCGTAGGAACTGACCACGCTATCGCGGGACTCTCGGTTTGAGAATATGATGATAATTTGTACATTTATAGACTTAGGCTTAAAAACATGGCGTTAGAGGGTGAAAACTTGAAACTTCCCCGAACGTCCCCGTGGGTGGCACCAACACCTCCTACGGGACCAATGTAACTCTAGGAACTGACCATGCAGCCTCGGGAATCCCGGTTTGAGTA
The DNA here is from genome assembly GCA_949130495.1 of Sambucus nigra. Taxonomy (NCBI): domain Eukaryota; kingdom Viridiplantae; phylum Streptophyta; class Magnoliopsida; order Dipsacales; family Adoxaceae; genus Sambucus; species Sambucus nigra. The sequence continues at coordinate 650,910,947 of OX422210.1, read as the reverse complement.
TACTATGGTAATTCGCATATTTATAGACTTAAGCAAAATATGGCGTTAGAGGGTGAAAACTCGAAACAACCCCCGAACGGCCCCGTGGGTGGCACCAACACCTCCCACGGGACCAATGTAACTCGTAGGAACTGACCCCGCAGCCGCGGGTCTCCCGATTTGAGAATACGACGATAATTTATTTATTTCTAGACTTAGGCTTAAAAATATTGATATGTTGATAATTTTAACTCATATAGGCAATTTTTCAGCTTGATTAAATTTTTTTGTAAAACTACTTGGTTACTGATATTTTTTTTATGTATCCTATCATTTGTAGGATTTTTGCACGCGGAACAAATGAAGGATGCAATGGTTTACAACATGAAGATTGTTTATATGTTGTGGACATTCAGGATTTTGTTTTTGTGTTACAGTCGTGCGGGCGTTTGTTGTTTAGTTTTATGGCCGTGCGGGCTTTTATAATTTGATTGTTGAATTTTATGGCCCTGCGGGCTTTATAATAAGCAGGTTTTACAAATACAGGTTTTGGAATGTCAAGAAAATAGAGGAAACTCTGCCCAATTTTTTTTTTGGTCAGTGAATTATTAAGACGTGTAATATTTTTAAGTTTGTATATATATTTGTTTATTAACAATGTTCACGATTCGTAATTTGTGATTTTTTTTTATTGTTTTTCTAATAATAAATATTTATAACACCTCGTACGCGTCAAACGTTACACGTAGCAACCGACGGTGCACTCACAGGATCCTCAATTTTAGGATTGGACCAAAAAAATACATTTTTTTTAAAATTATAGTTAAATATGGTCATGGACTTTGTCCATGACCATTTTTATTTTTTTCGTCACGCGTAAAAATGGTCGCGAACTTTGGTTTTTTATGTTTTTTGGTCACGGTTGTGGGTCACGGACTTTGTTCGCGACCATTTTTTTTGTCACGGTTGTGGGTCACGGACTTGGGTCGCGACCATTTATTTATTTATTTGTTTGTCACGGTCGTGGGTCGCGAACTTTGATCGCGACCAATTTGTCACAGTTGTGGGTCACGGATTAGGGCCGCGACAATTTTTTTTTAATTTTTTTATCACGGTCGTGGGTCGCGGACTTTGGCCGCGACCAATTTGTCATGGTTGTTGGTCACAGATGAGGGCCGCGATTCGTCACGGCATGGGTCATGGCCCAAGTCCGCGACTATTTATCGTGACCCCTCTCGGCCGTGACCATTTTTTGGTCACGGACTTAGGCCGCGACCCACGAAAATGGTCACGCCCGAAATGGTCACGGCCCAAGTCCTCGACCCACAACTTTAGTCAGGGATATTGGCCGTGACCAATCGCCAGTTTTACTGTAGTATATCATCATTGCATGACGTAAGTTCTCCCCCTCTGGGACCACTAACCTACCATTAAATCGTAAACCCCCATCTGAACTCATTGAGTAGGACTCTGCGCCCTCGGATAAAATCCATACAATTTGATCCTGGAAAAACGAACCAGTGGGTTGGGCCTGGATCACCCTCATAACAATCTCTGGTATGATTGACATGAAGAATATAAAGGATCGGGCCACTGCATCCTGATGCCCCAACTCTTCCCATTTTTCCTTCCAAACTTTCACCACCTCACCTACTGGCCTATGGCTCAATGCATCAGCAACAACGTTAGCCTTCCCCGGGTGGCACTATATCTCGAACTGGTAACATTTCACAAACTCCAGCCACTTGCGCTAACGCATGTTCAACTTTCACTGAGTGAACAAGTATTGCAGTAACTTGTGGTCTGTGAACAGGCGAAATTTCTCCCCCAATAAGTAGTGTCTCCATATTCGTAAGGCAAACATGACCGCTGCTAGCTCCAAGTCGTGGGTGGGGTAATTCCCCTCGTGAGGCTTGAGCTTGAAGGAGGCATAAGATATATCCTTCTCCTCCTACTGAAGTACTCCACCAAGTCCATGTAGGGAAGCATCAATATACATCAGGTACTCCACTCCTGGCCTGGGTAAATCAAGAACTGGCGCCGAAGTCAACTTATCCTTTAGCTCATCGAAAGACAATTGACAAACGTCATCCCATATGTATGGTACCCCCTTGCAAGTCAGATTAGTCAATGGGCCCACTATCTTCGAGAATCCTCGAATGAACCGCATGTAGTACCCTGCCAATCCCAAGAAACTACGGGTCTCGACGGTATCATGGGATGCCCCCACTCCCTCACCGTGGACACATTTCCTGGATCCATAAATATCCCCTTGTGAAAACAATGTGCCCCAAGAACTAGACCTCACATAGACAAACCTGCACTTATCATACTTAGGATCTAGCTGATGCTCTCACAGAGTCTGAAGAACCCATCTCAAATATTCGGCATGCTCCTCTTCAATCTGGGAAAAAATCAGAATGTCATCTATGAAGACAATGACAAACTAATCCAGGAACTCTCTGAACACCCTGTTCATTAAGTCCATGAACACGGTTGGAGCATTGGTTAGCCCAAACGGCGTAACTCAAAATTCTTAGGATCCATATCGCGTCAAGAAAGTAGTCTTTGACACATCCTGCTTCCTAATTCCTAACTGATGATATCCTGATCTTAAGTCTATCTTTAAGAAGAAGGTAGCTCCTCTTAACTAGTGAAACAAGTCATTAATTCGGGGCAACGAATACTAATTACGTATCGTGACTTTGTTGAACTCTTGGTAATTCACACACAACCTCAATATCCCATCTCTTTTCTGAATGAACAGCACGGGGGCACCCCAAGGCGAGGTACTACTCGGATTAAATCGCTATCCCAACATTTGCTCAATCTGATCCCGTAATACCCCCATCTTAACTGGGGCCATTCGGTAAGGTGCATGGGCATTCGACTTTAGATAGTACTACAACCATTTCTTAATGCCACAAAAATGTCTACTTATCAGGACTAAGGTACAAAATCAGTATACTAATGGCCAAAAATTATTATCTACCGACGATCGCAAAGTATCTTGCGTGGGATGTCTCGCAGCGCGAAATCTAAACAAGGAACCCTCTCGATACACTACTAACTAACGTTGTCGGTCAACGAGATTCAGAGTACCTCTATACTTGACTCGTACCTCCTATCTCCATTTCTTGTCATAATGTTTAACCCCTCTTTCACGAAAGATGTTGTAGTAACCAGCGTTCTTACTATCTTTAGGCGTTCAATGCTAATTAATAACAAGTTAAGCTCCATGCTCGAGAGAAATTTAACCCCTCCTTGGGTCGCATTAGAGACATTCTTATACTAGGAAATTGAACATAATTAGACAACATACTCTTCGTAGTCTAATATCTTGTATATATATGTATGAATGCATATATGTCCTAACCCTTTTCGAGTAATATCTTACAAGGTCCATTCGATTTTGGATATTGAATACAATGTCCTCATTAAATATTTGTCGTTACTCAATCCATCACAAATCAATGTAAAATTCTGTGTGGTAATACACTATATGTGATAAGGATTAGGATATATACACTCTGAGTTTTCTATTTTTGCCTGCATTCACTATCCTGCAGGTGACGTTAACAAGCCCTACTACTCACGATCACTGATCTTAGTAGTTACAAAATTAATACATTTAGTGCGTTTACAAACAGTCATAATTCATCTAAGTCATAAAAAAATTTCCTCACTACTCATAGAAGATAATCATAAATAAAGTATCGTACCTCCAATTACTGATGGTACCTGTGGCACCCAAGGCATAACTGCATATTTGGCATTATAGGCATGCACATCTGAAACTTCCCTCTGCTGTTGTGGATATGGTGCTACTGGAATAAATGTCCCTATTGTCTCATGTTGGGCATATATGGTTTCGAGCAAGCGCCCTGCAGATGCTGCGGGGATCTCCTCTTCTAAGGACAATCCCAATGCCTCTGGCCCCGTTTTCCACAACTAAAACACTTACCCATCAAGTATCCCTTATGCTGGCCCTGCTGAGCATGATGCTGACCTCGATGGACTTTCTGACTTGACCGGGGTTCTCCCCCGGCCCGTTGCGAGTACTTTTGATGTCTATGACCATATCTTCCATGCTTAAAACACCTTTTTGTAACACCATTCTGTCCTTTTTTTTACCCTTATGGTTTTGGTCCTTCCGATAATTTCCTTTGTCCTCCTGGTCTTCACGACTCTGACGAACTTGTCGTCGCTGTAATGGTGTTTCCCCCTTATTATTATCCCTTATCCCACAAAAGGGTCTAACCCCACATTGTGCTTTTACATCCTGTAAACTATACACAACGATATTGGTACTACAATATTGCGGTGATAACTACTTGTGCCACAATACCTACTATCTCGACGATGGCCACCCTCTCCCAGGTTACATGAGGTACTTGTTGGCCTTGTCCAACATTCACTTCTTGGGCGGCACAAATTTGATTTTCTCTCCGAGGCAACATCTGATATTTAAATGAATTATAAAGTCCACCATCAACATAAAGTTTAATAGCAGAAGTACGTGATCATTAATACGTAAAGATGAAGTAATAGTCCAAATAATAGTGATCTAAGTTAAAAAAACGCTACGTTGAAACGTAATAAGCCACACAGATCCTAAAGACTCTAGAACCTGATGCTCTGATACCACCTGTGACACCCCGCCTAATTAAATACCGAGAGATTAGTCCTTTATTAAATTAAATCAAAGTGTCCGGTTGGTTCATTCTTAGCAACAGTGTCGAAAAATAATTTCTCTTTATTAATCATCAAATAAATAATTAAGCTAAGTGTCAAAATATTTAATTTTATAAATTAATTACTATTGTTATGATTTAATATACGAAACTATTTTTATGAACACATATAATAATATGAATACCAAACCATCCAAGTGAAATAAACAGAGTGGATTAATCAATCCAAACAAAATATCCTAAATCGGATGACAATGAATTAATTAAAACAATCCCAACTAAAATTGAATACTGAAATAATTAAGAGTACAAGTCTCTCTAAACTAAACAAAAACTGGAAATGGGCGACACATGCCCCATCTAAAATGACTAAATGAAGAGTTGATATGACAAGGATGAAGTCATCAAAAGGTAAAGACCTGCAACTCCCACACTAGTTGCAGCACGTCAACAGTCCAAAGATCTAAGTCTGACACCCCTGTGGCTGGGCACCTGTATATATATATATACAAGATAAAGAAGAGATAACAGAAAACGGGTCAGAGCCCGAGTGTATGATATCTTTAAAATAGTTTAGCAAGTATTTAAAATGCTTACCAATTGATATAACATACATATTAGTGCCTCGACACTCACTAGGGAATTCTCACCTCTCAGCTAGTGTGCACGCCTAACTACTACCGAACTAGCCTAGAAAAAGCTAACTCAATTAACTAGTCAAACCCTATTTCCCTTCACCAATTGTGATTCAAATGATCGCATGACTATAGTTTATATCTGATAACATTTTCTTATGAATTTATCAAGCCAGCTATGTTCATCTCAATACAGTCTTAAGTTCTCATCCACTTAATTCATTTAATATTAATTTTTCAATTTTATCTACTTACAAGCACAGCAGATTAATCACATGTACATATATTTATCACTCATAATATATATACTAATAGGGCACCCCACATCAAACTATGGTGCGGGTGTACTCTACTATCAAGTCCTCGTATCTCTTGTACAAACGGAAATACTAGTTCGGAATCACTCTCGAGCTGTATTAACATAAAACACACATTGGAGGCGAAGCATAGTTCCAGATCACTAAGAGGTCAGCAAATACCCTCACGTCTCTTAAAACCATCTCAACCATCAATCTCAGATAGCCTGTACCATGGATACTATGTTTTAGAATACAAGTTAATAGCCCCCATAAAGGTCCCATCAAGATAAGACTGTCACGACACGAAAATATATGTGATAGCAAGTAGCGCGGGTATGATTAAACACAAATATTCATATATATATAATATATATATGTTCACATTATTCAGGTAGGTACACCCATGACCCATAACATATTCTAACCGTAAGTGGCACATAGCGCCCGAGTCCTACGTATAACTAATTCATTCTTTTATTTTCTCAATTAGTACAAATCCACAAGTACTTCTCGATCCTCTACGTGTATCTTCTAATAAATATCAAATCAATAGGTGTACCCTCTCTACCCTACTGGTCTAAGTCGTCATTGTCTTGCGCAATCCCCAATTTATCACACACGCAATCATAACGCATTATATACCCTCATAAACCTACAGTTCAATTCCATATGAAATCGTACTACCCGGACCTTGTCCACAACCCTACCGGTCCCTCTCAAGTCCTATTATGCTATTTAAATTGTGTCTAAGGGTCCTTATACATTTGGGTCGGATTAATGTTTAAAAAGTAAAGAAGAGTCAAATTCCAAGAGGAGTCGATCGATCTAAGGAAAGGATCGATCGATCGACCTAGTCGATCGATCGACATTCAAGGTCGATCGATCGATCGAGCAGTTATTACCCCGGAAATTCTGCAAATAATGCCTACGAGTTTCTTCCATTTTAATCATCAAAACCTTCATTAAAATCTCCCAAACTCCCAACCAAACATCAAAAACATTATATAAATAGGTATGGGTGATTTCTAACGTAAAACATTCATTAATTCCCCAAGAATCATCATTAAATGGTTATAATTCATGATTTGGTCTCTAACCCTAGTTTACCATATTAATTCAAGAATCCACATGATATTTCCATATTTCCTTCTCTGATCATCATTCAAATTGGTGATAAATACTCTACATATGATAAGAATGTCAGCCTAACATGATTTCCATTCAAACATATGAATTCATGTCTTCCAATTACATTAAATCTCCATAAAAACTCATAATTATCTTTCCTACTCTAACATGGATGAAATATCAACCCAAGAACCGCAAGATAGATATTTTCCAAGAAATCAAAGGTCTGATCCTATGAATTTGGTGGTGGAATTGATGGAAACAGTGTGGGATTGATGGTTCTCCCCCTTGGAAACCATCTCTCTTCTCTCTTCCTTAACCTCTATGTAAGTTAAGTGTTTCTAACCCTCGAGGACTCATACTTCCATCAGATATAACCCTTTGATTTTCGTCATTAATTAAGGCCCAAAATTAAAATTACTACAATGCCCTTCTGGGTTATCGGTTAGGCCTAAAATCGCCCTAAGACCCAAACTAAACCCCCGGATACACTTTTCTAACTATCTCGACCCATTGGCGCACTCGAAATTACCATACGGCCGACTTGGAATTAATTTACTTTTTATTTTCCCCGAGTACACCTTTCTGACAATCACGACCCTTCTGGACCCATTGACGCACTCGAAATGACCATACGGGCGACTTAGAATTAATTTACTTTTCCTTAAATTAGTCCCAATACGACTGATAGGCGCATCCTGACTTAATTTCTATAACTTTCGTGTTATTCACTGGGGATAATTTTAATAAATTCAATCTCATATATTATTTTACTCATTAAGTAATATTCAATATAATTCTTACCAATAATTACTAACTCTCATCACGCTAGTAAATATTCAATTTAAAATCTGGATTAATATTAAATTAATTTATCCCAATTAAATTTTATTAATCCCATAATTAAAGGCCATAAAAATACGGGGTATTACAATCAATAAGGGCTAATGTGCTTAATTTGACCTTAACTGTGGTTTTGAGGTAAATTAAGTGAGAAAAATAAAGAGGTTGATATGCGGACGTATTTTGTATATATTTATTTGTTTATATTATTTACAAATATAAATAATGAAATTAGAAAGAATATTAGTTGTTATATAATGTTGGTAATGAAATATAGTAAAGTCAAAAATTTGAAGTTAAATTGTAGTTACAATAATGGAAATTCGATTAAGTAATTATCCTGATTATGGGACTTGTGATAGTTTATCTATGTGATATATTTCTATAAAGACGGATGTGTAATAATACTAGGATTATTTGAAATTGAGATGACGATGATATATATGTATACACACACACACACACACACACACACACATATATATATATATGAAATTTGGTAAGGATACCTAAGGGAAATAAAGTGAAAAACATTAAGGTATAATTTAAAAGTACATAATTTTGTTAAAGGTGGTGAACTCGATACTGATGATAATTCCTAAATAGATGAATTAGGAATGGATGTTAATGGGTAGTAATGCACTAATTCTTGTTTGTGTGATTAGAGAGAACACTCTGTTCAATTACCCTTGTGGTTTCATTTATTTTACTTATATTGGATAGGTCACATGTCATGGGTCTAGTTACCTCAAGGGGGAGTGGGGGACTAGATACGATCCAGGGCTTGGGGTGTATATGGTGGAGGTTGAATATTGTGATGATGTGGCTTAGGGTATATAGGGTGGAGGTTGGAATTTGTCATGATGGGTATGCGTGTTGTGGGATTAGTGAGATCAATTGGGACTAGGAGCTAGACACAATCAGGGTTTTTGGGTGTATATGGTGCAGGATGGTTTTATTGTGCATATCGTGAGACTGGTGACTCCAGTGGGGATTGGGTCAAGACACGATTATGATTTTTGTCATTGTGATGTTTTGGGCTGTATATGATGGAGGTTGGATTTTGTTATACGTGGCGTGGTACTAGTTTTATTTAGGGGGAGTGAGGACTAGACATTCATGGCCTTTATTAATGATATATAAATTAATTGTTACAAATTATAACTGTCGGTTAATGAACTGTGAGGAGCGTTTTTACTATACTAATATGTTTGATAAATGCCTATCTTTTATTCAAAAAAATTGTTTTCTGCCTTATAGTTAGATACTCTTTGTTTAATTAAAAGACTCTAATGTGATATTTAGAACATGTAGCAGTTATGATTGAGTTCATGTACCCAATTTGGGACCATATAGGTTATATACTTGCGGACTTTTAACCCGCTCTTCATTGGTTAACATTTTAAGTTAAGTTAGAGTTGGATTACAACTATAAAGAAATCTTGAATATGATGCACATGAGCATCATTTAGGAGTGTTGGTACACTTCCAACATTTAGGGAATTCTTATTTGTATTCTTTTGTTTTTCCTTTTAGTTGTTGTACATGAGACATAATTTTAAGTTGTCTCATATTTTTGTCACATGCTTCGAATGATATTTTAGGTTGTGTCACTTTTGAGTATTTATTAATTAAGCATAGCCACCTTATTTAATTTCATTCGGGTTATTAAATTTTCATACTCCACCGGATACAAATCCACTGGCCAAGTTTATTGGTAGAATTAAAATGTATGAGTTTGTAAATGGGGTATCACAATATATAATATCTCCTAGATGCGAATTCTTCTGAAATATGATCTTAGACATATTCACATAATGATTTCCCAGTGTAAGGATGTATATTACACTCTCTAGGTTTAAATCGTATTGGCTTTATTACGGAAAAAACTTTGTGTGCCATAAATTCTTTGTATCAACTTTATTGAGTTTTAAAGAGCATATTATTGAAGATAAAGAGACAGAGCACCATAACATATACTACCATACCAAGCCGAATTTTTGGGATGAAAGAATATTCTGGGCTGGGTACGATTTTCATATTTTTTGATATCATTTCGTTTACTTTTAAAGTAATTAATTAAGTGGATAAGAATTTTTTTTTTTTGAAAAACAATGCAAAGGTTCTTTAAATATTTTTTATTTTTTCGGAACCCTGGAAATGAGGATCTCATTCGAAAGTGATTCCGTTGAACTAAAGAAGATTTGATGAAGGTTACTTTTTTTAAACAATTGAACTCGTAAGGCAAACAACTTCAAACGAGGTCACCTGAAAAGAAGTATGTTTCAAACGAGGACCCATATTTTTATTTAGGAATTTTTGTAAGATAAGAACTTTATTCGAAAGGACCTTAATTGAAAGTGACCATGTTCGAACGAGGGCACCTGGTTTGAAGATGGCCTTATTTTTGCAAAACTAGTTTTAGTCAAGTTCTTTTACTTCTAAATTATAAGTAACTTTGTAAATGCATCTATCAAAGGACGATATTATCGCCTAAAAATTGGTATGCTAATTTGTCTTAGCTTAAGTATGTAAATTATAAGGAAATAACCTATAAGAGATATAATTATTGAAATACTTACACTAGAGAAAATAATAGAGAGATGAGAGAAAGATAGCTAGAATCGGATTTACGTGCTTTGTCTTAAGGAGATGCCTATGTCCACAGGTGCAGTGTTTGTTAAATTTAATTACTTGGAAAAATTCATGTATGAGTACAATAGTTAAGCTCCCAAGTTCTCTCTGGAATTTAGCAACATAACAGTAAGGAAAAATATCTCGGATCCTCGAAAGTGTGGGTAGTGTGTACTATATTTATAAATTATTAGAGGAGAGAGAAAGGAGAGTGACACCTGGCTTGTCTTTATAGGTTAGACAAGTACTCTTCTTAGATATGAGGTAAGAGAATGATAATAAAGTTAGTTATGTGTACATGGGGGAATATTTACATATCTCCTCCATGTGCGTGCAATGTTGACTCCATCCAATCACATAGTACATACTTTTTAGAATGAAATTGATTAACAGTGTTAGCTGGCTGCTAACTAACAGGGTTAAATGAGCTATTAGGATCTGACCGAGCTGACCTTATTTGGGTCTCACTAGGATTCAAGCTGGGACCGACCTCAATGCTACTAATGTACAAGTCCAAATGACTTATTCTAATTTCCCTATGAGTTATTCCATATTTATGGTATAACAGTAGACCCTACAAATTTTCTCATAAGTGAAGTTGGTTGCAATATCTAAGAAGTGTTGCATCTTTTGGGTAGGTGTTAGGCAAATTAAGTGACTAAAGTTTTAAATGCAAGATGTCATTAGATCGTGTTCTTGTCGACTTGGGGCGTCTTCAGCTGGGCTTTGGCCAAGTATATTGACTTTTAGAGTTACTGGAATTTTATTTTTCACGTGAGGCTACCACGTATCGAGCGCTAGTAGTGGCAACAGACGCAATTAATGTGCGCTAGTCTTGGGAAGTGTGGCGACAGTTTTGAAACATTAAAGGCCTTTTCAAGCGCGACGTTAAGTAATTTTTCAAAAAGGTAATGATCGTTGCGCCTCAAACCTATAAAAACAATTGTTCAAAATATTTCAACCTTTCACAATCCAAAAATCCATGACACGCAAGCTAGAGGGAGAAATCCCCTTCCTGTTCAAAACCTTTATTCTCCGACAATTTATTTCCGGCTAGAAGCCATTTCTAACTGTGCTCCTATTCTAAAAGTTTGTTGTCGGCATGTGACCTTCATTTTAAACATTTGACACCCAGTTATTGATAGTTTTTAAGTCTAATTTCTTCGTTTGGGGTTTTCAAGTATACTTTTTCCACATTTCATAAGTTTTAGGGTTTCCTCTTTAAATTTCTTTATTTTTTGTCTACGATTTTCTTGAATATTATGGTTGTTATTATTGATTGGTATTTGATTGGAGCTTCGTTGGTGGAACAATATTTTAGGTGGCGATTTAATTGGTTGGCCTAGGGTTTCTAAGATTTAGAGTTTCTTCATTCAAACTCCTCTCCTTCAAAATCGAAAAACCATTTTCTCTCCACTCTACCCTTTATGACTGAATAATCTTGGGTTGATAGATTATTAGCCCACATTAGAGAGTTAGACAAGGTTTTTTCAGGTGATCTTGAGTAGAGGTATACATCTCCTCTGCAATTGGTTCGTCCTGAAGATGATCCATCTCATCCTAATTTTACCCCCATAGTTCTATCTTCTATTGGGTCGTTTCCTTAACCCCCAATCATAGAGTACAGTAATTTTGAGTTTTTAGGGTCTACCAGCTCTAATGGTGTCAATTATTGCTCCGGTGGTAGGACCTATGAAGACATGGACTTTTAAGTTTCTATAATTAATCTTGCGCCTTCTTCGTTCCTCGTAGCTTAATTTGACATTGTCTTGCTTTATTATGTATGCCTTTCTTGCTTTAGTTAGGGTTTCACCATTTTGGTTCTTTATTGGTTGGTTCTTGCTGTTATCTGGTGGTTGCATCGTCTAGACATCCATTGAGTTGGTTGGACTAGTTTTAGTTGAACTAAAAATTAGGAAAACGCATGAAATTTCCCCTCACGTCCAGAGAGTTTATGAATTTATTTTATGTTTAGACCTAGAGTGTCCTGGAATCATAGAGATGAGGTTTCCCCATCCTCTAGTAGTGACTAGACTAGGGGAGGAGTCGGTTCATCCTCTTTATACTCCTAACACTCCTTTTAGATATGGTTCCTCCATTGAACTAGGTGTTCCCTACATTTTCCCCCATTTTGGAAACCCCTTGCTTTTTTCCTTCTATTGGTGAGGGTAAGTTGGTGAACATGATCTATATGGATCCCCCAAATCCTAATTCCCTTTTTGAGGAACCTGTCATGGATAGGGCAGAAGACAACTAACCAAAAAGTGTGGGTCCCCGCCTTTCTACTGAGGGGTCTCACGCTGAGACTACAACTGAAGATGATGAATAAGAGGATCATGTTAGGTCTTTGAGTAACTATAATCCATCTTATATAGATGCCTATTGGTATTAATGTACCTTGACTAAGGAAGAGATTAATTCGATAAGGGAGAGATGTTCCCTTCCAATGTCCATTCAGACCAGAATGCTCGCTATTTTTTAGAGATGTTATTCTGTTCGAGACTCGGAGGATATTTGCCTTCCCTTGTGGGCCTTCCAAGTAGGAATGAGGCTTCCTTTTTATCCCACCATCCGCTCCATTCTGAGAGGTTACGACGCAACTTTAACTCAATTCCCTCTTAACGCACATAGGATAATACTAGGGGAAATGTTGTTTTCAAAACTTAGGATCGGGTTTGACTTGATGGGGGACATATTTAGGTATGTGTATAGTTTAACAGATAATGACAAAAACCCATATTATTACTATTTTTTCGCTCGAAAACCTCAGTATCGAATGGTCATGGTGGTTCAGTGTAGTAATCACAGTTGGAAGGGCTTGTATATTTTTATAAAAGGAGATTGGGAGTTTAGGGCCCATGAACGGGACATGTCATATAGGGTTCCCATAGAATGGAATCAGCCCAATAACATAGGTAACATTTTTTCTGATTATTTCATCTTTTTGTTTTCTCATTTTGGCTACTTTATTGTGCTAAGGCCGTTGCTATACTTTTGAGTATTTTAGTGAAGCGAGCTCCTAACCCAAGTCATTAGTTGACCTGGTTGTCTCTTATACTAAAAAAAACCTACCACATCTGAGGAACTATTTACTGTGGAAAAATTTATTACTACTGGGTACCACACACCACCAGGTGATAAGGTTCTATTGGAATTTGAAGTGCCCCAATACGGTTAGGTGGTAAGGGAGACTCATTTTGATATCGGTGACCAGTCCGTTGGTAAGGAAGGTAACTTAGAAGCAGGTAGATTGTGATACCAATTTGTTGAACTCTTACCAATTTGTCAAGTGTTTAAGAATATCCTTCTGAAGAAACTTTGGGTATGGCTCCTCGTTTAATACCCCGTAAATAATTAGCTGAAGCACGTCAAAAAAGGGCTGGGGTCGTCCAGAAGTAGGTAGAGGCTGAGCAAGCTGCCATTTTTAGGGTAGCCGACCGGACCGCTCAATGTCAGGAAGTTGTACCGACTGCTAAAGGTAAGGGAGAAGCCCCCATGGAGCCTTCAGTAGGGGGAAAACGTTCAAGGGAAGATGAGGAAGATAGGCAACCCCAATGCAAGATTCTGAGGGGACGTATCATACGTCAGAGACCAGAGTCGAGTCGATCCTGATCACACGTCTCATTATAGGAAGGTTTCAGAATTTGACTTTGATCCTGACTATAAAGCCACGTATGAAGACTTGAAATCTGATCCGAACTCTGTCTTTTACCATGCCAAGAATCCTTTGGAACTGCTCGTCTATTGGGGTCATGTGAAGGACTTTGAGTGTTTATGCTGTTAGGATTTGAATTTCTTGTAGACCTTAGCCCAACATAGACTATCTGTAGAATGTATTTCTTATCGATCCTCAGTCTGTGGTTTTTAAGTGTTCATTAATCGTACTCTGACCATGCCCTACTGCTTGTTATCCAAGCATCCATGGCTTGCACCATCTTATGACAGAAATCCTTGGTTAATCACGATGCCTATAATGAACTTACTGAGGAAAATAAGACGTTGAAGGATGGTTACGATAAGGTTTCTGATGAGCTGAAGGAAAGGGACGGACAACTGATATCCAGAACTAAGGAGCTGAGTAACAAGATGAGGAGAATGTGTCTCTCAAAGATAAGTCTGATACCTATGATGCCAAAATCCAGAGCTTAAATGATGCCCTTGCAGTGGAAAAAGAGAAATTTAAAAAAGAGTTGCCGATTGCTCGGGACGCTCTACTCAATATCGATACTACTGCTATTGAAGCCATCAAGTCATTAGCCGATTTTAACACTGAATGCCTGGGCTACTTTTTGGATGGAAATGAAGAACTCAAAACGAGGGTGACCACTCAGTTTCCCGATATCGCTGAAATTGTGAATGGTTAGCAAGGAGACGATGAGGAGGCGACCAACCTGGCTGGAGAAGAGGGTAATGGTCCCCCCGCTGATGCTTGAATTTGATAAACTTCTTTGTATTTTTATATGACTTATGTTTTTTCTTAACAATATTTCTGTAACTTTGAACATCCTTTTTATCATATTATCCTTATTGCATTTCTTCCCTTTAAAATACGACTTTAATGATTTGTTTATTTGCATCTTATTACTTTGTTGGAGGTAATATTTGGTGCTTATGTTCATAACCCATGAGGTCGTAAAGAGCTTTCAGGCAGTGCACCTATGATAGTGAATTGATATAAGTATAATTGTTCACGACTTATGAGGTTATACAGAAATTAACCGACCATATTATGTTATCACTAGTGAGGTCGTATAACGGTCATGACCAACTACCTCGTTCGGGACCTATGAGGTCATACAAGGGTTTGGAAAAACTTGACGAGTTAAGTCATTTAACTGTTCGCAACCCATGAGGTCGTACATCTTTTTTAGCCAACCACATTTTTTGCTATCTGTGAGATCGTACATGTAGTCGACCACCTTATTTGTGACATGTGGGGCTATACAAGGGTTTAGTAGACTTGTGGAAACAAGTTTGTTCAAGTTCGACTGTTTGAGGCCTATGAGGTCATTCAGTCGACCTGACGTCTTTATTTTGATGTTGTTATCTTTGGCAGCGCCACTTTTATTTACTTATTGTATGCACACAAAAATCAATCAAATAAGAGAATAAACATAATTTTATTAATTTAAATGGTGCTTGCTATATAAATAAAATAACTGACGGGTTACTGATAATACTTCCTAAGATGCTCTGAATTCTAGGGGTTGAACTGCTCACCCTCCAAAGTTTCAATCCGGTAGGTACCCATCCTGACGACACTGGTTACCCTATATGGACCATGTGAGTTTGGTTCTAATTTTTTATTCTTGTGTATCACTTTCTTGAGGATGTAGGCCCCCTCTTTCAAGACGCTCCTCTTCACCCGACGGTTATAGTAGCGTGCAACTCTTTGCTGATAAGTGGCCACACACAACGCTACATTCTCTCTAACTTCCTTTATTAGATAGAGGTCCATCCTTCTTGATAAATCACTTATTGGGGAATAAAAATTGAGCACTTTGTGACTAGGGAGACTTATCTCTTTAGGTGCGACCACTTCTATGCCGAAGGTGAGCATGTAAGGCATTTCTTCAGTAGCAGTTCGTGGGGTGGTTCGATATGCCCAGAGAACACTATGGATTGATCCAGTTCCCCTTTGCATCATTGAGTCTCTTATTTATTCCTTCTAAAATTGTCCTATTGGTGACCTCGGTTTGGCCGTTCACTATGGGTGCCCGGATGTAGAATGTAGCTTTCAAATCTTTGATCTAATTCAGTAGTCTTTGAAATCTTGATTGTCAAACTGTGTGTCGTGATATCAGTGATTAATGCGAAGGGCAAGTCATGGAGGTATATAATCATTTTCCAGATAAACTAAAATACCCTTTCGTAAGGCATCTCCACTAAGGGATCAGCTTTTACCCACTTAGTAAAGTAGTCTACTACCGCTACAAGGTACTTGTATCATCATTTCCTTCTTAACAACGGTACGACTAGGTCTATTTCACTCATGGAGAATGGCCAGGGTGACACAATCGGAGTTAATGGGGCCCTTGGGGATAGGTGGATCTTTGCAAACCTTTTATATTTGTTTCATCTGATTGCATAATCTGCGCAATCAGCCTGCATGTTGACTAGAAGTATCCTTGGATCGCTATTTGCTTAACCAACGATATTTCGGCCGAATGTGCTCCACATCATCCCTCGTGTACCTTCTTAATGAGCTTGTTGACTTTTGTTGGGTGAACACATTTCAGAAGTGAGACCTTGTACCCACGCCTGTATAATGTTCCTACTTCCAAGACGTACTGGGATGCTTTGTAGCATTACTTTTTGGCTTCATTCAAGTCTGATGGAAGCGTTCTATCTTCAATGTATGCATGTATAGGGTCCATCCAGGAAGGTCCCAGGTTTACCTCCACTACTTTATATGGTTCTTTCTCAATTCTCCTCTGTGCAAGCACTTCAATTAGGAGGGTTATTCTTATTGATCTTCTGGTCACCAAAGCTAACCTAGCTAGGGCATCTGCTCATACATTTTCCAACCTGAGGATTTTCAATACTTTTTCTTCCACGAATCCGTCTAACCTTCGTCGAACTATGGCCAGGTACCTTGCCATAGACTCCTCCCTAGCTTCGTTAACTCTTAATATCTAGTTGACGACTAGTTGGGAGTCGTTGTGTGATGCGATGTGCTCGGCACCTAGGGATGAGGCTAGGACAAGCCTAGTGATAAGGGCCTCATATTTTGCCTCATTATTGGATGCTTCAAATTGGAAGCGTAGGGTGTATTCCATGTCTATGTTATCTGGTGTGGTTAATATGATACCGGAACCACTTCCTACCGAACAGGATTATCCATCAATGTATAATTTCCAGATTGGACAATCTCAAGTGAAGTCACCTTCTTCCATTTTACTGAACATAAAAAATTGGTAGTGGGATTTTTCGTGTTGTCCCTTGTCTTCTTAGGGGAGCTCTCTACTTGAGGAGTCTTCTCGGTATTGCATGGGCTCGTGGCCTCTTCCGGGTGTTGTGGTTTGCAATTGGGGGTAGAGCTCTTTCCTGGAGGAGTCTGCTCGAACGATTTCTCATTGTAGGTGAATTCCGTGGTAAAGTTAGCTAACACCTGCCCTATTATTGCGGTCCTCAATTCGTACCGAATATCGTACGCGCCCAATTCCACTGCCCACGCCATGATTCGTCCAGACTTTTCAGGTTTGTATTGTGTTTGTCGTAGAGGTAAGTTTGTGTAGATCACTGACATGTGGGCTTGGAAGTATGGCTTCATCCTCCTCAAGGATTCCCTCGATGCTAGCCTAGATTTTTCATTCATGGATACCGAACCTTGGCCCATTGATAGGCTCTATTGGTATAATAAACTAGTTCCGGAATCCCTTCTTCTTTCCTTACTTATGCTGAGCTGACAGATGATTTGAATACGGCGAGATACAAGGAAAGTTTTTCCCATACAACTGGTCGCAATAAGAGGGGCGGGGAGACCATGTAGCGTTTTAGTTCTACGAACTTGTTTGAGCATTCCTCGTTCCATTCGAATGAATTTTGCAACACCTTGAAGTAAGGCAAGCATTTATCAGTGGCTTAGAAACAAACCTATTTAGTGCTGCCACATGCTTGGTTAGTCTTTGTACTTCCTTCTTAGTTGTTGGATATTTTATGTTAACCAAAGCCTAGATCTTTTCAAGATTAGCTTCGATGCCTCACTGGATTATAATAAAACCCAATAACATTCCTTCCTTCACTCTGAAGACACACTTGGCGGGATTCATCTTCTGATTAGGCATAAATTCTTCACATTTATTCCCTTAATTTCGGTATTTTTATGATCCCGTGCGGTGTAAATAGCATGGATTTGGCTAATACTTATGCTACTAATCCTTTTTGACAAGTATTTTGTATTTTGTATATCTCTTATGTGTTTTACAGGTATTTCACACAAGTTAGTGCCAAAGAGAACTCAA
Organism: Sambucus nigra; assembly: GCA_949130495.1. Taxonomy (NCBI): domain Eukaryota; kingdom Viridiplantae; phylum Streptophyta; class Magnoliopsida; order Dipsacales; family Adoxaceae; genus Sambucus; species Sambucus nigra. Next base: position 650,892,771 of record OX422210.1, on the reverse strand, counting down.
AACAGTGAAAGAAAACCAAGAAACGGGGAGTAAAGGGCATTTCGTAATTTTTCAGCCTTATTCCGGAGGTGGGGCCAACTGGAAAGTTGAAGAGATTTCAACTAGAAGAACAGTGGAAAAAATGACACCTCAATCGGAGTCCCGGTGTGAAAGTTATGAGAAGTCAAAGATAGAAGAAAAAGTCAAATAAAGACAGGATCGATCCGCCCAGAAATTAAAAGAACTGGTCCGCACTGCCACATTCCAGAGAACCCCGGATCGAAGACGGATCGAAACTGAAGAAAAATAAAAGAACCGGTCCGCGCAAGAAATAAAAGAACCGGTCTGGATCCAAGGCAAACCGGTCCGAAGGAGGACAGGATCGGTCTGGATCAAGGAAAACCAGTCCGGAGGAGGAGGGGACCGGTCCGGCTGTCGCAATTTTAATTTTCTAATCTTCCTCTAATGGAGAGTCCTAGTGCAGCTAAAACTCCTGAAACTTTGTAGGGTATATAAACCCATTTTATTATCATTCTTAGCACGAAGAATTTTAGTTAATTTTCCCTTCTTTTTCAGAAACCCTAGTTTAGATACAGTTTACCATTTTAAATTCAATCGTGAAGATTTTTCAGAAATTATTTGATTAAAAGTTTTATTAATTGCTGTTGTTACTGCTTTGGTGAGATTAGTGAGTAATTTCCTCTCTTCAATTCCTTTCTACATCAATTCACAAGTTTTCCTTAGATTAATCATGGTTTTTTGCACATCAAACACTGTTTTCATTACTTTCAGCATGCTAGGCTAGATTTTCTAAGGCCGGGATGCATGAACCCAGCCTGATGTGTTAGTTGTATGTGTATAACATTAATCCTCTGAATTTAGTGATTGATTACGACCGTATTGCATAGGAACACAACAATTGTAGATCTTTAGATATTGTTTGCCTCTGGGTAACCGGGATGCTTAAGAATGCAATTCGAGTGTCACTATTACGATACCATCATACATATCCTCAGATTAAGTATGATGCGGTCTTGAACCTCATATACGTAATGCTTGGGAGTACTAAATTCCGAGTCTAATTAATCAGTTAAATTTACAATTAGTATTATAACTACAATACACTAGGGTTGGGGGATTATATTCTCGTCCTGTTTTCTTCATCACATAGTTTAAAGTTTTAAATCTTTCTTCATCAGTATTTTAGGTAGTTTAGTATAATTTCACCTTTTCATAATTTCATAATTGCATCTAGAGTAGTCATTCCACAAACCAAATCATTTTTCCTTTTCCTTTAGAGTCAGAGCCAAGATTTCTTCGTCTTTTTAGTCGTCACAACTCTGTTGTCCTTTTTCCCTGTGGATATGATTCCGACTTACCGGGTTTATTACTAATGCGACAGGCTTGCACTTGAGACTAGAGTGAACGTACATTAGAGACACTTTCTGAGTCGCGTTAAGTTTTGGGCGCTGTTTTCGGAGAATTAGGTAGACATAGGATTAGATTGAGTCAATCTAAAGCTTTGACCAAAAAATTTCAAAAATCCAAAAACATAAAAAATTCAAAAAGCACAAAAAGATTCACCACCATCTCTCATAAGCTTTTAATGCAAAATCCAGAACTCACTCCCACACCCCATAATACTCCAACCAGCATTCATGAAAATCCAATCCTTGAGTATAACCCCGATGGCCCCCACACTCCTAACGCCCCACAGTTCTGGATTCCACCTCCCACACCGTCACACTCAATCTTCAATAACACTCCGTTTTCCTTCTTAGGACACACCTCCGACCACACTTCGAGCACACCAAGTGAGAGCACCGAGTCGTTAAGTGAGAGAGAGATGTCATAACACAGTAATGCACCTGCCGGTGAGGAAGAGGCCCCGTACCACCCGCTGAGAGAATTTTTATATCCCGAGCGCACTGTCACTCCGGGATGCATTATACTCCAGTATAATACCGGGCAATTTGGCTTTAAAAATGGGATGATCCAGATGCTACCCCATTACCATGGTATGGATTCTGAAAAGCCATACCTTCACATTAGGGAATTTGAGGATGTGTGCGATACTCTCAACGATCAAACTTGCACACAAGAGGTGATCTGCCTCAAACTCTTCCCCTTCTCTCTCAAAGATAAAGCTAAGACCTGGCTATGGTCCTTACCTCTAAGCTCGATTCCATCATGGAAGGAGTTGCAATCGAGATTTCTCCAGAAATTCTTCCCACCACATCGAACAAACTCCCTAAAGGATCAAATTCAAGCGTTCAGACAATCTGAAAATGAGCCATTTCATCGATGTTACGAGCGTTTCAATGAGTTAGTTACTTCATGCCCCCATCATGGATTTGATTCAGCGCAAGTCATTTCTTTTCTCTATAATGGGCTGAAACTTAACTCCAAGCAACTCGTTGAAACCATGGGAAGTGGTCCGTTTGTCGACTTAGACGCCACGATGCTGAGCTTCACCTGAGGTATGTCGGCGAGACTACCCAATCCTGGGATACATCTGACCCTAATGCTCAAAATCGAAATCGTCAAGTGACCACCACTCCATCGGCGTCCGGCCTATTTTATGTAGAAAAGAGTTCTATAGCGGACAGTCGAATCGATATACTTGAGAAAGAGATGCGAGACCTACGTGGGATATGTGGAAGAGGACCAACTGGATCCATACCAAACCCCGTTTAAAAGGTGTGTGCAATTTGTGTGGCGGGTCATTCAACTCAGGAATGCCCGATTATACCCGCCTATAAAGTGATGCTTCAAGAGCAAGTTAGTGGTATAGGAGGATTTAAGGGTAATTTCAGTGCACCGCACGGGAATTCTTACAACCCTTCATGGAAAAACCATCCTGGTTTTAGCTATGGGCAACAACATGCTACGATGAACCCTACTTCCCATGTTGCCCCTCCTCCACCACAACACTTTCAACAAGCCCCACACATGCAAGGACATGTGCAAGCACCACCACCTCAAGGAGATTATTTCCCTCCACCGCGGAGAAATCTCGAGGATACGATTAATCAATTTATCAATAGCCAGACTGCAACCAATGCTAGATATAATCGCCTGATCAGTGACATAAATGCAAATCTGTCAAAGATACAATCCTCGTTAAGTGTCCAAGAGAAGGGCAAGTTTCCTGCCCAGGGCCAAAGACCTCTCCAAGGTCAAACTAGTGTTAGCTCGTCACCCCATGACCATCCTGAGAAATGTAAGGGAATTACCACTCTACGTAGTGGGAGAGTAGTTGACTTGTCACCTCCCCCACAAGACGTAACGAAAGACAAGGAGATTTCGTAAGGAACGAAAGAGGCCGAATATGTCCCCTTGAATGAGAGTGACAAAGAAGACGCTAGTGAGACCGAGGTAGTAGTGAAACCACCCTCCGTGGCACCGTTTCCCCAAAGGTTGATTCCTTCCCATAAAGGAAACCCACGTGATGAAGTGCTAGACGTGCTAAAGCAAGTAAAGCTGAATTTACATTTTCTCGATGCCATTAAGAAAATTCCAGCTTATGCAAAATTCATCAAAGACTTGTTTACGGTAAAGAGAAAGATGAAGTTAAAGAAAAATGTCTTTCTAGCACAAAACGTGAGCTCCATTCTACTTAACGATCTCCCGCCTAAACTCAAAGATCCCGGTGCACCCACCATTTCCTGTATCATTGGAGAGAATAAAATCGAAAAAGCCTTACTTGATTTGGGGGCAAGTGTCAATATCCTCCCTTATTCCATTTATAGGCAACTTGATTTGGGAAAATCTCAAACCCAAAAGGATCACCCTCTAGTTAGTTGATCGAACCGTAAAGATCCCAAGAGGCATAATTGAGGACGTGATGGTCCAAGTTGACACTTTCTACTTCCCGATAGACTTTGTTATTTGGGACACGGAGCCCTCCTTCACCTCAAGAAACCATGTTCCCATTATTCTTGGGTGCCCTTTCTTAGCTACGGCTAGCGCAATCATCAATACTCGGAATGGGAAAATGCAACTCACTTTTGGGAACATGACTTTAGAGACTAACATCTTCCATATCGCCCAGCATACGGGGGAAGAAGCTGATCTTCACGCGGTGAGCCTAATTGATGAGATCGTAGAATAGCACATTGAGGAAAACTTCTGTGAAGACAACTTAGAATCTTGCTTAGTGTCTAGTCATGAGAGTGAGGGAACTTATACCGAGATTGATAGAGAGGGGGGTTAGAAGAGAGAAAAATGGTGGAGTTAGAGATAGAACAAGTAAGGGAGGACGTAGGCACTACTCGAGAGAGAGAGCTAGGGGACATGAGCATGGAAGAATTTGAAAAAGAATTCGGTCCGGTGGATGAGAGCCTTAACGACGAAGTCCAAACTCTATTGGATTCATGTAGTCACCTAGAAGAAAGCGAATGGGAAGATAAAATCAATGAATTCCTTCATTGTGACCATCCACCCATACCACTAGAGGTCCCGAAGGCGAGTGAGGAGAAAAGTTGTGTTTCATCCGACTTAGAGCCTGACCCATGCATTCCAAAAATTAAACAAAAATTAGGAGTTCCCTCTGAGTCGGTGCACGCAAGCTATGCTTTGAGTAAGCATCCCAGGGATCCCTTTTCGAGTAGTCACGATGAGTCTCCAGGTCTTTCCTTTATTTATGGGTAAGGGACCAACTTATTCCGGTTGTTGGTATATGACAAGAAGACGGGAGTGACAAGGAGAGCATCGAACCTCGTAAGTGAGGTCGGGTGAGTTTGTGGAGAGATGAGAGGTCGTCCCACCCCCGACGCTTATGGGGTGATTTTTAGTCAATTTTTGAGTCATGCATGAGTGTCATATAGTGTCTTGTTGCATTTTAATATTTGTTTGTTTTATTTTTCTGCACTTTTCATTCGCTTTGAGTTAGATTTTAGTCCTTTTTGCTGAAGGATAATGCAAAAGTCTAAGTTAGGGGGGGTCACAAGTGCGTATTTCTAAAACTTCACAAATTTTCAAAATTGCCCAGAATTTTCCAAAAAAATCATAAAATTTTGAAAAATCCAAAAATATTTTTGTTCAAAATAAATAAAAATTGGAATTCAAAATTTTCAAAAATATCATTAAAAGTCGGTTTAAAGTCTCAAGTTGTAAAATTCAACATATACAAAGCCGAAATTGACTAAAGATGGAAATTGAGAAAAAATTGACGACTTAACGAATAAGTGTGGAGATTAACAAACCTGGTGAGATTCGAGCCTATCATTTTTTGCGAGTTTTTAAATCAATCCGAGTTAATTTTTAACTCAAAGTTCTTTTCAGTGCCCAAAAAGTCGTCGAGGATCTCAACCCTTTTATTTTGATCGGTTATGCAAAACGTGTGTGATATTTCTTTGAAAAACGTGCCAAAAGTGATCTCTAAACTTAAATTCATCTCGAAACGCATATGGTAATGCAATTGGCATTTTGGACAATGAAGTAGGCCCTCGTTTGTCACCCAAAATATTGGCCAGAAAAGATGCGAAAAATCACCCCTTTTGCAACCCAAATTGAGCCAAATAGATTTTCCCTTTCGTTTGACAACCCGAAAAACCCAAATAGCCCGGAATTGCGAAAAATAAAAAAATTCAGAATTATGTCCGAAAAGTGCATATAAAGGGGTAAGAAAAAAATAGATTTGCTCAACAAAAATAGCAAGAAAAGAAGTGAAAAACAGAAAAATTAGAGAAAAAGAAGAAAAAAATGAGCAATAGCCCGGAAAAAACACAAATGGACAACATAAATGACTTTTCCAATTCCAAGCTTCCCTACCTCTTTCATTTTACCCAATATACCTTAAACCCCGAAAAAGTCCTAACCGAGTCTAAATTGCGAAATTGGTTACCGTGTGGAGAGCTAATACACCAAAAGATAATAAAAGAGATTGAATACGCTAATAAGAGGCAATGTTCCTGTTTTGAAAAATCGTAATCCGTTGATGAGATCGTATCACTATAAAATTTTCATCTTTCTACTAATATGCGTGACTTTGCGTCCATTATATTTACTCTTTATATCATGCATATCGAGAGAATAGCCATAACCCGAGAGATTCGTTTGTGAGAGTATTCCGTGAGAATTTGAAATCAAAACGAATTTTCGGGTAAGTAACGTAATGATCAATCGGTGGAAATTGGTGGTTATATTTTCGGCTTCGCACACACACACTATGATTTGAGACTATTGAACATGACTTGATGATAACTATTTTCTGGGAAAGGTTGATTTATACAATTTTTAGGTATTTTGATTTTTCCTTGAGTCGAATTTTGTGGGTATATTCTCTGCAAACCCTCACGGGACACAGATCGTCCTACTAGGCTAACCTAGGTGTTTAAAGGCTTATTGCATATGTTAAATGCAATCGTTTGCCCGCGAAAAAAGTATTCTATCCCGATAAAATTATTTTCAAGAGTTAAGCCTTGCTAGGATTCTTTTACATTGCTCGGGACGCGCAAAGTTCTAAGCTATGGGGATTTGATTAGGCATAAATTCTTCACATTTATCCCCTTAATTTCGGTATTTTTATGATCCTGTGCGGTGTAAATAGCTTGGATTTGGCTTATACTTATGCTACTAACCCTTTTTGGCAAGTATTTTATATTTTGTGTATCTCTTATGAGTTTTACAGGTATTTCATGCAAGTTAGTGCCAAAGAGAACTCAAAACAGTGAAAGAAAACCAAGAAACGGGGAGTAAAGGGGATTTTCATAATTTTTCAACCTTATTCCGGAGGTGGGGACAACTGGAAAGTTGAAGATCTTACAACTACAAGAACACTGTAAAAAATGGCACCTCAATCGGAGTCCCGGTGTGAAAGTTATGGGCAGTCAAAGATAGAAGAAAAAGTAAAATAAAAAGAGGACCGGTCCGCCCAGAAATTAAAAGAACTGGTCCGCACAGCACCGGTCCACACAGAAATTAAAAGAACCAGTCCGCACAGGACCGGTTCGCCCAGAAATTAAAAGAATCGATCCGCACTGCCACATTCCAGAGAACCCCGGACCGAAGACGGATCGAAACTGAAGAAAAATAATAGAACCGGTCCGCCACGGATCGGTCCACCCAAGAAATGAAAGAACCGGTCCGGATCCAAGGAAAACCGGGCCGAAGGAGGACAGGACCGGTCCGAATCAAGGCAAATTGGTCCAGAGGAGGAGGGGACCAGTCCGGCTGTCGCAATTTTAATTTTCTAATCTTCCTCTAATGGAGAGTCCTAGTGCAGCTAAAACTCCTGAAACTTTGTAGGGTATATAAACCCATTTTATTATCATTCTTAGCACGGAGAATTTTAGTAAATTTTCCCTTCTTTTTCAGAAACCCTAGTTTAGATACAGTTTACCATTTTAAATTCAATAGTGAAGATTCTTAAAAAAATTATTTGATTACAAGTTTTATTAATTGCTGTTGCTACTGCTTTGGTGAGATTAGTGAATAATTTCCTCTCTTCAATTCCTTTCTACATCAATTCACAAGTTTTCCTTAGATTAATCAGCCTGATGTGTTAGTTGTATTTGTATAACATTAATCCTCTGAATTTAGTGATTGATTACGACCGTATTGCATAGGAACACAACAATTGTAGATCTTTAGATCTCGTTTGCCTCTGGGTAATCGGGATGCTTTAGAATGCAATTCGAGTGTCACTATCGCGATACCGATTTACTCGTCCTCGGATTAAGTATGATGCGGGCTTGAACCTCATATACGTAATGCTTGGGAGTACTAAATTCCGGGTCTAATTAATCAGTTAAATTTATGATTAGTATTATAACTACAATACACTAGGGTTGGGGGATTGTATTCTCGTCCTGTTTTCTTCATCACATAGTTTAAAGTGTTAAATCTTTCTTCATCAGTATTTTAGGTAGTTTAGTATAATTGCACCTTTTCATAATTTCATAATTGCATCTAGAGTAGTAATTCCACAAACCAAATCAATTTTTCTTTTCCTTTAGAGTCAGAGCCAAGATTTCTTCGTCTTTCCAGTCGTCACAACTCTGTCATCCTTTTTCCCTGTGGATACGATCCCGACTTACCGGGTTTATTACTAACGCGATAGTCTTGCACTTGATCCTAGAGTGAATGCACATTAGGGACACCTTCTGAGTCGCGGCATCTTCATCTGGTACTTCTCTAATTTATCGAAGGTCTGGTCGAGGTCCTTGATGTGTTCTGCAGCCACCTTATTTTTGGTGAGCATTTCGTCCACGTAAACCTCTATGTTAACCCCAAACTGGTCCTCAAACACTTTTTTTACCAACCTCTGGTAGGTGGCATCTGCATTTTTAAGGTTGAACGGCATGACATTATAATAATCGGTACATCAGTGGGTTATAAAGGAGGTTTTTTCTCTGTCAGAGGGATCCATTCTAATCTGGTTGTAACGAGAATATGCGTTCATAAAACTGAGGAGTTCGTGGCCTACTGTAGTGTCGACCAATTGGTCAATCCTCGGTAGCGAAAATAGTCCTTCGGGCAGGTTTTATTCAGGTCGATGAAATCGACGCACATCCTCCACTTGTCATTTTTCTTTCGCAGTATGACCATGTTAGCTAGCCATTGCGAGTACATGACTTCGTCAATGAAGTTAGCTCTCTACAATTTGAGAACTTCTTCCTGAACATCAATGTTTTTGTTGGCGTCGAAACTCTTCGTTTCTTCTTGACTGGTCTTGTCCCATGAATCACATTCAACTTGTGGCACATGAAGGCGGGATCAATCCCGGGCATGTCCTCGTAGCTCTAAGCAAACACTATTTTACGCTGTCGCAAAAATATGATAAGCTCTTTCCTTAGAAGAGGATCTCATAATGACCCGATTTATTCCGTCCTTTCTGGGCGGCTATCCCCAAGTGGGACTGTCTCGATTTATTCAACAGGCTATCCCTTTATCATTTTGCCTCATCTCAGGGATCGATGGTCTCGATATGGTAGGTGGTTGTTAGTTTTTTCGTTCTTTCTAGTCTGCTGAAATGAAATAGCATTCATGGGCTACCTTTTGATTGCCCTTGACGACACATGCTCCAAAGTGAGTTATAAACTTCAAGCATTGGTGCACAGGAGATGGGACAACTTCAAATTTCTTCAGGTCGATCCTTCTAAAGATAAAATTATAGTATGAGAGTGCCTTCTTATCAAGGATAAAGAACCATACTTTCTCTGTTTGGTTGATCGGTCAAGTTTCGACCATAACTTGCAGTTCTACCATCCCCAAGGGGTATACCTTTTTTATTCAAAATTCGATCAGGGTGATGATAAGGTGTGAGTTCTACATCCTCCAGTTTTAACTTCTTGTAACAGCTGTAGAATATTACGTCTATAGAGATTTTGTTGTCCACCAGCATCCTTGTTACTCATCCTTCTTGGATGACCATAGTGACGACCAGAGGGTCATCGTGGGGATATAACACCCCTGACAAGTCGTCCTTTGAGAAGTCGATGATTAATTGGTCTTTATTCACCTTTCGTGGCCGATTTCCTGAGGTCACTTCCAGGTTGACTTATGATTGTTCGTAAGATTAGGCCTCGTTGAGATAGGCCTTCCTTTCTGTGGGGTCTTCTCCTCTACGGGCTCTACCTTCGACGATCAAATGACAATCGAAATATATCATACCAATGTCACGTATGGGCTACTTGGGTTCTTTATAAAGATTCGGATCTTCATCTGAGTCGTTGTACCTTGCCCTATTTTTTCGGTCACCTCCGGGCAGGGTGATTATGACCGTCTCCTGCCTTTTCCTTCTTTTGGGTTTAATTGTCCACCATTATCCACATACTTGAATAGCTTTTGCCTCCTTATCAAACCTTCAATCTCATTATTCATAGTTATATAATGGTCTGTATTGTGGCCAGGGTCCTTATGAAATTCATAATACTTAGTTTCGTCTCTCTTATTTATCGGCATCTTTAGCTTTCTTTCCTATCTGAGATCTTTGCATTCTCAAATTTCTTCCAGGATGTGGTGGACTCCAATCGTGAGGGGCGTGTACTTATCATAATTTCTCATTTTATCGCCCTTTTTGTCCTTTTGTTCCTACTTCCTGTTTCTCTTGTCGACCGATGGCTTCGAGTTGTCGAACTCTTTGGCCTTTATCGCCTCTTCGGCGTTCATGATTGTTGCTAAAAAAATTAGTCAGATGATGTGGACCAATTACATGACAACACGTTTCTTCCTACGTGGTAAAAATATATATATTCACCAAATAACTCAAATGGAAGAACAACATAGTGTGCCGAGCTAATCATCACCCGAGCTACTTAGTGTACCAAGCTATTTTCATATACCGACCTACTTAGCGTGCAGAGCATCTGGTCAAAAAGATCAAGAGACAATAACAGATTCAATGAACATTCTTATTATGTATAGATGTATATGTCTATTGAATAACGGCACATTGTCTATTCATATTGACAGCCCAAGGTCTATAAATGCATTGTAATCCCCTCCACAACAGGGCGATTGAGAATTGATCATTTACGATCATCATCAAGATTAAGGCAAATATCCAGCAATACAAAACAGTGGACGTAGGCCATTTTCCTAAGGCTGAACCACTTTAAAAATCCTTTGTCTTATTTCTTATTTCATATTTATCTGTGATTAATTAATTAGATCAAGTCTATTTTTTACATCAACATATTGGTGTCGTCTGTGGGAAGCGACTATATGTAGCGTTTTTTACTAAAACTTCATCATACATGGCTGAGATTCCAGAATCTAGCAATAGAAATAATGATGCGATTCCTCTGAATCCGTCTATTCCTCTAACTGTCCAGGATCTCACCGGAATAGTGGCTAACTTAGCCAAAGGACAAACAACTATGCAGGAGACCATGCAACAACTCATTCAAACTATTCAAAATGCAACGCCTGCCCAGTCAGGCCAACGAAGTATTCATAGAAACACTCACCTTCCATATTCAAGATCCAGACGTACCTTGTTTCCTCATTTGTCCTTGTCCAAGCATACTGAATCGCATCATACTGAGAGGTCCAGCGATCCATCTTATCAACTTGAGCGGATATCTCCCATAAGAGTCATAAACTCTCAAGAAAATGTCATTCTAACTCCATAGAGAACAAGCACCCGGGAGAGGTTGAGTAGAGTCTCCCTCTTTGATCGTTTGGGCCCCAGGAGGAATAGAAATCCTCCTCGAACTGCCTCGGGAAATTCTCAACGACCAAATAATCTAAGGGAAGGTTCTGCCCAATCACGCCCTGCTGCTCATACAGAGAGATCCCAAGAGGAGAATTCTGCATGATCTGTTGCTCGAGCAAATATATTAGAGGCTTGAAATGGCGCTTGGAAAGGCTCCATCGAAAGGTTGGAAGATAGGTTAGGGGAAATGGCTAAGGCCAGTAACCCTCTCCAAAGAAATTTTGTCAAGGGATCACCCTTTGTACAGGAAATTGTGGATTTTCCACACCATCAAAGTTTAAAACTCCTGTAGTTACGCCGAAGTATGACGAAAAAACTAATCCCGTCCTCCACATAGAGAAGTACTAAGCTGCTGCCGATATCTATGCAGTTCCTGATGAGATAAGATGCAGGGCATTCTCAGGAACCATCACTAGGTCAGCTCAAATATGGTACAACAATCTTCATTGGGGGCAGATTGCTACTTTCCATCAACTGACAGAGCTCTTTATAGGAAATTTCTATTTTTGTGCGAAGCCAGTCAAGTGAGTAGCACACCTGTTGAGTATAAGGCAGAAAGCAGGAGAGAGCACCAGGGATTACATCACTCGTTTTAATAATGAGAAACTTGAAGTCATTGACTACGAGGAGAAGACAGCAATCACATCTCTCATGAGGCTAAAGATCCCCCCAAATCAATGTCAGAATTAATGGCTAAGGCAACTAAAATTATGAACGCCGAAGAAGCTAGGGCTGCGAAGAAGAATGGTGAGACCAAAATAGAGACTAAAGTTGAGGGCAGATTGGAGAAGAAATACCAAAAGCATAATGGGAGAAATAAGCAATCGAAAGGCAAAGAGACGATAGAGCACTTAAGGAATTATGTAAATTATACTCCCTTAAAGGTGGATATAAGTCATATTCCGGAGGAGATCAAAAACAGCGAAGAACTCAATTGTCCAGAGAAGTTGAGGACAACCCCTGACAGGAAGGATAAGTCCAAGTATTATGAATTCCACAAAGGCTGTGGCCACACGACCAAGCGTTGTATAGCTCTCTATAATGAAATTGAGGCACTCATTCGACGAGGGAAATTAAGCAGGTTTGTTGATCGCCAGAATGATGGGAAGACCAACGACAGAGCAAGGCAAAGGTCTAAATCTCCTCGCCGAACAAGAGACGAGAAGAAGAGGGACCATAAAGATGATCCAGAGGATGATCCTGACCTCCCCCAAAAGCTGAGGCAACTAGAAAGTGAGGTATTTTCAATCCATTTCGGCTCATTCGAATGTAATGTGATTACGGGTGGAGATGCAGGAGGTGGAGATCATACTACTGAAAGGAAAGATTACCTCAATGAGGCCCAAGCTTGCTCTTATATACAGCGAATAAATATGGCAGAAGAGGATCACTCGAGGAAGGTTAATAAGGATAAACTGGGCATTGGTTTTTCCAAAAGTGATCTGGAAGGTGTCATGTATCCTCACGACGACCTCTTGGTGATTAAGATGAGGAGGAAGGACGTGATTATCTCAAGAGTATTGGTAGATAATGATAGTTCGGCAGACATCATGTTTTATCCCTGCTTTGACAGTTTAAACTTGAAACTAGCCCAGTTGGAGCCATATCACAGGCCCCTCCTCAGTTTTATCGCGAAAAAGTCTTTCCACTTGGGATAATCAAGTTGGACATGCTTATTGGTACCTGTACTGCTTGCAGAATAGAAAAAGTACGCTTTTTTGTAATGGACAAAAATATTCAATCAGCCTCCAACATAATCATGGTAAGGGTAGTCCAGAAAAAGTTCGAAGCAGTGCCATCCATAGTACATCAATGCTTGAAGTTTTCGACCAACTTTGGAGTTGGAATTGTGAAGGGAAACCAGAAAGTAGCTCGGGAATGCTACTATTCGTCTGCCAAATTGGAAGAGTTGGAGGAAGCCAAGAAGAAGACTACACTTACCAAGTGGATGAGTCTGAAGATGCAGAGATTGAGACATTGGACCTTAGAGATGAATCAGAGCTCATGAAGGGTCAGGTCATAGAAGCAACAGAGAACGTTATTCTGGATGATGAATGTCCGAAATGAATAACTCAAATTGGCACTTCACTGGATTCGTCAATAAAGTTACAGTTAGTGGCATTTTTTAGGCACAAAAGGCAAACTTTTATGTGGAGTCATGAAGATATGTCGGGGATAGACCCAGCCGTCTTGTGACACGAGCTCAATGTTAATAAGGAGATCAAACCGGTGAAGCAATAAAGAAGGGTCTTTATCCAAGAGAAGAATCAAGCTATTCAGGAGGAAGTCAAGATACTGCAAAAGGCCTCTTTTATTGAGGATGTCAAATATCCTAATTGGTTAGCATTTGTGGTGATGGTAAAAAAAAGAATAATAAATTAAGGACGTGCGTAGATTTCACAGATCTCAACAAATCCTGTCCAAAAGATCATTTCCCTCTGCCCTGAATAGACCAGCTGGTAGCTGCTACCACGGGGTATGATTTACTAAACTTCATGGATGCTTATTAAGGCTACAACCAGATTAAGATGAAATCAGAAGATATGGAGAGTACTTCTTTTACTACCCCAAGGGGAACATACTGTTATAATGTTATGCCGTTTGGTCTTAAAAATGCAGGTGCTACGTACCAATGGTTGATGAATAAGGTGTTCCCAGAACAAATCGGCAAAAATATAGAGGTTTACATCGACAACATACGGACTAAGAGCAAGAATGTCGTATAGCTTACCTGAGCCAAACTTTTGACCAGCTAGAAAAATATCAGATGAAGTTGAACCCGACTAAGTGCGTATTTAGCGTACGAGAAGGAATATTCCTCGGGTATATTGTGAATTAGTGAGGCATTAAGGCAAATCCTGAGAAGATTAAAGCTTTGCTGGAACTACGATCTCCAACTACGAAGAAGGAGGTGCAAAGTCTGACGGGGCATGTTGCAGCTCTCAACAGGTTTGTCTCATGAGCAACAGACAGATGTCTCCCATTCTTCAAGACACTCAGAAAAACTTTCGAGTGGAATGATGAGTGTAATAAAGCATTTCAAGAGTTAAAGCGATATTTGGGGACACCCCCATTGTTATCCAGGCCGGTGATGGGAGAAAAGTTATATTTGTACTTGGATGTTTCAAAAAGTGCAGTCAGTTCAGTATTGATAAGAGTAGAGGATGGAGTGCAAAAAATGGTGTATTATACAAGCAAAGCATTCCGAGAAGCAGATATTAGATATCCAAAGTTGGAGAAGCTGGCATTAGCATTGATCGAGGCAAGCAGGAAGATGAAACCGTACTTCCAGGCCCATACTATAGTGGTATACACTGATATGCCACTCAGACAGGCTTTGCGCAAGCCGTAGAAATCCAAAAGATTGATGTATTGGGCGGTGGAACTAGGTGAGTATGATATTGTGTACGAGCCAAGGTCTTCGCTCAAAGGGTAGGTAGTGAAATATTTCATTGCGGAGCTCATTTATCCAGATATCTCCGACCAGCAGGGGTCTCATAAAGAGCAACCTATGGACGTTAGAGGAGCATCAAAGGCTATCCCCAATCAAATTTTACCAGTAGATTTGTCGGAGGAGATAGTGACCGATCAAATCCAGCACTGGGAGATAATAAAAGGAAATACAAAATATTCCATCAACGAACTTGGTAAGACTAAGGGTTTGATAATTGTATACTTGTATGGAGTTTATATGTTGGTGGCTCTTCGTGTGCCACAGGCAGTGGAGCTGGAATAAATCTTAACAGCCCAGATGGATTGGATATAGAATATGCTCTGTGTTTCTAGTTCAAAGCTTCCAATAATGAAGCTGAATATGAAGCTATGATTGTGGGCCTCAGTTTAGCCAAAACACTAAATACAGAGCAAATTATTGTGTTTAGTGACTCTCATCTAATTATAAATCAGATGCTTGGGTTGTATGAAGCGAAGGGAGACTTCATGTCTAGGTATCATGCCAAAACTATAGAGATTGTATCAAGTTTTACAGCGATCTAAGGGATTCGAATACCAAGTTTAGAGAATGTGAAGGCTGATGCAATAGCTCGGTTAGCCTCAGCTACTCGCACTATGACGAATGATTCCTACTGAGATATTAGTAGATCGGAGCATTAATGAAGATTTGATGGTGAGATTCATTACTCTGGACATGGGACCTTCCTGGATGGATCCCATCAGGGCATATATCGAAAAAGGAATTCTATCGACCGACAAACTTGTAGCCAAGAGGCTGAAGTTTAAAGTTGCTCGCTATGCATTGAACAATGGGATTTTGTATAGAAGGGGTATAAGATCAGGTCTACAAAGATGTGTGCACCCATCAAAAGTTAAAGATCTGATCGAAGAAATTTATAAAGGGTCTTATGGGGCTCATGTGGCAGGATGAACTCTTCTACAAAGGATAATGATGCAGGGTTACTATTGGCCAACAATGCGAGCAGATAGTATAGCTTATGCCAAGAAATGTGATAAGTGTCAACGTTTCTCCACCATCCGAAGAATTCCCCAGGCTCTGTTAACCACAATTACCTCACCTTGGCCATTCGCTATGTGGAGAATGGACTTGGTTGGGCCTCTACCAACTACCATAGGATGATTCAAGTACCTAGTAGTCACTGTTGATTATTTCACCAAATGGGTGGAAGCTGAACCTCTTATTGACATGGCCTATGAATGGGTTTACCAATTCATTTGGAAGAGTATTATTTGCAGATATGGTTTACCCCATGCTTTCATCACTGACCATGGTACCCAATTTGATAATGAGGAGTTTGCTACGTATTGTCACCAGTCTAACGTCCAGAAGATCCATTATGCACTATGTCATCCTCAGAGAAATGGGCAAAATGAAGTGACGAACAAGACGCTACTTAACGGGTTAAAGAAACGGTTGGATGATGCAAAAGGGAATTGGATTAACGATTTATATTCTGTGTTGTGGGATTATCGAATAACACCCCGAACAGCAACTGGGGAATCTTCTTACATGCTAGCCTTTGGAAGTGAAGCAGTCATACCAGCTGAACTGGGCTTACCCACTCACAGGGTGCTTAATTTTAACTATCCTATAAGCGATTTGATGAAACGTTTAGATTTGGACATGCTAGAGGAAGTGAGAGAAGATGTGTCCATTAAGAACGTAGCTTACCAGCAAAGGACTGCCATATGTTACAATAAACAAGTCAAGAAATGTGATCTTAAGGAGGGAGATCTTGTGCTCAAGAAAGTGATTCAGAAGCATAATAAGCTGGAACCTAACTGGCATGGACCTTATTGTGTCACTACAGTTGTTCGACCTGGAACATACAGAATAGAGACCTTAGAGGGAGAAGAATTCAAAAATGCATGGAATGTGGAGCACCTGCACAAGTATTTCAGTAACATTGAGTCACATGTATCACAGTATTTCAAACATGAATAAAAAAGATATTTGCCCTATATCCTTTTTGGTTCAATTTTTTTGGAGTACTAGTGCTACACACTATGCCAACTACGGTTGGTCGGCATATCAACAACCACCAGCTAAGTTGGTTAGCATATCAGCAACCACTAGTTACGGTTGGTCGACACATTAGCAACCACCAACTAAGATTGGTCGGCATCAATAAATTTAGCTAACATGTTGGCATAATAATCACACAAGGCAACGCCTGTTTGATTATGGGTGACCTCAAGGGGCATCTAAAACTAGGCAAGAATATGGGTAACCTCACGGGGTATCAACTGTATGGGCACCAAGGTAATCCAGATAAGATTGCTACAACTAAGTAGGGCCATGGGATGAAAATCATTCCATTGCTTAGGGACTTGTGGGTGACAAGTCACTACAACTAGGTGGTGAATGGGGCAAAGTTCCATTGTCTAAGAAAAAAAACCAAAACAGGACAATTTGTCCCTTTATACACACTCATCAAAAGATAATATGATAAGACAACATCTTACAAATTATTTCCAAGAAACACAAATTGGACAAAGATGAATTTTTCAATGAAAATTACAACAGATGAATTTTTCTTCATTCAACACAAATTTCCTATTTTATTGGCCTTTTCCCTTCAAATTTTGGTACAGGTTCCATTCCAGCTGGAGGATCGTCTAATGGATAAGGAGAATTGATGAAATTCATATCTCATAGCATTCTGATGTTTCTCGAACTTGGTCGATCAAGTAGATGTTGAGTTTGGGCTATGTCAAACTCCTCATAAAGCTGGTAATCACCAAGATACCTAGAGATCAAACACCTAGGAATGGCACGGGCTGGAATCCAGCTGACATCCAGTTTAAAGGGAGAATTAGGAAAATCAAGTACCCCGGGCTCATACCAATCCCATAAAGAATTTCCTTTCTCAAGATTCATCACAGTTAAACCGTTCAACCATCCCTATTTATATCCCTCATTATTTGCTTGTTTTAATCGAGCATCGAGATGACATAAAGCTTCATTGTATCCCCCCCATCCAGAAATTTCTAGGCTGTTTGTGAAATTGATAAGGCAATCTCTCAAGCTACTCATGAAGTTTCTTCACCAAGTTCGTTTTACTTTCCAATGCAGAATTCTGGTTAGAGAGTTGGTCGGTAAGATTTTGGATTTTTAGGGACATTTCAGCCAAGGCTTGATTTTTTTTCTTTCATCTGAGCATCCTGATTTGCTAAGGCTTGTTGAGTCCTACTCTCTTTAATACTTCTTTGACCATCTCTAGTTCTACTCCGTGAGGAGGATATATGTCTGGCTTGATTCAAAGTCTCCAGTCCTTCTCTCAATGCAACATTTTCAGTTTTCAAAAATAAAAAGCCCTCATCATTTACTGGGACCCGAAGAAGAAGAGGCAGTAATTTTGAGTTGTTTCATTTCTTCTAGCAAGGCAATATTTTCCTCATCCAACAACTTGGAAATATTCATATGTTCCTCAATTTCAAGTTTAAGAACACTCTCTCTCTTTTTATGGGCTGAAAGAAACTTGTGATAACCCCGATCAGCACTCAATTGTTGATATTTCTTCTCATACCCCTCATGCAGAAGTGCAATAGTTTCTTTGTGTTAAAGCTGAAGCTCCTCGATCGTACCTTAAAGATCTTCAATCATTTCATAGTAAGAAGCATTATTGGCTACAACTCGATCAAGCAAACACTTTAAATATTGATAAGCCTCAATTGCTCGTTCAGAGGCATCATGTCCAAGGATATTAACGATTTTAGCTTCAGTAAAATCTGTATGACCAGCCTTGAAGTAATCATTACATTTTTTCATCAACTCTGTATCATGAGCTGACAGAAATTCCATCCTAGAAACAAACTAGCAAGGCAAATACGAATCAATCAACAACAGTGCAACTACATATCAAGCAAGTGAAGTAGAAAATTCAGAATACATAAAAAAGTCCATTTTATTAATCATAAGAGGAGGAAGTACAACCAAAGTTAGAATGAAAAGGAAAAACAAAAGAAAAGCATAATTAAAGTGCCGAACAACTCTACACCTTCTCCTTATTTCCTACAACATCCTCAGTCGATTTGGACGAAGGAGTTGGATGCTCGGACTGCAATTGAGGTTGCTCGGTAGAAGTCATCGCCTGCTAAACTTACTCAGAAAATTGAGGAAAGGGAGCAACAGGTGTTTGCTCTATTATCACCATAGAAGATTCATCAGATGCAGCTTCTTCTTCTTCTTCTTCTTCTTCTTCAACAGTAGGAGGAGGACCATGAGTGTGTTCCTGAAATAGTTCAGAGTCCTCAGCAACATTCAACCTCTTTAAAGCTGCTACCCATCCATCTCTGAAGTATTTCAAACTTGCATACTCTGTTTGGGAAGAGATAGCAGCTAAGGACTTGTTCCATCCTTTGTCCAAGCTAGAGCTAAAGGACTTCTTCACAACATCTTTCCTCTTCGCTCTCTCCGAGGAAGTTTTCTCCTTGAGAAGATCTTAGCGGATTTCACCTTCTCTTCAATCTCTTTCTTACGCCGTTAAGCCTCTTTAAGCTTGGAGTTATCTTCTTTAGAGGTGTTCACATCCTGCTTTCGAGCTGCATCAGCAAGTTGTAGAGCTAACTCAGCAAATTTAATCTTCTTCTCCCAAGCAACCTTATCCTTTTCATACTTCTGTCGGGATTCCCCTACATACTTTGATAACCCAGCAAGGGCTTCCTCAACACCACTGGATGAGGTTGAAGCTTTGATAGCTTCATCCTTCTCCACGATATTATCGAAGCACACCAAAAATTATAAGAAGAAGAAAGCCACATATCAGAGCATGAACACAGTAATGAAAACTAAGAAAGATAAGTATAATGACCACTTACTGATGCAAGAAGTTGGGCTACCACATCGACAACCTTATCCCACGGAGTTAAAGTATCAGCAGCTTGACAGTCGGGCAATGTCCCTAACTTGATCAATTTCTTGGCCAAGTCAGGGGTAAGGACAGTTGGAAAACTATCCCCCAGAGAAGAAATCCCAACTTCACAAGGTTGGGCAACAGTATCTACAGGCCTTTCAGTAAGACCCCTCTTCAACCTCCTCAAAGGAGCATCTTCAATCAAAGGTGCTGCCTCTTTTAGGACAACAGCTTGAATCAAAGGTGTTGCCTCTTTAGGGGCAATATGGGGCTACTTGCAGATATTTTTGGTAGGAGGAACAACATCCTTCTTCTTAGTTCCATCAGCTGGAATGTCACTTTTACTCTTCTTCGCTCTTTCAGCACCAGGAGCGGACTTAGTAAAGAATTAAGGTACCCTCCTCTTCTTCATCATCAAAT
Organism: Sambucus nigra; assembly: GCA_949130495.1. Classification (NCBI taxonomy): domain Eukaryota; kingdom Viridiplantae; phylum Streptophyta; class Magnoliopsida; order Dipsacales; family Adoxaceae; genus Sambucus; species Sambucus nigra. The sequence continues at coordinate 650,872,878 of OX422210.1, read as the reverse complement.
CAGCAATAGAGGTACCCAAGTCAGAAGAATATTCTTCTACAATTACTGGAAAAGCCAGTGCTTGATCAAGATCAACCACCACTGGAGGAACGAGAGGTCGAGCGATAAAAGATGAAGTAGTATTTTTATATCTCAGCAAATAGGAAGAAGACCTCACGTGCTCCCCGTTAATGGATTAATGCGAACCCCAGATAAGTGTCATATTTTTCATATTTACGTCAATTTCTTTTGGAGGTTTCCTTTTGCTATCATTTGCAAAATAAAAACGTACATGTCAGTGACGCATTTTATCGAACAAAAACAGAGCTAAATTGGAAATAAAATAAAAACAACCTATCCCATTTCCATAAAGTGGACATCTGGGACCTTGGTAAACATCATTTCCCTCTAATGGGGGGTTATACCAATTTTTCATCATAACTCCATGATCAAAATAATCCCTATTAGAATCAGGAAGATTGAACACTAAAGCTCTATTGGAAAACCTAGTTTTTAAATAAAACGTAGTGTCACTGGTAACCCATTTATAAAAATACATAATTTCAGGAATTCCTAAGCGGGTTCCGTGTATTTGATTCAACCTATATACGCCATTAACTACCCTCCATGTATTTGGAGCTACTCTTGCAGGAACAATATTAAAATATTGGCAAAACTCCAAACACAGGGGTTTCGGCGGAAAATAAAAACCGCACTCCGCTACAAAAATGGAGGGAAACCAGTGTCCCTCAGCTAAAGAAAATAAATCAGAGGGGAAAGGAGGATCCTCTAGAATAACCCAAGAGGTAATAGCAAAATCAGCTCAGAATTATCTAATGACTCAACGAGATAAACCATGATGGATAAAAGCAAAGAAAGAAGAAGGAAGAAGTTCTTACAGAAAAGACTGAGAAATCTGTTAAGGCGGATGACAGAAAGAACGACAGTACAAGGATAGAGCGAGAAGACAAAGAGTTTAGATAATTTGGAAGTAAAAAGTAAAAGGTGATATGATTTTAGCGCATTTGAATGCCCTGCATCGAGAAACGAGAAAAGAAATGATTACTAGAAAAGACGATTGCGTTTTCGGCGACTAAATGATGAAAAAGACGCCAATACCCAAGCGTCTATTTAAGATTCAAAATATTTACAAGTTTTCCATTTCGCGCTCAAATGACAAGACTAAAGATAAAATTCCCTAAGTGTTGGAGATCTGTAATCTAACAAGACTGGGTAAAATACGTCCGAGCAACTTCTGGGCATAATGTTCCACACTCTCATAGTCAACCTCAACTTTGAAACATTGGGGGCTTCTGTTGATACAAAAATTAGTCAAATGACGTGGACCAATTATATGACAACACGTGTCATCCTACGTAGAAAAAATATATATATTCACCGAACAACTCAACTGGACGAACAACATAGTGTGCCGAGTTAATCAGCACCCGAGCTACTTAGCGTACCGAGCTATTTTCATACACCAAGCGTGCAGAGCATCTGATCAAGAAGATCAAGTGATAATAACAGATTCAATAAAGATTCTTATTATGTACAGATGTATATATCTATTAAATAACGACGCATTGCCTATTCATATTGACATCCCAAGGGCTATAAATGCATTGTAATCCCCTCCATAACGGGGCGATTGAGAATTGATCATTTACAATCATCATCAAGAATAAGGAAAATATCCAGGAATACAAAACAGTGGACGTAGGCCATTTTCCTAAGGTTGAACCACTTTAAAAATCCTTTGTCTTATTTCTTATTTCATATTTATCTGTGATTAATTAATTAGATCAAGTCTAGTTTTTTACTTCAACAATGATGTTTCCCACTTTAGCTAGTTGTTCAGTCATGGTCTTGGGCGTCTCCTTAGCTAACGCCCAAAACATCTTACTCGACCTTATCCCACTCATCAAGGCTGTGATGGCAGCTGGCTCATTGTAATTTACTACCTCTGCCTTTTTAGTGTTGAACCGGGTGATATAGTCGCAGGTGCTCTCATCTGGCCTTTGGCGAACCCCGAGAAGATGGGCAACTTGCTTTCATGGATTGGCGCCAAAGTAGAATTTATTGACATATAGGTCGGCCAGTTCCTAAAAAATCTTGATCTGTCCCTAGGTAGACTTTTGTATCATATTTGGGCTAAGTCGATTATGGTGCTAGAGAATTCTCGACACCTCATTTCTTTCGGGATAGAGTAGATGTCTACAGCAGCTCGGTATTGTTCGATATGAAAAATGGGATCAGTTTTCCCATCATATTTTGGAGTGATGACTGGTGACTTGAACTTCGCCGGAGTGAGGTATGTCACGATAAAAGGCACAAAGGGTGATCCTTTTTTGAAATCTCGTTAGAGGGGGTTCCTCGATTTGGCCATTTTACTAAGGCAGTATTCTAGGCAATGGATGGATCCTTTCCATGACAGATTATTGCCTTCTATTGGATTTTTTGATTGTCCTTGGCTTTCAGCCGAACTCCCTTCTTGATAAGTCTGCTCGGCTTCAGCCGATGCTCGAGTAGAGTGATGGGAGATCCTAGTGGTGGACCTACCTTATATGTTTCTTTGAGGACCATCATGGGAAGCTGCTGTTACTTGCCAAGAGTTATAATATGGGCCCAATCGATCAAATATATACCCTATACTTAATCTTTCGAATGCCTAGGGCATTCCTCTAAATATGATTGATCATCGAAGTGGCTAGACGACTGGATAGGGGAGGTAGCCCCAGGACGATACGTTTGGTCCTGTTACGAGATGGTTCATCGAGAGGAACTGGCATTAGCGCAAGATTTCGAGTTCAATCTCCTGGGATTCTCCATCGCTCGCCTGCGATATTCGTGTTGCCTATCGTTGTGAGGCGCTGGGGGAAGTCGCTTGTCGCCACTCCTAGTTGCCTTGGGTTTGGGAGTTATGTTATCTGGGTTAAGTGTCATTGGGCTGGTCTGAAGGGTATATGTCAACTGCTTGACACTCTCCTGCATCGCCTTTTGCCCCTTGGCAAGACTCATTAATATGATGTGTAGGTCGCCTTCCCCACTGGGGGTAGGTGGTGTCTGAACCTCCGCTATGCGACTGCTCTTAAGGTTATCCTCCATTCGAAATTGTCTCTGTTAAGGATCTAAATGAGTGGTTTTAGGTAGGAACTAGAATGGCTTATTACAACGGTTCCCACAGACGACGCCAATTTGTTGACGTCAAAAAGTGGAGAGAACTAATAATCAAGAGAGACAATTTGTGAAAAATAAGAATTATAAAGAATGGAGATGGGAGACAATGGAAACAAAATGATTTTTACGTGGTTTGGCCCTTGGAGGAAACCTACATCCACGGTGATACCGCTTTTGTATTGCACTTGAAGACACAATTAGAATTTAGGGTTTTCTGATACAACTCGAGGCTTGAGAAGGTATCATAAAATGTCCCTTGTTTTGTTGACTCCTCCCCTTTTTATATGTGATTTTTACATATTTACAAAGAGATAGGGTGCCCTTATAAATAGAGCAGTTTCATCTTGATACATGTTTATCATAATAAATATGTACGCCTTGAAGTACGAAATAACTTTGGTGATGAGAATCCGGATAATCATGAGACAACAGATTCTGTGGTTATAATTTCATGTGGCTAATAAGGTATATCTCATGTGCATGTGCTCACAGAAGTACATGTGTGTCCAATCTTATGATGCTGAGCACATTTGTTAATTCCATTGGATTATTTAGAACTTATTCTCTGTTGAGATCATATAGGTATAACAATAATATTATAGGTCAATGTTACGTTCTAATCTAAGACGAAGAAATGCATCAACTCGGTTCAATAGGTCATCCATGTCCCAATGATGACCTCTAATTCAATGGTTCCTAATGGAAACACTTTATCACCTTAGGAGTTAATAAGTTGGATATGGTATGCATGTATCATTCTCTCGACCAAATTTAATATTCACAAAGTCGTCACAAAATAATACATCTGTAGAGATACCATTATCCACTAAGATCCTTATAACTTTCCTCTCATAAACCACCGCGGAGACTACTAGAGGGTCACGGGTGGATACAACAAGCCATACAAATTATCTTTGAAATAAACTAATAATAAGACAGTATTTGTTTACCTTTCGAGGGAGAGTCGTCGCAACCTCGACCAGATGTACCTCACTGATGGGCACACAAGTCGTCATCTCATTTAGATATGCCTTTTTTTCTCCTATTTCATCACTTCCACCAGTTTCCCCTCTATTAATAAAATGACAGCCAAAAGAAATCATCCTGACACTCTCCAGCTGTTCTTTAGGATTCAATGGGAGATCGGGATCATTTCCATCATATGAATCATCTTCTCGGACTCGTTTTTTCTCATTTTTCCTTTACAAGGAGACTTAGATCGTCTCTTAGTTTACTGATTGTATTTTTCTCGGCCAGATTTATCTATATACTTCATCAGTTTGCCTTTTCAGATCAAGCCTTCAACCTCATTCTTCAAGACCAAACACTTGTCACTAGTGTGGATATAGTCCTTATAGAACTAACAGTATGCTTTTATCCCTTGTTCCTGGTGAAGATTTGAACTTTTCATGGCACTTAAGGTTTTCACTTCCTCAAATCTCACTGAGGATGTGATGAATGCCCACAGTGAGCAGTGTGTATTCATTAAATTTTCCTGGCTTATCTGACTTCTTGGAGTTCTTTGACCTTTCTTTTTTCTTCGAGATCTTACTAGCATCAGACCTCACATGACTGGACTCCTTCACTACCATTGCCTCCTCGACGTTCATTATCTCCCTAGCTTTGGCCAAGAGCTCGGCCATTATGTTCTAAGGTTCTTTTATCAGAGACCAATAAATATTTCCAGGTAGCAAGTCACTCATTATGGCAGTGATCGCAATCTTATCGTCTTAGTCTACCACCTTAATATTCTATGTGTTGAATTTAGTGATGAACTCCCTTATCATTTCACCGGCCTATTAGCGAACGCTTAATAAGTGAGACAAATTTTCCTCCAAGTTGATGCTGAACCAGAAGTTGTTCACAAAGAGGTGAGTTAACTGTTTAAAGTTTAAAATTTAGTTCCTAGGGAGGCTGTTGAACAAGATTTGGTCCGACCCAGTGAGAGTATTAGAGAAGGCCTTACATCGTATTTTAGCTAGGATAGAGTAAATGTTAGAGGCAACTTGATATTGTTAGACATACAACATCAAATCACACTTTCCATCATATCTTGGAGTGATAACAGGTGGTTTAAACTTCAAAAGTGTTGGATAACCTACTACATAAGTTGTAAAGGGGGCCCCTCTGCAAAGGGTTCTTTGTTTTTATAAGATCGCATATCCAAACTTTTAATATTTTAATTGATCCCATCTAGGGTTGGTCTTCCTGCTCGACTTTCAAGGTATTCTCGGTTCGTCCATGGCTTTCAGTCGAGATCTCTTCCTTCTTTGAAGTGTGCTCAGCTCTAGTCACCCTCTAACAGTTTTGTTGTACCTGGCCAAGCGTTTTGTCCTCCTGGTCTCAAATCCCCTTGACTCTTCCATGTACTCCCTCAGTTCCCTACACAGATGTGCTCGTGTAACCTTAGGGCCAATTGATTGAAAGCATAGCCTTTGTTCAGCCTTTCTATTACACTTGGGAGCTCCATCAAATAAGTTTAGTCATCATCATACGATGTTGATCGGATGGTGGACGCTTCTCCTGGCCTGTAGGATTTATCATTTCGATCGAATCTTGAGAATCTAAACATACTTCCTTCGCTTCTTGAACCTAAATCTATTCTCTAGGGTTTTTCCATTTCTCGATCGTGGTGCATCTACCTCCTGTCTCTGTAAGGGGATATATATGGAATTTCACGTCTCCTCTTTATGCTCTCCCCAACTGTAGGGGTGATTGGGTTTGTCTTCGGCCTATTTTGTCCGACCAAAATACTTTGAGTTAATTATTTCATGTTTTCCTGCATATCTTCCTGACTTCTAGCTAGGCTCCATAATACCCTCTTCAAGTGTAAAGGGTGGAACCTCATCTACGATTCGACTACTTTTTAGGTTCTCAACCATTTTTAACAGACAATACACAAAAACAGACTATCATAACAGCAACAACAGAGTATCATATAAAAAAATGGAATTTCAGGAAATACGAATAAAAATAATGAATACTTAGATTTACTGGAAGATTCAAAGAATTCACGAAAATCAAACTGAGATTGATCATAAGGTAGATCTAACCCAAGGGAACTCAGTTGAATTGGATTACACTTCACTATTTCATAAAAATTGGTTATCCTTATGCTTTAATAAATGAAGATGGTGGAAAGAAAAAATGGCGAGACATTTCCCACAGACCGCATCAATCTGTAATCGCCTACTTGTATATTGATTTGTCTTAGCTTGAGTATGAAAATTATAAGAAAATAACATATAAGGAATAAAATTACTCACCTACTAGCACTAGAGAAAATAGTAGAAAAATGAGAGAAAGATAAATAAAATTGAATTTATGTGGTACGACCCGAAGAGGTGCCTATGTCCAGAGGTGCGGATTTTTTTGTATTAAATTACTAGGAAAAATCCGTGGATGAGTACAATAGTTAAGCTCTCAAGTTCTCTCTAGAATTCGACAACGTAACATTAAGAAAAAATATCTTGGATCCCCAAAAGTGTGGGTAGTGTGCGCTATTTATACGCTATTAGAGGAGAGAGAAAAAAAGAGTGTCACGTGGCGTGACTTTATAGGTTAGGAAAGTACACGCCTTACATGTGCGGTAAGAGAATAATCACAAACTTAGTTACTGGTACACGAGGGGAATATTTGCAAACCTCATCCATGCACTGCTAACATCATCTAATCATGTAGTACATGTTTTCTAGAACGAAGTTAATTAACAGTGTCAGTTGACTGCTAATTAATGGGTTATATGAACTATCAGGACCTAGCCGAGCTGACCTCCTTCTGGGACCGACCAAGTTGCTAGCAGCACCGGCCGCATTGCTGTTGATGTAAAAGTCAAGATTCCTTCTTCTAAATAAGTATAATAGTCAGCCCATATTTATGGTATAACAGACGAAGCCCGATTTAAAAAAAAATTTATTTTGGTTTTGAGAGTGTGAGTGTTTGTCAACTTCCATGCTTTGACGTTAGACTTCACGTTTATAACTCCTTCAAATATTCAACATGAACAGAAGAATTTTATGAAAGATTTTGTGGGTTATTAACACAATGGATTACGTATGGGTAGATTGTCATCAACTGAAGATCAGTGGATGTCGAAGTCTAAAAGGTTATGCAACTGATAAATAGACTGGAGCGGCTATCACTAGTATGGGTAGAGGTAAAGGATAAGAATGCTAGGTAGCGTCTTTGTGGTGATTATCATTGTCGTATATGTGAGTCATGTCTGAGTCATCCTAAGACGTGTAAACATATTCAGTAGTAGTGGAGTTCTATGGGTTCGGGTGATAGTGGTTTCTACCGCGAGGGTTTTCACTCTAAAATCCTAATGTGTTATTTTGATTGATTTATTTATTTTCTTTTGCTAATAATTACTTTCATGAAAACTTGGATTAATTAATTTTATTCGGTAAAATTGAAACTAGTTCAAATTAAAAAGGATTTGATTTTGTTTCACGTTGTAATTAATTAATTGAACGTAAAACCTTTGACATATACCTATTTCAAAAAATTTAACTATTTCTAGAAATATACATACATTCCACATCAATGGACTAAAAAATTGAATTCTTATCTTTCATGACCTTCCTTCAGTTGGGCGTAAACATAGTCAAACACTACATAAGTAAGACTCAGGGTAGTTCGGTGTCATTATCGTATGGATAGACAACATCATCAAGTGAGTGGAGATTGAGATTTTGATAAAGTTCACCAAGGTTAAATGGCTTTATATCATCTAGAGTAATCTAATATATGATACAGTATTCCTAGAGCCTTTATATCTAACCTGGGGAAGTAATGCAATAATTTCATATTCTGAATTTTTATCTCAAGTACAAAATCTGCAGCCATTAAAGCCTCTCCCATTCACAATCAAAACAAAACAAATTAAGGTGACAAACAGAACCATTTTGGACGTGACAAAGGAGATATTAGAGTATGAAATATTACTTTGTATCGTGATCTACCCAATGTTTATGAGCTTACAATATTACAGAGAGAACACGAACTAGTGAAACACCTTCTAAGATCATCTCAATGTGTACTGATGTCGCAAAAAGATCATCTTGACGAGTAAAAAATAATAAATTTTAATGAGGAAACCAATGACGAAAAGAAAAAGTTATACCTCAAACTCGGAGAGGAGAGACGAGAGAATGCTGAAATTTAGATAATTGCCTACCAACAAATGTGGCCCGTTATTACAAAAAAAAGGTGAAAAGTCCAAATTCTAAATGGAAAGAGGGTGTTCATATAAGTAATTTAACTGGTGCATTAGTGACTTACGACTCGCCAAAAATGGTTACAAGCAAATAATACGTTATAGTTGGTTCTCAAGGTATCATTATCATATGTAATCAAGGCGACGACCCACCCCCTTAATGCTTTAATAGAATATTGATGTGCGCCCCCTAACAGTAAAACACTGCCCTTGAATCATTTGGAAATTGAGTACCCACTTCCATGCATGCTACTCACATACCCCCAACAATAAAAAGACCACGTGTTTCATGGGTAAGGTCAATGCTGAAAGTAAACTATGTGTGCTCGTAGATAAAGTGTTATCCCCCATCAGACATTGGACATTTGGCTAAAGTTATGTCCAATGACTTAACTTTAGAACATGTTAGTTTATACGAGGTTTAGGGTAAAATGATATATTACATTATGAATGATACACGTGGAAAACCACGATGACTTGATTTCACGCAGAGTTTGGGTTAGAGTTCATTGCCCTTATCAAACAAGTGAAGCATGATACTAGCCTTTTAAATTTTGGCCTCTAAATTTTTCTTATTCACTAACTAATGATCTTCAGGTATCGACCACCCGATGAATCCAAGTCCAAGTCATATCGTTCAAATTATATTCGGTTCTTATTTGTTTTAGTCTACACAAGGTTCCACAAAACCTCATACTAGCTCTTTTCCATAAAATCCAAAGGGGTCTCGTCCATCCTTTCCATCGCCACATGAAATCAGGGTCAAAAACTTGATAACCCAATAAGGATATCATAAAATATATGGTAATATTCTCATGAGATATGAACTAACAAAATCATGATTACCTCACTTCTTATTGGCTCTCATAAAAAAGCATATCAACCATCTCATTGGGCTTCAATTATTCCTCGTTTATAAATACTTTCACTAGTAAGCCAATAAGGAGTGCATCTTTTATGCATTGTTACTCTATTGAAATAGAGGAATAATCCTTCGTATAGTGAGTAAGAGATTTGAGGCATCATCTAGTGGAAATACAAATTCATTGTAAAGGAAAGCATCCCAAACATGGACATAGGCCTGATTTATGATTAAAACACGTAACTATATATGAATTTTTTCTTCTTCCTCCATTTTTTTTACCTTTCTATACATTAATAATTATGTTAAACTTTGGTTTTTATTTCATATTCCTTTCATCTTATTTATATTAATTACATCATTTAAATTCTTAAGTTATCCACAAATTAAATTTACACATTAACACCACCAGGGGCGGATCCACATGGAAGGATGGTGGGGCAAGTGCCCCGCCCTAAATCTCAAATTCAAATTTTTACCCCTAGAAAATGGTAAATTTAGAGTTGTGCCCCACCTGAAAAAAGAAAAAAATTCAAAATTTTACCCCTAAAAAAACTTTTGGGGGCGGGAGCCCCTGAACCCCCAGCAATGGTTTGTGCCCCACCCGAAATAAATTTTTGGATCCGCCTCTGAACACCACCGAAATCTAAGAACACAACACATAAAATTAGGATCTCCAACATCATTATCTTCCTTGTGCTATAAATGCTTGGAAAAATCCAAACATAAATGATCTGAAATTCTATTTAACTCGAAGTGAACGTTTATTTCATCGCTTGAGTTGTCTCTACATTGAGAAATAATTATAGGGTTCAAGTTTGGTGTAGATTGGTGTGTATTTTGTTGTGAACTGAGAATCTAATTAGGCTCAGGGTTTTGGAAATAGGGTGGTGATGGTGATTGGGATTGTTGAATAGGTATTGGAGGGTCTCTTCTAGGTAATTAAGTTTAGGAAGATGGTGGTTGTAGTTACATTAGTATAAGTGATAGTGAATTTGATGAATATTTGGTTGTGAACTGAGAATCTAATTAGGCTCAGGGTTTTAGAAATAGGGTGGTGATGGTGATTGGGATCGTTGAACAGGTATTGGAGGGTCTCTTCTAGGTAATTGAGTTTAGGAAGATGGTGGTTGTAGTTGCATTAGTATTAGTGATAGTGGTGGGTTAAAAGTTATTGAAGTCTAAAAATAAAATTAAAGAGAGGCTCAAACTATGAACTTATTTATGTGTGTGTGTGTGTGTGTGGGGAGAGAGAGAGAGAGAATTGAAACTAGCTTAAGACTTATTTTTACTTGTTTGGAACACTACAAGAAGAATTACATTTTGTGGAGAATTTTTTTTGTCAATAAAAGTTGTTTTTAAGGGCAAAATAGTAAATCGTCTTTAAAAAATTACAACATCATTAGTTCTTGCGGTGATTAATTAAATTCACCACCAACAATGTCAAAAGCATGGTGGGAATACATAATTTGGGCATAAATATTACCTTCGTGGCGAATTTATTAAAATCTCCATCGATGCAATTACATTCTGTGGAGAAATTTATTGTGGCGTACTTTAAGTTTATTTGACTTATTGAGGTTTATATTAGTATATTACTCATTCTTATTGTGAGTGCAAATAATCACAATGAATGAATCTAAGAAATTTGGAACCAAACAAGGAATAAAACAATCTCACAACAAAAGGATTTTACGTGGTTCAGCAACTGCCTACGTCCAAGGGGTGTTTCTCTATGTATATTAATTCTTTATGATTCGTAAATAAAGAATTACAAGCACCAATACCACGGGGCAAGGGTTCTATATATAGATATAAAAGTGGCTAAGTTATAACAAAATTCTCTCAGTTGTTGGTTGGCTTATTTTTTAATCTATGTTAATATCATCTGAGATTATGTATAATAATACTGACCTCATACTTATCCCTCATGACATTAATCTTGACTTAAGTGATATGTTTATTATTTTTGGAGACACTACAGTTTTCACTCAATAATTGCCCTTGAAACTCTTTAACGAAAATGGATCGGAGAGTTTTGTATGCTTTCTTAGCCCATGCGATTGGTCAGCCCATGACAATTTAGCATTGTGTTTTTACGGGGGCATGCTTTGTGATTAATCGCTCATGATGAGGGGTATATTATTCCAGAGTTTAAAAATGAACCACCAGTTGCATTGATGATCTTGGGCTCCATTCCATATGATTAGACTCTTGAAATTTTGCTTATATTTAATTAAAAACTCTGCATCGTCATTTGTGCACTTTCTTTCATTTGAAAAAAACATTTGGAGCCTTTGTTTTCACACTTTGCCTGTAAGTTCTCTTCGTCTCTATTTATTTTTCTTGAGATTGACCTTAAATTTGTAACTTTTTCTAATCATCTTTATTTCCATTGAGTAGTCCTTTCTTCACATTCTTCTTTCTCAAAAATGATTTATGTTGTTAGCGAGAAGACTGTGGGAGAGTTTAGGAATGTATATACTAAATTCCTACTTGGATAACTATTGAGTGTGTAATGGTCCCTAAAATTTGTGTTGATATCGAGGTTCGTCATTGGATTCATACAATCTCAATGGCTAAAGTGGGAATATCATTGTTGATGTAAAAAACTAGATTGCTCTAATTATTCAATCACAGATAAATAAATAAGACAAAGATTTTTAAAGTGGTTCGGCTAGGAATAAAGCCTACGTCCACTGTTATGTTATTGCTGAGTGTTTGTGGAATTCTTGATTACAAGTTCTCTCAAGAAATTCCGGTCCCTTTGAATGAGGGAGATACAATGTATTTATAGCCTTGAGGCTGTACATGAAAGGTCCAATACATTAAATGATTTACATATGAAAGGGTAATACATTTAATGCAACGTGTGCGTCAAGAATACAATGGATAGTTGAACAGTTGTCCGTCTGATAATTAATGATACGGCCGAGATGCAGTTCGGACCGCCTTAGTTGCTTGTTGATCAAGAGTTCCTCGAAGTAGTTAGAGTACCTCGGTGCGTTGGAGTTCCTCGGTGTGATAGAGTTCCTCGGTGTATTCTTGTTGCTCGGAAAGAAACATGGCTGGTCGGGAAATGATCTTCCTCGCTGCTATTGTGCCACGTAGATTGACACGTGTCTTCGTGTTATTCGTCCATATCAGCATATTAATTTTGGTATCAACAGAAGCCCCCAATGTTTCATATTTTGAACTTTGAAGAGTATGGAACATTCTTTCTTGGTATATGGCAATATTAAATGTATTTCCCGGGTTTTAGGAACATTGTATTCAAATTTTCCTTCTTATTTCGCAGTTTCCGCCTTTTTGATAAGCGCTTTGATATTCGTGCAAATTTTGTCCTTTTAGCCGTCGGAAGTTTAGTAATTTCTTTTTGGTAATCATTTCTTTCGCCGCTTCCCAATGCAAAGTATTTAAACTTCTTTGGTAACCATACCATCGTCTACGTTTTTCATTCTCTGCATTCAAGCTTTCTCTTCTCTTCTTCTCTTGTGCGTTCATCTTTGTTTCCGTTCGTTGTCAACACATCTCCTTTCTTTCTGTAAGATCTTCTTTCTTTCTTCTGTATCTCTTTTATTCAATATGGTTTATATCGTGGAGTCTGTTGAGAAATTCCGTTCTGATTTTTCCATTCCTTCGTGGGTAACTCTAGAGGTTCTTTCTGAGCCTTTAGATTACTTTCGACTGGCTGAGGGACATTGGTTCCCCAGTCTTTTTATTGCTGAATGCGGTTTTTCCTTTCCACCAAACCCATTATGCCTTGAGTTTTGTCAATATTTTGATCTTGTTCCTGCAAAAATAGCCCCCAATTCATGGAGAATAATTAACGGGGTGCATAAATTAAATTTAACTCATGGGACTCGTATTGGGATCCCTGAAATTATGTTTTGTTATAAATGGGCCGTTCTAGATAATATTTATTATTTGAAAACTAGGTATTTGAATAGGGCTCTTGTAGTTAATCTCCCTGATTCAAATAGGGATTATTTTGAGCATGGGTTGGTCATAAAAAATTGGCAACATGCGCCTTTATCTGGGAATGAAGTATACAACGGTCCCAGATGCCCCCCATACGGCAATGGGATAGGTTTATTTTTCGTTTTATTTTACTTATGAAATTATGCTTTCATCCTGTTTGACAAAATGTATAACTGATATTCTATTATGTATTTGTTTGCAGTTGATAGCAAAAGAAAAACTCCAAAAGAGTCAGAAGTGAATATCAAGCATTTGAAACTTATCTGGAATTTGCATAAGACCATTGCTGACGAGCATATTAGATCTGCTTCATATTTACTACAGTATAAGAGTTACACAACCTCTTATACTGCTCGCCCTGTTGAACCAGCTTCAACACCAGAAAGTTCTTCTTCAGATTCTCATATCCCCCTATCTCAGAGAATGGGCAAGAAAAGAGCTCCTCCTGCTCTATTTGGTGACACTTCTTCTGCTGTTGGAGCCCAGAAAGGCAAAATTGATGCCCCGGAGGGGACTAAAAAAGTAGATGCTGGTTCCTCCAAAATTGCCGAGAAGCCCCCAGTGGCCCCGAGCAAGAGAAATGCTCCTGCTGATGTAATTGTCATCTCTCCGACCAAGACTTCTTCCTTGGTTGATGCTGCTGACCGTCCTTTGAAGAGATTGAGGAAATCATCCTCAGTTAATCTTGCTGGGACTGCATCTTCTCTACCCGCTGGTGGTAGTAGTGTTTCAAACATCCTTCTTCCGAGTTCTTCAACGAACTCAGTTATACCCGAGGTTCTCGGGGTTGATGAAAAAATTCCTAGGGATACACTGACATCCCTAGCTGCTCGTCATCTTTCTTCAGTAAATTTCTCATACCTTTGATCTTTCTTTCTTTTTCTTGAATGCTTGTATTTGTGTTGACTCTATTGTTTTTCTTATCTTTCAGCTGGTGAACTGCTTCAATACCATCGTGAAGAAAGATCAAGTTATTAAAGCTTCCACTTCCTCGTCCGATGTTGACGATGCTTTGTTGGGTTTAACCCAATCTGTGAAGGAATCTCACCAACAGTACATCGAGGAGAAAACTGTTTGGGAGAAAAAATTGGCTGTGGCTGAGGCTGATAAGATGAAGATGGCTGAAACCTCCAAGAATTTGGAAGAGAAAATTAAAGATTTGGAAGTTAAACATCAGGAATCTGATGATAAATTGAAGAAGGCAGAAGAAGAAATATCTACTCTGCGAGATATTAAGGTTAAGAAAGAGGAACTGGAGGTGAAGCTCTCCTCGGAGAAATCGAGGAGAAAAGTTACAATCAAGAAACATTTCAGTGTTGGTTGGGAGAAAGGATGGGAGAGAGGGATAGCTGCAATGACGTCCCAAGTCCAATATGGGGAGTTGAAATACTTCTATGATGGTTGGGTAGCTGCTCTGCAAGAGCTAAAAGTCCAAGATGATTCTGAGCTATTCCAACGGTATCTCCCTGGTCCTCCTCCACCAATTGTGGAAGAAGAAGAAGATGAACCTGCTTCAGATGAATCTTCCATGGCTATGGGCGATCAAATTTCTGCCTCTCAACCATCTGCCACCGAGGACATTTCCTCCATGCCTCCTCCTCCCGAGAAGACTTCTACCGATCAAGCTGTAGTTATCACCGAGCAACCGAGCTCCTCGTCCCAGCCTCCCGAGAAAGTCTTGGGGGACAAGGAAAAGGTGTGAAGTTGTTCGGCAGCCTTTCTGTATTTCCTTGTAATCGAACGATGTAACTTTTTGATGATCTAATAAAATATATCTTTGCTCATCTCTGTTGTTGATAACTTGTTTTTGTTGATTGTTGTCTTTTTCTTGTCATTAGTTTGTTGCTAGAATGGAATTGATCTCTTCTCATGATACCGAGCTGATGCAGCAATGTCATCAATACTATAAGGCTGGTCATACAGATCTTAGTACATCGGAAATTGTTGATATCCTTGGTCACGGTGCTTCAGAGCAGGCTATTGAAGCTTATCAATACTTGAAAGCTTTACTCGACCGAGCAGTGGCCAACAATGTCGCTTACTATCAGTTGATTGAAGAGCTTCATGGTTCCTTAAAGGATCTTCAAAATCAACATAACGAATCAATGGCTTTGTTACATGAAGATTATGAAAATAGATACCAGCAGCTCTCTTCAGAAACAGGCCACAAGAAAATCATTGCTGGGTATGACGTCAGGGAGAGGACCCTAAAAGGTAAAATTGAAGCCTGTAGACAAATCGCTGAGATCCTGGAGCAAGAAAATAACAATTTGCAGAAGAAATTAGCTCAGTATGAATCTGCTGCTTCATCCTCTACTGCATTAATACCAGTCACTGATGAAGGCTTCTCGTTCTTAGAAGTCGAAAATGCCAAACTGAGGCAAGAGCTGGAGGACTTAAGAAGATCTGCTATTTCTGGAACTGCTCGGGGACGAGGAAGAGGTTCTCGGGGGCGAGGAAGAGTCAGCCAAAATGTTGAGGAAGCTCGCACTCAGTCTACTCTGGAAACTCAAGCATTCCAGTTGAAAGTAAAAGACCGTGCTCTGATTGAAATGTCCAATAAAAATCTGTCTCTGGAAGATCAGCTGGCATCAACGAAATCTGCCTTGCATAACAAAGATCTCTTTGCCAAAAGCCTTCATGAACAATTGGATAGATTAACCTTCCAATTCCATAAACAGCCAAGAGAATTCTGGATGGCAGGATACAATGAAGCTCTCGTTCATCTGGATGCTCGCATTGAACATGCTAATAATGAAGGTTACAAGCAAGGATGGTTAAATGCATTGGGTGTATTAAAGTTGGAGCAAGGGCATTTTTTATGGGACTATCATGCTCCATCGTTATTAGACCTGCCTGTACCACCTTTCAAATTGGATATGGCATGGATTCCAGCTCGCTCCATTCCTCGCAGTCTAATTTCGAAATATCTTAGTGATTATAGCCTTCACTCCCAAGCTGAATTATCTCGTCCTGAGCATCTTTTGGATACACCTTCTGTTATGAACGTCAGAATGCTCAGAGATGTTAATTTCATCAATTCTCCCCTTTGCCTAGAAGACCCTCCTGCCGGCGAGGAACCTGTTTCTAAAGCACAGGGCAAAAAACCAATAGAATAGTAATGTCCATGTAATCAATTTTGTAATTTATTCTAGATTAATGAAAAGATTTTCATTTTCTGCTTGCCAATTTTGTTTTATCAAGCACATTTATATTTGTACATATGTATCTATGTATCTATTAAACAGCTAACAGTATTATTGTTCAATAAGCAACTTAATAAAAGATTACAAGTATTAGTAATGTTTCTCGATCACTTAATAATAAAGTAATGAGAAAACGTTCAAACTGTTTCCAACCAACCAAGGTGGGTGAATAATGTTTGTCGACCAAATACAGCTCCGACGAGCTATACTTGGTTTGATTATAAAATTGCGTCCGACCAACTAAGATCAATAAGTTGTCCTCGCCGACCAACTACAGTTATTGGGTTTTTATCCCCGACCAACTATACTTGGTGTATTTTTTGAACATTTTGTTCTTCAAAGAACTCATTGTAACAATATTACCTCCCGACCAACATAAGTTGTAATATGAGAGTATATTTTTATCTTACCAACCGTGGTTGATCCTGCTGGTGAACACTTTTTGGCTCCTTAAAGCTTTTGGCTCCTTAGAGCATTTTTTGGCTCCGTAGAGCATATCCTCCTAACCAAAGGAGGTTGGCTACTTATAGCACTTTTTGCTCAAAAGAGCTGTCCTCCTAACCAAAGGAGGTTGGCTCCTTAGAGCACTTTTGCTCCGAAGAGCTGTCCTCCTAACCAAAGGAGGTTGGCTCCTTAGAGCATTTTTTGGCTCCGTAGAGCATATCCTCCTAACCAAAGGAGGTTGGCTACTTATAGCACTTTTTGCTCAATAGAGCTGTCCTCCTAACCAAAGGAGGTTGGCTCCTTAGAGCACTTTTGCTCCGAAGAGCTGTCCTCCTAACCAAAGGAGGTTGGCTCCTTAGAGCACTTTTGCTCCGAAGAGCTGCATTTGTTGGCTCCTTAGAGCACTTTTGCTCCGAAGAGCTGTATTTGTTGGCTCCTTAGAGCACTTTCGTTGTATAGTGTATTACACTAGTATTCCCCGAAAAACTTTCATCAAAAGGAAAACTGGTGAAACATCTTTGTTTTATTCATAATGAGAGAAATGCTTTACATTGGACATCATTGATAATACTTGCGCAGGTGTTCAGCATTCCATGCATTTTTAAATTCTTCTCCTTCTAGAGTTGCTATTCTGTAAGTTCCTGGTCGAACAACCTCTGTAACTCGGTAAGGTCCATGCCAGTTTGCTTCTAGTTTATTCTGCTTCTGAATGACCTTCTTTAGCACATAATCCCCTTCTTTTAAATCACATTTCTTTACCCTCTTGTTGTAAAACAGAGCTGTTCGTTGTTGATAAGCTGCATTCCTAATGGCTGCCTCTTCTCTGACTTCCTCGAGCATATCTAAATCCATCCTTCTCATCAAATCACTGATCGGAGAATTGAAATTTAACACCCTATGTGTTGGTAGGCCCAACTCGGCAGGTATCACAGCCTCACCTCCAAATGCTAGCATATATGGTGATTCTCCTGTTGCTGCTCGGGGAGTTGTTCGATAAGCCCACAAAACTGACTGTAGCTCATTAATCCAATTTGCTTTAGCCTCACTTAACCTCTTTTTCAACCCATTTAGTAATGTTCTGTTCGTCACTTCAGTCTGCCCATTGCTTTGGGGATGGCCTGGTGCTGAATGAAACTTCAAGACGTTTGACTGATGACAATAGGTAGCAAATTCTTCATTATCAAATTGTGTTCCATGGTCTGTGATGAAAGCGTGGGGGAGACCATATCGACAAATGATATTCTTCCATATGAACTGATACACCTTCTCGTACGTCATATCAATTAGTGGTTCAGCTTCCACCCACTTAGTAAAATAGTCTACTGCCACGACGAGATACTTGAACCTTCCTCGGGTTGTCGGCAGTGGTCCAACCAGATCAATCCCCCACATGGCAAATGGCCAAGGTGATGTTATAGGTGTCAACAATGCCTGTGGAGTTCTTCGGATGGAAGAAAAACGTTGGCACTTGTCACACTTCTTAGCATAAGCTATACAATCAGCTCTCATCGTCGGCCAATAGTATCCCTGTGTCATCACCCTTTGCAGTAGGGTCCGACCTGCTACATGAGCTCCACAAGATCCTTCATGGATTTCTTCAATCAATTTTTTGACTTCTGATGGATGCACACATCTCTGCAAACCTGCCATAATTCCTCGTCTATACAAAACACCATTAGTTAACACATACCGAGCAACTTTATACTTCAATTTCTTGTCAGCTAGTTTGTCCTCCGGTAGTACTCCTTCTTCAATGTATGCTCTGATAGGATCCATCCAAGATGGTCCTAAATCAAGGGTAATAATCTTCATCATCAGATCTTCTTCTATGCTCCGACTTTCTAATACTTCAATTGGTATTGTTCTTCGCAGCTCGGTGCGCGTAGCTGACGCTAGTCGAGCCAATGCGTCTGCTCTGGCATTCTCCATTCTCGGTATCCTCACCAATTGAATAGCATCAAATTCTTTCAACAATTCCATCACTTTTGCATGGTACTTCACCATTAACTCTCCCTTCACTGCATATATTCCCATCATTTGATTCACAATTAACTGAGAATCACTGAAAACAATTACTTGACGTGCCTCCATAACTTTCGCCAAATGAAAACCTGCTATCATAGCCTCATATTCAGCTTCATTATTGGAAGCTTTGAATTGGAATCTCAAGGCGTACTCCATGTCAATATCATCTGGAGAATTTAAAACAATCCCTGCTCCACAACCAGCGGTGCAAGATGATCCATCTACATATAATCTCTATGTATGTAACTCGTCTTCAAATTTCTTATCTGTTAGAGTTCCTCGGTGAAATATCATCTGTTTTCTTTCATCATCCCCGGGTATCCTTCGTTCCTCGTCGATCATTTGTTCGTGCCCTTCCACCAATCGGAGTTGGTCGGTATTTAAATATGATGATTTTTCTACATCCACAAGTCCTTTTACCAACCTTGGTTGGTTTGGATCTGTGTCTGTCGATCCTGTATCGTCCACAGGTAGGTCAGCAAGCATCTTTTGCTCCTCGGGGGTATCAGGGTATGTGAACTCTGCTATAAAATCTGCCACGGCTTGCCCTTTCAACGATGTTCTGGGTTCATACACAATATCATATTCACCGAGTTCTATTGCCCAATACATCAATCTTCCTGATTTTTCTGGCTTGTGAAGGGCTTGTCTTAACGGCATGTCGGTATACACAATGATGGTATGGGCCTGGAAGTATGGTCTCATTCTTCTACTTGCTTCAATTAATGCCAGTGCCAATTTTTCCAGCTTTGGGTATCTGATTTCCGCACCTCGGAAGGCCTTGCTTGTATAATAAATTGGCTTCTGGACTCCATTCTCCAATCTGATCAACGCCGAGCTAACTGCATTTTCTGATACTGCCAAATACAAGTACAGCTTCTCTCCATTTATTGGCCTAGACAACAATGGTGGGGCTCCCAAATACTTCTTCAGATCTTGAAAGGCTTTCTCACATTCATCAGTCCACTCAAAACT
Organism: Sambucus nigra; assembly: GCA_949130495.1. Lineage (NCBI taxonomy): Eukaryota > Viridiplantae > Streptophyta > Magnoliopsida > Dipsacales > Adoxaceae > Sambucus > Sambucus nigra. The sequence continues at coordinate 650,853,008 of OX422210.1, read as the reverse complement.
TTTTCGTAGCGTTTTGAAGAATGGGAGGCATTTATCAGTTGCTCGGGATACAAATCTGTTGAGTGCTGCAACTCGTCCGGTAAGACTTTGCACTTCTTTCTTCGTCGTCGGGGATCGCAGCCCTAAAAGAGCTTTGATCTTTTCTGGATTTGCCTCAATACCTCGTTGGTTGACGATGTATCCGAGGAACATTCCTTCTCGTACTCCAAAGGTACATTTCGTCGGGTTAAGCTTCATCTGGTATTTATCCAGTTGATCAAAAGTTTGACTCAAGTCAACCAAATGATCTGCAGCTCTCTTACTTTTGGTGAGCATGTCGTCGACATAGACCTCCATATTGCGGCTGATTTGTTCGGTGAATACCTTGTTCATCAACCGCTGATATGTTGCACCTGCATTTTTTAAACCAAAAGGCATAACGTTATAACAATAAGTTCCCCTTGGGATAATAAAAGAAGTACTTTCCCTGTCTTCAGGCTTCATTTTGATTTGGTTGTAGCCAGAATAAGCATCCATGAAGCTGAGTAGCTCGTGTCCCGAAGTAGCATCCACTAGTTGATCAATTCTGGGCAATGGAAAATGATCTTTTGGACATGCTTTGTTGAGATCAGTAAAATCAACACACATTCTCCACTTGTTGTTCTTCTTCTTTACCATCACCACATTCGCCAACCAATCTGGATATTTCACGTCTTCAATAAATTGGGCTTTCTGGAGTTTCTCGACCTCCTCTTGTATGGCCTGGTTCTTCTCGGGACTAAACACTCTTCTTCTTTGCTTTACGGGTTTGATCTCCTTATTCACATTGAGTTCATAAGAAGTTTGGATCTATTCCTGGCATGTCTTCATGACTCCAAGCAAAAGTATTCTTCCTGTTTCTCAAGAAAGTTATCAACTCCTGTTTTATTGAAAAATCCAACGACGACCCTATCTGAGTTATTCGCTCAGGATGCTCGTCGTCCAGGATAACAATTTCTGTAGATTCAACAACCTGTCCTTTAACGAGTTGAGATTCATCCCTAGGGTCAAGAGTTTCAATTTCTGTGCTTTCCTCCACTTGGTAAGTAGTAGTCTTTTTCTGTAACTCTTCAAGTTCCTCTTGCTCGGCCGACGAATAATAGCATTCCCGAGCTACTTTTTTATCACCTTTCATAATTCCTACTCCAAAATTCATTGGGAATTTCAAACATTGATGAACTGTAGATGGAACTGCTTCGAACTTCTTCAATCCAACTCTTCCCATGATGATGTTGTAGGCGGACTGCACATTCTTATCCATTACAAAAAAGCGTATTCTTTCCGTTCGACAAACAGGCCAAGTTCCAATGAGTATATCCAACTTGATCGTCCCAAGTGGAAAAACTTTCTCGCCAGCAAAACCCAGAAGGGGTCTGTGATAAGGTTCTAACTGAGATAATTTTAAATTCAAGCTATCAAAGCATGAATAATACATGATGTCTGCCGAACTACCATTGTCTACTAACACCCTTGAAATGACCACATCCTTCATCCTCATTTTGATCACCAGCGGATCATCATGAGGGTAGAGAACACCTGCCAGGTCGTTTTTTGAAAAACCAATCACTAGCTTCTCTTTGTTTACTTTCCTCGGACGATCATCCTCGGCCAAGTTTATTCGCTGAATGTATGAACAAGCTTGAGCCTCTCCGAGATAAGCTTTTCTTTCTGCAGTAAGGTCTCCTCCTCCTGCATCTCCTCCTGTAATAACATTACAATCAAATGACCCAAAACGTATGGAAAATACCTCTCGTTCAGGTTTCCTTGGCTTCTTGGGAAGATCGGGGTCATCATCTGGATCCTCTTCATGGTCCCTCCTCTTTTTCTCCTCTGCACGACGAGGAGATCTAGATCTTTCTCTAGTTCTATCATCATTCTTCCTCTCACTCCTGCGATCTACGTACTTTGATAATTTTCCTCTTCGGATGAGTGTTTCAATCTCGTTCTGAAGGGCTATACAATTTTTTGTCATATGGCCATGATCTTTGTGAAATTCGCAATATTTGGTCTTATTCCTCATGTCGGGATCTGTCTTCAGTTTCTCTGGCCATTTGATTTCCTCGCTATTCCTGATTTCTTCCAAAACATGATTAATACCCACTTTCAATGGAGTATAATTATCATACTTCTTTAGGGCTTCCAACTTCATCCTGTTATTCTTGGAATATTTGTCACCACCATTACTTTTCTGATCTTTCTTCTTAGAATTGTCGACCTCCACTTTAACTTCTTTATCCATACTCTTCTTCGCAGCCATAGCCTCCTCGGCATTCATGATTTTGGCCGCCTTTGCCATCAACTCCGACATATTTTTAGGTGGATCTTTAGCCAAAGTGTAATACAGCTTGTTAGGCAGCAAACCACTCATCAAAGCAGTGATTGCTGTCTTTTCTTCATAATCTATGACTTCCAACTTTTCGTTATTGAAACGAGTTATGTAATCTCTAGTACTTTCACCTGATTTCTGTCTAACACTTAGCAAGTGTGCTACTCGCTTTACCGGCTTTGCTCCAAAACAAAAATTGCCAATAAACAACTCGGCCAACTGAACAAAAGTTGAAATCTTACCCCGAGGAAGATTATTGTACCATATCTGTGCAGATCCAGTAAGAGTTCCCGAGAATGCTCTACACCTCATCTCGTCGGGAACAGCGTAAATATCTGCAGCAGCTTGGTATTGTTCTATATGAAGTACGGGATCTGTCTTTCCATCGTACTTGGGAGTCACTATGGGTGCTTTGAATTTCGACGGCGTAGGGAAATCCACAATGGCTTGCACAAAAGGTGTTCCTTGAACAAAAGTTCTCTGTGGGGGATTTCTTGCCTTAGCCATTTCTCCCAGTCTATCCTCCAATCGTTGAATGGAACCTTTCCATGCTTCATTTCCTTCCTCGGGCCGTTTAGTCCGAGCAACTGATTGCTCTGACGTAGCTTCCTGAGATTTATCTCGACGAGTGGTTGGTCGCGATTGCGCAGATCCTTCTCTTAATCCTGGTGGTGGTCGAAAACTTCTTGATGGAGCCCTAGGTGGATTCATGTTCCTCCTTGGTCCTAACCGACTGAAAGGAGATACTCTACTTAACCTCTCCAAAGCGCTAGTTCTCTCCGGAGAGAGGGTGATACGTTGATCTGTATCCGAAGCCCGTATTGATGAAGTTCGCCCAAGTTGATAAGAAAAATCATTAGACTCCTCATTGCGATATGACCCAGTGCGTCTAGATTGCGATTGCCTATGATCACTTCTTTGCCCTGAATAGGTAGGTGCACCACCCTGAAGAGTTTGAATGAGTTGCCTCATGGATTCTTGCATGGCGGTTTGTCCTTGAGCCAGATTCGTTATAATCCCAGCCAGATCTGGGGATGCAGATGGATTTGGAAGATTTCCAGTATTTCCAACATTTCGATTACTGGATTCTGGATTATCAGCCATTGGTGATAAATGATTTTTATGAAAAACGATAATAACAGTCGATTCCCACAGACGGCGCCAATCTGTTGATGTAAAAAACTAGATTGCTCTAATTATTCAATCACAGATAAATAAATAAGACAAAGATTTTTAAAGTGGTTCGGCTAGGAATAAAGCCTACGTCCACTGTTATGTTATTGCTGAGTGTTTGTGGAATTCTTGATTACAAGTTCTCTCAAGAAATTCCGGTCCCTTTGAATGAGGGAGATACAATGTATTTATAGCCTTGAGGCTGTACATGAAAGGTCCAATACATTAAATGATTTACATATGAAAGGGTAATACATTTAATGCAACGTGTACGTCAAGAATACAATGGATAGTTGAACAGTTGTCCGTCTGATAATTAATGATACGGCCGAGATGCAGTTCGGACCGCCTTAGTTGCTTGTTGATCAAGAGTTCCTCGGAGTAGTTAGAGTACCTCGGTGCGTTGGAGTTCCTCGGTGTGATAGAGTTCATCGGTGTATTCTTGTTGCTCGGAAAGAAACATGGATGGTCGGGAAATGATCTTCCTCGCTGCTATTGTGCCACGTAGATTGACACGTGTCTTCGTGTTATTCGTCCATATCAGCATATTAATTTTGGTATCAACAATCATTTCCCCCAAATCAACTATTTTTGGAATTCTATGAGTTTTTTGAGGTGGTTCCCGACCAGTGTGACCCAAACACATGGCGTATTATCAACGAAGTCCATAGAATCAATCAGCTATATGGAGCCAAAATAGGAATTCTATAGATCAGATACTGTTATTCTTGGTCCCACACAAATGAACGATACTTTATATCTAAAGGGGAGGAAGGTCGATAGACTATTATTAGTTATCAATCTTCCTGATTCTAATAAGGGTTAGTGGGATCAAAGATTCATCACCAAAAAATTTCAACACCCGCCTCTTTTTTAGGGCGAGTAGTACAGAGGGTTTATTTTCACGAATAGGGTGAGGGAATAGGTTGACTTTTTTCCTCTTGCTTTGAGTTTTACTTTATTATACTGTTAGTGGTGATTTTTTCTTGTCTTATATCCATCTCGATCAAAGAAGAAGGAGCTCCCCTTTCCCTTTTATTTTAATAAAGAAGAGCTAATCAAAGTTTAGGGGCTAAAGAGGCTTCTAATTCCAGGTGGTGAACATCCACGGTCTGCCTCCTTTCTTCTTAAATTCCTCTTCCTTTTACAAGCGAGGAATCTCATTTCTTCCTCCTTTGAGTCTTTGAACATCGAGTCCATTCCTGCAGCTGAGGACGAGATAATGGATCCTATGAGAAGGATTGTGCTGGTAGAACACGATGACATAACACCCATTTTCCCTAGGGTTAAGGTTTCCAAGAGGACTAAGCTTAAGGGTCCCTCTGCCCAGTATCTGTGTCGGACATCTTAGTTTGAGAAAAGAATAAGAAGGACAATGCCCATTCTTTTTCAAGGACTGTGATGCATTTCAAGAAGGGCGACACCCATAACTCTGGGAAGGTTCACCAAGTGATGTCGGTAGTTAAAAATCCCTATTTGTCCTTTGGTTTATTGAAGGGGTGAGTGCTCGCATTTCATTGTGAGCAAGTTAATCAATTAACGCACGATCAACTCTCCACCTATCTTTCTCAGGTGTTGTCACTGGTAAATGAAATTTTACCTGCTCTATTTGGATTGTTGAATCTCTTAAAATTCTAACATAATTATTATTATTCTCTTTATAATTTATGGTGGACGTTGTCACCATTTTAGAGAAGCGCTCTAAGAAATCCAAGGTGGATGATCTCACTGTTGCCTTGAAAAACTCTGAATCTGCCCTGGCCGCTGCTCAGAAGGCCTATGAGGTTGATAAGTTATCCATCAGCTTAGATATGACTAACCTGAAGGATTAGATAGCTCAGCTTTAGGTTAATTTCGACAAGCTGGAGACTGATCATGACCAGGTGGTGGTCGAGTGTGACCGATTGAAAAAGAAACAAATGGAAGCTTTGGCTACTGCTAAGGATGCGAGCTATGATAATGGATACAGTGAGGACTTTACCAATGCCAAACGCTAGTTGGATTTTATCATAAAGTCCAACTTTAGGAAACATTGGGATGCTTCTCTGATGAAGGGCAATATCCCAACTGAGTCTGAACTTTTTGGTGAGCACCACCCGGGTTCCCCACCAAGGGAAAATGAAGTTGTTCGAATAGATACTTCCACTGACCAAGAATCCTATAAGGCTACTCAAGGGGAAGCCCCAAAAATGCAAGAACATGTGAAGTGACAGGAAGCCCAAATCTAGTTAGGAATCACTACACCAAAAATAGCAATTTGGCACACCCTGATATTAAAAATCTGGCACAGTTTAAAACTGTGCCAGATTTTGACCGGTTTAATAGCAATTTGACACTGTTTTAAAGTGTGCCAAAATTAAGTACACTCACTAAAATATATAATACCCAAAAAAATACATTACACTCACACTTTCATTCCCGCTCACAGTGCCCCGCTCTCTCTCCTCATTCCCGCTCACTCTCTACGTCGGCGATCTCTCTTTACGGTTGGTGGTCGGTGGTTGGCGCTCACACTCTCTCTCTACGGTCACCCATCGACTCTCACTCTCTCTCTATATATAGACGACTCATTCTCTCTCTACGATCGACGCTCTCTCTCTCTCCGGACCACTCTCACTTTCTCCAGTCACTGCATTGTTCTCTCTATCACTACACCAAAATATTAATTTTGTGACTGCAAATAGGGGTGACAAACTTGTCACTCCCGGGAGCAGTCACAAAATTATTTGTAACTCCCATTAGGGGTGATAAAATCAAGGGGTAATAAAAAAATTGAGTCAATTAGTTTGTCACCGCTAATGGGAGTTAAAAATGTTAACATATAATTAATTTGTGACTCCACTAAGCAGTCACAAATTTATAACTGTCACAAGCCATCATAAGTTTATTAGTAGGCATAAGTTATGACTCTTATGAGCAGTCACGAAATTATAACTGCTATGAGGAGTCACAAATTTTAGTCTTAGACTTAATTTGTGACCGCTATTAGCGGTCACAAATTTGTAAATGCTAGTAGCGGTCACAAATTTTGGCCTAAGACTTAATTTGTAACTGCTATTGGCAGTCATAAATTTATAACCGCTCCGAGCAGTCACAAATTTTGATCTTAGACTCAATTTGTGACTGCTATTAGGGGTTACAAAAATTTTCACCTACTTTAATTTTCCTCTTCTCTATCTGTACGTGAAGAACTCCCGCCCTCTTCTCTCTCTTTCATTTGCCAAAACCAAAATGAAGACATAATTTCCCTCTTCTCTATCTGTATTTTTTTATTCTAAATTTTCAATCCAAACAGGTATTTTTTGATTCTAAATTTTCTGTATATTTTTGTATTGTTCGCATGTGTGTGTATTGTTCTGTATATATAATTTTCTGTATATTTTTGTATTGTTCGATTCTAAATTTTTTGTATATATAATTTTGTAGCTATGTTTGTTGGGTCTAAACTTGTGTTGGGTTTGGTTGATGTGAAAGGTTGGCTTGAAGAATTTGCGGCTTAACCCCAGATCGGTGAATCAAACAGGTATTTTTCAATTTTAATTTTCTGTCTATTTTTGGGTATTTTTGCTATATAGGTTGGTCGATATAGAATTTTCTCATTTAGATTTCATAGTTTACATTTCCTCATATCCTCATTTCTGTCTAAAGCCCTAATTTCAATTCTCATTGTGTGTGTGCACATTTCGATTCTAATTATGTGTGGGTATGTGTGTATATTTGTATGTATGTAGAGATTTCTGTTTATATGTGTGTTCATGTGTGTGTATGTATAAATTTATATTTACATGTGTGTGTATGTATGTGTATGTATAGATTTCTATTTATATGTGTGTTTATGAGTATATCTATACACAAATTGTATTTTATGTTAATAAGCCCTAGAAATTGTATTGAGGTTATTTTTTTGACAAAATATTATTCAAAAACTCTAGACATTATATTTTTTTGACAAAATAGAATCAAATGGATTTTTAATATTACGTGTTTTGCTCGAGCTTTGTGATCAACGTTCTCTAGACAAAGAAAAAGGTCAACTAAGGATACGGGGATGATGGCAGGGGTGCTGGCTTCGAGGACATCACTTCGATCTTGTCTAGAACAGGGGATATTTTAAAGCTTTTAGGAGCCTTGTTCTGGGTTTTAGAGGGAGTTCGAGACATGCTTCGTTAGGTCTGGGTCAAAATTTTCATATGCTTCGTTAATAATTTCATATTTGATGCGTCGTTAGGTCAAAATTTTCATATGCTTCGTTAATAATTTCATATCCGATGCTTCGTTAAATCTGATTGTTTTGTTGTGAGTATATCTACACATCATTTAACCTCTTTTATTTTTTTAATATTATCTTGTTTGGGAATACGTTAGATTTTTTTCAATAATCATTTTATACTATTCATATTTATTTTATCTAAAAATTAATTAAATAATCATTATTTTGTGCTCGTTGAAGTTTTGACGTTTTCTTCTTGGTCGGGGTTTCCTGTGAGTTTTAATGCAATGATAGGCCATAGATTATGTTCTAAATATCAGGTCAAACTTCATTTAGTTTTATAATTTACTGAGTTTCTATTTGTTTGTATTGTAGAATTAATGGGGTTTCCACAATATAAAGAGTGGATGGGTGAAAGTTTTAGAGTCGGGAAGTATACGTTAATGGGGTTAAAGACTTTGTGAATTATGCAACGAAGAATCTCGAAACTGATATTATCCCATGCCCGTGCAATCGTTGTAAAAATGGTAAACGCTTGAAAGGGGTAGATGTAAAAGTACATTTGTTTCATTGGGGTATGCAAGATGACTACACGTTTTGGCATTTCCATGGGGAGAGGGAATTTAAGTATATTCCAGAAGAAATACTTGTCAATGAAACCGTTCACACAAATGGTGACCCGTTAGTACATTATAGGTTAAACGATCTCATAAATGATACGTATGAAGTGCACGCAGCACAAGAAAAGCAAGATAGTAGAGGAAATTATTTAGGTTGTGAGGATCATGTTGGCAACGATACGGACCAAGTTAAGGATTATATATGGTTAAAAGCAACAGCCGCAACACCATTATACCATAACTCCAACCCCAACCACACAAAGTTATATGCCATGGATTGGTTGCAAAACTTAAAGAGCAAATTTGGCTTGTCGGGAAAAAGTGTGACGGCAATACTCCTCTGGGCAAAAGATTTGCTCCCCAAAGAAAATACACTGCCAGTCAATTATCTGATCATGAAGGGTAATTTGAAAGGTTTGGGTATGAAATACAAATCAATTCATTGCTGCAAGTATGACTGCATTTTATACTATAAGGAGCACAAGGACAAACGGGCTTGTCCTGTATGTAAGGAACCTAGATATGGACAAAAGATGATAGTACATAATAAACGTTTGTTGAAAGTAGATACGCAAATACCTAAGAAGGTGTTAAAGTATTTCCCTTTAGGTCCTCGATTGAAGAGACTTACACTATACCTTGGATAGCAGAGCCAATGACTTGGCATGGTCGAGCGGAGGTGGGTGAGAATCCCATGCGACATCCGATTGATTCATCTGTGTGGAAATCTGCAAATCAGCGATACTCGAACTTTGCTAAAGAAATATGCAACGTTCGCCTCACAATATCAACCGATGGGTTTAACCCATTTGGCAAATTGAGCACAGATAAGAGTATATGGCCTGTGTTTGCGGCGCCTTTAAATTTTCCCCCGTCATTGTGCATGAGAAAGGAGTTTTCAATTTTATCATTGTTGATACCAGGTCCAAAAGCACCGGGTAGTGACATTGATGTTTTCTTAGCGCCACTAATAAATGAATTGAATGAGTTATGGGTTGAAGGTGTGAGAGCGTTCAACTCGTACAAAAGGAGGAATTCATTTTAAGAGTTATGTTGATATGGGTAATTCATGATTTTCCTGCTTATGGGACCTTATTTGGGTGCAATGTACATGGTTACCTAGGTTGTCTTATATGTGGAGAGGAGACTGAAGCCATCTGGCTTAAGAAAAGTGGTAAACTTTTTTATCATAGTCATCGAAGATTTCTGCCCCAAAGTCACAAATTCAGGTCAATACGAAGCAATTTTCTCCCAGAAGGCACCGAGACGCGACCACCTCCACCAAGACTTACTGGTTTGGAAATTGAAGAAAGGTTGGTTGATCAAAAGTTGAGGGGGAAACACCCCATAATTTTGGCCCAAAAGCGTAAAAGAAAGGATGTTGATGTGAAAACGACGTGGTCGAGGAGATCAATAATGTTTGATTTTCCATACTGGAAGGAACATCCTGTGTGACATGTGATAGATATAATGCACACTGAGAAAAATATTATTGAGCATCTCGTAAGCACATGCATTGGTGGTTCTCATTCCAAGGATGGAGAAAAAGCCCGTGAAGAACCTCGTGATTTGAAGATTAAAAGATCATTATGGTTGAAAGAAGATTCAAACACTGGAAAAAAGAATATGCCAGTTGCATCTTATACTTTGAGCATTGAAGGAAGAAATATGTTCTTAGAAACATTAAAGGTCTTGAAGGTCCCTTCTAATTTCTCATCCAACTTACGCAGGATTGTCTGCGAAGCAACAAAAGATTTGAAAAAGTGCAAGTCCCACGATTGGCATGTGATAATGCAACTTATCCCTCTATTGTTCGGACACTGTTTTTCGGAACACAAGGATCTTCGAAAGGCCATTCTACAAATTAGCTTATGTTTCTCCCTATTGTGTGAGAAAGTTGTCAACAGGGCGCACATAATGGCAGCGAAAGAAACTTTGGTCGAGGCTATATGTGTTTTGGAGAAGCACTTTACTCCATCATTCTTTGACATAAGAATCCACCTTTTAGTGCATTTATGCGATGAAGCACTTTTATGTGGACCAGTAAGGTACCGATGGATGTATCCGTTCGAACGATTAATGAAAACTTTTAAAGATTATGTTAAGAATACACGGTACGTTGAGGGGTCCATTGATGAGGAGTATATTATGGAAGAGGCTTCCTTGTATGCAAAGGAATATATGCCTAACCCAAATGTTAGAGGTCGTGAACGCTTTATTGATAAATTAGAAGAGTTTGCAGATGAGGAGGCAAAGGGGAAAGGTAAGGTAGTGAAGCTAACAAGTACACAATATAACCAGGTGACTCGATATGTATTCGAGATACATGAAGACATAGATAAATGGAAAATGTGAGCTTATTTAAAATGTTTTGTAAAATAGTGTAATATGTTCGATGTTATATTCATTACAAATTAATATTTTTAGTGTTTTAACCTAGGCAATATAATGAGTGCGGGCATGCCAAGCGGAGTAAGGGAGGCGCGAGCGCAGACAATGACTTTAGGCATTGGGTAGCTTCCGAGGTGACTACAGTAATACCTAACTTTTATTTACTCTATTTGAACATATTCACAATGCAAATACTTTCTTGGTTACAGTTATTGAAAGCTGGTGAAGTATCGACGAGGCTTGCACGTCTAGCAAATGGGCCTAGTTTTGTAGCCAACGAGTTTGGACAATATCGTGTCAATGGTTTTGTGTTCTCTTCAAGCACACACGAGTTAAAACTCATTGGGAAACAAAATAGCGGCATTTCATATAAAGCATTAACTCATTTCAGGGCAAGCACGAAAGATAAAAACTTGATAGAAGATGAGATGACGTATTATGGGATTATAAAACAAATTGTCCTAGTAGATTATATATCTTTCAGCATACCTGTATTTTACTGTGATTGGGTGAGAGTGGAGGACAAGAATGCATGTATGGTCGACCCTGACACCCACATGGTGAAGGTTGATTTGGCCAAGTTGAAGAGTAAAGATAATGTGATGATGAGCCATTTGTTTGTGCATTCCAAAACTTAAAGCAATATGCAAAGAGCCCCAACAATGATCCACGGTCTGTCGTTTTACATTCTCCTCAGCGCTTGACTACATCGGTAGATGACATAGAGGCACCTATCGAGATTCATCAGTTACCATGCTTTTAAGTGCTTTTGAATCGAATGGATTGAAAATACCAAATCCAAGTCCTCATAATTACACTCATGTCTCGCATCCAATTCCTCGCAATTATACTCCTGTCCCACATCCAAGTCCTCGTAATTACACTCCAGTTCTGCATTCAAGTCCCCACGATTACACTCCTACCCCCCCCCCCCCCCCCGTCAACTGAGCCAAACTTTGGAGATTCAACTGAGCCAGACTTTTGAGATTTAATTGATCCTCCACATGATCCATATGTCGATTTATTAGATTTTCAAATCAGAGGAAGATTGCAAGTGGACAAGTTGTTGCTTCAGCTGCTACTGGAACGGTGGTGAATGGCCATCAATTGCTGATATTTGAACGTAAGGTTTACATTAGTAGTGTTGAGCCAGGAGAAGAGAATCATTCGTTGAATTGTCGAAGTCATGAGGCGGACACTATTAAGGATGTCGAGAAATCTTGGGTGGTTTGGTCGTTGCTTTGTCTTATCCTTAAGTGATCCAGAGTAATTTGTCTTGAGAAATTTGAATAAATTGTCAAAGTGAATAATTAGTAGTGTTTGAACTCTATTTTGAATATTAGTAATCTGTTTTTAATCAATTAGTAATCTGTTTTGAATGTATCCAGTGTCTATCTGTTTTGAATATTAGTAGTGTTTGATGTTGGATTGAATATTAATATCTACTTTAATGTTGGATGGTCTTTATGTGGGGTTGCTCCTCTTAGCCTTACGCTTCACTGCTTGATATATGATTGAGCACTACTTGATATATCAGTTGGATTCAACTGATACCTAATACCTGATATGCTTGATATATTCAGTTGGATTCGATTGATATATATTCAGTTGGATTCTGAATTTTTATATTTTTGCAACTTCTTCTCAAGATTTTCGAAAAATATGTGCAATTCTTCAATCAATAGGGTGTTGATATCTTCATCATCTTCAATAATTTGTTTGGACCATGAGGAGTACTATCACAGAATTTGGATGAAAGAAATTTGGTTTATTCTCAAATATCCAATGTGTTCCTTTAAGTGGGATATTAATTTCCACCCAGACAAGGAATCTTCCATTGTGCTTTCTTGGATCTTGCTTCCTCTCCTGCCCATACATCTCTTAAATAGGGATGATTTGTTCTCCATAGCTTAGGTGGATGGAAATCCCTTACAGATTGATAATGCAACATCTTATTTAGCCCGACCTAGCCTAGCTAGGGTCTGTGTTGAAGTTGATCTCAAAAATAGAAGACAGTACTATAGCATTAGTCAATCAAGCAGAGAAGTCTGGTTTTGCAGATCAAGAAGTAGTCCTTCAAGAATCTCAAAAGTCTATGGAGAATAAGCTTATTAGATCTCTCCAGACTCCTACCAGAAGTAATGATGAGGATGATGGATTCACTCTGGTTAGCAGTAAGAAAAAGAGCTCTAGAGGAGTCAAAATTAAGTATGTTATGTATGATTCTGTTAGAATTCTCAGGTCCAACTCAAAATTCTCCAATACAAAATCTAAATGTGAGAGGAATTTCAAAAAAGGGTGTTGTTAGAAGATTAAAAAGACTGAAGAGACTGCATAAGCCCCTCATGATGGTAGTTTTGGAGCCTAAACAAGATATGCAGAAGATTCAATCATACTATTTAAAATTAGGATTTGGATCTTGTGTATCTAATCCTAATAGTAAGATTTGGTGTTTTTTTAATGAAGATATCACTTGGGAGATTGTCTATGAAATGAGTCAATGTATCACTCTGAGTCTTAACAAGGTTGGGAGCAATATGAAAATGCAAAGTAGTTTAATCTATGCTAGCTGTAATAGAATAGAAAGAAGGACTCTATGGGAGTATTTGAATGAATATAGTACTAATGATTTTTGGTGGTTAGGTGGTGACTTTAATATTGTAGCTGACAGGAATGAGAAAGCTGGAGGTCTAAATGCTTGGACTCTAATTTTAATTGGAGTGTTAATCATTTAAATAGGAGCATGTCAAATCACTCTCGCCTTCAATAGGAGCATGTCAGATCACTTTCCCCTTCTTTTCAAAGGTGTCTTTCCTTCTAATACCTCCCCCAAGTCTTTTAGATTCCTAAATTTCTGGGCCAAAAATAAGGAATGTGCTAAGATAGTTAAGAAATCTTGGTTAGAAGTGGACTGTCACAATCTTATTGCTGGCCTTTCTCTTAAACTTAAAGAAGTTAGGAGGAAATTGAGTTCATGGAGTAAGATTCATTATGGCGACATCAATCAGGAAGCTCGTGATGCAGAAGATTCCCTTCTTAATGCAAAAATGTTGTATGAGCTAGATCCAACAGAAGATAATCGAGAGGAGCTAAGTAAAGCCACTGCATTTTATAATGCTAAATTAAAAATAGAAGAGGATTTTTGGAGTCAAAAAGCCAATGAAAAATGGGCATCTGAAGGAGACAAAAATTCAAAATATTTTCATCGATTGGTGAGAGGTAGGCAGAAAAGAATGACTATCCAGAAAATCAAGAACTTAGAAGGTGATTGAAAATTATGAGGATATTAAGCTTGATGCTATTCAGTTTTACACAAAACAGTTTCAAGCTGAGGAAATTAAGGATCCCATAAGACAATCCACTCTGTTTGAAGCTATTCCACATTTGATTACTGATGAAACGAACTCCTATATGTTTAGGTTGGTATAATATAGAAAGAGAGTGACAAGAAACAACATATAGCTATCAGTTTTGGAAGGTTCGGGTAAAGACTTGACTTCATTGAACCGACACTACTATTTTATTTGTCTTTTTATTATGTGCTATGAGGAACTCCTGGTTAGAAGTCACCTTTTGTCCACTAAAAGACGGGGGCTATGGTAACTAGATCGATTTTATAAGAACGATTTTAGTTTAGTTGAATCCATTCCTACCATTACTTGAAAGGGCTGATCATAATGACAACCAAGGATAAGTCCTATACTTTTTAGGATGGATCAATAATGGCTTCTGAATGCAAAATGTGTACAATTGATATTTTGTTTCCTCATCATAGGAACTGTTGGGTATTTGGAGTTCACAAATTTTTATTTCCACGTCTCAATTATTTGCTTTTATCTTTATGCCCCCTAATGTTTTTAATTGATTTTTAGTTTGTTCCAGAATCACTGGTTTCGGGTTGGGCTTTGAAATTTAAGAACCTCATATTCGTAAACCTGGGCATTTTGATCATTAAATGGTGAGAACATTGCTTATATATTGTGGATAAATTTTCACAGAATATGTTATCTAAAGTCTCTTTCAATAATTTTTTATTGTATTAGATGTGGTTGTCCCACTTATGTTTATCTATAGTTTTGAACTTTGTCCATAGTCGACAACTCCTACTACTTAATGAAGAAGTTTATTGCCATAATTTGCAATTTTAGTTTTAATTAAGGGGGTTTTAGGAAAAGGTCCTCATAATGCTTAAAGTGTATAAAAATAGGACACTCCATATAATTTTATAAATTTAGTCCCTGTAGTAAAAGCACCATGAAAAATGATGAAAATGATGAAAAACACCATGAAAAATGATGAAAAATGAGAGTTAGCATTCTCAATATATAGGTCCCAATTTTGATGTTGGTCAACTAAATGATCCTGAAGTGCTTACACTTTCTTTATATTGATATTCTGTTTTGATATTCTGCCCTACATTCTTTATTGTAACTAACTATGCAGGCATACACATGGTATACCCGGCATACGTAGTATTCAAAGCCTAAATCCAGGTGTTTACACTTCGTGGAAAGCAACACAAGCACAAGCCAATGGATACCGAGGCGTCGTATTCAAAAAATTTGAGTCCATTGAACTTTCTCAACAGGCATACTCCGAGTGCACGAGGGAGGATGTCATCACCGCATCAATACCCCCCACGACTGATATACCTAGATTTCACGAAGCGTATCCACTGCGTGGTGACTCCTAATCTAGATTTAGAATGATTTGTTACATGTTCATGACATTCCATGTCATCGAAGTGTTGTGTCGTTATTTTTTTTAGTTTATTTTTTATTCTATGTTCATTTTGTACTTGGCGCCCACGAAGGGGTTGTTTGATGTTAAATTAAGTTTAAACAAGTTTTATGTGCACTGGATATTTGAAATATGAGAAATATAAATGAAATGTTGTCAAAAATTTTAGACTTGTTATCATGATATTTATTTTACTTTCATTATTTCATCATTTTGTGAAAATATAAAGATATTTGTAATAGCTTTTATCATATTTAACAAATTCAATTTTGTAACTGCTAATAGCAGTCACAAATTTGTCACTATTATCAATTTTGTAACTGCTAACTGCAGTCACAAATATAAGATTCGTAACTGGTGTCAGCAGTCACAAATATAACATTCGTAACTGCTGTGAGCAGTTACTGATCTAATATCCGTGACTGCTGTCAGCAGTTACGAATGTTATATTTGTGACTGCTGAGAGAAGTTACGAATAGCAGTTACAAATTGAGGTCACCAGTCATAAACCCATAGGGGTTATAAAAATTTATAACTTCTTTTAGGAGTTACAAATTTTCTTTTGTCACCCCCTAAATTATGACGGTAAATAGCAGTTATAAAGGTCATTTGTGAGTGCTAACAGCACTCACAAATCTCCCATCTTGGTGTAGTGTCTCCTCACTCCGCTCATCCCAATCAGGTAATTGTTTAAAGCATCTGGGGTTTTTTTTAACCTAAGTTAGGAATAAGATTTGATCCTAGAGTTTATGATATGCGTGATTTGATTCGTATTTGCATTTTTAGGGTTTTATACATACATTTTTAAATATTTATTATTTTTTTAATATGTGAGTTTTTGGTGCAAATTGAATGTTGATAATGAAAAAAAATAAATCATTGGTTTTTGGATGGACCTTGGAATCTTTTAATGGTAATCTATGTTTTTATGTTCTTACCCTTCTATTTAAAATGCATATTTGATCTGATTCGTATAGGTTATGGAGTTTTAAGAAAATTTAAGTGCTAAATATTCAATAATAATGTAAAAATAACAAATTGAAAAGTAGACACCCCACTAATTAAATGTATAAATGAGATTATGTGTTGAAAATTTAAGAAAAAGCAAAAAAAACTATTTAAATAGTAAGTAGACATTAATACTAAACATTCAATAATGATGTTACACATGTAGAAAAACCTTAGACCCGTTCAAGAGGTCTCACTATGACTGTGGTGAGAACTCTTGAATTGTCCCATTTTTGGACAGTTTGGAAATGCAAAAGTTTGTATTGTACATAATGTTTATGCATGTCCTATTTTGAAAAATTCGATGGTATCTCTTTATGTTCTTTGGGAGCATACTAGATTGATGTAGTGTTTTGTATTTTCTTGGTTGAAAAACTTAAGTAACACATGAACACTCCCAATTTAAGTTGTGTACTTGAAGAACTGTAGGGAGATGCTGGCGAAATTTTTCAGATTAGGACATGGCATGAGACATTATGAACAATACAAAATATGCATTTTCGAATGGGATAGGACCCTTATCCTGTAGAGGAGATGGAGGAAATATAGGAGCTCAAATATATACATATTTACAGTTGAATAAAATTAAATATATTTACAATAGGCGTTTATATTATAATGTGTGTTCTTTAAACTTATCTGGATGTCGTTGGGAATAAACAAAGAGTGGATAAATGAGAAAAATATTGAGATCGATACATATAGAGATGGGGTGTTATAGTTTCTACATTATGTGCGTAGTAATAGTTTGAATGTTAAGCATTCATGTCCCTATAGACATTGTTAAAATGGGAAAGGACATGTTGTTATAGATGATATATTCGTTCATTTAAGGACATATGGTATGGACATGAACTATACCTTATGGCATTTTCATGATGAGACATTAGTTGTTGATCAAGTCCAACCACCACCGCAATCTGTGACACCGACAGAACAAGGTGATGTGCACAATATTCCAATTTTGAATGATCTTGGGAATGATGCTTGAGAGATGTTTATGGGTGAAGCGAAACCTAGTGAACCTAATTGTGTAGACAGTGATAAAGCCCCCCTAACTTTTGAGGTCCCCAATGATTTGCACACACATAAATATAAAGGCAAGAAGTATGATCGTTTACATCAACTCGCACAGGAACAATTGCACCCAACTACGTGTTCTTCCCGTCATACCACAATGTATGCTCTTATAAAGTTGAATGATTTGAAAATACAATTCAATTTATCGGATGGTGCTACAGGTGGAATTCTTAGATTGTTAAATGAACTACTTCCTGAAGGGAACAATTTGACAACTAGTTATACAAAAATGAAAAACACCGTTAGAGATCTCGATATGGATTATGTTAAGTGTGACGTATGCATTAACAGCTGTATGCTATTTTGGAAAGAGCATGAAAATCTACTAAATGTATAAAATGTGGTTCTTTACGCTACAAGTTTACTTGTCTAGACGAGGACGGGGTAGGAATTTAGAATACTAATGGAAAAAAGTACTCTAGGGTTCCTAAGAAGGTAATGCGACATTTCCTTCTAATCCCTAGGCTAAAACGGTTATATACCATAAAATGGATATCAGAGAAAATGACTTAGCACACTCGTGCAAGCTCTTGTATAGAAATCTTGCGTCATCCCCGAGATTCAGTAGAATGGGTAAATTCAAACCTTATGTTGAGAGATTTTACAAAAGATCCGCGAAATATTCGACTTGCAATAGCAACTGATGGTTTCATCCTGAATGACATGTTTGGCCGTAAGTATAGTTGTTGGCCAGTGATAATTCAACCTCTCAACCCTCCTCCATCAATGTGTATGAAAAGTGAGTTTTCAATGTTGTCTGTATTGATTCCCGAACCAAAGTCACCATTAAGTAATATTGATGTCTTCCTCCAACCGTTGGTAGATGAGTTAAAGATCTTATGGTCTGGAGTTGAGTCTTGGAATGCGTACAAAAATGAGAAATTTCAGCTAAAAGCCATGTTAATGTGGGGCATATATTATTTTCCAGCTTATGGGATGTTATCAGGTTGTTCAACTCAAGGTTACAATGGGTGTCCTGTTTGTTCTACAAATACACCTTCTCAATATCTTCCTAAGTCAACGAAATGTTGTTACCAACGATCTCATATGTTCCTTCCTAAAGACCATCCTTACAGGTTTGACACATCAAAGCAAACATTTAATGGTAAAATAGAGGATGCTATGGCTCCAAGAAAGTTAACAAGTGTAGAAGTTGAGCAAATAGTGTCACTTATCGCTCGAGAAGGTGTTCAAATAGAGGGGGAGGGAGACAAAAATGGAAAGGGAAAGGGAAAGGAAAGGGAAAAGGGGAAGTGGAAGGAGAAGTAGAAGGAGGATGTCGTAATGGAAGACGATGATTATCCAAGTGAGGGTGACGATGAGAATCTAACGGGTACCGAGGGTTTTTCAAGGAGGTCAATTTTCTTTGACTTAGAGTACTGAAAGGATCATGATATTAGAATAATTTGGATGTTATGCATGTTGAAAAGAATGTCACGGAGACCCTTTTAGGTACAATACTCTCGGTGAAAGGTTCATCAAATAAAGATACGGTCAAATCCCAGGAAGAGTTGAAAGTTCATTTGAATCTTAAATGGAAATTATGGATGAAAGATGTTGAAGGCAGTAACAAAAGGCGAATGCCAAAGGCACCTTTCACATTAGGAAAGGAAGAGAAATAAACCTTTTTTCATACACCAAAAACATTAAAGGTACCGATTGGATTTTCATCAATTTTAGAAACAAGGTTAACCTCAATCCACCTGGATTTACCAATCTCATGTCCCACGATTATCACGTCATTATGCAACGGTTGCTTCCTGTGTTGCTTATGCATTTATTTTCGGATCATAAGCCTTTGTTTAAAGCTATACAATGGATATGCATATTCTTTAATGTGTTGTGTGCCAAAGTGATATTTAGGGAACATATTTTGAAGGCTAAAAACACATTAGTAGAGTCACTTTGTGTCTTTAAAAATTATTTTCCACCTTCCTTTTTTGTGGTAATGATCCACCTCATGCACCATTTAGCCGATGAAGCTTTGACAACTGGGCCACCAAGATATCAGGCGATGTGGTTTTTTGAGAGAGAAATGGGAAGATATAAAAAGTGGTCACAAAACAAGAGGTACATTGAAGGGAGCATTGCTAATGCATATTTGTTACATGAAGCTTCTGTGTATGCCATGGAGTACATATCGAAAAGAGGTAAAGGAACTCATAAGAGGAATCTTGAGGATTTTCTTGATGATGAGTTTGAGGACTCGGAATGCTAACGAGCATTGGGTAAAAGTAAAGAATTGATCTTAAATAATGTACAATATAAGCAAGTGCAAAGATGGGTTTTATCTCAATGTGACGGTGTTGATGAATGGAGAAGGTACACATTTAGTTCTATGTTAATTCATATTAACTGATTGTAATGTGATATTTATTTATTTTGAAGCTAATTTCTTGTAGAAAATTTGTGGTAATTGAGACTCAATCAAGGCATAGAATTGATAATTTCATCCCCTGGCTAAGGAACGAGGCAAGTCTTTATTTATACATGTACCTTTTTATCCACCGTAATTATTTTTAATGAAACTCTAAAAAATTATCAATTCCTTACAGGCCTCAAGATTTAATGATATGAGAATTTTTCCATATACCGATGGTCCGCTGCATAGGGTTACCAGTTATGAGAAATTCCAATGCAATGGGTACACCTTTTGTACTTCTGGACATGAAGAGAATTATAACTTTCAGAGTAGTGGTGTATCCACAATAAGGCCTTTAAGAAGAGGGGACTATGACAACCTTTTATGGAGTTATTAGACAAATACTCAACCTCAATTACATTAAGTTCACACATACTATCTTTTATTGTGATTGGGTGGATGTTGATGATAAGAATGCTTGCAAAGTTCAACCCACCTCAAAATTGGTGATGGTGAATCTTAGTAAGCTCGTGAGTAAAATTACCATTCACGATGATCCGTTCATCCTTGCATCTCAAGCCAGTAAAGTATTTTATTGTCAAGATGTAAAGCCGAAGGGCGGTCAGTTGTTTTACACTCTCCCAATAGACTGACAAATGAAATATATACGATTGATTTTGACCGTACGATGTATGACTCCATTCTCGAGGAAAATGGTAAATTGCTGGAGCTTTTGGACACAGATTTCTAGTGCAATGATTTAGTTCTTAACTTTTTTTTGAATATGCAATATTATATTTTTTGTTATTTTGAACAGGTAATATTCTATTTATTCTGGTTGTTGTTGTTGTTGTTTTGAACCTTTAATACATGTATGGCTTTTTGAACCTTTAATACATGTATGGATGTTGGAACTTGTAATTCTAGGTTTACTGATGTTTGAACATGTAATATATTGGTGTCTATTTGAACATGTAATCTTATTTATATTGCTATTTGAACATGTAATATTCTTGTAAATGTTTATTCTTATTATTTTGGTGTAAAATAGTCACTTTTTTCCAGATAAATGTCTCATATGGGTGATACTTTGCAACCGTCAACAAATAGGGTGACACCTATATCAACCTCCCATTCTAAGGTTGCTTCAGGTGCATCAAGAGTAGGTGATGACTCTTCCGCTAAGAAATTAAAATTTAATGAGCACGGCCTTCCAGTTAGTGAAGATTCATATACACTCTCAACCAGGTTGGGAGACTTAGCAAGGACACATGTTCCTATTTCTTATACGAGTTGGAAACAAGTGGATGTACGATATAAGAACTCAGTTTGGTCATCATTAATGGTATACTATTCCTTTCTATTCCAAAGAATGTAATAGTTAGTAAATTCAATTATGTGATATTTTAACTTTATTTCTTCATATATTGTAGAAAGAGTTCCCAGATGTGCACAAAAGTCAGAAGCAAATTTTTATGAAAAAAGCGAACGATGCTTGGAAAAAGTTCACGTCAAAGCTAAGGGTTAATTTGAAGGATGGTGACGTTGGAAAGTGAAAGGAGAAAGTGCCAAGAAATGTCAAATCCGAGGACTGGGAGGTGTTTTGTAATAATGAAGCTTTAGAGGTTCAAAAAACTTTGCGAATAAAGAACGAAGAGACTAAACAAAATTGTGTTAGAAAGACAACTCATAACACAAGTCTTCATGGTTATACCCGAGTTTCAGAGAATTGGAGAAAGAAGCATGGGCGTGCACCCACTCGTGCTGAATTGTGGTTGGCAACTTATATAGTCAAAGGAGGTGGTTATGCCCCTCATAATAAAATGTTTGCGATAATTTAAATTTTTTAATGTTCATTTTGTCTAAAAAAAGTATCGTATCATCAAACCTAATGTTAATATATTTTTGTACATGACTAAATTCAATTGCTTCTGGATGTATACAAAGCGAGTGGTCAGGAGGAGACTTTGGATGCCGGGGCTATTTTTGAGGTTTTCGAAAAAGATACGCGAGGACATGTTCATTGTGTTGGGTCCATAATTTCGAGAACCTCTATATTGGGGTCGGCATTTGCTAGAGAAATGCTTGAAGAGGTGAAAGAGGACACCAAAAATTGGAAGGATCATGTTGATCACCTTAGGAGTGACATATAGGGGATAAAGTCCTCATTATCAGAATTCATTACTGACTTCAAAACTGGGAAATTTTCATGTGTTGGACACAACGTTCAGGAGTTACCTACTTTAAGCACTGGAACTCCTTTGTGTTCTCTTTCCTCACCTACATTTGAGGTTCCAAATTTCACCTCTCTAATTGAATGCAAAATACTATCCCATATAAGTGAACTTGTTGGTTATGGGAGGAAAACACAACCAGGAGCCATCTCGACCGTTCACTTCTATACGTTGAGAAAGAATGAAGTGCGAGTTTTACTCGATGACATCAAATTGCCCGAGTATCCATTTTGGAGTGGAAAACAAGATCATTGCGAGAACTTGGAAGATGTTGGTAAAAATGGAATTACGTACTGGCTCGATGACCTTTGTCCTCCCATTAGTGACACCGACGAATGATGTAATTGAGTCAATTTTTGTAACTTTTGTGGTATTGTGTTTGATGAACATAGAGCTCTTACATCGTTAAAATAGTTGTCTTGGTGATAATTAGGTATTGCATCCACTTTTGTAGTCGCAAGTGTAAAAGTAACTATCACTTCTGACAATATAACTGCTATCTTTGTTTTTTGTTTGTTTGCATATTATATTTGCTTTTGTGGTGTTGGGATAAAATATTATTATCACATCCTTTGTTTCTTTGCATCAAATATTTTTTTCATGGATGATGATTAGAGCTTCAGTAAAATGAGCATTCGGGACTCGATTATGGATCACTTAAAGAAAGGTTAGTTTAATTTATTTTGGACGCTAACATCTATATTTTCCAATTAAACATTTAGTTATTAATTTTTAATTTTATTTCTTGTGAGGTACACATATACGGTTAGGAAGGACGTGGACAAGAGGATTCTCCACAAGATCCTCTTCCACCTGCGCCACCTTGCTTCGAAGTACTTCCCTCTAAGGTACAAATCTGTAAAATCTCTACTTATATTCCTAATTAAGGCTTCTATAATCCAACTCCACCACCAACTCTCTCGTTTGGCATATTTGAGGTGATTTGAATTTCTTAGAGGGATAAAATTACTCAATATGCATACTACAAAACCTCTAGTTGATGTATAGAGCTTGTATGATTCAGTGAGAGATGTGATCTTTGTAATCATTTTAGCAGATGTTATATGAAGTTTGAAAATGAACTCCAAATGTGATTGTATTATTGTAATATGCAGCCTATTTTTCCCCTGGAATAAGGCAATTTAAGTGTGTTACGGAGAACATTAAAGCAGATGTCGTAGCAAGCAACTTAACTTATGTATAACAACTGTTATATATAATAGTTATATATAACAACTATTATATATAACGGTTATACGTAACAGTTGTTATATATAATAGTTAAGTTGCTTGCTACGACATTGGTCCAATTTATATTCGTTGAATGAATTCGTATTGATGCGACATTGCTACGACATTGAATGAATTCGTATTCGTTATTGTCCAATTTATATAATTTGTCGAGATTGGTCTATAAGAACCATCGAGTCTTCGTCTCACTCATAAAAAATCCTAGCTACTCTAATGTTAGTGCAATTTAGCTTCCAAACCTCATGAACTTAAACTCATTAGTTCGCTCTGGATTGTCTCACTCGTATAAAATACACTTGGGGGTTCAACGGTATTCTATATACACATAGCTTGATCAGAGGAGCATAGAAATTCTCATATGTGAAGGTGAAAACCCAAACCAGCCCCCAAACGGTCCCGTAAGAGTCATGAACACCTCACACAGGATCAATGTAATTTGTAGGAACTCACCGCGTAGTCGCGGGTGTCACGGTTTGAGAATATGACGATAATTTGGAAATATATAGATTAGGCTTAAAAACAAGCCTTTTGAGGGTGAAAACCCAAACCAGCTGCCAAACGATCCCTAAGAGGCACAAACACCTCGCACGGGACCAATATAACTTATAGGAAGTGATTGCATAGTCGCGGGTCTTCCGGTTCGAGAATATGACGATAATTTGGAAATATCTAGATTAGGTTTAAAAACAAGCTGTTTGAGAGTGAAAACCCAAACCAGCCGCCAAACGGTCCCATAAGAGGCACGAACAACTCACACAGGACCAATGTAACTTATAGGAACTGACCGCTTAATCGCGGGTCTCCCGATTTAAAAATATGACGGTAATTTAGAAATATCTAGATGAGGCTTAAAAATAAGCCGTTTGAGGGTGAAAACCCAAACCAGCCACCAAACGGCCCCGTAAGAGGCACGAACACCTCCCTAGGGACCAATGTAACTTGTAGGAACTGGCCGCTAAATCGCGGGTCTCCCGATTTGAGAATATGATGATAATTTAGAAATATCTAAATTAGGCTTAAAAACAAGTTGTATGAGGGTAAAAACCCAAACCAGCCGCTAAATGGCCCCGTAAGAGGCACGAACACCTCGCACGGGACCAATGTAACTTGTAGGAACTAATCGCGTAGTCGCGAGTCTCCCGATTTGAGAATATGATGATAATTTGAAAATATCTAGATTAGGCTTGAAAACAAGTCGTTTGGGGGGGGGGGAACCCAAACCAGCAGTCAAACGTCCCCATAAGAGGCACAAACACCTCGTACGGGACCAATGTAACTTGTAGGAACTGACCGCCTAGTCGCGAGTCTCCCGGTTTGAGAATATGACAATAATTTGAAAATATCTAGATTAGGATAAAAAACAAGCCACTTGAGGGTGAAAACCCAAACCAGTCGCCAAACCGCCCCGTAAGAGATACGAACACCTCGCACGAGTCCAATGTAACTTATAGGAACTGATCACGTAATCGCGGGTCTCCCGGTGTGAGAATATTATGGTAATTTGGAAATATCTAGATTAGGCTTAAAAATAAGCGTTTGAGAGTGAAAACACAAACCAGCCACCAAACGGCCCCGTAAGAGGCACGAATACCTCCCACGAGACTAATGTAACTTGTAGGAGCAGACCGCATAGTCGTGGGTCTCCCGATTTGAGAATATGATGGTAATTTGGAAACATCTAGATTATTCTTAAAAATAAGCCGTTTGAGGGTGAAAACCCAAACCAGTCGACAAACGGCCCCGTAAGAGGCACGAACACCTCGCACGGGACCAATGCAACTTATAGGAACTGACCGCGTAGTCGCGGGTCTCCCAATTTGAGAATATAATGATAATTTGGAAATATCTAGATTATGTTTAAGAACAAATTGTTTAAGGGTGAAAACCTAAACCAACCGCTAAACGGCATGTAAAAGGTATGAACACCTCACACAGGACCAATGTAACTTGTAGGAACTGACCGCATAATCGCGGGTCTCCCGGTTTGAGAATATGATGGTAATTTGGAAATATCTAGATTAGGCTTAAAAACAAGTCGTTTGAGGGTGAAAACCCAAACCAACTGCCAAATGGTCCCGTAAGAGGCGTAAACACCTCCCGCGGGACCAATATAACTTATAGGAACTGACCGCGTAATTGCGAGTCTCCCGATTTGAGAATATGACGATAATTTGGAAATATCTAGATTAGGCTTAAAAACAAGTCGTTTGAGGGTGAAAACTCAAACCACCTGCCAAACGGTCCCGTAAGAGGCACGAACACCTCGCATGGGACCAATTTAACTTGTAGGAACTGACCGCGTAGTCGCGGGTCTCTCGGTTTGAGAATATGACGATAATTTGAAAATATCTAGATTAGGCTTAAAAATAAGCCGTTTGAGGGTGAAAACCCAAACCAGTCGCTAAACGGATCCGTAAGAGGTACGAACATCTCGCACAGGACCAATGTAACTTGTAGGAACTCACCGTGTAATCACAGGCCGCTCGGTTTGAGAATATGATGAGACTTTGAAAATATATAGATTCGGCGTAGAAATAAGCCGTTGAAGAGTGAAAACCCAAATCAGCCCCCAAACAACCCCGTAAGAGGTAATAACACCTCGCACGGGACAAATGTAACTCGTAGGAACTGACCGCGTAGTTACGTGCCTCTCGGTTTGAGAATATGATGATAATTTGATAATATATGGATTAGGCTTTAAAATAAGCCGTTGAAGGGTGAAAACCCAAATTAGCCCTCAAACGATCCCGTAAGAAGCACTAACACCTCACACGAGAACAATGTAACTCGTAGAAACTGATCAGGTAGTCATAACTTGCGTAACATTTTTAATTTTAGAATATAATAATTGAAACTCCTATATGTAATTTTTTAGCTTGAGTAAGCTTTTTTATAAATTACTTGGTTACTAATATCGTCTCTTTTTTGTATCCTATTATTTTTGGAGGATAACATTTTATCGTTAGCATTTATTCACGTGGAACATACGGAGAAGCCAATGGTTTACAACAAGGGGTTTATTTATTTAATGTCGTTAATATTCATGATTCAATTTTTTTGTGTTATGGTCGTGCGGGCTTTTGTAGTTTTATTATTAACTTTTATGGCCGTGCGGGCTTTTGTAAGTTTATTTTTATATTTTGTGGTCGCGCGGGTTTTATATTACGCAGATTTTATATTAGCAGGTTTTAGAATGTCCAGAAAATAGAGGAAACTCTGCCCAATTTTTTTTGGGTACTAAAGACTTATATAATATTTTGAAGTTTGTATGTACATTAGTTTATTAACAACGTGCAAGATTCGCAATTTGTGAATTTTCTTGTTTTCAAATAATTAAATTTTTTTTCTTTTATCCAAAAATTTAGCACAGTTCAAAATCGTGCCTAAAGTGTATCAAATTTTGGCACGGTTTTAAACTATGCCAAATTTTTATGAAAATGTGCTCAATATGTCACAGTTCAACATTGTGCTAGAAATGTCAAATTCTGGCACGGTTTAAAACTGTGCCAGAAGTGTTCCTGTGTTGGTCAAACCTGGCACACTTTCAAACCGTGCCAGAAAAAATGACCATTTTGGAACACCTGAATCTAGCACAGTTCAAAATCGTGCCAGATTTGATCTGGCACAATTTTAAACCGTGTCAGATTCCTTTTTTTGGTGTAGTGAATAGTTAGCTAGTGAACCCTTGTATTTTCTTTTGTTTTTATTTATAAGGTCCTTGTCTAATTTTATTATATGAAAGATTTAGCCAATGTTTGATTTTATCTTCCATTATTGCTTAGTTATTTTCTTTTACTCTTGTAGCATAGCAATGTTCTAGGAGAAGTCCCTTATTTTGTTGGTAACCTAGATACCGTTCTTAGTGGGAGGGATGGTGTTCAAGCTTACCATTATTTAAATTCAACTCAAAAGGCTCTTCAGGAGATGACAAAAGCTTATAAAGATCAGTCTGCGTTAGTGTCCAATCTGAAGGACCTTGGCAATGTTAGCACCCTTATGAAAAAGGAGATGAATTCCTTAAAAAGGAAGCTCGCTGAGACCGAAGACATTGGTGATATTGGTGAATTTTTACAAATTAAAAATGATTCTCTTGGGAAGTATCTCATCGAATCCAAGGAATACCTAAAGAGTGAAGAATTTATGAAGATGGGGATAAATCGTGACATAACCAAGCTCCACTATCTCTATGGAAAGGGTCCTTGCACCACATACGCTACTAGATATAAGGAGGGGTGGATGGACTCCCCTATTAAGCTAGACGAGGCAAAGCATCTAGCCTAAAAACGTGGCTAGTTAAATTCTTTGGGGGTCTTGAAAGTCCCAAAAGACTCTAAACTTTGGTACTGTACCAAGTTTATTGTCCGGCATATCACAACCCCCTTTGGAAATGAAGAGAGTTGTGTGCCTCTATATGCCATTAATATTAAACTAGATAATAATTACTTGTCATCACATGAGAGTGATGATTAATTCTGACCAAATCCAGGTGATGGTCGAAGAGAGGCCATCGTTAAGGCGATTGCTCACCAGGGATAATAATTATTTTGGTTTTGTTCTTTCAATGATGTAAATGATATTTATTGTGTATAATAACTTTATATAATAACATAACTTTTGTATGATTCAACATTTTTTATTTTTCCATTTTGTTATGTTAGGCATGTGTTAATTATCTTGTTTTATCTTTTAGGTCGTATCTTCACACTACCTTAGGCCTATAGCAGACTCTGGAAAAAATGCACCTGGCTTTAGGGCCATCTACCTATTCAGGATTTTTATTTTACCAAGGTTGGGTTCATTTATTGCCTAGGGATCCCTCGTACATCTTTTGTTTGCCTGGGAAATTTGTGAGATTTTTATGCTTTTCATGACGATGATTGTGGAACCTTGAATTAAACTAAGCTGATAATGATCAATCTTTTTCCATCAAAAGTGTAATCTTTACATATGGAACAATGTTAAATAGATAAATCAGCCACTTAGGCTTGTACTTTATTAATAAAACTAGAACAGAATCCAAGTAACATAAGTTTTGGAATAAAAATTTCAAAAATTTACTAAAAATTTCTTGAGGTTGGATGCATTCCATGCTCTTGGTATCTCCCTACCCTCCATTGTTTCCAAATGGTAAGGTCGTAAATTATCTCTAATGACCTTGAACGGTCCCTCCCAATTAGGGCCAAACTTGCCATCCGAAGGTTTTTAGCATCGCCAATGACTTTTCTGAGGACTTAGTCACCAACCTGGAATTTTTCCATCTTCACGCCTTTGTTATACTTCTTTTTTATTAATAGGTACTAGGCCCCGAATTTTTTTTATATATGAAATAACCAAATAAGAGCTTACAAGAGAGAATGATGACTTTATAAGTAGTCATCTTTACAAAAAGAAGAAGAACTTTTAGAAAATCTAAAGTTTGGGAATCCCCAAGCATCCAAGTTTAGGAGACCTCTCAATTCTCTTGGAAAAACCTGTTGTTAGATATAAGATTGCTTTGGTAGGATACTCCATAATCAACCAAGAAATTTGCACATTTGTTTCTCTCTCTTAGGTTATGGCAGAACTGTACCTTGAGGTTTTGATTCTTGTCTTGAGTCTTAGCAATAGTAAGCATAATACTCCATGGACATTTTATCTGATTATTCAGCACATTAATAACAGTAAGGGAGTCTGATTCTACAATAAGGCCTTCTATTAATCTGAAATCACATATATCAATGGCTTTGAGAATTTACTATGCTTCAGCAATCACATTGGAATCAAATCCAAAGCTAAGATTAAAAGCTTTGATAAAATTTCCTTCTGAATTTCTTAAAACACCTCCTCCTCTCATCGGGCCTGGGTTACCGTTATAACTTCCATCTTCACGAATCTTGAAATAGTTTAGATCAAGAGGTCTCCACTGAACAGTTATAATAGGCTTATGATGGACTTTAGGATGAAGCAGAGAAGGCATGAAAGAGTTAAGGTTTGTGCCAGATGGATAAAGACAAGAGAGTGTATATCCTGAACAACTTTAGTAACTTGCATAGAATAATTTTCAAATCCCCATTTATTCCTAGCTTTCCAAATCCCCCAAAGAATGAATGTTGGAATTACTTTCAACATTATGCCCCACTTCTAATTATTAGATTTAAACCACTAAGAAATTAATTTACCTCTGATGGAAGAATTTAAGCTTTTGATCCCACATAAATCCATAAAATCTTTCCAAACCGAGATGGAAAAATCACTTGGGCTGAAAAGATATTCTGCAGATTCAATGTTAGGGTCTAAACAACATCCACATTTAGACGGGCATCTAACTACAATTCTCATAATCGCTTCATCTATGGGGAGGCAATATTTAAGCAACCTCAGAAGAAAATAAGAAACTTTTACATGAATGAGTTTATTACAAACAAAATCATTAGTCCAAGAATGAGGTTTGGGCTTTCTAACAATATTCCAAGCTGAGGAGAAATTGAAAGAACCATCAAATGAAGGCCTCCAGGAAAATTTATCACTGTGATTATTTCCCATAAACTCCACCTTAGAATAAATATCCAAATAATTAGGAGGCATGAGAAGTTTTATTTTATTATGATCCCAAGCTCATGTATTGTCCAACATGTCAAAATTTGAGAGAGAAGTGAACATCAGTAGCATCAAAGCAGTCATCTCTTGTCTAGTTGTCCCATTTAATATTTATATTTCCCTTTCTAATGATCCATTTCATGTTCTTATCTGCCATATCCCTATTTGAAGACATTCTTCTCCAAATATGGGACCCTCTAACTGCATTTGATACCATAGGATGGTGAATCCTACAGTATTTATGTTTCATAAAAAGATCCTAAAGGGATGTTTGCTTTTTAAAATTCCACCATAACTTTAGACTATGAGAATTAGCTATGCCATTTCAATATCTAAATCTTAAACCCCCCTCTTCTCCTAGTCTGCACAACTCTTTCCAAGCTATCCAGTGGTGTTTGTTTCTTTCTTCATTAGAACCCCAAAAGAAATTAGCCATTATTTGTTCAATAATAACAAAGACTTTATTTAGGGGTTGCATTTCATCTAGGGTGTATATTCGAATGGATTGAAGTACATGATTGATGAGAATGATCTCCCCCCCCCCCCCACCCACACCCAAATAGATAAAAGTTTGGCCTTCCATCCTATCAACTTTCTCCTAACTTTAGCAATAAAATCCTCAAAAAAAGGAGAATCTCATTCTACCAACATAAATTAGACATCCCGGGTACATAAAGGAAATTTCTTAATGGACATATGCATAATCTCAGAATTATCTTAGATTTAGCACTTGTGATCACCTTTGAGCAGTAAATTAAACTCTTGGACCTGTTCACTTCTTGATCAGAAATAACTTCATATCTATTAATGACTTTCTTAACTTGTTTAATAGATTTAATACTCCTATAAGATAAGATGATCATGTAATTTGCATATGCAAGGTGAGACACCAGAGGGCAGCTAATTGGAGTTTTGTAATTGGTCACTTAAGAATTTTGAAACACTTTATAATTATTCCTGCTAAGAACTTTTGTACAGATGATAAAAAGGGCAGGAGATATTGCATCTCCTTGTCTTAATCCTTTCAAAGACTTGAAGAAGCCATAAGATTCACCATTGATCATCACTAAACAAAAATGTTTAGAAATAATCCTCCATATAAGATCTAACCATACCTCTTGTAGAGTTTTCCTTCAGGCGTAAGGTTAAACCGTGCGGCTATTACTCTGACCTAGTGGGCTTTCTTTTTATCGAACGGGAGGATGTCACTTTTCGTATAAGTGATTATTGAATCCATCTAGTTGCTACTTTTCTGCATGGTGAGAATTATTTTGGTGACCACGGACTTTGTGATGCTAAGTTTGGTGAGGAATTCCACTTCAATGGTTCTTCTAAGATCCGAGTCCGCTGCTGACCCCAAGGCTGCTAATGCATCGGTGAGGCTTTTATGCCCCTGAGGGATCTGTTGAATGTGTATTTCCTCAAATATGGCCATAATTCGTGGGCAACCTGGAGGTATGCTGCCATTCGCTCATCTCTGCCGTTGAAATCTCTTGTTACTTGATTGGATACTAGCTTTGAATCGCAGTGTATATCAATATGGCTTTCCCCTAGTGAGTGGGCTTTGCGTAATTCAATGATGAGGGCTTCATAATCAACCTCATTATTGGAAGCTTGAAAGCCAAGTCTGATCCCCTGCTCAATCATGACATTCTTTGGGGATGTAATCATAATTCTTATTCATGTCCCCTTTGAGTTAAACGCAGCGTCCATGCTAAATATCCATTTTTTAGACCAATCAATCTCCTATGTTCTTAAATGATAAACTATTTATTAGTCGCTTAGCTCGTCTCCTCGTGTAAATTATGCAATTAAATCTGCAAATACTTTACCCTTATTTATCGTTCTTAGGCGATAGTGTATATCAAACCTCCCAAGTTTGATCCACAATTTGGACATCCGCCCAGATAGTTTGGCCTTTCGGAGGATGTCTTCGAGGAAAAAGTAAGTGATGACTATGATTGAGTGGGCTTAAAAGTAGTGCTTTAATTTTTACGTGATGCGAAGACCATGTAATAGGATAATTTTTCGAATGGGAGGTAGAGTTGCTCGGCATCTAAGAGTGTTTTGCTGGTGTAGTAAACGGGGGATTAGCTTCCATCTTTCTCACAGAGTACGGCCGAAATGACTGCGCATATTGAAATTTCTAGGCAGAGATAAAGATGATTTCTTAAATCTGGAATAGCTAATAGATTAGGTTTTCTCGGATAGGATTTAATTTCTTTAAGGACCTTTGAAAATTATTCATTCCAGTTGAGGCCTTTTTCTTTCTTCAATAGTAAAATTGTTGGCATCATTCAAAGGACTTTGATATAAAACGGTTAAGGGTTTTTTAACATCCTTGTTAACTTTTGAATCTCATACAGCGTCTTTGGAAGTAGAACGTTTTTTATTGTGATTATCTGGTCGTGGTTGACCTCAATACCCCTCTTTATGACCAAGTACCCTAAGAACTTTCCATATTGAACCCCAAAGGAGCATTTGGTCGCATTGAGCTTCATTTTTTAATGGATAAGGATCTAAAAAGTCTCCACTAAATCCTTCAGTTGACCGGCTTTGAGCATTCTCTTACCAAGCATGTCATCAATATACACATCCATCTTCCCTCCCAACTGTTGCTTGAACATCCTTGAAACCAACCTTTGGTATATGGCTCCTGAATTTTTAAGGCCAAAAGGCATGACCTTGTAAAAATACAAGCCCAAAGTAGTTGTGAATGAAGGTTTGTCCTTGTCGGGGCCGAATAAATAGATCTAATGATACTTGAGTATGCATCCAGAAAACTCATCCGCTCATGACTAGTTGTGGCATCGACCAACTGATCGATCTTAAGTAAAGGAAAAATATCTTTGGGTCAGGCTTGATTGAGATCAGTGAATTCCACGAACACTCTCCATTTACCTTTACTCTTATTTACCACCATCGGGTTTGAGAGCCATTTTGGGGATTAAACTTATCTGATTGGCCTTGCCTCCATAAGTTTTCCTACCTCTGTTTCCACTAATTTTTCTTTTTTTAGGGCAATTCGGTAAGCCTTTTATGTGATCGAAGGATACGTGGGATCAACGTAAAGTTTGTAGCACATGACTTTAGGGTCGATCCCAAGCATACCATATTTCTTCCATGCGAATACATCTTGATTCTACTTCAGCAAAAGAATTGACTCATCCCTCTCTTGCTCTGATAATATGGTGCCGATCAAGAATCTCCTTTCCGGTTGAGTCTCATCAAAATCTATATCTAATAATTTATACATGACCCTATTGCGGGGTCAACTCTCATATCTCCCACTCAGGGTCTTTCGTACTTTAGTTGTTATTTGGACGATGTAGCTCTGTCTTGAGATGTTTAAGGAATGGCATCCTTTTCTTTTTTTCTTTTCCTGTTTAGGCCTGATGGCGGTGATAAAGCACATCCGAGAAATTACTTGGATACCTCTTATTTCCCTTATTCCTTGCTCTATGATGCACTTGAGTTTTTGGTAATAAGTGAATGGAACATCCTGCATGGCATGCATCCACCCTCTCCTAAGAATGGAATGATAAGGCGAGTCAATTTCCACCACCAATAACTCGATCATCTTCGAGATATTACTGGCCTTAACTAGTAGGACTACCTTTCCTAATGACATAATCACTTTTCTTGTGAAGTTGACCACAGGGACAGCAGCTTCCTTCAAGTCTTTCAACTTTAGTATGAGCTTATGAAAAAGCTCCAAGTACATGAATTCAGAAGAGCTCCCTTGATCGAATAGTAGCTTATCCACGTCCTAATTTATAATCCCGAGTGTGATTACTAGCACATCATGGTATGGGGTCCTCACTCCAACTAAATCTCCTTTTGTGAAGAGTATATGTTTGTTGTAGTCCACGTCTTGTGGTTCTTATGCTTGTCAACTGGGCTTTTCACAAGGTCAATCTAGAAGGCCACTATAACTACAGTTACCTTTTTGAGTTCCATCCAAACAGCATTGTCTTGGATATTCTTAAATCACAGTGGATAGTAGCAAACTCATGCCCCAACTCATTTTGAAAACGTTATCTGGTTTTTGGTCAGTGTAGGGGGAGACCTTGTCACCCTTCTTTTCTATATACTCGCTTCAATTCCCCACCTGGGCTACTTCCTTTAGATGGGACTTGAGGGCCTTGAAATTCTTCATTTTGTGCCCATTCTCCTTGTGATAGGCTCATATGAGTGAGTTATTTATCTTACTTGGATCTCTATCCATCTTCTTTGGCCATTTGAGGAAATGCTTGCCTTTGATTTTATCCAAGATCTTATAGTTTGGTTCTTTGGAAACAGTTTTGATTGCCTGGAAAACTTTAGATGCATCTTCCTTATCCCTATTGTCAAATCCTTCGTTATGTTTTTTGCCCCCTTATTAGGGGTGATATCTATGTTGTTTCCTTTGGTCGCCTTCCTGCGACCATTATATCCTTTGTTGATGGCGACCACATCTTCAACATTGGCATACTTATCTATGCATGACATAAGATCGTCAATAATATTCTCCTCCTTCTTGGTGAGGGACTGGTGAAACATGGAGTTGTGGGGTAGCTCTATCTTTAATGATTCTAGAGAAACTTACTCTGAGCAATATTCGACTTCATTTAAGGTTTTCCAGTAGCATCTAGCATAATCCAGGGGTTCTTCCTCACGGTGAGGAGAGAATCCATTCTTTTTTTATGAGAACTGCTTGTAATAAATCATGACTTGAAGTTATTGACTAACCTATGAGGCAACCTGTCAAACCACTATTGTGTTATATCTCCTAAGCTATATAGGAGTATATGGCACATGAGAGCGTCTTTTTTATTCCCCGTGGTCATCACTTGCCTATATTTACATATGTGATCTATAGGATCAGTTTTCCCATTGTATATCTTAAACCTTGGGATTGCAAACTTCTTTAGGGGCTCTTCTTACTCAATTTTCCTCGAGAAGAGGGGCATCTGGGTGATGAGTGACCTTATTGCCAGTTCCTCGATAGATCTGGCCTTGTGATTAACTAGCTGTTGATCTATCTCCCTTCGAACTCGAGTTCATATATCGTGTCTATGGTATCCTTCATCTTGGTTACGCCTTATCAGGAGGATTTCCTTCTCTGAACGTTCCTTCTCGCGGTGTGAACTCCTTCCTTGGCTACGATTTTTACTCGCATGAGGTCTAGGCATCTGATCACGATGCTTTCATTTATCTCCACGGAGCACTTGCTCCATTTTTCTAGGCGTTGTTAGAGATGCACATTTTCCTCCATCTGTAGGCGTGTTGCCTTCTCTTAGTGACGGAGTCATTCCTCATAAGCGTTGACCAATCTCGAGATCTGAATTTGTTTGGGCTACTTATTTCTCTGCTCAGAATGCTACTCTTGTGGGTTAATCATGGATTGTCAACGACCTGATTTATGTCTAGGTGGATCTCATACCTGACTCTGTGTAGTGATAGTCCACCTTTTTTATCTCCCGCAATAGGTGTACTATGAGGGTGAGACATCGTTTAAATTGTTGATTTTGATTTTCTTAGGAGAAAGAATCGTTTATCACAAACGACGCCAATTGTGAGTATAAATAAACACAATAAATGAATATAAGCAATTTGAAATCAAACAATCTCACAACAAAAGGATTTTACGTTATTCGACGACTGTCCACGTCCAAGGGGTGTTTCTCTCTATATATTAATTCTTTATGATTCTTAAATAAAGAATTACATAACCCAATACCGTGGGCGAGAGTTTTATTTATACTGATAGAAGTGGTTGAGTTATGTTGAAATTCTATCAGCTCTTGGTTGGCTCATTTTTTTATCTATGTTAATCTCCTCCGAGATTATAGATAATAATATTGACCTCATACTTATACCTCGTGACATTAATCTCGACTTGAGTGATACATTTCTTATTTTTGGATTGGGCACACTTGGGTTGCGATAGTTTAGGCCATTACAGTTTGCACACCACATTAATAATACCATAAACCGAAAGTATTGCATCAAAAATAGTACCAGGAAACAATTATCTTGGTAAGTAAGGAAGTGATTTGTTAGTCCATCAAACATCAGGGAAATATTAGATAATTTACCCTTGAATTGTAGAAGTAATTCACAAATGAAATTGTCCCTTATAAAATAAGGAAGATAAGTTATACAAGTGGGAGTTCAAATTTGTTGACCGTATTGAAGAGGGTTATTGTGACCCCCATATCGTGTTAGATAAAATATTAACTCAATAAATAAGTAGTTGTCTTAGATGTCATATTTTAATATTTTTGCCAATAGAATGTGAGGGTAATCATGACACTCTTTTTAGGGGATCAAACAATGAAGTCTACTAGTGGGTGGCATCTCTTTCTAAATATGTACACATAGTGTGAGCATGTTTCTAATGATATATGAACTTTGTATGTCTTTTATTTCTAACAATAAAAGATGAGAAAAAAAAAATTAACCACGACAAGAGAAAAGGCCTTAAACAAAAAAAACTTTATAGTTTCTCAAAACGGTTTTATAATCCCTTTTAATTGATTTTGTTGTACTTTGTGTTGAACATATTTTAAATTTGAAATAAACTATTTAGTTAAATATTGGTATCCTACTTAATGTGTTCTACATAAGAATTCAGATTTGATAAGAATTCCTTTAGATAAGTCATCAGAATTTGAAGGATAATGATAGTGGGTTAGTTGTCTAATCACACTAACGGTAGAATTCAATTCTAACTAGAATATTTGGTCATCTCTCTCCCTAAATATAATAGATTATATTTCATTAATAATCTACAACTAAAGCAAGGGAGTAAAGTTATATCAAAAGAGGGAGAAATTAAAAAAAAAATCTAAGTTATGATTTTTCAGTCAAATTAATAAAGGTTATGCTGGAGCAATAATTTAGAAGATTCAAATGAGATTTCTACAGTAAATTGAACCATATCATTGGATGAAGGTAAGTTCTCTTGTTCTATTAATTTAGGTATATTTTGTGAAAATATGAAAATTATTTTTTTATTAAGAATAAATTACATTCTAAAGTTTAATCAAATAGATAAATTCGTTATATCTAATGTTATTTTTAAGAATGATTTTACACTTTTCAATTTGCATGTGATTTTGAGACAATGAGGGGAAAATATGGGTCCTGAAGAGCATTTTCAAAGTGGATCATGGTCACTTTCTCATCTAATCGATTAAAATATTAATATAATAAATAAATAATTAGAGTGAATTTCCCTAATCTAATATCAATAGCTAAAAATGGAGTCTCAAAATGAGACTAGAACACATGGCGATAGTTAATGATTAAATATTACTCAACTCTTTTTTATTTTGGTTCATCTCACATTGTACACTCCAGAAGCTTTGAGAGAAATTTAACCTTCAGATTTCTCTTCACATCCCATGGAAAATGAAGCGTTTGGACTTTCAAAAAATTAGAAGTTGAAAAACCATTGGATTATTAACTCCTAAACCTTGATATATAATGATGTGAAGAACAATCTTTGTAGATTGTGATGCAATTTCTCACCACTCTCTCTTCTGCAGACTCCAGGACATTTATCCAATCAATTTGTCTAAAAGATGCTCTAAATGTTTCATTTTTTTATGCATCTGAATTGGTGATATATATATATATATATATATATATAATCAATTTGTCTAAAAGATGCTCTAAATGTTTCATTTTTTTATGCATCTGAATTGGTGATATATATATATAGTACTGCTCTTGTGCGAATTGTCCCGCATAGTAACAGTGCGGACTGGACATGTGTCATCTGAGCGCAGAAATTATCGGCTAAATTATGGGACTCTCTCTCTCTTCTGGGCTCGCCACCAGGTGACACATTTCTTGTCCGCATTGTTAATATGCGGGACAGTCCGCACAAGAGCAGTACTATATGTGTGTGTGTGTAATGTTTATTTTGTCATCATTTCTTAACAGTGTTGTCTTACATTTCCAGAACCAAATGTAATTTTAGGAGATTTATGTAGTTTTTAGTTTTGTTCGGTGTATTTGATATATTTTTAATGGTATTATATTCCATTTAATTATTTCATGTTGTATATGTCATGTTTGATGAAATCTCACAAAGAAAGTGAGGAATAAAATAGTCAACTGGTTTGTACCTATTTTATTTAGTTTAAGTGTGTTTTTGTTATGACTTTTAATTTTTTTTCCCCTTGCACCATTCATATAAATTATTTGTCTTATTACAAATTAACTTATTGAAAAATAATAATTTTTTATTTAATGAGGACTACATATTAACAATTCTAGGAGGCTAAAATGCTAAAACTTATATACATAAAGCTCAAAGCTATAAATCCATTTGAGAGTGTATTTTGGTGATTCTATTATAATCAGATAGGTTTCTATTCTGCATTAATTCTATTATGCATCCACTCTTTTTTTCCTTGATTCTATAAACTTCACACAAATTGTTATGCGTGTTTGTTTTACTTTTAACATGGATAATCCTTGAAGAATGCATCCACACGAAGTTAGTTTAGTACAAAGATTTACCATTCTCTTTCCTCGAATAATTTTTTTTGATATCATAGAATAAATATTTATTTCATACAATCGATTTTATTTTTCGTATTTTACTCTTTCAAAATGGTTTTTTATCTATTTATAAAAATAGCTTATATGTTTTTTTAATAATTTATATTCTTATATTTCGTATATTTTAAGATTCTTTAATAATATTATTCAAAATATTCACTCGTGATGGGGGCCTAAAATTTACTTTTAATATTTTAGCCAATTACGCACTTTGAAAATTAGGTATCTTGAACTAGTTACAAAGCCCACTTCAAGTCCCGGTCTTGAGAATGAGAAGTTGTACATGTGTCTCGATGTCCCCTTAGAGAACATTCTTCAATGATATACGTTAATAATGAGGGGCGGTGAGGTTGAAGAGATGTAAATAGTGTGCATGCACATGCATGGGTGTATGGTTGTATATAAAAATCATATATCTTCAATGCCATGTCTCTCTTTGGCAAATTGATAATAATGATGTATAGTTACGCCACAGCCGTTTACAACACTTTTTATATAATTTTACATGATTTATAATCCAAGAGATATTTTTTTCTAATTCAATAAAAGTCTCAATAAAATATTATAAAAAATGTATGGGCATTTTCCTAGTTAAAAAAAGTTCAATTTAAAAAGGTTCCTCAAAAAGATGTAAATTACTCTAAAGCATTTAGGAGAGAAAATGTCCTGACATATCTCAAATATGTTGTGCAATTGAGATTGTAAAAAAAATGGATATCATAGACAAATAAAATAGCAAATAATGCATTCCCCCACATACAAAAAAAGAGTTTTAACATTTATATTTTTAATAAATCAAAGTCAAATCTTCCATTATCAAACACTGTGAATCGAATTTGCTCCTTTAAATACAGTAATGTTATACACGCACGAACTTAATAAAAAATATTGCGCGCCTACAACATTTGTGGGGCAACGAAATCTGATATATTACTTGTTACTAGAACTCAGTGTCTAGTCATTTAAATAACTCAGATTATCTTGTATATATTATGTTTTACATATTCCGAGTAAATATAAGTTAGGAATGTTGGAGTTAAACATTCAAGTTACTAATTTTACTTTATCTTTTGAGTTGATAATTATCATTTGCTATCATTATCGCTATATCTTTCTCCTAGAACAAGATTCTTTAATTAGGGCTTCCTCTATCATGGAAGTTTGAATGGTGACATTTAACGAAATAATTTTTGATCAAATACCAAAAAGTTCCTCAAATATTTTTTTATATACATTTAGTCAAAGCCTTTTATGTTGTACCAAAAAGTTCATTATTCTCTTATTTTTAAAGGTTAAGGGTTAGCGTCAGCAGCATGGTAAAGCGTTTTTGGCATGGTGAAGGATTTTTTGGTGCAAAATAAAAAGGCTTGGATTAAACGTGTATTAAAAAAAATTTGAGGGACTATTTGGTATATGGCCCAATAATCTTTCTCGTTAATCGTAATTTGTAAGTATTTGAAGTTGAACTAAGTAAATATTATATGACTCCCTCTTTTTTTATAATATCTTGTTCTCTTAAGGAAGAAAGTGTTTTGTGATTTTAATGAGGTAAATGCTATGCATACCAAGTTTTGTGTATCAAGTGCAATAAAGTGTTGCACTCTAAATATATATACAACACTTCAATGCATTTAGTGTACAAACTTGGTGTGAAAGCTTAATATGTTTTTTTATAAAGAAAAGTATTAGATACTCGTGAAGTACAACGTAGTAGTACTCTCAAATAAATAAAAGTATACCAACATACGCGGTGGTGTAGATGAGTGGTCGTGGTGTAGTTGAATTTTTCTCCCCCATTTTTTATTATTTTCTTCTATTTTTTTTTTTTTTTTTTTTGCATTTTCCCAGAACTTGCAAACTAAATTTCCAGAATTAAAAACAAAATAAAACAACTGTGTATTCCCCTATCTCAATCAAATTTTCTTGATTTTGTTTGAGGTTTTCTAAAAAATTGCATGCACAAAAGAAGTCCCGAAAATTTTGTTTATTGCTTCCGTTAAATGGATTGACAGCTGTTGGATTTTTTGTGCATTTTCTAAAATTTCTTGCTGATTTTTATTGTGAGTACTTAATGCTTGGTCCCTAATAAGTATTCCATTTAGTTTTTAGTCCTACTTAATTTCAAAATTAAAAAAAAAATCCAATAGTGACATTAGTTTAACCAATATGCACAATTTAATGTGGCGGTGTCACATCATCAATCGTCGGGTTCCATATTAGCGCCAGCGATGACATGGAGGTGACAACAATATTGTTTGAGGACATTTAAGTTAAGCTCGATGGAAAATGCCGTTTTATACCGTCACATTAGGAGTGGTATTGACATGGAAGTAATTCTGCAATGTGTACAACTAATATCACTGTAGGGACTAATAAGTATTTTTAAAAATATATTCGACTATAAATTATGTTAAAATATTATGGGCTTATTGTTCAATGTCCGTTTCTACTGAATTTTTCTGGATATATAATTATGGCTGAACAAGAAATGAAGGCCCCCGCCATTTTGGGGTTATTACTAAAATTTAGATGAATGAACTAGTCAAAACGTGAGGAAACCCAAATAACCCAACCTATAATTAGGAGAATGTTTGATAAAAACTAATTTATCAACGTAAAGAAATAACCGTAAGAAAGTCATTCAAGAAGTGGAATATGAACAATATATTGTAAGGAGTGTAAGCGTATTACCCATACCAGAATGGATTAATTTGTCAATAAAAATTATTTAGTGGAGTGCACTGAATATAAGCTATAAATATAAAAACGTTATGGTAGAATTAAGAGACCTCCAAACCCACCGCAAAGGACTTGGCCACCCTGTTACCTTTTGGGATGTCCTTTTCTCATCTTAATAACGCATACACATCTTCCTTTGTAGGGCCTAAAAGCTATGTAGAACTTTCTCTCTCTACTCCCTTCTTCTTGAGAGAGTAAAACAGTGACTCAAAACTACAAGAGTTAATTACATTTGGGTGGTACGAAACTTAATTTTTAACCATCTCTTATCTTTACACACACAAGTTGCAACACCACTAATCCCATTCTTGTCGTACAACAAAAATCCGTGTATAAAGTGGAGTTTTATGATGAGCTTGATAACAAGCTTCCATATTTAGTTTATGGCAATTGTAGTAACCATGAACAACAACCAGCAGGATGATGGTGACCACAAAAACAACAGCGAGGAGGAAGAGGATGATCATGACCACGACCTAGTGATGCCTGGGTTTCGGTTCCATCCCACTGAAGAAGAACTAGTCGAATTCTACCTTCGCCGTAAGGTAGAGGGCAAGCCTTTCAATGTTGAACTCATCACTTTCCTCGATCTTTATCGCTATGACCCATGGGAACTTCCTGGTATATAATCTCTTTCCCATCTACCCTTTTCTTTTTTGTTTCCCTCTTCAACATAAAACTAACCTAATCCATGACCTATTAACTCTTTTTTTTTTTTTTTTTCTTTCTAAATTGTACATCGTCTTTTGTTTCACATGGATTTACTTCATTTTCCCTTTTTGGCTCTCCTTCTCTTTCATCATAGACAAGCCTGATCCATAATCTGATACCTCTTTTCACGTTATCTTTTTTCTTTTTTTGCTATAAGAAAAATTATTTCTCCCTTCATGATGCTAATAATCCTTTTTGCTTAATATTTATCATCTGATATAATATTTTCTCTCTTTTTATTCCTTTTCCTTTTATCGTCTAGTGAATCTCTTGTTTTGGTTATGGGTGTGTATAAACATATATATTATTTGGGTTTTTCTTCGTCTCAGCGTTGGCTGCAATAGGAGAGAAAGAATGGTTCTTCTATGTGCCTAGAGACCGGAAGTATAGAAACGGGGATCGGCCCAATAGGGTGACAACATCTGGCTACTGGAAGGCTACCGGAGCTGATAGAATGATCAGAAGCGAGAATTTCAGGTCAATTGGGCTGAAGAAAACTCTTGTTTTCTACACTGGTAAAGCACCTAAGGGAATCCGAACTAGTTGGATTATGAATGAGTACCGTTTGCCGCATCACGAAACTGAGCGGCTGCAAAAGGTAGCTTTAATGCTTTACAACTATCAACTCTATAGATAACACACATACTTAAGCTTTTAGACAAGTATGAGAGCTTTCTCTAGTTGAAGTTGACAATCAAGCTTCAAATATCCC
Source organism: Sambucus nigra (assembly GCA_949130495.1). Classification (NCBI taxonomy): domain Eukaryota; kingdom Viridiplantae; phylum Streptophyta; class Magnoliopsida; order Dipsacales; family Adoxaceae; genus Sambucus; species Sambucus nigra. Next base: position 650,810,298 of record OX422210.1, on the reverse strand, counting down.
CATAAGAATTTGAACCGGTGAAATTCAAAAGGAAAAGAAATTTGTGAAGACCAACTGTGTTTTCAGATCCAGTGATTCTCCTCAAGCCCGGTTCATAAAATTATCAACACTCAAGCTAATATGTCTTGGGAGGGGGGGAAATTAGATCTCTTATAAAGGTGTAATAGTTTGCGGGTTGTTGTGGTTCTTAATACGAAATCCAAACATGGGTATTGCGAAGAACAAAGCTGACAACTGAAAACTAAGTTTCCTAACTGACAACTGAGTTTCAGATTTTTGTTCTGGTCATTAATTTAGTGGCCATAGATTAAAAGAAACATGCATAGAGGAACATTTAATTCGGTTACCATAAACACCGCTAGATTTAAACCCTACCGAATAACTGATTCTCTCTCATAATTCCAACCGATGACGCCATGCTTCATGTCGGGTAACATGTATAAGATCTCGCATATTTTGCATATGCGGTTTTCAAGTTTTAACCATCATAACAAGCTCGCGTCAATTTTTATTAAGTTTATGATACACATCAGCTTTTTCACTGCTGAATACAATGTTTTTTTGAGACAATCCCTTACTTTATACAAAGAATGATATACATTTAAACCTTATATCTTCACTTGTTCCACTGTGATTTTCAGGCTGAAATTTCTCTTTGTCGAGTGTACAAGAGAGCTGGAGTAGAAGACCATCCATCTCTCCCACGTTCTCTTATTACTCGGACATCGTCATCCCGGTCAACTCAGCCGGATAAAAAACTACAAAGCCCCATGGATAAATTTCAAGCCTTGGGAGGACAATTACATCAAATCGACCAAAAGTTGAGTGAAACTAGCAAAATTAATAGCACTGACATTGGAACAGCTCTGGGTCTTTCAAATCAACACCCTTACATTTCATTAGGCCAAATGTCCACAATTGCACCACCTTCTCCCTCCTTACTCCCCATTTGCACTACCGTCTTCACTAGCAGCACCACCGTGGTGCCGCCTAACGGAGTTGATGATCTCCATCGACTAATAAATTACCAACATTATAATAATCATCAGCTGTCTACTAATTTGCAGCCACAAACACAGCAAACGCTTTCTCTTTCTACCCTACCCGGATCTCTTCAGGCTAATTTCTCCGACAGGCTGTGGGACTGGAACCCGATTGGAGAGCCAAACAAAGATTACACCGGCCTTTTCAAGTAACTGATGAATTCAACATTCATATATTTATACATATCTATATATATGTCGATACAGTTATACATTTGCTGTTTTAATTAACTTATCAACTCTTTTATGTTCTCTGACGCTGTTAGATTTTAATAAGTGACTGGTGTTGTTCATTAATGTATCTTTTGGACTATTTAGAGTTGAGTTTTATCCAAACGCTTTGAGTCATTTTCTGGATTCTTTTTTTTAATCTTTGGTCATGCTTTAAAATAGAGAGTTGTATTGTGACTAGGGTTTCAATTTTAAACCAAAATGGAATTAATATTGTGTGTAGTTCATTTGATACTCAAGTCAATTTAATAAAATCTTTTTTTAATTATTTGAAGGCACCTACATAAAATCTATTTTTCATCATTTTATTCTCGTTTTATAATTCATTTAATAAAAGATAAAAATGCTCACGCGCTTGAATAAAACCAAATATATTTTTTTTGTAGAATTATGATATTTACCAGTTAAAGTTACAATTCCATTTCACACTTGACCTATTCCATCCAAAACACTTTACATATTTTTTTATAAATTATGTAATTTTAGGACTTAAAATAATATTGATTATGGATATAGGACAACAAACATTTCGTTTTCATTTTTAGTCCCTATTTTCAAATGAAAGGGACACGTGGCATGCTGTGATTGGTTGACGTTTTATGAATATGGGTCCGCGTCAGCGGCTTTATTAAGAAATAGGGACTAAAACCATAAATAAAATATTTGTTGTCCTATTTTCAAAATACATATTACAATATGTCCTAAATTTACAAAGCCCCTATTTTTTATATAAACAAATGTTATATAAATACCAACGGCTAAGGGAGGAAAACCCTTTACATATTAAGATTGCTAATGTAACATTTTGATTAATTACACTTTAATTCCTCCAATTTTACTTTCTGTTTCTTAGACTTAACCCCCTTAACTTACAAAAAAAACGTCACTTTAACCCCAAACAATAATTGTGTTAAATTTTTGGACAAAACACTGATCAAGTGCATTGCATATGAGGATATTTTTCTTCAACCACTTGTGCAAATGTTTAATTTTTCATCCGGAAATTTAATACTATTACGGTTAGGGGTAAAATGATGTGTTTTTAAAAGTTGAGGGGGTTAAATCTAGATAATAACTGACTTCTTGAAGGAGATGCAGAGAGATTTGTAGTTTGGGGAGGTTTTGAGGGGAAGGCTCATTTTGGGTCTTTCTCCTTTTGTTGTACTGTATACTTTCTGTGTACGGGTTTCGCATCCTTGGTAGGCAATCTATATATTTCAAATACTTATAAAAAAAAGGTGTAGAATATAAACGTACATGTGGTAAATGAAATAGGTACAAAGTTGAAGGGGCCAAAATGTAATTAATCCTATTTTTTTATGCGGAGCTAAATATTTTGGACGGAAGGATTAACCAAGAAAAAGAAATGAATGTTGCTGACGAAACTGAAAAAATGTAAAAGTTCATTATCCATTTGCATAATTAAACATTTCAATACATTATATAAAAGTAAAATTATATAAGGAATAATATGTAAATTATTGTTGTAAACTTTTGCTTTTGAAGATTAAGTAGTATGCGTGATATCTGAGAGCGCAACACTTAAATTATAACTTTTTAATTAAATGAGGATATTATATAATACACGGAAATGTAATACACATTTCAAGCTTTGAGGAGTTTTTGATGCATGCCGCAGTTGCTCAATTTCCTCTCCGGCAAAATATAATACGTGTCCTAAACTGAAGCAATGATTCTAAATATATATTCCCCGGAGCCACTCTAAGCCATTTGGAATGATAATGCTATGATCCCCACACATTTTGTGGAGACAAAAATGTCACGGAAGTGTTCTGGGGTGGGAGAGATGGGGAAGGGAGTTTTGGACCCATTTCACGAGTAAACATCTAATGAAGACAAACAATTGTCTCCCTTTGTAAATTTGGTGGGTGAGAGATCAAAAGGGAGGTTAACTAATTCATCACCGAAAATGTCGTCATTGAACAATGTGTGTTTTTCATTTCAACTAATTATACTTTTAAATATTTTTCGATAACACAAAATAAACTTTTATCACCTTAATTTCGTAGATCGTTAATTAGCTAGAGAACTTGAGGTGACCTTTGTTTGTCAAATTAGACTTCTTTATATATATTCTTTTTAAAAGCCCAAGATAGTTTTGTGATAAATATATTTCTACCCACATATTGATGTGTGTAGTGCACATGTATTTATAAGGTAACTGTTTGAGCTACAAAATAGAGATACAAAAACGTGATAACTTAATAGACCTATTCTACAGGAAGTTGTTGTAAGGCCTTCTCCAATCATCGTTTCTTTCTTGATAAATTTCTAAGTTAGAAAAGAAAAATGGGTAAAAAGTTTCCCAACGGGAGTTTCTAAAATGCAGCGGATATGACATGGCTTCTGAGTCATATAGATTTTTTCTATCATAATTTCTAGATGTAGAAATGGAGAAGCGGTTGGCGGATCTGACATGTAAGTCTAAACAAGAACCACGTATTCTTTTGACCCTAAATTAAAGTAAAAACTGTTGGAGATTTTTAAAATAAGAGAGTAAGAGTTTTTTGGGTGTAAAAGCCTTAAGAGCTTGTCCCACATTGGAAGTATGTGGAAGAGGTGGGAAGCTAACCCAAATATAAAAGGGGATAGTGTCCCACATTGAAAAATGTACAAAGCTAAGTGTCACCACTAAGCTATAAAAGGGGTGGGCAACCTTTTCAGATTTCCAGACCCTGCTATTACTCTCTTACAATTTTCAGGAGATACAAATTCTCTTATTCTGTTTTGTGCACATAAACAGAATAAGAACTTGATTGACTGTTCTTCGTTGCTACATCCAAGGGCTGTCTTCAAATATACAAGTTGCAGACAGTGCAATTGCTTCATTGTATCTTGAGTACGGATTTGCTGATTCCCGTTTGTATACCGAAATTCTTCGTGTGGGGCAAATACTGTATTTAGGAAAGTGACATCACGCCTTGAAGTTTTATAGTGACTATTCAGAAATTACATTGTTGTATTGAAGTTGACATTTTGAGATATATAAAGAGTTCCATTTCTGTATTTGCATTCATAATATCCAACAATCTAAATACAGTATTCAGAAATGGCCGACTCTTCCAAGTCACTTCGACAAATAACTGAAAGCTTTGTCAAGTTGGACCGTTTTGATGGTGGTAATTTTCTGCGTTTGCAGAAAAAGGTTCATTTTCTTCTAACAACATTGAAGATTGTATATGTCTTGTCACAACCGAAACCAAATGAAGATGAAGATGAAACCGTGGAACAGACTAGGCAACGCACAAAATGGGAGACCGATGATTATTTGTGTCGTGGTCACATTCTCAATGCACTTGCTGATAATTTGTTCGACTTGTACCAAAATGTTGGGACTGCAAAAACTTTATGGGAAACATTGGAGACCAAATATCTAACGGAAGACGCTACAAGTAAGAAGTTCCTTATCGGTCAGTTTCTAAGCTTTAAAATGCATGATAATAGGCCTGTGCTAGAACAATTTCATGACATCCAACGCATCATAAATCATTGCAAACTGAAAAAAATTAAATATGGATGATAATGTAATTGTTGCTGCCATAATTGAAAAACTTCCTCCTTCTTGGAAAGACTATAAGAAAGAACTCAAACACAAAAAGGAGGATCTTTCACTTGAAGAATTAGAGACTCATTTAAGAATTGAACAAGAGTCTCGAATTCTAGATGGTAAAGAGGAACAAGAAAATTCTGTTTCTAAGGTCCATGTGGTGGAGGAAGGAAAGGAGCAAAAATATGGCAATCATGAAAAAAATAACAAGCGGAAGAATTTTTCAAATAATTCTAAAGCAAACAAAAAGAAGAAAGGAAATTGTTTTCATTGCAACAAACCAGGTCACTTCAAGAAGGATTGTCGTGAGTTCAAGAAACTAAAGGAAAAAGGAGGGACATCAGACGCAAAGCAAAAATTTGCTGCTATGATATCCGAGGCTAATATGCTTGGAGAAGACAACTCTTGGTGGGTTGATTCTGGTGCCACAAGGCATGTTTGTAAGGACAAGAACTTGTTCTCTGCCTATGAAACAGTGGAAGGAGATGTTCTCGATATGGGAAATTCATCTACAGCTGCAGTTAAAGGCAAAGGGACAGTGGATCTCGAATTCACTTCCGGGAAAATCCTTAGCCTCACCAATGTTTTTCATGTTCCTGATGTTAGGAAAAATTTAGTTTCTGGAAGTCTTCTTAACAAATTTGGCTTTAAGCTTGTATTTGAGTCAGACAAATTTATTCTGACTAAGAATGGTACCTTTGTAGGCAAAGGATATTTGTATGAGGGCATGTTTAAGCTCAATATCAATGAAAAGGATTCTTCTGCTTATATCGTTGATTGTCTTTCATTATGGCATAGTCGTTTAGGACATGTTAATATAAAGAAAATGCATTTCATGGTTAATTTAAATTTAATTCCTAAATATGAGAATGATATGAATGAAAAGTGTAAAATATGCATGCAAACAAAAATAACAAGATTGCCTTTTCCTAAAATAGAAAAAACTACATCTTTGTTGCAATTAGTACATAGTGATGTTTGTGATTTGCATGGAACACCTACTAGAGGTGGTAGTAAATATTTTGCTACATTTATTGATGACTTTTCAAAATATTGTTATGTATATCTTTTAAACTCTAAGGATGATGTGCTTAATAGATTTAAGACATATAAAAATGAAGTTGAAAATCAATGTGATTCTAAAATAAAATGTCTTAGATCTGATAGAGGTGGTGAATATCACTTTCCTCAATTTTGTGATGATATGGGAATTATACATGAAGTTACTGCACCTTATACACCACAACAAAATGGAGTAGCAGAAAGAAAAAATAGGACACTAACTGAAATGGTTAATGCCATGCTTTCTTATTCTGGTTTAAGTAAAGGTTTTTGGGGAGAAGCACTTTTAACTGCATGTCATATTCTGAATAAAAATACCTGTTAAAGATAATAAGAAAACTCCTTACGAATTATGGAAGAATAGAAAACCTAATTTAGCTTATCTTAAAGTTTGGGGTTGTAGAGCTATTGTAAGACTACCTGAAACTAAGAGAAGGAAATTAGGAAGCAAAGGTGTTGAGTGTATTTTCATAGGTTATGCACAACATAGTAAAGCCTATAGATTTTTGGTTAGTGAACCTAATGATTCTGTTGAGGTAAATACAATAATTGAATCGAGAGATGCAATTTTTTATGAACAAAGGTTTTCTTCTATTCCTAGAATTAATAATGAAAAAGAAGTAAGCACTCCTTCACAGTTACCTGTAACTCCACCAGTAGAACAAGAAGAGATTAGAAAAAGTAAAAGACCTAGGAAAGAAAAAAGCTTTGGTCCCGACTTTGTAGTCTATCTTGTTGAAGGAACTAGAGATACATCTTGTAATCAATATGCTTTTACTCTTAGCTTTGAAACAGACCCACAAACTTATAGTGAGGCAATTAAGTCTGTAGATTCAGCATTTTGGAAAGAAGCTATAAATGATGAAATGGATTCAATTTTGGGAAATAAAACTTGGAAATTAGTAGACTTACCTCCAGGATCTAAACCCATTAAGTGTAGATGGATTTTTAAAAAGAAAATGAAAATAGATGGAACAATTGATAAATTCAAGGCTAGATTGGTTGCTAAAGGTTTTACACAAAAAGAAGGAATTGATTATTTTGATACCTATGCACCTGTTGCTAGAACCGCCACTATTAGAATTTTAATTGCATTAGCATCTATATATAATTTTGAGATTCATCAAATGGATGTGAAAACTGCCTTTTTAAATGGTGACTTAGAAGAAGAAATTTACATGGAACAACCTGAAGGGTTTGTTATGCCTGGACAAGAAAACAAAGTATGTAAACTTATTAAGTCCTTATATGGCCTAAAACAAGCACCTAAACAATGGCATGAAAAATTTGATAAAGTCATTATTTCTTATGGTTTTAAAATTCATGAATCTGATAAGTGTGTTTATAGTAAATTTGCTAACGGTAAAGGTGTGATCATTTGTTTATATGTAGATGACATGTTAATTCTTGGTACTGATTTAGAAAGCATTAATAATACTAAGAGTTTTTTGTCTTCTAAATTTGATATGAAAGATATGGGTGTAGCTGATGTCATATTAGGAATGAGAATAATAAGGAAAGATAAAAATATAATTCTCACTCAATCTCATTATGTTGAGAAAATTTTAAAGAAATTTAATCAGTTTGATTGCACACCTGTTAGTACACCTTTTGAACCACAGCTAAAGATGATCCCTAATAATGGTAGAGCTATTTCACAATTGGAATATGCACGAGTAATTGGTAGTTTAATGTATGCCATGACATGTACTCGACCTGATATTACTTAAGACTGTTGGTAATTAACAGTCATACCTGTTCGGAACTGACTTAATTCAACAGTCATGACTCTTGAAGACAAAGCCTTTCATTATCTATAAATAAAGGCTGCCTAAAAACGGAATTAAATTGATAACAAAAACCAGTTTCAGATTTCCAGACCCTGCTATTACTCTATTACAATTTTCAGGAGATACAAATTCTCTTATTCTGTTTTGTGCACATAAACAGAATAAGAACTTGATTGACTGTTCTTCGCTGCTACATCCAAGGGCTGTCTTCAAATATACAAGTTGCAGACAGTGCAATTGCTTCATTGTATCTTGAGTACGGATTTGCTGATTCCCGTTTGTATACCGAAATTCTTCGTGTGGGGCAAATATTGTATTTAGGAAAGTGACATCACGCCTTGAAGTTTTATAGTGACTATTCAGAAATTACTTTGTTGTATTGAAGTTGACATTTTTGAGATATATAAAGAGTTCCATTTCTGTATTTGCATTCATAATATCCAACAAAAACTGCCCTCAAGAAATAGAACAGTTGAAGAAATGCTTTTAGAGCCATCTCTATATTGTTGAAAACCACGACAAAGTGAATAGAATCGTTTCTAAACTCACACAGCCAACTCGGATAGAAGCTCTTCATGGAAACCAACCATTGGACATGGCCTAAACGAGATATGCACTTGATAACAACCACCACCCCCACCCCCAAGTTGGAGGATCGTACGCGGACACTTGCAACTTGTCTAGGATGAATTCAAAATCAGCAGAGTAGTTTGGTCATAATATCCGCGAATTAGTAATGCATAGAGATAAACTGCACTTGAAGTTGGCATACGGGTTTAGCAAAGAGACACACAGCGTCAAGATTATCGCACCAAAGTAATGGGGAACACTGTTGCGGCACACCAATTTCAAAAACGAAGTGATTGCAGCCAAGTGAGCTCGGCAGCCATATCCGCCAAAACCTTGTATTCCGATTCCGTGGAGGAACGTGATATTGTCTTTTGCTTGAGGGAGGACCAGGATATAAGGTTAGAACCGAGATAAATTGCATTACCAACCATTGATTTTATGTCATCAAGGCTCAAGAACTACATTCAAGTAGGATTGTGTGGGGGACTCTATTATATTTTGAATCATCTTTATCGTATAAAAGTTCAAGTCGAAAAACACATTTGCTAATGCACAATTCTATGAATTATTGTTTGATAAAAATTATTTCCAAAATTTAAAAGTGGAAAAATGTTGGAACTTATGTATAAACTATGAAAAATTTGAAAAAGAAAACTTTTTTGGTATTTGACTTTTAAAAGTGTAGACAAAAAAAAAATACACAGTTATCTCCCCTAGAAAAATTCTCTCTTCAAATTTTTCCTTCAATAATTATTTGTTTCTCGCAAATATTATTTTACAAATTGACCAATTAATTACAAAGGGTGGTTAGTACGAATTGTCCATTGTGTTATGACAATTCAAAGTTATATGGAGGTTGCCTGTCATTTATTGGACTAACACAATTATGGGTTCGATTTTCGTATTGGGTAATTTCTTTTCTTATTTTAATTCCCGTAATAATAAAGACTTCCTAGCTATAGTAGGCACACCCGCTCAAATCACCATTCAGGAATTTAGGAGTTTCAGGGCTCGTTTGGGAGTTTGGGAGAGAAAAGAAAAGAAAGGAAAATTTTATTGGGAGAGAAAAGAAAAGAAAAGAAAGTTAATAGGAGAGAAAAGAAAAGAAGAGAAGAGAAAGGAGTTTTGGAGAGAAAAGAAAATAATTTTCTTTCTTGCGTTTGTGAGTTTGGAAGGAAAATAATTTTTTTAAGAGAAAGAAGGAACAATTCATTAAAAAACTTTCCTTTCTCTCCATTTCTTTCCGATTTGGAAAGAAAGTTTTGGAGAGAAAGGAAGAGAAAGTTTTTTAAAAATTTTCCTTTTCTCTCCTTTTAAACTTCCAAACGAGAGAAAGTCACTTTCTTTCCTACTTAAACTCTCAAACGAAGGAAAGGAAACACACTTTCTCTTCCTTTTCTTTCTTTTCTCTCCAAAAATAGAACTCGCAAATGAGGGCTCATACTCTGGGTATTACACTCTTTCGTTCAGGGAGATCAATCAAGTGGGCCAATGTTGTCACCTGCAGCTCCATTTAAATATAATAAAAATAAAACTTTTTTAAAAATAGCTTTCAAACACATCCCCGAAACATGGTATGGTCTAAGGTACAAAGCACCTTCAACTGCAGATTCAAGAACAACCCTACCATCTTAATTGTTGATTATCGCTGATATCAAATTTGTAATAAAACTAAGTTTCATTCATAGGTATATAACTATGTCTAATTAAATTCGAAAACATTGGAGTCCTTTTTTGTGAACATTTTGTATCTTATATATAATTTTTTATGATCCTGAATAAAGACTATTATTTTTGGAATGTTATTACATGGAAGTTTTTTAACGTGAATGGAAAAAAATCATATTATTGTAAGTTGCAAACTTTAAGAAAATATTATTCTCTTCCAAATTTGTCCTTTCAAATTGAGCTTGAAGGTGACCATCTGCTAATACCAAGTCGAACATATGTAATAGCTGAAATGTAAGAGTGGAATTTCATACTATTTTTAGGCTGCAAATGTCACAAATGCTTTTAATAACAGAGGCACGTGCTTGATGCTTGAATTAATATACAAACTACTAACTTGCACGTCATTGTTTTAAAATGATACTTTTTGGAGACTCATATTATGAAAAATTAAGGCATGTTGAAAACATATTTAATATAGTAGAATGATATTTTGATGGTGGATAATGTGCCTGAATGTCTTAATATTAATTTAAATAAATAAAAATTAATATTAAACTAATATATAAAAACTGTTGTGAAAGAGTGTTATGTTTAAAAGTACCTAGAAAATAACGTAATATAACCCTAAAACATTCAAGCTGAACTCATCAAATAAATTCTAAAATCTTAATATGTAACACTAAATATTTTATACAATATATGTCACGTTATAAATTTATACAAAACATACTTTAACAAACCTGATAAATACAACATATTAGTATCTATACTTGAAAAATTGTAGGTGTAAATATAGTGCATACAAATTAAGAAACACTACTAAACCATTTAAAATCATTACACCCCAAAAATTCGTACAGGAAAAGAACTTTCATTAGAGCCTCCATTCAAATAGTTAAAGTATTCATTCAACTTGGGAATACTTCCGTAAACACCTTCATCCAAATACATGACTGCTAAAAATAAAAACTTATTTTTAGAGATAATAAGATACACGAACACACTCAATATTTGAGAGATAATAGTCAATACGAGGAGAGAATCTTTCTTTATTATTCACTCAATATTTTTTACTTTTCATTTCAAATGTCAACATTACATAGTTATTTATAATATCTCTAAAAGATATCTACTCAAATACATGTATCTATTACATTTAATATAAACATATTTTATTTAGATTTTTATATATAAACTTCCTAATAAATGAATCAATTAAATATATATATTTAAATTAATTTAGATAATATAAAATAAATAAATGACTTAATAAAATGTGCACGCGACAACTTATAAATGTGACAAATACAATCTTAAGGTTAAACTGAAAATTTTATATATATCTATAAATTTATGGAAATGGAAGTTAAAATTATGTTAACTCTCGAGATGTACCACATTTTCGCGAAGAGAAAAGGAGGACACAGAACTATTACATACTTAAAAGCAAATAGGATAAAAAAGATGAACACATAAAGCCTGAAATTTAACTATAAAATCTCAGTTCGCCTCACGCTTTTCGACGCCCAAGAAAAAAGCCTTAAAAAATTTCCGAAAGCTTGGTGTACATTTGTAGGCGGAAAAGCCGTCTACAAAATGATCCAAAATTAAATGATGCTGCACATTCTGTCTTGGGATCTGGTCTAGATGTAGCTGGGAAAAAGTCTATGTAATTGGTGTGGAATTAGGTTTTTAAAATGATCATCACTTATCTGACGGCCAGAAAGATCCGCACATTAACACTGGCGGCGTTCGCCCTGTGTGTTGTAGCAAGCCCATGAGAGTGGTTAATGTTAGAGCGGTCCATTGTATATCATTTTGTGCACCCTTTTATTCCTTGCTAGATATGGCCTTAGCATTTTTAATCCAAAAGGGTAGGCTAGGCTAGCTACAATCAAACGTAAGCTAACTAAAAGTTCATTATTATTTTTTAAAGAGCCTAGCTGAGCCAAGTTAATTGTTCTTCATTTAAATTAAATTTGGAAAATTTCTCCACTATTAAATTTAGACCGGGTAAATCTTGAACAACACAAACTAAGCTAAGGATCTTGATTTTCATCTACTTAAGAATAAACGTTGATTTTTACTAAGCTAACTGAGCCTAAAAATGCAAGGGCTTGACTTTGCTTATCTCATGACTTAAATTTGTTAGCTCTTTACAATTATGCTTATAACTTTATATTTTTTTTTGTAGCATATCATGAGGTGTTCGGGTCAACTTACGTGCACCTTGATTAATTCTCATTCGCGGTTCGTGACATCCGTTGGTCAAGCATTATTTTGACAGTGTCAGGGATCGAACTGGGAACCAAACTCAATCAACTCTCAAGACTGTCCCAGTGGCAGTCTTATACCACTGGGTCAAAAGGCTTGGTTAACTTTACATCATTCAGAAGTTAGATACTAACCAAGTAGATCAGGGTCACGAGTCAAAAAAATTGTTAGCGGTCAACTGGTCTCACCATTCTCCATTAACACACAATCAAGATCCCGACATGAAGCATTAATATATGACGCAGCTTTCTCCTTCTTTGGGAAACACAAGGATTGCCAATAAGAAATTTTAACTTTTTAAAATCTTTTTAAATTATATTTATTTTTGCATCTAAATTTAAAGTATGAAACTGAAATCTAAAGATTAAATTTGATGTCTCAAATCTGAAGTTGAAAAATATATTTATTTTTATGTCTAAATGTATCACTGAATGAATGCATTTAGACTAATTCAGGTTTCAAATTCAAACTTCAGATATAACTCTACATCTTAATCATTCACAGACAAATATAGTCGTTAGCCTCTTAATCATTTAAAAAAATAAATACTATTTATTTTCTCTTAAGTCTGAATGGTTCAGATTCAGACTTAATAAGTAAAATCAAATATCACCTTAGTTTGCAGTGCTTATAAAATTGGTAATATATGTGTTCATTTTATCAAAGGCGTCTTAAAGAACCATTCAACAAACCTCGTGTAGTAATGTAATGATCTTGACCTTATCAGGGTCCGTGTATAACCATCTATATTCACAATATCGCTAAAACTCATATTTAGAAAGTTTAGTATAAAGTTTCTCTCTCCTCAATGTCTAAAAGATTCGGCGGAGGTGTGCCTCATGCTTTTCTTTGGATTTAGAATATATCAATAAGTTATCAATAGATACAATCACAAATTTATCCAAATATGATAAACACCATAAACATCAAGTCTATAAAAGTGGGGACAAAAGTTAACCCAAAAGGCATGTTCATAAACTCGTAGCGCCCATACCTCTTTCTAAAGGCATTCTTGTGGATGCCATCATCCTTAACCTCACTTGATTATACTCATACCTTGTATCTATTTTGGAAAATTACTTAGCATCTCTTGACCAAACAAATCATCAATCTGAACAAGGGGTACTTATTCTTGATTGTGGCCTTGTTTAATTATCTATGGTAAATATATATGTCCTTACAAATACATCCTTCTTATTCATATAAAATGCAAGAGAACCTTAAGGCGAAATATTGGGCTTGATGAAGCCACAGACCAATTAGTCTTCGAGATGTTTTTTTAATTCCATCAACGCCTAAGCATCATCCTATATGGAGCCTTAGATATAGGGCGCGACCTCGAGCACTAAATCAATGGTGAACTAGAATCTCTCTAAAGGGAGGCACTTCCTACAGTTCCTTAAAAGGAAACATTAATATAGTATGTGAACTCAACTTCATCGTCAATATCAATCGTAGCATTTTCCACATCTCGAACATAAGCTGAGTAATCGTCTCAACCACGCTTCGGAAGTATCTTATCCCTCAAGGTTAAACTTAATGTAGCTTTCTTAGAGGTTTAAGATCCCTTAGCCTCCCCGGGTTTACAAAATGAATCCCTTTCCTAGCACAATTAATATGGGAAAATGGATAGATAATTGATTCATTCCTGAGATAACAATATAATACTTAAGCTCTAATGAAATAAAGTAGTTTTTAGGTTAACCCTACTAAATTGGGCAACACGACCTATAAATATGATTATGGATAATACTAATTAATGGATTCATACATATGAGGCCAATCCATTTAAGCTATTATCAACAAATAAACGAAATATAAATACTGAAAATATAAATAAATGGGGGAGATGAGTGAGTATGAGACTAGTGTACATAGTTCATCCCATTTAAGGCCTACATTCACGAGGTAAATCTCTATATATTTTCACAATATAATTTTTATGAGTGACATAAAACCTATAGTGAGCCAATTGCTTAAAAATAATGACAAAGCATAAAAGAGGTCGAGGTCGTACTAGTGGTCGGATGGAAATACGACCAAAGTCTCGGATATTTCGGAAGAGGTGATCTGAGAAGGAATAGTGATGCATATTGAGGGAACTCCAGTGTAAAAAAAAGCCTTAATTTTGGTCGGGATACACTAGTGTGGTGTAGCCAAATGAAAGGATTAAGATCTTTATTTATAGTCTCCAAATGGGGGGTTATGTGTTGTTCACATGGTTTGAAAGATGCTGGCATATTCTTTTATATGGTTATGGAGTTTATAATGGTGGACAGCTGGTAGGTGGTAAAGGGATACTAAGGCTGAATACTTTAAATGATGAACATTGTTCGAGGTCTTATGCTTATAATTTGTGCCTATAAGTCTGTGTTTCAAGTGCTGGGGCCTCTATGTCCAAGAACTATCAAGCCGAGATCTGTATAATAAATTTTAAACTACTCATTCTCCCTCCCGATGGAGTGTTAAAGTTTATGCCATGTGTCATCGAGGCAGGAATTTCCATTATATGATATAACAATAGCCCCACCCCTACTCCAGTATTAGTGTTTAGAGGGTTCTCATTTAGTTATACGGCTTAAATGTTCCAATGTTTCCATAACCTCAAATTTATGATGAAGTTATAAATCTGGTTATGGTTATGGTCATGAGTCTTTATTTTGAATTTTCTTTGTTGGGGATCCAAAAACCATTACAGCCTCTTTATCGGCGTCAAGTAACCATGAAAATCACTTAATGGATTGCAAACTCTTTATTTTGGCAACGTTTCCAGTTTTTCCTTAAATAACTATTGGTATTTTGAGTTCCTAAATATAAATAGGTTAGTGTTAAGGCCTCATTTATTTTTCCAAACACTTGATATCTTTTAAGTGAGGTGACTTTTGTCATGCGAGGGTCAATTTTCGACGTGATTTTTTGTGACCCCATATCTACGATTCTTCTAATTTTTGGTTCAATTTTCTTTGACATTTTTCTTCATATAACTTCGATTCTTCTTTCTCAATAAATATACCACTAATTTTCATGAAATTTGACTATTTTTTATGAAGTTGGGTTAAAAACAATTTACAAACAAACTAAGGTTTTTGCACCGTACACAATTTTAGGGGTTTATATCCATTTTAATCTTGATTGCTAGTAGTATATGCATAGAATTATGTTTTAATATATATATATATATATATATATATATATATATGAAAGGAGGATAGTCCCGATGATTTTTAATTTTTTCAATTAAAATATTATTTCATTTTATATATATTTAATATGCGGAAGCGTAAAGATGTGTGATGGTTCATAAACAAGCGAATTACCAAATTTTAATTTTCTTAAACAAATTAAAATTAAACCGAAGTGAAAATTAATTAAACACATGCAAATATTAATTTCACTTAAACCAATTAATTAAACCGAGTCCTAGAATTTTCCTAAGTCATATGCGAAATTTTATCAAATTAGGCCAAACCGATTTTAACAATTAAATTGAATGACTTGAATCAATTAACTACACATTACCCAAATTAAACACGTAGAGATTAAATTAAACCAATCTTTATCTTTTTACCTAAGCATGTGTTCTAGGTGATTTTGAAAAAGATAAAATAAACAATTAATCCACTACGTCGCGATGTACGAGGAAAAACCCAAGATGGGAAACAATCTCAGACGGCCCTAGCCTCAAATCCACTAAGTACGGAATTTACAAATACAAGACAGAAAGGCTTACAACACATGACTCGATCCCTCTAAAGCCCCGACGCTTCTTCTTGTAGATACCTCTTCCTAGCGGATAACCATGGAGCTCCACCGCGGTCTCGGAGTCCACCGATCGGACTTTGTATGGTCACCGTCACCCGAACAAGGAGCATTTCTCCAAGTGGGTAATGCCGCAACAAACAGCTTCTTCTTTCTTTGATGGATGTAGAAGCAAACCCAAAACTTCTCTTTGAACGGAAGAGATGAACCCGGTGCCAAAACTTCAAGCAAGATGTATATATATTGAAACTTAGATAAACAAACAATTGGGTATAAACTAGAGTGGTGTATATTTTTCTCTATGTAAAAATCTCACTCAAAACACGAACATTTTCCTTAAACAATTTAGCTCTCAAACTCTCTCTAAGAGATGAAATAGAATAGAAAAGTTAAGTTGTAAAATATTATTCCCGCACATAATAAAGTCTGAGAAAAGTTGGTTAAGAAACAAGTGGGGAAGTGGGAGAAAAACTACCAAAAACTGTTCCCGCCTGGCATCTCGTTCGAACGAGAATGTCGTTCGAACGAGTTTTCTGACGAAGTTCCAGTATGAACTCGTTAGAAGCTCGTTAGAAATCTCGTTAGAATGACAATCTCGTTCGAACGACATTTCGAACGAAGTTCCAGCATGCCATAATGGGAAGTCGTTGGCAATCTCGTTCGAACGACATCTGGTTCGAACGACAATCTCGTTCGAACGACATATCGAACGAACTTCCAGAAAGTTTGGAAAATTCGATTTTAGCCCAGAAAACTTTATAAACTTATTTTAAAGTTTTAATTAATTCTTTCTGAAAATAAAACACAATTTTAATTAAACCTAACACCCAATTAAACTTATTACAAGCTCCTATATATATAATATCGCATTCATACCTTGGGAGCATGGAACCATAGTTGATGACGTAGAAACGAGGCACGCAAACTGGCATATTGATGAAGCTTTATACTCTTTTGTGACACCCCACCTAATTAAATACCGGGCGATCACTCCTTTATTAAATTAAATCAAGGTGAATAGTTTGGTTCATTCTTAGCATCACTGTCGTAAAAATAAACTTTCCAATTTAACACCCTATATAATTAAGCTAAGTGTCAAAACCATATTTAAACATTACTTTCCAAATTTTTATTTAAAGAAAATGATTTATTTATTTATTAACAACACGTCAATAATTAAGAATTACACCACAATAAACCTGGAACACAATCCAATTAATTTAAAACATTCGTCAATCGAATGTCAACATGCGAAATATAAAGTAACACAATTCACACTGAATTAATCCCATAGTGACAATACTAGAAATAATTGAAATACAAATGTCCCAATAACAATGAAATAATGGAAAGGGCGACACATGCCCAATAAATGAGAATGCTAGAAGTGGAGTCAATAAAGGAAGCCGTCTACGCAAGTGACCTGCAACTCCCACCTAAGCTGCAGCACGTTCCTTTCAAGGGATCCTAAGCAAGACTCCCCTGTGGCTGGGCACCTGAAATATATACATATATATACAAGAGAGAGAGAGAGAAAAAGAAACAGGTCAGAGCCCGATAGTGTGTTTGATTTAAAATACGTTTAGCAAGTATTTAAATTGATACAGGCCAATGCAACAACATATTAGTGCGACACTCTCTTGAGAAATTCTCACCTCTCTTCTAATGTGCACTCATATCGCACTAACCCTCCTAATGGTTTATCTCATCATATAACACGCTATCTTTCCCCAATGATTTAACTTATCTTAGGTATTTCACAGGATTCAAAATTTAACGAAACAATTGTTTGAAAAGAATATTTCAATTAATAACCAAAGTTCTCATTTTTAACTTTGTTAGTCAATAAAGTTTTTCAGTGTCATATTATACTTTCTCAAAACAAGTATTTACAATTTGAGTCATCAACCATATCCTACATATCAATTCACGGTAGGTAGTTCCAAATTTCAGAATTTCATATATATATTAACTACCCGTATAATATATATATTATAACAGCACCCCAAATAAACTATGGTGCGGGCATACTCTACTATCCAAAACCCCATATCACTCATATTAAGGGGAATACAATCGGAATCACTCTCGAATTGTATTAACGCATACACAAACAAAATTGAGGCGAAGAATAGATTCCAAGTCTCTAAGAGGACGGCACATGCCTGCGTCTCTTAGGACCGTCTGAACTATCACGTCGATAGCCTGTACCAAGGACATCTATCTTCTAGGGTAAAAGTCAATATCCCCCATAAAGGTCCCATCGAGATAAGACTGTTCCAGCGCGGTAACCTCAGGGATAGCAAGTAGCGTGGGCATGATTTTCACACATAGATAGCTTATGCATACACAATCATATAACTATACTAATATTACCATATCCATATTAGGTATATTCTCAAATCCCATAATTACGACTTTTATCCATATTATCATATTTTAGTAAACACTTATAACGGTTCGTTTCTAACCTGGATTCGGTATTATTCCAACGTACCACACAACTCTCATGGCTTTATTCACTAAATTATAAAATTCAGTAGGTATACACATTTGTCCCAAAGTAACTCTCTTACTTGTCTCTCTCTTTAAATCATAAATTCACCGACCCTTATGTAATTATCCCAAAATACAATCTTAGTCCGTCATCAAGGGTCCCAAAATTTATTCACATGTCCTACTGGTCTTCCCTATCTCCCAAAATATTTTATTAAGGATGCCCAAGAATTATCTCACAATAAATTGAATTTAACTCATTTAAAAAGAGAAATAGGAGTCTTCCAGGAGGGGTCGATCGATCGAGGTCTGGGACTCGATCGATCGAACCTTCGATCGATCGAAACTCTATGCTCGATCGATCGATCGAAACTCTATGCTCGATCGATCGATCAAGCAGGTATTTTGATTTCTGCAGAATTGCAGTTACGGGTTCTACCATCTATCTTCATCCAAATCCATATTTTTCAACTCCAAACGTCCCAAAAATTCTACTACTAACATTATAACATTATACCAGATGTTTTCAACGTAAAGCATGTGTATTTCTATCATTAAACATGGATAATCAACCCAAAATCTTATCTAATCATCAAGAACCCTAGAGTTTTCTTAATCATGGTTCTAATCTGTTTTTACCAGAATTTCCTTCTAATACATCATCAAAATTTCATGGGTTATTCTTCTACATCACAAAAGATTTCCAGAATAAGGTTTAAGTCTTTACTACATGCAAATTCCTATCAAAATTTGGGTTTTCTTCCATATATTTCATCCCTAATCATTCCTAAACTAATATGGAAATTGCACCAACGAAAATAGTAAGATAAACACTTGCCTGGGATTTTCGACGTTCTGATTTGCAGATGTTTTTGGTGTGGTTGTGTAGCCCGTTGCGCGATCTACGCGTTGGTGGTGGTTGTGGTGCAAACGGATGACTTTTGGGGCCTTGGATTGCCTTGGAGATTTCTTCTTCCCTCTCCTATGGCCGTTACTTGTGTTTGAGTTTTCTAACCCTAGCTGAATAACCTAAATGGCTGATATATGTTTATGATTTTCGTGGGTTTAATTACCCAAAAAGGTGAAATGTCCAAAACGCCCTCCCGGGGTACTAATTAGGCCTAAAAACGCCCCGAGACCCAAACTACACCCCTGGGTACACTTTTCTGACTATATCGACCCTTCCGGACGCGTTGGCGCACTCAAAACGACCATACGGGCAACTTATAAAATATTCACTTTTTATTTATCAAAATTTAGTCCCGACGCGACACGAGCACGTTCCGACTTAAATTTCCGAAATCGTCATTTAACTCACTCATGACATTCAATATAACCAATATAATATATTACTTTGCTCATTAGTAATATTCAACAAATTTCTCATAATTACTAACTCTCGTCATGTAAGGACATTTTTCTCATGTCCAACATGTTACATTTGTGTATGTCGTACGCCGCTACAATTGGCACGTCACCTCACGATCTCACATGACGGCCTCTATCCGAATTCCAGGAATCAAGCATGCATTATCTCCACTAATATGTCCCTCATCTGCATCAACGACTTCACGTTCCTTGATTGTAGGCTCGTAATGCAAGTGGAACGCAAGAGAAGTCAAATCAGTGAAACAAGGCATGATAGGGATGTTCAAGGGCAAATTGGTAATTTTACAGCCACCGTCCGGAGGACCGGTCAACTGGAAAGTTGTAGATCTTACCGCAACAAAGATACTGGAAGAAACAGCACCTCAATCCGAGCTACAGTGAACAAGTTATGGCCCGTTGAAAATGGATATATGTTCATTGAAAATTCTGGGAATTTTTCTAAGTGTTTAAGCACCTGTTCCCAGCACACTTTCCCGAACCCAGCCCGAAACCGGTTCGGGGGGGCGAACCGGTTCGTAGGGGTACCCGAACCGGTTCGGGGTACCTGTACGCTGGATAGAATTTCGGCATTTTAAGATCGTGGGTCTCTTCATGTATTTCCCTATAAATACCAACTTCGGGAGAGTTGTTTTGCAAGACTTTAGGAGACGAATTTGAGAGTCCAAATACATCTAGTCTTCATATTTTTGAGTCCCAAGACTCATGTTTTGATTCACACATCCTTGCCAAATATTTGTGAATCCTTTTGTAACCCAAGAACACAACTTTGGTTTGTTCAACCCTTTTGGAGAAGCCGTTCTCTTCTTCATTGCTGCCCTCCTGGAAAGGGAAAATTCCAGCCGACAAACTTGTGGAGAAGCCGTTTCTCTTCTCCATTGCAGCCCTACTGGAAAGGGATAGTTCCAGCCGCGACTACAGAATCCGATACCCGAGGGTAATTCTTAGTCAACTTGTATTTTCATTGTAATCCGATTGTAAGCCGTTTTCTTACAAATTATAGTGAAAATAAATGGTTTTGCCCCTGTGGGGGATTTTTCCTTAAATTTATTTGTTTTATCCTGCATGCTATATTTTATTTGATAAATCATCTAGATGCATGTCTTAGGGTTTAACTAAAATTTGGGTTTAATTAAAATTGGTTTTTTATTTAAGAAGTCGTAATATTTCCGCTGTAGCTGCTCTCTCACGTCACATTAATAATTATAACATAATTAATTTCCGGATTTTTATTAAATAATTCATTCACATTAACTTTAATAAATCCCCAAATTAATATAGTATAAAAATACGGGGTATTACATACTTCCCCCCTAATAACGGAATTTTGTCCCGAAATTCGGAAAATAAGGTATACCTAGTAAAAACAACTCTGGATATCTCTCGCGTATATCTGTCTCGCGCTCCCAAGTGGATTCCTCCACATTATGATGCTCCCACTGGACCCGAACAAGTGGAACTATCTTCGACCTTAATCTCCTCTCACTATAGTCTAGGATAGCCACCGGTCTCTCCTCGTAAGAGCTATCAGGCTGTAAGTTTATCTCATCTATCGCAATGTGAGTATGGGCCATATTATCCCGAAGATATCATCTTAACGACGAGGTGGAATACATCATGGATGCGATGTAAATGTTCTGGCAGTCCCAACCTGTATGCAACCGGTCCAATCCTCTCGATGATGGGAAATGGTCCCACGTACCTCGGAGCCAACTTCCCCTTCTTCCCGAACCTCATCACTCCCTTCATAGGAGATACACGCAATAACACTTGGTCCCCCACATTAAACTCTCGGAAGAATCGTTTCGCATCGGCGTAGCTCTTCTGCCTGTCCTGGGCTACCCGAATGCGACTCCTGATCATCTCAATCCTCGCGGAGGTTTCCTGAGTTACCTCCGGTCCTAGCATCTTGTTATCCCCTACCTCGAGCCAACAAGCTGGGGAACGACAAGGCCTGCCATACAAAGCCTCAAATGGAACCATGCCAATCGTGAACTGATAAGAGTTATTATAAGCAAACTCTACCAGTGGAAGATGTGGCTCCCAACCTCCTCCAAAATCAAGAACACACATGCATAGCATATCCTCTAACATCTGATTAGTACGCTATGTCTGTCCATCTGTCTATGAGTGGTAAGATGGACTCAACCTCAACTCAGTACCCATAGCCTCCGGAAAGCTTTCCCAAAAAATGTGACACGAAAATCTTGTCTCTATCTGACACAATATTCAGGGGCACCCCGTGTAATCTGACAATCTCAGCGATGAACAACTGAGCATACTGACCCGTGGTATAATCTATCCGCACCGGCAGAAAATGAGCTACCTTGGTCAAACGGTCTACAAATACTCAGATAGAATCGTGGCCCCGCTGTAATGTAGGCAACCCTGTAATAAAATTCATGGAAATACTCTCCCACTTCCACGCGGGTACTTCCAATGGCTGAAGCAATCCTGACGGTTTCTGGTGGTCCACCTTTACCAGTTGGCAGGTAGAACACTTGGACAAGAACTCGACGATGTCCTTCTTCATCCCACTCCGCCAGTATTTTCGCCTCATATCCTGGTACATCTTATCGCCTCCCGGATGTACTGCAAATCGGGACCCATGAGAATGAGTCATCACTGCATGACGGAATTCTGCTCCTTCTGGAACCACCAATCTCCCATTAAACCGCAAACCTCCATCATAACTAACAGAATAGGACTTAGCACCCTCGGCTAGAAGTCGCACAATCTGCTCCTGGAAAAACGGGTCTGTGGTCTGTGCCTGTATCACCCCCGTAACAATCTCGGGTGTGACTGACATTACGGATATGAAAGAACGTGCTACTGCGTCCTGGTGACCCAACTCCTTCCACTTTGCTTTCCAGACGTCTGCTACCTCGTCTACCGGTCTACGAATCAACGCATCAGCAACTACGTTGGCCTTCCCCGGATGATACTGTATATCGAACTGGTAGTCCTTCACAAACTCTAATCATCTGCGCTGACGCATATTCAGCTCTTGCTGAGTGATCAGGTACTGCAACGACTTGTGGTCTGTGAACAAACGGAATTTCTCTCCTAACAAATAGTGCCTCCATATCCTCAATGCAAAGACGACTGCTGCTAACTCCAGGTCGTGGGTGGGGTAATTTTTTTCATGCGGCTTAAGCTTGCGGGAGGCAAAAGCTATAGCCTTCTCTTCCTGCTGAAGTACTCCCCCAAGTCCCCGTAAGGACGCATCGGTGTAAACCAGGTACTCCACACCCGGCTTCGGTAACGCAAGGACTGGCGCTAAAGTAAGCTTGTCTTTCATCTCGTCGAAAGCCAACTGACAAGCGTCATCCCAAACATATGGTACCCCCTTGCGAGTCAGATTCGTCAATGGACCCGCTATTTTGGAGAATCCCCGAATGAATCTCCTGTAGTAACCAGCTAACCCCAAGAAACTACGCACTTCCGTCGGTGTCGTGGGTTGTCCCCACTCCCTCACCGCTGATACTTTACTCGGGTCAACTGCTATCCCCTGCTCAGAAACAACATGCCCCAAGAACTGTACCTCTCGCAACCAGAATCCGCACTTCTCGTACTTAGCATACAACTGATGCTCTCGTAGAGTCTAAAGAACCTGCCTCAAGTGCTCGGCATGCTCCTCCTCGGAGTGTGAATATATCAAAATGCCATCTATGAAAACGATGACAAACTTATCCAAGAACTCTCTGAATACTTGGTTCATCAAGTCCATGAAAACGGCTGGAGCATTTGTGAGTTCTAACGGCATCACCCGGAACTCATAAGACCCATATCTCGTCAAGAAAGCAGTCTTCGAAACATCCTGCTCCCTAATACGTAGCTGATGGTACCCCGGCCTCAGATCTATCTTCGAAAAGAAAGTTGCTCCCCTCAACTAGTCGAACAGGTCATCGATTCGAGGCAACGGATACTTATTCTGTATCGTGACCTTGTTCAGCTCCCGGTAGTCCACACATAACCTCAGTGAACCATCTCTCTTCTTTACAAACAAAACTGGAGCGCCCCAAGGTGAGGTACTCCTGCGAATGAAGCCCTGACCTAACAGCTGCTCTATCTGATCTCGTAGCTCTCGCATCTCTGTCGGAGCCATACGGTACGGTGCGCGTGCTATAGGTCTCGTATCTGGCAATAAATCTATAACAATGTCTATCTCTCGACTGGGGGGTAGGCCTGGTATCTCCTGAAACACATCAGAATACTCCCTGACAACTGGGATCGAATCTAAGGGAATCACAACCTCCTTAGAGGTATCCTCCTCTATGTAATACAAATGAGCGGTCGAACATCCCTCTGGGCGAGGCATCGCCACTACAAACATCTCTTGCCCTGGAATGGCAAAAATAATGCTCCCACCGAAGCAATCAATCATGGCTCTATAAGCTGCGAGCCAATCCATACCAATAATCACATCATGTTCGTGCATGTCTAAAACTAACATGTCTGCAGGTAATACCAAGCTACCAATCTCTACCCCCACTCCCCGGCATAAAAAGAAAATAAGGGACCCACTCCCCAGTGGTGAGTCTACACACGTCACTGTGCTCTCTGCTGTGGCTAACAACTCTAAGGCTTTCGCAAAATAGGTAGCTTATAAAATAGTGCGTTGCCCCAGTATCAAACAAAACTCGACTCATAGTAACATGGATAGAAAAACATACCCTCAATCGCGGGTGGTGCCTGCGGAGCTGCTGCCTGTGGGAAGTTATAGACACGTCCGCCCTGTGGCTTTCTCTGCTGAACTGGGGCTGTTGGAAAGGGTGGTGGAGTTGGATTCTGGGGTTTATTGTTAGCACATTCCTGTCGTGGGGCCCTATTCTTCTCTGGACAATCCTGACGCCTATGGCCATTCCTACCACATTGGAAACACCTCCCTCGAAACTGCTTCACTTTATTACGGTATTGACTAGTCTCGCTTTTTCCCTGGTCTTGCTGGCCTTGAGGGGAAATCTGCGGAAAAGCTATGTCAGGGCGAGGACAATCCATCCACTTGTGACCCGGTTGTACACATTTATAGCAGAGTTTCGAAATTCTTCGCTGGTCAGGTTGTAGTTTATCCCCAGTCTGATTCGGACAAGATTTACGTTTGTGATCATCCATTCCATAGCCGAAACACCTCTTGGTGATTTCATTCTGAACCTGACTTCGTTGTCCCTGACACTTTTGTCCCTGTACATAAATCTCGTTACTTCTGGAACTGAATCGATCTTGATTGTTTTGTTATCGCAGATTTGGTGCCTTCGCACAATTCTCAACGTTAGTCACATGCATTTGGTTAACCTCTCTAGGTCTTTTGCCTCCTTTAAGTTTTAGGCTGCGTTCTTGGTATTGTAGAACTGCAGTGGTAACTGCTTGTGCCACGATGCCTGCTAACTCGGCGGTTGATATTCTCCCTGGGGATACCTGAGGTGTGAGTCGATCTTTAAAATATCCCAAGCTTCTTTAGCGATTTCACACATCATAATACGTCAGAATTCATCCGGTGTGACAGCGCTAAACAAGGCATTCAAACCACGGAAATTAAAATCAGAAAGTTTAAACTCATTCTCAGTCCATCTATCGGCCGGTTTGGGAACACTTTCATTTTCAACTAAATGAGTTGGTGGAGACCACTCGTTAACTACAGACATCCAAACCCTTTCATCGATAGATTTAAGTGTCGATTTCATTCGCGCTTTCCAATACGCGTAGTTAGAACCATCGAAAATAGGAAATTTTAAAAATGGAAAAAATTACATTTTAGCCAAAAATAATTTAAAGGATCTTCAACGAAATAATTTATCGCTTTGGCTCTGATACTAATTTGTGAGTGCGATTGGCCCCGGATTTTTAATTTTCTCAATTAAAATATTATTTCCTTTTATATATATTTAAGATGCGGAAGCGTAAAGATGTGTGATGGTTCACAAACAAGCGAATTACCAAATTTTAATTTTCTTAAACAAATTAAAATTAAACCCAAGTGAAAATTAATTAAACACACGCAAATATTAATTTCACTTAAATCAATTAATTAAACCGAGTCCTAGAATTTGCCTAAGTCATATGCGGAATTTTATCAAATTAGGCCAAACCAATTTTAACAATTAAATTGAATGCCTTGAATTAATTAACTACACATTACCCAAATTAAACACGTAGAGATTAAATTAAACCAATCTTTATCTTTTTACCTAAGCATATGTTCTAGGTGATTTTGTAAAAGATAAAATAAACAATTAATCCACTACGCCGCGATGTACGAGGAAAAACCCAAGACGGGAAATAACCTCGGACGGTCCTAGCCTCAAATCCACTAAGTACGGAATTTACAAATACAAGACAAAAAGGCTTACAACACATGACTCGATCCCTCTCAAGCCCCGACACTTCTTCTTGTAGATACCTCTTCCTAGAGGATAACCATAGAGCTCCACCGTGGTCTCGGAGTCCACCGATCGGACTTTGTATGGTCACCATCACCCGAATAAGGAGCCTTTCTCCAAGTGGGTAATGCCGCAACAAACAGCTTGTTCTTTCTTTGATGGATGTAGAAGCAAACCCAAAACTTCTCTTTGAACGGAAGAGATGAACCCGGTGCCAAAACTTCAATCAAGATGTATATATATTGAAACTTGGATAAACAAACAATTGGGTATAAACTAGAGTGGTGTATATTTTTCTCTATGTAAAAATCTCTCTCAAAACACAAATATTTTCCTTAAATAATTTAGCTCTCAAACTCTCTCTAAGAGATGAAATAGAATAGAAAAGTTAAGTTGGAAAATATTATTCCCGCACATAATAAAGTCTGAGAAAAGTTGGTTAAGAAACAAGTGGGGAAGTGGGAGAAAAACTGCTTAAAACTGCCAAAAACTGTTCCCGCCTGGCATCTCGTTCGAACGAGTTTTCTGATGAAGTTCCAGTATGAACTCGTTAGAAGCTCGTTAGAAATCTCGTTAGAATGACAATCTCGTTCAAACGACATTTCAAACGAAGTTCCAGTATGCAATAATGGGAAGTCGTTGGCAATCTCGTTCGAACGACATCTGGTTCGAACGACAATCTCGTTCGAACGACATATCGAACGAACTTCCAGAAAGTTTGAAAAATTCGATTTTAGCCCAGAAAACTTTATAAACTTATTTCAAAGTTTTAATTAATTCTTTCTGAAAATAAAACACAGTTTTAATTAAACCTAACACCCAATTAAACTTGTTCCAAGCTCCTATATATATAATATTGCATTCATACCTTGGGAGCATGGAACCATAGTTGATGACGTAGAAATGAGGCACACAAACCGGCATATTGATGAAGCTTTATACTCTTTTCCGCTACGTCTTCAACAAACTCTTCATAGGCTTGAGAATATTACAATTAAATACAATCCTATGAATAAATATTTTTGTCTGGAATTGAGCCAAAACAATATATGGACTCAATTGAAAATTTGTGTCCTTACAATATATATATATATATATATATATATATAATTTTAGGCTTTAATTTCATCTTGTTCCTTGATTTTGATCATTTTTCTTGAAAGTAAGACCTTTATTTTTAATCCATTCTTGATGATTTTGGTAGTTTGAACCACAAATTTATTGTTTTTTAAATTACCTCTTGATGAAGTTGACTATTGGTAATCCAAAGTAGTTAAAACATATCATTTAATGAACTTAGGTTAAAAATATGAAGGATTTAGGGCTTCAATACAAAAATGAGGAAGAACATGAAGAACCTAATCTTAGAGTTTCTTCAAATGGAACTAGGGCTTTGGGATTTATGACCTATTTAGGTTTACGAAGAGTAATTGAAACTTGTTTTTTCAATTATTTCTACGTCTTAGGAAATTAACATGCTAATATTACGGCCTCTTTATAAAATTAAAATATTATTCCATATAAAACACTTGCGTAGATTAGACATGGCCTTTATATTTCCCTTGGCTTTAGGAGTATGTGACAACTTACTCATTATTAGTCATGTATGATACCCCGCTTAATTAAATACCGGGTGATCAGGCCTTTATTAAATTAAAATAAAATATCCAGTTGGTCCATTCTTAGCATCACTCTCGAAAACTTTTTCATATTTACTAACCACCTAGTATTTGAAAAGCTAGTCCCAAATTTTATCTTTTTAATTAATATAAATCAAATAGATAATAATGTCACATTCCACCATTTAAGTATCAAACTCACAATGAATAATAACAGAACAGTAAATATGTCTGAATCACACAGTCCAGTGTAAAATATCCATACAGTAATTCAAAATTAAACTAACTCCATAGTCCAATACATAACAATAAAATCTGAAATCTCTGAATGACAATAGAATATAAATGGACAACATGTCCGACTGAAATAAATGCTCAAAATGAAGAAACCAAATAAATGCTACAACTTCCACAATAGTTGCAGCACGCCAAAAGATAGAACTTGCTATGCCTGGTGTCCCTGTGGCTGGGCACCTAAAATGTTTTACAAAAAGAAAAGAGATTGGAGAAAACGAGTCAGAGCCCGAGTAAACAGTTTAAAATTTTAGCAAGTGTTTAAATGCAAATTAGCAAATATTATATACATGTTAGTCTTATGTGTTCTCACTTGAGATGCTCACCTCTCAACTAATGTGCACACCTAACGTGTAGGTTTAACCCGTCTAAACCAAAGTTACTACTACACAACTGACTCATAATATTCATTCGTATCGCCCATAAAATACGTTTTTGCATTCTTCCTATTCATGCGACAATTATAAATTGCTCATTTTATAGTTAATTACTCATATCCCCGAGTTATCTTAAATATCATTATCTTTCTCTTCTACTAAGCACACACAGTAGAATAAGTCATCAATATATACATATATATATATATATATATAGGGATATTCTCAGGTGCGGACTAAACCGTGCGCACCCGGTGCGGACTTTGTCATGTTCCTCGCGTGGTCCCTAAAGACATTTTGTTATTTTCTTTAGATGGTCCCCCTCTTGTTTTATATGAAACCCTTATTTTAAGATCAGATATTTAAAAGTTTATAGTTTAAGCCCAAATTGGTATCAAGAGCTTAAAGATTTTGGAAACTCATTGAATTCCGACCAAAACCCTAATTGTGGTATTAGAGTCATAAGACGCTCCTTTTAGACTTATAGTAAAAAGACTTTAATGCTCTTGGGATTTATCCCTCGCATTTACAAAGATATTTTTGGAACAAACCCAGACTACCATCCCATACCCATAACCGATTTAGACCCAGTAGGTTGTTTAACCACACACATAGACGGTTGTTCGTACACTGAACACATCCTAGCCAAACACGCAGATAGTAGACAAGTTACTGCTAAGTGCTATTAATAGCATAATAGACCAAAATAAGTGTATACTCCTTATATTAAGACAATTAATAAAAGACGCTCAAACCCTAGAAGCAAAGAACAAAAATATCTCTAAAAGACTACTAGAAATAGATAACCAAATTCCAATAGACCTAGTACATATTTTACAAGAAATAAATATTAAGACTAATCATATACAAGCCCTTAACAAAGACATTTTAGAAATTAAAATTTTAACTAAACATCAAGATAGTGAGTTAATTAAACTTACTAAACAACAAGTTAATCTTATCCCTAGATTAGATAGTTATCTTCCTAATGGAGATAGTTAGATCAGATTGGAATGAGGTACCAAGAGACCTATCCATTTAGACCTTATTAAACTTTTACCAAAGAATTCTAGAAAAGATAAATGATGATAAATTTTATTATAAGATAAATAAAAATGAGACTGCCAACGCGGCTAAAGAAACTAGACTCATATTAGAAAGATTCAATTTAATTTCTACATCCATAACAGCTACCCAAGACTATAATAGTAGCTTTGTTAAAGACTTGCATTTAGATTTAAAAGCTAAGATAGAAGGATTAACCACCTTCAACATGGACTTTGTTAAATTCCAATAAAATTTAGCAAATTATCATAATAATATGGAAAGCCATAACCTATCCAAAATGGATAGTATTATTAATGAACTTAGACTAGACATGCACTACACCAAATTTGCCTAATTGTCACGGTCATTGACCTTGACAAGTTCAACTTGTCAAGGTCAATGACCGTGACAATTCAGGGTGAGACAACTTTTTTTGTCACGAACGTGTCACGATCATTAACCGTGACAAGTTCATTAGAATTGTCACGGTCGTATCACGGGCCATGACCGTGACACGTTTAGTCACGGTTAATAACCATGATAAAGCCTTGACCCTTTTTAAAAAATATTGTCACGGTCAATGATTGTGATAAGTCCGTGATAACTCTTATCACGGTCATTGACCGTGACAATTCTGGGCAGAATTTAAAAAAAATCTGTTGGGCAGTATGGCCACTGCCACTACCCTGCAGTATATTTGTACCTGTTATAGCAACATCATATATCTAAATAAACTAAAGATAATGCAAATATATATTCAAAATAGAAACAATATACATGATGATATAATCCATAATATAATTCAAATGTACCAACTTAAAAATAATGTCATTACATGTCTGGGGTAAATGTGAGGAGGTGAGTAGGCCACACGATATGTGAATTGACACACCCACTAATATACATCGTGCCGCATTGTTCGCGCAACCACAATAGGGAGTTCTCCTTCTCGGGTATCACATGCGTGATGAGCACTTTGGACTCGATCTCTTGAATCTCACGTCTATGAACTATTCCACCCTGGACGATATTCGGGTCCCTCAACCCCCTATCTATCCGCTGGCCATCAAATACGTCCAATATGAACACGCTCGGCCAACCAAGTGTCGACATTGGTCTGTTGAAGGGCGCCAAATAGGGAAGTGGATCATTGAAGTACGCAGGTGTCGGTGATGAAGCAGCGAGGTCCACATCCTCGTCATTCTGCGCCTCGTCCTCCCGCACCTCCTTCTCCACCGCCTTCTCCTTCCCTTTCCCCTTACGGTTTTTGCCCAACGTACGCTTCATGAATGAGTACATATCTTGGACCGTTGCCTCCAAACGGGACAGCTTCGCGTCATGTGAATGCACCATTCGAGCCAACCCGGTGCCGCTCGTCTCCAATCCGATGATCCTAGATTTGGCCACCCACGAGCTCACCCCCTTGTCCTCCCCTTGCGATCAAAGACAAGCACTTGGTTGAGTGCGTCTGTGGAGAAAGATGCCTTGTCGGCATCAGACTGCGACAAATGCACTTCCTTAAGCTTTACCTAAAACGACAAAAAGCACATGATTAGTAAAATAAGTAAACTAAAAAATTATAACGTAATTAACAAAAAGTAAACTGCCGGATTACTTATAATCATGGTCGTGACGCTCGTGGACACCTCCTTGTCCTTTCCCTTCTTCGTCCGAAGAGCCACATAAGTATCGAGCCTATGTGGCTTACCCCTAGGGCCACTCCCTACCCCCTGAAATAAAATAAAGTAAAATTAGTATCGGCCCTGCAAAGAAAAATAATGCAGACTAATATATTTCTGTAGTTATAGAAAAATTAAATCTTACCTGCATCCTATGCTCCACCTCGGCGTAAGACGTCCGACCGGAGTAGTGCACGTCCGTCTTTTTTGCCTGATTTTCCCTCCCTGATTGGTGAGATGCCAATTGTCGCTCCCCGATCTCATTGTCAATGAACTTTTGCCATTATGCCAATGAGATCAGCTCCTTCGGCGGGACGGATTCACGCCATTGGATAATGGACTCTCGTGTTTTCTCAAAGTACCGTGTTCGCATATTTTTCTTCCACGTCTTGTGTTGCTCCCTCAACTGCTCCAAGACGGAATCGCGTAGTTTTGGATCCAAGTTGAATTGTTCATGTCCAACAAATACAATGTTAGTTGCGACTAAATATAAATATAAATATAAATATAAATATAAATATAAATATAAATATAAATATAAATATAGAATGAAATTGAAATCGAAATCGAAATTGAAATTGAAATTGAAATATTCATATAAATATAAATATATTACCTGTAGTGCCGCCCAAATAGCTAACTTGAGCTCATATGGCACCTCCTTCGAACTCATAAACCCTGGGCCGATGACCGTCTTTAGCAGCTCGAGGGATCTCTCTAATAGCTCTGACTTGTTCTCGATGATAATCCCAAATTTGCCATATTTGGGGAGCCTAGGGGCCGAGGAGCCCTCGTCGCCTCCGCTACTACCGAGCCCAGACGACATCATCATAACCAGCATCATCATCCTCGCCTTAATACCTGAAGGAGACATTTGCTGTAAAAAAATGTTATTAGTACAGATAAAAAAAATTAGAAGAAGACATGCAAATATGTACAATTACTACAAATAAAAATAAGCACTACTTATTAATTTACTTTCATACACCCCCTCCCCCACCACACATACGCACACGTACACGCACACCCCCACCACACCCCCTCGATATACAAATTTTCAAAAAAAGTTAAAAAATCCCACCCCCATATGGACAATAATCCAGTGGTCAGGCCACTTTTAAAACTAACCAACCCAACATTTACTAAACAAAATAATCCAACAGCAATGTCAACAACAAATGTGTATCCCATACTCCTTCTAATTCATCTACTCAATTAATTCATTTCATCAATTAAACTAACAATTAAAGTATACAATTATTAATTTACTAATTTACAATGAGGGAAAATCCTACTTTCATATGAAATGGGCACTAATTATTAATTTACTTTCATCTAAAAGCTATACAATTTATTAATTAAAGCTATACAATTGTTTAGATTGCCCCACCACACACACACACACACACACACACCACACCACCTCCTGCCCCCACCCCCCGCCACACACACGCACACACCTGCTCACACACACACACACACACACACCACCCCACCCCCACCCCATGCCCCCCCTCCCACCACCACACCCCCACCACACCTGCACACACACACACACGTACACACACAACCTACCCCACCCCCTGCCCCCTCCCCCACCACACACCACCACATACATATATACATACACATATACACACATATACACATACATATACACACATATATATACACACATATATAAATGAAAGAGAAAGAGAGGGAAAAAACATACCTTAGAGAGAGAGAGAGCTGAAATCGCTTAGAGAGAGAGAGAGAGAGAGAGAGAGAGAGAGAGGGAAAATCAAAAATCGGTGGGAAAAAAAAGCCTAGGGCTTATTTTACTGACGATATTGTCACGGTCGTGTCAAGATCCTTGACCGTGACAATTATTCAAAGAATTCTCACGATCATTGACCATGAAAAGCCCGTGACAAAGATGTTTATCACAAACTAGTAATGATCAATGACCGTGACAATTCTTTGTCACGATCAATGACCGTGACACAAAACATGTGTTTGTTGTCACGATAAATGACCGTGACAAGGGTGGTCGGCTGAAAGGTGACAATTTGACCATTTTGGTGTAGTGATGGCCCAAGTAGAACAAAAATATGAAGAAATTATAAACGGAATGAAGTCCGTATATAATAAGCCTTCCCAAGCATAAATAAACTCACCTTTTATCCTAACTCGTTTAGATAAAATAGAAAAAACTGTAGAATCTATAAAAGTTAGATCTATGCAACAACAATAAAAAGATAATGAAGTAAAAGACTATATTACAAATGTTGCCAAATCCCTAGCTAGACATAGTGAAGAAATTTCTGATAAAACCAGAAAAGAGAATAAGATTTTTAAAGAAGAAATCCTTAGTCAGATAAAAAGATAAAAAGATTATTCAGACTTCTTAGAAATAATTGAAAAAAGACTTGAACAAAAACAGGTAACCACTTGTAAATTTAGAGAATCCCCTCCTAAAGAAACTAGAGAAATGAATACCATAGGTAGACGAGTCATAAATAATGGATTAGAAAAGACTAGTAAGATAGTTAGCTCTATCCCAAATATTGGACAGAGTAATCATATGCTCTAAAGACTTAAGGATTCATCATCCAATGTTAGGACATGGTGGAAAGAAAGAAATTTCACCAATCCTCTCCAATGGAAAGAATGGGGTGAAGTTGATTGGAAGATTGTTGAGAATTCCATTCATAATGGACAACTTCCAGCCGTTAGATACATAGAGTTGTTTAAAGAAGGTGTCACTCCTAAGACTCCTAATTATAACATGACTTACCATCGTGGTAATCAGGTGTTAGACAAATCCTATATTAAGCTCCAAGTGTTTGACTCATAATGGCTTAGATCTAGAGGAACTGATAGGAAGTTCCAATTCCTAACCTTTGAACTCTTTCAAGCAAGAATCCAAGGATTACATAGACCTCACAATAATATCAACATATTATGTTGTTTAGTGGATAAAAGATGGAAAGATTTTGAGAAGAGCCTTATTGGGATAGCCCAACTAAAAATGTCAGATAACATAAGATACTTTAATATCATTCCAGTATTTACAGTAACCGTAGACACAGCCAAACATTTTAAGTTAATCTTATATTCTAGTGGGTATGAATACTATATTATCCCATGCGCTAATATAAATATAGAATTCCAAAGCTATGTGAAGTTCTCCCAATTTCCTTATGAAGGAATGCAATCGGGAATTCCTAGCGGTAGACTCAATGAAGAAATCTTAGTTAGAAATAATGTTTCAGACTACAATCATACTTACAGTATTAGGAATACTGGACCTATGAAAGAAAAAGCTAAGACCCTTTGGCAATTAACAGAATTCCAAGAAACTAAGACTATACAAAATAAACCTTTGTTTATTAATCAAGACGATGTCACTGAAAATGTTACTATCCAGTTTGGTCCCCCTAAGATTGTCAATAAGAATATCTAGACTGAGGAAGTTAGATTTAGGAATATGGGAGAAGCCATAATTAATGATCCTTTAGAAGGAGAATGTAGTAGTAAGACTAGTGTTAGTTTATTAAGACAATCCCCAATAATTAGACCTAGAAGATCATTTGAACAAAAAGATTTGATTAAAGAAAAAGCTAGGATCCAAAACTTTGGACATGAACCCTCAGAATTGGAAATGAAGACATTTAAAGATCACCTTAAGAAAATTCATTCTGTTAGATTTCAAGAAAGAGAAAGATTTAATATGATAGCCCAAGACCGCATATTAAAATTAAAAGAATCTAAGAATACAAAGGAACTTCTTAGAAACTTAAAACTAATAGAAGAAAGACTAATGCTGGCTACACAAGTAGAACCTAATAAGCAAGAGATAGGAAATAGTAATAGGCTAGAAGATGCTCCTATACTTTTTAGTAAACCAATAGGAATAAATATTCCTATATACTCTAGCACTATAGTCACGACTAAACCAGACTATATAAAAGACTTTCCAACTAGTGACAATAGTTTCACTCCTATTAAGACCAAGGAAAGTCAAGCCATAAATTCAGTAGGTATATACCTTAACATAGATAATGTCTAAGATAGGAAGAAGTCCTTAGATGAATGGCGTAATTAGATGAACATGTGTTTTTCATCTAATGAGCAATGGGATGCAAGTTCATGTAAATAAAAGGCTGAGCAATCCATTAGAGGTATTGCAAAAGATTATTTAGATAGTCTAAGAAAGGCTACTGATGAAGACTCCTTAGCTTAGGTTGAGGAGATGAAAGAAAACTTAGAAGAAAGATCAATTTAAGAATATATTCAATTGTTCACGTTAGAATTCATTAGAGCTGGACATCTAGCTCAAATCAATGAACAAGACCTCATAAAAACTAAGTTAGCCCTCCTTGGAATTTGCAAATTAGATAAGATAAATGAATATAGAAATAATTACGAGCACCTATATTACCAAATTAAAGAATTTGGGGAGACCTTAAAAGATGAATACTTTAGGAAGATACCATCCATAGGATAAATTTTAATTAATGAATATAGGAATTGGCTAGGAGTAGCTGGAGTTAAGAACAACTCCCTTTGTGAAAGAATCAATTTTGCCAAAGACTATATCATATCTAAGAGACGTGATATAACTCAAGGAAAGTTAATAGAAGAAACTTTCAAGGAGATCCCTCCAATCAAAGACGAAAGAGACGTCGTTCCAATCCAATGGGAATGTGGTAGTGACCCTAAGAAATTCAAAAATAAATTAGAATGGAAACATAGGAAGTTAAAGACTAGACCTTTAGGATTTTCAAAGAAATATAAATTTAGACAATCTACTACCTTTAGAGAAAAGAACCCTAAGACTAAGAAAAATAAATTTAATCAAAGAAGATGTTTTAAGAAGAACACTAGTAAGTATAAGAAGGTTCCTAATTATAAGAAGGAAAAAGATGTAGCTCAATCTAAGACTGCCACCAAAGAATGTTGGACTTGCGACAAAGAAGGACACTTTGCTAAAGACTGCCCTAACAAGAAAGATAAATACAATATTAGACTATGCAGATCAAGAAGAATTAGATATCCTATATGCTATAGAAATATCAGACATAGAAAATGATGATAATACTAGTATCTATAGTGCTTATACAGATAGTGATTTGGAAGACTATAATAGTGATACTAATGAGTATGAAGACTCTCAAGATACTTTAAATTTATATATGATGCAAGATAATCAAGATGATTTAGATGACGAATATATAGACTTTAAAGAAGCTTGGTAAAAATGTATATTGAGCCCCTTTTAAAGAAGAGATGGACTGTTAGTAATCCCGAGTTAGTAACACATATACCTAAATGTTACTTTGATGAAAGACATTATTGTACATTTGAAATGAAATGTAGCAAGAAAGACTTTAGATGTGTAGAATGCTTTGAGACTATACAGACAGAACTATTTATGGTTTGTGTTAGTTGTCAATTACACTATCATGAAAACTGTTGGCGAACTAGATTCAGAGCAATTTATACTAGCTAGTATGACGCTCAAATAGACTTAGATATTAAAACATATTATCAAGACATTGATAGAAATATATCCAAACGATTGCAAGAAAATGAAGAATTAAAAGGAAAAGGAATTTTCCTATGAATTAGACGATAGTAGCTCTGATAGTAGTACACAAGACCTAACATCCTTAGATTTTATAGATAAATCCCATAAAGGAATATTTATTTTAAAAAAGAATAATTTAGTAATTTCTACTAAACCACATGCTTGTTTTGTAGAAATGTTTATACAACATAAAGACTATCCTAAAAGACTTTCAGCTTTTATATATACAGGATGCTCTCGGAGTATTTGTAAGGCTAATACATTTCCTAAAGACTTTTTTTTTTTAAAGTAATCAAGAAATCTATGGTAAAGTGGCTAATGGATATCCATTTACCTTATATTTCCAGACTATTCCTATTTATTTTAAATTAGGAAATCAGACCAACAAAACCGTTAATCATCGGTTTTGGATAATGGATCCTCATCCTAGTTTCACTGCAAACATTATCATATGACAAGACTTTATTAGTAAATATCATCCTTATACTCAGTATAACGATAAGATATTAATTAGTGATACAGAGGAATTTAATATTAAAGCCCCTCTAATAGATCACAAGACTACCTTTGACCTTATGCAGGTTAAACCAAATTATAGACCCATAAAACATCAGAGTTCTTCAGCTGAGCATGGTGGACCTAGACCTACAACCCAACAAGAAGCCTTAGAAATAACCAAACCCTTACAAAAAGAGTGTAAGTGCCCAGACCAAAAGTGTTATAAGCAAATAGCACTTATACAACAAGACATTTTAGATTAAGCCCAGCATACCTTATTACAGGTTCATGCTATATCCAAACAGATGAAAATGGATATAGAAGTAGAAAAGGGGAAGATTAGGCAACTAGCAGATCCTACTTTAGGAGAAAATCCCATCGCTAAGTGGGATAAAGATCAAAGCTATTGTGAAATCATCCCTATTAACCCAAACGCCACTATTAATGGTGGAACCTATAAGAAAGGATATTCACAAGAAGATAGGGAAGAATTTAAAAAAGATATAGACGAAATGCTTAAGTTAGGCATTATTAGAGAAAGTAAAAGTAGACATAATAGCCTTGCCTTCTATGTTCAAAATGAATCTGAACGTAAAAGAGGAAAAAAATGTATGGTTATAGATTATAGACAATTAAATAAGAATTATGAATTTGATTCTTATAAGATAACAGACAAGAATAATTTAATCAATTTGATTGAAGATATAATTATATTCAGTAAGTTTGATTGAAAATCAGGCTTTTGGCAAAATCAAGATGCATCCCGACAGTATTACTTGGATAGCTTTTAGTGTGCCCCAAGGAAAATACGA
This sequence comes from Sambucus nigra, assembly GCA_949130495.1. NCBI lineage: Eukaryota > Viridiplantae > Streptophyta > Magnoliopsida > Dipsacales > Adoxaceae > Sambucus > Sambucus nigra. The sequence goes on along the minus strand of OX422210.1, from coordinate 650,772,167 downwards.
ATGGCTAGTAATGCCATTTGGATACTTGAATGCTCCTCAAGTATTCTAAAGAAGAATGCATAACATATTTAGACCTTATTCAGAATTTTGTCTTGTTTACATAGATGACATTCGTGTAGCCAGTAAGACTGAGACAGAGTATGTAGACCATCTTAAAAATATTATTTTAGAATTAGACAAACATGGTATTATTATTACTGAAAGGAAAATGCAATTATTTCAGACTGAGATAGATTTTGTGGGAATGCGTATTAATAAAGGAAAATTATCCTTGGCAAAACACATAACAAAAAAGATTCTTGAGTTTCCAGACCAACTTAAGGATAGAAAATAATTACAATCATTTTTAGGATTGTTTAATTATGCTGCAGACTTTATTAAAGACCTTGTTTCAAAAGGACAAATCCTAACTTCTAAGTTAAAAGGAACAGACAAAACTAATCCTTTTTATTGGACCAAAGATGATTTTGAAGTCATAAGACAAATTAAAGATGCGATCAAGAACATTCCTTTACTTGAACTGCCTAATGCAGAAGACCAGTTTATAGTAGAAACAGATGCCTCTGATAAATAATGGGGAGCAATATACTTTGCCATTGATCATCAGACAAAAAAGAAGAAACTTTGTAGATATAGTTCTAGAACCTTTACAGACCCAGAAACAAGATACACTGCCCATGAAAAAGAAGTTTTAGCTATAGTAAGGGCAATAGAAAAATATATGCTTTTTCTTAGACCTAAACATTTTACTGTTTATACTGACTCTTCTTATGCAGTAAAATTCAGAGAATTAGACTTGTCCAAATCAAGGACTAATAGACTTATTAGATGAAAACAATTGCTTAATGGTTATGACTTCTCTGTTATACATATTAAGGGAAGTAAAAATACCATTCTAGCCATTATATCAAGACAACCAATATTTGCTAACACTAATATGGTTTCATGTTTTATATTGCAAACAGAAGACCTAGACAGCGTGAGTTCCTCTGGGATGAGTAGACTTAATAAAGAAGACGTTGCAGACTATCTTAGAAGCGTAAGGCCAAATGCTGGTATCACGCAAAGACATACGCATATTCAAGACTCTCAAGAAAGACCAATTCTAGAGAAGTTTGATGATATTCTAGTTCCTCCTGGAAAATCTAGACATGAGATTATTTCTCAAAATAGACTCATTGGGAAGATGTATTTTCCCCAGTATTGACCTGATCAAAGTATCCAGACTTAATAAAATTTAGATGAGATACTCTCATAGACGCTATATGGTGGACCCTGAAGAATAGACTATGGATTGAGTTCAAACAAAATTTGGTAGCCATTGCCAGATTCATGAGGACTCAAAGACTTACAGTCACCTAACTTAGTGGTACTGTTATGCCTAGACCTCAGACTCAGAATTATGCTCAGACTATTGGAGAATCCTCCAAAACTAGACCTGCTGATTTTTGTTATCAGAAAAAGACTTGTAAGACTAAGATTGTTATTCCAATTGGTCATAATAATCTCCCATTAGCAAAAGACTTTCAAAAAGAAACTAATAACATTATTGATGATTTTAATATGTTATTATCAGAAATAAATGGAGATGCAGTAATGATTAAAGGTTTCTTCAAAGGCGTTCCAAAAATATATCTTTTTAGAAAATCAGATATGGCTCATATAACTCTTGCAGACCACGGGTTCATTGGACTCGTTCAAATAAAGGATATCGGAGACTCTGTTGCTCTTGAAAAAATAGTAAATGAGTATGTTAAAAAGGTAGAATAATTTCTTCCTCTATTTGCTAGAATCTATCAGATAGCTCCAAGTTCCTATAGAGGAATGAGAGTTGAAGGATTTAGACTTGTTAGATTTTCCAATTATATATTCGAAGACGTTGAGATTTTATTAGAAGATGAGACTAAAGATTTAATTATTGATAAGTCCAAGCTCTAAATTGCTCATGCTACAGAGACAGTAGAAATCATGGAATTATTGACATGTGAAGACAGATGGTACACTGCCTTCCACAAAGAAGACCTAATAATCCAAGCTGATGAGCCATTCAATGGAATGCTCAAGAAAGAAGCTAAGGAATTAGTAGAGATAGCTTTGCCAGCTAGCCTTAGAATTATAGACCTCATTGATGAATTTTTCAATAATGCCCTCCCAGGCCAATACAAGGTAGAAGAAGATAATGACGGGACAAAGATGGGCCCCTCGTTAGCAGAATAATTATTAAAGACAGAAGATGCCCTACACTAGACCTGTGCATTATTTCAAGAAGACAAGAAAACTCCATTATTTAGACTGATGATTCCCTTACAGAATGAAGATAAAAACAGCTCAGACCTGCCCCTTATGGGCCCAGACATCCTCCGTTCATAAAGATAAAGGAAGACAGTGGAAGACGTTAGATGCAAGATAATTGCAAAATGCCAAGATTGCTTTTGAAAAAGCGAAAAAGTGAAGATTAAAAAGATTCCAAAGCTTCAGATTTTTAATTATTCTATTTAATAATTGTATGCTTTCAATCGGATCACTTTTTGTAACCGCTTACTAGTCATCTATAAACCTCCTTATGCTATAAAAGGATAGGTAGGGAGTAGGAAGAGATATCAGTTGTTAGACTTCTAGTATTAGATATTAGAGAGAGAGAGAGTATGCTTGTAATAAGTAATATGTATATGAGTGAGTAAACCTCTCATAGTTAGGGGAGAGGGGAGAGTTGTATTTACTTATGCAATGCAATAAAAGTATTTTCTTTTCCTGAAATCTCTTATATTGAGTTGTTATTATTTTCCAAATTGTCTCCAACTTTCTGTTCATAGAGGACTATTGTGTGGAATCTTCGGTGTAGCACACAAGGTGTTATACTGGTAAACCGCCGCCAGGTGCCGATTAGCCGTTAGCCGTTAGCTAAGTGGGTGTTAGGTATGAAGGCGTACATGAAGGAAACGGGTTCAACGCTAAAATAGTGGATTGAGGTGCGACACATAAAGAGGGAGTTGTAGGAGACTGAGACCGGAGAAAAATAATAGCAAGGCTGAAGAGAAGACGGAAGGAAGATAAAGAATTGCAGACCAAAAGGAAGGTATAACTCGAACCAAACCCTTAAATATTTTACATATTATTGTTTTAAAAGAATCTTGTATGAGCCTACAAATCACCTCAGACTTTCTAGAATTTGTTAACCAAATAAATCCAGACTTAACAAGAGAAATACAAGATTGGACTCTTACAGACACTAAAGATAAAGAACTTATAGAATTTGCTTTAATATATGCAGGTGGTACTTTCAAATATATAGACCAGATTATTAAGTGGTTAGGAAGAGAAGTACCTAGAATAGAAATAATTAGAACAGGGATCCGTGATCTCTTTAGACAAAAATTAAGAACTGAAGATTTTGCAGAATAACTATCAAGACCTGAAAAATATCAAGAATATACTAGGATACTTAAATACATTATAGACGTATTAAAATTTATTATATGAAAAAGGTTAGCTGAAATAAAGGCTATTTTAATTAGAGCCGGAGGAATCTACCATCTCCTTAAAAACGTAGAGACAGCTGCCCCTAGAACATACCGTAGATTTTTGTCATCTTATGATGATAATAATTTAGACGAATTTATAGATAATGATATAATTGATATTATTAATCAAATATATAAAGAAACTAGATTGATAAACCCACGATACCGTATAAGGTATTTAAGGCTAGAATATTTTCCATCAAAACCTCTTTCAATTTCTAGACTCCTTGAAGAAACTATTTATATAAATAATCTTTGCTATTCAGAACTCCAGTATGATAGTGACGGAAGAACCTTGAGAAGTAGCAGTAGCCCTAAAACTTCTACACTTAGACTTCCAGATTAATTAAGCGTTAAAATAAGCTTAAAAGACCATAAAAATCATTGGTGTAGAAATTCATATTCCCAGAAACCTTAGAAAGAAAAGGTGGTCCCTAGGCGATCCATAAAAGACAAACGCGGTCCTCAGACTCATTCGAACGTTAGATAATCCGCATTCTATTCTCATAGAAAAATCTGCATAGGAGCCAGACTCAATATCTCTCTCTATATATAACAAAACTGCACCCTTAAGCTGAGACCTCCTGGTGCATGCATACTCTGCTATCATATTCTGGTACATCACCCACTGTATAAAGGACTGTTGGTTCTGTATCTCTCTCGAACCATAAATACAAATCACATATATTTAAGGCGAGCATAGTCCCCAACCAAATGGGTCACGCATATACCTACGCTCCCATTCAATCGTCGAAACTATCAAACTCTTAGATAGCACGTATCTAAGGTCTTATGTTCTGGGTAAAAGTCTAAAATTCCCGCAACGGGCTCATCAGGATAAGACCGTCCACGACACGAAACCTCCCCTGATAGAAAGTAGCGTAGGTATGTCATAAAAATAATAAATCATACAATAGGTTTTCACACAATTTACCTATTTATATCATTAGTATAGGTATACATGCAACCTATCATACATGTCCCATACGTAGTTTATCTATCCCTCGAACATTCTACGTATTAATTAATTTCAATAATACTTCTCACCGTATACCCCGAGTATCCTTCGCTACTCGAAATTTTCTAACAAGTCATCAAATAATTTCAGTAGGTAAAGTGTCCCTCTATCGTTGGTCCGGTCTTAGGTTCATTCATAACCTTCGCGTTCATTAAAATATCTGTAATATTATTTAATCATTAAATAATTCCCGTAGTTAGCTCACATTTTTCATAACCCACTTAAATTCTCGTGAGATCAAATTACATCCAAATTTACCCTAAGGTTCAAAAACTCGATTATCTCTAATTGGGAACAAATTATCAACACAAATCCCTAAGAAGGTTTTAGCAGAAAGACACATTCCGAACTAGTTCGGTGGGTATAGAGAACCAGTCCGGTGGACTGTAAGTAACAGCATTCTGAACTGGTCCGGTGGGTGCAGCGAACCGGTCTGATGGACCTGAGATCACCTCTTTTCTTATGCAGTTAGGAATTTCACCCATTTTCTTACCCAATTTCTCGTGGATCTATACCAAATTAAGAACTAAGGTTTCCAAACATCATGTAGACATATAGGGGTGATTTCCAACGTAAAAATATTATCAAAACATTAAGAATACAACACAAGAACCGATTAATTCATGATTATCATCAAGAACCCTAGTTTAATGTTTTTCCATGTTTATACACCTACAAGTCCAGATTTTTCCCATCCACCAAGGGCTGATTTTGTGCTCTAATTATTTCAGAGTTCCATCTATATGCAATTTCTAACCCAGACTTAATTTAATTCTCCAAATTTCAACATCAAATTTATAGATACATGATTATTTCTTCAAATCTACTCTAACATGTATAACATATGCACATAATTTAGCAAGATAAACATTTGTATGTTGTGGTAGGTTTGATTCGTTAAAGAATAAGGGTATAGTTGTGGTTCTCTCTCCCTGATCTACGCAATGGTGGTGATAATGGTGCAAGAGGATGACTTTTGGCCTTAAACTCCCAGGAACTCTCTCCTTCTCCCTCATGTGCTCTCTCTTTATTTTAGTAACTGTAAACTCTAAAGTACCTTACATGATAGAAGATATAACCTCTCAATATTAGTCTGGCTCTCTTCCCCAAAATTTTGAAAGACCAAAATACCCCTATGGGGTGCCAATTTGGCCTGAAAGTGTCCCGGGACCCAAACTAAACCCCCAGGTACATTTTTCTAACTATTTGGGCCCTTTCGAACACACTGGAGGACTCGAAATGACCATATGAAATACCAAAAGTGAAATTACATTTTATTTCTCAAATTTAGTCCCGATACGACTGACACGTGCGTCCCGACTACATTTATGGTAACTGTCGTATTTCTCACTCATGACAATCTTAGTATTTTCTCATCATTATTATTACTCATTCACTAAGTAATGTTCAATATAAATAAATACTAACCCTTGTCTCACTAATTAATCTTTATTTAATCGGATTAATTTTCCAAATATATTTTAATTAATCCCAAATAATTCCCAATATAAAAATCAATAAAATTACGGGGTATTACATCATGGACCCATAATTGTGAAGTTCTTTTACTATTGTAGATAGTTGTCGCAAACTCAAGAGTAATATTACTTAAGACTAGATGGAAAGGGAAATTAGAGAATACGTTCGTTTTGGTGGAAACCTTATTTTAAACATTAATCCACTTCAAGATATTTTTGTCCTATTTTTTATTATCAAGATAATATTGATTTGGATATCGACTCTACAACATCGGTTGATACTTGCAGGCACCCGGACAATCCCTTTCGTGGCACAATAGAAGGAGTTGAGTCTAGTCATAGAATGGATAAAGATACATATTCCACAAACCGCCATAAGTTAATTATTTCCAACATATAAGAGAATATCGAGGCCCCTTCTAATCAGGATGTGGCCAAAAATACTACCACATAGACATATAGCAGGGAGGCCTCCGCTACTTAGGTTAAAAAAGATCCCACTAACACCAATTTTCATTCTCATATGACTGAGGAGTGGTTATACAGATAAATTAAAGGAAGTATCTGAGTTTCCTAACAGGGTTGTTCTGAGTGTTCCCATCATTCACCTTAGATCCAACTATGTGATACATTTTAATGAGGTGTGATTCTGTTTTCATGCATTTTTTTCTTTTCCTCAAGCTTCTTGTGTTTACGTTAGTCAAAAATATTTTTGAGGTTCTTTACGTGTCCCCGAACTAAATTTATCCCACTAGTTATAGGGACCCTTTATGATCCATGGGTGTTTGGAAGGACAAGCAAACTACTTTGGAATACAAAGCGATGACACCATCATGGTTAGTAATCCTTCCTTTAACAAAAACTAGAAATAAAATAGTTTTATTCTCAATAGAAAATGGGGTGATACACCCAGATTAAATATGAAAAGTCCCATAAACTTTCACGGCAATGAGGATATCCTTTTAAATATGGTAGCCGTGGATTTTTTATTTGAAGGTAAATTTTGATTATATTATCCTTTTACAAATATAACCGATCTTCCACATTAAACCAACCAAGTGAAGAGGATTGATTTTGCATTTTATCTTCTTGAAAGCAAGGACTTAATCCACTAAAGTGCCCCTACATGAACTATGAAGATTGGGTTCCTATACATATATAATTTTTGAGTTGCAACCTATAGAGAGAATAGGTTTATGGCCATAGACACTTTTTATTTCTTGATCATTGATTAGTGACTCCATGGCCTATTAAATTTCTTTAACTTTTGCATTTTTCCTCTCTTGATAATTATTGATGAAGGTGAAAGTCCACCCATGGAGACTAATATCAAATGAATAAATCACCAACTTCATGAGTTAGAAGATTTCATCGACCACTTAAAGAATATCTCCCAAAAGTCCACTAGAAAGAGTAAGATATGTGAAAAGTCTGTAGAAAAGGTTGTAGCCCTAACTAACATCACTTGAGTGGCAAAAGAAACAAGTAATGAGACAAAGGATCATCAGTCTATAACCCATAAAGCTCAAACTTTAATGCAACAATTGAACTCATTTAGAGATGATGTGAGAAGTTGTATAATTGTTTTGACTACTTCCCAAGTGACTTAGTTAGGGTCATTCCTCCATGACCCCCTATCATCATAATTAGTTTTAACTACTATTTATTGAGTAGGTTCACGATCGTAGATACTCAGTCCAAAATAGAATTGATCTCAACTCTCCTTGAATACTCTCACTATGATCAAAGACAAAATTAAGGGAATTGTGCTCCCTGCAAACCTCAGAAAGATTCAAGATATGGATGTTTAAGAGTTCAAAAGATTCCAACCTTATTACATGGTCAAGGTATGAATAGATGCCTTAACATAGTTATCAATTTTACTTTATTCATTCTTATACTAATGTAATTTTTGGCAGGCTATCAGGACCTTCATTGGTTTGAGGAGAAAGTACTAAAACATCTTCCTTAAGGTGAAAGAGAAAGAGAAAAATGCTGAGGAGGAGACATAGGCACTAATATGTATTCCTTTGAGGTTAGAAGCAAATCAACGGTCAAAAAAAGGTCCGAGACCTAAAAAATGTCAAACTAAATCTTGCTAAGAAGTTGACTACGATAAAAAAAACACATCCTCAAGTTCTGGGAATTCTTCTCTAAAATCTTATCTAAAGGCCTAAGTATGACGACCTTAATGAGTTATATAAGGTTGGTGTGTCCAAAGATAAGTAGTTGGACAAATTGGTTGTATATTATGTCACTCCATTGTATAAGTCATATTAAGAGGTTGTTGACAAGTTCAAGACTTCGTATGCTTCTTTGATAGTTCAAAACAAATCCTACATCCGTAGTTACAAAGAATACAAGCTGAAGGTGGCCCAAAACTTTTTAATATTAAGTAAGATATCTTCAAGTGAATGTTCAGATACGAGTATCATGTCACTTGTTCTAAATAGCTTCCTGAGGTTGAGGATAATTTTTTGTATGCCTTGGTTGTGTTTATAAGTGGTGTTCCTGATAAATATGATGAAGAAACTAAGATGGTAAATGAGGAGGATAAAGATGATAAAGATAGTGCCTTCAACTGAGATGTCACGGACTAGTTCTTCGTCTTTTATCTATGTGTTCTCATTTTTTCTAAACATTTGTATAAAATGATATTTCTATTTTTTTACCTCTTCTTATATTATAATTTTTTTCATCCTGTAAAATCCCGCCTAATTAAATACCGGGTGATCAGTCCTTTATTAAATTAAAAATCAAGATGAACGGTGTGGTTAATTTTTAGCATCACTATTGAAAACAATTCTCCGTTTTAATCACCCTAATTAATTCCGCTAATTGTCAAAACAATAAAAATTATTTTATTTATTAAATTCTGTTGTAAAAACCTTTTTAAGCATAAACTAATTTATGAATAATACCAATGATAAAGACACCAATCATCCAATTAAAACATGCCAACTAGATTACTCATATCCAAATAAATAACCACAACCACTGGCAATGTGATAGATAAAGCAATCCCAACTGAAAACAGAATATTGAAATAATAAAAACGTATGAAATCCCTATCAAGTATAAACAAAAATCTGTAAATGGGCGACACATGTCCTAACTAAAAGAACTAAATAGAAATCTGAGGGGCCAAAAGAGGAAGCGTCTATTGTAATGACCTACAACTCCCACACAAGCTGCAGCACGTCGAGTCAATAAATCTACACCTGACATCCCTGTGGCTGAGAACCTGTAATATATATATATATACACACACACACATATAAGAGAAGGAAAAATGACAGGAAACGGGTCAGAGCCCGAGTGTAAAACAGTTTTAAAAAAGTTTAGCAAGTATTTAAAATGCTTACTAGCTAATATGACCACCATGTTTGTACACGACACTCCCTTGAGAATTCTCACCTCTCATCTAGTGTGCACGCCTATCGTAATGCTAAAATAACTCATAAGTCTAACTCTATACTCCTCCCATAAGTTCTGCTTCGCAAGGTCAAAAGTCTAATATTAAGTTAAGATAGCATCTTATTAAAATTTATTTAAGCCAATTATGTACTTCTCAATACTGTTGTGAAGTTTCGACCACTTATTATGATTAGGAGCATTTATTTGATTACTTATCTACTTATAAACACAGTAGAAGAATTTCATATATACGTATATATATTAATCACTCATATAATATATATACTATCGGCACCCCACATAGAATATATGGTGATGGCATACTCTGCTATCAAGTCCCCGTATCTCTCGTACCAAGGAAAATACTAGTTCAGAATCACTCTCGATCTATATTAACACAAAACACATAAAATGGAGGCGAAGCATAGTTCTAAGTCACTAAGAGGTCAGCACATACCCTCACGTCTCTTAGGACCATCTGACTATCATTTTCAGATAGCTTGTACCAAGGAATCCTATGTTCTAGGGTACGAGTCAATATCCCCAATAAAGGTCCCATCGAGATAAGACTGTCCCAGCGCAGTAACCTTCGTGATAGCAAGTAGCGCAGGTATGATTATACACAGACATATAAAATATATATATATATATATACTACCACATATTTCAATTAGATTTTTCCCCTACCAATAATCAATATACTTAACCATACGTGGTACATATCACCCAAGCCCTATGTATCATTAATTTTTTTTTTACTTTCAATTGTCGCCCTATTATACTTACATCTCCACCCTATAAGTATTTCATTTTATTATGTGTAAATGCAGTAGGCATACCCTCACCATTATACTGGTTTAGGTCTTTCCCAAGTCTCCCAATACCTCTCTTGACGTATGCATGGTCTTCATTTAGTTTAATGCCTCCGTTATACCTCGTATATATCTTGTAGTAAAAACTTGTTTATCAAGACTCACCCAAACCCTATTGGTCCTCCCCATGATTTATAATCATCTATAATTAATATCCACGGTTCCTACGCACTCTACTCGAATTAATTAAAAAGGGGAAGATTAATCAATTTCCAGGAGGGGTCGATCGATCGATGAAAGGGGTCGATCGATCGATCAGTCGATTGATCGACATTCTTGGGTCGATCGTTCGATCGAGCAGTTCTTGCCCAGATTTGGCTAATCCAACCTACGAGTTTCATCCATTAAACTTCTCCAAAACACCATTAACGAATCCCAATCTCCCAAATAATTAAACCACTGATTATATACACCTATCTACATGATTTCTTACATAAATCATGTACAAAATCATCAAGGACGTCGAATTAAATAGGGCCAATTCATCAGAATTATCAAGAACCCTAGTTTTGTATAGATTTACAAAATTTTCATTCTTCTTCCAGATTTCTTTCTATTAAACCATTACAATTCATGGGTAATCCTCTACATGTTACAAGACTTCCAAATTTCATGAATTACTCTTAAAACATGCGATTTAAATCTTCTAAACTATATAATTCCTCAATAAGAACATGTATTCTTAATCCTATTCTAAATGGGTGAAATATCAACTTAGAGAATAGCAAGATAGATACTTTTCTTAAGATCGTAGGTCTGATTCCACAAATTTGACAGGTATAGACTTGATCCCCTCGCTCCGATCTGTGTTTTGGTGGTGGTGGTGGTGCAATCCGGTTAGTTCTTGTCCTTGAATTCTTGGAAGTCTTTTTCCTCTCTTCCTCTCACTTCCTTTCTAATCTTTTGAGAATATTAACCCTAGAAGACTCTCCTAACACCTGATTTTAATTCTTAATTTTTGTCATTTAACTAAGGCCTAATTTGAAAATGACTAAATCGTCCTGCCGGGGTGCCGGTTAGGCCTAAAAACGCCCCGAGACCAAAACTAAACTCCCGGATACACTTCTTCTGACCATACGGGCGACTTATAATTTATTCACTTTTTTATTATAACAATATAGTCTCGACACGATCAGGCGCGTCCCGACTTAATTTCTATAATTGTCATATTATTCACTCGTGATAATTTTTATAAATACAATTCTATACATTACTTTACTCAATAAGTAATATTCAACAAATTTCCAATAATTACTAACTCTCATCAGGCAAGTAAATATTTAAATTAAACTCCGGATTAATATTACATCAATTTATCTCAATTAAATTTAATAAATCCCCAATTTTAAAAGTCATGAAAATACGGGGTATTACATACTTCCCCCTAATAACGGAATTTCGTCTCGAAATTCAGAAAATAAGGCATACCTAGTAAAAATAGACCTGGATATTTTTCGCGCATATCTTCATCGCACTCCCAAGTGGACTCCTCCACGTTATGATGCTCCCACTGGACCCCTACAAGTGGAACTACCTTTGACCTCAATCTTCTCTCGCTATGGTCTAGGATAGCCACTAGTCTCTCCTCATAAGAACTGTCGGGTTGTAAGTCAATCTCCTCTATCGCGATGTGAGTGTGGGTTATATCATCCTGAAGGTATCATCTCAATGACGAAATGTGGAATATATCGTGAATACGGTGTAAATGCTCTAGCACCCCCAAACTGTATGCCACCGGCCCTATCCGATAATGGGAAAAGGTCATACATACCTCGGAGCCAATTTTTCTTTCTTCCCGAATCTCACTAATCCTTTCATAGGAGACACACGCAGTAATACTTGGTCCCCCACACTAAACTCTCGGAAGAACCACTTTGTATCGGCGTAGCTTTTCTGCCTGTCTTCGGCTACCCGAATGCGACTCCTGATTAACTCTACCTTAGTTAATGTCTCCTGAATTACCTCTAGTCTGAGAAACTTATTGTCACCCACCTTTAACCAACAAGCGGGAGAATGACAAGGCCTGATATACAATGCCTCAAATGGGGCCATGCCGATCGTGAACTAATAGGAGTTATTATAAGCGAACTCCACTAATGGAAGATACGACTCCCACCCCCCTCCAAAATCAAGGACACACATGCATAGAATATCCTCCAGCATCTGATTGGTACGCTCTATCTGTCCATCCGTCTGTGGGTGATAAGCTGAACTCAATCTCAACTTTGTACCTATGGCCTCCTGAAAGCTCTCCCAAAAGCGCGACAAAAAAAACTTATCTCTATCAGACACAATATCCAGGGGCACCCTATGTAGCCTAACTATCTCGGCAATAAATAACTGTGCATACTGGCCTGTGGTGTAGTCTGTCCGCACTGGCAGGAAATGAGTTACCTTGGTCAATCGATCCACTATAACCCATATGGAATCGTGACCCTACTGTGATGTAGGAAGTTCGATAATGAAATCCATGGAAATTCTCTCCCATTTCCACCTAGGTATCTCCAACGGCTAAAGTAACCCTGGCGGTCTATGGTGTTCCATATTTACCATTTGACGGGTGACGCACTTGGACATGAACTCTGCAATGTCCTTCTTCATTCCACTCCACCAGTACTGCATCCTCATATCCTGGTACATTTTATCCCCTACAGGGTGTACCAAAAATCTGGACCCGTGTGACCGTGTCACTACTGCAAGACATAAATTATCTCCCTCCGGAACCACCAATCTCCCATTAAACCTCAAACCCCCATCAGAACTCACTGAATAGGACTCAGCACCCTCAGTAAGACCCGTACAATCTGATCTTGACAAAATGTATCCACTGCTTGGGCATATATCACCCTCGTAACAATCTCGGTTGTGACTATCATAACGGATCTAAAGGAACGGGCTATCGCGTTCTGGTGTCCCAATTCTTTTAACTTTTTTCTCCATACTTATGCTACCTCACTTACTGGCCTACGGCTTAACGCATCATCAACCACGTTAGCCTTACCCGGATGGTACTGTATCTCGAACTGATAGTCTTTTACTAATTCCAACCTCCTGCACTGATGCATGTTCAAATCTCGCTGAGTGAACATGTATTGCGGTGACTTGTGGTCTGTGAACAAGTGAAACTTATCCCCCAACAAGTAATACCTCCAAATTCGTAATGCAAACACGACCCCATCTAGCTCCAGGTTGTAGGTGGGGTAATTCCTTTCATGAGGCATAAGCTATAGCTTGCTCCTCCTGCTGAAGTACTATATCAAGTCCCTGTAGAGAGGCATCAGTATACACCAAGTACTACACTACTGTCCTAGGTAAAGAAAGAACTGGTGCCGAAGTCAGCTTATCCTTTAGCTCATGAAAAACCAATTGACAAGCGTCATCCCATACATACGGTACTCCCTTGTAAGTCATATTAGTCAATGGACCCGCTATCTTCGAAAAGCCTCAAATTAATCGCATGTAGTACCCGGTTAACCTAAAAAAACTACGCACCTATGTCGGTGTCGTGGGATGTCCCCACTCCCTCACTGCCGAAACTTTGCTCGGGTCAACTGATATCCCCAATTCTGACACAACGTGCCCTAGAAACTGTACCTCCCGTAACTAGAATCCGCACTTCTCATACTTAGCATACAATGGATGCTCTCATAGAGTCTGAACAACTTGTCTCAAGTTCTCTACATGATCCTCCTCAGTCTGTGAATAAATCAGGATGTCATCTATGAAGACGATGACAAACTAATCTAAGAACTCTCTGAACACTCGATTTATCAAGTCCATGAATACGACTGGAGAATTTGCCAGCCCAAACGGTATGAATTTAAACTCATAGGACCCATATCTCATCAAGAAAGCAGTCTTCGACACATCCTGCTCCCTAATTCGTAGTTGATGGTATCCCGATCTCAAATATATGTTCGAAAAGAAGGCTTCTCCTCTTAGCTGATCGAACAGGTCATCGATTCGAGGCAATAAATATTTATTCCATATCGTGAGCTTGTTCAACTCTCGGTAGTTCACACACAATCTCAACGATCCATCTCTTTTTTTCATAAACAACACCAGAGTGCCCCAAGGTGAGGTGCTCCTACGAATGAAGCCCTGACCTAACAGACTCTCTATATGATCCTGTAACTCCCTCATCTCCGCTGGACCCGTACGATACGGTGCACGTGCTATCGACTGAGTACCTGGCATCAAGTCTATGACAAAATCTATCTCTCGACTCAGAGGTAGGCCTAGTATCTCCTAGAATACATCCAAGAACTTGCGAATAATTGGAATTGAATCCATGGGAATCACAATCTCTTTAGAGGCCTCCTCCTCTATGTAATACAAATGGGTGAAAGATCCTCCCTCTGGGTGAGGCATCTCCACCAAAAACATCTCCTGACCAGGGATGGCAAAGATAATACTCCTACCGAAATAATTTATCATGGATCTGTACGCAGTGAGCCAATCCAGGCTAATAATGGCATCGTGCTCATGCATATTAAAAACTAGCATGTCCGTAGGTAAAATCAAGCTACCAATCTCTATACCTACACCCCGGCATATAAAGAAAATTAAGGACCCATTTCCCAGTTGTGAATCTACGTATATCATGGTACTCTCTGCCGTATCTAATATCCCCGTGGCCCGAGAGAAGCTAGAAGATATAAAATAGTGTGACGCCCCAGTATCAAATAAAAATCGACCCATAGTGCCATGGATAGGAAACGTACCCTCTATCGTGAGTGGCTCCTGAGGTGCTGTGGCTTGATGGACGTTATAGACACATCCATACTGTAATTGCCCCTACTGAACGGGGGCTACTGGGATGGCTGGTAGGGCTGGCATCTGAACTGGCACTGGGAGGGCAGCTTGAAAGAGTGGTCTCTGTGGCTCATAAAGGGCACCCTACTGCTGTGGGTCCCTATCCTCCTCTGGGCCATCCTGGCACTTATGGCCGTTCTTGCCACATCCAAAACACTTGCCCCTAAAGTTTCCTCCCCTCTGTCCCGGCTGACCACAACCCTATTGGTCGTTACCACCCCGCCACTGGCCCTGCTCAAAATGCCATTGGACCTGATGGCCTTGTTGCTGACTCTGCTGCTGATGGTGTTGGACCTGTTGGCCATGCTTACTAGACTGGCCCTGCTGGCCCTGTCTAAATCACCCAAATCCCTGCCTGGAATTGCCAGATCGGAATCGCTTGGAAGGGTCCCCCGATGGGAACTCTGCTCACTATGACGGGTCTGCCCTTGGGCTACTGGTGCCCCACCAGTACTACTGCCCCCTATCCGACCTTACTGGATGGACTCCCGTGCTCGTTTTCTTCCATACTAATGGAAGCGGTGATCCTGGAAGTGCAACAGAGCGGCGTTGAGTATGTCAGTGTAAGTACCCAACGATAGATTACCTATGAGGTGCTGACGAATCCTCCAGGCCAATCCATCTAAAAATAGCAATATCTTCTTCTCCTCAGTGGGTGCCTCATCTGGAACTATAGTGAGAAGTCTCATGAACTCCTCCTCCTCATACTCAGCAATGGTCATACTCTCCTTCTTAACATTCGGTAACCTCAACCTCATCTCAGTCTACACGGCGGATGGGAAATGTATGCAATCAAATCATACCCAAAACGACTGAATCGACATGCTGTTCCTCTCCTCCAAGGTGGTGGTGGACTCCCACCACTGCAAAGTATCCCCCACTAGCTTGAAGGAAGCCAATAATTGTCTTTGCACGTCAGTGAACTCATACATACACAGATGCCTATGGATATCCTTCTTCCATTAGTTAGCTAGCACGATGTCCGAACTACCTGAGAACTCCGAGGGGATGCGCCTTCTGAAAGGCATCCCTGACCCGCGTCCATGCAGTGGGAAGCTGTGCTGGCACTGGCGCTACTGCCTGAACCTGGGGTGGAGCCTGTTGTACCATATATAATGCGGTATTCACCGCTTGAGCAATAATGGAGGCTACTTCAGTTGCATTCATCATCCCCTGAGCCAGAGCTGTTAGCTGCTCAGGCTGGGCATTCCTGTCTCGGGGTGCTCGTCTCGGAGGCATCTGAAACGAGAAGCAAGTTTATTAGTCTGCAGTTATTATTAAATCTCAAATAGCTTAAGACGTAAGCGTAAATACAAGAATACAACAGTCCTAAAAATAGGGCTCTATATCAAAGACACTAAGCTGAAAATGAAATAAGCCGTACAGATCCTAAAGGACACTAGAACCTGATGCTCTGATACGACCTGTAAAACCCCGCCTAATTTAATAACGGGTGATCAGTCCTTTATTAAATTAAAAATCAAGGTGGACGGTGTGGTTCGTTCTTAGCATCACTGTCGAAAATAATTCTCCATTTTAATCACCCTAATTAATTAAGCTAAGTGTCAAAATAATTAATATTATTTATTTATTAAATTCCGTTGTAAAAACCTTTTTAAGCATAAACTGATTTATGAATAATACCAATGATAAAGACACCAATCGTCCAATTAAAACATGCCAACTAGATTACTCAAATCCAAATAAATAACCACAACCACTGACAATGTGATAGATAAAGTAATCCCAAATGAAAACTAAATACTGAAATAATAGAAACGTATGAAATTCCTATCAAGTCAAAACAAAAATTTGAAAATGGGTGATACATGCTCTAACTAAAAGAACTAAATAGTTTTTCTGAGGGGCCAAAAGAGGAAGCATCTACTGCAATGACCTGCAACTCCCACACAAGCTGCAGCACGTCGAGTCAATGAATCTACACCTGACGTCTCTGTGGCTGAGCACATGTAACAAATATATATATATATATATATATATATATATATATATATATATATATATATATATATATATATATATATATATATATACACACACACACACACACACAAGAGAAGAAAAAATGGCAGGAAACGGGTCAGAGCCCAAGTGTAAAAGAGTTTTAAAATAGTTTAGCAAGTATTTAAAATTCTTACTAGCTAATATGATCACCATGTTAGTACACGACACTCCCTTGAGAATTCTCACCTATCATCTAGTGTGCACGCCTATCGTAATGCTAAAATAAATCATAAGTCTAACTTTGTACTCCTCCCATAAGTTCTGCTTCGCAAGGTCAAAAGTCTAAGATTAAGTTAAGATAACATCTTATTAAAAGTTGTTTAAGCCAATTATGTACTTCTCAATACTGTTGTGAAGTTTCGACCACTTATTATGATTAGGAGCATTTATTTGATTACTTATCTACTTATACGCACAGTAGAAGAATTTCATATATACATACATACATATATATATATATATATATATATATATATATATATATATATTAATCACTCATATAATATATATACTATCAGCACCCCATATAGAATCTATGGTACTGGAATACTTTGCTATCAAGTCCCCGTATCTCTCGTACCAAGGGAAATACTAGTTCGGAATCACTCTCGAACTGTATTAACACAAAACACACAAAATGGAGGCGAAGCATAGTTCCAAGTCACTAAGAGGTCAACACATACCCTCACGTCTCTTAGAACCGTCTGACTATTTTCTCAGATAGCCAGTACCAAGGAATCCTATATTTTAGGGCATGAGTCAATATTCCCCATAAAGGTCCCATCGAGATAAGACTGTCCCGGCACGGTAACCTCCGTAATAGCATGTAGCGCGGGTATGATTATACACAGACATGTAATATATATATATATATACACTACTACATATTTCAATCAGGTTTGTCCCTTACCTATAATCAATATACTTAACCATATGTGGTACATATCACCCAAGTTCTACGTATCATTAATCATTACGTTTAACTCTCAATTGTCGCCCTATTATACTTACTTCTCTGCCCTAGAAGTATTCCCTTTTATTATGTGTAAATTCAGTAGGCATACCCTCACCATTATACTGGTCTAGGTCTTTCCCGAGTCTCCCAATACCTCTCTTGACGTAGGTATGATCTTTATTTAATTTAATGCCTCCATTATACCTTGTATGTATCTCGTAGTGAAAACTCATTTATCAAGACTCACCCAAACCCTACTGGTCCTCCCTATAATCCACCATCACCTATAATTAATATCCTAGGTTCCTATGCATTTTACTCGAATTAATTAAAAAGGGGAAGATTAATCAATTTCCAGGAGGGGTCAATCATCGATGAAAGGGGTCGATCGATCGACATTCTTGGGTCGATCGATCGATCGAGCAGTTCTTGCCCAGATTCTGTTAATCCAACCTACGGGTTTCATCCATAAAACTTCTCCAAAACACCATTAACGAATCCCAATCTCCCAAACAATTAAACCACTGATTATATACACCTATCTATATGATTTCCTATGTAAAGCTTGTACAAAATCATCAAAGACATTAAATTAAAATGGCCAATTCAGCAGAATCATCAAGAACCCTAGTTTTGTATAGATTTCCAAAATTCTCATTCTTCTTCCAGATTCCTTTCTATTAAACCATTACAATTCATGGGTAATCCTCTACATGTGACAAGACTTCCAGATTTCATGAATTACTCCTAAAACATGCGATTTAAATCTTCTAAACTATATAATTTTTCAATAAGAACATGTATTCTTAATCCTATTCCAACATGGGTGAAATATCAACTTAGAGAATAGCAAGATGGATACTTGAGTTAAGATCGTAGGTATGATTCCACGAATTTGGCAGGTATAGAATTGATCCCCTCGCTTTGATCTGTATTTTGGTGGTGGTGGTGGTGCAATCCGGTTAGTTCTTGGCCTTGAATTCTTAGAAGTCTTTTTCCTCTCTTCCTCTCACTGCCGTTCTAATCTTTTGAGAATATTAACCCTAGAAGACTCTCCTAACACCTGATTTTAATTCTTAATTTTCGTCATTTAACTATGGCCTAATTTGGAAATGAGTAAATCGCCCTCCCGGGGTTCCAGTTAGGCCTAAAAACACCCTGAGACCCAAACAAACCCCCGGGTACACTTTTTTACTATCTCGACCCTTACGGACACGTTGGCACACTCGAAATGACCATAAGGGTGACTTATAATTTATTCACTTTCTTATTATAATAATATAGTCCCGACACGACACAGGCACGTCTCGACTTAATTTTCATAATTTTCATATTATTCACTCGTGACAATTTTTATAAATACAATTCTATACATTACTTTACTCAATAAGTAATATTCAAAAAAATTCCAATAATTACTAACTCTCGTCATGCTAGTAAATATTTAAATTAAACTATGGATTAATATTAAATTAATGTATCTCAATTAAATTTAATAAATCTCTAATTTTAAAAGTCATGAAAATACGGGGTATTACACATTCTTTATTGGATATTAAATATTTTCTTGTGACATGTTGTATGAAATGTTTGCGTACTTAATGACACATGTGATGGTTTTGTGTGCTCAATTTGAATATGATTGACATTGGTCGTGGATTACATAAATATGTACCAAGCTTACAAGTGATAATAGGTCGTATTTGTTTCCTTAAGCTTTGTCAACATCAAATATTTGTTAAAAACACCAGGGCTTGTGGAAGCCTTTATCTCCCCCCCCCCCCCCCCCAACCACCCCTTTAAGTTTTTTAAATTTTAAAATTAGTTATGTCCCCAAATAAGAAATATTTATTTTCAACATTCAAACTAGTACAAGTTAGAAGATCAACTTTTTGTTATACTTAGTGTTTTTATTCCACTGTGGCCTTAAAAGGCTATAATCCAAGAATGAACTACAACCAAGGGTCAGTAGGTTTTCCTCTTAATGAGCTCTTACCAATATTAGAGTT
Organism: Sambucus nigra; assembly: GCA_949130495.1. Lineage (NCBI taxonomy): Eukaryota > Viridiplantae > Streptophyta > Magnoliopsida > Dipsacales > Adoxaceae > Sambucus > Sambucus nigra. The sequence continues at coordinate 650,752,057 of OX422210.1, read as the reverse complement.
GTGAGTACATTTGGGGATTGTTGATGTCTAAAATTGGACTAACTCCAAATATATAATCACAGATAAAAAGAAGATATTTAACTCAAACCACACACACAAGAGGAAAGGTTTTAGAGTGGTTCAGCCGTAAAATAGCCTACGTCCATCGTTGTTTTTATTAAGTAGGGTTTTCAATAGCTCAATATGGTGTGCATATGAGTGATTCGAGTTGTCCCTTAAGATAAGGGATTAGTTTGTATTTGTAGTGGTTACAAACCCTAGAAATGGAGCGCCTTTATATTACCAGGCATTTACATCAATGTACGATACATGAAACTCTTGGAGATGTTTATTCCCTCCCTGAGGGTCATTGGATCCCCATTTTGTTTATAGCGAAGTGTGGCATCACTTTTCCACCAAACCCCCCTTTTCTCCAAGTTTGCCAATATTTTGATGTAGTTCATGCCAAAGTAGCACCCAATACTTGGAGGATTATGAAATGGGTACATGGGTTGAATTAACTTTATGGGACCCATATTGGGGTTTTGGAGTTGATGTTCTGTTATTAGTGGGTCACTGTTGGAGAAAGTACCTACTACTTAAAGACTAGGCAAGTTAATAGGGCTTTAGTAGTAAATCTATCAGACTCCAATAAGGATTATTAGGAGTACGGTGTTATTGTCAAGAACTGGCAATATGCTTCCCTCCCTATTGGAGTGGCTTATACTGGTCCCAAATGTCCTCAATCAGGATGTGGCATAAGTTGTAACTCTATTAATTATTTTTTTTCTCATTTGATATGCATCTCTGATGTTTCCTGACTAACTTTACTATTTCTTTTTTATGTGGAGGAGAGTAAGAAGAGGTGCCCCAAGGAAGGGGAATCAATATCAACGATCTTAAGTTCTTGTGGGGGTTAAAACAAATGATTTGAAAAGATCATCCTAATTCGGCTTCATTGCTATTGGAATATAAAAGTTCCATCACTTCTTTTGTTGCCCGACCTACACTTATTCTGCCCCAAATTACTGTCAATCTTGAGGAGGATTCTTTACCAACTTCCTCAGCCATTGAGTTTGTCGGGGCTGAATTTATCCAAGGAGGACCTTCTTCCTCATTTGAGTCCTTGGACATTTTTTCGATTCCTCTTTCTCCTTTCATAGATATGACCAAGAGGAAGATGCCAAACTTGATGGGTGGTACCCTTTCTCCTACCACTACACCAAAAATAGGAAATTGGCACGGTTTAAAGCCGTGCCAGATGCAATCTGGCACGGTTAAAAATCGTACCAGAATAAGGGGTGCCCGATTTTCTCGCACGGTTTAAAATCGTGCCAGATTTCCCAAACTGGCACGTATTTGGCACGTTTTTAAACTGTGGCAGTTTTTATCTGACACGCTTTTGGCACACTTTGAAACCGTGCTAAATGTTAAATCTGGCACGCTTTTGGCACATGTTGAAATCGTGCGAAATTGTCTATTTTTTGGCACGCTTTTGGCATGGTTATAAAACGTGCCAGATTTTTTTATAAGCAGGCTCAATTTTATAAATTGTTATGGTTTTGGTACGGTTTTAAACTGTGCCTGATTTTTCAATTAATAAAAAAAATTAATAATAGGAAACAAATCTTGAAAATCTGCAAATTCCAAATCTGGTAGGAAAAATATTTATTATTTGCAAAAGAAAATCAAGAAAATTCACAAACTATGAATATCGCCGGTTGTTGATAAACTAATTTGCATACAAACTTCAAAAAATTACAAGAGTTAATAGTTCCCATATTAAAAAAAATTGGGCAGAGTTTCCTCTATTTTTTGAACATTCCAAAACTTGTTAATATAAAATCTTCCAATATAAAGCCCGCACGGCCATAAAAGTCGACAATAAAACTACTATAGCCAGCACGGCCATAAAAGTTAACAATAAAACTACTAAAGCCTTCACGGCCATAACATAAAAAATAAAATCCTGAATATTAACGACACTAAATAAATAATCCCCCTGTTGTAAAGCATTGACTTCTTTATGTGTTCCAAGTGGATAAAATCTAGCGATTGAATGTTATCCTACAAAAAAAATAGGAAACAAAAAAGATATGATATTAGTAACCAAGTCATTTTTTAAAAAATCGTATTCAAGCTGAAAAATTTCATATACGAGTTACAATTATTATTATATTCTCAAACTGAAAGTCTCATGACTACGAGGTCAGTTCCAACGAGTTACATTGGTCCCTTGTGAGGTATTAGTTCCTCTTACGGGGCCCTTTGGGGGTTGGTTTGGGTTTTCACCCTTTAACGGTTTGTTTTTAAGCCTAATCTAGATATTTTCAAATTATCGTCATATTCGTAAATCGGGATACCCGTGACTATGCGGTCAGTTCCTACGAGTTACATTGGTCCCATGCGAGGTGTTAGTGCCTCTTACGGGGCCGTTTGGAGGTTGGTTTGGGTTTTCACCCTTTAATGGCTTATTTTTAAGCCTAATCAAAATATTTTCAAATTATTGTCATATTCATAAACCGGTAGATCCATGACGACGGACTCATTTTGTACAAATTACATTGGTCCTGTGCGAGGTGTTCATGCCTCTTACGGGGCAGTTTGGGGACTAGTTTGGGTTTTCACACTTTAACGGCTTATTTTTAAGTTTAATATAGATATTTTCAAATTATCGGCATATTCATAAACTGATAGTTTCGTGACTACGCGGTCAGTTCCTACAAGTTACATTGGTCCCGTGGGAGGTGTTACTGCCTCTTATGGGGCCGTTTGGAGGTTGGTTTGGGTTTTCATCTTGTAACGGCTTATTTTTAAGCCTAATCTAGATATTTTCAAATTATCCTCATACTCATAAACTGGTAGCCCATGACGACACGATCATTTTTCGCAAATTATATTGGTCCCGTGCGAGGTGTTCATGCCTCTTACGGGACAGTTTGGGGGTTAGTTTGGATTTTCACCATTTAACGGCTTGTTTTTAAGCCTAATCTAGATATTTTCAAATTAACATTATATTCATAAATCGGGAGACCCGTGACTACGTGGTCAATTCCTACGAGTTATATTTTTCCCGTTCGAGGTGTTAGTGCCTCTTACGGGGCCGTTTGGGGGTTGGTTTGGGTTTTCACCCTTTAACGGCCTATTTTTAAGCCTAATCTATATATTCTCAAATTATCGTCATATTCATAAATGGGGAGACCCGTGACTACGCGATCAGCTCCTACGAGTTACATTGGTCCCGTGTGAGGTGTTAGTGCCTCTTACGGAGCCGTTTGGAGGCTAGTTTAGGTTTTCGCCCTCTAACGGCTTGTTTTTAAGCCTAATCTAGATATTTTCAAATTATAGTCATATTCATAAATCAGGAGACCCATGACTACGCGGCCAGTTCCTACGAGTTACATTGGTCCCATACGAGGTGTTAGTGCCTCTTACGGGGTCGTTTGGAGGTTGGTTTGGGTTTTCACCCTCTAACGGCTTATTTTTAAGCCTAATCTAGATATTTTCAAATTATCGTTATATTCATAAACCGATAGACCTGTGACTACACGGTCAGTTCCTACGAGTTACATTGGTCCCGTACGAGGTGTTAGTGCCTCTTACAGGGCCGTTTGGGAGTTGGTTTGGGTTTTCACCCTTTAACGGCTTAGTTTTAAGCCTGATCTAGATATTTTCAAATTATCATTATATTCATAAACCGATAGAGCCGTGACTACGTGGTCTGTTCCTACAATTTACATTGGTCCCGTGCGAGGTGTTACTGCCTCTTACGGGGCCGTTTGGAGGCTGGTTTGGGTTTGCACCCTGTAACGGATTGTTTTTAAGCCTAATCTAGATATTTTCAAATTATCCTCATATTCATAAATTGGTAGACCCGTGATAACGCGGTCATTTCGTGCAAATTACATTGGCCTTGTGCGAGGTGTTCATGTCTCTTGGGGCAGTTTGGTGGTTGGTTTAGGTTTTCACCCTTTAACGATACTATAACAGGACACCATAATATATTAATGATGTTAAAAGCAAGACATTTTTAACAATAGGGAACTAAAATGTATTTTAAGCATCAAATAAAGAGGAATCTAAAATATATATTAAGCACGAGAGAGCATGAAAACTCAAATAAATATTACCTTTATCATTCATTGGTGTCATTAATGGGAGGGAGAAAGTCATCGAGCCAATACAAAAATCTGTTGTTACCCTCATCTCCCAACATCTCACAAGATCCTTATTTTCCACCCCAAACTGGATATTCAGGCACTTTTATGAGGTCGAGTATGATCTTCACTTCTCTCTTTCCTAACGCATGGAAATTAACTGAAGATACAACTCCTAGCGCCGACGACTTGACCAGTGTGAGATAGTATTTTGCATTCCACCATCGAGCTAAAACTTGAAACTTGGGATGTGGGGGGAGTAAAAGGGCTGGAAGGAGTTACAGTGTTTGGAGATGGTAATGCGTGAGTATTATGTCCAACACATGTGAATTTTCACTCTCAAAATTCTTTACAAAATCTGAGAGTGTAGACTTCACGCCCTTCATTTCTTCTCTGAGGTTATCCATATTATCCTTCCAACTTTCGTTGTTGGCATTTACCTCTTGAAGCATTTCTCGAGCAAATGCAGACGCTAATATAGTTGTTTTAGAAATCGTGGACCCAACGCAACGAACACGTCCTCACGTGTCTTTCCCAAATACATCAAAAATTGGCCCAACATCCAAGGTCTCCTTTTGACCACTCGCTTGGTATACATCTAGAAGAATTTTAACCTTATCCTGTACATGAAGACATTAAAGTTATCATTTGAGTTGCATATTGGGTAAAAGAAGCAAAAAAGAAAACATTAAAACTAAATTACCGCAAATGCTTTATCATAAAGCGCATAATCTCTGCCTTTTACTTTATGAGACGACAACCACAATTCAGCACGGGTTGGTTCACGCCCATGCTCCTTTTTTTAATTCTCTGCAGCTCAGGCATAACCATAACGACCCGTGTTACGAGTAGTCGTTTTCGCACAATTTTGTTTTATCTCTTTATTTTTTTTCACAAATTCTTTTGGGCATGTACAACTTCATTGTCATAAAATACCTCCCAATCCTCAGGTTTAACATTTTTAGGAACATTCTCCCTCTACTTTGTAACATCGCCACCGTTCAAATTTACTCTTATCTTAGCCTTGAACTTCTTCCAAGACTCGTTAGCTTTTTTTCATAAACATGATTTTTTTATTATCTTTCACATCGGAAAAATCTTTCTACAATATATGAAAAAACAAATTTATCATTATGTAATTAAATTTAGTAACTCTTAAAATTGTATCCAAAGAGAAAAAATAGTATACCTTGAACATTGTCCGAATTTGATTCTTATATCGCGTGTTTACATGTCTCCATGTTGTATAAGAAATCGGTACATGCATCCTTGCGAGGTCTCCCCATCTAGTAGAGGGTGTAGCTGAATTATCCCCCACCGGAAGGCCATGCTCGTTAAATTTTAATCTCTTCGTAGAAAGTACATCACCCATTGTTGAAGAACTCGAAGCAACCTTCGAGCGGGAGTTTGATCCTGGTGTCGCACCACTTGGTGACGGATTTGAAGTATCACCCACCTAAGACATTATTTATCTGACAAGAGATTGTTTGGCACAAAAATAATCAGAATAAACAGAATATTATATCACCAAAACAATGATTGTACAATTACTATTTGCAGTCACTAAAGTTGGTAAAGATGCTTCCATTAGATTAATTAAAAGTCCAATATCAATTGCGACCTTTGTTCGCATTATCGATAGAAACTTGCCAAATTAGGCTTTGAAACCCACCCCATACCTGTTATAGTATCATTAACTTTTTAATAAGAATACATGCCTATTTTTTAGCAGTTTGAAGGGTTGTTTTTTAGCAGTTTTAAGGGTTGTTTTGAACATTTTTAAACGTTATTTTTCATGGTAAATAGGCCTGTTTTGGGGTTGTTCATTTTGAACAAATATGGCAAAGTAAAACAGCCCAAATGGTGCATAATTATAATCCTATGTATCTAAAGTAGTTAGTATATCCTAGTTATCTTCTGTGTAGAAGAATGTTGCACTTAGAATGACTATAAATGTTCAAATTGATGGATTAACGTGACACGAACCATACACCACTGCTACTAATTTCAATTTATAAAACTGATATATATATATATATATATATATATTGATCTCCCTCTCACATTTCATTATTGTAGTTTGAAATTATTGAATTCAAAATATAGCTTTGGATTTTAGCATTCGTTTTTTGATTTTTGACCTCTTTGTTTTTGAATTTAAAAAATGGTCCAGCAGCAAAACCACATCGGACAAAACTAAAGAAGTAACCCATTTTCCGTTGTGTTTTTAGATTATGCATCTGTTAAAGAATATTCACTTGGAGTAGGTTTTTGCAGTCATCAAGTTTACACTAGACCCTCTCTTCTAATGCTCCAATAAGAATTTAATTACTATAATGTAATGGTGTACTCTAATGTTCCAAACAAGGTTCCATGTCCATTTGTTCAGGACATCAAAATAGGTCAATCTGTGTTGATTACGGACTTTAAATCCACTCGATTATTAGATTAATTCAAGGAAGAAGATGGGTTGCATATCATCTACACATGAAAGGCCTTCGGTGCAAATCTTATGTATGTAGATATGATAAGTTATGTAGGCCCTCCTTTAAATAAGACCTTAAAAAAGGTGTCGAAGTAAATGCTTCAGCATACACTGCATCGATGAATGCTGCAGAGTCTAACAACGCATCAATATGTCGTTTGCTATTAACTACGAATCATCAACGAGTGCTACCAACTTTACTATTGAATATAGAATAGGCTATTGAATATGAGTCATTAACGAGTGTTGCTAGCTATACTATTGAATACATAATAGATACGAGTACTGCAAGCTCTGCTATTAAATACAGAATAGGCGTTCAGGGGTCAAATCTTTAAGGGTTTTGTCATATTAATTGGCGGAATCAAGAGAAAGATATGACACATGTCATGTGGATGTTAAAACATCAAACATGTTTATTGTATTACTAATTGCATCCTTAACTCTTTGTTCACAAAGACTTCTTTGTTGTTTGAGAAGTTTAGGCCTTATTTTCATATGGTTTTTTAATTGACATTTTTCAGTGATAATATATTCTCATAGGGTGATTGATTTGATTCCATTTTCTTATGGGATCACTGCATTGTTGGCTTTTAATGCGGGTTATAAATCAGGATAATATAGCCTAGTATATATATATATACATATAGCCTATATATATACTAGTCTCTCTCTCTCTCTCTCTCTCTCTCTCTATATATATATATATATATATATATATATTCTGTAAAACAGAATACATGTATTCTGTAAAAACATAATATATATAATCTGTAAAAATAGAATATATATTCTGTTTTATATTATGTAAAAACAAAATATATATTCTGTAAAACAGAATGTATATAGTCTGTAAAAATAGAATATATATTTTATTTTACATAATATATGTAGCCTAGTATATATATTCTGTTTTTATAGAATATATATTCTGTTTTACTTGTATATATGTTCTATTTTTTACTTGTATATACATTCTTATGTGTGTATAAATGATTAATCTACCCAGTGGCATCAATGTCAGCTGATTCAAAATCTAACATTGCCCCAATTGAGCAGGTTGTTCTCTCAACATTTAGTGAAGATGGAATTGGTAAATCTAGACACATAAAGCAGACCACTCAGGATACAGAATGCCCATATCATGGAAATGCACGTATTGTGATTATTATGGGTAGAGCACTGAAAAGTGTCGAGAATTTCAAAATGATAGAGCAACTTGTAGAGAAACTTGGTGCTACTCGTGCCTCTATTGATGTAGGATATCAAAGTAATCATAATAACTAAATACCCAAGTTCAATAGATTCAATAGATTAACAATAACTAAATACCCAATTTCAATAGATTCAATAGATTGAAAATAACTAAATACCAAAGTTTAGATAGTAAAAAAGTGATATCATGCTCAAACATGAAGCCATTACGTTATATGAATTTGGTGTCTAAAAGTTCCAACAACTTCTCATTATCCTCGAGAATGGAGTCATACATCGTACGATCAATCTCAATCGCATCTATTTCTTTTGTCAATCTCTTGGGAGAGTGAAAAACAATCGACGACCCCCTGAGCTTGGCGTCTTTACAATAAAACACTTGAATCTCTTGAGATGCAAGGATGAACGGATCGTCGTGTACTGAATCTTTACTCGTGAGCTTACTAAGGTTCACCATCACTAATTTTAAGGTCGGGTCAACTTTGAAAGCATTCTTATCATCTACGTCCACCCAATCACAATAAAAGACTGTATGTGTGAACTCAATATAATTCAAGTCGAGTATTTGTCTAATAACTCCATAAAAAGTTGTGAGAACCCCATTCTTATTAAATGCCTTCATGGATACACCACTACTCTGAAAGTTGCGATTCTCTTCATATGCAGAAGTACAAAAGGTATATCCATTGCATTGGAACTTGTCATAGCTAGTAACCCTATGGAGTGGGCCATCGGCATAGGGCAAAATTTTGGTATCATTATATCTTAAAGCCTACAATGAAATGAAGAATTTTTTAATATTTTTATAGAAACAAGGTTATGATAAAAAAAAGCAAGTACCTAGATAAATAAAGACTTGCCTTGTTCCTTAGCCAAGGGATAAAATCATCAATTCTATGCATCGAAGTAGTTCCAGTTAACCCAAATTGCTACAAGTAACAAATTTTGACATTAAAAAATTTTCAATTACAATAAAATAATATGAATTAGTAATGGGTTACATGTTTACCTTCTCCACTCATCAACGCCTGTAATACCCTGTATTTTTATGAATTTTAAATTTTGGGATTTATTAAATTTAATTAGAGATATTAATTTAATATTAATCCAGAAATCATTTAAATATTTACTAGCGTGATGAGAGTTAGTAATTGTTGGAATTTTGTTGTAAATTAATTTATGGGTGAAGTAAGATGTGTAATTAAATTTAGTAAAATTATCACGAGAATCTAATTTGATAATTTTGGAAATTTTATCAGGACGCGCCTGTATCGTGTCAGGATTAAATTTGGAATATTAAAAGTGAATAAATTATAGTCACCCGTATGGTCTTTTTGAGTACGTCAATGTGTCCGGAAGGGTCGAGATAATCAAAATAATATACCCGTGGGTTTAGTTTGGGTCTCGGGGCATTTTTAGGCCTAATTAACATCCAGGGAGGGCATTTTAGACATATTGTATTTTTAGGCATGGAAACCCACAAATTTTCTAAGGAAATATCAGAGTATAGGGTTTGTCTTCTAGGGTTAGAATAACCAAAAACCAATGACGGACATTGAAGAGGAAGAGGAGAAGTTTTCCGAGGAGTTCTAGGCCAAGAACTCCACCGTTTGCACCGCTGTCACCGCCAAATTGTAGATCGTGCAACGGGGATCACAACCACACCAAGTTATTCCACAAATCTGAGACAAATATTTCCAGGCAAGTATCTATCTTGCTTTATTTTAGTTAATGCTTCAATTATATTAGTTTAGGGTTGATTAGAACTAGTTTTCATGAAAGAAAGCATATATTGGAGATTAGAAATCACATGATATAGAGGTGATAATCATATTCGGGAAATCAAATTCATATGTAGAGGTTGAACCACGAATTTGCATTTAATTAGGAGTAGAAAATCTAGAAAAAGAATGGGAAGAACTAAGTTAAAGATAATATTAGGGTTCTTGATATTTATATGGATTTTGGCCCTTTTTAATTCGTTATACTTGATTAAACTCGCATGAGTTACGTAGAACATTATCCATTTGGGTATATGACTCTTGTAGTATCAATTGTTGGGAGTTTGGGAGTGAATATGGATGATTTGGATGATTTTGGAATAGGATTTCCGTAACTGTTAATTCTGCAGTTTCGCCATAAATACTTGATAGATCGATCGACCCAAGAGCATCGATCGATCGATCGAGCCCCTGCCATCGATCGACCGACCCCTACTGGAAAACTCATGTTCCCCTTTTTAAATAGTTCATTCCAATGTAAATGAATATAATATCTTTGACATTATTATTAGAACATTTTGGGATATAAATAAGACCAGTAGGACTTTATAAAAATGGAACCTTTAATGTAAGACGAGATTACCATTTACGAAAGTGTTTTACTCTTAAGGAATAATGAGAACGTGTGTCTCAAGGGTGAAGCTCGTAAGGAAGTTACGTCGTAAAATAAAAGAGTACCTAATGAAATTACACATAGGGAGATAGGATTCTAGGAGTGTTACGAACTAAGTTTGGAATAATCCCATAAATAAGAATAAAAGAAACGAACCGTTATACGGGGTAATCTAGTAATGTGTACTAAGAATGAATATCATAAGTATGGGTCATGGGTGTACCTAAATCATAATTGGGAATGGTAGTATACATATATGACTGTGATTGTGCATATATTATATACGTGTAAAAATCATGCCCGAACTACTTGCTATCACTGAGATTACCGCGCTGGGACAGTCTTATTTCGATGGAACCTTTATGGGGGATATTGACTTGTACCCTAGAACATAGGAATCCTTAGTACAGGCTATCGGATAGATAGTCAGACGATCATAAGAGATGTGAGGGTATGTGTTGACCTCTTAGTGACTTAGAACTATGCTTCGCCTCAATTTGTATGTGTTTTGTGTTAATACAGTTCGAGAGTTATTCCGAACTAGTATTTCCCTTAGTACGAGTGATACGAGGACTTGATAGCAGAGTATGCCAGCACCATAAATTTATGTGGGGTGCCGATAGTATATATATATATATTCTGAGAGTGATTGATATATATATATAGATATATATAGAATTTAAATTGGGAAACTTCCTACTGTGATTAAAAGTAGTTTAGTAATGAATAAATATTCCAAATTTATAAGTGTTTGAAAAGTTTGAGGCAATACTGAGAAACTTTATAATAAAATGAGATTTATGCGGAAACTTTGCTTTCAGAAATTAATTATCTTAGCACTAGAAATTGTCGACATGAAACCTTATGAGGATTTTATGATAAGCTAAACCGTTGGGATTAATAGTACGGTAGGTGTACACATTAGAAGAGAGGTGAGAATTTCTCAAGAGAGTTCCGCATACTAATATGATTGGTTCATTAGCCGGTAAGCATTTTAAATACTTGTTAAACTAATTTTTAAACTGTTTTACAATCGGGCTCTGACCCATTTCCTTTTATCTCTTCTCTTATATATATATATATATATATATATATATATATATATATATATATATATATATATATATTACAGGTGCCCAACCACAAGGGCGTCATGCATAGGATCCTCTGGAAGGAACGTGCTGCAGCTTAGGTGGGAGTTGCAGGCCTCTTGCTTAGACGACCTCATTATGGATTCCACTTCTAGTTCTATATTATTCAGTTGGGCATGTGTCGCCTATTTTCCTTATTCAGTTGGTTTTATCAGAGATTGTGATTCGTTGACTTTCATTATTTATACTTTGGGATTGTTACTGTCAGGATTTTTTTTTCTTTGAAGTTTTAAAGTTGGAATTAATTAGTTGAATGCTTACAGTGCTTGGATTATCTTTTCCAGTCTAGTATTGTGTAACTCTTAAACTATGATTTATGGAAGGTTTTATTATTGGGTTTAAATTAAATATGGAACTAATGTTTTAAAAATGGTTTTGTCACTTAGCTTAATTATTTAGGGTTTTTAATATGAAAAGTTATTTTGCGACAGTGATGCTAAGAATGAACCAACCGTTCACCTTGGTTATAATTTGATAAAGGACTGATCACCCGATATTTAATTAGGCGGGGTGTCACAGGTGGTATCAGAGCATCAGGTTCTAGTGTCCTTAGGATCTGTGCGGCGTATTATGCTTCTAGCGTTACTTTGTTTGATATGGAGCCCTATGTTTAGGATTATTGCTTTCTATGGTAAGATTTAGTTCTCCTGCTATAACGTATGTGCCTTAGTGAATCTTAATTGCGTTCGGGCGTGTTCAAACAATTAAATATGGAAGGCAAGGACCGTTGGGCGGATAGCAGGAGGCAAGGCTTAGTTGAGGTTGTAGATCATATTCTAGGATGATGACCGTAGTTAAGGTAGAACGCGGCCTAGGATTTCCAAGTGCTTCTATAGTCGAAAGAGGTGCGAGAGTAGATTCACCCAACATGGTACAATTGGGAAAAGTCAGACAAAGCATTGTAGAGAACTGTTAGTGAAAATTCTAGAAATGCGAAAATTGTGTGTGTTAGCTCAATGAGGTAAAGTGTACAAAGGCTTGGACCTAGGACGGAGTGTGGCTAACTGAAAGTGAAAATTTGGAGACAAATTTTCTTGGCTTGTCGGAACAAGGTTATAATGGTGGGAGTCAACCACTACTTTTAGAAGTGGAATGCTATGCCTATAGGAGAATCTTTTTTACAGTTTGATCGCTAGTTCCTTCATCAGATGTTCAGGATAAGAAGTGAATGTTGTTCAAAACTCATCACAGGAGAACCTGACAGAGGTCCATTTGTGAATATGAGTCTAAACCGTTAGCGAATCTTGTATCGAAAGATGTATATACAAATGGAGGAAAGAAATCCAAGTGGGATATCGACTCGTAATAATGGTTGATAACACTTAAAAAAGGGAATCCTGCTGGACGGTTGATTCGAAGGTTGACAATGTTGTACTTTTTCAATGAAGATGATAATGCTTCTTAGTGTGGAAAGATAAAAGAATCAAAGAATTTAGTGAAGAATAAATGGGATACATCGGTGGTAGTGTAACACCACAAGGGGTGAGGATACACATCAGGGGACCCATTTAAGTGATTCAGATAGCTGAATTCTTACTAAGCGATGGTAGATTTAGTAAGGACTATTGTAGTCAGTAACATGTTCTTTAGGGACTACAAGGCTAAGGGAATAACGGGGGTAACCATCAGAAATCGAGTTTAACAAAGTTCGAGAGAATGACAATCCTAACATGGTTAGTATGACAGGTGATAAGTGGATTATGTGTTGAGTTATTTTGTGGAGAGTGAAGTCACACGCGCTAAATTTTTTTTTCCCTGAAGCGATTATAGGGTACAAGAGTATGGTACCTAGTAAAGGAGAATGATTAAAGTAGTGTCGTTCTGGTTTGGACAGGTGTGTTACGTCCGGAGACCATTTGTACAGTCAAGGCATTTGGCAAGGTTAAAGTATGAGTTTTATCCTCGGAGGATGAGGCGTGTTTTATGTGACACGAGCGAGTCAATATATTTTGATCATTGCTAGATTAGCATGTGAGACAAGTTTAATGCGTATAACTATAAACATTATTTTATATGAATATTTTCCCTAGTGTAGCGGGATTATCTTTAGTGCTATCTGAGGAGGATGAATGTGCGTATTAAAAATGTTATATACTTTATTGAGGTTACTCATTTTAGTATTGTGATATAGGAGTATGATATTATCTTGGTTATAACTTTATAGTAATGGTTAGTATGATAGTGGGCAGTAATTGCAAGGTTATCGGAGTGGTTGCCTTAGTGCAGCATGTTTTTGTTCTAGCGAGGTCTCACCTGCGAGAGGGTCGGCCTCGCACTTATATTAGCTATTTTAGGGACTTTGGAGGGGATAGTGGGCTCGAGATATTCGATTCTGGTGTGTGTAGAGACTTTGTTGTTATGATTCAGTATATATTGGGTTACTGTTGAGCAAAAAGATTTGACTCATTATTATGTGGAGCACTCAAGACCTGATGATAGGTAGAGAGCACTGATATATCTACCCTTTAGAGATGTGATAGTTAAGAGTTAGACTCATACATTTGGGATCAGGATTTTAAGAGTCCTGATTGTATGTGTACGAGGTTTGTAAATAGTGAATTACCACCAATACTGGATGATAGTGGATTGACGAAATGTTCTTTATGTAGGTGTAATTACGGGAGGTGAAAAAAAATTTCTGTCAAGAGACGGAGTAAAGGGGTACATGTTATGGATGGAGGGCCTAACAAATTTTGATAACCGATAATGCTAGGAAGTAGTGTATTGGGGGGGGTTCCTTGTTTGGATTTCGCTTTGCGAGACATCCCACGCATGAAACTTAGCGTAAGGTTGGAAATAGAGAGATGTTCGGTCATTAGTCCATGAGTTTAGTACCTCGGTCGTAATAGGAGCTGGTAATTATATCTATAAGTTGAAAGTTGAGTTATGATTTAAGGCCAGTGGAGTCGGTTGTGTGGTAAGAAAGCATTAAAAGTTTTATCACCACGAGTTGAGGAGTGGAACGATTATAAGGAGGATTTAAAATTTTGACTCCTAGGGTGATTGAGAGTACCCAAGTGTTGTAACCGCATTCGTAACACAAGGGAAATAAAGAGTTAGGATTATTTTTAGGGTGGATTATCTGGGGGAAAATTTTAAATACAATAAAGAAGACTTGTATTTATTTTGATGTATAGAGCATTAGTGATTTATTTTAGTTATTGAAATTATTCGAAAGAACTATTGTACTTAGCTGAAGAGATTGGAGATTTGTAGTTTCTCTTTTGTCGTTGAGGGATTTTGATACTCTATACCTTATCGCAATGGGAATTTGGTTAGTTTTATCGATGAGTAGCGCTCCGCTCGCTCTCCCTGAACGGTCGGGGTGTTACAAGATGTGGACATCCTGGTTAGCTGATATTAAAATCGTCCGAGTTGAAGGGACGTGTGAATGGACGTGTGGGATATATGTTTGTGGGACTAGCATAACGAGGTGGAAGTGGTAGAGTAAATTAAGCGTCGCGTGAAGGACGATAATCCATATATACGTGTGCGATTAGAGTAGCACACCCAAACTTGGTTAGGAAGTTGTGGGAAGCCATTTAAAATGGGGTATTCCTTGATAAGGATAGAATTTGATTATTATGTAGAACACTCGGAGCAGAGTTGTAACTATTCAAATATGAGAGAGACTTACGCATACAAGGAGTGATGATGTTAATATAGTATAAAAGGTCCCGAAGTGCACATCGTGGGGGAAAAGTGCACGGGTTGGAACTTTCGATATACGCCCAGGAAAGATGGGGAGTATTAATTGTCACTTAACGTGAGACATTTCAAGTAATATTCGATGTTTAGCGGGACATAGTGAGTAGTCTCTTCATGCACCACTAATATAGAGATATCGGTTGGAATAAGACAACCGAACGAAGAAATTGTGGGACTATCGACAATTCCTGTAATGGAGGAGGCCGGTAAAGTCAGTAAAGTTTATTGGATGGGTTGCCATCCTCAAAATGAGATCAAGGGTACATTAAAACATGTGGGATAAGTCTCCCAAGAGGTAAGTGATTAATATTACTTTGGGGTGATTTACAATAGTAACTAGTGTTCCTTAGTCTTCCTTTGAAAGGAAGGATCGCGCAAGTACATAGTCCTACACGGTATTATTTTGAATCGGGATGAAATTTTTGAATCCCACCTTTAATATGGGATTTTAGTAAGGAGCGGGGGTAATGTTTCGATTTGAGTAGGGTGTATCACCCATAGCCGGGGAATAGGCGCACAGTAATTAACGATTAGTGGAGCTGCATAAAAGTAATTTTGGATTCATCGTGATCATTTCATTTCCGCAACGGTTATGACTAACAAGTGGAGTAGAGTACGATAATTTGGGGATGATATTACCTAATGGTAGGATTCCGTGGGAGCACGCGCACCTGTTTAATATGAACATGATGCTTATTGAGGTTTAGATGTGGGAAAAACCTTAACTTTATCACTCTGAATGTTAAGAGAGGGGCGGATAATAAAAATGTGGGATTGGTTGAGTTAGTATGATGACTATGGTAGAATTTCACGACTGTTTTAAGAGAATAAGAATGGTTAGATATTCGTATGGCTTTCTCTCTGAATGGGAGTTTTGTGTTTAGAAATCCGAGTAGTTGTCATGCAGTGAGGTGAGACCTCCCAATGATATTGAAATAATGGGAATCAATGATGTATAAGCTCGTCTCATGTGAATGTTTTCGGATAGGAGCACAATGAGAGGTATCGTTGAGGAGAGTGTTATTCAAGCTCACCATGATACGGGGGCTATAGTGATAGAACACCTTACTTCATAGATAGTTGTGTACTGATAAGATACTCAGATTTATTCCTACCAGGTACGCCTTATTCTAGGAATTTCAGGACGAAATTCCATTATTAGGTGGAAGTATGTAATACCCCGTATTTTTATGACTTTTAAATTTTGGGATTTATTAAATTTAATTAGAGATATTAATTTAATATTAATCCGAAAATCATTTAAATATTTACTAGCGTGATGATAGTTAGTAATAATTGGAATTTTGTTGTAAATTACTTTATGGGTGAAGTAAGATGTGTAATTAAATTTAGTAATATTATCACGAGAATCTAATTTGATAATTTTGGAAATTTTATCAGGACGCGCTGGTGTCGTGTCGGGATTAAATTTGGATTATTAAAAGTGAATAAAATATATGTCACCCGTATGGCCTTTTTGAGTGCGTCAATGTGTCCGGAAGGGTCGAGATAGTTAAAATAATGTACTCGGGGGTTTAGTTTGGGTCTCGGGGCATTTTTAGGCCTAATTAACATCCCGTGAGGGCATTTTAGGCATTTTGTATTTTTAGGCATGGAAACCCACGAATTTTCTAAAGAAATATCAGATGATAGGGTTTGTCTTCTAGTGTTAGAATAACCTAAACCCAAGGATGGCCATTGGAGAGGAAGAGTAGAAGCTTTCCAAGGAGTTCTAGGCCAAGAACTCCACCGTTTGCACCGCCGTCACCGCCAAATTGTAGATCACGCGACGGGGATCACAACCACACCAAGTTATTCCACAAATCTGAGATAAATATTTCCAGGCAAGTATCTATCTTGCTTTATTTTAGTTAATGCTTCAATTATATTAGTTTAGGGTTGATTAGAACTAGTTTTCATGAAAGAAAGCATGTATTGGAGATTAGAAATCACATGATATAGAGGTGATAATCATATTTTGGAAATCAAATCCATATGTAGAGGTTGAACCACGAATTTGCATTGAATTAGGAGTAGAAAATCTGGAAAAAGAATGGGAAGAACTAAGTTAAAGATAATATTAGGGTTCTGGATATTTATATGGATTTTGGCCCTTTTTAATTCATTATACTTGATTAAACTCGCATGAGTTACGTAGAACATTATCCATTTGGGCATATGACTCTTGTAGTATCAATTTTTGGGAGTTTGGGAGTGAATAGGGATGATTTGCATGATTTTGGAATAGGATTTTCGTAACTGTTAATTCTGCAGTTTTGCCATAACTGCTTGATAGATCGATCGACCCAAGAGCATCGATCGATCGATCGAGCCCCTGCCATCGATCGATCGACCCCTATTGGAAAACTCATGTTCCCCTTTTTAAATAGTTCATTCCAATGTAAATGAATATAATATCTTTGACATTATTGTTAGAACATTTTGGGATATAAATAAGACCAGTAGGACTTTATAAAAATGGAACCTTTAATGTAAGACGAGATTAACATTTACGAAAGTGTTTTACTCTTAAGGAATAATGAGAATGTGTGTCTCAAGGGTGAAGCTCGTAAGGAAGTTACGTCGTAAAATAAAAGAGTACCTAATGAAATTACACATAGGGAGATAGGATTCTAGGAGTGTTACGAACTAAGTTTGGAATAATCCCATAAATAAGAATAAAAGAAACGAACCGTTATACGGGGTAATCTAGTAATGTGTACAAAGAATGAATATCTTAAGTATGGGTCGTGGGTGTACCTAAATCAGAATTGGTAATGCTAGTATACATATATGACTGTGATTGTGCATATATTATATACGTGTAAAAATCATGCTCGCGCTACTTGCTATCACTGAGGTTACCGCGCCGGGACAGTCTTATCTCGATGGGACCTTTATGGGGGGATATTGACTTGTACCCTAGAACATAGGAATCCTTAGTACAAGCTATCGGATAGATAGTCAGACGATCCTAAGAGATGTGAGGGTATGTGCTGACCTCTTAGTGACTTGGAACTATGCTTCGCCTCAATTTGTATTTGTTTTATGTTAATACAGTTCGAGAGTGATTCCAAACTAGTATTTCCCTTAGTACGAGTGATACGGGGACTTGATAGCAGAGTATGCCCGCACCATAAATTTTTGTGGGGTGCCGATAGTATATATATATATATATATATGTAGAATTTAAATTGGGAAACCTCCTACTATGATTAAAAGTAGTTGAGTAATGAATAAATATTCCAAATTTATAAGTGTTTGAAAAGTTTGAGGCAATACTGAGAAACTTTATAATAAAATGAGATTTATGCGGAAACGTTGCTTTCAGAAATTAATTATCTTAGCACTAGAAATTGTCGACATGAAACCTTATGAGGATTTTGCGATAAGCTAAACCGTTGGGATTAATAGTGCGGTAGGTGTGCACATTTAACGAGAGGTGAGAATTTCTCAAGAGAGTGTCGCATACTAATATGATTGTTGCATTAGCCGGTAAGCATTTTAAATACTTGCTAAACTAATTTTTAAACTGTTTTACAATCGGGCTCTGACCCGTTTCCTTTTATCTCTTCTCTCTTATATATATATATATATATATATATACATATATATATATGTATATATTATAGGTGCCCAACCACAAGGGCGTCATGCATAGGATCCTTTGGAAGGAACGTGCTGCACCTTAGGTGGGAGTTGCAGGCCTCTTGCTTAGACGACCGCATTATTGATTCCACTTCTAGTTTTATGTTATCCAGTTGGGCATGTGTCACCCATTTTCCTTATTCAGTTGGTTTTATCAGAGATTGTGATTCGTTTACTTTCAGTATTTATATTTTGGGATTGTTACTGTCAGGATGTTTTTTTTTCTTTGAAATTTTAAAGTTGGAATTAATTAGTTGAATGCTTACAGTGCTTGGATTATCTTTTCCAGTCTAGTATTGTGTAACTCTTAAACTATGATTTATGGAAGGTTTTATTATTGGGTTTAAATTAAATATGGAACTAATGTTTTATAAATGGTTTTGTCACTAGCTTAATTATTTAGGGTGTTTAATATGAAAAGTTATTTTGCGACAGTGATGCTAAGAATGAACCAACCGTTAACCTTGGTTATAATTTAATGAAGGACTGATCACCCGGTATTTAATTAGGCGGGGTGTCACAAAGCCATGGTATTGAAATATGACCCATCTTAGTACTTATTCATACTACACAGTATTTAGGGCCAACTCCTTACCTTTACCCAATGCTTGTTGACACATTGAGTCATCAAAATCATCATCAAGAAAATCCTAAAGGTTCCTCTTATGAGTTCCTTCACCTCTAATTGACACGTATTACATGGCATACAAAGAAGCTTCATGTAATAAATATGCATTAGCAATGCTCCATTCGTTGTACCTCTTATTTTGTGACCACCTTTTGTATCTTCCCATTTCTCTTTCAAACAACCACATTGCATGATATCTAGGTGGCCTAGTTGTTAATGCTCCATCGGCTAAATGGTGCATGAGGTGGATCATGACGATAAAAAAGGAAGGTGGAAAGTAAATTTCAAGGACACAAAGATCCTCTACCAATGCTTGTTTTGCCTTCAAAAGATGTTCCCTGAAAATCACTTTTTCACAAACAACATTAAAGAATATGCTTATCCTTTGTATAGCTTTAAACAAAGGCTTATGATATGGAAATGAATGCATAAGCAACGCAAGAAGCAATCGTTGTATAATGATGTGATAATCATGAGACTTGAGATTGGTTAATCCAGGAAGGTCAAGGTTAACATTATTGCTGAAATTTGATGAAAAGCCATCTGTACCTTTAATGTTTTTAAGGTGAGATAAAAGGCTTCTTTCTCTTCCTTTCCTAATGCAAAAGGTGATGATGGCATTCGCCTTTTATTTCTACCTTTAACAGCTTGCATCCATAATTTTCTTTTAAGATTCAACATGACCTTCAACTCTTCTCGAGCTCTAATTGTATCTTTATTTGGCAATCCTTTCATTTAGAGAATGGTACCTAAAAGAGTCTCTGTTATGTTCTTTTTAATGTGCATAATGTCTAAATTATGTCGAATATCATGATCCTTCCCGTACTCCAAGTCAAACAAAATGGACCTCCTCGAAATACCCTCAGTAGATGTGAGATCCTCATCCTCACCTTCACTTGGATGATCATCATTATCTACATCATCTTCCAATACTATTGCCTCTTTTTCTTTCACCTTCCCTTTCCCCTTCCCCTTCCCCTTCCCCTTCCCTTTCTCTTTCTCTTTCCCCTTCCTCTTCCCTTTAGCCTTCCCCTTCCCCACTCCCTCTCCCTCTCCCTCTTTTCAGGCACCTTCTCGAGTGATAATAGACACAATTTGCTCAACCTCTACACTTGTTAACTTCTGTGGATCCATAGAAGTCTCTATTTTACCATTAAATGTTTTCTTTGATGTGTCGTACCTGTAAGGATGGTTTTTGCGAAGGAACATGCAATATCGTTGATAACAATATTTCATTGAATTGCGTAGATATTCAGAAGGTGTGTCTATAGAGCAAACAAGACACCCATAATAACCTTGAGTTGAATAACCTGCTAATAGCCCATAAGCAAGAAAATCATGAATATCCCACATCAACATGGATTTTAACTGAAAATGTTCATTTTGATTTGCATTCCAAGCCTCCACTCCAGACCATAAGATCTTCAGCTCGTCGATTAAGGGTTGGAGGAAGACATCAATATTACTTGATGGTGACTTTGGCCCGGGAATCAATACAGTCAACATTGAAAACTCACTCTTCATATACATTGATAGGGCAGGGTTGAGAGGCTGAATAATCACTGGCCAGCAACTATAGCTACGGCCAAACATATTATTAGGGTTAAAATCGTCATTTTCTATTGCAAGTCAAATATTTTGTGAATCCTGGGCAAATTGTCTCCACATAATGTTTGCATTTACCCACTATGCTGAATCTCGAGGATGACGCATAAATTCCATACAAGAGCTTGCTCGAGCGTGCCAAGTCATTTTCTCGGCTATCCATTTAATGGTGTACAACCACTTTAGCCTAGGGATTAAAGAAAATATCGCATTACCTTCTTAGGAACCTTACGAAACTTCTTTTGTCCATTGGGATATACAATTTCCTCCCCATCATCATCTCTTGAAGTATACTTGTATCGCAAAGCACCACATTTTAGACATTTATTACAGTTTTCATTCTCTTTCCAAAATAATATGCAATTGTTAATGCACACATCATACTTAACATAGTCCATACCAAGATCTCTAATTGTGTTCTTCATTTCGATATAACTAGTTGTCAAGTTATTCCCTTCAGGGAGTAACTCATTCAACAATCTAAAAATTCCCCTTGTGGCACATCTGACAAATTAAATTGCGTTTTTATATCATTTGACTTCACAAGAGCATACATGGTCGTATGGCGTGACGAACCAGTAGGAGGGTGCAGTGGATCCATTGCGAGTTGATGTAAATGCTCATACTTCTTGCCTTTGCCTATATGTGTGTGAGAATCATTCAGAACGTCAAAAGTTTGGGGCCCTTCATCCCCACCTACACAATTAGGCGCACTAGGACCCGCTTTAGTCGTGAACATCTCACAAGAATCATTCACAAGGTCATCCAAAGTCGGAATATTAGACACATCAATGTGTTCTCCAACATTAGTCTGAGCTGCGGGTTATGGTGGTCCCTGGACTGGATTAAGAATTGACGTCTCCCCATGAAAATTCCATAAGGTGTAATTTATATCCATACCATAGTCCATCAAATGGACAAAGACTTCATCTAAAGTAATATGTCTTTTCCCATTGCGACAACGCTTACACGGACATGAATGTATATCCCCGGGAATAGTGTTATGCACATACTTCAGAAACTCTAACACTTCATCTCTATACGAATCGATCTCAAAGTTTTTCTCCTTTATCCACTCTTTATTGATCATCGACGACATTTTAATAAACACGTGGATGCAGAATGTGTTAATGAGATCTCATAACATAAGATAGCTTTTCAAAATTTCAACAAGAGGCACTGTGGAGAATTACTAAATTACAGAAATCACATATAATACATTCTAATTATCCAAATTTTCCCATAATATTCTCTAACCCCTCATTTGATAGCTATTGGTGGGCTCTCTCTCCAACAAGAGTAATAGTTTCGAGGAACTGTGGATCCTTTCTGCATCTTGACATAAAGAGTAAATCAGAGAAACCTAAAGCAATATAAGGGTGGAATAAGAACAAACATCCATTTTCATGTTTTAGTTATTAGATAGAAACAAAACCTTCAAACCTTAGGTTTTTAGTCAAGAACACATCACGAACAAAAACTCGTGTGCTTGGACAAAACCAACCTAAATCGCTTTAAAAACATCATATTTTGGACAAAAAAACACAACCAAACATTCTACCCTGCTTCTATAAATCCATGCCAACGATAATCAAGACACATGACCTCATCAAACAATAATTATTCGACCCAAGAAAATAAAAAACCAAAGATGTTCTTCACCATCCAAATACCATATCTAAAGAAACCCAAAACCAAGAATCAAGATCAATTTTCACCATCGGAATATAATGGGGACCAAATACTAAATCAATTTTTTTTCATCATCAAAACAGTGAACAAATATGAAAACAATTGAGAACATGAAAACAATGATCAAATACTAAAACAATTAACATAAAAACTAAAAGCATTTTGCGGAGATAAACACTAATTAACAACACATTTCATGAGCAATATGTATATATCATCAATAGGTAAACACACATTTCATGAATAAATAGTTTATAAGTAAACACACATTTCATGAACAATAGGTATATATCTTCAAAAATAACCACTAAAAATTGGTGGTTATTTTTTTCCACTCGTGTCATAATTTCAGACGTTAGTTTAGTTTCTATTGGTGCTGATTATGTGTTATAATGGTAATACATTTGCATTAGTGGAAAAAATAAAAAACATAACAAAAAACCACCTAACTTGACATTTCTATCATAAAAGGTAAAATAAACTTGGCATTTCTAACGGGTTAAAGTAAAAAAATACACATACAAACCCAACGCTACCGGGTCAAACTTGGCATTTCTATCATAAAAGGTAAAAGAAAATCTAACCTTACATCAATCCATAACACATTAACCCTAACTCCAAGGGTACCCAAATTTAGGTATAGTCTCACACCTAACTTATACTAGAAAAACAAGCAAGATAAATATAGTCAATCTCATATAACCATTGACCGATATCGCAATGCTCTGTGTCTAGATATCATCCCCCACCTAACTTATATAAAAGCACCGAATATACTAACTACCCCATTTTAGGTTTTTAGATTAATTTGTGTATCCCTAAAGGATAAACGCACTCCTAATATCTAACAATGGTCCTAATTAACCCAGCCAAATGACACAATTTTGTTAGCATCCAAAAATTCCATATATTATGCCATCCTACTCTTGAATTTTTCAAACTAATACATCGTATTCAATTTAACCCCTACAAACCTATCGAGGTCAAAATACCTAACTAACCAAACAAGAAATTCCAAAATCTCAAAACATAAATATTCACTTTATTCTTGAATGATAAGAACTGTAAAGGCTAATCCAACCTACCCTATGCCCCATAATCCAAACCAAATAACCCTTCAGTCATTTGTAGGCCAAAATAGGGGAGGCCGATTGATCGACCCCAAGAGTTGATCGATAGACTATCCTAGATATTGCCTTCTTCCTTTTTATAAAATTCAATGCCAAAAACCTCCATTAAAACTCACATATCAAATCCAAACCTACCCCTATTCATATATAATTGTCCAAACAACAATCCAAGCATATTTCTCACAATTATTTTCAATCTTAACATAATTTAAAGGATTAAAGCTCATATTTGAATCAAGAAAACTAGTTTTAATAAATCATTCAATTTATATTTGTTTCAATTATCATGGACACTTTACATGATTAATATATATACTAAAATTCTAACTATAATATAATAATTCCAACTCGGATTCATAATGAAATCAACCTATTTATGATTATGCCAATAGGGGCGATTTCTAAAATACTCAGTATGAATCCAAAATATGAGAAATCATAATAGGGGCGAAAACTAAGCTGAAAAGTGGTAAGTTTGAAGTTGCCAAAAAATCAGCAGCAGCGATGATGAGTAGCGCCGACGGGAGGAGGAACGATGATGAGTAGAGTCGACGGGACTAACGATTTTGAGGCGCGGGTAGCATGGAGAAAAGGAGAGAGTTAGGTTAGAATGCCTCTTGAAATTTTGACCCCCGCTTGAATTTTTGGGATGTTATTCTTTTAATGAAACGTACTCACATTTGGCATGCTTTAAAACCATGCCAAATTTTGGCACTATTTTAAACTGTGCCATATTATGAGAAAATCGTTCCAGATTATGGCACGGTTTTAAATCGTTCCAGATTCTCCTTCCCTCACCATGCTAGATTAGCAATTTTGGTGTAGTGTACCCCCAAGAAAGATGCTGACACTGGCAAGAAGCCAGCTAAAAAGAAATCTTAGGCCAGTGATAAGAGGCCTATTGGTGCTGATAAGAGTCAGACTGTTGAGCCTCAACTAAAGAGGTTGAGAAGCAGTTTGCCTGATCCTTGAAAATAGGGCCGAAAAAATTCAACCTAGTAGCAGGCTGCAAAGAAGATCATCGACTAACGGTAGTTGGTGAGAAAAATTCAAGTTGACCTTGACATTAGGTCAGCCTCTGTTGCTGTTAACCCTAGGTTGGGCTGGGGTTTAATTAAAAAATGGGACACTTCCTACTGATAGAGTTGCATCAGCCCCATGCCCAGATCCAGGTTGACTGAAAGGGCTTGCCATAATTTGGCAATGGTAATTTTCTTACTTTTCTGCTATATTCTCCATGATGATGAACTTTTGTTGATATATGATGTTCTACCCTTCTTGTAATTCTTGGTTAATTTTAACTAGATGATGGAGAAGGACGATTAACTGCATTCTTCTCAATAATAAGTTGAAGAGGCCTTTAAAGGTCTAAAATAGTCTTTAGAAGAGTCCATATAACCCTTGAAATCAAAATATGAATCTTGGGAAGAGGATTTGAAGATGGCTAATGATAGACCCAATCTAGCCTCAAGGAAAAATAAAGGTTGTCGAGGAGAAATCTAAGGTTGTTGAGAAGAAGATGACTAGGGCTGAAGGTAAGGCCAAAGAAGTCGAAGATAAACTTTCAGATGCCACATCCAGGGCACAATTTGCTAAAGGCAAGGTGATTTCTTTGAAGGCTAAAGGAAAATCTTCCTTTGATAAGGGATGGGATAAGGCCATCTGTGCTATCTCTTCTCAGGTTGAGTACGCTAAGAAATGGTCATTTAAGGAAGGTTGTACTGAGGCCTTGAAGGTGGTTGGCACAGAAGAAAGTTCTGAACTATTCACAAGGCATGACCCTATTACTCCTCCTAGCCTAGATGAGGAGTTTGATGATGATGAGGGGTTAGGATAATCTTCTGTGATAGCTCTTAAGTCTTCAATGGTTCCCAGTACCAATGCCGACCTACCAGCTACTGGCCAAGACCAGGCCAAGGAGAAGGTCTAACAAGTCTATTTATTTTTTATTTTTCTTAGTATTTTCTTTCTTATTGATGTAGCAATTTTTGTACTTCAACTATCAATCAATGAAAGAACAACTTTTCTTATCTCCACTCTTTGCCTTTAAATGATCCTGATTTCTTGCTAGTTTGCTAGTTCTTGTATTTTTCTATTTCTCTAGAGTTTTACCATAAACTAATATATTAGTGACTTTATAATTTGATGCTAGGAAAGTCCATAATTTATGTTGAATCCAATATACTCAAGCGAAGTAGATATACTCTAGAAGTTGGCCATGTACCCATATTTGAAGAAGACTTAACTGGGTTGCTCAGCCCGAATGCATCCGACCAAGTTACGAAGTATACACCTTCATTACTTGTTGGACATGAGTGTTTCTAATAACGCTACATATTATGAAATAATTGAGCCATCCAAGTATGATGTTCACCTCAGACCTTGTCACCAAGTTATGGTGTTTAAGGTCTGAGGTCATCAAACTAAGATGTTACCCCCATAAACTTCATCAAATTAATGATGTCTAAGGTCTGAGGTCATCCAAGTATGATGTTCACCTCAGACCTTGTCACCAAGTTTTGATGTTTAAGGTCTAAGGTCACCAAACTAAGATGTTACCCCCATAAATTTCACCAAATTAATGATGTCTAAGGTCTGAGGTCATCCAAGTATGATGTTCACCTCAGACCTTGTCATCAAGTTATGATGTTTAAGGTCTGAGGTCATCAAACTAAGATGTTACCCCCATAAATTTCACCAAATTAATGATGTCTAAGCCTGAGGCCATCCAAGTATGATGTTCACCTCAGACCTTGTCACCATGTTCTAATGTTTAAGGTCTGAGTTCATCAAACTAAGATGTTTCCCCCATAAATTTCACCAAATAATGATGTCTAAGGCCTGCGGCCATCCAAGTATGATGTTCACCTCAAACCTTGTCACCAAGTTATGATGTTTAAGGTCTGTTCATCAAACTAAGATGTTACCCCCATAATTTTTTTTTATTAAAGTATAATGAACAAAGAATTGACACAGGAACTGATCTTCTCATTAATGATCTCTTCATAAGATGATACATTTACATAGGAATCATTACAACAACATATGTAATACTTTTTCAAATGATCAGCATTCCATGGATTAGATAAAGGTTCCCCTTTAAGGTTTTATAATCTGTAGGTCCCGGGTACAACCTCCTCGATCACTTTGTAAGGGTCATGCCAATTTAGGTGAAGCTTGTTTGCTTTCTGCAACGTCTTCTTCAGCACTAGGTCTCCCACGGCTATGGGTCTTGATTTCACCCTTTGATTGTAGAAATTTATTGTTCTCTGTTGGTAGGCTGCCTGTTTGATCTCTATGTCTTCCCTTCTCTCTTCAATCAAATCTAGGTCAAGTCTTCTCTCCTCCCTATTCTTCTCAGGGTCATAGGTCTGAACCCTGTGAGTGGGGAGTCCTACCTCTATTGGTATGATGACTTCTGAGCCATGTGCTAACATAACTGGGGTTTCCCCCATTGGTGTCCTGTCCATTGTTCTGTAGGACCATAACACAGCATAAACCTCTTCAGTCCATCTCCCCTTAGCTTATTCTAACCTCCTCTTGATCCCGTCGAGGATTGTTCTATTTGTGACTTTGGTCTGGCCGTTTGCCTGAGGTCATCCAGGAAAAGAGAAGAATTTCTTGATCCCAACTCTTTCGTAATATTTTTCTAAGGAAGAATTCTTGAACTGGGTTCCATTGTTCGAGATGAGGGTGTTTGGAAGGCCATGTCTGCATATGATGTTCTTTCAGATAAATTGCAAGGTCTTTTGCTTTGTGATCGTGATCATTGGCTCAGCCTCTACCTATTTGGAGAAGTAGTCAATGGCAACTATTAAAAATCAGTAATTATTTGTAGCCCTTGGAAAGGGACCCACCAAGTTAATCCCCCATACTGGGAATGGCCAAGGGGAACTGATTGACGTCATAGGCTGATGAGGTTGATAGGGGATAGTGGAGAATCTTTGGCATTCGTCACACCTCTTCACATAGGCTGCAGCATCTTTGGACAAGGTCGGCCACCAGTATCCCTACGTAATAATCCTCTTGGCTAAAGGTCTTCCTCCTATGTGACTGGAGCAAGAACCCTCATGTACCTCCTGTAGGATGTAGGGAACTTCTGTGGGATGAACACATCTGAGGAGAGGTAATAGAAGTCCTCTCTTATATAGGACATCTCCTATTATTGAGAACTTTGCAGCTCTGTACCTCAGTTTCCTCCTCTCTAGCTTTGATTTCGATAGTACTCCCTCTCTAATATATTTAATAAGGGGGTCCATCCATGAGACCCCTAGATTCAAATTGAGGCAATGGTTACTAACCTCTTCCTCTTTAATGGTTGCCTTGGGTAGGATCTCCACTGGAACTTTCCTTTTGATGTCTGTCCTTATTGCTGAAGCCAACCTTGCTAGTGCATCTGCGTGGCTGTTGTTTTGTCGAGGTACTCTCTTCACCTTTACCTCTTCGAAACCTTCTAGCATTATTCTTACCCTCTTAAGGTATTTGTCCATCCTTTCATCCTTGGCTTCATAAACTCCAAAAACTTGGTTAACAACTAACCTTGATTCACTATGAAGCTGGAGTCGTCCTACCCCAAGAGTCTTTGCCAAGGAGAGGCCTGCTATCATGGCCTCATATTCTGACTCGTTATTTGATACCTTGAAGTTAAACCTTCGTGCATATTCAACATTGGTACCATTTGGAGCTGAGATTATCAGCCCTGCACCGCTTCCACTTTCACAAGAGGACTCGTCAACAAAGAGGTTCCAGATATCTTTATCTGATGAGAAGCTCCCCTCTGACATAATTCCTTGCTTGAAGAGGTACCGGTCTTCCTCATTCTTGACTATTCCATTTTTGGTTCTGTTGGACACAACCGCTTTCGGGTCTCGGAAGACGTTACTGTTTGATTCCTCTGCAGCCTCTAAGTTATTCTCAACCTCGGCCTCTTCACGTGTAAACTTAGCGACAAAATCTGCAAGTGCCTGCCCTTTAATGGCCACCCTAGGTTGATAAGTAAGGTCATACTCTCCCAACTCAATGGTCCATATCATCAATCTACCCGACTTCTCAGGTTTATGTAGGACCTGTCTTAGTGGGGAGTCGGTGAGGATGACCCTAGAGTGGGCTTGAAAGTAGTGATTCATCTTCTTAGAATCATGTATTAAAGCGTAGGCCAACTTTTCCATCCGAGGATAATTCTTCTCAGACCCTTGAAGGGCCTTACTGTTGAAGTATACAGGCCTTTGGACCCCAACGTCTTCCCGTACTATGGCTGCACTTATAGCCGACTCAGAGACTGCTAGATAAACAGATAACTTCTCTCCCACTATGGGCCGAGATAAGAGCAGAGGAGATCCGAGGTAGGACTTGAGTTGATTAAAAGCCTCATCACACTCTTTATCCCATTCGAAGGTCTTTCTAAGCACCTTAAAGAACCGAAGATACTTGTCTGTCGCTCTGGAAACAAATCTGTTGAGTGCAGCTACTCTTCTAGTGAGCCTCTGAACGTCCTTGATACTTCTTGGTGTCTTCATGTCAAGCAAAGCCTTGATTTTCTCAGGGTTCGCCTCTATTCCCCTCTGATTGACAATGAATCCAAGAAATCTCCCAGCTCCTACCCCGAAGACACATTTCGCAGGATTGAGTTTCATTCTGTACAAGTCCATGGTATTGAAGGTCTTTTCTAAGTCCACCACGTGAGTGCAGGCCTTTAAGCTCTTCGTCAACATATCGTCTACATACACCTCCGAAGTCTTGCCTATTTGATTTTCAAACATCTTATTCATAAGACATTGATACGTTGCCCCTGTATTTTTTAAGTCGAAAGGCATAACCTTGTAGCAATATGTCCCCTTATCAGTGATGAAGGTTGTCTTCTCTGAGTCTTCAGCATCTATGAAGATCTGGTTATACCCAGAATATGCGTCCATGAAGCTCATGAGCTCATGTCCTATCGTGGTATCTACCATCTGATCGATTCGAGGTAAGGGATAACTGTCTTTAGGGCAAAACTTGTTCAGGTCGATGAAATCTATGCACATCCTCCATTTCCCATTGGCTTTGGGCATAATGACGGTGTTTGACAACCACTCCGGGTATATAACGTCCCTGATGAATTTTGCCTCTTCCAATTTCCTGACCTCTTCTCTGATGACGTCATACTTCTCCCTCGAGTAAACTCTTCGTCTTTATTTGATTGGCCTAGCATCTTCTGACACATTGAGTTTATGTCACATAACCTTTGGGTCGATGCTAGTCATGTCTGCATGGCTACAAGCGAAGACACTCTGCCTCTTCCTCAAGAAATTTATCAGCACTTCCTTGATCTCCACTTTTAAGGCCTTACCGACCTGGACGGTTTTTTTTATTCATCCTCATTGAGGATGATAGATTCTACCTCTTCCGTGGCTTCTCCTTTCTTCAACTTCTTTTCATCTCTAAGGTCAAGTGTATCAATGTTATACGTGGCGGTTGCTCTCTTATGGGCCTCTCTCTCTTCGGCTGAGTTGAAGTAGCATTCTCGCGCTATAGTCTGGTCACCCTGCACTTCCCCTACCCCATAGGGGGTCAAAAATTTTAGCATCTAATGGACCGTCGACAGTACAGCTTCGAACTCCTTAAGGGCTACTCTTCCTATGATGAGGTTATAGGACGAGAAGAGATTTTCTTCCATAACGAAGAAATTGATCTTCCGGGTCAACCTCTTAGGCCACTCATCCCCCATTCACACGTCCATCTCATACATACCTAATGGATGGACTTTTTGTCGCTGAAGCCCATTAATGGATGATGATAAGGTACCAACCTAGCTCTGCTAAGGCCTAGGCTCTTAAAACAAGGCCAGAACATCATATCTGTTGAACTTCCTCCATCTATAAGAATTCTCTGTACCTCGCATACATGTACTCTTGTTGTAATTACCAAAGGATCATCATGCGAGGCTAAGATGCCTTTGAAGTCAAGTCGGGAGAACCCGACTATAAGAGCGTCCATATCCACTTTCTTTTTCTTCTGCTTGGTTTCTGAAGACGTCAGATTGACCACTTTTATTTTGGCCACTGACTTGGCCTCTGCCACATGAGCTTTTCGATCAGCCACTTCAGAGCCGCCCCCTGCTAGTCCTCCGCATATGATGTTTACTCCGAAGGAGATCATACCAACCCTCTTCACTAAGGCGTTGTCATCTTTTGGTGGGAGGTCTGGATCGTCTTCATCATCACCCTCCGAGTCATCGTCTCTTCTTATTGGAGTATCGTCACGACATCTATCATTTCTCTTCTTTTTAGGGTCATCTCTTCCCCTCTTAGGGACCTTACCATCGACATAATTCCTCAGCTTTCTAGATTTCAACATCTTCTCGATCTCATCCTTTAAAGCTAAGCACTTGTCTGTAACATGGCCATGGTCTTGGTGGAACTCGAACCATAAGCTCTTGTTCCTCTTATGCGGAGGAGCCTTCAGCTTCTCTGGCCATCTCAGAGACCGGTCATTCTTTATCTCATTGAGGATGTGTTCGCAGCTCACAGTTAGAGGGGTATAGCGTGAAAACTTATCATCAGCTGACCTCTTCTTTCCATCCTTCTTTCTTTGGAACTTCCCACTGCCACTGTCGTTCTTATCCTCATACTTAGCGGCCATGGCCTCTTCAGCGTTCATGACCTTACCTGTAGTTTCTAATAACTCTACCATGGACTTGGGAGGATCTTCTGCGAGTTTCCACAACAACTTCCCCTTTTGGAGACCTCCTATGAGAGCGGTCATAGTTATGTTATCTTCGTAATCTTTAACTTCTAGTTTTTCTTTGTTTAATCTCGCGATGTAGTCTCATAGGCTCTCATTCTTCCCTTGTTTGACATATAGCAGGTGAGTGGTCTTCTTTTTAGGTCTTACCCCAAAACAGAAATTATGGATGAAATGTTCAGCCAAGCCCTTAAAGTTCTCTATTGAGTTTTTTGGAAGAGAGGTAAACCAGATATGTGCAGCTCCTATCAAAGTCCTGGAGATGGCCCGACACTTCATCTCATCTGGTATTGAGTAAATGTCCGCCACAGACTGGTAAATCTCAATATGATGTAAAGGGTTGGTGCTACCATCATATTTGGGAGACACCGTAGGTGGTTTGAACTTGGCAGGGGTTAGGAAACTCACTATCATAGCCACAAATGGGGAGCCTTATGAGAATCCTCTTTACAGTGGGTCTCGGCCTTTGATGAAGTCTCCTATCTTTTCTTCAAGATGTTGGATGGAGTCATTCCATGGTCTTACAATGTCATCTTGGCCGAGGTTGTCCCCAGCCACCTCTAAGGGGTGGACTGAGGGTTCCCCAGCTGCAGCACAACGTCGGTTGTTGACCTCTTCATGATCCCTACCTCTTCCTATGTGGGGATGAGGTCGGCGTTTCGCCTCTTGCCTTTATGAGTCGGCTGCACTTCTCAACCTGGACAACCTCTGTCTTAGGTCATTTACTGGGCAGAGCCTTTCAAAGGCCGACCCTTTGCTTAGTCGATCAAAAGCTGATCCTCTTTGTTGGGCTCCCTCACCTCTTTTGCCTTCACAATCTCGGCTCTGCTGGATAGGACGCACTGTATTTTTTGAAACCTCATACGGCTCCCAACAACCTTCTGGAGCGTCTTCTGCCTCCAAATCATCGTACCTATCCTCGGGCAAGGGTGTCCTTGCCTCCCCAGATGCAAACGCCTAGGGTCAGCAACGTCCCTCCTCCGCTGAGGTGTAGGTTGGTCTTTTCGCGGCGCCTAGGGTGGTCCCCTAGCCTCAAGGTGAAGTTGAGCAGCTGCTGGAGTGATCATTTTCGGTGAGACCCCAGGTGGTCTCATTATATTTTGACTGAGTTGTGCAAATTACTTCTTTATTGCTTGTTGCGTTGCAGCCAAAGACCTCAAGGCTTCTGCCACCTCCGCCATTTCTAACTGAGGTAGTGCCTAGATGGAGCTAGGTCCTACAGCATCAGGCGATGGAAGAGGTGGTGGTAATTCCGGTGCCATACGTTAACACTAAAGAGCTTGTGGAGTAGATGAGCTTAGTACCTTTATGGACCTCTTTCAATGGTGAAACAGCTCCACGCAAGGGGTGAGGCCAAGTTCACCACCAGAGTCTCCGGTGAGGTTAAGCAGAAAGTGAGGAAGAGATAGCTTCTCGTTCCCACATACGACGCCGAAATGATGATGCTGGAAACATCACCACCCTCCAAGGTGTTCGTAAGCTCAAATTAGCGATAACAATGGCAGCCAAAGTATATACAAGCACAAGAGATAGAGATGAGGAGAAGAGGATGAACACAAATGTTTAAGTGGTTCAGCCAATTAGGCCTACGTCCACTGTGCAAGTGAATGAGTAAGGTCACTGACATAAGGCACTAATGGCCATGGATACAATCTCACAAGCTTTCTCTCTCTCTCTCTCTCTCTCTCTATCTATCTCTCTCTCTCTCTCTCTCTACTGTGTAAAATGACAGAGTTTCAGTAAGGGTTATCATTATCGATCCTTTTATAAGGTAGAGGATGACCTCTATATATAGTGCTTGGGGGGTGTAATGTGCCCCCCAAGCATACAATGAGCATGTGCATGAGCATCGAGTTAATATGAGATTGACACCTGGTTGATCTCAACTAAGTAATGATGACCCAACATTCCCTCATGTGGGGGGAATAATTTGGTTATAACAGATTTGTCCACATGTTCCCAGCCACACATATGTGCGTAAAGGATCGTTTGTCTTCGATGGGTACCAACTTCGGCCTGGAAGAGTAAGAGGTTGGCGAAGTCTGGTTGCTGCTCAATCCGAGTTTATTCATGATGATCTCGACTCAGTAGGAATGCTGCGGAAGGCAGGTGGGGGGTGGCAATTCGGGTTAGTCATGTCATTTTTGAGTTGTGTTGATTTTTATTTAAGTATAAGTTTTGATTACCATTAAATCTATTCAAGTTAATCGTGTCATCTTCGGGTCATTTCGGGTTATTATCATAAACGGGTTATCGTGTCAAAAATAGCCAGCCCTGTGGGGTTATAACATAGGCCTGGGCCGGGGTTATGTTGGAGTAACTGGAATGTCGATTGATTCCTAGCTAAGGTTGGTTATGTGATCTATGCTACCTTGGTTGATTCCCAACTAAGGTTGGTCAGGTGATCCTTGCTACTTCGGCTTATTCCTAGCCGATGTTGATGAACGAGGTAGATGTGATCTCTGATATCGCCTGACAATGAGGTGACCATTGATGTCGGTCATAGCCGACCTTGTGTAGGATGAGAGTGATGGTTGTGAGTTAGGAGCCTTTGTTACCTTGGCCCTGTGTCTCTGAGTTGTCAGGTACATTAAGGGCATATCATGGGCATTTTTGCCTTTGTTTCCGATGATAAATTTCAATAATTGCCCGATCCAATAAACAACCCAATGATGCATGTTCTTGATTTTAGAAGTTATTAGACTTTAGTCTTACTTATTGATATTATGAATAACTTCATGAATTAAACTTTAATCCCATGAGCACATGCACTTTCTTGCCTTATTGATTTGGTTTAAGATTTTTATAACTCGGTAATCTTTTGTTACATTGTCTATACTTACACTGAGTAAGATTTGTACCTTTCGTTGTTTGTGAGTGTATACACTATTCTTTTCTCATTGAAAATGTTGAATTCGTTGGTAATCTCACTATTCTTTCATTTGACCGTTCATTAATTGAGTTCATACTTGAAATGTGTTACTTGATCATGATTTTCATATATTGTTTTGATTCGAGAATTGCGTAAACTTTTGGAAATTATCATAGGCCATCTTTGTTATATCACCCATATTAGCCTTGACCTCACCCTTATATGTTTCCCCTCGTTAACCCCCTTTGAGCCTAAATACTAGCCTTTCGTTTCATAACCCAAATCCCATACCAACTACACATTGTAGTTTTAAACCATACATACACTTTTCCATACCTTTGTTTGGAATGTTGCTTGGATTGAATTATGTGGTTGTGATGTCGGTTGCAATTTAGGCATATGAGAGTATGAAAAGTAAAGAAAAAGTGAAAAAGTGAAGAAAAAGAGAAAGCAAAATAAAACAAAAGAAAACATAAGAAAAAGAAGAAAAGAAAAGAAGGAGAAAGTTGTAAATGTTGTGTATATAGTTTAATAAGCTTTGATTACTCACTCGATGATATATGTAATGCTTGTTTGGAAATCATTTTCCAATTTTGATATTGCCCGCATCTTCCCATTATCCCGAGTTTTCATTCCGAACACTTTGAATCCGTACATACATTCCTTCATTTCGTACCCTAGCCTTACCTACATTACAACCCTAGTAAAGTCCTATGTGGTCTTAACTAAATGTCATTTAAAATTCATAATAGTTTTGATAATCTGTGAAAATATATTTCGCCTCTTTTAATGTGCGGTATCTTTCATTGAGATTACAACTTTTTCATTTTATATATAGCGTTCTTCTTTTGTGACATGTGTGCGGCCTAGTTTCCATTTACATTTACTATTTATGCATGTATGTTTCGTGTGTTACCTCCTTGTTTCGAGTGAATTCACTTGATGAGTGTAATGCCCGTGATAATTGAATGTATGCCTGCTTTATTTAGTATTCGGTTTATTTAATTTTTTTTGCCAAATCATACTTTGCATGTGCTCGCTCCCCTCCCACAGTTTAAGGTTTCAATTCTATGAGGTGCATTTTATAATGTTAATGATTCGAACTTTTGTTTGAATTCATTCAAAGTGCTAATAATGCGTATGAAATCCTTTTCTCCATTTTTGGGCTTGTTACATGTTGGTTTGGGCTTATTTTTAGGTAACCATCTGATGTTTGTGGGTAGCATCCCTAAAAACCCTCACGAGACGACACTCATCCACTAGGGTGACCTAGGGGTTTAACGGCTTATTGCATACGCTAAATGCAATCGAATCGCCCGCAAAAGTGGCCTTTTGCTTTTATACCATACTTTTGTACCTATCTCCTGCTTTTGGTTTGCTTGTAGTTCTTGTTGCATCCTATTTCATTGCTAGGGACTAGTAATGTGTAAGTTAGGGGGTGTGATGATATGCAAATATTGCGTATTTCATCCCTCGAACCTACGCATTTTATCCCCCTCGGGTATCTTATTCCCTATATTTATGCTCGTTAACCAGACAACCTCGAATTTTTACGTTAACATGTTTCTCAGGGGTTAATTGAGCTTTTATAGGTATTTGGATGCTAAGTGTGAAGTTCCGACGCATTCTGCTCGATTTCCGTACGCGATCGCACGTTCAAGGGCATTTTAGTCTTTTTACACCTTGGGCACCTGGCCCAACATCTGCACGAAAGTTGTATCCCTACTCTCAAGCTTTGCGTGGTCGTAAACGGTGCGCGATTCCGATTCATAACGAAAAAGTTATGACGATTTTAGCGGACATGAAAGGCAAACAACCAAAACAACAATGCAATGTGCTGATACCTTCTGGATCGATTGATCGACGATTTTGGTAGATCGATTGATTCTTCTCTACAGTGGACTTTTTTCTTCTTGATCGATCGATCAACGATTTTGGTCGATCGATCGATCCCCTGTTTCCAGGAGATATTTTGCCTTTTAATTTCTTTTCTCTTTTCTTTTCTTTACTTATTCCAACTTACTATAAATACCAATTTTTGTTGTAATATCAGGGGTGAATGTTTTAGGTTAGATTTTAGCTTAAGGTTTGGGGGATTTGAAGAGTTCTTCTTTGATTCTTCTTGGTATGACACCCAATTGGGTTGTAAGTTGCACTATTCATCTTCCTCTCCATTAATATAGTTGTTTTCCATTAATTCTTGCTTTGATAAATAGGTTTACATGCTTTGTTAATTAGTTTACATGCTTTGATTACTTTCTTTCTAGTGTAGATTTATCGCGTTTATTTACTCGCTTTATTTACTGCGTTTTTATGATGCTTTCTAGCTAATTCAAATTAGGTTGTGTTTGAATTGAACTCACTCGAGTTAACGCGTTGCTTGGCTTTGGTGATAGTGTTTACGGGTTTATTTCGGGTGTGTTGTCCTAGTTATTGCGCCTAGGAGATTTGACAGGGCATATCATGTATGTCCCGTGCTTACGACCTTTCGTGCGCAATTTTCTGGATATTTATTGACGCCAAAATCTTATTAGGCTTTTATGAGGATTTAGGGGCATGAAAACCCTTAATTTAATTAACTGTCGAAACGAGACGCATTTGTAATAACTCGTCGACCCATGTAACCATTTTATACAAATTAACACGGGTGAGGGATATTCGACGTAACCTATAGTTTTACTCGCTTTGTTAGTCTATTTTCAATACACTTTCCTATATTAACATTTCCCTTTCATGCATCTTTTCTTTTAGTTTGTAATCATCTTTTACACTTTTATTTCGGAGTATTAAATCACTTAAATTCTAGCAACTCGTCCCAGTAGATCTTTCGATACCCGAGACTTGCCCCGCAAGTATAGTCGTAATTTAGGTTTTTATATTGAGTTGGCGAAACAAAAACAACGACCGACGTCTAACACGCGTCGCACTTTTCGCGCTCGATCACCTACGTCCACAGTTATTTTTATTCAATAGGGTTTTTAATAGCTCAGTATGGTGTGCATATGAGTGATTTGAGTTGTCCCTTGAGCTAATGGATTAGTTTGTATTTATAGTGGTTACAAATCCTAAAATGGAGTGCCTTTATATTGCCAGGCGTTTACATATGTGTACAATACATTAAACTCTTGGAATTCAGTGTTGGTTGGCATCTTATCCGAGTAATTATTGGTATTCCCGTTGGTTGGCCTTCTGGAGTTAGTCGGCATTCCATCCCACTAAGTTTCTATGAGGCTGATCAAGTAGTTTGGTTGGCCATATTGGAGGATAGGTGTATATTCATCATTGGTCCATGTGGGAGTGTAATTTTTTATATAAAAAAAGGGATACTTGGTCTTCTCAACACATTTCTATTAATCAGAGTTGCCCAAAATGTTCAAGTTTAGAGATTCCCTCCTATTAGTTGTCTACCTCATTAAAGAATCTGACCAGGTTCCATTAGCACTAGGCATGTGTTGCAAGGACCTCAAAATAGGGAAGTTGGATCTTTGGATTTCAATCCTCTAATTATGACTTGGGATTATTAACTATCATAACATATTTTAGATAACTATACACTACAACAGAATGTCTTATTAGTGAAAAAAAAAACTGGACAAAAGGAATTTTGTCACAAAAAAAATCTGGACAAAAAAAAATTACCTTTTAGTGAGAAAAATTAATTTCGTCACGAATTGTATGGAAGGATGTTAAATTGGTGACGAGTTAATAATATTTTCCACCAAATAGTCATAAAATTTTTGACGCCATTGTTCCAGCGCATTAGAATATTGGACTTATCTATTCGTGACAAAATTATTATACATTTAATGACAAATAAATTTATCACAAAAAATTTCCTCATAAAAATGATAACTAAATCTTCTCGAATACACGTTCTTCTAAACCTTCAAATTGTTTTCCCCCCAAAACAATGAGTCATCTTCTTCTAACAGACATTCTTCTCAACCTTTAAGCCCCCATTTGCACAATCCTCCGGCCCTCAATCGTTCAGTCCAAATATATCACTATCGTTCAGCCCCAAATATCTGATCAAACAAAAAGAACTCGTTCAGTTAGTTGGAGATGAGGTATTTGTGTTCGTTCAGTTTAGTTCGTTTGCTGGTAATCTTTCAATACTTTTGTCTGTTGTTATTTTATTCCAAACGGAATCAATCTTTTGTTTGTTATTGTTATATTATTATTGCGCTAGGGTAAGAACTCATTGCTTTAATTTACATTGTTATTGTTTCAATATATATATATATATCGTGAGAGTCTCCTATACATACCAAACGGTACATACCAATTTTTTAAAATAGTAAAAAAAATATTTTTTTTGCTGAATTGTTTTATATGATGTTTAAACATTTCAATAGGCCCATATAAAAAAATAAACTCAAAATAACTTTTTTGGCTATTTTAAAAAAATCAGTCATACTTTTGCAGCTTTTAAAACAGTTTAAAAGTTGTAAAAGTTTGACCGATTTTTTTTAAATAGCTAAAAACGTTATTTTGAGTTGATTTTTTTTTATATGGGTCTATGAAAATGTTAAACATCATATAAAAAAACTCAACTCAAAATCATTTATAAAATGGGTCTGCGCCAGCGGTATGCACCGTTGGTATGTACAGGAACCTGACTTTATATATATATATATATATATATATAAAAGTAAGACTAAGCAGGTACTCTACAACAAACAAATTCACAATGTTTTAAAACAACTTTGTATTTGTATCCAAATTCAAGAAATTATTTCAAATTGAATCCCCATACCTGTTTGGAATTGAACCCCCAATGCCAAATATGGTTACATTGAACCCCCCAAAACTGAACCCCCAACAAACAACTTCAGCAGGCTCTTTTATATTTTTTTAACAATTGAACCCCCAATGCCAAATATGGTTACATTTCATTTGATATGACAATTTTATGGAGAAAAATGTAAAGGAATTTCATATTTTTTGGGTTAGTGATATACTTAATTTTTTTCCCGAAAACAACTGAAAATCAATCTTGTTAACCTACCATAAATTTTGACCACTCTACTACAACTTTCAATACCTGTTTGGAATTTTTTTCAACCCTATTTGGAATTTCGTTTAATCTAGAATTTTTTACATTATTTGTAATCTTTTGTTTAGTTTGGGATTATTTTTACCTGTATGGAGTTTTTTTTACATGTTTTGAGTTTTTTTTATACGTTTTGACCCCAAATCGTTCCCCAAAAATCACTCACCCAAAGCTCATCATCCATGCCTCTGGGATATATCAGCATGACGAATATCATTTGGCACATCAACGTCTAGTAATCGTCGATCCGGTCTCCGAGGATCGACCTCTTTACAATGAAGACGGGAAGATTCTTGTAACTGTAGGTCATCTACCAATACTTTCATTATTATACTTGTTGAGTTATTTTTTCTATCTTTGCTTTAGTTTTATTAAAATTATAGAAAATCTAATTTTATAGAGCAAATCATGTGTTAAATTCTAGGTTAATGGAGAGATATACAACCATGAGGAACTACGAAAGTCTTTGCCTAATCACAAGTTCTGTAATGATAGTGATTGTGATGTTATCGCTCATCTTGTAAGTAGTATTCTTATGAGCATAAAAACAAACTTACACAATCACAAAATTCTACAACTTACAGTTGGATGAATATATCTAAAAATATGTTAAAACAGTGAGGCATAATGTGCTCTTCCAGTTGCTATATGAGGTTTTAAGTTTTTGATGTAGAAACAAATTGGACTAACAGGGGCTTTAAATCTCTTTTCATTAGTATGAAGAGCATGGAGAAAAATTTGTGGACATGTTGGATGGCATGTTTTCTTTTGTGTTACTGAATACCTAGATCAAATTAGTGGACAAATGGGTTGGTCTATACTAACATGGATGTTTTGGATACTCTATGTGAGAGTTTGTTTTTGAATACGTCTCCTCACGTGAAATCAAATTACGTTAAACAAGTGAAGGTATTAATATCTTATGATATCTACAATGAACAAATTTGGCCAAACACAAAAGTTATACCTTATATAGAGTATAATAGATTTGGGACATTACATCAACTGGAAGCGAACAGAGAAGCCAGATTAAGATATGCAAAGCTAAAATGAAATTTGAATATTCTCAACATAACTTCAACTTTTAAAATTATAGGACATTCTAGGGACATGAACTCGTATAAAGAAATAATTAGAGAAAATATTCAATATTTCGGGAGTGTCTATGGGCAGTATATCAAGATCAATGAGAGCTTTTGCATTCTAAACAATGCCCTCTTTTATCTGTGTGCAAAAAACCTACTTGCTTAATATTTCCCTTTAATTGGTCAAAGAAGACTCCTTGTGGTACTCTCTCTAAGTGAAGAAACCTCGGGGAAAATCCGAAGTTGTGTGATTCAAATCCTAAGTGCATTCGTCTAGCAATTATTTTACACATGATGATTTAACAGAAATTACTCTACAGATTTATCTCCAATGTTAAAATGGGAATCCTACTTGCATGTGGTTTTGTTTTGCTATCAATTCACACGGACCAAATTAAGTGACTAATTTAACCAATGAAATGATGTGTCAATTTTTCATAATTAGCAATTGTCACTCATTTAAGTAGAGCATATGTGGAACTTACACACAAACACACTAATGACAAAAAATCCCCACGCATCATTTCTTCTTTTAACTTATAGTTAAAATCTAGTCACTCAAATATTGACATATTATAACTTTTATATTATGTTGCTTATCAATAGTTATTTTTTTAGGAGCACAAGGCTTGGGCTTTTCCATATAAATGGGGGGAAATGTAAATCAATGCTTTCAGCTATGTATTTTAGTGTATGAACCACCGCAACTCTTCTACACCTTTATGCATTATATACAAAACCAAAATAACTATTGTCTCATTACACTCAATATTAGCTCAACACTCTCAAATATATTAACATGTATGT
Source organism: Sambucus nigra (assembly GCA_949130495.1). Taxonomy (NCBI): domain Eukaryota; kingdom Viridiplantae; phylum Streptophyta; class Magnoliopsida; order Dipsacales; family Adoxaceae; genus Sambucus; species Sambucus nigra. The sequence goes on along the minus strand of OX422210.1, from coordinate 650,710,726 downwards.
GAAGGAATGCCTCTACATGCAATACGTGTGAATGGTAACATTAGCAGGTATTTTCAGCTTGCCTGCTTTCATGGATTTCCTTGTAACACTGCAGACTGTAAACTCTGTGTCTTCAAATGCTCTCTTACCATCTTTACCTGGCCTTAAAGAGGCAAAATCATCCCAATCTTCACACTTACTATCCTTAGAAATCCTAGAAGTTTTGAGCTTCTCTAGATATAGAATCTCATCATCTACATCATCTACATCAAATGCCCCATCCAAAATAAGCTTTTTTGAAACTCGCTTGCTCTTACGAGGCACTTTCCCCAACCCTCATTTCCAAAACTAAAACCACCTCTCGAGAAATCCTTCCATGGGATCCCTTATAAACCTATATGTCTATCTGAAGGAAGAGATTGATCTTTATCGGAATTGTCCTGGAGAACCAGTTACTTACATGGATGATCAGTCTTTATAAAAGACCCACTGCCTGATGTACTATGAGAATTGGACTTGATTTGAATTGTACGTGTGATCCCACCACCATTAAGATTAATCCTTTTTAACTTATTATCATTTACCAATTCGTCCCCGGGAATAATATTATTAGGACCCAATCCTATTTAATATTTTTATTGGGGTAATTATCTCCATCGGCTCTGGTAGTTGAGAATCCCCTTGAAGCACACAGATTAAGGTTGAAGGTTTTCCTCCTAGAATTATCATCAAAACCAGTAATTTCATCACTTGAAACCCTTCTTACACCATCCAAAACAGGTGTCGATGATAAGTGTTGTATGTTGTACCTTCATATTTGTATATGGGTGTTGATACCAAATTTAATCTGCTGCCTTGGACCAATCATATGAAGACACGTGGCCATCTACATGGAAACAACAAGCGCTTCCGAGATGATCACACGCTCCGAAGAACCATGTTACTCCGAGGAACTCATACGCTCCGAGGAACAGACCTCTCCGAGGAACTCATAAGCTCCGAGGAATAATGCCTCTCCGAGGAACACTTAAATACCGTGAAGCTTAGGCGGTCCGAGCAACTCATGGCGGTCCGAGCTGCACCTCAAAACAGGATACCAACAGTTTGAATGCTCATTAAATGCTTATCATTTGGACGCACACGCAAAGAGGGCATTAAATGTATTACCCTTTCATATGTATATCATTTAATGTAGTACCCTTTCACATTATACCCTCAGGGATATAAATACATTGTACAATCCTCATTGTAGGGTGACCCGATCTAGAAGGGAATTTCTTGTAATCGAGAATTTCCAAACACTCAACAATAAAACAACAGTGGACGTAGGCCATTCTTATAAGGCTGAACCACTTTAAAATCTTTTGTCTCATTTATTTGTCTGTGATTGAATTATTAGAGTGATCTAATTTTTTACATCAACAGATTGGCGCCGTCTGTGGGAAACGACTAGTAAAATCGTTTTCTCATAAAAAATAATCCATTACCAATGGCTGATATTCCTGAATCCAGCAATCGAAACACTGGAACCCCTCCAAATCCATCTGCTCCACCAATTGTTCCAGATCTGACTGGAATAATGGCAAATCTGGCTCAGGGCCAGACCATCATGCAAGAAACGATGCGACAACTCATCCAAACCCTCCATGGCGGTACATCAGCTCATTCCGAACCACGAAGCATTCAAAGAAATACCCGTGCGCCTTCTTCGCGTACTAGGCGTACTAATTCATATCGTAATGAGGAAACTGAAGATTTTTCTTATCAACCTGGACGAACTTCATCAGTGCGAGACACAAATACTGAATAACATGTCACCCTCTCCCTAGAAAGGACCAGCGCATTGGAAAGGTTAAGTAGGGCTTCTCCTTTTAACCGTTTAGGCCCTAGGAGGAACAAAAGTCCTCTTAATGCATCATCGAGGAGCTTTCGACGACCCTCAGATTTAAGGGAAGGATCTGCCCAGTCGCGACCAGCTGCTCGTCAAGATGGATCTTATGACCGACCAGCTGCTCGTCGAGATAAATCCCAGGAAGCCACTTCAACGCGATCAGTTGCTCGAACCAATAGGCCCGAGGAAGGAAATGATGCATGGAAAGGATCTATTCAAAGGCTGGAGGATAGATTAGGGGAAATAGCTAAGGCCAAGAACCCTCTACAACGAACCATTGTTCGAGGAACACCTTTTGTCCAGGACATTATTGATTTTCCAACACCATCAAAGTTCAAAGCACCTGTTGTGACTCCCAAGTATGATGGGAAGACTGACCCTATGCTTCATATAGAACAATATCAAGCTGCTGCTGACATCTATGTTGTCCCAGACGAGATGAGATGCAGGGCATTCTCGGGAACTCTTACCGAATCTGCTCAGATATAGTATAATAATCTTCCTCGAGGTAAGATTTCAACTTTTCTTCAACTGGCCGAATTATTCATTGGGAATTTCTGCTTTGGAGCAAAGCCAGTTAAGCGAGTATCACATTTGTTAAGTGTTAGACAAATAGCTGGGGAGAGTATCAGAGATTATATAACTCGTTTTAATAACGAGAAACGCGAAGTCATTGATTATGAGGAGAAGACAACGATTACCGCTTTGATGGGTGGACTGCTACCAAACAAGTTATATTATACTTTGGCCAAATATCCACCTCGAACCACGTCGGACCTGATGGGAAAAGCGTCCAAGATTATGAATGCCGAGGAGGCTATGTCTGCAAAGAAGAATATGGACGCCAAAGAAACCAAGGTGGAAGGTGATAAAGCTAAGAAGAAATAACATAAGAACAATGGTGGTGACAAACAATCCAAAAATAGGTCGTCATGGGAGGTCTTGAGGAAATTTGGTAATTACACACCTTTGAAAGTAAATATCAACCACGTCCTGGAAGAAATTAAGAACACCGAAGAGTTAAACTGGCCAAAGAAAATGAAGGCAGACCCTGACATGAGGAATAGGGAAAAATATTTCGAGTTCCACAAGGATCATGGCCATATGACTAAAAATTGCATAGCTCTTCAGAATGAGATTGAAACACTCATCCGACGAGGAAAGCTATCGAAGTATGTTGATCGGGGAGGCGAAAGAAGAAACAATGACCGAACTAGAGAGAGATCTGGATCTCCTCGTCGAGCAGAGGAGAACAAGAAGAGAAACCATGAAGTTGATCCAGAGGATGACCCCGATCTTCCCAAGAAACCAAGGCAGCCAGAACGAGAGGTATTTTCAATACGCTTTGGGTCATTTGATTGTAATGTTATTACAGGGGGAGAAGCAGGAGGAGGAGACCTTACTGCAGAAAGAAAAGCTTACCTCGGTGAGGCTCAAGCTTTCTCGTACATTCAGCGAATAAATTTAGCTGAGGAAGATCGCCCGAGAAAGGTGAACAAGGAGAAGTTGGTCATTGGGTTCTCAAAGAACGACCTTGCAGGTGTTCTATATCCTCATAATGACCCACTGGTGATCAAAATGAGGATGAAGGAGGTTATGATTTCAAGAGTACTGGTCGACAATGGTAGCTCGGCAGACATCATGTTCTACTCGTGTTTCGATAGTTTAAATCTAAATCTATCTCAACTGGAGCCTTACCACAGACCCCTCATCGGTTTTGCTGGCGAGAAAGTATTTCCACTTGGGACGATCAAGTTGGATATATTCATTAGTACGTGGCCTACTTGTCGGACAGAAAGAATACGTTTCTTCGTGATGGATAAGAATGTCCAATCATCGTACAATATCATCATGGGAAGAGTAGGATTGAAGAAGTTCCAGCCTATGCCATCTATAGTGCATCAGTGCCTAAAATTTCCAACAAACTTTAGAGTAGGAGTTGTGAAAGGTGATCAGAGAGTAGCTCGGGAATGCTATTATTCATCCGCCGAGCAAGAAGAACTGGAAGATTCAAAGAAAAAGACCACTACCTATCAAGTGGATGAAGGTGCAGAAATTGAAACATTGGATCCTCGAGATGAGTCGCAACTCGTGAAGGGTCAAGTGGTGGAAGCTACTGAAAACATCATTCTGGACAACGAGCTCCCTGAGCGAACTACTCAAATAGGTTCATCGTTAGAAGCCTCATTAAAACAAGAATTGATAACTTTCCTTAAAAGCAGAAGACAAACTTTTGCATGGAGTCATGAAGATATGCCTGGGATAGACCCAAACTTCTTATGTCACGAGCTCAATGTGAATAAGGAAATCAAGCCTGTGAAGCAGAGAATAAGAGTATTCAGTCCCGAGAAGAATCAAGTTATACAGGAGGAAGTCGAGAAGCTCCAGAAAGCTTGTTTCGTTGAAGATGTTAAATATCCAGATTGGTTAGCTAATGTGGTGATGGTAAAGAAGAAGAATAACAAGTAGAGGATGAGTGTAGACTTCATCGACCTCAATAAAGCATGCCCAAAGGATCACTTTCCACTACTCCGAATTAACCAACTGGTGGATGCTACCTCGGGGCACGAGTTGCTAAGCTTCATGGATGCTTACTCTGGTTACAATCAGATTAAAATGAAACCTAAAGACAGGGAAAGTACTTCTTTCATTACCCCTAGGGGAACTTATTGTTATAATGTTATGCCTTTTGGTTTGAAAAATGCAGGTGCGACATATCAGAGGCTAATGAACAAGGTCTTTGCTGAACAAATTAGTGACAATATGGAAGTCTATGTTGACGACATGCTGACAAAAAGCAAGAAAGCTGTCGATCATCTAGTTGACTTAAGTCAGACTTTTGATCAACTAGATAAATATCAAATGAAGCTGAACCCGACGAAGTGCATATTTGGAGTACGAGAAGGCATGTTCCTCGGGTACATTGTCAATCAACGAGGCATTAAAGCAAATCCTAAAAAGATCAAAGATCTAATAGGGCTGCGATCTCCAACGACGAAGAAGGAAGTACAGAGTCTCACGGGACGAGTAGCGGCACTCAACAGATTTGTGTCGTGAGCAACTGATAGATGTCTCCCATTTTTCAAGACACTCAGAAAGACTTTTGAGTGGAATGATGAATGTGAGAAGGCTTTTCAAGTCTTGAAGAAATACTTGGGAGCACCTCTACTATTGTCCAGGCCAGTGATGGGAGAAAAATTGTATTTGTACCTTGCAGTGTCCGAGAATGCAGTTAGCTCGGCGTTGATCAGAGTGGATAATGGAGTACAAAAGCCAATTTACTACACAAGTAAGGCCTTCCGAGGAGAAGAGATCAGATATCCAAGGCTGGAGAAATTGGCACTGACGCTGATTGAGGCGAGTAGGAGAATGAGGCCATACTTCCAGGCTCATACTATAGTAGTATATACTGATGTGCCATTGAGACAAGCCCTTCATAAGCCAGAAAAATCAGGAAGATTGATGTACTGGGCAATAGAACTCGGTGAATATGATATAATTTATGAACCTAGATCATAACTAAAAGGGGAGGCTGTAGCAGATTTCATAGCGGAGTTCACCTATCCTGATACCCCCGAGGAGCAAAAGTTGCTTGCTGATCAACCTGTGGATGTTACAGGATCAACAAACACAAGTTCAGACCAATTCCGATTGGTAAAAGGGCGTGTGGATGTTACAAGATGTGACACAGAGATAGTTGTGAGGACTCCGGACGAGAAATAAGAGTTGCTCGCTGATCAACCTGTGGATGTTACAGGATCAACAAACACTAGCTCAGACCAACTTCGGTTGGTAAAAGGGCTAGTGGATGTTACAAGATCATTGACTTCGGGCTCAGACCAACTCCGGTTGGTAAAAGGGCAAGGAGAAATGATCGACGAAGAGCAAGAAGAACCCGAGGAGGAAAGGAAGGAACAAATATTTCACCGAGGAACTCTAACTGATCAAAAATTTGAAAACGAGTTACCTATATGGAGACTATATGTAGATGTCTCATCTTGCACTGCAGGATACGGCACGGGGATAGTTTTGAGCACTCCGGATGAGGTCGAAATGGAATGCGCCTTGCGTTTCCAATTCAAAGCTTCCAACAATGAGGCTGAATATGAGGCCATGATTGCAGGACTTGGTTTAGCAAAAATTATGGAGGCGCAACAGTTCATTGTTTTCAGTGATTCTCAATTGATCATAAACCAAATGATGGGAGTATATGCAGTTAGAGGAGAATTAATGATCAGATATCATGTAAAGGCAAAGGAGTTGGTGTCAGAATTTACCGCTATTCAGCTGGTCAGAATACCAAGAATGGAGAATGCGAGAGCAGACGCCCTAGCTCGACTAGCATCAGCTACTCGCACCGAGCTATGACGAATAATCCCAATTGAAGTGTTAGCTGGTCGGAGCATAGGTGAAGATCTGACGATGAACTTTATCACCCTTGATTTAGGTACATCTTGGATGGATTCCATCAGGGCGTATATTGAGGAGGGAGAATTTCCAATTAACAAGCTCGCTGCCAAAAAGTTGAAGTTTAAAGTTGCTCGGTATGTACTAACTAATGGTGTTTTATATAGACGAGGAATTATGGAAGGTTTGCAGAGATGTGTACATCCCTCCGAGGTGAAAGAATTAATTGAAGAGATCCACGAAGGGTCTTGTGGAGCACATGTAGCAGGTCGAACGCTTTTACAAAGGGTGATGACGCAGGGATACTACTGGCCGACGAAGAGGGCTGATTGTATAGCTTATGCCAAGAAGTGTGACAAGTGCCAGCGTTTTTCCTCAATCCGAAGAACTCCACAAGCATTGTTGACACCCATAACTTCTCCTTGGCCATTTGCCATGTGGGGAATAGATTTGGTGGGACCACTGCCAACGACCCGAGGAAGGTTCAAGTACCTCGTTGTTACAGTGGATTATTTTACTAAATGGGTAGAAGCTGAGCCACTCATTGACATGACGTACGAGAAGGTGTACCAATTTGTTTGGAAGAATATCATTTGTCGATATGGTCTACCTCATGCCTTCATCACAGACCATGGAACACAATTTGATAATGAGGAGTTTGCCGCATATTGTCATCAGTCAAATATTTTGAAGGTTCATTCAGCACCAGGCCATCCTCAAAGCAATGGACAAACTGAAGTGACAAACAGAACGCTGCTGAACGATTTGAAGAAAATATTGGATGATGCAAAAGCAAACTGGATCAATGAGCTACAATCAGTACTTTGGGCTTACCGAACTACTTCCCGAGTATCAACTGGTGAATCACCATACATGCTGGCGTTTGGAAGTGAAGCTGTCATACCTACCGAGTTGGGCCTCCCAACACACAGGGTACTGAATTTCAATTCCCCTGTCAGCAACTTAATGAGTAGACTGGATTTAGACATGCTCGAGGAAGTCAGAGAAGAAGCAGCCATTAGAAATGCTGCTTACCAGTAGCGAACAGCTTTGTTCTACAACAAGAGGGTGAAGAAGTGCGACCTGAAAGAAGGAGACTATGTGCTGAAGAAAGTAATTCAAAAGCATAACAAACTGGAGGCAAACTGGCATGGACCATACCGAGTTATAAAAGTTGTTCGACCGGGAACTTATCGAATAGCCACTTTAGAAGGTGAGGAGTTTAAGAATGCATGGAACGCAGAGCATCTGCGCAAGTATTATCAGTGATGTATATGTAACACAGTTCCATCAGTATGAATAAAATGAAGATATTCTGCCAAAGTCTCTCCTTTTATTGAAAATTTTTCGGGGAATACTAGTGCTACGCACTACTCGGTAAAGATCGGCAGACTACTCAACGAAATATTCCAAACTGTACCAAGTATGGTTGGTTGGGGATAAAAACCCACTAACTGTAGTTGGTCGATGAGGAGAAATATTCCTAAAAATGCCAACCTGTTTGGCTAGGAAATGAAATATTCCAAACTGTACCAAGTATGGTTGGTCGGGGATAAAAACCCACTAACTGTAGTTGGTCGACGAGGAGAAATATTCCTAAAAATGCCAACCTGTTTGGCTAGGAAACGAAATATTCCAAACTGTACCAAGTATGGTTGGTCGGGGATAAAAACCCACTAACTGTAGTTGGTCGACGAGGAGAAATATTCCTAAAAATGCCAACCTGTTTGGCTAGGAAATGAAATATTCCAAACTGTACCAAGTATGGTTGGTCGGGGATAAAAACCCACTAACTGTAGTTGGTCGACGAGGAGAAATATTCCTAAAAATTCCAACCTGATTGGCTAGGAAACAAAATATTCCAAACTGTACCAAGTATGGTTGGTCGGGGATAAAAACCCACTAACTGTAATTGGTCGACAAGGAGAAATATTCCTAAAAATGCCAACCTGTTTGGCTAGGAAACAAAATACGCTCTCAAATGCCAACTTATGTTGGTCGGGAGGTAAGATTATTCCAGAAAGTGCAAAAGTTTCTAACTATGGCTGGTCGGTGATAAAAACCCACTAACTGTAGTTGGTCGACAAGTAGAATTTATCGACCTTGGTTGGTCGGACGCATTTTATGAAAAAGAGAAAAATCTACCAAGTATGGCTGGCCGGGGATAAACTCTCACTAACCGTAGTTGGTCGACAAGCATAATTTAACAACCTTGATTGGTTGATACTCGTGACTTTATTATTAAGTGATCAAGCAACATTACTAATAATTGTAACTTTTTAATTATTACTAAGTTGGTCGATGAACAACACAATATTATTATCTTTTTAACAGATATGCATAAATATAAAGTGTTTGATAACTACAAGATAATAGCAATTGAGATTTGCAAACAAAAATGAAAGTATTTCATTGAATTCAAGATAAATTACATTGATAATGAAATTACAGTTACATTGACATGTATACTAACTATTACATCAAAAAATTCCTATTTTACTGGTCTCTTCCCCTCTGCTTTTGACACAGGTTCCTCGCCAGCAGGCGGATCATTTAAAGACAAAGGAGAATTGATGAAGTTGATGTCCTTCAACATCCTGACATTCATCACGGATGGACGGTTTAAGACATGCTCGGGACGAGATACCTCGATTTGAGAATGTAAATTGTAGTCACCGAGATACTTTGAAATTAAGCTCCGAGGAATGGCCCGAGCAGGGATCCATTTCATGTCCAAATTGTATGGCGGCACAGGCAAGTCGAGCAACCCGGGATCATGGTAGTCCCACAGATAATGACCTTTTTCGAGCTTCAACACACCTAAGGCATTCAGCCAGCCTTGCTTATAGCCCTCATTGTTGGCATTCTGGATACGATCGTCCAAGTGGTATAGTGATTCATTGTATCCAGCCATCCGGAACTCCCTGGGCTATTTGTGGAATTGATATGTTAGCCTTTCTAGCTGCTCGTGGAGATTCTTGATAAAAAGCTCCTTACTCTTCAAGACTGAATTCTGCACAGAGAGCTATTTTTCCAAGTCCCTAATCTTCTTTGACCTATCAGACAAAGTCTGGTTCTTCGCCATTAATTGGAAAGCTTGGTTCTCTAATGCAGATTGAGTTCTCTGTTCTTCGACAAGAACCCGAGCTGCTCTTCCTCATCCCCGAGGAGCTCTTGCTCGATCGCGAGAAGATGTGGAAGGGCCCGACCTCTTAAAGGCATCCAATTCTCCCCTCAACTTGGCATTCTCAACTTCTAAGAATGAAAATCCCTCGTCAGTCACTGGGATTAGGGCTGTTGAAGAAGAAGCTGCAGACTTTAATTGTGATAGATCTTTTTGCAAGTTGTTGTTCTCTTGCTCCAGCAGTTTGGCAATCTGTCTGCACTCCTCGACCTCACCCTTCAAAGTTTTCTCCCTTACATTATCCCCGGAAAAAATCTTCTCGTAGCCCTTGTCATCCATGATCAGCTTGTACTTCTTTTAGTACCCCTCATGCAACAGGGCAGTTGATTCCTTGTACTGATTCTGAAGGTCTTCGAGGGTACACTGAGATCCTCGATCATTTCATAATAAGCCACATTATTGGCCACAGCTCGATTAAGTAGACACTTCAGGTACTGATATGCTTCAACTGCCTGTTCTGAAGCATCATGACCAAGGACATCGGCAACTTGTGCAGCACTCAAGTCTGTGTGACCAGCCTTAAAGTACTTATTGCATTGTTGCAACAACTTCGTATCATGAGCATATAGCAGATCCATCCTGGCCAGAAACTAGCAGAGAAAGAAAAGCAATCATCAATAAGAAGAACAAGAAGAGTATGAATGAAAGATAAATAACAATAGGCAAGAAAATTCAAGTTTTATTAGATCATAAAATTCAGAGTTACAAGTTCTGGATTACATTTGACAAAAGAAGAAAAATATAAAGATAAGCCCGAAAAACACTACACCTTTTCCTTATCTCCCAAAACCTTCTCGGGAGGTTGGGAAGAGGAAGCGGGTTGCTCGGAGGGAACTGTGGGTTGTTCGGAGAGCACCAGTTGTTGCTCGGAAGAAGAAATGACTTGCTTGGCAGCATATTGGATGGTTGGGGGGTGATCTCCCATCACCATTGAAGACTCCTCAGAGGTAGCTTCGTCCTCTTCTAATTCTTCTGAAGTAAGAGGGGGACCAGGGATATGTCGCTGGAAGAGCTCGGATGATTCGTCGACCTTCATTTCCTGAAAGGCTGCAACCCATCCATCCCTCAAATACTTTACACTGCCATAGTCCACTTGAGATACCATGGCAGCACACCCCTTGTTCCACCCCTTGTCCCAGCCAGAGCTGAAGGACTTCTTCACAGCAGCTTTCCTCTTGGTCTTATCCAAGGCAAGCTTCTCGGATAGCAGGTTCTCAGCAGGCTTCAATTTATTTTCTGCCTCCTCCTTCTGCCGACCTACTTCCTGGAGTTTGGCCAAATCCTCCTCGGCAGCCTTGAGTTTATTTTCCAACTCTCCTGCAGCTTTGAGCTTCTCTTCGAGCTCTTTATTTGCCTTCTCCAAGGCATGATTCTTCTTCTCCAACTCTTTGGAGGCTTCAACAGCTCGAGCTTTATCCTGCTCGGTGGAGGCAAGCTTCTTCTCCCAGACAGCCTTATCAGTGGCATATGTCTGGCGAGAATCTGCCAGAGATTTTGTAGCTTCATCCAAAGCTCCCTCCACACTGGACGAGGATCAAGAAGCCTTAATCTCTTCATCCTTCTTCAGGATTATATTAAAGCAGCTCGTCAACTGTGAACAGAAAAAGAAAGCAAGTTAGAAACAGAAATGACAAAGGAAAATATAAAAAGTTCAAAGTAAAGAAACTTACTGAAGCAAGATGACGAGCAGCCAAAGAAGTAACCATGTCCCGAGTAAGATTATCTTCATTACCTTGGACCTCGGGAATGGTCCAGGACTTCACCAAGCTCATGGCATAGCTCGGGGGAACAAAAGTGGGAACTACAATCCCAGCAGCTGGGGGCTGAGTAGTGGTATCAGCCAAATTGACTGAGGAGCTTTTCTTCAGCCTCCTCGGGGGAACAGGTACAGATTCGACCAAGGAAGAACCCTTGGTCGGTGATATCACGATCACCTCTCCAGGAGCAGCAGACCTGCTCGGAGCCACTGCGGGCTTCTCGGCGACTTTAGCAGGAGCAGCTGGAGGAGCTGCATCAGTCTTCTTTGTCCCCTCCCTTGGGACATCAATTTTAATCCTTTTTACCTCCCCAGAATCGGAGGCGGTTTTCTCAAACAGAGCAGGAGTTCTTCTTTTCTTCATCCATTCACTTAAAGGAATATGGGATTCAGGCGATGAGCTTGTGGAAGCTGGAACTGGCTCTGATTCACTAATCACTAGACGAGCAGTGAAGGAAGTGGTGTAGCTCTTGTACTGGAGCAGATACGAAGCTGATCTAATGTGCTCATCTGCAACACTTTGATGCAGACTCCAGATAAGTTTCTAATGCCTTATGTTGACATCTGCTTCTTTAGGGCACTTTCTTTTGTTATCAACTGCAAATAATCAAACATTGTTATCAGTGGCACATTTTATCAAACACAAAAGAAGCATAATTTCAAAATAAAGTAAAATAAAAATAACCTATCCCATTGCCATAAGGAGGGCATCTGGGACTCTGGTAAACTTCATCTCCAGTCAATAGAGGGTGTTGCCAATTTTTTATGACAACCCCATGTTCAAAATAATCCCTATTGGCGTCAGGGAGATTAACTACTAAGGCTCTATTTAAAAATCTAGTTTTTAAATAATAAATATTTTCATTGACTGCCCATCTATAGCAGTACATGATTTCTTGAATTCCTATACGAGTTCCATGCACTTGATTTAACCTATGCACCCCATTAACTATTCTCCATGTGTTGGGGGCTATTCGTGCAGGAACAACATCGAAATACTGACAGAATTCCAGACACAAGGAATTGGGTGGAAAAGAAAATCCACATTCAACAAAAAAGAGACTGGGGAACCAATGTCCCTCAGCCAAATTGAAATAATCAAAAGGCTCAGAAAGTTTTTCCAAGACAACCCAATAGGGGATTGAGAAATCAGAATGAAATTTCTCAAGAGATTCAACAGAGTAAACCATGATGAATAAAGAAATAAAGATGAAGGAAGAAGATCTTACAGGAAAAGAATGGATCTGCTGACAACGAATGACGGAAAAGATGAGCGCACAAGAGAGTAGGAAGAGACGACGTAAAACTCAAAAGACGAAAATTTGGAAAGGTAGAAGACGATGGGAGCGTCTGTGAAGTTTAAATACCTTGCCTTGGGAAATGGTGAAGTAATGATTACAAAAAAGATGAAAAGTAGCGCGGTAATCAAAGCGGACAACAGTGGCTAAAAAGAGGAAAAGTGGCATGGGAATCGAAGCGGACAACAGCAGCCAAGAAGACGAAAAGTAATGCGGGAATCGAAGCACGCAAAAAAGTCCAAAAAAGCATGATTCTACGAATTGGGAAGGAGAAATAAATACAAGGGAAATGCTCCTAAAAATCAGGAAGACTATTTAAAGCTACCATATTCCGAGAAAGAATGTTCCATACTCCTCAAATTTCGAACTATGAAACATTGGGGGCTTCTGTTGATACCAAATTTAATCTGCTGACTTGGACCAATCATATGAAGATACGTGGCTATCTACATGGCAACAACAAGCGCTTCCGAGATGATCACACGCTCCGAAGAACCATGTTACTCCGAGGAACTCATACGCTCCGAGGAACAGACCTCTCCGAGGAACTCATAAGCTCCGAGGAACAATGCCTCTCCGAGGAACACTTAAATACCGAGAAGCTTAGGCGGTCCGAGCAACTCATGGCGGTCCGAGCTGCACCTCGAAGCAGGATACCAACAATTTAAATGCTCATTAAATGCTTATCATTTGGACGCACACGCAAAGAGGGCATTAAATGTATTACCCTTTCATATGTATATCATTTAATGTAGTGCCCTTTCACATTACAGCCTCAGGGATATAAATACATTGTACAATCCTCATTGTAGGGGGACAGGATCTAGAAGAGAATTTATTGTAATCGAGAATTCCCAAACACTCAACAATAAAACAACAGTGGACGTAGGCCATTCTTATAAGGCTGAACCACTTTAAAATCTTTTGTCTCATTTATTTATTTGTGATTGAATTATTAGAGTGATCTAATTTTTTACATCAACAATGGGGAATGACATTGTTAACATTATCAGCATCTCTCCACGGACTAAGACCAATTTGTGATGACAAAAATGTTTGTCACCCAAAAGGATTATAAACTGGATTTTTCTACATTATACTCTACGTAATAGCTCTTAGTACTTGGGGTATCACAACCAGAGGCCTGGTGGGAGCCCCATCGCTCGCATTTTCCAGACCATAGTTACATCATTTAGAAAATTGCGTGTAAATGTGCCCAAGGACAAGTATCTTCTGTATGAGACCGCAGAGGAAGAATCTATCCTCAAAGGAAGTCGCAAACTTTATCACACACAATAATTGATGTTTTCATCTTTTTTATTAAATGAGACGAACCTTGAGATACTGTACCCAATGGCAGTTAGTCCAACTTCACTGATATAATCTAAAAAATCATTAACTGTGTTCATATTAATAGTGTTTCCCCTGCCTTTTTTCAATGGATGATGAGATACTGTTGAAATCACCACCACCATCTATGGGGAAGTAACTGCTAAAATTTTAAGGTAGTCCCAAAGGGGTAGCATTTCTTTCTTAGTGCACTTGTAATACATAAAGGATACATGGATCGGACTAAGAAGTTGAATTTGCTCCACAATCAAGGTGATGCATTGATCCATTTGAGATGAGATTGAGTATTTGATACCATGATTGACAAGAATCCAAATAGATTTTGAATCATCAGACACAAAGTTGTCAAAGCCTGTTTTTCTAACTAAACCATCAATTTTCTCCTTAACAGCCTTGGGCTCAATAATTACTAACAAAGATAGATTGTGAATTCTTTGAATCTTCTTAAGTTTATTTATAATTGCACATTCTACCAATTGAGGACTCATTACTAACATGACCCTCAATAACTGTCTTTCAATACCATCGCAAAATCCAAGACCACTTTAAGTTGAATGCTATTTCTTTTGGTACTCATTATGTAAGATACCAATACTTTAGAATAAAATGGAACAAATATATTCACTCGATTCTCTTATGTGGGTAATTATATATGTTGTGAATTTGAAAAGAGAGAAGACCAAGAGTTAGTGCTATAGGTTTGAGTTCGTTTACAAAGAATGTGTTTTAATTCTTTAAAATTACGGGTGGTACTGAAGACAACCATCCATCTGTTGTTGAATTTAAATTTGGTTGAGCTTTGATTTTTATTATACTCTATTAAAACTTAACGATTGTCTTTTTCCCCACTTATTTACAGGTTATTATTTGTCTATATCCTTGAGGACAAAACCAAAAATTGAAACCAGTTGAAAAATATTTGTTCTTTATCTATTAATCTGAGTTTTATCTTTGATGAATTTAATTGGACATCAATAAACTTACTAATATCTAGTGATTGGTAAGTGTATTTCTTTTCACTTACGTGTTTATTAATTTGATTTTAGTTTGATCATATTCATGTGGGTTTACATGGTAGTAAATTCTTCTATTTGAATTTCAAGTGATAATACAGATATATCCAATTGCATAATAGATGCCAAGTCTGAGGTAAGTAGGAGTACTTGAATTAAATGCCTATCGGGAACGCTCAAAATAAATAAAGCTCAAAATAGATCTACTAAAAACCAAGGTTCTAAAAAACACGGGGCGTGATTGAAGCGTGGAGGTCAAGCCTTAAGCCTTAGAAGCCTAGGCGGGCCTTAGGCGTAAAAAGGTGTGAAAAGATGTTTAGCCCTTCTAAATATATTTTAATATTTTTTAACCATAACAACGCTATTAAAATACTAAAATTGTACATATCATAAAAATATGCCTGAATATATGCAAATTAAAATACTATTTGATTATTTCGGATGAGATAATGGTTCGATTTGTAAAACAATTCTTTAAAAGTCTATATCGTTTCACTAAAGCATTGTTATTTTTAGAAAAAAGCGCGCCTTAAGGGTTTTACCAAGAATAAGGTGTGAAAAGCGTAAGGCGGGGCGTTTCTCCCAAGCCTCAAGCCTAGGCATGCCTACGCGGAGCCAAGGCGGG
This sequence comes from Sambucus nigra, assembly GCA_949130495.1. Classification (NCBI taxonomy): domain Eukaryota; kingdom Viridiplantae; phylum Streptophyta; class Magnoliopsida; order Dipsacales; family Adoxaceae; genus Sambucus; species Sambucus nigra. Next base: position 650,695,223 of record OX422210.1, on the reverse strand, counting down.
GTTTTTAGAACATTACTAAAAACATATATGTTAAAAAGCCTACAAATCATATATGTCAATTGTTGTGTATTCCTTATTCAAAATAGATATCATATCTTCTTTCTTTTTAATTAGGTACCATTATGTCAACTCTTAAAAAGACGCTCGCTCGCACGGGTCGAGATTGTTGTGATCTTACTGCAGATTTTTAAAGGTAAAATATAATAGCTTTGAGTGTTTGAATTAACATTTTAAAAATTTATTAATTTTAAATTACATAACCAAAGTAGATGTTAGTTCCAAGGATGTGTAGTGTGTGTTGTTTTGATTTGGAGTTGGAGTTGGTTTGTTTTGCTGCTATCAATAAGGTCTCAATGAATCCGAAAATTGAATGAATTTCAGGAGTTGCCTTCTGCTGCCACGCAGACCAAATTTAACTTGGTCGGTTAGACAAGCGACGCTGGAATGAAAATCCATTTGATCTATTATGATAACTTGGTTCACAACTGGAATCATCGGCGACATCGATGACATAAATCTGCGATCACGAATGAATCCATCTCACTCAGTCAGTCACACAACAAGGGACACTAACTGTATGTTATCTTTTCATTCTTTTATATTCTAGATAATTTTCTTCTTTAACTATTTTTGCGGGTTCGACGAGATATTAAGGTTATGAAGCGGTGGAAGGGATATTTTGGTGGATTGTCGTTGGGTTTCTTGAATTTTTTATTTTTTAATTTAATAGGGTAGTTTTGGTCTATAAATAAAGGAAACTCTGATGATTTATTTTAAAATATCGGCGATGCTATTACCTTATCTTTTGAATCGGTAGAAGGGGAATTTTGGTGGATTTTCATTGGTTTTCTTGACTTTTTTATTTTTTTAACCTAATAGGGTGATTTTAGTCTATAAACAAAGGAAACTCTATCCATTTTTTTTAAATATTAAAAATAAAATTGATATAGGCTACTTTGTAATTAATCAATGGTTTTGAGATATTTGTACGAATGCTTTCATATCAATTATATCATCTTTGAACCTTAATTTTGAGTACGTATATGATGGTAGTTGATTACTTATATAATGTCGATGAAATTTAGTTGATTCTATAATTAATATTTATTTGACTGAAAATCTATATGAGAAATGAAATTGAAATGAAAAAATTATGAGTTCTAAATTTATAATTTTTTGACAATAAAATTCATTTCGTGACAAAAATATTTTGTCCCCGAAGTATATTAATTTTGTCACCAAATGATTATCCTTTTACATATTATCATATAAATTAGGTGACAAAATTTGCATTTTCATGAAAAAAAATAAGATTTTTGGCTACAAATAATTTTGTCACTAAAAGCCTGCTATTACGTGACAGAATATTTTGTCACCAAAAGGTAAACTATTTGGTGATGAAATTTGTATTTTCTCACTAAAACCTTTAGTGATGGGGGGCTTTCGTGACGGATGATTGACAAAAAAAATCTTCACAAAATGTTTTTTGTAATGAAAATTTTTCATTTGTTGACGAATTTTTTTGCCACAAATTATTTATTTTGTTGCGGTGATAATAATCTTTATTTCATTGTAATGTTTGATTTATGGGTTTACATCCTTACACACCCTTATTGATGATGTGGCTTCGAGTAGGTTGTGGCATCATTTTTAGTATAATTATCATTGGCCTTTAGTGTGGTAATTAGTAGAACTTGTTGAAGAGTTTTGTAAGTAGGAATTAGATACAAACCTATGCATATGAGATATTTAAACTTTTTTCCATCAATCTGAACTTTGAGGTTATCAAATTCTTTAGCTTAGAAGTAGTCTTACAATAATTGGAGTAGTTATAATTTATAGTTTGTCTAAAATCCCCTTCATAAAAAAATTCCTAAAACTTCTTTATGGGTATGTTTGGCAACCCAATTTCAGGCCATGGAAATGAAATTGGAAGGCCAATTTTAATTACACAAAATTGAAATTGGCCTTCACATTCCAATTCCAAGACTTGAAATTGGGTTGCCAAAAACGGGCCTTAAAGGTCATGGATCTTTCATTTTGGTACGCCCAGGCTGCTATCGTTGTAGTCCATGAGTCCCTTTAGTATTCCTTATCGAATTATCCAATCTATCTCATTCTTCAAGTTGTTGTATGCATTAACAATATGGATATGATTGTAATGAAACTCACATCATTATTATGTATTACTTTTTTGTCCTTTGATTTTAATTTTAGGGTCACCTTAGCTATTCTTCATCTTTAATGTTGAGAAGGATTGCTTCTTAATAAAAAAATGAGAAGGTGTATTCTTCATATCTCTTCCATTACTGAGTCTTATGCATTCTCTTTTCCCTTAACTTATTATATGTTTTACTCTAGACGGAGCCTAGAGAACTCGACCTTAGATTTGTTTGTAATGGGTATGACCAAGCATCACGACCCTTAGGCTGAGGAGATTAGTCTTCCCTTGAAATAAAGATTGGCTCTCCGATAGATAATGCATGTATGTGTAACACCCTGTTATTTTAAGCAATTAATTAATAAGAATGAATTAATTAATTAATTAATTAATTAGAATACATCATGGATTAATCATATAATTAAAAGGGGAAAATGGAAATTTAATTATGTGAGTTAATTTGGGTTAGCTTGTAATTTTATGATTCAATTAATAATTTGATAAAAAGTTATGGGCTAAAGTTTAATTTTACAATATTATGGGGTTAATTAGGTAATTTTAAGAACTTAAAAGTGGTTTAAACTCATGGATAATCTGTAAAAAGACTTAGGTCCATTATGGTAATTGTGCATGACTTGGGAAACAAGTAGAAGAATAGGATTTATACATCATTAAGAGTTTCTTAGGGTTTTATAACCGCCGCAATGGGGTATTAGCCATGTGAGGGTCCGCGACGACTGAGGTTAGGTTCACGACCACGGCCTAGACGCGACTGGATCGCGGGGTGCATTGGCAACTTCTTTTATTTTTTCCTTGTTTTATACCCTTTACATTTTCACCTCTTTTCTTAAGCCTCAAACCCTCATTTTAACTTGTATTCTTCATCAAGAAACCTAAAACACTCTCAAAACAAATCCCTTTCCCAGAATAAACCAAAAGGATTTATAAAAATTAAATCAAGCTTTCAAATGGATTTCCATTGATATATCTAATCAATCAACTTAAGGTCATCAAATTAAGTTTTCAAGGAGAGTTTCAAGTGGATTTAAGACAAACTTTTCAAGGGATTTTTCATTCAAATCAAATCAAGTTCATTTCTCGTTTGAGGAAAGTTGATTTCTACTATTCTCCTTTTATATATGTTTGTGCTAAATTTCATCTAAATATAATTGTAGGATAAAAATAACTTAAAAACCCTTAGGAACTTTAACGGTTCCTAATATATTATGTAGTTAGGTGAAATTCGTTATTCCTTCATGATTGAAATTATGGTTTAACCCTAATGAATGAAAGATATTGAATATTCAACTATAATTGTAAATTATGCCTTTTGGGGTTTTGTAGTTCCATTTTGAGAGTTGATAAGTTGGTACTTGATGATGGATAATATGAATTTAATTTAGATTTGATAAACTTCTAAATTTTCCTATGCTTGGTAGGGTTGTATCCTTTGCTTGAATGGTATTACTCTTGATGATAATTACCCAAATAATTAGACTTTAGTATGTGGTGTTTAATTATGGATAAGAAAATTATGGGGACTCACTTCATTATGATTATATTATATTATAACTTTTGAATTTTGGATGAAAGCCCTCTGTTAAACTATACCTTTGAAATTGAAAGGGCATGCTCCCTTTTATGTAAGAATTCGATATGAGCCTTGATTAATAGAATTATTTTTGTTGATAATTAATTAATCACGTAACTGAGATAGAAAGAGTATGGGATAAAATTATATTAGTTTGTTGGATTTGTGGTTGTATACTTGTGTTAGACTAGTTGGTGTGGTTATGGAAGATGGATAACTAACGTTTATTATCTTACTTTAACCTCTCATGATAAACCCTTAATTAATTAATTGTCTTAACGACTATCCTATCTAAATGGAAGTGTATTGAGAGGATTCCTTATTTAGATTTCACTTTTGTGAGACGTCCCATGCAACGAGTTTAGAGATGAGTATGAGTAATGACTATAAACCATAATGAAATCAATATACCTTTACTTTAAGCTTTGATTTATGAGTAGTTTCATGTAGACTTATTATCCCTTTTGCTCCTAGTATAATGGCCTAAAACTTATTTAAATGCTCTACTTGGTAATAACCCGTTGGGTGGGGTAATTGGTTAATGATGGTATAAAGCGGAGTGATAAAGTACGTGTAAAATTAAGAATGTCATTGGTAAATGAACATCTGAGACGTGTATTAGGTGCATGTTGATAAATAACGTTCTTATAATGAGATATTTGATGAGTATAGTTTATCATGGACTATTGACTTTGAGAATTTTTGGTGTTGTGTAGCAAGGTGACTACTGGTTTTTTAACACTATAAAGCAAGCAGATACGGGATGTGTGACTATTTGATATGGGCGTATCGCATGTTCTTGAGATGTACGGGGAGAAAACGCTTGTCGGTTATGTGTTGATTAATTAAGAGAATAATTAATTAATGAAATAAATTGAGTTAATTATATTGCACTATGAAATTGCATATATATAAATTATGGATTTGGTATTAACAGATATAACTGCTTTGAGTTTCATAACTGCGACTTGATAGGGTTTTAAACCATATTTATTCATGGCGACTACTTCCTTATTCTAACTAGTATGCATTCCCCGTATCTCTCTCTGTCTCTCTTCCAGGGGTTTCCATCTTTAGAGACTATGTAAGTCTTTGTTTTGCTATACCATTACTTTACTTTGAGTCGAGTTGTGTTCATACATTTAGGTTTCATGTATTATGGACAGGACTTGGCACGGATCATTTGAGATTTATCTTGGTATTTGTATAGGAGGATTTATGTTTCGATATTATCACATTTATATCCATCATGTTATGGACATGTCAATATGAGATTATATTTGAGGACTTCCATATCGCTTCATTGTATTTGTCACGTGTTTCGTTAGATATCTTCATATTGAGAATGGTATTTAAATATTTTAATAACCTGTATAACTTCATAATTAGACTCTATCAACCTAAGTATTATTATATATGGGTTATCATAGTATGGCATGAGTTGAGTAAGGTCATTTGTTAGTTGGGTTGTTCCAGAGTTGTTTGACATTGAGCCTTAGGTCATCTTAAGAGGAAATGATCAACTTTATTAAACTAAGATGGGTCAATATTTATTAGATTAAGTACCCCAAAAGTCGAAGTATATTCTAAAAAAAAATTGGCCACAAGTCATATGCTTTCAGTCAATAGAGATCCACTAAAACATATGCCACTCCTAATAGGTTACAGCCTCTATGCGAGGTTTACTTGGGTCATGACCATTTTAGGACGAACTTTGGTGAGACATAAGCAATGGATAGATCAAATGATATTTTCCCAAAATATAATACCTTTTTCGGAAGATGTGGACCTCTTTTTCCTACAAAACAAACATTCCCTCAGTGCAGATTAAGATTAGTGGCCATAGGCAAAATGAGGATAATAGCATGACTGAATAATCAATAAGGTGGATGAACCTAACACTAAGCATACCTTACATTTTGAAAATTTATGTTATTTCTACAGTATCCATGGTCAAAATGAGGAGGATAAACCTCCAAAATTATAAATTACAAGAATGAGGGTTAGAATAAAAATATTGAAGTCGAACCTAGTCCTGAACCTTTTCATTTTCAAGGCTGAGGCCTAGATTCTGAGTATAAGGAAGAGAGGACATCCTTGGTCCTCCAAATGGGGTTGAAACTTGTCATGTAATTCCAAGGTCGAGGCCTGATTTCCACTTTAAGTATCATTGATTCATACTGATAATGTTATATATAATCTAAATCAAGTTAAGTTGATCCTCTTTAAAGTATAGGGATGGGTACATAGCAGAACTTAGTCCTAATACTCTAGATGTTTCTCAGGTTATGGCCTGAGTTCTAGACTTAATAGAGGTTGGCTTCATTAGTTCTTAGAATGAAGGCATATATAATTGGTAGGGTTTTTCTATCCAAGAGTTTAGACACCATTGTCATGGACTTATTAGCCGTAATGGTAGAAAATAAGTCATCAATAATCTGATTTCCAAAGAGACAAAAATGAAAGCCATAAAAGATCAAAAAGTATAACATAATCTTATAGCAAAAGGGATGAGAGGAAGACTACCCTCAAGCTAGAGAAGATGGATTATCTATACCTAGCCTCGTACTACCCAAAATGGTTGAGATCGAGACTTGGCTTGATAAGGACTAGGATGGAGAATCTTTGGTCTCTTTAAATAGAGTCAACCCCCATTTGGGTCATAAAAGGAATAGAATAAGTATTATAAACCCTAATTAGAGTTTTATGAGCTGTTAGGTCTAGCAGTATCCTCCCAGCGATAAGATGATGGCAAAATACCCTTAGAGCTCAGATGAGGAATCCTTAACTTGTTTTAAATGATGAGATAGCAGTATAAATGGCGATGTAGAATAAGGGAACTTCTACATAAATAGATAAGGAATTAATTTTATTCACGCTTTTATATTGTGTTGTGAGTTACCAAATAAGGTGTGGAGACCTCCATATATAGCCTCTAAATGAAAGGCCTTGTGTCGATCATATGATTTAAAATATGCTCATCGGTCCTTCTAAAAGGTTTTAGAGTATGCTAATGATCAACAATTGGTAGGTTAAGAAGGGTTGTTGAGGCTAACTAGTTCATGTGTTTTACAATAATTAAGGTATTATCCTTACAGGTTGCATTATGTGAATATTTATTTCAAGTGTTAAGGTCTAATTGAGGTTGAGCCCTCTCTATTTGAGGTTTTCCTTATGCTTTTTTCTCTACTCCATTACTTTCCTAATGGAATGATAAGGTATGCCATGTGTCAACCAAGCAGGAGTGTCTAAAATATCATATAACAACGACCATTACAACTACTCTGATCAGGGTATCTACTACTAAGCTAAGCTTTGATGGTTAGCACCTCGTCCTCACTTATGAGGAAAGAAAGTGGACACAAAATTATACGTAAAATGAGAATTGAATAAGGAATATGCATTTTTATTATCAATAGTTAAGGGCACTTGGTATCCCTCAACTTTTATGTTAACTTGCTCTTATTTCGCATCTTTAACTGGTATTAATCTTGTTGTTATTGCTCCACCTTGGTTTCAGTTGTCTCTTCCTCTATGTTTTGATGTCATTAACTACCTAACAAATTATATGCTTGTATAAGTCTAAATTATATAGTCTATATCATACACAAGAATTTTACCTACCTGAAGTCTATAAAACCTAACAACTTAAGGTCAAACACCACTCGGTATGCTCGATCCCTCCTTGATTGAACCGCGCTACGGTTCATACTTAATAAAATTTTAGAAGTTATGCTTAAAGTAGAATACAGCTACCCACGAAGTACTTGATCATAATTTAATAAATAACGTGTTACTCATGAAATTCACAATTATATAAATGGTCATTAATAAGACCAATAAAGTCTACAAGTCCTTCTCTTAAGTTACATCATAAGGAAAATACATGAAAATTTATGGCCTTAACATCATTAATAATGCTTAAAAATAAGGGTCATATACCAAATAGTCCCTCAAACTTTTTTTAATACATGTTTAGTCCAAGCCTTTTTATTTTGCTCCAAAAAATCCTTCACCATGAGAAAAAGGCTTTACCATGCTGGTGGCGCAGACCTTTAAAAATAAGAGAATAAGGAACTTTTTGGTACAAAATAAAAGGCTTGGACTAAATGTGTATAAAAAATGTTTGAGGGACTTTTTGGTATTTGATCCTAAAAACAAAGATCAACTCAGTTAAATAAAAATTAGGGGTGTTCGCGGTCCGGTCCAGTATGATTTTTAAGGACCGGACCGATTAAATCGTTCCTAAAAAAAATCGGACCAAGACCGGACCGATTAAACTGTTCCTAAAAAAAATCGGACCAAGACCGGACCGATTGTATCGGTCGCTCGACCCTAGTCGGGCCGGTTTTTTATAGGGACGGTCCGGTCTAACTTTGCGGTCCTGATCTAATTAAATTAATCATTTTAAAAATAAAATTCACCTTAAAAAAATGTCCAAACTTTTCCAAATTTTAGCCTAATAATTTTGTTCATACAATCATTGATGATGATTCTTATTAGCCTTCGTAGGGGGAGACTAACCTTTAAAATATAAGTAGGGCACTGAAATCCAGTGAAAGGATTAAATTTGTTGATGATTCTTATTTGTGTTATCTGGAGATCTAACTCAATCAAAGCCTTATACATTGGATACACCTACGTAAAAGAAAGACCCCATTATATTTTCTTAAAAAGGAGTTCACTCAAATTTAATAATATAAAAATGAAAGTACAAAAATGAGGATTATCAAGAACAAACCGTTTCAGATATTTGATGGATTATTTCTTTTGGTTCTTGGCCAGCGCGTTGTATGTCTCGTAAAACAAGTTTAACAAGATCAAAGTGAACCCCACCTATAACAGATACTCGAATATCCAGTACAGGCCGCTACCAGCACATGAGAGCAGCGGGAGAAGTGAACCGATTATGGCAGCATGTGTTTTGTTTCTCAGAGAGAGCGACGAAGTGAAGATCCGAAGATGAGAGACTTGAGAGCACCATGAGAGAAAGAAGAGAAGAATGGTGGGTTTTCTTGTGAAATGAACTTGTGTGCGTGTGTTTTGTATATCTGATTATTAGATATAGGGTTCTCTTTCTTTTGTCTAAATTGAAATGGACGAGCGTACCCCCGAGATCCCATTCCTTCCTTCTTTGAGTATTTTTTTATATATAAATATAATTAAATATATCTTAATATGTAATCGGTCCCGGTCGGTCCAGACCGATTATTAAATAAGGCAGACCGAGGACCCGACCGACAAGGCCGGTTTGTCAAAAAAAAAATTGGACCTGATCGATTAAAAAAAATACCGATAAAAATAGAGCGGTTCGATTTGGTCCGGTTCGGTCCACTGGTCCAATCGGTTTTTTGAACACCCCTAATAAAAATAGATATGAACTCACTGCGAAAATATGAATATTGCCATCTAGGTATGAGCATGAATAATAAAGAGAAGATGATAAATAGATCAAACAAAGAGATTCAAGTGGTTCAACTAATAAGGCCTACATCCACTAAGAAGGAAGCTTATTTTTCATTATAATATGATGGTAAATCACATTATTAGGGTTTTACATGCTTACACTCAATTTCTCTCTCAAGAATACACTTCTGTAGGTATTAGTACAATTTATAATGACTTGGGCTTTAAGTTTCATCTTAGTTCCATTTTAAAAATTGCTTGGGGTGTAATGTGCACCCCACGTCACACTTTACATGCTAATATCCTATGATGATGACATTTTTACTTCTAGAAGGCATGCTTAAATGTGTGATTATTCCCTCACATGTTAACATGATCAATGCTTATGTTTATAGGAGTAGTAAATGTCTAAAATGCTTTTTCTAGAGAAATCTACACTTTCTTGCTATTTTCATGAAATAGCTTTACCTTAAGAGGTCGAAGGGCATGTAACCTATGGTGAAATGGCTTAGGGTGGAATGCTCGGGGATAATTTCAACTCTATTTCCATATGAGGCCATCTCTAGGATCATAAATTACCCATAAGCTTCAATATTTTGAGGAATTATGATTTCAATGGAAGATTAGAGGCTATAAGTTGAGTGTAAATGGGTCAAACATAAATAAAACAAAGGAAATAAAGGAACTCAAAAGGTTAGAGCTAAAGATCCATAGGCTGAAGGAACTGGGAGACCTCAAAATATTAAAACCAAAGGTCCATAGGCCGAAGGAGGTGAAGGACCCCAAAATATTATAGTCAAAAGTTTCCATAAATCAAAGGAACTGAGGGACCCCAAAATATTAAAGTCGGAGGTCCTAAAGGATCCTAAATGTTAGATGTGAAGGTTTATAGGCCGAAGGAGCTGAGGACCTCCAAATATCAAATTTAAAGGTCCTGAGGTACCTCAAAATGTTAAAGTTCCATAGGTCGGAGGAGCTAAGGGAACTTAAATTATTGAAGTCAAATGTCTTAAGGGACCTCAAAATGCTGGAGTCAAAGATATATAGACCAAATGACCTCAAGGACCATGAAATGGTGAAAGACGAAGGTCTTAAGGGAACCAAATGTCCATACATAGAAGGAGCTTATGGACCCCAAAATATTCCAATCAAAGGCTTTAAGGGACCTTAAAATGTTAGAGCCCAAGGTCCAAAGGTCGAAGGAGCTAAGATACCCCAAATTATTAAAGTTGAATGTTTTAAGGGGCCCTAAAATGTTGGAGTCAAAGGTTCATAAGCCAAAGTAGCTGAGGGACCCCAAAATTTTAAAGTTAAAGGTCTTTAAGGACCTTAAAATGTTGGAATCGAAGGTCCATAGGATGAAGGAGATAAGGTACTCCAAAAATGTTAAATCCAAAGTTATTGTTGAAGGTCCATTAGCCAAGGTCCTATTATTATGTTCGAAGTTGCACTATATATTTTGAAATACTATATTTTTATCTTTGATTGAGAATCTTTAACCGCTTTATATTCTGTCATTTACACTTCCCTAGGCTAAACTTTGCACGTGAGTCCCATCTCATTACTTCTCTGTATAAGTCTTAGTTTTCATTCATTTTCATCTCAAAATATCTCAAAATATAACTTTCTCTCTTTAGCATTCTCTCAAGGCCTAGAAGGTATTCTTCGTGTTCTAGTGGTTCTTCCTTTTCGACATCATTTATCGGTAAGAACTGCCTCTTATAGACTCTTCCAGATGAATTTTGTAGTTCGTAATAATTTTTTATCATTGTTAAGATCATGAATTGTTGATTTAGAATTACGTATTCTAGTTCTTTAACGAGGTAATCCATTTTCTCTAATTTTAATCTTTAGACCTTATCTAGAATTATTTATTAAATCTAGTAAGTACATAAATCAGAAGACCTTACTTGCCCAAAAAGCAGCTCAAGGGTATCATACGTCGATCCCTTTATTGATGGTTTACCCCAACTCATGTTGAGTGTTTATATAAGGTTCGCAGTTGATCGGAAAAAAAAACTAGATTTAGGTCGATAGTCCTTAGTCTCATTATCGATCTATCAACAGGTTGAAATACTATGAGTTCGGGCGAAATTTCATTAATTTTTATTATGAATAATCACCAAATGGGTAACCCAACTCGTCATACTAGGTGAGGTCGCACAATTGCATCCTCGTATAGAACCTTAATTAGGATGGATATAGTAGTCTCCAACTCCTCTTCTACCACCTCATCCTTTGAGGCTTCCTGCCACTTTGAGGCTGAATCCAGTCTCAATGAAGAGTTCTCGATTTCTATGAGGCTATAGGAATTTTTCATTATTAGTATGAAGGAGACTTAGAGCATACTTCCTTTTTTAGCTAAATAAAGGCTCCTCCCTCTACATTGTGGTATGATAACTCCTCTATTAATGATGACGAGTCATATTAGATAGACTTTTCTAGAGATAGTATTTACAAGAGTACAATTACTAAGATAAAGGATACAAGGATATAAGGATTCTACATAGGTATGGGATTAAAACGTCCACATCAGTGAGGTCTCCAAAACCCGATAAGATGGTATATGACTTAAGGAATTCCCATGGGATATATCTATACGAGGGAGTATTTAAGTTAGGGTTTAGGCTTCCTTTTCACCCTTATATAAGGGATATTTTATCCAAGTTAGGTATTTCCACTTAACAACTAGCCCCAAACTCTTGGATGGCTATCCTTGACTCCATTATTACAGAGAGGAAATTTCATCCTAATAATATTAAAGGAGATATATTTCGAAATGTTTATGCCATCGTATTAACAAAACAATTCCCTCACTTTTATTATCTTAGCTTTTGTAACTAGAAGACTAAGTTGGTGAGCATTTCCCAATCCTTAAATCATAGTCCAAAGATGGCCTAATTCCTTTTTGTGGTGCTTGGGAGTTATTAGAGGATGGGAAAGAGCAATGATCCATTAGGGTCCCTCACGAATGTTGGAATACTCCACTTAGAAGTATTACTCTTTTGTTTCCCTACTTTTTATATTTATTTTAATTTTTATTTTCAACTCTGATGTTGACTTGTATTGATTATTTTTTTGCATGTAAATTCTTGTCTGGTCTCAGTCTTGATGCTTGGAAAAATATTGACGATCAGGTATACCAGAGATTAAAGACTTTTGAATATTTAGCCTCCCTATCCAAACATGAGGAGTTCGGAATCATCTCTAGCTCCTATCCTTTGAAGGAGCTTCGTAAGTAGTTTGACATTTTTATTTATTTCTCGTCTCTTATCCTTTTATTTCTAGTGTGATTATCTAATGCTTCTTTATTTTGTAGATTATCTTGTTTGTATTTCTAAGAAAGACACGGACATGATTTTCCCTATATTAATCAGACATTGGGTTGAAGGGGTCGCTTTGACCAACAGTCTAAGCCTGCTAAAAAGGTCAAAATAAAGGGCAACAATTTGTCCACCTCAAATTTGGCTAAGAATTATTATATGGAGGTTATTGGCCCCTCAAAACAATCAGAACATCAAATTATTTTAACTAGTCCAGTTATGGCATCTAACCTTCGTTCATCAAGGAATGTCTGGAAAGTTCTCCAAGCTGACCCCAATACCCTTTATTCTAACTCCCATAGAGCTAGGGAGTTTTTTAAGAACAGTATCCCAAATTATGATAAAGGTTATTTAGGCAACATGAGTTGAGGGGAGGAGGTCAACCTTTCCAATAACAAGTTTTTCCATGTGTTTACCCTTTCTTCTACTTTTGGATTCTTCACAAGTAAGCTTCGGTCATATAATGCCTTTTATCTTATCTTCTTGCAAGGTTTATTGATGATGGTTTATCTTCAGTAGTAGAATTTAAGAAACATCTTATCATTGGAGGAAGATGATGATTCGAAAAAGGATCTTGAGACTCTAAAGATCGAACAGTTTAATCTCAAGAAAGTCAAAACCACTAAAGCTTGGGAGCGCAAGTAGGTGAAGAAAAAAATTCTCAAACCCCACTGAGACCAACACAATATTGTAATAATGACCCTCAAAACTAACCATAAAACTCCACGAAGGTTTCCTTAAAAAGGTTAGGGAGGAGGCATTTGTTTAAAAATGTTGATGGTGATACCGAAGCTGAGAGGGACAATGTTATTGAGGAGGAAATCCATGTTGTTGATGCAACTCCAGAAGGGGATGGTCATGAGGATGAAACCCTTGAATAACTTTCTTTCTTTCTAATTTGTCCATGTATGGACTTTGTTAATTATGAAAAATTCCGTTTGTCTGTATTTCAGTATCTCATCATCTGAGGGATTAGCGTTACTTTTAGTATCTATATGAATGGTTCTTCCTTTTTGCATATTGCTAAATGAATATTAGATTTTTTATATTTGTTTTTCTATCTTCTATGTGGGTGTTTTGATTGAGCATGATTTCTATATTAGGAACACTTGTATATATCTTTCCCTTTGTAAATTAAGAACTGACTTTTTTCAAAAATTAACCAAATGAACATGAATTAATACTAATATTTATCGAACTTAATTAATTGATGTCCTATTTTAAGAGTCGACAAAATTTCCATTCATCTACTATTATTATAGGACTTAAACCTCATATTTATCATAATTTGAGCAACTCCTATGAATTCAATTCCCTGGGAAAGTCTCTTAATGTAATATATAAGATTCATTATTCAAGATGTAAATAAATAAATCACAATAAAATGGATAATAGGGATAATTTTCATTCATTTCTCTTATATGTGAAGCATTTACATTGTTTGTATGACTTTGAGATGGAGCTTGTTTTCTTATATAGGACTTTATGAAGACATGGCCTCCCACCTTTAGTGGTTGACTCTTAAACTTCTTATTATAATAGCGAGGGGATCTTTGTTAGTATAATTTTTTGTATATGTGTGTCCTGTCTCCTTTCTTATATTAAATCCAAGTCCAACCTTCTTTCTTCTTCACTACTTTCTTTATTAAAGTGATGTATTCTATGGCTTGGAAGCCTTGTCTCTATTAGCACAAATACATCAGACCCATAGACTAGCATAAAGGTTGTTTCTTTTGTTAAAGTCATTGGCATTATTATGTAGGACCAAAGGACACTATATAACTCTTCCATCCACTTCCCCTAGGATTCTTCCAATCTTTCCTTAATTCCTAAGAGTAAGGTTCGATTCCTCATCTCCATCTATCCATTGATGTCATGAGAACAAGTATTTAGTAGTATTATTTTATTCGTTGCCTCTCGTAGTAAAATCCTTTAGTGAATCATTATCGAATTAGGCTTCGTGATATGTGATGAATGCTTGGGGTACTCCATACTTGCACATTATGTTTTTCACATGAATTGGAAGCATTTTTATTTGTAATATATATCACGGGCTTTGCCTCTACCTATTTCATGAATTAATCCACTATAGTGAAAAAATGTCATAACTACCCAAATGCAAGACGAAGAAGGTCGACAATATCCATACTCCGTTAGGCAAAAATACATGGCGCGATTATAGTCATGAAGCATCTATGATGCTGATGGTCGATGTTGGCATGCCTCTAACAGTCATCGCACCTTTTGGCATATTCGAGCATCTTTTACCAGAGTCGTCCAATAGTAGCCTCACGTGATAATTCACTTAGTGAGGGATCTTCTTGAAATATTATGCACTTCCTTCAATATGTATTATACTTAAGTAGGGTGAATGCATATCGACAAGGGCAAAAGAAAGTCTATTTTACATAACACTTCTTAAACGATAGAAATTTTAGTTGCTTTTTATTATGGGATTTTCACCTCTTGCAGGTACTCAATGATTGGATCCATTTAAGAGAGCCGGGGGTTAAGGTTGAAAATTTCAATCTCTAGATCTTCCATGTTAATACTTGGTTCGATAAAAAAAAAATCATCGCCACTATTCTTTGAAGTTCAGTCCTAGTGGCCAAAGCAAGTCGGGCTAATGCATTGTCTCTGACATTCTTTATTCTTAGGATTCTTTATACCTTTTTCTTCACAAAATGAGTTATCTAATTCTTTGCTTTGGCCTAGTATTTGACAATCTTTTCATCTTTGGCCTCATATTCACCCGGTATTTGTCTCACCAATTATTATGAGTCATCACGTGCCTGTAGTTATCGTACTCCGAAAGATAGGATGAGATTGAATTTTTAAGAAAAGCTTCATATTCTGCCTCATTATTAGATGTTAAGAATTTAAATGGTGATGTGTATTCAATATTTGTCTATTTTAAATCTAAGAGGATGATGCCTACTCGACTACCGGCCACACAAGAAGAGACATCTATATATGGATTCCATATTGGGATATCTAGGTCAAAAGGTTCTTAGTTTACTTTTCTTGACAATCCACTATAGCCATCTCAATATCTTCCCTGTCATTTCAATGATTGACTTCACTTTGGTATTTCTAATGGGATTTGAGAGTACTTCAATGAAAGGTCTTTTTGCCAAGGCTTGAGTGGAAACTACAGATGTTGATGTTGAAGCTTGATCCAGCATTCCAAATTTTGATGTTGAATCTTAACCCGGCATCTCAAATGTTAAGGCTGAAGATGAATTTTACTTAATTGCATTTGGGTCTTCCCATGTGAAGTCTTTAACAAAATCTGCCAATATTTTGCCTTTGATCATTGATCATGGTTGATATTATATGTCAGAGGATCCCAATTCTATGGACCTGGTCATAAGTCGACCTAATTTTTTAAACATGTGTATAATTTGCTTAATAGTCTGATCCATTAACACTACAATTAAATGGTAGTGAAAATATGGTTGTATCTTCCTTATTGTGTGTACGAGTGTGAAGGCGAGTCTTTCCATCTTTAAATATCGATACTCGTCCCCATAAACGGATTTACTTATATAATGCACGGGCTTTTGGACCCCCTAGTCAAGCCAATCCATTTCCTTATTTACCTTTAATTATTAAACATCTAGATACAAGTACATTTTTTCATAGTCGATAGGCCTCGATAGAAATAGAGTTGAGGCAAGGTACACCTTTTACTCCTAAAATCCTTTATTTCACTCTACATCCTATTCGAAATATTTTCTCAATACTATAAAAATGGTGGGTACTTGCCCGTTACCCTTGAGAAAAACATGTTTAAGGCTACAACACTACCTACAACTCGTTGGACCTTCCCCTTATTTCTTGTGTGCTTTGTGCCAATTAGTGCCATATTTTTTTATTGGGTTTGACTCAGCTCCTCTTTATTTAATGATCAAGCCTAGGAACTTTCCACACCTATCCTCAAAGAGATATTTTTCTAAACAGAGCTTCATCTGATGCTTATCCATGATGTCAAAGTTCTATCTAAATCTATAACGTGGTGTTCATCTCTAAGGCTCGTGGTGAGCAAGTCATTAACATAAATATTCATGGTTTATCCAATCTGATCTTCAAAAACCTTATTCACTAATCTTTGATAAGTGGTTTTGGCATTCTTCAAGCTAACGGGCATGTCCTTACGATAGTATGTGTATTTAATAGACATAAATGACATTTTTCAGCATCATCTTAATTCATTAAATTCTTATTTACATCTATGAACCTCATGAGCTCATGTTTTGTAGTGGCATCTACCATCTAGTCAATCCTAGGAAAGGAAAATATTCCTTCGGGTAGGATTTATTCAATTTTATAAAACCACATATTTTTCACTTCTTGTTTTGCTTTAGTATTGGCACCTTTTGTGGTAAACAAGTTTCCTTCTTCAATATTACCAGCCAAAATGATCATGTATCATTCACACAGTGAGCATTAACCACCTTTTGATGATCATCAAGTTGACTGTGACGTCTCAAATTATTTAGCTTGAGCCTTAGCAAATATCACCGAGCATATTTATGTAAGGTTTCTTGCATCCCACTGAGGGTCATATCTATGATCAGACCCAACCAAGAACGAAATACCCCCAACAGTCACTATTATCCACATGAGGAGAAAACATTGGAGATCAACAAACCATTACAGACTAAACAAATATCACGGTTAGAAAACGTTTAAAAGCGGTGCCTTCGTGAACAAGAGGTAAACACACACCACCAATAGAAGGAGAACTTATACCTCCAACGCCATTTAGAGAGGACAGAGCAAGAGATCCATAGGTATAAACGTAAGTATGGGGATATCGCCTGCACCCCTAGCCCTCGTATAATTAAAACTCACAATCGAGAATGGAGTTTATGGTGTAATCATGATCATTATTACAAGAGGAGATCATCAAAGAGAAAAGATCGCCACGCCAATTGCCATGGAAAAAAATATCTTCATAATATCATACGGAGGGAGATGGATGACCATCCCATTACTTAAGGGTCTAAGATAACAAATGAAGTGGACAAAAGATCCCACATATGTCAAATGAAGTCACCATTCACTAGGATAATCGAAGACTTTGAACCACTTAAAAAGATCACTGCTCCTAGGTTCAAGTTATACGATGGGAAGATCGATCCAACCGATCATGTTCTCCATTAGCTCTAAGCCATGATGCTTTGGAACAACAATGAACCCTTGATGTTACAGATCCTTCCTTCAATATTGGGAGATGTAGTGCAAAAATGTTTCGAAAATATCTCACACATGCCCATCTCTATCTTTAAAGATCTCGCAGAGACCCTCATAGTAAGGTTTATTACCAGCAACACTCATGAAAAGAGGATAGATTCACTCCTTATGCTAAAGAAAAATACCTAGGAAACCTTTCATAAATATGTTCCGTGATATTGTGAGATCTACAATGAGGTGGAAGAATGCAATGAACATATGGCGATATCCTCATTTAATATTGGTGTGTCCAATAGATCCATGATATATAAATATTTTACTAATAAGGAGGTGACCAACATTGAAGACTTGATGTCTCAGATTGAGAATTGTGCCAAAGTGGAGGATGTGGTTATAGGCACACAGCAATATAATGATCAACCAAAGAAGAACAAAAATGGGGAAAAGGAGACTTCCCACCCAAAGGGGGAAAAACTAATGGCAGGCCAAAGGGAGACGAGAATTCAGGCCCCGATAAAGTCCATCTCGCTATCAACATTATTTTCAAAGAACCAACATACAAGTTCTTAACTAATATCAAAGATCAAAAATATTTCAAATGGCCAAGGAAGAAGGCAAAAGACCCTTCAAGATAAATATTGCCGCTAACATTATCCTACCATAAGGAGCACGAGCACGGGATAAATAATTATAAGGCGCCTAGGTCACATCTTAAATAGTTGTTCGAAGTAGGCCACCTAGATGATTTCATCAAGAAGAAGATTGGCAAAGGTACTGCTGAGTGGGGCCAAAAGAAAAATAATATCTTGAAAGATAATGAGTTGAGACATGAGTTTTTAGTCATCCAATGAGACTCAAACCCGAACCTAATAAAAGGAAATGGTGTGAAGATGGAATTGAAGAAAATTATTATAATAGTGAAAGATCTCCAGATTGACCCAGCCAAGCCCACTGTTAAAAAACATCATCGACCAGAAGAGGTGGACTATACCAAGCACATTGTTTTAATCATAGAGGAATTGATCGGAGTCAAGACTTCACTTCATGTTGAACTAGTAATAACACTCAGGATTGTTAACTTAGATGTGGATAAGCTACTAGTGGAACAGGGAAACTCTTTAGAGGTGATTCATCTCAGGTTGTTCAACCAGATTAAATTTTGAATGGAAGATCTCAAAGAGGAAACCATCACTTTGGGTGAATTCGTGGGGAGAATGACAATATCACTAGGAAAAGTTGTGTTTCTAGTACAAATTAGGACTATCTCAAAGTAGATTTAATTCTTAATCGTAAATACTAAATCACCATACAACGTGGTTCTAGGATAAGTATGTCTCCATGCGATGAAGGCAGTACCATCTAACTACCATCAGAAGCTTAAATGAATGATCGACCCGGGGTAATGAATATTTGTGGGAATTAATCTTCTGCTCGATAATGCTTCATCGTGACTATTATACCTAAAAAAGAGAAGAAAAAGGAGAATGTAGAAAACACAAAGGGGATACACACTCCTATCATAATTGAAAGTAAGATCAACTGGGGTAGAAAACACGAGGGTGGACCCCACCGATAAAATCATGGAACCACTGCAAGAAGTTTTATTTGACGACTCTCACCCACGTAAAAAATTTATGATCATTAGCTCTCTCACTGATAACAAAAAGGAAGACATGGTATCCATCCTCAAAGAGAAACAATATTTGTTTGATAGGAAGCCATATGATATGCTTGGCATAGATCCTAAAGTAACTTGTCACAAGCTTCATGTGAACTCGGAGTTCCCGATAATCATACAGAAGGCACAGTGAACAGCCCTTGAATAGTCAAAGGTTGTGGAATAAGAATTTGGAAAAAATTTGGAGGCAAGGTTAATAAAACAATTTCAATCCCCAAAGTGGATGTTAAACCTTGTTATTATTATAAAGAATAATGGGAAGTAGACAGTCTGCATAGAGTTCACCGACTATAATAAAGCATATCCTAAAGATATTTTCCCTTTATAGAAGATTAACCAGTTCGTCAACACCACAACCAATACCATAAAGGTATACCTTGATGATATGCTAGTAAATAGTAAGCAGAAAGGTGACCATCTTTCAAACCTAATATAAGGCAATTATTGATCATGCAATATGACTTGGATTTGTGGCATCAAATAATAAAACAGAATATAAGGCTCTCATTGAAGGATTTGGGAAAGCTATGTCTCACTAGTCAACTTGATATATTTTTCGTCTCAAGGCTAGTATCCAATTAAATATTAGGGCACAATATATTTTAGATGTATGCATGTCAGCCTACCTTGAAAAATCTCAAGATTTAGTCTCCCAAATCGAACATGCCCAAATATAACAAATCCCTAGGGAAAAAATCACGTAGATGCCTTAGTCACTTTTGCTTCAATTGTCAAACTCAAACTCAAAAGGGTGATACAGGTGGAATATCTAGCACAACAGAGCTTATTAGGCATGAATTCTTCCAAATTTATCCCTTAATTTAGTTACTTTTAGCATCTCGAACAGCATAATCGATTTGACTTTATCTCATAATTTTACTACTGATTTATCCTAACGAATACACCGAGTTTCTGGTATTCCGTATTGATTTTACTGGTATTTGATATCAAGAAAGAAAGAAAGAAATCGGAAGAATTGAAAAGGACAAGAAGGAAATTCAAAAGGCTAAAAGTGTAATTTTTACCCATAATTCAAATGAGGCGCCTAAAGAGAAGTTGAAGATATCAAATTCATGAGCACATAGGAAGAAATGACACCTCAATCGGAGTCCCGGAACAGAAGTTATGAGCAGTCAAAGTGGGAGAAAAAAGTCAAATAGGCAGACTGGTCTGCAGTAGCCCCGGACTGGTCCACTGTGCCATACTCCAGAATACCTCGAATCGAAAGCAAACCGAAGAGGGATGAAAATAAAAAGAACCGGTCCACCAGAAAAATAAAAGAACCGATCCGCATGGAAGGCAGACCGATCCGCCTAAGACCCGGACCGGTCCGACTGTCGAGATTTTGTAATCTTATCCTTCTCCTATCAAGAGTCCTAGTGCAACTAAAATTCCTGAATTTTAGTAGGGTATATAAACATGAGTTTTTATCATTTTTAGCACGGAGAATTAGTATAATTTTCCCTTCTTTTCCAGAAAACCCTAGTTTAGAGATAGTTGACAATTTTAATTTCAAGATTGAAGGTTATTCAGAATTATGTGTTCTTAATTACTGTTGTTACTGCTTTGGTAATATTAGTGAGTTATTTCTTCTCTTTATTTCTTTCTAAATCATTCCACAACTTTTCCTTAGTTTAATTATGGTTTTCTTCACATCAAACACTGTTTTCATAAATTTCAGCATGCTAGGCTAGATTTTCTAAGGCCGGGATACATGAACCCATCCTGATGTGATAGTTGCATGTGTATAACATTAATCCTCTGAATTTAGTGATTGATTACGACCGTATCACTTAGGGACACGACAATTGTAGATCTTTAGATCTCGTTTGCTTCTGAGTAATCGAGATGCTTTAGAATGCAATTCGAGTGTAACTATCGTAATACCGATTTACTCGTCCTCAGATTAAGTATGATGCGGGCTTGAACCTCATATACGTAATGCTTGGGAGTACTAAATTCTGGGTCTAATTAATCAGTTAAATTTACGATTAGTATTATAACTGCAATACACTAGGGTTGGGGGATTGTATTCCCGTCCTGTTTTTCTCATCGTATAGTTTAAAGTTTCAATTCTTCCTTCCTCAGCATTTTAGGTAATTTAGTATAATTGCATCTTTTCATAATTTCGTAATTGCATCTAGTATAGTAATTCTCAAAACCAAATCATTTGTTCCTTTCTTTATAGAGTCAGAGTTAGGATTCACTCATCTTTCCGGTCGTTACAACTTCGATGTCCTATTCCCTGTGGATACGATCCCGACTTACCGGGTTTATTACTAACGCGACAGGCTTGCACTTGAGCCTAGAGTGAACGCACATTAGAGACACTTTCTGAGTCGCGTCAAGTTTTTGGCGCCGTGGCCGAGGAATCAGGTAAACTTAGGATTAGATCGAGTCAATCTAAAACATTGACCAAAAATTTCCAAAAATCAAAAAACATAAAAAAAAATCAAAAAGCACAAAAAGATTCATCACCATCTCTCATAAGCTATTAATGCAAAATTCTGAACTCACTCCCACACCCCATAATACTCCAACCAGTATTCACGAAAATCGAATAGTTGAGTATGACCCCCATAGCCCACACACTCCTAACGCCCCACAGTTATGGATTCCACCTCCCACACCGTCACACTCAATCACGAACAACACTTCGTTTTCCTTCTTAGAATACACCTTCGAGCACACTTCGAGCACACCAAGTGAGAGCACCGAGTCATTAAGAGAGAGATAGATGTCGCAGCACGGTAGTGCAGCCGTCGGTGAGGAAGAGGCCCCATATCGCCCGTTGAGAGATATCTTATATCCCGAGCGCACTGTCACTCCGGGATGCATTATACTCCCATATAATGCCGAGCAATTTCGTTTCAAAAATGAGATGATCCAGATGTTACCCCATTACCATGGAATGGATTCTGAAAAGCCATATCTTCACATTAGGGAATTTGAGGATGTGTTCGATACTCTTAATGATCAAACTTGCACACAAGAGGTGATCCACCTCAAACTCTTCCCCTTCTCGCTAAAAGATAAAGCTAAGACATGGCTATGGTCTTTACCTCCAAGATCGATCCCATCTTGGAACGAGTTGCAATCTAGATTTCTCAAGAAATTCTTCCCACCACATCGAACAATCACCATAAAGGCTCAAATTCAAGCGTTCAGACAATCTGAAAATGATCCCTTTCATCGATATTACGAGCGTTTTAATGAGTTAGTTACTTCATGACCCCATCATGGATTTGACTCAGCGCAAATCATTTCTTTTCTCTATAATGGGCTGAATCTGAATTCCAAATAACTCATTGAAACCATGGGTAGTGGTCCTTTTATCGACTTAGATGCCCATGATGCTGAGCTTCACCTGAGGTATGTCGCCGAGACTACCCAATCTTGGGATACATCTGATCCTAATGCTCAGAATCAAAATTGTCAAGTGACCACCACTCCAACGGCGTCCGGCCTATTTCATATAGAAAAGAATTCTATAGCGGACAGTCGACTCGATATGCTTGAGAAGGGACTGCGATACGTACGTGAGGTATTGAGAAGAGGACCAACTGGATCCATACCAAACCCTATTGAGTAGGTGTGTGTGATTTGTGAGGCGGGTCATTCAACTGAGGAATACCCGATTATACCCGCTTACAAAGTAATGTTTCAAGAGCAAGTTAGTGGTATAGGAGGATTTAAGGGTAATTTCAGTGCACCGCACGAAAATTCTTACAACCCTTCTTGGAAAAACCATCCTGGTTTTAGCTATAGGCAACAACATGCTGCGATGAACCCTACTTCACATGTTGCCCCTCCTCCACCATAACACTTTCAAAAAGCTCCACACATGCAATGACATGTGCAAGCACCACCACCTCAAGGAGCATATATCCCGCCACCGCGGAGAACTCTCGAGGATACTATGAATCAATTTATCTCGAGCCAGACTGCAACCGATGATAGATATGATCGCCTGATTAGCTACATAAATCCAAGTCTATCAAAGATAAAATCCTCATTGAGTGTCCAAGAGAAGGGCAAGTTTCCTATCCAAGGCCAAAGACCTCCCCAAGGTCAAACTAGTGTTAGCTCCACTTCTACTGAACATCAGGAGCAATGTCAAGTTGTGACCACTCTTTGTAGTGGGAGAGTCGTTGATTTATCACCTCCCCCACACAACACAACAAAAGCCAAGGAGATTTCGCTCAGCACGAAAGAGGCCGAAGATGTCCCCTTGAATGAGGGAGGCAAAGAAGACACTGGTGAGCCCGAGGTGGTAGTGAAACCACCCTCCGCGGAACCATTTCCTCAAAGGTTGATTCTCTCCCATAAAGGAAACCCACGTGAGGATGTGCTAGGCGTGCTAAAGCAAGTAAAGCTGAATTTACCTTTCCTCGATGCCATTAAGCAAATTCTAGCTTATGCAAAAGTCATCAAAGACTTGTTGACTGTAAAGAGAAAGATAAAGGTAAAGAAGAATGTCTTTCTAGCACAGAACGTGAGCTCCATCCTACTTAATGATCTCCCGCCAAAATTCAAAGATCCCGGTGCACCCACCATTTCCGGCATCATTGGAGAAAACAAAATTGAAAAAGCCTTACTTGATTTGGGAGCAAGTGTTAATATCCTCCCTTATTCCATTTATAGGCAACTTGATTTGGGTGATCTCAAGCCTACAAAAGTCACTCTCCAATTAGCGGATCGAACCGTGAAGATACCAAGAGGCATAGTTGAGGACATGATCGTCCAAGTTGACACTTTCTACTTCCTGGTAGACTTTGTCATTTGGGACACGGAGCCCTCCTTCACCTCAAGCAACCATGTTCCCATCATTCTTGGGCACCCTTTCTTAGCTACGGCTAACGCAATCATCAATACTCGGAATGGGCGAATGCAACTCACTTTTGGGAACATGACTGTAGAGACTAACATCTTCCATATCGCCCAACATACAGGGGAAGAAGATGATCTCCACGCGGTGAGCCTAATTGACGAGATAGTAGAGGAGTACTTTGAGGAGAATTATTTCGGAGATGCCTTAGGGTCCTGTCTAGTGTCGAGCCACGAGAGTGAGGGGACGTACACCAACTTCGAGAGGGAGGTTGAGGAGATATGAGAGTTACTCGATGAGAGAGCGTCAGACGAGGACGCGAGAGATGTAAATTGGGTTTCTAGATTCGAGGAGTTACCTCCGAGGGATACACGCATGGTTCCCTCTGACGAAAAATTTCTAACCCTCGAATTCAAGAAACTCCCCTCCCATATTAAATATGCATACCTAGGAGAGGATGAGACATTTCCTGTTGTTGTCTCCTCTAGCCTAGATGAAGAGCAGGAGGGAAAATTGTTAAAAATTCTGAGGAAGCACCAAAGTTCTTTTGGTTGGAGCATTGCTGATTTGAAGGGGATAAGTCCTTTGATTTGCACTCATAAGATCCATCTCTAAGAGTATGTCAATCCCTCAAGATAAATGCAAAGAAGGATAAATCCCAATATGAAAGAAGTAATGAGAGCCGAAATCATCAAATTATTAGATGTCGGGATTATCTACCCAATCTCAATAGCAAGTGGGTGAGCCCTATTCAAGTCGTCCCGAAGAAGTCGGGCATGACAGTGATTGAGAATGCTAAGGGGGAGCTAGTTCCCCAACGTACCACAACCGGGTGGTGCGTTTGCATTAATTACCGGAAACTCAATGCGGGAACTAGGAAAGACCATTTCCCCTTGCCATTTATTGATCAAATGCTTGAGAGAGTAGCGGGCCACCCTTAATATTGCTTCCTTGATGGTTATTCCGGATATAACCAGATTGAGGTAGATGTACTTGACCAGGAGAAAACGACCTTCACTTGCCCTTTTGGTACGTTTGCCTACAAACGTATGCCATTCGGCTTGTGTAATGCACCCACGACCTTTCAAAGGTGCATGTTGAGCCTATTTAGCGACATGGTCGAGAGGGACTCGAAGTGTTCATGGACGATTTCAGCATTTTTGGCACCTCTTTCGACCTTTGTCTAGAAAAACTGGAACAAGTACTTACCCAGTGTGTGGAAAAGAACTTAGTGCTGAATTGGGAGAAATGCCATTTCATGGTCACTGAGGGAATAGTTCTTGGCCACATAGTATCATCCAAGGGAATAAAAGTTGATAGGGCAAAAATAGATGTCATAGTTGATCTTCCCTCACCAAAATCGCTCAAAGACGTGCGCTCTTTCTTGGGCCACGCGGGGTTTTATCGAAGGTTCATTAAGGACTTTAGCACCATCGCTAGACCCTTAAGTAACCTGCTTATGAAGGACACCCCATTTGAGTGGACGGAAGCATGTCAAAGATCTTTTGAAAATTTAAAAACCATGCTTGTGTCCACTCCCATCATGCAAGTTCCGTATTGGTCTTTACCATTCAAACTTATGTGTGATGCTAGCGATTATGTGATAGGGGCTATTTTGGGCCAAAGAAAAGATAAGCAAGCTCATGTCATCTACTACGCTAGCCGGACTCTTACCGGACCACAACTCAACTACTCTACCACGGAGAAGGAGTTGCTAGCGGTAGTCTTTTCCCTAGATAAATTTTGATCATACCTTATCGGTTCTCCCATTACTTGCTTCACCGACCACGCGGCATTGAAATACCTACTTGCAAAGAAAGATGCAAAGTCGCGCCTCATAAGGTGGATCCTACTCCTACAAGAGTTCAATATCTCCATCAAAGATAAGAAAGGGGTAGAAAATGTCGTTGCCGACCACTTATCATGGCTTTTGTCCAACGTACCTAGTGATCCCATACCCATAGACGAATACTTTTTAGATGAGTAACTTTTTGCTACCTCTTCTTTGCCCTGGTTTGCGGATATAGTGAACTACCTTGTCACGGGAGCCGTCCCTTCCGACTGGACACCGCAAGATAAGAAGAGGTTTATTACTTGGCTGCGCATGTTTTTCTATGATGATCCTTTCCTTTTTAAATATTGCGCCGACCAAATCATCCGATGATGTGTACCGGATGACGAGATCCCGAAAGTCATCCAATTTTGTCATTCGGAAGCTTGTGGAGGCCACTTTTCGACGAAAAGGACGGCCGCTAAAATTCTGTAATGCGGCCTCTATTGGCCCACAATATTCCGGGATGTGAACCCTGCTTGTAATAGGTGCCAATGGATGGGAGCCATTACCCGACGAGACATGATGCCTCTTACCTCCATACTCATTATTGAGATCTTCGACTGTTGGGGTATTGACTTCATGGGTCCCTTCCCCCCGTCCTTTGGTTTCCTATACATCCTTGTTGCGGTAGACTATGTTTCTAAATGGGTGGAAGCTATAGATACCAAGACAAATGACAACAATGTGGTGATTAAGTTCCTACAGGAACATATACTTTCCCGCTTCGGTACTCCGAAAGCGATAATTAGTGATAATGGCAAGCACTTTTGCAATAGGCCATTCGCGAAGCTCGTGAGAAAGTATGGTGTCGTTCACAAGGTTGGAACGACTTATCACCCACAAACGAATGGGCAGGCCGAACTAGCAAATCGAGAAATCAAGAACATTCTTCAAAAAGACCGTCAATCCTACCCGGAAAGATTGGTCACTTAGATTGAACAATTCGATATGGGCCTACCGCACCGCATATAAAAATCCACTCATCATGTCCCCTTTTCGATTTTGTATGGAAAACCTTGCCATCTTCCTGTGGAGTTAGAACACAAGGCGTATTGGGCAATTAAGGAGTTAAACTATGCCATGGATAAGGCCAGTGAAGCTCGGAAGCTTCAAATAAATGAGTTAGAAGAGATACGCAATGATGCGTATGAGAATGCTAAAATTTCCAAAGAAAGGATGAAACTCGCTCACGATAGCATCATTCGACGCAAAGAGTTTCTTCCCGGGCAAAAAGTGCTTCTTTATAACTCTCAGCTTCATCTCTTTCCGGGCAAGTTGCGGTCACGATGGTCTGGCCCGTTCGTTGTCAAGAATGTTTTCCCTTACGGAGCTGTTGAATTAGACGATTTGAAAGGAGGATATAAATTCAAAGTAAATGGACAACGTTTAAAGCCATATCTAGAGACGTGTGTGGAAGAAGTCAACACCGTTTGGTTATTGGACCCCATTTACTGGGTAGAGTGAGATGTTACAGTGAGGTCGTCACACCCCCAACGCGTATGGGGTGAGAGTCGTGTGTGTAATGAGAGTCGTGTGTGTAGTGAGCGTCGATAAGATTAAGGTTCATTCGGAAAAGAGCATTCACAGGTTTCGGGAATAATGAATCCAGTTGCATTGGTCATTGGCATCGAGAGGTTTTTAATCCATAGTGATAGGGAGTATGTTGTGAAAGCGAATATTTTTGGAGAAGAGCGTTCGAAACCAAGTTAGGGAGGAAATCTAGTTCAAAAATTAGAGCCGGACCAGTTCCTTTAATTTTGGGCCGGACCGGTTCGTCCCGAACCGGTTCCTTTAATTTTGAGCCGGACCGATCCGGTAGTCGAATTTGCCTGCATATTAAAGGACAGGACCGGTCCGGTCCCCAGGCGAACCGGTCCGCTTTTTGTAGTTCTGTTTTCCCCTTTTTTAAGGTTCACCCCCCTTCTCCCCAATCCCATTCATTCCCTCCCAAATCGTCCACACCACTCCCAAGCCTAACCTTTCCCTCCCAAATACACCCCCTTTTCCCTCCAAACCTTTTCCCTTCTAATCCAAACCCTACCCCCACCCTTTCACCTATAAATAACCATACAAACCCTCCATTTCCCCTCCACACCTTCAACCACACTCCTCTCTTCTCCCTCCCTAGTTTTCCGCCAAAAAAAAAATCTCTCTCGTTATCATGGCCCAAAGAGCTTCCCCACCAAGTACGACTCCACTGACGTCCTCCCCTCTGGCCATGGGGAATTTCGTTCCCGCCAAGAGGAACGTTGGTGCCATCGGTTCTTCGGTCCGAATCGCAAACTCTATATGGAGCACGCCGTCCAATGGACCGGTCTGCCACAATCCGTCACCGCCCTTTTCATGGTGAGGGGTTGGTGTCGATTCCTCAACGAACCATATGAAGTGGCTTGGGCGGCCGAGGTGCGCTCCTTTTATGGCACCCTTATTCGGGAGGGCCAATTCGAGGCTCAAGCTTACGTGGATGGGACCGTCGTCCCCTTTTCATTGGCCCTCCTCACGGCCAAATTGGCCGAATACGATGTTCCCAACGTCCAAGAATTCACTTACCCTCAGAACATCGCCTCGGTCGCCAAGGAAGTAATCATGGACCGTATTGCCCCCGGTGTTGCATGGACGGGGAAAACTGTCGCGATGGGCCGCCTCAATGAGAAGGCCCGCCTCGCCTTCCAAATCGTGTGTGCGAACATCTTGCAAACATCAAACGACTCAGCAATGCAGCCCCGTCAGGCCACCTTGACCTACCACCTCTTTGACCCACACACTTCCATCAACTTGGCCCGCACCTTATACGTCGACATCATGGTTGCATCCTTGGATGAGAAAGGTGTTGTCCCACTCCCCTATGCCCGTTTGATCACTTCCATCCTCAAGGACGCTGGCATTACGGCGCCGCTCGACCGAATTCGCCTCCCCCTGTTTGGACAAGGGACTCGCACTAAGAGCACCGAACAGCTAGCTGTACTTCGGGCAAGGCGGGGAAGTGATAGTGAAGAAGAGGCTTCCTCGAGCAAGAGCGACGAAGAGGAAGAAGAGGCAGACGGTGTGGATGTCGAAACAGGGGATGTCGGTCCGGATGAAGAGTCGACGGACGAGGAAGATGACCCTGATTTTGAGTGGGCGGGTAGAGACCTCACGAATCGTATGGTGGCACTCGAGACGCGATTCGACCACTTTATGACCGATTACCATCGCGATACGAGCCTGATGTTTCGCTTCCAAGCGGACATATACCGACGCCAAGGGGATCCCAACGAGCCCTTACCATCCTATTTCTATGATCCCTATGGTCCCGACGCGCCCGGTTCTTCCCAATCCCCGCCAGTGAAGCTGTATTTGTGTGTGTGGTAGTTTTTATGTACTTTTCCTGTTTCACATGGGTGTATGCTTTTCCCTGTAATTGTACCACAGTCCTGTTTTCAATAAAATCTGCATTTTATCCATTCGTTTGTTTTATTTATCGCACTTATTATTTTGCCTTGTTTAGGGATTTTAGTCCTTTTTGCTTGAGGACAATGCAAAAGTCTAAGTTAGGGGGGGTCACAAGTGCGTATTTTTAAAACTTCACAAATTTTCAAAAATGCCCAAAATTTTCCAAAAAAATCACAAAATTCTGAAAATTCCAAAAAATATTTTTGTTCAAAATAAATAAAAAATGGAATTAAAAATTTTCAAAAATATCATTAAAAGTCGGATTGAAGTCTCAAGTTGTAAAAATTCAACATACACAAAGCCGAAATTGACCAAAGATGGAAATTGAGCGAAAATTGACGACTTAACGAATAAGTGTGGAGATTAACAAACTCCATGAGATTCGACCCTATCACTTTTTGCGAGTTTTTAAATCAATCCGAGTTAATTGTTGACTCAAAGTTCTTTTCAGCGCCTAAAAAGTCGTCAAGGATCTCAACCCTTTTATTTTGATCGTTTATTCAAAACGTGTGTTTGCTTTGAAAAACATGCCAAAAGTGATCTCTAAACTT
Source organism: Sambucus nigra (assembly GCA_949130495.1). Classification (NCBI taxonomy): domain Eukaryota; kingdom Viridiplantae; phylum Streptophyta; class Magnoliopsida; order Dipsacales; family Adoxaceae; genus Sambucus; species Sambucus nigra. Next base: position 650,665,220 of record OX422210.1, on the reverse strand, counting down.
AAATTCATCTCGAAACGCATATGGTAACGCAATTAGTATTCTGTAAAATGAAGTAGACCCTCGTTTGTCACCCAAAAATATTTGCCAGAAAAAGTAGCAAAAAATCACCCCTTTTGTAACCCAAATTGAGCCAAATAAACTTTCCCTTTCGTCTGACAACCCGAAAAACCCAAGTAGTCCGGAATTACGAAAATAAAATATTCAATAAAGTCCGAAAAGTGCATAAAAAGGGGCAAGAAAAAAATAGATATGCTTAACGAAAATAGCAAGAAAAGAAAAGAAATGAAAAATAGAAAAAAAATAGATAAAAAGAAGAAAAAATGAGCAATAGCCCGGAAAAAGCACAAATGGACATCATAAATAACTTTTCCAATTCCAACCTTTCCTACCTCTTCCATTTTACCCAAAATACCTTCAAACTCGAAAAAGTCCTAACCGAGTCTGAATTGCGAAATTGGTTACCGCGTGGAGAGCTAATATACCAAAAGATAATAAAAGAGATTGAATGCGCGAAAAAGAGGCAATGTTCCCGTTTTTAAAACCGTAATCCGTTGATGGGATACTATCACTCTAAAAATTCCGTCTTTCTACTTGTATGCGTGACTTTGCATCCATTACACTTACTCTTTAGATCACGCATACCGAGATAATAGCCACATTTCGAGTGATTCGTTTGAGAGAGCATTCCGTGAGAAGTTGAAATCAAAATGAATTTTCGGGTAAGTAACGTAATAATCAAACAGTGGAAATTGGCGGTTATATTTCTGGCTTCGCACACACACACTATGGTTTGAGACTTGTCCATATGACTTGATGATGACTATTTTCTGGGAAAGTTTAATTTATACAATTTTTAAGTATTTTGAATCTTCTTTGAGTCGAATTTTGTGGGTATATTCACTACAAACCCTCTCGAGACACAACTCGTCCTACTAGGGTAACCTAGGGGTTTAAAGGCTTGTTGCATACGCTAAATGCAATCGCTTGCCCGCAAAAAAGTTATTCTATCCCAATAAAATGTTTTTCAAGAGTTGAGCCTTGCTAGGATTCTTTTACATTGCTCGGGATGCGCAAAGTTCTAAGTTAGGGGGGTTTGATTAGGCATAAATTCTTCCCAATTTATCCCTTAATTTAGTTACTTTTAACATCTCGAACAGCGTAATCAATTTGAATTTCTCTCATAATCTTGCTACTGACTTATACTAACGAGTACACCGAGTTTCTGGCATTTCGTATTGATTTTACAGGTATTTGATGTCAAGAAAGAAAGAAAGAAATCGTAAGAATTGAAAAGGACAAGAAGGAAAGTCAAAAGGGCAAAAGTGTAGTTTCTACCCAGAATTCAGATGAGGCACGTAAAGAGAAGTTGAAGATATCAAATTCATGAGCACATAGGAAGAAACGACACCTCAATCGGAGTCCCGGAACAGAAGTTATGAGTAGTCAAAGTTAAAGAAAAAAGTCAAATAGGCAGACCGGTCCGCAGTAGCCCCGGACCGGTCCGCTGTGCCATACTCCAGAAGACCTCGGATCGAAAGCAAACCGAAGAGGGATGAAAATAAAAAGAATCGGTCCGCCAGAAAAATAAAAGAACTGATCTGCATGGAAGGCAGACCGATCCGCCTAAGACCCGGACCGGTCCGGCTGTCGAGATTTTGTAATCTTATCCTTCTCCTATCAAGAGTCCTAGTGCAACTAAAACTCCTGAATTTTAGTAGGGTATATAAACCCGATTTTTTATCATTTTTAGTACGGAGAATTAGTATAATTTTCCTTTCTTTTCCAGAAAACCCTAGTTTAGAGATAGTTGACAATTTTAATTTCAAGATTGAAGGTTATTCAGAATTCTGTGTTCTTAATTACTTTTGTTACTGCTTTGGTAATATTAGTGAGTTATTTCTTCTCTTTAATTCCTTTCTACATCATTCCATAACTTTTCCTTAGTTTAATTATGGTTTTCTGCACATCAAACACTGTTTTCATAAATTCCAGCATGCTAGGCTAGATTTTCTAAGGCCGGAATACATGAACCCAGCCTGATTTGATAGTTGCATGTGTATAACATTAATCCTCTGAATTTAGTGATTTATTACGACCGTATCATATAGGGATATGACAATTGTAGATCTTTAGATCTCGTTTGCTTCTGAGTAACCGGGATGCTTTAGAATGCAAATCGAGTGTAACTATCGTAATACCGATTTACTCGTCCTCAGATTAAGTATGATGCGGGCTTGAACCTCATATACGTAATGCTTGGGAGTACTAAATTTTGGGTCTAATTAATCAGTTAAATTTATGATTAGTATTATAACTGCAATACACTAGGGTTGGAGGATTGTATTCCCGTCCTGTTTTTCTCATCGTATAGTTTAAAGTTTCAAATCTTTCTTCATCATCAATTTAGGTAATTTAGTATAATTGCATCTTTTCATAATTTCGTAATTGCATCTAGTATAGTCATTCTCAAAACCAAATCATTTTTTCCTTTCTTTTTAGAGTCAGAGTTATGATTCACTCATCTTTCCCGTCATTACAACTTCGTTGTCCTATTCCCTGTGGATACGATCCCGACTTACCGGGTTTATTACTAACGCGACAGGCTTTCACTTGAGCCTAGAGTGAATGCACATTAAAGACACATTTTGAGTCGCGTTAAGAGCATCCTTAGGAAAGAGGAGGTCGACAAAGTGCTCATTATTCAAAAATCTCCAAGTTCGATGAATCTAATAATCAAGTACTTATGGGAAAATGTGTTACCCATAAACAAAAGGGAGGCCCATTGGATTAAGGTAAAGTTTGTTTGATTCTATTTATCTCCCAAGGGAAAACTCTGTAGAAGGCATTTTATCAGGCGATACTTTCAATGTGTGCATCCTAACATGTCCAATATTGAGGGCTTCGTAAGCATAATGAATCCACTTGACCTATGTTTTGAAGGACCCCTAGAAGTTTCTCTTATCATTTTCAGAATAGATGAGGTCTTACCAGGTAGGTAAGAGTATTCTCTGCTTCTTAGTTGATATTTTGCCTCGGCCTCTTCTTCTTTGTCGACTGCTGGAATTTCTTCATTGGGATCTTCCTCTTCATATCTCATGTCTAGTTGACGAGTTCCCCATACATATCTTTGCCTCATCATAAATGGTTTGTCCTTCCTTGGTGCATATAGCTCCTCCTCTAGTAGGTTTCGGCTACCACTTATTGTTGGGGTATGAAGGTTAGCTATTGCCTCTGATGCTCACCCCACCAATGTCTAGGTGAGAAACAACATTTAAAATTGCATCCTTTATAGATTTCCTATCACAAATTTGAGTGCTCTAGTGATCTCAGTCATATTTGAAGGAGAAGCGTTTCTTGAAGCATGCATATTGCCCAGAGAGGGAGGTTTTGACAAATCTGATGTCATTTCCAACAACAAATTTAGAAATCAAACGAGGAGATCTACCCAAAAACTATTATATAAGAGAAAGAACAGTAACAACGAGACTATGGACTTGGACTTATAAAATCCCCACAAAGTTGAGGATCCAACTAAACAAATAAAATGGAATCATTCAAATTTCAATTTTAGGATCAAACAAGCAAGAATACGACTATGAACATTAAATTCATCTAGAAATTTATCGAGATGAAGATTAAATGGATAAACAACTCGTGAATGAACTGGTGATGAGTACTTAGCAAAATTTAAATTCTACCCCTCAAGTTATAGGTCTAGGTGCGGATTAACCCATATATGTGCCTATAACCAAGATATGAACGAGTTCATCAGGAGAAAATGACTGAGTTTAGTCGACTACCCACATATGGAAACAATTGATGATGCTTAAAAATGAAAATCAACTCAGTTAGATGAAAACATATATGAAATCAGTGCAGAAATATGAATATTATCGTTTGGGTATGAGTATGAACAATAAATATAGAAAGAGAAGATGAGAAAAGAGATTAAACACAAATATTTAAATGGTTCAACCAATTAGGCCTATATCCACAGAGAAGGAAGCTTATTTTGCCCTATAATATGATGGTAAATCACCGTTCTTAAGGTTTTACAAGCTTGCACTCAGTCTTTCGCTTTAGAATACACTTTTGTAGAGTAACAGTACAACTTAGAATGGCTTGGGCTTTAAGTGTCCGCTTAGTTCCTTTTCATATATGGCTTAGGGCGTAATGTGCACCCCGAGTCACACTTTACATGTTGATCTCCTATGATGATGACATATGTACTTATATAAGTGATGATGCTAGAAATAGCACCACCCTTCAAAGTGTTTGTAAGCTCAATTACATGTTAACGATGGCAGTAGAAGGGTATATAGTAGAAGGAGGTGAGGAGAAGAGGATTAACACAGCTATGTAAGTGGTTCAGCCAATCAGGCCTACGTGCATTATGCAAGTGTGTGATTAATATCACTATATGAGGGATCTAATGGCCATAGATACAATCTCTCAAGCTTTATCGCACTACTGTATATTTGGATAGAGTTTCAGCTAGGGTTGCTAATTTCGGATCCCTTACAAGGTAGAGGATGACCTCTATATATAGTGCCAGGGGGGTGTAATGTACCCCCCAAGCATGCAATGGACATGTGTATACGGATTGAACCAGTATGAGAGTGACACCTGGCTGATCTTATGTAGATAATGATGACCTCAATATTCCCCCACGTGAGTGGAATGATTCGGTTATAATTGATTGTGTACACGTGTTCCAATCAATACATATGTTGATAAGGGCTCGGCCATCTATAAATGGTCCCAACCTCGGCCTGGAAGAGGACGAGGTGGTGGCCTTGGCTCAGTGGGAAAGCTGAGGTAAGGCATGTTGAGCTATAACGTCGGCCTGGGCCGAGGTACTGGTGGCGTAACAGGAACGTCGGTTGATCCCCAGCCGAGATTGGTTATGATGATGGGATGGCAACCTCGGACTGAACCAAGCCGAGGTTGCAAACCTTGGATGACCAGATGGATAACCGCCTCTGTGGACTAGGAGACCTCACTGGCCGAGGTGGTTAGTAACGTCGGCTATGGCCGACCTTGCTTAGGACGAGACTGCTAGTGGTTGATCTAAGGTCCCTCTATCATCGGCCATCTCCATGGCCGAGGTTGATGTCTTCCAAGCCGAGGGGGTACATTTAGGGCATATCAATCACCCCTAGCCCTTAGTTACCTGTGTGTTCAGGTGCCTAAGGGGTATATTTGCCCGAGGTTGGACTCCTTGTGCCAATATTCCTTTGACATTTGTCAATTACTGAAGTAGATGGCGTGCCAGGTAAGCTCAATGATGTCAGTTATCCTTTGGGATCCCAAGGCAATGATGGGCCTTGGGATGCGTGTAGGGTGTTTGAATGTTAAACCCTTTTTCCCTCTCTTTCTTCCCCACTTCTTCATTCTCTCGCCTGCGATTATCTGTTTTCTCTCTCTACAAGAGCTTGGCCAGAGGTGCATTGGGTGGATTTTACTTGCAATCCCTTCCTTTCTTCTCATTGCCTTCCTTCAGGTATCATTTACCATCTCTTCTTCTTGGTTTTTCCTGCTTTGTTCCTGTTTTTGCATTTTTCGGTGAGCTTCAAGAGGTTTCCAGTTGGTTTATTAGTTTTTCGACGAGTTCATGTATTTTTTGGTGAACTGTTCTTGATCTTTTTTCATTCAAAACCCTAGTTTGATCCTTGGCCAAGCCAAGTCAAATTGTTTGTTTAGAAGAGTCACAAGTGTAGGGTCTACCTCATATGCTCAGCCCCCTATACCAACTCTTAGAGGAATTCCCCTCTCTTAGGGAGAAGACCTTAGATAAAATTAGGTAGATAGAAAGAGCCCAAGAGGAGGCTCGTAGGGCAGAGGCATTCCCCCTCAAACCTATCTTTCCACCCCCTCTGAAGGTCATATACCCTGAGCCAGCCGAACCAGTTAAATCAACAGAGGTTCCAGTTGAAATTTCCCCCATGTCTGAGTCTGAGTCGTCTACCTCAGACCCTATATCTGTGGACTCTTTTCAAGAGGCCATGGACTTTTCCACTCAGCAGGATTAGGTCCCTAACCAAGCCGAGGTTTCTAGTCGGGCCTCGTCTCACAAGAGTTCAAGCACATCGCACTCTTCCTCTGATGTTGAGGTTGTAGGTCCTAGCGTTGCTGTTCCGCCAATTCTTGAAGCCATTCCCCTATTGGCTGTCACAGGGGCTGAGTTCGCTCAGAGGTTCCCAAGTGGTGTCCCATCGTCTGCTCAGGCCTACGTTGAACCGGATGATGATGATGGGGATGAGAGCGATGTTGACACCTCGGAGGCAGCCGAGATAGAGGCACTGTCACAGAGCTTGACCTTCTTGCCTTTAGGCATCTATATTCCATTAGCCCCTCTATAAAACTTAGGAAACCTCTGAGGGGAGAGAGGGCTTTCGGCGGTCGAGACGGGGAGATCTGCTTATATGAGCAGATGTTCAAGTTAGGATTTCGTCTGCCCATTCATCCCATTATTAGGGCCATACTTTCCTATATCAACTTAGCTCCTTCTCAGTTATCCCCCAATGCCTGTAGGGTGATAATTGAAGCTATAGTTCTATGGAAGGCAGTCCACCATTAAGACCTTCCTGTCCAGGTCTTCACCAGGTGCTACATCCCATCCTTTGCCAGGAACCATCCGAGCTATTACCATTTCTTAGCTCAAAAGTCAACTAAGAAGATGTTGCAGGTCACCCAAACTAGCAACCATAATTGGAAGCCGCGGTATTTCTTTGCCTTAGGGGCATGGGAATTTGGCCCTTGTGTCCCCTCTTCGAACTTAGAGCCGAGGATACCCCTGAGATGGGGCAAGGTGTCAATGGCTGATAGGGCCGACCCTGGGCTAAGCCAAAATAATCTTCAAAAGGTGAAAGACCTTCAAGATCAGGGGGAGCATGGTTTGTTGGTCAAGTTCGAACATCTGATGACCCCTTACTATCTCTCTGAGACTGGGCTTGGGGGTAGTCCTCTGACAGAGCTCCGTAAGTGCCTATTTCATTATTTCAACGAGTAAACCTTTGACTTTTTATGTCTCTGATCTTCTAACTCAGACCTTTCCATTTGCAGAACGCCCTAAAGGAATTTTAGATGAGATCTGGGAGATGTTTGCCCCAAGTCTCACGAAGTTGGTGAAGAAGGCAGGCTTGAGTGCACCCCCTCCTCCTCCACCGAAGAAGAGTGTCGGCACGACCAAGGCCAATGCTACAAGAAAGAGGAAAACTACAACCACTTACCCTGAGGATCAGAGGAAAATTAAGGCTCAAAAGGCCATCCCCATATCCTCCGAAGATGCCTTGGTTACCCGTCTGGAGCAGCTGGAAATTAATGATAGCATAATAGGCCACAGTTTGCAAGCGTTGGATGCCATCGGCTCTACTATGTCCGATGCTGACAAACGCTTTTGTCGCTCAATGGATACCCCCCTGGTTGTTGAATTTGTCCTACACAGGTCTATTCAGGTAAAACTTTGGATTTTAATTTAGAAGTGTAACCCCAGCTTTGAATTTGAACTTATACATTTAATTCCTTGATCTGCAGGGCCTCGTTGCTATGCACCATCTGGCCAACTGGACTCTGAAGAAGTTGCCCCTTATCGAGAAAGGCCAAGAGGCCGAGAAGGTGCAGGACTCTCTGAACGCCGAGGTAGATCGTCTGAAGTCTTCCTTTGAGGGGTCTGATAAGAAGGTCAAGGAGTTGGAGAAAGATATCTCCAAGCTTAAAAAGGACCACACCATTGCTCTGAAGGCCAAGGACGACGTTCTCCAGCAGAAAGTTGATGCTGCAGTGAAGGCAGCCCTTGATGATGCTTCTGAGGGGATCCTGTCTAATTACAAAGTCTCTGATGAATTCATCAGCTTTGGCTTTGAATACCTCGAAAGAGGTATTAAGGCCACTGGCAAATGGGCGGCTACAAAAGAGAAGGAGTCAGGGAGCCTGAAAGCCTCTGACTTTATTGGTCTAGGTTTTGGCAACCCTCAATTTTCCCAGGCCCTTCAAGAGGTTGAAGAGGAAGATGCTGCCCCGGAAGAGACTGCACCTTTGGATGTTACTGAGACTGGAGGTGCTAACCTCCCAGATGATTTGGCCGAGGTGACCAACATCGGTTAGGGGCACGAGGTTGAGGATGCCAACACAGTAGCTGCAAATCCTTAGGCCTTTTTTGTGAATCTTTATGTAATTATCTGATTTTAATTTCCAGATGTAACTTCTGATGAAAAAACTCTTCTATCTTGTAATTTGTAACTCTAACTTTGATCTATATCAGCCTCTGAGGAGGGCCTTATTTCTTTAATTATTGAATGTTTCTTGAATGATTTTCTTTGCCATGCAATGTGTGTTCAGCTCTTGAAATCTCGACTTTTAACAAAATTAATGGTGTCTGAGGACATTTAAGTATGATGTCTGACCTCAGACCTTGTCACCAAATCATGATGTTATAAGGTCTTAGGTCATCAACTAAGATATTATCCCCATAAATAATTTTCACTAAATAAATGATGTTAAGGGTCTGAGGTCATCCAAGGATGATTTCTGACCTCAGACCTTGTCACCAAATCATGATGTTATAAGGTCTGAGGTCATCAACTAAGATGTTATCCCCATAAATAATTTTCACCAAATTAATGATGTCTAGGGTCTGAGGTCATCCAAGCATGGTGTCTGGCCTCATACCTTGTCACCAAATCATGATGTTATGAGGTCTGAGGTCATCAACTAAGATGTTATCCCCATAAATAATTTTCACCAAATTAATGATGTCTAGGGTCTGAGGTCATCCAAGCATGATGTCTGACCTCAGACCTTGTCACCAAATCATGATGTTATGAGGTCTGAGGTCATCAATTAAGATGTTATCCCCATAAATAATTTTCACCAAATTGATGACGTCTAAGGTCTGAGGTCATCCAAGCATGATGTCTGACCTCAGACCTTGTCACCAAATCATGATGGTATGAGGTCTAAGGTCATCAACTAAGATGTTATCCCCATAAATAATTTTCACCAAATTAATGATGTCTAGGGTCTGAGGTCATCCAAGCATGATGTCTGACCTCAGACCTTGTCACCAAATCATGATGTTATGAGGTCTGAGGTCATCAACTAAGATGTTATCCCCATAAATAATTTTCACCAAATAATGATGTTAAGGGTCTGAGGTCATCCAAGCATGATGTCTGACCTCAGACCTTGTCACCAAATCATGATGTTATAAGGTCTGAGGTCATCAACTAAGATGTTATCCCCATAAAATTTTACCATTCGAGCACAAATGAACCAAGTATTGACACAAGAACTAATATTCTCATTAATAACCTCTTTATAAGATGATGCATTTACATGAAAGCCCTGGTAACATCATATGTAATACTTTTTTAGATAATCAGCATTCCAAGGGTTGGAGAAAGGTTCCCCTTCGAGGTTTTCTAGCTTGTAGGTCCCAGGTACAACCTCCTCAATCACTTTGTAAGGACCATACCAATTTGGGTGAAGCTTGTTCACCTTCTGCAATGTCTTCTTCAACACCAGGTCCCCTACAGCTATGGGTCTTGATTTTACCCTTTGATTGTAGAATCTTATTGTTCTTTACTGGTAAGCTGCCTACCTAACTTTTATGTCTTCCCTTCTTTCTTCAATCAAGTCTAGGTCAAGCCTTCTCTCCTCCACATTCTTCTCAGGGTCATAAGTCTGAACCCTATGAGTAGGGAGTCCTACCTTTGTTGGAATAACGACCTCTGAGCCATGTGATAACATAAACGGGGTCTCCCCCGTTGGTGTCCTAGTCGTCATTCTATAGGCCCATAGCACAGCATAAACCTCTTCAGTCCATCTTCCCTTAGTCTCTTACAACCTCTTCTTGATCCCGTCGAGGATTATTCTATTAGTGACTTCGGTCTGACCATTTGCTTGAGGTCGGCCAGGGGAAGAGAAAAATTTCTTTATCCCAACCCTTTCTTAGTATTTTTCCAGGGAAGAATTCTTGAACTGGGTTCCATTGTCCAAAATGAGGGTGTTTGGGAGGCCATGTCTGCATATGATGTCTTTCCAAATAAATTGGAAGGTCTTCTGCTCTGTAATCGTGATCATCGGCTCTGCCTCTACCCACTTGGACAAGTAATCAATGACAACTATCAGAAATCGATAATTATTTGCAGCCCTTGGCAGGGGTCCTACTAGGTCGATTACCCATACTGCGAATGGCCAAGGGGAACTAATTAACGTCATAGGTTGATGAGGTTGGTGTGGGATAGTGGAGAATCTCTTAAATTTATCACACCTCACATAGGCTGCAGCATATTTGGCCAAGGTCGGCCACCAATATCCTTGCGTGATAATCCTCTTTGCCAAAGGTCTCCCTCCTATGTGACTGGAGCAAAAACCCTCATGTACCTCCTGTAGGATGTGGGGAACTTCTGTAGGGTGAACGCATCTGAGGAGAGGTAACAGAAATTCTTTCCTATACAGGACATCTCCTACTATTGAGAATTTTACAGCTCTGTACCTTAATTTTCTCCTCTCTAACTTTGATTTCGGTAGCACCCCCTCTCTGATATATCTGATAAGGGGATCCATCCATGAGTCCCCCAGTTTCAAATTGAGGCAAGGGTTACTGACCTCTTCTTCTTCAATGGTTTCTCTGGGCAAGATCTCAACAGGGACTGTCCTTCTGATGTCTGTCCTTATTGTCGAGGTTAGCCTTGTCAATGCATTGCATGAATGTTATTTTGCCGAGGTATTCTCTTCATCTTCACCTCTTTGAAACCTTCGAGTATCGTTCTCATCCTCTTCAGGTATTTGGCCATCCTTCCGTCATTGGCCTCATAAACCCCCAATACTTGATTAACAACCAGCCTTGAGTCACTGTGAAGGAGGAGTCATTTTATCCCAAGGTTCCTTGCCAAGGAGAGGCCTACTATCATTGCCTCATATTCTGACTCGTTGTTTGATGACTTGAAGTTAAACCTCAGGGCATATTCGATGTTGGTACCATCAGGGGCTGAGAGTATCAGGCCCGCACCGCTTCCACTTTCGCAAGAAGACCCATCGACGAAGAGGTTCCAGATGTCTTTATCTGATGAGAAGCCCTCTTCTAGCATGATTCCTTGCCTGAAGAGGTACCGATCTTCCTCATTCTCGGCTATTCCACCTTTAGCTCTCTTGGATACTACCTCTTCCTGATCTTAGAAGACGTTGTTGTTTAGCCCCTCTGCAGTCCCTAGATTATTCTCTACCTCAGCCTCTTCCCGTGTGAATTCGGAGACAAAATCTGCAAGTGCCTACCCTTTGATGGCCGTCCTAGGCTGATAAGTAAGGTCATACTCCCCCAACTCAATGGCCTATGTCATCAATCTACCCGACTTCTCAGGCTTATGGAGGACCTGTCTTAGTGGGGAGTCGGTGAGGATGACCATGGAGTGGGCTTGAAAGTAAGGCTTCATCTTCCTAAAAGCATGTATCAAGGCGTAGGCTAACTTTTCTATCCGAGGATAATTCTGCTCAGACCCCTGAAGGTCCTTACTGTTAAAGTATACAGGCCTTTGGACCCCAATATCATCCCGTACTATGGCTGCACTTATGGCTGATTCAGAAATTATTAGGTAGACATACGACCTCTCTCCTGCTACGGGCCGAGATAAGAGTAAGGGGGATCCGAGGTAGGACTTGAGCTAGTTGAAAGCCTCATCACACTCTTTATCCCACTCGAAGGCCTTTTTAAGCACCTTAAAGAACAGAAGACACTTGTTCGTTGCTCTTGAAATAAATCTGTTGAGTGCAGCTACTCTTCCAGTAAGCCTCGGGATGTCCTTGATACTCTTTGGTGTCTTCATGTCGAGTAAAGCCTTTATTTTCTCAGGATTCGCCTCTATTCCCCTCTGATTGACAATTAATCCAAGGAATTTCTCGGCTCCTAGCCCGAGGACACATTTTGCAGGGTTGAGTTTCATTTTGTACAAGTCCATGGTATCGAATGTCCCTTCGAGGTCTGCCACATGGGTGCAGGCCTTTAAGCTCTTCGTTAGCATATCGTCTACGTACACATCCATAGTTTTGCCTATTTGGGCCTCAAACATCCTATTCACCAGACGTTGGTAAGTTGCTCCCGCATTTTTCAATCCGAAGGGCATAACCTTGTAGCAATATGTCCCTTTGTCCGTGATGAAGGCAGTCTTCTCTGAGTCTTTAGCATCCATGAAGATTTGGTTGTAGCCTGAGTACACATCCATGAAGCTCATGAGCTCATGTCCTACCGTGGCATCTACCATCTGATCGATCCGAGGTAAGGGATAACTGTCTTTTGGGCAAGACTTGTTCAGGTCAGTAAAATCTACGCACATTCTCCACTTTCCGTTGGCTTTGGGCATAATGACTGCATTTGATAGCCATTCTGGATATATCACTTCTCTGATGAATTCAGCCTCTTCCGACTTTCTGACCTCTTCTCGTATGACGTCATACTTCTCCCTGGAGTATACTCTTCGTCTCTGTTTGATGGACTTAGCATCCTCAGTCAAGTTGAGTTTATGTCACATTACCTCAGGGTTGATGCCAGGCATGTCCGCGTGGCTCCAATCGAAGACACTCTGCCTCTTCCTTAAGAAACTTATTAGCTCTTCCTTGATCTCCGCTTTCAAGGCTTTGTCGATCTGGACGGGTTTTTTCGGTTCGTCCTCATTGAGGACGATGGATTCTACCTCTTCCACGACCTCTCATTTCTTTAACTTTGTTTCATCTCTGGGGTCAAGTATATCAATATTATAAGTGGTAGTTGCTCTCTTATGTGCCTCTCTCTCTTCATCCGAGTTGAAGTAGTATTCTCGTGTTGTGGTCTGGTCACCCTGCACTTCCCCTACCCCGTAGGGGGTCAGGAATTTTTGCATTTGGTGGACCGTCGACGGTACGGCCTCAAACTCTTTAAGGGCTACTCTTATTATGATGAGGTTATAGGCCGAGAAGACTTTTTCATCCATAACGAAGAAATTGATCTTTCGGGTTAACCTCTTAGGCCACTCATCGCCCATTCGTATGTCCATCTCATACATTCCCAATGGATGGACCTTTTCACCACTGAACCTCATTAACGGGTGATGATAGGGTACCAGTCTAGCCCTGCTAAGACCCAGGCTTTTGAAGCAGGGCTATAACATCACATCTGCAGAACTTCCTCCATCTACAAGAATTCTCTGCACCTCACATCCATGAACTCTTGTTGTGATCACCAAAGGGTCGTCGTGTGGATCTAGGATTCCTTTGAAGTCGAGTCGAGAGAACCCAACTATGAGAGTGTCCATGTACACCTTCTTCCTCTTCTGCGTTGTCTCGAAAGACGTTAGATTTACCACTTCTGGCCTGGCCACTGACTTGGCCTCTGCCACATGAGCTTTTTGTTCAGCCACTTCAGAATCACCCCCTGCAAGTCCTCCGCATATGGTGTTAACACCAAAGGAGATCATACCAACCCTCTTCACTGGGGTGTTGTCGTCTTTTGGTGGGAGGTATGGATCGTCCTCATCATCATCATCCGTGCCATCGTCTCTTCTTGTTGTGGTATCGTCACGACACCTGTCGTGTCTCTTCTTTTGGGGGTCTTCTCTTCCCCTTTTGGGAGCCTTACTATCAACATATTTCCTCAACTTTCCTGACTTTAACATCTTCTCGATCTCATCCTTTAAGGAGAAGCACTTGTCTGTGACATGACCATGGTCTTGGTGGAATTCACACCATAAGTTCTGGTTCCTCTTATGTGGAGGAGCCTTTAACTTCTCTGGCCATCTTAGGTATCGGTCATTCTTGATCTCATTGAGGATGTGTTCGCAGCTTACAGTAAGAGGGGTATAACGTGCAAACTTGTCATCAACTGTCCTCTTCTTTCTTTGGAACTTTTCGTTGCTACCACCGTTCTCATCTTCATACTTAGCGGCCATGGCCTCTTCAGCGTTCATGACCTTCCCCGCGGTTGCCAATAGCTCCGCCATGGATTTGGGAGGGTCTTCTTCAAGTTTCCACAACAACTTCCCTTTCTGAAGACCTCCTATCAGGGTGGTTATGGCAATATTCTCTTCGTAATCTTCAACCTCAAGTTTTTCTTTGTTGAACCTGGCGATGTAGTCTCTTAGGCTCTCGCGCTTGCCTTGCTTGACATACAATAGATGGGTGGTCTTCTTTTGAGGTTTTACCCCAAAGCAGAAATTGTGAATGAACCGTCCAGCCAATCCTTTGAAGTTCTCAATTGAATTCTTCGGAAGAGAAGTAAACCAGATGTGTGCTGCTCCCGTCAAGTATCCGGAGAAGGTCCGGCACTTCGTCTCATATGGTATTGAGTAAATATTTACGGCTGACTGGTACATCTCAATATGATGTACAGGATTGGTGCTACCATCATACTTGGGAGTTACTGTAGGTGGCTTGAACTTGTCTGGGATAGGAAAGCTCACTATCTTAGCCACGAACGAAGAGCCTTCTGAGAAACCTCTTTGCAGTGGATCCTGACTTTTGATGAGGTCTCATATTTTTTCCTCAAGACATTGGATGGAGTCATTCCATGGTTTCGCAACGTTGGCTTGGCCGAGGTTGTCCCCAGCACCTCCAAGGGGTGGACAGAGGGTTCCTCATCCGCAGTACAACGTCTGTTATTGACCTCCTCTTGGTCTCTTCCTCGTCCCTGATGAGGCCGACGTTATCTCTCTTCCCTTTGTGAGCCGGCTTCACTCCTAGACCTTGACAACCTTTGTCTTAGGTCATTTACGGGGCCGAGCCTTTCAAAGGCTGACCCTCTGCTCAGTCGATCAAAAGCTGACCCTCATTGTTGGGCTTCATCACCCCTTCGGCCTCCACAACCTTGGCTCCGGTGGGTAGGACGAACTGTGTTGTTCGAAACCTCATACGGCTCCCAACAGTCTTCTGGGACGTCTTTCGCCTCTAGATCATCATACCTGTCCCAGGTCAAGGGTTTCCTTGCCTCCCCAGGCGCAAGCGCCTAGGGTCAGCAACGTCCCTCCTCCGTTGGGGCGTAAGGTGATCCTTTCGCGGTGCTTGGGGTGGTCCCCTAGCTTTTGGGTGCGCCTGAACAGCCGTCGGAGTAATCATCTTTGGTGAGACTCTAGGTGACCTCATTATATTTTGACTGAGCTGTGCGAATTGCTCCTACATGGCTTGTTGCGTTACGGCCAAAGACCTCAAGGCTGCGGCCACCTCCGCCATTTCAGACTGAGGCGGTGCCTGACTGGAGCTAGGTCCTCCCGCACCAGGTGGCGGAAGAGGTGGTGGTGATTCCGGTGCCATGTATTAGCATAAAAGAGCCGGTGTAGTAGATGAGCTTAATACCTTACAGGACCTATTTCAATAGTGAAACAGCTCCACGCAAGGGGTGAGGCCTGGTTCACCACCAGAGTCTCCGGTGAGGCTAAGCAACAAATGAGGATGAGATAGCTTCTCGATTCCCACAGACGGCACCAAAATGATGATGATGGAAATAGCACCACCCTTCAAGGTGTTTGTAAGCTCAATTCAATGTTAACAATGGCAGTATAAGGGTATATAGTAGAAGGAGGTGAGGAGAAGAGGATTAACACAGCTATGTAAGTGGTCCAGCCAATCAGGCCTACGTCCACTGTGCAAGTGTGTGATTAATATCACTGTATGAGGGCTCTAATGTCCATAGATACAATCTCTCAAGCTTTCTCTCTCTACTGTATATTTGGACAGAGTTTCAGCTAGGGTTGCTAATTCCGGATCCCTTATAAGATAGAGGATGACCTCTATATACAGTGCCTAGGGGGTGTAATGTTCCCCCCAAGCATGCAATGGACATGTGCATAAGGATTGAACCAGTATGAGAGTGACACCTGGCTGATCTTATGTAGATAATGATGACCTCAATATTCTCCCACGTGAGTGTAATGATTCGGTTATAACTGATTGTGTACATGTGTTCCAATCAATACATATGCTGATAAGGGCTCGGCCATCTGTAAATGGTCCCAACCTCGGCCTGGAAGAGGACGAGGTGGTGGCCTTGGCTCAGTGGGAAAGATGAGGTAAGGCATGTTGAGCTGTAACGTCGGCCTGGGCCGAGGTACTGGTGGCGTAGCAGGAACGTCAGATGATCCCCAGCCGAGATTGGTTATGATGATGGGATGGCAACCTCGGCCTGAACCAAGCCGAGGTTGCAAACCTTGGATAACCAGATGGATAACCGCCTCTGTGGACTATGGAGACCTCATTGGCCGAGGTGGTTAGTAATGTCGGCTATGGCCGACCTTGCTTAGGACAAAACTGTTGGTGGTTGATCTAAGGTCCCTCTAACATCGGCCATCTCCATGGCCGAGGTTGATGTCTTCCAAACCGATGGGGTACATTTAGGGAATATCAATAAGGCCTGATTAAATGGTGATTATTCCCTCACAAACTATCCTGATCAATGCTCACGTTCATGGGAATAGAATATGTCCAAAATGACCTTTCCAGAGAAATCTACACTTTTTTTTCCATCTGTCATGAAATGCTCGACCATGTTATGGTTGACCTTAAGAGGTCGAGGGTCTTATAGCGGCTGGGTGAAATGGTCGAGGCTCATTTCAACTCTATGTCCATATGAGATTGTCTCTAAAGATAAGAAATCATTACCCTTAGTTACAGGATAAAATATAGCGGCTGGGTGAAATGGTCGAGGCTCATTTCAACTCTATGTCCATATGAGATTGTCTCTAAAGATAAGAAATCATTACCCTTAGTTACAAGATAAAACTAATTTGTGAAAATTGCCTAAGTCTAAGTATAGGACTCGACCTCGAATCCTTCATACGATCGCGATATATCTCTTTTTTACTCGGCTCCTAACTTAAGAGATCTAAGAATACAATTGGATCGGCTTGGGATAGACATGACATAATGAGGCACGATATGATAACACAGCCTAAACTGACACAAAGTTATAAATTAATGGGTGGACCCTAAATGGTTTCGAGTCATATCAGTACCAATTCGAGAAGACACGATAGTTAATAGGTTGGTTTAGTGTTGATCCCTTAGACCCATTAATACCTCATAACATCCGTTAAAATTCATTAATTTAAGTAAATAAGATATATTATTGGGACTTATAAAGATTTACGTAGCTTAAAGTTAATTTAATCATATTAAATTTTACTAAATGAGAGAGTTAGCAATGACAATGAATTAATGGGTCTGCTTATGTTTAAAAATGAGCTAGTATGTCAATAATTTGTATACGATTCAAAATAATCAATTATCTTAATGGGTAATAAGGGGTTAACACGACATAACATGTTAAGATAACAGTTCAAGTTTGCAAATGTTTTTTTCACTTGAAAAAAGTCACCCGTTTAGACACGAACCCGATGAGATCCGAAACACGATAAAAATCGAAACAAATACGACTCAACACGACCCATTGACGGGTCTACCTTGGGATATTAAACTTCTTACCCAATACCTATTAAGACTCTAGCCGTCACATATAACCATTGATCTCAAGGATAATCATATTAAGAAGATAAGAGGATGCAATAATAAAGACAATAACTGAGGAAATAATATCAAATGAAAAGTCAATGTAATTTCCCAACCCTTTAACCCAACACCAACTGTCAATCGAACCCTCAACTTAATGGGCAGTCAACCCAAAAATGTGGATCTCAATTCGATCTATTTTAGTTGTTTTCAACCTCATCCAGCCAATCACCATGTCATTCGCGGCCTCTTAGGTCGTTGGTAGACACCCCCCCCCCCCCCTCCCCTCCCTGGGACCTTGTTGTAGGATCTTTTGCTTGCATGAGGCTTTACGGCCTATCATTAGCTCTCTAGTCTTGCTAAGCTCTACTCAAGACGCAAGTCCATAACTAATCCAACCACATTTAGTGATTTCTTAAGGGTTAGGTCAATGTTGTTACAAATGAGCCTACCCATATTAGATCAATTTATCGTAAGGCATGGGGTCATAAAGATTTGGGCCTTCGGGCCTCTCGATACAATGTCCAACTTACCCGCATTAAAAAAATTGATAAGGTAGGAATTCATACTCAAAATTAACATTTGATATCACTTTTTATATTAGAAGTTGTGATAAATGAGTTCAAATGATAATATAAATGTGTACATATAGGGTCCGTTTGGCAATCCAATTCCAAGGCTCGGAATTGAGTTGCCAAACGGGCCCATAATATAAATTTGGTATTTTAGTCTTATCGAATCGGTATTTTAGGAAGGTAATTTCGGTATTTTGTTTGGTACGGTAATTTCAGTGAATTGGTTATTGAAATGCCCAAACCAAAAGCAACCACAAAGTTTTCAGTAATTTCCGTTCACGGTAATGACAAGTAGTAAATCAAATCCATATTTTTTCGGACCTAACAAACCCATACATTTTTCTTCATAATACCAATCGACAGTTTTGGTGGAAATCAGATTTACGTGTAGGCTCCATCCATCCTATTTCCAAGTAACACGGTTCATGATAATCTGAACTAAAAGAAGAAAAAGAAAAGGGAGAAAAAAACATCCGATTTATTAATAACATATTCTCCAAAAATTCACATTTGTGGTAGCATTTTTTTTTTTTTTTGCCGCAAGAGCCTTACTATAGAAACACTTCGTGCTTTTTGTTTTGGGCCTTTTTTTGTAATGGAATAGATTGATCCCTTGGAGTGTGTGCAATTAACCAGCATTGGCTTCAACAGAAGTTGCTAAATCTATTGGAGCCAAAAAAATGAAAAATAAAAACTTCTATAACTTGTGAAAAGAACCGGTAGGCTACAATAACATTAGCTCTATGGATACATATTTTGTTTAAGGATAATGTCACTAGAATTTAAGATCAGGAACAACAATGCTCTTTCAGGATCAACTCATTGACTAACCACAAGGTCTCCTCTTTTTTGATAATATATACTTCATATTTTCTGACATGATACTACATTCAACAGCAGCTATGCGCGTCTCCTGAAGCTTTAGATTTGACCCTTCTTAAGATACGGTCATGGTGACCCTAGCAATTGATTGGCCGAAACATTAAAAAGAAAACAATCTAAAGTGCAAAAAAAAAAAATGAACTTGCCATTTTTTTTCCCAAATGGGGGGATGGGGGGTGTTGGGGGAACTTCTTACAAGAACTGTAAAGTTCAATAATTGTTTCTTCACTTTCAGCTAGATTATTAGTTATCAAAGGTTTCAACCAACCAGGGGAGAGGGTCACCATCAGCCTGTTTTGAGAAGGGTCAACAAATTTAACAGTAGATTTATCCCCGTGATGCAAACTTGCAATGTTTGTATCACTTGTACCGTGTCTGATTGATCTGGAGTACCAAATGATACTCAAGGAGTAACATAGCAATCCATCTTTGCAGTTTAAACTGTTGCTTCATTTTCAGCTTCAGCAACGGTGATAGTTCTCTTGTCAGACACCATCCTTTCAACCATTTTCCTACCCGATTGGCTGCTCTTGCTATTGCCACCACCACCACCACCGCCGCCGTCACCTCTCTGAACAGTACGTTGCATTATCCGGACGGGAATCCCACCCAAATCGAAATCTTCCTTCAAGGATCTTGTTAAGAACCTGAGGTCAGTATCCGAGAGTTGTTTTTTCGCACTCACAAAGGCAATGAAAGTGGGAGGGCGAGCTTTCACTTGAGTGAAGTACTTGATCTTAGGTTGAGAAGCCTGATCTTTCCAAGAATGCCTGCTCATAACCTGACCCAAAAAATAATAACAAATATAAATTAAATCAATATATGATATATATATATATATATATATATATATATTAAAAAAATAAAAGGTTTTAGGTTCACTTGTGATATATAGGAGAAGGCTCACCTACATCATGCTTTATGCATCATACATACATCACACCTAGTTGTACGTCCTAAAAAAATATTTTTTCCATTTTTTTTATTTTTCTCTTGAAATTAACCTTACAATAAACACATGTTCAAAAAATTAGGTCAAAATACATTTTGTAGCTATTTTTTAAAAATCCACAAAAAACTGCTCAAAATACCTTATTTATATGCACCAGCAGTTTTTTGTGGATTTTTGAAAAATAGCTACAAAGTGTATTTTGACCTAATTTTTTAATATGCGTTGATTAGAAGAATAATTTCAAGAGAAAAATAAAAATCTTAGAAAAAAAGGTTTCTTAGGACCTAGAACTAGGTGCGATGTATGGTGTGATGTATACATCATGATGTAGGTGAGCCTTCCTCTCTCTCTCTATCTCTCTCTCTCTCTCTCTCTCTCTCTCTCTCTCTATATATATATATATATATATATATAGCCAAGATCAAATAAGGATGAACTTAAGAAACACTCCATGTGGACCAATTTTTTAAAAATACTAAAAAAATTATTTTGAGTTGAATTTTTTGTGTGGTATTTAAGCATTTCAATGTACCCAACCCCAAACAAACAACCCCCACCCCACACACACAAAAAAAAAAAAAAAAAAAAAACTCAAATGATTTCTTTTGCTATTTTAAAAAAATCGGTCAAAATATGCTAGCTTTTAACTGACATATTTTATCCGATTTTTTTTAAATAGTAAAAAAAGATTATTTTGATCTGATTTATTTTAAGGTAATGTAAAATGTTTATATACCACATAAAAATAATCAACTCAAATAAAATAAAATGACTAATTTAAAAAACTTGGTCCGCATGGAGTGATCCTTAAACTGGTCCTTATCTGATCCGGCCTCTCTCTCTCTCTCTCTAGAGAGAGAGAGAGAGAGAGTATCCACATTTATAAATACAAGGAGGGTGGAGGAGAAAGAGTAATTACGGGCCAACTCTTGATGGAGACTCGATGTAAGAACGATTTCTTACATGTTACTAGTGCATTCGTACGTATTTTAATATGGGTGATGAAAAAGGCACCCCAAAAATATCTTCCTAGCACCAAAGTACTGATTTTAAAACATAGTGTACAATGTTTTTTATGCACTGTGTGGTGCTAGGAAGACATTTTTGGGGTGGCTTTATCAGCACCCATTAAATAGTACAATGGAACCCATACACCAGCCAATACAGTATTGCCCTAGCGAATTGCCCATTTTAAATTGCCATCAAGAGTCGCGTAGAACTACTAGGAGAAATGGGAAGGAATCAGCATACTAACCTTGCGCAGCCAACGGTTGAGACGAGCTGTCGGCAATCTTAAACACCATTTTTCGTATGCATCAATGATCTGGCGCATCACAGCTGTCCTGCCCCTCCCCTCCAACGCCGAAACAAATACAACAGGTATTCCTGTCACCTGCTAGGAAAACTTTTTGTCAATTGCATATCAAGCATTTTACTTCCTCCAACCAAAGTGTCTCTGTTTCAAAGTTGATCTTTTAAATGAAAGATTTTACTTTCCAAATTTATCCTCAAATGTTCAAGTTCAACGGAGGCTTAGTTTGGGATGGACGGAGTATAATCACGTATAGATTTGATACACTTACGATAAAGAATCAAAATTGATACAAAGCCTATATATACCCTCACTCGTACCAATTTACGGTGTTAAAGATTTATCATTCATGTTATTTTTCATTTCAGAGTATGCTTTTCTAGTAAAAGTAACCAAAAATTAATAGCATTATGAATCAGTTCCATATTCTACAAGCATATTTTAGTGTTGCTTCAAATACTGCCACGAGCTATCATATCGAACAAAGCATGCATAGAAACTGCCACACTGTCCCACCTGCTTGTGAAAGTATATTTACAGTCTCCTAAGAGTACTTTGTGCAATGCGTCTCTAAACCTTACTTCCCTGAGCTTGTGGGAAGGAGTATGGCGCATGTACTCTATATTTCAAGGACAGATATGGGATGCCCAATAAGATACGATGTAGTGATATAACAAATCTGAAAATAGAGTTTGGATATGGTTACGGTAATACAATAATAGATAATATACAAGGATTTGGGCATAAAGCTCTATAGTATACTCTCCTATGTCCCTGGGACAACCATCTTTTTCTTTTGAAATCTAGTCCCTAGTTTAATTTGTCCTTAAAATGAAATGCTTATTTTTCTTTTAAATATAACTTTGCAGAATATCATGTTTTCACATTGTATTGTCACCCAAGCCGGAGAAAAATTGCCCCCGTCGCTGTCCGACGCACTGAAAACTCAAACTAGCGTTCTTTCTCTGCAAAACCGAATTTGCAAAGTTGATACTGAAATGCAATGTTATTTTTTGTCAAATTTATCCAAACCAAAATCAATTCAACAACATTTAATGTAGACAAACTTATTTCCTTAAATAAATGCGAAATATGATGATAAATCCCTTGACTATTTAGATTTGTCGACAAGAATACGCTAAAAACAGATTAGTCAATAAGGCCATAGAAAAATGTATCCACGCTAAAAACAAGCATTATTGAATCTCATAATGGTTACAATGTTTGTTATAAGCTTCACCATTTATTTTCTTCTAGAGCAAAATGAGATTGGATTCCTTTGCTGGATTGATGCCAAGGAGTATGGTAGTTAACCTACATTATTCTGACATATATTCATTCCAAAAGCTGAATATCACTCACATTAAAGCTCCCCTGTATGCAAGAGATTAGATACTTTAACAAAGTATTTTCACATTTACTTGGGGTCGCTAAATGAGTTCTCTTCAACATTCTACTATGTTAATCCCAATATCCTCGATTAAACCACATGATATCATGTCCTTCATATTAATCTCTTACCAACGTCAATTTACGTCTATCTCTTCCCCTAAAATTACCATTAATATTAACCATATCTCCCTTCCATACGGGGCACTTACTAGTCTACGCAAGTGTCTAAACCATCTAAGGTGATTTTTCTCTTAAATTGATATTTTATAAGAGCTAATTCGACCGTTTCATGGACATGCTCAAATCTAATTTTATTCTTACTTAGAACACATCCATGAGAATAAATTTAAACAATAAATGCAGGCCAAGAGGTAAATTATATCGAGATCGTAACTCCATATGGTTGACTTAAGCTATTACTCCTTCAGAAATCAAAACCATCTGGCATAATAACTATATAAATGATCTATAAACTCAAAACAGGCTTCATGTGATCCTCCATACCATAATGACCTTTTTCAAACTGTTGTTTGTGGGTGCAATATTTGGTCTTGGGATTTTTGGTTGTTCGTTGAGACAGTTCCACGACACGATTCTGTCTTCTGGGATAAAACCTTCCTTTTATTTTGATGAAATGGGACAGTGGGTGGATAATCATACTAGGTACTGACAAAAGAATATATATCAGAAGTTGATAGGAGGCTTAGTCGCCAAAGAGATGGATGGTCTTTCTATCAAGTATGTTGGTATACAGAAAATCAAGAGATATTGCTTGTTCATGACAAAAATCTTTCTGTAGGTACAAAACTTCCATGATGAGACAACGGTTGGCGTCACAAATGCTATAATTATTGATTGTGGATTTGATTATTGGTTTGGAGTAATGCGTAACAAAATGGTATTCTTAGTAATACAAAATTGATAAGTACTAATTCTGAAAAGAAAATATTGTGTCCTTTTTTGTATATCAACCATGTAAGAGCATCCCATACGGGTAATGCATATTGTTATATCTAGACTAAAATTGTATGTTATGGGTGCCCTATAAAGTTAAATATAACTATTGCTATGCTATCAGCTATCTAAATATAGAATAAAGAAAGTAGAGCCAAGATATGTCTAAATGGGTCCCACAATGAATCAAGTGTGTTGTGCTTTGGTATGCAGCAAGGAGGAGAGAATGGATTTGGTTGGCGCGGAATATCATGTTCCGTTTGAGCCTTTATCTTGTTAAATATTGTTGTTTTGAAATATAATATGAAGTAAGCTTTACCATACCCAGTGTGATAAGCACCCAGTTTGAAAGGTAAAAATACATTAACTTTATGTATTTTTAACCTACCCATAAGGGATGCTCTAAGTAGATCCTTTTGGGCAAAAAACTGTAAATGTGTTGTGTATTTTTGTTTAAAATAATATAAATTATTCATTGAAAACTTCCTACAACTCCAGAATATACATACTTTATAAAAAATATATTCCTAATTCATCGATTTAAGAAACTACAAACCCCAAAATAGATGCCATTATTTACCTATTTCAAAAGACACAAGCCCTAAAATAGACCACTCAACAACTGCTGTATATAGAACAAAATAACACAAAATATTAATATGGAACAATTGGTTTTTGACCCTTAAAGTTTAGACTGAAGTTGACTTCACCCTCGACATTTTCATTAATTAAATTTTAGTCCCCATTTTTTTGGCTGCACTAGTAGGCTGTTACACACCATATCCTTGATTAATGTCTGATTATAGAAAAGTAGCGAGGGTTTGTATACTCTTTTTTTGAAAGAAAAATTGAGTATATACTCTTGGAGACCTGGTCAAATTGGGAGAAGATGTAGGTATTATTGCGCGTCTATCAATTGGAGAACTAAGTACTCAATTGAAACAATGGGGACAAAGTTGAGGACATTTTACTCAGTTGCTATGATTTCTAATGATAAACTAACAGAATCGTAAAACATGATGGAAAAATCTCAATAACTGGAAGCTTTGAGGGCTAAAGTCAGTTTCAGTCTAACTTAGGAGGCCAGAAGCCAACCTGAATACTAATATTAATAACGATATTATCATCATCTTTACAACAACTGCTACTATTATTATATTAATAATAATAAATAAATAAATAACGTCGGGTTACCTCTTGAAGCAACAGAATCAGCAAACTCAAAGAATAACAAACTCAAATAGTAGTGGCAAAATGTGGTCCAAATAATAAAACAAATCATGTTAGCCCTAGTTATTTAAATATGGGGCCCATATTTAAAAGCTATGAGTTAAATAAGGGGCACATATTTAAAAGCTATGAGTCAAATATGGGGCCTATATTTGAAAGCTATGAATCAAATATGGAGCCCAATTTTACGCTACGAGTCAAATATAACGCTCATTTTAAAAGTCGAGTAAAATATGAGTTTTTTTTTACATATAGCTAGAGTTGTAACACTTACTTTAGTTAAAAAAAATGGGTTGGCTCAGCCCATATTTGGTACGTCCACATTTAGCCCAACCCAGCTTGGGACCAACCAACATTTAGACCAACCCATATTTGATCCGCCCAAATTAGGCCCAGCCCACAGTTTTGCCACTGCTAAACTCAAACAAACAGAACCCTCTCAACCCTCGAAGAAACAGCAAACAAGCCTCAAAGACCCTCCAACTGAAGCATCAAAGCCAATCAAACCCTTGAAGTCAGGCAAACCTTCAAAGTCAATTAAATTATCAATGGCTCTTGATGAGAACTCAGCAAAAGCATTGTTCAAATTGAATTGTTGTTCGAAATAACTGATGACATATTTCAATATTTTTGCCTTTGAAAAACAAATGTTTTGTATTATTATGTTTACGCCACCCTTTCACTTTTTAAAAGTACAAATAACACTAAGCTTGTTTGAAAAATCGTGAGCTTGCTTCAATTTAACTTCCCTTCTGAGTTTCTATGTCACACTATCTATCGATTCTACAATAAGAAGGAAAGAGCCGGGCACTCGAGACTCAACCATTACAAAGATAAAGCCACATCCATGAATTCACCCGCCACCAACGGACAATGGTAATCTCAAAAGAATTCTGTTCCAGAACTGCCTACTGGATTTGGTTTAGGCAGACAGTTAAACCTGGCCGCGAGAGGTGGGGAGCGGTGGGGGGGATGTGGTGGAGCCCTCAATTGGTCTCTAACAGGGTTCAACTTTCAAAAATTCAAACAACATTCAAGAATCTCCCCAAGAATATCTGGGCTTTAAATATCTATCAAAAGGTTGAAATAACAAAATGGACTGTGGCTAGTCCCGGGGCCGGGGGGGAAGAGGGAAGGAATGCTTATAAATGAAGGATAAATAAGATTTATAAACTGACAAACCTGGGGTATAACTGTCTGAATTTCTTCGGGAACAGCATCAATTACACTCTGATATGATTTTCCTTTAAGAAGATCCATCTTGTTAACAATCACAACCAAACCGCGCCCTTCTTCCACTGCTCGCCTTGCTATAACTACTTCATCATGCTTCAAGGTCCTCCGAGCTTTCGCTATCTAATTATCACATACATGAAGGACACAGCATACAGAAGCATTAAGTATTAAAGGCACAAATAAGAAATCAACCCACTAGGGCCCCATTTGGTTCGTGGTTAGGGGTGAAAACGGATATTCAAAAATCCATCTGCTATTCGTATCCAAATTTAGCGAATATTTATCCAAAAGAGAGGATACGGATAGTGATAGTATTCGTGGAGGATAATCCGTATCCGAGGCGGACTATTCGTATTAGTGGATATCCGTTTCAACGGATATCCGTATCCGTAACATAAATACATATTTATTAATTAATATTATTATTTATATAATATAGATTATGCACTTCTAGGACCTAAAATAATATTGGTAATGGATATAGGACAACAAATATTTTGTTTTCATTTTTAGTCCCTATTTTCAAATTATCGTCTGACGTGGCATGCTGTGATTGGTTAACGTTTATGGATATGGGTCCGCGCCAGTGGCTTTATTAAAAAATAGGGGCTAAAATTATAAATGAAATGACTATTTCCAAAATACATATTACAATAGACCCTAAATTTACAAAGCCCCTATATAATATTACCACCCTAACTAAATAAAATATATTAAAAAAATAAAAAAATAAATGATCATATATTTTTAACTCAAACGCTACACCCCACACAAACTAAAAAAAAACACGCATAAAGAACAAATAACAAACCCTCTCCTCTTCTTTTTTCCATACCACAGAAATTCATTCTCTCTCTCCAACCCTACCTACCTAAGCGGCGCCAAAAACCCTCTCCTCTCCTCTTTTTTTCCCCATTAACGCTCCAGCTCCTTAAAAACTCACGGTAAGTTCATCGTTTGTTG
Organism: Sambucus nigra; assembly: GCA_949130495.1. NCBI lineage: Eukaryota > Viridiplantae > Streptophyta > Magnoliopsida > Dipsacales > Adoxaceae > Sambucus > Sambucus nigra. The sequence goes on along the minus strand of OX422210.1, from coordinate 650,638,258 downwards.
ATGCTATTTTTTTATGGAAAAAAATCGTTTTTGTTTGTTGTTTGCTCCATGCATTGGTCAATTAACGCAAATAAAAATCGTTTTTTGTTTGCTGTTTGCCCCAGCTCCAGCTTCACAAAAAATCGTTTTTTATTTCCCATTAACACCAAAAATCATTTTTGTTTGCTCCAGCTCCATGCGTTGCTGTTTGCTGTTTTCACGGAATCGTTTAATCGTTGCTGTTTTCTGTAAACACAGAATCGTTTAATCGTTTTATATATGGACCGTTGCTGTTGTTTGCTGTTTGCTGTAAACACACAGAATCGTTTAATCGTTGCTGTTTGCTGTAAACACACAGAATCGTTTTTGCTGATCGATTAAACAGATAATCATATATGGATCGTTGTTGTTGTTTTTACGATTTCAGTGCTTGTTGTTGTTGTTGTTTTACTATTTTACCCAATTTCTGTTGTTGTTTTATTCAGTGCTTGCTGTTATTTTTACCCAATTTTATTGTTGGTGGAAGAAACTTTTATGTATAAGAAAAACTTATGTTGCATGTATTATTAAACTCAAGAATTTCTCCTTTTAGTACAATATATTGCTGAAGTTTTATTTGGGTGAATTAGTATGTTCAAACAATTAATATGTCTTAATTTATCTTTATGCATTACTACTAACTTGCGAGTTGTGATTACATTAATGCTTAATGCGACAAGGATACAAAGGAAATGAGAATGACACACTTCAGGAACTTGACGGGTAAAGAATAGCATCCCATATTTATTGTAATATATTCTTTGTTTTCTCAATTAATATTTTAATTGAGTTACATTTTTCATGTAAGATGATGCTTCACTTAATTTTTGTTCAAACATTAGAGAAACTGACGAGGATACAAATTTCAATGGATTATCATAATTGAATAAGAAAATGCACATTAAAGGTTAGTACTTATGTTCGAACCATCTTTTATAATTTAATTTGATGTTTTACACATCCTCTATCTTACATGGAAAATTATATATTTAATTCATTGATTAAGTTAGTGTTTAAGCTATGTATGTCTTAATGTATCTTAAATAATAAAAACGGATAAGGATATTATCCGAATCCGGGAAATCCGAGAAGATACGGATAAGGATTGCTGAAATTATTATCCGGGTAGATACGGATACGGATATGGATAGTGCAGGGAGTTGGCGAATATGGATGTGGATACTATGGTATCCACTCCGTATCAGTGCGTTTTACACCCCTATTCCTGGTAAAGTTAGGTGGATTCTAATTCCTTCTGAACATTCATGGGGAAAGTGTAAGATTACTGCGTTTAGTATGAAGCTAAGTTGTATGAGAATGTGGGCTCCAATGGAATCAGATTACTTTCTTGGTGGGAAAGTGGGTAAAATCAAAATCAATCCAATATAGGTGGGATTCTTACTTTTCCATAGGAATCCTTACAAATAATTTTTGTTAAGACAAAAACGCCCTTAAAAATATTAAATTATAAAAACTACCCATTAAAATCTAAATACTTATTTTGTGAGGACAATTTTTTTATATCAATTCGTATTTAATTTAAAGTCGAACAAAGTTTATTAAGCCTTTTTTCTACTCATAGAATAATTAATTTGATTAACTTACAATATAATACACACATATCAACAATAAATCATTATATTTTTTTAATATTGGAAAATATTTATAAAAAATCATATTTGAGTTAATACATTTATAAATAGTTAACCATAATATTGTGTATATGTATGTGTGCATATAATAATATAATTGTTAAAGGGTATTATTGGTATATATTGTACATTTCCATGTAACTTTCCATGCATGAACCAAACAAAAAATTTTAATTCTCAATAGAAATCCATTGGTTAACCAAACAAAATAAAAGAATTTAGAATCCTGGTAATCACAATCCATCCCAAATATTACCACGTGCCAAACGGGACCTAGGTGTCATGAAATCGAATTCCATATAAGTTGACCCCACTATTAATTACTTTTCAAATAATTTGGAGGGGATTGGTGTAAAAATACAAGGAATAAAATGACAAAACAAGGGGAAGTTCTATGTATCTAAATGCCAAAGAAATTTCTTTTATTATCCCACCTTTCTGTAACCGCTTTTAGGAGTTACCATGCAATACTGTTTACTATTTTTTATTTTTTAAAATAACATTATATATTACATAGAAAATAACAACAGTTACCTAGTTATATTAGGTCTATGTAGCACGGACACGGACACGGGTGTCGTGTCCGACACGACACGCCGACACGGCAAATCTAAAAAATCAGGACACGACATGGCAGGGACACGGTATTAAATAAATATTTTTTATAATTATTTTTATATATAAAAAATATGAAATATCACATTAATACTAATCTCATACTAAGAACAACATTAAACATATAAGCATTAAGAGTATTAAATCCATTCTACACATCAAACATCGCAATGATACTAAATCCCATATTAATAATAACAATCAAAATGCATATGGCTAATGCAATTTATTGAACAAGAGATTAAAAAAAAAAAGAATAAATAGGTGAGAAAAAGGAGGAAACAAAACATATGTTTCCTGCCCCTTTTTTTTAAAGTTATTATATATTTTTGCCAGCCGTGTCCCTTGCGTGTCCCAGCCGTGTCCCGGCCGTGTCCAACTATTTTTAAATGCCTTTTAAGCCCGACACGCCACGTGGCGTGTCGGACACGTGTCCCAACCGTGTCCCTTGCGTGTCCATGTCCTTGGAGTGTCCGGCACTCGTACGCGGCCTTCGGAGAAGTGTCCGTGCTTCATAGTATTAGGTTAACTACTCTGAACAAGAATAAAACATATCTTCACATAGTTCTCAATCTTCAAATACATGAAACCAAAGTAAGAATTTTAAATATAGAAAGGAAGAAAAAAAAGTGCAACAGAAAGTATTTCAGCATACAAGTATACAAGTGATCAATATATACCAAAGGAGAATATCCATATGTCTTGATAGCTCACCTAGTTTCCAATAAGAATCCATCTTCAACTTATTTTCTGTTACCCTTCTTCAGTTACAGAATATTATTATGGTAATTAAGAACCTCAGAATTGTGGCACCAGCATTTACTTATATTTTATGGGTAAAGTTTGTAGTTTTGGAAAGAAAGGAAAATAATTATAATTTAGAAATGTTATCTTCAATTACTTAGTAATCATTCCTTAGATAAAACTTCCATTCCCATAAAAAAAAGCTTCTGACGTGTTCTCAAACCTAAACTCTTTTACTATTAAATTGAAGCATTTCATAAATATTACGGTATCACTGTTGTTAAAGGCGCGCTTAGGCTCAGCATCGGCGCCTTGCCTCACTCAGGCAAGGCTCCTTCAATAAGGCGCGCGCCTTGTGTGCCCAGGCTCAAGGCACGATTTAGACGCGCCTCGTTAAATTTTTTTGGATTACTCTACCATTAACAAAAATGGATCAATTGATACGTTGATATTACATATTTTTCAATAAATTATGAAAGATTAGACAATTCCCCACCAAAAAACTAACCAAAGCAATTCCTTGATTCCTAGTGAAACTTTATTTTTCTCAGTAGTCTCTATTTAGACCAAAAAAAGCAAAAATAAACTCCAAGAGTACTGCATCATAACACAGTTTATATGTTGATTTTTATTTTTATTTTCACATTGGAATATCTATTTTTCATATATATCATTATCTTTTCTTTAGTTGATTATTGGATAATTAAATTGTTAAATAAATTTGATATTTAAATATATTTTTTTCACATGATGGTATAAGCTCTATCTTCTTATAATGTGTCTCTTTAAACATTTATAATAGTAATATATTCTATACATTTCAAATTTTAGGTCATTAATGATCTTATTATTATAAATATACAACTTTGCATGTATTACAGGCTTTGCGCCTCACTTCGATCGGGTGTGTGTCTCGCCTTGTGCCTAGGCTCCACGGGACCTTGGCGCGCCTTTTGCCTCTGACAACTATGTATTATATATTGGGCGGAATTCCCCACAAACATATTAAGAAATACAATGATTTCCTCTTTAACTCATTATCATATATTCCCAGTATTTGTGTCTAATGATTGTGTCTATTAAAATTTGAGAGAATACAAAAGGTATTTATAGGGCCACAAATACTTGGTAGTTAGTGGTCAAACTAAGCAAAAGCATGATGTCATGGACTTGGTGGCCATGACATCAATATTCTAACTATCCTAATCTTGAACAATATTCTTTTATTCAACTAAGGGTGTGTTTGATAGAAAAGATGGAAATGTAAATTTCTCCAATCTAAATTTTTCCATGGAAAATATTGCCAAGCTAAAATTTGCTATTTTATGTGTTTGATTGTAATTGTGTAAAAAGATCGAAAGGAATGAGTTTATTTGGGCTCAAAGAGAGGGATGGACCAAATCAAGAATGGTAATGTCGGAAGCGAAGGGAGTTCCTAGAGCGACTGGGATGTGGCTTGAACAGTTGACAGGCTAAGGAACTTATCAAAGGGGCAAAAGCAACAGTGATTGTTGCCATCCTCTTCCTCCGGGCCCTCATCTTCTTCTCCTTGTCACGCAACAGAATCGTCGTCCTCCTCTAACGACGACGCATGAGGTGAACCACAGTAGTTAGGAGCCTCGGAGGTGGTGGAGGTGAGGCTGTAATGTAGTCTCGAATTCGTTTACCAGGGCCACTTTTGCAACCTTCCGGCAAAATCGAGCCTTCACAGTAGTAGCTCTTCATCAAAAATTTGATCGATTTTTCTGATTTCAATCACGAAACTAGCGGTCAACTTTGGAACTTTTATTGGCTAACCCACTCCGTCGGTCAATAAGTTGTCATGTGCATAGTTGTCAAAATCGTCCGATTCGCGATTCGAATCGGACGATTCGATTCGATTCACTACCAAAACGATTCGAATCAACCTTCGAATCGCAAATGTCTAAAGAATCGGACCGAATCGGCGATTCACGATTCGAATCTTCCGATTCGGGTCCGATTCGGTCCGATTCACGATTCGGTCCGATTCACTTTTTTTTTTTTTTTTTTTTTTTTTAATATATAGGCTCTTTATGATGTATATATATTTGTTTTATGTAGGGTGTTTTAAATTAATATGTAGGCTGTTTTATGAAATATTTTTGTTTTTTACATTTTTAAGCTTAAAATGGATGAGAACATGTACTACGGTTAATTTTTGTGATATATTTTGGTATATTATCATGTGCTATGATTAGTTTTTTGTCATATTACGCTTAATTACCAATTCTATAGTGTTAAATTCCATTTACATATGTTTTACTACGTTTTTATCGTTTGGTTCCGATTCGACCGATACGATTCACGATTCGATTCACGATTCGCGATTCGGGGGGTAAACGATTCGCGATTTGACAACTATGGTCATGTGTTGTAGCCATAACTTGGAACCTCGCACGCCAATTATTATGGATCACTCTTATGCCAATTTGATGTCAACACTGCGGATTTTACACGCACGCACATTAAGTAATAACAAGGGTTCTCTCTCAGCTCATTCTCATATATTCAAATGAATTGGTCTCAAATGGGAGCATACAAGGTATTTATTGGGCCTCAAATACTTGGTACCCAAGCTAAGTATAATGTCATTCTCGTATATTCGTATTAGTTGGTCTCAAATGAGAGCATACATGATGTGTTTTGTGATATGTAGCGACACGTAGCGCGTGGTTGTACTCGCGGGAGAAGACTATCTTTTATTTTGTATTTTGTTTAAGGTAATATTATCATTTCCTTTTATTTTTAGTCTTTGATTGGTCTCCAAGCATGTTTGGGGCTAATTAGTCATTTTTAATTATTCGTTGCCCTTTTTAATCTTTTGGGTCATTACTTGGTTAACAAGTAATTTTTCTCTTATAAATAGGCCAATGACATTCATTTGTAATTACACTTGAATATTGATAAAGTGAATATTGAGAAAAAGAATATAAAGAGAGAAATAAACCCATTTTCTTAGTTTAGTTTTATTTGTTGTTGGTGGTGGTGTTGTGTTGTTAGTAGTTGATGTGGTGGTTGTAATAATAACTCTTCTGCATTCATAGATTCACATCAAATTGGTATCATAGTTGTGTTTGTTCGTGGTGTTCGTCGTGGTGCGTGATGTGTGTATCGAGTTGTGGTTCCAACTAGGACAACCCTTCAATCGTTAGATTAATAAATGTCCAAATAGGAATCGGGTGAATGGAAACCCTAGATTCCATCACCGCTAATTGGGTGGATACCAACCTATTTAGCCACCACTTTTTCACCCTCTACCACCTCATCTTCCTCCACCATCACCACCTCTTGCCGCTACACAACCATCACTACACTCCGAAATGCAATCCCATCGTCTCCCCCACCCTCCTCTATAGCCTTAAACCTAACCCATCACCCCCAAACCCTAACCCCCCAAGTTTTACCCTAATCTGACCTAACCTCTTTTAACCACATTTTAACCCTTTCGCCACTCATCCATGCTCAGCCACAATCAAAGCCGGTCAAAAAACGGACTTGCCATACTTTGGCCAGATCCCTTACCCCCTATTTGACCTCAAATCCGGTCAAAATTGGTCTAATGGCCTATTTTCGACATAACTCAAGACTTCCATGAAAAGTTCGGCCCACTTGGGATCCATTTCCACTATTTGCCATTTTTGGGTCCGGCTTTCAGGAATGTCGCCGCCTTCAGCCCGCTTGTTTCACCATCGTAGTCGCAAAGGTACGGTTGTCGAAGTTTCCGTCCAGTCAGATTCAAAGGTCCACTAAGTCAAATTGCAACCATGTGCTCATGGTGTAGAGAAGGCGGATATGGTCGTCATTTTTTGGTTGCTCGGATTTTGTAGGGAACATTGTCAGGATTTGGGTTATATTATACCCATTATTGATGAGTGTTGATACCAAAAATTATCTACCTACGTGGACCATCAGAAATGGACACTCGTCTCCTTACGTGGCAGCAATCCTAGTTAGCAGTCACTTAATCAACCCTGAAGATAGTTGCTCCGCAGGCCAACATGAAGAATGCAGACCAACAAAGTAAGCGAACAGTCACCACTAGAGGGTAACAGCCAAGGGTCCTTCCACACGTGGTTTAGATAATCAACCAACATATTCATTATGTACGGGTGTAAATGCTTGAATATATAAAGGCATTCCAACCCTTGATCTCCGGGTCACTATAAAACATTGTATTCCTTTCACAAAAGGCAAGATAGAACGGATTCTAGGATATTCTTTTTAACAGGAGTACCTAGCTTTTTGTAATCACTCAAATCAATACCATAACAATGGACTTGGGCGTTTTTACATAGCCGAACCACGTTAAAAACTCTTTATCTCTTGCGTGATTATTTTACTACAATCTTATATTTTATCTATGATTATAACATTGGATCTAGTCCATTTTTTTACATCAACAGATTGGCGTCGTCTGCGGGAACGTGTGTCTAATTGTCGTTCTCTATCTCGTATACCCTTGTTCAAGGGAAGATGAATGATCCTGAACCTAGTGCCAGAAATGAAGGCAACTCAACCATCCCATCTGCTCCGCCTACAGCTGCAGACCTGAATGGAATTCTTGCCAGTATTGCCAGGGGTCATGATGCCATGCAGGAAACAATGAGGCAATTGGCTCAATTATTACAAGCCAGATCTCCAGCTCTTTCCAGGCAACGAACGGTTCCTTCACCAAGGAGAGATATGCCACCTCCGCCTCCTAGGCACAGCCGACATAGCTGTTTCAGATCTTCACGAGATAGGTCTTACCCTCCAGGAGTGAGTTCATCACTCAGATCCATAGAATTCTATGATGGCCATTCTCTCTCTTCTAAAAGACCAAGCGTTTTGGAAAGATTGAGTAGGGCTTCACCTTTTGACCGTTTGGGGCCCCGAGCAAACAGAAATCATCCAAGAGAGCTATCCAGAACTAATCAACACCCATCCGACCAGCGTGAAGATTCAATCAGGTCCAGATCAAGCGTTCGACGATCTGTGCATGCCGAGCAGACTTCTCAGAAAGAGAGCTCAGCGCAAACACGTGGTCGGGATAGCCGAGCTGCTTTACACAAATCTAACGCAATCAACCCTTCATGGAAGGGATCAATCCAACGATTAGAAGATCGACTGGGAGAAATGGCAAAGGCAAAGAATCCGTTGCAGAGGAACTTCGTCAAGGGGTCTCCTTTCATTCAGGCAATTGTTGATTTCCCAACTCCATCCAAGTTTAAAACTCCTGTGGTCACCCCCCCTAAATATAATGGTAAAACTGATCCAGTTTTGCATATTGAGCAATATCAAGCTGCAGCCGACATCTATTCAGTTCCTGATGAGATGAGATGTAGAGCTTTTTAAAGTACCATTACAGGTTCAGCCCAAATATGGTACAATAACTTGCCCCGAGGAGAAATTGCTAACTTCAACTAGCTTGCCGAGCTATTCATCACCAACTTTTGTTTTGGGGCCAAACAAATAAAGAGAGTAGGGGAAACCACCAGGGAATACATTACTCGTGTTAACAACGAGAAATTAGAAGTGGTTGACTACGAGGAGAAAACAACCATCATCACTTTAATGAGTGGATTGCTTCCAGAAAAGCTATATTATGCTCTGGCCAAAGATCCTTCTAAAACCATGACTGAGCTCATGGCTAAGGCAGGAAAAGTCATGAACGTCGAGGAAGCAATGGCTGCAAAGCAGAGTCCAACCACTAAGTCTGATCAGAAGGAGCAGAAACCTGAGAACGATGAGAAGCTCAAAAAGTATGGAACATACACTCCATTGACGGTCAGCATTCACCATATCCTAGAGGAAATCAAACACAATAAGATTTGCGATGGCCCGAGAGGTTGAGAGCACCACCTGACAGGGGGGGCAAATCTATATATTGTGAGTTTCATAAGGATCATGGCCACATGACCGATAACTGTATCGCTTTGAAGAACGAAGTGGAATGCCTCATTCGCCGAGGAAACCTAAACAAATTTATTGATCGACGAAGCAGAGAAGCAAGGGGAAGATCAAATTCTCCATGCAAACCCAGAGATGACAGGAAGAGAAACCATGAAGATGGATATGAAGATGATCCCGACATGCCGAATAAGCCTAAGCAACCAAAGGGCGAGGTAGCTATGATAAGTTTTGGCTCTTTTGGCTGTCATGTAATTACAGATGGCGATGCAGGAGGAGAGAGGCCTGAATGACGCACAGGCATGTTCTTATATCCAGAGAATCAATCTGAATGAAGATGATCAGCCCAGGAAAGTCAATAAAGACAAACTGGTAGTCAGCTTTTCCAAGAATGACCTCTCTGGAGTACTGTATCCCCGTGATGATCCATTGGTCGTCAAGTTTAGAATCCAGGATGCCATCATCGCCAGGGTTTTGATTGATAATGGGAGCTCAGCTGATATCATGTTCTGCCCCTGCTTTAAGAGTTTAGATTTGAAACTCAGCCAGCTGGAACCATACCACGGGTCATTTATTGGTTTTTCAGGCGAAAAAGTCTACCCCCTTGGGACAGTGAAGTGTTGTTCGGCACTTGGCCAGCGAGTCGTACCGAAAAGATATGCTTCATTGTCATGGGCAAAAATGTTCAATCTGCGTATAACGTGATCCTCGGCAGGGTGGGGCTAAAGAAGTTTGAAGTTGTACCATCCACAGTCCATCAGTGTTTGAAATTTCCAACTCACTTTGGGGTTGGTGTCGTGAAAGGAGATCAGAAAGGTGGCTAGAGAGTGCTATTACTCCTCAGCCGAGCAAGAAGACTTGGTTGATTTAAAGAAGGCCACCACTTACCAGGTAGACACTACGGAGCCCAACAGTGAGTCAGATGTTGATACCCTGGATCCCCGAGAAAAAACAGAGTTAGTCAAAGGGCTTATTGTTGAAGCCACCGAAAGCATAAATACTGGATGATGACAAACCGGAGAGAACCACCCAGATCGGCTCCACACTGGATCCACTCTTTAAACAGGAATTGATTGCGTTCTTGAGACAACGGAGGAATGTGTTTGCTTGGAGTCACGAGGATATGCCTGGAATTGATCCCAACTTCCTATGTCATGAGCTCAACATTAATAAGGATGCCAAGCCGATCAAGCAAAGGCGTAGGAGGTTCAGTCCGGAGAAAAATTAAGTTATACAGGAAGAGGTGGAGAAACTACAAAAGGTCCAATTCATTAAGGATGTCAAATATCCAGCCTGGTTAGCCAACGTTGTGATGATCAACAAGAAAAATGTTAAGTGGGGAATGTGTGTAGATTTTACTGAGCTAAATAAAGCCTGCCCAAAGGACCACTTTCCCTACCTAAAATTGATCAGTTGGTGGATGCTACATCAGGACATGAGCTATTAAGCTTCATGGATGCTTATTCTGGGTATAACCAGATAAGAATGAAATTAGAAGATAAGGAAAGCACTTCTTTCATCACCAGCCAAGGTACTTATTGCTACAATGTAATGCCCTTCGGGCTTAAAAACGATGGAGCAACATACAAGAGGTTGGTTGACAATGTGTTTAAAGAGCAGATTGAGAAGAATATGTAGGTTTATGTGGATGATATGTTGACTAAAAGCAAGAAGGCTTCAGATCATTTCAAGGACCTCAATCAAACTTATGATCGGCTGGAAAAGCATCAAATGAAGCTAAACCCGACCAAGTGTGTGTTCGGTGTGCAGGGAGGAATTTTCTTCGGCTTCATAGTAAACGAAACGGGAATTGAGGCCAATCCAACCATAATAAAAGCTCTGATAGAAATGTAGTCGTCGACTTGAAAGAAGAATGTACAAAGGCTTACTGATAGAGTAGCAGCTTTAAACAGGTTTGTTTCCCGGGCAATAGATATGTGCTTGTCATTCTTTAAGGTGCTCATAATGACCTTTGAATGGAATGCAGAATGTGGAGAAGCGTTCCAAGAATTGAAGAAGTATTTGGGATCACCACCCTTATTGTCCCGACCTGTTTTGGGAGAAAAGTTGTACTTATACTTAGTTGTTTCAGAATCCGCAGTTAGCTCAGCACTAGTTCGGATGGATAATGTAATTCAGAAACCAGTTTACTACACCAACAAAGCATTCAGGGGAGCCGAAATCAGGTATCCACGCTTGGAAAAACTGGCATTAGCACTCATTGAAGCCTTCAGGCGTATGAAGCCCTACTTCCAAGCACATACCATAGTTGTGTATACTGATCTACCTCTTCGGCAAGCACTCCCCAAACTTGAGAAGTCAGGAAGATTGATGTATTGGGCAGTAGAATTGGGAGAATATGACATCGTCTACAAACCAAGGTCAGCATTGAATAGCCAAGCTTTGGCGAATTTCATTGCAGAGTTCTTACCAACCACAAAACTTGTCTGTCGAGCAAAATTCTGCGGAAGAGAGCTCAACTTAAAAGCAAGCTAAAATTGTAGCCGATCAACCTGAATCATCCAGAACTCAAGAAATGGCTTAGAAGTTGGCAGAGGAGAGTAAGAAGATATTCCACCATGGAGTTTTGTCTACGGAAAGCTTTAGTAGTGATATCCCATTATGGAATTTATACGTGGATGGATCTACATGTGCAACTGGAAGAGGAGCATGTATAATACTCGATACTCCTGATAACATTGACGTTGAATATGCCCTTAAGTTTCAATTCAAGGCATCAAACAATGAAGCAGAGTATGAAGCTTTGATAGTCGGACTGGAATTGGTCCATTCATTAGGCGCCGAGCAGGCAGTGGCGCATAGTGATTCATAGCTGGTTTGAACCAAGTGCTTCATCTATATGGAGTCAAGGGAGAATTAATGACTAAGTACTTGGCTAAGGCCATGGAAGTTATTTCCAAGATTCCAGTCGTGCAAATGAACAGAATACCAAGAATAGCTAACTCCCGAGCTGATGCACTTGCTCGGCTAGCTTTAGCAATAAGAATTGAACTCCGAAGGAGCATTCCAATTGAAATCTTGGCCAACAGGAGCATAGACAAGGATGGTCAGTTTCATAATTGTAGATCTGGGACCTTCCTGGATGGATCCGATCAGGGCTTACATTGAAGAAGGGATCCTACTAGCTGATCCCAAAGAAGCAAAAAAACTCCGGTATAAAGCAGCTCGATATGTATTGGATAAAGGAGTTTTATTCGGAGGGGATTTACTATTTCCTTATTACGTTGTGTTCATCCATTGGAGGTTGAAGATCTGATTAAGGAAGTGCACAAAGGTTCTTGTGGAGCTCATTCAGCTAGTCGGTCGTTACTCCAAAGAATCAACACACAGGGATACTACTGGCCGACTATGCTGGCAGATTGGCCTTCGCAAGAAAGTGTGATAAGTGCCAACGATTTTCTGCAATTCACAAAGCACCCAGCGCTGCTCTAGTACCAATCACTTCTCCTTGGCCATTCGCTATTTGGAGAATTGACTTGGTCGGCCCACTACCGACCACCAAAGGTAGGTTCAAGTACCTGGCAGTTGTTGATTATTTCATAAAATGGGTGGAAGCAGAACAGTTGATAGAAATGCCTTATGAAAAGGTGTATCAGTTCATCTGGAACCCAGTTTGAAGGTGTATCAGCATCATATGTAGGTATAGCATGCCCATGCCTTCATTATGGACCATGGAACCCAGTTTGACAATGATGAATTTGAAGCATATTTTGTTCAGTCCAAGATCCAGAAACTTCATCCAGCACCAGGCCATCCACAAAGCAATGGTCAGATGGGAATGACAAACAGAACTTTGCTTAATGGACTGAAGAAGGGGCTTGATTCTGCCAAGGAAAATTGGATTAATGAATTACATTTTGTTCTCTGGGCTTACAGGATAACACCGAGGATAGCAACTGGAGAAACACCTTATATATAATGCTTGCATTTGGGACAGAAGCCATGGTACCAGCCGATATAGCCAACTGATTCTCCTACGAGTGATTTGATGAGACGATTGGACTTACATGTTAGAGGAAGCCCGAGAAGATGTTGCTCTCAGAATTGTTGCGTACCAACACAGGACTGCTCGCTTTTACAACAAAAGGGTCAAGCAGACCAACTTAAAAGAAGGCGACTATGTCCTTAAGAAGGTCATCCAGAAAGGCAACAAGCTTGAAGCCAATTGCCATGGCCCATATCGCATATCAGCAGTCATCCGACCAAGGACCTATCGACTTGAGACACTAGAAGGGGAAGAATTCAAAAACCCTTGGAACGCCAAGCAACTTCGAAAATATTATCAGTAATTCAAGGCATTGACATATTGTACTTCTTTATGATCAGCACAACTATTTGTCAAGTTCAATAAAAATCTTGATTTTAATTCCTTCAATTTTTTTAATTTTTTTCGGAGTATGGCGATATACATCCCCCAGAAACAACGAATAAAAAATGTCTTTTGGTCTTTAGCTCTTGCCGATCAACAGCACATATTTAGGTTGAACTTATCTGCCGATCAACAGCACATAATTAGGTTGAACTTATCTGCCATCACCAGCATATACTTAATCAGGTTGAACTTGTCAAATTCGAGATGTACCAACAACTCAATGCACAGTTGTATCTCGCCCAACTTATTACTTCATGTATAACTTCATATGTATTAGTCACGAACAAGAAGTTAATACTTCATGCAGTGTTCTAAAAAATGCTCCTAGGCTTTTTTGATAAGCCTCGTTTAGGGCCTAGGCGTGGACAAACGCGTGGTCAACTTTGGCCAACGTTTTTTTTTAAACAGGCGTAAAAAAAAGCATTTTTTTTACGATAAAACGCGCCCTAGGCGGCGTTTTTTTTTTAAATTTAACCAAAACGACATCGTTTTGGTAGCTTTTAAACCCAAAAAAAAAAAGCATTCGTTAACGGTACAATGAGTTCTAAACCTAATCTGTGTTTTGCCGTTTTGTTTTAAAAAAAAAAAACTTTTCGTGCCCTATTCTTCTCACGATCGGCGTGCCTTGTTAACTGTACAAGGAGTTCTCCACTTTTCTTCTCACGCTCAACTCGGGTAAGCAAGCATTCATTAACTGTACAAGGATTCGTTAATTTTTGTAGTGTTCTTCACAGTACAAGGATTCGTTAATTCGTTAATTTTTGTAGTGTTCTTTAAAGTGTTCTTCACAGTACCAACTTTGTTAAATTTTGTAAGCATTCCCTTAACTATACAAGGATTCGTAACTCCCTTAACCAACTTTCTTAACTGTACAAACTTTGCTCCCCTTTTGTAACTCCCTTCACTCCCCTTTTGCAATTTTCTTAACTGTACAAGCATTCGTTAATTACGAAAGTATAAAATTTTCTTAACTATAACTTTCTTAACTTTTGTATTTAAAATATAGAATTAAGTTTAAATTGTATAACTTTTGTAACATTCTTAACTGTAACTTTTTTTTCTTTTTTATTTTGTTAATTATGAAATTGATGGTTGGATTTTTGTACATTAGTGATAATTTGTTTTTGCAATCTGTTTTTGTTCAAATAGTGTAGAATTTAAGGTAATAGATGAAGTCTTAGACTCCATTAACTGTACAAACTTTGCAATCTGTTTTTGCAATTTGATTTCTATTTTTTTTTTGCATACTGTTTTTGTAGATTAATTGTTAATCTTTTTCTGTTTTTGTAATCTGTTTCTGTTTTCAATTTGAATTATTGTAGTGTAAGTTTATTAGGGTGATGTGGACTTGTGGAGCATGCACATGGAAAAGGGCTCCCAATGCATATATTGGTATTCAATTTCAAGGAATGTATCATTTTCTATTTTACAAGGGGCTATTTTGATTTTATTCATACTGATTAATATTATTTATTTAAATTATTTTATTGACTACTTTGAATTTTGATTGCATGGAATTGGGTGATAACAAGATGAGGACTTACGGAGCATGCATATGGAAAAGGCGTCCTAATTGCAAATATACGGACATATTTTTCAGGTATGTACCATTTCAGTATTATTTTTATTGGGTATGTACCATTTTCAGTATTTTTATTAGCCTTGTTATAATTAAAAAATATTAAAATATATTAAAAAAGGCCTAAACGCCTTTTTACGCCAAGGCCCGCCTAGGCTTCTACGGCTCAAGGCTTGGCCTCTACGCCTCAGTCACGCCTCGCGTTTTTTAAAACCTTGACTTCATGTATGACTTCGTATTAACAAGTCACGAACAAGAAGTATTACCCGACCAAGTTAAATACAGGAATACACTCCTAACACACTTGGGCGGCACTAATAATTTACTTCATGTATGGCTTTGTCTTTGACAAGTCAAGAACAAGAAGTCTGTAAAACTTCGTATACAACTCAAACAGTTACAAACAAGTTTTACCCGACTAAGTTAAATGCAGGAAGACATGCCAACTTTCCTAACCATTGGAATACACACATATATTCCTCATACACTTGGTCATCACGGATAACTGATGCTAAACTTGGATCAATAAACTATTTATAGTTTCATCTAAGTGCATTAGTAGAATCTATGGCCTTACAATCACAGTTTAATAATTCATTATTAAACGATAACTCAGTTGACTGATTGATTAAATAATCATATGTTGACAACACAAAAATATGAATTTTTATTCAAATTCTAACTGTATTATATTCAAGATCAAATGAATACAAAATACAGAAAAGTTATTCAGCTGGACGTTTTCATTGAGTTTTGGAAGTTTGCTGCACACTCTCCATACCAACAGGAGGATGATCCAGAGTATAAGGGGAGTTGATGAAGTTGAAATCCCTCAGCATTTGCCTATTACTGTTGCTCGGCGCATTGATCAGATGAGGAGGACAAACTATTTCATGAACATCATGCAAACCATAGTCTCCTAAATATTTGGTGATTAAGCACTAGGGAATAGCATCAGCAGAAATCCATGATATGTCCAACTAAAATGGGGGCTTGTCACAATCTAGCAGACCAGGCTCATTCCAGTACCATAGCTCGCTGTTTTGATCATATTTCAGCAAAGTTAAACAGTTGGTCCATCCCCCCACTTATAGCCTTCACGGTGGCTCTAGGCAAGATGATCATCAACATGGCTAAGAGCCTCATTATAACATTCCGTCTACACCTCTCTGGGTTGTTTGTGAAATTGAAAGGTTAACCTTTCAACTTGATGTTGAAGTTTCTTCAAAACATCACTCTTCACCTTCAACTGAACAGATTGGTCGGCAATGGCTTTATCGTTGGTTTCCAGCTTCACAGACAAATCAGCAATAGCCTGACTCTTTGCCTTCAACTCGCCAGCTTGGTCGGTTAGTGTTTTATTGGTTTTGGCCTCATCTACAGTTGGTCGGCTAGTTCTCTGCTGCCTGGAAGTTTGCTCATGTTTAGTTTTCTTCAGAGCTTCAAGTTTTTCCACTAGTTTGACATTCTCAGCCTCCAAGAAAGAAACACCTTCATCAGCACCACTAGCAGATGACTTCTTCAGGCTATCCAACTCATTTCTGAGCTTATTGTTTTCCTCCTCTGGAAGTTTGGCTATCTCCCTGGCTTCATCCACTTCTCAGTTTAACAGGAATTCCTTCTTTCTCTACATAGAGGCATATTCTTCCAGCTTCTTCCCAAAACCTCAACCTTCACTCAATGCTTTGTATTTAGTCTCATAGCCAACATGGAGTGAAGCCAAAGTAAATTTGTGGTCTTCATGCAAATCCTCAATCATCTCGTAATAAGCAGTGTTATTGGCCACTGCCTTGTCCACCAAATAATGAATGTGGATGTATGACTCCTTAATTTGGTCGGACACATCTGGACCAAGCAAGCCGACTAAGTCTTCTTCAGATAAAGGAACATGGCCAGACTCCAAAAGATTTCTACTCCGCCTGAGCAGGTCGGATTCAGCAGAAACTATGGCTTTTTTCCTAGCATCAAACTGAAAATTGCAAATGTAAGTACACAAGTGTGATTATTGGGCAAATAAAACACTAAGTATGAGATTTCATTCAACCAAGCAAAGAGGCATAAGCATGACAAGTACAACACATGCAGCCAAAAAGCGAAATGTTTTCATTGATAAACAAAAAGGTGTTACATAATACTAGTCCTATTACAGAGCAGACGAACAAAAAGAAAAACAAACAAAGGAGTTAAACCTTCTCCTTATCTTGAACATTGCTCTAAAAGGGTTGGTCGGCAGAGGGAATAGCTCCATCAATGGGCTTTAAAGTAGGCCCGGCAGGCTAAATGGAGGATTCCCCAGATCCCTTCTCATCATCAAAATCTTCCTCCAAGTTTGGAGGAGAGCCTGGATCAAGCCTCAAGAACAATTCATAGTCCTCTGCGATATCGACCTCCTTGAAGGCCTCCTACCAGCCATCTTTAAAAGATTTCTTCTTAAGTAACTCAATTTGAGAGGAGGCAGCCAAAAACGCCTTACCCCAGCCTTTATTGAAGGATTCTTCTTTTATCTTCTTATTCTTGGCCTTCTCTGCAACCAACTCAGAGGACGGACCAACAGCTTTCTCTTCAGCAGACTTCAAGAGAGCTTGATTTTCCACAAATTTGTCTTCAGCCATCTTGGTCCTATTTTCAGCAGTTACTAGTTTTCCTTCAGCAGTGGTGGCTCTCTCATTAGCCTTTTTCAGCTCAGCATCCCAAGTCTTCTGTTTGGACTCCAACAGTTGCCTTGAAGCCTCAACAGATTGCCTTAGACCCTCAAGGGCCTCCTCAACATCTCCTCTCGAAGAACGAATTTGATCGTCCTTCTCCAACATTTGATTGAAATTCACCAAAAACTGCATAAAGGACATCATATTACAAGGAATACTAGGAGAAAAACAAGACATCAAGGGCAAGTAATAACGGAAAAAGAATTACCATAGCCAAACTTTGGCAAGCATTATCAGCCAACTTTGATCTTGGCAGAGAAGCAAGAGTTGCTCTATCAGTAGAGCGGGTACCAGTCTTAATTAATTTCCTGGCCACACTAGGAGGAATAACAACTGAGGATGACCCTGCAACAGCCAAATCCTCCTAAATCTTCTCAACCAACTCTTGGTCGGCAGAGCTCTTCTCCACCTGCTTTCTCAGACAGACCTTTTCTTAACCTCTTGAATTGAGGTGCAGTAATATCAATCTCCCCAGCAGTGATGACTTGGGAAACTTTTTCAGCAACTTTAGAGGTTTTCTCTGGCTTCTTAGCATCAACAGCCTTGCCAGTCTTCTCGACAGCCCTCTTAGCAGTGGGAGATAAAGCTCCAGTCAGGAAATTTTCTTTTTCCCACGTCAGCAAGTGAGGAGGTGGGAACAGTAGAAATGTTTAACGACTCAAAAGAGGATGAAGTTCCAAAATCCTTCTCAGCCCCTACAGATTCCTCAGCCGAAGAAGTACGAACTGGTTCCTCTTCAAGATTGACAGGGACTAGAGCTGCAGCAGGTGGGGGTGGAGGTAATTGAACTCCTATACTGCAACAAGTACGAGGCATCTCTTGGGTGTTCCTCGCCAATCCTCTGATGAAGGTTCCACAGGAATTTCAATTCACGAATATTAACGTCCTCTTCTTTGGGACACTTCTTCTTGCTCTCAACTGTGCAAAACAGGATAAGAAAATACTAGTCAGCATATCATCAAACAGTTGGTTAGCAAAAAGAGAAATACAGTAATTAAATTCAATAATATGCAATGTCCTACTTGGGGGCACCTGGGCTCATCATACACTTCTACTTTGAAGAGGGGCATGTTGCCAATTTTTCACAATAACTCCATAATCAAAATAATCTATTGGAGTCTAGCAAATTGACAACTATGGTTCTGTTGGCAAACCTAGTTTTCATGTAGTAAGTGCTATCACTGGTAACCCATTTATAACAGAACATCAGCTCAAGGATGCCAATGTGGGTTCCGTGTATTTGGTTGAGCCTATGAATCCAATTTACCACTCTCCAGGAGTTGGGGGCTACTCTAGCTGGAACGACATCAAAGTTTTAAAAAAACTCTAGACAGAAACGATTGGGGAAAAAGTGAAACCACATTTAGCAATGAACAAAGAGGGAATCCAGTGACCCTCTGACAGTGATAACACCTCAACAGATGGTTCAGACATTTCTAATTCTACCCAGTCAGGGATGTTCCTTTCCCGCCTAAATTCATCTAGAGAATCCCCGTAAACCATGTAAACCATGGTTACCGTAAAGAAAGAAAGAAAGAGAAAAAGAAAGCTTACAGAGAAAACGGTCGCTGGAATGAAGATAGGACGCAAAGGAAAGCTCAAAGAACAGAGAACTTGGAGAAGAATGAGAGTTTGAAAGCTTGGAAAAGTTGTGGTACAAAAGCTAACAAACTCTCGTCTCGTATAGCTTACCTCGAAAACTGTGCAAGAAATGATTACTTGTATCGACGATTGACGTTCTGACGGTTTTACAATCTTAAGAGCGCAAAAATACCAACATACCCTTTGGAGGTTAGCTAATTTTCAAATTATTTACAAAAATGCCACTACGAGATCAAGGCATGAAAAATTTTCACAAGTCCCACATGTCGGCATACGTCGACCAACTTTAAAGAAAATATACTCCATCCTTTCAATAAAAACATCAAGAATGAAGTATTGGGGGCTTCTGTTGATACCAAAAATTATCCACCTATGTGGACCAATCAGAAATGGACACTCGTCTCCTTATGTGGCAGCAATCCTAGTCAGCGATCACTTAATCAACCCTAAAGATAGTTGCTCGACAGGCATGCCGACCAACATGAAGAATGCAAACCAACAAAATAGGCGAACAGTCACCACTAGAAGGAAATAGCCAAGGGTCCTTCCACACGTGGTTTAGATAATCAACCAACACATTCATTATGTACAGGTGTAAATGCTTGAATATATAAAGGCATTCCAACTCTTGATCTCCAGGTCACTATAAATACATTGTATTCCTTTCACAAAAGGCAAGATAGAACGGATTCTAGGATATTCTTTTTAACAAGAGTACCTAGTTTTCTGTAATCACTCAAATCAATACCATAACAGTGGACGTAGGTTTTCTTACACAGTCGAACCACTTTAAAAACTCTTTATCTCTTGAGTGATTATTTTACTACAATCTTATATTTTATCTGTGATTATAAAATTGGATCTAGTCCATTTTTTGACATCAACAATGAGGTTCATACGCATGGGACTAATTAAAGTTTGGGCAACCAACTTTTGGTTGATTTTGATTGGGGTCCAAAAATTTTCGAGGATTATATCATGTGGTATAGATGAGTCACCCAACATACTCGAGCGAGCTTTTCGAAGCCAGGGAAAATGATGTGCTTTGTGATACGTAGCGACACGTAGTGTGTGGTTGTGCTCCCGGGAGAAGAATATCTTTTATGTTGTATTATTGTTTAGGGTAATATTATCATTTCCTTTTACTTTTACTCTTTAATTGGTCTCCAAGCATGTTCAGGGCTAATTAGTCATTTTTAGTTATTAGTTGTCATTTTTAGTCTTTTGGGTCATTACTTGGTTACCAAGTAAATTTCAACTATATATAGGCCCTTGGAATTCATTTATAGTTACACTTGAATATTGAGAAAGAGAATATAGAAAGAGAAAGAAACACATTTCCTTAGTTTAGTTTTATTTGTTGTTGTTGTTGATGTTGTGTAGTTAGTAGTTGTTGTGTAATTCTAATAATAACGCTTCTGCATTCATAGATTCACATCAATACAATGTATTTATAGGGCCTCAAATACTTGGTAGCCAAGCTCAGTATGATGTCATGTTGATGCCATGCCTATGCCATAACATCACTATTCTAACTAACATGATCTAGTATAGATGGATCTTTTATTCAATTAACAGTATGACAATAAAATGAAATAAAAAAAAGATAAATGCATCTTTCCATCCTTCATTGAAATATGTGTGCACACCATGTCATTGTGCACATCAAATATAAATAGGTTGCTAACTCCACACTAATTGTACTACAAATTAAACTCCATATTTATAGAACGTTGATAATTTGACTATGTGATCAATTTAACACACACAAGACAACAATAACATAAGACAACTCAAAATATGACTCGTGGACCCAAAATGCCGTCCATGTCCAGCAATTATAAAAAAGAAAAAAATAAGGGGGCCAAAACTACATTTCTCGTATAAATTGTAATCAAACAAATTTATATCTGGTTAGCACCCTAACAACCCTAAGAGGAAAATCAATCAAGACTTGATGTATACAATGATGTGGCACATGCGGGGAGTGGGGTCAATTGCAAAGAGCCATTTAATTTATATTTATCGTATTTAGCATTAGTGCCTTGATAGTATTATAATAAAAGAATGTTCTTTCGGAATAATCTAGAATAGGCTAGTTAGACTAAGTAATGTCATGGCTTAGGGTAGTAAATCCACTCACGACACCGTTGTTAGCTTGGCCACCAAGTATTAGGGGCCTATAAATATCAACGAGAATGAGTTTAGAGAAACCTTGATTATTTCTTAGTGTGTGTGTAATTTCCATTGTGTTTAGATCACAATCTAACCCTAAGCAATGATTAAATAAGGTCCAAATCATTCGTCATGTACAATTCCACGGCCGTCACATTTCTTGTGTGATCTGCAATGAGCAGACCATAAGCTGCCCTCAAAATTGAACCATTAACTAGATGAAAACACTGATGGATTTGAAAAGACGTGAAATTTCAGCCATTAGCATCTTCACATAGACTTATAAATACATACATTAAGTTCATTGCATACTGGGCGTTGACATGTAAACAAAGAATGATATATATTACATACCTCTTCCCCATCAAGGACTAAAGCAACTACATGAGCCCTCATAAGATTTTTTCTTGATTGCATAATGCTCAAGGATGATGCTCCTCTCTCCCGTTTTGTTCTTTGTAGCCAACCTGCAGTGTCCACCTGAATGAAGAAACCCCAAAAACATCACACAGAGATAAACACGCACTCATATATAGATATGTATGTGTATCAATATCTAAACAAGCAAAAAGATCTAGTGTCCAACCATGTTAAAGCCCCAACCTTCACATTTTGCTTTCTTAAAAAGTAAACCCCAACTCCAACAGTTGAAAACACCTAGTTTCCAGATTTACGATATTGTTGCTAAGAATAGGGAAACAGGATGGACTAGCCCAACAAAATCCCAGTTCAATTCAAAGCCCGCATTACAAGTGAAATAAGAAACGAATTAAGCTAGTCAATATAAAGATTGAAAATAAACAAATGCAGAGGAGAGCATAGAGCGTAATGAATGGATGAAGAAAGTAAAGACACATAAAAGCCAAAGCAAGAAAAATTATCACAGAGCTGACGAAGGTTTTTAGGCTCCATTTGGTTCGGATGAAATATTTTTGTACGTAAAAACTAAAAAGTAAAATGGTGAAAAGGATTTTCACCTATCACAATCTTGTTTAAAATCACATAATTATAATGTACATATCTGCAATTTCATAGGAGCCAGAAATTAGACTCCATATAGGCTAAAATGGTATTTACTTTATCCTTCCCCTGGGTAAAAATATTCATCCCCAACCAGACATGATAAAAGAGGAAACGATTTAAATACACTCAAATAATCAAGGTTTTCTCTCAAGCTCTCATTCTCTTTACAAATATTTTAAAGTTTGCGTGTACTTTGAAGTTTAAGCGAAAGTTCTATATGAGGGTTATCGCCTAAAACTAGTATACGTATTTGTTTTAGCTCGAGTATACAATACAAATGATAAGCAAATAACAGATAAAGAGATATAAACTACTAAAATACTAATCTACAGAAAATAGTAAAGAGATGAGAGAAAGAGAAATACGACAGGACTTACGTGGTTCGGGTGTTTGATGTATTGATTACTTGGCAAAGTCATTGATGGATACAAGATGTAAGCTCTCAAGTTCTCTCTAGAATTGGAATGCATAACAATATAAAAAAATATCTCGGATCCCCCAAAAGTGTGGGGGTGTATGTTATCCATAGGCAGTTGGAAGAGAGAGAAAATAGATTAATATCTGAGCCGATCTCATTTCTGTAGATGACGAGTCGAGATGTCCTCTTCAGATTGGTTCACGAGTCATACCATATTTATGGTATAACAACGGCCATTAGACCTGTCATGTCATATATGGCGGGGCGTTGGGCAACTAAGAAACAAAATGTGCCAGATGCGAATGTTTAGGATGGATTTGTGGTCAATCCCGGAAGGATAAAATTAGATATGAACAAATTAGTGAAACGGTAAAAGTAGCTCTTAGAGAAGATAAATTGAGAGAAAATTGATTTAGATTGTCTGGGCACATCAAACATAGATTAATATATACTAGTAGATGTCCCGTAAGGAAGAGTGATTTAGTTAGTATTGATGGTAACACTAAGGATAGAAGTAGCCTAAATTTATCGGGTGGAATATTGTAAAAAAGTACATGATATCAATAGGTATAAGCGAGATAGAAAAATATGATTCATGTAGCCGATCCCAAATAATTGGAAAAAGGCTTTGTTGAGTTGAGTACAAAGTGAAAATACATCATATATATAGGCTAGTCACCGAGTTAATGCCCCAATTGTCAAATAAGCCTAATACCCCTAAACTAGTGGAGTATATTCCTACAGAATCTCTCTCAATATACTAATAATAAAAAATTAAAAAAGGTTGTACCCAGTGCACAAGGCTCCCGCTTAACTGCGGGGTTTGGGAGAGGCAAACGTGATTAAAATAAAGTGACCTCAAACTCTTAAAGGATTGAAGTGATATTAAAAATTTAGTGCACCTTAATTTTTAACAAAACCAATTTCAACGAATTCTTTTGGCACAATAAATGAATAGTTCACTAATTAAAATATTGAATATCCCATAATTTTCTAAGCAAAGAAAGTCCACAAGTTAAGGTTCATTTTTTCATTGGTCCATAACCAAATGGGATGATCCATGGTTCATAAACAGCCCAAATCGACCTTGGGAGTCACAACCCAGGTCATATTTAAATGGAAGGGGCTGCTACGGAACTCCACTTTGTTGGACGTATGGACAAGAAAGGAGGCGGATGTGGGGTGGGCACCTAGGCCTAGGCAGATTTAGGAATCGCTTTGGCCTTTTTTTTTTCTTTTTTTACAAACCAAATATACTTTGAAATTTAAGCTACTAACAATTATTATTAATTTACTTCAAACATTTCTTGAAATTCTCGTACATAAAATAAAAGACATTTCCAATCAAAGTTCATTATGATATATATAATACTAATAAACTAATTAATCACAACGATTCATAAGTATCATATTATATCCAAATTGATTTACACATGAACATTGTTAACAATACTTTAAATCCCTTCACTTTTAATATTATTAACATTTCTTTGATGTCTCATACAAAAAAAATTGCTAACACTAAAACAAAAGAATAGAAATATTCCACACAAAAAATTTAGTTTTTTTTTACTTTAATACGTCCATAATTACCTTGCTTTGAGTTTGGTACCTTCCACTATTTATTTTTTTACTTAAGTACATTTTCCGTCGGTAAATATCATCATCACATGTCACTTTTTGTCACGAATTTCACATTTAGCGACAAAAAATGTACTAAAGTTGATAAAAAATTAGTGAAAGGTACCAAACTCAAAACAAGGTAATTATGGACCTATTAAAATCAAAAAAAAATATTTTGGGCAATTGATATTTGATTCCTAAAACGAATAATAAAAATATTACACATAGAAAAAATAATGCTATTGTAGATATAAAATTGAGTAAAATTTTGAAATATTGGGTAGAATAAATGCTATGTAATCATTGCACATATACATAGCAATATTCACACACACACACACACATATATATATACATATTTCTATGCAACTGTAGTACTATGTAGTTTCTATGTAGAACTGAACAAATTTTTTTACAACGACGATTTTTCAGTCCGCTTTCTTGCCGCCTATTCCCTAGAACTGTGTAAAATTATGAAAACTTCAATGGTGCCCATGAGATTACGCCAAGTTAGGCTCGACGATGCATGGTCGCTTTGAAGGAAACCGTAGCAGGTCTCTCCTCCAATCCCCCACCTATGCAGTCTCTCCACCCTATGTGCAGTGACTGCTGCGCCAACACCACCTGCGACGAACCTCTCCGATGACCAACACCACACCACCTTCACGCAGCTCCATCTTCCAAAATCAATCGAACCCCTCACCAAACCCTCTTCCAAAAACCATAGCCACGAGAAGAGGGTAGGGAAAATCACAAAGAATCCAACAGAGAGACAAGAAGGAAAAGAAGAGAAAGGGAAAACATTAGGGTCATAATGTCAGCAAACATTTGCAAGACGGCAACCTAAACCAGTCAAACCCCTGCGAGAGGCTGCAATCTCCAACAGAGCCGCCACGAGCCAAAAACGCAACTGAAGCTACAAAACAATGCAACAATCTGACCTTCTGCTTCCACAAAGTGGAGTACAACCCCAGTGCTGGTTGTTCCGGCGGCCCTCACTAACGCGATCTCGCGCAATGCCACAATATTGTTTGCAGCCCAGCTAAGGTGCAAATCAAGCGAATCGATCTGGTGCATCATGACCTGTGCTTTTTGGGTGATCCTGGGATCCAACGTATTGGTTTGAATTGGAATTTGTAAGGATTTAGCAGGCTAATTGTACTGCATTGCACCCCACCGGAGGAAAGGTGTGAAGCTTGGGTGGCCCTTGGACTCACATGGATCTTAAGCTTTATGACCCCGGGTACTAATTTTAAGGAATCGTAACAGCTCTTGCTGGGCTTTTATTTCAAGAGAATTCGGCCATAACACCCCCAATACTTTCAACAGCTCCATTGGACCTAAATAAATATTTAAAAGTGAAGTTTTTGGTTAAAAAATTTGGGCCGCCCCCAATTTTTTACTAGTGGCCAAATTACTTTATTTTGGGGGGTTAATATATCGTTTATATGTTGAATTTCGGGCTGAAATTCTGGAGACAATATTTTCAATATGGCACATTTTTCTGTGAGCAAAATTAATTTTTGATGCCCAATTCTTTTTCATCTTTCTTGTCGGACTCTTGGATCTACATTCTCCGACAAATTTCAAATCTCGAAGTCAAGCTTTTTCTAGGAAGGGACAAGTGATAAAAATAGAGGATATTTTAGTGAGAAAGAGTTGTAAAATTTTTCATTCTCTCGTGTGCCATTTTTCGTGTTTCGCCATGCTAAATATACTTGAATCAAGCGGCTCTCCCTCCGTCGTAAAAATACTCCAAACAACAAGTCTTGACAACCTGGACATACTGATCATTAAAACACTAAATTTAAATACTAAATACAAG
Source organism: Sambucus nigra (assembly GCA_949130495.1). Taxonomy (NCBI): domain Eukaryota; kingdom Viridiplantae; phylum Streptophyta; class Magnoliopsida; order Dipsacales; family Adoxaceae; genus Sambucus; species Sambucus nigra. The sequence continues at coordinate 650,611,976 of OX422210.1, read as the reverse complement.
TAAAATGGGGATTCTCTTCTCAGAACCATTCCATGCACCATTACTCCTTCATTTGCATCACTCGTCCCTTATTGACAAAAGCTCAGCCACGAGTTTCCGCGTTTATGCCATACGTATACATATTTAGAATATTTTCAGTCCCAATACCATGACCCACCAATTAAATTTGCAACCAATTGAAAATTTGGAGAAGATGCAGATTTTTCAATCCCAATGAATCAAATCCAAAATGATATAGTCTGCAACATACTTGTTGCTATTAGGAGCACGATTATAACAGAAAATCAAAGGCAGACCCATCTCTAAATTGGCCCAACCAAGTCCAATCCTCCTTAAAATCAACCACGCCCTTATAAACAATCATATCAACTTTTCTTTTTGACGCACGATCTCCACAAGACCTAAACACTGACCTTAGATGCTCAATCGCAACGGCTGATGGAGCTGGGAGCATTAAAAGTTCTCAAGAGCAAAAAAATGTGGAATCAGTTACCTTGGGATTCACACCAAAAAGGGTCCCCAGTGGCATATCGCATTGCACAAAGATCAGCACTCTGCTGGTTGTTACTCCAGACAGATCTACCCACGGCCTGCTCGCCGCCTCCAATCTTTGGGGTGGTGATGCCAAATCGGCCTCTCACTCTAGAAATTTCGAGAGCGAACAAAGGGAGGTGTAGGTTTCTGGAAGTTGCAAAATCAACTCCGTCTAAAGCACTGTCCATGGGGTTGAAAGAAGAGGGAAGTGAATAGCGAGCCCATGGCTTGCTACAGCCAAACCCTGCTGCGTAGTGCACTGCTTCATGAAACTGTGGTTTTCACAACGTCGTTACATTGAAGCAACAATGGGACTAACCTGGTCGCCCCTCACAAATTTCGACGTCTCATCGCAACTCACAACTTCCCTTAACAACTCCATTCACTTCTTCAAGTCGGGCATTAGCTCCACGAATTTGAGATGACAGTAGGGGTGTTCACGAGTCGGTTTGGGTCGTTTTGGACCGTAATTCAAACCGAACCAATCGGTTCGGTTTTGGAAAAAGTCAGACCGAAACTGAATCGGCGATGAAAAAAACCATCGGTTTCGGTTCACATCGGTTTCGGTTCAGGTCTTTTTTCGGCAATTTTCTGTTTTGACCGGGTTTTATAAGGTCGGTTTTCGGTTTTGGTCGGTTTTTGAGGATGTTTAATGGTTTTTGGATATAAAAATATAAGTTATTTAGGGTTTTTTAATATAAATATTGGTTTCAGGTCGGTTCGGTTCGGTTTGAATCGGTTTTTCCCATGTCTAAACCGTCAACCGAACCAACATGGTCGGTTTTTTATATCCATAAACCGTAGATCGAACCGGGCTAAAAAAACCGTCGGTTTCGGTTCGGTTTTCGCGCCAGTCGGTTTTTTTGCACACCCTAGATGACAGGGCTTGAGCAGAATGATGTTGGCATTGGCACACGGCTTGGAGGCAAGTGTTGCCTCCAATGTTACTACAATGGAAAGAATGGTGGGCGGACCGACATTGACTATAAGCGTGGTTGCTGCCCCGTCGCTTATTGGTGCTGAATTTAAAGAGGAAATCATTGTAACACCACAATGAAAAAATCACATTGGGGGTTTTAGATTTAAAGGTCAAGTACCTTTATCTTCGATTGGAAGGTTGGGGAAATTCTTGTGGTCTGGGATGTTAGATCCATTAGAGCGGGTGAATGGCTAGTTGACAATTTCTAGGTACCAATTAAAATTGAAAAATTATCAGGGAATTTTGGTGGTTTTATAGTGTTTACAGGACTTGTAGATCAAGGGAGAGGAAAGATTTTTGGGAGGAATTGGCCGGGCTATATGGCCTTTGGCATCCCATGAGGTGTGGAGTAGGGGACTCTGATGTGGTTAAGTGGGCTAGTGAAAAATATAGGCCTATTCAAGTCACTAAAAGCATGAGGAACTTGGTTAGTTTAATATCGAAACGGGATTCAGATATAATGGATTATACAATGCAAAATTCACTCGATCCAACTTAAAAGAGCTGGTTGTGTGCTATAAACTAAATAGTCTTTGGTTTCAAAGAGTTGGGATGATTGTTTCCCGAAGGCAAGATAAGAAGTGAGTTTCCGAGACCATGTTCACATTTGTGTTGGACACAAGTTGGGTGAGATGGGGTTCGTTTCCTCTAAGGGTCGAAAATATGTGGTTGGATCAAAAGGATTTTAAGGAAAATTGCAAGAAATGGTGGACCGAGAGTAACGTTCAAGGTGGGAAGGAATCAAATTCATGAATAAATTAAAAGCTTTGAAAAATAAATTTCAACTTTTAAATAAAGAACTCAACGGAGATGTAAGGCTATAAAAGGGCGCTTTGATGGGGAAAAAATAAAAAAAGAAATAAAAGAAATGGGGATTTTTAGTGAGAGTTCGAGAAAAGAGAGTTAATCTAAGAAAGGAATCTGAAAGGTGCTGCTTGTAAAAGAGAAAAGATCGTGGAATTAAAACGCCAAGGAGAAATAGAATAATGAATGGGAGAATAATTCCAACTTTTTCATCACATTGCAAGTGCTAAGAAGAACAATAATGTTATCGATAAAATTGAGAAGGAAAACATGGATTTGCTCGCAGGAAAAAAGAGAGATTGAAGACAAATTTTGGATTTTTTATCAGAAGTTATACTCAAGAAAGAGCATGCATGAGTGGCAGTTAAAGAGGGTGGAGCGAAGTCCTTTTGGAAGTGGGGAAAAGAGTAGTTAGTAAAACCATTTAAGGAGTTGTGGAATGTGGTGGGGATAAGTCCCCGGGCCAGGTGGCTTCTCCCTTGTTTGATATAAGGAATGTTGAGAATTCGTGAAAGAGGATTTGCTAGAATATTTTGGCCAATATCATGAAAAGGGTGTGGTTAGCTCCTGTTAATGAAACGTATGTTTGTCTTACTCCTTAAAAATCGGAGTCGGACAAGGTAAGCGATTTTAAACCAATTAGCTTGGTCACAAGTCTCGAAAAAATTTGGACATAGTGCTTTCTTTAAGATTAAGGGACGTTTTAGGGGATAAGGTGTCTTCTTCTCAAGGTGCGTTTGTTAAGGGTCGTCAAATCATCAATCCTTTGTTGGTTGCTAATGAATTTGTAGAGCAATATATGAGTATTGAGTAATAAAGAGTCTGGTTAGTGTTTAAGGTAGATTTTGAAAAAGCTTATGACAAAGAGAGTTGAAAATTCCGTGACTTAGTCTTACAAAAGAAAGTTTTCCTTCATTGAATGAAGGATATGGTTTTTTTTTTGGGGGGGGGAGGTCAATTTTTTTTTTTGGGGGGGGTGGGGGGGGGGGGGTAAAGTGGGAAGGAACCCGGTGGAGGTGACTCACCTCCACCTAGCGGATGATTCGATTTTTTTTTCTCATCGTAGAACAACGATAAATTTGATAATCTTGTTACCTCCATTTCTTCGTTTCATGAAATCTCGGGATTAAAAATAAGATTGTTGGTATAATGTGGCCCCTTCGGAGTTGGAAGGCGTGGCCTCAAAAATTGGGTGGGGGATTGAGTCATGGCCCTTACGTATTTGGGGCTCCCTTTGGGGGGAAATCCGAACTCCACAAGTTTCTGGAATCCCGTGGTAGAAGAAATTCATAGAAGATTCTTTATATGGGTGGAAAAGGGGATGTTTGTTTAGAGGAGGTGAGACAGACTAACCCTAATCTCATCAGTTTTACAAAGCATTTCCACTTACTGCCTATCGGATTTATTACTAACAAAATTGGATAAGTTAATCGAGAAGAGAATTAGAATTTTTTTTGTGGGAAGGGTGGGGTGAGGGTAATCATGACCATTTAATTGAGTGAAAAAGGGTATAAAGACCAAAAAACAAAGGGTCCTTAGGTGTAGAGAACTTAAGGGCAAATAACAAAGCCTTGCTATCAAAATGCTTATGAAGGCTTCGTTTAGAGGCTGATTTCCTTTCATATAATATCATGGGAACAATATGAGTTGGATAGAAATGGTTGAAATTCCAATAGAGTGGAGAGAGGTTCCCTTAGAAATCCATGGAAGTTCATTTCACAAGGCATTGTTAATTTAGGGAGGATTGTTGGAATGGGGAAGTTTCTTTTCAATCTAAATTCCCTTGATTATTCAATCTTTCTTTCAATAATAAAAGTTCAATTGCTTCGGTGAATTCACATCATCGTTAGTTTTGTGGAATCTATCATTCCGAATAAATTTTAACAATCTGGAAACGGACAAGTTTAGAGCTTTATTGGGACTCGATAAGAATGTTCACACTCAAAACGGGGTTAAGGATAACAAAATGTGGGAGTTGAACAAACAAGGCCTCTCTAGTAAATCCTTCTTTGATTTCCTTTATGATAACCTTTTTTTCCTCCTTTTCATTCTTCCAAGAAAATTTAGGCAGCCGGAATCCCATCCAAAATTAGGGTATTGGCGAAGTTGGTAGCTCACAAAAGAGTCAAACACATGTGACTTAATCCAAAAACTATCATCACATTGGTGTTGTCTTTGTGAGAAGAATGAGGAGACCGATCGATACACATTTCTCTAATGTTCCTTTGTGGATTTTATATGAAGAAAGGTTTCGTAGAATTTAACATAGTGAGGACAATGCATTCATCTCCGATAGATATCCTTCTTTGGGAATGAGAGGGCTTGAGAGAGCCCTCGAAGGTGACGTACCTTTGGAGATGTGGGGTGCTAGCATCACTTTGGAATATATGGATTGAACATCATAATAGAACTTATGAAGGAAAAGAAGAGTGCAAGGAAGTGATCTGGGAAACGATTAAGTTTGTTGCAGGCCTATTGGCGTCGGCATCAAAAGAATATGAGCACATGTCCCTTTGCACATGATTTCTCTTGGATGGAGTCACGTCATGTGCTAAAAGTGGATCATGGATTGGGAAGAATTCATGTTCTGGGGCTACAGGATTTGAGCATATGAAGCGGCCTTTTTGGTTTCTTTTCTTGTATATTTTTCTTAAGCTTGTACAGAGTTTTGTTTTGGTTGTATTTGTGGACTGCTGGTCCATTGTTCTGTTTGTACTTTCTGTCGTGCCTTGTGCCTTTCTCTCTGAGTTTAATGGAAGTTGTGTTTCTGATCCAAAAAAAAGTTCATCTGCCGCAACTGAACCAAATCGTGAGTGTTGTTCATGACTCATGAAGCGTGCTCTACACAACAACAATTTATACACACCAAGAGAAACATCACTTCGATACCAATTAGACGGAAACACGCACAGAGCATCATGAACAACACTCACAGTCTCTCAATTTATATTCATACTCGATTTAGTAGAAATAAGAGGTTTTAAAAGACTATAAAGGCAAATATACTTTAAACTTGGCGTCTAAGTTACACTAAATGGAACAATTACAAAAGTACCCCTACTAATTTGTGAATATTCCAAAGGAATAATCTCTTATCCTAGTAATCATTAAAATATTAATACTAACAATAAATACAATTAAAAATGGGACTTTTCTCACAACCATTCCTCAAGTTATAAAAGAGAAGGGTTTAGTAAAAGATTGCCATGTACCAATGAAAAGGAACATCCCGGAACCTAAAGATGAACCTTGAGTAGTGAGGAAGGGGGGAAGACAAGAATTAAAATAAGAGAAATGAAATTTCTCTAGTCCTTAAAATTTTGCTTACATGCAGCATTTATTTTGGTTCTCCCTGTCGGGGAAGAGGAGGGGGGTCAATACATCTGAAATCCACATGAAAGGTTTAAAAAAAAGGGCAATATATCTATCACTTTAAATATAATGAAATACATAAGAAACTGATATTTACCATATATATGGTTCTTCCTTGATATTCAAAGTGAGCTCTAACTGAATCTCTCGTAAGTCCAGCCTCTGGCCCCACCAAAACACGATCTTCTTGTAATAAAGCATTCAGCAAGGTTGATTTTCCCACGTTGGGACATCCTACGATCGCTAACTGTAATGGCAATTTCGAATCTTCATCCTCGCCACAGATACTATCCTGATTACCTTCATCTATAATTTACAAAATGCAAGCAGGTCTATTAGTGTGAAACAAATGTTCTACTTTTTATCAACTAGGTAAGTTAAAAGGATTGTAAAGTGGTCAGATAAACAAAATATTGCTTCACAACCGTACATTTGTAAGTTCAAATCCTTAACACTATAAAATCAGCTAATATCCTCCATTGAGAATTTCAGTATATATATATATATATATATATATATATATATATACACAAATGATGAATTCTATCACGTATGTATAAATCACGTACCTAATACTCTGTATTTAGTTCAGAATTATATTCCTCTAATCCTCCAACAATGCAGCATATTGAAACGCCAAGGCATCAAGCCCAATCTTTGGTTGCAAAACACTGTAAACCTCATTGTCTCTGACATCGTCCTTAGAGAAATCGTCAGGGTGCATGAAGTTGAGCCTGTTCTCTCTGCGACCCCAGTTTCCGTCAAAAAAACAGAGACAAACGAACTCGCTGGTATCACGATTGAGATGAAGGAAGGAGGCCAGATGCTGACTCACAACATCGTTAAGACTGGCGAGGCAAAGATGTGAGGAGCGATGGAGCTTGGTGAGGGATATGATCCTCGCCGACGGGCTGCTAAGTTCCGACGATGACTAAACTGGATTCGACAACCAGAAGGGGATGGAGGAAGAAGACGGTTGAATCTATGAAGAACAGACCTGGCAAGAAATGAAGCTTGCGGCTGAAAACCCTAGATCCCTGTTTGGGTATGAATCTGCCTTGGGCCATGGTTCTGGGTCGTTGTTTGGTGGCTTTGGTGGACTGGGTCTAAAAGTGGGGCTTCAAATGGATGCTGGAGCAAGGTATTTGGTAGTGAGTTGGGCTTAAGGTGTGGGTTTGATTATTGTATTTGGGCCCCAAAAATTTGAAGTAAATTATTTTATCCCCCATTATTGACAATGTTTTACAAATATTTGTTCATGTGACACATGCGAATCCAATTATCCCCCAAAGCTCGGGTCGAGCTTTCTCAAAGGATGGGAGAATGATGTATGTGGGAGTGTGGCACGTTCGTGAAATCGTGGTAAAGATTACGGGTACTCTAATTGCAATCGGTTGTTATTTATATTGCTTTGTTAGTAGAATAAGCAAGTATTCCTATAAAGAATATTCCCATTAGTAGTTAAGGTATTTTAGTACTTTCGTCATATTAGGGCTATTACTTGGTCCCAAGGTATAGAAATGCCTATAAACACCTCTTGTATTCCCTCATCTTGAAGGAACCAATTATTGTGAATGAATAAGAATGTGTGTGTGCGTGTGTAAACATCCGCTGCATTTACATCAGTATCTAAAAGAAACAGAACAGGAGAACTTTTGAGAGGGAGGAGATATAAAAATATATATGTTGCTTTGCTCAAATTTCAAAGTATTTGTTATTGTCACATAGCTTTTTCTTACCAAGCCTTGTTTGGATTTTCCTAGAAAGATGCAAATCAAGACTCAACTTTTCTCCCTCTTTGGTGGCCATGCTCTATATGTGCAGCATAGGCTACTCTTCCTAAGCCTCTTTTGGTGGATATTTTATTTAACTTCTAAAAAAGTTATTTCGACTTCAGCCCCCACTTTTATTGTCACTTTGGCGTTGCACCCCCAAAATTAAAATAATAATAATAATAATTGCAGTAGCACCCCTCAAGTGTTGTAAAAGCTCACAGAGTGCACAAAATGTCCTCGCAAAGTGCCACAAAACCCTGAAAGGGGGTGTAATTCAAATATATTCTAGTATTGTGGGGGTAAATCAAAAGAGGTAGTAAAAGTGGCGGAGAAACTGAAAATAACCCAAAATCCAAACAAATAAATATAATAATAAATAAAATAAAGGGTATCCATTGAACTCAGCAATTTTTATTTTGTTTTTTGAATCTCCTATATAAAATCAATATGCATTGCACGTGGGAAACTTATATTGATTCATTGAGAAAGAAACAAATAATTCAAGAATTATATAGATAATTACACAACTACATATATGGAAGTTTTCAAGACAGGAAGAGAATGAATGTCACAGTATGACAGAATATGATCTTGGAGGATAAATTGTCTTACTGTTCGAGACATGGAGCATATAGTCCTCAAGCAGTGGCTTAAGAACTTCATAAAGTTCTGTCATACCCAATCCCGTCTCAGCAGATAGAGCAATAGGATCACCAAATCCTAACATATGGGCTTCACCAACAATGCCACCAAGAGAGCCGACACTGTCATGAAGTGATTCAGCTTTATTCATCACCACAAGAGTTTTGATTTCAGGTGCATGTTTGCGCAACCACTTCCCCACATCCAAATCCATAGGCTGCAGTCCATCTCTAGTCACAAGATAGAAAGAAGAAGATAAATGAGTTCTGACCTCGAGCAGTTTTAAATGCATTTTTTTGCAAGAAGCCCGATATGCTTTTTTAATGCATTAAACCGCCTCCCCAAAAAAATAAAAATGAAGCATTTTGTTGCAAAGATCCCCTATGTGTCGCAAAAATACTTCAAGAATAGATTGATAAAAGGGGGTATTTGCAATAAAATGCATAATTAATACAGCTTCGTAAATTCTACATAACATATTATAACTTGTTAATGTAATGAAGTGACCTTGCATCTATGAGGAAGAGCGCAAAGTGAGATTTTCTCAACACATTTCCGGTCATTTCTGCAGTTCTTCCAAGAAGAGAACCAGAAGAAGCCTCCGCCTCTAGGCCAGCAGAGTCCAAAACCCTAAACCTCAAATCGCTCAATTTGGCAATCCCTTCTCGTATGTCCCGAGTAACGTGATCATTAGGAGTGTTGTACACAAGAGCCTCCCTTCGCCGAATCAAACTACAACACCATACAACTACAAATCATTTATATATCTTATGGTGCTGAAAAAGAAAAAAATTACTTGAATAAATTTACATGGACAAATCTGTGTGACGATTGATATGAATTTAACAGGAAGCATTGGTGTGGTTAGATTAAACTAACCGGTTGAACAATGCTGACTTGCCAACGTTTGGTCGGCCTATGAGAAGTACAGTTGGAAGTAATTGGGCATCAATTTTGCTAAACTCAACCGATTTCCCACTCATAAGCTTGAGTTTGGGTTCATCAGTACAAGTAACATCATTGGAATCAATACACAAGTGTTCAGTATCATCATTTTGGGTGCAAAACCAACTCTTGTATTGGTTTACTGCGAAACTACCATACAATGAACCTACCCAGCAAAAAAGAATTATCAAACAAAGTCAAACGTATTGAAGATGAATACATAAAGAGTATAATTACCATGTCTGGGTAAGAAAGAAGTTGAATTTGGAGTGGCATTAAAGGCGGGTGTGCGTTGAAATAGAATATTGCTAGTTTTATACAGGGTTTTAAAGGCGGAGTGGATATTTCGGGAAGAAAGAGCTCCAACCCATGAGTGAGGAGACATTTCCAAGAATAATCTAGGTGCAGGCAGGGTTCATCTTCATGGAACTACAGGTAGTTGTGTTAGTTATATGGCAGTTGGTCGTTTTGTGTTATGGCTCAAGCGGTGGAATTCAGGGTTTAGGGCTTTTGGAACTTATGATCTTCTCTAGGTTGGGGTGCACATTCGGATTAGTCGTATCATTTTCGAATCGCATTTATTTTTATTTGAATATAAATTTTGAGTACTTTTAAATCTATATAAGCTAATTGTATTAAATTTGAATCATTTCAGATTATTAACATAAATAGGTTATCGTGTCAAAAATTATTAACCTTAAGTCTAGGCGGAGGGTAAAGGAAGGAAATTGAAATGATGCCTACATATTACAAATTTACCCCTCCTTTAAAAGGTGGTTATACTGCTCAAGCTGCTTTTGTTTTTTGTATTTTGTGTTTTTTTTAATTAGCATTTAACCCGCGCGATGCGCGTACATATTATAATATTTCGTAAAAATACATCGAAAAAATTTAAAGTGATAAAATGAAGAATTAATTATAAAAAAACATTACATACTAATACTATTTATTGATCTTGGATTCGAAACATGGGAGCAGCTTCTGAATGTTTTTATTTAAACTCCACTATTCATTTAAAATATTCATTCTTTGAATGTTAGTTTCCATGTGTAATAATTAAAAAATGGAACAGTACATAAGTTGTGGCATTTGAGAAACAATAGCCTTTTTTATTCCACACGTTTCTACCACCACAAAATACTTTAAGTGATGATTATAGTGGCACGAAGTGTCAATCAAAGTAATATTAACTGGAGAGAATTTATATGAATTGGGAATAATAGTCTTTTAAAAATTGCTCATCACATAAAATGACTTCCCTTATAAAAAAAATGAAAATACATAACTATATAAACATTCAATATTTGTTGGTGTGAACGCACTAAACAAAAGAAATTGTAAAAGACTCTGAACCCTCACTTTTGACCCCTCGCGACCTTCTTTAACAGAGACCACCTAAACATGCTTGCTCATCTAATGTTGCAGAACCACTTGACCTGCAAAAGTCAGTTTAAAAAACATAAGCAAATATTCATATTCCTTTCAAATTTATAAAATACAAAAGCAACTAAAAACTTTTGGATTAATATGTATATAGATTATCTAATTTTGAGTTTGATAACTTTCATTATTATATCAACAGATCATTTTTGCCACCCAAATTTTCAATATAAGATGGAAAACATAATAAAGTAAAAAACAATTAAATTAATAAACTCAGGGTAATTATTGACATATTAATATAACAAAAATCTTTCTTTCATTTATGATATTGAAAAGGTATTAAAAAAAGTCAAATTATTTGTATTATCATGAATAATAAAAAAATGTTGGGGATTAATATTATTTAAAAATTTCCTTAACTAAAATACATCTAAAATTTTGGTAAGAGTAAAATGGGAAAGCACATTCTTAAACTTCATTTAACACTTGGCGTACAAAATCTCCTGAGAGAGGAAAACCCGTAATTCAACCAAAGTAAATAAGAAAAAAATTCCTTTAAGTGCAATTTAAACAAAAAAGCATAAATCAACAGAAAAAAAGAAGCAGGAAAACTTTAATCAAATAAATGAAATTTTATAAAAATGGTTTTCTTTTACCTACTGTTGATGCAAAAAACTAGACTTGATCTAAGTATTTAATCACAGATAAATATGAATAAAGAAATAAGACAGAGAATTTTTAAATTGGTTCAGCCGTAATGAAAATGGCCTACGTCAACTGTCTTGTATTGCTGGGTGTTCTGCCTTAATCTTGATTATGATCGCAAGTGATCAATTACCCCGTTATGGAGGGGGTTACAATGTATTTATAGCCCTTGGGCTGTCAATATGAATAGACAATACGACGTTATTTAATAGACATATACATTTGTACATAATAAGGATATTCATTGAATCCGATGTTCATTGAATCTGCAATTGTCGCTTGACCCTCTTGACTAGATGCTCTGCACGCTGAGTAGCTCGGTACGCTGAGTAGCTCGGTAAGTTGATTAGCTCGGTACACTGAGTTGTTCGGTGAATATATATTTTGCCACGTAAGATGACACGCGTCCTCATATAATTGGTCCACGTCAACTGACTAATTTTTGTATCAACACCTACCACTAAAATACTCTCTCTTCTCCCTTTCTCTATCCTCTCTCAAAATATGTACTTACATAGCATGGAAAAACCATCTCCCTTCAAAACATATACTCCCATGAGACCCATGTAATATCCCGTAATTTTTATGACTTGTAAAATGGGTTATATTTTAAATTAATGGATTAATTGGATTTTATTATAAATTAATTCATTTGGATTTTATCCAAATTGTGGATAGTAAAATGAATGATTCAAAATATTACTTAAAGATATTTAGGTAATATATGAATGTGATGTTATTGATATTGCGGTGAGTTATTAATTCCGTAATTTGAATTTTTAGTCAGACGTGGTATGGGACGTGTCGAGACTAATTTATTAAATTAAAAAGGAAACTTATTTTTACATCAACCTTATAGTCGTTTCGACTGCGTCGTTGCGTTCGGAAGGGTTGAAATAGTCAGAAAAGTTTATTTGGACGTTGGTTTTGGATCTCGGGTCATTTGGAAATGAAAAGACAACCCAAAAGGACATTTTGGTTATTTTTACAAGGGGATAAATAGTGATTTCGGATTTTGTCTTATTATAAGTATTTGGAGATTAGTGTACGTAGGTTCATTTCATCTCTTGTACACAAAATTGAGAAGTCATCTTCCTGGAGAATGAAAGGTTGCTTGGGAGAAGAAAATCTTGCTTGGAAAGGAGGAGAACCAAAGGTCAAAGGTCACTACCACCATCACCACCGGAAGTTGGACGGAGAAAGGGAGAACCACCTATGTTACTCAACCCTAAAGGATTAGATCTTCATTAGAGGCAAGTATTTTATAATTGCAATCTAAGTTTGTATATTGTCCATGTTAGAATAGTTATAAAAACTGAGATTTTACATATTTGGAAGATGAAAAGATAGAGTTGTTAATGGATTTACTGGAAACTGAAAATATATGGGAATCAAACTCATGTTGTAGGTAGATAGTAATCCACGAAATAATCAGTAAGTTGTTGAAGAAATTATGAGAATCATTGTTGTGTTCTTGAAGATATCATATATATAATTTTCTGGAAAAAAAGAATAAACATGGGCTTTTAATTCAAACTCTTGATGATTCTAGGATGTTTAGAGCATTAGAAATCATTAAAATATGTTGTTATATCGTGTAGTAAGGTTTATAAGCCATTTGGGAAGTTAATATGAAGGTTTGAATGATTAAAAGTGATGAAACCCGTAGTAGAAGAAATGCAGAAAACTGGGTTCATATCTGGGCGATCGATCGATCGACCCCCTGCCTTCGATCGATCGACCTCCGCAGAATCCTTGAAGTTGTTTCTTTTTAATGATTATTCTTATCCCGAACCTTTTGTAAGTCTTTGGTGATTATTAATTGGATATAATGGGACTTAGGGAAGATCAGTAATCCCTAGTTAAGAATCGAATTGATTTGATTGGGATTTAATTGATTAGAATAATTGAATGAAATTTCGGTTGCTAGATTCATGTGTTGGATTATAATTTGTATGCATGAGGATTAAGGATAGGTCCAGTAGGGGAGATTTAATATAACACTTGGGTAGCCTTAGGGTTACAATTTGAACATCAAGGACTGAATTTAATCTCATTATTGATTGTGCAAGGACTGAGTGTAGTACAAGCGCTTAGTGGTATGGCTCCTGGATAGAGATGGGAGTTCAGACCACATTTGGTTGAAAGAGGGGATGAGGTTATCCCGGTTGCGTATTTGAAGTTGACGGACCTCCACGACCGACAAAGTTAAGTAGTAGTGTATTAGAGGGGTTCCTTATTTGGATTTCGCTTTGCGAGACGCTCCGCGCATGAACCTTAACGACGTCGGGAGTGGAGAGATGTTATAGGATGCGAGGATGTTGGTTTTGTTGATAAGTCATATAGTGTGAATGAAACACTATAGACTATGATCCATGTGATGATGGTATTCAATTCTAGTTGATAGAAGATTGGTTTATAAGAGATTATAAACAATCGGTTTTAACCCTAATTAAGGGAGAGTTTAATTCGTGGTAATTCGGGAGATAAGATGATATGGACCAGTAGGATATTAGTGATTTCTTACCGAATAAATACATTGAGTAAAACCTATTTGAACCTTGAGTAATGAGTGAGACTCTGGAATAATTAAATTAAAGAAGTAAAGTCATAATATTTTAATACGTAGGATTGAAAGAGATATAATGCTACGTATGGGAATTATCTTAGGGTAATGTGAGTACCTTGTTGATATTATATTATAGGTAGATGATAATGCCTATTTGATTGATTGATGATTTATGTGTATGACATACCTAGCTTACTTGCTATCGACGGGAGGTTTGCGCGTGAGGCAGTCATATCCTAATGAATCCATGGGATTTTTGATTTGTTGCTCGAGAACATAGGTCTATGAAAGACTTATCGGGGAGTTGATAAGTCCGCTGACTGTGGGTACGTAGGTATGTGCGTGACCCATGGATACGATAACTATGTTCGCCTCCAATTTGTGTGTTGTTGTTTGTGGTTCAAGGAATCCTTACCGAACCTTTTGTCCCTTATTCGGCGACCTGCGATATTGGGACGTGATGGCAGAGTAATGCATGCACCGCAGCTGTGACTCGGGGTGCCGTAATATATATGTGTATATATATAATAAATGAATGTACATAGTGGTTTGATTAATCTACTGTATGATAATTGTAGATAACGGTGAATTGAGAAAAGAATGGGAATAAGTTAATGAATATTTATTGAAGAGCTTAATTCATATTAATGAGAAACGATTCATGTTAATGGGAAACGTATATAGTATTATGTATGGTATGGGACATACGGGGTTAGGATATGGAATGGAATCATATTATGGAAATTAGTGAGGAGGAACCATTAACTAGGAGGTTAATAGGAAACGTTAAGCATGCACTCTAGATGAGAGGTGAGAATAGCAAGTGAGAGTGGGATACTAACATGTACATAATAAATGCTTAATTGCACTTGTTAAATACTTGTTGTTTTCAAAATCATTTTCACATCGGGCTCTGACCCGTTTCCTTGCATATTTTCTTTTCTAATGTACCTTCTATATCTGGTGTCCAGCAGCAGGGACGCCAACCTTAGTGGATTATGACGAGCTATGGAGCTATGAAGTATTGCTTAGACGCTTATCTTCATTTGATTCACAGTATTCTTTTAGTTAGGGCATGTCACCCAAAGGAATTCAGTTATCTCTTTTCTATCTGAGTCAAATACTCTTGTACTCGTGTCATTTTCATACATTTAATATTGTTGTGATTACTGTATTGGATTATTATTTGGGAATATTTATTCCAATGGCATCTAAATTCTTTTGTGTTATCTGTTCGGTTATTAGTGTTGTAAAATAATATGTGTAGTGTTATTCTTAAACTAAAAATGATTTTTTATGGAATTAAAATTTGAAAAGTTTTTAACACCAGCTTAATTGGGTATTGGGTGAGTTGTAAATATTTTCGACAGTGATGCTAAGAATGAGCCAACTGTATATTCTGTTTTAATTTGGTAAGGACTGGCCACCCGGTATTTAATTAGGCGGGGTGTTACAGGTGGTACCAGAGCATCAGGTTCTAGTGTCCTTTAGGATCTGTATGGCTTATTGTGTTTTCAGCTTAGCGTTCTTTGATGTAGAGCCCTATGTTTAGGATTGTTGATTTCTTTGGTAAGATTCCGTATATATTAGTGAATCTTATTTGCGTTCGGACGAATTCGTACAAGAAGTATGGCAGATGAGGGACATTGAACGGATAGTGGAGATCGTACTTAGGAGGTTATGAAGTATATTCGAGTATGATGACTGTAGTCGAGGTCACCCCTATTATGTAAAATTGAGGAGAGTCATCAGTAGAAGTTCTTGAAATGCAGGAATTGTGTGTGTTACCTAACAAAGGCAATATATTCAAAGGCTTGGGCATATAGTGGAGTGTGGTTAACTAGAACTGAAAATTTGGGGTAAAATTTTTTTTGACTCATCGGAGCAAAGTTATAATAGTGGGAGTCAACAACCACCACCCGCGAATGAGGGTATGCTTTCTATCTAAGTAATTATGAGGCGTATATTGATTTTTGTAGCGATTAATATTGTATGGGAAAAAGGGTTATTAAACTTAGTCTATAGCACTGTTATTTATGTAGACTCACCGAGGGGTGTGGGACACTTATATTTTTCATGTCATCATGTGGGTTTGATTTTTATCATGGGATTACTTACTTTGGGCATGTCTGAGCATGATGTGACTATCGGCATGGATTTACTTGTGGTATATGAGAGCGTATGTACTACTACTAGCCATCACCTTATCTTTAATAAGAGAGTAGATAAGTAGACTTTTTAATTGCGATTGATAAAACCTGTAGATCGGTTATATACTATTGACTAAGGGCCTGAGGAGTTTCGATGACTGACTACTTTAGGTAGTAGTGTATCGGGGGGGGGGGGTTCCTTGTTTGGATTTCGCTTGCGAGACACCCCACGCATGAAACTAATAACCGTTGGGAGTCGAAATAAGTTAGGTCTTTAGGATATGAGTTTATAACCTTTGTGATAAATATTATAATGAAAGTTATATGATAGGGTGTATGGGCACCCTGGATGGTTGGATTGTAGTATTTTTCATAATTGTGATATAGTAAGTAGTTGTGACTTTAGGATTTATTTGTTTAATACGTGAGGAGCATTTTTTTTCCAAACTTTATCACGAGGATGGTATAGGGAAGATTGGGTATAGTTTAAATTCGATTCAGTTGAAACTATATGGTGAGGCTTGGCGTATAACATCAATAGGGATTTTCGTTAATGTACTGTATGGGCGGTACGACATAGATTACTTGCGATGAGAGATTTATACTCAGAGTTGACCTTACCAGTATGATTTATCTTTCTGAATTTCGGGACAAAATTCTGTTATAAGGGGGGAAGTATGTAATACCCCGTAATTTTTATGACTTGTAAAATGGGTTATATTTTAAATTAATGGATTAATTGGATTTTATCATAAATTAATTCATTTGGATTTTATCTGAATTGTGGATAGTAAAATGAATGATTCTGAATATTACTTAAAGATATTTAGGTAATATATGAATGTGATTTTATTGATATTACGGTGAGTTATTAATTTCGTAATTTGAATTTTTAGTCAGACGCGGTATGGGACGTGTCGGGACTAATTTATTAAATTAAAAAGGAAACTTATTTTTACATCAATCTTATAGTCGTTTCGACTACGTCGTTGCGTCCGGAAGGGTTGAAATAGTCAGAAAAATCTATTTGGACGTTGGTTTTGGGTCTCGGGTAATTTGGAAATGAAAAGACAACCCAAAAGGGCATTTTGGTTATTTTTACAAGGGGGATGAATAGTGATTTCGGATTTTGTCTTATTATAAGTATTTGGAGATTAGTGTACGTAGGTTCATTTCATCTCTTGTACACAAAATTGAGAAGTCATCTTCCTAGAGAGAGTGAAAGGTTGCTTCGGAGAAGAAAAGCTTGTTGGATAGGAGGAGAACCAAAGGTCAAAGGTCACTACCACCATCACCACCGAAAGTTGGACGGAGAAAGGGAGAACCACCTGTGTTACTCAACCCTAAAGGATCAGATCTTCATTAGAGGCAAGTGTTTAATAATTGCAATCTAAGTTTGTATATTGTCCATGTTAGAATAGTTATAAAAACAGGGATTTTACATGTTTGTAAGATGAAAAGATAGAGTTATTAATGGATTTACTGGAAAATGAAAATATATGGGAATCAAACTCATGTTGTAAGTAGATAGTAATCCACGAAATAATCAGTAAGTTGTTGAAGAAATTATGAGAATCATTGTTGTGTTCTTGAATATATCATATATATATTTTTTTGGAAAAAGAGAATAAACATAGGCTTTTAATTCAAGCTCTTGATGATTCTAGGATGTTTAGAGCATTAGAAATCATTAAAATATGTTGTTATATCATGTAGTAAGGTATATAAGGAATTTGGGAAGTTAATATGAAGGTTTGAATGATTAAAAGTGATGAAACCCGTAGTAGAAGAAATGCAGAAAACTGGGCTGATATCTGGGCGATCGATCAATCGACCCCCTCCCTTCGATCGATTGACCTCCGCAGAATCATTGAAGTTGTTTCTTTTTAATGCTTGTTCTTATCCCGAACCTTTTGTAAGTCTTTGGTGATTATTAATTGGATATACTGGGACTTAGGGAAGATCAGTAAGCCCTAGTTAAGAATCCAATTGATTTGATTGGGATTTAATTGATTAGGATAATTGAATGAAATTCCGATTGCTAGATTCATGTGTTGGATTATAATTTGTATGCATGAGGATTAAGGATAGGTCCAGTAGGGGATATTTAATATAACACCTGGGTAGCCTTAGGGTTACAATTTGAACATCAAGGACTGAGTTTAAGCTCATTATTGATTGCACAAGGACTGAGTGTAGTACAAGCGCTTAGTGGTATGGCTCCTGGATAGAGATGGGAGTTCAGACCACATTTGGTTGAAAGAGGGGATGAGGTTATCCCGATTGCGTATTTGAAGTTGACGGACCTCCACGACCGACAAAGTTAAGTAGTAGTGTATTGGAGGGGTTCCTTATTTGGATTTCGCTTTGCGAGACGCTCCACGCATGAACCTTAACGACATCGGGAGTGGAGAGATGTTATAGGATGCGAGGATGTTGGTTTTGTTATTAAGTCATATAATGTGAATGAAACACTATATACTATGAGCCATGTGATGATGGTATTCAATTCTAGCTGATAGAAGATGTGTTTATAAGAGATTATAAACAATCGATTTTAACCCTAATTCAGGGAGAGTTTAATTCATGGTAATTCGGGAGATAAGATGATATGGACCAGTAGGATATTAGTGATTTATTATTGAATAAATACATTGAGAAAACCCTATTTGAACCTTGAGTAATGAGTGAGACTCTGGAATAATTAAATTAAAGAAGTAAAGTCATAATATTTTAATACGTAGGATTGAAAGAGATATAATGCTACGTATGTGAATTATCTTAGGGTAATGTGAGTACCTTGTTGATATTATATTATAGGTAGATGATAATGCCTATTTGATTGATTGATGATTTATGTGTATGACATACCTAGCTTACTTGCTATCGACGGGAGGTTTGTGCGTGAGGGCAATCATATCCTGATGAATCCATGGGATTTTTTATTTATCGCTCGAGAACATAGGTCTATGAAAGACTTATCGTGGAGTTGATAAGTCCACTGACTGTGGCTACGTAGGTATGTACGTGACCCATGGATACGAGAACTATGTTCGCCTCCAATTTGTGTGTTGTTGTTTGTGGTTCGAGGAATCCTTACCGAACCTTTTGTCCCCTATTCGACGACCTACGATATTGGGACGTGATAGTAGAGTAATGCATGCACCGCAGCTGTGACTCAGGGTACCGTAATATATATGTGTATATATATAATAAATGAATGTATATAGCGGTTTGATTAATCTACTGTATGATAATTGTAGATAAAGGTGAATTGAGAAAAGAATTGAAATAAGTTAATGAATATTTATTGAAGAGCTTAATTCATATTAATGAGAAACGATTCATGTTAATGGGAAACGTATATGAATGATTATATTACGTATGGTATGGGACATACGGGGTTAGGATATGGAATGGAATGATATTATGGAAATTAGTTAGGGGGAATCATTAACTAGGAGGTTAATAAGAAATGTTAAGCGTGCACTCTAGATGAGAGGTGAGAATAGCAAGTGAGAGTGGAATACTAACATGTACATAATAAATGATTAATTGAACTTATTAAATATTTGTTGTTTTTAAAATCATTTTCACATCGGGCTCTGACCCGTTTCCTTGCATATTTTCTTTTTTAATGTACCTTCTATATCAGGTGTCCAGCAGCAGGGACGCCAACCTTAGTGGATTATTACGAGCTATGGAGCTATGGAGTATTGCTTAGACGCCTATCTTCATTTGATTCACGATGTTCTTTTAGTTAGGGAATGTCACCCAAAGGAATTCAGTTATCTCTTTTCTATCTGAGTCAAATACTCTTGTACTCGTGTCATTTTCATATATTTAATATTATTGGGATTACTGTATTGGATCATTTATTGGGAATATTTATTCCAATGGCATCTAAATTCTTTTGTGTTATCTGTTTGGTTATTAGTGTTGTAGAATAATATGTGTAGTATTATTCTTAAACTAAAAATGATTTTTTATGGAATTAAAATTTGGAAAGTTTTTAACACCAGCTTAATTGGGTATTGGGTGAGTTGTAAATGTTTTCGACAGTGATGCTAAGAATGAGCCAACTGTATATTCTGTTTTAATTTGGTATTTGATTGGCCACCCGGTATTTAATTAAGCGGGGTGTTACAACCCAACAATCCAACAGCTATACCATCCACTAAAAGAGGCATCCCTACCGTGGTGCACCTTCACGGCAGGATCGACGAACCCGAGAGCGATGGACACTCACATGCATGGTTCACCGCACGATTTAAAGAGAAGGGACCCAAACGGACCCAAAAAAATATTATTAACAACCTAGAAATCTATGGTACCATGATCACGCAATGGGGTTAACTGGAGTCAACCTTCTTGGTAGCTTAAGTGGTGCTTAAATTATTCGCCAACCCAGTATTGAGGGCCCACTTGGACTCCCATATGGCGATGAATTTGATCGACCCTTGCTTATATTTGATCATAGCTTTCGTATTGATGGTCCCATATACATCAATTCTATTGGAAATAATCCCACAATACACCCACAATGGCAACCTGAATATTTTGGTGAATCAATAGTTGTAAATGGTAAAGTATGACCCTACATGATTGTACTCCGAAGAAAATTCAGATTTCGTATCATTAATTCTAGCAATGCGCGCTTCTATAAATTCTTCTTCACCAATGCCATAATTGAATGCTACATAAAAAAATTAAAATATCCACGAAATTGATAATCTTTAGTGCGTACCTTCTCCAATAGCTTCTTCAACATTTTCTCTAGTCTTGTTCTGAAAACTAATTCAACCCACTTAAAACATTACACCAAAATAATGGTAATAATTTTAAAGGTGCTTTAATCGTGTAGAAATAAAAAAAAATAATACGATAAATACTCAACTTACCATATCTCTAAATGTTTCCCAACCTTTTACAATTTCTTTCCGTTTGTATCACCAACCCTATACATTTTGAAAACAACAAATGAAGAGAAACACACTAACACTTCAAAGTACTTGTGTAAGTACCAAGAGGTGTTTTCTTCACCTTTAATCACTTCGGATCTATAAACACTAAACACACTAAAAAGTAAACACAAATTCATACAAAACTTCAACCCAAAATCATAAAATGAGTTAACTATAAACCTTAAAACGAAATTAACATAAAACCATTTCATGAGAAAATAGAGAGGTGCAGAGAGGGAGGGAGAGAGAGAGAGAGAGCGAGAGAGAGATGGATATGGGGAAGAGGAAAGGACCAAATATAAATAAAACGTAGGGAAATAGAAAAGGAGAGAAAATCAAGTAAAGTGAATCTACATAGATGAGAAATCTCGAATGAATAATGGAGAGAGATGAATGAATAGGTTAGGTATGTTGTACGTTTTTAAGGAGTGGAATGAAATGAGTTTTAAAATGTATTTATTAGCATTAAAACCTCTAATACTATAGTATTAGAGGTATAATATAAATCTCAATTTGAATTTTTAATCAAGAATCTCAAATTTAAGGGCATTTGGTTATATATTTTGAAAACTCGGTTTGAAAATTATTTTTAAATTTTAATTTATGTGCTCTTAAATATTGGTGTATATTTTCTAAATGATTAAAAACTAGCATATACAATTGCTAAGTATACATTCGAAAGTATACAATTGGTAATTGTATATATTATGCGTACATATAAATGTGAGTGCAAATAATCATAATAAAGGATTTAAAGAAAATTAAAGTCACAACACACAAAAGTTACATGGTTCGGTGAGGGTCTCTCAATTTTTATTAATTCTTTCAGAGTTCCAAAATTACATGCCCTATTGCCTCGGGGTAAGGATTTTATTTATGGTAATAAGAGTGGTTGAGTTGTGCATGAACTATTTCAGCCGCCTATTGGCTCGTTAGTTGATTCATATATATCTCCTCCAAGATTGTAGGTAATATGAGTGAGCCTCCATAATTATTCACACGATATGTCATCATAATTATCCATGTAGGCAGCACGTTAGGCCTATTTGAGCTGCCAAATATTTGAGCCTTTATAGTTTGCACCCACAATTGCCCCCATTTTTTTTGTCAAATATAGGTTGATGGATTTTACATATTGTGTTAGCCCAAAATATAAGTACAAATTCTAAGTTCTACGTATGGGAATCTCCTATAATTACTCGAATAAAGTGAGGGTAAGTTGGTCTGGCGTAATAAACGAACCGCCAATTTCAATATCAGATCCTCTTCCATATGATTAACCTCTTGGAATTCGACATATGCTTATTTCAAACTCTGTACCGTCATATTGTATACGTTTTTCTTACTCAAAAATACTTCGTGGAGCTTCTGTCCTAACAATATACTTTTTAAGTCTTCGTCGTCCTAGCTTGTTTCTTCTATCTCCACAATTCTTTCTACTTATTTTTATTGAATAGTTTCTTTCCTCGCTTTTCTTCTTTAAAAATGGTTTATATTGTTAATGAGAGGACCTTTGGGAAATTTAGAAAAAACTATTCAATTCCCCCTTGGGTTACGATTGAGTGTGCTCCAGTGCCCAGGAAATGCATCATTGTTAAGGGTAACCATTAGATCCATACCTTCTTAATGGTTGGGCGGTAACATTTTTCCCAAATAAACTTTTTTTGGAATTTTAAAAGTTCTTTGATATCGTTCCTGCCCAATGTGCCCCAACACATGGAAGATTATAAATGGAGTCTGTAGAATAAATGAACTGTATGGGACCAATATAGGAATTCCAGAAATTAGATATTGTTATTCCTAGTCCCATACAATAGACGATGTTTTGTACCCGAAGGCGAGGAAAGCTGACAGGGATTTGGTAGTCAATCTCCCTGATTCCAATAAAGGGTATTGGGAATAGGGTTTTATTTCTTGGAATTGGCAACATCCACCTCTTCCAACGGGGGAGCATTATTAATAGTTTTTATGCCTAGAGTGGGGGAATGATATATGTTAACACGCTTTTTTTCGTGCTTTGAATTATATGATTACTAATGAAAATTTTATTTTTTTAACAACTCGATCGAAGAAGAAGGAACCCTCCCTTTCCCACATCAACATGGAGGAATTGCTCAAAGTTTGGAAGTTAAGGAAGCCATTAGTCCAAGGTGGTGAGCATTATTGTTCTACTTCATTCCTTATTGAATACAAGAATTCTGCCAACAACTTCACAAATCGCCCGGTAGACACAATTTCGGACCTTCCGCTTCCTTCAGCAAGTGAGGAAGTTTTCTATTCTTCTTCGTTCGAATCTTTGAACATTGAGTCCAAACTTGCCTCGGAAGAAGACTCATTGGCTCCCTAAAAGAGAATTTTGTTAATTGATGATAATGATGTTAATCCCTCCTCCCCCAAGGCCAAGCCCTCTAAGAGGACGGAACAAGAGGGACCTTATACCCTTGAATTGGACTTATCAGTAAAAGAAAACGGTAGATAGGTAATGGCCATTTCCTTCGTACCCCTGTTGCCCCTTAAGAAGGGTAATGCCCCCACGTCTAGGAGAACTCAGCAGGTGATGTCAGTGGCTAGGAAACCCCCTTTGGCCTTTGGTCTACTAAAAAGGGGTGCGTTCGCGCTTGACCGTGAGGGGGTCAGCTAGTTATTATATGACCATCTCTCTCCTCACGCTGCTCAGGCATTATCTTTAGTAAACCGAATCTATTTTCATCCTGCCTGATGTTATTGGACTCTTCGTTTTTTATTTTGACATACTTTATGTCTCGCTGTTTCAATTTATGGCGGACTCCATTGCCATTTTGGAAAGTCGCTCCGACCAGTACAAAATAAACAATGATATAATGCTAGCCCTGGACAAGTTCAAGGATGCCCTTGCTACCGCCTAATATGAATATGTTGAGGAGAAGAAGTCCACCAGCAATGATATTAGGCTAAAGAATTATCATTACCAGTTAAAGGTTGCTCACGACCAACTAAAGGTGGAGCGTGACCAACTTATAGTTAAACGTGATCGTTTAAAGAAGGAATGCGAGGATATTTCTTCAGCTAAAGAGGTCAACTACAACAAGGGTTAAATTGAAGCCTTTGAGGATGCCAAACGCCAATTATCTTTCATTAAAAAGTCCAACCTCAAGAAGGAATGGGATGCTGCATTGGCGAGTGTAAATATCCCAGTTAATTCTGAACTCTTTAGCAAGCACAACTCTGGTTCCCCGCTAAAGGCAGATGACAGGCATTCACAAATGCCCTTGCTGACCAAATTTCCTCTTCAGATGCTAAGGGCAATGCCCTGGAGACCCAAGAGCAGGTGAAGGGCAAGGAGACTTGTTAGAAATAATTAGCCTACGCACCCTTATATTCTTCTTTTGCTCTTCATTTGTAAGGACCTTGCCCATTTTGGTTATTAATGCAAGACTTAATTACAAATTTTAATTATGTTTTGATTTGTTGTTGAAAATTCCCTTTTATTCTTACTATCTATAGCATATCAATGTTTTCGAAGAGAATCCTTCTTTTTCTAGCAATCTAGATGCAATTCTTGGTCAGGAGGCTAGCGCCCAAACAAGCCATGCATTTATTTATGTTTAAAAAGCCCTCAAGAAAGTAATTGATGCCTATTATGGCAATTCGGGTTGGATTCCTCTGGCGCCGGCTGCCCCAAAATTGGAGGGGAGATAAAACTGAAGAAATCTCTCTTTCCACACATGCGCGAATTTGAGGATAAGAGAATCCTCTTTTCTCCACTCGCGCTGATCTTCGTGGGCTACCACAGATATAAATTTATCATCGTCAAAGGGGAGAAAAATGTAAAAATGGAGTCGCCAACTTATTTTTTTCTCAAAACAATCAAAAGAATGCATCCATCCCGAGAGAACGGCATCAAAAGACATATTAAGTCATAGAAACCAAATGAGTTGGGGGTTTGAGGACTAAGTTACGAAATGAAAATATGTTAGGCAGCCATTCCTCCCTTTCGGTCTCTCATGGGCTATGATAATATTTTTTCTCCAAAATGCAATACGTGTGTACATGTGTGTAGTGTAAACAATGAGAGAAAGAAATCATCCAACCCACATCATGGGAAGGACTAAGTTTAATCATTCTAAGGAGTGAGAAAAATAATAACATAAAAATATAACGTGAGTGACTATTAAATCACAAATCACTATGAAGAAGTGAATGTGTACACCAAGCGGAACAAAAATATGTAGGAGTACGCGTACAAGCAATTCTACTAAATGTGAGAAAACAAAAAATGGATAAATGAGAAAATAGGACTTGAATCCCAAGATTAGCTCGAAAAGCCTACATAGCCAAAAGACATCAAAGTCCACGTAGATGAAAAATGCACAAGGGTGGGGTTTAACCCATAAATCCTAAATTAGTACTTCTTTTAGTTTATTTTTGGGAAAATTTGCACAAGTATAAGAAGTGTAGAAAATGAAGAAATTCCATTTTAGGATAAATAAAAAAAACTCTTTTCGGGTTTTTTAGATTTTATGAAGATAAGTTTTGTGTTACTAAATAATATAAAGTGAGATTAGTTTTGAAATGAAGAAATGAAATAAAAGATATATCAGAAGTGGAAAGAAAAGTAAATAACTAATACTAATTAAATGAGTTGTAAATGGATAAGAGTAAATAAACCTTATAGAGGACTTTAATTATGATTTTGTTGTAGTAGAGGATGATTTTTTGTGGTTGGATGATGGTGAGGTAAGAGTAAAAAGTGTGATGGAAAAATGGATGGGAATAGTGTAAGAAAATGGAGAGAATGTTTGGAAAAAATGGAATTCCGGCGCACTGATTTCGTGGAGAATGTTCTAACCTCCAAAAGGGCCTTTGGGAATAAGGTCATGATCTCCTTAAATAGTAAAAAATTAGGGTTTCATGGGGATGTTAATCGGCATGACCCATGTCCTACCTATAGACATACCCCTACCTTACTGGGAAAGAAAAAAATACATCCTGCCGATAGGTAGGGGGTTTGAGATGTCAATAGGCAGTCTGGAATAGACTTTTTCGAAAAATGGACATAAAATGCAAACCGTAAGTCCTAAGCACGCATGGTTAGTATCGTTAGAAAGGGGATTCAAAGCCCTATGTGATTAAAATGAGCTTACTCAATTTAAGGGTCTAACCGATGTCAAATGGGGCAGATAAGCACCCGATGGCCTTTGAATTAGGTCTCGGAGTAAAAAGGTGAATATGCGCGAATCGTGAGTCCGAGTCATGCACGATATGGATCGTTAGAAAGGGAATTCAGATCCCTATGAGGTTTCAATGAGCTTTACTCAGTTTGGAGAGTTTACTAAGGTCAAATGGGACTTAAAAGCGTCCGATGGCCTCTAGATCAGGGTTCACATTAAGACCTGAGGCCTTATGGTGGGAGGATAAGTGTTGGTACCTAAGGATGTATTTATAAGGTACCAGGATGGGGTGTCTACAGATTCCCTTGACAAGCAAACTTAGAACAAGCGGAGGTCGTCGAAAGATTAACACCTCATCAGTGCTTTAAGGGTTGAGGTTTGAAGATGGTTGATTAAAGGTTTGCGGTCGATCCTGTTGACATAAGGAGTTAAGGTAACTAATTCATAGGGTCAAAGTCGATTTTATGAACCTAAATGGTTTAGACGACCAATTCATAGGGTCGAGGTCGATTCTGCTGATCTAGGTTAATTATGTGGATCCAAAGAATGGAGGCGACCAATTCAGAAGGCCGAGGTCAATTTTGTGAACCTAAAAAGTTGAGATGATCGATTCAGCCTAGAGTTTTGAGATGACTAATTCAGAGGGTTGAGATCAATTATGCAACCTAAAGAGTTAAAACTGGAAATTCAGAGGGTCAAGGTCAATTTTGCAAACCTAAAGAGTTTAGATAACCAATTCAGAGGGTCAGGGTTGGTTATGGGGACCTAAAAAACTGAGATGGTCGATTCTAAGGGTCGAGGATGATTTTGTGGACCTATAGAGTTGAAATGATTGGATCATAGGGTGAGGTCAGTTCAATGAACCTAAAAAATTTAGGCAACCAATTTAGAGGGTCGAGGTCAATTCTACAGAACTAGGTCAATCGTGTGGACCTAAAGGGTTGAAATGACCAATTTAGGGGGTTGAGGTCGGGACCTAGGTCAATTTTGTGGACCTAAATATTTTGCTAATGGGGAGTGTTTTCCAATTCTGACTTCGCTGGGAGGCGCCCAGGATTTTGGGTTTCGCCAGGGAGTAGAATTTTGTGAGTGTTAATGCATTTTGCTTCTGAGCTTGCTTGGAATTATGCTAGTGATGAGAGTTTTGCAAGTGCTGATCCCTTTTAGTTCTGATCATGCTGGGGATTATGCTGGTTGAGAGTGCGTTTTTGTTCAAACAAAGAAATTATTTAATTAAACTCAGTTTTTTTTAATTAAATCCTAAAACATGCATCTAGATGTGATTGAAGACAATATACTCATGTAAGAACATTCAATCACAAACAAACACACAACTGAGGAAAAATCCCCCAAAGGAGTAAAAACTTTTATTTTCACTATAATTTGTAAAGAACGGTTTACACGGATTATACTGAAAATAAGAGTGACATACGAAATACCCTCAGGTGTAGGTTTCGATGTCGTTGGCTAGACTTTCCCATAAGAACTCCAGATAGGCTGCAATGGAAAAGAGTCGGCTTCTCCACAAGTTACTCCAGATGAGTAAAAACGATCCTTTGAAGGTTTAAAGATTCACACACATATTTAGGAATGGTTTTGTGAATAAACAAGGCATGAAACCTTAAAAGCTTGAAGTCTGTTTTCTGGGCTGTAAATCGTAGAAATGTGTATGTAAAAGACTTGAAAAAAAATGTGCAGAATGGGCACACATATTTATATGAAAATCGAGGCGGCGCCGTCGTACGAACGACATAGGGATGTCGCTCGAACGAGACACACGTGTCGCTCGAACGAGATCGCGCGACATGCTCCTGTCGCTTGAACGACAGAGAGATGTCATTCGAACGAGATCGATGATAAAAAAAGTCTGCTTCTACACTTGGAAAAATTTCTGCTTTTGAGTTAAAAAACAGATCAGACTTCGAAAAATATTTTCTAAAAATTTCCCAAATATTTATGCAAATATTAAAAACTCCAATAAACCATTTTACCAATAACGCGAAGTGGAGTAGTGGGAACGGTTGAGAAGCATGTCGCATGAAGCGTGATGCACGTGTGAAGATGGTGGATACATGGATTCGTATCAAAGCCGTCGTGGATGATCGTTGTTAACGTGACGAATGTAGCGGTATCAGACCTACATACTGTTATCTAGGACAAATAAAAAATTCTTAGATTCTACCCCGGACATTTATAAAATTATGTCCTTACAAATCTCCCCCTATGTCTATGCCGGTACAATCATAAAAAATCCGAATTATGCTATCTCCATAAAGCAAATGACATATAAGATAATATCTCCATTAAACCCTCAAACTGAGAATACTAACTGACATGTCGTCAATCAAACTTCAACATCTTCAAATATTTAGCTTTTCAGAAACTCTCAAAGCTTTTCTCATCAGGGTGTGCAATCCAATAATCATCAATTTTGTACCTACACATATGAGATAAAGCATATACTCGTGACACACAATAGTTTGAAATATAATGACATGCAAAAATTAAAGATCAATTAAGCTTAAGAAAATCATTAATAAATCAACCAAACAATTCTCCCCCATAATTCATTCTCCTCCTTTTTTATGATGTCCCCAAATAGACAGATATGAGAAGCACAAATAAATGCAAATGAAGAATGTCACAAGGTAATAAAATTTCTATTTTTTGAATTTTCAAAAATTTTCACACAAAATATACAACAAAGAATCACACCATGAAAGAACACAAAAACAACCAAGTCGATGATAGCGGAATGTAGGGGTGTGAGCAAATTCGATAGGAAAATCAATGCATACAAACATAACATATGTGCATAATGAATATTGGATGCTTTTAACGAATGAACTCAACATCTTCCTTTGGTGTAAAAGGATGGAATTATAAGAAATTGACTCAATCAAATCAGCAAATCAAAGCTCAAAGTGATTTCCACACCAATAACGTCCAAAACTATTTAATGCTTTTTAGGACTTTCAAGGAAGTGCAAACCGGTTTAAATTCTCCAACCAAACTCCCTCAGATTTATATTTTGATTAGAGGTGATCTAAATTCTCAAACATTGGAGAATTGATGGTGAAACCTAATGTCCCATATTCGACATGTATTTCTTTTTATTGCCTTTAGATTTTTTCAGGCTCTTTTAACCTTTTGGACCCCGAATAATTCAAATACCTCACTTTTTTAGGTCCGATATAACGATGGCTTAGATTTCGCAAAGGCCAAATGAAAACATTTTGCAGCCCTTCTCTGTTTTAAAAATACCACACAATCTCACCAAACGATTTTTACATGCATTCCAATCTTGTCAAGTTTTATCGCATATGGTTCATTGTATAGACAAAATTGAGATGGAAACACTCAAACAAATATATGATAGACAAATACAATAATCAAAGAAAGTCGTGCATGTGTGAAATAAAGGAGATAAGGAGCCAAGCATGAAGAAAGATATCACTAATCACATCTCAAAGACTCCAAATAATGTAAAGCACATGGATGAAATGATGTAGCGTCTCAAATCACTATCAAACAGCCACGTGAAAAATGAAAATGGAAGTTGTGACTCGGCTATCTTAAATGCTCATCCATAAGAGGTGTAAACAAAATACAAAAATCTTTTTGTGCTTTTCTAAAATTTTTATAAAAAGAAAATCTTTATAGATTTTTCGGAAAAAAAAAATAATAATACAAATTATACAAACTAGGAATAGGAATCATATGATGTGAACATGACAATGTATCCTATCATAGACAAGGACCAACCCCCTTAGTAAACTATGAAAATACCTAAAGACTTCCTAAGACTCTCGTATATAAGGGCATCTAAAGGCTTCGTCAGAATATCGGCTAACTGGAGGTCGGTAGACACATAACTCAGGGATACAACCTTCTCCTCAACTAACTCACGGATAAAGTGTTCGCGTATACTAATGTGTTTTGTGCGCGAATGCTGGACTGAATTACGAGATATGTGTATCGCGCTCGTATTATCACAGGAGATGGTCATGGTGTTCTATGATATCCCATAATACTCCAGCATCTCCTATATCCATTGCATCCCCAGCCCAATCAGCATTCGAGTTTGCGAACAAACGGTTAGTGGTATCAAAGGAATACTAAAATCCATAGAAGAGAGTCCCACTCATGTATTTGATAATACGTTTAAGACCGAGTAAGTGTGACTCTTTAGGGGATGCCTGATATCGCGCACAGACTTCAACACTAAAGGCGATGTCGGGACGACTAGCAGTCTGGTAGAGAAGACTGCCTATCATACTCCGATACAAGGTTTTCTCAACGTCCTTGCCTGAAGTGTCCTTACTAAGCTTTATAAATGTACTCATACGTATACGTGCATGCTTAGCGGAGTCAAAACTAAATTTCTTCACTAGGTCTCTAGTATACTTAGATTGGGAGATGAACATTCCATCCTCTAGCCGACGAACCTGGAGACCAGGGAATAAAGTAAGCTCATCTACCATGCTCATCTTAAACTCACTTTTCATTTCCTCCTCAAAGTGGTGAGCATGTTGGGAGCACGTGAACCCAAAGACTATATCGTCTACATAGACCTGGGTAACCAAAATAGCATCGTCATCTCTCCTGATGAATAGCGTCATATCAACTACCCCTCTCTTGAAGCCACGGGCTAAGAGATAGGAAGTAAGCCTCTCGTACCAATCATGGGCTGCTTGCTTCAAAGCATATAAGGTTTTTCTTAGATAGTAGACGTGTTTAGGGTGCGTACGGTCTTCAAACCCTTTTGGTTGTTCCACAAAAACCTCCTCCTATAGAATGCCATTTAGAAAGGCACTCTTAACATCCATCTGATATAACTTAAAGTGCAGATGGCATGTGATGGCGAGCAGTAAATGGACGGACTAAAGCCTCGTAACAGGAGTGAATTTCTCGTCAAAGTCTACACCCTCTATCCGTGTGTAGCCTTGAGCAACCAACCTAGCCTTATTTCTGATAATAGTACCAATCTCATCCATATTATTTTTGAAAATCTATTTGGTACCTATCACATTAGTCTCACTAGGTTGGGGGATTAATTCCCAGACATCATTCTTTCTAAATTAAAGCAACTCGTCCTGCATCACAGAGATCAAGTGTTCATCCTGGAGTGCTTCTTTATAGTTCTTGAGCTCGACTTTAGATGTGTAGCAAACATGGCTAACAACATTCTCTAACTGAGCATGAGTCTTGACCCCTAGGGTGGGATCTCCTAGGATAGAAGTAGGATCATGACTCTTGCGAACCCAAGCAGGTGCGTCCCTTAGAACAGGAGTAGGGTCCACCATGGATGTGGGAGACACAGTGGGATCATCAAAAGGGAGTGTGTCATCCTCACTCAAATGGGTGGAGTTAACAGACGTCGATGGTTCGTCATCTTGCACAGTAATGTTTATTGACTCCATCACCTTAGAGCTCTTCAAGTTAAAAACTCGGTACGCTCTACTATTTGATGAATATCCTAGCAATATTCCCTCGTCACTTCGGGAGTCGAACTTTCCTAATTTCTCTCTATCCCGTAAGATGTAGCATTTACTCCCAAAAATACGAAAACATGCAAGGTTGGGTTTCTTTCTAGTTCACAATTCATGGGGCGTTTTAAGAGTGTGTGGACGAAGGTAAACCCTATTCATCGTATAGCATGCAGTAGACACTGCCTCTACCCAAAATCTCCTAGCAACTTTATGACCTAGAATTATAAATCTAGCCATTTTCTGAATCGTCCTGTTCTTTCTCTCAACAATTCCATTTTGCTGAGGAGTCTT
This sequence comes from Sambucus nigra, assembly GCA_949130495.1. Taxonomy (NCBI): domain Eukaryota; kingdom Viridiplantae; phylum Streptophyta; class Magnoliopsida; order Dipsacales; family Adoxaceae; genus Sambucus; species Sambucus nigra. The sequence goes on along the minus strand of OX422210.1, from coordinate 650,580,221 downwards.
CACAGCAAAAAACTCATGTTTGATTCCTAGGCTATCACAGTAAAGATATATTTTTTTCTCCGTAAATTCAGTGCCATTGTCACTACGCATTCTATTGATAGTGACACCGTGTTGGTTTTGTAAGACATGGCACTTGGTCGTCAGAAACTCAACAACATCTGATTTTTCTCTAAAAAATCCGACGATAGAATATCTGGAGAAATCATCTACCATGACTAGGATGTACCTCTTACCACCCAGACTCTTGGTATGAGTAGGACCCATGAGATGCATGTGTATCAACTCAAGTACTCGTGAAGTGGTAATGGAATTCAACTTATTGTGGGGGCTACGGATTTTCTTTCCCAACTAATAGGGTTCACAAACCATGGAAGTTGGCTTTTCCAAGTGTTGGTAAGCCATGTACTAGGCCCTTTTTAGCTAATCACATCAAATCTCTAAAGTTTATGTGACCTAGACGTTGGTTCCACAAATCTATAGGAGTGATCGTGGTGCTGTTTGCAGACAAGCGAGGACTTGGGCACAGTCCCATAACAATTATCCTTTGTCCTCACCCCTTGCACTAAAAGTTTTTCGGCTTTATTATAAACATTACACGTGTCCCGGTCAAACTTTACGGCAAAGTCAGCATCGCACAGCTGGCTAATGCTGAGAAGGTTTGCTTGCAAACCTTTGACATACAAAACATTCTCTATCTTAGGAAATCCTGGTAACTCTATTGTACCTCATCCTACAATGCTAGACTTGCTCCCGTCTCCAAAGGTGACTTCACCATCCCTATGATCCTCTAGGTAGGTAAAAAATGAGACATCACCAGTCATATGTCTGGAGCACCCACTATCAAAATACCACTGTGAGGTATTTTGTGCTTTAAGAGCAAGATGTGAAACAAGGGATTTTACGTCGTGCTTATCCACCCAAGATGAGGTAGATTTTTATTTTCCCTTGTCAATGTGGGTTCTAGTCGAATTTTTGGAAGTATCCACTCACGGAAGGGAAATCCGTTAGAATTCTTACATTAAACTCTGAGATGTGGCGACTAGGAACTCAACCTGCTCTCTAAGGTTCGAGAAATCGCTAGTGGCAGGTGGCGGAGCAGTAGTACGTCGTGTCAGACCCAAACTATAGCAAAACTCGCTGAGGTGGCCCTTTCTTTTGCAGTAGGTACAAAAGTACACAGTCTTAGGCTGACCTTGGTTTGCTTTTCTTAGTCAAAATCTCCTTCGTGGTTTTTACAATGGCCATATGGAGTTGTAGTAAACTTAGGAACTAGTCCTGGTGTAATTTGGGATGTGGAGGCACCATCAAAACCTATTCCCTGCCTTTCACCAAAACCTAAGGCGGGACCGAGGAGCATCTTTCCCATCTTTCCAGATTTATCCTCGATTTGAACCTTGACTTCCCGTGCTCTCTCATGATTATGAGTAAGTTGGGATACAAGGGCTTCAAGTTTCTTTCGAGTCTCCAGGGAGGAGTGAAGCTCACTCGTAAGACTAGCCACTTGATTAGTCAAGTCCCCTTTCTCTTTCTCAAAACAACTCTCTCTCTCTATCTCTCCAAACAGTCTCTCTCTTTCTCTAAACTGACTTTCTCTCTCAACACAGGCAGACTCTCTCTCTCTCTCAAGGTAGTGCAAGTGGAGGACTCTCTCTCTCTCGCTTCTCCTAAATCTTCCTCTAAAGCGGTGATCCTAAGAATTAACGCTTTGTTACTCTTTTTGGTTTTGAATGACTCAGTATACAACTCAGCGTAGGCGCGTTAAAGATCATTCTCGCTCTCACTTGCAGCGTCCTCCCCCTCACTCATTGCGTTCTCATTATCGAGGTGTCCCCGTGAAGTAGCATCCTCATCGTCGTGAGGACCAGTACAGATACTCGTATGACAAGCCATGAATGCGGTGAGCTTACATTCATGCGATGACTCGTCTCCAGAGTCCACCGACTCGACCTCACTGTCGTCACTAAGGGTAGCATTAAGGACAACTTTGCCCTTTTCTTTGGCAAGTTTGTTCAGCCTAGTAGCACACTCAAAAGCTCTATGACCCTTACCGTCACACTCATAACATCTCTCACTGCCTTTCTTAAGAGGGTCTTTAAATTCTTTTTCATTTTTCTTTTCAAACTTATTTTTACTCAAAATTCTTTTTATCTTTGAAATTTACATTTTTCTTGAAATTTCCATTTTTCTTGATTTTTTTTGCAAACAAGGCCAAATCATCTAAATCAAGGTCACACTTGGAATCTGACGTTTCTTTTTCCCTTTTTCTAGATGATTCTACTCTCTTTCTTGCCAACCCCTCACTCTTCCTATCCTGGGCTTGAAGTGCAATCCCCTTATCTTTTGGTTTAACACACTTAGGAAACATGTCAATTTCAAAGGTTTGTAAGTCTCCAACCAATTCCTCTAATTTAAGCGTGTTTAAATTACCCATAGAATTTAGCATAGTGACTATAGGAATAAAACGCTTAGGCAGTGATCTTAGAATCTTTTTAACAACTCTAACATTAGGAATGTGTTCACCAAGATTAAAGCTAGTGTTTACAATATCAGATAACCTAGCATAAAATTCATCAAAACATTTAGACTCAAGCATGGTGATAGTTTCAAATTGAGTTGTTAAGTTTTGTAATTTTGATTCCTTCACAGAATTAGTTCCTTCATGGGTAAGTTGTAAAACATCCCATGCCTCTTTTGACATGGTACATGTCATTATCCGCCAGAACTCATCAGGTGTGACGGATCCAGAAATAGCACTAAGACCCTTAAAGTTAAAAGATGATCATTTAAATTCATCTTCAGTCCATGCATTCACATATTTTAAATTTGTCACGTTGTCAATAGTGGTGGAGGGAGGTGTCCACCCTCTTTCAACCAAAATCCAAACTCTTTCATCTATGGCTTTTAGAGCAGATTTCATATGGGCTTTCCAGTAAGCATAATTAGTCCCGTCAAAAACTGGCATTTTATTATATAATTTATCCATTTTGAACACTCTCTTTTTTCAAAAGTTGATATCTCAGAAAAAATTTGTGAAAAATTACACGGTATAATTGTGTAATTGGCTTTAATACCAATTTAAGAGTGCGCTTTTGTTCAAACAAATAAATTATTTAATTAAACTCAGTTTTTTCAATTGAATCCTAAAGTATGCATCTAGGTGTGATTGAAGACAATATACTCATGCAAGAACATTCAATCACAAACAAACACACAAATGAGGAAAAATCCCCCAAAGGGGCAAAACGTTTTATTTTCACTATAATTTGTAAAGAAAGATTTACACGGATTATATTAAAAATAAGAGTGACATACGAAATACCCTCAGGTGTCGATTCCGATGTCATCGGCTGGAATTTTCCTCAAGAACTCCAGATGGACAGTAATGGAAAAGAGTCGGCTTCTCCATAAGTTACTCCAGATGAGTAAAAATGATCTTTTGAAGGTTTAAGGACTCATACACATATTTAGGAATGGTTTTGTGAATAAACAAGACATAAAACCTTAAAAACTTGAAGTCTATTTTCTGGAATGTAAGTCGCAGAAACGTGTATGTAAAAGACTTGAAAAAAACGTACAGAATGGGCACACATATTTATACAAAAATCGAGGCGGCACCGTCGTTCAAACGACATAGGCATGTCACTCGAATGAGCCACACGTGTCATTCGAACGAGATCGCACGTCATGCTCATGTCACTTGAACGACAGAGCGATGTCGTTCGAATGAGCTCGATGACCAAAAAAGTCCGCTTCTACGCTTGGAATTTTTTTTGCTTTTGAGTTAAAAACAAATCAGACTTCGAAAAATATTTTCTAAAAATTTTCCAAATATTTATGCAAATATTAAAAACTCCAATAAACCATTTTACCAATAACGCAAAGTGGAGTAGTGGGAACGGTTGAGCAGCACGTCGCATGAAGCATGATGCACGTGTGAAGATGGTGGATTCATGGATTCAGATCAAGTTCGTCGTGGATGATCATTATTAACATGCTAAATGTAGCGATATCAGACATACGTACTGTGATCTAGGACAAATATAAATTTCCTAGATTATACCCCGAACATTTATAAAATTATGTCCTTACACTGGTGATGAGAGCTCTGCAAGTGGTTTCATACTCTTGCTAAGGAAACATGTGACATTCTACCTTTGGTATTTGTCCTCGAGGGCTGCGGTGATTACGGGCATGTATACCCAGATGAGGAGGTTGTTGGCGCATGAGTTTAGGTATGTTTGTACCTGGGGAATAGGGTTGTAAGGCAATCGATGGAGGGTGAGGTGACATCTATTTCTAGTTCTTCATTTGGGTGATTTTCTCAAAGATCCATCGTTGTGACTGGAGGAGCTTGGCATTAACTGTGACACCACGACTAATTAAATAGCGGGTAGCTACTCCTTTATTCAAATTAATTCAAAATGTCAAGTTGGTTCAGTTCGTAGCATCACTGTCGAAAACGTTATAAAAATTACTAGCCACCTAATATTTAAAAAGTGAGTTGTCAATTTTAATTGAATTCGATTTACATACAACCAAATTAAATTATGAATTACTGATACCACAACCACATCACAGTCACAATAAAATAACAATGTAATAAACTGAATCTGGAGGAATACACCTCACAACAATCCGAATACTGAAATAAACAAATACAAAGCCTGAATCATTAATTTAATTACAACCCAAAATATGAAATAAAACTGAGTAAATAAGATGTCTCTGAAAGGAAAGGGGCGACATGCCCTACAGATGAATGAATCAAAAGTAGAGTCAAGATATAAAGTGGAGGCATCTATTATCGAGGTCCTGTAACTTCCACAGCATCTACAGCACGTCGCGGGAATAGAACTCCTATGCTTGGTGTCCTTGTGGCTGGGCACCTAAAAAGGCTTTTTGCAAAATAGATTTGAAAGCAAACGGGTCAGAGCCCGATTGTGAAAATAGTTTAAAATACAGCAAGTGTTTAATATAATTAAACAGTGAATATAAAGTACATGGTAGTGCGTGCACTCACATGAGTTCCTCACCTCTCAACTAATTGTGCACTCCTATCGTACCTGTACCCGTTTTAGTTATTCTCATATCTAACTAGCCCAATACACAATCTAACATTTCTATACGATTCACGATTTAAGTCCCGACATCTTAATTTGAACAGAGAGTTTTACTTTTCTCCTCAGTTCCCATATTAGTCATGTTAATCACTAGAGATTTTCCATTTTTAACTCTATTAAAATGTTGCTATTATTCACACTTACATTTATTCATGACAGTTCATCATTTCAATTAGCAGTATATTATTCTCATCATAAATATACAATACTGGCACCCCGAGACTAGGCTGCGGTGTACACATACTCTGCTATCCAATCTCGGTCCATCACATACATAAGGACCACATATTCCGAATCTCTCAGGAATCATTTTCAATAAACAACAATCACACATAATGGAGGCGAACATAGTTCACATCACATGGGTCACGCACATACCTACGCTCCCATGATCAGCAGACTTATTAACTTCTCAATAAGTCATTCTCCGACCTATGTCCTCGAGGTACCAATCTAAATCCCCCCCCCCCCCCCGTAGGCACACAAAGATTAGATGGCCCTAATCGAACGCCGACCTCCCGTGATAGCAAGTATGGTAGGTATGTTATACATAAATAACTACATATACCAAGTATTCACACATCTTCGGTATCCCATAATATTAATAGAGGTATATTTCTCATTCCTATACCGTCATTTAATGTTACACGTTTACAAGTCCCCGATATATATACGTTAAAGTTATCAACTCTTCTCATGTCGAAATTTTAGTTACTTATACCCTAGCCCATAGATGTCGTCCGATTTACTATTAATTCTAAGTTTTAATCCTCAACGTACTCAATTCTCACAACTATAATCACTGGTCAACATGAGAAGGTTATCACTCAATTAAATATGTCTACTGAAGGTTGGAAATAAAATCAGGCCTAAAAAGGCCATTCTGTCAACTCGTTAGAAATATCGTTCGAACCAAGTCTTTGAACGAACTCGTTAGAAGGGATACTATCATCTCGTTAGAAGTCTTATTTGAACGAGGTCGTTCCAACAACCTGGGAAGGTCTTCTAACGAGATGACAGAATACACCCAGAAAATTCCCAATTCGTTTTTCTCAATTTTTCTCTTATCTAAATTCATCCTAAGATCATCCCAATAGCATTTTAATGTTCTTAAACTTCTCTAAATCCTCTTAGGTCGTTTCTTAACATATTTTTGGGGTCAAATCCTCCTAATCAACATGTAATTATCATTAATCCCCAAATTTTACCCCGAACCCTATGAACATGAACCCTGAATTTTATTATGCCTAATTACTCATCTTAAATCCGTTTTTAAATCATCATATTTAAGTTTTTGGATACTAAATTCGTCCATAGTCATTCTACATGCAATCCCTAACCCAACTTTAGAGTTTCTACAAAAATTTCATTATGTTTTCCTCAAAACTTTCAAGACAAAACAGTTCATACACTAAACATGGAAGAAATATTCAATGCACTTAAAAATATCAAATCACTTGCCTTAGATTTGTTCTTAAGATTGTTGTCGATGATTCAAGGTTGATTATCTCCTCTTTCCGGTCACAAATCTTTTCCAATTTCTGGTGATGGGGAGATGGTTTGGTATAGACCCTCTAGCCTCTCTTCTAACTTCTCTCAAAACCTCCGTAGCCCACTCTCTTACTTTTGGCTGATAATGGCCTTAGTGGTTCTTTTAATAATATTTAATTTACTTCAAAAATTAGTGGGTTTTAATCTCCTTATTTTTAAAATTACCAAAATACCCTTCTAGGTTGCCAGTTTGGCCTAAAAATGCCCCGGGACCCAAACTAAACCCCCGGCTAGTGTTTTCTGACTATTTCGACCCTTCCGGACACGTTGACGCACTCAAAATGACCATTTGGTTGATAAAAATATAATTCACTTTTTAATTTAAATAATTTCGTTTCTGACGCAACTGACACGCGCGTCCCAACTAAGTTTCCCAAATTGTCGTATTTCTGCCTCGCGACAATTTTAATATTTTCAATACTCGTATATTACCATATATATTTAGAAATATTAAATTTTAACATCATAAAAAAATACTAACTCACATCTCGCTAGTATTTATATCCGGATTAATTCCCAATTAATTCTCATTTAATTCAATTAATCCCTTAAATAAAAATCAATAAAATTACGGGGTATTACATTAACCATGTTGTATGCTTAATTTAGTGGCATTTATTTGTACCTGAAAAAGATACTCAAAAAGAAAAAATAATGCATTTTTCATCTTGATTTAGTGCCTAACTCTTGTGACACCCCGCCTATTTTAACCACGGGTGATCAGTACTTAAATTAAAACAAACATGAATCTCATTTGGTTCATTCTTAGCATCACTGTCGAAACTTTTTAAATTACTGACCACCTATATTTAATTAAGTCGGTGTCCTATTTTATCTTGCATTTGTACAACAACATGCAAAGTAAGTAAAATAACCAAACCATCCAAACAATATCAATCACACGATACTGAATAAATAATACCGAATAAACCACCGGTTCCCAAAATAAAATCCAACTACAAGTATAATAAAATAGATTGAATCCAAACATCGTCTGACAAATAAACGAATAACTGTAATACTGAATCGTCTGAAGGGGAAACATGCCCAAATCAAATACTGTATGGTAAACCATAGTCTAGAAATGAATAATTGAAGCATCTAAGAAAAACTCATGCGAGCCTCTACAAATGCTGCAACTATGCATCCCTAGAATGAACCATCAAGCTTGGTGTCCCTGTGGCTGGACACCTAATATATTTTGGAAAATATTTTGGCACAGGTTGGAGCCCAAAACCATTTAAAAAATATTTAGCAAGTATTTAAATCATAGTTTAAAAGCAGTTATTAGATACACACTTTAGTTCCACGTACACTCCCATGAGTTCTTCTCCTCTCATCTAAAGTGCACATCTAATGTCTCCTACCTAGCTATGCTACCCAGCCTAACTAGACTATGTAACTAACTAACCAAAAAAGGTTTATCTCTTCGATACTATCCATACGCTACGTTATTGTACTACCAATAATTTACATTAATCACATTGTATTATTGAATCATTTATTTAAGTTTCTCTACTTAAATTTCATTTAGATATACACAATCTATCGATTCTACCATCACACATAAATAGATTTATCATACTTGCATATATTTATCACACTTATGATGTATACAACTATAGCATCACCCGGAATGACCCACACGATGCTTTCATACTTTGATATCATGTTCATATACCTCTCGTACCAAATCAAGAATTATCGGTTCAGAATGTCTCCTAAAACCCTCAGCCAAACAACATACGGTGGATTTAAATTGGGACGTACCTGCAGTGAATAACTCTGGATACTACTCAATCATGTCATCCTCCCGCTCCCACGTTAACTCGTCAATATTGTGGTTCCCCCACTAAACTCAAATAATGGTACCACCTTAGACCGTAGTTTACGCTCACTGTGATCAAGTATTGCCACCAGCCTCTCTTTATACGAGATATCTAGCTGCAAGTAGATCTCCTATAATAGGACATGCTAGAAAGCCCTCTCACTCCTCTGGTACCTCTTCAGCGATGACATGTGGAACACATCATGAATCCGTTGTAAGTGCTTCAGTAGTCCCAACCTATATACCACTGGTCCCACCTTCTCGATAATAAAAAATGGTCCCACATATCTCGATGCTAGCTTCTCTTTCTTGCCGAACCTCATAATCCCCTTTATAGGAGACACCCATACCAACACCTGGTCACCAACCTCAATCTCTATGTGCCTCATGTCTTCATCGGCATAACTCTTCAGCCTGTCCTAATCTATACGAATGCGCCCTCGAATCATCTCAATCTTGGTAGTGGTGTCCTGAATCATCTCTGGCCCCAATAGTTTGTTATCGCCCACCTCTAACCAGCAAGCGAGTGAACGACAAGGCCATTCATACAATGCCTCAAATGGTGCCATGCCATTAGTGAACTGGTAGGAATTATTATACGCAAACTCCACCAAAGGAACGTACTGCTCCCATCCACCCCCAAAGTCAAGTATACACATCCTTAGCGTGTCCTCTAACATTTTATTAACTCTTTATATGTCCGTCTATCTGTGGGTGATACACTGTACTCAATCGTAAATTTGTGCCTATAACCTCCTAGAAGCTCTGACATAAAAACTTATCCCGATCGAACACAATATTAATTAAAACCCCGTGTAACCGCACTATCTTAGCAATGAACAAATGCGCATACTACCTCATCTCAAAATCCATACGAATCGGAAGAAAATTAGCCACCTGTGTCAGCCAATCCAATATCACCCATATGGACTCAGGACCTCTCTACGTTATCGATAGCCCGGTAATAAAATACATGGAGATACTTTACCACTTCCACACTAGAATCTCGAGTGGATACAATATCCCTATCGGTCTCTGGTGGTCTACCTTCATTAGCTAGCAGGTACCACACTTCTAGACAAACTCCGCTATGTCCTGCTTCATCCCCAACCACCAATACTGCCTATGCATTGCCTAGTACATCTTATCCCCATGGGATATACCGCAAACCTGCATCCACGAGACTCTGATATCACTGCAGATCTTAAATTCTCATCCTCTGGAACCATGAGTCTCCTATTAAAGCGTAAACCTCCTTCTGAACTGATCAAATACAATTTTGCCCCATCAGTTAATAATGGGTGAACTTTGTCCCGATAATACTAATCTCATTCCTGTGCTTTCACCACCCTTATAACAATCTCGGGCGTGACAGCTAATACAAACATACGGGCTCTGACAATCTCGTCGTCATGTCAAAGCTCTCTCCACTTTGCCTTCCAAACCTCTGTTATCTCCCCAATGGGTTATCGACTCAATGCATATGCCACCAAATTAGCCTTCCCGGAATAATATTAAATATCAAACTAGTGATAATCGGACCTCAAATCTATCTTAAAAAAATAAGCTTCCTCCCTTAGCTAGTCGAATCGATTATCGATCTGAGGCAACGATCGTGACCTTGTTAAACTCTTATAGTCGATACATAATCGAAGCGATCCATCCCTCTTCTTGACGAATAACACTGGTGCACCCAATGGTGATGTACTCCATCTGATGAAAACCTACCCCAAGAGCTGCTGCATCTGCTCCCTCATCTCCGATAGAGCCATATTATAAGGTGCTCGGGTGATAGGTCTCGTACCCGGTGCCAGGTCAATAACGAACTCAATTTCCCAACTAGGCGATAACTCGGGTATCTCCTGGAACACGTCCTCAAACTCCCTCACTAATGGGATCGAGTCTAAATAAACAACCAATCATGTGAGGTGTCCTCCTCAATATAATACAGATGTATGCTCGACCCTCCCTCAGGAGGAGGCATCGCCACTAAGAACATCTCTTGCCCTGGAATATAGAACACAATAGTCCTACCAAAATAATCTACCATCGCCTCGTATCCAGCTAACCACTCCATACCCCAAATAACGTCATATCCCTCCATATCTAACACTAAAAAGTTGACGGCTAAACATAATCTCCCCACATTGATATCCACACCCCTACAGATCGAGTGTATAAATGACCCGCTACCCAACGGTGACTCTACACATATGAGGATATTATCAGTTGTCTCTAGTAGACTGGAAACTCGTGCAAATCTGGTCGCTATAAAAGAGTGTGATGCCCATGTATCAAATATAATCCTACCCTCAAGCCCGTGAATAGGAAATGTACCCTCTACTACCGGTGGTGTCTATGGGGCCTACTGTATGGCATCTCTCTCGATTGTTATAGACACATTCGTACTGTAACTGTCCCTACTGCGATAGGACTGGTGGTGCCGATGCTGCCGAGGGTACCTGCTCCTGTTGCCCCTGTTGGTCACCATGCATGTGTGGAGCTCTGTCCTGTAGTGAGTAGTCCCTCCTCTTGTGGCCCATCTGTCCACAAGTAAAACAACATCCTGGGAAGCCTCTCGGCCTCTGGCCCTGACGAGGTTTCCCCTGCTGCTGGCCCTGGTGGTCACGCCCATTATTGTTTTGGCCCTGATAGTCCCGAGTAACATGTTGCTACTACTGAGGACCCTGTTGTCCCTGCCTGAAACCCCCTCGGGTCGGTAACCCTCGGATCTAAACCTCTTGGCTTGATCCCCAACTGAGAATTATGCCCCTAATGCCTACCCGATTGCTGCTACGGTGTTCCAGTAGCACCACTCTCACCTGCCTTACCCATCTGGCTAAGCTCACCTCCTCTATTGCTTCCCTTCAGATGGAAGTGATGGTCCTGGAAATGTATAAGTTCGGCATTAAAGATATTTGTATACATTCTTAATGCGGTGTTGCCAATCCAGTGTTGCCTGATCCTCCAGGCTAGCATCCATAAATCTCAGCTTCTTCTTTTCACTGTTCACCTCGTCTGGCACAAAATTAGCCAAATGCGTGAACTCCTCCTCATACTTAACCACTAAACGATCTCCCTAAACCACTTCACTAAACAGCTTTCTCATCTATGTCTTAACGACTGACAGAAAGTATTTGCGATCAAACCGTACCCAGAACTCAATAATGGACATAGTGTCCCTCTCCTCGACAGTGGTAACGGACTCCCACCACTGTAACACTGCTCCGACAAGCCTAAAAGCGGCAAACACTTGCTTCTGTACGCCACTACACTCAACCATGCACAGGTGGCACTGAATATCTTTCTTCCACTGGCATGCCAAAATCACGTCTGAGCTACCCTGGAATTGAGGTGGGTGGCCTTTCTGAAATGCCTCCCTCACTCGTTGCCAATCTAAGGACCCCGAGTGGGGATGGACAACCGGTTCCACTGGCTGTAGTGGCTACTGGGCCTAAGAAAAGTGGATATCCATGGCAATCATAGCGGCATTAACTACTTATGCCAAAATAGTGGCCGCCTATGTTGTCGTAACTGTCCCATGTGGTGGTTGTGGTTGCGGTGCCCGTGTCTCCTATTGAGCCTCTCTCTCACGGCTCTTGCCGATGACCTCATCGATCGTCTTCTCCTATGTGGAATATGAAAATAGATCGAATTTTATGAGTTCACAGTTTATACAAATATAATAGCAGAAGAACGAGATCTCAAATACGTAATCATGAATGCAATTGTCCTAATAATAGGGCTCTATGTCAAAGCACGCTAAACTAAAATCGTAGTAAGCCGTACAGATCCCGTGGACACTAGAACCTGATGCTCTGATACCATTTGTGACACCCCACCTATTTTAACCACAAGTGATCAGTCCTTTATTAAAACAAATAGGAATCTCATTTGGTTCATTCTTAGCATCACTGTCGAAAACTTTTTAATCTACTAACCACCTGTATTCAATTAAGTCTGTGTCATGTGTTATCTTGTATTTATATAACAACATGAAAAGTAAGTAAAATAACTAAACCATCCACACGATATAATAGTCTGAATCAATTACATGATAAATAATTGAATGAGTAATACCGAATAAACCATTAGTTCCCAAAATAAAATCCAACTACAAATCTAAAGAAATAAACTCAATCCAAACATCGTCTGACAAATAAATAAATAATTGTAACCTTGAATCGTCTAAAGGGGCAACATTCCCAAATGAAATACTAAAAGGTAAACCCTAGTATAGGAATGAATAACGGAAGCGTCTAAGAAAAACTCCTGCGAGCCTCCATAAATGTTGCGGTTACGCATCCCTGGAATGAATTATTAAGCTTGGTGTCCTGGTGGCTGGACACCTAAAATATTTTGAAAAATATTTTAACATGGGTCACAGCCCAAAACCATTTGAAAATCATTTAGGAAGTATTTAAATCATAATTTAAAAATAGTTATTAGATACACATGTTAATTTCACGTACACTCCCTTGAGTTCCTCACCTCTCATCTAAAGTGCACACCTAACGTCTCCTACCTAGCTATGCTACCCAACCTACCTAGACTATGTAACTAACTACGCATAAAAGGTTTCTCTTTGTGGTACTACCCATATAATATGTTACTGTACTACCAATGATTTACATTAATCGCACAATATTATTGAATCATTTATTTAAGTTTCTTTACTTAAATTTCATTTAGATATACACAATCAATTGGTTTTACTATCACATATAAGTAGATTTATCGCACTTGCATATATTTATTACACTTATAATATATATAACTATAGCATCCCCCAGAATGACCCCCTTGATGCTTGCATACTTTGATATCATGTCCATGTACCTCTCCTACCAAATCAAGGACTATCGATTCAGAATGTCTCCTCGAATCCTCAATCAAGCAACACACTATAGAGGCGAACATAGTTTTAAGCCTTTGGGCTATGCACATACCTAACGTACCCAAACGACCTGCCAGCCCCACTAATACACGACACATAGTGAGTCACCCTATATTCTATGTTTTGGGGCACAAATCCAGACCTTACTGGAATCGCCAAGGTGGGATCGCCCTTCGCGTGGAACCTCCCGATAGCAGGCAACATAAATATGTTCACACACATAACCAAATAAAAAAATAGGTATTCACACAACCTATTTATATACATATATCAAATAGGTATACGCAGAACCTAACTTATAACCCCGTATGTAGTATTTATCTCTCTCGAATACTCAACGTACTAATAATCCTCATATAATGTTGATTTCATATTTTTCGAGCATCACTCACTACCCGAAGGGTCTCAATTATCCCTTATGTTTATTCAGTATCTTATACGTCACTATATTATTGGTTTAAGTATTAGGTTATTCTTCATTCGCCTCGTAACTAAATCATATTTTCTCGATACGTCACTCAATCACTTAACTCTTGTTGATCCAAGTCCCAATATACCCTCATTTAGAATGACCGAACCTTAATCATGTACCTACTGACCTCCCCTAAGTCCTTGTACAAATATTAAACTCCTCCCAAAGTTTTCCCATAATTAATCTCTTAAAAATTTTAAACAAAAAAAATCTGGAAATAGTAGGCTAGCCTAACCGGTTCTGCTATGAAGGTGAACCGATTTGATGCCGAACCGTTTGAGGGGTGGGCCAAATTGGTTCGATGCACATGATAGTCCATCTTCTTCACTGTTACGATTTTCCACCATTTTTATCCAACAAAACCTAAATCAAACAATCCCAAACTCCCATCCAACATTATTAAACACCAAATTTGTGTGTAGAGATGATTTCTAACGTAAATCATACATTAAATATATAAGAAATCCACCCAAGAATATATTTAGACCCCATAAACCTCAAAACCCTAAGTTATGGTGTTCTTCATGTATAATCAACAAGATACCCAGATTTCTTCCATTATTTTCATCACATAACATCTGATTTCGTATTCTCTACCTAAAGGAATCTATTCTACATGCATTCCTAAATTAATTCATGGATTTCACCCATTAAATCCCCAAGAATTCATCCAAAACATGTGATTGAAACCCTACACTACATGGGTATTATAACATGCTTAAATAAACTGCAAGATAAACACTTGTCTTTGCAATAGCGGGCCTGATTTCATTTTTGTGTGATGAAAATGCCTTCCTCTCCTTACGATTTGCATTTCAATGGTTAAGGCGACCCAAGAAAGGTGTTGAATCTCCAAGAACTCTCTCTTCTTCCTCTCTAATGGCCTCTCTTCTCTCAAGATTATATTAACCCTATCCTATAACACAAAGGGGATGATATAGCCTTTCAATTTTTGGAGTTCTCTCTACCCTATCCCACCTAGTGACTGAAATACCATCATATAGTGTCGGGTTCGTCTAAAATCGCTCCAGGGCCCAAACAGCACACCCGGTATACTATTATGAATATTTCAACCCTTTCGAAATAAATCGTGACCTCAAAATCACCATTCGAGTCACTCTATAGTAATTGCCTATCTCGACCTCAAATAGTCTACACACAACACCCGATTGAGATATAACACCGTCACATCACTATTACTAGCTTATGACGTAAAATAATTATTTATTATTCACCTAGTAATTTTATTCCATAAATATTAATCTTTATCTCTCCCTATTAATATTTCAGTCAACGCATACCATTTAATTCAATTAAATTACGTCACACGTGTAATTTAAATTATGCAAATTTATTCAATATTAAATACTAAAAAATATGAGGCGTTATAACTCAACATGCACTTTAATTTTCTGTTGAAGTTTATTTTGAGAAAAAAGTAGGAAAATGTGTTTTTTGGAATATTTGAATAAAGAAAATCCTTGGAGGCTTGGTTGCAAAAAGCTTCCCTTTGAAGGGACTTATTTTGAAATGAAAAGGACTAGAAGAGAAAAATGAGGGTTTCCCAAAATATGCGTGACAGACATATCCTTGGCCTTCTTGTCAGTTTGTTAGTTCAGGTACACTACGTTTTAACCCTTTTTGGCGCTTTTCTTGCATTCTTGGGATTCAAATTTTTCCAAAACCATTGGTGGTTTGGTTGGTCTATGGATGAGGAGATAGAAAGCTTAATGTCAAGTGGAGCTAGTCGTATTTGTTGCATTGTACTGAATTTGGTATGGATTTGTCGGTACCGTAGTCTTCGAATTGACTACCAGGCTTCTTTTAGAGACCGGTGACATGACAACAAACCCTTAGGTGGCCATAATAGTGTTGTGTATGTCTTATCATTATACTCCAGATGCTATAATACTAGCAGAGACTCTGAATGGACTGGACGTATAGAAGGAAGGTTGGGCTAACCTCTTGCGAGGGAGCCTTGTTATGTTTTTCATGTGGTTATCTAAGAGATTATGCCTAGAGACCCCCTCTTGAGTACCCTCTATTGGGCATTCCTAACTTTTTTCTTGATCTTTTTTTAGTTTTGGCCTATCAATAAATAACTCGGTGAATTGGCTCGTAGAGCATGGGGCCATAAGTCTTCACTAGTCTGTACCATCATGGGTCAATATGCATCACATCTTGTAACTGGGTGATTATCGGTACGTGCGATTGGTGAGTCTTTATCAGACCTTTTTATATCTTCCATGGCTACTTCTACACCAAGAAGGATGGGAGCAAATAGTTCCTCTGCTTATAACTAATTTACTTCCCGTAGAAGCCTTGATTGAGTCACTGAGAATGATATTGGGGCCCTTGTGGTAACATCGTCGACCGTCTATCCGTCCGTCTCAATTTGTTAGCAAGGCTGGGTTCTTATCCGTAGATTATATAAAGTGGTTGTTGATACCAAATTTAGTCTCCTGACATGGATCAATAAAATGAAGACACGTGGCAGTCTACGTGGCAACAACAAACACTTCCGAGGAACTCACACGCTCCGAGGAACCATACTACAACGAGGTACACTGTTTTCCCGAGGAACTCATACGCTCCGAGGAACTCTTGAGCACCGAGAAGCTTAGGCGGTCCGATCAACTCAGGCGGTCCGAGCTGCACCTCGAACAAAGCATTAATAGCGGGATAACCAATAGTTTGACTGTTCATTAAATGCTTATCATTCAGACGCATACGTTTAAGGAGCATTGAGTGTATCACCCTTTCATATGTACATCATTTAATGTATTACCCTTTCACATTACAGCCCCAGGGCTATAAATACATTGTACAATCCTCATTGTAAAAGGACCGAAATTTCTTGAGATAACTTGTAATCGGGAATTCCCATCCAATCAGCAATACCATAACAGTGGACGTAGGCCATTTTTATAAGGCTGAACCACTTTAAAAATTCTTTGTCTCATTTATTTATCTGTGATTGAAT
The DNA here is from genome assembly GCA_949130495.1 of Sambucus nigra. Taxonomy (NCBI): domain Eukaryota; kingdom Viridiplantae; phylum Streptophyta; class Magnoliopsida; order Dipsacales; family Adoxaceae; genus Sambucus; species Sambucus nigra. The sequence goes on along the minus strand of OX422210.1, from coordinate 650,563,370 downwards.
AATTAGATATGATCTAATTTTTTACATCAACAGTGGTTATGGAAGCAAGTGGTTGCATAGATTCTTGCTGAGAATACTGGTCAGAGATGACTTTATAATGTTCGACACTTTTAGAGGAAGGTGTCGTGATCTTGTCTAAGATGATTAAGGCCTACCGCCTCACGGAGAGGATTCAGAGTCGCAACTAAGAGTGGGATTCTTGGGATGCTTCGAAGATAGGCAATGGTGATGAAGCGGGTTCGTTATTCAGTTGAAGGCAGGTCTTGGGTATGAGAGGGGGTAGTATGGTAATGTGAAGCTTATAAGAAGGTCATGTAGATTCTGGGTTGTTTGTAAAAAGGTTATTTTTGAGGTGTTTTGGTCTTTGTAATGTTATGGGTTATTTGGGTTTTGATGTTTTTGTGAGGCTTGTAAGGGAGTGGGCTATTTTTCATTCTCAATACTGATATTTCATATAATAGGTATACCCCTTATTTTTAATAAAGAGAAAATTAATTTCAAATTACTTTGTTGTGTCTTTGATGAATCTTGAACTATCTATACTAATCGCTAAAACATACATAATTCTTTTGTTCCTTTAAATGATGAAGGAGACCATTGTTGTTAGAGGAAGAAGAAAATAACATCTTGTGAGAGAGAAAGTCCTATGCCCATGTGTGTTTTACGGGCTACGTACATACCTCTGTAGGGTTTGAAAATTATGAGCTTTTTTCTAAATGGGTAATTTCTTGAGAGAGGATCAGGTCCTAGATAATTTTGAGTAGAGAGGAAATGAGAGATTTTTTTAGAATAAAAGAGGGTGGGAATAATCGTATCATGACAATAGTTTGGACTAGGGATAAAATTTCTTAAGATGGTCCAATTTGGTTAGATACGCCATTTTTTATCCATCGAGGTCATTGAGCATAGCGGTGCCATTAGACATGATTTTCTTTACAATGTAGAGGCCACTCCAATTGGGCTTAAATTTTCCTCTTGAGTCCTAGACAGGTTCTACGATTTCCTTGAGGGAAAGATCTCCTTCTTGTACATCGCGATCCTTGACCTTTTTATTAAACGACAGCGCAATGCGACGATGTTATCCTTGTATATGATATGGGGCTTCCAAACTCCTTTTATTTAAGAGCACAAGTTCGTCGTAGCCGTTTTGATGACAATCTTCTTCACTAACTTTACTTTCGAGCATAACCTGCAAAGAAAGTATTTTAAGTTCAATAAGGAGAACCGCCTCCATGCCGTATACAGTAGAGTAGGGATTAACCCTAGTGGGTGTTCTGATGGAGGTACAGTAGCCCCACAAGGAATATGGGATTCGATTGTCTAAGTCTCTGCAACTTTCAATCATTTTGATAATGATGGTTTTAAGGCTTCTCATGGGAGCTTCGATAGCCCCATTGATTTGTAGTCGATAAGGAGAGGACTTATGCCTTTAGATTCCATACTCGCAACTAGTTCTATGACCTCAGCTTCGAAATAAATCCCATTGTCTGATGCCGACTCGTGGAGAACTCCATAGTGGAAAATGATGTTCGATCTAAAGAACTTGGCTATTTTCTTCACGTTTAGTACCGCATATGACTCGATTTCGACCCATTTCACGAAGTAGTCAATTGCTACAAGGATGAATGCATGTACATTTGAAGCCTTAGGAGTGACTTTCTCGATGATGTCTATACCCTAGGTAGGGATGGTCCAGGGATAAGTCGTGTTATACAGTTCCCGAGGAGGCAAGTGCTGAAGGTTGGCAAACTGTTGGCATTTGTGACATCTTCAAATATACGCAGTGCACTCTTAAACCATGGTGCTCCAGTAGTAACGGATGATCTTTTTGGCAAGTATATGACAGTTTACGTAGGACCTACATTCCCTACTGTGGATCTTTTACATCATATCTTTGATTTCAATCCCTGTTATACAATGCAAGTGCATTCCATCAAAATTCCTCTTAAAAAGTGCACTGTCATGGATGATGTACTGAGAGATCAGTTTGCGAAAGGTCGTATGGTTTTTCTTATCAACATCCCGAGGGTACCTACCATGATTGAGGGAGTGCCATAACACCACAATCATGTCATATTCAGATATTCTTCTATCGAGTTCAATGTGGTAGCAATGAGTGGGTGCATCCTTTTTCTGAACTACAAAGAGGGGCCATAATTATCCCATCGGGCATGTCAACTATGGAGGCTAAGGTTTCTAGTGCATCAGTTAGGCTATTCCTCGAGTGAGGAAGGTAGTGTAAGGTGACATCTTTTAATTAGGAGGCGAGCTTTTATAAGTGAGCATGGAAGGGTAGGAGCTTCTCATCTTTAACTTTCCATTTTTTGAGGATTTTCCCCGCGATGAGGGACGAGTATCCATAGACATCCATGCATTTGATTTTTTTTACAAGGGAAATCTCAAGCCCTACGATGCATGCCTTGTATTCTATTATGTTATTGGTGTAAGGGAAATCCAATTTAATGGCAATGGGAGTTTGAGAATCATCGGGTGTGATCAGGAGTGTCCAAATACCATACCATTTCTTATTTACAGATCCATCAAAGAACATCTTCCACCAGAGGTCCTCATAAGTGGTGTAGAGGATGTCTTCATCTGGGGACCCAGAAATTCAAAGCTTAGTTCCCTCTATTGGATTGTCGGTAACGTAATTAGAGATGGTTCCCCCATTTATAGCTTCTGCATGACATACGTGATATTAAACTCATAAAATAACATCAACCAGCTAGCTATGCTGTTAAACAGAGCGAGATTCTCTAACAGGTATTTCATGGATTCATTTGGGACACCAATTTGATAAAGAATGCAATCATGCAGTATCAAAGATTCTGTGTGATGCAAATTAAGGCAACACATGCCTTATCTAATACGATGTAGTTTACCTTGTACCCAATTAGCTTTTGACTAGAGTAGTAGATTTCTCTCTTATTACGAGATTCCTCAATGTATAGGGCCAGCATATATCCTATTGCAGTATCGGTAACAGTCGAGTATAGGAGGCGAGGGAGACCTTACTGCAGAGGCATGAGTATTGGAGGTCGGGTGAGGTATTACTTGATCTGATCGAAGGCTTCGTGACACACATCGTTCTAAAGTTTAGTTGAATCCTTCTAGAGAAGCTTTAAAATAGGCTCGCAGATGGAGGTCAGTTGGCTAATGAACAAACTAATGAATTTTAGCTTACTTATAAATATACAAACTTCTTTCTCCTTTCTGGGTGGTGGCACCTAGAGTATGGATTTTAATTTGGTGAGGTCTACCTCAATATCTTTTTCGCTAACCATGAATCTGAGGAGTTTGCCCTTGATGACACCGAAGACATATTTATTGGGGTTAAGCCGCATCTGGTACTGTCATAGCCACTCGAAGAATTTCCTTACGTGACCTTCTTGAGTCTTGGATTTGATGATCATATCTTTGACATAGACTAGACTTTCTTGTGGATAATATTGTGAAGGATAGTTGTAGCGACCCTTTGGTTGGCAGCCATGACATTATTGAGACCAAATGGCATGATTGTGTAGCAAAAGGTTCCTTATGGGGTGATGAAGATGGTCTTTTCCTCATGTACAGGGTGCATCTTAATCTGGTTATACCTGTCAAAACCGTCGATAAATGACTTGAGTGTATGACTAGTAGTGTTATCTATGATCACGTCGATGTTAAGCAGAGGATAATCATCCTTTGTGGGTCCCTCAACCCCTAGATATGGGATTTCCACCTCGAAGGTCATTAAATACACACTCGGCTAACCCATTGTTGACGTAGGTCGTTCGACGGGGGTCAAGGTGGCAAATGGATCATATGCAAGTGACGAGTGGGTGCGTACCAACGATGACGGTGAGAGAGATGGAGCAGTGGCATCCTCATCTACCGCTTTCCCCTTGCCCTTACATGAGATAGACCCCAACTGACGCTTCATGTACTCGAACATATTGAGGACCGTCGCCTCCAACCTTTCTAACATATCGTCATGGGTGTCCTCCTTATGAGCCATCCTGGTGTTGCTCATCTCAATCCCGGTGAGTCTAGACTTCTCCACCCAAGAGCTCAACCCCCTTCTCCGCCCCTTATGATCAGGCCCGAGTACTTGGCTTAGTGTCTCCGTAGCTAAAGATTCGGCATCAGACTAGGAGTTGTGCACTTCCTTAAGCTTTTTCTGAAACGACAAAAAGTACACGATTAGTTAAGTTAATAAAAATTATAATGTAATTAAAAAATTAAACAATTGTAAGATATTTTATAACTTACAATTATGGCTACCACGCTCGGGGAAACCTCCTTATCCTTACCCTTCTTCGTTCGAATTTTCACATAGGCATTGAGCTTGTGTGACCTACCCCCAGGGGCACTCCCCATCTCCTGAAATAAAATAATGCAGAATTAATGATTAATGCAAAGTAATAATCAATTAGAATAACATAAATCTAAAATGAAAGAAAATAAAAAAACTTACCATCTTTTTCTCCACCTCGACATAAGACGTACGCCCGGAGTAGTGCACGTCGATCTTTTTGGCTTGGTTTTCCCTCCCCGATTGACAGGATGTCAACTGTTGATCTTGGATCTCATTGTCGACAAACTGCTGCCAGTTTGCCAATGAGATTGGCTCCTTCGACGGTACCGTGTGACGGACCCTCAATATGGACTTTCGATCCCGCTCAAAGTACTGTGACCACATGTTTTTCTTCCACATTTTGTATTGATCTACCAATTGTTCGAACATGGAGTCGTGGACATGTTGGTACAGGACGAATTGTTCGTGTCAAACAAATACAAAATAAAAAGAAAGTAACTGTTAGTTGTATTTAAATTATAAAATACAATAAAATATACATATAAATATAAATATAAATACAAAATAAAAATAAAGTGAGTAGCTACATGTAGTGCCCCCTAGATGTCCATCTTGAGATCGATGAGCACCTTTCTCCAATCTGTGTACCCCGGCTGACGATCATCTTAAGAAACTCAAGGGCCCTAGCCTGTAAAGCCATCTTATTCTCGATGAGGGACCCTAATTTGCCCCATTTTAGGGGCCCAGTGGCAGACGAGCCTTCCTCGCCTCCGCTAATGTCACCATGATGAAGACATTTTCTGCAAAAATTATTGTTATTAGTACAAACATATATATGAGAAAATGATCAAATCCAAATAAATAAACATATTGTATAAGTTAACGACATTACAAATCTAAATATTGTTTCAATTTGGGGTCATATCACGTACTTTGAAATAATGCTTAAATTGCTTAAAATCCAAATTAACATATTCACTAACTAAAAAACTAATTTTGATTAAAATTCGATAATAACAAAGCACTAGAAGAATACAAGTTAACAAAGCACTAGAAGAATACAAGTTTACGACATTATAGATCTAAATATTGTTTCAATTTCAGGTCATGTCACAAACTTTTAATTAATGCTTAAATTGATTAAAATCAAAATTAACATATTCACTAACTAAAAAACTAATTTTGATTTAACTCCAATAATAACAAAGCACTAGAAGAATACAAGTTAACGAAATTATAAATCTAAATATTGTTTTAATTTCGGGTTATGTCCAGCGAAACTGATCAAGTCCAAATGAATTAAAAGCATTAAACTGTCGTCCGATAATTATAAAGCACTAGAAGAATACACGCGACTGGTTATTACAAATAATTTAAATACTTATTACAAATCTAAAAATTATATTGGTAGGAGCAGCCAAGTCATCCACACTACTGGTTAGACGCTTTGGCATGTGTATGATGATTGACTATGACTCGTTGTTGATATACTCAGAGTAAAACACTTGATTGACGTTTTGAAAAGCACAAACAAATGACTCATCGCTCACGTGCTCGTTGCTCTTCAACTTAGACAAGTCAACCATGATCAAGTTGGTGCCAGGATCAACTTTACAAGCATTTTCATCCTCATCTCTTACCCAATCACATTAAAACACAACCTTTTTGAAACATGTATAGTCCAATTCATATATATATTTCGAATGATACCATAGTAAGTCATTTCAGCTTCAACGAGGTTTTTATCTTTCGTGCTCGCTCAAAAATAAGTAAGAGCCTTATATGAAATACTCAAAATCTGTACATTTTTATTTTCCTCGTACACCCTTGCAACGAATACATAACCGTTCAATTGATACTTTATGTACACATGTGCCATGAACAAGGGTCCAGTGGCTAGACGAGCAAGTCTTAGTGTCGCACCACCCATCTTTAAGAGCTGAGATTATAGATAAATTAATTAGGTTAGTTTTAAAACTTTCTTGTAATGTGACATTTAATAAGAGATATTTTCATTGTAATTGTCTCATGTGATACCCATAGCCTAAATTTGGTGTCTGATTGTGCCATCGTTCTTTGTCTTTTATTGTTCCCACACGCATCATATTTTCTGCATCAATCGTGATGAACGTATTACGAAAATAATAATGTATAAAAATTAAAATAATGAAAAAGTTAAAATAATATAAACTTACTTTTTTCGTTCTTCAACATCTTTATGTGTGTCAAATAGATAACGAGATACTTGTTCATGTTGTAAACTCATTAATTTCACTCGCTTGCCCATCACCTGACCACCCTCATCGATGGACTCATCACTGTTATCCATGCTGATGCATATATTCCTGATTGTAGATTGATGACTCCACGGTGATGTATTCCTCTGTAATGGATCCTTCAATGTATCATGTATTATTGACGTAATCTTTGAAAACTTTCATCAATCTTTCAAATAAATACATCCTCCGATATCTATCTGGGCCTCAAAGAAGTGCCTCGTCGCATAAGTTTACCAAAAAGTGAACAATTATGTCAAAAAATGATGGGGAAAGTACTTCTTCAACACACAAATTTCTTTGGTTACCACTACTTTTACGGACACTATGTGTTCTTGATTCAATACCTTCTCGCATAAAAGTGTGAAGCAGATGCGAATTTGCACAATAGCCCTCCGCAAATCCTTGTGCTTGGAGAAATAATGCTTAAACAATAGAGGAACCAATTGCATGATCACATGCTAGTCATGGTACTTACACTTATGAAAATCATGGGTAGTATAATCCATAATCCTTTGCAAGTTGGATGAAAAATTAGATAGAACCTTCAAATTATATATTGTATCTAAATGCACATTCCTTTATTCACTCATCAAAGTAAACGCACCAGGGGGAATTATTGTCCTTCCCCTATTATGTTCTTTCATCCATAGTTATAGCTTAAGTTTAAAGATTTAAGGTCTTTTTGTGAATTTTATCCATCCTTTAAATGACTCCCCCTAAGGCATGTGTCCACAATATGTCCAGTGATGTTCTTCTCCGCATGCATCACATCCAACAGGTTATTCTTCCAATAAGGCCAGTCAAATAAACTTGATCTCCTAGACCATGCCTTTCTTTTCTCAGTTTCATGCCCGATTGGAGTCTTCTTACCCTTGACATTCTTCAATTTAGGATTCTTACCTGGCATATTAGAGCCACAATTAGAAGATTTACTTTCAATTTTTGAACCTGAATGTTTTCTCGGAGCCCCCGCCTGGTAAAAAATTAGAACCTTTCTCAATTCTAAAACTATGAGGGGGGGGGGGGGGGGGTAAAAACCTCTTATGGCAATAGTATATATTTTTTGTGCTAGCGGTGAGATGCAAAGATTCAGTCTCCTCTACACAAATAGGATATCCCAAATGACCATGTACTACATAACTGGATATTGTCCCATAAGCTAGAAAATTATGAATTGTTGGGTTGCTTGAGCTGCCAAAAGCCAAATGATGGTGAAAGATACATTTTTATGGATGATGGCAAGAAGGTTGAAGTTGAAGCAATTGGGATATTTAGGTTATTATTGAAGTTCGGTACTTATTTGGATTTGAATGAGACATTTGTTATACCGTCATTTAAACAGAATTTGGTTTCCATTTTTGTATTGGACAATTTTGGTTATGCTTGTTCTTTTGGAAATAATAAATTTAGTCTTTTTCACAATTCAAGTTTGGTTGGTACCAGTTCTTTATCTTATGTGGATAACCTTTGTATGCTTGATAGGATTGTTTTATATCATGAAATCTTGCAGTTATGTACTCAATGTGCTAAAAGGAAACTAACCACTGAGAATTCTACATCATTATGGCATAAGAGATTAGGTCACATCTCGAAAAGGAGAATTGAAAGACTTATATTAGATGGGATTCTCGATTCCCTTGATTTTTCAGATTTTGAAATTTGCACAAATTTCATAAAGGGAAAAAAGACAAATATAAGGAGATTTAGTGCCAATAGGGCTACATACGTCATATAACTGATACATACATATATTTATGGGCCATTCCCTACGATTTCATGGAACGATCGACAATATTTTGTCACATTCATTGACGATTTTCACGTTATGGCTACTTTTATCTCATCCATGAAAAGTCCCAATCACTGGACGTGTTCAAATCATTCAAAGCTAAAGTTGAAAATTAACTCAGCAAAAGGATCAAAGTGTTAGATCTGACCATGGTGGTGAATACTACGGTAGGTATGATGGTTCAAGTGAACAACGTCCGGGATAATTTGCTAAATTCCTAGAGGAGTTCGGTATCGTCCCACAATACACCATGCCAGGTTCTCCAAGCATAAATGGTGTTGTTGCAAGGTGAAACAAAATGCTTAAAGATATGGTAAGGAGTATGATCAGTCACTCTAACTTGCTAGAATTACTCCGGGGTAAAGCATTAAAGATTGCAATGTATATCCTTAACAGAGTACCAACTAAAGCAACTACTAAAACCCCTTCTGAACTTTGGACAGTCAAGAAGCCTAGTCTGACGCACCTCCATATTTGGGGATGTCCAGTCGAATCAAGGCCTTATAGGACACATGAAAATAAATTGGATTCAAGAATAGTTAGTTGCTATTTTATTGGACACTCTGAAAGATCTAAGGGTTACAAATTCTGTGATCCTACTACTAAATCCATTTTTGAGACGGAAAATGCCTAGTTCTTTGAGGATATTGAGTTTGTTGTGTGTGTGTGTGAGGGGGGGGGGGGGGATAAGGTTAGTGATTTTGGTTTTGAAGAGGAATATATTGATATTCCCGCAACTGTTATTAACTTTGATCAGGCTCCTATTCCTAACATTGTTCAAGAATCAAATCCTAATCAAAACAATATCCAAGAACCTACCGTTTTATAAGAACAAACTCTACCACCTGTGGAACCTATGCCATTAAGGATATCCACTAGAGAAAAAAGAAGTGCTATGCCAGATGATTACATTGTATTTCTCCAAGAACATGAGTTTAACGTTGGTGAGGTGAAAGATGATCCAATCACTTTTCGTCAAGCCATTGAAAGTTCTAAATCTTAAGAGTGGATTGATGCCATGAAAGAATAAATAAAGTCCATGAAGGACATGACGTTTGGGATATTGTCCCATTACCTGAAGGTGCGAAACCCATTGGTTGCAAATAGATATTTAAAACCAAGAGGGATTCGAAAGGTGATGTGGAGAGATACAAGGCCCCTCTTATCGCTAAGGGGTTACACAGAAAAAGACATCGATTATAAAGAGAATTTCTCTCCGATTTCATCGAAATACTCTTTTAGGATAATAATGGGACTTGTGGCATACTTTGACCTTGAGCTTCATTAGATGGATGTTAAAACTGTGTTTCTCAATGGTGACATTGATGAAACAACCTATATGGTGCAACTAGAAAACTTTGTGTCGGGAGATGCCAAGAAGATGGTTTACATGTAAAGTATTTAATTTATATTCACTCTGATTTTATATGGTTTCATCTTACTAAGGTTTAAGGAGGACCAATTGGAAATAGGCGTGTTAAGATCACATTGCATGAAATTTCCATGCTACACATCCACTCTCGATTTAGTTGCATTGATATATTTGATCATTGATGGGTCTACTTACAAAATATGTAATGATGACGATCACTTTGATTCTATATTGGTGTAGTTAATGGACAAGATTGTTAAGATGCATAAAATTTTGATAGCAAAACTCATAAGCTCATAAAGTATAATTCAACTTTATAAAGCTACATATATAGACCAAGTGGGAGACTGTTAGAGTAAAATCATATATATGGGCTTATATATGAAATAAATATGAATTATACGCTATCAAATAAAGTTAGGCCATTTAAAGTGATTAATTTAAGTTTTGGGGCCTTATAATGTATTATTAAAGTGTGGGTTTTAATGTGTAGGGACAAGCGTAATTTTTATTTTTATGATGGGTTAAAATAATAATATACGAAATATGAAAACACATGATTGTCTTATAAATAGGGGTCATGACCCCCAGATCACACAATTCACTCGTTCTGATTTCCAATGTCAGAGAGAAATTTAGACAGAAAAAAAGTGTTGATTTGGAAGATCATAAGACCTCAGACTCGGATATTTAAATTTTCTCGTTATGAATTCAGGTACGCTTCTAAAAATTCAGTATTTTTTAATTCTTGATGATTCGATATGAATGTTCTTGTTTATGATCTTTAATTAAGACTACCAACAACTAGGCTAACCAACCACTTTGGTTATGTTGTTGTTATATTTATATATGTAGTATTTATAGATTATTACTTTCATACTTGCTTATATACTGTACAAATTTAAATTCAAATATTGGTGTTTATATATATATATATATATATATATATATATATATATATATATATATATATATCACTGTTAAAAAAAACCCGCCTAGGCACGCGTAGACTTGAGGCTTGGGAGAAACGCATCGCCTTACGCTTTTTACACCTTATTCTTGGTAAAACCCTTAAGGTGCTCTTTTTTCTAAAAACATCAATGCTTTAGCGAAATGATATCACCTTTTTTTTTTACAAACCGGACCATTATCTCATCTAAAATAATCAAATAATATTTTAATTTGCATATATTCAGACATATTTTTATGATATGTACAACTTTAGTATTTTAATAGCGTTGTTATGGTTAAAAATATTAAAATATATTAAGAAGGCTTAAACGCCTTTTCACGCCTTTTTACGCCTAAGGCCCGCCTAGGCTTCTAAGGCTCGCCTAGGCTTAAGGCTTGGCCTCCACGCCTCGATCACGCCCCGTGTTTCTTAGAACCTTGATATATATATGAATATTTCGAGATAAATTAATTTAAACAATATGTCACCAAAGTGACCCTTTTGTTAAAAAAATTGATTTTATTTCGAAATATAAAAGGATTATGTGCATGTAATTTATGTGAATATTAATCCGCCCAAAGGAAGATTAATTTTTATCAAAATTGCATTTCCACCTTTAGTAATAAGCACGTGATAATTGTTTGATTTTTACATATGAATAATAAATCGTCCCAAAGTAAGAATTATTTTTCAATATGTTCTTATTATCAGTGTTTGATTACTACACAAGAATATCACTTACATGTTAATATTTTTTCCAAAGATAAAATATTAATAGAGTGTATGATATCTTAAAATGGGTTTGCCTTCATTAGAAATTATTTTTGATTTAAGACTTATATGAGCTAGTTTTATTTGTTTGTTGTTCTCTGATTCAACCATTAATTCTGCTTCCAACATTATTGCCAGTATTAATTATATTCCTATTCTTAATGGAACAAACTTCAAGTTGGGGTAAGAGAACCTCTATATAGTTCTCGGTGTCATGGATCCGGACCATGCGTTAAGGGTTCCTTCTCCTGTACCGCTTATGGATAAAAGTTCCTCTGATGAAAAAAGGGACATTGAAAGGTGGGAGACGTTAAATCGCATGTGTTTGATGATTATAAAGAAGGTCACTCCAGAAGCATTTAGGGGCACAATATCGAAAACGATAAAGATAGCCAAAGAGTTCCCAGAAGAAATTAAGAACATATTTGCCAAGAATGAGAAGGCTAAAACAAGTACACTTTTAGTAAGTCTCATATCAATAAAATATTAAGGTAATGGGAACATTAGGGAGTGAATTATGGAAATGTATCATATCTCTTTAAAGTTAAGAGAACTTAAGCTTGATCTCTCTGAGGATTTGCTTGTGCTTTTGGTTATGATATCTCTTCCCACACAATTCAGTCAATTTAAGGTGAGCTACAACTGTCAAAAGGAGACTTGTTCTCTTAATGATCTCATCTCATATTGTGTCCAAGAAGAGGAAAGCTGAAGCAAGATAAGACATAAAGTACTCATTTGGCTAGTACTGCCAAGGCAAAGGGAAGAAAAGAAAGACGGATAAATAAGCTGTAGTGGTTCTATACCTAAAGAAATAACATAAAAAAATGTTTATGGTTGTTTCTTCTGTGGAGCTAAGGGACATAAGAACAAGCAATGTACCAACTATCATGATTGGCGTATAATTAAATGTACACTTTTTAATCTAGTTTGCTATGAGGTTTTGAATTCTATACCTAAACACACTTGGTGGATAGATTCTGGAGCAACCACTGACATCAGTGTGTCTATGCTGGGTTGCCTAAGCTGCCAAAAGCCAAATGATGGTGAAAGATACATTTTTGTGAGCAATGGCAAGAAGGTTGAAGTTCAAGCAATTGGGAGATTTAGGTTATTATTAAAGTCTAGTACTTATTTAGATTTGAATGAGACATTTATTGTATCGTCATTTAGATGTAATTCGATTTCCATTTATGTATTGGACAAATTTGATTATACTTATTCTTCTGGAAATAATAAATTTAGTCTTCTAAGTTAATTACATTTGACCCCTCTGAACTTTACCCCTATTAACACTTTGCCACCAGTTCTTTAGATTTTTTCAATTAACCCTCAAACTTTAAAAATGACGACAATTAACCCCATGCCGTATGAATCCGTTAACTTTTGGCATTAAATGACATGTGACAACCCTTTTTGAATTTTTCAAAAGGGTATTTTAGGTATTTTATCCTTTTTTAAAATACCCTAAACTCTTTTATTTCTCTCACCCCCCCCTCTCTCTCTCTCTCTCTCTCTCTCTCTCTCTCTCTCTCACACGAAAGTCTCTTATTCCTCTTTCCCCCCTCACTTCTTCTCTCTCTCTCTCTCTCTCTCTCTCTCTCTCTCTCTCGTGAACACACACACACGCACGCACGAACATATCTGCGGTTGGGGGGAGTGCAGCTAGCGGGGTTTCAGGGGGAAGGGGGGCAGGTTGGGGTGGGTGGGTGTGGGGCGGGGGGGGGGGGGGGAGCAGGGGCGGGGGTAAGCAGATCTGTTTAGCATAGGAGATAATGTACCCATGTTTGGGTTTTCTTCAAACACATCAAATGAGAATGAGTTGCTAACGTGAGAAATGATCGATGAAAGGGGAATCTCTCTACAAAATTTGGTCACATTTTTATACATCTGATTGTGTGTTATTTGTGTGTATATATATATATATATATATATATGTTTTTTTTAAATATTTTCTTTTTTGGAAATAATATCTTATAGAAATAATTTATTATTTGTGGGAAATAATTTTTTTATTATTTGCTGGAAATAATTTTTGCTAAAAATGAATTTTTTCTTCTAATTTTTTATTATTTGTGGAAATAATTTATTATTTTCTAGATATAATTTTTATTTGTGGGAAATGGTTTTTTATTTCTAAAACTATTTTACTATTGTTGGAAGTCATATTTTATTTGCTAAAAATAATTTATTATTGCTGGAAATTATTTTTTAAAAAATTCTTATTTTTTATATTTTTTTTGGTAAATTCCAGAATTTTAGTTGTTCATTAATTTCCATATTTTAAATGTCTTTTTTGTATTTTAATGTATTTTTTAGTAATAATTTTAAATATATTTTTTGAATGATTTTTTTTAGAATTTTGAAGATTTTAAATATTTTTTTGATTTTTTCAAAAAATTGTAGATTTTTGGTATTTTTCGAAATTTTATATCGATGAAAATCATTTTTTATTGGTGGGAATAATTTATTTTTGTGGGAAATATTTTTTTAATTAATTAGTTTTTAAAATTGTGCTGATTTTAAAATATTTTTTGGTATTTTTCAGAATTTTTAAATATATATTAATTTTTCAAAAATTTACCCAAGTCTTAAGCAAGGCCTTATAGGCCACATATTTGGGCATATCTAGCTGAAGCAAGGCCTTATAGGCCACATAAAAAGAGACTACACCCATATGAGTAGTGTGCTCATGAAAGACCTTGGGTGGTAATCCCTTTGTCAACGGATCCGTAATCATGGAGTTTGTCCCATTGTGCTCTATAGACATAAGTCCACTCTGAACTCTTTCACTTACAACTAGGAACTTGATGTCTATAAACTTTGACTTCGTAGAACTCCTATTATTATTGGAATGTAGTATCGCTGATTTATTGTTACAAAATAATTTAAGTGGTCTTTCAATGCCATCCAAAATACGCAGCCCCGTGACAAAATTTTGCAACCATATTCCATGAATGGATGACTCATAATAAGCTACAAACTCAACTGCAGTGGTTAAAGAAGCTATAATATACTGTTTAACACTCTTCCAAGATATAACACCTCCAGCAAGTAAGTAGATATAACTTAATTAGTCTTTCAATGCCATCCACAATTTGCAGCCCCTGATAAAATTTTGCAACCATATTCCACTCTTGAGCTCGTGAGTTTTGCTATCAAAATTTTATGCATCTTAACAACCTTGTCCATTAACTACACCAATATAGAATCAAAGAGGTTGTCATTACATATTTCGTAAGTATACCCATCAATGATCATATATCAATGCAACTAATGATAAAGATCAAGTGTGGATGAGTAGCATGGAAATTTCATGCAATGTGATCTTAACAGGCCTATTTTCAACTGGTCGACTTTACATAGAAAAAAGACATCGATTATAAAGAGACTTTATCTTCGGTTTTGATCGAAAAACTCTTTTAGGATAATAATGACACTTGTGGCACACGTTGACCTTGAGCTTCATCAGATGGATGATAAGACTGCGTTTCTCAATGGTGACATTGATGAAACAATCTATATGGTACAACCAAAAAACTTTGTGTCGAGAGATGCAAAGAAGACATTTTGTAAGTTAAAGAAATCCATCAATGAGCTTAAGCAAGAATCTCGTCAATGGTATTATAAGTTTCATTAAGTTATCATCTCGTTTGGTTTTGAGATGAATCTGGTTGATTTTTGTATATACCAGAAGTTCAGTGGGAATAAACATATTTACTTAGTTTTATATGTTGATGGCATATTGCTTGCCACCAACGATATAGGTATGTTGCACTAAACCAAGAGATTTTTTTCAAAGAAATTTTAGATGAAAGATCTTAATAATGCTTTTTTTGTGTTGGGTATACTGATACACAGAGATCGTTCTCAGGGTTCACTTGGTCTATCACAAAAGAGCTATATCGAGAAAGTTCTTAAAAGGTTTGATATGCATCGTAAACCAGATGACACCCCTATGGCTAAAGGAGATAAATTTAGTCTCAGTTAATGTACCAAGAATGATTTTGAGATTCGGGAGATGTAAAGGAGTTAGCAGTAAAAAGTCTTATGTATACTCAAGTATGTACGCATCTGAATATTGCGTACATTATTGGCATATTGGGAAGATACTTAAGCAATCCTGGAAAGGAACACTGGATAGCAGCCAAGCGAGTAATGAGGTACTTATAGAGAACAAAAGACTACATGCTCACCAATCAAAAGTCAAATCAGGTAGAGATCATTGGATATTCTGACTCCGATTTTGCTATATGCCAAAATATCATAAAATCTACTTCAAGTTATATCTACTTACTTGCTGGAGGGGCTATATCTTTGAAGAGTGTTAAATAATCTATTGTAGATTCTCCCACCATGGAAACTGATTTTGTAGCTTGTTATAAGGCGTCCAATCATGGAATATAATTACGAAATTTTGTCACGGGACTGCGTATTATGGATGGCATTGAAAGACCACTTAAGTTATTTTGTGATAATAAATCAGCAGTATTGTATTCCAATAACAACAGGAGTTCTACGAAGTCAAAGTTTATAGACATAAACTTCGTAGTTGTAAAAGAAAGAGTTCATAATGGACTTATGTCCATGGATCACATTGGGACAAACTCCATGACCGTGGATCCGCTGACTAAGGGATTGCCACTCAAGGTCTTTTATGAGCACACTGCTCATATGGGTGTAGTTTCTTTTCAAGATATATCGATTTAGTGGAAGTTTGTATTTTAGATGCTTTCATAGACACATTTGTTATGGATTTTATGGTTATTTACTACAATAAAGTATTCAGTTTATATTCACTCTGATTTTATATGGTTTGATCTCACTAAGGTTTAAGGAGGACGAGTTGGAAACAGGCATGTTAAGATCACATTGCATGAAATTTCCATGCTACACATCCACACTCGATCTTTGTTATTAGTTGCATTGATATATGTGATCATTGATGGGTCTACTTAAGAAATATGTAATGATGATCGCTTTGATTCCATATTAGTATAATTAATGGACAAGATTCTTAAGATGCATAAAGTTTTGATAACAAAACTCATGAGCTCATAAAGTATAATTCTAGTTTATAAAGCTACATATATAGCCTAAGTGGGAGACATTTAGAGTAAAATCATATATATGGGATTATATGTGAAATAAATATGAATCATAGGCTATCAAATAAAGTTAAGCCATTTAAAGTGATTAATTTAAGTTTTGGGATCTTATAATGTATTATTAAAGTGTGGGTTTTAATGTGTAGAGACAAGCGTAATTTTTACTTTTATGATTGGTTAAAATAGAAATATACAAAATATGAAAAATGCACGATTGTCTTATAAATAGGGGTCATGGTCCTCATATCACACAACTCACTTCTTCTAATTTGCGTTGTGAGAGAGAAATTTAGAGAGAAAATAAAAGTGGTGATCTGGATAATCATAAGATCTCAGACTCGAATATTTTAATTTTCTCATTATGCATTCATTTACGGTTTTGCAAATTTAATAGTTTTTAATTCTTAATGATTCAATATGAATATTCCTGTTTGTGTGATGATTTTCATAAAATAGAAATTAATCTAACACTAACCTCTTTGAATCCCGTCGGTGATAACTTCACCAGCGATGCCTCTGCTGGTGCTTTTACTTTACTTTTTTCGTTTACGGCGACTGGTGTCCGTGGCATAACTTCCCGAATACCCTTTTTTAAGATCTTCGTGAGAAAACCCACTCAAGAGTTTGTTGGGCTGAATCCTAAACTTGATTTTACTAATTTTCAGTGGAGGTACAAATCAAGGGTTTTCAGTTGACTTTCAAAATTGGTTTTGAGTGATGCCTCCAACCCGGTCACTTGAGAAGTTCTCAACAAGTTTGACAGGAGCGAATCGTAAAACCACTTTGATTCGAGGTAGTACAACAAAAGAAAACTTCGCCAATTCTTTTGGACGGTCCGATTTGATTAAGTTGCAATCCTTTTTTTGTGTTTGACAGATTGAAAATCACTTTGGTTCGAGCAAGGTGTGAGATGTTTATTTGTCAGGAAATGAAAGGAAAAGTGAAGGAAAATAAATTTTCTACACTTTTTGTTGTGTTTGGTTAGCAGAAAAGTTGTGGAAAAATGGTCCTCAAATTTTCCTGCAGGAAAAACTTTCCCACAAAACACATCCTACCAAAGACCTAGAATTTTGCAATCAAGGAAACCTTGTAATTTACCATGTAAATTATTATTGATATTATTTTTACTTTTATTATTATTATTGTTATTATTATTATTATTGTTAATAAATAGCGTATTATTATGAATAGTTATTGGTAAATACATTTGTAGTAGTTGTTACAATTACTACAAATGTATTTACCAATAACTATTCATAATAATACGCTATTTATTAATATTTTTACAAATTAAATGTTCATAATTTTTATTTTATATTTAATAATATTTGATTTAAATGGATGTTTATTATATAAATTATACTTTTAGGTAATTGAAATAAAAAAAACATAGGGTTAATTATACTTAGCCCCCCTGAATTATACCCCCCTCCCCCCCCCCCCCCCCCCCCCGAATACTTCACCTCCCCAACTTCAACTTTTTCCAAATCACCCTCTAACTTTGAAAACGGTTATAATTACCCTCCTGTCGTTCAACTCCGTTAATTTTTTGGAGGAACTTTAAGCATGTGCGTGGCACATGCCTTAGAGTAAGGGCATTTTTGTCTTAACATAATTTTTTTTTGAAGAAAATCTTAAAATAGTAATAAAAACATTTAAAAATTAAGAAAATACTAAAAAAATATTTCTAAAATATGGGTGGAGGTGGGTGGAGGGTGGAAGGTTGCCATGGTTGAGGGGGGGGGGGGGGAGAGAGAGAGACAGAGAGAGAGAGAGAGAGAGAGAGCTAAGGTTTAAAAATTGGTCAAAATGACCAAAATAAACTTTAAGAAGCCATGTGCCACGCACATGACTAACGGCTCCCCCAAAAAATTAACGGAGTTTAACGACATGAAGTTAATTGCAACCGTTTTCAGAGTTAGAGGGTGAATTAAAAAAATTGAAAGGTGGGGTGACAGTGTTGTAGGGGTCAAAGTTCAGGGGTCTAAGTTTAATTAATCCAAAATATATTATACATTTTTATTGTAAAGCTATAACTATATGTGTGTGTGTATGTATACAATTTTTATTTTTTATTTATAATTTTTTTGTAATTTTTCTCGTTGTTGATACCAAATTTAATCTACTGACGTGGACCAATAATAAGAAGACACGTGTCAATCTACATGGCACAATAACAACGAGGAAGTTTATTTCCCCCGACCAAGTCATGTTCTCTCCGAGCAACGAGGAGGACACCCCGAGGAACTCCATCCGAGGAACTCCATCATCCCGAGATACTGTAAGCACTCCGAGGAACTCTTGATCAACGAGCAACTAAGGCGGTCCGAACTGCATCTCGGCCGTATCATTAATTACCAGACAGACAACTGTTCAACTATTCATTATATTCTTGACGCACACGCTGCATTAAATGTATTACCCTTTCATATGTATATCATTTAATGTATTGGACCTTTCATGTACAGCCTAAAGGCTATAAATACCTTGTATCATCCTCATTCAAGGGGACCGGAATTTCTTGAGAGAACTTGTAATCAAGGATTCTGCAAACACTCAGCAATAACATAACAGTGGACGTAGGCTTTATTCCTAGCCGAACCACTTTAAAAATCTTTGTCTTATTTATTTATCTGTGATTGAAAAATTAGAGCGATCTAGTTTTTTACATCAACACTCGTGTTAATCAAATACACAAGAAAATAACTTTTATTTTCCTTTACTTTATTTTGCTTCACTTTTTTTAGGAATTATTTTCCCGATCAACTTTTCTGAAAAAACAGAAGGAGCCTTAAGAAATTTTAATTACTTCGATACTTTTGGGTATACGTGTCTGGATTTTTGTGTCTGAATTCAAACGGTTGAGACGAGTTACGGTCTTTATTTGGCCAAACAATAGTGTAAAATGGGTTTCTCGGACATTTTATTTTGTTCGTCAAATGTATGATAAAATGCTCAGTGATTTGAGCAAGATATAAATGGTTTCGTTCGAGCAAGTCAAGCGTAAATTTTTTTATTTTTGCACGAGCAAGATGAAATCACTTTTGAGCTGAGCAAGTTGTGAGACAATTTGATTCGAACGGCTTATAAAACATTTTGGGTCAAGCAGTTTGAAAGCAGAGCTTGGGTTATTTATTTTTACTACTACTCGCCATTCATTTTGTAAGATACTTAGCTCTTTGGTTTGAGATATTACTTGGATGGGCGACATTTACCTAGCGAGAGACTTGGTTGGCGAATAAGTGTAAACTATTTTTTTTTTAATTTATATTTACTAGGTCCACGAAACCCGAATGAGTTTCTATGTTTGACTTTCAAGACCTTTGTTTGAGAATAGATCTTGACTCAGATCACGAAATTCCTTGGTATGCATATATTGGATGTAACTACAAACACGTTATCATAAACGCTCTCTACTGTTCATCAAAACGCTCTCTACTGTTCATCAAACTACTGTTTCATATCATCATGCTGGGTGTATATGGAAACCCTGATAATCCCCTCCCCACACCATTGGTCATCAGCAATTCAAAAGAGGAAGAAGACCTGCTACTGAGAAGTACAAAGAAACATAAAGACAATCATCAGTCTTCGGTTGATATGGACTTGGAAGAATATGAAGATACTAGGAATATTCAAAGTAACAATGAAACTAGTGACTGCAATAGAGATGAAGCTGGCTCTGATATGAACATTGATGAAAGCAACAATAAAAGAACAACAGAACAACCCATAGTCCCCAACAGTGACGAAAATGGAAAAAAAAATGACGCTTTCGTATAAAGACGTTGTGGGCAAGAAGCAAAACTCGGACATTGTTTTTGATGATAATAACTGCTTGTGGTCTGATGATGAAATGGAGGACACTCATGGCATAGAAAACCACTGCATGGATCTGAACTCAAGACCTACTGAGGAGGATGATGACCCACTATGCCCCGTCATTGATATACCAAAAAAACATGTGGAGAAACTAAGGAAGAAATGGAGTGATAGCATCATTGTAAGCTTACTATGTTTTAAATTACTCAGTGCAAGAGTCCCCTCTCTATGGAATTTACAAGGGGATTATGAAGTTGTGGATTTGGAAGAGGGTCATTTCGTGTTCAAATTTATGATGAAAGAGGATTACTATAATTTTTTGACTGGAGGACCATGGATAATTAACAACCACTATCTAATAGTAAGAAAATGGATTCCAAATTTCAACCCCCTTGATTCTAGTCATATTACGACAGCTTTATGGGTAAGGCTCCCCAGACTACCTATTGAATGGTTTGATGAAAGAGCTCTATTCCATATTGGCAGTAAACTTGGGAAACCAATTAAGACGGACTTTAACTCCGTATCATCTACAAGGGGTAAATATGCAAGAATCTGCATTGAAGTTGATTTAGCTAAACCACTAATACCATGCTATATACTAGATGGTCGCAAATACAGAGTAGAGTATGAATTTATCCCATATATCTGCTTCAAATGTGGAAAAATTGGGCACAAAACTGAGTACTGCCCAACACAGGCACCGAGCAATATAATGGCGAAATCACCGAAGGTTATTCCAGCTTCAACAGTGGAAAATACTAGGGCTTCAGCAGCTGATAACGGCCATATTGCCAGCACGTCGAATGGAACGAGTGGAGGAAATGTTCTTGCTGACGTGGAAAAAAAGAAAGAACAATTTGGCCCATGGATGCTAGTTCAAAGAAACAGGAGGAATAGTAACGAAAAGACAAAAGGTAACCAAAATGTAACCAGAGAGCCCATTACAAAAACTAATAATAGATTTACAATACTCAATAGTGACGGAAGTGACAAGGGTTCGCCTACCATGCAGTATGGAAAAGGGGCGTACGATGCTTCCAGCAAGCAAACAAAAGATCAGGTGGCAAAGAACCAAAAGGATAACCAAAAGATCTTGCAGACGAATATGGAGTTGAAAAAATCCAATGGTGGAAAAAATGGCGGGCATAAAGAGATAATAATAAAAAGGAAAAATTGGGATATGGACAAAGATGTAAGCACTAATATAGCGCGTGAACTACCAAAGGAAAAGACCACCCATGGCCAGATGTCACATAGGGCACGGGAATCAATACCGATGCAATCTCCACAAGTCAAAAATCGGATACGAATAGTCAAGTTGTAACTGGCGATGACTGCGCAACTGTGGGAGTCATTATTAATAATGGACCCTACCACCATAACTCTGAAACAAAAAGCGCAGACCATACCAATTCTAAGAATAGCGACAAGTCCCCCCAGATAAACCACATTTCAGAAAAAATACCAGATTACCAAACTCTATATGGATCTCCCATTTCCAATAGCATTTCTTGGGGACGTCCAAATCCAAAACCTGTCACTAAACTCGGGGGAAGTCTTGATCAACCTAGTGGGGAATGTCGAGGAGGCAGCCATATCACTAGTCAACTGGAAGATCTCCGAAGCCAAGATAATAATCAACAAAATGGAGCAGATGTGGGGAGAAAAAGAGATTTACACAGCGATTGTGGAGGAAAAAGTCAGGGACAGGCCACTACATCAAAAAATTGCTGATATGTGGAGGTGGTCGATTAATGATTTGGACTCACTCATACAAACAAAGTCGTCAATGGTTGCGATTATATGGAATTGTCGAGGTGCGGGTAAGCCTCTATTCAAACCCACTATTTCTGAACTGAAAAGAATTTACAATCCGGATATAGTCGTTATTCTGGACACTCATATCAGTATTGATACCTTGGTCAGTTTTTTTGATAGCCTTGGACTTACCAATATGGAGGTGTCGGAGCCAATTGGCAGGTCTGGAGGTATTTGGGTTACCTGGAATCCAAATACTATTAAACTAGAAACCCTATCTATCACTAGACAAGCCATACACCTCATGGTTACCAAAAACAACTATGAAGACTGGATATTCTCTGCAATTTATGCTAGCCCTCAGCAACGTCTACGTAGAATACTGTGGGAAAATTTGTATGACATTGCTGAAAACATAAATCAACCTTGGTTGGTAGCTGGCGATTTCAATGATCATGTGGACGAGTCTGGGAAAAAAAAATTTGGCAAACAAGTGAAGGACAACAAAAACTCAAACTTTCTTGAAAATTTCAGCAAGTGTAAACTGACGGACCTGGGATGCTCGGGACCTAAACTAACTTGGACCAATAGCAGAAAGGGTATGGCTAATACTCTTATTAGGCTTGACAGAGGTCTAGCTAATGCAGAATGGAACATCAAATTCCCTGAAGCTAGTGTTGAAAACATCCCCCGCACCGCTTCGGACCATTGCCCTATCGTTATAAGATTTGAAGGTACATATGCTAACAACTCCATTCCTAAACCTTTTAGATTATTGGCCTGCTGGTTTAAAAGAAATGATTTTAATGATATCATTAATATAAACTGGAAAAATAATGTTAGCCTTGATACAAATATCCAAACCTGAACGGAGAATATAAAAAATTGGAATAAGGCCACTTTTGGTAATATCTTTAAAAATAAGAAACGTATTCTTAGACGGCTTAGTGGCATACAAAAAACTCAAGAAAGGTCCTATTCTCACAACCTTTCTATTCTTGAAAGTAACCTCCGTTATGAATTTAATACACTTCTTAGACATGAAGAAAAATTATGGAAACAAAAGTCGAGGATATTATGGCTTAATGAGGGAGATAGAAATACTAAATTCTTCCACACTTCAACTATTATTCGACGGAGGAAGAATAGTATAAAAAAACTCAATATTAATGGGGAGTGGACTGAAAATGGTGCTAACATTTCAAACCATATCAATGAATATTTTGAGAATTTATTCAAAGTCGACTTCAATTATGACATCAAAAGCCAAATGCGTAAACTTGATAATATAAAATTCGTGGAAGACGATAACCTATTCCTAACTACCCCACTTCTAATGGGGGAGGTTAGGAAATCGGTTTTTAATATGAAAGGTCTTAAAGCCCATGGGCCGGATGGCATACAACCTATTTTTTATCAACATTTTTGGAAAACCATTGCGGTCAATATATTTAATTTTTTCCAGCAATGCATCCGGGAGTATGCTTTTCCAAAAGATCTAAATAATAGTTATATAACTCTTATACCTAAAGTTGAAAACCCGGAGAACATAACCCAATTTAGACCTATCACTCTATGCAATGTTTCTTACAAAATTCTTGCTAAAATTATAGTAGATAGATTGAGACCCTTTCTATGTAGAAACATTAGTCCTCACCAGGCTAGCTTCCTTCCTGGAAGACAAGCATCTGATAATGTTATTGTCACGCAAGAGATTATCCACACTCTTATGAATTTAAAAGGAAGAAAAGGGGGCTATATCCTGAAAATCGATCTTAAAAAAGCTTATGATAGAGTGGAGTGGGACTTTCTTGAGGAAGTTCTGTGTTGGTTTAATATTGATAAAGATTTTTGCAAGCTCATCATGAGTTGCGTTAGAAACACTACCACAGCTATTCTCTGGAATGGTACCCCACTCCCTAGTTTTAATCCTACTAGAGGCCTCCGCCAGGGGGATCCTCTATCCCCATACCTTTTTGTTATGTGCATGGACTATTTATCTGCTATGATCTTGGACAAGGTCAAATGCAAAAAGTGGAAAGGTATAAGGGCTTCCGTTACGGGACCACCCATTACCCACCTATTCTTTGAAGATGACCTTATCCTATTCACTGAGAATGATACTATTTCTTGTGATGTTGTAATAGAGACCCTGGAGGAATTCTGCCATATCTCTGGTCATAAAATTAATTACACTAAATCTAAAGTGTTCGCTTCTCCCAATATCCCTAAAAAGGAAGCTTCAAATGCCAGTCACTTATTTGGTATGAGCATTACCAATGATCTAGGTGTGTACCTCGGTAATAGACTTCTACATGGTAGAATAAACAAATCCCACTTTAATGATATCATCAAAAAAGTTCAAAAAAGACTTGTGGGATGGAAAACAAACATGCTATCCCTCGCGGGTAGGAAAACCCTGATCCAGACTGTGACATCCACTATCCCTAATTATAACATGCAAAATGTTTTGCTTCCTGTAAAAATTTGCAATGAGATTGACAGACTTAATAGAAACTTTCTTTGGGGGGAGGTCAATGAGAAAAAAAAATTCACCTAGTTAGCTGGGATAAAGTTTGTAAACCCAAAATTAATGGAGGCTTGGGATTGAGAAAGAGCCAGCTTAATAACCAAGCTTCTATTACTAAAGTTGGATGGAAACTTGTGAACAATGATAATTCCATCTGGGCTAATGTATTAAGAAATAAATATAAAATTGAGCAAAACCCCAGATTTTGGAAAAAAAGGAATATGTCTTCACATATTTGGAGAAGTATCTTTAAATGTCGGCAAACCTTGTTAAATAATATCAAATGGAATGTAGGGAATGGGAAAAACATCAGTATTCTCAAGGACTGGTGGGTTGGGAATAAAATCATAAACCCCGATGATCAAATTGGAAACTGTGGTAATGCCAATGTGGAAACCTTAATTGGAAAGGATGGGAATTGGGATATAAATGCAATCGAGAACATATTTAATAGGAACATAAAAGATGAGATAAGGAACATCCCCCTCCCTCGTAATTGCCAACAAGAAGACAAACCTTCTTGGGCCCCGAGTAAAAATGGAAAATTCACTATAATCTCTTGTTATAAAGCCACTATAGAAAGACATGTTGAACAACAACCCTGGGAGAACTGGAAAAAATTGTGGAAACTAAATATCCCCCAAAAACTCACCACTTTTTTGTGTACCATTCTCCATGGGAAGCTCCTCACCAATGAACAACGGTTACGTAGATGTCTTACACCCATTAGCGATTGTCCTCGGTGTGGGTCAATTGAGGACACCATCCACCTTCTAAAAGATTGCAGGTTCGCTAGGGAGATCTGGAGCACTCTTGGATTCGATATTTCCCTTGACCTGAATCTTGAAGGTAATGTTAATGATTGGATCACACTAAATATTTGGGGTGATCCCAAAAATGAAAGGTACAAAATTTTTATTATCGCTCTATGGCACATTTGGAAATCCAGAAACAACCTCATATTTAATTGCATTGATGAGTCTCCTCAAACAATTGCCCGTTTAATTATGATTAATGTTAATTACGTTCTTGAAGCTCAGAACATTAAACGTGCAAAAGTTTGTGGAGAAAACTATTCATTACTAATTACTGATCTGATTTCCAATGCAGGTAAGTACATTATCCAAACTGATGGTGGATTCGACCATAGGAGTGGTATTGGATCATTTGGAGGGATTGCCAGAAACGAAGATGGAGAATGGATAGTGGGCTTTACCGGTAAAATTCAAGGCACAGCGAGCCCCCTGCGGGCGGAATTGGAAGGAATCTATCATGGTCTTAACATCGCACTCAAAAAGAAATGGAAAAGGGTTTTCCTGAAGAATGACTGCCTCGAAGAAGTTAACCTCTGTAAACATGATTGCACTTCCAATCACCCTTTGGCTAACATAATTGAAGACTGTAAGTTTCTCATTAATGAACTCAAGGAAAATATTGTGCATATCCCAAGGGCAAGTAACTTCATGGCTGACTGTATGGTAAAAATTGCGAAAGAAGCGGAAGATTTGTACAAGGAATATGATGAAGCTCCCGAAGAACTGCTTAGAATGGTGGACGAAGAGCTGGAAGAAGAGGGCTTCTTCTTTGTTTAAGTTTCCTTAGGTCTTTTGTTGCTTTCCTTTCCTGTTGTCACAAAAAAAATATATATTGGATGTGAGTCATCAAATGTTCGATATAATGCCAATGAGAGATTCAATTTGGTTGAACAGGGTATTGGGCAAACTTTTCCAGCCAGCCGTGAACACTTTTTTTATTCAATCCGAGCATTAACTTCTGATATGTTTTTTATTTGAAGGTAATTTTCTATTTTTTGAACCATATATTTAAAGAGTGGGTCAATGACGTACTGTTTTAATCGAGTCTTGAAAACCAACTGTTCGATGAAGTTTCTAAGGTTGCATTTGTTTTTTTATCTGAAGTCTGAATCTGAAATCTGAAGACTGAATCTGAGGTCTGAAATCTGAATCTGAATCTGAAAAATGTGTTTGTTTTTACGTCTGAATATACTTCTGAATGAATGTATTTAGACTGATTCAGACTTCAGATTCAGACTTCAGACCCAACTCTACCTCTTAATCATTAAGAGAAAAATATGACCGTTAACGTCTTAATCATTTAAAAAAAAACACTTTTTGATACCTCTTAAGTCTGAATGGTTCAGATTCAAACTTAAGGGGTAAAAACAAATGACCCCTAAGACGAGACGAATGTCTAGCAATGGTAAATATTGAAACGATCAAGTGTCGATAATTTCAGAACTTAGTCTCCATTTGATCACCCCAAACCCAACTTGAGCAAGTACTAGTTCCAACAAATCAATAAACTAATTCAGGTAAGATAAAACAACCTTCTTGGGTTTTATATCGAGGAGGTGCTGTGTTCTTGTGTATTTTTATGGGCCTTGTGAAAATGACGAGAAAATGCTCGTGGATGTAGCACAGCAGGCACATGGACATCAAAGATATGTACAGGAAGATAGGCATTAAATGCGTACTGAAAAAGCTACAAAAACTGATTCGGACATTTTATTTTGGGGCTTTTACCTTCTAATCCTTTGATTAATAATTTTGGACAAAAAAATGGGCCCAACAAATATTAAACGATTATGTCCAACATATAAATACCCCAAAATAAAAATAAAAATGCACTTTTCAGAAATCGAAGCGCAAAAAACACTCTTCGATCAAAACCCTAACCGTACTATCTATTCGATCAAAACACCAAAGCAATTATCATTCTCAATCAAAATTTGGTCAACAACAACATATAAATACCCCTTAATTCCAATACAAACACACTTCACAAAAATTAACGGGATCAAACCCTAATCGTGGAAGTTCTACCAAGCATTTCACATTCTCAATCAAATTCTTCCAAACACCACTAACAAGTATGGATACATTCTCATATATATGTTCTTAAGTTTTGTACTTAAGATTAACCATACACTATGTATATATTGTGTTCTTAGCCTTTTATTTCTGATATCACATGTTTGTCGTTATGTATTTTGTGTGCTCATATGTATAAATTTATAGACATTAGATATGGACTGATGAAATCACATTCTTCTTCATCATGATATGAAAAAATACATTTGTTGCCCCGATTTTAAATGCAAAACACACTTTTTGTATGTTAGATATATATATTTCATCATTGTACATTTCCTCCTGTATACACCATTTATCGAGGACTAGGAATATATACATGATTGGAATATGTACATGTACAAGCCCTATTTTATTGCGTGTACACTGTGAATTTTGCGTGTACTTTCAAAAATTACATGCAAAATCCAAATATTACACGCACATTGAAATTGAATTTCTCTATCTAATATGCGACACTTTTATGTTTTAGAGGTGTACTCTATACAATATATATTTCATATCGATATTTGATCAATCCTATGTTATTTTGGTCCGCGCCAGCGGCATTTGAATGATATTTCATGAGTTTGTAAGAAGTATTATTGTTGTGTTATACATGATTGGAATATGTACACGTACACGCCATGTTTGATTGCGTGTACTCTGTGAATTTTGCGTGTACTTTCAAAAGTACACGCAAATTGACAAAGTACACGCACATTGAAATAGAATTTCTCAGTCCAATATACATGTACTTTTATATTTTATACGTGTACTCTATACAATATATATTTAATATCCATATTTGATCAATTCTATGTTATTTTGTTCCGCGCCAACGGTATTTGAATGATATTCCATGAGTTTGTAAGAATATTATTGTTGTGTTAATGTTTAGGAATTATACCATCAAGCATGTTCAACTACAAAATTGCTGCTTGCACCTTTGAATATCTTAACAATACAAAACCTTTCACATTGGCAATCAGTACTACTAATGATGATGAAATTTGTTTTCTCCTTCGTATCAATGATAGAGCGAATATATTTTTTGGTTTTTTTACTACCATGAAGACATTAAGTGCACTTTTGATGTGCAAAAGCTTCAAGTAACTGAATCGAAAGCGAAGGATTTATCAAAACGAATTATATGTGGGGCAAACAAACTATCTATAAAAGTAATTGGAGCGTGAAGTGAAGTGATAGATCCAACATTAGGATTTCCTAATAAAACTTCTCAGTGTCTTACATATGGGGCCAAAGATATTAGAGAATGTGAAGGTTACTTTGGGTTAATCAGATTTTCGTACATAGTAATGTATACGTATTTTATATCAAAAGGTGCACAGATTCTAAATAAAATATGTCATGATGTAAATCTATACGAGCTATTAAGATAGATAGCGTTGATTCAACATTCAAACGTCATCGGGCAAGGAACTGCAAGTACTACGATGCAAGTATAAAAGATATTTATCCCTCTATCTGTAAAAGTAATTGAAGCGTGCAATGAATGACAAATCCGACTTTGGGATTGCCTAATAGAACTTCTCAGTGTCTTACACGTGGGGTGAAAGATATTAGAGAATATGATGGTCACTTTGGGCTATTTAGATTTTTGTTCACAACAATGTATATGTATTTTATATCAAAAGTTGTATATGTTCTAAATAAAATATGCCATAACGTATTTGTATATCTTATATATTAATTGTGGTTCGCGCCAAAGACATTTATTTAGGGTTTCATGCATTTTATGATATTAGGGGCTGTATTTTAAAGCCCTATATTATTGCATGTACTTTTGAATTTTTGCGTGTACTTTGGCATTTATACGTGTAGTTTTTTAAACTACACGCAAAATTCACAAAGTGCATGCACATTGAAATTGAATTTGATCAATCCAATATGTGTGTACAATTATGTATTATGAGTGTACTTTTATGTATTGTTGTCTTACTTTGGGATTTTTGCATGTACTTTGGCATTTTTGCGTGTAGTTTTTAAAAGTACACGCAAAATTCACAAAGTACACGCACATTGAAATTGAATTTATTCAATCCAATATGTTGCACTATTATGTATTATGAGTGTACTTTTATATTTTTTATGTTATTATTTAGGAATCATACCATCAACCATGTTCAACTACAAAATTGTTGCTTGCACTTTTGAAGATCTTAGCAATACAAAACCTTTTTCATTAACAATCAATAGTACTAATGATGATGAAATTCGTTTTCTCCTTCGCATGAATGATAGAGCTAAAAGGTTACTTGATTTCTATAACTAACATGAAGACAATAAGTGCACTTTTGATGTGCAACAACTTCAAGTAACTGAATTAAAAGCAAAGGATTTAGCTAAACGAATTGAGCAATATTGCTTAAGTGGTTTTGAAAATGTTAGCTCTTTTAGCATGGAGCTATTATATCACTTCTTTTCTGAATATGTTAGGAAGAGAGAATCTTGATTTTTGACTTGTCGAACAACATCTATTAGGTATTACCATGAAACGGACGATATATATTACCGCCTTTAGCATGTATTTTATTAAGACTTGTATGAATTATTTATCAGAATATTGCATGTACCTTTGTTAAATACGCTTGTATTTTATTTTTTTATTCTATGTTTTATTCTAATTCGCATGTATTTTATTTTTTGTACATGTAAATTATCATTATAGGTAGTAATTTAAGTTTTATTTATAGATCTCACTAGAATGGGGATGAAGATGAAAGCAACAAAAGGAAAGCATAACAAAAAGAGCAGTTCTGAGGAAAGTTCTTCAACCAGTTCTAGTTCTAGTGTTGCTTTGGAATCTACACGTGTTATTAAGAAGAATGACCAGTATAAATCAAATGTTATTAGATTTTTTCATGATTATTTTGATATTAAAGAGAAAATAAACGATAGGCATATTGAACTTCTTAAGAAGACTCCATTCTGGGAGCTTTTCAATGCCTACTACAGAGCGAAAGTAGTAGAAGCGGACCACAAAAAGACTGATAAAAATATTTTATCCATTATCAAGTTGTACAACAAGGAAACCAGAAGTTTCCATATGAAGAGTAGGATTGAAATAAGGCCAACTGATATAAGTGAAATATTTGGCATACCAATGGTAAAGGGGCAAAAATCAATAGAACTGAAAAAGAGACCAACTTTGTCTAAAAAACATGAATTAGTTGCTCGATACTTCACTCGTAAAATAGGAAAGTCAGAATTATATTGAAGGGTTTGAAGAAATCGGTTGAGTTGGACACAAATGAGGGCATTGCTAATTTTGTAAAACTTATTTGTCTCCACTTCTTGACCATATTATTTTTCTCCAACTCAAACATCACACTAGGAGAATTTTTAATAAAATACATCAATAGTATTGATGAAATGGATAACTATGATTGGGAATTTGTTGTGTATGAGTTTCTCATAAATTCACTTGACAAAACATCAAGTTCAAAATCTAGCACAACAACTGAATGTGTCATTTCCCTATTAGTTAGCAAAACAACATCGTGATATCTATAAATATCCAAACCAATTCACGCGTGTACTTTGTAAATATCACGTGTACTTTTATAGTACACGTGATTTTTACAAAGTACACGTGATATTTATAAAATACATATAAACCTTAGTAGTATTACATTTACCATGGTTGTAATATCACTTGTACTTTCAAAGTACCACTGATATTTAAACCAATTCACGCGTGTACTTTATAAATATCACGTGTATTTTAAAAGTACATGTGATATTTATAAAGTACACGTGATATTTACAAAGTATACGTGTACTTTGTAAATATCAAAACTGTATTTTTAAAGTACACATGATTTTTATAAAGTATACGTGTACTTTGTAAATATAAGTACGCGTGTACTTTGTAAATATCACATGTACATTCAAAGTACACTTGTCATATTTACGAAGTACACTTGTAATATCACGTGTACTTTATAAATATCACATGTATTTTCAATTATGAATAACTAGGTAATACAATTATTAATATCATTTTTTTTGCATGATCACATTATTGGGTATGTGAGAAGTTTGATATAATTCCTCCTGTTGAAAATAAGAAAGAGAAGACACTAAAATTTCTTAGGCGGAGCTTGTCATCTTTGAAAGATTGGTTTGCTGTGAATGATATTGCTTTAGCAAATTTGAAGGAGACTACAAATAAACGAGCTAGTAAGGACAATTTTGTGGAAAGTGAAGCTCAGTTTGAAGGGCCCAGTTACTTTTTGAACATTTCTAAAGGAAGTCCTATATATATATATTGATTCATCGTCGGAAAAATCTGCTGAAGAATTTAATGAGAATGAGCTTTCATCAGGTTGGGATATTCCCCTTAAAAACATTGTGAGTCCTTTGAAAAAGAAGAAAAATGATCAACTAAAGGATAGTAGGAATTTTGAACCAACAGATGTTGAAAAGACTGATAAGTTGAATTTGGAAGAACAAATTGCTACTTTGAAAAAGGGAATTATTGGAAAAAAATAACCAACTATCTAAAGAAGCTGAAGACCTTGATTGTGCACTGAAGAAGGTGACCTCTTTAGAGGTGGAGAGTGTCAACCTTACTGTTATGAATGTACAGTTGCAGGTAGATAGTGGTGCATTTTTGGAAACACAAGAGGAAATGAAGAAGTTGAAGGTGAAAAATTTCCAACTTTTGAAAGAAAAAGAGTTACTAAATAAGTTGGATGTGGAAAATGCCCAAGTTGTTGAGTTAAATAATTCTTTGAAGGAAAAGATTAATCAAATCACAATGAATGACTCAGATAGAATTACAAGAATTGGATGAATCATTGAAAAAACAGGCTGAATCATCAAGAATTTTGGAACAAAATAAATGCATATATGTCTCAGAGTAATGAAAATCTCAAAAAAAAAAGTTTGAAGATATATTGCAAAAATTAAGATATGGTGACATATAAATGGAGGCCTTGAGGTAAAATCTTGAGGAGTCAAAATTGAAAACAACTCAACATGTACTTTTGATTAATTTTCAAATGAAAAACATCATTATTCTATAGAGTACAATCATTTATTTTATAAAGTACACTTGTATTTTATAAAGTACATGCATATTATCCCAAAGTACACGTGGAATTATTCTCTCGTTGTTTGACATATTCTCAATAAAAAAATAGAGGATTTATATTCCTCCATTTCTAAAAAGGATGAAGAAATAATTTCAATTATGAACTCAATGATTGGGAGAATCCAAGAAAGAGTTGACAGGAAGTAGAAGATTGATAAGAATTTTGTATATTCACATCTTATTAGTATAAAAAATGATGTTTTCCTAAAGTACACGCAGTTTTTCTAAGTACACATATTTTTTCTAAGGTACACGCAGTTTTCTTTGACATTATGTTTATCAATTATTGTTTATAATCTAGCATTCTTTTTATATATCAGGAAAAAGATAATAAATATCTCAATGACAAAATTTTGGAGTTGAAGAATATGCTTGAAGAATCACAACTGAAAATAACTGAACTGGTATCTATAAAGTTATATTTTGTTTCATTTATTTTAATCTGTATTCATTTTTCTTTGACATTATGTTTCTCAATTATTGCTTGTAATCTAACATACTTTTTATATATAAAAAAAGCAATAATAAATCTCATGACGAAATTTCGGAGTTGAAGAATCAAAAGTGAAAAAAACTGAACAAGTATCTACAAAGTACACACAGTTTTTATTATGTACGCAGTATTTATTTTATAAAGTACACGCGTGTAATTTATAAAATAAACACAAATTTTGATGAAAGTACACGCAACTTCGGTGAAAGAATACGCATTTTATCAAAATACGCGCAGAACTTAAATCAAAGTACATGCGTCTTATATTGTTTATTTATGATGTTATTTGAATTCATTGTTATAAAAACATGCTTACAATCTTACATTCCTCATTTAAATATATCAGGAAAATACTAATAAACAACTCGTGGACGAAATTTTGAAGTTGAAGATTGACAAAGAAAAAAATCTTACAATCTATTAAGGGCCTGTTACTAGATGACATAAGAAAAAAAGCGATGACAAAGAAATCAAGAAGAATCACCCAATTAAAAAATATAAGGGGACAAAGTTGAGAACAGGCAAGCTAACAATAGCTCAAAATTTAAAGAAACTCACTTCAAGCTTGAAGGAGTGAATGCATACAAATATCTCGATGAATTTGGGAAGAATAAAATTAAAGAGTTTATTCAAAAGGCGGAGCCAGGGTAAAGTGTATTATTTTATGATTTGTCACTCCACTAATTTATATATTTTTTTTGTGCAAAAGAGTAAGGATATTTTATCATATAATTGGTATTGCTTATATAAAATGCAGGGAATTTATGTACAAATGGATGGTTTCGTATGTCCCATGGGAAGATTTTGTTGAAGTCTTCAAGAATCAAGAAATATCAAGCCAAGTATGTAGTCCAAATATTAGACATTCATTAAATTTCAACATTATTATTTCCTAATCATTTTATATTGTGTGAAATAGATAATAATCGCCTTTAGTGAAGCATTAAGGTTAAAATTGTCAAATGAAGGGCTCTCCCACTCACACACTTTTTCTGATTATTGTTGGGTAAGTAAAAATAAATCAAAAGTTTTTTGAATCAAAATTTCACAGTTTTTTTTATTAACATAATGTCTATAATTTTTTTCCAGATAGAAGCTTGTAGTAAAAATGAAGTCAATAAGAAGGGAGAGTTATACAGAGACTTATTTGAATACTTAAGCACTTGTAATAATTTGTTTATTGTACTAAGACATAACATAGGATATTTCACATTACTTGCGATATACAAAGAAGAAAAGAAAGTCGTCCATATGGATTCCTTTCGACCGGACTACAAGGAAGAAAACACAACATACATCGATGATGCAAAGAAAATGGTAGGGCCTAAACTTAATTAGTAATGTTACATGTACTTATATGATTCACGTGTACTTTACCATATAATATGTGTACTTTATATTTGTTGCACACAATTACCCAAATTATCAAAGTACACGCATTATATTTTAAAATACATGTGAAATGGACAAATACAAGGCACGTGTACTTTAATATTATGCGTGTACTTTTCACTCTTTCATCTACATATACTTTTTTATTTGTATACACTCACTATTTATCCTCTTAACAATTTTTTGTCTTCCAAAAACCACTGTATGTATTGAAGACTGAAGCATAAATAATGGAAAACAATGGTTTCAAAACTCAGAGAACGTTTGATGAAGGTACACCAAATGAGTTTAAATTGCATGATGATCCATTGACAAAACAAGAAAAAAGACCAGTAGATCTCTTGCTGGAAAGTGATCTAAAATTTGACCTAATAAGAGATCATGAATGCCTTAAGCAATATAATAGGTAAGCAAAAACTTCATTTCTATAAAGTACTAATTTGTATATTTGCAACAAATTCCATTCACATCATACTAATTTGTATATTTATTTTATTTTAATTTCAGGGCTAACTGTCGGGTTTCTGCATCTACTATATTGAACAAATTAGCAGAAACAAAGAAATGCAAAAACCCTTTCAAGATCTTGAAATGCTAAAACACAGAGCATATGTACTAAGTGAAATTCTTTTTTCAAAATATTTCTTCCCCCCAAAAGAGAAATACCTTTTATAAATTGAGTCAAATATATACTATATTTGTAATTTGTTTTGTTTTATATTGGTTATTGTTTACAATATGTATTACACCCAAATGGTGTATTTTCGCTGGTCCGGACCATAATGCACGTAAGGTATACACAATAATAACTACACAAATAATACACGTAAGTGTTATGAAACAAAGTACACACATTTTAATCAAAAGTACATGTGAAATTTACTGAGTACACGCATGGATTTTTCAAATTAAAGGTAATTAAACAAAGTACACGCATTTTAATCAAAACTATATGATTTATTTATAAAGTACACGATTTATTTACAAAGTATACGCAAAATAAACAAAGTACATGCAATATAAACAATGTACACATCCTGATTATTGTAATAAATTTTGATTTTTAATTGAAAACTAATATATATATATATATATATATAAAGAAAGAGAGAGAGAGAGAGAGAGAGAGAGAGAGAGAGAATAACCAAAAATTAATTTGGCCTATAAAAGAGTAATATTTGTTCCTATCTTAATCATTACATCTAAAGTAAAAATTAGATAATGAGTATCCCAGCAGAAAATTTGCGAGCTACTCTCGATAAGGATGAAAGAAATAAAAAAAAATTGAGGAAAATCTTTCCTTATATGAAACTGCCTTTGAGCAGTTTCAAACATATGTGAGGGAAGGCTACTCTGGACTTCCTTTCAATCCCATATATTTATTTGATGTGGCTGAGGACCCTCCTCAAACACATGAAGACCTCATGTCTTTCTATACACAAGGGGTTCCATTGAAAATTATCCAGCCGAGCTGAAGGAGAAAAAGGCTTATCATGAAAGCCTTATAGCTGTTATGGAAGAAGAAATTCGAGCCTACTCGAATTTAATTGGCTTTCTTCCTGACGCCATAGATTAACAACTTTCCTAACTAGAAGTCTTCTTTATTTTTTTTCATCTTTTGTAATGTCAAAAATTGTACTTTATTTTTTTGTTTTAATAAACATTTTATTTCTTTCATTCATGTCTTGTGACTTATATCATACACTAAAATCGACATAATATAGTGCTATCTCGAACCATGACTCATACATAGTGTAAAAATATAAAATACACGCAATTTTAGTAAAGTACACGTGAATATTAGGAAAAATGATCACGTGTATTTTAGTAAAAATGCGCGTACTTTGCTGAACTGTTACATAAAAAAAAATATATATAAAAAAGAACTAACCAGTAAACATTAATATTACATTCATTTATGCTAAAAAAATGGGTTGTTACATAATTTATTCAATCAAAATGTTAAAAGGAATTATTCAACAATCAGACTAAAGAGTGTAAAGTACATGCAAAGTTAATACAGTACACGTGAAATCACGTATACTACTAAATAAGACGTGTACTTTATTGAACTTCCATTGAAAAATAAAATAAAATATGAGACTAAACATTAAACACTAAAATTACATTCATTTTATTCAAAACAATTGAATGGGTTCTTTACATGTAGACCTGCAATGACTAATTTTAAACATAATAAACTGAGTTCTTTACATGCGGACCATAATACACGTATGAATGTGAAAATATGATTGACTTGTTCATTAAATATTGAAAAATAATGTAATAGAAACAAAACATCTAAAAAAATTAATAATAGAAATTATAATGTCAAAATTGAATAAAATAAATTTAAAGTCAATCACAATAATTTATTCAAACGTGAATGTTCATTGATTTTATTTAAAACTAATGTTAGAATGAATGAATTGATTTTTATGTCATGTTTAATTCCACTGGTGCGGATCATAATACACGTAGGAATGTGAGAATATCAGTGACTCGTAGATTAAAAATTGAAAAATAATGTAAGAATATTGGTGACTTGTGCATTAAAAATTGAAAAATAATATAATAGAAGCAAAACCCTTACAAAAATTAATAATAGAAATTATAATGTCAAAAATAAAGAAAATAAATCTAAAATAAATGTAATAATACATAAATAAAAGTGACAAATAGAAGTTATAAGTTATACAGTACATAAAGTACACGCATATTTTTTTAGAGTACACGTACATTGTACTGACCAAAACTATTTTCTAAATGCATGTACTTTATATATTATGCTTGTACTTCATAAAGTACACGCATATTTCATCAAGTACATACATGATAAAATGATTTTGGTCATTACAATGTGCGTGTACTGTACAAAAATATGCGCGTACTTATGTGAAGTACACATGAACATTAGAAACAATGATCACGTGTATTTTATGAAAAATACGTGTACTGCCACACAAAAAACAAACTAAAAAATGAGACTAAAAACTAAACACTAAAATTACAGGTAATGACCCGTTTGTGTAGCAGTGCACATGTTTTTAAATGTAATCAAATGGGTTCTTTACATGAAGACCTGTAATGACCCGTTTTACTACACTTAGAGCAAGTAAATTCCCTTACTGTGATCTCACCAGAAGACTTTATTCTCTTATTTCTTGGCCTGTCAGTCGGTATCTTTGTCGTTTATGGGAGGACAAATGGATTTTCAGGGATAGGAATATTTAAGGAAATCAAATTGGGAAGAGGAATTATAGGTATCGAGTATGATTTTCTATAGAAAGATACCTTATTGTACTCCTCAATATACTCATAAATACTGGTACCTATTCTCCGTACAACAAAAACAACATGAGAACATGGAAAACATCTTATCTTCCAACTCTTACAAGAACAAGTTCTTTCTTCCAAGTCAACCTTTGTTCGCACTTCTGAATGAACTTTAAATATATTTTGACTTGAGAGACTAATAGTCCAATGTCGACTTTTATTCTAATTTTCATTCAGTAACTTTTGAAAAAAAGGACATAGATCCTTTGTGCAAGTGTCGGACTCAACAAGTTTGTTTGCATTGAAATTAATAATCTTCACCCTCAATTTATCGAGCATATTTATTACTGGTAGATGCCTTTCCTCCCAAATCCATGAATTAAATGACTCTGTAACACTAGATGCCATGTCACCATACCGTTTATTGGGGAAATATGCACATGAACAATTCTCGGGAGACAAACTATCAATAAAATCAACAACAACAGCTCCTCCTTCCTTTTTCAATGCTTTAATATTCTTATGAAATTCATCTAATGAGACAGTATATGCACAAGACAAAAAATCTTTAATAATTTTCTTTCAAAATCCACCACAATTCCTACCAATTTTTTCTTTATATTCCCTTGTAAATGATGTATACAGTAAGAATATGCAGTGATAGCCGGCGTAAACTGTGTGTAAAATAGGTCATTGAGCATTTACGCCTCCACACAAATAAATACCTAGACTTGGCACATTAACTATGGAGTGCAGTGGCATGTAAGGATCAAATCCACAGAGACTAGTTATTAGAATTCTATTAATTTAATACTTCACAAATAAAAGTGTAAAAGATGATATGTGAGTAAATCATTAAACTAGGCATGTATTTAAACTTAGATTAAATAAAACGAGTAAAACTATAGGTTGAGAATCATCTCCCTCACACGGGCTAAATAGCAAAAATATTTACATGAACATAAAAGCACTAACGAGATTAATCACAGTTGGACAATTAATTGAACCTAGAGTTGTCACCCTTTAAATTGTCATAAAAACTTAATTTGAGTTCGGTGTCAATGAATATTCCCGGAATTACACATGAAAGGTCGTAAATACGGAGCATACGTGATATACCCCGTTAAATCTCCTAAGTGTCACACAAAGAATAATTAACTCATTAAAACTACCCTAGACCCATCATACCATAGCAAAGCAACTACTTAACCCATGTGAGTTCAACAATCTCAACCTAGATTAAGTTACCTACAAAGCATGTTAAATGACATTAATTAAATGGAAGAAGCAAATTAAAGCAAGTAAGTAAGTAAGTTAAAGCAAGTAAACCTAAGTAACAAAGTAAGAATAACAAAAATGGAAGCTTGGATTAAAGAGGAAGAATATAAATAGTGCTATTACAAACCAAAGTGGGTAAAACCCTATGAGAGAGAGAAGCAAAACCTAAAATCCCCTCCAAAACCTTCTTCCCTAACCTAAGCTCTCAAAATACAAAATGAAGAAGATGAAAAATAGATTATATGAATATGTCTTCCAAAGACCCACTTAAGTAATAAGTGGTAAAATAAATAAAGATAAAATAAATGATTTGTGCAAAGTGGTTATGGTGTTGCCCTTCCTCCGCGATAAATCCCGTAACTTCTTCGTTATTGATCGGAATCGCGCACCGTCAGTGGCCACACGAAGATGACTCAGAGGGATTCAACTTCTGTGAAGACATTGGGCCAAAAACCCCAATTGTGAAATTATTAAAATGCCCCTGTACGTGCGATTGTCGACGGAACTTCCTCGGAACATTACAAAATTTCACACTAACCACCGTAATACCTACAAAAGCTCAATTATACCTCGCAAAACATGTAAACATATAAAATAGAGGTTGTCTATTTAACGAGCATAAATATTGGAATTAAGGTACCCGAGGGGGCTAAAATGCATAAGTAAAGAGGGTGAATATATGTAATATTCGAACCGAATCACACCTCTTAACTTACACATTGCTAGTCCCTAGCAATGAAATACGAAGCAAGATGAACTACAAGTAAACCACAAGAATAAGATATGTACAACGGAGATAAATGCCACTTTCGCGAGCGAATGATTGCATTTAGCACATGCAATAAGCCTTTAAACCCCTAAGTTACCCTAGTGGACGAGTGTTGTCTCGTGAGGGTTTTCAGGAATGAAACCCAGAAACATCAAATTTCCTCAAAACATGCCCAACTAAGAAATATGCCAAGCTCAACAAGAATTAAATGTTTCAACATATTATTAACAAAGCAAAAGAGACTTTTGCCCAATAATCCAAAACTATTAACATTAAAAGAATAACTACATGGAATTGAAACCTCAAATGTGAGTAGTGTGCATACACATGCAAAAAGCTTTGATTCGGTAAGAACGCTTATAGCCCGAATAATAATTAAAGCTTGCTTCCACTCAATCCTCTCCGGATATTACACTCAACAAATAAAAGCACTCGGAATGGTGTGTAACACACGGGACATGTGGGCATAAAGAGTAAATGTAAATGGAAATAAGGTCGCGCACACGTCATTGATGAAGAATGCCATATAAAAGTGAAAAATACAGTCTCATGAAAGGATATCGCATATTAACCAATGTGAAATGCACTTAAACAGATTATCGCTAATGTTCGACCTTTGAATCACATTACCCTAGGATCAAATAGGACTTTTCGGGTATAGAATTTAGGCTAGGCTAGGGTTTGGAATGAAGGAAAATGTACGGATTCAAAGATGTTTGGAGTTGAAAAACTTGGGATAATGGAAAATGGTGAGAAATTTCAAAATTGGAAAATGATTTCCAAACAAGCATTAAATATATCAATCGAGAGAGTAACAAGGATTATTGAATCACTATAAACAACATATACAAATTTTCTCTTTCTTTTATTTTTTTATTTTCATCTTTTTCTTTTATTTTTTTCACTACACTTTATTCTTTTCTCACTCTTTTCATGATTAAATTTCAACCACACTACACAACATCATTCATTCCCAAACATCATTCCAAACATAGGTAAGAAAGGTCATATGTATGGTTTAAACTCCAATGTGGAGTTGGTTAAGGGATTCGGGACGAAAAGAAAGGTACAATAGGGCTCAACGGGGTTGACTAGGGACATGTATAAGGGTAAGGGTAAAGTCGTATGGGTTAAATATTAAAGAGGGCCTATGATCCTATCCTAAAGTTTCATGTGACTCTCAGGACTCAACACCATTGAAAATCATGCTCAAGTAATAATTTAATTAATATGCAATCAATGAAAAGAAAATGAGATCGCCAACAAATTACGTTTTTCAAGAAAAAGAAAGAGTAATGTATAAGCACTCGGAAATGGAGATAAGCATGAAGCTCACTAGGTTTTTAATGTACACAAAGCAACAAAAAGATACCAAGCTATAATTGTCCTACCGAATGATTTTAGAAAATATGCTCAAGTGCTCATGGGTTTTTTGAGTTTAATTCATGCATTTATTCCCAATATTGAATAATTTGTGGATTAAAGTTTAATAACATGAAAAAAAAGAAAGTACATTATTGGGTTAGCAATTGGATAGGACAATTATTAAATTTATCATAGGAAATTAGGGCAAAAGGCCCAAGAAAGAGAAAAGAAATAAAGAAAATATATATTTTTTATTTTTTATTTTTCTAAAATAATTTTTTGAATAAATATAATTAATATAATATACACATGGATCAGGATAATAAAATAGAAATCTCAATGACTAATCACTCCCCCTAACTTGAGACACACATTGTCCTCAATGTAATTAAAGACGCTATGAAAAAGCGAGTGATAGAAATAAATCACCCCAATTGGAGCGATCCCCGAGGTAGTCGACGTGAGACCTATACACACCAAAGAAAAACAAAAATATTTGCACAAAAATTAAGTTAAAAGAAATCATGTTGCAAGTCACAATAAGTATAGGGGCTAAAGTGCAAATACTAGATAAATTTATGGTGAACATTTGATTTTATAAAAATGGGGGGTCACACACATCAAAATCCAATAGATAACCAACAACTACATTATCATTTCAAATTCCATAGTTCCACAAAATAAGTTAATACAATACTAAAAAGCTAATATACTAAAATTAGAAAGAAAGAAAGGAAGGGAAAAAATAAAAAGAATATTTCCCATTACAACCGTAGTACTCCGAAATCGGGACCACCATAGTCTCATATGTCGTCCGCCTCTCTTTCACCACCACCACGAATGTCGCATGAAAAATATGCACAAAGTCCTCATTGATACTACTATTCTTGGCAAGAAAAAATGTGCCTAATTGTGGCGACACAAGATGACTCGCCTTTCACAATGGGATCCTTGGACACCCCGGGATGGCACACACTTGGTCGAATTGTACTTTGCGGCTATTTCAACCTATAAAATAATAATTAGGCAAGACAAAAAATTGTAAAGCGCAATTAAAGTTAGTCGGTGAACGAGTCAAAATGGTGTGTGCAAGTGCTTGAGACTGGGTGAAAACATACCACATTGCAACAAAATATGTCGACGTGCGACAACGAGTGAAAAATACGCAAGTGCATGCTAAAAATCTTAAAATTTTTTGGTTTAGGCATTTTAACAAACACTTGGTGTGCACAATGTAGTATAAGGGTTTATGAGTGCCAATTGAACCAACAAGATCCCCCATTCATGAACAAACACAAGAATCCAACAGCAATTTGTGTTCATGAATGGATATTAATCAATAATGAGCAATAATCAAGTTGGAACAATGAAAATTTGGGACAAACCCAACAAAACTTCACAAATTGTCAAACTGTGCATAACACCCCAAAAGCATGACAATTACCAACCATAAACCATAATTATATAAGATAACATGGTGGAAATTATACCTTGAGTGTGTAACAATGGTGGAATTGGGTTGAAGTTTGGTGTTGAAAGAGTGGGGAAAAACGAGGGCACAAAATAGGGGAGGATTAGTTGGGGCGTGAAAATTCATAAGTTAAAGCAAAAATAACTAAGACCTGCTGCTCTCGATCGACCGCGGGTCAGAACCCGGTCGACCTCATTTTCCAATTTAGCCATGGAGTTGAGATAGTGTGCTAGGATTAGATAGACCGATCGACCTCGGTATGTGAACTGGTCGACCGCGTCCTAATTTGCTGACCTGCTACGTTATTTTGGGACTTGTTTTTCCTTTTATTAAGACCAAGACCTGCTATCCTTTCGCCAAAAGACCTACTCATCATTTTTTTTTAAATACCTGCTCACTTAATGAAAAGTCAACGACCACCCTCATTTTGTAATGGAAAATACCTACTTTGTTTTTTTTAAAAGCCAAAGACCACTTTTTTTATGCCAAAAAACTTTTTTTTATGCGAGGGACCTACTCTCATTATGTTTAGCCTTGAAAGCTTTCCTTTTTTTTTTCAAAGACACCACATGGTTGGTTGTAATGAAAAAAAAATGGGGATTAAAAAAAATAAAAAAAAGAGTTAAAATTAAACTAACTAAAATTATATATAAAAAAAACTGAAAAATATATATATAAATTACTAAAAAATATATATACACTACAATACTAATGTAAGTATGAAATTTACAAAGGTCGACACTCACACACACACGTAAAAAAAATGAAAATATATGCATAGAAGCGAGGATGAGTGTATGAAAAATAAAAAAAATATTTTTGCGAGTTAATTTTTTTCAACTTTTTAACAACCGCATGTCCGGGCGTACAATCTCCGTATATTCAAGCACGTTGAACCTGCAAAAAAATGTTAGGACTAAGCATACGAAAAAAAACAAAAAAAAAATTAAAGAAAAAAATTAACTAATTACACTAAAAGCTATACTCAACTAAATAAAAATAAAAAACTTAACTATGTGCAAACTAAATTTCAATTACTCACTTAACTATACACTAGAAGTTGAAATTTCTGAGGGTCAGCCCAAACAATGATTTGACTTTGAGGTATAACTAGCGGTCCCTCACTTGAGTGCATACCTTCAGAAAAATCATAATTCCGTTTGAACAACGGAAGGTATGTGTACGGCGAAAGAAAAGAACCATCATTAATTAAATTTTTTTGGGGGATGATGGGGGGTTTGGATTGATCGGGAGACAAAAACGTATGGGGGGAGGGTCACACAACAAAGAGGAACCCATCAAAGCGAGAAACTCGAACAAGTATTCCTCGTCGGTGAACGGATTGAACTTTTCAAATCTTTCAACCGACTCATAAGAATGTTGTAATGGTTGAATAACGGTGAATGAAAACGGAATGGAAATGAATTCAACCTGAAGAGATGACTCATCATCACTCGATGGTTGAATTCCAAAGGAAAACGATTCACTTTCTATGAAATGTTCTTCCAAAATCATTTGAGATGAAACACAAGTGTTCAACTTGTCTTTGTTGTTCACGAAAGAAATCATCTCATTGCAAAGT
Organism: Sambucus nigra; assembly: GCA_949130495.1. Classification (NCBI taxonomy): domain Eukaryota; kingdom Viridiplantae; phylum Streptophyta; class Magnoliopsida; order Dipsacales; family Adoxaceae; genus Sambucus; species Sambucus nigra. Next base: position 650,519,074 of record OX422210.1, on the reverse strand, counting down.
GCGTCAATCTCCATATCTTCACCGTTTTCATTTTCCATTATGCATTGGGAAAAATGCAAAATGGTTTGTTCCAAAGTAGGCATAGTCAGCTCAAGAACCTCGGATTCCTCATTTGGTTCAAAACATTTGTCGTCTTCTGAAGTTTCAAGAGAAGAATCATCGTTGGATGTAAATAACAAATCCAAATCATGCTCCTAACAATGATTTTCCTCCCGATAAAAGTTGTCAAAATTTTCCTTTTTGAGACTTTGCAACGCCGCACCAAACGAATTCGGTGCCTTCCCAACTTCTTCAAATAGACTAATTTGAGAACTATTATCGTAATTTTCAAGCTTATTAGTATAACAACTTTGAAAGTTATTGTCATAATAGTCCGGAGAAGTACTATAACAATGGCTTTCAACTTCGTTATTGTAATAAGTTTGAGGCATTTTGTCATTAGAACAAGTTTAAAAAATCCCCAATTTGTTATTTTGATTTTGTAAATACTCGCCGAAAGTAATCTTGCGATTTACATTCTTCTCAATATGCAAGTATTCATCGAAAGTTATAGGCTTAGCGGGACTTCAAAAATTATTCCTAGGACAAACTACCAAACCCAAATCATTACAACGATTGGAATCATTAGTGTAAGACATAGTTACCTAAAATGTCTCCTCGATGGATGCTTAACAGTGTGGTGTGCAGGCGCGAATTCAATGTTTCCTGGTGCTCAGATGGTCAAGTCTGCAAAACCGGTTAAAACAAAAAAATACAAATAGAAAGAAAAAATAATAGGAAATATTAAGTCAATAAAATTCTAAAACGAACAAGTCCCCGACAACGGCCCCATTTTGATAGCCGGCGTAAACTGTGTGTAAAATATGTCATTGGGTGTTTACGCCTCTACGCAAACAAATACCTAGACTTGGCACACTAACTATGGAGTGCAATGGCAAGTAAGGATCGAATCCACATAGACTAGTTGTTAGAATTCTATTAATTTAATACTTCACGAATAAAAGTGTGAAAGATGATATGTGAGTAAACCATTAAACTAGGATCACATTTGGACAATTAATTCAACCTAGAGTTGTCACCCTCTAAACTGTCATAAAAGCTTAATTTGAATTCGGTGTCAATGAATATTCCCAGAATTACACATGAAAGGTCGTAAATATGGAGCATACGTGATATACCCCGTTAAATCTCCTAAGTGTCACATAAAGAATAATTATAACTCATTAAAACTACCCTAGACCCATCATACCATAGAAAAACAACTACTTAATCAATGTGAGTTTAACAATCTCAACCTAGATTAAGTTACCTACAAAGCATGTTAAATGACATTAATTAAATGGAAGAAGCAAATTAAAGCAAGTAAGTAAGTTAAAGAAAGTAAACCTAAGTAACAAAGCAAGAATAACAACAATGGAAGCTTGGATTAAAAAGGAAGAAGATGAATAGTGCTATTACAAACCAAAGTGGGTAAAACCCTAGGGTAGAGAGAAGCAAAACCTAAAATCCCCTCAAAAATCTTCTTCCCTAACCTAAGCTGTCAAAATACAAAATGAAGAAGATGAAAAATCAATTATATGAATATGTCTTCCAACGACCCACATAAGTAATAAGTGGTAAAATAAATAAAGATAAAAGAAATGATTTGTGCAAAGTGGTTATGGTGTTTTCCTTCCTTCGCGAGAAATCCCGTAACTTCTTCGTTATTGATCGGAATCGCGCACCGTCAGTGGCCACACGAAAATGACTCGGAGGGATTCAACTTCTGTGAAGATATTGGGCCAAAAACCCTAATTGTGAAATTACTAAAATGCCCATATACGTGCGATTGTCGATGGAACTTCCTCGGAACGCTACAAAATTTTACACTAACCACCATAATACCTACAAAATCTCAATTATACCTCGTAAAATATGTAAACATAGAAAATAGAGGTTGTCTAGTTAACAAGATTAAATATTGGAAATAAGGTACCCGAGGGGGGATAAAATGCATAAGTAAAGAGGGTGAATATATGCAATATTCGAACCGAATCATGCAGACATCGGGAAGACTCGAAACAGCTTCAATTAATCCATTGTTTCGATTAGATATAAACGTTAGGTTTTGATATTGATCAATTACTGCATTATGAAAATTGACAAGAAACTACATCTAGTTATCTTCCGCTTCAGAATCAACAACATCATATGCACCAGGAAAAAGGCATGAAATGTTAAAATATATTAAAATTAAAATAAATATCTTATCCATGTAGAACACATCATAAATTGAATCTGCTGGCGCAGGCCTCAAAACACATAGGAAATATATTATGTGATTACTTTGCATTGTTTGTAAATAACAAGATAAAACATAAAAATGCACACTATACGTGATCAAGATACAAAGACATGCGCGTTTACTTTACGATCTTTTACTTGTACTTTGAATTGGTTTCAAATAACAACACTATTGTAATACCACATAAATTTTAATGACTTTAATAATGGGATTAATTGAATTAAATAATGAGAATTTTATTTATAATTAATCCGAATTTAAATAGATAATTATTAGCGTGACGAGAGTTAGTATTTATTGATGTGAATTATGTTGAATATTACTTAGTGATTAAAAGTAATATGCGATTATAAATTTATTAAAATTGTCGCAAGTGAATAATATAACAATTATGGAAATTAAGTCGGGACGCGCGTGTCAGCCGTGTCGGGACTAAATTTAATGGAATAAAAGTGTGTTATGTATAAGTCACCCATATGATCATTTCGAGTGTGCCAAAGTGTCTAGAAGGGTCGAGATAGCATAAAAGTCTACCCGGGGGTTTAGTTTGGGTCCCGGGGCAGTTTTAGGCCAAACCGGCACACCGAAAGGGTATTTCGGTCATTTCAATTTTTAGAGTGATTAAACCTACGAAAATTCAAGGGTTATATCTGAGGGAAGGAGTTGTATTCTAGGGTTAGAATTCACAAAAGCTAAGAAGGCCATGAGAGGAGGAAGAAGAAGAGGTTTTCATGCCTAAAGCCACCACGAGTACACCTTTGGCACCACCACCACCCACGCGTAGATCAGAAAGAGATGACCATTCCCAATACCATCTTCTTCGAAGGATCAGAACTTCCAATAAAGGAAAGTGATTTATCTTGCAATGATTCAGTGCATATATTATCCATGGTAGTTTAGAATAGGAGAAAACCTTGAATAATTGACATTTAATGAATTTGGAGAATTTAATCTTGAATATGGGTAGGTTTTGCATGTAGATAAACTTCTGGAAATATAGGAAAAAAATCACGATCCATGTATTAGGAATCACGGATTAAAGTGGAGTTATATGATGTTCTTGAAGAGAAATTGAAAAAACTAGAGTTTTTATGAGAAATTCATGATTTAGTCCAAGGAAGTATTGCCCCATAATGATTTGATGATTCCAATATGTTAGAATTTATGTAATCATGTTAGTATAACATGTAGTTTAATCGTTTGGGAGTTTGGGACATTAAAATGGAGGATTTGACTTTAAATTTTTAAGAAATCCGTAGGCTAAAATGCAGAAAACGAAGGCTAATATCTGATCGATCGATCGATTGATCGACTCAAGAATGTTGATTAATCGACCCATTTCTTCGATCGATCGACTCCCCTGAAATTTGTGACTTATTTTCCTCTTTAGTTTCGATTTAACCCCAACTTTTAAGAACCCTTAATGTGTATTAATTTAATGTAATGGGACTTAGGTAAGGTCAGTAGGGTTACAGTTAAGGCCCGAAAAGTATCATTATGTATGGAATTTAATGGGAAGATTTATGAGTGTTTTTCGAATGAGTTACAGTTGGAAATGATATAAATTGGGGTTTGAATCGAATAAATGAATATTCAAGGTTAGTACCAGTTTTGGGGGTACATTAAAGATACTGAAATAACCCAAGGAATAAATGGAAGCTTAGTAACCTTTTTGGAATAGGGAAAGGTACTTGAAGTTATGCGACGAGAGTTATCGCGTTAAATAAAATATTACGTAGGATATTCGATATATAAATATACTACGTAGGAGACTCAAAAATTGGGACATGCGTATACCTAAATGGAATATATATATACTTAGGTTGTGTACTTACCTATCGTATGGGTTATTATGTGTAATGCATCATACCCCGCTACTTGCTATCACAGAGGTTTTCGTACTAGGACAATCTTATTCTGATGAGCCCATCAGGGGAATATGGCTTGTACCTCAGAACCATAGAATCTTGGTACATCCTATCTTGGAATGATAGTGCAGACGATCGTAGGAGTGAATGGGTATGTGCATCTCCCTTTTGACTTGGAACTATGATTCGCCTCCATTATGTGTGACATGTATTTTTATATGGTTCTAGAGTGATTATGAAATTATAGTCCTTCATGTAGTATGTGATATACTAGGACTTGATAGCAGAGTATGCATGCACCATAGCTTAGTCTCGAGGTGCCTTATGAATATATATATATATATATATGTGTGTGTGTGTGTGTGTATGTATGTATTGTGATAGTGATGTGTATATATATGTATACACTGGTGATTATTCTACTGTGTTGCTTAGTAGATAAGAAAGAGTGCAGCATATAAATTTTTTGATAATTGTTGGGAACTTATATGAGTAAAGAAATACTTGAAATGATTAATAAATATTAGAAATGCAAGAATGTATTATTCAAGTAATACGGGTGGGAACAATGACTCAGGAATCATAGTGAGAAACTTGATTCAAACTAGTTAAGTGGGATAGTGTAACTAGGATGGGTTAGGAGAATGCGTTAGGCGTGCACAATAGTTGAGAGGTGAGAATATCAAGTGAGAGAACTTGACTAACATGTATATAATATTTATTGTTTAATGCAATTTAAACACTTGTTGTTTCAAAAATATTTTCAACTCGTGCTCTGATTTGTTTGCTTCCAAATCTATTTTTTTCAAATAATTTTTAGGTGCCCAACCACAGGGACGCCAAGCATAGGAGTTCCATTCAGTTGATGTGTTGTAGCTACTGTGGAAGTTACAGGACCTCGGTATTAGACGCCTCCACATTTATCCTTGATTCATTCAGAGTTATTTCTTTCAGTCAGGGCATGTTTACCATTCTTATTTAGAGATAGTGGTTTCATACATTCATTTATATTTCAGGTGTTGAGTTTTATTTCATTTCAGATTATTATATTTGGGATTTAGACTATAAGTGTTTACTCTAGACTCAGTTTATTTCATTATGTCGTTTTAATTCCTATGAGATTGTTATTGGATGGTGAATGCTTAGTTAATCATTTAAATTGCTTGCATGTTATATTAACAGATAAAATTTGGCATCTGACTTTTAAATACTGGGTGGTTAGTAATTAATAAAAAGTTTTTGACAATGATGCTAAAACTGATCCAACTAGATATTTTGTGTTAAATTTAATAAATGACTGATCACTCGGTATTTAATTAGGCGGGGTGTCACAACTATCATCAAAGTACACGCATAAAAATGTAAAGCACACGTGAACAAAACAAAGACATTCAAATGTACTTTACATATCGTCAAAGTACACACATAAAAATAAAAAATACACGTGAACTTAACATAAACATTCATGTGTACTTTATATTTTTATGCGTGTACTTTAGATTGTATTCAACATAACAACTCATATCATCAAAATACACACACAAAGTGTAAAGTACATCTGAACTAAAAAAGACAGTCAAAGGTACTTTACATTTTTATGATTGTATTTTGATGATCATCAATGGAACAAACAAAATGTGAATGTAATACACAAAATAAAATTTTTAGAATTAATTTACCATTGTTCCCATTCCTTGCAGTTGATGACGATATTGTTCCTCGGTAACGGCTCTTCAAAAAGGCAGTGTCATGAAATAAAACAGGTCTGCAGTATTGAAATCCATAAATACATCCTCTAAACATTACAAATGTTCAATCGAATTTTTAACTCTCATGTTCCTCGTCAAGGATGCTATGCGACCCAGAATTATACTGCAATAGAAGTTCATGATAATTATTCATTAATGCATAAGAAACCTTTTCATCACCATATATATCAACATGAGCCATCTCTTTCGCACGCCATGCATGTTGATAGGCTATATCGAGACCATAATTCTTCTTCATATCTCTAACTACATTAATTGGTCTCAATAGTCGGTTATCTCTAAGATCATCGAATACTAATGTTGAAACCAACTTGGAGGCTATCATTTTGGCCGACGGACTACGAAAGATACCTCTACATGTATGCTCATAATTCAAACTTCGTACGTATAAGTATTCATTTATTATAGATAATGAAGAATGAATTATCCACATGCAATTCTCAGTAGTATTTTTATAGCATTTAGCCGTCACACAAGTTTTATCATTCTTCAAATACACATACTTAAACCCAACCTCAACAACATACTTTCGTAACTTATCCCAAAATTCCACTACACCTCTTTCAAAACACTGCTACTCATGATTTATATATGTCTTCCAATCATTGGAAAGATATACTTTCGACTTACTTCGCTCCACATCTCCAAGATAAAAGTCATTTTCAATGCCACTATTAAAATCATTTGTAGTGCCTAATGATAAAGGCTCTAACTGTGACACCCCGCCCAATTAAATATCGGGTGATCAGTCCTTTATAAAATTTATAACATAATGTTTGGGTGGTTCATTCTTAGCATCATTGTCGAAAACATAAATCCAGTTAATTACTTAACATTTAATTAAGCTAGTGTCAAAACATTTCCAAATTTAATTTGAAACCACTTAATTCAATTAATTTCTGAACATTGAATTATAAACCACACACAATAAATGAATGTTGATTGCATTAAATACTGAATAATTAAGACTGGATAAAACCTTCCAGTTCAAAGTCATAAACAAAACCAAAATAAATACTCAATCCAACAGAAAAGAACTACAAAGGAACTAAGTACAATCCCACAAATGAGGATGGGAGACAGATCCTGTATCGCACATACAATACGCTATTCAGAGGTAGATCTCGCTCGAACTAGAATGAGATGTCGCGCGAATGATTTCCACGTGTCGTTCGAACGACTTCACGCGAGATCGCGTGAGATGTCCCTGTTCGTCTTCTTGCCCAGATTTCCAGCGTTTTTCACCATTTTTTATCCTAAAAACCTCTAAGATTTTATCACCCAACACCTCATCATCAATCCCAATTAAGCCATAGCAGTTTATATAACATTCCTATCATCCTAGGATCATTAATTCGTCACCAATTCTCATAATTATATTAAATCCCCAAATTAGTTCATATGAACCCTAGTTTCCAAATTTTCAATTAAAGAACCTAATCAATTCAGATTCGTTCATCAATATGTAATTCAATTTCGTGATTAATCCTCTGCATACATGAAGGAATTCCAACCACTAATTAACCCAGTCCTTAATCATAATTTAAATCTCTAATTTTTACCTAATTAACATGTAAATCATGATTAATTTCACCTACACTAACATGAGCATGATTATTACTAAAAGAAAACAAGTAATAAACACTTGCCTCGAATGTGATGATCTGATCCGTTGGTGATGTTGGTATATAAGAGTTCCTCTCTTCTCGATCTACGCGTTGGTGGTCACGGTTGTGCAAGGTGAGGATAATTTGGCCTTCCCTCTTGGAGTTTGGTTCTCCCTCACACCCTCTATGGCCGTTCTTTCCTTCATGTGTCTCACAACCCTAAAAGACTTCTTGGCTGATAAAATAACTCCCAATTTTCGTCCATTAATTAAACCCAAAATATAATTTACCAAAAGGCCCTCTCGGGACGCCGGTTAGGCCTAAAATTATCCCGGGACCCACACTAAACACCCGGGTATACTATTTTGACTATCTTGACTCTCCCAGACTCCACGGCGCACTCGAAATGACCATATGAGTTAATAAAAATAAATTCTCTTTTTATTATATTCAATTAGTCCCGACACGACTCACACGCGTGTCAGACTTAAATTACCAAACTGCCGTATTTCTCACTTCCGACAATTTATCAAATGCTATAATTTCATATTACATATCACACAGTAATATTCAATAATTCTCAACAATAGGTATTAACCCTTGGCACGCTAGTTAATAATTATTTTAATCCGGATTAATAACAAATTAATTTCTCGCATTTTAATTTAATTAATCCAACAACAATAATTAATCGCATACTTATTCCCATAATAATAATTAATCACATAATTATTTAAATCGTCAAAAATACGGGGTGTTACACTAACCTCTGTGTATTTGTATCACCACTGTCAACCCTCTCAAAACTTGTAATACTACAATCAACCCCTTCATAAATTCGATTAGAGGATTCAACCCGTTCACGACATGTATTACGTGGTAATGCTAATGAATCAATGACATATATCTAAATAAAATCATTTTTCACGATCAATTGGGATTGCAACATACAACGAACATCGTTGTCACAAACCAACATGAACCGACATTCATCACCAAATGAAAATCTCAATGAAGAACTCCCAATTCTCAAATCAGTAAACCTACTACACAACTCGTTGCAAATGAAATCTAATGAACTATCTTCAAATATTTCAATACAAGCCATACTATTCAAATAACAACACCTTGCTATTATACTACTTAGCATAATGTCCTGTAGTAAAAGAGAAACAAAATCATTTTCCTCAAGGTCAACAATTATAAAAATGTAGGTAATAGTTGAACAGTAATAGTAATTTAATGCATGAAATATCAAAATGTTTATATATAATTAAGAGTAAATTATAAGCACTGTTTATAAAATAAACATGAATCTATAAAGTACATGTACCTTTAAAAAAAAAACATCCACGTGTACTTTATAAACTGATGTCGAAGTATTAGTTTCGCTGACGCAGACCCGTATCAATATGTGATCCAATGCCAACTCAAAATCAAGTACTCTTAAAATTAATGCGAGACATCAATAATTCTACATGTAACCGCATTTCAATACCCGATTGAAAACACATGTTTACATGGCATGTCAAATTGTTTAATTTCACTGGCGTGGACCCATATCCACAAGTGATTCAATGTCAACTCAAAATCAAGTACACTTAGAATTAGTCTTAAACATCAATAATTGTACACATAACGGAATTTTCAGATAGTATTGAAATAGCATGCTTACATGGTGTTGAAAATTGTGTAATTCCGCTGGCGCGGACCAACGTCCATAAGGGAACTAAACAATTTCAACAACCACGTAGGCATGTGGTTTCAATTCCGTTTAAAAATGTGTCGCACATAAAATTAGTCTTAAAACATGTCCAGTATATTAGCATTGTGTTTTGATTTTATCTGTTTATGCATCAAAACACAACATTTGACATAAATATATAAAAAAACAAAATCAAATCATTCAGAGAATATTGAAATTCATTCAACACATACAACTAACAATTACAATAATGTCGTTCACCTGAAATGAAATACATACGTTAAACTATTGTAAATGATCGAGATATAAAATAATTATTGATAAATATAAACTTATATATGATAGATACAAAACATAAATACATAAAAAACACAAAATAAAAACATATTCATATAAAACATATAAAAAGTTATTCAATCACATGAATTACGGAATTACAATGAGTTCATTTAATCAAAACAAAGTACATTGGCATATTGTAATCGAATGAAAATAGAAAAAAACAATTGTTGATCAAGATAAACTTACAAATGATAGAGCTAAGTGATACAGGTAGAATCGATGAAGAACGCTGTAATCGATTATTGAAAAAAAAAAACAGCAAGATTGATGTTATTTTTTATTTCGAAGAATATTAGTTAGGTGCAGAGAAACCTCCAATAGCCGATTAGGTTTATGAATTTTTTAGATTGGGGGTATTTAAATGTGGTCCTAATCGTTTAAAATTTGTTTGATTGGTTTTTTTGTCCAAAATTGTTAGTTAAAGGACTATACCTTAAAAACCTATTTAATTTTTTACTAGTTGAAAACTCACGCGATGCGCGGGTTATACGTTACCATAGGAAAAACATCCGATGAATTACAAACACATGAAAGATGATAAACTAAAATGGAAAATCGATTAAAAACTTCAGAATATATATGATCATGAGACATGTAAAAAAAATATAACTACATATTATCCCCCAAAAAAATTGCAATATAAACTCTTGTAAATATTTATTGTATACAATCCATAACAAAAGTCAGTAAAAAACATAACTGACACCAATCATGATAAACAACACAAAAATCTCATAACGCAATGTATTGACATTTACTCCAGCTCCAACGAGGTCATTTTACATGCAGATTGTATCTCTTGGGTCGACGGCCATTTGCGTTCAGTACAACTAGTCTCTACAATAAAGCCCATCCAAATTTTTATAAAACTAAAAGTTATTAGAAAAGAGAGTGACTTGTGAAGTAATATAAACAATTTCATTTTATTAAACTTGCAAAACAAAAAATAATTTGATTTCAAAGAAATTCGAGATTAGCACCACTTTAAATACTAACATTTGTTGACATTAATTGAAATACCATAACATATAATTAAAAAATGAGACGTTTAATAAAAGAAAATCGTCAAGTCCATTATAAATCCTTATTATGAGATGTCACATATTTCCCATGATATAATAATTACTTTCCAATGACATTCATTTCGAACCTTTTTTATTTTGCCAAAATCAGGAACCTGCCTAAATAGACATTCCATGTTTCAGCAAAGTAACAACAAATACTCGATGTGAACTTTTCTTAAAGACAAACCCACGAAGATTTTTTTGTCTACTATTAAGTAGGAGACTTTGACTTGGGTGTGAATCTTACTACCGAGTAAATTAAAAAATGTCCTATAAATGTTCAACAATAGTTAAATTGTTAATAACAAATTAATTTCCAAAATATCATAACAAAGAGAGTATTGTATACACAACACATTCAAAATTTCATATAACATAATATGTAAACTCGACATAACCATCTCACCTAAACAAAACAAAAATTATTATGGTGTATTATGTGTATACCAAAAACTCAATAACATAATTCGCATAGTACGTGAAAAATCACATGAACCTTAAACTCATATGAGAGGTCTTATTCACAAAAGGCCATGTAATTGGATATGGTCTTAGCATTATTATCTTGCTCACACATCCAAATATAATTGTAGTCTCACCATTATCACAAATTGCATGAAGTTTTCCATCTGAAAGTAGATTATGGAAAATATTTTCCAATTCGATAAAATACAATCGAAGTAAAAGAAAAGAATCAGAAATTGAGAACGTGTATGGTAACATTTGATCAAATCCAGACAGGAAAAAAACTTGTAAATTAGAAGGTTAACATCTAAAGAATTTTTAATAGAGACATTAGTTTGACACACAAAAAGCCAAACATATCACAATAATAAAAACACTCCATTAAGTTAAAGAAAAAAAACATTACATGTGTTGAGCCATAGCAATGCATAAACCTAAAAAGTGTCTGAACATAGAGATCTCAAAGAATTATTATTAATTTTCTCTTCACCTAGAGTAAAAACAACAACACAATGAAGTAAATGTGTTGGATGGAAAATTCCAAGATATGTGTAATACCTTTAACACATTACTCCTTTATTCACTCGTGAGAACATTTGAAAATTATTGGCTTTAAAGGATATATGATAACAATCTGGCATCATTAAATATATAAAAACAATAACAAAAGATTAAAATGAAAAATAATTATAACTAAAAGTGAAGCTAAAATACAAAAGGAAAAAACTTACTCGTGTGAATGGTGATTGTTACCCCCAAGGAATCCACAACCAATGCATTCCCAACAACAACCAATTTTATATGGCCTCAAATTTTGTTTCTGTCAACAATATTGATTTAAGTTAAACCCCCATAGTCAATGGTATGTATAATTCAGTACATTGATTTTACCTTTTAAAAAACAATTTATAATTACAACATTGAATTATCCTAAATCCATATTATATGATTCAAGCTACTGTCAGAATAAATGTATCATGTTCTTAATGTCAAGCACTAACATATAGTTAACTCCAATACTTTAGTTCAATCAGCTCTCAAGTAATAACACAACAAAGCAACTTCACCTTCTAAATAATCCAATAGCTTCCAACATTATTTCCCTCTTAATATCTCAGTCGGAAACATAAGCTTATATATTATAAATCAGTACTCTTTTATACAAAATAGATAGTGAACATGAAGTATTCCATACCTCAATAAAACTGTCAACAGTCCACTATATCCCAGTATTCCTTGAAAAGCTGAAGCAATTATTATAGCCCTTTGCAGCTCTTTCTAATATGCTTGAAATTATGCACTGCCAAACAATGTTTCGGAGTTGCCAAAAACTACCACACAAATAATTCGTCTTTCCCAAAAAGATAAGGCTGCATGTGAAAGTCTAAGAAAATTCCAGAAGACTCCAATCTATTGGATCTACTTCCTCACCAATAGGTAAACATATATAAATGACTACTCCAGTTACTGAAATGAGTTTATTTTAGTGCCACACCCACATATGGTACTTTGTATCTGAGGCAAGGTCCAAATTATGGAATTTTTGAACCACGTTTGCAAAATGAAAATACCAACCAAATAAAATGAAATTAATGTTGGATAATATGAATGCAAATACAGAAATGGAACTCTTTATATATCACAGTAATGTCAACTTCAATACAACAATGTAACTTCTGAATAGATACTAGAAAACTTCAAGGCGTGATGTCACTTTCCTAAATACAATATTTTCCCCACACGAATAACTTCGTTATACAAACGGAAATCAGAAAATCCGTACTCAAGATACAATGAAGCAATTGCACTGTTTGCAATTTGTATATTTGAAGACAGCCCTTAGATGCAGCAGCGAAGAACAGTCAATCGAGTTCTTATTCTATTTCTGTGCACAAAACGGAATAAGAGAATTTGTATCTCCTGAAAATTGTAAGAGAGTAATAGCAGGGTTTGGAAATCTCAAACTGAGTTTTTGTTATATGCAATTTCATTTTATGCAGCCTTTATTTATAGATAATGAAAATCTTTGTCTTCAAGAGTCATGACTGTTGGATTAACAGTCTTAATCAATTCCGTAATGGTATGACTGTTAATTACCAACAAGTTTAAGTCATTTTCGAACAGGTACAATTAATACCGAATCGGTTTTGCACGGGTGCGACATGCGAAGTGCAAAGTGCGTTACTAGCGCCTCTACAGCCCACTGCCCCGCACGCGTGCTCGCGTGTGCGTATGGTGCTTCGCACCGTATTGAGGTCTCTTGAATAGCCTCTTAAATACTAGATGAATTAACTCTTCATCTTCCATTTATGCTTATTAAGTGCACAAATTCTTAATATTTTTTCAATGTGGGACTCAAGGTTGCCCACTCCTTTTATAGCTTAGTGGTGACACTTAGTTTTGTACATTTTCCAATGTGGGACACTATCCCTTTTTATATTTGGGTTAGCTTCCCACCTTTTCCACACACTTCCAATATGGGACAAACTCTTTAAGTACTTACACCCAAAACTCTTACTCACTTATTTGATAAAATCTCCAATAATTAATTGATCCGTGTGAATGTTACCGAGTCACTGCACTTGATAACAATTTGACCATCAATCATAAGAAGAACAACTTGTATCACTACCAAAGAGGAACATTTTTTAGTCTATTCTAAAAACGAAATGGGCGTGTATGTTTAAAGGATATCATAGTCCTTCATATTTTTTCACAAATACTCCTTATTGTGACGCAAACCAACAAAATCTGAAATTTAGAGGAAACAAATAACAAAAACAACAATACTAAATTAAACCATTAAACACAATCCTCTAAAAGGTCCCATACAAATATCAAACTTGTAGCTTCTGCATCATAAAAAACTAAGCCTAGAGTAGAATGACAAAAAATCAACATTCTCTCTCAACAAACACCATTAGAAACCCAGATCTACAAAAATTACTTATCTTCTTCCTTTAATTCTCCACCGTTTCTTTATTTCTCTACCATCCGAGTAAGAGGATTCCCCCATTTGCGTAGTCGAATGAAGAAGTTTACGCAGTAGGGGGAAAGCCTTATAGATGCGTAGGAGAGAGGGACTGTTGGAATTTGAAGGAGGAGAAGAGGCTATCATTGGATGAAAGAGAAAGGGCGGGAGAATAAAGGACGGGTGAAAGGGGATACTTAATTGCTGGGTTTTATTTTGGAGGGAAACTAACCGGATGGGAAGAAGTAATGATAATAAGGGAAAATATTAGGGTCTATTTCGTTTGCAACTATAATTTTGTTTTTTGTATTTAAATATAATTTTGATAAAAATTTATGTTTGACAACCTGTTTTTAAACACATAATTATAATATTTCTGTGTTATAATCAAGATTTTAAGAAAACAGGTTTAGGGTGTTTTATAACTTTTGTTTTTTTATCAACTAAATCAGCTGGAATATATATGAAATGCGCATAAAACATAAATTTAGACTTGTGAAATGAACATTTTCAATAAGTAATAAAGCAAGGCAATTTACTTGATTGATAAAGAACAAGATATGTCTTAACATGGTTCTTGAATACTCTATTTTCTTCTTCTCTAACATCTATATCCTACAAGTGAGTAGAGTCTCCTCCAAGGTGTCTTTGAGGGTGGATCCTCTACCCCCACTTTCTTTGCTAGAGGGTTACTCGACCATCACTTTTTTTATCGGCGCTACTGCTCCCTCCATGGGAATCGTCACTAGTGTTGCACAAACTTGCTACATCTATGTTTTCTTGATTTAGAAAATCAAAGAACTGGCTCATGGGGTTCATCCATGTCAGTTGTGGAGCAGCAAGTTGCTCGTTTGGCCCATGGAGGGGCCATGATCTCTCGCTCCTAAAATTATAAGATCGTCATTTTTTTATGACATTGAACTCCATTACTTGCTGGAGTATCTTTCAAAGACTAGTTGCTTAGAGACCATGTGATCTTTTTTTCCATGGTAATGAGGATACCTCCCCAACGGAGTCGTCAAATATAGTAGGGTAATTGTACCGAAGCCTATGAATAACTGGATTTTATGAGGCGCGACCCACTCTAATGGAAGCTGTCTTCAAGGTCTCAAGAGCAACTGGAGAAGAAAACTATCTTTTTTTGGTAAAAATGGTGTTTCTATATGAGAAAACAATGATTAACTACAACTTTTACAATAATGATAACATTTGAGAAAAGGAATCACTTGGAAGTGACGGTTTTTGGGAGTGAAGAGACAAGCACTCAAGATACCAAGGAGAGAGCAGGGGAGAGAATACTTTCTGGTGCAAATTTTGACAAAGTAACAATGTTACTTGTGTTATTCTATATATCTTGACCTTACCCAACGATTTTATTTATTGAAAAATACAATGGCTGATGTGGCATGCGTGCGCCAAAAAGGTATTCCTTTGAAACAATATCTGAAGTGTACTTTTTGTCCCATTTCACTATTTGTCGTCTGCCCACTCTTATAGACAACATCTGGTACAACCCAAAGTTAAAAAATAAATGTTTTTTCAAATGGTTGGGTAAATATTTTTTCAAATGGTAACTTGGTAAATAATCTTTTAAAAATTTAGGAGCGGCCTTAAGGGCCACTCGCTAATGTTTATTTTGAAAATACTTTGTGAGCATCACCTTGGCTACTCACCTATTTGACTAAGTGTGAATTGTGTAAGTGTGTGAATGACCTCTTAGTCCATTCCTATTAGTATTCTCTCTTTCCTAAGGTACTGAAGTGGTTGGGTCTTAGCTTTCCCAACAAGCAATAATGGAATAATTCTTTCATCGAGATAGGGGACAAAATTCACATGGATATAGTAAGTCTCGCTTGGGCTACTTTAATGGTAGTATTTACATTTTCCCTTTCACTCGTAGTATGGGGAAGAAGTGGACTCTAGAGCTACTACTAATTGAGTTAAGGAATAAAAAATAGTAGAAGTAGACATGGAATGAAAATCTCCCTCGCGGTCTATGATACCTAAATGGGAGAATAATCCAGATCAAACCCTTATTTATCTAAACCTTATGTTAATTTACTTCGCCGAAAGGGAGCAAAATTGCCCATACCTTTGTTATTGATAGATAAGTCACCCTTACTCCCACTCTACAGAACCGTAAATGAGATTTTCACCTCATATGGATCCTCAATCAATTCTTTCAAAGTCATTGGATCCTTTTTCGCATTTGAGAACCCCCTCCCTTCTTCCACTCTGCCCCGAAGAGTAAATAGGACTAATTTAGTCACGTTTTCATGTTCCAATTGAACACTTTCCATTTTTTATTATTCTCAAAGGAGAAGATGATCTCTTTACCAAACATATGCATATCCAATCATGATCTTATAATAAGAATAATATATCTTTCTCGATTAATCCTTTCGCCGCTCATTCTTCAAGAATCAGAAAGATTCTTTTAAACCAACCCCTTGGGCTGCTATGAAAAACACCATCGGATTTCAATGTAGCACGACATAATTCAAAATTTTCACCCAATTGAGCACGTTTAACATATTTTTTTACAATAACAGGATCGCTATAACTGACTCCGTTAAGTTCGCCATAGTAGAACTCAACACTTACACCTACTTGTTTGACACTATACTTCAATTCGACCCTTTGAAAAGGAACATCGGCTCTAATAATTCCATCGTCGTCTACTAAAACGGCCGAAAATGTTTCAAAAATGTTAGGCATACAACATACAAAAAGTTCACGCCCTTCTTTATCTCTAAAGATAGGGTATACTAACCATCTAACTTCTATTCCATTGGATTTAGCCGTAAGAAGAATGCTTGGTATAAATAACTCACTTCTTGGTCTTCGACCCCTTCAGTCACTACGAACGCCCCCGATCACTGCAATGGGATATGTTTATTTATCTATCTATTGACTCAAAATGGGAGAAGGTTTGAAAAAGGATCTTAGAGTGTATTGGGTTGGTCCAGGAGGGTATCTTAACGCTTTATTTTTCTTTTCATCAGAGTTATTTCACAAAGACTTGCCATGGTAAGGAATAAGGGGGAACAAGCACACTTGGAGAGCGCAATATAATGGAGAGTTATATGCTTCATTCTGGAAGGATGAATCACTCCCGAAAAGGAATCTATTAATTCTCTCACAACTGTTTGGACCGTAGGTGCGATGATTTACTTCATGGGCGAGGTCTCTGGTTCAAGTCCAGGATGGACCAGCTGAGCGAGGGAAAAGAATAGAAGAAGCATGGGAAGGTTATAATTTTAAAGATGCAGTACTCATTAGCGTGCGCTTGGTATATGAAGATATTTATACTTCTTTTCACATACAGAAATATGAAATTCAGATCGTGCAGGGATGGTGAGAAGATATATATTTTACATCCTAGAGGGGTTATTGTAAGGACATAAATTTCCAATTGAGTCCCTGTATTGTTTTGACTTAACTCCGTGAACAAAACTGTGTTTATAATATATCATAGGGAAATTTTATTTTATCGCGATCACGTTGCGACAAAGCTTCAAGAATTTAATCATGCCGAAGTTTAATTGGTGCAAGATTATTCGTCTTCAAAGTTAATTGCATTCCGAGATCACACAGGTATGAATGTGTATAATTAGTGGTGCTCGAAATTATTTTTATAAAAGATAAGGATGTGTTTTTATAAAGAAAAATGTTTAAAATGTTTTTAAAAGTGTTTTAAATGTTTACACTACGTTTTTATTATGATAAGCTCGAAAAGGAGTTTGACTTATTTGAATCTCTTTTGGATGAGATGTTTTAAACAAAAAGTCAAAAAGTCAAACGGACACGCGAGCTTGTTCAAATGAGATGGATATGTTGCGCGAATGTCAACCCTATGTCGTTCAAACAACACAGTTTCGAGGCAGTGATTAATTCCTATTTAAAGCGTGTTTTCGTCAAAATTAAAAGGGTGTGCATTCTGGAAAAATATTTTACAATCCAGTACGAGTTTTGCACATGTTTTCTAAGGTTTAAAAAGCTAAACACATCCTTAGAGTTTGCAAAGATTCGAGTTATCATTCTTATATGTTTACGTGATCTTGTTGCACTAAGAAGGTTTGTTCTACACTTGAACATCAGGGTTTTACGGTGAAGAAAAGAGAAGTACTTCTTGTTCGACATCGTAGACGAATTAAAGACATTCGGTGGATTTGGAAACCTCATGATTCAGGTGACTTCAACTTCTCATCTGCCTATTCTATTTCTAAAGAGAGCTTTCCTTATTCTAGAGTTTTTGATCAGATATGGGATTCTAATATTCCTAAAATGTGCTCTATTCTAGCCTGGAAGTTGCTGAATTACTGTGTGCCTATTGACGACTGCATTAAAAAGGTGGGTATAAGGCTATGTTCGAGATGTAAGGCGTGTAAAAGCAATGAAGAATCTATAACACACTCTTTTATTCATTGTCCAATCATCCAGCCTATTTGGAAATTCTTTGCTGATCTTATGGGAGTTTCTTTGGATAGCTCTTCGATGTCAACTCTTCTTCATAGTTGGTGGTTAAAAGCAGGTTCAAAGGATTACTTCAAATTCTTATGCAAATGTATCCCTATAATGGTGTGTTGGGAGATTTGGAAAAGTAGAAATTTATCTACTTTTGGAGATGTCAACATGGAAGCTTCTCAAATTATCTCCAATGTTATTTCATCTATTTCTGCTATCTGCTCAGGTCTCATTTTTACAAACTCCCTCTCAGGTTTTGATGGTGGTCTAAAAGAGATTTTCAAAATCAATTCCAAAAATCGTAAGCAAGTTTGTTCATCTATTAAATGGTCTTTTCCGATTGCCAATAGTTTCAAACTTTACATCGATGGTGCTTCTAAAGGTAATCCAGGAGATAGTGGATGTGGTGGCATAGTGAGGAATAACAAAGGAGATATGATAATAACTTTTGCTCAATCTACTAACTCATCTTCCAATTCTTTTGCTGAATTAAATGAGCTTAGAATGGGCATAAAGCTTTGTATTGAATAACATATAGAGGAGATTCATATCGAGGTTGATTCTATGCTTGTGGTGAATCTTATTAATAGAAATTGGAAACCCCCATGGAAGCTGAAAGGATTGGTGACTGAAATTCAAGAAGACTTGAAGCTCCTGAAATATTCTTTATCCCATTGTTTTAGAGAATATAATATGGTAGGGGATCTCTTAGCAAATCATGGCATTCATTGAAATTTGATTCATGTATTTTTATCTCCTTTAGACCTCCCTCCTATGGTTAGGGGAGCTGTTAGGCTTGATAAGATGGGTTGTCATTACATTAGATCCTCATTTCTATAATTTCGCTTGTTCTTTCTATGTGTTGGGATTTTTATCCTTTGCTTTATTTTCCTAAGATTTCTTTTTCTTGTAAGCCACTGTGAAGAGGCTGTTTCTCCTTGAATAATATATCTTTTGGGGGTTTCTTCCCTCTTCCATAAAAAAAAAGCCATTCGGTGGACATCGAGACATTCGTGGAGTCGAGTGTTGTGGACATGTATCGTGGAAGATGGAATTTCTGTGTGGGCACTATTGAAGAGCGGTAGAAGATCAGAAGGAGCGTCAAGACCCGCGGGGATCTAGTCATTGAGTATGGCTAATCTGTCTTTGTAAAACCTTTGTTCATAGTGATTGTCTGGCTTGGGCCGTCCGAGGTTATTTTCTCGTTTTGAGTTTTTTCCTCGTACATCCGGTATTGTGAGTATTCTTTACTTTACTTTACTTGCTTTAATCACTATATGCATGCTTAGGATTAATCAAGATAAAATTGGTTTAAAGTAAGAATTTTTTTTTCACAACTTGGTTGGTGCAAATTAAAAGTAGAATAATTTTTAGTGAAATTTGGTTTGATTTGAAACACACATAAGGGACACCCACCCCACGTTTCTCTCACAAATTGGTATCAGAGTTAGAAAACATAATTGATTTGTTTTGTGATCACGTGTGTTTGTTTATCTCTTACGTTTTTGTTTTCTCTCGATGAATTCTCTAAGATTTGACGATTTACATCGTTTGAATTTGAAGTTTGCAAAACGTATTGAAGTTTTGGAGAAAGAAAATTACGGTTTCAAAAATAGGATTGAATATTTGCAAACGTTTAAAATTCAAAGAGATATTTATCGTGAGAAGTTTAGTTCCTTGTTTAATGATTTTAATATGTTAAAATTGGGCAAAAAGGAGAGTGGTGATAGAGTCCTCATTTTAGAAAAAGAGTTAGAGAATCTGAGAAATTTTAGGGTTTGTGCCGTTGAGGACAATAATTCGATTAATGATTTTGTGGAACGAGAAAAGGATCTTAGGGATAAGTTTGCTCATATTGAGGGGGAGCGAGATAACCTTCTAGGGGTAATTGATAATTTAAAGAAGGAGTCCCGAAAGTTTGAGGAGTCTAATCGTTTGCTTGAGTTGAAAGATTTGAAGTTAAAAAATGATTTAAATGACTCGAGTAGTGATGGTAGCGACTTATCTTGTTCTAGTGGTTCGAATGTAAAATCCAAAACCATAGCTTGTTTTAGAGTATCAACCACATCCGAGGGTATTAGAAAAGGTCATCCTAAAGGTCCCGTTCGTCGTCGTGTTTTCACATGTTCGCATTGTGGTAGGAAAGGTCACCTTAGGAGTTTTTGTTTTGATCTTAGAAAAGACCATGGGAAGTTTGAATGTAGTGTCCCATTGGTTACCAAAGCCCGATTTGTTAAGTATACACATGGTTGGGTTAAGAAGTCAGTTTTGGAGATGCTAAATGCTTCGTTGGTTGATTCTCACATGCATGCACATGATTCATCTCTTGTTATTTCTTATAGATAGTAGCTTGCATGTTTTGTCATACGCTAGCCCTTGCATCATGTTTATAATTTGCTGGTGTTATGACATGTTTATCTCTTTGTATTTTATTTTTCACTTGTTTGAGTCTTATTTGAAAAATACAAAAAGATTTTGTTTTTGATAAATTTTTTGAAAAACCGAAAATAGTTTTGTTTTCTTATTTTTTTTGAGTTTACATGTTTGATGTGGCATATTGGTGTGCTTGGACCCCCCCATCGTTTCATATCCATGTGGCTAGGACATTTGGTCATTATTATCTATGCTTAGAATGATCTTAATCATTGTTTATATAGGGTTTCGAAGTTGATATGCATTTTGATTCGACTTTGTATATATGCCAACATTGCATACATGCATGAGTTTATATGGATGTTTGACTTCTCTTGCATATTTGAATTTGGTGAGGCGTTCTCATCTCAATCTTGTCATCTATGCGTAAGTAGACTTAAGGAGAAGTGTGCATGTAAGAATCATTTATCGTGAGGATTTGAATTCGTACCTAATTGAAAAAAATTATGCATGATTCACGGGAAAGGACTGCGAGAGTTCAAAATTAACTCGTCGTTAAAGTCACCGTTTAAAAGAGCCCAAAAGAAAAAGAAATATGCTAAGAAAAAGGGCCAATAAGATTTTCTCTAAGTTGAGAATGCTAGAAACCTCAAAAGAACTTGAAAAAGTATGTTTATGAGGGAGTTTGGCTGGAGAAAATTTAAACGGGTTTGCACAACTAATCCTAATGTTGAAACATTGCAATTTGACGTTATTGTTTGTAGAATCGTCAAAATTCTGGATTTGTGTGCATGTAGTATGTTTAGTTCATTAAGCTCACACTTTAATTGTCATATGGCTATAATAAAGTTTGTTGATTTATCGCTATCAATTAGAGCTTCTTGATCTTTTCGATGTGTTGGAATTGTGACTCATTTGTTGTAGTTTCACGCCCACATTCCATGTCCATATTTAAGTAAATCGGTACTATGTTTGCATGTAACTCACATTGTTAGATTTTATGAGTTTTTGCGTTTATGTTAAAAGCTTATTGTTTTAGCACTGTTTTGCTTCTGTCAGGTCCTTTCACTGATTTTTTTTTGGAAATTTTTTCACTGGGCAAAAATATAATATATTTATGGGAATCTGTGAAAGTTTAGCATGTCGCGAGATCTCGTTTGAATGACATATCCATGTCACGTGAAGTCTCGTTCGAGCGACCTCCTCATCTCGTTTGAACGACGTCCCTGGCTCGTTCGAACGATAACCTGAATACTTGCTTCTGATTGGTTTGCATTCCACTGGTTTATTTTAGGGATATTTTTGGTACTGCTGGAAGTTTTTCTGGAATGAATGGTTTATATGCAGGTTTTATTGGTTCAAAATTGATATTTTGCATATAGTCCGTTTATCACACCTGATTAGATTGCTATATTTTTTGTGTGATTCAATTGGTTTACTAGCTACTAATTTATCATTACTTGATCATATTTAGCTGGTTGTTTCACGATTATCTAGCGATTTCAAATTGATTCAAACTAGTATATTCTCATGCTAGATACCTTAATTTGTTTATCTTTTCACCGGATTGTCTATTTGAGACAAAAATGGGGGGGGGGGGGGAGATGTATGTGATATAGGGGGAGATTTGAGCATGTTTTTGATTACATATTTTACAAATTGGTAGTTTAAATTTGGTATCATTTTGTTGCTCAAATTGTTTAACAAATGATTTTTCAGAGTTTATTCGTATTGGTATCTATTATCGTTTGGTATCATTTGGATATATATTGGTTTCATTTGTTCCTCCACACTTCACTGGGTATTTGTTTGTCTGTTTCATGTGTGTAGGTATGCTTCAGTGATTCGAGATTTCAAGTCTACATCACATTCAGACAGTTCATGCTTGTCGGTGCTACATGTACTAGTCCGTGTCCTGTAATTTTTGTTTTTGGATTTATGGGATGGGATTTAGGTGTCATACGGATTGACGGTCTGGTTTAAGCATTTCACTGATTTAGTTTTGTCCCAGAATAGTCAAAGGAGGAGATTTGTGAGGACATAAATTTCCAATTGAGTCCCTGTATTGTTTTGACTTAATTCCATGAACAAAACTGTGCTTTTAATATATCATAGGGAGATTTTATTTTCTCACGATCCCACTTGGTCTATGACGTATTAAAGAAAATTGAAGACGTTGCGGCAAAGCTTCAAGGATTTAATCATGCCGAAGTTTAATTGGTGCAAGTTTAGTTGTCTTCAAAGTTAATTGCATTCCGAGATCACACAGGTATGAATGCGTATAATTAATGGTGCTCGGAATTGATTTTATAAAAGATAAGGATGTATTTTTATAAAGAAAAAATGTTTAAAATGTTTTTAAAAGTGTTTTAAATGTTTACACTACGTTTTTATTCTGATAAGCTCAAAAAGGAGTTTGACTTATTTGGATCTCTTTTGGAAGAGATGTTTTAAACAAAAAGTCAAAAAGTCAAACTGACACGCGAGCTCGTTCAAACGACAACCAATCTCATTCAAACGAGATGGCTATGTCGCTCGAACGACAACCCTATGTCGTTCAAATGATACGATTTTTGAGGCGGCACTTAATTCCTATTTAAAGTGTGTTTTCGTCTGAATTAAAAGGGTGTGCATTCTGGAAAAACAGTTTACAATCCAGTACGAGTTTTGCACATGTTTTCTAAGGTTTAAAAAGCTTAAACACATCCTTAGAGTTTGCAAAGATCCGTGTTATCATTCTTATATGTTTATGTGATCTTACTGCACTAAGAAGGTTTGTTCCACACTTGAACATCAGGGTTTTGCGGTGAAGAAAAGAGAAGGACTTCTTGTTCGACATCGTAAACGAATCAAAGCGATTCGGTGGACACCGAGACATTCGTGGAGTTGAGTGTTGTGGACAGGTATCATGGAAGACAAAATTTATGCGTGGGAACTATTGAAGAACGGTAGAAGATCAAAAGGAGCATTAAAACCAATGGGGATCGAGTCATTGAGTAAGGCTAATCTGTCTTTGTAAAACCTTTGTTCATAGTGATTGTCTGGTTTGGGCCGTCCGAGGTTGTTTTCCCGTTTTGGGTTTTGTCCTCGTACATCCGGCATTGTGAGTATTTTTTACTTTTCTTTACTTCCTTTAATCACTAGATGCATGTTTAGGGTTAATCAAGATAAAATTAGTTTAAAGTAAGAATTGTTTTTTCACAACTTGGTTTGGTGCAAATTAAAAGTTGAATAATTTTTGGTGAAATTTGGTTTGATTTGAAACACACATAAGGGACACCCACCCCACATTTCTCTCACAGTTATAATTGGAGATACCATTGTTTCTGGTACAGAAGTTCCTATAAAAATGGGAAATGGCCCTTCATAATATGATCATAGTATGATGTCAGTTGGGCAAGTATGCCCCCATCATCTAGTTGTTCAGTACATCTCTCTTTTAAGGAGCCAATGGGGATTCGACTTCCCTTGGGGGTAGGGTACTGCGAAAAAAAGTTTATCATGGATTACCAATAAGCCTATCACAATTACCGCCTCGTCCCGGGCCATCGCACGAAAAACTATAACCGAAATCCTTTTTATCTGGCATTAACTTGTAGCCATGTGCATCTAAAGCATCTTTTACTAAGATAAATGTAGTTGTATGTAAACCCAAAGCAATAGCATGATGAATCAAAAAGTCTCCCGGACCTATTGTTAAGAATAGTGAATTACTAAGATAAAAAAGATCTTGCTTATCAATTTTATCAATTATTTGGTAATTATGAGTCCCAATCTTAATATTTTGAATACTATTGGCATCGGTCTTGATCCAGGCCTCAATATCGACTTTTTGTTTTAGAAAAAGAATGCAGCATTTTCCAATCAAAATATTTTCTATCCAGATTTTTTTCCATATACATAATATCACCCTTTCCTTGCCTCTTAGCCTCCAAAACAAAACTCCCAAGCGATCCTAATTAGCCATCTACATGAGCCCTGCTTGCTCGACTAAGACTTCTTTCTAAATATTCCTGTGTATAAGAAATAACAAAGTTTTAGGAAATAGTTTAAATATACTTGTTTGTGACATGGGCTTGGCGCTGCTTGTAGAGCATCCCCTCACTATCTTGGGGTTGGTCGAAATGATTTAATATACATGTCTTAATATATTATATATTTTATTAATACAAAGTATCATGTATGTATTGATAATATTATTTAATATACATGTCTTAATAGATTGTACATTTTAATAATACATACATATAGATAATTTTGTGTACATGTGCGTATATAATTCTTAGAGAAATTTAAACTTTAATACATAATATTTTTATTTTATTTTAGACTTAAATATATTTTAATTTAAAACTTAGGCTTTTCTCAAAATCATTAAAGAAACTGATAATTTTTATAGGCACATGAAATTCTAAAGTAAAACTGATTTATAAGCCTTAAAAAATTATAGATGATAGCTAAATATATTAAAAAATAAATAGAAAATTAAATCACAAGCACATAAAAGTCGAATCTATTCTTTCCTGGCAACGCCACCTCCCTCCACTCACCCAGACAACCACCGCCCTCTACTGCCAATGCTACCACACCACCGTTGCCTCCACCGAACCACCATATCTCGTTAGTGTAGAAAACCCAAAGAAAATACTCCCTTCATCCCAAATTATGAGTCCATTATATCTTTTTTGGTTGTCCCAAATTAATGGTATACTTTTCATTTTTTGACATAATCAAGGAACCAAGTTCCTTATTGGTGAACAATAATTAATCTTTACCGTTGATTGAGTGTATTCTTAATCTTTACAAAATAAAAACATGGAGTCTTAATTTCGGATGGAGGGGATAAGAGTTTTCAAATCTCCAGCGTGAGGAACTTTTACCCCCTCTACCTTATTGAAAAAACCTGGGGTGGTCCCTAAATGCGTATGTTTCAAATCAAACCAATTTATTATAAAAAAATTATCCAACTTTTAATTTGCACCAAACCAAGTTGTGAAAAACCAATTCTTACTTTAAACCAATTTTATCTTGATTAATCCTAAACATGCATATAGTGATTAAAGCAAGTAAAGTAAAGTAAAGAATACTGACAACGCCGGATGTACGAGGAAAAAACCCAAAACGGGAAAACAACCTCGGACGGCCCAAGCCAGACAATCACTATGAACAAAGGTTTTACAAAGACAGATCAACCTTACTCAACGAATCGATCCCTACGGGTTTTGACGCTCCTTCTGATCTTCTACCATTCTTCAATAGTGCCCACGTAGAAATTCCGTCTTCCACGATACCTGTCCACAACACTCGACTCCACGAATATCTCGATGTTCACCGATTGGCTTTAATTCGTCTACGATGTCGAACAAGAAGTCCTTCTCTTTTCTTCATCGCAAAACCCTGATGTTCAATGGTAGAACAAACCTTCTTGGTGCAACAAGATCACGTAAATATATAAGAATGATAACTCGAATTTTTACAAACTCTAAGGATGTGTTTATGCTTTTTAAACCTTAGAAAACTTGTGCAAAACTCGTACTGGATGGTAAACTGTTTTTCCAGAATGCATACTTACGAAACTCTGACGAAAACACGCTTTAAATAAAAATTAAGTGCCGCCTCAAAAAATGTGTCATTCGAATGACAGAGCCACGTCGTTCGCTCGACATAGGTATCTCATTCGAACGAGATCTTATGTCGTTTGAACGACGCTGCGGCGATTTGACCTTTTGACTTTTTGTTTAAAATGTCTCTTCCAAAAGAGATCCAAATAAGTCAAACTCCTTTTCGAGCTTATCAGAATAAAACGTAGTGTAAACCATTTAAAACATTTTTCTTTATAAAAATTACATCCTTATATTTTATGAAAACAATTCCGAGCACCATTAATATGCATTCATACCTGTGTGATCTCGGAATGCAATTAACTTTGAAGACGAATAAACTTGCACCAATTAAACTTCGACATGATTAATTCTTTGAAGCTTTGCCGCAACGTCTTCAATTTTCTTCAATACGTCATGGACCAAGTGGGATCGTGACAAAATAAAATCTCCCCATGACATATTACAAACACAACTTTGTTCACGGAATTAAGTCCCAACAATACATGGACTCAATTGGAAATTTATATCCTAACACTTATCCATCCCCAACCTAACGACACCTATAACCATCACCCACCAATTATCACTTACCTCCATCACGTCATCCCCTTTTCAAAAATGAATCAATGATGAACCTCAAGCTTGCTGGCTTTCATCGATTTTACCCAAATGGAACATAAAGAGAACTATAAATGGTGGGTGGGAAAAAATAAAGATTTGTTTAATTTTAAATTTGTTGAATCTCGTATCAGAGATATATAAGTGTCAAACCCTATGAATTTTTTAATCCAAGGTTTTAAAGAGTGTGAGAAATAAGTTTAAAGTTGGGGAAATGGGTTGAGTTCTTCGGGGAGGCTGTGGCGGACGGGATTAGAGAAGAGATGGCGGTGGAGGTCGTGCTTGGTGGAGAGAACGATGGTTGGGGCGGGGTACGTGGTGGGGTTATTCGGAAGGGAGGATGTTTGTTTATATATATATATATATATATCATTTGATTTTTTATTTTTTAGATATTTAATCCCTTTAATAATTTTATTTTTAAAATGACACGGGGCTGTTGGTATTAGCACTCTTTTTATGGAAAATCGACAAAGTCTAATTTTTAAATTAAAATGCATTTAAGACTAAAATAAAAAATAGTAATATATCAAAGTCTAAATGACCTTAATTTTTATTAATTATGATTATACACATATTCATGTATTACATACGCATATTATATATTAAGGTATAAGTGCATGAAAATATGGAAAACTGATGATTTTGTGTTGAAAAACAAAAGATAGAATTTTGAAACAACCTTTTGCTATTTTTTAAACTAAGATTTAAACTCGAAAATGTTATAATTCAATATTTAAAAATAAGTGTGCCAAATGCAAATATTTACTATATTTGTATTTAAACACAGAAACCAGTATTATAACTCATCACCAAATAAGCCTTAAATTTAAAACATTTATTTGTTTTCGAAATGACTGCATTTAGTCTCAAATAAAATTTAATGATGAGATTTAGAGCAATATTATCTCAATGTGAAGTTGGAATTTTAATAGCTAACCTCTTATTATTTTGAAAAAAATAAATAACTTTTGGCTCCTCTAAAGTCTAGTTTTAAATTTAGACTTTGAACATAAAAAGCACTTTAGTATACCATTTTCGATGAATGGAGTAAAATATCATAATGTTATTTATTTCCATCATTTTTCTTATTCAGTCTCTTCGGAGAGCATCATGGACCAAATACGTTATTTATTCTTAAATAACATGGGAACATACCTCACTAACATGTGACAGTTGGTTTACCGTGAGTAGGAGAAGCGCGACACTTTAAATGTCATGGCATATCAACAATTTTTTTTAAATGTTTCAAGTGGTTTCAATTTTCTGCTAAATTCAATTGAATTCGATTTTTTATTTTTAAGGGAAAATTTTCAATCGATTCAGTTTGTATGTATATTGGCTTTATTCCGTTTGGAAAAAACTTGTTTGAGTCATAGGTTAAGATTTGAGTTATTTGTCTTTCTAGCTATAATGTGTGATTGAAGATCGTAGCAGCCAAGTTAAAGTGACATCGAGTACATGCCGAGTTTCGTCTTCAATGTCCAGGGGATATCAATGAGTTATGAATACATATAATATTTGATCCCTGGATACATTTGGGTGTTTAGTTTTAAAATGTTTTGTGGTATTTTTATAAAAGGATTTTAAAAGAAAAATATTTTCATTTTTTAAGTCGCTCAAACGAATTGGTAGATCTCATTCAAACGAGTTTGTACATATCGTTAAAATGAGGTTTTGGTTTCATTCAAAGGAGGATACTATTTTCGTTCGAACGATCTTTGAAAGAGAATTGATTAAGTTATTTCTTTTTAACGGAGATTTTTCCTTCGAAAGTCGTTTGATCCTCGTTCAAATAAGTTTCACATTGTCATTCGAACGAGTTTTTGTTCGATCGAAATAAATGTGTTAACTCGTTCGAACAACCATAGTGATTTCATTTGAATGAATTTCCTTGATTTTCTTATTCACTTGTCTTTTGTTTCTTTATTATAAATACTAGGGCTGGCAAAGTGTTTTTAGAGAGAGTTTGCGAAAATAATTTTGAGAGTCAAATATTCAGTCTCCCAAACCTTAATTTATACGCAAAGTTTGAGATCCATGTTACGACATCCTATGTTTGTTCGAGATCTCATGTGTGTTGCATTAAGGTTGTTTGGTTTTCACATTAAGAGTGTTTAAAATTGGTGGAGGCCGTGTAGGCGCTGTGCGACTATTGGACTAGTTAAGGGCAAGTAATATCGGTGGGATACCAAGGCATGGGAAAGCACCTTTATTGTGTTAATTGTTGGAAGGCGTCCAATAGTAGCTGGAATAAGGTAACAAGGACCAAGGAAGTGTGCTAAGGCTTGAAGGCATCTATTCTTTAACTAAGTCTAAGTTGTTCTTATACATTACCCGATATAGCAGTGGACTTCTGTGGCTGGGTTGTGTGATTTTTTTTCCAATGTGGATTTTCCTTGTACATCATTGTGTTGTGGTATGTCGTTATTTGATGCCTGCTTATATAACGTAGATTAGTGCTTAGGTCAAGACAAACTGGGTAAACTGTTTGCATGCACTTTGATTCTAAATTAGTGCAAAGATATAGAATAAGTTTATTTAAAACCGTTGATGTCTAAAAATGGACTTAATCAATTTTTATAATCACAAACAAAGTAGAGTAAGGTAATCCAATCACACACACACAAGATAAGATATTTTTAAAGTGGTTCAACTGTAAAATAGCCTACGTCCACTGTTAGTATTATTTCGTAGGGTTTATAATAGCTCAGTACGGTATGCATATGAGTGATTTGAGTTGTCCCTCTAATTGAGGGAGTATCTCCTATTTATAGTGGTGTGAAACCTTAAATGGAACGCCTTTATATTTCCAGGCATTTAAATTTTCATACAATAAATGAAACTCTTAGAATTCAGTGCTGGTCGGTATCCATTCGAGTAGCTTTTGATATTTCTGATGGTTGGTATTTTGGAGTTGGTCTGTCGTCCAACTGACTAAGTATCTCTGAAGCCGATCAAGGTGGCTAGTCGTCCACATAGGTTGACAAGTGTATATTTATCATTGGTCAATATAGGAGAGAAATTTTTACATACAAAAAAATCCCCCAATGCTCTATGCTTGATTATTTATCGAAAGTATAGAATATTTAGTCTAAGAAATTGCTCGACGCACTATTTTGGGTATCTGGTCGGCAGCCGACTTCCCACACTTGTAAAATTTTTCATAGGTGCTATTTGATAATTTCATTTTTGTAAATAATTCAAACCCTTTTGAACCGTTAGTGGATACAATAGTCTTTTGAAGCTTTAGGAGGCGTACAACCGATGGTAGTTCAACAGTTCGTTTAGTTAATCATTTCATTCCCATTTACCGAGGCAACCTATAAATAGGTACCATATTTTCCTCATTTCTTTTCATCTCAAACTTTCTTCACTTAAGAGTTTTTCTTCGTCTTTGAGCTTTCTTTGTATGATCGTTTACTGCCATTATTTTTCTTCAGTTCTTGTGGTCATCTTAGATCCCCTGTAAGCCTTCTTTCCCTCTTTATCTATTTTATCAACTTTTTCTCTTTTTCCATCATGGTTCACATTGTAGACGAGGGTTCATTCGACCAGTTCAGCGAAAAAAGGAAAATTCCATCTTGGGTAAATTTAGAGACAACACAGGGTCCCATAGATGTGTATTCTCTTCCTAAGGGTCACTGGATTCCTACCTTATTCATAGCTGAATGTGGCATCACATTTCCACCAAACCCTCTTTTTCTTCAATTTTGTCAATACTTTTTTGTGGTTCCCGTAAAAGTGGCACCCAACACTTGGAGAGTTGTAAACAGTGTTCATAGATTAAACGAGATTTATGGGACCTATATTGAAATTCATGAGTTGAAGTTTTGCTATAAATGGGGTACAGTTGAAGAGAATACATATTATTTTAAGACTATGCAAGAAAATAGTGCCTTAGTAGTAAATTTACAAAATTCCAACAAGGATTATTGGGATTATGGTATAGTCATTAAGAACTAGCAACATGCTCCTCTTACACAGGGAATGTCATATACTAGCCCAGATGTCCTCAAACAAAGTGTGGCATAGGTTGCAATGATTTTACTTGTTCTTATTTTGTTATATGTTTATGTATTTGACCGACTAACTTTGTTGTTCCTTTTTTATGTAGAGGAAAGGAAGAAGATATGTCCCAAAGAAGGGCAAATTAATATTGAAGAGCTCAAATTTCTGTGGGGACTGAATCTGTTGGTGCTGTGTTCAATCGGGGAGGAACTTTTTCCTCATTTAAATCTTTTGAAAATTATGAGAGACCACTTTCTCCTTCACCAGACATGACTATGAGGAATATTCCTAATTTACTAAGTGGACGACTATCTCCCCCCCCCCCCAAGAAAAATACTGATGCTGGTAAGAAGCAAGTTGAGAAAAAGTCCCAAGTCAGTGACAAAATGCCTTTTAGTGTTAAAGAGACTCAAACCACTGAGTCTCAATTCAATAAGCTAAAGAGAGGTTTTCCTGACCCTCAGAGATAGGCCTAAAAACTCAAGTCGACTAGCTAGTGTTAGCTGCGAAGAAGACCTTGACCGACCAACAAGAGTTAGTGGAAAAAATCCAAGCTAACCTTGACATTGGGTCAGCTTCTGTTACTATTAACCCTAGATTGGCCAGGGGTTTGATCAATTCCGGAATCCTTCTTGACGATTGGGTTGCATTAGTCCCCATAACTAGTTCTGGGCAAACTGAGAAGGCTTAACATAACTTGGCACTTGTAAGTATCTTATTTTCCGCTTTTCCTTAATATTGATGGCTTTTTTTAACATCTGGTATTTTGCTCTTTTTGTAGTTTTTGGTTGACTTCAACCAAATGATAAAGAAGGACGACCAAATGAGTTCCTCTTGTGGTGAAGTGGAAGAGACTTTTGAGGGCCTAAAACAATCTCTATTTGCTTCCCGTTAAGCTTTGGAATTAAGGCAAAAATTCTGGGAAGATGAACTGAAGAATTATTGCTGAAGGAAAAATAAGCGCTACTGATGTTAAAGCCCTAGAAGCCGAGAATAAATTGAAGGATGCTAAGGGAAAGTCCAAGGCTGCCAGTTATAAGCTTTCAGAAACCACATCTCGCGCACAAGTCACTGAAGACAAAGTGGTTGAACTTAATGTTGAAGTCACTTCCTTGAAGGCTAAGGGCAAGATGCCTTTGATAAGGGATGGGAGAAAGCTCTTTTTGCCACCTCCACCCAAATTGAATATGCCAAGAAGTTATTCTTCAAGGAAGGTTGGTCGGAAGCACTAAAGTTGGTCAACACAGGGGAAAACTCTGAGCTTTTCCAAAGGCATGATCTCGGTACTCCTCCTAACATGGATGAGGAGTTTGATGATGAGGAGGGGTCTGGAGAGTCTTCTATGCTTCCCATTAAATCTTCAGTGGTGCCAGATACTAATGCTAACCAACCTGCTACCAGCTAAGATTAGGCCAAGGAAAAGGATAAGGTTTAACTCCTTTTAGCAGTTCCCTTTTTTTCCTTTGCTCATATGTATTTTCTATTTTTTTTCTTTTTTTTCTTGATGATGTACTCACATCTGTACTTAAAGAGTAATCAATGAAAGAATATATTTCTCGCTCAATTATTGTTGTCTCTGAATGACTTTTATTTCTTACTGATTTGTTATTTTATTTATTATCTATTTCGCTGGACTTGTAGCATAAACTCATATACTTATAACTTTCCAGTTTGATGCTAGGAAGAAGGCCATTATTTCTACTGAGTCCGACTTACTTATGGTGTAAAAATATCTTTGAATCTAACCATGTTCCTTTATTCGAGGAAGATTTATCAGGGTTGGTCTTCCCAGATTTATATGATCAAGTAAAATGATCTTACATCCATCTCCACTGCCTCTTGGACAAAGATATAGCAAACAATGCTGGTTACTACGCGATGATTGAGAGAATTTAGGAGGATCACAAAGTTTCCAAGGCATTGCTCCATTCTGATTACGAAGCTAAATATTCGACATTAAGTGAAAGTTGCAACTTTGACCAGAAATTGAAAGACATTACTTCTGCTCTGCAAAAGAGAGAATTACCTTTTAAATAAGTTTTGGATAGTTCCCAATCAATTTCTGTAATGTTGGAAAAAGAAAATAATGCCCTGAGGAATAAACTTGACAGCCTAAAGAGATTAACCACTACTAGTTCAGGTGAGGGTGTTCCCTTTTTAGAGACTGAAAATTCCAGGTTGTTAGAGGAGATAAAAGCTTTGCTAAAGACAAAATCCAAACCTGGACAAGCCCTCAGGCAAACTATAGTTGTTCGACCAATCATATTGAGGAGGAGAGAACGAGAAGACTCTGACCGGCCAAGCTGCCCCGCTAAAATCCAAAAATATTGTCCACAAGAAGCTCCGAGATCAAGTTGGTAGGCTGACATTCCACTTCCATAAGTAGCCATGGGAAGTTTGGATGGATGACTATAATGAGGCCTTAACTCACTTGGATGATCATCTTGATCAAAAAAATCATAAAAGCTACAAATGGGGGTGGACTAACTTGTTAACACTGCCGAAGTATGATCAAAACAGTGAGTTGTGGCACTGGAATGACCCAGATTTCTTAGATTATGACAAACCTCCATTCAAATTTGACACTAGATGGGTTCCTCCTAATGCCATTCCTCAATGACTACTATGAGATAATTCATCCTCCTCACTTTCTTGATAGGCTGAGCAACAACAATAGGAAGATGCTCAGAGATTTTAACACAATAAATTCACCATATACCGTTGATGATCCTCCTGCTCGGATGGATATGGCACAAGGAAAGTGTCCAGTAGAATATATTTATATTTCTCCTTCCATTATAATTTTTTTTTACTGCAGTGAAGTTATTTTTTATTGAGAGTTTCTGTGGTTGATATATAATCTTTTTGTCGACTAGGTAATATATATATTGCTTAGTTAATCGGCTTATACATTAAATAACCTTCTCAAATGTTTAATATTTGTTTCATGTTTGAATCATTTATACGACCTTAGATTCGACTAATGAACTTAGATAAAACTTTAAATAACTTTATTGTACTAAGTCGTAGCATTAGTTATCAGTGGTGATCAAGTGTATTAGGAATGTATAATTATTCCTGTGTTTTAATCTGGTCGGGTAAAATATCTAATTAAGAAATTATTGAAATTTCACTTACTTTTTGTTTTTGCCTTGCTGATGGCAAATCATACATGAAGTTTAATTTTTTGAATTTGGAAAAGTTTGATAAATATAAAGAAATTTTCTGAAGTTGGAAAAGTTTGAACAAATATAAAGAACTATTCTGAAGTTGGAAAAGTTTTGCTAAGTATAAAGAACTTTTCTGAAGTTGGAAAAGTTTGAATAAATATATAGACCTTTTCAAAAGTTGGAAAATTAAATATTTATTTTTGGTTAAGGTGTAGCCACCATACTCTGAAAAACAAAATTCAAAAAGGAAGTATAATGGAGAAAAACATGAGATTTAATTAATTGGATGAACTGATTACATTAGAAATAGACTTTTTGAAACCTAAATTACTAATAATACTTGCACAGATCGTCTGCGTTCCATGGGTTCTTGAATTCTTCTCATTCCAAAGTTTCCAAGCAATAAGTTGTTGATCGAATGACCACCGAGATACGGTAGGGACCATGCCAATTAGGCTCCAACTTGCTTCTCTTTTGGATTACTTTTTTAATCATTATATCTCCTTTCTTTAGGTTGGTCTCTTGACCCTTCTGTTATAAAATCGTGCAGTTCTTTGCTGATAAGCAGCCATCTAAATAGCAGCATCTTCTCAGAACTCTTTTATCATGTCTAGATTTAGTTGACTCATGAGGTCACTCTTGGGTGAATCAAAGTTCAACACCCTATGAGTCAGCAAACCTATTTTAACTGGTATCACTTCTTTAGTGCCAAAAGCTAGCATGTAGTGGGTTCACCCGTTGATGTTCTGGGAGTAGTCCCATATGCCCAAAGGACACTATGAAGTTTATTATTCCAATTGCCTTTAGCCTCATTCAACCTTTTCTTCAATTCATCTATTAATGTTTTGTTTTTGATTTATGTCTGTCCTGGGGTGCCCAGGTGTTGAATGAAATTTCTGGATGCTAGATCTAATTCAGTATGCTTCGAATTCTTCATTATCAAATTGACTGCCATGGTCGATGGAAAAGGCATAAGGCATGCCATACTTGTAAATGACCTGCTTCCCTATGAATTGGAAAACTCTTTGATAAGGCATATCAATCAGAGGCTCAGATTATACCCATTTGGGGAAGTAATCACTACTACAACTAGATATTCGAACCTTCCCTTAGTGGTCAGCAGTGGCCTAACCAATTCAATTCCCTATATGGCGAAATGCCATGGAAAAGTGATAGGTGTTAGGTTTTCTCCTGGTCTTCTATAGATGATGACAAATTTTTGGCACTTATCACACTTCTTGGTGAAGACAACACAGTTTGCTTTCATTGTCGACCAGTAGTAACCTTGCATTGCAATTCGTTGTCTTGAATACCTCCCAGCTGTGTGAGATCCACATGAATCTCTATGCACCTCTTTGATTAGAATATTTAGTTCGTTTGGATGAACACAACGCAATAGGGAAATAGTGTATCCTCGCCTATATAGAACACCTTTTTCTAGCACGTAACTGGCTGCTTTATACCTCATTTTTTTTACCTCTTTTCGGTCGGATGGCAATATTTCTCTTTCAATGTACTCTCTGATTGGATCCATCCAGAAGGGACCTAATTCCACGGATATTTTGCTGACGTCCATTTCATCAATTCTTCTATGGGTAGGAATTTCCACGGGGATTATTTGCCTGAGTTCCATTGGAGTTGCTGAGGCAAGCCGAGCAAGAGTGTCTTCTCGGGCTTTTTCTATTTTAGGAATTCTCCCCATCTAGACTAAAGCAAACAAAGAAATAACTTCCATAGATTTTTGATGATATCTCATCATCGTTTCCCCTTTAACGCCATAAATCGATGCATTTGATTGACGATCAACTGAGAATCACTATATACTACTACTTGGTTGGCGCACAGTGATGAAGTCAGTTCCAATCCTATGATCAATGCCTCGTATTTAGACTAATTATTAGAAGGCTTGAATTTGAATCTCAAAGCGTATTCCACGTATAAGTTATCTGGAGTGTTGATGATAAGGCCTACTCAACTTTCAGTAATACATGAAGATCTATCTACAAACAACTGTCAGATTGGACTATCATCGGAGAATTCTTCATTTTCCACCACTTCATATTTGAACATCCTCTTACTTTGTTAAATTCTTTCTTGAGCAACCGATGAGTCTGGTTGATTGATCACAATCTTAGTTTGGTTTTGAACTAAGCTCTCTTTCGAAGAAGTCTGCTCGACAGGAAAACTTGGATTGTGTTGCTCTTCTACATGTGTGAATTTGGCAATGAAGTCTACCACTGCTTGGCCTTTTATTACAACTTTGGGTTCATAAAAAATTTCATACTCTCTCAATTCAATTGCCCAAGACATTAACCTTTCAGACTTCTCTGGTTTATGTAATGCTAGTCGCATAGGCAAATCCGTGTAGACGACAATGGTGTGGGCTTGAAAGTATGGCCTCATCCTCCTAGAAGCTTCCATGAGAGCTAGGGTAACTTTTTCAGGCGTGGTTATCTGATGTAACCTCCTGATAATGCTTTGATAGTATAACATATTAGCCTTTAAACTCCTTCATCTAATCGGATCAACGCTAAACTAACAGTTGACTCTGAAATAGCCAATTATAGATATAGTTTTTCTCCTAAAATTGGTTTGGAGATGAGTGGGGGAGAACCCAAGTACTTCTTTAACTCCAGGAAAGCCTTCTCTCATTCGTTATTCCACTCAAAGATCTTTCTAATCACTTTAAATAATGGAAGACATTTATCAGTTACTTGGGAGACAAAACAGTTTAATGCAACTACTCTTCCTGTCAGCTTTAAACCTTTTTTTTGTTGGTCAGGGACTGCATTTCCAGTAAGGTTTTAATTTTATTAGGGTTTACTTCTATTCCTTTTTTATTGATGATGTACCCGAGGAACATTTTTTCCTATACTCCAAAAATACATTTTGTTGGGGTGAGTTTCATCCAATGTTTCTCTAGTTGATCAAAGGCTTGAGCCAAGTCTGTAATGTGGCCGGAAACAAATTTGCTCTTAGTGAGCATATCGTTTACATACACTTCCATGTTTTTGCCAATCTGGTCTTCAAAAATCTTATTCACTAACCTCTGATAGGTTTTTCCAGTGTTCTTTAACCCCAAAGGCATGACATTATAATAGTAAGTTCCTAGGCTTGTAATAAATAAAGTACTTTTCTTGTCTTCAGGTTTCATATTAATCTGATTATAACCGCAATAAGTATCCATGAAACTGAGTAACTCATGACCGGCTGTGACATCGACCAATTAATCAATCCTTAGGAAAGGGAAATTATCTTTTGGACATGCCTTATTAAGGTCTGTGAAATCTACACACATACGCCACTTGTCATTTTTCTTCTTAACCATTACCATATTAGCCAACTAGCTAGGGTACTTGACATCTTTAATGAACCGTGCTCGCTACATTTTTTATAATTCCTCTTGGATTGCCATATTCTTCTCAGGACTAAAAACTTTTCATTTTTCCTTGATTGACTTAGAATCTGGATATATATTAAGCCCATGGCAAATAAAGTTTAGATCAATCCCTGGAATATCTTCATGTCTCCAAGAAAACACATTTTCCTTTCTCTAAGGAAGGTAATGAATTCCTTTTTGAAAGAGGGAGATACTCTTGAACCAATCTGGGTATTTTTT
Source organism: Sambucus nigra (assembly GCA_949130495.1). Lineage (NCBI taxonomy): Eukaryota > Viridiplantae > Streptophyta > Magnoliopsida > Dipsacales > Adoxaceae > Sambucus > Sambucus nigra. The sequence goes on along the minus strand of OX422210.1, from coordinate 650,481,138 downwards.
TTGGTGTCTTATCGTCCAACACAATAACTTTTATTTCTTCTGTAATGCCCCTTCACCAACTTCTCCTCTTTCTGAGGATCCAGAGTGTCGATGTGTAAGGTGGTTGTGACTTTCATTTGGATTTCATATTGGTCGGCCGAAGTATAATAACATTCCCCTGCTTCTTTATGTTTACCATTTACTGTGCCGACTCCATAATTTTTAAGAAATTTCATTCATTGATGCACCGTAGATGACACAGTATCTAACTGCTTTATTACCACTATTCCTAGGATGATATTATAGGCTGATGTAGGGGTATTCGCGATCCGATCCGGTTCGGTTTTGAGTTTTTTTTTTACCGGACCGACTTCGTCGGTCCTCTTAGAAAATGGACCAAGATCGGACCGATAATGTTGGTTAACCGACCCTATTCGGTTCAATTTTTTACAGGGTCGGCCCAGCTCGGTTTGTCAGTTCTAACATTAATAAATTATGTCCCAAAATTTATGGCAATAACCAAAATTATCAAAATTTATAGCAGGGTGCCAAACAAACAATTATTCATGTTTACACTCATATTATTATGTCCCAAAGAGTTATCAAAACAAACAGTTCCAAACAAATAATTATAGCAACAAGATATTGTTTATAAAACAACCAATATAGCGTAACCAAGTTGTTTATAACAACAAGTAATATAACGTAACAAACATTTCCGAACAAACACGCATATCAGTGTTGATTTGTTTATAGTAGCAACAATCAGTGTTGATTTACTTATAACAACAACAATCCGTGGGCATACCTGATTCGTGAGGTAGTGATAACGATAACAAGAGGAGGGGGCGGTGATTGGGGGGTTGTCACGGCTGTAAAAGGGAAACCCGATCTCAGAAATAAAAAGGGGAACCCGATGATACCTGACCTGACGACCTGAGAGAAGAGTCAGCAGCGGCGGATGGGGTAGGTATGGATGGGGCAGCAGCGCTGCCTTGGAGAGATGATGGGCCAGTAGTGACGTGAGTGTTTAGTGAGAGAGGGAGAGTTTTTTACTTGTTTTGTTCAGTGAGAAAGAAGATAAAACGACTGAGAGAATGAGTCTATGAGATGAAATGAAAGGGTAGGGTTTAGTTTAGAGACTTTAGGCAGTACACACAAAACACTAAATAAAATATTATATATATATATATATATATATATATATATATATATATATATATTTTTTTTTTTTTAATTATTATCGGTCCAGGTCGGTCCATACCGACCATATCAACTAAAAAACCGAGGACCGGACCGACTCAGTCATTTAAAAAAAACAAGAATGAACCGATTGACAAAAAAATCGATAAAAATAAGGCGGTTCGGCTTGGTTCGGTCCGTCGGTTCGGTCAATTTTTTTAACACCCCTAGGTTGATGGGATATTTTTATCTAACACAAAGAAATATATTCTTTCTCTCGTACTCTCCGACCAGGTTTCGACCAAAACTTCCATCTTGATCGTTCCTAATTGGTATACTTTCTCTCCTGCAAATCCAATGAGAGGTATATGATATGGTTCTAGCTCACTGTCCTTTAACCTTAAGCTTTGGAAAAAGTTGTAGATCATTACATCAGCCGAACTCCCATTATCAACAGTATCCGTGAAACTCTTCCATGATGAACCCTGCAAGTGATAACTAACAGATCATCGTGAGGATAAATTACCCCACTCAGGTTGTCTTTGGAGAATCTAATCACTAGCCTGTATTTATTAACTTTCCTTAGCCTATTATCACTGGATTCGGCCATATCAATCTGTCTGACAGTTGGGTAGGCTTTGGCTTCATTTAAGTAAGCTTTCCTTTGTGCAATCGCGTATCCTTCTCTAGCATCTCCTCCTGTGATGAAGTGCCATCCAAAGGATATCAAACCAACTTCCACCTCTGATTTCTCAGGCTTCTTTAGCAAGTCTGGATCTTCTTTAAAATTATTGTTTCTTGCTCTTTTATTATCTTTCCTTACTCGGGCTGAAGATTCAGACCTTCTCCGATCATCTCAATTGCCATTCCGATCAAAAAACTTACTTAGTTTTCCCTACCGAATAAAATTTTCAATCTCATTATTCAATGCAATGCAACTGTTGGTGTTGTGCTCATGGTCCTTATAAAAGTCAAAATAGCCAATTCAACTCTCAGTTCCTTTTAATTTCATCCAGGATATGGTGAACACCCTTGTTGAGCGGGGTATATTCATCATACTTATTGATCTGATCCAACTTTTTGATCCTTCTTGAATGAATTAGAATTATTTTTCTGACCTTTACCCTTGGTCTCAGAAGCTTCCTTAGCTACCATAGCCTCCTCAACATTCATTATCTTTATAGTATTAGCCATTAATTTGGTCATAGCTTTGGGTGGATTCTTCCCCAAAGCATAATAGAGTTCTTTAGCGAGCAACGCACTCATAAGTTCTTCAATGTCTGTCTTCTCCTCATAGTCCACCACCTCTAGTTATTCATTGTTAAAAGGTGTAATATATTCTCTAGTGCTTTCTCCTAACTTTTGTCATATGGCCAAGACATGAGTGACACTTTTGATTGACTTAGCCCCAAAGCAAAAGTTATCCATGAATAATTCAACCAAATAATGAAAATTAGAGATTTTATCTTTTGGAAGATTATTATATCAGATTTGGGTTGGCCCTGTGATAGAACTTGAGAAAGATCTATACCTCATCTCATCAGGTACGGAGTATATGTCGATAGTAGCTTGATATTGCTCTGTGTGCGGGACTGAATCAGTTTTCCCATCATACTTGGGAGTAACTACTGGTGGCTTGAACTTGGATGGTGTAAGGTAGTTCACAATAGCCTGAATAAAAGGTGAGGCTTTAATACAACTTCTTTGCAATGGATTCTTGGTTTTAGCCATTTCATCTAGCCGATCTTCTAACCGTTGCATGGATCCCTTCCAATACTGTTCTTCTAGGTTGGATTTGGATAAGTTAGATATAACGGATTTACTGTACCTATGTGATGAAATCTCTTCTTGAGAGGTCTGCTAGACATGCACAGATCCCCTCATACTAGCTCTTGATCTCATAGAACCTTCTCTATGCTCACGATGACACTCATGCTCTTGGTGATGATCTCTAGTTACTCGAGGACCTAGATGATTAAAAGCAGACTCCTTACTTAGCCTCTCTAATACATTTAGCCTTTCTTTAGAAAAATATATACTGTCATAGGAATCCATTGATCGGAATGAAGATGTTGTGCCAGGATGGTATGACTGTTCATGAGAAGAGTGAGAATGGTAACTCCTTTCATTTCTGGCTGGTGGAGGTGGCACATCTCTCCTGAAATTAGAGGACTTTTCTTGCATTGAACGGTTCAACTGTCTGACTGACTCTTGAATAACCTCTTGTCCCTTTGCTAAATTGAATAGGAACCTTTGAAGTTTTATCTCACTAGGGGGAGCGGATATTTCTTGATTATTGTCTACAGCCACTAGGCTGCTTCAAGGGGCAATATTCACTGTTTAAACTAAATAATGAAGTATATGAGGTAGAGAATACTGAATAACAGTTGTTCCCATAGACGACGCCAATATGTTGATGTCTAAAAATTGATTTAATCCATTTTTATATCCATAGATAAAATAGAGTAAGGTAATCCAATCACATGCACACAAGAGAAGAGATTTTTAAAGTTGTTGTCAATTTATAAAAGATCGCAAGTTCACGGGCTATTATAGAATAACGAGTGTAAATACGGGTCGAACCCACAGAGATTTGTCAATTTTCGATTCAAATTAATTGTGACTGTCTAACTAGACTAAATGGTATAGAGAATGATTATGAACTACACTAAATAAAAGCAACTACGATAAATGAGGGTAACACAAGATATTTGTAAACAATTTTGAAATAATTAGGATTCGGGATCCATTTATCACGTAACTAATATTGCGCACTAATTTAATGTTGTCATTCCCTTTTTATAACTCAAATTAAATCGACTCTCACCGCGTTTAATTCGAAAAATATGACGGTTATGATCAAAATATTTTTAACGTCTCTAATAGACAGTTAAAATCCCTATTCCCTTAGAAAATACAAGTTTTGAAATTCGCAAATGTATTTAAGCATGGACTATCAAAATAATCAAAGTGCAAGCATAATCCATCAAAAAATACTATTTTTAAATCTCAAAACTTATTTGACAAAACAATCTTGAAGGTTCTAAGACACACTCTCGTGTCGCTTTAAAATGAATACCGAATTTTTAGCAACAATTAAAACAAGTTGGGAATAAGCAACGATAAAATTGACGTGACAATATTAGCTAACTATGATAAATTTCACCCTACTCCTAATATAAGAATCAAGCTATAAACCAAACTTACAAATAGTTCTCTCACAACAATCTTCAATCCTCTAAAAAAATTGATAAAAACTTTCCCCTCAAATTAATTACAATCACTCAAAGTTGCTCCCCGAAATCCTCCCCAAAATTCCTCTCTAATTGTCTATGAAATTATGAGCCCAAGGGTCCTTTTTATAGGACACGTGGTGAGGTATTTGAGTTATGGTGGGACTCTTTCTGATTGGCCGAATGGTGTTGGTAGCTATCTCTCCACCTCTTTACTCTTTGGATCGTGATAAGGGACGAAATTTCCCCCCACTCGAAAATTCTTATCATTTCTTGCTGAACACGAATGCCAAGTTTTGTCCAAATCGGAGAATAAAAATTTGTCCAAATCGGAGAATAAAAATTTCTGACTTTTTTACGATTTCACAAGTGTAAAACAGCTTTTTTCGAATGACCGTAAAAATTAGTTTTTTCGCGCCTTTTTTGAATTGATCATCAATTTGCATCAAATTCCATCATTATCTGCAAAAATTTTACTAGGCAACTTTTTTCACAAATTAGCACAAGAATATTATAAAATTATCGAAGTGCCCATTTTTTTACTTAAAATTGTCATTTTCAATATGAATTCAATTATTTTTGCTTTTTTCCCTCTTTTTGATAAAATAGTCCTAAGAACTTATTAAATACACTAAGATGGGACTAACAAAGTATAAATTTAGGTATAAAATATACAAATAATGCACTCATCAGTGGTTCAGCTGTAAAATAGACTACGCCCACTGTTAGTATTATTTCAAAGGGTTTACAATAGCTCAATATGGTGTGCATATAAGTGATTTGAGTTTTCCCTCCAGGCGAGGGAGTAGCTCATATATTATAGTGGTGTAAAACCCTAGATGGAATGCCTTTATATTTTCAGGCATTTACATCTGTATACAATAAATGAAACTCCTAGAATTCAGTGTTGGCCGACATCCCATCCGAGTATCTTTTGGTATTCATGATGGTTGGTATTCTGGAGTTGGTTGACCGTCCAGTCGACTAAGTATCTCTGAAGACGATCAAGGTAGCTAGTTGGCCACATAGGATGACATGTGTGAATTTTTCATTGGTCTATGTAGGAGAGTAATTTTTACATACAATAAAAACATAGAAAACATATGTGTGTTTAGCAATTCGTATAACCCTAGTAAGCATAAAAGCGCTTTTTAAATTGGTATCAAAGCGGGTTACACTAGTTTACTGTGTTTGATTCTTGTTTAGTGCACGTTTAGTGTTATTTAGATGGAGTTCAAATTAGGACTGTGCATTAAAACCGTAAACCCGAAGAACCGAACCAAACCGACCTCTATGGTTCGGGTTGGTTCGGGTTTTTTTAATTTTGGGTTGGTTCTGGTTCCAAAAAAAAAACCGATATACTCGGTTCGGTTCTCGGGTTCATATATAAACCAAACCGAACCGAACCGAAAACCGAACCATATACCCGAACCAGAAAACCGAACCGAAAACCCGTGTTTCGAACCGAAAAAAGACCCGGACATTTTAGTCCTTCAACTTTATATTTTAGGCCTAGGGTTTAAGTCATTTAACACTCCTCCAAGACCTAGCCGTCACTCTCTATTGCTGTCTCTTGCTGTCTCTCTCTCACTCTCTATTGCTGTCTCTCTCTCACTCTCTATTGCTGTCAACAGCTCGTCTCTCTCTCCCTCGGTTTCGCTCGTCTTCAACGAGCTCAACAGCTCAACAGCTCAAGCTCAACAGCTCGTCTTCAACGAGGTCGTCTTCAACGAAATCAGTGAGTTTTCATTTGCTCTTTAAATGCTCTACATACTTGTTCTCGATTCCATGAAATCAACGAAATCAGTAGAAATCACTTGATTTCGTCTTCAAACTTAATGAAACCTGAATGAAAGCTGAAATTTTCTTGATTAGATTGTAAATATGAAACCTGTAATTCTTGGCACTCAGACACTAGTAGGTTCTTTACAACATTAAGATCCACAATCTTCATATTTAGAAGGTCAATGTGTTTAGCTGAGTGTAGATCCACAAACATTAAGATCCATCAATCTTATACAAATTATTGAGAGTACAACTACTAAGGTTATTAAACTATTAAATATTTTTTTGGGTATACTAAACTGATTTTATAATGTTTATACTAAACTGATTTTTTTGGGTATAATGATAAAATGATGTTGCAATGTTTAATAGTTTAATAGATAAAATGATGTTATAATGTTATAATGTTAAAATGATTTTATTTATCTTTCATTATAATGTTATAATGTTATAATGTTATAATGGGTATACTAAACTGATTTTTTTGGGTATAATGATAAAATGATGTTGCAATGTTTAATAGTTTAATAGATAAAATGATGTTATAATGTTATAATGTTATAACTTGAACATGCATATACAGATGTTATAATGTTATAATGTTATAATGGGTATACTAAACTGATTTTTTTGGGTATAATGATAAAATGATGTTGCAATTTTTAATAGTTTAATAGATAAAATGATGTTATAATGTTATAATGTTAAAATGATTTTATTTATCTTTCATTATCACTTGTGCTCCTGGCTATTAGGTTTAGTTATAATGATGTTATAATGTTATAATGTTAACTTATTTATTGTTTTATTTGTAGATGTCAAGTACTGCGGACACTACTTTTCGTCACCCAGCTTCTGTTTCTCAGCCAACGACAAATACCACCACACAAGCATCACAAGTAGCAGCCAGGGATTCGACCGAGGTAGCTAAAAAGAAGTTCAAATCTGATGTGTGGGATCATTTCACTAAAATAGAAAAGGAAGATGGGAGTAAAGACGATCAATGTAAGTGTAACTATTGTTCATCTGTATATGCATGTTCAAGTTCTTATGGAACTAGTACCTTAAGGAAGCACCTTGGGAGATGTAGAGCTTATCCACTTAATAAAGATACAAAGCAAACAAATTTAGTTTTTCAAAAGGATGACGAAGAGGAGAGTAAACTAGTACCTTGGAAATTTGACCAGGGGGATTGTAGAGAGGCACTTGCCAAAATCATTATGATTGATGAACTATCATTTAGGTTTGTTGAACGTGAAGGCTTTAGGTTGTTTATGAGTGTTTGTCAACCTAGATTTCAGCATGTGTCCCGCACTACAATTGCTAGAGACGTTGTCAAGTTGTATGCTAGGTTGAAAACAGATTTAAAAATTGGTTTGCGAAATCAGACTCAGAGAATTTGTCTAACCACTGACGCATGGACCTCAATTCAAAATATGAGTTACATGTGTCTTACCGCTCATTTTATTGATAGTACTTGGAAATTACAAAAAAGAATACTCAATTTTTCTGTCCTTGCTAGTCATAAGGGTGTTGCTATAGGCCAAGCCGTTGAAGCATGTTTGGTTGAATGGGGTGTAGAAAAAGTATTTACAATGACAGTTGATAATGCCTCCTCTAACGACACTGCTATTGCCCACTTGAAGAAAAAACTTTCCAAAAAAAATGCATTTGTCTTAGATGGTGAATTTTTTCATATGCGATGTTGCGCCCATATATTGAACTTGATTGTGAGGAATGGGGTGAAAGAGATAGAGACGTCCATTATTAGAATTCGTGGTGTTGTGAGATACATTAGGAGTTCTCCACAAAGAGCACAACAATTCGGAATTTGTTGTGACCAAGAACAAATTGTGTCCAAATCCTCTTTGTGTCTTGATGTCCCCACAAGATGGAATTACACATTTCTCATGTTAGAAACCGCACTCAAGTTTCAAAAGGCATTTGAAAGGTTGGATGAACTTGAAACAAACTTTGCCTCCGATCTTAAGGAAGGGGTACCTAGTGAGGAGGATTGGGATAATGCTTGAGTATTAACAAAATTTTTGAAAGTTTTTTATGACGTGACCAAACGTTTATCCGGGTCTTTGTATGTCACGTCAAATGATTATTTTCATCAAGTGTGTGCAATTGAACAATTATTGAGTGATTGTGCTAAACATAGTGATATTCGGTTGAGTATCATGGCTAAAAAAATGAAGGAAAAATTTGATAAATATTGGGGAAACATTGAGAAAGTTAATATGATGTTGTTAGTTGCGGTTGTGTTGGATCCACGATACAAGTTGAAGTATGTGGAGTTTTGTTATGGTAGAATTTATCATTTGGAAAAAGTGAATGAGTTATCAACGAGAATACAAGAAGTTATGCATCGTATGTACATTCATTATCAAATGTTTGTCGGTACGAGTTATCGTTCAAAGAACACTCAATCTTCAAATGATATTGAAGTTGATTCCTTGGAAGGTGAAAATGGTGAGCAAGTTAAGTCTCTTCAATCGCAGTTTTTGAAACATTTGGAAGAACGAGAAAGTGTAGATTCAAAGTCCGAAGTTGATATGTATTTTGATGAAGGGGTAGCAAAGGATGGACCAAATTTCGATATCTTAGCATGGTGGAAATTGAATGGTTGTAGGTATCCAACACTTGCTCTAGTGGCACGTGATGTTTTAGCTATACCGGTTTCTACCGTTGCTTCAGAGTCGGCCTTTAGCACGGGGGGGCGCTTCCTTGACCAATTTCGTAGTTCCCTATCCCCTAAGGTAGCAGAGTGCTTGATTTGTGGACAAGATTGGCTTCGCGCATCACCATTACCACTAGAAGTTGAGATGCGATTAGATGAAATGTCGGATCTAGAATCAAGTAACTTTTATTATGCAATTTTTTTTTGTTTTATTAATATGTAACTGAATTATTAATATGTAAAAATATGTTATTTGCAGTCATCACGGAAGATCCCGAACTTGCAGCGGTTTTCTCTACTACACTCGTGTTGACTTGAGGTAAAATTTCAATTGGTATATGTTATTTGCTATAATTCCCGAAAACTTTTATATATGTCAACATATATAACTGTTATATATGTCAACAAAATGCAAACATCAAAATAAAAGGCTTACTCATAACCAACCCATCAAACCCACTAGGGACCATCTTAGACAAACACACACTAAGAAGCCTAGTAAGCTTCATCAGTAACAAAAACATCCATTTAGTATGTGATGAGATATATGCTGCCACAGTCTCAATGCTATCGGATGAGATTTTTATTGAAAAATTTATTAAAGAAAGCAGAGAGAGGTTAAATACTAGGCATTGTGAGTTTACTAGGAAGCTTGAGCAGGTGGGAATCGGGAGTTTAAAGAGCAATGCAGGCCTATCAGGTGGGAAATAAGATATATAACATCTGTTATATATGTTTAACATATATAACATTTGTTATATATGTTGACATATATAACAAATGTTATATATGTTAACATATATAACTGTTATATATGTTAAACATATATACCAGATGTTATATATGTTAAACATATATAACATTTGTTATATATGTTAACATATATAACCTGTTATATATGTTAACATATATAACATATATGTTAACATATTCAGTAAAAGCCCTGTCCGAAATTTTTGAAACTGAAATTTGAGGAGTCTCCAAAATCGATGTCTAGAGTTATTATAACAAATAATTATATATATAACATATATAAAAGACTGTTATAACTTATAACTTAACATATAATCAGTTAGTTAACATATAATTATATACAAAATACATATATAACATATAATTGTTTTTTGCAGAAACGCTTCACCGAGTTGAACAAAGGAAGATGACTTCAATTGGAAATTTGGAAGGAAAAATCTCTATTTGCGTGGATGAAATTTATTATGAATTTTGAATTTATTATGTATTTCAGATCAGCTCTTTTTGAGGGGATGATAATATGTATTTCGGATGATGCTTTAATATGTATTTGAATTTAATATGTATTTCGGATGATGCTTTAATCATCACCTTGTTGAAATATTCTAGTTAATTTCATGTATTTTATTCTTGAATGTTGGGATATTCAAGTTAATTTCATTAACTTTATTTATTTTATTTAATTCCACACTTGAATGGTAATTTCATGGTTAAAACTTTAATTTAATAACAAATTAACAGGAACCGTGAACCGACCCAAACCAAACCGAGAACCATTGGTTTGGTTCGGTTCGGTTCTACACAAATATTCGGTTCGGTTCTGGTTCCAAAACCAGAGAACCGAACCATTTCGGTTCTGGTTCTGGTTCCATAATGGAACCGAACCAACCCGAACCATACACACCCCTAGTTCAAATGTGAGGAGAGTTCCATTACCCGACCTCCATTGTTTGATTGTTCAAACCTATTAGAATGCGCGGATGAAATTTTTCTTAAAATTGATATATGAGAATGTTTGGAACTCGATTGAGTAAGGGTGGAATTTTTCCATCAACCGTGGTGCTCCAAAAGCATACTATTCTGGGACAATAGATGCAAATAATGCCTCAACATTTAATTCCAAGGGAGTGTGCTATTTTTTGTGCGATCTCAAGTGAAGAATTTAAAAGAGTTATGAATTGTGAGAGCACAAAGGATTCTTGGGATATTTTAAAATCCACATACCAGGGTATTGATACTTTTAGGGTTTCCAAGTTGTAAAATCCGACATCTATGTTTAAAATAATTAAAATGTTGGATAATGACTCTTTTGATGAGTTTTATGCAAGTTGTAGGATATTTTTAATTTCTCCTTTAACTTAGGTGAGTCTGTCCTCGATCCTAGAGCGGTGCAAAAAATCTTAAGATCGTTGCCTAAAAGATTTAATGCTAAGGTCACGGTCCTAGATTCCTTGGGTGGTTTCGACTCTATGAGAGACTAAGAACTTATAGGTTACCTTCAAACCTATGAGATGAACGCGTGTCCTTCGAAGGAAAAGGATGTTAAGAAAGATAAAGGTAATGCTTCAAAATCCCAGAAGGACGATGTGTCAAATTCAGATAGTGGCGGTTATTTAGATTTTGAAGAGATTATTAGGTTTGCTAGGAAGTTCAAAAAGTTTTTAAGCTTAGAGGAGATAGGAGTTTTGATAAGAAACCTAAAAAGCTTGCGAATGATTGTTATAGGAAAAAAAGGGATGGTCTCAAGAAATTAGATGACCGAGACAAGTGTTTTGAAAGCCAAGGTTTTGGGCATTATTCGCATGAGTGTCCCACTAAACTAAGGAATGAAGGCAAGTATCTAAAGGCATAAATTATTACATTAAGTGATAGTGAGTCAGAAAAGGAATGTGATTCCTCCATTGAGCATAACTATATTGCTATAACGACCAGTCATGTGGGCTTGGTTAAAAAAATTTCAAACGTCAAAGATAATCATTTTCATGATGGTTTCGCGGATCATTCCTTTGATTCCCAAATGAGTGGTAAGTATGAAGAAGAGGAGGAGGAAGAAGAAGAAGAATAAAAAGAGGTGGAGGAGGAAGAGGAAAGTGAGCTTCAATTTCAGTCAACTATACATCGAGTTATTTAAGTTAAAAAAGGATAACTTGAAGTTAGAAGCTAAGTTTGAATAACGTGATGTAGGTAATGATGATGCTAAATTGATTGAGGATTTGAGGGCACGTGAAAATATTTTTAGGGAGAAGCTCGAGTATATTGAAGAAGAGAGAGATAACCTTCAGGAATCGGTGGTAAATATAAAGAATCAGTCACCAATGTTTGAAGAGTCCAAAATTTTTCTTGAGTCTAGGATTTTGGAGTTAGGGAAGAATTTGAGAGACTTAAGTTGTGTTAAATTTTATTTGGAATTTAGGTCGGAGAAGCTGGACAAGATTTTAGGCATTGTCCAAATCAAAAATGATAATTTTGGAACTGACTTCAATGTTCTTGCTACTTTCGCTGCTAAAGTTACAACTAATATTTTGAGAGAATTAACCATAGCCATGGACGTTAAAAAAGATCAATCCAAATGTAAGATTCCTCGTCATGTCTACACTTTCACCAATTGTAGTAGGAAAGGTCACCTTAGGCGTTTTTGTAATAATCTAGAAAAAGGTTATGGAAAGTCTAATTCTAGTGTCACCATCCCCAAGCCCAAGCTCATGACGTTACACCTGTGGGTTAGGAAATCTTATTTGGAGGCATTTAATGTTATACTTGTTGACTTTTGCATGCATTTACACGATTATTTTCATGTTATATCTAATGATTGATTATGCTTGCCTTTTTTTTATAGACTAGCTTTTGTGCTTCGTTTTATATGCTATTTCTAGTTGTATGATGTTTGTATATTTTGTATTTTGATGTTTCTTTTGTTGGAACTTATTGAGAAAAATACAAAATAATTTTGTTTATATTTTGAGTAATTCTGAAAAATGTTTAAAAACTACAAAAAAATATGATTTCTTTGTATAATTTAGTTTTACACATTTTGTTTGGCCTATCAGTGTGATTAAATTCCATTTGTTTCATGTTTTCATGTGGTTAGGACATTTGATTATGGTATACAATGATTTGGATTATTTTTCATCATGCTTGCATGAACTTGTTTAAACTTGATTTGCTTATTAGATTCACTTTGTATATTCCTCCGCACACATGCTCATGAGCTCTTTTCAATTTTAACTAGATATATTGTATGAGTTAAGTGAGGTGTTCTCCTATCAATCTTGTCATATACATATCCATTCAATTCGAGAATTTTTGCATGTAAGAACCATTGCCCCGAGTTCTTTTATATTATAAAATTTTGAGTGAGCAATGGAAAAGTACTACAAAGGGAGTAAATCTCCTTTGCATGAAAGACCACCATTGGCAAGAGCCTAAAAGAATTGAGAGGAAAAAGAAAAGAAAAATTGCCAAAGCCATGTTTAGCATTGATCTCAAAAGTGTGATGTCTTCAAAAGAAAAGAGAGAGATAGTGAATATGAAAATCTTTATTTTGAGGGTGTTATAAGTTGAAGATCAACAGTTTTGCACAATGAGTCCTAGTTATTTTTTAAATGTATAAATTTAAGAATCATCAATATATTCTAGGTTAGTGTGCACTATGTTTGTCTATTTTGAGTTCACGTTATTTATCGCTTGAAGCTAAATTGAAGTTTGATAAAATAATTCCATAAAATAGAATTACTTGGACCATTTCGAGTGGTTATGACATATTTGTTTTATATTCTAGTTCACTCCCCTTCACTTCATACCACATCTGATTTAGAAACATCTATGTTATACGAGTGTGGAAAGCTTATTTGTTTTGTGTCTTTTGTGGTGTTTATACTTCTATATGCTTATGAGTTATTGTTATGTGTGCTTATATATATATATATATATATATATATATATATATATATATATATATATATATATATGGTATGGCGTGTATGTTTGTTTTGAGTCTGCGTTCCATTTAATTTATGTTTGCCCTATGCTTCATATATGTATCGAATTAGCATGTTATAATGATCATATTCGTATGTTTTGTTCATTGTTTACATCGGTATCGTTCGTTTCATAGTTTTGATTATTTGTGCTTGTGTTGATGAGTTAGTATGTCATTGTCGTTTCACATCACATCATCGCATATTATTGCTTATATTCCTTTACATTAACATGTGTTACATTTAGGGGGAGAAGTTGTTTATGTTGTGAATATTATCCTTTATTTATTCCCGTACAAAACAGGCGAGAGATCAAACCTAAGGGGCATGAATAATTTAAGGGGTAAATTTTTAATAAATGGGAGAGTTTTTGTTTTCACATGAGATTTATATCTTGTTATGTTCTCTTTCGCATTTTAAAGGTGTGTTGAGTGTGCGTGTTTAGCAATGATGCAACAAAGTTTTACATGAGCAAAGATATTAAATTTTGTGTCAGTCAAGTTTTTATACTTTTTACCTTTAAGGGTTGGGATTGAGTCTTAGTACGCTTGATGGCCCAGTAGGTTTTATTTTGAGTTTTTGTCTGGCAATAGTCAAATGGGAGGATTAGTAAGGAAAATTTTCCCATCGAGTCAATTATATGTACATTAGCTTTATTCCATTTGGACAAAACTTGTTTGAGTTATAGGTTATGATTTGAGTTATATGTCCTTCAAGCCTACGATATGTGATTGAAGATCATAGCGGCCTAATTAAGAGATATCAAGTATATGCCGAGTTTCGTATGCAACATCTAAGGGATCTCAATGAGGTATGAGTACATATAATGTTTGATCCATGGATACATTTGGGGTTTTAGTTTTAAAATGTTTCGAGGCATTTTTAGTAAAAGGATTTTAAAATAAAAATATTTTCAATTTTTAAGTCGTTCAAATGAACTGGTATATCTCATTCAAACGAGTATGTACATGTCATTCGAATGAGGTTTTGGTTTCGTGCAAATAAGGATACTATGTTTTCTCGAATGAACTTTGAACGAGCATTTAGAGATTTGTTTTTATTTGATACAGAGTTTTCATTCGATGGTCGTTTGATCCTCGTTCAAATGAGTTTCATATTGTCATTCGAACAAGTTTTGGTTCGATCGAACGAAATGTGTTAACTCGTTTGAACGACCCAAATGATTTTGTTTGAATGACCCTCGTGTTTCGTTCGAACGAGTTTTCTTAATTTTGTGTCACCTTATTTGTCCTATTATCTATAAATACTAGGACTAGCAAAGTGTTTTTAAGAGAGAGGTTTGCAAATCGATTTTTAGAGTCAAATATAGAGCCTCTTAAACCCTATTTTAGACCCAAAGTTTAACTTCCATATTTCAACATCCTATGTGTATTTGAGATCTCTTGTGTGTTGAACCAAGGTTGTTTGCTCATCATATTGATTGTGTTTCGAAGTGGTGCAAATCGTGTTCACATTGTGTGATGGCTGGACCGGTCAAGGGGAAAGTAAGATCAGTGGGATACCGAAAAGTGGGAAAGCACTTGCATTATATTGGTTATTGGAAGGCATCCAATAATGGTTGTGAAGAAGGTAACAAGGAATAAAGAAACATGTAACGGCTTGAAGGCGTTGAGTCATTGAGTAAGTCTAAGTTATTCTTGTATATAGACCTATATCGTAGTGGAGTCATGTGCCTGGGTCATCCGGGATTTTGTTTCGTTGTGATTTTTTCCCGTACATCATCGTATTGAGGCTTGCCATTAGTTTATTCTTGCTTATATTACCTAGATGCATCCTTAGTTCAAAATAAAATTTGATTAATTGTTTGCACAACACTTTGATTTAAAATTGGTGTAAAGATTTGAAATCGATTTAATTAATTTTCAAAAATTAAAAATTGGTGTGTGTTTGGCTATCCGTGTAACCCTAGTAGCACAAGAACTCTTTTCATTATTATATAAAAAAAATTAAAACAAAACTATTATTAAATAAAAATATACTCACATGTATTAAAATCATAATATTTATAATAAGCATATCAAACAAAAGTTTTGGTACACATCGTTGATGTGTAAGAGAAAAATAATAACTAATATAGACTACGGTGTGTTGAACATGTTACTCTAACCCAATTTACATCGTCTTGAGTGGTATGATGGCTTTGACTCGTCATGGGTATCGTCATTCACCTCGAACATTTGTTGGGGGATATCACGCTCCATTTTGATCCCATCACAATCAACACATATAATATGGAAATCCTACATAATTTTCTCAAGGTGTCATGAGTTTTCCAGAGATGATAGTGTTGATCCCACCTCTCAAACTCATCATATATTAATTACATAAGTGAATAAATATTGAAATAGTAATAAAGTAAAATCAAGCCATACTTAACCAAATATGTAAAATACTATCATCTATAGATGGTACAAATCTGCCATGATACTCACAATAACCTCATTGACAATCTATATCATGGGGATGTAAATCTTCTAGCCCATCCACACTCACTAGACGACCCTCCGTTCATGTTGGGCTGAAACATGGGTTGGGGTGAAACATCATCATTAACGTTACCCTCGACCATCAAAGGATGCTCGCAATGCATGTACTCAACCACTAAAACTGCAAATAGGAAAAATAAATAAATAAAATCAATAATAGTAAACGAGTTTACTAAAATAAATAAGGTTGCGAATATAAATGAAAATTAACTAAATGAAATTTACCTGAAGAACTTTAGTGAATCCGTTCAACTGCAACAACCAATATATAATTAAACGTAAATTACCTGGTCAGCACACCACGTCCAACTTAATATACAGATTGGTCATGATGACTCTGCCATTATCAAAGTCATCAAAATGGGCCACATGAAATACCTTATCTATCCAACCCAACCCTGTACATTCTTATTAGTTATGAATAACAACGAGCACACTGAGTAAAATAACAATGGTTGAACATACCCATGTGGTCATTCGGTGTCATGTCTTCTATCATCATAAGTCGTAGCATCATAAATATTTGTATTAACTCGCTCTATCGAAGAGAATAGGTTGTCCTTGGCCAACCACTAATCTCGTCAGCTCCGTGTGACACCCCGCCTAATTAAATACCGGACGATCACTCCTTTATTAAATTAAAATCAAGGTGAACAGTTGGTTCATTCTTAGCATCACTGTCGAAAAATACTTTTCCAATTTAAACACTCTAAATAATTAAGCTAAGTGTCAAAACCATTTTAGACTTTGATTTCCAAATTTTATTTTATATAAACCAACATTTAAAACTTTTCGTAATTCCCAATTTAATAGTCACACCATAACTATCCTGGAACATACAATCTAAATAATCAAACATTCAACTAGTTGAATCCAACATTTAATACTTTAAATGACAACATCTTGGCAATAATAAATCCCAAAGTGCAAGTACTGGAAATAAATGGATTACAATATCCAATAAAACAACTCAAAAATGGAAAGGGCGACACGAGCCCAACTGAAATAAATAGTGCTAAGAGTGGAATCAAATGAATGAGGTCGTCTAAGCAAGAGGCCTGCAACTCCCACCTATGCTGCAGCACGTTCCTTCCAAAGGATCCTATGCAAGACGCCCCTGTGGCTGGGCACCTGTAATATATACATATATATATATACAAGAGAGAAAGGAAAATAGAAACGGGTCAGAGCCCGATAGTGTAAATGATTTAAAATTTGTTTAACAAGTATTTAAAATGTTTACAGGCCAATGCAACAACATATTAGTGCGACACTCTCTTGAGAAATTCTCACCTCTCTTCTAATGTTCACACCTATCGCACTAACCTTCCCAACGGTTTAACTCATCTTATCTTAGGTTACTCGTAAGGTTTAAACTTAAACAATATAATTGTTTAAGAGGATAATTTCATTTGATCACAAAGTTCTCATTTAAACCTTATTTGATAATAAAGTTTCCTAGTGTCATGTTACGCTTTTCAAAACAAGTATATCCAAATTGAAATCATTACACATTCCTTACTTACCATAAACACAGTACGAAATTCCAAATTTCAGAATTTAATATATATATTAAATACTCGTATAATATATATATTCTAACAGCACCCCACATAAAAATTATGGTGCGGGCATACTCTACTATCTAATCCCCGTCTCACTCGTACTAAGGGAAATACAAGTTCGGAATCACTCTCGAACTGTATTAACACATACACAAACAATATTGAGGCGAAGCATAGATTCCAAGTCTCTAAGAGGATAGCACATACCCTCACGTCTCTTAGGACCGTCTGACCATCGATCGGATAGCCTGTACCAAGGATATCTATATTCTAGGGTACGAGTCAATATCCCCCATAAAGGCACATCGAGATAAGACTGTCCCAGCGCGGTAACCTCAGGGATAGCAAGTAGTGCGGGCATGATTTTCACACGTATATAGTATATGCATAAACACAGTCATATAAATATACTACGATTACCATATCTCTTTAGGTACCTTTCATCACCCATAATATAATACTTATCCTTATTTCTAAATCTTTAGTTATCACGTATAACGATTCGTCTCTTACTTTAATTGAGGGATTAATCCAACTTACTACGTAACACTCATGGACTCTATCCTCCCAAGTGTAGAGTTCAGTAGGTACTTGTGACAACCCGAATATAATTATGATAAATTATATTTAAATCATGCTTATCTTATGTGATATGAATAATGTGATATTAGTATATCTAATGTTAAGTGATTATGTTTATTATAATCCTACTTTCATAAATCATGAAAGGTCGAACTATTTACAGACACAAATTTTAGTTGTTTTCGGTAGAAATGTTCCCGTTAGAGACTAGTTTTGACCTTTATAACATTATAAATGACTTGAGGTGAAAACTAGATAGTTGAAGACATGTGAGTTAGGATTGTAACACAACAAACGGATCATCAAATGGATGCCCGAGTGAAGAGTTATACCGAAATTACGAACAAGGGGCAATTTGGTCAATTCCCTTTAAGTGGTAAATTGTCTTTTATTAAACCAAATGGTTTAATTTGATTGGTTGGCTTGGGAGGCAGCCTTGGCCGACCTTATAACCTTGAAATATACTTATCCTTCAGCCAAAATCATCCATGAAAGGGATTTGAGCTTAAGGAAAGAGAAGGTAGAAGTTTAGGAAGAAAAGTGAGGAGAAAAAGTGTAGAAAAATCCGTGGAAATTACGTAAAAAGCCCTGAAGGTAATCCTAATTGAAATTCTTGTTATTTATATTATATTACTGATTTATATGATATAAATCATCATAGGTTTACGAAAGTTTCAGCCCTTTATATGTATGTATGGTTAGATGTAAGTTTATGTTAAGTTGAATGTAGAAACCCTTAAAATTGCTTTGTATTGAAACCCCTTGTATTCAAACTTGCATATCTCTTTGTGTGATTACTGGAATTGAGAAATTCCAATTGGATATGAAAGTAGACTCATATATTCATATCATATCTGAAATTTAGAATTTATATCCTTGTGGTTAGGCCGTAATGATGATTTCAAGTTGGTACATGGTTTCTGTTTTTATACTTCATTTTGGTATGCCCTGAGTTTAGTCAAGCTTTTGAGATAGCAAATGAAGTCAAACAATTATGAAATTTTAATTCTGTACGATTAAGTATGTCTAATGAAAATGGGTTGAAAATCATGGAAAGTTATGCTGGAGAAAAATTATGAAAATTCTTGGAAGTTGAAGGAACAATAGAGGAGCTTGTAGGGCAGATTTCTTGTGTTGTAGAGAAATGTTCATAACTTGCCCTAGGAAGCTTGAAAAATTACACCGTCACTTGTACTGGATAGTATATTCATATATGTTTTCATATTGATGAGGTTGGACCCCTGTATTTGTACAATTTAGGAATATAGGATGGTTAAGTATGTAAGACCATAATTTCAGGCCATACTGGGTACCCCTTGAATGAATGTTTGTATTTTGTCCTTACAAAGGGTAATTTGAGTACATGTTTCATGTGTATATACATTGAGGAGTATAATTTCATGTTTACTTGACTTTGGTTATAAATTACTCATAAGGTATTTCCTACAGTTGAATGTCCGTAACTTTATCAACATGTACATCATTGTTTGCCTTTACCTATATTTTATGGAATGTGACTTAATTGGAATTATATTGTTGATGTATAGTCATGGAAAGTTACATAATTATGTTTGGATAATATTTGTGATTGAGGTTGAGAACTGATCTAGTTGGATTGACAGGTGTAAGGTCTAATCAACCCAGTTCAGCTCCACCAGAAGGAAACTTGAATACGTAGTTGCCAACCAAGGTGAGTGTACTCACTGGAATGATGTATTTGTATACTGTTACGAATGTGATCATAATGTTATGAATATACAATTGTTCATTTCGGTTTACCGAAATGAGGGGTTACTCCTCGACCAGGAATGGGGGAGATTTGTCTATTAATGACAAGGGGTTACTCCTCGACCAGGAATTGGGGAGAATTGTCTATTTAGAAAGGATATGTGAATCATGATTTGGAAAAGTTGGTCATTCATTATGAATGAGCCGAATAAGTAAATACATAAGTATATGGACATGATTTATTGCATTTAAATTCATGCAGTAGTTTAGTAGTGATGCATTCACTGGGCTATTTTTGCTCATGGTTCCTATGTTCACATTTTTCAGGTAATGCGATGTCACTGCCAAATCTAGGAAGTCGGTATGGGTTAGCAAGAAACGGGAGAAACAAAGATTTTGTTTTAATGTAAATGATGTAATTAAGTTAAATTATCATTCAGGAAAGTTTGTATAAATATGACTAGTGTACTGTTGTAAAAAGGTTTTCAGTTATATGGATTTACAATGATGATTCTGAAATCAAAACTCGTGTTTATGGTTTGGTTAGATTAATTATGGTTTGACTCACTTTGACTTTCAGACTTAATTATAAGTAATTGGGTTGGGGTGTGTCAGCTTTTGGTATCAGAGCCTAGGTTTTAGAGGTTCTGGAGTGAGAAGAGTCTAGATTTGGCAGTGAATGTTAGAAATATATTTTATTTGATACTAACGAGTATGTTAGGAAAGATATGTATATCTGCATGTTGTTATATCTTTGATTCATTACAGATATAAGAGAATGGAACGAGGGAATGTGAATGTGGGAATAGATGATGAGGCTTCAAATATTCCAGCAGAAGCGGAGGTTGAGCAACCTGTTCAGATAAATGTTGAACCCGAGCCAGAACAACTGACAGATATGCAAAAAATGGCACGTGCTATGACTCTAATGGCAGAGCAACAAGCTAGATTTATGGCTCATGTGGAAGAACAACAGACCAGGCAAATGGAGGCACAAGCCTTGGCTAGGGCTGAGGAGGTGATACACCGGGAAGAAAGAAGTACTTCACATGAGAAATTTATTAAGATGAACCCACCCTCATTTGAAGGAGTAGTTGATCCAGCAGAGGCAGAAGTATGGGTAAAAGAAATTGAACTCATCTTTGGGGTAATGAAGATGCCTGAAAATCAACAGGTAACCTTGGCGACGTATATGTTGAAAGGAGAAGCTAAGTACTGGTGGGATGCCACGAAACATTTGTTGATTACTCCAGGAGGCGGGAATGTGATCTCATGGGATGCTTTTGTTAAAGCCTTGTATGACAAGTATTTTCCTCCGATGTATCAAAAACAAAAGGAGAAAGAATATTTCCTATTGAATCAGGGGAGTATGACAGTCAGGGAATATGAAGCCAAACTTACAGCCTTATCTCGTTTTGCTTCAAGGTTTATCCGGAATGAGGAAGATATGTGTAGCCGATTTCTCGATGGACTAGAGTTAGTTATTAAATCAAGGCTGTCGGCTTTAGAGACTGTTAATTATTCAGCCTTGGTGAATAAAGCCATGTTAGTAGAAAGGGACGTGAATGAAGCAAGAGGGAATCGAGAACGAGGTGTAAAGAGAAGCAGATTCGATCCAAGTTATCAAAAGGGTAGTGATACAGAATATTCGAGACTTGGAGGGCAGAAATTCCAACAGGGTAGAGGTGGAAGTAGTTTGCAAAGGGGTGAGGCTAGTGGTGGAAGAGGTTCAGGAGTTTCAGCACAAAGAGATCCTAATGTTTGTTTCTTTTGTGGGTCATCGGGTCATATAAAAAGAAATTGCCCAAAGTTACAGAGTATAGAATGTTTCAACTGTCATCAGAAGGGCCATCTGAGAAAGAATTGCCCTATGCTATCAAGAGCAGTTTCAGTCAGTAGTGTGGGGCCTCATAAAGGATCCTCTCCAGGAAGTGCCACCAGGGGAAGAGGTACAGGACAAGCAAGTGGATCAAAGGAAGGAGGAAGAGTGTTTGCAATGACGCTGCAAGATGCCCATGCTACACCTGAAGTGGTTACAGGTAAACTCTCTATTGCGAACAAAGATTTATATGCACTCATTGATCCTGGATCTACGCATTCATTTGTGGCATTAGATATTGTTTCATATTTGGGTAGACCATGTTCATTTCTTAATTGTGCCTTATATATTTCTACCCCAATGGAAAGTGTGATTCTGGTTGAGCATGTTTATAAAGATTGTATCTTACGAATGGGGGAACGAGATTTCTATGTTGATTTGATACCGTTGGCCATTCGAGATTTTGATATTATATTGGGGATGGATTGGTTATCATCATACCATGCTTCCATTGATTGTTTTCGCAAAGAAGTTACATTTCATTTGCCTGGTGAACCCGAGTTCCAATTTATAGGAGAAAGGAATGTTGTCCCTAATTGTCTTATCTCAGCAATAAAGAGCAGAAAGTTATTGAGTAAGGGTTGTACAGGGTATTTAGCGTATGTGGTTGATGTTAGTAAGGAAGCACTTAAAGTTGAAGATATACCAGTGGTTAGAGAGTTTTCTGATGTCTTCCCAGAAGAATTGCCAGGATTGCCACCCGATAGGGAAGTAGAGTTTTCTATTGAATTAGTTCCAGGTACTGGTCCAATTTCTCTTGCTCCATATAGAATGGCACCAGCGGAGTTGAAAGAATTAAAAGTGCAATTACAAGATCTGATAAGTAGAGGTTTCATTCGGCCTAGTGTTTCACCATGGGGAGCACCCGTGTTATTTGTGAAAAAGAAAGATGGAACAATGCGATTATGTATTGATTATCGGCAATTGAATAAGGTGACCATTAGAAACAAGTACCCTCTACCTCGTATCGATGATTTG
This sequence comes from Sambucus nigra, assembly GCA_949130495.1. NCBI lineage: Eukaryota > Viridiplantae > Streptophyta > Magnoliopsida > Dipsacales > Adoxaceae > Sambucus > Sambucus nigra. The sequence goes on along the minus strand of OX422210.1, from coordinate 650,458,307 downwards.
TTTGACCAATTACAGGGGGCCACTATATTTTCGAAGATTGATTTGAGATCGGGTTACCACCAACTGAAAGTGAAGGATTGTGATATTTCCAAAACTGCTTTTCGGACTCGATATGGGCACTATGAGTTTTTGGTGATGCCTTTTGGATTGACTAATGCTCCGGCAATTTTTATGGATTTGATGAACCGGGTATTCCACCCTTTCATTGATTCATTTGTGATAGTATTCATAGACGATGTGTTGGTTTACTCGCGTAGCATGGAGGAACATGAGAAGCATTTGAGACTTGTATTGCAGATTTTGAGAGAGAAGAAATTATTTGCTAAATTCAGTAAGTGTGAGTTTTGGTTGAAGGAAATTGTGTTTTTGGGCCACGTGGTCTCGGGAAATGGGATTTATGTTGATCCAAAGAAAGTGGAAGCAATTGTTGAATGGGAAAGTCCTAAGAATGTGACAGAAATTAGGAGTTTCCTAGGATTGGCAGGTTACTATCGTAGATTCATTAAGGGATTTTCAGCAATAGCATTACCACTGACAAAGTTGACTCGTAAAGAAGTGAAGTTTGTATGGGATGAAGAATGTGAGAGGAGTTTTAAAGAATTAAAGAATCGGTTGGTTTCAGCCCCTATACTTACTATTCCATGTGGGAATGAGTCTTTTGTGATCTATACAGATGCTTCATTTCAAGGTTTAGGATGTGTTCTTATGCAGAATGGGAAGGTAATAGCATATGCTTCCAGACAATTAAAGACGCATGAACGAAATTACCCTACACATGACTTGGAGCTAGCGGCCATTGTTTTTGCTTTAAAGTTGTGGAGACACTACTTGTATGGAGAAACTTGTGAAATATTTACGGATCATCAAAGTTTGAAATACTTGTTTACACAGAAAGAACTGAATTTGAGACAGAGGCGTTGGATAGAGCTGATTAAAGACTATGACTGTACCATTCATCATCATCCTGGGAAGGCCAATGTGGTAGCAGATGCTTTGAGTCGGAAATCATCAGGGATTCTTGGTTGTATACGGTGTGCACGTGTTGGAAATATTCTTGACTTAGCATTAATGGGAATTGAATTGAAGTTTTCAAAAAGCGGAGGATTATTAGCACATGTCACAGTGAGACCTTTGTTGGCCGAACACATACGAAATTTGCAGACCAGTGATCCATTCCTTGAGAAGAAGAAACAAGATGTCCTGGATGGTAAAGAGAGTGACTTTGAAATTAAGAATGATGAATCGTTGTGTTATAAAAATAGGATTTGTGTACCGAATGATCCACCCTTAAAGAGGGATATATTAGAAGAGGCACATAGTTCTATTTACTCTATGCATCCGGGAGGTACCAAAATGTACAGAGATTTGAAGGAGTATTACTGGTGGAACAATATGAAACGTGAGATTGCAGAGTTCGTAGCTAAATGTTTAGTATGCCAGCAAGTGAAAGCAGAGCATCAGAAGCCGGCAGGATTATTGCAGTCGTTGCCTATTCCGGAATGGAAGTGGGAGCATATAACGATGGACTTTGTTATAGGATTACCCCGGTCACCAAAGGGTCATGATTCTATTTGGGTGATTGTAGATCGATTGACGAAGTCAGCCCATTTTCTTCCAGTTAAGACCACCTACACTGTTGACAAGTATGCACGAATGTACGTTGATGAGATTATCCGTTTACATGGGGCACCAGTGTCAATTGTATCAGATAGAGATCCAACATTCACTTCTAAGTTTTGGCCTCGTCTCCAGAATGCCATGGGCACAAGTTTGAAGTTCAGCACTGCGTTTCATCCACAAACTGATGGGCAATCAGAAAGGACGATTCAAATATTAGAAGACATGTTACGAGCCTGTGTATTTGACTTCAAAGGTAGTTGGGATGATCATTTTCCATTGATGGAATTCTCGTATAATAATAGTTATCAGTCGACTATTGGTATGGCTCCTTATGAAGCTTTATATGGGAGGAGATGTAGAACGCCTTTGTGTTGGGATGAAGTGGGTGAAAGGAAAATTTTGGGTCCTGAATTGATAGATATGACAACTGAAAAGATCAAAATGATTCGGGAACGGATAAAGATAGCGCAAAGCAGGCAAAAATTTTATGCAGATAAGAGGAAGCATCCATTGGAATTTCAGAAGGGAGATTTTGTATTCCTACGTATTTCACCATGGAAAGGCGTTATGAGATTTGGGAAAAAGGGGAAACTAAGTCCAAGATACATTGGACCATATGAGGTGTTGGAAAGAATTGGGAACCTCGCATATAGATTAGCATTACCTTCAGATTTATCCCGTTTGCATGATGTGTTTCACGTATCAATGCTTCGTAAGTATTTGGCGGATCCATCTCATCAGTTGAAAACTCAACCAATTGAACTGAAGGAAGACTTGTCGTACATCGAGGAACCATTGGAAATTATTGATCGTAAGGAGCAGGTGTTGAGGAATAAAGTTATTCACTTAGTTAAAGTTATGTGGATGAGCCATGGAGTTAAAGAAGCAACTTGGGAAACGGAGGATAGCATGAAGAAACAGTATCCCCATTTGTTTGGTAAGTGACCTTTATATTAAATTTCGGGGACGAAATTTTCTAAGGGGGGGAGGTTGTGACAACCCGAATATAATTATGATAAATTATATTTAAATCATGCTTATCTTATGTGATATGAATAATGTGATATTAGTATATCTAAGGTTAACTGATTATGTTTATTATAATCCTACTTTCATAAATCATGAAAGGTCGAACTATTTACAGACACAAATTTTAGTTGTTTTCGGTAGAAATGTTCCCGTTAGAGACTAGTTTTGACCTTTATAACATTATAAATGACTTGAGGTGAAAACTAGATAGTTGAAGACATGTGAGTTAGGGTTGTAACACAACAAACGGATCATCAAATGGATGCCCGAGTGAAGAGTTATACCGAAATTACGAACAAGGGGCAATTTGGTCAATTCCCTTTAAGTGGTAAATTGTCTTTTATTAAACCAAATGGTTTAATTTGATTGGTTGGCTTGGGAGGCAGCCTTGGCCGACCTTATAACCTTGAAATATACTTATCCTTCAGCCAAAATCATCCATGAAAGGGTTTTGAGCTTAAGGAAAGAGAAGGTAGAAGTTTAGGAAGAAAAGTGAGGAGAAAAAGTGTAGAAAAATCCGTGGAAATTACGTAAAAAGCCCTGAAGGTAATCCTAATTGAAATTCTTGTTATTTATCTTATATTACTGATTTATATGATATAAATCATCATAGGTTTACGAAAGTTTCAGCCCTTTATATGTATGTATGGTTAGATGTAAGTTTATGTTAAGTTGAATGTAGAAACCCTTAAAATTGCTTTGTATTGAAACCCCTTGTATTCAAACTTGCATATCTCTTTGTGTGATTACTGGAATTGAGAAATTCCAATTGGATATGAAAGTAGACTCATATATTCATATCATATCTGAAATTTAGAATTTATATCCTTGTGGTTAGGCCGTAATGATGATTTCAAGTTGGTACATGGTTTCTGTTTTTATACTTCATTTTGGTATGCCCTGAGTTTAGTCAAGCTTTTGAGATAGCAAATGAAGTCAAACAATTATGAAATTTTAATTCTGTACGATTAAGTATGTCTAATGAAAATGGGTTGAAAATCATGGAAAGTTATGCTGGAGAAAAATTATGAAAATTCTTGGAAGTTGAAGGAACAATAGAGGAGCTTGTAGGGCAGATTTCTTGTGTTGTAGAGAAATGTTCATAACTTGCCCTAGGAAGCTTGAAAAATTACACCGTCACTTGTACTGGATAGTATATTCATATATGTTTTCATATTGATGAGGTTGGACCCCTGTATTTGTACAATTTAGGAATATAGGATGGTTAAGTATGTAAGACCATAATTTCAGGCCATACTGGGTACCCCTTGAATGAATGTTTGTATTTTGTCCTTACAAAGGGTAATTTGAGTACATGTTTCATGTGTATATACATTGAGGAGTATAATTTCATGTTTACTTGACTTTGGTTATAAATTACTCATAAGGTATTTCCTACAGTTGAATGTCCGTAACTTTATCAACATGTACATCATTGTTTGCCTTTACCTATATTTTATGGAATGTGACTTAATTGGAATTATATTGTTGATGTATAGTCATGGAAAGTTACATAATTATGTTTGGATAATATTTGTGATTGAGGTTGAGAACTGATCTAGTTGGATTGACAGGTGTAAGGTCTAATCAACCCAGTTCAGCTCCACCAGAAGGAAACTTGAATACGTAGTTGCCAACCAAGGTGAGTGTACTCACTGGAATGATGTATTTGTATACTGTTACGAATGTGATCATAATGTTATGAATATACAATTGTTCATTTCGGTTTACCGAAATTAGGGGTTACTCCTCGACCAGGAATGGGGGAGATTTGTCTATTAATGACAAGGGGTTACTCCTCGACCAGGAATGGGGGAGAATTGTCTATTTAGACAGGATATGTGAATCATGATTTGGAAAAGTTGGTCATTCATTATGAATGAGCCGAATAAGTAAATACATAAGTATATGGACATGATTTATTGCATTTAAATTCATGCAGTAGTTTAGTAGTGATGCATTCACTGGGCTATTTTTGCTCATGGTTCCTATGTTCACATTTTTCAGGTAATGCGATGTCACTGCCAAATCTAGGAAGTCGGTCTGGGTTAGCAAGAAACGGGAGAAACAAAGATTTTGTTTTAATGTAAATGATGTAATTAAGTTAAATTATCATTCAGGAAAGTTTGTATAAATATGACTAGTGTACTGTTGCAAAAAGGTTTTCAGTTATATGGATTTACAATGATGATTCTGAAATCAAAACTCGTGTTTATGGTTTGGTTAGATTAATTATGGTTTGACTCACTTTGACTTTCAGACTTAATTAAAAGTAATTGGGTTGGGGTGTGTCAGCTTTTGGTATCAGAGCCTAGGTTTTAGAGGTTCTGGAGTGAGAAGAGTCTAGATTTGGCAGTGAATGTTAGAAATATATTTTATTTGATACTAACGAGTATGTTAGGAAAGATATGTATATCTGCATGTTGTTATATCTTTGATTCATTACAGATATAAGAGAATGGAATGAGGGAATGTGAATGTGGGAATAGATGATGAGGCTTCAAATATTCCAGCAGAAGCGGAGGTTGAGCAACCTGTTCAGATAAATGTTGAACCCGAGCCAGAACAACTGACAGATATGCAAAAAATGGCACGTGCTATGACTCTAATGGCAGAGCAACAAGCTAGATTTATGGCTCATGTGGAAGAACAACAGACCAGGCAAATGGAGGCACAAGCCTTGGCTAGGGCTGAGGAGGTGATACACGGGGAAAAAGAAGTACTTCACATGAGAAATTTATTAAGATGAACCCACCCTCATTTGAAGGAGCAGTTGATCCAGCAGAGGCAGAAGTATGGGTAAAAGAAATTGAACTCATCTTTGGGGTAATGAAGATGCCTGAAAATCAACAGGTAACCTTGGCGACGTATATGTTGAAAGGAGAAGCTAAGTACTGGTGGGATGCCACGAAACATTTGTTGATTACTCCAGGAGGCGGGAATGTGATCTCATGGGATGCTTTTGTTAAAGCCTTGTATGACAAGTATTTTCCTCCGATGTATCAAAAACAAAAGGAGAAAGAATATTTCCTATTGAATCAGGGGAGTATGACAGTCAGGGAATATGAAGCCAAACTTACAGCCTTATCTCGTTTTGCTTCAAGGTTTATCCGGAATGAGGAAGATATGTGTAGCCGATTTCTCGATGGACTAGAGTTAGTTATTAAATCAAGGCTGTCGGCTTTAGAGACTGTTAATTATTCAGCCTTGGTGAATAAAGCCATGTTAGTAGAAAGGGACGTGAATGAAGCAAGAGGGAATCGAGAACGAGGTGTAAAGAGAAGCAGATTCGATCCAAGTTATCAAAAGGGTAGTGATACAGAATATTCGAGACTTGGAGGGCAGAAATTCCAACAGGGTAGAGGTGGAAGTAGTTTGCAAAGGGGTGAGGCTAGTGGTGGAAGAGGTTCAGGAGTTTCAGCACAAAGAGATCCTAATGTTTGTTTCTTTTGTGGGTCATCGGGTCATATAAAAAGAAATTGCCCAAAGTTACAGAGTATAGAATGTTTCAACTGTCATCAGAAGGGCCATCTGAGAAAGAATTGCCCTATGCTATCAAGAGCAGTTTCAGTCAGTAGTGTGGGGCCTCATAAAGGATCCTCTCCAGGAAGTGCCACCAGGGGAAGAGGTACAGGACAAGCAAGTGGATCAAAGGAAGGAGGAAGAGTGTTTGCAATGACGCTGCAAGATGCCCATGCTACACCTGAAGTGGTTACAGGTAAACTCTCTATTGCGAACAAAGATTTATATGCACTCATTGATCCTGGATCTACGCATTCATTTGTGGCATTAGATATTGTTTCATATTTGGGTAGACCATGTTCATTTCTTAATTGTGCCTTATATATTTCTACCCCAATGGAAAGTGTGATTCTGGTTGAGCATGTTTATAAAGATTGTATCTTACGAATGGGGGAACGAGATTTCTATGTTGATTTGATACCGTTGGCCATTCGAGATTTTGATATTATATTGGGGATGGATTGGTTATCATCATACCATGCTTCCATTGATTGTTTTCGCAAAGAAGTTACATTTCATTTGCCTGGTGAACCCGAGTTCCAATTTATAGGAGAAAGGAATGTTGTCCCTAATTGTCTTATCTCAGCAATAAAGAGCAGAAAGTTATTGAGTAAGGGTTGTACAGGGTATTTAGCGTATGTGGTTGATGTTAGTAAGGAAGCACTTAAAGTTGAAGATATACCAGTGGTTAGAGAGTTTTCTGATGTCTTCCCAGAAGAATTGCCAGGATTGCCACCCGATAGGGAAGTAGAGTTTTCTATTGAATTAGTTCCAGGTACTGGTCCAATTTCTCTTGCTCCATATAGAATGGCACCAGCGGAGTTGAAAGAATTAAAAGTGCAATTACAAGATCTGATAAGTAGAGGTTTCATTCGGCCTAGTGTTTCACCATGGGGAGCACCCGTGTTATTTGTGAAAAAGAAAGATGGAACAATGCGATTATGTATTGATTATCGGCAATTGAATAAGGTGACCATTAGAAACAAGTACCCTCTACCTCGTATCGATGATTTGTTTGACCAATTACAGGGGGCCACTATATTTTCGAAGATTGATTTGAGATCGGGTTACCACCAACTGAAAGTGAAGGATTGTGATATTTCCAAAACTGCTTTTCGGACTCGATATGGGCACTATGAGTTTTTGGTGATGCCTTTTGGATTGACTAATGCTCCGGCAATTTTTATGGATTTGATGAACCGGGTATTCCACCCTTTCATTGATTCATTTGTGATAGTATTCATAGACGATGTGTTGGTTTACTCGCGTAGCATGGAGGAACATGAGAAGCATTTGAGACTTGTATTGCAGATTTTGAGAGAGAAGAAATTATTTGCTAAATTCAGTAAGTGTGAGTTTTGGTTGAAGGAAATTGTGTTTTTGGGCCACGTGGTCTCGGGAAATGGGATTTATGTTGATCCAAAGAAAGTGGAAGCAATTGTTGAATGGGAAAGTCCTAAGAATGTGACAGAAATTAGGAGTTTCCTAGGATTGGCAGGTTACTATCGTAGATTCATTAAGGGATTTTCAGCAATAGCATTACCACTGACAAAGTTGACTCGTAAAGAAGTGAAGTTTGTATGGGATGAAGAATGTGAGAGGAGTTTTAAAGAATTAAAGAATCGGTTGGTTTCAGCCCCAATACTTACTATTCCATGTGGGAATGAGTCTTTTGTGATCTATACAGATGCTTCATTTCAAGGTTTAGGATGTGTTCTTATGCAGAATGGGAAGGTAATAGCATATGCTTCCAGACAATTAAAGACGCATGAACGAAATTACCCTACACATGACTTGGAGCTAGCGGCCATTGTTTTTGCTTTAAAGTTGTGGAGACACTACTTGTATGGAGAAACTTGTGAAATATTTACGGATCATCAAAGTTTGAAATACTTGTTTACACAGAAAGAACTGAATTTGAGACAGAGGCGTTGGATAGAGCTGATTAAAGACTATGACTGTACCATTCATCATCATCCTGGGAAGGCCAATGTGGTAGCAGATGCTTTGAGTCGGAAATCATCAGGGATTCTTGGTTGTATACGGTGTGCACGTGTTGGAAATATTCTTGACTTAGCATTAATGGGAATTGAATTGAAGTTTTCAAAAAGCGGAGGATTATTAGCACATGTCACAGTGAGACCTTTGTTGGCCGAACACATACGAAATTTGCAGACCAGTGATCCATTCCTTGAGAAGAAGAAACAAGATGTCCTGGATGGTAAAGAGAGTGACTTTGAAATTAAGAATGATGAATCGTTGTGTTATAAAAATAGGATTTGTGTACCGAATGATCCACCCTTAAAGAGGGATATATTAGAAGAGGCACATAGTTCTATTTACTCTATGCATCCGGGAGGTACCAAAATGTACAGAGATTTGAAGGAGTATTACTGGTGGAACAATATGAAACGTGAGATTGCAGAGTTCGTAGCTAAATGTTTAGTATGCCAGCAAGTGAAAGCAGAGCATCAGAAGCCGGCAGGATTATTGCAGTCGTTGCCTATTCCGGAATGGAAGTGGGAGCATATAACGATGGACTTTGTTATAGGATTACCCCGGTCACCAAAGGGTCATGATTCTATTTGGGTGATTGTAGATCGATTGACGAAGTCAGCCCATTTTCTTCCAGTTAAGACCACCTACACTGTTGACAAGTATGCACGAATGTACGTTGATGAGATTATCCGTTTACATGGGGCACCAGTGTCAATTGTATCAGATAGAGATCCAACATTCACTTCTAAGTTTTGGCCTCGTCTCCAGAATGCCA